>JAUKUD010000005.1:0-2400000 GCA_030549215.1 Schizothecium vesticola | reverse complement strand
TTGGCGATGCGCACGCCGTCCAGGACCGTGACGCCGTGGAGGTCAATCATGGTGGCCGTGCTCTGGCGGTCCACCAGCTGCTCGGCCATGGTCGCCGTCTTGGCCAGCGACTGCCGCGCCTCCTCGCGCGCGCGCTCCGTGTAGACGACGGCGCCCATCCTGCCGTAGGGGCCTAGCCGGGAGAGCGAGGCGGCCTGCCGCTGGGTGGAGCGGCTGGAGGTGAGGTCGGGCAGGGCCGTCTTGAGCCAAGTCCTATCGGGCCTGGGTGTTTGTAGCTCAAAGTGGTCCATGGAAGGGAGTCGAGGGGTGGAGGACGCGTGAGAGAGCGACGTGCCGCCTGCCGAGGTGGGACGCTTCGAGGCAGGCAGCGCCGACGACTCGGATCGCGAGAGCAGGCGGCGGGAAAAGGGCCCCGGGGCGCCTTCGAGTTCGGAGTCGTCGATGGTGGGGGAGACGACCTTGAAGTCCAGCGGTAGTGCCATCTTGCCCTTGTCGGATTTGGAGTGGCGGGGCGACTTAAGGTGGGATGCCCGCGGTCCCCAGTCGTGGTCCGTGGGGAGGAACCCTTCGACCCCCTTGGGCAGGGACCCAGACTCCTCCAGGGCCTGGCGGGTGAGCAGCTCGTCAAAGGCGCGCTCGAGGTTCCAGTCGCAGCTCCTCAGGACGAAGCGGACGGTGTGGTCCTTGAATCGGGAAAAGATGACGCCGAGGCTCTCGATCTTTTCGGCCTCGCCCAGGTCCGGCTGGTGCGTAAACAGCGGGGCCTCGGACTCGGACGACTCGGAGATGGTGGTGGCATCCTCGGTCAGGTCGGTGCGGCTCGTGCTGGGGTCGTCGGCGGCGTGGCCCTCGCTGTCGTCCTGGCAGCCGGTGCCGGACGGGTCAAAGCCCGTCGCCTTTTCGGCCGTGGCGCTCTCGGCAAGGGCCGCGAGGATGTCCCTCGTCTCTTGGTACTCTTTCTGCAGGTCCCGCTCGCCCAGGATGGCGAGCAAAAGGGGCTCGTCCAGGACGCCGCCAAACTCCTTCTGCGACGCGTCATGTCAAATACCGGGGTGGAAAAGAGAGTGCGCATTCACGTCATGGGCGACAAAAAAAATATGTGAGTGGTATGTTGCGAGATTGACGTACCAATGAATCCGGGATGCATGGGAAGGGTCATGGCGGAGGGGGGGGAGGAGAGGGGGAAGACGTACCAGCAACATTTGCTTGCGAGTCTCTGATTTTCTGCTCATCTGGAGACAAAAAGAACAGACGACAGGGGATGATACAGCCGTGGTCAATCAGAGAGAAAAGGCAGAGGAAGGGCCGCCAAATAAATAACAAGGCTAAGAGAAGGGTTGGAGAAATACAATATAATGCTGCTTGCCGCCTTTAGGGTCAAGTCTCGAGTCCTCAGTTCTCAGCCCTCAGTCTTGACAAACGACGCTCCTGGCTTGTTTGCTGTCAGTTGTTTTTTGATGCCCGAAATCGCTATATCCCGGTTTGCCGCATCGTTATGCAACAACCCGGCCGGCCCGCACAGACTAAGCTGGAGCTTTCTCCATCCTCCCTCCTCCTTCGTCCCTCAGTCTCGAATCTTCACATCCTTTCCAGGCCAAATCTCGACTCGAGGTCGCTCTCTCTCAGTCGAGAGGTCAAACAAACAAACGCAGGTGGCGGGTACCCGTGCCCTCGGGAGAAAAGGAGCCAATAGCTTTGAGTCGATGCGTCGGTTTAATTGATAACACAGCAGCATCCGACTTCGGCTCAGGCCCGCCCAAACAGAGACAGCCACAGGGGGTCGGGGCCCTAAACAGAAACCAAGACATGGAGGCCTTCCAGGGCAGCGTGGCGCCGTGGGTACTGGGCACTGGGCACTGGGCGCTGGGCAGCGCAGGCCCTTCGGCCCCCTTTCGCTTGTTGTTGAGGTTCGCCGCTGCCTCCACTCGGCGACAATATGATGCGACTCCATCCCTTTTCAAGCTCCCATCATGCGTCGCGTCGCGGCAGCCCCCCACGGCCCCCCACCCCCGGAACTTCCGGGTGACACAGTCAGGACAATGCCGATGAAGCCGGACAAGGGACTGGACCAAACAGAGGACAGGGCGCGCGGAACAGGAACAGCGAAAAGGAATGAATGGTCGGCCAGTCGTCCGTCACATCGTTCCCTGCTTTGGTGGCAATTGGCTCCTTGTCTGTCACGACCCCATCATGGGAACCAGTCAGCCACCGACATCTTTCTCCCGACCGCTTGTCACGAGCTTCTCTCTTAAAACCCGTCCCCTCCCTGATGAAGAAACCAGATCTGCCGTGTGTTGTTTGTTCCTTTCGTGTATTATTATTCCCGGCCCATCACAGGGACGACCAGCTGCTTCATTCGCTATCGAGCATCTGAATCCCCTCCCTTTTTATATCCACGGCCCTGGCGTCCCGTCTCCGGCTCTTCCGGAAACCATCTCTTGACCGCCAGCATGGCAAACCCAAAGTTTTACAACTATCCTGTGCCACTCGAGGGGTGAGTCTGGTTGCACAACCTCGGCAACTCTCCGTCTCCAATAGAAAAAAAAAGAGAGAAAAAAAGCTAACAGCCGCCTCAGTCCTGATATCCCATACAAAAATGACCGGAAGCAGAATCCCCCCATCCGGGGCATCTGGCTCGTGGTAGCCGCATTTTTGTACGTCGCCGCCCTGGACTCCGAGATGGTCACACAGTCCCGTCTAACCCGTGTCCACCAGCATGGAGTGGTCTCGTTTGCTCCGGGAGTTCATCTGGCGAAACGCCGGCTTCGGCTCCCTGCGGAATATCGCCTCGGCCATCGAGGACTACGAGCCGTGGTTTGAGCCCATGGTTGTGCCCATCCCCGACCCTGCCTCTCAAGACGACGACAGCACCGACACCAACTCGGCAACCCCCGAACCTGAAACTGAACTCGAAGTCAAGGACGTCGACGCCCCTTTTGTGTACCCCCAGCCTGACAAGTACTATTCCGTCGCCGACTACCGTAAGCTTTTTCTATCGGGCGCCCTGACGCCCAGCCAAGTCGCCGAGGCCCTCCTCCCCCTCATCCGCCGCGATGTCCCCGAGCCAACCGAGCACTCCAAGGCCTGGTTCCAGACCGACATTGGCAAAGTCCTCGCGGCCGCCAAAGCCTCGACCCTCCGCTACCAGGAGAAGCGGTCGCTCGGCCCACTCGACGGCATCCCCACAGCCGTCAAGGACGAGTACGACATGGACGGCTACCGCACTTGTCTTGGCTCCAAGAACACCTACGCCGACCCAGCCGACCACGTCCCGACCACCTGGTGCGTGCAGAAGCTGGAAGCCGCGGGTGCCGTTATCCTCGGCAAGCTCTCGATGCACGAATTCGGCCTCGACACCACCGGCAACAACCCGATCCACGGCACGCCTCGCAATCCCTTCAACCCGCACTACTACACGGGCGGCAGCTCCTCCGGCACCGGCTACGCCGTCTCCACCGGGCTGATCCCCATCGGCCTCGGCTCCGACGGCGGCGGCAGCATCCGCATCCCGGCCTCCATGTGCTCCGTCTTCGGCCTCAAACCGACCCACGGGCGCATCTCCTTCGCCCCAGGCCAGAACCACTCCATCACCTGCGCGTGCCTCGGCCCCTTGGCCGGGGACGTCGCCTCCCTCCGCACCATCTTCCATACCATCGCCGCCCCGCACCCCTCCTCCCCCTTCCCGCCGCTCCCCCGCTCCCTCTCCCCCGCCGCCGGCACCATCCCCCTCGGCATCCCCACCTCCTGGTTCTCCCGCTCGACCCCCGCCATCCAAACCGCATGCCACGCCCTCCTCCGCCGCCTGCCCCCCCACTACACCCCCATCCCCATCACCCTCCCCTTCCTCCCCGAAGGCCAGACCGCGCACGCCTTGACCGTCTTGACCGACGCGGCCACCCTCCTCCCG
This sequence comes from Schizothecium vesticola, assembly GCA_030549215.1. Taxonomy (NCBI): domain Eukaryota; kingdom Fungi; phylum Ascomycota; class Sordariomycetes; order Sordariales; family Schizotheciaceae; genus Schizothecium; species Schizothecium vesticola. Next base: position 2,396,093 of record JAUKUD010000005.1, on the reverse strand, counting down.
TCCACCTCCAACCTCACGCCCGCGAACCGCATCCTCCTCGCGCTCGGCCGCGCGACCCCAGCGACGGACTACCTCCTCGCGCAGAAGCTGCGACGCCTTCTAATGCAGCACCTGTCCCACTTATTCCAGCAGCACCCGGGGCTGCTCATCGTGACGCCCACGACGGCGTGCGAAGGGTGGCCGATCCGCGGCGGGGAGGCGGAGTTGCGGTGGGGGGTGAATGACGGGGACCAGACGCTGGCGAGCATGGAGTACGTGTGGCTTGCGAATTTCTGCGGGTTGCCGAGCGTGAGCGTGCCGGCGGGGTATGTGGTGCCGGAGGAGGGGATGGGGCGGGGGGAGGTGCCGGTTGGGTTGATGGCGACGGGGGAGTGGTGCGGGGAGGAGGGGTTGTTGGCGTTTGCGGAGGAGTGCGAGAGGGTGGGGACGGGGGAGAGGAGGCGGCCGGAGGGGTGGGTAGATGTTGTTGGCTTGGCGAGGGGGGTTCCGAGGTTGACGTAGGGGTGAAAAGGGGGGGATGGGGGGGAGATGCTAGAGTGGGGGTGCACGTAGGGGGATGTATACATTGGCGACAAATGACGGGCTATGCCCTTAGCTTTAGCGTAAAAATATACCACAGCCACTGAATTCAGACGCCTACCCAAATAGGTACAGAGCTCGGATTCTGTGCTCCGATATCTCGACCCCGATAAACCTCCAATTTCCTCCCGGTGATACGTCTGATACCTAGTCGGCGACCGCATCGGACACCCCCCACGATCATTTCTTTCGCCTTTTGATAGTCACCGCCACACCAATAAACAAGTCCTATCTGCCACACACACTCACACACACACACACATCACACCATGCCCAAACCGATATCATACTAAGTAAATGCACAATAATTTTCCTCTCTGATCCATCTACGGCAAAGCAGGCGATGTACCTAAACTAAGAAGAAAAGAAAATCATCCCAATGCCCCCCCAAACCCACGGAATGACCTAATACACACACGCACATAACACAACCTTGGCTTTTGTCCCCATACACTCCCTCGGTTCCCTGCCCTCCCCTCCTCCCCGGGCCTCCCAATAAAAGAAGAATTTCCGCTGATGCTCCCACCCCAATGAACCTCGACGTCTTGGAGGCGAGACTTGTCTTCCCTCCTCTTGTAAAAAAAACGCTTCGTCGCCCCTGGTCGTAGCAAACTGGGGCCCGCTGATTAATGTAGGGGTCCTAACTATCATGCCGTCATATGACCGCTCGCCATCACCGCCCAGTCCTCCGTATCCTCGTCACCCATGTTGATGCTCCCCAAATTGATATTTTTTTTCTTGAGAATCACCCGCACCATCCATGCTGTTGTCGCATTTATGACGTGTCCTCCTGCCGTAAACACATCCTTAAAGAGTGGAGTTGACGTCGTGCTGATCGCAAAAAAAGTCTATTCGGTACATAATCATAACTTGCGGCACTGGTCTTGCCTCTACGCCTCAGGCTTAGGACAAGTGGAAAGCGCCCTGGCCTTCTTTGAAGGCAGTGAAAAGCCTCCTCTTCAGGGTTTCGTGGTCCGTGTAGTCGGGAAGCTTCAGATAGTTGACGCACGTCATGACGCTAGGGAGGTAGTCGTCCGACGTATACGGTGCCTCGCTCGGCTTGCACACCACGGTGAACATGGGTGTCAACTTCTTGAAGCCTAGTCGGAGTTAGCGCCTGGTCACATGGCAGGAAGTATATGGGTCTCCTACCTCCAATGGGAAGCTTCGGGCTGCCAGTCGTGAACTGCAGGAATTCGCGACGCTCGGCGGGAGTGAGCTCGCTCATCGTCCGGAGCAGGTTTCTGACGCTCTTGCTGTCCATGTTGAACCCGTGGTCGGCCTTGACCGAGTCCAGAAGGGCTAGAAAACACACAATCAGCAATCAGGGTGGTAGAGGATCTCAAGAGGCACTCACTTTCGATGGACCAGTCTTCGTTAACTCGTCCAAAAAGGTTGCACAACTCATCAGGGGTAAAGGCGCTGAGAGCAGAGTACGGGAAGACTTGGGAGAAGCCCGCCCTAAAGGCATCAACCTGGCGGCGGACACCCAAGCCCAGCGTCATATCAATGACCTTTTCGAGGTAGAGATCCACGTTGTCAATTGTCAGCCTGTTTTGACCTCCATTGGGAATCAGCTCGATTTCCGGGTAGCCGGGCAGCGTGAAGTCAAGGTAAAGGTCCTCGATGCGGCTGTTATCCACGACGAGGGCCTGTATTTCAGCCACCTTTTGGGCAGCGTCGCGGTTCGGATCCTCGACGATTTGCCTCTTGGCCAGGGCAAACCTCTTGATCAACATCAGAGACTGCGCCACCATGGGATCGACGGACTTGATGGCCCCCAGAGACGGGCGCACCGCTGTGGACTCGTCGCCAATGCGGAAGAAGATGGGGTTGAAGTTGATGTCAATGATGCGGGAGTCCAGCATCGCACGAGCCACGAACTTGCCGAGCATCTTGAAAAGCTGAAGAATCTTCTCGCCTTCCTCGGACGACGCGAACTGGTCGCTGATCGGACGGGGGAACAGTCCGGCCGGGCCAGACACAAATTCGTCGTCCGCGCCGGGATCGTTGTCCCGCCAAAGCTTCAGCTTCTTCTTGGAAAACTCCTTGGAGACGGTCGAGTAGAACTCGAGCGTCGGGCCGAGGCCGGTGCCGACTTCCTCAAAGTACTCGACCTCGAGCATGCTCTGGGAAGCACCGTAGAGCTCCATGACCTTGACGGCGGATTCGAGGATCTTAGACCGAGAGATGCGGACCTTTTGGCGTTGAAGTCTACCAAGGAAGGGTCGCTCGTCGCGTTGGCTCCTGCGCGTTTCCTCTTGGGACTGGGCGTTTTGCCAGCGGCTCATAGATCGGGCATAGCCAAACGACGTCGACTGCAGGAAGAGATGGCGCGTCTCAAACGGAAAGAGGAAGGGATAGAGCCTAGCCAGATCTTCGCTCCAGCTCGGCAAGCAGTTGCTGGCGACGATCAGAGGCTCCTCCAGCTGCCGATTCAGCTTGGCTGTGAGCTTGGTGTTGACGAACTGCGAGAGCGGCTCCACATTGACCTTGACAACCTCCTTGTTCTCAACCAAGACGTCGTCAATGTTGGCATTCAGATCATGCAGCTTCCGGAGAAGGCGCAGGATGGATGCGGTGACTGGGTTCTTGGCTAGCGACGATGGCGTGCCACCCTCCTCGGTCTCGAGCGAGGAATCGAAGGACGGGGCAAAAGCAATGGACTCTGTGGGTGGAGGGCCCGGCTTGCGCCTGAACTGGATGGGGTGGACCGCAGTCCAAATGCTATTTCGGCTGAGGGTGTCAACATCCTTGGTGATGTAGCCGTGAACGGCGCGGTAGATGGTCATCTCGTTCGGGATGGGCTTTCCATCGACGCTGAACTCGATGTGCCAGTCCTGAGGGATAGCCTGGATCGCCTGGGCGTAGCTCAGAGCGCGCGAGGAGGCCGTGGGCGGCGTGGGGGTGCCTTGCAAGGCGGCCGTCAATGCGCTTGCCCGGCTCGGCAGCGAGCCAGACCGGGCCTGAGACGGGGTTGCGACGTGCGTGCCGTCTTCCTTGCGGGCGGTGATCTTTCCTCCCGCCGCCACCTCGAGGTTAACGGCAGACGGGTCGGGAGACGGCTCGTCGCCCATCCCTTCATCGAGGTCATCAACCACGCTGAGGGCGCTGCCTTCTCCCATCTCTTCATCATCGGAAAGCTGCTTCTCGTCGGCACACTCAAGGGCGTCCTCAAGATCATCTTCGTCGTCCAGAGGCGGTTTGGGTGGCGCGGACTCGGATGCTGCGTGGTTGCGGGATGAACGGCGCAGGACGGCCTTGTCTCTCGAGGAAGAGGGGTCGGGAGTCGCAGGGACATGCGGGTTCGGCTCCGACTTGGTCTTTGACTTGCGCGCAGACCGTGAGCTGGAAGCCGCCTGCGGGGGAGCTGCATGGTGAGGTGGAGGAGGAGGGGTAGAGTGCGCGGCCGCCAGCCTGGCGGCGGCAGCGCTCAACGGGTGGCCGCTGCCGGCCATGGCAGCCAGGGTCCTGGAAAGGGCATCGCGTCGGGCGGCTTGACGGGGCCTCTCTGACAGACTAATCCGTGGCCGCAGATAGTCGTCGAGCGACTTAAAGGTTGTGATGGCATGAATGCTAACCATTATATTGCGGTACGCCTTTGGGATATTGGAATCCTCGCCGGCCACCAGCTTGAGCCGAAGTTGCTTGGCTAGCATCGAGGCAGCGCTGCTGCGGTTACCATCAACCGAGCCGTGATGGACCGTGATGACCTCAAAGTGCTCGGACCGGCTGAGAAGATCCTGAAGCTTGTGGATCATGACGCTCAGGGGCGTGGCAGGGGACTCGGCTGTGGCCGTCTTGGGCTTTGACTTGACGTTGTATCCCATAAAAACCTGGAGGAATGCAGCTTGCGCGGCGACTGCCAGTTCCTCATCGGGGTTGCTGAAGATCTCCTCGAGGACGCCCACGATGCCCGACTGCAGCAGCTCTGCGCTCGTCACACTCTCTAGGACATCAGAGTCAAAGTACGACGCCAGCTTGGCGAAAAGCTCGATGCCAGTTTGGGTGGTCTCATACGTCGTCGGACGGCGAAGGTAAAACTCCTTGACATCAGCCGCCAAGGACCCGAGGTTGGTCAAGATTTCGAGGGCCTTTGTCTTCATCGCTTTGCTTTCCCTCTCTGTCTCGTGCACCTCGAGGAACCTCTTTGCAACCGCGGCGATCTTGGATCGGAAGGAGACGATCGGTCTCGGGGGGCCGTCGATCGACATGGTCGAGCCCTCGGAGCTGACGGGGGAGGGCGACATGTCATCGTGATGATGCTCGATTTCGAGCTCGTGGTCATTGCCGTCTTCATCTCCCTCGTCTTCCTCGTCCACGTCATCTCCTTCGTCGGCCCCTTCCCCTTCGTCCACCTCGTCGTCCTCTCCAACGTCCGACAAGTGGTGGGATTCCCCGTCGTCGTCGTCGTCGTCGTCTTCACCATCGTCACCGTCCTCCTCAGGCTCGTCTTCATGCAGCTGATCTTCGGAGTCCTTGCTCCCTACCAATGCGTTCTGGGCCGAGGGGTCGGTATCCATCTCGGTCTTCGGCTGAGCGGGCTGCCGGGTGGCAGGCGGTACGACCGGTGCTGGCTCGTCCTTGGACAGCTTGGCGATCTCGGAAATTACACCCTCGCGGTAGAGCTGATATCGGTAGACGCTATCCAGGCGGCTCATGAGCAATTCCGTTGCCTGCAAGGCGAGCATGACTAGCGTGAGATCGTCTTTCTGAGACAGAATGGAGGCCAGGAAGGAGGCATAGGGCACAGGTTTCAGGGCCTCCATCAAAATATTCTCATCCAGGTTGTAGAGCATCTTGAGCTGGGCAGTGAGAACCTTTTGGCGGACCGTGAGGTTGACTGTGCTCGAGAAGGCGTCTGTGAGCGTCGGGAAAAGAATAAGGGCAAAACGTCTAACCACATCTTTGCAGTCTGCGAGGAACTCGGTGCGCTTCTCGTTGGATGTTCTTCGGCGGGGGTGCGCGGAAGACGGGGCGACGGATTCTGCGGAAGGACTCATCTCGACGAAGTCGCCGGTAGCAGGGTCTGCAGCCCTTGGCAGGCTAGGCAAAAGCTCGCAGATGACGTTGAGCGTCTCGATAATCTGGTCCCGAGGCCGGTGAATCAGCGCCTGCATGATGAGAACGCTGTCGAGCTTCGAGGCGATGTCGTCGGTGCCGCTGGGCGGAGATACGCCCGTCAAGATCTGGTACAGCGTCTCGACCACATTCATCTTCAAGAGCTCGGCTGATAGGCGCGGGCTCGCGCGTGCCGTGAAGGCCAGCACTTTCAGGAACTGGGTGTGAATGTGGGGTCCGATGAGGTTGGTCGTGCCGGGAAGCAGAAGCCGCAGGACAGCCTTGAGCAGATCCACGCTCACGAGCTCCTCCAGCCTCTGCGAGTGGTACTTGAAGCTCTCGACGATGCGCGTGACGCAGAGCGACCCCTGTTCAACGACTCGCTGATCGCTACTCCCCAGGACATTGAGCAGGATGGGCATCACATCGCGAATGACGGGAAATGAGTCTTCGGGAATGTTCCGGCAGCAATTGGCGGCGGTCGTGACGGCCGATCGCTGGGTGCTGGTAGGGAAGAACTCGAGGTACGAAAGACACGCCGTCAATCCTCCTTCGCGGACGATGCTGGTAGGGTACTCGACCGAAATCTTCTCTAGCGTGCTCAGTGCTTGTTCTGCTAGGTCGATAAATGATATCTCGAGAAGCTTCTGGCAGAGCACGGGAACTGCCCCCCCATATACGACGTTGGCCGTGCTGGCCGGCAAAGCCTCCATCAAATTAGCGAGACAGCGACAGGCGAGAAGCATGATCTCGGGATTCTCTTCGCCAGTGATCGGGTGTGGCTGCATCAGCATGACCAGCTCCTTGACGAACGAGTCGGGGTGGAAGTGGCCGTTGAGATTATCTTCGTTGGACACGAGGAGGATCTCTGAAAGTTCTTGCAACGCGACCAGCTGAAGGGTAGGGTCCTCTTTGTTCCTGAGGTTACTCAGAATGTCCCTAAGCCTCGCTGACATACCCGATACCATGCCGGTCAGGGCTCTGAGGGTACTCGAGAGACCCAATGGCCCCCCCGGGCCGCCGAAGCCACCAAAGGGGTCGTCGTCGTCGTCCCTGTCGTAGCGGTCCTCATCGTCGTCGTCGTTTTCGTCACTATCGTCCTCGGGGTGCTCTGGGTGCTCTTGGGCAGGTGGAGCCGGCGGGGGAGGCGGGGGAACCGACGTTTTGTCCTCGTGTTCGTCCGTGCCCGTCATTACGACATCCTGATTCTGAGCTTGTGCGTCGATGGGGAATTTCCTGGAACGGCGGGTGGTGCCGGAACTGGGTGCTGCAGCCTCGCCTTTGGAGGTTCTTGTGAGATTGCGATCGGGGAGAGTGGACGGCCGCCTCGACATACCTATCCCTCCTTGTGTATTTTGCTTGTGGCGGCTGGACCTTCGGCTTGAGGATGTAGACTGGGCGTTCTCGTTGCCTTCCGCGTTGCCGGCGGGGGCGGACGGCGCACTGGAAGAAAGTCAGCAAGGCTCCCTGGCAGATGAGGCACAGGGATTGCGCATCAACGTACTCTGGGCTCGACATGGTCGCGGGTGCCTTGCCCTTTCGGCGGCGGGGAGCGGCGATGAGTGCGGGCTGGGCAGGGCGAGAAGGAGGCGAGGGTGGCGGAGGAGCTTCCTGTGTAACTCGCAGTCGCTTAGAGCGATGTCCAGAGGATGGCGATTCGGTATTGGTTCCGCCGGGGCTGGTCTGGGGGTGCGGCTTTCGTTTTTTCCTCGCCGATGACGGGGCGGGGGTGTGGACGGCGGGCTGGGACGAGACGGCGGCAGCGGAAGCAGAGGCAGCAGCCGGCGTTGGGCTGGCTATGTCTGCTTGGTTTGCTGCTTGGTCGGCGGCTTTGCGGGTCGACGAGCGGGTGACTCTAGACGACATGAGTAAATGTGTGCCCGTTTGTCATGGGGAGGAGGATGGGTGCTCAGCGCCGACGAAAGGGTGATGGGGGGTGATGGGGGAGATGGGGACAAGACAACGCAAGGGGGTTGCGGGTGAAAGGGAATGGGGAGAGGACGAGGAAAGAAGACGGTTGGAGGTTTTGGTGCCGGAGGAGGAGGAAGGTGGTGACAGCAGGCCGTGGGGCAAGCTCGGGTCAAGGTTTGTCTCCGCTTGTTTGTCCTTGCCGCTTGGGTTCGCGGGTTGGTCGCTAGGTGGTGCGCCTTTTGATCTTGTGAATTCCCAAGCTGGCCGCTGACAACAATGGGGAAGTCGAGGAGAAAAAGATCGAGGCCAGTCCACCTAGGGTCGGCGTTGCAGCCCACTGTGGCTTTCCCGCCTTTTCCCTCCCTTTTGTATATTTCCTCTGGTTCCTCCCTCAATCCACCGCCACGTCGTCCAATATTCGACAGTTTCGTGTGCCCGTTTCCCCAGATTCGTGTCATCGGCCGTGGGGTGTTTCTGCCCGGGTTGGTGGCTTTGACTGTGGCGGCAGGGGCAGAGCTTCTCGGCCGGGGACCAGAGACGTGGCAGGGCAGATAGGTCGGCGATGGCTGCGAGGTTCGCGATACAAGGCAAGGGAAAGAAAGGGCGCGCAGAAACAGAAAGACAGGCAGGCAGAAAACAAGATGCAAAGAAGAGACGGGCAGTATGTACCTGGAGGAGGGAGAGGGCTGGAATGCGGCCGGGCTGGCTAGCTTTGCGGCACCGGGCGGCGTGGAGAGAGCGGGAGCGGTCGCCGAAGATGGAGACGAGAAGACGGGCGACTGGGCAAAGAGTTCGTTTCCTTTATCGACAGCCGATCTGGGGCGGGTTGCGGAGCTTCGGTCTGCCATGGATTACGCCATGAGGCAGGCTGCGGGAGGTGGTTCGGATGGAGGGTCGCTGGCGGCAGATGGGGAGTCACTCATTAGATGAGGGCGCGACCCGCGGGCACTGAGCTGGGCGACCAGCAGTCGGGCGACAGTCGTCGTCGGGATACGGATGCGGGACACGGCGTGCGGAGCGATGGGAGGAAAGGAGGGTGGTTACGGCGGTGGTTGTGTGTGCGTGTGTGATGGATCACGGGCGATAAGTGAGGTTGAGGGGAGGTAAAGGGAGGCAGGTGTTGTCGAGACGGGCAGCGATGGGCTGCTGTGGGATCTTGCCCGGACGGCGATTGGGTTGCGTGCTAGGACGCCGCCTTTGCCTGGCGGCTCTCCTACCCATTAAGATCCCTGCACGGGTATCGCTGACGCTGGACGAGGTCGCTGACACTGGGCTTGAACGCTAGGGAACAGGCCCGAACGGTCTGAACGGACACTGGCGCACGAGCCACACAGGGACTGGCAAGCAAAGCACAGGACGGGCAGACAAGACGGAGAGAGGCCCGTCCATGCTTCTGACGGGACCGTTTCCAACTCCATCTTCAACCCCTCGTCACCCATCCCCATCGACAAAATGCTGTCATCAGCGTGGCGTGCCATCGATGTATTACCAACCAGACTGCCCCGGGACAAAGGGCTCAAGTAAAAGGAAGCTCTCTCCGAAGGCTCCGTCATATGAGCTCCATGTTTCAGGAGCCGCAAATGACCCGTCACCCAACAAGACCATCTGAAGGGAACAGCAACTTGGAAACGGAGAGACGGAGACGGGAGTCAACAAAGACGGCCTCATGGAACCGCTCGAACCAGCATCCTCCAAAAAGAATCCGGGTTATTTATTTCAGATCAGTTCGGTTTCAAGTTTCCCCAACACTACTGCTCTGCATCTTTTGACCCTTGCCCAATCACGGGATTCCTTTTATCTTGGTGAGCCTCTCGGAGCACGGTGAAATGGCAAAGGGGTTGCCGACCCGATCGACCCCGGCCCCGGCTGAGTTTGGTGGTCACGCTGCCCGCCCCTTGGCGCCGTTCAGTCGCTTTCCATCGGCCCAAGTGACGTCGTCCGGGCCATCACCGCCTCCCCAACTTCCCCGACTTCCCTTCTCTCCTCAAGGGATGGAGGTTCTCCCAGTCCCCAATTGAACTCATGGCATTCGACACAGCATCTCGAGACCTTTCCCAGCGTTGATCTTGCGCCTTTCCCCTTACTGAGCCTCCTGCGACGCGACTCGGCCTATCCCCACGATGAAGCGGACCTGCCTCTCGGGGCTGTCCCCCCTGACCGCGACCCGTCGCGTCGCCCAGAAGTCGCCTCTCCTCGTCCTGCCGGTCAAGACGAGCGCGTCCCAGGGCCGAAGAAGCACAGGCTCGCTCTCGCAGCGCCCAGACGCGAAGCATGTCTCGTTCCCGGGCGCCGTCAAGTCGGCCTTTTGCAACACGATGCGCTTCGAAGAGCCGTCGACGTACCCGGCCCTCTCGACGTACCGCGCCGTCGACCAGCACGGCGAGGCCGTCGACCCCGACTTCAAACCCGACCTGTCCGACGAGGCCGTCGTGAAGCTGTACCGCGACATGCTCACCGTCTCCATCATGGACCTCATCATGTTCGACGCGCAGCGCCAGGGTCGCCTCAGCTTTTATATGGTATCGGCAGGCGAGGAAGCGGTGTCGGTCGGGACGGCGTCAGCGCTGGAGAAGGAGGACGTCATCTTCTGCCAGTACCGCGAGCAGGGCGTATTTCGGCAGCGCGGGTTCACGCTAGCGGATTTTATGAACCAGCTCGTGGCGAACAGGAAGGATCCCGGCAAGGGGAGGAACATGCCGGTGCACTATGGGAGTCGGGAGTTGAATATTGTGAGTGCACTCTGCGTGGCATGAGATGCGCCCGACTGACGTCGCTTGACAGCACACCATTTCGTCCCCTCTAGCGACGCAGCTCCCACAGGCGTCCGGCGCGGCCTATGCGCTCAAAATTCAGCGCATGCAGGACCCGAGCATCCCTCCAAGAGTAGTGGCCGCCTACTTTGGCGAGGGCGCCGCCAGCGAAGGCGACTTTCACGCAGCCCTCAACATCGCCGCCACGCGAGCCTGCCCGGTCATCTTCATCTGCCGCAACAACGGCTACGCCATCTCGACACCGACGCTAGAGCAGTATCGGGGCGACGGAATCGCCAGCCGCGGCCTCGGCTACGGGATCGAGACGATCCGTGTTGACGGCAACGATTTCTGGGCCGTCCGAGAAGCTACCAAGAAAGCCCGCGAGCTGGCGCTCCAAGACGGGGGGAAGCCCGTCTTGATCGAGGCCATGACCTATCGCGTTAGCCACCACAGTACATCCGACGACTCGTTTGCCTACCGCGCCCGGGTCGAGGTCGAGGATTGGAAGCGGAGAGACAATCCCATCGCCCGACTGCGCAAGTGGATGGAGAACAAGGGCATGTGGGACGAGAACAAAGAGAAGGAGGCCCGGGATGCCATTCGGAGAGAGGTGCTGAAGGCTTTTTCTGATGCTGAGAGGGAGAAGAAGCCACCCATTCGGGGAATGTTTGAAGACGTGTACGAGACACTGACGCCCGATCTCGAGGCCCAGATGAAGGAGTTGAGGGAGCACCTTGACGAGTTTCCGGATGAGTATGACCTCAGCGACTTTGAGGGCGGTCGGGGGAGCCTGGACAAGTAATTGGCAGAATAATACACCCAACAGTTTGTCCACATGGGACAGTCAAATTTAAGCACCGAAAGGGTGGCCAGGCTCGACTGGTGTCCCAATTTTACTGGTCATGGGGAAGATGATGTACGCTAATACATGCATACATTAATCAGAGTCCAGACGCCGAGGCTTACAGGTACGATCCATGCATCAGACCTCTAGTGTTTGCGCTGTCGTGTCAAGGTATGTACCCCTTTACATGCTGAATTCCTAGGCTCAAATCTAGACCTACATAATACCCTAGGCTCACCGACGACGGTGTCCGCCACGAGCGAATTGCCTTGCGTCTTGGTCAGAGCCAATCGTCCAGAGTCTTTGCCTTGTGATAAGCGTTCTTCGGGAGCTGACGCAAGAGACTTAATGTTGCGTGTCTGCCATATGTAGGCCAGTCGTCACCCGCCAGACAGTACCGAAACCTACAGATAATATTGCCCCAAAGGCCAACATCGTCCTCCACCAGTCCAGGAAACACCAAGAGTATAAAGAGGCCAACCCCCCCTCTAATTCTCGGAACCAACTACCCTTCCCCCCTCCCATCTACCGTTTCCCTCTCCCATCTGCCCTTCCTCCTCTGACAACACATACAATGGCTCTTTGGCTTGCATTTTCACTTCTAATTCTATTCAGCGGCTGCATATTTGCCTACGTTTACCAGCTTGAGCAGCCGGGTCTACAAGGTGCAGGGCACGGCTTCCGCCCGTACGGGATACACGAGAAGATAGCGGCCGAGCTGCTGGCAAGCAAAAACAAGAATACACCGCGGGACGCACTGACACTGGCATAATGGTTCACACTGGGGGGGTTACCAGCTGGATTCCCATCCAGTGGGTCATCGTCGGGGCCATCTCCTTCATCGCCTGGTCCATCTACATCCTCTATCTCACTATCTGCACTTTCAAGGTGCTGTGCTGTTCCGGTCGAGGGGCAAAAAAAATAGGGCCCACCGCGCCAAATATCGGTCGAAAAAAAGGTATGTTTGTTTCTGGCAGTTGGCATCTCCAACTTTGGTGGTGGTGTTGCGACCCGACCGGAAAGGGTGGACGGGTGCAAGGTTGCAGAGAAAACGGAGGCGCCAAGGTCGGCAATCGGATCTCCCGTTTCTTATCGATCCTCCTCCACTCCCAAGGCTGCGGTCTTGGCGATGCAGTCAGCCACTTGCTTGGCCAGCCTTCAGCCACGGGAAGCCCCGGGTCTTGGTGCGACGAGATTTCCATCTGTCAGCCTTGTCGTGAACAAATTCAACAACCTCAAGTCAACGAGAAGACGGCATTGAGAGCTGACCCTCTGTCCAATCCAACATCCTCAGTTTCTCTTAGTCCCCGCCTCAATTGACGGCGCCATCACAACCAACCATGGCATCTCGGCCCGCCGCCTTGCGCAGAGCCCTGCAATTCTCCTTGCGCCATTCCCGACCATCGACATTTTCATCTTCCTCGTCCATCCGCTCCTTTTCCTCAACCACACCTTCCCTCGCGCCCCCCAATCCCACACCCGACTATGCGATCCCCGATCCGTCCCGACCAACACACTTTGGCTACGAAACCGTCACCGAATCCGAAAAGCGCGAGCGTGTCGCCGGCGTCTTCACCAGCGTTGCCGAATCCTACGACCGCATGAACGACCTCATGTCCTTTGGCTGGCATCGCATCTGGAAGTGCGCTCCCCCCCCCCTTTTTCCCCTCCCCCCCCAACCTAACAACCCCCTCCCCGCAGAGACCACTTCGTCGCCTCCCTCAACCCCGGCTTCACCCCCCTCACCCCCGACCCAGACCCCCGCGCCCCCCAACACATCCTCGACATCGCCGGCGGCACCGGCGACATCGCCTTCCGCATGCTCCACACCGCGCACACCCTCAACTCCAACCCCTCCGTCCGCGTCACCATCTCCGACATCAACCCCGCCATGCTCACGGTCGGAAAACAACGCTCCACCGCCCTCCCCGCGAGCCAGCAAGCCGCGCTCACCTTCCTCGAGGCCAACGCCGAGGACCTCACGCGCACGAAACCCCTCTCATCCACTAGCCCCACCACCTCATCGATCCCCGACGCCTCGGTCGATCTCTACACGGTCGCCTTCGGCATCCGCAACTTCAGCAACATCCCGGCGGCGCTGCGCGAGGCGCACCGCGTGCTCAAGCCCGGCGGGGTCTTCGCGTGCCTCGAGTTCAGCAAGGCGGACAAGTGGACGCCGCTGTTCACGGCGGCGTACCGGGAGTGGTCGTTCCGGGCGATTCCGCTGATCGGGCAGCTGGTGGCGGGGGACCGGGAGAGCTATCAGTACCTGGTGGAGAGCATTGAGCGGTTTCCGAGCCAGCGGGAGTTTCGGGATATGATTGTGGACGCGGGGTTTGCGGTGGGCGGGCAGGGGTGGGAGGATTTGACGGGGGGGGTAGCGGCGGTGCATAAGGGGATGAAGCCTAGGGAGTGAGGGGGCTGAGGGGGCTGTGTATTTTGTGTAGGTAGCTTAGCTGCCCTGGATTTGTTGTACAATAGCATGGACGGGGCTAGGCAATGCCGACGTGGGCTAGATGCGGGTTAGATAGAGGCAACTGACCATCCCCGGTCTTGTAAAGTAATAAGGCAACCAACTTGCTCAACTTCAGCTGGACTGCCGTTTACACCGTGCCCATCTCCCGAGGAATTGCTCTACCATTCCGCAGCCGTCAACAACGCAGACACTTCCCGAGCTAGTAAGAAAACCCTTAACCAGTAGAGGGAGGCTCGCCAGGGGAACATACGGGCGGGACTTGATAACAAAGTGACGGCACGCAGGACTCACTTCATTAAACGTAGACGGCATCTCGCCTACTTTTATTTACTCCCTTTTCCTTCCCTCTCACATCAGCTAGGCAAGGCAAACCCGACTTGCCTTGCAAGCACCGCTTTTTTCTTCTTCGCGCCGTGAACATGAGAACAAAAACGTCCACCCCCCCGCCCCTCAACGTCTCTATAGAGACTACCACTAGCAGTGCAAAACTGAAAGAGAGAGAGCCGAACCCATCACCTTAGCCTGCGCCGGGAACAGCATCACCCCAGAAACACTAAAATCACCAAAAAAAAAAAGACCGAGGGGGATGCGTTTGTACTGGCTTGCTCTCTCTCTGCCACTCACTCACCCAAAAAACACACAAAACTATCCGTACCTGGCCTAAACACCGTGCCTCAAAAGGGATGCCAACCGGTAAGACTGTTTTGTGCTTCCCCTCCCATGTCCCGCCCCCGAAAAGGGTCCTTCGCCGCGAGCCCCGACATGCTCGTCCCGCTCAATGGTCCCCAACATCGCGCTTATATCTCTCGCCAGCCCACTATCCTCCTCGCTCGGCCCGTCAGCTAGCGCCAACGAGGCATCGACCTCTGAAAAGCCCTCTTTCCACTGCATCTAAGAGTCTCCCGGGGGAGCCGGGCTCGAGGTGCCGCCCTCGCCCTTGATTCCACCTCGAGGGCCACGAGGGCCACGTCCACCCCGCTCGCCTCGCTCGCCCCGCTCGCCGCCACGGCCGCCGCGTCCACCACGTCCGCCACGACGACCGGCCCCCTCACTGTCGCTAGCAGTGCCGCCACCGCCGCCGGCGCTGCGATATCCACCGCTGGGGGCATTGGCCGAGTCCCTAGCGCCGCCACGACTGCTTCCCCAGTTACCGGCGCCGCCGCGGTTGCTGAACTGGCGCTGCTGCGAAGGCGCCTGGAAGATGCGGACCAGGGGCTTGCTGCGATCCTCGTGACCGGGCTGGCGGTTCTTGATGTCGTACGGGAGGCGCTCCATGGCGCCATCCCGATCCTCTACTGTCTTGAACTGGGCCACCTTGTTCGCGAGGCCCCACTTGTCGATCTTGAGGATCTTTGCCTTGTCCTCCTCTGCGAAGAGCTCGCGGACGCCCTCCTCGGTAGGCGCGTTCATGAAGAACAGGCCAATGATGTTCTCAACGGGGGTCTTGGGGGCAGGGGACGAAGCAGACTCCCCCGTGGCTCCGTTGGCAGCCGACGCCTTGTCAGCCTCTCGGGGGGCAGGCGAGGCCGTGGGAACAGGAGCCGGAGTCGCGGGCTTTGGTGTGGGCACCGCCGGCTTGGTCACCTGGGGCTGAGGAGGCTGGCGGGTAGTCTGAGAAGAGGCCGCCGAAGGGGCCGTTGTGGTCGAGGGGGGAACGGCAGCCGGGAGAGAGCCGGCAGCTGTTCCCGGAGCATTCGGGACGGCAGAAGGTTGGGCTCCAGGCTGTTGCTTGGCGCCGCGGTGCGAGAAGTTGAATCCCTGAGCCCTCATCTCTGTGCCGATTCTACCGTCCTGAATCTCCAGCACCAGCCAGCCAAAGGCGGCATCTGCGAGGTTAAAGTTCCACATGTTCTTGAACGCGCTCTCGTCCACCTGGCCAAGGGCCGCGACCGACTGACCCGGCACGGCGCCACCAAAGGGGTTGCCTCCAGCAGCGGTGCTGGGCATCTTCTCAACAACGCCCAGCGCGTTCTTGAGGAGAGCTTGCTGGGCGTCGTTGGTCTTGATGGCCGGCTCCACCTCGCCCTTGACAGTCTCCCAGACGTCGTTGAAGGACGCCTTGGAAGCGGCGAGCTTGCCCCGGTAGTGGTCTAGCGTGGGGTTGACGCTGAACTCGTTGTACGAGCTTCCATAGCGGAAATGGAGACCGGCCGAAATGGAGAAGTCGGCCTTGAGCGTCACCGACAGCTGGTTGAGAATGCCCTCGCGAGCGGGCGAGGCGTGGGTGATGAACACGCGGGTCTCGGTAGGGTCGTAGACACGGTTGGCGGTATCAACGAGCTCGCCCATCTGGAGAAGCGTAGTCCACATTGTACCTTGGCCGCCAGCAATGGTGGTGCGTCCCTCGCCATTGTCGAAGAGCTTGTGCATCACTACCGCGCCGCCCAGCCCGAGAAGTCGAAGCTTGACGCCGCCCACCTCGAGCAGCATGGACTGGGCCTCGTCGATGATGAAGAGATTGTGGACCTTGTACTCCTTGGAGCGGAACTTCTCCAGAACCCGGACATCCTCGCATGCGCCCCAGACGGTATAGACAGGCACCTCGAGCTTGATCTGGCCGGAAATGAGCTCGGGGAGCTCAGACAAGGGCAGCTCGCTCGGGGGGAAGCGTTGCTTGACCGGGCCACCACCGCCCTGTGAAATGGCCTTCTTCGTCGCGTCCGAAATCAACGGGGAGTACTGTGCGACGTGCTTGAGGGTCCTGTTGATGCTTGGGTCAGCAGGTGGGCAGCGTGGCATGGAACAAGGCAACTCACTTCTCGGCAATCCTTTCGAGAGAAGAACCATCGTAGAAACCAAAGTCGCCCGTGTGGAGAATGTAGTCGGCGCGCGCGGTTCTCGCCAGCTCGTTCAGAGATCTGAGGTTGCCTGCCAAGGAAGTTACGGTTAGCCGACACGGACGGGGCGCATCCGGCACAGGGCAGGCCGTTGTCTGGGGTTCGTACCTCGAACATCTGCGATGCAGAGAAGTCTGATGGGGCCAGTCTGGATGACGCGACCTTGGTTCGGCAGCAGAGGCGTCGCTCCGGGAACCGCACCGGGGTGGGCACCGTTCGGCAGGTAGCCGGCATTGCCGTATGGGTTGCGTTGAGGCTGGAGGATGGCGATCCGGTCAGCATTGATCCACGAACCCCAAGACGCCCTCTGGGAGGGGGAGTGCATAGGCTGAGGCATGGCGCGAGCTCAAGAGGTCGAACTCGGGGGGAGGGGGAGGGGGGTGCTGCAGCGAGTGGAGGTGGGGAAAGAGGAGCGCGATGAGCTGTCTCGTGGAGGCATCAGGCTGGGGGGAGGGGGAGGGGGTTCTTACAGCTGCCATTCCGGACGGAGTTCCAAGTATGAATGTGGTTGATTGGAAAGAAGAGGTCGTCTTCAGAGGAAGCAGCAGAGAGGCTGATGGCGTTGCTCGGACGGGGATGGAAGCGCGATGGGGAGAACTCGAAGGGTCAAATGGCAGTGGCGCGCAGCTTGCCCCGGGTATCAAATGGGAAGAAGGAGAAATAAAATGTAAATCGATGTGGCGGCAATTAGTACAGACGGCAGGAGGGCGGGCGTTGGAAAGCCGGAGAGGGGGGAGAAGAGAGGATGGAATTCCGGGTATCTGGTGGCAGTTGTGATGGGGGGAGGAGGACGACGGGAAGATTTCGAAAAAAGGTTCACCAGCCTCAGGCTTCGTCTGGTCTGTGGTTCGGCGTTCGTTGGTTTGTGTGGTTCCTCGATGGCTGAGGACGCGGCAGGCGAGGACAGGGGAAAGTGGCCCATGTGGTCCATGCTGTAGCCAGCACCCCGACTCCCCGATTGAGGCTAGCGCCCCGCCTAGCGCCATATGAAAGTTTCCATTTCATCGACACGAGAATTGATTTACCTATCGAAGCCATTCCCAAATGTCGGCCATCAGAGAAGCCAATCCTTAAACTGTTTCCCCAATTTAAGATAGCTCTTTCATTTACGTCTAGATTAGAATCTCTTATGAAAATCAGGTGGCTCTGGTATAGGCCCGACATCCTGCCCCTCCCTCTAGGCCTGCTGTCTTTTCATCTTCAAGCCCATGGTTTCGGTCACTGTCCAAATTCTAGCTGTCGTGGCTCTCTCTGAGGGAGGCGGTGCCTTTCTGTGAGTTCTTACGCGCAAACAGCTTAAATATTCGTGTGTCGTTGACGGGTTATCACACCATCGTCGGAGAAGGACCTCGTGATCCAGGACCTCCCTGTGCAAAACCAAGCATGACAACCGCCCCGGGCGCGTCAAGGACATGCTTGTATATGCCATCTTGTGGACAAGAAAAGACGTCATACCACATCCGTACAGTACGAGGCGTCGAGGGTTTTTAGTTCACTAGTCCCCAATTTCTAGTGCAAAAAAGGCAACACACGACAAGTGATAATACGAGGATAGGTTGCAGACAGAAGAATACCTATCCAAGATGCAGAGTCCACTGGTCAGCACCAGCCCACGATATATTCCATTGGCCTCGCTACAAAATTGGCCATGGCGTCGCTCTCCCCGCCGCCGTCGTCCCAGATGAATGCGTTTGTACAAAGTGCGGTTAGACGCTCCACAAAACACCCCCTTTCCCCCCGTACAAAGGAGATGTTCCAACATAGACAACAAGAATCAACCTATCGCTCCTTTCGCTTCCTCTCCCCCGAACCATGACACCTCTAAACCCCCCTTCTCCCAACCCTCCTCGAGCCTTTCTATCGTCGTGTGCCATCCTACCGCGCTGCTTCTCCCCTTCCCGTTCCCGGCCCATCTCAAGTGGAAAACGACCGAAATCCAGGCCTCAGCCTCTTGGCCATGCCACTCCATCGACCCGAAGCAGAAACGACTCTTTGTGAACCGACTCTGTCCTCCACAGCCTGCGGGGCGGAACCCTCGGCATCCTCCACAAGTTCCTCCGCAGGCTCCCGGCGGTGTCGGTCGTGGTCCTACCACATGTCGCTTCTCTCGTCGTCCTGCTGCTGCTTGCCGGCCCGGCCAGCGTAGTAGTGGCCTCCCTGGGCCCCGCCCTTGCCTGCGCCGCCGCCCTGTCCGTACCCGTCTTCTTGTTGGTGCGGATGTCCGTTCCCACCGCCGTCCTGGTCATGGAGCTGCCCGTTCGCGTCATGTTGCTCGGGACCGTGCTCGTACTCGTAGATTTGCGAGTCGTCGACGTACTGAACGTTGCCGTCGTGCTGAACGGGCGAGTCGCCGTACTGGTTGCCCGACTGTACGGCTGTTAGCGCTGAGACGTGGGAAAGCGAGGAGGGGTTACTCACGCGATGGTATTCAAAGTCAAAGTTTCCATCTTGGGCAGCCTGTTGCTGGGCTAATTGCTGCTGCTCCATCAGCTGCTGCTGCGCTAGCTCAGCCTCGCGCCGCTTTCGCTCCTCCTCCTGACGCTTTTGCTGCGGCGAGATGGGGACCTGCAGTTGCGGGTGCATGGCCTGGACCTTGGCGAGATACGAGTACATAAAGTTGCTGAGGAGGACCTGGCTGTGCAGCGGGCGGCGGGGATTCGCGAGCTTGATGTGGGCCATGCGGTAGATGGCTCGCTCCTCGATGATGGTGAATCGGGTCCAGCTGTAGTCGACGTCGGGGCGAAGCAGCCGCGGCGGGGGGTCGGGGGAGAGGGGCCGGTTGTCCTTTCGCTTGTGGCTGGGATCCTTGTCCGACCTCTTCTTGGACCCTCCAAACAGGCCACCAAAGAAGCCATCCTTCTCCTTCTTGCTGTCGCTTGCCTTGCGACCCTCCTTCTTTCGCTCCTCGGTCAGCTTCTGGTCCATGCTCTCTCGCTCGAGCAGCAGACTTTCTCTTCCCTTTGGTAGGTTGGGGTCGATCGAGGTCTGCAGCACGTCCAGACGGGCATTGTCGCTAGACTTGGACCTCGTCCTCTTGGACAGCTCCTCTTTTTCCTTTTCCTTTTCCTTCTTCTTCTTGTCCTTGTCGTCGCTCTTGAACCATTTCCATCCGGATAACGATTTGGCGGATGGAGGGCTTTCCGTCTCGTCCCTTTCCTTGGCCCGTCTGTCCGTTTTTCTGTCGTCAGTAACCAGGCTCGGGATGTACATGAGGCTGCTCGTGGTCTGCCCACTGCTCCCAGGCAGAGCGGATGGGTGCAGGGCAGAGGGAGGGTTCGCCGGTTCTTCTGGTCTGGCTTGTCTCTCTCGGCCAGGACTTGTCTGCGGAGAGGTGGGTGACTGGTTAGGCTTGCTTGCAGAGGGGCGTCTGCTCGAACGGGCTGGTGGCTCCTCGGCAGGCGAACGCTGGCGTTCAGGAGCGCCCTCGACGGCCTGTTCGCTATGCAAGTCGGAATGCCCCTCCAGAACGGGTTTTTGAGATGACGACCGTTCCGGGAAGGATCGGGATACCGGAGGGCTGGGATCCGACGGAGGGGTCTCGATGATTTGCGGTATCGAGGTCGGCGTGGTACGTGGTGCGCCGGCGGACGAGGCAGCGCGGGGAAGGTCCTGAGGGGGCGTGCTTGAAAAGTCGAGCTCGTCTTTGCTGGAACCGTCCAGGGTAGTGGCAGCCTCCCTGGAAAAGGGCGCCTGCCTTCGGACCGCTCGGTTGCTGGGGCGAGAAAAGTTCTCGGTGGCCTGCTCGGGCCTGGCTGGTTCCGAGTTGACTCTGGACAGCCCAGAGGCGCGACCGGCGTCAAGTGGTGGAATAGGAGGGGGGGCGTCTTCACTGGCCGCTTCCGACTGGTGACGACTTGCCATGCGCTTGGCGAAGGGCACACGATCTCCAGACCGTATGCTGCCGCCCTTACGATACGTCGTTCGGGTCGAGCGCCGGAGGCCCATGCCGGGGGCCACGGGAATGATGATGTCGGATCCCCCCCCTCCTGGAGGGTGTCCTGCGTCAGCTTTTGCACCGCCTTTGTAGGATCGGCGACGAGCTCGTCGATAGTAACCTCGGATCGATCGCTCACGGACCGCTGTCGGTTCAGTCTCTCGGCGCCATCCACATAGCCCTCTCCGTCCTCGCTATTCGAGTGGGTATGTATCTGTCGAGACAGCATTGATTTTTTCCTCCGCAAACTCGACATGGAACTGGTCCGCTGCGAGCCATCTGCCGAGAGCAGAGACTCTCCCGATCTTCGCTTCATGGAATTGACCCTGTTTTCCAGAAAGTTCTTGAACGCCGTCGGCTCCAGCTCCGGATGGACTCTTGCCGGCACCCAGAGCAGCCGCGACGGGTCGGCCTCGTCGTCATCGCCCGTCGGTGCCAGGGTCGGCATCGCGACCAGCGACACTCCGGAAAAGGGCATCAAGTCGGGGTCGTGGTGCCGATTGTTCCCCACGTCCATGGATAACCGGCGGAGCGCTTGCAGGTTGCTCAACTCCTGCGCGATGTCGTTGGGGTTGTCAATGTTGGTGAGGGGGAACTGCGAGCCCTCCCGAAGCGACGGCGTGGGCGATGGCAGCGGGGACAGCGGCCCATCGTACAGGGAGCCATGCTGTCCGGACATCTTTGCGGGCAAGGTGTGTGTCTTCTTGAGGCTGTTGCCATGCGACGGAACGTGCAGTGTCGAGGATTGGTCGGAAATGGTTCGAACGAGACGCAGGCGCTCCTCGGACGGCTCGCCCGGCCGGTGACCCCTTGCGGTGGAATCGCCGCCGTACGGCGACCCGAGAAAGCTCAGCGGTCGGTTCTCCTCGGCGCCGGAGTCGTCGTCGTCGCCGTACAGGGTGCCTATCGCCTCGGTGACGTGGTGGCTCGGATCGGAAATGGACAGTTGGCTGCCGTGGCCGCGTCTCGCGAGATTGCTTCCAACATCGCCGCGGGGTCGGGACGAGGTCTGCCAAAGACGACAAGTTAGCCAGCAGAACGCGAAACCGGTTATCCACACGCCCCATATTTCTGTTGGCGGTTCCCTGCAACGGTGGGTAGCCCGTTGCTCGACTCAAGGGGCTCCCTTCTTGGGAAACCTGGGCGGCAGGTCCGTTCATGCCGGCCGCGAGATGCCGAGAGGCACCGCGGACGTGCAAGGAGGAATGGCGACGCACCATCATCTGGTCTGAGGCAAGCCTCGACGGAGGCTGGATGCCACGGCAAACTCCCTCTCGACTGCTCGAAGGACCGATCGGGTGGTGGCGGTCGCTGGTCGTCTGCCGGTCATGGGCAAGGAGGGGGTGCGCGAGGAGACTCGAACCGGGGGTTTTGTCGCGGTTCCGGCGGGCGGGCGATCGATCGCGGCAATGTCTCGGTAGTCACGATGTTCGGAGTGACGGGTGTCCGGCTTCCAAATCGGGGACGAGCTTCGATTAAGAGATTTAGCGGATTTCACTGCCCGTCTCTCGCCGTTTCTTGGAGTCGTGTGATTCGAGATCACAGGGGCGGTCGGTAGGCGGGCAGTCTCAGAGGTGACGAGGTGTGCCTCACGACGACATTCGTAGGGGGGCCGGAGTTCGGGGAGCACTTCGGTCGTGGCGTCGATGGCGGATGAGGGCGTCGCTCGGAGCCTAGGAACAGATGGCGCGTGGTGTTGGGGCTGGTGTCGAGTTGAATCGGCTCGCCAGTGTCGTGGTCATGGAAATTGATCGGAGCATGATTCGGGGCCTGGGGGGGGCAGCCAAGGTTGAGATTGGGCGCAATCGCTGCGACCTTGGCGGCATCAACAGCGGGACGGCCGTCACGTGTGTGCCTGAACAGAGTGGACAGGCCTAAAGAAATGGAATTACAGGGTTCCAATTCCTCGCCCGAATGGATTCCCATCCATCCCGTCCTCTATAGGTCCCATGGAGCCGACTTTCAAGCCCCAAGCTTCAAAGTTCCTCCAAATGCCACATCTCTGTCGACCTCGATGGATGTCCCTGGAGATGCGACACGGTACAAGATATGTCCTGTTTCGTGCGAGCTGAAGATTTTCATCCGATCTGGGGCAGTATTCGTCCCATGGCATGCAGCACCTACGGGCAGGCTCAGCTACAGCAGTGTGGGCATGGCATTTTTCCAACAATCGCCCTGCTCCAGTCCTGCAGATGTCCGCCCACTTCGGCGTCGCCTCGCCCATGGTCCTGTTTATTCTGGGACCCGTGGATGGCCTGGCCCCGATGTTGAACCCGTTGAGAGACGGACCCATGGTTGAGGTTTCCCAGGTGGCATTCAGGAACAAGCGAAATCGCAGGCCTCTCTACCTAGGTTATCTTTTCCGAGAGACGATGGGTGGGCCAGAAAGGGACGGAACCAGATCAAGGACCAGGTTTGGCCGGCAAGGAGACAACTCAAGGCAGTGGCAACGATGTCATTGATCTCTCGGGGGGCGTTGATCTCCCGGCACGGCTTCTCCAGTCAATGGTCAATGGTCAATCATCTTTATGCCATGTAGAAAAAAGCCATTGACGAGCGTCCCGAGTCCCCGGGAACTGGCTGCCTCGCCGAGCTGACGACGTCTATTTTTTTCCGGCTCCCCGCAGGATCGCCCTGGGTTCATCGACGACCGATGCAGAACATGTTCTGAACAAAGCTGGGTACCAACTGACACTGTCTACTGTGTAGGTAGATCGTCCCAGGCGCCAGGCCTACCTACGCCGAGATATACGTTGGCACACACATTCAACCGGACGAGACTCAAGGCTATAGCAGCATCCGACGACGGCGTGTGATGGCGCAGCGCTTCTGGATTCCGAAAAAGACAGCTAACCCAGCCAGCGGCCGCTCTTGTCCCGCGCTGTTGTCGGTCCATCTTCTCAGCAACGGAATCGTCACACGAAAACACTTATCCCCAGTACCGCTGCAGGACGAAGATCTCATTTTAAACATGGCGGCTCAAACCCGGCGGTGACGGCAGCGGAACCTCGATACTCCTGAGTCCGGCATCACTTGATCCCCCACGGGCAGCCAACCAACGATCCAGGTCCAGGCGCCTCTCGACCGTCACCGTCACCGTCCCCCCTGAGGCTATCCCGCTCCACTGCAGCCGTTGGGAATGGCGTGCATGCCGCGCGCAAGGGCAAACGACTCTTGGCCATCCGTGCCATCAACCCCTTTCGCTCTCCACTTGTCCGTATCCGTACCTAGGTACACAGCAAGCTCACCGATGACGGTTTGCCGTTTCCCCGCACCGGAGGCGCCCCAATATCGTCAATGCCTCGGGTCACGGGCCCAATTCCTTTCTCAGTCGGCACTGATGACGGAGCGATACGGGACTTGTTGCTTAGGAAAGGATAAATGGCACAGGAAACCCTCCTCAACACAAAAGACACAATAGGACACACCTCTCCGTGGTCATTCCCAAAACCCGCCCTCTATGTCCCTCGTGGCCGCCCATCGGCCGGCTTGGCTGCTCACCCCACCCTGGATGTGATATGTTCCCCGCAAACTGCCAGGCTGCAGCAAAGCAAGCCAGGCAGCCTTGGGCGGCAGGGCGAGACGCCGTTTCAGCTTAAAGGCCGCCATTTGTGGCCGTCTCGGCATCTATTCCGTCTTGCCAAGTGTTGTATCGTTCTCATATACATAGAACATCAAGAGGGCGTTTATGCTAGCCAAAGGCTGTCTAAAGAAACGACCCGATGAGTCGGGTGTTGGAAGGTCAACATATTTCGAATTAGGTGACAGTGGCCTGGCCCCCAAAGGAATCCCGAGTAGTCTCCTCTCAGATACAGAACTCAACGGGCTAGCCGACCCCTTGTATGGTGCTCCTCGCATGTAGGCCAAAACCATAAGCCATCCGAGAAGAATAACTATTAAATCCTCGCTCAGAGACCTATTATGCGCCTACTATATGAGTGCGTCCGGGCTGAAATGGATAGGCACTCTGCTAGAAATTCCCTCTTGGAGTTTGTTGTCTGTCTTCTGCGCTTTTCCCTCTTCGACCTATCCATCAGCTATCTATTCCTCTGCAGCTCAGCGGCTCAGCAACATTCCCGTACAACGACCTTCCTAATGTCCGAAATACGGCATCTGTTGGACCTGTTATCTCGACTTCGCACGCAGATAGATTTATATTGACACCAGTTCCCACCAAGAGGTGGAGTCTCTCTTCCCCCCTAAATCCAAGTTCGGGCTGTTTTCCTCCTCGTGCCAAAATAACCCCTGGCCTTGACCACAACAACACGAAATGTCAGAGTCTCGAAAGGACGAGGATCTAGTCCGCATTTTCTCTGCTATCTACAATGTCCTCTTCCTTCTATATCTTCCATACGGACGCAAAGGCCTTCTCAAAGCTCGCGCCGCTGCTGTGCCGAAATGGCTAGTGCTGGTGAAAGTCGTAAGCCAAACTACCCCCTCAATGATTGAGCCCCTATTGATGCAAACTGCAGGCCATCGGGCTTTCGCTCGCAATTCTTCTCCAAACCGTTCTTGTCAGACATCTAGTCAGCACCCATGGGCATGTAGATGCCATCGCTGTCTCCATGGCACTCCCACCTGCAGCTGCCATCGCCCTGACGGCTTTGCTGTTTCTGGAGTACTCACGGTCGTCAAAGCCGTCCGACCTCGTCTGTCTGTATCTTGTCTCGTCGATACTATGCGATGTCATAGCCCTCACGCTGCCGCCGTCTAGACCCCATCCAGCTGGCGGAGGTCAAGTGGCTGTTCTCGGACGATGTGTAGGATATTCGCTGCTGCTAGTGCTCGAGCACTTTCGGCCCCGTGCTGTGTTGAGGGATCCCGACGCGGATGTTGAGCTGTCGCCGGAGGAGAGAAGCAGTCTTTTAAGCAGGGCCTTCTTTTCCTGGATCAATCCGATCTTGAACAAGGGGTATAACAACCTCATTCTGGATGAGGAGCTTCCGCCGCTGGGAAAGGGCTTGAAGCCGGAGTTGACGAGGGCAACCATGCTTCAGGCCTGGGAGCAACGAGGTCTGGCAATGTTTCCATGCTCCCTTGTAAAGAAGCTGACGTCGACTTCACAGCCATGCCGGAAACAAAAATAGCCCTCCCCCTGGCGTTGCTCAGATGCATCTGGCGTCCCATGGCCGCCGCCGCTGTGCCCCGTCTCGCCCTAATCCTGTTCCAGTACTCTCAGCCCCTCTTGATCAAGCACTCCATCAGATACGTCTCAACCGCCTCTGTCTCTACCCCGATACCCCTCGGCTACTGGCTCATTGTATCGTCCATCGTCGTCTACGTCGGCCTCGCAGTGTGTTTACACCTCCCTATCCGCCACCCACAACCCCTAACACCACCAACAGCTCGTAGCCGCCGCATCCCAGCACCGCATCAACCGACTCTGCCTCTTCACCAACAGTGCCCTCATCGGCCTCATCCACTCCAAAACTATGGACGCCCCGAGCACCCCCCACGCCAGCGCCAACGCCGAAGCCATCACCCTCATGAGCACCGACGCCTCGGACCTCTCCTCCATCGGCCAGATCCTCCTCGAAACCCTCGCCTACACCCTCGAAGTCCTCATTGGCTTCGTCCTCCTCGCCCGCGAAGTCGGCTGGATCTGGCCACTTCCTCTCCTCCTGATCATCTGTATTTTCCCCCTCCCCCCCTTCCCATTCCCCCATAGGTGGTATCTAACCCGTTCCCTCCCAGTCTGCTCCCGCATCACCCACCACCTCACCCTCCCCCTCCCCGCCCGCCAGCGTGCCTGGAACGCCGCCACCCAACGCCGCCTCGCCACCACCTCCGCCCTCCTCGCCTCCATCAAACCCCTCAAGATGCTCGGCCTCACCGCCCCCCTCGCCCGGCGCGCGCAGTCCCTCCGCGAGGAGGAAATACACGCCGCCGCCAAGGTCCGCTGGTCAATGGTGTGGTACAACGCCAGCGGTACGCCCCCCCCCCTCACCCCGTCCCCCGCTCCGCAACTGACATTATGGCAGCAAACGCCCTAGGCATGTTCACCCCGGCACTTACCCTCACGCTCTTCGCCCTCCTCGGCAGCAAGAACGGATCCCTCGGCCCCGAAACGGCATTCACCACCATGGCGGTCCTGAGCATGGTCACGCACCCCGCGAACATGGTGCTGACTCTCGTGCCGCGGGGGGTGGCGACCGGGGCGGGGTTTGCGCGGATTCAGGGGTTTTTGGTGCGGAGCGCCGGCACCGGCACCACGCAACGGCGGGGGACGGTGGGAGAGGGGGTGGCGGTGGAGGTCAAGGGGGTGACGCTTGGTGGGGGGGTGCTGAGGGGGGTGGATTTGGTGGTGGGGAAGGGGGAGGTGGTGGTGGTGACGGGGCCGGTGGGGAGTGGGAAGAGTTTGTTGGTGAGGGCGGTGTTGGGGGAGGTGGAGGTGGGGGAGGGGACGGTTGGGGTGAGGGGGGGACGGTGGGGTATTGTGCGCAGAGGGTTTGGTTGCCGGGGGGGACGGTGAAGGAAGTGGTGATGGGGATGGGTGGCGGGGATGGGGAGGAGGAGTGGTATGGGAGGGTGGTGGAGGGGTGTGGGTTGAGACGAGATTTGGATGCGCTGCCAGAGGGGGATGGGACGCAGGTGGGGAGTGGGGGGATGAATTTGTCCGGGGGGCAGAGGGCGAGGGTGGTGAGTTCTGGTGACGCTTCTTGTTTTGATTTTCTGGACATTTTCTGTCCGTGTCTGCCATGCGCTTTGGAGATGGGCGTGCTGATTTGACGTGACGCAGGCTCTCGCCCGCGCCGTCTTTGCCCGATGTGAGCTGGTGCTTCTCGATGACTGCTTCAGCGCTTTGGACGGCGAGACCGAGAGACAAGTCTTTGCCAACTTGCTCGGACCAGAGGGGCTGTTCAGGAAACAAGGGACAACGGTTGTGATGGTGGGGAATTCGAGTGAGTCCTCCAGCTACCTGCCCCTTTCGATGTTGAGATTGATGTTTACATGTATCTTTCAGCCCAGTTCTTCGAAGCGGCAGACCGCGTCATCATTCTCGGCGACGGAGGAGTCAAGGAGCAAGGCGCATGGCGTGATCTGAAAAGAAAAGGCGCTGCCATCAAAAAGTTCATCCCTAGCAATGGGGATCATCACAGCACCAGTGATATTCCCACGGCGAACCTGGCGAAGCTCTCCGCCCAGCTCCGCGCAAGGGATGAAGCCGCCGTTGATCTCGCTAGACAGACGGGAGACATCACTCTCTACGGTACCTAGCCTCCGGCTTGAAAACTGTCCAAGGAATGTAAGTGCTGACTTGACGCAGGATACTACTTCCGCTTTGCCGGTGTCTTCAACCTCGTCGTCCTGGCTACCTGCGCGGCGTCCACGGCCTTCTTCATGACAATTCCGCAGTACTGGCTGAAGCTGTGGACAGAGGAGTCTCACGGAGCGAGCCCGGGGTTTTATATTACCGGATTTCTCCTGCTCTCCCTGATGGCGTGGATCTCGACGAATGGCATCATGTCATCGACTGTCCTTCGTGTTGCGCCGGAGTCGGGGCTGAAGTTGCACAAGAGGCTGTTGGATGTTGTTACGGGGTGTGTACATCGCTGCGTGCTGGGTTTTGGATGCAGCTGACGTGCTAGGGCCTTTCTGTCCTTCTTTTCTGAGAATGACGCCGGCACCATTCTGAACAGGTGTGCATGTCGTGTTTCTGGTGGAGCGACGGTGATGCTGACTTGACTTGCAGGTTCAGTCAAGACATTCAGCTCATCGACAAGCAGTTGCCGTCGGCTCTTCAGGCCACTGGCGTTCGTAAGTTGCCGCCTCCCATATTTAGTCCTGGCGGTTAGCTTGGATGAATCCGAGAAAAAGAACTGACCAAAACAGAGGTCTTCAAACTCATCATGCAAATCATCGTCCTCTTCATGGCCCAGTGGTGGCTCAGCCTGTCCCTGCCTGTATGCGCACTGGTCCTCTACGTCGTGCAGAAGATCTACCTGCGCACCTCCCGCCAGCTGCGCTTCCTCGAACTCGAGTCCCGAGCCGCCGTATTTTCAAGCTTTCTCGAATCGGTGATTCCCGCCACCCATCCTATCTCGTAGCACATAACTGACCACCCTCAGGTCGACGGTATCGAAACCATCCGCGCCTTCAACTGGCGGTCCCACATTATCAACGATAACACCTCCCAGCTCGAAGCCTCCCAACGTCCCGAGTACCTGCTCATGTCCCTGCAGCGCTGGCTCAATATCGTATTGGACCTCATGGCGGCGGCCATCGCGACGGGCGTCATCGCCATTGCCGTGTTGATGCGTGGCCGTGTCAGCGGCGGCCAAGTCGGCGTGGCGCTCAATATAATGCTCGTCGCCAACTCGACGCTCCTGAAGCTCGTTTCGAACTGGACGACGCTCGAGGTTTCCCTTGGTGCGGTTTCGAGGACGAGGATATTGGAGAAGACGACGCCGTCAGAGTCGGGTGCAACAGCTGACATACCCGAGGGGTGGCCGTCGAGGGGTGAGGTTAGGATTGAGGGAGTGACTGCTTCGTACGGGTAAGCCTGTCCACCTCACCGTTTTGTCGTAAACAGTTGGCGTGTTGGCTGACCATAACCAGCAACGACACTCCCGCCCTCCGGGACGTCACCCTGCACGTCCCCCCTGGAAAAAAGACCATCATCTGCGGCCGAACTGGAAGGTTGGTCCCCCCTCCCTCAGCCATGGCACAGAAGCTAACCCCCCCCCCCCAGCGGGAAATCTTCCCTCCTCCTCACCCTCCTCCGCATGCTCCCGTCCTCATCGGGAACCATCAAAATCGACGGCATCGACATTTCGACCCTTCCGCGTGACCTCCTCCGCCAGCGATGCTTCGTCGTTGCCGCCCAAGACGCCGTCCTCTTGCCCGGAGAGACATTGCGCTTCAACCTCGACCCCTCTGGTGACACCAAAACCGAAGAAGAAGAGGCCATGATGGACGCCCTCCAGAAAACCGGTCTCTGGCCGCACTTCTCCTCCCCGCCTACTGATACCGCGGACAGGGAGTACTACGACCACCCCGTCCTTGACCGGAACTTCTCGTCGTTCCCCGCCCTCTCGGCCGGGCAGACGCAGCTCTTTGCTGTAGCGCGCGCGGTGGTCAAGGCGCGGGTGCTGACGGCGAGGGGGCTGCGGCCGGTGGTGCTGCTGGATGAGGTGACGGCGGCGTTGGATGCCGAGGGGGAGGCGCTGGTGGGGAGGGTGGTGGAGGGGGAGTTTGTGGGGAAGGGGTTGGCGGTGGTGGTTGTTTCGCACCGGGTTTGGGGGGGTGGGGGGTTGAGAGAGGGTGGTGAGGGGATCGATGGGGTTGAGGGGGTTGAAGGGGAGATGGGGGGGGTGGGAGGGAGGGATCGGGTGGTGGTGATGGCAGATGGGAGGGTGGTGGATGTTGGGGAGTGAGGGTCCTGGCTTCCTGCGACGAGTTGGGTGGTTAGGTACCTAGGAAGGAATGAATCAATAAAATATCCGTTGATGGCATGGACTAAGCAACACAAGGCAAATTGCGTTGAAGGAGTCGAGATGAAGAGGCCAAAAAAGAGCGGGACATTGCTCTGAAGAGGGAGGGTTAGGGTCAGGAGAATTGTATCCAATGTCCCGACCCCACGTCACGGTGCACCCACTTAAACCGCCAGACGCGTCCAACGCGACCCCACGTGTCAGCGCAGCTACCTAGGCGGGACTAAGCCAACCCTGACAGTCACCCCTTCACCTTTCATCGCACCAATTCATTCACATTTCGCCATTTCAATCCGCCGACAACGCCTGCTCTCGGATCCCCGATAATATACACAAGAGCATCCTTCTCCGGCATGACATAAAAGGGACATTTGCCCCCGTCCCACCCCTAGACTTCAGAGCCAACTCCAGAATGGCCCCCCAGACCAGGGCCCGTGGCAAGGCCAAGGCCCCCGAGTCGCGGACCTACCAGTCAACACCCGTTCCCCAGCAGGTCGTCTTCCCGCCGAGGAAAAAGGTCGTCAAGACCTACGGTCGCAAGTCGACTTCGGGTGCCCCGGAACAGCCAGCAGGCGGCTCAGCGCGCTCTCTCCGCCAGCAGACGCTGACCCAGATTGACTACATCCACCAGGCCAAGGAGGAGGACGAGGAGCTTCTGGAACCCCCGACAACCACCAAGGGCCGCCCGAGCAAGCGCAGAAAGACGTTTGGCGACGCCCCCAACTCGTCGTCCTTCCACACCCAAACCCTTACCCAGTTTATGTCGGAGAAGCCCCCCAGGGTCGGCGACGACGAGGACGACCCCTATGTGATCAAGGACTCGGAGGAGGAGGACGACTCGGAGGATGGCAATGACAAGTCCCTGGTCCCCGAGACGCCCAGTCACCTTAGGATCAAGCCCAACATGGCTGCGGATCGCCCCGAGACGCCCATCCACCACAGGGCCAAGCTCAACGTTGACGAGGTGCCCTCTTCGCAACCCACACCATTCACCCCCATGCTGGGGTACAGCCCCATCGTCGATCCCGAGGACCGGTCGCCGCTAAAGGCGAGGTCAACCAACGTCAACGCCCCGATGCCCACCCTGGCCGAGGTCTCAAAGATACCGAGACACCTCGTCATTGAAGACACCTTTAGCCAGTCCGACAGCACGCTCTCCTCCCTGCCATCGGATCCCGTCAGCGTGGAGACGCCCTCAGCTAGACGTCACCGCCAGCCACTTACCGAGCTCCCCGCCGCAAGCCTGGATCTGGGACAGGAGAGGCCGTTCGTCCGTGACGTCACCATGTCGGGTTCCGACAAGGAGAACAGGAAACGCTTGCTGGCGGAGATACCGGACTCGGATGACGACCTCGAGGGCCTCAGTCCGACGCCTCTCAAGGCGCTGTCGGCCCGCCGCAGTGCGCAAAATACACCAACCGGCCGCAGCTCGCAGCAGACGCCGACCCGACGCGGACTCAACGTCAAGTTTAGCGGTTTCCCCACTGAAGCAGAGCTGGAAAGCACCGAAGAATCGATCGGCACCCCCTTGACCAACAGCGAGACTGGCGACCCTGGCACGCCGACCCCGGTGGCTCGCAAAGTTCAGATTCAACTTCCCCCGCCGAGTTCCCCGTCTGTTTTTGAGGAGACACCCCAGAAGCCGCGGGGAGAGTCTGGCAAGCCGTCGCCCAGCATTCTGCGGAACAAGACATCTCCGTTCTTGCAGCGCATCAGGCCGTCGCCCGGCATTCAGCGCAACAAGGTGTCGCCCACTCTACAGCGAAGCAAGGCATCCCCGGCCCTCCAGCGCAGCAAGGCATCCCCGGCCCTCCAGCGCAGTATCCAACGCAACACCCAGCGTCAAACCCAGCGCCAAACCCAGCGATTCACGCAGCGCCAAACCCAAGCAAGGTCACAACTATATAGCCAAGGCCTCGAGAGCCAAAGGGTTCCCTTTGATGTCCTGCACAATCTGGGCCCGATCACAGACCGGTCGGACTATCTGGTCAATATCAGCGCCGAGACGGCAGACAGGATCGCAACAGGACGCCAGGACCACGAATTCCGAGAATACAAGTTCCCCGCGCAAGCAGTGCGCTGCTGGGTCTTCATCGACCTCCCCGTTGGGCAGGTCAAATACATGGCCTCGCTTGGCCCCCCCAAGAAGCCCGGCGAAATCGAGGAGAACGGCGTGGGCAACGCCGAATTCAACCAGGGCGAGTCCCGGTTCCAGTTTGCGCACGAGATCCTGCAAGTTTACGAACTCAACAACCCAGTGCCGTTGGCCGAGATGAAGAAATTCGGCCTAGGACAGGGGGCACCTCCGAGATGGCGCTATGTTCCTCCCGCCATCGTGGGAAAGCTGCTCGGCAACCTGCGCTGCGCCCTCTTTGGCGAGGGATACCTGGAAGACGAAGAGGACCTCCTCGTGGACGAGGATCCATTGCTGGAGGAGGACCCCCTGCTCGCAAAGACCCAAGACGGACCCGCCGAGGAGGAGGCCGACGATGCCGACGTCACCATCTCTCAGGAGCTGGCAGAGCAGATCCGGAGCGACATCATCCAGCAGACCCAAGTATATTTTTCCCACACGATGCAGCACGAGGTCATCCCGGCAAGCCAGGACCTGCCGACCGCGGCGGGAAGACGGACGTCGACTGCCACCCCGAAGAGTGCCGTGACGCCCACGGCTCGGCCCTCTAGCCGGATTCAGGCCACGGTGCCGGCCACGGCGAGGAGATCGAGCAGCCGCATCCAGAGTCAGAAGCAGCGCTCTCAAGAGGTGCAGAAGACGCCATCGACAGTCCGACGACGGGTCGTCACAGCCTCCCAGGCCACTACGGCGAGCAACGCCTCGAGCCCCAACGTCTCTTCGGAGAAGTCGTCGGTCCCACGGCCGCCAAACGACTCGGGGATGTCCTCGTCGCAGACGGAGGGGTTGGGGAGCGACACGCCCATCAGACTGCCGAATGTCGGGCTGTCTGGGGGCTCATCGCAGGGCATGATGCTGGACAGTTTGCTTGTGGATGATGTGAGGCCGCCGCCGGAGATTCTGGACTCGGATGGTGACGACGATGACTATTATTGATGGGCGGGATTGCGCATCGGCTAGAGTTTGGGGCTTTTCTTTGGTATTGTTTTGAGAGGCACGGTATGGGCATGTCTGAGGGAGCAGGTTGGCAATGGACGGAAGAACATGAGATGGGCGGGACTGGTCGCCTGAGGCGTCTTGGTGGGAATGACACATGTCGCGATAAAGCGCAGTAGGGTTAGCCAAGTACGTTAGGTACCCCGAGGGAGTAACAGGACCTCTGGTAGTGGCAATATCGTATTTTTCATCATCACAAGGGCTTGTGAAACGTGGTCATGGTGCTGTGGAAGTTGTGCCATCTCATGTATTGCCCAGCTCTCATTGCTCGTGTTGAAGACCATGGACATGGTGAAGGGCCTTTTTTTTTTTTTAGACATGAATTAAAGCCTTCAAGGCTAGATACTTTCAATTACCATTAACATGATTTCCTTGTAAAAAATATATAAAGGGGGTTAGTGTCCATACTGAACTATCACACTGTTAGACGCGCACGGACCTCTTCTGGCCCCCAGTTCCATTCTCGAGCCAAGTCCCCGTTTGCAGGGAGACAAGTTACAGCCTCAGTGCTCAGCACCCACTGCTCGCCAACGACCCCATCCGCTCCACTGACCTGACCAGCAGCACCCTTCGACTCCTAGACCCAGCATCGAGCTCGCCCATGCCCGAGCTACTGGGAAGGCCCTCAATATACGCCTCACCACCAGCTCTGCCCGCCCCGAAATCAATCGTGACGACGTCTCCCACCGCGCCACCTCACGACCGACGCATCGACGACGACAACGACGACGCAGCTTGGCCTGTCTCAAGATGCCACTGGGCCCTCGCGCCGCGCAGCACTCCGCCAACTGTTCATGAAGGAACCCGCCTCTCGACCTCGCCTTGACTGGACCCCCCGGTGCCGCCGCCATGGCCTCCAACGGTCGCGAGATGACGAGGGCTGAGAGGTTCGAGGATGAAAAGAGGCGCATCATCGAGAGCTGCTTCGGCAAGCGGGAAGACGACGGCTCCCGTACGTTCACCCTCCCCTCCCGCCCCGAAGACGACACGGCTAACCCAGCTCATCCTGCCAGTCCTAGAAACATACATCACCCACATCAAAATCACCGAATATGCCACCTACCCGACCTCCCCGCCGCCGCCCCAGGCACGGAACCACCCCCAGCACGAGAAGCCGCGCGTCATCATCGTCTCCGTGCGAAAATCCGGTCGCGTCCGCATGCACAAGTCCAAGGAGAACCCGAACGGCACCTTTTCCA
Organism: Schizothecium vesticola; assembly: GCA_030549215.1. NCBI lineage: Eukaryota > Fungi > Ascomycota > Sordariomycetes > Sordariales > Schizotheciaceae > Schizothecium > Schizothecium vesticola. Next base: position 2,361,935 of record JAUKUD010000005.1, on the reverse strand, counting down.
TCGGAAAGACGTGGTACCTCGACGACCTCTCGGCCATCGAGTCCTTCACCAGCCCGACCGCCAACCCGACCTTCCAGGAGTGGGCCGGCGACGTCGGTTTTGTCATCACCCTCGGCAAGCCTTACTACTGGCAGGCCCAGACGGACAAGGAGAAGAAGTTCTTCATTGCCAGTCTGATAAAGATCTACGGCAAGTACACGGGCGGCCGGATGCCCAGTCTGACGGGCTTTGAACAGCGCGAACTCGACCAGGTATTGGGTGGCGCCCAGGCCCCTCCTCGACGACCACCGGGCCAAGACCGCCCTCCCCCGCCCCGACCGCCCCCCGTCATCGAGACAGCCCCTAGCAGCGGGAACGCATCGATCGCGTCCGGGTACAATGGCAACCTCACACCCCAGGCTGCCCTGCCGACCAATTCCTTCCCCGACAGAACCGCCTCCCGCGGCCCCCTGCCACCCAATGGCCCAGCGGCGTCTCCTTCGCGAAGCGTCGATTCCACTCGGGAACAGTTCCCGTCACTGCGAAGGCTGGCATCCAACAACCAGAGCCAGGACTCGGTGGCGACGTCGTTGGCGGCAAGGAGCGAGGATGCGGCTAGTCTCCGCCCACGATCAAGAAATGGTCCCAATGGCACCTCTACCTACGCCACGTCGAATTATGCGAGCCCCGAACCAACCCCGGGGCCACCGCCCGAGGAGATCCCCCCGGAGCGGAAAAGGCCCCCTATAGATCCCCTGCGGCCGTCTCCGGCCGACAGGGACCTGGTGCCCGCGCCGTTGATGAGTCCAGGGATGCGCCGGGAACCCCCTAGCGGGCCCGTGCCCGTGCCTCCGCGAAACATTGACCGCGCCCGCAAGGGATCCATCAATAGGAGAAACGATACCCCACCGCTCGGCGACTCGAATGGGTTCTCGAACGACCTCAACAAGTTCAATGGCCCCACCCCGGTAGCAACGCCCCCTGCTGGCACGCCGGTCTCCCTTCGGTCCGCTGTCTCCCCCCCGCCCCCCGACACGCCGACAGAATCGCCCGCCGATCCCGAAGACAATCGCCCAGGTCTCGGGCCGATGATTAAATCCAAAAAGTCGAGAGGCGACATTGCCGGCGCGCTGTGGAAGGCGGCCTCGGCGGCAAGCGCGTTCAAGGCAAGGCCAGGCGGCGCGGCCGAGAAGCTCCGCCAGGTGGTTCAGAGCAAGAGCATCGATGGCCCCGATGGGATCACCGGCGTGGTTCCGGCGCCACCGAGGCCCGTGTCGGCACAAAAGGCGCCGGAGCCGGTCGTCACCCCGCAATCAACGCCCAAGCCCACCGACAGGTCCTCCACCCCTGTCATCCCCGAGGTCAAGATCAACGGCTCAGCGGCCACCAGCCGACCGGGGAGCATCCAGACCCCCGTCCAGGGCAAGAAGCTCGAGGATACCCCCGAGGTGGTGGAAGAGTCGCGGTCCGTCATTGCAGGGAACGACGCCAAGTACCTGTCTACGCTGGGCGTCGACTCCTCGATTCTGGACACCCGGACAGCAGAGTTCTCCAAGTGGCTCGACTACTTTCGCTGGGTGCCTGGCGAGCAGATGCGGTCGCTCAATTTTGACGACATGAGGATGGACATTGACCGGGAGCTCAACAAGGCGCAAGCAGGGGGGTGGCTGGCGCGGTTCCAAGAGGAGGATGAGAGGGTGGATGGTATCAAGAAGGGGATGGACCACGCTATTAGCGAGTGCGAGGAACTGGACAACCTGCTGACGCTGTATAGCGTTGAGCTATCTGTAAGTGGCCGTGCTGTGATGCGCTGGATGCGGCTGACGAGTCGTAGACTCTCTCGGAGGACATCGCCTACATCGAAGCCCAAGGACAGGGTCTGCAGGTGCAGGCAGCCAACCAGAAGCTGCTCAAGAAGGAGGTCGAGTCCCTGCTGGAGACGTGCGCCATTAGCGAATCGGACTTGGACGCCCTCCGAGCCGCGCCTCTCGACAGCGCAGCGGGGATTGAAGAGATCGAGACGGCGCTCGTCACGCTGTACAAGGCCATGATCAAGATTGATCCAGCCATGGGCAACGGCGAGGCGCGCAAGAGCGAGGACGATGGCGGTGACCAGACGCTCGGCCTCGACAGCGACTACGGCAAGATGCGCATCGTGCAGGAGAAGAAGGAGATGTACCTCAACGAGAGCTCGCAGTTCATGCGTAAGCTGGTCGAGTTCATGGCGAGGCGGTTCGACCAGTCGTTCCAGATGACCAAGGGGGCGCTGGACGGCGCGCTGTCCAAGAAGGTGGACCCGCGGAACCACGAGGCCGGGCGGGACATCTTGTGGATGTACAGCCCGCTCGTGCTCTACGCGCGCGACGTGGACGCGCCCAACTGGGACCGCATCATGCAGCTGTACCAGGACAAGGGGCAGCCGGTGTACCGGTCCGAGTTCAGGGAGGCGATGGAGTCGTGGAAGAAGAATGCGCGTAAGCCCACGGGCGACGAGGCCGAGCTGCTGTTTACCTTTCAGCAGGAGAAGAAGGACGAGGGGCTCGCCACGACGGCGAGGAAACTCACGGTCAAGAGGAGCCAGACGCTGGCGAGGAGTCTGCGGTCGCCGCTGGGCGATGGGGGGAGTCGGATGTCGGTGGACAAGGCAGCGGCGGCGGCGGACGGGAGGGCGATCCCGTACGAGGTGTTTGCGGGGGTCCTGGACGATCTGCTGCCGCTGGTGGAGATGGAGCAGAACTTCATTGTCGACTTCTTCCACGCCACGACGCTGGAGCAGGCCGACTTTCCGGATCTGGTGGCGGTGTCCCGGCCACGCGACCGTCGCGGCGGCGAGCTAAAGCGGCACCGGCTGATGGAGCCGGACCGCGAGCTCGCGCGGAGGGTGACGCGCTCAATGGAGGTCTTGTTTGGGTTCTTGGAGACGGGGCTGCAGCAGCTGATGGAGTGGGTGCTGGCGATGGATCCATTGTACGTGGCCTGCCGTTTCCCCCACTGACGCTCACTAACGATATCCAGACAAGGCGTCGGCGTCCTCGCCGCCATCGAGCGCAAGATGGCCGACATGAGCCAGTCCAACCAAGACTTCCTCAACAGCACCCTCCAGAAGCTCCACGGCAGCCTGTCGGTCAAGTTCCAAAAATTCGTCGACGAGCAGGTGCGCGCCATCGAGGAGACTAAGGTCAAGATCAAGAAACGCAAGGGCGTTATCCACTTTGTGCGCATCTTCCCGCAGTTCTCGGCGGCCGTCGAAAACATGCTCACACCTGCCGACTCCACGCTCGCCGTGCGCCGCATGGTGGACCGCGAGTACGACCGCATCCTCCGCTCCATGTTCGACTCGCTCAAGGTCATTGCGCGCGAGAGCCCCGGCGCGTCGGCCGCGGCCCCATCCCTGCTCTCGGCCGCGGCGCACAACGCCGCCGACCCGGAGGACAAGGAAGCCCTCAACTTCCACATCCTCCTCATCGAGAACATGAACCACTTCCTCGAGGACGTCGACAACCCGCGCGCGCTCGAGGTGCTCGCCGACTGGCGCGCCGCCGCGCAGCACGACCTCGCCGAGCACACGGACCTGTACCTCGGCGCCGTCATGCGCCGCCCGCTTGGCCGCCTGCTCGAGTACCTCGAGAACCTCGAGGCGCAGGTCCAAGGCGGCAAGGCGCCGGCGGCCGTCGCCGCGCAGCCGAGCAACAGCAAGGCCACGTTCAACAAGGTCATGGGCGCGTACGACGCCAAGGAGGTGCGCAAGGGCATCGAGACGCTGAGGAAGAGAGTGGAGAAGCACTTTGGCGAGTCGGCGGACGAGGGGCCGGCCGGTGCGGCGGCGGCCAAGGCGCTGGTGAACAAGGTGTGGAGGGAGGCGGAGAAGTACTATGGCGACGTGGAGATGCGGATCGGCAAGGTCACGACGGAGGTTTATGGGGGAGATGTGCTGTTCGAGTGGCCGCGGGGGGATGTCAAGGCGGCGTTTTTGAGCGCGGGGCGGTGATTTACAAGACCGGGACCAAGTAGAAGTTGGGAGGGATGCATGATGGACGGGTAGATTGGTGGGATGGGCGGTGGGGAAAGGGGTAATTGTATTGATTGGAATGAGATGTCACGTATATACAAGCATGGTTTGGGTGTTGATGAATGATTTGGGTTTCTTGGGTGATGTGTTATGATGGGTATGCTGGTGTGTGCTGCGTAAAAAGGGGGCATAACCACAATGAGGGCAAAGCCACGGCACATTTTCAAAGTCTCGACAAGCATATCCCACACCATGTGCTGTACATTACATTTTCCATTTCCCATGCAACCTGCTTCTCCTTCCGTTGCCCCCTCATTTTAACCCCCTCCACCTAATACTCCATAGCCTCCTCAAACAACCCCCCCAACACCTCCCTCTCCCTCTCCACATCCCCCCCTCCCGTCCCCGCCCCGCCCGACGTCAACACTCCCCCCGCCCCCCCAAACCCCGGCGCCAGCCCAAGCACCCGCGCCTGCGGAATTGTCCCCTCCACCAGCGCCGCCACGTCCCGGCGCCCGAACCCCAGCGCCCGCAGCCCGCGCGGCTGATCCCCCAGCTCCTCGAGGAACGACTGGATCGCGTCGGCGAGCACTTCGCCCGCGCTCGACTCCGCGACGTTGGTGATGTCGACGCCAAAGGCCTCGGCGGCCTGGAGGTGGCGGCGGGGGTTGCTGGGGGCTGTGAAGCGGAACTGGGGGAGGGGTTATTAGTGATGGGGGTATGTGGGCGGGGGAAGGAGTGGGGGGGCGTACCACTGCCGGGGCGGTCACGGCGACCGAGACGCCGTGCGGGATGATGGGGTGCGGGACGGCGTAGCCGGGGTGGGTGTACTGCGAGGGGTTTTGGCCTGAGATGGGGTAGGACATGCCTTTTTTTCCTGTCAGCACCTAGGTACTTTGTGAGGGGGAGGAAGGAGGCTTACCATGACACAAATGCACCCCCGCATTCCCAAACCCAACCCCCGCCAGCGTCGCCGCCAGTAGCATCTCGCTCTGCGCCTCGGCGTCGTCCGGGTCCCGCACCGCGCGCGGGAGGTACTTTACCGTGGATTTCAGTGCGGCGAGGCTGAAGACGTCGCTGATGGGGTTGGCGCCCTGGTACGCCGGGCGCAGGAGGGGGTTTGTCGGGCGGGGGGTGCGTTCGGAGAAGGGGATTGCCGTCCAGCTCTCGAGCGCGTGGCAGAGCACGTCGAGGCCGGAGCTGGCCTTGACGGCCGAGGGCATGGTGCGCGTGTTGAGCGGGTCGCAGATGCCGAGGGTGGGTTTAAGGTTGCGGTGCGCGACGCCGGTCTTTGCGCGACGCGAGGCGAGGTCGAAGATGGCGGTGCCCGTGGTCTCGGAGCCGGTGCCGGCGGTTGTGGGGACCGCGATGAGCGGGAGGAGTTTCCGATCGACCGGGAGGCCGCGGCCGAGCGGGGCGTTGACGAAGTCGAGGAGGGTGTGCGACGGGTAGCACACGAGGAGGTTCATGAGCTTGGCCGTGTCGATGACGGAGCCGCCGCCGACGGCGAGGAAGGCGTCGGGCGCGTAGGGCTTGGCCCAGTCGATGGCGGCCTGGATCGAGTAGTCCTTAGGCTCGACCATGACCTTGTTGTAGACGCGGTAGGCGATGCCCTCGCGGGCCAGGGCCTCGCGCACCTGGCGCATGGCGTCGAGCTGGTCGACGGTCTCATCGGTCACGACGGCTACGCGCTTGGCGCCCATGTTGGCGAGGTCCATGCCGACTTCTTGGGTGGCGCCGGGGCCGAAGCGGATGCTCGAGGCGGCCATCTCAAAGGCGTACTCCTTGAGGGGCTCCTGCGGCGTGGCATAGCCGCGGCGGTGGGTGCGGTCGGCGAAGCGCGAGACGGCGGGCGTCGGGCGATGCTGGTGGTGGAGGTGGTGGTGATGGGATGGGTTGGAGTGGCAGGGACATGACGGCGGGTGGGTGAACTGGATGGCGCGGAGAAGGTTGAGCGCCTTGGCGGCTCTCTGGGAGGGGATTAGGGTTATGATGACCTTTGAGCATTGGGTGGAGGTATGGTCTTACTGTTGGGGCGATTCGAATAGCGCTCGACATCGCGTATTACTTTGTGGTGGTGATGGTCGGGGACGAAGGGATGGGCTGAGGAAGCTCTCGGGTCTTTGTTCCTGCAGCTCCCCAACACCGTCAGCTTTCCCCAGCTTCTACCCCACACATACCGGCTAGCATCTCCCGGCCCGGATATGTTTTCGTCTGTTTCTTGTCCAACCACCAAAGATTCCAATGGAGGGCGGTGATGATGATGGGGGAAGCGGGGTTGGCGTCTCTCCCCGCATCTGGCTGGTCGCCCATGACGACATCCACGTCTCCTCAATTCAGGGGTAACAGCACGGGGCAACAAAACATGGGCCCCCTTTCAGTCATCACAAGCCTCGCTTTACGACATTGAAGAAGCCATGGCATAACGTTCATAAATAGTGCCTCGAAATAAGACATTGCCTAAATAGTTGACAAACCCTCATTTTCCACCCGTCCCAAGGTACCCCCTAGTAAACCTCCAGCACATACCTCCCCTCCTCCTTGAGCCTCTCAATCTCGTTCCTCGCATTCACCCTGTTGCGCCCTGCCGCCTTGGCCTCGCGCGAGATCGCCTCCTGCAGCACCTCGGTCACGTCGGGCACCGGCCACGTCGGCCCGCACAGGTAAAAGCTGCCCTCCTCCTTGATGTACGCCTTGACAATGTCGTCAATCGTCTGGCGCATGCGGTCCTGGATGTAAATCTTTTGCGGCTGGTCGCGCGAGAAGGCCGCCCCCAGCAGCGTGATGACGCCGGCGTCCACGTACGCCTCCCACTCCTCGCCGTACAGGTACTCCTCGCGCTGGTGGCGGCTGCCGAGGTACAGCAGGATGGCGCCAATCTCCTTGCCCTGCGCCTTTTGCATGGCGCGGTACTGCACGAACGCGCGGAACGGCGCCAGCCCGGTGCCGAGGCCCGCCATGATCAGCGGCGCCGTGTCGCGCGCCGGCAGCTTCATGACCGATGGCTTGACTGACGCCGTGATGGCCGTGCCGGGGGCGAGCTCCGACAGGTAGCGCGTGGCCTGGCCGTAGCGGGTGCGGCCGCGCGTGTCGACCCAGTCGACCACGACGATCATGAGCGCGACCGACGTCGGCGTCACGGCCAGCGCCGACGCGATGCTGTACTCGCGGCGCTTGAGGGGCGCCACGATGCGCACGAGGTCGTGCACCGATGGGCGCGCCGAGCCAAAGTCTTGCAGCACGTCGACGTACGTGACTGTCTCGACGTCGGTGAGGCGCTTGAACTCCTCGGCGCCCTCCTTGCCGCCAATGTGCTCGAGCTTGGCCTTTTCCGTGGGGTCCGTGGCGAACTCGGCAAGCGCCTCATAGAAGCGCTTGGGCGGCTTGCCGAGGATGTCGAGGTTCTGCACGAGCGACTGGTAGACGGTGCGCAGCTCCGACACGGCCGGGTCCTCGCGCGACGGCACCTCGACGAGGTCGTCGGCGGCGAGGCCGTACGACTCGATGAACTCGAGCACCTGCTTGGGGTCGTTGTCGGCGTGGATGCCCAGGGCCTCGCCGATGTTGTACGTGAGGCCCGAGGTGCCGAGGTCGAACTCGATATGGAAGATGTTGCGGTCGTACTCGGCAGGCGTGAGCCGGCGGTTCTCCTTGACGTGGATGGTGAAGGTCTTGACAGTGAGGTCGGGGCGAAGGGCGCTCTCGGTGCCGTAGGCCTCCTTGAAGGCGAGGCCCTTGGCGGCCGTCTGCCAGTCCTGGAGGTCTAGCACTTGCTCCGGCTCGCTCTTTGGGAAAGGAGCGAAGCTATTGCGCGTGATCTGGACGAGCGGGGCAGTCGGGGCATCAGCGGGCGTCTCAGCCCAAGCACTGGGAACGTCGACCTTGTACAGGGCCTGCTGCAGCGAGTCGGCGATCTCGGCGAGGGTGGCCTGGTCCTGGGCGAGCCAGGAGAACTGCGAGAGCTTCTCGACAGTGAGCTCAGGCCGGGTCACCTTGAGGAACGCAAGCTCCACCAAGAGCTGGGCATCCGTCTCGAGAGCAGGAGAGTAGGCCGAATCCAGGGCAAAGACCTCCAAACCCTTGGTCTGGATCTCGGCCCGCGCGACGGCGGGAATCCGCTTCTCGAGCTCCTCGGGCTTGTAGTTGGGCAGGCGGACGATGAGCTTGCCACCGGCCTTGGCCCCCTTGAGGATGGCAATATCGCCGAGGAGCTTCTCCTCTCCAACAACGACAACATCGGCCTCCTCGACCTCAAAAGGCGCCTCGACGGGCTTCTTGGAGCTGCGGATGTCGGTGCGCACAACACCGCCGTGCAACAAATTGTCATGGACCTCGTTGATGTAGACATTCTTGTGCGACTCGCGGGCGAGCAGGGTGCCCAAAACAGAAGGCGACTTGGCGGCAGCCGAGTTGTCGACGTCCCAGAAGGTGTACTGCTGAGCCTCCTGCAGCGAGTAAAGAGTGAAGTCGACGTGGTCCTGAACGTCCTTGCTGACGAGGCTCAGGAGGATCGAGGCGATAGAGCTCGGCGTGTGGACGGTCGAGGCGGCATACTTGACGTCGACGACCTCGGGCGCGCGGCCCCACTTGTCGGAAAAGGCCACGGCGGTCAGCACATCCGAGTACAGAGCCGACTGGATCGAGACGTCGTCGACCGAGACGGCGTCGCGGACCTGGCCGAGCACGGCGATCTGGCGGACCGATGAGGGGAGCGTCTCGAGGAAGGCCTCCTCGATAAAGGGCCGGTAGATGCGGACGTTGATGACGCCAACCTTGTTGTCGTCGCCGGCCAGGCCATTAGCAACCTGCTTGGCGAGCTGCGACTCGGTGCTGCCAAACACGACGAGCACGGCGTCGGGCGACTCGTGGCCGTGGTACTCAAAGGGAGAGTACGAGGTGCCAAACTCGTCGTTGAAGGCGCGGAGGAGCTCGATGGCCTTGCCGGCCGTGTCCAGCCTCTTGTTCAAGGCGCTCGCTTGGTTGGCGACGCTCTTGTAATGCGCGACAATGCTAGCCTGGTCGAGGGCGTCGACCACGCGCAGCGTCTCCCTGGCGGCCCGGAGGCCGTCGTAGATGTGGAGGGTCGGCAGAACAGTGGCGAGGAGAGTAGCAAACAGCGACATGTGCTGGACCTCGTAGGCAGACGAGCTGGAGACGAGGCCGAGGCCGAGCTCCTCGGCCGTCTGGAGGGCCGTCTCGTACTCGGCGACCAGGCCGTCGTTGGCCGAGTAGTCGGCGGCAGCGATATGAGCCACAAAGGGGCTGGACACGCCGTAGAGGAGCGAGAGCTGGTCCAGAGCGGCGCGGAGAGGACGGAGGCTGAGTGAGGGCGCGAGCAGGGTCTGGGGGATGTGGCGCTTGCTGAGGTCAAAGTCCTTGGAGAAGATGTAGCCGAGCGCAAAGGCGCCGGCGCCGGCGCGGGTCTGGAGGGGGACAACCGTGGTGGTCTCGCCGTGGATGTTCTTCTCGCCGGCCTGGGCCCAGCTTTTGACGGCCTCGTCCAGGTCAAAGGACTCGGGGGAGAAGGAGAAAATCTTGTCCGACAGCTTGTAGGCCGTCTGCTGGACGAGCAGCTGGCTCGTGACATAGGTCTCGCCCGAGATGGAGGCGAGGGGCACGTTCTTGCCCAGGGGGGTGCTGGCCGTCGTCTTGTCGAAGCCGGCGGGCACAGCCTTGGGGTCGACGGCCTGGGCCGATTGTGCGAGTGTCAAGCCCATCTTGTCACTGGTGATGCCGCGGGGGTCTTCAAGGGGGGGCGAGGGAGGAGAAGGGAGGCTCCTGAAGACGGATTCAAGAGAAGAGGCGCGGCGGCTGGCGAGGTATCGAGGTAGGAGAGAGGAGAGGGGGCCGGAGATCGCCTCGAATCGATCAGGCACGGAGAAGACGGACAGAGAGAAGCGCGCCAGCGAAGAGGCTCGACGTGCGAATCAATCTTTTTTTACTACGACGACGAGAGAATGTTTACTCGGAGGACAAGTTATACCACCTTCCATGGTTCCATTTTTTTTTCCCACGGTCCGGAAAAGGCCAGCCCTGCCTTTGCAGGCGAAAAGTGCCGCAGCACCTGCCATTGCGCTGTTTCGGTGCTGGAGCAGGCGTTGGACCCTTGCTGCCGTTGAAGTCGTCGAGATTGATCAAGATGGCGTGATTAGCGCTAGGCCGCATTGGGCTGTGGCAAGGCCTAGGCCTTACAAATGGGGCGCGCTGTCACGGGCGGGGTCACGTGTTTCTTCCTCGTCTCCTTGTCTCGTTTTTTTTTTGAGAAGACAAAGTTCTGCCTTTCCAACAATATGCAGAGGTGGGGGGTTTTTCTTCCTTATCCTCATCACGGAAGACTCTTGAATGTTTATTTCCTCGTCAATAAGCAGTTACTACTCGTCAGAGGCTGGGCGATCTTGAATCCTCCCCCAATCCGAGACCGGGGCTCCGGGGTTGAACTGTTAAGAGACCTCGACAACCTCAATCATTCCCAACACATCAATCCTCACGTCAATGCCGTGCCATGGAGTTTAATTCCGACCAACACCGACACGTCAAGTCGGGCAGATGTCGGCATTGCCCCCAGACCCTAACCCTTGATCCTCCTTCCACATCACCCTCTTCAGACCGGTGGCCAGATGATGCACGGATGTCGGCTCGTCTCCGTCTGCAGCCCGTTTCAGAGACGCAACTTCGGTGCAAACGAGGCTTTGGCAGTTCCAAGAGATGTCCAATCACCCAAGCCGGGGTGGATCTCCGTTCTCGAAGAAGGCCGTTTGAGGCGGGGTCGGGGTCGGCTCTTCGAGCCCGGTTCCCGGCGCGGCCCCTCTTGGCGCTCGAGAGTGAGAAGTGTGGGGAAGTGAATGACAGGTCGGGCGACATTTCTTGACCCGAACAAAGGCACAAATGACAGATCCCAAGGTGTCCATGTACCTACATCTCCTTCTCATCCCATCATTACATGCTTGCTTGCTGTGAGCTGCCTGTGAGTCCTGACAGATTCCAAATCCATACTGAACCATGCCCATCTAGGTACCTAATTCTGATGGAGCCAAGACGGAGAAGCCTTTTGCCTTGGCTCAACACCTACCTCTGAAAGAAAAAGAGGCGACGTCGTAGGCAAAAATGCAAATCCGAACAAAGCGACGGTTACCCCGCCAAGAGACGGCCTCCCGACCGCCCTGCCGGTCCCCGATGATTCGACCGGGACGTCGTGCTGTTCCTCTGCAGGCTGCGGCGCAACGCAGGACGGACATGGACGGCCACCGTTGCAAGCCCTTGTGAGATGTCGGCAGCCACAGGCCGCGACAGGGCTGCCGCCTCTGGTGATGTAATACCACGCGTGACCGCTTCCAGCTCGGGTCCTGGAGCAATTGGGACAAGGAAATAGATTGACGGCTCAAAGTGCACCTTGAGCGCTACAAAAACCACGGCGATGGGCGGCCCTGTTTGTGATTTATTGGTTCCAGCCTGTCAGAGGTCTTGATTGATTGGGTGTCCAAGCCAAGACATGGCCTTTTCGTCTCTTTTCTTCGTCATCATTCCTCCCGAGTCCCGACCTCTCCTCTCTCCTCGCCCCATCGCCGCAAGGCAAAATGGTCGCATGATGGGAACCGCACAAACCACGCATGCTCCCCGAAGCGTCCAAAGAGAAAGAAAAATACTCTGGACCCCGGAGCGTGGTTCGTGCCTTGCGCAGTTTGTGCGTGAAATGGAATGGGCTGATTAATAGGGGAGGGTAAGTGCCTTGGAATCGCAGCGAAGCACCCTCCATTCTCGTCAGGTCAACACCAACCCCATCAACGACCCTCGTTCCAGTCTTCACTCTTCACTCCTCCTCCCAGCCTCAACCTCCAACTTCGCTCCTTGCCATCTTCACCACCACTTCCACCACCTCCTCGCCAACACCAAACCACACCAATCAATCCTTCGGTGTCAGCAAACACTACCCCCGTATCAGGCTATATTGCCGTGTCACTCCGCGCCCAGTCCGCGCTGCCCAGATTGGGCCACGATTAATATCGAGACGCTCGTGGAGGGCGGCACATTTCCCCAGACGCCAAGTCGCTCCCGCAAGCGACCTCTCCAGCATGGCAGCCCCAGACTCCCCCGCCGGCACGGCAAACACATCCTTCCTGCTGGGCAATCTACACTGTCCCAGTTGTGTCTCTACTATAAAGGATGTCCTCCGCGAGTCGTGCCCGGGCCAGGTGAGCTGGGTGTCCCCCAACATCGTAACATCGGTCGTGACCGTCGAACACCATCCCGCCGCCTCGCTCGAGCATATGCACCGTGCCCTCGACGAGTCGGGATTCGAAGTGCGCGGCGTGACCACCTCGGCCGGCGAGTTCTCCGACCTGAGCCCCGGGGGCAGCGATCCCACCATGGCCCGCCCATCCTACGGCCTCTCGCGATGGCTCACGACATCGCGCTTCACTCAGCGCTCCCAGGCCCCTCCGTCCCTCCAGGCCAACGCTCACCTCTCCAACTGTGAGTCGTGCCGTAGCGGAGCCTCGCACCCGAAGTTCGACGAGAAGCACATCATCGAAGCCACGTCCCACAAGAGCTCCCCTTCCACCTCGGCGCCAGGGCCAGGGATCGACGTTTCCAAGTCCTTTGTTGTCATCGAGACGAACGAGGACATCACAGCCCAACCGCTGTGGAGAGCCAGCCTGGCCATCGGGGGCATGACATGCGCATCGTGTGTCAACACCATCACCGACGAGCTCGGGAGGCAGGAGTGGGTCTCGGATATCACCGTCAACCTCCTGAGCAACAGTGCCACCGTGGACCTGCTGGACAAGGCAAAGGCGGCGACAGTCGTCGAGACCATCGAGGACCTCGGGTACGAAGCCACCCTGGACAGTGTTGTACAAATCGCCCGGGAGAAACCAGCTGTCTCTCGACCAGCCGCTTCCGAGACATGGCGTGCGACGGCGGCCATTGGAGGCATGACCTGCGCAGCCTGTGCCAACAGCATCACCGAGGAGATGAAGAAGAAGAGTTGGGTCAAGGCCATCACGGTAAATCTCATCTCCAACAGCGCTACCATCGACTTTGAGGGCGAGAGCAACAAGGACAAGATCGTCCCGGCGGTCGAGGACCTCGGCTTTACCTGCGTGATCGATGCCGTGGACAGTCTCTCCGGGACGGGGCCTGACCAGGACGGACGCACAGTCGAGATCATGGTCGACGGCATCTACTGCGACCACTGCCCCTCTCGAGTCATCAGCAGTCTGGGCGGCTTCCGGCGGCCGATCGAGATCATCACCCCCCCCACCCGCCAACGGCCCATTCTCAAGGTCTCCTATGTCCCCGACGCGCCATCCTTTACGGTCCGGCAGATGCTGGCGGCCATCGACGCCACCGACCCCGAGTTCTCGGCATTCATCTACCACCCGCCCACGCTCGAGGAGCGATCCAAGCTCATCCAGCGACAGCACCAGCGGGCGATCCTGTGGCGCGTCATCTTCGCCGGCATCGTCGCCATTCCCAGCTTCGTCATCGGCATCGTCTACATGAGTCTGCTGCCCGACCACAATCCCGGCAAGCACCAACTGATGCAGCCCTGGACGTCGGGCATCAGCCGGGCGCAGATTGCCCTCTTCATCATGGCCACGCCCGTCTACTTTTTCTCGGCCGACCTCTTCCACCGGCGCGCCTTTAAGGAGATCCGGACCCTGTGGCGAAAGAGCAGTAGGGTGCCCTTCCTGCAGCGGTTCTATCGATTCGGCAGCATGAACACGCTCATGTCGCTGGGCACCACGGTCGCCTACGTCTCGTCGGTCAGCCAGATGATCGCTGCCGCCATCGAGCACTCCGAGGGCGTCGAGGACACCAACTTTTACTTTGACTCGGTCGTCTTCCTCACCTTCTTCCTGCTGCTGGGCCGCCTCATCGAGAGCTACAGCAAGTCGCGCACCGGCGAGGCGGTCGAGATGCTGGGCAAGCTCCGCCCCACGACGGCCACGCTGGTCGAGTGGCACGGCACCGACAAGGAGCAGGACGTCGAGGTCAAGGCCGACATGCTCGAGTTTGGTGACATTGTCCGCGTCACCCACGGCGGCTCGCCGCCCGCTGACGGCCGCGTCGTGCGTGGCGAGAGCAACTTTGACGAGTCCAGCCTGACGGGCGAGTCGCGTCTGGTCAAGAAGGCTCCCGGCGACGAGGTCTTTTCGGGCACCGTCAACAAGGACGCCTCGGTGCTGGTACGCATCACGGGCACGGCGGGCACGTCGATGCTCGACCAGATCGTCAAGGTCGTCCGCGAGGGCCAGACGAAGCGGGCGCCGATCGAGCAATTCGCCGACACCATGACGGCCTACTTTGTCCCGGCCGTGGTGCTCACGGCCATCTCCACTTGGCTCATCTGGCTGTCGGTGGGCCTCAGCGGCAAGATCCCCGGCCACTTTCTCTTCAACTCGGCCGGCGGCTGGGTCGCCTTCTCGCTGCAGTTCGCCATCGCTGTGTTTGTCGTGGCCTGCCCCTGCGGCCTCGCGCTGGCGGCGCCGACGGCCATCTTTGTCGGCGGCGGTCTCGCGGCCAAGTACGGCATCCTGGCCAAGGGCGGCGGCATCGCCTTTGAGAAGGCCAGCCGCGTCGGGTGCGTCGTATTTGACAAGACGGGAACCCTCACCGTCGGCGGAGAGCCGACCATCACCGACTCGCAGATCTTCGTCGAGGCCGATGCCAAGGAGACGCTCCTCTCGGCCCTCAAGGCCGTCGAGGAGAACAGCAGCCACCCCATCGCCAAGGCCATCGTCTCGTTCTGCGCCGAGCGGACCTCCTCCCGCGCGCAGGTGGACGGGCTCCAAGAGATCCCCGGCAAGGGCATGCGGGCGACCTACCCCGGCGCGTCCCCGGCCGAATCCTTTGACATGATTGTTGGCAACGAGTCCTTCATGTCGGACTTTTCCGTCGAAATCTCGCCCGAAACCGTCGCCACCCTCCAGCAGTGGAAGAGCGAAGCCAAATCGGTCGCCCTCGTGGCACGAACCTCCCCCGCCCAGCCCACGCACTGGACCCTCGCGGCCACGCTCTCCATCTCGGACCCCATCCGCCCCGAGGCCCGCGGCGTCGTCGCCGCGCTCGAGGCCCAGGGCACGCGCGTGTGGATGCTCTCGGGCGACAACCCGACGACGGCCGCCGCCGTCGCGCACATGGTCGGCATCCCCGCGGACCAGGTCATCGCTGGCGTGCTGCCGACGGGCAAGGCCGAGCAGATTTCGTACCTGCAGCGCACGCTCAAGGACGGGGCGTCGGCGACGCGGCGCGCGCTCGTGGCCATGGTTGGCGACGGCATCAACGACAGCCCGGCGCTGACGACGGCGGACGTGGGCATTGCCATCGGGAGCGGGTCGGACGTGGCGATTGGGAGCGCCGAGTTCGTGCTGGTCAAGAGTGATCTGCGGACGGTGATTACGCTGCTGGATCTGTCGAGGGTGGTGTTTAGGCGGATCAAGATCAACTTTGCGTGGGCGCTGGTATATAACATGGTGGCGCTGCCGGTCGCGGCGGGGGTGCTGTACCCGATTACGAATAAGGGCGAGCATGTCAGACTGGATCCGGTGTGGGCGAGCTTGGCCATGGCGGCGAGTAGTATTAGTGTGGTGCTGAGCTCGCTGGCGTTGAAGGCGAGGTGGGTGGGGTTTAGGGAGAGGAGGATTTAGGGTTGAGTGTTACCAACAAATGGTCACAGCGAGCATTGGCGTTTGGGACATGTTACTGATATATATACCCGTGGGGTGAAGGGAAGTCCCGATGTTTGGAGTTGGGGGCTGTTTCAAGCAATAATGGAGGCTAGTCCTCGTATCGTGGAGATCTTGGAAATTATGACCACTTCAACTCTGGACTTTTTGTTTATCGTTTTTATGATGATGTTGATGGTGATTCAAGTCTGCTAAAAGTTTGAAGTTGTCAAGGTGTAGTCAGCTACCCCCTAAACAGTTAGGGAGCTGTTCCCTGCAACAGGGACCCCCAAACCCAATGCAACGCTGTTGCTGAGCTTCAGCGCTCCCTCTGTTGACTTGACCACCAAAAAAACCACCAAGCTGCTTCTTGGCATTCATTCCGAACCTCGATCAATTCCCATCCGATACCCGACCTTCCATCTTCAGTTCGAGAGCCCATCTCCTCGCCGGCCGTCAACTCGCCCCCGAAAATCCTGCGAAGCGCCCAAAAGTCTGCCGCCCGCCAAGCACCGACAGCACCCCCCAAGAGTGGCGGCGGCAGAACCACCGACCAAGCAAACGCATTGGAACGGCGGCAGCCATCACACCCATCCATCCCACCACCCCCCGAAAATAACATAGCCGATCGCCCATAATACCCCCAGGGAGCGCTTGACAACATGAACGCCACGGTCAAGCGCAAATTCAACGCCCTCCTCCAGGGCATCGGCAACAGCAACGGCGACACCACCAATCGCCCCGCGTCGTCCGCGTCCGACTCTGCAGTCGAAGCCCAGCCATCAGCACAAAGCAGCGGCCTGCCCCCGCGCGAGACCACAGCCAGCACGCGCGCCCTGCTCGGTCCCGAATCCTCCCCCGCCCGAACACCGTCCATCTTCTCGTCGCCCTCGTCCACCATCAGGATGGGCAACAGCGACCTCGAGTACCTTGGCAAGAAGCGCCGCGTCGCGGGGCCGTCGACACCGTCGAAATACGGCGATGTCGCGGCCTCGTCGCCGTCGAGGTTAGCAGGAGGCCCACATACAACGATATCAAACGTCACGCTGAGGAAGTGGACGCCGTCGGGAAGCCCCGCGCCGTCGACCAGGGAGGGAGGCACCTCCGAACTCAAGTACTGCCCCGGCGACCGGGATCAGCTGCTCAAGCGGCTGGCGACCTTCCAGGAGCTGACGGACTGGACGCCCAAGCCGGAGCGCGTGAGCGAGGTCGAGTGGGCTAAGCGCGGGTGGACGTGCCAGGGCAAGGAGCGCGTGCAGTGCGCGCTGTGCGGACGCGAGCTGGCCGTCGGCGTCAACCGCAAGGAGGTGGACGGCAAGGAGATCTCGGTGCTGATCGCGTCCGAGGTGGCCGATGGCGTCGTGAACAAGTACGCCGAGCTGATCGTCGACGGGCACGGCCAAGACTGCCTATGGAGAAAAAAGGGGTGTGACGGTACGTCCCCTCCCCTCCCCCACCCCCCGTCCTCCCCCACTAACGTGTCCCCCAGACTCCCTCCTCCGCCTCCCCCTCTCCCACCCTCGCCTCGCCCTCTCCGCCCTCCGCCAGCGCTACGACGACCTCGTCTCCCGCTCCGCCTTCCTCCCCTACGACTTCAACCTCCGCCTCCCCCATACCCTCGACCTCGACGCCATCCTCACCTACCTCCCCGCCACCTTCTTTTCCGACCCCCACCCCCAACCACCACCACCAGCCCTACCCCCAACCGCCCCGCCCTCGCCCTCGCCCTCCTCGGCTGGCAGGGCCTCACCAACCCCCGCCTCGCCGCCGCCCCCGTCCCCAACTCGGCCTCGTGCCACACGTGCCTCCGCCGCCTCGGCCTCTGGATGTTCAAGAGCCGCGAGGTCGACCCCGACACGCATGAAGTCCTAGTCCCGGCGCCCAT
Organism: Schizothecium vesticola; assembly: GCA_030549215.1. NCBI lineage: Eukaryota > Fungi > Ascomycota > Sordariomycetes > Sordariales > Schizotheciaceae > Schizothecium > Schizothecium vesticola. The sequence goes on along the minus strand of JAUKUD010000005.1, from coordinate 2,344,396 downwards.
GGACCACCTCGATCCGCTGCGCGAGCACCGCTTCTTTTGCCCGTGGAAGAGCGGGGCCGCGCAGCGGAACCCGGGCGTCAAGGAGGGAGAGCAGTCGCTGCCGGCGGGGTGGGAAGTGCTGGTGCAGGTGCTGAGGAACGAGAGTCTGGTGAGGCTGAGGGTGGGGACCGCTGTGCCGTCAGGGCATGGGCGGAGCAAGAGCTCGGTGCCGGCGCCGGGGAGGGGGGAGGTGGCGGGGAGGCCCGGGACGGGGGGGAGGCCCGGGACGGGGACGGGGACTGCCGCCGGGGAGGGGGGCGGGGAGAAGGACAAGGATGTGATGAGCAGGTTGAGGAGGGTTAAGAGCTTGTTTAATGCTAAGGCGGGGGGGAGGTTGAGGAGGTTGAGCAGGCCGGGGACGGCGGGGAGTACCGGGGGTGGGGAGTGAGAAGGGGATGGAGGTGGAAAAGTGGGAGGGGATGTGTATTGCTATGGTGGTGTTTGGCTTCCTTGGTAAATATGTGATATGCGGTTGGGATCAGAGTGATCTTTGTTGACACCTTGTAAGATGCTGTTTACGCAAAATAAAAAAGAGGAGCGGGTTGCGAATAAAAAGGAATGGAATGGAATGGGCACTGTCGATCCTTTGCATTGTCTCTTCAAGTTCTTGTGGGCCGCTTCAGGTGATCTTGCAAGTGTATTTGGCCAGATCTCTCTCTGTAAATGGGAGGAGGCTGGTCGGCCTGGGGAATGGCACGCCCGCATAGAAGGGGGCGTCTGAGTGTGCTCCCGGCTCACATGTCCACCTCACAAGAGATGCCTTCGAGATCTTACCACCACTGCCACCGCCGCCGCCACATCCACATCGACAGCAAGGCCAATATTGTATCGCAGCGTTTCGGCCACAATATCAATGGCAGTGCACATTGCTCCTGATCTCACTGTCCTGGGTGGGCAGTCCCCTTATGGAAGCGAAGGACGACATGGTCAGAGCGGTTGTATCTTGACGAACGTAGAGCAAAATGTCACCAGCAGAGGATACAGCGCCCCTGGTCACCGCATGGTAGGATTGGTGAGCTTACGAAAGGTAGGTACCGGTGCTTTGACCATTGGGGCAGTCATGTTCTGCTTTCTACTTCTGCTGTAGGTCCCTGATTTGGGCCATCGGGGGGGGGGTCGAGGGATGATGCCTCAATACGTGTTGCTGATACAAAACATTACCGTATCTACCACAAGCCTACCTACCTGCCCAGGTAAAAAACAAATGCGGATAGGAAATGAGGTAGTTGATCACATCACCCAAGACTCGAGGCCACCAAACACTCAAACCGCACATGACCACCCCACGCACCCACCCTCGCACACACGCACAAAAGTTGGCACTACAAGTACTTGCTGTTCCTACTCATGACCGCTACGGATCTACCGCCTAACACTACCCCCTCCACACCGCCGTTGGCATCAAAGCCGAGGACGGTTCCCCATCCATCCGGTCCTCAACCAAGGAACAAGACCATGAGCCGAGCAGCTATATACCCTCGCTGTTGGTGAGCTCGCTCGCCCAACCCTGCCTGTCTGCTCCAGATGCCTTGCACACATAGAAAAAAGCGCTGTTGCGGGGTATATCCTCCAAAAGCCAATACACGCTGATGATGATGATGCTCCCCGTGTCCGTCCGATGCAAGCCCCATCCCAGCGATCCCACAAATGCCTTCTTGCCGGCGTGCCCATGTCGTCGTATCTTTTTTTCGTCTCTTTTCTCCCCCCCCCAGCCGGCCTAATTAATACTCGGCTCCCACCCAATCCAGCGCGGCCGAGACCATCTCGATAACCGCCACCGCGCCGCGCGAGCACACAACCACCGCCGCCTCGACCAGCGCCACGGCCAGCCACATGGCAATCAGCGCGGCGTCGCCGACCACGCCCCGCGCCCACCCCGCGACAGGCAGTCAATGCCCGCCGGAGCTGCTCATCGTCAGCAGCCGCTTGTTCTTGCGCATCAGCGCCTGCAGGGTCTTGTCGATCTTATCGGTTTCCTTGCGGGCCAGCGCGAGCGCCTGCTCGGCGTCCTCGAGCGACATGAGCGGCACATTGCCAAAGGCCGAGGCGGCGGCCCTAGCGCCGCCGTGCGCGGCCACGCTGGGCATGACGGCGGCGATCTCCTCGGGCGGCGGGAGGTGGATGTTTTGGTTAGACCCGCCGGGCAGGTCGAGGTAGGGCGCGAGGGCCGGGTGGTCGCCCATGCCGTCAAAGGACCCCGACGGGCCGGGGAAGCTGAGCTCCGGGGCGGCCGTGTCGCTGGGGCCCGGCATGCCGTTAGAGCCGTACATCCAAGGGGCCAGCGAGGCGGCCGCGGCGCCGCCGGGGTGCGGCTTTCCCTGGCTGTCGATGCTCCAGCCGGCCATGGCCCTGGGCAGGTTCATGTCGCGGGAGTTGAGATTGAGACGCGGCAGGACATATTGGTTGATGTAGTAGATGGCCTCCTCGCGCTGGATCTTGTTGACCGGGTCCAAGGGAAAGGAGCCAGGCGTCAGGGGGAAGTAGCTCGGTGGGCCGTTGGGGACAGCCCTACCCTTAATAAGGCTGAAACCGACGCCTGCCTCGTGGCGGGCTGAGACAAAGGCCGCTGGGCTCCCGGCCATCTCGGCAATGCTCTTCTGGAGCTCCAAGAAGCGGTCCTCCTCCTTCTCGGTGAGGTGGCGGATGCAATCCCCGTTGGGCGTGAGGAGAATGCGCACACCGTCAAGCATCTTGCGGACCGCGTTTCCGGACAGGAGCTCAACCTGGTCCTCATCCGAGACAATCGACTTGGACGGCGACACGTTCTTGGCAGTGCTGTCGTCTGTCGCGGCGCTGGCATGGTGGTGCACATTATCAGCCTGCCACGAGGTAGGCTTGAAGAAAGGCAGATCATCAACGTTGGCGTGCACGACACCAGCCTGCTGAAGCTCTTGAAGAACCGCAGCCGGCGTCGGCAGTGACTGCGGGCTCGGGTACTGATCGGAAGCCTTGGCCTTGCCATCCGTCTTGCGAGCGGGAGACGTGTCCTCGGTGAGGCTGGTGGTTTCGTGTGCAGTGGAACGATACGCCGACGTCTCCTCCTTGGCCTCGGTGACCTCCTTGGCCTCCTTGAACTCCTTGGTCTCCTTGATCTCCTTTGCCTCCTTGATGGGCTCGGGAACAGTGACCGTCGGAGGTGGGGACCCCGGGCGACTAACAGCCGGCGTGGGAGTGGTCTTTGTCATCTTCTCCTTCTCCTTCTTCTGCTTCTTCTTTCGTCCGACGATGGGCCCAATCTCGGCGTCCGTCTCCTTGACTGGCTGGGAGGCAATATCGGCAGATTCCTTCTTCAAGGCCTCCTTACGGTTCTTGCGTTGTTGGCTCTTGGTTGTGGTTCGTACCGGGGCCGACCCCACCTTGCTCGGGGGAGGCGAATTGGTGCGTGACGCGGAGATGGACGCCGAAATGATCGACGCGCTATCCGAGATCAGTTCGCTCACAGGCGTCTCGGGTCGTATCGCGGTAGAAGTGCGAGCCGACGGGGCGAAGAACACCGGAGCGCCCGGAGGCATCTCGGTTTTCGGTGTCGGTACCACTCTGAGCGTCTTGGGAGCCGCACGGGTGATGGGGGACGCCACCGAGGTTGCCGTCGGCGTTGGCAGAGCCGGAAACTCCTTGTCTGCCGAGAGCTTCTCGACTGCCGAGGACGGATCGACGGGCTTGACCTGAGCAGCCTTGGTGGCAGCTGCAATGTTGAGCGTCCCCGGGGTGGGCCGCTTGTCAGTGGCACGAGACTCAGCCTTGGGGGGGATGGACGCCGCCGGTGTGACGACGGTGGCTTTGCCCTTGTCCTGTGCCTTCTCAGCGGCCTTCTTCGCCGTGCCAGACTTATGGGCTTTGTCTTTGGGGGCCGGTGAGGGTGCTACGGCAGGCTGTGATACCTTTGGAGTTCCGAGAGCGGGGAAGTCCTCGTCTTGCAGTGCCTTTTGCAATTTGGCCTTTGCAATGTCACTGGAGAGACCGCTTTCTACGGCTAGCGTCTTGATAAGCTTCTTTGCCTCGGGTGCCGAAGAGACAGGCGGCCTCTTGCTGGTGCTTGCAGCTGGCACGGGCGTGCTGCTAGAGGACGTAGGTGCAGGCGGAGACGCTGCAGCTGCTTTCTTGGTCACAGGCGTCGGGGCTGGAGGCGTACGTCGCCCGCCGCTTGGACCAGGACCGGACGAAACGGATGCAGCTGGGGATGCATGACTTCTCGAGACCGGATGACTGAGCCCAGGAGGGGCAGATGGTGTCGACGTACGGCCGAAAATCTCAAAGGCGCCAGGAGGCTGGCGGATGTTGGCGTCAACAGGCTCGTCCGATACAAGTCGGTCCACAATGATGGCGGCCTCTTCTGAGGACAGCAAATCGTCATCTATGCAATCGTTAGCATTCTTTACCCAGAAAAGTTCGACGAAGCATGTGTCAAGTGGAAAGCGGCTAGGCGACGGCCTGCAGCGCCACCACTTGGTCGACGTGCCGAGCGAGAGAGGGGGGAGGGGGGCGACCCGAAGCAGCCCAATGTCAACGCAGCGCTGTTATATACAGGAAGGGCTTGGTCACGTCAGGAGGCTACCATTGTCTTCCAATCGACAGGGGATGTGTAGAAGTCGCCATATAATGCTATCTTGCCATTTCCCAGCCCGGCTCCGCAGCTGCGAAACCTGGGCCAAAGTTAACGTACATGGAAGAGAATGAAGCCTCAAGGAAGACGATGAAAGCTTGCCTGACGTGACCAATACCCCGAATAATGCGAAGCGCTGACGACGGGAGGAGGCCATGAGCCTCATGACCTCCTGGACTCCGTGGCAAAATGCAAATGACGCCAGCCCCAGGCGGTTCCCGAAGCACCGACTCCTGAGATGATGCTCATGATCCCTTGGTGTTTCGGTCGCTGAATAAAGGCCCGTGTCTACCCCCCCCCCAACCCCAAAAACGCCGTGATTATAGTGTAAACAGAAGCAAGCCAGAACCGTCGCCGCCGTGCTGCATGTTCACCACCTCGGATATCCTGCATTGTACATCATGCCCGGATTGCTGTACCCACCTTGCGCCGCCTGGGCACCGAACAGGCCCTGTCCGAGCCCGCCACCGCTCTGCTGCTGCTGCTGCTGCTGCTGCTGCAGGTGCTGCTGCGACTGCATCCTCGCCTGTTGGACCTGCAGGATGCTCGGGTCCGCAAGATCTACCAAACCACTCCCCCCAGAGGAGGAAGTGTTAGCGTGCCTGTGCTTCTTCCCCTTCTTCTTCTGCTTGGAACCATAGTCTTGGAAAGCTCCGGGCAGCGCGCCATGGAGCGGTCCAAAGAGTCCCGGGACAGCAGGGGCAGGGGTGGAGGAGTTCGAAAGCGGGTACTGGTTGGAAAACGAATGAAACATGTACTCACGCTTGCCCGCGTCATGAGCTTGGGCCCCAGCTCCTCGGCCGCGGTTGAGGATCTGGAGAAACTCGGTAGAGTCCTTGGAAGCGCCGCCAAAGGCGCCGCCGAAACCATGCTGTCCAAACATGTTGGGAGGGGTGCCAGTGGACTTGAGTCCGGGCGGAGGACCCGGCATCGACGAGGCGAAGAAGGGATTGCCCGGTTGGTTGTGGAAGCTCGATGGCATCATGGACGACTGCTGAGCCATGATGCGAGCGTTACCCGTCAGCTTGACCGAAGTCGACGAGGCGGTGTCACGGCTGTCATTAGCGAAGCTGAAGCGAGAGCCCTGTCGACTGTGACCCTGTCCCTGGAAGAGATTGGCCTGCGAGGTGAGGCCGGGGGGGAGGTGATCAGCAAAGGCGACTTGCGAGCGCATGAAGCTGGACTGCTGAGGCGTCATGGTGCGGCTTCCGACAGAGCCCAAGCCGGGAGCCGCTTGAGAGAAGCCAGAGCCCAGGGCAGGGCCGAACAAGCTGTCGGCATTGGCTCGCTGGATAGGTGGCTGAGTGCCTCTTCGCAAGTCGAAACCACGGTCGTGAGTGTGATCACGGTCCTCGGGTTCTCCGCCCAGCGCAAGGCTACCGCTGCTTTCTGGCTCTCCCTCAGAGGGCTCGCGGGTATCGATAGCTTGTAGAAGCTCGTCGGGCGGCGCCGTCTCTTCATACTCGCGCGCACGCATTGCTCTTCGCCTCATGCCCCCTCTCGGATCAAAGTAGGGAGGATAATCGTCGAGAGATTTGCCCTCTTCGAGCTTGGGCCAGGCGAGCGTGCAGCGGCTCATCGATCTGAGAAGAGACACCAAGGCAGGGTGCTGAAGGGACCTGGCCTTGGCACTTGGTGATTTCTGGGCCTTTTTGGTCCCTGTGAGGACGGGGACGTGCTCCACCGTCGAGGGCCCGGCTTCGATGGGAGAGTTATCCTCGACTGCCTCTCGAGGCGACTCGGCGGTGACGGGCAGAGAATGAGAGATGGCCGGGCTTGGGGCAGCGCCGCTGGTGGCATGGCTGCCGCGTCGGCTTCGGACTTGTGGGTTACGAGCCCAGTTGGCAGAAGACGGGAGTGCCGATCCGTCGCCATTTTCTGACTCGTCGCGGCTGTTGCTCCGAACCATGGGCTGGGCGGCTTGTGGTGCGGGAGATGGGTGAGGCTGCTGGCGAGACACGGAGCGGGAACTACCGGCTTGGGCGAGGGGGCGCTGCGAGCTGATACTATTCATCGACGACAGATCCTGTCGGCTGTAGCTGTCCTCTTCGTCTCCGAGCTCGTGCAGAAACATGCACTGACGGTTGGTGCATTGCTCATGACGCAGCCAGGCGGAGCAGTACTTGGTGGTTCCAAGCTGCGCCCTGAGGACCCTATCTCCGTTGTGAGAGCCATTTACTGCTTGGATGCACTTGGCGGCATCCTCCTTCCGCTCAAACGTGACGTAGATGCCCATCGACTGGTTCTGACCATCCAGGTTCTTGCGATTGCTGATCGAGATCTTTTGGATGTTGCCGTACTGGCCAAAGAACTGGTGCTGGCGGAGAGTCTTGAGCAGCTCGTCTTCGCGAACAGTCGGCGTCAGGCCGGTCACATAAACCAGGTTCTTCTGCACGACTCTCACTCCGACGAGGTTCTTGCGGTTGTCTTTTTCAGCTTCGCGCTTCTGGGCTTCCTTTTGCTTCAGCTCGACAGCTCGCTTCTTTTGGCTTCGTTGAATGTTGGCTCGAAACTCGGCGATCCTAGACGCCGGGTTAGCAGGGAACGGGGCAGACAAAGCAGACCAAGCTTACTCTTCCTGCGTGACAACCTTCCACTGTATTGTCTTTTCGTCGTACGGTCTTCGGCATGCGGGGCACAGACTGTTCATGTTGTTCTTGATGTTGTTGAAGCAGAACTGACATATCTGGAGGGGAGGGGTGAGCGACCGGCGGTCCGTGTTCATCGTGACGAGGGGGGCGTACCTGATAGCCGCACGGGCATGGCCGGAAGTTTCGGTCGGAAAGATCAAACTCTTCGATGCAGAGGGGACTGCAGGTGGACGCGTTAGCTAGACTGCAGAGGAGGGGGAGGCAGGTCGTGCTGGGTGTTGGGGGGGGGGGGGAGGGGGCAGCAGCGCGGGGCGTGCGTGACGCGATGGGGATGGGATAGTCGTACCAGGTCTCCTCCTCATCGTCGAAGAAGGTATCTTGGGGCGCCATTGTTGCGGAGTGACGCGCTGGGCGCAAGGGGAAAAAAGACGCGGCGGTCGCGAAGGTCGAGGTCGGGGGATGCGAACGAGATGTCGGTCGGTTGGGCGGAAATTATGAGGGACGTCGCAAGGGGAAGGTGGTCGGAATTAAAAGGCCGCAGAGGGCCGGGTTCGGTGGTGTCAAGGAAAAGAAATATGATGCCGAAAAATGAAGAACGCCCCTAGTGGTGTAGTGTACAGGACCGAGGGCTCGATGAATGCTCTGCGATGGGGGAGATGGCAAAGACGGGCCGAGTGGTGAGGTGGAAAGAGAGGAACAACGAGGTGCAGGCAAATCGACGAAGAGCCTTCCAGCAAAGATCCAATCCACGAGCTAGCCAGAGTGGGCCTAGCGCGCTGAATCTCCACCAGGCTGCCCGGGCCCCTTGTGTCTGTCGCCTGTGTCGCCACAATTTCGTGAATCTATGTTTGCGTCACAGCTGGGATGGCCGAGCCGAGAGACGCGCTCTGCATATCCAAAAAAATAGGGAAAAAAGGGGAATGGCTTCATGCAGAGTCTGGTTTACAACCTGCTTGTCTGATAATCCTGCATCACCTCGATTCTGAGCGGGACTGGCGAGGAGATCACCTCTCTTCCACGTGACGTTGGGTACAATCCTGCCGGAGTGGCTCAACACCCCTCATCAGCCTCACCATCACGTGAGCCACACCTCCGTGGTGGGCTGCTTGGAGCTTCGTGCCCGGACCCGAGCTCGACCGACGTCAAGATCCCAAATCCACCCTCCAGCCCCGAACCGGATCGAGGCCACCGGCTGTCTCTCGATCAATTGGCACCCCAGCCCCCCGACTGCCAATCATGGCCAGCAAGCTCTGCCGACCCAGGGCTCTGGCCTCGGCCTTGCGCCCGGCGAGACCCTCAATTGCCGCGCGGAGCGACGGCGCCGTGGGCGTGCGATGCCTCTCGACCACGGCCCCCCGGGCGGTCGCCCTGCCCAAGGACGCCCCGAACCCCCGAAGCCAGGCCCGTGACGCCATCGGCATCCTCAAGGTCCCCCTCGTCAACCCCGCCGACAAGTACCAGTCCAAGGCCGACGACCTGCACAAGTACGGCTCGTGGCTCATGGCCACGCTGCCCAAGTACATTCAGCAATTCTCCGTGTGGAAGGACGAGTTGACCATCTACATCTGCCCCTCCGGCGTCATCCCCGTCCATACCTTCCTCAAGTGTGCGTGCAGTCCCTCCTAGCTCTCCCTGCAGTCCTAGCTCTGACATGCCCACGCAGACAACACCGCTGCCGAGTTCACCCAGCTCAGCGACATCACGGCCGTCGACTTCCCCACGCGGGACCAGCGTTTCGAGATCGTCTACAACCTGCTCAGCGTCCGGCACAACGCCCGGATCCGCGTCAAGACGTATGCCGACGAGGCATCGCCGGTACCCAGCCTCATCGGGCTCTACGACGGCGCCAACTGGTACGAGCGCGAGGTGTACGACCTGTTTGGCGTCTTCTTCATCGGCCACCCGGATCTGCGCCGCATCATGACCGACTACGGCTTCGAGGGCCACCCGCTGCGCAAGGACTTCCCCATGACGGGCTACACCGAGGTGCGGTACGACGAGGAAAAGAAGCGCATCGTGACGGAGCCGCTCGAGCTCACGCAGGCCTTCCGCAACTTTGAGGGCGGCACCAGCGCCTGGGAGCAGGTCGGGGCGGGCCGGGATGATACTCCGGACTCGTTCAAGCTGCCGACACCGAAACCAGAAGAGCCAAAGGAGGAGAAGAAATAGACGGGGCGGGACGCGGCCTGTAAATATTGTGGAAAAGAGTTATGCCCATGCTGTCCTGTTCTGGCTGTCGCCGTGTCCCCGGTGGCTGATATTTGTCCATGGCAGAGTCTGTCAAGACTACCAAGGTAATTGCGACGTTCTGATGACATTTCATGTTTCCCCAGCGGTCGAGACGGTAGGGGACGGACGATCAACCCTGCCACATCTCTGCGCGTTTAGTGTCCAAGATGCTTGGCCTGATCCGGCTTACTTACTCCAACTTTGGACCATCACCGAGGTGCAATGCGACTACATGGGCACCTCTCATACAGCAGGGAAGTGCAGAGAACAACAATCTCTCACAGACCAACCCCAAAGTCCACCAGCATTGAGGCTTGAGAAGAGCCTGCTTTCTGGATTCAAAGTGTCGGTTTCTAGGAGGATTCCAAGGTTACCTTGAACTGTTGGTCTCATATCTCTCGCGCTAACCAACAAACCAATAAGGTAGGTTGTGTTACAAATGATCCGACTACCCACCTTAACGGTACACAGGCATGAGAATCAAGTTGTCACTTGCACAAGATGAATAATTTTCATGTGCCGGGGACGTCCTACCTACGTCTTCCTCAAAACCCAACTCTCCAAGTTGTGTCCTCCTCTCTTCTGGCCCCTCAAGACGTCCTCTTGTCCCTTCATACCAATAGCGTATATGTTTGAGCATTTGTGGTACCCCGTCCCTCACCCCAATCACCCCCGGAACAATGGTATCTCCCCAACCCCATCAGGCGTTCCCATCGTACGTCGGAATATATCTCCCACCCCTTTTCTCCTCTCCGGATCCCACACCCGGCTCGTCGGTCCCCAAACTTGGTCCCCAAAGTAGCGTGACGTGGACCGCCATATCCAAATTCGCAATCCCAAAAGGGGAAACGAAACGGCTAAATTGACGACCTCCAACTGCCCGTCGTGGGGAAACACAACCTAGCACATGATAATCACACAAGGGAAAAAAAAAAGGCAGTCATGTTTTTCATCCATGTTGAATGCAATTGGTATTCGTTCTTCCTCATCGTAAAAAAGCCACCCCGCGCGCGCCGCTATACCAAAAATATGGTTGAAAAAATGATTCCTCCGGGGAGCCGTCCATGTATGTAGTTCGTCCGCCTTCCGTCCGCAGGACTTCGGAGCAGACCAGGGGTATATGTACAAGTGTCTCGTGCTCATCACGTCATGCCATCTCTCTCCCCCCACCCTTACAACTTGCCCTTGCCAAACGACTTTGGCGCAATCGTGACATTGTACTCGAGCTCCAGCGTCGCCTTGTTGTCGCCCTTCAGCGGCTTAAAGTCGCACACCAGGTCGGGCTTGACGGCGAACACGGTATCCGTCGTTAGCCACGGGTCCGTGTTGGGGTACAGCTGCGTGGTGCAGCCCTGGTAGTCGGGGTGCGTGACCATGATGTGAATGTGGGCGGGGCGCATGGGGTGGCGGTCCATCATGGTGAGCAGGTCCCACGAGGGTCCATCGCGCGGGAGGCTGTAGGCCGTCGGGTGCAGGCAGTAGAACCAGTAGCGGCCCTGCTCGTCGGCGCGGAATTTGCCGCGCAGGTTGTTGGGCGACTGGTTGTCGGGGTCCTGGAAGTCGTACTTGCCGTTGGCCGAGGCTTGCCAGATGTCGAATACGGCGCCGGGGATCGGCGCCCCCGTCACCATGTCGCGGATCACGCCGTGCATCTTGGTCACCTGCCCCTTGGGCGGGATGCCGTCCTGCATGATGGACCCGCCGAGCTCGCGGAAGGGCGCGTTGGGCGACCAGAAGGGGCCGAGGATAGAGGAGGACGTGGGGTCGAGGTTGCCGTCCGAGACGATCTTGTGGGCGATTTCGTCGACGAGGCTGGAAGGGGGGTTAGTGGGTGGTCTTGGTTGGGTGGGGGTTGGATCAAGTGGGGGAGGAGGGGGGGCAACGTACGACTCGAGGCCGAGAATGTCGCAGATGCGGTGCGTCTCGTTGCGGGTCTGCTTGCTGTCGGCGTAGATGCGGCCGAGCTCATTAACGAACTTGACACCGGCCATCCACTCGTCAATGGTGAGCTCGACCTCGCGGCTGAAGTCGTGGATGTGCTTGACCAGGGCGCCGAGCACCTCGCGGTTTCGTGGCGTGGTGTTGGGGCCCATGTTGTCGATGACGGCCTGGGTGAAATTGGGGTCGAAGCGGTGGGAGGCGGCGGGCTTGTCGCCATTGGCGGTGGTGCCATTGGAGGTGGTGCCGTTGGAGGCCATTGTGCGGTGGTGTTGGGGGTGGTGTTGGGGTAATGAGGTCACAGACACTGGAGTGGGAGGCGGGAGTCTGGTATGGCAGGCGAGGAGTAGTTGTTAGAGGCGGGGTTGTTGATGGACTGGGAGGAAAGGGGACGAGGAAGACGAGGTCGAGAGGCTCTCTAGGTTAAATAGAAACATGATGCCGGGTCTTGCCTCACGCCTCCATAAGGCGGATCGCAATTGTTGCAATTCAATCGGAATGATAGGACGGCTCTGGGCCGTGGACAGGCACGGTAGGGACGGGTACGGGGTGGTGGGAATTTCCCCGCCGTCCATCCCCTCCCCATAGTACGGACATTGGTCGCGGCAGCTTGGCTGTCCCCAGACCTACGCCCGCGGGAATGGGGATGGCGAGGGCGAAGCGGGAGAAATTTAGCCCTGAGGGGGGGCCAAGTCGACCTACACTAGGTAGGCACGGGCATCGTGGTGGAATCGCGATGGATGCTCTGTGCCAGGCTACCTACCTGGCTACCTACCAGGCTGCCGAGCTGCATGATGCGCGCATGGAAAGATGGAGGGCACTGGGAAGTTCCAAGCAACGGCGTCCCTGGACGGCGTGTCAGTGGCGCTCCGCCCTGGGAAGCGCCCGCAATCGTCGGCGACGGTCCTGCGCCGGCGCCATCGAGCCCATCACGCCTCCATCTACCCGAGGGAGAGCCTCCCGTGCCTCCCAGACGCCTCCTGCGTCGTGCAGCCCGGCCCTCGCATCTTCCCTGCCCCCCCCCCCCCTCCCCCCCCGACTTGGGGCCCATCCGCCTCCGCCCCCGGAGCCCGTCCGTCCCGGAGCCTCTTGTTTCCCGTCGGGTACATGTGGGATCGATCTTAGATCATCAGCTGAGGCGAGTTTCCAGGTCGCGGGCGGTTTTGGCGGGTGGCCAGGACATGGATCCTGTGACCCTGTTGGAGTTCCATTGATTGGAGTCTAGAACTCTGGGGGAAGACCCTTTACCCGGGACGAGATGCGCATCTTGTCCGACTGTACCAAAGGGAGGATGGAACAAGGATTTTTTTTCCGGCTGCAGGCTTCTCCAAAAATGTTCCTTGGTCGGTGTGGTCAATGGGAGAAATTCCGCCGCCATGCGCTACTCCAGGCTACCCACCTACGCTACGGGCTGTGCCCCTCCTGTCGTGCCCCTCGTGCCGAAGCCGGTGCCCCTCCACGCCGTTCCACAGGGGCAGGGTAGGCCCTCTCCCGGAGCCAGGGCAGCACGGGCCATTCTGGGCAAGCCATGTCGCACATCTACCGCTCCCGCTTCCGATCGCCAGAACCCCAGCCGCGTAGACGGTGCTACCCCACACCGCACTACCATGCACTGCCGCCCTCGAGGCCCGCGAGGATGGACTCTCCAGGGCTCGGCATGCCTGGGCAGTGGCTATTGGGGAATCAAAGGGCCGTCCGGTGACGGGGCCAAGGCGGGGGCCACCGACCCGCGAGCTCGTTGTCGCGAACCCGCGACCGACTTGCCGCGGACTGAAGAAGACGGCATGCCTCGAGCCCCTGGCACACCAACACCATCGTACGATCTCGGTGGTGCCATTTCTTCGCTCCTGTCCCTCTCGACGCGGCGCCCTGCCTACCGGTATCCCCCCTCGTTTGGCGGCCTTCGACGTCACCGTCACTCCCACAGCATGCCCCTCCACCACTTGATGATCGGGACATGGACCCCGCCCGGCGCCATCTTCACCGTCCAGTTCGACGACGAGAACCTCACCCTCAAGCTGGTCAAGCGCACCGCCATCCCCCACGACGAGCCCATATCATGGATGGCCTTTGACGTATGCCAGCCACCACCAATGCCACCACCATGACCGTCGCAGCCCCGCACTCACACGATGCCAACAGCACGCCAAAAAGAACCTCTATGGTTCGGCCATGAAGAAATGGTCCAGCTTCGCCGTCAAGAGCCCTACCGAAATCGTCCATGAGGCATCACATCCCATGGGCGGGGACCGTACGTTGTTGCGCCCCTCCATCACCAGGCATCGCAGCTAACAGCACCCCAACAGCCCAGGCCAACAGCGCCGACACAAACACACGCGCCATCTTCCTCCTGCCCGCCAAGCAGCCCCCCTACGCCGTCTACGCCAACCCCTTCTACAAGCACGCCGGCTACGGCAACGTCTTCTCCGTCTCGCCCGCGGGCGCCCTCGACAAGAACATCCAAAACTACCCCTACCAACCCAACACGGGCATCCACGGCATGGTCTTTGACCCGACCGAGACCTACCTCTACTCCGCCGACCTGACGGCCAACAAGCTCTGGACCCACCGCAAGCTCCCCTCGGGCGAGGTCGAGCTGGTCGGCAGCGTCGACGCCCCGGCCCCCGGCGACCACCCGCGCTGGGTCGCTATGCACCCCACAGGCCAGTACCTCTACGCCCTCATGGAGGCCGGCAACCGCCTGTGCGAGTACGTCATCGACCCGGCCACGCACCTGCCCGTCTACACGCACCACAGCTTCCCGCTGATCCCGCCCGGCATCCCCGACCGCGACCCCGCCACCGGCAAGGGCCTGTACCGCTCCGACGTGTGCGCCGTCACCCACAGCGGGCGCTACCTCTTCGCTTCGGCCCGCGCCAACTCGTTTGACCTCACCGGCTACGTGGCCGCCTTCCGGCTGCGCGACTGCGGCAGCATCGAGCGCCAGCTGTGTCTCAACCCGACGCCCACCAGCGGCGGCCACAGCAACGCCGTGGCGCCGTGCGACTGGAGCGACGAGTGGGTCGCCCTCACGGACGATCAGGAGGGCTGGGTCGAGATGTACCGCTGGAAGGACGAGTTTCTGCACCGCGTGGCGCGCGTGCGCATCCCCGAGCCCGGGTTCGGTATGAATGCAATTTGGTATGACTGAGCTGTGGGGTGGTGCTGCTGCTGTAGGACTAGAAGATATCCCGAGGGCTGGTAATCTGTGTAATGAACCTTGGATAGAGTGCACATGCAGAGGAGACGGGGTGGGGATATGGTCGTTATTGGCCAGCAATGCCCAGAAACAATACATTACCGCTTGCGAATCAGGGCCAACTTGATCGCAACGACAAATCTGTCACCTAAACAGCACCCCGCTAGACATCCAAGTGACATGCGTACATTCATTTCGGTGCCGAATTGACGAGAACAGCTTCTCCAAACAAACAGACACCATCCCTTTACAACCTAGTCCTTCTCCCCGATGGGGTCATTTCTGTCACCGCGCTAATCCTACCTCTTTAACACTCACGGGATCGAATATTGTCCCTTTCCAGTCCTGCTTGGAAGTGAAAAATCAGGTATACCATTATTTTCCAAGGTCGTTTGGTGAAATTATTCGGCGGTAGTACACTGGTATTCGAATGGTTGTGGTGGTGGTCATGGTGGCGCTTGGGTCAGTCCGTTTGTTTACTTAATTCAGGGGTAGCGCCAGCCCCTGCCCGCTCCAACCCCGGGAAACCTGCGATGCTAAGTGGCCACGACGCAAAGGCCGGTTTCAATGTCCAATTGCAAGTTGTAATCGCAAGTGAATGATTTCATGATGTACGCTGTGCTTACTGTTACGGTCAACTCGCCAGGTATGCGACAAACAACGGCATACGGTCTCGAGACCGAACCATCGACAACCAATCCACGAAACGCCCACCTCAACCTAACTTTTACCCCAGTAAAGCCAGAGCTTGCACAAATGCGCGCCGGCCGATTGACCCCCACTCAATAACCCAATTATCCACGAATTAAGTCGAGCGCACCTTCAAAAGTCGATTCCGTGCTCTGATAGCGGCCGACTCGGTCTGTGTCATGGTTTGCCGGTCCTGGGCTGACCTGCTTGGGCCAGCAGTCGCTTTAGAAGTGCCCCAATCGAGCCGCCCAGGGAAGTCCAGCTTTCCCAAGTCCATGATGAACGGATTTGTTGTCGATGATACGTCTGCATCCGGTCCGCCCACAATCCCAACCGTCCTCCTCATCTTGGCGGCCAGTCTCGTAGGGGAGAACCTCTTCACGATCGCCCAGGTCAGGTTGGCACTCTCCGCAGAGTTCCTGCGTTTTTCGAATGGCTCTCTGCGAGTTCCGGTTACGGATGGGGGACGATACTTTGGCGCTTCATGCACAAGGCCATGCTTGTACTGAACCGCCTGGATGCATGTCACTGTGATGGAAAATGGACCAGCCTGCATTCCGTTGAGACTAATGACCGGACGCATGGCGTTAAAATTGGATCTCAAATGCTCAGGACGGGGCCGAGGAAATGCTTACCTCCGGTGCACAAGGCTGATGCTCCCAATATCGCTCCACGACGGTAGTCCCACCATGCTTTGGTGACATGGTTGGTTGTTGTAATATGGCCTAAAGTCCTCGAATGGTAACCTGACCTTCGCGGTAGTACTGGCCGGGGCAGCCCATTCGGGAAGTGGATTGTGCTCACTGCTCGTTAGTCTTTGGTTTGGCGGCCGTGCTCTCAGCGTCATGAGAGAGGAAGACTTACGGGACGGTAAACGCGTGTTCCTAACTTACTAAGCCCCGATCAACCTCCTTCACCGCATCCTTGCCATTTGTGCCCGGATCAGGGTGGTTCCGTGGGTGGACCGCGATGGCATATGTTTTGCCGTCTGCCTCGGGCACTTCCACGACGAGCGCATGGAAATCGGACAAGTCGGGAATGGGTATATTGGGAAAGACACGCCGACAAGCAACGGGCTCAGGCTTTATCTGTGGAACAAAAGCGCTGGAATCGAGTGCTGAGGCCGGGTTAGTGTTTCTGCTGATACCTGGCCCCAGGGTCAACACAAGGAAGGGAAGGGAAACATGCCTCCACAGAATGTGATAGATTCCGAGCACTCCTCTTGGGCTGGACCTCTGGGGAAGACTGAATGGGGGCTTGGAATGCGTATCCGGATGCTCGTTGGCCTAAAGATGCGGCAGTGCGACTTCACGTCTAGACCATCGGTGTGCCACATGACGCTGTCCTACCTGTATCAGATGCGGTTGGTAAGCGGGAAGATGGTTTAAGGCACAATCTTGCCCCTTGCCCGTAGCAACACTGAGGCGGATGGGGCACATGTGTTGAGCTTACAGTGACAGCCCTCCAACGAGGTCATAGGTCTGGGCGTAGCCGCCTACCATTGTGAGCTCGGTTTCTGTGGATGCTGGGCGGGAGGAGAGTAGACGATGGCTACCCGACACTCGAATACAATGTCAAGGCAAAGAAGAGACCATATTCGTGGGAAAAAGGGAAATTCCCCACTGTCACGCACCTTCCTTGTCTAATCTTGCAAGTAGGGTGCGAGAAGGAACTCCCTGGCCATTGTTCCAACCCCAGAAAGGAGGTAGTCCCGGCCCTCGAAGTTGGAAGCATGCGGATAAACATTTTCCTCTCGTGGCCGGATACTCCCACCGTGTATTTCTTGAATCAAGAGAGGGGCAATAGTTGTCTGTATATTCATTTCGTGCGAGATATGTAGATGGCTGAAGCAAAAGGCAAAAAGAAGGGCTCTGCCGGGATTTGAACCCGGGACCTCGCACAATGAATCTCATGAAGAGATGGGAATGTTCCCGAAGCGCGAATCATACGACTAGACCACAGAGCCATTGGATTGGTTGTGAAAATGGGTGCAAAATTGCTCCACATAATTGTCAGTCCGGAGCACTTGACCGCTACCTTGAAACGTGTCTCACTCCCTCCCACTCACAGGGCATGGCCGCATCGGATGTCGCCGCCCTGCCGTGTGCCTCTGACACCTTTTTGCCTATAGGGCTGAAGGATGCGGGGCTGGTTTTGGAGAAGAGAGCGTGCCGCCAAGACCACAGCTTGGCATGGTGTTGGAAGCTCACTCGGAACGGAACCCTCATCGCGACTCGATAATCTTGAGTCTTGGCAGGCTCGTAGGACGTCGTTGTTGAGCATCAAATGAGAAACTCGACGGTGTTGACGATCCTCCACGGGCCGCCATCAATAGCTCGTTGTATGCCACCGCATGGTCCATGGAGGATGGAGTGCCCAGCCGAGTTGGGGTCAATGTCACTAGCAGAAGGAGCTCGGTTTGTGGGTGAAAGAACGAGATCCTTCTGCAGCCTGTGCTACGTGTAAGTCTGTCGTTTCGTGGTTGTGGATGCCATCAATCAACGCAGCTCGAGCGAAGCATCCGCGACAGCATGGCGTGCAGTCTCCAGGTGAGCTAGGCAGTTGCTCTTGAGCTGCAAGGATCTATGCGAGCTGGACAGAGAGTACCGAAAGGGGATGTCGTTGGCGTCGGCGGCGCCCATCCTCCTCCAATGGCTCTTGTATCCGAGCGTCGTCGGCTATTCGAGCGAGACTGCCGCGCGTATATGCAGCGATCTGCAGCTTGCCAAGTTAGCGTCGAGCTGTCTGCGGTTGCGAGCGCCGTCCGGCAGTGCTGTTGGCCGCGCCAGACGGCATCGAGGACTCGGAGGTCGAGGGACGCCGAGCTGCCA
Source organism: Schizothecium vesticola (assembly GCA_030549215.1). Taxonomy (NCBI): domain Eukaryota; kingdom Fungi; phylum Ascomycota; class Sordariomycetes; order Sordariales; family Schizotheciaceae; genus Schizothecium; species Schizothecium vesticola. The sequence continues at coordinate 2,326,276 of JAUKUD010000005.1, read as the reverse complement.
CGGGGCAACGCGGGAAGCGAAGACAGACCTGGTGGACGGACGGGTGGTCGCCCAATTTCGGATTCTGCAAAGTCCTTTTGGCCGTCCCGGCGACCAATCTGCAGAGCAGTGCGAGAAATCATAAATGCAAACGGACGACGGTTGGCCTGTCGGTGAGAGAATTGGGCGCCCCTTGCGTTTGGGGGCAACCTGGCGGGTTGTTTACTTGGCTGGATGGAGCTTTGGTGGGCAAATTTGCGGCCCCTGAAGACATGTCAGTGAACTTTGAAAAATAAATCCGACGTTTCAAAGAAGCGAATTCCCCGCGGCATTTTGAAAATTATGTCCTCTTTCTGGTAGTCGTAGGAGATTTGCTTCCTCTTGGGGGTTGAAACCTGCGACGGCAGGATGCGAACACCGTATCAAACGGCCAATCAGATGCAGCGGTAGCATATCCGAGGAAACGGGCCCCACCCCATGAATGATTCCTTCCAGAATGCGGCAGGATGCTCCCGTCGTTTGGCCGAGGCACAGCATGGAAAGGGAAAGAGCCAAGAGACAAGAAGGGACAGAAACGGCCTCTTCGACCGCACGCCCATCGTCTGCCTCGCACTCGCTTCAAGCCAAAACCTGAGCGTGCAGGATCGCAACGACGCCGCAGCCTCTCCGCCTCTGCAACATGACCCCCCCCCCCCCCCCGCAGACATCACCAACTTGAGCCACCCATGTCTCTGTGGGCACGCGCGCAAAACGCCAGTCGAAAAGTCTCCGGGGATGCAACACTGCCACGCTTTAGCTGGTGATTCCAAATCCGGTATTTAGTCCACAAAGCAAGGTCTGATGGCAGGGGGCTACCAAGCCCCAGTCCTCTTTTGACCCCCTAGTCAAGCCCCGAGGGACGACCAAATCCGAGCACGATAGCGCCGAGAGGAACCGGCCGAAACACCAAGCTTCCAAGTTCCAGGCCTGCGCAGACCGTGTGCTCATCGGCCCGGACTACCCCTGAGCAATTCAAATCACGTTTGTCAACGGTCATGCGCAGTCCACGGGTACCTACCGTGTGTTCTTTACACTTGGACGCATCCTCGTTGCTAGTTGGGGGCGAGGCTGGGGCATCACAGTGTCACGCGTAGCAGCAGCTCAGAAACGGTCCTCCAAACACTGGTACTCGGGACCAGCTCCAGTCTTCGGCCCTCATTCCGCTCGGGTCCCCCTTTTCCCACCAAACCCTTGGACGGCACCGGGACGGTGCATCGCACTCGCCAATATCCTGCGTCCTCTGCCATTGCGAGGTTACAGAAGGGCCGCGATGCCCTCGGACTTTGCAACTCATTTCCCACTCTTCCATGCGCTTCATGTTCCGGTTCGGCCTTGCTTTGCCTCACGGGAGCGTCTCTTCGTTACGACGGCATGGATCGTTTGACCTGCCGCATGGAGCCCTGCGTTGCTCCAGTCTTGCCAATTTCCATCATGTTATGGGACTTGACGACCAACGGCCACTTCTCCGACCGGTTGTTACCTCGAGACCTCTTTATAAGTCTTCAAGCTCCCGTCTCCCGGGCCCGGGCACATCCCGCTGCTGCTGCAAGTCCGAGGCACGATGTCCGCATGGCAAGAGGGGTCGCGGTAGATGGAGACAGGCCGGAATCGACTGATCACAGTGCCTCGAGCCCCGCGAATGCTCGTCCACGGGGCCGGATGCTGGCCCGCGACGTGAAAGCATTGGTCTGTGATGCCTACTAAGCAAGGAACAGAGTCTGAACCAGCTTCCTACGCCCTCAGGCTGGCTGGTCAAGCACGGGAGCCATCATCGATACCACCAACCCTGTCGATACCATCCTCCTCTTTGCCATAACTGCGCCCGTCAAATCTACTGATTGTTTAGGGCTGGTTGGCTGCTCCGTTCCACATCCAGAGAAACCGAAGAGAGGAAACTAAAAAGGGCCGTCCCCGGTGCCTGTTTCCATGTCCGCTTTTCACACGCCCTCCCCTAAGACAGCGGTTGGGTATCTGTCCCCTGTCTCGCCGTGGTTGGAGACGGAATATGCCACGGCGGGCACGCACTACTGCGAGGTCCTCCCGACGGCAGCCCCAAACCGCGGCCCGTCGGCCGGCCAGGCAGCCAAATTGTTGGGCCTTGGGAGCAGGGCACTACCGTTCACAAACAACAAAACAGCACTTGCGCTGTTTCAACCTCACATTGATCACACAAATCTTGGTACATACACTTTGGATGGCTGGATGGGAGGTGCAACATCTCCACCTTCCGCGCCGCCGCGCCTCCCGCCGAACGACGCCGGAGCTTGCCCTGGGGGATGGCGCGGTTAGGTCCCAGTCCACGATGAACCATCTCCCCCGATGCAGCCCGGCGGCACCAATCAACGGGAACTTTCAATCTACCGACCTACTGTGGTATGGAAACTCTGCCGTTTGAAATCATACATCACCCCCCGGGCGCTTTTCCGAGCCTGCTATAAAAATGGGGGGTCGCGAGTGCGAGAAGCGAGCGTCGTGCTCGCATCTGCGAATATACATTATGCGGCGCAGAGGCGGGCTTGTCGGTCCTACCTATCTGCCTACCTCTTCCTCGGTATGAGCAAGTTTTATCTCTCCTCAATGGTTCATCATGATGCCCGGCCAGCATTGAGTAGCGGGGATAAAAACGATATACCGCTCCATCCGCGCGGTCCTGTTGGCACTTGCGACGGCAAGTGGATGGATGGTAGTTGGTCCGCTGCCCGCGTCGCCGCGGTGTCCGCGGTGTCCGCGGTGTCCATTGTGTCCGTGTCGGCGTCGGCAGTTGGTCCGCGTGACGGCGGGAATCTGTTGAAGAAAGAGGGGGAGGAGAAGTAAAAAGAAAGGAGGATCGGGAAACTAGACAAACGTCGATCCATCCATCTGCAAGGTCCGAGATAGATGGGTTCATTTGTGGATGCCTGGACCAGACGGCTTGGGCTTGGAAAAGGCACGGAATAGGGCTGGTTTCATCACCGCACCATTGAATGGAAAATGCCCGCTGGTGAAAGTCTGCCTTTCCATCCATGGAATCCAATTCCCACGTCGCCCAGAATACCACGATGCAACGATGCTGCCCGGAGAGCTCGATTGTCGCCTGGCATCAATCTCTCTCATGGACTGCCGCCGCCCTACGAGGTTGGATCGGACTGACGCAGTCAGAAAAGCCGTTGGACCGTTTTCCCTTGCCTCTGGCGTGCTTGTTTGACGACACACCGGCAAAAGGTAGGGGAGGGACCGAGAGAGGGTTCTTTGTCAGATTCTTAATTCCGCCCTGCCCGCCTGCCCAGCCCAGCAGATCTCACCCGCGCTCGGCGCGCCGCGAGAAATCTCACAGGGCGCTCACTACCTACCTGGCACCCGCGCGGGATGGGGGAGCCAGGGTTGGCAGGCCCGGAGTGAGAGGCAGAAATGACTCTGTGTTGAATGCAATGCGAAAGCACTCTGAGGAAAGGATGAGCATTGCGCCCGGGCGACGAGGAGAGGAGCCAAATCAAATCCATGGAGGGACCTCGCATCGGACCTCGCATCGGACCCAGTTTCGAGTTTGTTGGTTCCTTGGCCTGGACGGAGAACCGGCAAGTTCCATTGACACTGGCGATCAATTGGGCTAATTATCCCGCCTGGTATCTTCCCCTCTCATACCCTCCCCGACGCCTCCGAATCCCGTATCGCCATGACCCCCCATTGGAAATCCATCACAAATCACCTTTTCAGCAGAGGTGGGATGTGCAAGGAGGAACCTAGATACCGAGTAAAGACAAAGAAGAAAGTCCCCGATCGATTGACGCCTCCGAGAGGGGGTGGGGCTCAGCGGCCGCACGAAGTCTCGAAGCGTCTCGACCGACTGCTTCCGCTGCGTATTCCCCCGCTCCCATCCTTGTCGCGAATCGCGATGCTGCACCCCATGGAGATACTCGCGCGAGGGGGCAAGTGGAACCTACCTCTACCCTTGGGCAGGCGGCGGCTGTGGATTCCATGCTGCTGCTGCTGCGGAATCGCGTGAGTGCACACTTGCCAGTGAGCATCTTTAAGGAATCGACGGAGTTAGGGAGTTGCTGGATGCTGTTGCCAGCCAAGAGTGTGGGCGACATCTGTATTCTTGCCGCGTCACCTGCGGTTCTGTCCGGGGCAGTGCGGCGCGGCGGCCGGAACCCTCGGGATGCTTTTGCTCGCGCGCGCGGCGTGTTTCTTGAGACTTCGAGGTTTGAACAGGATTGGGGTCGTAATGGGGGAGAGAGGGGAAGAGGGGAGAGAAAACAGGGGGACTTTTTGCGATTACGAACCGCTCTCAACCCAGAACTGAGAAACTCGGCGACTTTCTGGCACGATGTGTGATTTGTTGTGATTTGTAATTCTTGTTTTATTTTCTCTCTGCATCGCTTCCAGAACCTCGCCTCTATTCCAAGGCAGTAGCATCCAAGCTTCCTCCTGACCAAGCAGACGATCATGTCTCTGTTTCCAGTCATCGCCCCCCTTCGGTTTCCCGGAGTGAAGGGGTTCGTCCATCCCTTTCCCATACGTTCTCGCGAACTGAAAAAAGATACTTGTCTCAACGCGCCGGCTCCGTAAACTCCATCCACACTTTCCCAAATCAGGCAATTGTTTGCGACGCCCCAATGTATCATGCGGTCCCGGTAATAAAAAAAAAAAAAGTGCCACCCCGCCGAGGAGAGAGGAAAAGAATCATGACTGTCGTAACCAGAGCAAGGACCAGAAAGCAAGGCACGGAGCACTTCCCGCCTATTCTGGCCCTCTCTGCGCCCCGTGGATTTCTAGTAATGATGCGGGAGCATGACTGGCGAGTCGGGCATCGACAGGGGCGTGGTCGGGTACTCGTAGCTCCCCGAGTCGGAGCAGTTGGCCGAGTGGTCGTACGAGTGCGACAGGGGTGGAGTCTAAGATAGGAAATCCGCCGTCAGCTAACGGCGCTCTTCTTCTCGACGACGGTCTCGTTGATGATGATAGGGGTGGTGGGTGCGGGCTTCGCGAGGAACTACTCACATGAGGCAGGTGGTCGTAGGGGGCGGGGTGGGCGGCCGCACTCATGCCCATGCCGCTCATGCTGGGGAGGTAGCCGCCCGCGCCGTAGCTTAGGTACGAGAAGCTGTCGGGGAAGCTGGCCGAGGCCGACTCCCGCTTGATGGCCTCCTCAAAGTTGTCGATGGGCGGGAGCGTGGGGAGCGTGCTGTGGCCGGGCGTGAGGTACCCGTACGACTCTTGGGGCCGGTAGGTCTGCGTGGTCGGGTACGAGTGGAGAAGGGCGCCCTCGGACGATAGCTGTGGGTACGGCGAGCAGTGCACGGGCGGGGTGAAGGATCGCTCGCGCTCGTTCTCGTAACTCTGCGGGAAGAGGTATTCGTCTTCGTGGTGCATGGGCGGCGTGAACTGGCCCTGGGACTGCGACTTGACGGGGGCGGCAGACGCGACCTTGGGCGTCTTGGCTTGCTGCTGCGTCTGGGGGCGCTTGGTGATTTTTGTAGTCGACCCCGAGCTAGCCTTCTCTCCCGACGACGAGGCCCCGTCTGAGCTGCCGGCCCGCCTCTCCAGGTCTTCCAGGCGCTTCTTGAGCTTCTTGCCTGCAGAGGAAGACGATTTAGCCAACGGGTTCATCATGGCCTTGGCCGAAGCTCGAAGAGCTACCTACGGTAGTTGCGCTGGGCAATGCGGTTCTGTATCCTCCTGCGCTCGGCGAGGTCCGAGATCTTGGTCCAGTCCTCGTCTGGGTTTGCCGAGGCGCTGAAGGCACTGCTTGTCCCGTGTGTCGAGAATTGGCGCGGTGGTGGCGGTGGTACCTGAGTGGCATAGCCATATGTGTGATGGGACATGGTGAACATGGCGGAGGTGCGAAGGTCCCCGACGTGGGAAGCTTCAGACGAGTGGAGGGTGATGAAGTCGAGTAATTTCTTCGATGGTCTTGGAAGCTTGATAGTACCCAGGTTAGACGTCGATGGGGATGATGGGGGAGGGTTCTGGATTATATATTTCAGACCCCATCTCCCCGTCCAAGATAGGAGTGGGCGGTGCGCCTCGCATCCACACGCTCAAGGTACTTTTCCCGCTTGCGCAGACACGCCCCCCCTTCCTGCCCTTGGGCGGGCATGCAGGGTTCGAGGAGCCGCGATACACAGGCTCGCACAAATTGCTGGGGGGGGCGTGGAGGAGGTGGAGGGGCGTGGGAAACACCCCCCGTGGGAAAGAGGAGCAAAATACAAATCAAAGGTACATGTACCCTCGTAACGAGCCGTTTTGTTTCTGGGAGCCTGGGGCAGAACACACAGGGGGTGTCGCCGAGACTGAGGAATGGGAGGACAGCATTTCGCCGTAGGGCGACGGGTCTTGGGCAGGGTGCCAGGCCCCAGGAACCCTCTGCGCTGGTGCGTTTTGACAGGTACCAATGTATCTGCGCCCCTGTCTGCGGTCCCCGATGTTTCCCGTTTGGAGATTTGTGAACGCCGACCAGGAGTCCAGGACGGCCCAATGTCGCCGAGCACTTGGGCGCGACGAAGAGGGCGGCGGGGATGGCTCATGGACCGCTATATGATCAGTGTTTCCGAGGCGGACCATTGTCAACTCGTCTGGTCCAAGATGGAGAGTGGTGGACTGAGGCATGCTTCTGTTCTTCCCCCGAGGTCGGTAGGTTGTCCTCAGTGCGAGTCCCCAATTTTGCCCGGAAGAATGAAGAGGAGAGGAAAAGCTAGAAGGGTAGACACGGGCACGGGCACGTGGAGGGGGGTGTGAGAGAAGCTGGGAACGGACGTTGGGGGACATGGAAAACGGAGAGCCGAAAGAAACGGATCTTGTGTGGAGCCCAACTATTTTGGACTGTCGCCAGGCAGCGAGATAAACAACCTGGTGCAGTGTGTGCCACAAGTTCCACGCCCGAACCTGGAAAAGTGGGCAAAATAAATCCGGGTGGTGGAGGGGGGACTCGGGGAAGTGGGTTAATTTGCTAATTTTACCCTCTTTGGTCCTGGCCGCTCCCTGCTTGCTTCTCCCCATCCGATCGAGTGCGAACGGTGCGAAGAGGTTTCATGCAGTGGGCTACTCCCTGGTGGTGGGATGGTGGCTCGGCTCGACGGTTGCAGATTCGCGGCGGTGTGGGTGTGGGCTGGGCACTGTCCCGCTGTCCCAAAGCCAGTCCACAACATGTCGTCGCGAGGATTGCTTCCGCGACCCCTGTCCTGCCAGGGAGCTCTCCCCGGATCACTGTAGGGCTGGCTGTGGTTGGCGACGTGAACGAGCCCGCCGGGCCCGCGGCCATCACCCGCCCATTGACCGACCATTCGGCCGGCCACCTGCTCCACCACCACCACCCAAGGGTCCAAGGCCACACTCCACCAAAAGCCGTTGCGACCCCTAGCGGCATTTGGGCTGCGGGCATGATATTGGAGTCGTCAGTTGCGCAACAATGACGCCGGGCAGCTGGTTTGTCACCATGGTGGAGTTGTCAGATCCTACTTGAGCAGAGCCGACGAGCAGATGCACACCATTCAGGGCTGCAGACCGACCCATCCGGCGTGGCCGCACCCAACGATGGACGGTTGTGGATGGCGTCAAAATATCGCCGGCGACACCTCGGGGCATGGGCATGGAGGATTCAGGACTGGGGTATTCGGTGCTGGGGAGCCAGCAGTGACCACCGTCAAGGCCCTTGAAACGCTGTCCTGGGGGTATTCAAGAGGTCTAGACAGTGCCCTGATGACATCTACAAGCTTAGCTCCGTCGGACATCTTAAACCCGGAGGTCAACGCCGACGAGCATGGATATGCCAGACTCCAGCGACGCAAGACGTTCACCTTTCCGCCTATGCATCATACGCCGGTGAGGAAATTATACAGCTTCTCTGGACCATATATCCTGGACTATGCATGCTCACAGCCTCATAGGTTGACTCGACATACGAGCTTGTCAATGGCGGAGTTGGACGTACTAAACACTGTCACGACTCGCAAGTTCATGATGGCCTGTTGTCGGCGTGTGGAGACCGAGGAATGCTCCATGTTTCTCAACGCTGCTGCGATTAATCATTGGCGGATTTGCGGCCGCTTCTCTCCAGAAGCTTTAGCCAGCTTCCTGATCGGGAATTGCAGATCTCCGGGTGGGTCATTTTTGCGTGAGCGCGATTGGCGTCTACGGAACTGATTTGAAGGGCTGCTCCAGTCCCTGACTTCATCCGTTGCGGAGCGGGCGGAGATGCCTGGCAGGCGACATATCCGGGGGCTGTGCCGTTGTGGAGAGGGTTCAGCGGCCCAAAGTCCCAGTCGCAAAGTCGACCGGGTTATTCTTCCAGGAGACTAGTTGGATCGTGGCTTGTTGCGGAGCGGTTGACGGGCAGTTTCGAGAACAATTCCTTTTCCGGCGACCGACCCGACACCCTTTTCTTCTTCAGCCTCGGCCACGATCTTGCGGCTTGTCTCTACCCAAGACAGGAAGACAGGGCCAGACAGGCTCAGGAACTAGCTAGGCCGCTTGCTCGTATGTTTCTGCTTCCCTTGGATCTCATTCGGTTGTCAATTCCACAGGCGAAAAGTTCCCGACATGCATGGCTGGGTCGAGACAATGCTAGCCTCGAGGGGGCTTGCTGAAGCCGACGACCTAGCACATGGCCTCATCTGCCGGGCGCCTGTCCGACATTTGACTTCGCCGACACGCTCCCGGACCTTGTCGACGCCCGCTCTTCTGCAGTGTAATGTGATACCGCAGCCCTAAGCATTAGCAATCTGGTGACGGCGCTATTTGCAAAAACACACCCCGATCGCTGAGCGAAGAGGGCAAAATGAGTGATGCCGGGAGTTGGTCTCCTCCTTCGGCAAACACCCTTCGAAAAGGAAAGTTCGGGTCCAAACTGACGATTTCTGCCTCAAGCCACCGCCTGCCTGCCCTCCCGATTTCTAAGAGTCCACCAGAAATAACCCTGATGACAAACACGCCGTTGTGAATTACCATTGGCTCAAACGCCTTGGGGGCGCGCTTCTTTGCCTGTGGGGTTCTTCATCGCTTCACCCAACCCTCGACCTGCAACACCACAGTGACGTTGGAGCCCGGGCGGGCAGCGTCTTCCACGCCGTTGCATCCACCACTCCGGTGCCCGGAAATTCGGCTGCCTGCTGAACCTCGCTCGGCCCTCGACGACGACATGGACGACCGCGGACGACCAGCCACTGGAACCACACAGCCCATTGGTACTTGGCACATTCCCGTTATGTGTCGTCCCCCTTCTCCTACCGGATCAATAGACATCCTTTAAAGGCAAGTGCCCCTTGAACCTAGCTTCACAGCAGTCAATCGTCGGCACCCGGGCCCGAGCTTAACCCTCTTCCGCTTTCCCAGAAAGAGCAGCTCGTAGGGCTGGACTTGTCCCCGCCGGTCTGCTGTAGAATCACGGCGCAGCAAGCTGCTAGAGTTCCAGCGTCGGCTTAAAGTGCTGACTGTACGTATGGCGACTCCCATACCCTAGGACTGGGGGCGCACAACATCGGGAACCTAGATCGACATGTTGAAGTTGTGGGTGAGAGAAAACGGTAGCTTTCCCTCTGCTCCCCAGAATATGCTCAATCACCATAGCCCCCAGCCTGGGTTGCGAGTGGACGCCGAACAAAGTCTGATAGTCAACCAGATGTCTCGACCTGACTGCCAGATACCGAACTCCTTTCATCACCCTCCCTCAGTTAGAGTGAGTGAGAAGTTTCAGTAAGGGACCAAATCACCGGCAGGAGGGATAAGCCATCGTACTGCCACTCGGGTTTTCCATGCCATTCTCTCTCATGTTCTTGGCTCTTAACAACATAACAGACGATATCACGCAACCCCACACCTCTGCAGTCCCCTTGTGGAGTATCAAACCAGGAGCACGCCAAAGCATTTGCGGCAGCCAAGACCGGAACGACAGCAGCCCTGTAGGGCGCCAATTCAGGGCGCAGTCGTAGATCTTGACAAACGCCGAGATGATCGTCCATATCTCCATCGGGGCATCGCGCCGTGGTGTTTTGGGTCTTGCCGAATCTACCCTGCCCCATCCATTTATTCTCGGACCGTGCCCCGGCACGGCCGGGTGAATAGAACGGCCGCGGATGCGAATGCCACGGCTCTTGCGAATGTTCGCACTACGTCCGCCACTATCCCGGTGCTCTGACCCGGGAACCGGCCCGGCCTAGTTGTCCCGGGCCGCTTCTCGTAAATTTCGAGATTCTATCCAACGGCGAGTCTCTGGGCTTCTTGCTCTCCTCACCCGTTGGGGATCTTGAAGGGGTCAAGTACACAGCTCAGTCCACTCACTAAACTGGCCACGTCTTGTTGAAGTTGACTTCACACTTGCGTTGCCACATCTTCGAAACCAGAACGAGGCCCACAAAGGACAAAACACCCCAACACCCTGTCTTCCCTTTGCATCCCGAGGGCCAGGTTGTCGTTGCACAGCCGTATGGAGATATGCCACGTCTCGAGGGGTACTGGCACCGCCCCTTTGCCCTGCGGAATTTCCTGGCCGCATCGTCCGTCAAAAGTGAACAAGAGAATATTGTGCCCGATTTAGGGACACGGCCGAAGGCGTTGCAAAAGGCTTCATCGCAAAGGGCTCCTTGCTACCTACATGTAAGGTAGGTAGGTACCTTCCTCGGTCTACCGCAACTTTCCCTTCATGCCTCAGTCCGAGCTCGGATCTTTCCACGGAGAGACCCATTCAGCCTTTTGGCAGGCTGACCGCCATCCCATCATCACGCGCGGGATCAGAGAAGGGGGAACTGAAACACAAACATACTGCCTCATGCATGCAGAAAGAAAAAGCATAGCTCCGGCCAGCCCTACGACATACGTGTGTGATGGCAATACGCCAAGCTCACCTTCACCTGCTCGCCTCGGCAACCTCCTCGCCGTTCAGATCGCCGCAGGTACGCCTCTTGCTGACCACCTGCGAGATCCAAGCAGAGCCACAGCGCAGCGACTCTTCACGGCCCCCAGTCTGATCCCTCCTCCCCTCACGATTCTCCCCCCCCCACCGCCATCACCTCACCCTCGTACCCCGTTGCGGCCCGCAAGCGCCATCTCTACTCTCAACGGCTATCGCCCGGTCTGACAAAGACGATGAAATGCCCCGTATCCCCATCTCATCAACCGCCCTCCTGGTACGCCGTCGCTCCTTGATCTCCATCACCTCCCTACCGCCCGTCCTCCCATCACCCGGATCGTCCAGCCTACCGGCTCGGCCCCACCAGCGAAGACAACATCCAGGCGCCCGGCCACGCTCGTCCCAAAAAGACCGTCTTCGACCGAGATGGGATCCGCCAGCGCACGAGTCCAGTCGGCAGTGCAGTGCAGCGGAAGGAACAGGAAAATAGGCACCTACTCAATGTATGTGACGGGGCGGGGCGGGGCCGGGGCGGAGGGGGGCTGTCTCGAATCACCTACACAGTTTCGAGGGGGAAAAGGGGGTAGGGCAACCAACGAGAGCCACGCCGGCGCCGTCGCCGGCGCGGACCAGGCACTCTCTCCAACACCCACCGTTTCTCCCCTCCGTTGTTGGGAGGGTGTGTGGTGTGTGGGCTCCATGCAGGTACGGTCCCAGAGACGGTACACACCGCCCAGTACTGGGCGTATAGGACTACGCCTTGTGTCAGTGGAGCGTGCTGCGTGTGCGTGAAAACTTGGTGGCACCCCCCCCCCCCCCCTTCGCGCCGCCCCCACCCTCCACTTCCAGTTTGGATTCTTTCCTAGATGAGATTCCAAACCTTTCCCCTTCATCTCGGACGAAATCTCCCCGGGGCGTGTGTGCCCTGCTGGACCGGGCGTAGGAGACCAGACGTCTAGACGCCTGAGCGGGCATCCATCCCACCCCATCATTTTGTTGCTGCAGCTGGAGAGGCCCATCATTGCCATTTCGACGGCCGTAGACGGGCGCACGAGTCGCGACTCGGACTTCCAGCACGTGCGGCGGCGGGTCAGGGGGGGGGTTGTGACACTGAGCAGACATCGGAGATATATACACCAGGTCCTTGAATAAGCGGATCGATATCCGTCTTCATTGGAATATTAACCCGACTTCGGGGCTACCACCTGGTACCCAGGTTTCGCACGTGCTGCGGAGTGGAAAGGGAGCTGCTAGCGAAGCAAAAGGGCGTGGCAGCAACGTCACTTGCGCGACGAGCGGGGGAAAGTGGGCGTGGGATTTGCTATCCTCTCTCGAGGAAGATGCCGCTCGTGGGACACGATGGTGAGGTCCTTGGACTCTCTCGGGTGGGGATATCAGATCCGTGGGTAAGAGGGGCGGTGGAAAAGGAAAGCGACGACGACGAGGATGGATAAAGATAGGTACCTACTCCCGCAGTAGTGACACCCAGATGTTGGCTGTGGATGCGTTCTGTAGACGGAATATGCCACGCCATGCCAACATCAAGTGAGCTACTGTGCAGGGCGTGGGTGTCTTGACAAGACGGGGCAGACAGCACCCGACAGCATATTGCTGGAATGCCTACGCATTGTAGACAGAGGCGAAAGACACTTAAAAAAGGTACCGGTAGATGGGATGTTGGCGCTGGATCTCATGTGTGAATAGATGATGCTCGCAATCTATCTCATCCCATTCCGTCCGCCCCCATCTTGGGTTGGCTGGCAGTGAAGTTCGGCAAGGAAGATGAATGCGATGCAGTGCAAACGAAGAGACGCCTACAGGTAGGCTTACAATGGTGTGACAAGCCACCAATGAGAGACACCAGCGGACACCAGCAAAAGAGGAAGCATCACTTGGGAGAGAGGACGTCGCCTCTGCGCAGCGGACCAGGAAAGTGAAGATGAGCAAGTCAAATCCACAAAAAAAGGCAAAAAAGAATACCCATTGATGGTCCCTGTTCCGTGCTGCCATTATCCCATCTAGTCGACAAGCCATCTTCAACTTAACTAGAGAACCCATATAGACCAAATCTCTCTGCCTGCTCGCCCGCTTGGGAGATATCGCAGCCAAGTATGGGTGGAATCAACGAAGCACAGATAGAAATCTAGGCTCCACCGTGCCGGTTTGGTTGGTTCGCAAGCACTATGCCTTCTTGCCCTTCCGCGCCAGCCCCGATCGATGGCAGACTGCAAGCACTGTGTAGGGTAGGCGACAGCGAGGGGGGCACTTCATTTCACCAACCGCATTCTCGATACCTAGTAGGACGGTTCGGGCGGCCGCCCGAGCGGCGCCATCAGGGCGATCAGTTGGAACCAACACACGTCCGGGCCCCTTCCCCCCCCAACGTTGAAAATGGGGAGAAACTTGCATGTTGATTGTTGGAGAGACGAAGAGGGCATGATGTACACGTCCCATGGGAAGTGGGCAAAAGGGCTGAATGCAGGAGCATGTGTTGTCCCCCCGTCTGCGGCCCAACCGAGGCCAAGTACTTGGACTTGTTCCGAGCGGACGAACGAAAAGGCGAGGATGTACGACCTGCCGCGAAGTGACCAGACCGCGTCGAGCGCCCGCGTATAGTTTGGTGCACCGAGCGTGCTTGACGCCGTGCAGAGGGTGTGGGTGAAGAAGAGAGGCGCGTCGGCGATAGCTCACAGCGCCGAAAATGCAGCTTTCGTCAAGGGAAATCACCCAAGGACGCAAAATGGTGGATGGAATAGGATGGTTCGTAAGGCCGAGACGCATACGGAGGAGCGTAGGGGTGAAGGAAGAAAAGGGACGTGATTTCAAGCATTGTGGAGGGAAATTTGACTTTCGAAAGTTGCTTCCCTTCTCGGATGACTTGCACCGCATTCGCATTTCCAAAACCCGGGAGAGCGGCGGTTGTGACCCGTGGGACTGGGATTTGGAAGGCCAAAATTTGACTGTGAGGAGGAGATGAGCCTGAGAAGGAAAGGGGTTTGAGCGGCAAAGCAAGTCCGCCTTTCCATCTACACTACCTGCTGCGTTCCATGCCCTCAGGGGCAAGTTTATGCCACCGCTTCGATGCCGTGATGGAGAGGCATACACCGGATCGTTTCTGCTCTTTTCGGTTCGTTCGGCGTAAAGACGGGCGCATATCGACTTCTTTGACAAGGACAGCAGGGAGTACTCTGCGTATCTGGGGTCAATGGGGGTGATCAGCCGAGAGGGCAGATTCGACGCTCCGGAGAAGGAAGTCTCAGCAGAGACTGGCTCGGATGGCCCCCAACCGCGTCAAATCGATTCACCGCGATCGACAGCGCGGCACGCGTCAACTATCTGTCGCTCGATGCGAGTGTGTGATGGATGCGATGCGTTGATTTGCCGCGGCCAGACAACCCCCCAACTTCTTGACGCCAACAAGCGTAGTGTGAAGCGAGCCGGCGAACCGGCGTCGAGCAGCCACGGCAGCGTCTGAACTTCTGGACTGTGAGCAAGGATGGCTCTCAGAGGTTGGGGAACGCACGAGTCGTGAGACCTTGCTTTCCCGGAGCGGGCTTTCCACCGGCTTCTGGGCTCGGGTTTGGGCTCGGTCTCAACCATATCGCCATGCGCGGGGAGAGTGTCGTCTAAGTGCTGCGGTTCGTTCTACCTCGACTGAGTGCGTGTGGTTCAGGACAAGTTCGCGGCAAAATAGACCATTGAGGTGTTGCACACGAGCCGGCCAATCAGATCCAGGGTGTCGTCTATAAGGGGGACCATGCGAGGTTCCTCGCCAGCGACGTCGCCCGGGCTGTGTCGCTGGAAGCGAAGAGGGCAAAATGTCTGCTTTTGGATGGCGTACATGCAGGGAAACGGTGCGCTCCGCCTCATCTCCGTTTCAACGCCCAGAATGTTGCACTTGTACTTGGCGACCAGAGGGGGTGTGAAAGTTGACCGAGCAGCTCGCTCCACCCACCACCCATGTTTTTCAACTGCTCCGTCGACCGCCAGTCTGCATCTCGACAATGGTCCCATCTTCTCGGTTTGCCATCATGGTTCGGAAGGGAGCTGGCAGTGGATAAGAGAGAGCGTGCCCAGCCACTCGCTCCGAAAACCTGGAATCCGTTTCGCCCTTCAGGACAACACAGCGAGAGACCAGCTGCATGTGGGTGGGAACATCGAGACCTTGCAGCACACTTGGCTTGGAGAAGTGCTTGACAGCACGCCATCGGCGTGGATACAGAAGGCCAGTTTGCGACCGCTGGGGGGAACGTACTGTGTACCTGGACCAGAGCTCGGGGAACCGCCCATGCTTCCACGTAATATCTCTATTTCCCCCCTCGCATTTCGTAGGGCTGGTGGCTGATTCTTGGACCGGCACACCCCGCCAGGGCCCGCAGGGTAGGGCGCATGTCATTCGGACGGGTTTGGTTTTTCGTACCTCTGAGCTGGCGGCCATGCTCCGACCACTCTCGCATGTTGTCGTTTGTCATGATGTTCAATAATCTTCTTGTACGCAGTAAGTACGAAGCCCACACCTCGAACCCATACAGGGGGACAAGGTCGCTGTTGATACTTCAACCATTTTTAGTGGCCATATTTGTACTGCCCTCCTTCCTTTCTCGGACCCGAGAAGGATGCTGGCTGCTGTCACTGCGGCCGTGTTCTCGATGCAAAATACCTTGCTCGTCATCGGAGCAAAGAGACAACATTGTCATGGTCCGGCTTTGGGTGCAGACTGTCGATGGACACCTGCATGCCAAGCCGAGCACCCCGTCCGTCTCGGGGCTGGCACCAGCCGATCAAGTTGACGTCCGAGGACCCGTAGGGCTGAGCCAGAGGGGAGCGCTGGCCCGGAGGATGGAATATTTCGCTGTCCCGGCCTATGAGAAGCGGAGATGCGGCCGACCGAGGAGCCCGTCCGGCCCGCTTGCATTCCGTCTCCGCATCATCAGCTCCGCAGCGATCCGCAGGACTCCGGGAGGAAATGGACTGGTACGGACTGAGCCAGGTCTCCTTTGGGGGGTATCGATTTCCGTGACAAGGACCGATTTCTATACCCCTTGAACCAAGTTGAAATGTAAGTGTGGGGATGTGTAACTCTCCAGCTGGCAAAACCGTCTAAGAAGCATTCCCTCTGCTTGGCAGCACGTTGGTGAGTGAGGTCATCGAGACCACGCTAGTGTACCGATCTGTGACTCTGCAACTTGGAGTCGACTCTAACCCCATTGCGCACCGAGGCCATGGCAAATGTGGAGGTGTGCGTAATTGGGCGACTCAGGTGCGACAGGAGGGCGTGGAGGGGAGCATCGAAGGAGGAGGGGGCCCAGGGGGGGAGGTTGCACCGTGAAATTCTCCGGCTTGGGCCTCTTCGAAGAGGTGTTCGGCGGAGGCCACCACCGGGTGCGCTCGAGGGCCGCGGGGCTTGGGCGGAGGGAGACGGATGGGCGGGTGGACGGGTGGACGGGACGCCGTGTCTTGTCTTCCATCGTGGGCGGGCTGCAAGACAAGATCTCTGCAGAAGGGGTGCGACGTGAGCGACGGTCGCAACGAGTCCGCCAAGCGAGCCTCATATTAACAGGCGGGCGCCATTCGTCGTACCGTCCCGCGTTAGTGTTCCCTCGCTGAGTGGGCGCAGCGCCTCCACCCCAAGATTTGGCATCCCGCCATTCTGTGGTGTGTGCCGCCGTCTTTTGGTGGTGAAAGAGCGGGAATGGGCGGCGACGCAATGTCCCCTCGGCGGTGCCCTGGCGGACCTCGGGTTCAGGCTTGGTGCGCTGGGCCAGGGCCGGCGCTCTGTAGCGCTTAGGTGCTGGAACAGGGCCGAATGGCCCTGGGGCGGATCATCCCGTCCCACAGCCTTCGTGGAAGGATTGCCACTGGCCATGGCCATGGCGATGGCTTATGGCTTATGAAGCTGCCTGTCTTTTTTGGTTGCGATGACGGATCATGAAAGCCATTTTTGTTTGGTGAAGATGGAAGCTTTGGCAGCGACGAGAAATTTTGATCTCGACCCCTCAGTTCAGTAGTGAGTTCAGTGCGCTTTTCGCCCAGAAGGACCTTGCATGGAGAGCAGGAACCCAATTTCTTCGCCCAACATCAGAGAACGAGCGAACCTATTCCATCGCCGACAATTCTGCTGCCTGATTATTCTACCCGACAATGTCACCATTTGCGGCCGTACCCTACCACGGGCATATTTACAGCCCGTCTCGACGATGGTGTTTCCCAGCAGCACCTTGTCGAGATGCAACGACAAGTCGGCTGACAACCCAACGTTGCCGCCTTTGCAAGAGCGGGAAATGATAACCACGGTTGAGTTGATTCAGAGAGGAGGCTGTATGATGCAGGTGAAGCTCGCCGTTGTCTCGAGAGTCGGTCCTCTGTGAGTTTGTATGGTCACAGTCGTATCCCCATCGCCAATCACGCTTCTTGACAAGTCTAACCGGGCCGGAGAACACGCAGTCCCATGCGGCACACCTTGCCGAATCCAGTCGCAAAGCCCCGTCGGGATTTTGCCCTTTGGCCCTTTCCTCGTCTTCGTTGCCTACCGGGGATCTATCCATCAATTGAGGGAACTGTCCGAGCCGAACTCGAGGGCCAAAGAGCCTCTCAACCGCCCGGAGAGTTGAGACCATCGGCCCCATGGACAAAGAGCACTTGTCGCTTGCAGACGGGCTGAAACTGACGCACCTCGTCGGCCTTGGTTGTCATTTGGCGCCCCTGACGCTCCAATCCATGGCGACCACAAACCCACCAGAGCCGCTTCAACCCGTACGAGGCTCTCGCGGCACGGCAGTCCTCGTCGCGTCGGGCGCCCTGTTCGGGCAGGACACGGAAACCGAGAGCCTTGCGGGATATTTCCACGGCACAACCAGAACAGCCCCTCGCAGCAGACGTGTCGTGGCCAGCATCTGCAGACCTCGTCTTTTGCTCTCCGGCCAGAGGGGAGAAATGGACAAGACAAAAGACCCAAGGCTGTGGAACGCGGCGTTTGCAGTCAGAACTCAATCTCTCCAAGCTATCCCGAGTGGAGAAATCGGCATGTCAGCATACCTCGGGAACTAGGGCTGAGAGCCTCACGAAGGAGCTTCTGATATCTTCGGTTTGATCTTGGACATTAAACCTCTACGTGTATGGCATCAAACAATCTAGACTAGCACTTTGAGGCTTGTCGTTGTCACACTCAACCCGTGGGGCAGAAGTTTTCTAATCGCTCAAGTATCCAGTACTCAACCCAAAGTTCCTGCTGGGGGTGGCTCCATCAGGCGTCAAAAGAGATGTGTCGTTCTGGGATGCATTGCGGGCAAGCTATCCCAATGTACTCTTCTCCGAGACTGCAAGTCCCTCCCTCTCGCTTGGGGGCCAGATTGTCGGCTTGTACCGCGTGTTATGACGGCAGAGAAGGGTCTCGACTCAGCCTCGTTGCAACTTGGCAAGTTGAGGTCGCACAGGCTCCTCGCTTCGAGACAGTATCCTGCCAGCAACGTAGACGGCAGGTAAACAGACCCGGGCTTTCTCCCCGATGGTCTCGTGGCTGGGTTTCTAGCTAATATTGCGTGTCGGGCACCTGTGCCTTTTTCCTAAGGCTCAGCCTTGAGGTGTGATGTGTGTGGTGGAGACGCATGCGGCGCTGCTTTGGGAACGCCGTCCTGAGTTTCTGGAGCTGATGACGGGCCAGCGGTAGCTGCACTCTTCAGCTATCCACAACATGTTCTGGCCCGGGTCAATTGATGGTCGAGGCCCATCTTGTCTAGATCGTCTCTGTTTTTGCTATGGCCTGCCCCTTTCTTTTGCTGGTGTAGTGGACCATTGATCTCGCCAAACAATCACCAATTCCACACTATCAACTTTCCAGCTACGCCACATCCCAAGTCTTTCGAAGTCCATACCCTTCCCGAACAACCTTGTCTCAACATCCGACTCTCAAAGGGACCATACAGATCGGACCAGGCAAGCCCACGGCGCAGCTCCCGAGGCGTGACCGGAATACCGGCCCCAGCCCATTGCTTTCCCCCGACGGCCAACGGCACCAGCGGGCCCATTTTCCATGGCTAGAGTACATCCCACTAGACACACGCCTTGGCCCAGACAAGACAGTACAAACGTATCATCCCGTTTCCTCCGCCCTCCTTACGCCTCCTAGATGAGGCACAAACTCCGCAAAAGGAAGACATCCAACGCTCGCAACGGAAAAGAACACCCAGCCTTGAACTCCAGCCCTGGCTACTACCCGTAACCCGACGGCGTGGACCAGTGCCAAACCCAAAACACACAAACGAGACCAAACGACGTCCCCGACCGCGTTGCGTGCGCCTCAACCCCGACCCTCCCGGATCACTAATACGAAAACTCCCTTTCCCAGCGGGCGCGCAGAATCTGATTTGTCAACCGTACCCAGTTACTTCCATGGAGCTTCCGGGGAAGCCACCTCACCTATGTAGGGAGATACGCGACGGGAAGGAACCGCGCCTGCGTCAGGTACGTACGTCTTTCCAAACCGCATCTAGTTAGGGGGGCATGACGGACATGCGCAGACACAGACCTACCTAGGTACCAGCTTTCCGGGATAGCGTCCGCAGTTCGTACGTAGTGCGTACAGCCAGGAACAGGCACAGAACCGACGGCGAGACGGAAGAGGGGGGAATAACCGAACGAACGACGGGAATATCCCGGACATGTCTGTCCCCATCATGCCAATTTCAAATATCGGACCCCATTGCTGATGCCGAGCGCTGGGCTGGTGCCAAGTGGACGGGTTGGTTACCTTACTCACGCCCCGTCCCCGTCCGTCCTGTACCGGTACCCGGAAACCTTGCCCTGACATCGAGGGAATGGGTCGGAGTAGAAGCGGACGTCCATGTAAACTCCGAAGCGAGTATCGGCATCCGTGACTGCAGAGGGGAACGCCATCCGTTACTGTAGACGGGAAGTCGAAGCGAAGCGAACGGCGTGCGTTCTCCACCAGAGCCCAGACTGCCCCGGCGCGAGGAGAGCATCTCCTCGTGTCTCCGGCGGTGGTTGTGGAATCATCATCGTCGCTAAATACCTACCCGTCGGAGAAAAGAGGTACATCTAGATCCCCATTTGCTTATGGGGTGACATGGCGGCGGCCGCCGCAAGAACAGCATCATGATGACTCGCGTTGAGGGTCCGTCTCCGTTCTCGGCGGGTCACCAACACATGGACAGCGCACAAGTTTTCTCGTCTGTCCGCTGTACACGCCGCGTTGGTAGAGACCGAAGTTGGCGGCAGGTATTCATCATTCCTAGCATGACAAGTGATCAAGGAAGTGATCAAGGAAACATGACCCCCCTCACACACATCCGAATCCCCCCATCAACAAACTCATTGCATACTGCAACGGGCAAGCACCGAACGCAAAACTACCTTTACACTCCCTGCTGCTACTACTACTCGCTCGAATACCACATTTCCATTTTCGCGTCCCAGGCCCCAAAGTACATGAACAAAGAAAAACCTCTCGCGCTGCTCCACCACCCCTTGCTTTCCCATCATGCAAGGGCGGGCAGGTAGCCAAGTAGATGATAAACTAATGTTACAAGACCCCTTGCGCGCGCGCCTCAGTTCGCCTGCCCACCACCGCCGCCGCCTGCATTGCCTCCTCCGCGGGGGCGCTTCGCGCCTCCGGCCCCGGCGTTTCCTCCGCCGTCCTCGCGCGGCCTCTTGGCTCCTGCCGCCGCTCCGCCGGGGTTGAAGTCTCCCGCGCCCGGATTCAGTCCCTGGGCCCCACCACGGCTGAAGCCACCGCGGCCTCGCTGCCCTTGACCGCCACGGCCGGGGCCGGCTTGGTAGGTTCCTCTGCCGCGGCCGGCGGCGGCGCCGCCTCTTGGGATGCTGGAACGCGGTGCCTGTTGGGCGGGTGCAGATCCTTGCGCTTGCTGCTGCTGCTGCTGCTGCGGGTGTCCGGCCGTCGGTGTCCCGGCAAAGGGATTGTTAGCCGGTGGGGTTGCAATCGGTTGCCCAAAGGGGTTGGCCGCAGGTGCTGCTGCTGTGGGCTGGGCAGTCGCCGGTTGAGGCGCTGGTAGGGCCGAGGGCTGTGGCTTGGTCTCCTCAGTAGCACTTGGCGGGGTTGGCGTCGACGCAGATTTTTCTGGTTCATTGTTAGCGACCATTGGCAGACCTCTGGGACGTGTTTCGGGCTTACCAGCTGCCGTCGCGGGCACCGATGGGGCCGGAGCCGACGTTGTTTGAATCGCTGGTGCCGCCGCCTGGGCAGAAACCGGAGCAGGCGCCGGAATGACCGGCTTGGCATCCTTTGCAACTTCCCAGACTTCAACAACAGGTCGCTGGGGCGTCTCTTTGGCTGCCGCCTCGACAACGGTCCACTTTGCCTGGGCTGTCTTACACTGCCGGTCCAGCATGTTGATCCGAAGCGCCGACTTCTTCTCCGTCAGAGCCGTCGCCTGCTCCTTGGCGGTATTGATCTTTTGCTCGTACTCAGTCTTGATAGCGGCCTCGATTTCCTCACGAGCCTTCTTCGTCTCCAGGACAACCTTGTTCTTGACGTTCGTCTTAATAACGTTCATAACAGTGGCGTTCTTCATGAGCAACTCGCGCGTCTCGGCATCGCCTAGCTTGGAGAGGTCAACGAGACCAGGAGTTCCCACGGTTGGTGTCTGTGGCCCTTGGGCGTTGTGGGGCTTCGCCGGCGTAGACGGTGGAGGGGCCTGCACACCATTCGGCGGGCCAGATGTCTGGTGCTCGGCCTTGATGATGGCAAGCTCCTGCTGGAGCTTGAGGTTGAACTCCCTCTGCAGTTCCTCCTTTTGCTTTTCCGTCTCGCCCTTTTGATGTTGAAGAACCGCGTCCCTCTCTGCTTGGGCCTGCCTGGCCAGCTCCTCCTTGGCTTCGGCAAGCTTCTTGTTAAGGGCTGTCTTCATCTTCTCGGAGCGCTGTTTGATGATGCTGTCGGCGTGCTCCTCGAGCTCCTTGGCCTTGGCCTCAAACTCGGCAGCCCTTGCCTCCGCCTCGGCAATCTTGCCTTCCAAGGTCGCGCGCTCCTCATCGGAGAGACTGCTGGCTCCCGGTGCGGGCGCAGTGGTAGGGACAGCGTGAGACATGTCGGCAGACTCTTGCATCTCGGTATCCGCGGCTGCCGATGCATTCTGGGCGGCTTCGATGCGGGCGTCGTCCCGGTCCGAGATGGCCGTTTGGAGGTCAATCCGAAGCTGCTCCAGCTCAGCATCCACGGCGGCCTTTTGGGCAGAAACGTCCTCCAGCATCTGTCTCAGATTCTCCAGTTGTTGCTGTACCTCTGGATCGGTGACCGCCGTCTCTTGTGCTGGCACCGGGGCAGCCTCGGTATTCGATTGCTGTTGGTTGGACGCGAGAAGTTGCTCCTGGAGAGCCGTTTGCCGGTCCTCGGAGAGCTTCAGCTTCTGTGTGGTCAAGTCCAGCTCCCTTTCAACCTCGGCTAGACGAGCATTGACACCATTCAGGCTCTCCTGCAGCGAGCTCATTTTGGCATTGGCATCATCTCGCTGCGACTTGACAGAGCGGAAACGCGTCTTGAAATCTTCCGCCAGACGCTCCTTGGTGGATTTCCACGTGGCGCGCTCGTCCTCCAGAGTTTTCTCGAGCGCATCCGCCCTTTCTTGGAGGGTCTGGGCCGACTCCTTGAGTGAGTTTCGCTGGTTCTCCAGTTCCGTGACGGTCGCTTTAAGCTGCTCAACCTCGTGGGGATCCGCCTGTCCGTATTTGCTGAGAATAGATTCGATCCGCTTCTGCAGCGCATCTCGCGCCTCCTGAAGCTGCTTAATCTCGGCTTCCCTAAATGACTTGTCAAGCTCCATCTCCGAGATGCGAGCCTCCAGCGGCTGGATCTTGGACTCGAGCTCCTCCATCTTGGCTGCCTTCTGATCAAGCTGCGCCCGCGTACGCTGGTTTTCGTTGCGAAGGGTGACGTTGCTTTCCCGGATGAGGTTGAGCTCGTTGAGCTTGTCCATGAGCTCTCTGTGGGTGAGGGAGTTCCTGGCGCTGTCGGCTTGCGACCTCCGTTCCTGTTCCAGCTTGAGACGAGCTTCATCCAGCTGCGTCTGCGAGTACTCGTACTGCTGCTGCAATCTCTTTGCCTCCTGGACCTTGAGGTCATACTGAACCTCGAGGATCTCCTTCTCGCGCCGGAGATAATTGTTCAGCTCACGGAGACCCTCGCTAGCTGTGTCGGCAGTGGCCCCTGCGTCGGCTCCATCGTCGAACTGAGCCCTGTTTTGCTGAAGCGACGAGATCTGGGAGGTGACGCTCTCGAGTTGCTGGTGAAGCAGCTTATTTTGTGCGTTGGTATCCTCGCGCCTGGTCTTGATTTCCTCCATTTCCTGCTCCAACTGTTGACGACGCTCCTCCCAAGATTGCTCACTCTGGGCCAGGGAGAGCCTGGCAGACTCCGCCTCCGCCTTCCACGAGGCTGCCTTTGTCTTGAGTTCGTTGTGCTCGGCGCGGATCTGGTGCAGGTGCTTCGCGGCTTCCGCATGCTTGACGAGTTCCTCTTCGTAGTCTTGCTGAGCCCTGGTGGCAATCTCGGCCTGCGCTCGCAGGTCTTGCTGGTGGAACTTGGCCGTCTCCTTGTACCGTTCCTCCTCTTCCTTGAGGCGCGTGATCTCGCTGCTGAGCATGCGCTCCTTCTCTTCAAACTTGCGGCTGATGTCAGCTTGGGAGTCGCGCAGCAGGTTGAGCTCGTTGTTCGAGTTGCTGAGCTCAGCCGAAAGACCCTCGGCGCGCTGTTGAAGTTCGGTGATGGTGCTTGTCTTGTCGTCGAGCGCGGCGTCCATCTCGTGCCGGTACTGCTCCTGGGCTTCGTTGATGCTGGAAAGCTCATCCTCCAGATCGCGACTCAGCTGCTTGAACTGCTCCGTCTGCTGCTTGGCGTTCTCGAGATGCATATTGGCAAGCTCAAGAGCGTTCTTGAGCTCGGCCACCTCATTCTCGACCTCATCGATACGAGCTTGGCTCTCCGCTCCGGGGTCTGGACCGGCGACCTGGGAACGGGCAGTGGGAACAGGGCGGAGCCTGTCGGCCCGCTCTTGAGCGTTCTTGACTTCAATCTCGAGCTCCCCAACGCGGGCCTGGAGATGGTCGCGAGTCGTCTTGATGGCGACGCTCTCCTCCTTGATTTGGCCGATGGTGGCGGTGAGATCGTCGATGCGCTTCTGGTATTGCTGGTTGTCGAATTCCTTGCGAAGCTGTATCTTCTTGCCCTCGTCCACCTCCTCAGAAAGCTTCCGCTTCGTGGTGGAGAGCTCCGATTCCAAGGAATCGACTTGGTTTTGCAGGCGGCGCCTGGTTTCGGACTCGCTCAGCTCGCGCTCGTTGAGAAGAGACTGCTGGGTGGACAGAAGGGTATTAAGCCTGGCCTTTTCTTGTGTGAGACCCTCGTTGTCCTGGTTGAGACGATCTTGGATGCTCTTCCACAGAGACTTCTCCGCCTTGAGATTGGCATTTTCGCTACGAAGGCTCTCGGCAAGACCCTTTGCTTCCACCAGATCCTCGGCAACCTGCTGCGTCCGCATGTCTTGCTTGGCCGCCGCCTCCGAAAGCACCTGGTTGCGCTTCTGCAGCTCGTGCATCTCGCTCTGGGTTGCCTTGAAGTTGGAGTCCAGCATATTGTAGCGCTCCGTGGCGAGCGTCAGCTGACTGGACACGCGGGAGACTTCGCTCTGAAGAGCCGCCTTCTCCGTCGACAGCTTCGTGATTTGCTCCTTCATGGCGTTGCTGTCGATGCTTTGATCGTTCCTGTAGGAGTCAAATTGAGACTGCAGCTCTCTGAAGGCGACGGCTAGCTCAGCCTCGTCGCCAGGGGAGTTCTGCTCGATGGTGGCAAGCACCGAGCGCTGATCCGCCGAGGTGCCAAGGGCGGCGTGGATCTCGGCCGAGCTCGCCTTCTGCTGGAGCATACGCCTGAACATGTCCCGCTCGGTCACATAGCTCTTCATGCGGACCGTCAGGGACTTGACCTCGTCCTCGAGCGTCAAGACGGTGGTCCGAAGGTCTTCCGTTTCCTGGTGGTCCGTTTCGGCCTGCCTCTGGGCTGCCTGGGCCTCCTCCTCCTCCATCCTGTCGGCAAGCTCGCGAGTGACTCTCAGAAGCTCCTGGTTCTTCTCCTGGAGTTCGTAAATCTCCTTGAAGGTGACGAACTTTTGCGTGATGAACTGGTGCGTGTCCGACAAGTCGGCTAGCGCATCTTCGGAGATCTCGCCTCGCTGAATACGCTCAAATTGTTCCGTCTCTTCCTCAGTCAGCTGATCGAGGCCCTTCTCCTGAGCATGGATGTTGAAGATGAGAACATGGATCTGGGTGCTGAGGTCACGGAGTTGAGTGCGGAGAATCTTGACCTCGGCTTGGGCGGTGGCGGCAGCGGCCTCTGCCTTTCGGCGATCCTTGAAGGCTTCCTCTCGCTCGTTGTGCGCACTTTCCGCAAGCTCGGACATGTTGACGAGCTGGTCTTTGAGAAAGTTGTTGTCTGCCTCCAAGTCCTCCAACCGGGGCTGGTTGGCGTCGACGAACGCTTGGAGATTCTCATATTTTTCTTGGAGAGAATGGTGAAGCCGCTTCTCCGTGAGCAGTAGCACCTTGACGTTGCCCAGTTCTTCGAGGGCGTCGGATGACCGGAACTGCGACTTGCGGAGGGAGCCCGGTGTACCGAACGACGAGCCGGGGCGACCCATGTAGGAGCCATTAGCTCTCGGGGTCTGGGGAGCCGGGATGGACGATTCCTGAACTTCGAGCTGGGACTTTAGGTTGTCGACTTCGATTTGAACCTCGTGCAGGCGCTGCTCGGCGTCGACGCGCTCTTGCTTCTCCTGCTCCAGCTCCTGGCGGACGCGTCGAATTTCGTCGGCGCCATCGTCCTTGACCTGTTCCAGTCTGAGCTCCACCTCCTTCAGTCTGTTGCGGTGGGTTTGAGATTGCTGATCCTTGAGGTCGACGAGGCGGCGCGACGATTCCAGCTCTTGCTTGAAGCTCTCTTCGGCACGCGCCGCGGCCTCCTGAAGCTGCTGGACCTTGGTCAAGGCCTCCTCGGCCTTGGACTGGGCCTCACCAAGACGCTTGCGCAGAAGCTGCTCGTTCCTGGTCAGGGACTCAATGCTGGAGTTGGCATCTTCGTTGAGTCGCTGGAGCTCGGAATTGCGGGCGCCCTTCTCCTTGCGGAACTTGAGGGCCTCGGCGTTCTTGGTCTTAAGCTCGTTCTCGTACCAATCGTTGTTCTTCCTGGCAAGCTCGAGCTCCTGTTTCAGGGATTCCTCGCGGTACTTGGCCGAGTTTGCTGCTGTTTGCGCCGTCTGCACCGATTGGTTGAGCGACGTGACGTCCTGGTTGAGTTTGAGGATCTTCTGGTGCTGCTTCTGGAGCTCGTCGGCGAGGTTGGCATTGGCCTGGGTCTTGGAGTCGACAATGGCGAGGGTCTCGCGGTTGGATGTCTCCAGAGAGGTGATTCGGGCTCGGAGGGTCTCGATCTCGGAGGAGGACGCGGATCCGGATGACTTGAGGACCTGGAGCTCGTTCTCCAGGGACCGACGGGCGGTTTCTGCGAGGGAAGCAAGTCAGGTCGCGTCGTCCCAACGCGACGGGGGCGGGCAATGTGGACGTACCTTCATCCTGAAGCTTCTGGCGCACCTCTTTGACGTCCTTGAGGGCCTTGTCTGTGGAGGCCTTGAACTGTTCGCATCGCGACTCAGCTCCCCGGATGGCGGCCTCAAGCTCAATCTCGAGTTGGAATTTGTTCTGCTCGAGATCGCGCAGTCTTGTGACTACGGCCGACAGGACGGCCCGGACGACGTCGGGGGTCGGCGCGGTGATGGCTGACTGGACATGATCCTCGGGCACGCCAGCCTGGGTCCAGAGGAAGCTCAGATCGACGTCGGCTGCCGCCATGGTGCGCGACCTTGGGGATCAGCGTGTCGGCTGCATGAATGGGTGAAAGAAGCCGCCAAGATGATGGAGGGTCCTGTTGATGGGGGAGCGGATGGCCGTGGCGGTTGAAGGGAAGGGGAGGCACGGGGTGATGGTGGAGGGAGGGCGAGTCGATGTTGATTTTCTTTGTCGCTGTTTTGGAGGTGCAAGTTTTGGTTGCAACTGCTTTTGGATCCAAGCTCCAACCGCGCCGCAGCGTGAGAGTTTGGTGCACGGACCTGAATCTGGACAAAGAACTGTAAGGTTCTGTCATCAGATGGACCGTGCCCTATTTTTCTCCTTTCAGTTAACTGCCCGGCTCAACCTCCAGGCCACGGCAGTTGGTCTTTCCAACCTTTCATCTTTCATCCAGAGATGTCATCCCGTTTGTGATTTTTGTGTGAATTTCATTGTCTTGTGAATTCGATGGCCGCTACAAGATACAATGTATCCAGTGCACCTCATCCCCTCCCGAAACCCCAGCCATCATTCACTGCACATCAACACCGACGTGATAATCAACGCCAAGTGGCATGAACGTCAAATTGATAAAACATGGCTCTCTTCAAGATACGCAAACACCAAACTACAGACAGGACCCGCGATACCCAACCCCTTCCACTCTTCAAACTCCAAGACGCTCATGCTTACAATGATACATGTACATTCACCCTTCGCCTGACATATATATGTCAATCGGCATCACCAACACCCGAAAACATCCCTCTCCAAATCATCCCTCTCCAAATCATCCCTCTCCAAATCATCACCCTCCCCCAAATCTATACCTAGGTACCTACTATCACCTGGCCTGCCCAGCCCCTCCCCCATTCTCACCACCCCTATACGCCCCTCCATCCATCTCATGCACCGTCGGCCCCGACTGCCACCCCATCCCCGCCTGCTGCTGCTGCTGCGCCGGCGACATTACATACGTACTCGCTGGCGACACCGGCCCCGGCGTCTGCTGTCCCCACCCAGCGGCATACCCCTGCTGCTGCGGCGACGGATACCCCTGCGGCGACGGCTGCTGATACCCCTGCGGCGACAACTGCTGCGGGTATCCCGGCGGTGGCGACTGCGGGTAACCCGGAGGCGGCGACTGCTGCTGCTGTGGGGGGTAGCTATACTGTCCCGCCAGCTCCTGCCTCTGCGGGCCCGGGTACGGCGACATCTGCTGTGACCCCTGGCCGGCCAGTTCCTGGGTGTTGTTGGGCGGGGGCTGGTACATAGGCCCTTGGCCCGGCAGCTCGGGTCGGTACATGCCGCCGCCGCCCTGGCCTTGGAGTTCTGGTGTGTTTGGCTGCTGCTGCCTGCCCTGAAGTTCGGGGCGCTGGAACGCCGCCGCCTGGCCGTACAGCTCCGCGGTGTTGGGCGACGGGGAATACGCCGGCCCTTGGCCCGGCAGCTCGGCGCCGGTCGGGTATGGCGGGGCCTGGGCGTGGAGCTCGGCGCTGTTGGGCATGGGCGGCATCGGCGGGGCTTGGCCGTGGAGCTCGGCGTGGTTCGGAGGTGGGGTGAAGGCGCTCGCGTGCACCGAGGCCGGGGATACGGTTCCGGCGCGCGGGGGGAGCTGGCCGGGCTTCATCATGCTCAGGGCGGGACTCGGCGGGGGTAGCGGTGCACCGGCGGCGGTGACGGCGGCGTCGCCGGACAGCTCGGTCTTGCCGTAGTACTCGTGCGGGTGCGGGTCGTGGTCGCCCCCGGCGGTGGCGGGGCGGGTCATGGGGATCTGGTCGGACTGCTGCTTCTCCAGCTCCTTTCTCTTTCGCACGCTCTTCATCAAAAAGAAGACGAGGGCGCCGATGATGCCCAGGATGACGACGACGCCGGCCACGGCCCCGCCGATGATGGCTGTGTTAGGCCCGGAGGAGGAGTCGGTAGGGCCGCCATCGGTGCTGCCGCTCTTCCCACCGGCACCGGTGGACTGGGAGGCACCGGTGCCTGAGCGGGAACCGGTTGCCGGCTCCAATCCGGCGGGATACGTCTGCTCGACGGATACTGTGACGCCGGTGGCGGTCGTCTCGGCTCGCGCGGCGCTGCAGTAGAAGTTGTAGACGGCCATGGCGGATGATACGTCATCTGTCGCGGTCGACGAGCAGCTGTACTTCACTGAGCTCGTGATGATGTTGGAAATCAGCCGGGGCATGCCCTCCTTGATGCAAGCGCACGAGGCCAGGGCCTGCGGGCCCGGGGGGCAGAGGTCGTAGGTATTCTGCCGTCGTCATCAGTCCTGTCCACAATGTCCTCCCTCAAACCAGGAGGTCTTACAGATTGCACGGCATACGACAGTGCCGACGCAGCGCACTTTGCCAGACTATCGAAGCTCGGGAGATCTGTGACGTAGTACGTCATGTCACCGGGGGGGTTCGTCGGCTTGGGGAAGTTTGTCGTGCCGTTGGCCATGGCACAGTATGCAGCAAAGAAGTTGACGGCCGACGTGACATCGGGGGCGATGTTCGAGCACGAGGACTTGGCCGACGAAGAGATGATCTTGTTGACAAGCGCCGAGTTCTGGTTCTTTAGGCATGCGCAGCTCGCGAGGGCCGTGGCGTCGCTGGGGCAGTCGGAATATGTCTGGCTCAGTCAGTACAACTCAACCCCATCCGCTTCTGGGTTTCGGGGCCGGCTTACAAGAGATCTAGAAACGACGAGGTTAGATCAGCAACCACAGAACCGAAGCGGCAAAGAAAAAAACTCACCGAAGGCCATAGTTGATAGCCGACTTTGCGCACGGCGCTAACGCATCGATCTCGGGGATCTCGGTGATGTAGTAGCTAACGGGAAACTCGGGCGGCGGGAACGTGGGAAGGGCGCCCTGGTTGCAATACCCGCTCAACACCGTCGACGCCGAAGCCTGGTCGGCCGCGGCGCCGCCGCCGCACGAGTACGAGACGGACGACGAGACGCCCTTGGAGATGGACGCGAGATTGTTGTTCTTGGTGCAGACGCAGGCCTGGAGGTCCGAGATGGGCTCGGGGCAGATGCTGTTGGTCAGGTACTGGACGTTGTAGGAGAGGGCCGACTGGGCGCAGGGTGCAAGTGCGCTGTAGATAGCCAGGTCGGTGATGTAGACGAGCTCGGCGGCGGTCGCGACGCCCAACCCCAGGGCCAGCGAGAGGAGTCCTCGCCGCATCTTGGGCGTGGGACGCGAGGGCAAACGCAACAAACGAATGTCGGTTTATGTGATCACAGCAGTCACTCAAGAACGACCGACAGCGGCGATGACGGGACCGGTTCCAGATGTGATGGTATCTAGAAGCAGGTAGCCAACCACCAAAAGTGACGAAAGAAAATCGCGAGAAAACTCGAGGGGGAGACGACCGCCCACCGCGCGAGAAAAACGCCATGTTCCATTTCCACCAGCCCGTCTTCTCCTCTCAGCCTCAGGCCCTCACCTGCCCGCCCGCCGTTGTATCGATCGCGAACCGAGTGCCGCCGCCGCGAAAAATAGGGGCGCCTCTTCAGCTGAAGGCCGTGAAGCTCAGGGGTGCTGTCGCAGAATCAGGGTCGAGCCAATGAGGGCGGGACGAGGCTATGCGGGCTGCTGGGGGGCGCCAGGGCTGAGATGGGAATGCAACGCGACGAGGGAGATGGTCCTTGCGAGGCTTCTTCCGTCGGTATTTGTTCCCCGCGGTCACTGTTGAGAGGCTTTTGGTTTTTGATGTCATGAATCTTGATGTTGAGAATGCCATGGTGCTCTTGATGCTGTTCAGTGAGAGTGTTTTTCTGAAGTTTTCGACTTATTCTCTCACCTTGAACACAGCCGCCTACACAATAGTTGCACAGAGACGACATTGAAATAAACAATTTCGGGTGCCGACTTGGGGTTGCGGGGGAGAGACAGGACCTGCAAGGCACAGGAACGGTTCAAATATCGCCAAGACGCTGCGGTGAGTAAGACGAGGATGAAAGTGATGCCGTTTCCAAGCTTGTCACTTGGAGTTCAGACAACAACATGCTGCTAGATTATCCCTCTGCGATAAGACATTATTCCAATGTCATGAGGATGCTAGCAATTCTCCAAAGAAACCCAAATACCAGACGTGACACAACCCCCCTTGGCCTGCCGTGATGATGATTTCTGTTGGACGCCACATCCAAGCAAGCCGCCGTGCTGCGAATTTTCGTCCACGGATGAACCCGTCGGCCAGAAATAGCAAATAAATACAACCAAAAGGGGCATCCGTCTTCTTCAAAGTTCATGCCGGTTTGCCGACCTCAACCGCCACCTCGACGACCCTCCTTCACCCCGAGTGCCCCTCCAACATAAACCCAGCTCAACATCCCCCAACCGTGACTCCCAATCACAAAAGATAGAACCCAACCCCTACATCCTCCTAAAAATCCCCGTCACCAACGGCCACCGCTCCCCCAACCAAAACGCCCTCTCCACATGATTCCGCTCCTCCCTCTCCCCCACCCCCACATCCGTCTCCGTCGAGTTCGGGTGCACCAGCACCGACAGCGGGCCGCGCCACACGACGAGCCACGGCACGAACGCGCCAAACTCCGCCGGCGTGCTCAGGTTGACCTCGAACATGCCGACGGGGTGCGGCCCGACCGGCTGGTCCCACCGGCGGTAGATGCGCAGCTCGGGGAACTCGAGGCGGATGCGGGCCCAGAGGTCCTGCGAGTACTGCACTTGGTCGGGGGCAGTTTGCACGTGGTAGATGTGCACGTCGCTGGGGTGAGGGGGTTAGTTTCATGGAAGTTGGGGGGGTGGGGGAAATGGGGGGACTGACAAGCCGCCGCGGATGCCGTTGTCGAGGGGCGAGGGGAACTGGGAGTAGGCGGTGCTGGGGACGCCGGTTTGCGTGTTGCGCAGGCTCTTGCCGTCGTCGTTGCGGTCGTCTGTTAGCTGGGCGGCGGCGGCTTCGTACCCCGCCAGCGGGGAGGGGTGTGGGGGGTTCGTCATTGTGGTAGGCTGAGGGAGTGACTTGGGCGATGTCTTGAAATTTCAGGTGAGTGATGCGGATTGTAAATGTTTTGAATCTTGTCAATGTCGTCAATGGTTCCAGGGGTAAGTACATGTAAGTCAGGGCAAAGTGCCGATGATGGTGAGATGCGTCAAGTACCGGTTCCATATAAGCTCCTCCCAGGCTCCTACTAACCCCGCCTTCCTTCTGCCCCCTCTGCTTTGAAATGCTGCTTTGGAATCGGAATTGCGTGACCAGCCTCTCCCACCGCAAGGCCCGGCCATCGGGTTCCCAAGCTCGCCAAGTTCCTTGACTCCTGCCGTCACCTCCGGTCACGAGGGACACAAACTCAAATATCGCCCCCCGAGTCCCGGGCTTGGCACCGGGGTCCGGCAGATGCATTCCCCGGCCTAGAGGACAAACTGCCGCAGCTGTTCCCGGATGACACACCAACGGGCTGCTGCTGCAAACTTCTGCCCATAGAAAGCCCAAAGAACGAACGGGCCCAGGAATCCTCAATGGTCAGAACCCTCGGCAGCAACAGCCACAAAAATGCAGGTGGCGGCGCCGGCGTCTCCCGCACCTTATTCCGACCACCAGCCTCAGCAGCAACCTCTGGCCCCATCCCGGAGACAGCCAAACACCCAACCAGCACATCACAACCGATGCGTGTGGCCTGACAAGAATCCTTACCGACCAGAACCGTCCTTAGGTCGCCTTAGCGGCACTGAATCCAACTGTCCCGTGTTTTTCCAGGGCTTACGTGGTGCGGGGTTGGTCTAGTGGTATGATTCTCGCTTTGGGTATTTTCCTTGTGAGAGGTCCTGGGTTCAATCCCCAGACTCCGCCGTTTTTCCACTTTTTGAGAACCGGTCGGGTCTTTTTTGGGGGATGGGGGAATCTGGTGGTTGCTGTGGTTGCTAGGGGGGTTGGTCGGCTCTTTTGTTTTGTCCCCTTTTCCGGGTTTGATGCGGCCTTTGGGCAGAAGTCGCTTGATTTATCCCGTCATGGTTGATGTGGAGGTAAAGAAGGAAACTGGAATTCCCCCGTCGTGGAAGAATATACAATTGCCAGGCAAGTGGAGAGAGATGTGGGAGGGGCAGGGTGAAATGGGATAGAAGACGAGTCCCTCTTCAAGAGGTCGTGACAAAAGGTAGGTACACAAGCCCAGCGACAAGATGCTTCATAACGGCTGCGAGGCCTTTTCATTTCTCATTACATGTTTACAAAATACGCAACTACCTATGCGCCTAATGTCCTTGCCGCTGGCTCCTCTGCGCCATCACCGTCGTCCGATCTTGCCACAACTGTTTCCCCCGTCGTCGAGTCAACAAGGTTGGGGCCTTCAACCACCACCTCCCTGTTCCCAATGCGCCGCATCAACTCAAAGAAATTCGAGTTTTTGAACTTTTCCGAGTTGTTCTTCTCGACAGACCCAAGAATGGAGATAGCTGCGCGCGCGAGCTCCTCATCTTCCCGACGTCGTGGCGCCGCGTCTTCCTCCTGCGGTTGTTGCTCTGCCACCTCCTCGACCGGCTGGACCGGAAGAGCCGTAACCTGCTCACCGGCTGGCGCCTCCTTCTCGGCCCACTTGGCAATCTCGGCGTCAAACTCTGTGTCGTCGTAGTCGCCAAAGGCCTTGTTGAAGGCGTCCACGTCAAGCGCAGACTCGTTTTGTTGCATTGTCGCGAAGCTCTGGTTCTGAGTACCGTAGGCCATGGTGGTTGGCGCATGCATCGGCATCTGCGGCGTCATCCCGAATTGCTGCGCGCCAAAGGGGCCGGCAAACCCGGCCTGGCCGAAGCCGTAGCCCATGTTGGTTTGCCTTCCGTGTATTTGCGCTCCTTGGTGCGGCTGCGCGAGGGCTGGCGCGGGCGCGTTTTTATTTCCAACATTCATGCCGGCGAATTGGTTGACCCAGTCGTGAGCAGCCGGGGTAGGTTGGTGGGTGGCAAATTGTGGTGCGATGGGGTGGTTGATGGGCGCCATGGGGGCAGCAATACCGGGGAAGTGGAAGGCGTGATTCGGTATCCCGGCGGGCATCCCGTTGAGAACGGGTTCCATGTGTCCATTCTGCTGGAAGCCAGCAAAGGCTTCGTCGGCGCCACTGCGGTTCAGTTGCGATCGGAAGGTCTGTCCATGTAGATGTCAGTTAAGTCCTCCCCACGAGCACAGGATGGCTGGGGTTACTGACCGCAGGGCTTCCGTTGGCACCGCCGACTAACCGATCCTGCTGGAGGGATCGGTCGCGGTCGGCATGGCTGAGGAGGTTCTTCGCCCCGTTGGACGGCCCACAGAGACTATCGGCCATCGTGACGGCACTAGGACTTGGAAATATGTTGTCGATGTATGCTTTTAGAGGGATCGGGTGGGGGAGGCCTCTGAAGGTCCGAATCGAGTGCGCTGAAACAATATATCAAAGACTGGATGCGTAATCGAGAAGCCGAGGTCGTTGTCGTAGTCAAGAGTCAGAGATGTCTAGCGATGATGGGGTTGAGAAAAAGTAACCGGCAAGGAAGAGAAATCGCTGTGCCATGGCCCTATATCAACTATTTCGGTCTTTTTTTTAGAGATCCCGCCTGAGCCATCACGATTGGCGACTCGACGTTGAGTGGTGATGTCGGCGATTCGGCGATTCGGCAGTTGGAAGATGGCAAAGTTGGAGTCGCGAGTCGCCATTTCAAGCTTCCATGTGATGAGCGCCCCCGGCCCCCCTGCACAGTGCAAAGAGTGGGGGACGGGCGACGCATGGGGGAAGTGGGCCGTCTCACAGCGGGTCCCAACCTTCACCGTGGTGAGCGATGGGAGCTTGGACTCACCTTGCTCACCTTGATTTCTTGCCAGGTTGACCACAGGGGTCTGCCCCAGTTTCGCCGTGTCGGCAACCAAGTGCTGGCCAGAATTTCGTTCAGCACGCCATCATTGCACCCGCCCGCTCGCGAACAACGGAAAGCAAATAAACCACATCGTCCCTTTTCCTCACCTCTGTTGTCACGAGTCTTCAGAACCCAGCAATTATGGTACGATCTCCCTCCCCCGCCCTCCAAATCACCCGCCTCATCCCCAGCTTCCAGAGGTTCCATGACGATGCACCGCTAACTCGAGCTTCGCAGGCCGCAGGCGCGCAGGTTATCGCCAACTCTGGCCACGATGACATGATTGTACGTTGGCCTTCCAGCATCGCCGACCCCCACGCTGCTCCCGAGCCCGACCGCACCGCCCGCGACCGAGATCCTAACATGAACCCAGCACGATGCGGTCCTCGACTACTACGGCCGGAGGTTAGCAACCTGCTCCTCGGACCGCACCATCAAGATCTTTGAGGTCGAGGGCGAGACACAGCGGCTCACAGAAACACTCAAGGGGTAGGCCCCCCCTCCTCCCCAGCGTCTCGTGGCGCCTCTGACACTCCCCAAAACAGGCACGAGGGCGCTGTCTGGTGCGTGTCGTGGGCGCATCCCAAGTACGGCAACATACTCGCGAGCGCGGGCTACGACGGCAAGGTGCTCATCTGGCGCGAGCAGGGCGGCGTGTGGCAAAACATCTTTGAGTTTGCACACCACAAGGCGTCGGTCAACGTGGTGTCGTGGTCGCCGCACGAGGCCGGGTGCCTGCTGGCGTGCGCCTCGTCGGACGGCAACGTCAGCGTACTCGAGTTCAAGGACAACGGCTGGGACGACTCGCTCTTCCACGCCCACGGGCTCGGCGTCAACTCGGTGTCGTGGGCGCCAGCCACCACGCCCGGCAGCATCGTCAGCAGCGCGCCCGGCGGCGGCGGCGCCCCCGCCGCCACGGGCGCCAACCGCCGCTTCGTCACGGGCGGCTCCGACAACCTGCTCAAGATCTGGGCCTTTGACCCCGCCGCCAACGCCTTCAAGCAGGAGCGCGAGCCGCTCGCCGGCCACTCGGACTGGGTGCGCGACGTGGCATGGAGCCCGACGGTGCTGCAGAAGAGCTACATTGCCAGCGCGTCGCAGGACCGCACGGTGCGCATCTGGACGAGCGACGCCGCCAACCCGGCGCAGTGGACGGCCAAGGTGCTGCAGTTTGAGACGCCCGTGTGGCGGGTGAGCTGGTCGTTGAGCGGTAATGTGCTGGCGGCGAGCACCGCCGACAACAGGGTGACACTGTGGAAGGAGAACCTGCGGGGCGAGTGGGAGTGTGTCAAGACGATTGAGGAGTAGAGGGGAAGCGAGAAGGGGGGGCCGTCGAGAAGGGCGGGCATTGGCGGTTCAGTTTCTGCCACCGGCTAGGAGTAGAGAATAATGACCTTGTCTTGCATTTGCTGGCCTCTTTTTCATGTGCTTTAACGTTTATACACAATGCCCGCACCGGTCGAATGAGTGAAGAGGTAGGTGTTCTCCCTAAAGGCTTCGAGCTTGCGTCCAATTTGCAGAATTATTTTATTCTTTTTCGATAACTGAACATACCATCAGATAAAGCTCACGCTCCCAACGCCATGTGCCCGATATCGCGTATCCAAACAAAAACCCCAAGTCAATCCCATCACCACCACCTACCCCCCAAAACCACCCCCCCAGCCAAACCCACCACAACCCCCATCCACCCCACCTCTCCAACCCCCCTCCTCGCAGCAGCACTACTCCCCCTCCCCCCCTCCTCCGCCACACCCTCCGCCCCCTTCCTCCTCACAACATACACCTCCCCCGTCGCATCACTCGTCATAAACACCCTCCCCCCGTCCCCTTCCTCCACCACAACCCCCACCGGCCTAAAGCACCTATCCGGACACCCCCCCACGTCCCCGTTCCCCAGCACCTCCACCACCGCCTCCCGGCTCTCCCGCCCCTCCGTCGGCTCCCCCCGCCCCACGTCGAACCGCACCACCCCTAGGCTGTACCCCACCGGCGCGTCGCGGTTCCACGACCCGTGGAACGCCACGTACGCCGCCGCGCCGGCCGCGTCGAACTTGATGTCCAGGGGGGCCGTGTGCGCGTGGAAGACGAGGCGGGGCGGGGTGGTGGTGGCGCAGAGGGCGTCGTCGGCGGGGGACAGGGCGAAGGGCGTGCCCGGGGGAGGAGGGTGGTGTTGCTGGGGGAGGCGGGGACGGGGGACCAGAGGGAGAGGCAGGTTGGGTAGCCGTAGTTTGGGGGGGTAGGGGGGGTGGAGAGGACAGGGCGGGATGGAGGTTGAGTTCCTCGGCGGGGTTGTCTTGGTCTGAGTACCGGGGGGGTTAGCGGTGGAGGAGGGGGTGGGGGGAGGGGAGGGGACGTACGGATGTCGACGCCGAGGCGCTGGATATTGTCGGCGCTGTTCTCGACGGTGTAGATGGCGCCCGTGACGGGGTGCTCGGCGATGCCGACCGAGTTGCGCAGGCCCCAGCCGACGAGGCGGCCGGCCGTGTTGAAGTTGATGGGCCCGTCGGTGATTTCGGTCAAGTTGAAGGCGCGCAGCTGGGAGATGCCGGTGGTCTCGTCGGCCGCGCGGCGGTCGAGGTTCTCGCCGCTGCCGCGGGAGATGAGCAGCATCTCGGGTTGCTTGCGCGAGAGGAGGAGGGTGCGCGTGACGTGGTCAAAGCTGTTCATGTTGACGATGAGGGTGCGCTGGTTGGTGAGGGTGCCGGCGGCGGCGTCGTAGCTCCAGCTGAAGACTTTGTCGGCGGAGGAGGCGTAGAGGGTCTTGCCGTCGGAGGAGATTTCGATGCTGTGGGTGAGCTGGCGAAGGTGTCAGTGAGGGAGGAGGGCGGTGAGGTCGTGGGGGGGGCTTGCATCGCGGTTCTGGACGAGGGTCTTGACGTCGCCAACGGCGAGACAGGTGAGGCCATTGTCGGAGGCAAAGGAGATGCGCTTGATGCCGATCTTGGCTTCCACTACCAGCAGGTTCTTTGCCTTGTCGAGGATGATGCCTCGGGGTTTTGTGAGTCCTCCCACGACCAGTCGCGCGCTGAAATCGGGGTGTACGGCAGGTGCGGGATAGGACGATTGAAGGTTCACGGAGCATGCTTGGGCCGTGGCCCCCCCGGCGGAGAGGAGGAGCGCCGCCAGGGCGTGAGGGAGGAAGCGATACATGATGTCTTCGGCGCCTGTCCGTTGAATAGAGATACTGAGAAAAGGGGAAAATAAATACAGCTCCAACACAGCGAAGCAGGAAAGTCGGATCACATCAAGTAAATATTCCCGTCAGCTCACTACAGAAGGATCCCGGTGTCGTCAGTTTCTGGTTGAGGCTCTTGGATGTCGGTTTCAGGCAAGTCGCCAAGGGGTAACCGCCAAAGGATCAAGTTACAAGAGCTGTCCTGTCAGCGTCTGGCTATGTCCATCAATCATGCCATGCCGTGCGAGAGGCGATCGTGACAGGCAAGACAGTCGAGGACGGCTATCTCGGCCACAGGCCAAGACAGTGTAGGTATGTGGTTGATGGCGCTTGTCAATTAATTCAAAGCGAAGCGCATGTCTTATGTGGCGTCTCGTCGTGGATGCCTCGTGGATGATGTCATCTGGCTGTACCGCTTTGTCGACGATGTTGTGAAACTTGGGGGCGAAAAGGTTGTGGTTCGACTGGACGAGTTCAAGGTTGCCTGTGACCCTAACCCTCGGTGGGTTTAACCCCTGAGTTGCATTCAACAGCCCCTGAGACACAACAACTCCCCGACGGTGTTTACGGCAACTTAGGAGTCTAGGTAACAGCGGACGGGCACGGAAGCGCAGAAGCGAGCGGCAGGGGGCTTTGGGAAACGGAGCATTACCTAAAGTGAACGTGGAATAGGATGAAAACAGACAGGCTCCCTGTGAGGCTTGATATAGCTTGCTGCTTGTGTCAAGGCAGCAACAATTCCCCCAGAGAAACACATGGGGCACCCACCTTGAAGGAAATGGCGAAGCCCAGGAGCAAAGAGGAAGAATACGGCAAAACATACAACACCAGGGATTCGCTGGTCGTCACCGACCCAACTACTAGTCTGGCCCTCACTGGCTTATCTATGGGAGAGCGGACGGGATCCCGAGTTCTCCAGTGGGTATGGTCGTATGTGCTGGTCCCTCCTCGAGTTCCCACTTAGACACTCCCTACCCAGCCTCACCTCATCCACCTCCTACTCCTCCCCTCTCCCCCCATCCCCCTCCCATAACCCCCCTTCCACCTCCGCCAACCCCTCCAACGCCTCCCTCACCCCCTTCCTCTCCCCCTCCCCCAAACCCAAATACGGCCTCCTCATCCCCATCCTCCCCTCCGCCCCCTTCACCCCCGCTCTCCCCGCCGTCCACACCCCCGCCGCAAATTTGACCGCCGCTACCCCCCCGCTCTTGACCGCCTCCTCCGCTAGCGCCGCCCTCGCATGCAGCGCCAGCGCCTCGTCCCACCTGCCCGCCGTCCACAGCCTGTAGACCTCGACGACTGTCCGCGGAAACACATTCGCAAACGCCGCGATGCACCCCGCGCCACCGACGGCCAGCGCGCCGACGAGGAAGTCCGACTGCCCGCCGAAGATGGCGAACTCGGCGGCCGGGAGGGACGCCGCGAGCCGCGTGACCTTGGCGACGGAGCCGCAGGTGAGCTTGACGCCGACGATGCGGGGGGCGTTTTCGCGGGCGAGGGCGGTGATGAGGGAGGAGGGGAAGTCGATGCCATTTGTTACGCCGGCTAGGAGGATGGTTAGTGTTGGGGTAGGGAAGGGTGGGGGAAGGCGGCATACGGAAGTTGTAAATCACCGTGCCCATGCCCAGGTCCCATGCGGCGAGGCTGACGTCGCAGAAGAAGTCGCGGAGCATGGCCGGCGGGGCGAGCGCGGCGCCAAAGTAGCCCGGGGGGAGGACGAGGACGTAGTCGGCGCCGGCGGAGTGGGCGTCGGCGATGAATTCGAGGACTTGGGCGGTGGAGTGTCCGCTTACGCCGGCCATGATAGGGAAGGAGGGGCCACTAAGGAGGGGGTTAGCCGGGTGTTCAGGAGTTCATGGGCTAAGAGTCTAGATCAAGACCATGGCAACCTGTCGAGAGGCAAAGAGAAAAGCTCACCAAGCCTCCCTAGCTGCCACCAGCAACGCCTTGCGCTCCTCGCGCGTGAGCAGAAACGTCTCGGCGTTGGTACCGAGCACCAGCAGACCCGCGAGCCCGGAGCGGGCGAGCAAGGCAAAGTATTTCTTTTGCGAAGGAATGTCGAGGGTGTCGGTATCGGGGTCGAAGAGTGTGACGGCCGGACACCAGACGCCGCTGGGAGGGACGTGGGGGGCCTTGGGACGGCTTGTCATGTTGAGCGTTGTGGTGGTTTCTGTGCTACCCAGGGATGATGTCTAAGTATGTGGGTGAGGATCTAGGTCCTCGTCGTTGTTGATGTTGTTGGTGAGACGTAGGATTGTGATTGTCAGGTATAAGTGAGGACTGGTGGTGAGATGAGTCTTACTACAGGGGAAATATATCCCCTACCGGTGGTAGATATGCCGACATCCGAATCGGTCGCCACCCCGCGTCGTGGTGGAGAAACCGGCACTGCCCGATCAGCACTGGGTACCATCGGCCCGGCTGGGCTCGGATCGGGTCCGCCGGACAGAGCCCGGAAACAGGCCGCCCCGCCCGCGAACGGTGAGTTTGATAGGGCGCCGGTGTCTACCAAGACCCCGTACTCCGCCAACCCCCACTGACAGATCCCATCATGCAGCTTTAACGACCAGATTTTCTGCCAAACCGCGTGCAAAGTGGCTAGTCCAGACGAAGCAGGTCTGGCATCGGATGCTCCACTGTAGCCCAGAGACATCTCGATGGCCAAGATCCCGACAGAACAAACACTCAAGACCCATGAAATACCACGGGGCTCAACATTAACGTGTGTATATATTTCCCAATCTCTTTTTGCCGCGCCTGTCAGTCAGTTGGTTGCTATGCCAAACCGAAGCCGAACCTGTCGAAACGGACCAAGTACACACTCCAGGACACTGACAAGCCTCTCTCTCTCCCTCTTCCACCCGTTCCCTGTTGGAAGCACTACGCACCTCCCGTCCGAGAAACGACAGACAAAAAGAGCATCCGCACAAAGGCTCTCAGACAAACATCGCCCTGATGCAAAGTGAAGGGCAAAAGAAAACGACAAGAACAACAACCGGAAAAGAAAAGAAAAAAAGGAATAGAAAGGGGGCCGGGAACCAAGCAGACTGTCATCCGCCGCCCACCCCTCGTCCCTCGCGCCCCTCCCTGAATCGATCGACCTCTCCCTGTCGCTCTGCTTCACCTGTCCTGTTTGTGATCCAAATTTTGTCGACCAGGGCTCCAACGGACGGCCATCAGCGCAGTCCTATTACGCTCATCTCCAGCGTCCACACCCTGCGGATCCAGACCTTGAGCTTCTGCCCCTCGAGCCCCTCGACATTGTCCAGCTCCACGCCCTCCCACCAGCAGCGGCGGGCGGGCTTCCGCCAGAACAAGAGGAGCTTCTGCGCCATGCCGACGGCGCTGTTGCCCATCTCACTGCCGCGGATATCAGAGCGCAGGCGGGCGAGCGCCAGGCTGCAAATGACGGCCTTGTTGGGCTCGCCGGCGCGGTGGCCCCACCGGTCATCGTGGTTGAAGCCGCTGCTATTCTGTTAGCTCTAAGTCGGCGGCATGAGAGAAGACCGAAACTCACCCAGCCGTCAGCATCTCAATCAGATGCGCCTCGGTCGTGCCCGGCTCGTCGCTCCGCTTAAGGCCGCTAAAGATGCCGTCCTGCTTCAGCAGCGCCTTGGCCGCCGCGCGCTTAACCTCGACCATCTCCGTCTGGCCAATGTTCTTCTTGTGCGGAATCACGTAAAAGTCAAGGTCCTCCCTAAGCACAATGATGCCGGCACGTCGGTTGCTGTCATCCCGCGCCGACGGGTCCAGCGGCACCACGCCGTCGCTGGAGTCCGCGCTGCCGCCCGCGTCGGGGATGCTCTGGGCGACGTTCCGGAAGAAGTCCAGCATGTACTGGAGCGAGGCGGGGTCGTACTGTGGGTGAGCAGAGAGGTCAGCGATATGTATGTTTGGGTTGCAGACCATGGTGCGGAGGAGACGGGTGGAAGGGTGAAAAGATGGTGACGCATCATCGTCTGCCACGCTCGAAATAACCGAGGGGGATGGCTGGAGCGAGCGCTGGACGGAATGGTTGGAGGTTGAAATGGTGGAACTAACATCAACTTGAACGGCATCTCCGTCTGCGAATCCACCCATGTGGCCCTCGGGAAACAGCCCGTTAGGAAAGAGGGAGAGCAGGACGAATTCGGGGAGCGTCAGAAGCTCGTCCCTCGAGAGTGTGAAGCGTGTCCCGCTGGGAAAAAGTCAGCCCGGTTCTCGCCTCATGAGGTGATGGGACTGGAATCCTTACCGCAGGTCCATGTTGATCGTCTCATCGGCGCCGACATCTGCCAATGCTGTTAGCCTCACCCATTTCCCACTTTCTCGCAAGCCTTACCTCCAAGAGTGTTGATGGGCGGCCCGCCCTGCTGGACCTGAGTAATAATACTCGACGCGCCTCCTGCCGCAGCCATCACGTATGTAAAAGATTGGAGAGGACTGGATCCCTCCGAGTAGGCCGGTGGCGGTTCTGCTTCGTCGTCCTTTGCGCTCCGTGACGATTCACCCTTGTTGTCGCGGGGGAGAGCGCGTTTGGTCTCGTCCTGGAACTGCGAGGCGCTGTTGGACGACTCGGAAACTACCTGCTCGCGTGGCGCATAGGCTGGGGCGGCAGCAGAGGCGGCGAGCTCGTTGTCGGCGTCAGCAACCGACGATTTGTAGGGCTCAAACGGCTCGAGGACCGAGGCCGCAGCTTCGGGGTCGAGGGTGGTAAAGAGCGACGAAAAGGGAGGAGGCGGTCGGAAGCCCGAGGTGCTGGCTGAGGCTTCGGAGGCGGGATACTGGGGAGGCGGTGATCGCTGGGCGGAAACCGTGTTCCTGTCGCGTGCGGACTCGGTGGACTCGGTGACGGCGTCGTCGTCGTCGACGCTGCGGCGGTGGAGCGAGGGAATGGGCCCAGGGGACGAGCGGACGGGATCTTGCGAATTAGACACGGTGACGGTGGCGGACGAGATGCTGGATTGCGGTGATGGGTCCAGACTGGCGAGAGGCGAGAGTTCAGATCAGATTCGATGGCTGCATGCAGATGCCGATGTCGTCTCGTGTCGTCAGGCACTGGGGGCAGGGCGTGTCGCGTCAAGGCTGGTTGCTGCGAGGAGGTGGATTGCCCGTGGTAATTAGACGACGCTGCGGGAGGGGGCTCGCTCGGTTGATTGATGGTGGACGGATATGAGAGCACAGCGGTCTGCCCAGCCAAGCAGCAGTGCGAGATGCAAAAAGGGACGCCTGAACCGAAACCTGCTCGCTTCGACCAAAATCGGTAGTAGCCCCGAGTAGTCAATGGGGACGATGGATTTGCAGGTTATCTGGAAGTGGGCAGCCTCGAAAATCTAGGCCTGGACAAGCATAGATGCAAACAACAAGGCACTTGGAGAGACGAGATCAATTGAGATCAGGAAGGTCGCTGGGCGTCCACTGCTGAAG
This sequence comes from Schizothecium vesticola, assembly GCA_030549215.1. NCBI lineage: Eukaryota > Fungi > Ascomycota > Sordariomycetes > Sordariales > Schizotheciaceae > Schizothecium > Schizothecium vesticola. The sequence goes on along the minus strand of JAUKUD010000005.1, from coordinate 2,283,169 downwards.
TTCGAGATGGGCAAAAGTGGGCCGCCGCCGGAGTGGTGGTCCACTAACAAATTGTCGCTGTGATGAGAGGCTTAACAGGCGCTGCCAAATCCAGAGCGCCAAGGGGGAACCGTGACCACCCGCAGCGGAATAGCCGCCCAGCCCAGGGGCCAATCGCCATCACTCGTCAGGGTGCACACAGGGACAGAAGATGCAAGACAGCGGCATCAAGCCGCATGGCAAGCGACATCGTGCAGCAGGGAATGCCGTGCAATGTCTAGAATGGGGGACAAGGAAAGAAATGGATATCGTCATGGAACAGTGGCGGGCAGGGAGTGATCGAGTCTCGACATAACGACACAAGCTCCATGTGTTGGGTCGTCGATCGTTGACCGCCTGGCCATCTCTTAATCTTCTGTTGTCAATTCAACACTGAGAAACTCAGTCATCCTCGTCGTCGCTATCCCCAAATATAGCCTTGAATACCTCTTCGCCCGCTCGAGCTCCCTCCAACGCTTCGTTCGTGGTCGAGTCAACCATCTGCTCCGGGGCAGGTTTCGGAGCGCCCGTCTCACCAGAGGCAGCAGTCTCCATGCCGCCAGCGTCTGAAGCCTCTGCGCCAGACCCAAACTCAGTGGCGAAATAGTCTTGCATCGAGGCGCCAAATTGTGATGCTGAGGCCTTCTTCGCGGCGCTGCCCGAGGCTGCACCGTCGTCTGGCTGAACGTGAGCTGGCGGCTTGACGTTGAACCTCTTGCACAGGAGTCTCGTCGGATAGAAATCCACAACAGACCGAGTCAGAGGGCCGTACATGCCCAGTTTCGCAGCTTCCTCGGCAGGATCCTTGGGTTTGGACGGTGGTTGGGCAAGGAGCGTCGCATCGCCATCCCCTGCGGTTGAGCCGCTCCCCAGTTTCGACGTGGATGATGCTGTCGTGAAGCGGCTGGCCATGAAGCCCGTCATGGGCTTGAAGATCCTGGCGCAGTTAAAGAACTCTTGAAACTCTCTCAGCCAATCTTCGTTGCTCATCTTGGCCGGTTTTGGGGGCAGCGCTGGCCTAAATCCTGCTTGGTGCTCGAGGTACGCTCGGTATCGTGACCTCTTTTCGTCATTGTCAGCATACGGCGCCCCGCCGCCCGTACCTCTGGAGAGAGCCGCAACCGAGGTTTCCTTGTCCAGCTTGGGAACCCGGCTGAGTAGCTCATGTTGCCGTTCCTCTTCGGTGCGGGCATAGCCAGCAGGGATCTCTCCCTTGGCTGCTGGTAGGTCAGCCTTGCCAGTCACGGCCACCAGCCGCTGCCGCGCTTCCGCAGACATAAAGTCAAAGACGGATTTCCCCGGCAGCTGTTTTTCTCCCAGTAGAGCGGCTCGGGCTCTGGGATCAAGGGTAGACGCCTTGGCAGCATCCGCTGTTGAGACGTAGTCCTTGGACTCTCCTTGCGATTTGGGTGTTTTTGACGATTTCCACTCTGGTGGGATCTTTGGGGGAGGATGTTTGACTTGCAGGCTGACCGCAGATGTCAGAGGATCGTCCTCCCGGCCGAAAACGAATCCTTCCAAAGGAAGCCTTCCGTCGTGACATTTCCGAACCCCCAGCCCGACCTTTCCCAGCGTCGACTTTTTCGGCATGAAAATTGGCTTGGCCTTGAGATTCGGGTTGATGGCCGTGGTTGTCTTCTTCTTCTTCTTGTCACCCCCTATTGTTCGGTTGTACGATATCCGGGGCCCAATCTCGTATGGGTCTTCATCGTCGGACCCGTTGTCGTTGAGAATACCCGTACCTATCCCTCCTTGGCCCTTGTCCTTTCCCTTCTTGCGACCCACGGCCAGCGAGAACTTGGGGCGCCCAAGCCCGCCCGCAATGTCGTCGTCGTCCTCCTCCTCATCCGAGTTTGCCGCGATACTGGTCTTCGTCGAGAGGCGAGCCGGCCCAAGTCGAGACTCTCCAGAGAACCCGAGTCCCTTTTGATCTGTTTTCCTGACGAATCCGACCATCGGTACGTTTTCGGGCGCGAAAAGAAAAGTGTCGGGTTTGCCGCTGGCATTGCTCTCCATGTCCAGCCGGGCTTTCCTCCGGACCTTGGGGCCGATCCCTTGTCCGTCCCGCCAGCCCATCTTCCGGAGCAACCTCGCGCCCATTGTGTCGCCCTCGGGGCGGAAGAGGCCCATGACGCTGTTTGTCCGCGCGACGTCATCCTCAGTCGATCCAAGGCCAGCAAAGGCGGCGGTAGTCTGAATCTTCCTTGCCTCCTCAGCCTCGACAAGGTCCTCCTCGTCCATAAAGTCCTCGGGTCGGAGCTGGGTAGCTTTGGCGTCATCTTTGCGGCGGTTCGAGCGTGACGATACGAACGTCGAGGGCGTCCATCCTTCCTTGGAACCGACGGTGTTGAAGTATCTGGCCGAGGAACGTCAGCTTAGGGGGCTCGGGTAGTGACGTTAGCTGTACCTACCCTGCACTGAACCCTCCCGTAAATGCTCCATGGAATCGTTTTCTTCCCCGCTCATCCCTCACCTCCTGCTTCCAGACCGGGACGTAGGATCCATCGTCGCGAACCTCGGGGTCGAGGGGCGGGAGGGGGGTTCCAAAGAAGACGAAGGGTGACTGTTGGGCGGTGAGCTCGGCCTCAAAGATTTCCCGCGACCGCTTGTAGGACATGGAGGATCATATGGGTGGATGGCAGCGCAAGGCGAGAGTTGAAGATGAAGCTCGAGTGGTTGTCTTTCTTGTGCTTTTCCCGGCGCGCGCTCGCTAAATTTAGACGTCAGCAAGACCGGACCTAGACGCGATTGTGGACAAATAGGGAAGGCGGTAAGCAGCATAATGTGGGGCATTCTGCCACTTTGAGCTCCAAAACCTCAATGTTCTCCCTTCGAGTCCCAATTGAGACCAACAAGAACTAACAAGCTCAAACGTAAACAATGTCCCCTCAGGAAAGACATGTTTCTTCTCTCCATACCACCAAGTTCTATCTTCAGCTTTGACCTCTCATTCCAAAACTTTAGCTGGGAGCAAGGTTGGGTTGTCTTGAGTTTCCTGAACCCCATTGTCAAATGACACCTCCCCCAACGGTTTTTCAACACCAACATCCACCCTCGCTCACTCAGGTGCCAACACCAGACAGTGAACAGAGAAACGATTTAGGTTCCGCCAAGGCGACATTGACAGGACACAGTCTTGACCGTCCCCCCAGCCCGAGATCGATCCGACTTGGCGTCTCTGGGCGAGCTAGGCAATCGAGAGCCCACGATCATTTCTCTCGGCTGGGGATCTTGTTTCAACCGCTGTCGTCACCTCACATCTGGAGGCTCTCCCGCCTGTTTACAAGTTTCGACAGTCCAATCATCTAGCGCCGTGCGCCGTGCCGCTTTCCTGTTGGCTGCTACCCGACCAGTTGGAACTCGATTTAAAGCAATCAAAGCTTCACCAACAATACGGACTGATAGGGTGAAGAATATGAACCCCACGCATTGTCACACAGCGCCATGATATCATCTCAAAGTCAGCGTCTGGCTCCCCCATGCTCGCCGTCAGGATTGTCGTTGATACGGCTCTCGTGTATGCTATCTTCAGACTGCCATGCCCCTCAATATGGCTGGGTTTGGCGTCAACGAGATAAACGGTGCTTGCAGTGGAGATATCAGGCTGCCCCTCGAGATAAGTAGTTACACTCGGCGCAAGACGGTGCGGACGGATATGCTTGACAGGAGTGGCTTTGGCTAGGCCAAGCCGCAACGCCGACGAGGTTGTCTCCCGGGGTTCTGGAGCTGACCCGACCGGCCCCCACCGGAAGAGGGCACAGCTGTGGGGATGCCCGCTCCGTCGTTGATCCTAGAGGGTAGGTGAGGATTCCCTGATTCGGTCCTGACTGGGATGAATGAGAGCTTGCTGGTCGTTCTCTACCTGGAGGATGCGGAATACCCCACGGGCAGAGGAGCGCATGTCTTTTTCGAGGGAATGAATGCAAATCTATTCAAGTTTCTCGTGCTCTCTGGACTTGTACGACGTTGAAGATGTTGTAACTCGGCCAGCCCACATGCCGTTGTGTCTGGGGTTCGAGTTTCACAGTGGATGAAAGACCTGTTCATTTCCATATTCTCCGCCCATTGTCCACTCCTTTCTGTCGGAATCCGCACTTTCAGACTCTCCATCTTCAGATGGAAATTTACGGAGCTCTGGTGGCGTCTCCTCCTGTGTCCAGTCTGGTTTGCCAAGGCAATCAGAGGTCCGGGAATCACCGCCCCCATCCCCCGCCCCTTTCCACCACCCACCGTTGCAGACGAGGGGAGGCCCGTCGCAAATCCCCGTGTGTTGCGGGTTGCGGGGAAGGGAGGAGGCGAAGCCGTCCATCTCGTCCGTCCTGGACCGCCCATCAGGCATGGACCTCGAGCCTCGAGCCTCGCTGCCGGCCGCGGTCCCCGCTGCTCCTCCACGGTCCTGGGGACTCGGGGAAGCGGCCGAAGATGGATGCGGCAGGTGAGCGGTCGAGGGCTCATGCGGTCCGTTTCTTCTTGGCTGATGAACTGCTCCGACGTGGGCTGCTCGAAGTCTCGAATGGAGCTAAAGGTGCACAATCAGTCAGCGAATAGCAACTTACCCCGCTGCCCACCTGCATGGCCTTTTGGAAGGTTGAGTCCTGGGTCCTGACAGGATGAGCGCCTGGCAAAGGACTCGGTGGAAATCCAAACGGGGCCTGGACAGGCATTTTGTAGGCAGGGAAAACATGCCTCGACAGTCCCAGGCTCCGGGCATCCATGTACTGTCCATGGATGGAGGACTGAGGCTTGGAGGCCGGGCAGCCAGCACCCACCAGTCGAAGCCCAGGACAGCTCCAGCGGTCATCTGGAAACCACCTTTTTTTCAGAGAAAAAAAGACGTCTGTCTGCTGCCCAACCTTGGATTGACACGCTGCAATGTGAACATGGGACTGGAGTCGTCCAGAGTCCAGACAGGCCCGTAGGTACCAGCGACAGAAGGGGCTCGCGTAAAGGCACCCCCCCCCAGCTCCAGCTTCCCGTCCATCCAAATTGTCCCTCTCCCTGGGCCTGTTCCTGTTCCCCAACCTCTAAAAACCAACCCCAATTCTTTGTCCGTTCCAACCTTTGCTCCGTACCTCGCCCGCTTCTGCTTGCTCAACAAACACACCGTCGCCCCCCTCTCCCGACCGCCGAGCGTCCCCCCGCCGATTGCACCCCCTTTTCGTCCTGCCATCGGTCTGTCGCGGTGTGTGGTGTGGTTTTGTCGCCCCTGACGTGGTTGTCCTGCGCGCGTCGAATTGCATCACTGCACCCTCTTCCGTGAGACAGGTTTTGCTCGTGCTCCGTCATTTCCAGTCTTCTCCCTCGACTCAACTTCGATCGTGTGCTGGGCGGGCACCCGAGTCCCGACATCCCTTCTTCCCCCGAGCGCTCCCCGATGGCAGCGACTCTCGCTCCCGGCGCCGAGGTGCCGATCCGGTCGCAGTCCGTCCGAACGCCTCGCCGACCCCCGACCGCATCACGGTCCGAACCCGTCCCCCGATCCGAATCATCCTCCAAGGCCGAGTCCTCGCGTCCCCACCGCCGGAGCAGCCAGCGCTCGACATCATCCCCTCGTCACCAGAACCCTCCCGAGGCCCCTGCGCCCCCACCTGCCGTGAGCAATGGCCGCCGCGACGACCAGCGTGAGGCCGAGTCGGCGACGGCGGACCCCAGACGCCAGTCCAGGCACCACCGATACCGCACCACCATCAAGACGGACTATGGGACCTATGCATTCATAAAGACGATCGGCCAGGGAAGCATGGGCAAGGTCAAGCTGGCCAAGAAGGAGGGAACCAACGAACTGGCAAGTCTCGCCGCGGCAGCGATTCCCCATCTGACTTGGTCGCATTTTCTAACCGGGCGTGTCTTGATGCCAACAGGTTGCCTGCAAGATCATTGAGAGAGTCTCGCCCGACGACGGCCGCCAGAGCAGAGAGGAGCGGGAGAAGGCAGACGCCGCTAGGGAGGACCGCAACGCCCGCGAGGCTGCCATCGTCGGACTGCTCAATCACCAGTACATCTGCGGCCTCCGCGACAGCCTGCGGACGAAATGGCACTGGTACATGCTTTTCGAATACGTCAACGGCGGCCAGATGCTCGACTACATCATCTCGCACGGCAAGCTCAAGGAGAAGCAGGCCCGCAAGTTTGCAAGGCAGATCGCGAGCGCCGTCGACTACTGCCACCGCAACAGCATTGTGCATCGGGATTTGAAGATAGAGAACATTCTGATCAGCAAGACTGGCGACATCAAGATTATCGATTTTGGCCTGAGCAACCTCTTCTCCCCGGAGGAGAACAGAAAGCTCAAGACCTACTGCGGCAGTCTCTACTTTGCCGCCCCCGAGCTGCTGCAAGCGAAGCCATACACTGGACCCGAGGTAGACGTGTGGAGCTTCGGCGTCGTCCTCTTTGTGCTCGTCTGCGGCAAGGTGCCCTTCGACGACCAGTACATGCCAGCTCTGCATCAAAAGATCAAGAAGGGCCAGGTTGACTACCCTAGTTGGCTTTCTACCGGTACGTTGTTCTTGGGCATCGAACCCAACAGTCGGCGCGTGTACTGACTGAGCCAGAATGCAAACATCTCATCTCGCGCATGCTCGTGACGGACCCGAAGCAACGAGCCACCATGCACGAGGTCATGAACCACGCCTGGATGGTCAAGGGCTTCAACGGGCCGCCCGACAATTATCTCCCCCTACGCGAACCTCTCACCCTCCCTCTAGACCCGGCGGTCATCCAGCACATGACAGGCTTCAAATTTGGCCCCCCCGACGTCATCAAGGACGAGCTTACGCGCAGGATTTCGTCGCCAAGGTATCAAGCGGCTGTCCAAAGGATTGAAAAGGACAAGGAGCTTCCCACGCCGGCCCCCAAGGACGTCGAGAAGAGGCGGCCATTCGGCTTCGACTTCTATAGGCGGAGGAACTCGATGACCAGCCGCGAGACGCTGACCAACGTGAGCACCGAGGGGCTCCCGGTAGGAGACGACCCCCTCAACGCCTACGATCCCCTCATCTCCATCTACTACCTTGTTCGCGAGGACCTCGATCGCCAGGGCAAGGAACCCCAGGTGCCCGCCAAGGCCGCTCAACCACCCCCATCCCCGCAACAACCGCCCATCGTGGCCGTCCCGCCCTCGCCCATCGCCCGTCCAAGAGAGAAGCACTCCCTCGCCGAGATTCTGCCCCCACCACAGGCCCACACGGAACCTCACACGCGGAGGCAGCGCGCCCGCTCTCACAGTGAGGACCAGGCGCGAGAGCCGGCCAAGAACGGGCTGCTGTCCCCCGACATGATCCCGGCCGCCAAGAAGGAGAGCACGGCCGCCGGCATCCTCCGACGGCTCAGCACGCGCGACAGGCGGAAGGAGCCGGTGGCCGAGACCAAGTCGGGTGTGGTGCGCGGCTCCATGTCGATGCGCGCCAAGTCGCTCGGGCACGCGCGGCGCGAGAGCATCCAGGCGCGGCGGGCCAAGCGCGAGGCCGACTCGCAGCACGTAGTCAAGGAGGAGACGGACGCCGAGCTTGGCGGCGACAGGACAGACAACGAGCCCGAGACGGGCGGCGGCGACACGAGCGGCGCGTCCAACGACCGGTTCCAGCACCGCGACCGCGACCGCGACGAGGACCCAGACCTCGCCAAGCCCGTGTACCTCAAGGGCATCTTTAGCGTGTCGACGACGTCGACGCGCCCGCTGCCCGAGATCCGCGCCGACATCAAGCGCGTGCTCAAGCAGCTCGCCGTCGAGTACGCCGAGATCAAGGGCGGCTTCAGCTGCCGCCACGCGCCGAGCATCGCGACCGAGCCGGCGGCGGGCCGCGGGGATCCGCTCGAGCTCTCGGTGGCGGACGGCGAGATCAGGTTCGAGATTGTCATTGTCAAGGTCCCCATTGTCAGTCTGCACGGCGTGCAGTTTAAGAAGGTGGGCGGAGACACGTGGCAGTACAAGGCCATGGCGGAGCAGATTGTCAAGGAGCTGCGGCTGTGACGATTTTCACCTCCGGGGGAGGGGACGACTAATTCGTGGCCGGGGCGGTGAGGGTCGGTATATAGAGGGAACAAACGGGACGGTGGAGACGGACACGGCAAAGAGAAAATACGCGAGCGAGCGAGGGGGCGCGAGTTGATTGTGTGTGTTTCAAGCGGGCATTGCGTTTTGCTTCTTCTCTCTCTGTCGATGCGGTAGTAATCTTTTTTTCTGCCTTGGACGGTGGTGGTGGGCAAGAGGAGGAGTGGGATAGAGAGACTGGCCAGAGGGAAGGGAGGGGTGGGATGGTTGGGGAGGGAGGGAGGCTGTCGATGTCTTTGCCTCGCCGCCACCACAACCGCTTCCAGGGTTCAGTCGGGTCTGGAGTCTGGGGTTTGGGTTTCTCCTCCATGGGTGGTTTCAGAGGAGGCTCATGCTCTGCTAAGTTCGTACGATATTTAATACAGGATGAATGTGCGTCTTTTTCTTCTTCTACTACGGATCATTGCGTTGCTCCTTGGTCTTCTTGTTCTAGGGTTGGAAGTGTGGTTTGTCTCTCGGGCTTCTCGAACACGGGGAACATGCAGGACAGACAGAACTGGTGAGGGTTAGCAGAAAGTCTTCATGGCAGGCTGGAGTTTCAAGGCTGCAAGGGTTCCCGTCCAGGGCGGAAAACCTTGTTTTGTAAATACCCGATCAGGGGGGGGGTGTGGTGTAAATATGGCGTGGGGCATGTCAAAGGTGGGGTTTTGGTCGACCAAAGAACAATTTGGAAGAAGCAATAGCCAGATTCCGTGGGCATCCATCCATCTTTGGAGCAGTGGGAATTTCTACCGTGGTATTGGATCACAACCTGCCACCTCGCACGCTGTATCAACGTCGACTGGTGCTGGTATCTCCCACGTGGGAGTGTGCTGTGTTGTTTGTTCGCCACCCCTGACACCCAACGACGGGTCCCGCTTGTTTGGGGTGTAGTCTAAGTGGTGGGATGGAAGGGGTGCGACTTCAGGTTGTCGTCGGCGCGGTTGTGAAGGTACCTGTCAAGAGACCAAGTTGGTCTACTTTGTTCTCCTTGACATGACAGGACTGGTATGGGAGAACGACGTGGTGCTTCGCTGAGCTAACCATTTCGAATCTGAGTCCACGCTCAGCATGCGCTGTCAAAAGGAGCGGAAAATGCAGCATCCGTTCGATTAGGCCGGGATTGCTGAAGAGTTTCCAACTGCGAAAAGTCGAGGTCTTGTGTGAGCCAGCGTTGAGGGTCAGCAGGCCGGAGGCTGACTTGCGTGTCTCGTAAACTGGCCAGGAGATTGCCGGTCGAGTAGGACAGGACAGCAAGGCGTAGACAGAGGGCACAAAGTTGGAGCCGTTCTTGGTGCTGGGCTAGGTTGAGAAGTCGGAGTCGTCCCTTTTCAAATTCAAGGAGGAGGAAAAGCGTGGTGAGTCGACCCCAGCATATCATGTTTACGTAGTTGAAGCCATCATGCCGGGAGATACTGATGGCCCTGTAAGGAAAGTACATGATGGAATGGACGTCTCCCATGTAGATGCCTATGCTGAACATGTGGTAGCCACTTGCTGTGAGAGCGCCAAGAACGATGAGAAGGGCGAACTGGAACATGTCGCCTGGTGTCATTGAGGAGTGTTGGAAAGCGAGCAATGGAATCTTGGAGTGGCTGTTTGGGTTGGGTTGGGTGGGGGGTCGACAGATCAGAGAGACAGGTCAGAAATGTGATGGGTTAGTTTGGTGAGAGAAAGACAGCAACGCGATTCAAAAACCCAGCTCAGAAATTATTTCCAATTAAATTCACGGCAGTCACAGCTTGTCGTTGTCAAAAGTCTTGTTGGGCTTTGACGAGTCTGCGCTCTCCCCCTCCTCCTCCCTTGCAACACCCCCTTCATGCATTTCTGTAGCCTCGATATTGACAAGACAGACAGAAACTTTCGACACATCCCTTGAATAGAATCTTTCCAGATCGTTGGTATTATTTATTTATTTTTCTTCCTGTTCCCCACCCCCGCGCCCCTGCTGACACCCGTCTCACCCAATCACTACAACGACTTCTTCAACATCTTCGTGTTTCCAGAGTCCTCGGCCCCTTTGCCCATCCTTTCTTCGTTTGTCTCGCAGAATCCTCCGCATTGGCAGACGCCCCGGAGCCACACGGAGGACCCGAGATGCCCAAAATGGAGCCATATCCGCTTCACTTTGTCGTCACGGAACTTCCTTCTGAACCTCGTTGCATCCCCAGAGAATACCCAAGAGACAACATGGACGAGACAAACGACACCGAGAGATCCTCGAAACCTAGCACGCCCGGCTCAACGTCAAGTGGATTTGGTACCCCAGAGCTTACCAGGTCTGCTGGTCTAACGCCAGACGGCTCACCAAGCAGTCAACCTCGCCGCCCACCACTAAACTGGACATCAGCAACTCGATTCCTTCCCGACCATACCATGTGTCTCCAGTTCAGTGCGGAAGAGCCGGGTATTGGTGAGGCCGAGAATGACGACCTGGTCCCCGGCCTCGCCCCCAGCCTTCCGTTTGTCATGGATGTTGACAGCATCCAACTGGCGTACACCGAAACCGACGAGAGTGTCGCTGCCACTTTAGATGCTACCTCCGACCCTAGATCGGCTCCGTTGACAAGCACGACGACACCTCGACCCGCACACCCAAGCTCGTTGCTAGACGAAGAACTTCCCGAGGATCTAGCAAGTCGGTTCGACGAAAGCTGGAGACTTATTCAACCCATGCGCAGACACAGGATCTTCCAAAGTGCAGCCCCCATAGACCACGACGACCCGCCTGTCGTCACCGACACGTCTGGCGCCCCCTCCATCATCTCCTCTTTTAGTGACAGTCTTTTCGACGCGTTATCGCAGCTGAGCACTACAGAAAGTTCCCTCTCGCATGGGAACCGGTCTGGGACTGCATCGTCAAACTGTCGGTCACCAGGATCCGAAAACCGACATCCTGCTGCGTCGACATGGTCGGACAGTTCCTCGTGCTATGAGGACGCCGTTCAGTACCAAACGGATCACATTGCGCCACTTGAGTTCTTCGAGTTTCCAGACCAAAGCTCCTCTTGGCAAGGGGACGCATACCTACGAACCTGGCTGGACGCCCAACTTTCTGTCTCTGAGAGTGTGGGCCTCCTAGTCAAGGTCGCTGAAAGTCTGCCCTCGCCACCCCAAGTCCAGGGCACTGCCTTGGAGAGCTCGTCCGAGGCAGATGTCCGGGCGGACATCTTCGGGAAGAAATTACCATACGCGGAGAACACGAACCCCCCAGCAAATGCGACCGTTTCATCAGAGAAGGATAAGGGGCCCGTGGGCGAAGGCAAGATCCCGGAGATCAAATCGCCGACAGAAGAAGAGAATGTCATCTCAACAACGAAAGTAGATGAGTCTTCCGGAAAGGGGGAGCCTATATCGAAGGGGGAAGCGGATTCGACACTTGGAAAGGAGCTATTGCCAGCAAACCGAGATGTCGTGGTGTCCAAGGACAGCCGGATCCCGGTTGCAATCTTGGAGTGTGTGGAAGATGGCAAATCTCTCAAAGAGGAGGCCAAGCTGCCTGAGTCGATGGCTCAACTGCCACAGCCGCGAGATGAGAATAAAAAAAACACAGCAAAGGCAAAACAACATCCCAAGGATCCCATTCACGCGGCGAAGTCGGAGACGGAAAATAAGAGCGCTGTCTCCCTGATCCAACCACCGCCCTCACTCAAACATGCCTCGACTCCCAAGAAAGGGACAGCATGTCAACAGGCTTCTCAGTCGGGAAACCCTGAACCAGCCCAGACTGCAAAAGCCGGGAACAACCCTTCACCTACGCAGGCTCCAGGACCGGGAGAGAAACCACCAGTGGCCAAGAACAAGGCAACAACGGCTCAAAAGACCACAGCACAACCTGGGAAGCCATCAGTACCCAAGACACAGCCGGCCCAAAAGGGGAAGGAGGGCGGGACGAAATCAAAGAAGGGAGTCCCTCAGCAAACAGTCCCTCCCAAAAACGGGACAACGTGCCCTCCGCCACCCGCGACCGGCAAGAAGGCAGCAGCTCAGAAACCGGGCTCCAAACCCGCCACGGTCGGACCAACACCGGCCCCAAATCCAAACCCCCAAACGACACCCCCACCACCACCCTCAGCACCCCCACCCAAGGCGCCACCCTCACCAAAGCCGAACCAAGTGCTACCACCCCCAGAAAACATCCCCCAGTTCACCGGCAAAGTCATCATTGAACCGCACAAACAAGCCTTCCTGTACGCCACCCTCGCCAGCAGCGCCCGCCCCGCCACCCCCTTCGGCTCGCACCACCTCACCCTCTGGTCCGACGCCAGCTGGTCCCACGACACCTCCTCCCCCAAAGCCGGCATGGGCGTCGCCCACCGCCTCCGCCCCGCCGACCCTTGGACCGAGGCCGCCTACACCATCTCCTCCTCCCGTCGCGGCCGCCAATCCTTTTGCGAGATCCTCGCCATCGAAGCCGCGCTCGGCATCGCCAAGACGACCGTCCAGCGGAGCCGCGGCGAAGCCATCACGCGCGTGACCGTCTTCTCCGACGCCCAGCCCGCCCTCGACGCCATCGCCAAGCCGCGGCGGACGCGGGCGGACCACTTCGCGCGCGGCGCAGCGTATTCGGCCGCGCTCGGGGCGATGGGCGCCGCGGTGGAGCTGAGGTGGGTGCCGGGGCACTGTGGGGTGGAGGGGAATGCGAAGGCGGATGCGGTGGCGGGGCTGGCGAGGTTGTATGGGCCGGATCCGTCGCGGTGCGGAGTTCCGCCAGAGGATCCATCGCGGGGCAGGGTTCCGCCGGAGGAGCCGACAGTGATGAAGCTGTCGGTGGCGGTGCTGAGGGGGTTTGCGGGGGTGTTGGGAACGATGAGGGGGATGGTGGGGGCGGCGGGGGTGGAAGTGCAAAGGGAGGAGGAAAAGATTGCTGGGTGGTTGGCGAGGGCAGCGAGGGAGGAGGGGTGGGTGATTGATTGTAATGAGGAGGGGGAGGGGTTTGTTTGACGGTGGTGGTTGGAGGGCTGGATGCGTGGGTGGGAATTGTGGAGAAGGGGTGGGCGGGACGGGAAAAGGGGGTGTAAACAATGTCGGATTTTGGATGGTTTACCCGTGCTTTTTGGATGCAGATGCCATTTCAGCGGCGACAGTTGGACACGGAAACTCGGAAAGTAGATGACAGCAAGAATGACACAACAGCAAAAATGTTGAAACCATCATCATAAATATATTCCCGACATCTACCAAAACCAGCCGTCACCGCGACCATCACAACGACCGATTAATCGTCAACGGCTTAAACGGCTTCCTCAGCTGTGCGATCCCCTCCCGCCGTAGGCCCGCGGGTCTCTTAAACACCCCGGCGACCCCCTTGGGCATGTTGACCGTCGTGTTGTGCAGACACGCCGCCGGCCGGGTAGGCTCCGGGGGCGCTCCGTCGTCCACGTCGTCGTTGTTCGCCACCTTGCCCTCTGCTTTGTCCGGGCGCGGCGGAGAGCTCGAGAAGCACGAGTACCGTTTTGCGTTCGCGACGGGCGACAGCGGTCGGTGGGCGGGGCGCGGCATTAGCTTGGCGGCGCTGCCGAGCTTGTGCGCGGCCAGCTCGGGCTCTATGGCGATGGCAGGTTTGACGGGGTTGCTGTGCGCGCGTTGGAGGCCGAGCTGGCTGGGGCCGGGGGGTCGCATGCTGCCGGCGCTGGGGGTTTTGGTCGGGGCGGCGCTGGTGTCGGTCTTGTTGATGAATCCCATGATGCTCTTTTGGTTGGAGGGTTGTTTGGTGGTGGCTGATCGTTTCATGGAGCGTTCCTTCTCTGCCTTGGCGGCCGCCTCCGTGGCGGCGGCGGCGGTGGTGATGGCGGCTTGGTGTTTTCCGACGCTGACGAAGCCTGGGAGGGAGACGGTGAAGGTGGAGGACTCTTCCATGGTCGTCGAGTATCCCTTGCTCCAGGGGGCTTCCTTGTCGTTGTCTGCCACGGGGCCGGAGAGGCGCGGCCGTTTGGGACGTTGGGCTTCGGCGCCGGGAGCGCCACGACCGTCGGCAAACCTGTTGGCTGGATCTTGTCGCTCTTCTGGGTCGACGGGGAAGAGGTTGTCCTCGATGCAGTACATCTGCGGGAGGCCCTTGTAGATGATGTCGTTCGATGGGAGCCTCCCCTTGCGGTCAAGAATCTGAGCGATCTGCTCCATGACGGGTCGGTCGAGACAGGGGCCTTTCTTCGCAAAGTGGCTGCTCACAGGCTCGACAAATGGCGAGAGTTGATTTCGCTCTCCGTTGGAGCTGTAGAGCGGACAGCTGAGGTAGAGCAGGGACTTAGCTCGTGTCATGGCAACATAGAGCAGTCTTCTTTCTTCGTCGCTGTCTTCGGATCGCGCGTGCGGGATCGAGCCGTTGTACACAGCTGGAATAAAGACAATGGGCCACTCGAGACCTTTGGCGGCGTGGATGGTCGAGATGGTCACCATGGGCTTGACTTCCCCATTATCGCCCTCGCTCCCTCTTTGGGCGTCAGAAGCCAGCGAAACGTTGGCCAGAAACTTGGGAAGGATCTCAGAATCGGGAGTCTGCTCAACGCCGTCGATCTGGGGAAGCGCCTCCTCTACCGCCGTCGATTGGTCGCGTGCAAAGTCCCCAGCGAGATTGAGAAATTCCTGCACGTTGGCCCAGCGTTGCTCGTGGTCATCCGGGTGCGCATCCTGGAGGACCTTTTGAAGATCGAGGGCCTTGAGTAGGTGTTCTATTAGATCCACGATGCTGAACGGCGTACTGGTCGCGGTAGTATCCGCAGCACGTTTCCTCATCACTTCCACGAGTCGTATCAGTCCACCACTTATTTTCTGCTCGGCGTGCTTTTGCAGCTTTGTTTTGGCCGTCCGATCGCCCCTGCAATGCTTGACCAGCAAGCTCCAGAGACTCATGGACGCGCGTTCGGCCTCATCGATGAGATTCTTGATAGTGCCTTCGCCTATTCCTCGACGCGGCACGTTCATGATCCTCGCAAGAGCGTCGTTGTTTTCTGGCTGATGGATAACTCGAAGGTAGTCCAGTAAGACCTTGATCTCGGTACGGTCGTAGAACTTAAAGCCGCCCACCATCTTGTAGGCAACCCCTGCTTTCCCAAGAGCACCTTCGACGTGCCGCGACAGCGCGGCCGACCGTAGTAGAATGGCAACATCGTTGTTGTCGAGCATATTCCCCGACATCAAAGCAACGCGGCGGATTTCGGACACAATCCATTCTCCTTCGGCAGGGGCGCTCTTTAGACGACGAAGGACCGGACGAGAACCTTTGTTGCTGTTGTGAGCTGGCCTCAGGACCTTTTTGTACCGTGCCTTGTCTTGCTGGATAACCTCTAGAGAGAGGCTTAGAATGGACGGCGAGGAGCGGTAGTTCTCTTCGAGAGATACCTCGTCGGTATCCGGGAACTCGCGGAGCAGGCGGTAGAGATTTCTGATTTCGGCGGAACGCCACCCGTAGATACTCTGGTCGGGATCGCCAACGATGGTTATCCGCCTGCGCCGTTGGGCAAAGAGCTTCATAAGCTCGTACTGGATGCTATTTGTATCCTGGTACTCGTCGATCAAAACCGCTTGGATATTGTCGACGCAGGACGGCGACCTTTTCAGCAAGTCGACGCAGCGTACTAAAAGATCGTCGTAGTCCAAGAGGTTGGAGCGCTCTAGCTGCTTCTGGTATTCGTCGTAGCAGGTCTGAAGCTCCTGGAGACCAGGCGTCGTCTTTGCCAGGACGGCCTTCTTCTGCGCATCCATCTCGGTCCCGCCGGATGATTTCCTCTTGCTAATCCACGAACGCGCCACGGGCGGGTCGATTGCGAGCTGGAGTCGTTTGCAAATTCGACTGATAATGCTTCGCGAGTCGTTGTCGTCTGCGATACCAAACTTGGCCAGCCCAACTTGTCGTCCGTACGCGGCCAGATAGCGGCGAGAGATGCTGTGAAAAGTGCCCAGCACAATCTTGTTTTCCCTGCCGCCGCCGCCCAGTGCGCGCCCTATGCGCTCCTTCATCTCCCTGGCGGCTTTGACGGTGAAGGTGGCGACCACGACATCTTGGGGACGATAGCCGAGGTGGTCGATCAGCCAGACCACTCGCGATGTCAGGGTGTGGGTTTTGCCGCTTCCAGGGCCAGCGAGGATGGCAACAGTGGCGGCTTCGGAGCAAACAGCCCGACGCTGGGCATCGTTGAGGTTGTCGAGCATCGACTGTGGGCGCGACGAGGGTGGACGGGACGAGGGGGGCATCGTGGGCGGGTCGCGAGAGGGGGGGGCACAAAAAGAAGACGCCCGTTTATGAGGGAAAGCGAGGATATTGGAATGGCATTGGGTTGAGCTGGCTCGAGGCTGGCCACGGCAAAGAATTTGTGCCAATGGTGGTTGTTGCAATGGTGGGGGAATCGGCTTCGTCCAGTCTGGAAGACGCGTCTCGTTGGCAGTGGACGAGCCCAGTGGACGCGAAGGGTGGAGAGGGAAGCCCAGGCTCGCCAAGCATTTCGCCCGAGACCCCACGACGCCACGTGACTGACGTCCATTTCAATCGAGCTCCAGGACCATCAACTCTTCCACAACATCGCCTATTCAAGGGAATATCACAGAGTCCAATGGTCTTGCATTGCATCCAAGCGGGAGTCAAGATGCAGACGACTGCAGTGCCAAGTCAATGCTTGCCCATGGACGCTCGGCTTGGACCCGGATGCGCAACTTTATCTCCACATCACAGACCTGCTCTTCACCACGACCGCAGGGCCGTGATGTGATGTGACGATGCAGTCGATCAGCCCAAGCTCTAGCATCGCTTTTCACACATCCTTGCCGGGCGGGATGAAGCGGGATCCAGGTTGAGGACCTGTCTCCCTGCCATTGCATCCCCAGATCAGCTTGCCGTGATTGTTGGCAGGTCGGGCAGATCCAGTTCTGCTGGCAATCAATATCGGAGAGCATAGCAAGCCCGCTATCGCGGTCATTAATTGAGAATCATGGTGGCAGCACAGATAAAAAGAAAAGCCGGTCTCCCGGTTCATGCGCGCATCACCTTCCCGGAGTGGGAAACAGAGCTGATCACCACACAGACACCACCTCCCGAGCTGCCCACACGCCAGTCACTTGTCCGCATTTCCTCCGAGTGCGGCCGAATGTGCAACTGTTGTGATGGCGCCAGTGACAGGAACCTGTTCATGCTGGGTGACGGTCAAGATGCTTGGTCAACAGCTGTGATGGGTGATGACTGATGGGTGGTGATGGGATTCATGGACCCCACCCTCAGGGCCAAGCACGCTGCCGCCGCTTGCCGGTGTGATGCTGGGACTCGACCACCCAACAGGTGAAGCTGTCTTGAGCCCCCGTTGGGGGCCCCTTTTCCAGTCTGCAAGAGTTGTCGCCAGCATGCAAGCTGGCATCCCTCCTCGCGGCAGATGCTGCATACAAGACGCTGTCCCTCTGTGTCGGATTCTCGAGGCAGCCGGTCGGCGGCGACACGGCGAGTAACAACTGTCGGCGGGTGTGGTGCGGTGTGGTCAAGACGAGGGGCGGCGACAGGGGGCACGATGGCGGACATCGACCAGGATCGCCAGAAGAGGGGCACACATTGGACAGGGGAGGCTGCGGGCGGATGGCGGGGGGGATCGGTGCCATGGACGACATCCCAAAATGGCTCGGGTCCAGCCAATCGCGGGCCAGCTTTTGGCGCTCAACCATCTGTGCCATCCAGCGACGACGACCATCGCCAGCCAACCACACGTCGCAGAGGGACGCCGACCTCCCGCTCCCGCAGCAGGCCGCGGCGGACAGCGTCGCTTTTGCCCTCGAAAAGGGCTGTTCTCTCTGGCGCTCTTCCGTGGGCCCATCATGCATCCCCACCGCGTGCCTGGCGACGGGCTCACCAAGTCACACTCATTTCACACCAGCGACCAATACCCGCCGTCCCAGGACCCCCCCGACGCCCCTCTCGACGGCCCTCATCACCAGCAGCCGGCCACTCCCACGCCGTCCCTCCGCTGCGTCTCAACAGCCGCTATATACCCAGCACTTGCCTCGACTCGCCTCCGTGCCGGACGCCTCCCGTTGATCGTCTCCGTGTTCCCCTTTGCATCTCAATCACAGTGTGTTTCGGCAGGGCGGATACCATGATCTTGCCTCTAAAGTAGGACAGCCCCTCAGGACTCCGGACCGAAACACTCGACCTCTTCATCATGCGCGAGGGCATGCCATCCTATAAACAACATCTCGGGGTGCTTCCATTCTTGCTCGTCTCAGTCCAACATTTCTCTCCCTGCGAGGCTGCGCCGTCGTCACCCAGACTCCCAAGAGCGAACCCCCTCGGCATCGACTTGGATCCCGCACCACCACCAGAACAGGGACCGCCCGCCTCCTTCAACGCCCTCCGCGACACCACCTACCTTCCGGCGCAGATCGGAGGCATTGTCGGGTCCTACGCCCTCTCGCTGGTGCTGGTCGCCCTCCTGCTGCTTTGCCTGCACAAGAAGCGCCGCGACATCATCAACGCCCCCGAGATCACCGACGAGGAAAAGTATCTCGCCTTTGCCCAACAGCAGCAGTTCCAGACCGAGGAAGAATTCCGCCTTGCGCTCGAGCAGCAGCAGCAGCAGCAGCAGCAGCACCAAGAGTTCGCTGAGCCGCCCCTGAGCCCGTACAAGAACTTTTCGCTCCCTTCGGGCGTACCACAAAGCCCAACCCGGAGCCAGCCCTATCCCCTTAGCCCGGCCAAGTCGCAAGCCTCCATTGGCGGCTGGACCATCCCCTCGCCGACATCGACAGTTCTTGCCTCGGGTGTCGACCTTTCCGTCGACCAGAACGTAGTACAGCAGGACAGAGCCATGGCGCAATCGCAATTGGAAGACATGTACAAGTACGTGATGGAGCAGGAGGAGGCAAAACAGCAAGGGAGGGTGTACCAACCGCCGCCGTCCCTGGCGTCACCAAGAATCAACTCGTCCATGCCAGGATCCCCGGCCGCCCCGCCGAGCGCGTTGCGGAAGAGCAAGCCGGCGGGACTGGACCTGAACAAGACGACTGACAAGTCGGAGTCGCGGGGCAACTCGTTCCTGTCGTTCCTCCGCTCGCCGCGCAAGGACAAGAAGCACCGCGAGATCAGCATCTCGTCGCCCATCATCACCCCCATGTCCGCCACCTTCCCCGGACACCTGCAAGAGATGAGCTCTATGCCGCGCCGCGACTACGGCAAGCTCCAACCCCCGCCGCTCCCCTCAGACCTCCCCTTCCGCGCCTCGGCCGCCCACACCCTCCCGACGCCCGAGATGTCGCCCGTCAGCGCCGGCGGCATGAGCATCGACGAGCGCATCGACGCTGCCATCGGCCGGCCGCCCACGCGCGACAGCCGCAAATCCCAGCGCACCGCGCGCGGCGAGGACAAGGACCCGCACTCGCGCGAGGTGTCGGACGCCACCAGCGGCGGCAACAGCGACACGGAGCCCGTGTCGGCCGTGTCGGAGAAGTCGACGACGGGGCTCGTGGGGCTGCCGACGTCGCCCAAGCCGGGCGTCAACCGGTTCCCCAGCCTCGACTCGCTGCCGGCGTCGCCGCGCGGGTCCACCTTCTCGGGGTCTGCCTTCTCGCGCCCCAACAAGCCCACGGCCATCCGCGCCGGCGGCGCCCTCCCGCTGCGCGCCTACGAGCAGCCCGCCGTCCTCAGCCCCACGGGCACCAGCCACAGCCACGCCACACAGACGACCAAGCAGACCGTCTTTACGCGCGCTGACAACCCGCTGTCGCCGGGGCTGCCGACCGGCATGCGCACCCCGTGGACCGGCGCCCCCGTGCCGTATACACCGTACCAGCCCTTCTCGCCCGTAATTCCCATGACGCCGAGCCTGATGAACAAGGCGGACCGGAAGCGGATGAAGAGGCTGGAGCCCAAGACGCCGACGGTGGAAATGGTGAGGGAGGCGGAGGACCTGTGGTAGAGAGATGAAAACGCACGCATACATTTTAGGGTGGGGGGGGGGTGGGGAAAGGGGGATGATGCATTGGGTTGCTGGGCTGCTTTTTTTATTTATTACCGTGGTAGATATCCAACCCTCCTTTTCTTCTCGTGTTGTGTTTTTCTTCCCTCTCAATCGTCGTCATCCTTCTTTGGTCAGGCCGGGGTTTCTGTAATATTATGAGTGGAGCGGTGTGGCGGCGTCGTCGTCGTCGCTCCTCTCTGTGTTGTGTCGTGAGGCTGGCAAAGAAGGTGCTTCTTGTTTCGAAGAGGGTGGGTGTTCTTTTTTTTGTTGTTGTTGTTGCTGTTGTACGTACCTACAGGAGCAAAGATGGTGGAGGTGGCGGCGAGCTCTCCGCATGATATCCCCAGCGGAGGAAATGGACGATTTGATGATGCAAAAGCAAATATAAAGCTTGAACCCATACTTGATGAAGCTGCTCTATTCGCCAGTTCGTGTGTGTCGGCCTTCTCTCGGTCGGGGAGGATGGCCTGAAAAGGCGGTCGCCGTGGGGTCTTTATTGCAGACGTAGAGCTGTGGCTTTGATGTTTGCGGTGTTGGGTGTTGGGGAGGGGGGAACAGGAGGTGGCGTTTCAGGAGTCGTAATGTGAAACTGGGGGAGGACGTCTATGCTCCCTCGAGTGCCCGGCTCCCTCGGGCATCTACCAAAGAATTAAAAAGATTGTGCATTTCGACATCAATGGAACTTTGGTGTTCCTTCTGGTTCCTGCCTGGCCGATGCATTTTTCGTTTCGGGTCCGGCATTCCAATTGAGTGGGTTCGGTGCCTTGCCCACCTACGCGAGTGTAGTCGGGACTCGGGATGAAGTCAAGCTCATGTCACAGACTACCAGGGACGGTTGGTTGGGGTTTCTCTTCTCTTCTGCGTTTCTCCAGCTTCTTGCGCCTGCATCGCATCGTCAGGCAGCTGAGATGCAGTCCAGAGGGAAACCTGTGGCTGACCACCAAATATGTCCATCATTGTTCGGACAAAGGTGCAGATGGCTGCACCTAGGTAGCGGCACGGGACCGATGGCAACATTTGGGAGCGCCTACACAAGCTAAAAAACCCCCCAAAAAACAATAGTGGCCGTCGGGATTGATGAGATGTCCGAGGCGTCGATGGCGGGCAGCCCGGGCGCCCGCCCGTGCCCGGCGAGGATCGATGCCCATTGCCCATTACCCATTGCCCATCACTCCGTGGATGCGGAACCTTCCTGAGACGAGACATCGGCTCGGTGCCAAGTCCCCTGTGGTGCAGTGTGGGCACGCTGCACAGGCCGACTGCACAGGCAGGTGTTCGCGCTCTGCCCGGCCCCCTCACGTGCTAGCTAGGGTCGGTGTCGAGGGCCCCCTCGGCTCCCACCGCGTCCCCAACGTACGATTTGGCGCAAAGTGGTCCCACACATAACCTTACTACACCTCCCCGTCCCCCCAACCTCAGCTCATCGCCCTTCGTTCTCCGCCCCAGCTCCAACGATCCGTCCATATCGAAATTGCTGCATTGCCGTCACCACCAAGTAGCAGCCGAGAATCCTTTCAGCCAGCAGACGCGGCACTACCCCTCCGCCCTCCGCCCTCCCTAGGAACAGCGTCGACCGACTTTTCGCTCTTTTGACATCCCCCAATTGGCTCGACCTAATCGACGTCCTCCAGCCCTCCTGGGCCCGGTGGCCTCCCCCCCCCCCCCCCTCCCGAACCAGGCCCCGTCCATCCCCATCTAGACCGCTTGCCTGCGCGGGTCGCCCAAGGGGACGTTGTGCCTGCACGCAACAGCCCACCTTGGATCGCGGAGCTTTGTCCAGGGCGCCCGAGCAGCCCGCGAGATCGACCATGGCTGGTGGCTCGCCCGCCATGTTCGTGGCCCTCGACGAGTTCAATATCGATGGCCTCTCAGCCGAAGAGTCCATCGACACCCGCGCCGGCAACACGGGTCCACCCGCTCCCGCAGCAGCTGGTTCCGAGGTAGCCAACACAGCCTCCGCGGGCAACTCACCAGCCGACCACGACATTCACTCGACGTCCACCTCGCCCACCGTCGTCGATGCCGCCAGCCAGCCCTCCTTCCAGTTCCCACTCGATCCTTCTTCGCATTGGGTCTTCCAAGCGCCCCCACCGTACGACGCGACCACCGCCGCCGCCCCCTTTGGTTCACTACCGACCTGGGAGCTGCCCGCCCACCTGAGCCAGGACGGCAACCAGCACCTCGCCCAGCACCAGCACCTCACCCAGCACCAGAACGAGCAGCAGCACCGCCAACACCAGCCGTATCCCCAACCCGGTAGAAATTTCGACGCTCATGGTCGCGACTACCATTCCTTTGCTGCTTTGCGCCCGGGCGACATCAACGTGCCCCTCTCGCCTAAAGAACACCTCATACGAACAAACATCACGCCAGACCTTCGCAATACACTAACCCTCGCGCAGCAGGAAATGCTCAAGACCATCGCCATGCCGCCTCATCTCCAATACCAGTCGCCTAAGAGTGCCGGCAGTCCCGACTCGAGCCTAAGCGGCGGGCACAGCAAGGGCGGCGGATCGTCACCTGACGCTGCTGGACCTTCCAAGTCGGGCAGGAAAAGAAAATCATCGGCCGAAGTCGACGACGACGATGACGACGACGACCTCGACGGACATCAGCCCATAAAGAAGACGGCGCACAACATGATAGAGAAGAGATACAGGACGAACCTCAATGACAAGATCGCCGCCCTGCGCGACAGCGTGCCCGCCCTTCGCATCATGTCCAAAAGCGCAAGAGGGGAGGACACCACCGAGGACAGGGAGGAACTACATGGCTTGACACCTGCCCACAAGCTCAACAAGGCAACGGTAGGCCTGCGCGGGCCGCCCCTGCATGACCTCTGCTAACCAGGCGCAACAGGTTCTGAGCAAGGCGACCGAGTACATCCGACACCTGGAGAAACGTAACAACCGGCTTCTCGACGAGAACAGCACTATGCAGGCCAGAATTGTGGCTTTCGAGAAGCTCTACCTGGCTGGTGTCTTGCCGACTGGCATGCCGCAACAATCACCGGCTCCGATGCCGTATCCCCAGGACACCTCCTTCATGAGCCCACCCATGGTCACTCCGCAAACTGACCCCGTCACCGGCATGATTACGCTACCAGAAGACATGAAGCGCCTCATCACACAGCAAAATCTAAACGCGGGCCGACCATATCCGGTACCGGGCCAGCAGCAGCAGCAGCAATTCATTCAGAACCCCGCGTTACTGCGACAGCAACAAATACAGCAGCAGCAGCAGCAGCAGCAGCAAGGAAGACCATGGAACCCGTACTATGGCAAGATGATGCTCGGCAGCTTGGCCGGGCTCATGCTTGTGGAAGCGCTGGTTGAGAATGAACAGAGCAACGAAACTCCAGAGGGGCGCGGTCTCTTTGCGATGCCCGTCTCGCTCCTCGGCTCGTTTGTGCGGTCCACGCATCTTAGCATCGGAGGACATTACATCTCTGCGGGCGCCATGATGGCCAAGCTGAGGCTCTTTTCTCTGCTTTCCTTCTTTGGATACCTTGTGCTCTCGTACGCCGTCGACATGTCTGTGTTTGGGAAATCAGAAAAGCCAAAGGTGGCCAGCTCTGCCGTGCGGCCGGCGCCCTCGCTGGCTTCTCCCATTCACGTCCGGCGACAAGCCTGGCTCACAGCCATCCAGACTGTATGGGTACCACGACACAACTTTTTCCTCGAGGCCGCCGCCCTGATGCTCAAGGCCCTGAAGTACACTTTGCGCAATGTGGTAGGCCCCCAGTTGTACCTTACGCTTTTCAGACTCGGCGAGGAGCAGGAAGCAGCGCGCGTCAAGGCCTGGGCGACTGCTCTCGATGCCCAGCTCGCAGGGGGGGATGTGGAGATCAATAAGAGCCGTCTCACCCTCACCCTCATTGCATCGGGCACGCTCCCCCACTCCCCTCAGCGGCTAATGCTCCAGGCGTTGCATATCCGCCTCTTGCTCTGGCAGCTGACGGGCAGCGTTCCGGCGGCCAACATATTCGCCGCCAAGCTCGCGCGGTCGCGATGGAACGAGGCGCGTCAGCTTAACCGGATCCTCAACTCTCTACACAGCGAGGAGCTGCCCGCGGACGAGGAACTTCCCGTCCATCTCAGCTTGCTTCTCGAACAGGACTGCGACGAAGTTTTTAGCAACGACATCATACAGAGGGCGCATAACCTGGCGTGGAACAAGCCCACCATTTACAACGTCACGGGCCGAATTGACGGCATGGACGCCGTCGTGGACGACGCCGCGGTGCGGTCGCCCATGGATGCCGTAGCCGCGTGGTACTCGAGCCTCGTCCTCCACCGCGTCCTCACCGAGAGCCTGCCCAAGAAGGACCCGGATCGATCCCCCTCGGCCTCGCTCGCAACTGACATCGCCCTAGCCATTGAGCTTGCACCCATCGGCTCCAACGCCCAGGTCCGCGGCCTCATCGCCCGCGCCCTCCTCGTCGACGAAAAGCGCGGCCACAACATCGCCGCCGCCATCCAGGCCCTCGGCCCCTCGCTCAGTCCCGACAGGTACCCGCAGTACTCCCGAGGCGTCCCGCCCCTCATTGACTCCCCCATGAACGCCATCGTCCCGGACCCCGATGCCCAGATGGCTCTCCGCTGCGCCATGGCCACGGCGCAGCTCCAAAAATTTACGGCGCCGCCCGAGGGCGCGTTTCACGTCATCGACTCGATCCTGCCGGACACGGACATCAACGACATGTCGCTGCTCGGGTGCGCCGCGGCGTTTCACCTCATGGAGCGACTCAATCGGCACGCGGTGGGGCGCGAGACGTGCGCGCGGTCGCTGGAGCGGTTGGCAGGGACGCTGCGCATCTGGATTGGGAGCTCGGCGGGGCGAAAGGCGGGGTTGGAGGGTGCCGTCAGGCAGCGGATGGTGGAGCGGTGTCTGGGTGTGACGAGGAGCATCGTGGGCATGGAGAGTGACGCGGGGTATGCGAGCATGGAGGATGATTGCGAGGAGGATGGGGACGGGTGCTGATGGAGAAATGTGCGCATGATGGTTTGGGGGGGAGTGTTGGGGTGTAGACGTGTTCTAGATATATAGGCGGGTTTCGATTCTTGCTACATTTTGTCAGTATGATATCAGGGAAGAGGGAAAGAGAGAGCATTTCTCGGACAGACCTGCGGGGAAGGGAAGCTCGAGTGAGAAAAAGGGAAAAGGGAAAAAGGACTTCGACGGTTGGAGTTAGAGCTGGGTTTATATTGGGGGTGTTTAAGTACCCAGGGCGTGTTGAGCGTGCAGAGCGTGCAGCCTATCGCCCGGGGGAAACGTGTCCATCAGGGTTCCGGAGCAAGCTATCTCTCGGCACGCGTCCAACGAACCCATAACGACGGGTTGCTTTCTTTGTTTATATGGCCGGGATGCGGGATTCTCTATCATCACTACTCACTGCTAGGAGGAGAGGGTGGGAGCACAGGGTCTCTTTGGTAGACGCGGCGAAGAAGATTAATTGACGGAAATTAATGGTGTCTAGTTTGTTGCCCATGTTGAGTCTCTTCTGGTATGCTGTTGGTGACAAGAGTGATGCCGCCGAGCGGGGCCTGACGTCGCCGGCATGGAGGTCGGAGCTCCGGGCTGAGGCACGTGGCAGGGAACACACCACACTTCAGCCCATATTGTGCTTCAGTTGTAGCTTCCGACCTAAGAACTGGTACAGACTCTCAAGACATCGTCGGGGTATACTTCATGTTCTTTTACTCTTGCTATCATGCCGGCTCGGTATATGCCCGAGTTTTTTATACAACATATATCGCATACCCAAACCTCCGCCCCTCCTCCGCGCAGAGGAAGCGCCCTCCCTTACCTTGAAATCAGCTATTCGAGAAATCCTGCTTCTGCTGCGGGTTACATATGGAAACGTGAAGACCGCCTGCGTCCAAATACCGCAGTTGAGTTTTTTATTTACTGTTTTGGTCTGCTTGTCGGGAGCAAAAATGCAAAAAATGCAAAAACAGTTCGAAGCCGGGACGAAGCGGACGCAATTCGGCATCGTGGGCCCGTGGGGGTCCTACTCCGCCCCGTCTCCGGACGCCTTTCTCCGCGGCGACGCCTGCGCGCGCGCGGAGCCGCAACCGCGGGACGGGATAAGAGGCGGGGCGTGATTGGTTGGAGGGGAACGGGGCGAAACCTTATCAGTTGCCTGTCGCTTCTGCATCATCGCGCTGATGGACGAGTTTCTTATCTCTGCTGGGCAATTCATCCATTCCGAGAATGGGGTTTCTGAGAGCGGGGGGGATGGGATTTCCGGCGGCGTACCGTGGAAATGTTGGTTTCGATGGATAGAGGGGCATCGGAGATGCAGGGTTGGGAGGAGGGGGGTCTAGGCTTTGGAGTGCCCCCACGAGTTGGCATGATGGGTACTGCAATTGCTGATGCTGTGTCTGGCTGGTGTGTTAGCTGCCGAGGTTTTTGTTGTGCAGGAGGTGTTGTGGAGGTGGATGAGATGCAGATATAGCCTTATCTTTGTCTCTCTGCTCGCCCACGATACGACCGTTGACGTGTTTGGTGGTGGTGATGGGAACAGGTTGCTGGTTGGAGCATCTCCGTTTGCCGTCCGTGGCGATCTTTCATCTGGATATCTGGATAGGTATCTGGCTGTAAGTGATATGGAAATGGGACAGCCATACCTACCTGGCCTGCCACCCTCGTTGTTGGCTGACGTGCTTCTCTTTTCTTTCTCATCCTATTCTCTCGACTCGGGTTGAACCCACACGGCCACGTCCTGGGACGACCTCTTTCCGCTTCTATTGCAGAGATAGCCTGCTAGCACAGACACCTCTCGGGTTGCTTCGTTGTCGACACTCCTTCGAGTGCGCCTCGGCACGTGTCCTTGACGGGAGTGGGAAGCATTGCCATTGTCCCGTCAACCCACCTTCTTCCCCTTGGCAATGCCCAGTGCAGACAACACCGTTGAGATGGCGGGCGTCGAGCCAAAAAAGATTGTCGTCGTCGGCCTGGGCATGGTCGGCATAAGCTTCATGTACGTCACCCCTCCATCATCCCCCCTTCCTCCGCCCCCTCCCAACCCAACACCCAACAGCAACGACCCATTCCCCACCATAATCACCAAAACACTAACCCTCTCCCCCCCAGCGAAAAACTCCTCAAACACCTCATCCGCCCCCTCCCCTCGGGCCTCACCTACACCATCCTCGTCCTCGGCGAAGAGCCGCACCTCGCCTACAACCGCGTCGGCCTGACCTCCTTCTTCGCCCACCGCTCCGTCTCTCAACTCCTCCTCAACCCGCCAGAATGGTACGCCTCGCATCCGCCCTCGGCCCTGACCCACCGCCTCTCCGCGCGGGTCGTCTCGCTCGACCCCGCCGCGCGCGCCGTCCGCACCGCCGACGGCGCCGCCCACCCCTACGACGTGCTCGTGCTCGCCACCGGCTCCGACGCCGTGCTGCCGCGGCACACGCCGGGCCACGACGCGCGGGGGGTGTTTGTATACCGCACCGTGGCGGACCTGGAGGGGCTGATTGCGTACTCGAAGGAGATTCCCGAGAGTCCCGCCCCCGGGCGCGGGAGGGTGGGGATCGTGGTGGGCGGGGGGTTGTTGGGGCTGGAGGCGGCTAAGGCGATGATGGATCTGGAGTGCTTTGCGACGGTGGCGGTGGTGGAGAGGAATCGGTGGGTGTTGAGTCGGCAGCTGGATGCGGATGCCGGGGGGATGGTGGTGCAGCAGGTGAGGGAGCTGGGGGTCGAGGTGTTGCTTGGGAAGCGGGTGGGGCGGGTCGAGGTTGGGGAGGCTGGGGAGGTGAAGGGGGTGTGGTTTGAGGACGGGGAGTTTATGGCGTGTGATGTGGTGTGCTTTGCGATTGGGGTGCGGCCGAGGGATGAGTTGGCGCGCGAGGCGGGGATTGCATGTGCGGACCGCGGGGGCGGGATCGTGGTGGATGATGGGCTGCGGACGAGCGCCGAGGATGTGTACGCCATCGGGGAGTGTGCGAGCTGGAAGGGGCAGACGTTTGGACTGATTGCGCCGGGCGTGGAGATGGCCGATGTGTTGGCGTTTAACCTGACCCAGGCGAGCGAGCATCAGCCGAGGGTGTACAAGCGGCCGGATCTGAGCACCAAGCTGAAGCTGCTGGGGGTCGAGGTGGCAAGCTTTGGAGACTTCTTTGCGGACCGGGATGGGCCCAAGGAGCTGCCGGCCAAGGCGAAGAGGCGGGCGGCACAGAACGGCCGGGTCGACGTCGTCAAGACCATGGTAGATGGGCTGCCGCCGGCCCCGGTCAAGGCCCTGACGTACAAGGATCCGTTCCAGAACGTCTACAAGAAGTTCATCTTCACCATGGACGGGAAGTACCTCCTCGGCGGCATGATGATCGGCGACACGCGCGACTACGTCAAGCTGGTGCCGCTGGTCAAGAACCAAAAGGAGCTCGACGTGGCGCCGTCAGAGCTTATCCTCGGAGCCAAGAAGGACGGCGAGGATGACGGCGGCGACCTCGACGACGACACGCAGATCTGCAGCTGCCACAACGTCACCAAGAAGGACGTTGTCACCGTCGTCAAGGACGGCAGCTGCAAGTCGCTGGGCGAGGTCAAGTCGTGCACCAAGGCCGGCACGGGCTGCGGCGGATGCATGCCGCTGGTCACGGCCATCTTCAACCGCACCATGGCCGACATGGGCAACGAGGTCAAGAACAACCTGTGCCCGCACTTTACTCACAGCCGCGCCGAGTTGTACCACATCGTCATGGTCAAGCAGCTCAAGACGCTGCCCGATGTCATGCGCGAGGCCGGCGTTGACGCCAACAGCGTCGGGTGCGAGGCTTGCAAGCCCGCCGTCGCCAGCATCTTCTCGAGCCTGTGGAACACGCACGTCATGGACGCCACCACCTTTGGCCTCCAGGAGACCAACGACCGCTATCTCGGCAACATTCAGCGCAACGGCACCTACAGCGTCATCCCCCGTGTCTCGGGCGGTGAGATTACACCCGACAAGCTCGTCGTCATTGGTGAGGTGGCCAAGGAATACAACCTCTACACCAAGATCACAGGCGGTCAGCGCATCGACATGTTTGGCGCCAAGAAGCAGGACCTGCTCGAAATCTGGAGGAGGCTCGTCAACGCCGGCATGGAGAGCGGCCACGCCTACGCCAAGTCGCTGCGGACTGTCAAGAGCTGCGTCGGGACCACCTGGTGCCGCTACGGCATCGGTGACAGCGTGGGCATGGCCGTCCGGCTCGAGGAGCGGTACAAGAGCATCCGCGGCCCGCACAAAATCAAGGGCGGCGTAAGTGGATGTGTGCGCGAGTGTGCCGAGGCGCAGAATAAAGAGTAAGCCCCCCTCTCCCGTGGGCGAAGACCGGTGGCTAACAACCCGACAGCTTCGGCCTCATCGCCTCCGAAAAAGGCTTCAACGTCTTCGTCGGCGGCAACGGCGGTGCCAACCCCCGCCACTCGGAGCTCCTGGCCAAGGATGTCGCCCCGACCGAGGTCATTCCTCTCCTGGACCGATACCTGATGTTTTACATCCGCACCGCCGACAAGCTGCAGCGCACAGCCCGCTGGCTCGAGGCCCTCCCCGGCGGCATCGCATACCTCCGCGACGTCGTCATCAACGACAAGCTTGGCATCTGCGCCTCCCTCGAGGCGCAGATGCAGGAACTGGTCGACAGCTTCTTCGACGAGTGGGCCGAAGCCATTGCCTCGCCCGCCATCGCGGCCAAGTTCGCCCAATTCGCCAACACCAGCGAGACGGTCGAGAACATGGAGGTCGAGCTCGACCGCGGCCAGACGCGGCCCGTCATGTGGGCCAAGGAGCCGGCCAAGGACGACTTCAAGGGCCTGCGGAAGCGGTGGTCGTCGACGACGTGGCAGCCGGTGCTCGAGGCGTCCTACTTTGCTGGCGCCGACAAGACGCCGAACGGCATCAGCGCCACTATCAAGCGCGGTGACACCCAGCTCGCCGTGTGGCGCATACGCGGACGGTACTTTGCCACACAGCAAATGTGCCCGCACAAGCGCGCCTTTGTGCTCTCGGACGGACTCATTGGCGAGGACACGCCTGCGCCTACCGCCAACGGGGGTGCTACCAACGGCGGGGGAGCCGACTCGTCGTGCTCGTCCAATCCCAACGGCATCTCGTCGCCTTGGGTGTCTTGCCCAAACCACAAGCGCAACTTTGACCTGTCCAACGGAGACTGCAAGAATGACTCTGAGCTGTCCATCGCCACATTCGAGGTTGAGGAGCGCGATGATGGGTCCATCTATGTCAAGCTGCCGCCAGTGGAAGAGCTGGATGCCGAGCTCGGGACGAGCAGGTGGATCGTCAAGAAGGGGGAGGCTGGGCCGGCGCAGTTCAGCGAGTTGGACAAGAAGATTGCGTTCAAGGGACATAGGGCGAAGAAACCCGGAGTGAAGCCGCATACGGAGCTGGGGATGCGGAAGCCGGTGGCGCTCATGGTGGGTGGCGGCGGGTGTGGCAGTGCTCCGGATTGGTAGTTGTTGCTAGGGAGGATGGACGAGTACACGATTCATGATGTTCAAATGTTTCGTCTGAGATGCTTGACAGTGTTAGAGTACATGGAGCAATGAACACAGGCGCGTTTTGGTACCAACAATGTTTTGAGATACTTACTTCAATCACCCGACGGTCTGCATCGCCCAACCAACCCATCCCTGGTCAGCACACGATGCTGAAGCCTGGTTGGAGCCATGTTTGGTGCGAGGGTGGCGCTTTGTTTCCATGCTTCTGTTTCCAAAACGGGCAGCCATCAGGCAAAGTGCCCTCAGAGCTGAGAGTCTGAGCTGGTCTGTTATGGGCGGCGCTGGTCCTGGTCCTCCGGAATCCAAAAGGACCAGCATCTGATAAGAACGACCCCCGCATTGTGTATACCCATGCAAGCCAACAGTCTGACTGGTTCGGAATCCCCTCGCCGTGTAACCGCCTCTGCCGGCTTCTCGAGCCACTTAGTTCTGGATGCCCTCGGGGCTCCGAGCACTAAAATGCGCGCGCCGCTCCAGCCCCGGGGACCAATGTCTCATCACACACGTGGGCTCCGAGTTCGCTAAACTGTTCTCGCGACGGCTCAGCTCTCCAGGCGTGGGTTCCGGCAAGATACCCGATTCGGGCTGGGGTTGGAGCACAGCAGAATCTGTCCTACGGGATACTGAGGTCATTCTCGAGGCGGCGATAGCTCACTCCCGTGCGACCCAGAGTCCGCAGATGTCGACTTTGACGTTGGAGCAAGCGCGGTGCCAAGAGGTGGCATGTACCTGGGCTAAAGAGCAACCGAGAGGTTTGTATGTTGGTGGATGGTATAATGGATGAGACTAATGGCGTCCAAGTTCCCACGAGAAATTGTGCAAGGCTTATATCCTTCGCTTTCGAAATAAAAAGAGAGTAGCGCGTGAGAGATTGAGGACTGAGCTCGCCGACAGAGGTGGCTGAACAGCCAGTCGGGATTCGGATCTTGTTCCAAGAGCCCGGATTGGGTGGGGGAGTGGTCTGCTCTTGGTGCGACGTTGTGGGGGAGTGTGGTTGATTTGGCAGATTCCTGCCATAAACCCCGATGGGCTTTGCTGCTTCACATCGTGGTGAGCGGAACAGACGGCGTCTGAAAAGGCTACCCAGCTGGCCTGGTCTAGACCGCGAGGCGTTGGAGGCTCTGGGGTGCTCCAGCGTCGGCCGGGGGGCAGTGACAGCGCCAAGCCATACAGGAACCTTGTGATAGGGAAGAGTGCTGACTTCGCCCAACCTGGTTTCACTGCGTCTTGGAGGTCATGAGCACCCTCACCAGACACCCTCTGCCCCCCATCTTCCGCAGACCGAGGGATCGAGAATGCAGGCTGCTGTGCCCACTTGGAAGCAGGTGCTCCATGCACTAGAATCCAAAACAGAACCGAACTGCCGAGTGTCAATGTCGAGGCGAACCAAGCCTTAAGAGATACTTGTAGACAAGAATAAATTGATCGGACATTTAACCTTGGGCGTCCCCCAAAAGGCGCTAGGGCTGCCGGCGTCTCACATGTGAATGTTGAGGGCCGGCCGTGACGGAGTCGAGATTGCGGGCTCGGCGATGGGCGGGCTTCCCGGGTGCTGCACTCGCTGCAGCCCGTTGTTCTCGCCAAGGCGGCAGGCATCTCAACAAGAAGTCTTGGAGGGTGTGGTCGCCGGCCTATGAAGACGTCGAGAGAGCGTGTCGACCCGAAGAGCTGGACTTGGTCTCAGGATCCCAGCCCCGCGCGGCTCTCGGCGTCGTGGGACCCATCAAGGGGGGGGTTGTAGGTCCCTTTGGTGGCGGGAGAGGACAAACGGGGAGGAGGCCTGGGAGGAGGACAAAGAGAGAGAGGGGAATTCGAGTCTCAGGTAAAATCGTACAATGCTCCTCCCAGAACCCGAGATAGATGGTGAGTGGGTGGGGAAGGGAGGAGGGGACCATCGACTCATTCGACGACTGTGGTCAGCAGAACAAAGAAGGTGCGGCGGTGCGGTAGCCGTGGAGGAGGTGGAAGACACACCTAAAAGTTCAAACGGAATAAGCGGGGCGGGAGATGGCGCGTCTACCATCGGGGACGGCTGGGGTTGAGAAGATCAACGGCGAGAACCGTGAGCGGGGCGCGCCCGTCCTAATCCCATCTCTGATTTTGCCCGGCA
Organism: Schizothecium vesticola; assembly: GCA_030549215.1. Lineage (NCBI taxonomy): Eukaryota > Fungi > Ascomycota > Sordariomycetes > Sordariales > Schizotheciaceae > Schizothecium > Schizothecium vesticola. The sequence goes on along the minus strand of JAUKUD010000005.1, from coordinate 2,250,576 downwards.
TCCCTCTGCTGGCAAACAACCTCAAAGCGACACCCAACTGGCTAGAAAAGCATGCGAGACAAGACAAACTTGTTTCTTAGGATCCGAGCATCCATTAGAAGAAATACGGAGTACGGATTGATCGAAATCAGCACCCATCACGTGGACAAGCACCCCCCCTTCCCAATGGCAGGATCCCAAGCTCCCTAGACTAGCTCCCAAGCTGCTAGGTAGCCAAGACCCGGGGAGGCCTGGCCGTCAGATCTCGACCAAGCTCGGGGAATGCGCATGGGATTGCGACCACGGACACCACTCCAGTTTATAAAGGTGCCGGTGTCTCTCGCATTCCTAGTTTCGTCCCCGTTTACTGCCATCTCACCTCATCAACCACGACTCCTAACGCGAGCTGTGCTTGTCGAGGACTCTTGTTAGCCCAGAGGTTGATTCGATCACCAGACCACATTTCCGCCTACACCCCGCCTCTCATCTTAACTCATCTCCTACTAGTCCCCCCTTTCCATCTCGCGGTGGTTCACTCTATCCCAACAAACACCAACCACCAAAATAGTCATTTCATCAACATCTCCACCGGGCCCCTTCGTGGCCACTGTCGAGACATGGCGGACCATGTCGTGAAGCTGGTCATGAGGGCTGGTGCCGCTGCGGTGAACGGCACCAACGCTCCTCCTCAAGCCGGCATTTTGGAGGGCGCCAACCCGTCGAAATATACCCCTTCGAATCCCATTACATTGTTTATCATTCAGGTACGTTGATGTACCCTCTCACTGCCAAGCCTCCGGGTCCCGGGTTCCACGGCGCCAAGTCGTGATCACGGTGCCGTCGCAAACATGTCTTGCGCACCCGGCACACGCCCGGTCGGCGATTTGGAAGCTTCTCTCGGCTGACGGCAGTGTCCAGGCCACCATCGTCATCGTGTTTTGCCAGTTGTTGCATTATCCCTTGCGGTTGATAAACCAACCCCGGGTCATTGCCGAGGTCATCGGCGGCATCATCCTTGGCCCGTCGGTCATGATGCGCATTCCCGGCTTCCAGCAAGGTGCGTCTTTCTCCTGACCTTCTCAGGCCTGGTACTGACAGTTTGTGCGTAGCCATATTTCCCCCCGAGTCGATGCCCGTCTTCAGCAATGTTGCCAATCTGGGACTCATCATCTTCTTGTTTCTTGTGGCCCTCGAGGTCGACATTCGCATGTTCACCTCCAACTGGAAAGTGGCTGTCAGTGTCGGTCTGGCCGGCATGATCCTACCCTTTGGCCTGGGCTTTGCCATCGCCTACGGCCTGTACGAGCACTTTACGCCGCCCAATATCGGCTTTGGCGTCTTCGGTCTCTTCATCGGCACCGCCCTTGCCATTACTGCCTTTCCCGTGCTCTGCCGCATCTTGACCGAGCTTAATTTGCTGCGATCAAATGTCGGCGTCACGGTTTTGGCTGCTGGCATCGGTAACGACGTCACAGGTTGGATTTTGCTTGCGCTTTGCGTCGCCCTTGTGAATAACAACTCGGGGTTGGCCGCTCTCTGGGCTCTTCTCTGCTGCATTGGCTGGACCCTGTTCCTGATTTTTGCCGTTCGACCCCCATTCATCTGGATCCTGCGGCGGACCGGGAGTTTGCAGAGTGGTCCGACCCAGGGCATGGTCGCCCTGACCCTGCTCATGGTCCTTGCCTCGGCCTTTTTCACGGGTGCGTTTTTGATGGGTTCGGACTTGGTACCAAGTCAAGACTAACTTTTCATCCTCGCAGGCATCATTGGTGTTCATCCCATCTTCGGCGCCTTCTTGGTCGGCCTGATCTGCCCCCACGAAGGCGGCTTCGCTATCAAGCTGACGGAGAAGATTGAGGATCTCATCTCTGTTCTTTTCCTCCCCCTCTATTTTGCACTCTCAGGGTTGAGCACCAACATTGGCGCTCTGAATGATGGCATCACCTGGGCATATGTCATCGGCGTCATTGCCTGCGCTTTCGGAGGCAAAATCATTGGCGGGACCCTGGCGGCTCGGGCGAACAAGCTGCTGTGGCGAGAGAGTTTCACCATTGGATGCCTGATGAGTTGCAAGGGTCTCGTCGAGCTGATTGTCTTGGTATGTTTGCCTTGGTGGTGCATTTTGGTTGCCGTCCTTACTGACACGATTCAGAATATCGGTTACCAAGCTAAAATCTTGGACGAAAAGACCTTCACCATGTTCGTCGTCATGGCCCTGGTTACGACCGTAGCTACCACACCCCTTACCAAGGCCCTCTACCCGCCGTGGTACCAGAAGAAGGTGGAGAAATGGCGAAGGGGCGAGATTGACTGGGACGGCAACCCCATAGAGGACTCGAGCAGCGGGTCGTCGGTCGACAAGCTTCGCGATACCCAGATCCGACGCCTCCTGGTGTACCTGCGCCTTGACAGCCTGCCTGGTCTCTTCACTTTCATCGCCCTGCTGGGACGAACCAGCTTCAAGGTCATCGAGCCCGAGGCGACCGAGAGCGGAGCCGAAAAGCCCGACGCCGTGCACATCAAGAAGAGGCCGCTCGAAGTCCATGGACTGCGTCTCATCGAGCTCACTGACCGAACCTCGTCCGTCATGCACGTTACCGAAGGCGAGGAGCTTTACTCTCAGCGCGACCCCGTCGTCAACGCCTTCCGCGCCTTCTCCCAGCTCAATGACCTGGCCGTTGCGGGCCGCGTCGCTGTGGTCCCCGAGGACTCGTATGCCGACACGCTCATGACACAAGCGTCCGAGGTATCCTCGGACTTTGCGCTGATCCCCTGGGGCGAGTACGGCAGCGTCACGGAAGACCAGTCGGTCCCCTTCGCCGTCAACGCAAGCGAGCGGTTCAAGGGACCGGGCCACCTCGACTTCATCAACCAGACGCTGCAAAAGGCGCGAACCACGTGCAATGCCGGCATCTTCATCGACAACGGCTTCGGCGGCATCACCAAGCCCGCCGAGCGCACCGACCTCGTCCGCACCACGAGCGGCATGTCGATCCGCAGCTTCCGCGACACGGCCGCGCTGCCGGCCCCCAACAAGAACCACCACATCTTCTTCCCGTTCATCGGCGGCGTCGACGACCGCGTCGCCCTCCGCATCGTGCTGCAGCTGGCCAAGAGCGCGCATATCACGGCGTCCATCGTCCACATTAACTGCGGGGGCGAGCCGGCGGAGGGCAGCCAGCCCACGACCTCGACCGATGACGGGTCGCGTCAGCAGCAGCAGCACAAGGGCGGCGCCGAGGTCAGCATCTCGGCCGAGGACGCCGGGCTACTGGCTACCCTGCAGGGCTCGCTGCCCCAGGAGCTGATTGGCCGCGTGGTGTTCAGCGAGGTGGCGGTCGCCTCGGGGACGGGGCTGGCGGAGACGGTGGCGCTGGCGCAGAAGGCGGTCGGGCAGACGTCGAATAACGCCGGTGACATGGTCGTCTTGGGGCGTCGGCATGTCCGGCTGGGGGACTCGGCGGCGGCGGACAGCGCGAGCTCTGTCGGTGTGCCGGACTTGAAGAGGACGGTTGGCACGGTGGCGGAGCAGTTAGTGGTGCTGGGGGTCAAGGCGAGTATCTTGGTTATCCAGGCGGGGGGAAGGGGGGTGGCGATGTGATTTTTGTTTTTGCATTTGGGCAAGTTACCAGGGTAATGGCGGTTAGGCAAATCCGGGACTGGGAGAAATATGCTTTGGAGTCGGCGAGCGACAGCATAGCCTTGCGGGTTTCTTGGATAGATGCGTCTGTTCTGGGGCTCCACGAATTGGCAGGTGTTGCGGCATAGGGCAAGACAGCGCTGGGTCTCGGGATCATGACATTCGGTCGCTACGCAGGGGCAGAGATAGCTATATACATGGTACAGATGGGAATTTGGTTAGCACCAGCGGCGGAGGTATCTACCCAGGATATTTTTGAATGTGGATCTGGGCTCTGGATATTGCAGCGTTGTTGTTGGATAAACAGCAAGTTGTCAAAACCCCCATGGTTCAAGTGTTTTCTCGTGACGCATCGTGATGAATGCTTCTTGAATCATCTAACAAAGTGCTTTTGCAACATAGGGTTGACAGGAAGCACAGGTTCGATTTTAGCGCCGACACATTTCCAAACACTAGGTTCTAGCCAGTTACCAAACTGCCACCCCTGGCTTGTTGTGTTCGTTCTTTCAAACACCCACCGCCACCGCGCACAATGATGCTCGGCCCTGCCCTGGCATTAGCTCAGGGCCAGATGTCGACAGCACCCCGCAGATCCCTTGATCTCTCGTCTGGGAGTATGCCGGGACGCTTGGGGTTATTTTCTTGGGGTCTCTGCAAAGCTTTGAAGTTGGGGAAACCTGGGCAGGGCCAGGCTGTTTGACGTGATCCCCGTGTTTGACAGGAAACAGACAAGTCCCGTCGCTTTTGGGAAACATCCCCAAACCTCCCGGCCGGGCAGTCTGTCAAGTGAGGTCAAGGGACAATGACCCAATCGGAGGAGAGAATCCAGGGACGATGTTGTTCCTGGTTAGGACTTTAAAAGCCGTAACATAACGGCAGTTTTAACAGGGCTGGCAAAGGCCCTCTCGAGGCCCCGAGCGCCGAGGCCCTGCCCTGCCCGGCCTGCAAGTGTGCCTTGAGGTCCCCGGATGCCAAGGAAGGCCATCGCACCCTTCCCCCCACATGGAAGGGCGGGCTGGTCTGTGCGGGGGAGATGGAAAACCGCCATTCGGTCGTCGGCTGCGGCTCTGGAACCTCCCCATCTTCTCTCGGACACACCTTGCAAAAGTCCTCTCGGCGACTCGGCAGACCCGCGCCCTCATCGAATAAGCTTATATCATTTTGTCGTGCGGTCCCACGAACCCCTCCTCCACCCTCCAGCCACCATCATCGATCTCACTGCTCCCACAACTACGCCCCCGGCCTCCTCATGACGCGCCGCTCTGCGCTGCCACTCCGACCTGTTCCAAGCGACCGATAGCCGCAACGGCCGACGCCAGCCCAACCCAACCCGCTCCTGTCGTAGCCTCGCTGTCCAATCAGCCCGACCCGACGACCCGAGGCAGACCATCTGCTCGAATCGACTACACTCCTACCCGTCCAACCCCGCCATCTCGACACCCCATCGTCCGCCGTCAAGATGATGCCGAACCCGCATGTCTACGGACATCACCAGTATCCCCAGGCCGACACGGCCTGGCTCCACCAGCAGACGAACCACCAGCACCACGCCCAGGCCGCCGCCGCCGCCGCGAATGTCGCCCAGCAGCAGCACTACAGCCGCCTCGCCGGTGCCCACAGCAACGTCAGCGCGCTCAGTGCCGGCCACGTGCAGGAGACGGCCGTCGAGTCTGTCTCGGAAGACAACCGCCGCACCCTCCAATACATTGCCGATCTCCTCAACGAGAGCACTCGCGAGACGGCTCTGCTGGAACTCAGCAAGAAGCGCGAGCAAGTCCCTGAGCTTGCCCTTATCCTGTGGCACTCTTTTGGTACGGACCACCTGTGCACTTGGTGCAAACCCCGCTTTCCACGGTCCAAACGCCCGAGGCTTGTCATGGTTCGAAAACTAACCCCGTCTTCCCTAGGTGTCATGACGTCGCTGCTCCAAGAGATCATCAGTGTCTACAACCTCCTCAACCCGTCGCAGCTCACGGCGGCGGCCTCGAACAGGGTGTGCAACGCCCTGGCCCTGCTGCAGTGCGTCGCGTCGCATAATGAGACGCGAACCCTCTTCCTCAGTGGTCAGCACCCCCCCTTACCCCTTACCTCGGTGTAGCTGGTGTGTTGAGCCGAAGCTGACGTGTCGCGTAGCTCACATCCCCCTCTTTCTCTACCCGTTCCTAAACACGACGTCCAAGTCGCGACCGTTCGAATATCTCCGGCTCACTTCGCTGGGTGTCATTGGCGCGTTGGTCAAGAACGACTCGAGCGAGGTTATCAACTTCCTCCTGACGACTGAGATCATCCCACTGTGCCTGCGTATTATGGAGACGGGCAGTGAGCTCAGCAAGACCGTTGCGATCTTCATTGTTCAGAAGATACTGCTGGACGACAACGGTCTCAACTACATCTGCGCCACATACGAACGCTTCTACGCTGTCGGCACTGTCCTCAGCAACATGGTTGCACAGCTGGTTGAGCAGCAAACGGCTCGGCTCCTCAAGCATGTGGTTAGGTGCTTCCTCAGGTACGTGTCTAGGCGCTTTGTCCCGTCTTGCTGATGGCCGACAAACTAACTGTAAACTAGGCTGAGCGATAATGCGCGGGCCCGCGAGGCACTGCGCCAGTGCCTCCCCGAACCTCTCCGCGACCACACGTTTTCGTCGGTTCTGCGTGACGACGCGGCTACCAAGCGCTGCCTCACTCAGCTCCTGATCAATCTGTCAGAGAACGGGGCCGATGCCGCCGGATCCCTTGGCCTCTAGCAGTGTATGCCCAGCATCGGTGTTCCGGCCCGTTATCTTGGCTACGAAACAAACTACTAAAATGTCCAGTCCGTTAGTCGAGGGAGCCCCTCCCCCGCCTCCGGCGTTGGGGGGGACATGAAGATACCCACTCGCTCGTTTTCACCATGTCAGGCGCGGTGTCAAAGACCAGCGCAAAAGATGGTCAAGCTTGCGGGTTTGAGCAAGGGTTTCCAGGCGAGACACAATTCGCGTTCAAAGACACCATTTCGGTTGTTGTATTTCTGACAGGCGGGCGGAAAGGATTGCAGAAAAAGCCTTGTGTTTTGGGTTGGCTTCTTAATCATGGTCCTGGGCGGGGGTTAGGAGGAATGGGTTGGTTGGCTGTCAAGCGACAGAAGGAAAAGAATACACCCCCGAAGCGAGGAGGGAAGGGTGAAACGACGGGCGACACAGACGCATTGTTTTCCTTGACTTTTTACACGAGGCCAGCGCGGAGGGGGATCAGGGCGTTACGGGCGGAGGCGTCTGGTTTTCTTTGGGGGGGGTTGGATTTTATACGTCCGAGAAGGAGGGGGTTACGGGAGGGGGATATATCAATGTCGGGTTTCCTTCGTGGAGAGGAGATGGGGAGGGAAAGGGGCGGAGTTTCTGTCCTTGCTCTTCTCATCTCCGCTCTGGCACTCTCGGAAGCATGGCTTTAGCATAGCAAAGGCGGGGGGAAAGGGTTTCTTCGTTCTGTTTGTTTCTGGGCATTTTCGAGGGTTCCCTCCCGGTAGTTTGTCGGGGCTCTCGACCGTCGCGGGCGGGATGTGGCTCGGACGGCGTCGGGGGTCTTGAAGTAGAGGGGGGAGGTTGACAGAAGGGAAGCGGTGGAAGAGGAGGAGGCTGTTGTATGATGGATGTGTATGTAGGGTTTGTAAGGTAGATACGAGAAGCGAATCAGCGGATTTGATACCCCGTGATGGCGGTTTCTTGGGGCGTGTCACTGTGTGATGTCTTAACCTTGACAGGTGGTTACAAGGGAGATGGAATCCTGAGCAGTTGAGTTTGAGTTCTGACTAAGGCGGGCAGATTCTTGGCTGAAGGAGAGATGCAATCCAAAGATCTAAAGCAACCTGATCAATCCTCCGAGTCTCCTTTCTGGGGTGACAGGCATATGGCATCGACCAAAAACTCTACTGTTAACTTTAAAATTCTGCCGCCGTTTCTCACTCCCATCAGCGAACCACCTCGACGTACTGGACTCGAATTTCCCATCAAGTAGTTTCAGTACCAGGCATGGTTGCTCGGCGGGAACTCTGCAGCCCATCAGCCACCGAGAAAGTGGTGTGGCGACCCCCCCCCCCCGGAGGAAATGCATGAAATGAAAACCTCCACTGCATGGACCAATTGGAGGACCGATGTACGGTATCGTGATTTCGCGCTACGTCACTCCCTCCCGAGCGTCTCGTTTCCGACACCACCTCCTCGTCCACGATCATCTCCCCTCCCCAATGATGATGGGTGCGCGCCGCGATTCCGCTCTCGTAGTACCACCACAGGCCCAAAGATGGGGCAACAGACGGACGGCAACCATGCGCCGAGATCATTTCGACCTACATCATTGTAACCCGACCCGACCACAGCACAATATTTCCCCGCCTTGGAGCAGCGTTGCATGCCCCGTGGTCGTGTGATGCAATGGTAGGTTCGCGATCTTGGCTGGTGGTCACCACCCATCTGCCGGTCGGTCGATGCCAAAAAGACTGCCTGCAAGGGACGGGAACGGGGAGACGAGGATTAAACGCACGTCTTATTAACACAGGCATGTACGGACGCGGAGGGAGATGCGCTTCTCTTGGGGGATGGGGCTTGGATGCTCCAATTGGTCGCACGACCACTTTGCCGTGTAAGTGGTTCCTGTTCCTGGGGCCGAATGGCTGGTCCATGTCTGGATTTGCCCCTCGGGGTCAGGCCCAGGGGTACGACCTGGGATGGGAGATCAAGCTTCCGTTGAGCGGCCCCTCGTGACGACGACCAGTGAGGTCTGGAGGGGAAGCAAGTGCTACCCTTGGCCATATACCACCATACCATGCCCGTGTGGTGTTGCATTTCCTCCATGTACGGGGATTAAGGGGGCACGGGTCTGATGCTGTTTAAGTGAGAGTACCCGCCCCCTCCCTCTTACTCCCCTCTTCTCTTTCCTGGATCTTTGGTGCTTGAGATCATGGGATTGCTCAGCTGGTCGGGTCTTGTCCTACCTCCTCTCACTCGTTTTTGAGCTGTGGCTTGTGGTCTTGTTCAGCCGACGCTTGGTCTTGGGTTCGTATTTCCTGGGGTTTCTTGCAGGAAAAGTCTGGTGTTGAGGATAGATCGACCGCAAGGAGATATCAAAGGACCACTATAAGGACGAAGGCGGTCAATTGTTAGAAAGCCATTTCAACATCGACATACAACACCCGGCATCATGTCGTCACCGTCCAGAACCTACGGCCGAGGGCCGCGGGGCTTCACGTCTCTCCTCCTCGCCATCGTCACCCTCCTGGCCTTTCTCCAGCTCGGATCTGCCTCACCCTCCCGAAGCTCCCCCCGAAACCCCGCCGATGAACCCCTTCATGGCCGCCAGACCTCCACCGGCGACAAGTACCTCGTCGGTGTCGGCAAAGGTGACATCACCGGCCCGGTCGTCGAGATCAACTTTGCCGGCTACGCCTCCACCGATCAAGTCGGCACCGGCCTGCGCCAGCGCATCTTCTCACGCGCCTTCATAGTCGGCGAGGTCGGCAACCCCCGAGCCCGCTTCGTATATCTCGTGCTCGACACCCAGTCGGGCGACACGGCGCTGCGCAACGGCATCCTCGAGGGCGTCGCCGCGCTGGGACCAGCGTACTCCATGTACGGCCGGTCCAACATCGCCGTCACGGGAACGCACTCGCACAGCGGGCCGGGCGCGTGGTTCAACTACCTGTTGCCACAGGTCACGAGCCTCGGGTTTGACAAGCAGAGCTACCAGGCTGTGGTGGACGGGGCAGTGCTGTCCATCAAGAGGGCACACGAATCTCTTCAGGAGGTTTGCTCCCCCTTTTTTTTTTTTCGTGGGGTTGGTTCGGTACTAACGGGAACAAGGGCTTCCTCGATTTCGGCACAACCACCATCCCAGACGCCAACCTCAACCGCAGCCCCTGGGCATACCTTGCTAACCCTGCCGAGGAGCGCGCCCAGTACGCCGACGACGTCGACAAGGCGCTCACGCTGCTGCGGTTCAAGCGGGCGTCGGACAGCAAGAGCATCGGCGTGTTGACGTGGTTCGCAGTCCACGGGACGTCGATGCTGGGCAACAACACGCACGTCAGCGGCGACAACAAGGGTGTCGCCGCCATTCTGTTTGAGAAGTCGGTCAAGGGAGATCCGCAGGCGGCCGAGGGCTTTGTGGCGGGCTTCTCGCAGTCCACCGTGGGAGACACGACGCCGAACGTCCTCGGTGCCTACTGCGACGACGGCTCCGGGCAGATGTGCAGCTTCGAGTCGAGCACCTGCGCCGACGGCAAGTCGCAGGCGTGCCATGGCCGGGGACCCGCATTCCAGAAGCTTGACCTCGGCGTCTCGAGCTGCTTCGAGATCGGCCGTCGCCAGTTTGCCGGCGCCAAAGCGCTCTACGTATGCCAACCCCCCCCTTCCCCGTCCTCTTTTCATCGCTGATACCCTCCCCCGCAGAACACCCCCGCCTCCCTCACCCCCATCGTCGGCGCTACCGTCTCCTCCGTCCACCACTACAACGACATGAGCTACCACACCTTCCCACTCCCCAACGGCACCATCGCGCAGACCTGCCCCGCCGCCCTCGGCTATTCCTTCGCCGCCGGCACCTCCGACGGCCCCGGCGCCTTCGACTTCACCCAAGGCGACTCCGGCGCGCCCTCGGCCAACCCCATCTGGAGCCTCATCTCATCCCTCCTCCGCGCCCCGTCCCCAGCCCAAGCCGCCTGTCAGCAACCCAAGCCCATCCTCCTCGATGTCGGCGAGCTCTCGGCGCCCTACGCCTGGTCCCCCAACATCGTCGACGTCCAGACCCTCCGCGTCGGCCAGCTCCTCATGATCATCTCCCCCTCGGAGGCCAGCACCATGGCCGGCCGCCGCTGGCGCACCGCCGTGCGCGACGCCGCCGCCTCCACGGGCGTCACTCCGCCCGGCGTCGCCCCTCTCGTCGTGCTCGCCGGCCCCGCCAACACCTACGCGCACTACGTCGTCACGCCAGAGGAGTACGACCGCCAGCGCTACGAGGGCGCGAGCACCCTGTACGGCAAGTGGACGCTGCCGGGGTACGTCCACCTCACGCTGGCGTCGCTGAAGTTCTTGCGCCCAGATGCGGCGGGTGCGCAGCCGCCGGCGGGGCCGACGCCGCCGGATAATAGGGCGCGGAGCCTGAGCTTTATATCGAGGGTGTTGTTCGATAGTGCGCCGGCGGGCAAGAAATTTGGGCAGGGCACGGTGTCGCCCGCGGGCGAGTATGCGAGGGGGGCGGTGGTGAGCGCGACTTTTGTGGGGGCGAATCCGAGGAATGAGCTGCGGCTGGGAGGGACGTTTGCGGCGGTCGAGAGGCGGAGGGGGACGGGGTGTGGGAGAGGGTGAAGGATGACGAGGACTGGGGGCTGGTGTATGAGTGGAAGAGGACGAATGTGGTACTGGGGTGGAGCGAGGTGACGATTCGGTGGGAGACGGCGGGAGAGGAGGCGGGGAGGTATCGGATTAGGTATTATGGCGATGCGAAGGGGGTGATTGGGGGGGTCAAGGGGTTTGAGGGGGTGAGTGGGGAGTTTGTGCTTGTTTAATGTCCTATGTAAGGGGTAATGGTAATGTCTTATTTTATTTAGTATCTGACTGGAGCTATAGCAGCCAAACGATAGATTATGATGTTTCCGGCATCTTTTGCCTTTTTGATGATTCGGAGGTTGTCGTTGAAGTTGAGGTGGTGAGCAAGGAGAGGTAAATTCGCCCGAATAGTGCCCAATCTGGACTAGTGCCGATCTGGTCGCCGTCACTGCCGAGTTTGCCAATCTGATTCCTTCCTCGAGGATCAATCTCGCCGAGTGCGACCCGATGGGAAGGCGCAGGTCAAACAAAGAGGAAGATCCCTTCCGCTGCTGCTTGCCGTCCATTACCGCAATGGGGACAGCGGCAAGACCCACTCGGCTTGGAACGTCAGCAGCTGTCTCGAGTCGTGGTTACACCTTCCCGGAAGGCAGCCGACGACATCTGTTCAGCGAAAATGGCTCCTTCCATCTCCACATAGCAATCTGAATCTGGGAAGCTGCAATTCTCATCGAGTCTCAAAATTGGCAAGATGGATGTCGAGCTGGACCCACTATGGCACGACCTCGACTGGTTCGTTCCACCGTCTTTCATCTCATCCCGTCCTCCTTCACCTTCTCCCTCACCGTCACCTTCACCTTCACCACCATAAAAAATGTGAAATCTGATAATACTGTGCAGGGCCATTGGCCAGATGCTCATCATGGGATGGGACGGCACTGAAGTCACGCCCCAGATCCGCCATCTTATCCAGGACCACCACCTGGGGTCCATCCTCCTGACGGCCAAGAACCTCCAATGTTGTGCTGCCGTCCCTCCCCCCCCTCCAAGCCCATGCTGACGACGCCCTCGCCCTAGCCGCCCACCAGACAGCACGACTAGTGCACGAGTTGCAGACCATCGCCCACCAGGCCGGCCATCCCCAGCCGCTGCTCATCGCATTGGACCAAGAGAATGGCGGCGTCAACAGCCTCTTCGACGAAGACTACATCTGCCAGTTCCCCAGCTCCATGGGCCAGGCTGCTGCTGGCAATGCCGACCTGGCCTACCGGGTGGCCAAAGCCACAGCGATCGAAGCCTCGGCTGTCGGCGTCAACCTGATCCTCGGCCCCGTTCTCGACGTCCTGACCAATGCCCGTTACCAGCCGCTGGGCGTGCGTGCCATCGGGGACGACCCCCAGGAGACTTCGCAGTACGGCATCGCCGCCATGAATGGTTACAAGGACGCCGGCGTCGCGACGTGCGGAAAACATTTTCCTTCGTACGGGAACCTGGACTTCCTCGGTTCCACCTTGGACATTCCCGTCATCACCCAGACGCTCGAGGAGCTCTCGCTGAGCGCTCTCGTCCCCTTCCGCAACGCTATCGCCACGGGGAAGCTGGATGCCATGTTTGTCGGCGGGTGTGGAATCTCTAATCCGTCCATGAGCGTTAACCACGCTTGCCTCTCGGAGCAGGTCGTGGATGACCTGCTCAGAAACGAGCTCGGCTTTGCCGGGGTCGCCATCTCGGAGTGTCTGGAAATGGAGGCCCTCCGAACTGAAATAGGAGTCAAGACGGGGACAGTCATGGCGGTCGAGGCGGGCTGTGATTTGGTGCTTCTCTGTCGCGCCTACGACGTGCAGCTCGAGGCCATTGCGGGACTCAAGCTCGGGGTGGAAAACGAGCTGATCACCAAGGAGCGCATCTACACCTCCTTGAAGCGAGTGCTACGCATGAAAGTGACCTGCACGTCGTGGACCAAGGCCCTGAATCCTCCGGGGATAGCTCTCTTGTCCAAGATACACCCAAGTCACCTGGCCCTGTCACTTAAGGCATATGACGACTCCATCACCGTCATGAGAGACGCGGATAAAATACTTCCCCTGAACGAGTTAATGCATCAAGAGGAGGAACTACTCCTCCTCACCCCTTTGGTCAAGCCTCTTCCCGCATCCGCCATGACCAAGAGAATCCTCGAGGGCAAGAACAAGGCCAACGCACCGCAGAGCATACACGACCAATGGATCCATAACCACAGAGGGGCTATCATGAGCGGTGAGGGTGTTTTCAGGGAGTTTGGAAAGTCCTTGGCCCGCGCGCGCCACGGGAAACTTCTCCACACGTCCTATACGGCAAACGGTGTACGACCAGGTGAGAGAGCCTGCTTGCCCTGGTTTCCACGCTGTCGTGGCTGACACGGAGCAGTCCACGAGAATCTCATTCAGCGAGCATCGTGCATCATAATCGTGACAGCGGATGCCAATCGTAACCTCTACCAGCTCGGTTTCACCAAGCACGTCGCCATGATGTGCTCGATGCTGAGAGCCACAGGCCAAAGGAAGTCACTGGTCGTAGTTGCCGTCAGCTCCCCATACGACTTTGCCATGGACAAGACCATCGGCACGTACATTTGCACCTTTGACTTTACCGAAACCGCCATGTCCTCTCTTGTCCGAGCCCTGTTCGGAGACTTCACCCCCCGAGGCACGCTTCCCGGCACGCTGAGGAAGAGCAGAAAGAGCGCCAAGTCGAGACAGCACTGGCTAGTGGAGGCGTACGACCGGGAACGAGACCGACACGGCCTCCAAGATCTCATCCATGCCCTCGCCCGCGCTGGCGCCTCAAACCAACAGTTCCTTCAAGCCACCAACGCCGGCGCCTTCGAGCTGGCCAACCCCAACATCGACGAGGCGCACTTCGTCGTGCGAAACAGCAGCACCCAGGCCCTCTACGGCTTCTGCGCCGCCTACTTCTCCAAAGGCGTCGGCATCCTCGGCGCCATCTTCGTCGACCCCGCCAAGCGTAACCTCTCCATCGGTCGGTCCCTCCACCGCCGCGCCCTCCGCGCCCTCACCCAACGCCCCGGCCTCACCAAGCTCCAACTCGGCCTCGGTTTCCCCGGCGTATTCCTCGGAATCCCTGTCGACGACAACACCGCCGCCCTCAAATCCTGGTTCGCCACCACCGGCAGCTGGGACCTGCAGCTCCCCAAGCGCCTGACGAACCTGGCCATCCCCGACCTAGCCGGCTGGGCCGCGCCCGAAGCGCTCCTGCAGAGCCTCCACCGCGCCGGCATCACCTTCGATCTCCTCCACGGCCCCGACAGCGCCGCCGAGAGCGTGCTCACCCACGTCGCCACGCACGCGGCGGGGCCTGAGGTGTTTGAGCTATACCGGCTGGCGCTGCAGGAGAGCCGGACGTGCGGCGTCGTGCGCGCCAAGAGCGCGGTGGACAGCCTGCTGGGGACGGTGGTCGTTTGCAGCCCAGGGAGCGCGCTCGCGGGGCACCTGCCGGCGCTGCAGCCGGCGGGGACGATGGAGATGGTGGGGGGTGTCGTGGCGCCTGTGGTGCCGGCGACGGCGCAGGCGACGTTGGTCTTGCAGGGGTTGGCGTTGATGGGGGCGAGGCAGAATAAGGCGCACAAGGCGGGTCGGAGTGTGATGAGCTGGGTGGGGGAGGAGGCGGTGGATGGGTTGTTGGGGATGGGGTGGGAGGTGGTGCAGGCGTTTGAGCAGGTGTCGAATTCGCCTGAGAATGTGAGTTTTTAGGGCAGGGTGGATGGGTGGGTGTTACTTTGACTTGTTCTCCGAGTTTGGTGTATATTTGGGATGGTGATGGTGTCACATGGTTATTCTGTTGTCTGCTTGTCTCATCCCCTTTTTTTCACAACGGGATCAGGTATTCAGTGATTGGCATCGAGATTGTCTCTTAGTCTGATCGGTCACCCCTTATTCTGATTCAATGCCTACCGTATTTGTTAATTCATCCTCTTCTCGGGCTTCCTCGATTTTGTGTATTGCGCGTTTTGTCATTGTCCCAAGTTCCCATGTTTGGCCCCAGCCCCTTTCCGATTTGTCTGCGAAATAGAGAGGATAATTTACCGTCCACATGTCTCCAATGCGTAGAGTCCTGAAGGATTCACAGAGTTGGCAAGGAAGAGGAGGGGTACTTTGTGACACCGTTCCCACAGACCCCATTGCGCTTCACCACCTGGAAACAACAGCCTGTCTTTTCCACGAAGGGTGCAATGCGATCAATCAATCGCGCCGACATCAGCCAATGTAACTCGGCTCGGCCCTCACCCGGGAATATTTTTGGAACCGCCAACACCGAGTCGCTAAACACCAAACCAAGGGACGAAAAACGAACGTGACGACGACAACAGCGACCGAGATATCAATCCAGCCAAGTCAATTGTAGCAGTGGGAGCGAAACGGGCGATGATGGTTGCGCATCAATCAGCCGTCTGAGAAATGATCAGAATAGATGGCCAGCTTCAACCTCCCCCCAACGAAGCTGGCGATGGACGCTGAAGCCTTCGACGCCGCCGCCCTAGACTTTGACGAGTCGATATTGTACGTCCCGCCCGCCCCCAGCTGAACGACCCCCAATTACACCCCCCAAACTAACCCCCCAACCAATCCCCAGCGCCAACGAGCTCTCCATCGACGACTTCGACCCCTTCCCCACCTTTGACGATCCCTTCTCCTACCCCTACGACCCCCCTCCCCCCACCCACCACGCCCACGCCCACGCCCACGCCCACGCCCACGCCCACGCCCACGCCCACGCCCACGCCCACCACCCCGGCTCCCCCCTAACGGCGGCCCCCCCTCCCCCTCCCCCCCCTCCCCCCCAACCCTCGACACCAAACTCCTCAGCTTCACCCCCTCCCCCACCTCCCCGTCCTCCCCCACCTCCTCCACCCCTCCACCAACCTCCCCGTCTCCCCCGCCATCATCTTCGAACTCTACGGCCTCTTCTTCGTCGCCGAGGACGTCACCGCCCCGCCCGCGGCCCCGCGGCCCCTCGAACTCACCTGCTACCGCCGCAACCTGTGGCAATGCGCCGGGCAGATCGTGCTCCCGGCGTGCACAGCACCATTCATGCTCGTCGACGACGCGCGGCGTGTCCCCGTCGCGGAGCTGGTGGCGACGGTGTCGGCCGTGGAGAGCATCGAGGGGAGGGAGGTGGAGATTATTTCGGTGCCGTGGAAGGGGGGAGGCAGTGGGGTGGGGGGGCCGCCGCCGGGGGTGACGGTGGCGGAGGACGGGAGGGTGGGGTGGAAGAGGTTGCAGTTTAAGAGCGCGACGGCGAATAATGGGCGGAGGAAGGGGGTGCAGCAGCATTTTGTGGTGAGGGTGAGGTTGTGGGCGAGGGTGGAGGGGGGTTGGTGGAGGTGGCGGAGGTGAGGTCGGGGCCGGTGATTGTGAGGGGGAGGAGTCCGAGGAATTTTGATGGGAGGGGGGATGTGGCGGTGGGGGAGGGGGGTGGGGGGAAGAAGGGGGCGCCGAGTGTTTGCGTACAGGTTTGGTTTATCCCTTGTTCTTTGAGTTCATTGGTAGGGGAGGAGGGTATTGACGTGCAACCTAGGAATCCCCCGACTGGCCGACGACACCCAACCCCTTTCCTACCGCCGCTTCAGCTTCAACCAACTCCCACCCCCAAAAGAGACTCGCCATCTCCCCCACACCTCCCCGCCCACCAGTCCCATCATGGGACAGCACCCCCAAGTCCCACACCAAATCACCAACCACCTCCACCCCCCGTGCCTCCGGCCCTATCACCCTCCCGCTCTCCGAAGACGACCGCAGCCCTCCTCCAACAACAACCGCTACCCGCTCCTCCACCTCCACCTCCGAGACGCCAACCCGACCTGGATTCCCAACGCATACCAAACAAGAGAACCCACCACCACCATCAGACCCCACCACGACAACAGATGAGGACATGCTCTACGAGTATTTCCCTCTCAGCCTAGATGACTGGTAAACCCCCCCACCCCCCCAACTAAGCTGGGAAGAGCCCAAGTGCTGACTCTCCATGTCTGCAGGATGCCCCCCGTCGACGCTGTCTACCGCCCGCACGTGGTGCACCACACGCTTGTGCCGCCCGAGGTGAGGGCGCAGCAGGCGAGGGGGAGGGGGAAGCGGTATTTTGCTGCTGAGTAGTGGTGGTACCTACTTATTCTTTTGGGATTATGATGTGAATAGGGCTGCGGGTGGGTGTGCGGGGGATGTAACTTTATGGGGACTCGGAGGGTGGCTTTGGTAGAGTGCTTGCGCAACTTGACTGACGGTTCGAGTTTTGGGGGAGTGAGTTATATGGGTCTGGAATTCGTTAAATTTTTTGCGATTCGCTTTTATTGCCCTCTTCCTTCTCAGTGCAATGTAATTATGACATATGCTATGCTGACTAGAGGATGAGAGGGGAGTGTTTGGCTTTTGATGTCGAGTGTCATTCGCCCTCCGGGGGGGGGGTAGCTGCGCTGGGTGTTGACCGTTGGCGGAGCTGCATGGAGCGTTTAGAAAGTAGAAATATTCAAGAGGGGAAGTACGATGAACAGATGAACAGTTGCAGTTGCTCTCGTTCCATGTCGTCATGGAGATTATGAGTGCTACCTATGACAAGCCAACTATCGAATAACAAGGCAGCATACACAGTAGATGCTACTGCTGCTGCTGGTAATGCTACATGCGTACGTGCTCAAGCCAGAGACGGGTACTCGGTGTTGCGGAGAGAAATGAAATAAAACGAATGTGCGCGTGGTATTCTGGTATCCAACTCAACCCACTCCTTTTCCCACTCTTTTCTGCCGTCAACGACTCTTGACTCCAACCCCATTCAATACCTCAACATAACCCCCCGACTCGGCTTCCTCTCATGCAGCCAATGCGTCGCGCCCTTCCTCCTCGACACCCCCCTCCACAGCCTCTGCACCCGAAACGCCGCCATGGGATCCACGTCGTTCTCAATCGCCGCAATCTGGGCAAGAATCTCGGCGTGGCGGGCCTGACTCGTCTTGGCTTTGCGGCCGCGGGCACGGCGGGCGAGGGCTTCGGCGTCGTCCTGCTCCAGGACGGCGGAGCTCACGTGCGTGATGTTCGGGGTCCAGAGGCCCTTTTGAGCGGACTGGGACGGCGTGGCCGTCGGAGGAGTCCAGAGGTGGAGTGATGGTTTGCGTGCGCTCCCGGGGGCGGTGGGGGGAGTGGGCTTCGCGGTCGGTGCCTGGACCCTCGTCGAGCGAGATCGCGCCATGGAAACGCGACGCTGCAGCTGCGCGACGACTTCCGCCGCCGAGGGGATGACGCTTTCGGTCTCGACTTCCGGTACCGGGATCACGGGCGGCTGGTAGCTGACCGAGGTGCGGCGAGCGTACTCTTGCTGCGCGGCTTGCTGGACAAACAGGCGCTCCTGCTCGAGGGCCTCGATCTGCGCCATGATGGATGGGGGGACGTCATTGCTGGGCTGGGACTCGGGGTCGCGGATTTGGGCGCGGATCTCTTCCTTGCGCTTGCTGTCGCCTTGACTGGAGTTGGAGCTGTCGGAACGACCGAGACCGCGGGTTCGGCTGGCGGCGCGCGAGGCGGGACGATCGCGCGTGCTCACTCGGGAGCGCTGGCGGCGGAGGGACGGGCGGGAGCTCAGGGAGGGGTAAGAAAGCCGAATGGCCTCTTGGAGAGCTGCGTCCCACTCCGCGGGGGTGGCGCGCCGGCGTTGGTAGCTGGCGGCGATGGCGTCCTTGAGCGCGGCGTCCCAGTCAGCGGGGGTGGCGGTAGCGGGTTTGGTCCAGAGGGAGTTGGTGTCGAGGGACTTGGTGATGGGCGAACCGGTCCAAAGGGAGGTGGAGGTGAGCGTGTCGAGCACTCTGGCTTCCGATGGCCGGGGTGCGCGGGTGATCTCCTTGGCTGCCGGCTCTGCGGAAGTGGTGCGATAGTCGGAGCGGCGGGGATCAGGCACGAACAGGCCAGCCCTAGCTGGGGAGGACTTTACGGGGAATTTCCACAGGCCTCTCGAAGTTGTCTTGACCGTCTTCGTCCAGAGTGATTTGGAGGCGAGCTTGTCCAGGGGCTTGAACTCCACGGGGCGAGGCGCGCGGACAATGTATTGGGCTGCGGGCTCTGCCGAGGTCGTGCGGTAGTTAGTGCGGTTCGGGTCAGGGGTGAACAGGCCATCCTTGGAGGGCATGGCCTTGGTAGGGGCCGTCCACATGCCGACAGGAGTGGGCTTAGACTTTGCAGCCCTCTTGTTGTCTGCGAGACGGGGGATCTGGGAGAGCTTGGGAACCGGCGCAAGTGCGGACTCAGCGACAGTCGTGGCCTGAGGGGCAGCACGGGGAATCTTGGAGGCTTTGGGGTTGGAGGGCAACCCGTAAACGGTCGGCTTCAGCGACGGTGCTGGCGGCGCGGCCTTGTACTCATCCTCCAGACTCCTGAAAGTAGAGCCATCATCATCCACAACGATGGCCTGTGACCTGCCCTTCGGCTTCGCCGAGTCGGCCTGCTTCAGATTGAGCTGGCGGGGCTGCTCAAAGAGAACCTCCCTGGGGTCGGCAAGGCCGATGACGATCGACTGATCGCTAGAACGACGCCTATCATCGTCCGAAGGAATATCGTCCAAGTACTCCTCGACAACCGACGTCGGAAGCGCAGGCGGGAACATGCTCCTGGTAGAGGGGACATTATCCGTCTTGAGAAGGCTGGCAATCTCCCAGAGCGTGGTCTCGTCGAAGCCATCGTCGCTCTCTTCACCATCTTCCGAGTTCTCGTCATCATCATAGTCGTCAAAAAACGAAGAGGAGTACTCGGCCGACTCGAGCTGCTTGGAGCGCTGCTCGAGGTTTGCCGAGGGACCTCCCGAGGCCATGGTCCCGGGCATGGCCATGTAAGTCGAGCGGCTGTTCTGAACAAACGCAGTGTCGGACCTCTCGCCCCAGGGGAACTGGTAGATACCAAGAGTTCCCCTCTTGTCTGGGAGGGGCTGCGGGCTCTCCAGAATATCCGGAAGAAGCGTCATGCGCTTGTTGCGTCGAGGCGGACGTTGGGTCAATGGCCGGGGAGCCTTCTGGGATTGCACGTCGGGAATTCCCTGGCTCGAGAATCGCGAAGGGTTGGCTGGCGGCGCGGCCGAAGCCCATGCAGGGCGCCAAAGGCCGGCCCCGTTGTGGTTGACATGGGAGTATGGCTTTCGCCAGAGAGTGGTGCTGTGGATCTCAAGGGGAGTCGACTCCTTCCGCTGGGCCGGGCGGATGGAGAGCCCGGGAAGCGGGGCCTCCTGGGCCGGGGCGGCCTTTTGGATGCGAGCCCACAAAAGGCGCTTCCTCGCCGGAGGTGCAAACTGCTTGGGCTTCCACAGCGACACCATAGATCTCGGTCTTTGGGCTTTCTGGGTCGGGGGGCTAGCTCGCACGGGCACCGGTGGGGCCACCTCCGCATCGGACTGATCCGACTCGGGAGGCGTGGGGCTGCCGAGGTGAGCACCATGTTGAGGCGTAGAAACGGTCAGGTAGCTGGCGTTGCGGGTGCGCAAAATACCCTCAGTAACTTCCATGTACTCGGTTTGGGCCTCCGTCAGGCGCTTCTGCCAGGTGTTGTTCGTCCGCTCTGCCGGAGGGCTCCATGTAGCCGCGTCGGCGGGCTTGACGCCACTGTTCCTCATCTTGGCCCGGCGCGAGTTTCTACGGTCTTGCGCGATGCTGGTCCTTGTGCTGGGCTCTTTGGAGACGGTGGTGTTTTCGAGGCGCGAGATCCGATGGCCAGGGGAGGTGGTCTGAACACTTGTCATCGAGTCCCGAAGATCGTGCTTCATCTCCTTCCAGTGATCTTCCTGTTGGCCCATCTCCCTCTCGAGATCCTCGAGGAGTGCCAGGCGGTGGGACGGGCTGTTCATCGACTCTCTGTTGGAGTCCTCGAGCTTCTTCAGCTGGGCCTGGATCTCCTGCAGAGCGTGCTCGGGCGACTCTAGCGGCGACGGCTCAGCCAGGATGACGATCTTGTTCCTGCTGACAACCCCGCTCAACTGAAGAGGTGTAGGGGGAGGCATCTTTCTTGACCGCGTCTTCTCTCTAGCCGAGAATGTGGGGCACTCATCACCAACGCGACGGTGCCACTGGCTGGGAGAGGGCGTGGTTCGTTCAATCTCGGGGGTCTTCTTGGCATCATCCATAAACCAGGACTGACGGCTGTCGAACTGAAGCTCACCAAGCATAAATGTGACGTCTTCACCACCGCTGTCGGAGGCAATGGGCGGGTTCTCAGGAAGGGGAGGAGCCTTGCGAATGGTAGAGGTCTGGACAGCGTTTTGCATAACCCTGACTCCGATAGCAAGTTCGGGTGAGTGAACGGTGCCCCAATTTGTGATCGCATCGTCCTCGGTCGCTTCTGTCCATGCAGAGCTGCGTGCTGGCATTGCAGGTGGGATTACTGGAGACGATGCGCGCTTGGTCACGTTGGCGGAGCGCCCTGTGCTCCTGTTATCCGCAGCAAGCCCGGGAAGCCAGCTGTCACCAACTTCGTCGGCGAGGTTCATCTCAGTCATGGGGCTGAATTTAGATGTTTGCTCGGGCATCTTCCTTGGAATCTCGTCCACGTCTAGGATACTCTCCGTCTTGAAAGAGGTCCTGGTGGTCCGGTTGGAGCGCCGTGACTCGGTCGGGGATTGGCTGGTGTTCAAGTAAGAAACAGGAATAGGCGGGAGCTGGGGAACTGTTGAGGGCGCCTTCTTGTTCTTCCCTCCGCTGGGCGGACTAGGGAAAAACATGGTCATCTTCTCGTCCACCGTCATGCTCTTGGTATCATTTGGATTCGGTCTGATGGAGGTACCCGGCATCGGGGGCGGGGGGAGCGGCGGGAGTTGACTCGGACTGCCCGGCGCTGATGTCAGAATTGACTTTCCACCCACAGAGGTGCCGGATCTGTTCCTCTGGTGCTTTGGCGACGGGCTCGGCTGAGGCGGTTCCGGCTTTCGCGGGACAGGACGGGGTCGATTCACCACCGACACTCTCGGATCGGAGGCGGCATTCCTCGCCGCGACGGTCTTGGCATCATCGATGACATCCTGGACTGTGGCTGGGTTGTTATAAGTAATTTTGTTGACAAACATGACGGTTTGTGGCTGGGAGCCCATGGCGGGTTGGACGACTTTCATACCCCTTGCTCTTGGGTTCGTGGGGAGGCCGATTGTTGGACGCTTCTGAAGCGCAGTTGTCGGTGCCGGCTCAGGGGACGGCGCCTTGGGAGACGGGGGAGCCTGCCGGGAGGGCCGAATCTCGGGTCTAGGGATGGGCTGGTTTAAGGCCGGCTTGGGAGACTCCTTCACCGGGGACGGTTTTGCTGGGGACGCCTTGGCCATGGGCAATGCTACCGCTGGTTGGGGAGGTCGCACCGTCTGGGGAGGGCGCAGAGGCTGCATCACTTCGGCATCGACATCGGCGAGTTGAGGGAGGGGCGAGACCTGATCCGAAATCTCGGGGGATGCATGTCGTGGCGATCGGCGACGGAGTTCCTCGATCGCTGGAGACAGCTGAGATGCCGTGGTCGAGGCAGTGCTCTCGGGCTGGAGGGTAGCGGACGGTGCGCCTGCCAGCGACATCATCGATACTACCTCCTTCCTCTTAACGCTGATGCCTCGCTTCATGGCCTCTTGGGGGTTCATCATCTGAGCTGCAGGAACAGGAGGGACCATCGGGTCCATTTGCATCTTGAGCCTCCTGAGTCTCTCTGCCTTGGCCGCCTCCTCCAGCCCAATCACGGGGATCTTGTTGAGCGGGTTCTGGTCGTTGTTGTCCTGGAGGATCGGGGCGCTGATTAGGACCTTGTTGACCTGAATATTTGTCGACCTGCCGAAATTGAACATGCCGCCTTTGTTGTCCACCTTTCTGGCGCGCCCAAAACCGCCACCTGCACCCGAAGGTGGCTCTTGGGTCGACACAGCCTCGGCTCTTGTGGTGAATGGAAACATGCCACTCTCCTCCTCTTTGAACGTCGGGGCCTCCCGGGGGTTGACGAAGGCCGTCGAGGACCGGATCGCGGCGTCCTTGAGGTCCTCGAATCGACTCGGCGGGTAATCGGAGTCTGACGTAGAAATATCACGGCTGATGTTGATTCGTCTCGGCGAAGGGGCTTCGGGGGGTCTCGAAGATGACCCTCTCGGCGAGTTCAGCGTCCCAGCACATCCCGTCACGATTACTACAAGTTGTCAGCACGTCGTAGCAGACCGCCACGCCACGAGGTCCAGCTCACAAATTAAAACAGTCAAGCCTGCTGCAGGTACGGCGGTCCTAACCGCAAAAGCCACGCTCCCGATTCCCAAGAGCAGAGTAACACTGGTCTACAGACCGGTCAGTACACCACGGCACCAGGAGTTCAGGGGAACATACCGCAGTCCAAACCGCAAGACCGACCAAGATCAATTTCACAGAAACACGCCGTGCTAGCTCGCTGTCCGAGATGGTCATCTCCTTTGCCGACGAGTACGCCTTGGATGCCAACAGCAGCATAATGACCACGTCCAGCACGATAACCACCACGGCGATCGGGAACTCGGACGAAGTGGCGACGCAAAAGGTATCGGTCTGCGGTCGCGTGAAGCCGGTGAAGACGGCGCCGGCGACGAAGCGACCCAGCACCACGAACTGCGGGATCATCTGCCATATCGAGGGCGGCCCGCCCGTGTTCAGAGCCCAGAGCAGAAACTGTTCGATCAAGAATCGCGCGAGCTGGTCGAAGACGGTGGCGAAGATGATGCCGATCTGGCAGGACATGGAGGACCTCGAGACGTCGAGAAGAACGGTAACGAATTCGATTTGGGCCCAAAGGGCCGAACTTAGAAGGAATAAGACGAGGACCAGCCTCTGGCTGTCCCGGAATATCGAGCCATGGCCTTTGGTGTAGAGAAAGAGCGCCGCGCAGGCCGCGTTGACGACGATGCCACTGTTTGACTGTTAGCAACCGCCCTCGAGTCCTCCCCTCTCCCACTTGACACCCTCGATGCCGCTCGGCGGCACTCACAAGGTAAAGGCCGCGACTAGGCCTTGGGTGGCGCCCACGACCGCCATGGCTGCTGTGGTCTCGATGTCGGGAATAGCGGGTTCCGTCGAGGAAAATCCCAATCAATGGGGAGTTGGAAGGAAAGAAAAGAAGGTGTATCAAAAAGAGGGCGTCATAGTGTAGCTATCGGATCACAGCATTGTCGACGATGTAAACATTGGCATGTCAGCAAACACATGACATGGCCTGCCACTGGTGATGCGTGACGATGTAAAGGAGAGAAAGACAGCCACCTTGGGCTCGGGGCGTTGAGTTTCTCGACGGCGACTGCGGGTGGCCGCCCTCTTGCCAGGAGTCTAGATCGACGACAAGGTTCCGAGGGGAAAAGGGGTACAAGAAAGATGCCAAGATTTCGGGTCTGTCGCGTGCTCGAGTGCGTACCGCAAGCGAGGAGTCGTCTCCGGTTCCCCAGTCTCCCACCACCAGACAGACCCATTCGGTGGCACGGGGAGATGCTAGCATGGCGGGCTCCTCTGCTGCAACCCTCTGCGAAGGTATGCCGGCTCCCCCAGCGGTCATGTCGCCTCCCCGTCGTGCATGGTGGCACTGGCGGGACGAGCGCTCAAACAGTGGAGGGCCAGGGTGCGGCTCGAGATCTCGCCGGCCATCGTTCATGCTGAAGGGAAGCAAGCCGTATGATTGGGGAGGCGTTGAACCCAAAGCTCTGGGGGGGCTACCCGTGCACCCCAGTCCACCAGTGTTTCACCCGAGAAGCGAAACTCAAAGATGTATCACAGCTCGCCAAGCGCATTGGGACGTTGCATCAACCGACGACCGCCGACGTTCTTGCCGTGGTATTCACCGGAGACCATCGCCGGTAAAAAGGCGGTTCTTTGACTTCAAGTACGACGCGGCTCTCTGCTGCCACGGGAAGATTTGCAGATCCCCTTCAGAAGTGGTGATGCTTCCAGAAGTGCTCCCGTGGAGTGCTGATGGCAGCCCGAGAGATGTGGGTGAATCTGGCCATGGCGAGTACCGGCACGAATCAGCCCAAGACTCAGAGTCCAGAGACGAGTCGAGAGTTGGAGTCTTTGGGGCCAATCGATCGATGGCGAGTCGAGCGCGAGGGGCAATAGTGGAGAGTCGTTGGAGTGTGTCAGTCTCCCGAGCGGCGGCTAGAACTGACCGGACGTCAACTGGACGACGGGCCACCACGCGGCAACTCGTGACACTCCACGGCGGCATGGGGCGAGATGTCGTGACACCCGGTATGATAAAGAGATTTGTTGTTTCGCAGATCAAAGGGCTGGCGGATAGCTTGCAGCAATAGCCGTTGTGGTGGCGGCCTGCGTCTGCATCTCGTGTGCATCTTTTGGTGGTGATGAAAATTGCGTGCATGCCCGTTTGCATGAGCACCGAGTATTTTTGGGTGAGATGGAAGACGCCACTGCTCCTGCAGCGCCAAGGAAGCCCTGAAACGAGGGGAGGGAAACCCTGCCAATTTCATTTCGTGGCGGGGTATCTTATCTAACCCTAACCCTCCAGCACAGCATGTCTTCATCACAATTAAGACAACATCAGTTCTCACCTCTTCTTCCAGCTAAACTTCCAGACTGGTCATCTCGTTCTTGTCCAACACGTCCCATCTTACATCCAGTCTTTCCCATCCCATCTCTCGGCAAGACGAAAGCTGCCCAAACCTAAAACATCCAACATATTCTAGCCGAAGAACCACGTCTCGCAGCGAATCAGCCGCAGAACCCGTCCAGTTCGATCGGCACTCAACCTCGTTCAGCCGCCAGGCGATGCCCCTCGGGGTGACGACGAGCCGCCCGGCCGCCCCCACCGTCGTGCAACAGAAGGCTCCTTCGGTTCTGTACATCGGCGCATCCCTCGGGTTCCACGCCACGCCATTGTCTCTTCGGCAGCACGGCCGATCGTGATTATGTAACTGCGAGCGAACCTGTTGACCACGGATCGCTGCTGTGCTCCGTCACTCCGTCATTCTGTAGCGGCCCGCCGTCGTCAAAAGGGCGCGCGGGCGCGGGCCGAACGAGAGAGGTGGGCCGGCGATACCCGACGGACCCCGCAAGGCCTATTTGCGGAGGCCGACGCCGGGACCGGGTTGATTGGCCATTCGGGCCCCGCTCCCCCGTCAGCACCATGCCACTTCCCGGGCAGTCTGTAGTCGTCCATCTTTACGGCGTCCATTGTTGATGGGGATAATATCGCTTGCCTACCTTCATGACATTCCCAGATGTACTTGGCTCTCTGATGCTCGTGACTCACAGAACCGTTGACGCCTACAACCTCGTCCTCATCCACCCTCCTCTCGTAGCACTCTGATCATCCATGATCCTGCCAATCGACAGATAACCAACAACAACCCAACTGAAACCAGACTCAACCCCTCACCACCTCCAAAATGCCCCGTCAAGACCTCGAATACCCAAACGAGTCCTTCAGTACCGTAAACCGGTACAGCACCCGGGGTACTCTCCCCATTCCAACCTACCCCCCGACCCCAACCCTACACCTCACTGACACCGCCCCCTCCAGCCCAATATGCCCTCAAGACAATCCACGAAATAGTCAACACCTGCCCCATCCTCCACGTATCATTCAACACCCCCGACAGCCCCTTCCCCGCGACGCTGCCGATGATCGGCCACATGGGCTCCTTCGACAGCCCAAGCGCCGACGTCGGTGACGTACAGGACCTTTATCTCCACGGGTAACGACGTCATTGTTTACTTTGCCCCTTTTGCCCCCTTAGGTACTAACCCCTGCCCTCCATTCACCCAGCTACGTCTCCTCCCGCATCATCAACCTCGCCCGCGCCGCCTCGGACGGCAAAGGTCTCCCCATGACCATCGCCGCCAGCCACGTCGACGGCATCGTCCTCGCTCTGACGCCTAACTCTCGTAAATCCACCTGACCTTCCCCCTCCCCCCCCCCACACTCCAACTGATCACGCCCAAGACTCCCTCAACTACCGCTCCGCCCTCCTCTTTGGCCACGCCCTCCCCGTCACCGACCCCGCCGAGAAGCTCTACGCCATGCAGCTCATCACCGACGGCCTGGTGCCCTCGCGCTGGGTGCACACGCGCGTGCCGCCCAACGCGGCCGAGATGCAGAGCACCGCGGTGCTGCGGGTGCGCGTGGCGACGGGGAGCGCAAAGATCCGCACGGGCGGGCCGCACGACGAGCGCGGCGACGTCGGCGACGCAGCGCTGCGGGCGCGCGTGTGGACGGGCGTCGTGCCCGTGTGGCAGACGCTGGGGGAGCCGGTGCCGGGGTCCTATAACGAGCTGGGGGCAGTGCCGGCGTATCTGGAGGAGCATCGGCGGGGGAGGAACGAGGAGGCTCAGAGAGTGGCGGAGGAGGCAGCGAGGGAAGAGGTTCAGGTTGCGTCGGGGAAGAAGGGGGAGTGAGGTGGGAACAGTCTGGTAATTGTGGTTTGGGCTGCCAGTTCATATCGACTGGCAACGGGTGGATCAGCTTGTGATCTGTCTTAACGTAAAGTGCGTCTAAGCTATACTACTGCCTTTTTGGTCGAATAAACGTTGTCGGTGGAGAAACTGACGACATGGAGATACAAGTTGGAAAGGACAAAGTCAGGAAAACATATCGGCCGTGGGCGCCCAAATGATGGAGTTCGTTGTCTTATTCAGGCGCCACCAATTCCCCTCTTCCTTGCTGAATTCCCACTCACCCAAGTCATTGTTCATGTCGAATGGGGCCAAAAAAGAACGAATGGCGTCAAACTTGGTTTCTTCGTCGTCGCGTCCCACGGTCTCGCTTCTTGGCCGAGGGCTCGGGTCTCGAGTCAAGCTTTGCTGGCTGGACGGCACAACCAAGTCGCTTGCATCCTCCCTCGAAGGCCCGGTCTTCGGAGTGGAAATAGGGCCGTGATTGCGCGCTCGGCGGCGTAAACTCGAACAAGTCGGGGGTCGCCCGGCCCTCTTTCGGCGAGGTTTTCTTGTTTTCCTTTCTGGACCCCCGTTCTTTTCCAGAGTGCTGTCCAACTGCAGCGAGCGTGTGCCCCGTTCCCGGGGGATTTGAAGTGATTCTGGGTTTCGCCGCAATAGGATTCCCGAGTCCCCGTCCCGTCTCTCCCCGTCTGAAATCGATGTTTGGCTTCTTGGAGGCGGACTCCTTATCGTGGCGCCCACATCATTGTTTTCGGCTGATGGAGCTGACCTCCTTGCAGCGCGGATCATCGTGGACTGACGGCGTCACTCGAATCGTCGGCTGCGAGATCTTGTTGAAAGAGATGCCTGCTCAGAACAAAGTTGGGTTAGGCATCGGAGTCGTGACACGGGGTTGCGGATTGAAGAGGTACTTTGGCGGGAACAGTCCCAAGGTTGTCGCGGGGAGGACCATCAACCGCGCCGGGAGAGAATCAGCTTCGGCATGGCAAGTACTGGGATGGTCTGCTGTCCCCGAGGGAGCGGGAATGCCTAGAAATACCGAAGCCGTCAGCACCCACACACACACGAAAGGGAGAAACGGGACACCGAGCCTAACCGTCGTGGTAGACTTGACTACTGGCACTGCAAGGGAAGAGATGGCAGTAAGAAGGTGCTGATGCTTACCGTGATAGAAGGATTGAGATTGAAGCCCGACTCTAACTGCTCGCAAGTCTGC
This sequence comes from Schizothecium vesticola, assembly GCA_030549215.1. Classification (NCBI taxonomy): domain Eukaryota; kingdom Fungi; phylum Ascomycota; class Sordariomycetes; order Sordariales; family Schizotheciaceae; genus Schizothecium; species Schizothecium vesticola. Next base: position 2,222,041 of record JAUKUD010000005.1, on the reverse strand, counting down.
CGCCCAACCCCTTTTAATGGCGACGCATCGCCCAAATCAGGGCTTGTCCGCCTAAGCCCTCACCGTAGAGAAAGGTACGTTTTTGATTCGCGCATCCAACATCGGCGAAACAGTTTCCGCACCCAGAACGCCAAAGGACTGCTGGCAGAGACTCTTGGTGCCCGGGCCGCCTGGAGATCGCAAGGCTCTTGGATACCGAACTGGTCAAGGAGGGGGGGGGCGGCCGAAGCGGGGTCGCTCGTAGCCGCCGGGGGCGTCCGTGATGAGGGAGGGTGACCCGAAACGGGGACCTTCGGTCTGAAATTACAAAATGAATGTGCACTTCCGGTACAGAGACGACGGCAATTGTGGGAGCCTGGCAGAGGGACCATTAAATGGCTGGCAAAATGGCTGGGCATCAGGCGAGGCAGCTGGACCCGTCGCGGAAAAGTGTTCAGAGCTCACTCGGCCACGCAGACCTACCAGAGGGACGGACGGAGGAGGGGAATGTATGTTGGGGAAGGGGGTATCCTCTACCTCCCACTGACGGTGTGGAGATCCAGACAGCAAGACTTGTACTGACCAGAATGGACCTCAAGTTCCAGGTGGCCTTCCGGTTTTCGGGACATCGTGATGCATCCGGCTTTGCTGGGGACAGGCCAGAGCACCAAAGCCATGTATTTTCGCAGAAACTCGGGCGCCAGAGTCTGATCTGCTCTGTCGCAGCGCCTCCTAGGCTGTGTTGTTGTGATTCTGTGTTGGGGATTGGGTGTCGCTGCCGTTGCTGTGGGGTCCCAGCTTCCCCGGCAAGATGCCCGGTCCCATCCCCGTCCTTTTGAGCTTGCCCGAGCTATGGGCTTGGCGGGCAGTTCGCGGACTACTGGCCGCAGGTACCTTCCTTCCCTCCAGGCCTAGGCAGGTACCTAGTATTGGTGGACGCCAACTGCGAAATCGGTGAGAGTTGAGGCTCAACTTTTCCATATATTTTCCCCAGTCAGTCAGTGGTCAACCCGAGGCAGCTCGGTACGCACCAGAGCAAGGCAAGGCGTCCGTTGCCTTTTGCTGCGGTCCAGCATAGGTAACGGGTTCCGACTTGGTTCGCGCCCCGGGAGGCCATCTTCTTATACTTTATCACTTGTTGCCAGTTTCTCGGTGCAAGGCACCCATGCCAGACCACCTAGACCTCGGGCCTTCCGCACTCAGTCGTCACCTCACACACACCGCAAGAGCACAACGACGTCCCGCCACACCCCCCTGGCCTGGTCTACCCTGCTTGTGTCTTGCCAACAAACGCCTATCGGCCTAAGGCGTCTCACCGCCCGCGTGCCGTCGCCTTTTGGCGAGAGCCTGGCTCAAGGACAACTTCAACGCAAATCGATCCGCCATCTGCCCACCCCCGCACAGAAACGTCCAACTCCAAAAACGCAACTGTAACTGTCGATAGCTCGACGAATAATACACCATGTTGCTCTTTTAAGCTCGACCGTGGGAGGTCAGTGACCAAGTGCTCGTCCTACCATCCAAGTCCCCCATCACTAACATGACTGTTCATCGTCTAGCCCTTTGAAGGCTCTGGTGTCGCTTCTTCGCTGCCGTTATAACCTATACATCCGTTCAACTGCATTCATTCCCATTACTCTCGCCACCTATTCGTCTTTCCAAGCAACTGGCGAGAACCCTGGATGCAAAACAATCACTGCCCGAACCTCAACCAATGGAGCGACCGCCCCCCGACTCCGCCGGCAATACGCCATCGCCATCCACGGGCCCGGGACCCCCACGATCAAGATCGTACCTTGCCGGCGGACAGACGCATGCCCAAGCCAGCCTCGAGCGCGAATTTCCGCCGCCGCCGCTGCGCCCAACAGACTCAAGACAACCGGCCGAATCGAGGCCCACAACTTCCGTCCCGACTATCGGGAGAAGTCTTCAACCAAATCCCACCACGATCAACAGAGGCCACGGAAGACCCGCATTCACAGTGCAATCATTCTCATGTACGGCTGGATATATGCTCGAGTTATGTGCTGTTATCGATGATGGGATCGAATATTCGGTAGTCCATCCGTTTGCCGTTCAAGCCCTGGGCCTCCGCTCCTGGATCTTCCCACTTGGACATCCATTATTGGGCCAACACCGAATGTCAGCGATGGGTCGATACACGATAAGGCGTTACACTGGCCTTGTGATAAACCAGCGGTCACTGGGGATTGAAGCCGAAGGGATGCTTTTGATGGTGTTAGACGACTGTTTTCCATACTCCGGCGTCGACGTCTGCCTTGGCAGGCAGTTCATCAACAGATTCCTTGGTGGTCAATTACCTCGGCTTCTATCGCCCCAAATCCCGACAAGCGAAAACATTTCTCAGCAAGACTTCTTCGCGCAGGGCAGATGAGTGAGGAATGGCCCCACCGTCGTCGGTCTTCGGTCCGGATGAGAACCGATTCACAAGGGTCGGCTGTGGTGTTGCAGAGGCGGCCTACGCATTGTTTTTCGGGTGGAATGGACACCGCTGAGGTTGAAACAAACATTTGAGGCTTTGAGCCGCAGTGGAACCCCCCCCCACTCTTCCGAAACCCAAAGACGACCTCACCATAGCATCGGCTGTTATCCTCCGGGAACCCCGGCACCACTCGACGTCGACGCCCAATCGCCGATGACTGGCGCCTTCGACTCGGCGAACGATGAACCGCACGCTGTCACGCTAGCGACAGCAACCAACAGCAGGGCAGGAAGGTCTCTCGACCTTTTGGCCAGGCACTGGAGCTTGGCTGGATGGAACTTGCTGTTTCCCAGGACCCGGTCTGCGTGGCGATGGGCTTTTCTTTTTTCTTGAAGAACCCTAACCCCGTCCTTCTCCCCCTCCCCCGATCCGGGCAACTCTCCGGTGCCCCGGCAGCGTCTATTCGCTAGCCCTAGGGTTGGGCATCAGGAGGAGTGCCAGCCACAGACACCACGAGCATCACGACTTTTTAATGGCGAGCCCCAGTACTCTTCCTGTTTTTCTTTTGTTTTTCTGCTTTACCATAGGTCACAAGTACTGTGACCTTTGTACTACCCCTGGCCTCATTGAGCCGCTTGTTTGTTTGCCCCTTTTCTGTGTCTCCCCGCAACCGCGTTTCTGCACGGGGCAAACATTGTGTTACGTTAGACAAAATCTTTTCTTTTTTGACAGGGAAAAGGAAGAGCTTGCCTCTATTGCGAATCTTTCCCCATTTCTTGGGCTTAATTCTGCCAGTCGGTTTTTTTAATTGCTTTCTGGCGGTTTCTGGGGGGGTCTTATCCTAGCGGGGCGGCACAGCCCTGTTGGGTATATTGGGCTGCTTATCTGAAGGATGTTATTATGTTGGGATGTCATCTGAAACTAGGGTCATCCCAGCTCGTGGGTTCCTTGGGATAACGAAATTATCACGTGGTTGGACATGAGGACTCGGATTTGACTTGGGCAAAGACGGCAGGCAGATCCATAGACAGACGACAAAAGCATCAGAAGGTCATATACATCCGACATGGAAACAGACCATAGATACACAGCGGCCTCCCGAGAGGCGAGAAAGGGGTGGATAGCGTCATGTTTTCTCGCGCAACACAATGAACACTAAATTTTCCTGATTACAATCCCTGTTTCCCAGATGCACCACATGTCCCAAAGTGTCAAAAGAAAAGACAATGCGCCAAGGAAAAGACAGGCAGAACGCCGACACGGAAAGGGAAACTGAAGGACAAAGCGGAAAGACAAAATGGAAATGCACAAACCATAAAGATAGGTACCCAGTCCATTGGCCGAGAAAACTCAAGGACTCAAGGAGAGTCTAGAGAAAAGAGCCCTGTAGTGTCCAGAGAAAGGAGCCTCGTAGTGTCCAGAAAAACAAGTCCTTTAGAGTTTGGAGGAACGAATCCTGTAGAGTCCAGAGAAAAGTGTTCGGAACCATCAAAAATAGGACAGACCAGAAGGGCGCCAGACCCCCTCCCCTGCGGTGATGGCCGCGCGGGAGACAGCAAGGAGACCGCTCGGGTCGCCGGTGCGCTTGAAGAGATCCTCGGCTTCCCGCTGGCGGTGGCGGAGGAATTCGATATAGATCTGGTTCTGGACGCAGTCCTGGGTGTCTTGGTCCTGGATGTCCTGGTCCATCCACTCCTCGTAGCAGCTTGGAACGTCTTCTTCCGACGGAGTTGGCGACCGGGTTGTGCTTGCCGACGGGAGGCCGTGGGTGAGCGGCTCCGGGAAATCGGGCTGGGGCGTCCCGTCGCTGCTGGCTTCTGCCGGGAAGGAGTATAAAAAAGAGTGAGTGGTGAAGTTTTGGGGATGTGGTACCGGCCACCAAGTGTCATGGGAATCGTGATGCGGAGGGGCTAGCGGGAAGCTGTAGGTGGTGGTGTCGCTGCTCCCAGACCAACTCCTTTGCGGGAGGGCACCGGTGCTCTCAGAGTATGTGTTCCAGACGCAAGAAGGGCTGGATTGCGTGAGCCCCCGAACAAGCGCGAGGGCTGGACATTGGCGCTGGGGCAAACGCGCCGTTATTGGGTCGGCTTGGAAGAGTCGGAAGTGTTCCAGCGTCGTTTTGGCCCAGTCGAGTCCACCGTCGAATCGAACGCCATATGATTCCTCGGCAACCAGGGAATGTCGCGTAGTAAACACCGTCGAGGGAAATCCTGGAAAGGTCCACTCCAAGAGACAAAGAACCTGTCCAGCTTCGACCCAGGAAACGAGTATCTCTAGGCTGTAGGCCCACCACTGGGCGATCAAAAGGATGCTGATGGTATTGCTGACAGCGCTACCGTCCGAAGGTCGCAGGTTCGCCTTAGTGACGGAGATTTCCCCATCCTGGGTCTTGCATCTGTTAGAAACTGAACAGAGACAGAATTGGGGAGGGCGATGGTCTGTCAAGGTGCAAAGGAAAGGGGGGCTCGTCGGACTTACAGGCAATGGTTCCGGAATCGAGAAACGTGCTTCCAGGTTCGGCAAAAGGTCCAGATAAGCATCCGGCGAGTGCATTGGTCGCAGTTTTAGAGACTTCAGCGGCGTCGTACGTACACCTCAAAATCATGGTGGACGAAACGAGCGCGATGTTCGAGAGAGATGGAGGGAGTGTAGAATTGAAAGGACACCGAGGCATTTTGTAGTTGATTTTTCCATCATCTCAGTTGCCTATGAAGACCCGGCACACTATCTCGCTCGCTGCCCAACAAGGCTCTCGTGGCGCGCCGACCCTTCTTTGCCGCCTGTTCGCAAACAACGGCGTTGCTTCAAGGCATGTAAGTGCGGCATACATCATGTTCAAACTTATTTGGCAAATGGAAATTGGATGGGCTGGGTTTTATGGTTTGGACGGGCTGGATGGGCTGGAGAGTCGGTAAGTGGAGGGGGTGAGGAAAGGGTGATTGGGAGACGTGGGCGGTAGAAACTGCAAAATGGTGTGGATGGGATGGATGCTGACCTATCTCCCCTTCTAGGTTGCTCCCCTTTGACGTCCGCGCCCCAGTCCCGTGTCTATCGTGGTTGCCCGCTCCGTGCCCGGCATGCGCCATTAGACGCGGCATGTCGGCGGGCGGTGGGCGGTGGGCGGTGGGCACACTTGGGCGATGGGGGTTTTAGCCAATCACCCTCCCAACCCGTTCCCCAGCCCTCGGTCGACACTTGGAAATCCCACCTGTCCATGATCAAACGTACGCGCACCCCTCTTCTCGTGTTCCTCCTCATTGGCAACCCCCCCCCAGTCATCCTCGGTCAAGCTTGGGAATTCCAACCTTCGACCATTGATACGCCTAAACATGCCCCCGTCCGCTCCAAGCATGCAGCGTCGACAGCGAGGGGTGGACTGCGCATTCCGTGCACCGGGTTTGGATGCTATCGACTGGCAAGGCAACCGCTCCACCGCTCCAGAGCTTCAGATATCTCCATTCTCAGGTTGATAACTCCCGTGCCCGCCAGCTCAGCCTCCGTCCTCAACCAATGCTTCTAGAGGATGTAAGGCTCAATCGACATAAGAGCTGCTGGGCTGGGGAATTGCGTTGTCAACGGCCTATTGTCTTCACACCTTAGTAGCACGAATAATCTAATATCCTCCCAGAGCCGTTGCTCCCTCACCTTCCTCCCCCCTCTTCTCTTCGGGTGTGGGTCGCCGCTGTAGCTCGGGCTCTAAGCTCAGCCACAACTAGGTATCCAGCTATTCATCGACTTGTTTATATTACCAATTTGACCGCCACCCCAAATCCTTGAATACGAAACCTCAACTCATCTGGAAACACCCGCTCCACCAGTCCCACTGCTCGGCCCCGCGGGGGATCGCCAGCCCATCCAGCCGATTCAGATCACCAAGCCGGCACAGGGCATGGCGATCACGGACTCATCCCATCCTCGAATACGAACCTCGGCACCAACCGCATCGCGGACCTGAAGCTGGCGTGGAAGCCCTTGGACGGAAGCCGAAAGCGTTCCCGCCACGTGACGACATGCTCCCAAACCGACGTGGAGGGCGCCCGCCGAGACGCCCCAAACCGTACGTGATTCCCGTCTTAAGCAAGAGGACTGAATGTTGATCACCCGGTATCAGTGAGCCATCTCTGGCACCGTTACTACCGTGGCCCGGGCCCGGCCCTCACCCTAGCCCGGCGCGCGCAATCACCATCCTCGACCACCAAGCCGTTAACGCCATCCTCCACCACCAAGCCGTTCCGTCCATTGGACCGCCAGCCAATACGGCAGCCCATCGGCTCCGCGACACCGTCTCCCCCCCAAGCCAGCACCGGCCAGGACCCTACACTCAACCCCTTGCCGGCGACCCTGCCGGCGACCTTGCCGGCGACCCTGCCGGCGACCCTGCCGGCGACCTTGGCGACGGTGTCCTCCCCGTCGTGCCGGTCAGGGACGTCGAAATCAGCATTTTCACGGAAATGGCCATAATAACGGCGCCCATCGCTTCATTCGATAAAGGTTACTCAACCAACTTCACCGACCGGGGCACTGTCGAGCTTTACCACCTCGCCAACGGACCGTGCCCGGGCGAATGGCGACATACTCCACGGGGGGCCAGGTTCTGTTCAAGAGTGGCAGTAGTTCCGTTCCTACTTCCCAACTTGGTGCCCTTGGAGATTTCACACACCCCAAAGCAAGTCCGAATGTACATCATCGAAGAATATGTCGAACCCCTCTTTCAATTCGGAAAGCATTTTCAAGACGAGATGGAAGTGGGTGTCCACGGAGACAATACCATCCATCCATATATGCTGTCTCCCCCTTTTCCGGATCCGGCCTCGCATCACAACATGCGACAGGCCTTTCAGGATCATTTTTACGTTAGGTCCCAGCCAGTTTCCCGCAATCCGCAGAACACTGCACGTGCGACCTCACCGACAAATCCCCCCTACGAACACACTCTCGTCGCCGCCGACCCTCAGCACGAAGATTGGGACATCCACCAAGAGATGTAGTCGAGATAGAGCAGAGGCTCAATTGCCCCGCACGCCACCTCGCACAGTACCAGTCTCCGCTGAACAATGACGCCACGAAAGCCCGATAGTCGAACCCGCCACGACGGCTCCTTGCATCTGGTGCACCTCGAGTCCGCACGCCCGACTTCGGCTGTTTGTCGAACGTGTAAACTGTAAGAACTGCAGTGTAGCGTGGACTTGCAGCCGACCGAAGGCTCCCACCTGGACGGCGCGACCGACCTTGTTAACGGCGCGACAATCACTGTCGCGCTTGGGTCTGGTCTGCCCGGTATGACCTCTCTGCCCCTGCGCGGGTGCAGCTGCAGTACCTGCAACTGCATCTACCGTCGGCATTTGGTCTCGGTATTCCTTCTGCGTGGTGGTCTTTTTGCGTTTCATGTTGTGGTTTCGATATTGCGTTGCATTTTTTCCCTTGCCGAACCTGGAGATATATCTAGGGGGATGACAAAAAAAACTTTAAAAGCAAAACAAGGGTGAAAGGCATGTGGTTTTGTCAGTCTTGTACTCGGCCTACCTTGTCGAGTTTGTTGTGGCCTCCGGGGGGGGGGGGGGGTCGGTTGGGCTCAAGTGGGGAGGTCAGAAAGTCCCTACCCGACACCTAGCTAGGTCCCTCAAAGCTACAACTCCAAAAGATACATGCCTTTTTCCCACCACCAGACTTTACATTTCCCTCTTCCCATGCACACCTCTCTTCAATCGTCTCAACATAACCCAGTGTCGGCCCCCCATTCCTCGCACCCCACAGCAAGTACCGGTACCCACCCAGTGTCTCAACTGGGCATCCACACATCAAAATGCTGCACATTGGCGGGTAGCCACACCTATCTGCCTCTACCTACCACCCCCTACCTATCAAAACGCCCAATTATTTCGGCATCATCCCTGAGTGGCCTCAGGTGCGGTGGCTGCACTTGTGCGCCCCCCCCCTCCCCCCCCGCACGCCTCCACGAGTTCGTCGTTGTTCGCACCAATCTTTGACTTGGGCAGCCACCCCTGATTCGCACTGCGTTACCCATCCTCGAGTTATCGTGTCACGTTGTACCTGGCTTGTGGAGGGGAAGGATGAGCCAATGGGGTGTAAAGGGTTTGTTTGGAGCACGGAGGCGTGGGTAGGGTGACCCGTTGCAAAGTTGCGACGGTGGTGGATGCAACATGTCGGGAATTGTGGGAATGCTGGGGATGAGGCACTCGGCTATCTTGTTCGGGTACCTGCGCATGCATCTGGTGTGCGTCACTTTGCTAGGGAGAGAAGGTCGTCTCCTGGGGCGGTGGGTGGTCTGTTTACTTGGGCAAGGATCAGCCGAGGGGGAAAAGGGGTAGGTGGCGAAGTGGATCGGATCATCGGCTGCCGAGCCAAGGCGCCAGTTTAACCTTTTTGAGCCTGCAAACATTCTCAACGGGCATAACTCCATTATATATCTGCCAAAATGTACCAAATACGGTACTACCTGCATACTCCTGGCCTCCCCTTGGCCCCACCGAACTGCAAAAGAAAAACGGGAGCCAATGTCAAACCTCCCACCATTTATCCTCCTCTTCCTGCTGCGCAAGGTGCTGAAGCGCGGATGCAGCCACGGCTTGCGTCTGGTCCATGGCCTTGAGAACTTCGCGGGTATCCCCAGTTTCTAGATAGTGCTGGTGGGCGTACTGCTGCCGCGCCTCGACAAGTCTCTCGGAGACCTGGAGCCGGCGCCGTTCCTGGAGCTGCGACGTGGTTGCTCGGCCAACGGCCGCCCCACTCAGGAACCCCTGAGTGGTGACCCTCCCGCGCGACTGGCTCGGGACCCATCGCGGGGGGGATTCAACGTAGTTTGGTTGGTAAAATGAGTGTGGGACCGCTGCTCGATGTTGATCCGCGAACTGATTGAAGCGGGAAACGAGGTCGGTGATGGGCTTGGTCCAGTCGAGGTTCCCCGTGAAGGAGACTCCGTGGCCGGCCGAGTCAATGGTGCCGGGGACTACCCGATGCAGGGTTGTGAAGAGCGTGCCATTCTCCTCTAGACGCCATCCTAGTTCGACGTCCTGATGGACAGGAAGCTTGGCTGGGTCATCAACCATGTGGTTAAGGGCAGCCGTTGTGACAGTGTTGACTTCTGCGCTCTGGTGGTTCACTTTTGCCGACGAGAACCTGGGCTTGTCGGCTGTCGGAGCCCTCCACGTATTTCCGTGAAACTTGGCGTGAGAGATGGTCAACGGAACCGATGATGGACCAGCACGCTATTCTTGTCAGTTTTCGGCAGCGTCACGATGACGCGGGGAAGGAAGACGAACGGGTTCATATCGAAAGTCAGGACGCCGCAGAGACATTGTTCTAACGCTAGTACGGTTGACGTTTTTGAGACAGAGAGTCTCCGGAAGGCAAGATCTTTGGTGGCGGGTAAGAAGAAGAACAGAGTGGTGAACTCGTGAACAAACAGGCTGCTTGTGGGTTCCATCTCCTAAAGTGTCAACTATGACATGTTATATATATTTCAGAAACCCCGGGAAGGCGGCCGCCTGTGCTGCCCATTTCGTAGTTGCAAAAAGGAGTCTTCGGCCTTCCAGGTAAAGGTATTTGGTGCAATTGCGAGAAATATGACTTTTTTACCGAAAAAATAAAGTTCACCGAAATATAGACTCCGCAACACAATCTGGAAGATCTTTATACGACGCCCGACATTTTACCAAGGCCAATATCACGAGTTGAGGGTTTGGGGGTTGACATGAGGCTGAATGTCGCTACGCCGCTTCAGAGGCCGAGGCCGAGGCTCCGGAACCCTAGGCAATCACGTGGAATTGATTGAGGCTCTGGGTGGCTTCGTCCGCGAGGCTAGCTTTAGCTATGGTTGGGGATAAGCTGCTGTGCTGTGGGGGATGCGGGGTTATTGGTGGGGGGGGGGATGAAGGAAGGTGAGTGAGGGATCAGATGAGAGATCGATGGGAGGAGAGATGAGGGGACGAGGCCTGGGGTTGGTCAGAGGGCTTGTGGTGGCCACCTAGGCCGGCCTCGCGTCCCGTGGCGGGGGCGTGTTGGAAACAGTTGTGCATTTTTTAGAATTACAACAAAAAAAGGCCCAAAAAAAGGCCCAAAAAAAGAAGGAACGACAACCTTTTCTGCTGCAGGGAACATTGCGGCGTGGGCAGCTACCTGGGCTTAGGTCCCCTGTCGCCGGTCTATGTAGCTGCCGAAGCCCACTCACACTCTCTTCGCAGGCTAGGTACATAGGCCCCTGTCTGCCCGGGAGCACGCGCCGCGACTTTGGAATTCCACTGGGAGCAGGGCTAGGTAGGAGGCTCTGTATCTTTGGGTGCCGCTATTTTGGCAATAGGCCTGCCTGTAGGTGACTGACAGCTGAGCGACCTGCCCATCCATCATCCCCTAGAATTCCAGGCCTAGGCTGTGTCCCCGGGCTTTGGCTCTGAGAACTATAACAAGGTGTCCGTGGCCGCCTGACATCATCTTTCAGACGACCTACGGCAGCACCCGACCCCCGACCCACCTACCTAGGGAGGCGTCCCCAGGCCCTCCCTGGACCGTCAACCTATGCAAGGTACCTGAAGAGCTTCCCCCCCATGTCCGAATTCGGCCACACCACATCTGGACTGGGCTGGGCCATACCCCAAACATTAAAGATCAAGGTCTAGAGCTTAAAGGTTCCTTTCAAACAACATCCTGCCGAACACCTTCGCCCCGAGCGGGGAGCCGGTCTCACCAGTGTCCATCAGCTGGACTCTGGCCGCCCGTTTACCTAGGTAGTATCAGCTTGACTCTCCACCCCCCAAACTGTCTATTGGACGCGCTTCCGAATGGAAGACGCCCGGTCGTCGCGCGCCCTTTCCTGTCCTTTGGGCGGAGGATATGGAGCTTCCAGACTAAAACCAGGTCTTCCAACAAACCTCGGTGTGCCTGCCGGTGACAAGTTGACCGCGAAATCACATCTCGCCCTCCAGAGCACGATTGTGCGCGCCATGCTCCACTTAAAGGGCTCCTCTGCACCTCCCTATTGTGTTACAAGGTGTGCTAGGATGTCTTCCAACGTCGTGTGCTTGTCGCCTGTGTTGTTCCCTTTGTCAGTCGGGTTGGACGAACACACCTCGACCCACCCTCGTCCGTCTCCTTCGGACCATGATGTCAATGGTATTTCAGAGTCTATGGGCACCTGTTGCAGACCTTCGTTGGGAATTTCCCTTTTCGGTAGTTGTTAATTCTCTCCAGGTCACTGTCCGAGGTACGCAACGCCTCATTACACCACCATCCTGATGGAAAATGTGCCGGTCAACCTTGTTGACTGTGCTTCATCCAAGCCCATTTGGGCGTCTTGGAATTGTTATTTGCCGTGTAACCAAGTCTAGTTTCTATTTTCTTGCAGACCAAAAACTTCCATGTCCAGGGACGCTTGGAACTGGCAAGGTGATAAGGGGATGAGCTCCCCGTGGCACCGCGTCGTGATGGGTGCATCACGACGCCGTGGCATGATTCTCCGTCCATCCTTTTAACTCAACACACCCCTTGCCTTCCCTTCCCTTTGGATTGCCATCAATCATGTCTTCTTCTCAATCAACGCTTGACCTTCTCGCACAAAGCCCTCGCGCTCAGGCAATGGTCACCGCCGGCTACACACCCGATCTTGCGGCTTTCGTCAAGGAATTCTACGACGCCTGGGCCTGCCCGACAAGCCCAGAAGAGCTAGAGAGGCTGTTGGAAAGATCGATGAACCGTCCTCCGCCCAAGGTGAACGACACCATCTTTGGCGGCCAGTGCATCCCCCTCCGCCTGTGGAATACCGAGTGCATCAGGCCCACCGACTTTATCAAGAACTCTGAGGGCTTTGCCGAGCTGTCTAGCGTCTTGATCTCGCCCGAATACAAGCACGCATCCTACATCTTCGCCGACACTCTCGTGGGCCTCGGCCGAGAGTTCGTCCCCGTCAAGGTGCGCCCCTCGAGGAATCCCAAAGGGGGCAAGCTCTTTGAACCTATTGGCATCGCCACCCTTTTTATGAGGTTTGCCGAGGGCACCGAATTTCATGACATCGGCCCCTTCTACACCAACTTCCTCGTCCTGAACGAGTGGTCTGCCGAGAAGGGCGTCTACGCCATCTTCGGCAAGCCAGACATCGAGCGCATCTTCGGCCCGGCCAACCTGTTTTGAACCACTGGCACAGCCGAGATACCTACGTTGAGAGGCAAACCAAGCAGAGGTATTTTCCCTCATCCACGTCTCTCTATTGGTGATTTGCTGACCTCCAGAGTAGGTAGCTAGGACAGCGACTTGCGAGGCGAGCCCCTTCTGGAAACAAGGGCGGGAACAGGTTGAGCCGCCGGGCGAGCATCTGGGGTTAGTTTGATGGTGGAAATATTTGGAAATTTCTTTTGGTCTTCCTTTTTCTCCCTTTCCCTCATTTCCCCAACCTTTTCGTTTTTAGGAGATTGGAACATGTATGCGTGTGTGGTGCATAATTAGGTGGCAGGAAAAGGAAGGGCAGAAGAAATGCCAAAGAAAACTTGAAAATTAGACGTCCTCGGCCGGCAAGTTTGAGAGCTGGTGTCCGGCAAGCCATATGCAAGCGGTACCAAGTGACGGGATCTTGTCCACTCCATGTTCTTGCTTTGCAGCCGAGATGCAATCCCTGGCCTGGGCGTCGAGCCGCGGTGGCGGCGGCGCCGTGCTTTCCATGGAAGATCGAGTGTTTTGGCAGAAGGAACTGTGGCAGACGATCCACATGTTCTTTCAGGGACTGCGGTGAGGCGGCCACATGCGGGCGTCCGGGTGCTCGCATCTACTTATGAAACTACCACACGCAAAACTACTACATTCCACCAGAATCTTTACCGGGGCATATCCACTCTGGTCTCGCCGGCTCGACATGTCAACATCGGCAAGGAAGGGGCGCAGCAGAGAGAATTGTGCCATTTTCGACAGCTACGAGATGTGTATCGAGGGTCGATTGTGCCTCGTCACCATTTCCATTTCCATTTCCATTTCCAACTTCCCTCATCGCCCCGCCCTCCACTGTCGCCATTGCCTGCTTTGCCCGAGTCTCATGAAAATCCAAAATACTTCCAATGCAAGCAAAATAATGGCGGCCATAAAACGGGCGGCCTCTCCTTGGTGGCTTTCTTTTCCCTCCCAAATCCATTGGGTAGAGAATGAGGTGAGCCAGTTGCCAAGGTGCGGCAGGGCGATGCCGCCCCCCCTTCCATCCCCCTTCCATCAACGAGAAAAAGAAACCTGGATGACCAGGGGCTCCCGTGCGTCCCCCGTTGATGAGAGAACAGTTCAAGGTATTGAATCTCGTGTGTCCGGCCATTGGCTGCGGCGGGAAAGGCCGTTGAGCACTCCACCCCGACAGAGTGTGGCAGGGCAAGCGCACCACAAGGCAGAGACAGCCACGTCGCCATGGTATTTCTTTTTTCAAGAGAAAGGGCCTTGAAGCTCCATCAGTGCTTCGAGGACGCCCAGCCCATATCAGTCACGGTGGACAAACGATACTTCTCCCGCGCCTTCACCGCCCCACACGCCAGCTTCAAACACTATATTGCGAGAGCTCGTGAAACGTCGATTCTGACTTGTCCCCTCCTTAGTCGCCTATCCTGAATTAGGGGTCCTCGATTGGGCCAGTCCCATCCCACGAACGCTACCGCATTGCCCGACTTTGATTAGCTCGTCAGGAAGAGAAGGCCGTTTTCGGCGGCCAACCTGACCGGCAGCAACTGAAGGGATGTGGTTTGTCATTTCCGACATGGATGTAAGCAGGTCTGAGCGGAATGAGCCGGGCGGTACATGGAACCAAAGCAACAGAAGCCTGGAACCTCTCTAACGCGCCTAACTGGGTGATTGATCGTAGGGCTCCGACAGACGCCACCCGTCATAACCACACCTCGGTTTTGTCTCGCCTCTTCTGCACCAGGCTGGCAAACCACGGGAAGACTGCACCTGTGGGGATGAACTCATACCTCGAGGACGCCTCGAGGAACGTGGCTTTCTGCATATCCCACAGGCACAGACATAGGATCCTCGACCCAGCGGCAGTCGCTCTGCATGGGAGCTTCCATATGCCGTCACAGCCACTACCGATGCCATTTCACCGTTATGGCATACAGGGCTGCCCGCCTGCACCCACTGCAGTCTGCGCCGGGCACGGGGGTGGCAATATGCGGGGATCATTTCGACCGCCATCGACTCGTGCACCGAAGCCGCGCATTTCCTTCCCCCTTTTGATGGGCATGGGTTGGCTGCCAACCTTCCCTGGAATTTCAGGTCGGTGAGCAGCACGGAGAGAGTTTGATGGCCCGACATCGGATGATACAGAAGTGGCGAGTTTTCGGTGTAAGTGCCGCGTGATATGCGTCGTGACATGGAACTTCCCGCCCAGGTCCACCCAACCCGTCGCACACCGCTACGTTTGTCTCCACTGACGACCAATGCGATGAGAGGGCGGGCTATTAAGACTTGCCTTGTTTCAAATGTCAGATTTTAGGAGGGTATATTATTATCTATTATTGACAGGCTCTATCGCCCCCTTTGCGGCACAAGAACCGGGTAGGTACTCCAGCTCTCTTCCAACATCCTAATGCGGCCCCCTAAATCCCACCCCCACCCCCACCATTATTACCCCCCACATAATTCCTGCTCTCCTCCTCATCTCCCTCCCCCCTCCCCACCACCCCGCCCGACGGGGGCGCATAGCCCCCCAACGCCGTAACCCTCCCCGACACCTCCCCCTTCCAAAAATCACACGCCCCCTTCCCCATCTGCCCATCGTTCACCGTGCTGAACCCCCAGTCCCCCACATTCACCACGCCCTTGACCTCGTCCGCCACCGAAGGGTGCTCCCACCGCACGCTCGGCGGGAAGTTGACCACGGCACGGTTGGTGTTGGGGTCGCCCGTGACGATGAACGAGGCAAAGTACGCCTGCATGGCGCCGGCGATGCCGACGGCGAGAGGAGCCAGGACCGGCGCGAAGAAGGTAGCGATGTCATCCAAGAGCGACGACGTGTCAGAGGCGAATCCGGGGGAGTAAAAGGTGGGAAGGAGGTCCGAGCCGTGGGAGCCCGGAAACGTCGAGTATTGCATCAGGTAGACCTTGGAGGGGGTGAGGGCTTCTGTGAGGTCTTTTTGGGAGGTTAGCTTTTGGAGTGGTGGTGGTCGTGGGGCAGGGTCGTACGGCCCCCCTCAGGGGTTCGTGACACAAAGTAAACAAAAGGCGAGGAACCTAAATTTCCCAGGAAAGAAAGACCACTTACACCGGATATGGCAGGTAAAACAACCGTCCCTCAAAAACGCCGTCACCCTCGCCGACTGGCTCGCATACTTTGACTTTTTGGACCCCCCCAGCGGCGGGTAAAACGCCTCAATCTTTGCATTCACCCCGGCGCTGCGCGTGTAGTTGGGAAACACGCCGTCCAGGAACCCCGAGAACTGCGTGTCCGTCTGGATCGCCCCGTTGACAAACAGGCTCGCTTCATCGGCCGTGTGCGACAGGATGACGGACTGGATACCCTTCCAAAAGTTGCCCGTGCTCAGCTCCAACACCGGCATCTGGCGGATGAACTTGCCGTCCGGCGTTGGCCCAACGGCCATGGAGCCGGAAATCTGCAGGGCGTGGATCTGCTTGTTGGCTTTCGCCAGAGTCGCTGCGTCGACAGCGCGGAGACAGGCAAGTCCCTTTCCCTTGCACCCAGCGAGAGAGGCGAACGAGTCGAAGATCTTTTGGACGGATCCGCCGCGGTCCCAGATGGGTTGGTAGGCTGGCGACTGAAGGATGGCCTTGGAGAAGAGGGGGTTGAGCTTTCCACCCTCGCCGACGAGGTGGTGAATAATGGAGCCGGCACCGGCGGATTCACCCAAGGCGGTAACACGGGTTCGATCCCCGCCGACCAGGTGGATGTAGTCTTGAACCCACTGCAGGGCGGCTCTTTGGTCCCTGTGCGTGAAGTCAATACCGTGCTTCCATCTCCAAGATCCGAGGAAGCCTACCACAGTCCCGCATTCGGCGTCCCCTCGCGCTCCATCGTCGTCCCCGCCAGAAATCCATACGTCCCGAGTCGATAGTTCATCGCCACAAAGATCATGTCGTTATTGGCCTTGCTCATAAGACCTGAGCCGTCGTAGAACGGCAACTCCGGCTGGAGCGTGTCTTTGCTTCCAAAGAGATACGCCCCGCCGTAAATCCATACCGCCACCGGCAGCTTCAGACCTGGATTCTTGAGTGCCTTTCCAGGCACATAGACGTCCAGAAAGAGACAGTCCTCGTCGCCGCCCTGAAACAGAGGTACCGGAATGCCGCCCAGGAACTGGTTGATGGCGGCGCCGACCGGAGACGTATTCCCAGGTCCAACGAGGTTCAGACCTGACACGGCCGACTGGACGCATTTCGGGCCGTAGCTGCCATCGTGGAGAGTCGAGTTGAGCTGTGGGGGAGCGGGTTTCGCCCACCGGAGGTTTCCAACCGGGGGTGCCGCGAATCGCACATTTCTAAAGATGTATCTAGGGCTTCCTGTCAGCATCATCCGGGCTTCCAGCACGAAACGCACGAGACTCACATATCGCTTGCGGCACGGTAGGTCGCCGCTCTATAAGAACCATAAGGAAGGGTAAGGACCGGCAGCGACGACTGCTTCTGGTAGCTGACGCCAACCGGAAGCGGGCCGCAAGAAACGAGAGACGAAAACAACTGAAGAAAAACAAAAAGAACGACGGCCGACATCGAGGACATCCTGCTCACGAAAAGGAGTGATCAATGAGGCAGGTGAATTCCTCCACGCTTCCCATTCCCAAAGAGTTTGCTGAACGGGATCAAAACAATTGACAAAAGCCAAGAGCGAGAATGGAAGTCCATTTCGGGGTCGACATCTTCTTGTACCACCCCCCATCACCTCAACGAACCACTCAACTCAGCACCACCAACACCCTCCATCTCCTTCTCGGAGCCGCCCTTCTGGCAGCCCTCCAATCCCGCCCTTCGCCCCCGATCGGGTCCTTGGTCCCGACCCGCTCCCTCGACACCCTCCGCGCCGCGACAAATCGGCTTGCGGCGACGCCATGCCCGAGAGCACACCCCGACGGGCCGCCGCTGAGGTTGGTTGCAACCCCGGCA
Source organism: Schizothecium vesticola (assembly GCA_030549215.1). NCBI lineage: Eukaryota > Fungi > Ascomycota > Sordariomycetes > Sordariales > Schizotheciaceae > Schizothecium > Schizothecium vesticola. The sequence continues at coordinate 2,204,529 of JAUKUD010000005.1, read as the reverse complement.
AAGCTCACCTCGGAGAACAAGATGAAGGGGGTGCCATCCCATCGCATCTTTGCTCACGCTCGGCGATGGAAAAATGTCATGTCGTCGTCGCCATTGGACCTGAGCCGCCCACCGCTCATCATGAAGGCGGCGCCACCATCGGTGTATGTAATACGACCCCTGGCATCGATTCGCGATTCGCGGAGGCCTTTTGGTGGTTCGTTTCCCGGGGGGCCAATCAGCAAGCGGAGCCGGGGGATGGTGTGCAAGTGCAAAGGGGTTGACAAGAGATGGCAGAAAGCGAGATGGGGGTTTATTTGGGATAAAGGAGGAGACTAGCTGATTGGTATCACACGCGATAGTTTGTTTTCTTTCTGATGCCGAGTTGAAACGCGCCGGAGGAAGGTGAACAGCGATGGAATTGAGGTTGGGAACTTTGGGCGCGGGTTTTGCCGAATTTCCACCTCCCTCTTTCGTTCCGGGGTTAGGGTTATGTATGAAACTTTCATCTCACAATTTACAACCAAGCTTTTCCAAACATTTCATTTGGCAATTGAGAGTCATTTGGTATTTCTAGTCAAAGAAATAAGCCTGACGGACTCAGCCCGGTGACTTGCAGTTCCGGGGCGTCGTCCTCGTCTGGTGACCAGACTGGAGCAGGTGGCGCAGCGCGGGCGACATGCGGGCTTGAAGCACACTGACTCTCAACTTACACTGTACGAATGCCACTAGCCAAATGGATGTATTCGGAATTTGGGAGAGGCGCAGCCAGACTTTAGGGGTTCAAACTACAAAAATTGAGGAAAGTTTGGCTGGGATGAATTCGGGGTCGCCAAGGATGATCCACAGGGGAACGGAGCCCGGCGCCGAGTGGATCCACCATACCCGGATCCGGGCCGGAGACCGAGCCGGAGCCCAGAGATTGGAAACTGCAATCCCACCTACACGTCGTGGCTATCCTAAGAGCTCGCGCATATATGCCCTGATATGTGTAAAGTCCGTTTGCTTTTAAAACTCCCCCAATCCAAGTATCCATCTAACCCCCAAAATCTCCAAAACCAAGCCCATCCCAACCAATCTAGATCCGCAATATAGTCAAGGCCAATTCGCCTAAAAAGTGCACGCCCTGCCGCTGCGGAACGGGCAGTGGGAGTATCCCTCCATCTTCCTCTCCTCCCGCTCCAAAATACGCTCGACCCATCTCTCCATCTCCTCCATCTCTCTCACCTCCTCCGTCAGCCCCACCGTCCCGCCCCTCTCACACGTATCGCCACACCCCCCACCGCCTCTTGTAAATACACCAGCAGGAGCTCCTCTTGTTCGTCAAAGTCCTAGGCGTTGGTATCGAATATGTCGGGTTGCTCTTATATTGCCGTAGGGCTCTGAAGACTCCGACGGCTCCGACGGCTCCGGCGCTTACCACTGACACTTGACGGGGTCGAGGAGCGGTTCTTCTGTTCTATGCTGCAGTGGCCGCGGACATCGGCAGATTGGTGGAGGACCCGAGAGGCAGTTGTTGGAGCATATTTTCTTTCTCGTCTTTCACTTCTTCCTCGTCGTCGGCGTCGTCGTAGTCGTTGGACTCCGAGTCCGAGTCGAGGGTGATGATGTTCACGCGCTTGCGGTGGCGGGGACAGAACCCGGTACAGTCTGTCCTGGCGGTCAAGATTAGTTCGACGGAGGAGGAGGTATCATCGCTCTGTGTGGGAAGATTTCGAGGATGACAAGGACGAGGGTAAGTAGTGGATGTTGGCGAGGACAGCGTCGAGGTCCCGGTCGCTGTGGGCAGAGGGGTCGATGGAGTAGTCGACGAGGCGGTTGAGGGCGTCGAGTGTTTTCGTACGCTTGCGTTTCTCGACGACGGAGGTCTTGTATTCCTTGAGGCGCTTGATGAGTTTGGTGAAGCCTTTGGGCCGCTTGTCGATGTGGGCGGGCGGTTCGGCGGCGGGTTCTTGGGCGGAGGGTGACGATGTCCCACAGGCTGGGCAGCTCTTTGTGGGCATCGACTTTTCTCTTGAGAGACGTTTGGCCATTTTGGTCTAAAGTTGGTCAGGCGTCTAGTTTCCTGCTGTTCGGATTAATGAGCCGGACGGAGTTGGAGGCCGGAACTTATGAGAGAAATGAGAGGGAGGAAGCCCAGGAAATTGCATGTCCATATCAGATGCTGTAATATTCTCGTGGCAGTGAGATGTAGACGCTAAACCTGCATTTGATCCGGTGCTTGTTGATGCTGAACCTAATGTTGAAGCTAAGGTAGCATTAACGTGCTTGAGGGTATTACGGCCAGATAACAGCACCGGTCAATCACAACAACGTTATCCTATAAACTCCCACATGCGTCATCGTGATTGACAGTACAATCTTCCAGTTTCTGGCAATCTGCACAATTCCACCGTCTCGCAAAAAAGGGGGGAAGCCATACCAACAGCGACATTTCAGCTTCGGATGCCTTGGCCGCGCGTCCAGTTAACCATCGGACGGGAAAGCGCCGGAAAGCAGCAGCAACAAGCCCCGTCCTGAACACCAAACCCTAAGAAATCAAGGGAAATTCCGAAAAGAGAGCAAAATAAAAGCCAACAGACCGCTAGAAGCATCCATGTCCCTTGCCCCTCTCCGATCATGTGCAAAATGCCGGCGATATTTTCGCCAGTGCAGTCATTGCGCGTCTCGTGTCTCGCCATACCCCTTCCACTCCCAAAAAGACGGTACTTCGTCCTTGTACGCCGCCGTAGATACCAAGCCATAGCTACTATCAAGGCCGCAAGAAATATTTCAGGTCCCGATAGAAATTTACTCTTTCATCTTAACATAGTTGCTCGGGAAGATACCATGTTGTGTGCCAATCATTCCGGTCCTGTCATGCCTTAAATTAGCGTCGCACTAAGTAACTTTATGCTGCGCGTGAACATACCACCAGTCAGTCTCACTTTCCGTCTTCTTTAGCACCGTAATGATGTCGCCCTTCTTGAAGCCGAGATCGCCGGGTTGGGCGGCTTCAAATGTGAAAAGGGCAACGGCCTCATTCTTCTTGAGGGCTTGCTTGCTCTGAAAGTTGGGCTTCGGTGCTGCCGGCCGCCCCGGGGGAGCCTTCTTGTCCAGGGAACCGGTATCGTGGACGGTGTTGGACCTAGAGACACCTGCAAAGCCCTGGTTTGTGTCGTCTCGCCACGTGCTAGCACGTTTCGGGCGACCAAACTCGTCATAGGCGTGCCCCCCGTTGCTCGACTGACCGCCATCATGCCTCTGCTGACCCTGGCCGTATGCGTCACCGGTCTTGTTCGCCCAGACGACAGGATCTTCCCGGTCATCGTAGACCGGGCTGTTGTTAAACATGCCGTCGTTGGTTGCGGTGGCCGACGAGGCCATGCCACTGAAGACGCGCGAGTTGAGGATACTCATGAGAGGGTACGCTTGAGACGGGGCGGGCTCGGAGCCCGCGAGGAGGGCTTTCGCAGAAACAGGGCGGCCGTAGAGCTTGGTGTTGGCATCCTTGCGCTCAACGATGACGGAGCCCTCCAGCGACACACCAGCAAATAACCCCTTTGTCTTGGAGTAGCTGAAAATACCCGCCACGCTCCTGAGAGAAGCCGCGCCCGCTGCCTCGGCGTTCCTGCCCACGGGGCCTGCCGCGATTGAAACGTTTCCTCCTAGTGTCAACGACCCGGCCTGGGAGAAGGTTTTTACGGCGCTCGCATCGTTGAGGATAAAGACGAAGTCGGTGAGCTCGAATCCAATCTGGCCGCCGAAGCCGGCGCCACCAGTCGCGATGGCCGATGGGGCGCTCCAGCTTCCATCGGGAAGGCGGGCGACGACGAGGCCGCTGCCAAAGCGGGCGGATCCGAGGAACCCGGCTTTGATTACGGTAAGGATAGCGAGGCCCTGGATTGAAAGAACAGTCAGCGACCGGTGCCCAAGTTTCGACCCCTTTCAGCCGGTATTCCCATTGCAGTGTCTTCATACCTTTGCGTTTGCGAGTACCGAGGGTGGGATGATCTTCTCGGGGCCTAGGGGTTGGCGAGGATCGACGAAGGAGGTCAGGATCTTGCCGCACTTCTTGCACTCGGCTGGTGACACGAACTCGTCAGTATCCGTATGTCGGGAGGCGCCGGTAGCTGCGGGCACAGTGCTTACACGCCAAGGATGACGGGAGGGGATTATTGATTCCCATGGTCTGAGAGTTGGAGATGGTTTTGCAACGATGAGGCGTTCGTAGGGCCGTAGGTAATCGAGAGTTCGAGTGCACGGGAGTTTGTAGGTTCGATGGCGTAGGAATCAGGAGGGAGCCCGTAAAAATGGGATGCGGTGGGGTGTGGGAGAGTAGGTAGGCAGGTCGAAGGTGTGCTGATGCTCGTGTCGCTGCGCTATCAGGCGTTGAATGAAGCAATCGTCCACTGATGCTTCACCAGGAATTTGGGATCGGAGAGGATAGTAGGTACTGAGGGCGCGCACAAAAGATAGATCGAGGCAGAGTTTACATATAATCTTGGTGCGAGAAATTATCTGCCACGCGTCAAAGGCGGCTGCGGAGGCCAACTGACGAGATGGGCATGACGACGGACGGGTGCGACGGAAGAGAGAATGTCTTGGAGATCTTTCCCCGCATCGCCTCACGGAAGCACCAGAAGCCCCTCCACTGCTGCGAGCTGGCGACAAGGATGCCGGAATCCGAAAGCCCGGGACAGTTTCGATGGTCTTGAAATGCAAGGCAGCGCCTACCTATTTTCAACAGTTCCAAGACTGAATTTGCTTTGGAACCCCCTTTACCTCCAAAAAAAAATTCAAAATTTCTCTTTCCATCTTCTGCTCCTCTCCAAGTCCATCAGAATCCCAGGCCCTCCCCCCCGGTCCTGACATCATCCCCTTCCACTCGCCACATCCGGGACGAGAACCAAAGTGTGGCTGAGCCGTCACACAAGGCCGCTGTCGTCGCAAGCCAGCAACCAACACTGCCGATTCACCGAGACCGCCCCCTTTCCCATCCTCACCACCACTCCCATCCAACTCGCCAACTCGCCTTTCTTCAAACGTCACGACGCTCTCGTCCGCCCCCCAATACCATCGCCAAATAATCGCCACCCGCACCCAATCCTGACTGCCGACCGGCAACACCCTTCGACCGAACTCAACCGCGAACCCGAACCCGAACCTGAAACACCACCTCCTCGAACCCATTATTTCTTTGTCCCCTCCACAACCATCGACGACCACCCTCGACCTCCCACCGCCCCCCAACCCCGCCCTCTCGTCCAACACCGCCGTCACCATGTCCGAAGCCTACGAGCGCGAGCGCCAAAACAACGCGCGCCTCGACGAGCTCTCGTCAAAGGTGTCCGCGCTCCGCGGCGTGACGATTGACATCTACCGCGACGCGGACGACCACACGGTGATTGGGTCTACTGTATGTCCATGTCCCTCCCCATCTCCCCCCCCCCCCCCCCGTTTACACGCTGCTGACCGTCGTGAGATGCCAGTCCGAAACCTTCTCGTCCATGGCCACGCAGCTCAAGGGCTCGGCGTCGCGGCTGGGGCACATGGCGTCGTCGGGCAACCGGGTGGCGGTGCTCAAGCTAGCGGGCATGATTGTGGGGGCGTGCATAGTGTTGTACTATCTGCTCAAGTTGATCTTTTGAGTGCAGGGGGGCAGGGTGGGGTGTGTCAGGGGGGTAGGATAATTTAGGAGGAGTGGTGGAGAGTGGTTGATATACCATGTTGCGAGCTGTGTTGTGCGTGTACAATTAAGTCGAGGCCCGTCGAGGCAGATGGTCCATGGATACGGGGAAGAGCGGGAGGAGGGGAGAACAAGCGCGTTGGGCATAGCACTGGCGTTTACAGGCGTTTTTCACAAACGTCTTTGCATTGGATTGGAATACGAGAGCGAGGGCGGTGGGTACCTGTCAAATATCTTGAGCAACATTGGGTAATTCTCAATTACAGCAAAGTCTGGTGTTTTTAAGAATACAGAATAACAGAGTGCAATGCCTGGTGTTCATTTTGTCTTCCGTGCATCTAAACAGTCGAATGCATTCCAAGGCATCCTGACACAAGCAGGGCAGCAAGAGAGCTAAGCGCGCCATCGTGTCCGAACTAACAACAACCCGAGCCCATCCCATGCCTCTATTCCCAAACATTGGAAAAAAGATCCTCGCTTCCCCCGAACCCGGCCGCCGGCTTGGCGCTCCCTCCACTAGTCGTCGTATTTGTCGTCGCCGAAGGGGCGCTGCTCCACCCCCCAAACTCCTCGTCTGCAGCCACCTTGGGGGCAGGTGGGCTCAGGGAGAACCCCCCAGACGAGAAACCACCCGAGGCTCCCGGCACAATAGGCTGGCTGGCAAAGGATCCAGTCGAGCTTCCCCAGCCAAAGTCATTCACCGGTGCGGCCACTGCTGGCTTGGGCGCTGCCGCAGCGGGTTGTGGCTTGGGTGCTTCAGGGGCAGCCCAGGCGTTCCCCCATACATCGGAGCCTGAGAAGTTGGAGCCCCCGAAGGAGCCCATGGAGCTCACGGGGTTAGAGGTGGCGGCGGGGACTACGGCGGGGGCAGCCTTGGGTTGGGCCGACAGGTTGAAGACGGAGGACGAGGTGTTGGTAGACAGCGGGGCCGCGGACGGCTGAACTGGCGCAACGGCGCGGGGAGGGGACGAGGAAGAAAAGTCGAAGAGGTCGCCGAGGGCCGCCGAGGGAGGTGCAGCCGTTGGCTTGGAAGCCTGGGCCGGGGGTGATGCCAGGGGTGGTGACATCGACCCGAAACCGCCAAAGGAGTTTCCGATGGATTGTTTAGGCTGATGTGCTGGAGCAGCCGGCTTTGCGTCAAAGAAGCTACCACCACTCAGGGTCGAGAAGGACGAGGTAGCGGGAGCCGCCGCCGGTCGGGGAGATGAGTAACCACCCAGGTTCGCAAAGGCATCGTTCTGAGGGGATTTTACAGGGGGCGAGCTGGCGAAGCTAAGACTGCTGAAGGCGTCGTTCATTCCACCATAGGCATTCTGGCTTTGGCCCATCCCTGTCGGGGAGCTCATGCCTCCACTCATCGAACCTGAGGGAGCCTGGGGGGCAGACTGTTGCTGAGGACGGGGGGCGGTGGCGTACAGCGAGAGGATGGATTGCTTCAGGTCTGGACGGGATTGTGTCCCACCAAGAGGAATACCAGTAGTGCTCGCCGGTCTCGGAGGCGCCGTCGTCTCGCCCCCCAAGAAGTCCAGTCCCAGGAGGGAATCCTTTGTGCTTGTCGCCTTTGGCGGCGCGGGGCCGCCCTTCGGGGGCACCTTCGATGCGGTCGGACCGGCGGTGCTTGAACGTTGAGGAATGGGATCTCCGCCAATGAGGTCGCCCGGGGGAGCCCGGATGGGGCCAGGGGAGGATGACTGGCCGAGGGACGCCTTTCGAAGCGATTCCCGGCGCTCCATGACCTTCTTCTCCTTGACAACGCTCAGCGGCACATCGTCGTCTCCGTCTACATCCAATGTCGATGGGTCGGGTATGGGCCCGTCCATGACCCAGCGCTTGAGTTCGTATTTGGTGCGGATAAAGTTCTCGATCTTGGCCTCGGACGGCGCGTGCCCGGGCGCCAGCTTCGCCTCCCAGTACTTGTTTGCTCGAGCATTGCCCCAGTTGAGCACGCTCTGCAGCTGTTCGTCGGTCCAGGAGTCGAGGTCAACGGACTTGACACGGCTGATGTGGGTGCCCATGCCGCGATGGATGCCCGAACAGCGGATGCAGACAAAAACGCCGAGGTTCCACGAAGCCCATCTTGGATCTGCGAGGGGCGCCAATCAGTATCATGCGCAAGATGTCTCCCAGTCTCCCAGTGTCGCAGATGGCTCACGTTTGTTGCGCTTGCAGTCGCCGCATACTTTGTTGGCCTCCAGCTTCAGGAGACTCTTGATTGTTTGCGTGTTTTGTGCCGCCCGCTCGGCGGCGGGATTCGCGGGGCGTCGACTCATGGCGGTGAAGGTAGGATGAAAACCTAGTCAATTCGTACCAAGGAGCAACGCTGGCGAGAAGGAGGTTCGGTGGTCGTCTCGGGTTTGGTTGCTCAAAGTGTTGGCGTCGCAACCGGCCAGTTCAGGCAGGCCCGGGCACAAGATGTTGAATTTGGGCCAGATTGGTGTAAAGCAACCCTCGATAAGGCATGACGGCGCCTGACCCAAGCAATCCCACAAGCCACTCACCCCGCTTTAGCGGTACTCCCGCTACGCCACATGCCCTCTCTCCTAGACCACCTAGCCATGGCGATAAGATAACGACAGCTGCAACGCAGGGTACACGGAAACAGCTCCCTAAAGAGGAGGTCAACCATCAATATTTGATGAATTACATCGAGGCAGACACGACATCCTTCTTGCTATTATATCCGCATCTCTGTGATATTGCATCACCTTGTTCAATCATTTTGAATCCAAATATGACTGGAGCTTCAGGGAACATGCCCTCACGATCCTCATCTCAAAAGCTAGGATTCCAAATCAGAGCCCTAGTATCAAACCTGGAATCAAGCATCCTACCTCTTGAGCTTCAGACCGAATCCAAAATGTGGCACTGATACAGATATGAGATTTGCCGGTATATCTCTTGAAATTCGAACCCAACAGTCTTGTCCTCGTTGATTGAGAGTGGCGTAAGATTTGCCGAGGGCAGCACTGCTGATTCCTCATCACCTCCAGCGCTCTGTGACGCAATCCACCTCACTAAACCCGATCCCGGCCCCAGAGCTGCACCACCCTCGGAATCTTCAAAGTTCAACTGATTCCAAAGGACCGCGAACCGCGCCTGCATTTCACAGCCTCCCCCTATTGTCGGTATTTGTCAATCCGATTTCCGCTCTCACTGCTATTCTATGAGAATCGGCGACAACTCAAACTTCCTATAACTAACCCCTCACCTCACCAACTTTCCACCTCACCCTCTCCCACTCCTTCACTCGAACCACCAAACCCAGGGCCACCATATGCCTTTCCCCCGCACAACAACACCCCTCCGCAACATCCTCCGCGCCCTGTTCCGCCAACGCCCAACATCAACCCCCTTCCACCGACCAGCCACTAAAACCCTCCAATCCTCCATGCCCACCATCCCCTTTCTCTCCGCCCTCTTCTCCTCCAAAGCCAACACCACCCACGCCACCATGTCTGAACACCCCGACCAGCGCTCCCCCCAAGAGTGGCGCGCCATCCTCTCGCCCGAGCAGTTCCGCATCCTCCGCGAAAAGGGCACCGAGGCGCCCGGCTCGGGCAAGTTCGATAAGCACCAGCCGTCGTCGGGCGTCTACACGTGCGCGGGTTGCGAGGCGCCGCTGTACGAGGCGACGCACAAGTTCTCGTCAGGGTGCGGGTGGCCGGCATACTTTGACAGCATCCCCGGGGCCGTGACGCGGCGCGAGGACCGGGCCTTCGGCATGGCGCGCACCGAGATTGTGTGCAGCAACTGCGGCGGGCACCTGGGGCACGTGTTCAAGGGCGAGGGACACGCGACGCCGACGGATGAGCGGCATTGCGTGAATAGTATCAGCTTGAACTTTGCCGATGGGGACAAGGTTGAGAAGGGGGAGTGAAGCTGCGGCGGGGGGGGGGCGTTGTGTGTTAGTGTGGGATTTACTAATATTCGGGCGCTTCTTCGTTGGGGAGCGGGAAGGAGGGACCAGCTAAAAAAAAAAAAAAAAAAAAAAAGTCTTTGAGTATTTCCTTGAACTGCATGATTGTCTCGATGTTTCAAGCAAAGATGCGAGTGATGTGGTGCACATCCCCGGTATTGGGCCTTCATCTTGCGAGGTATTGCAAGAGATCAAGTCGCGCCTCCTCCCCTTGCCTCCCTCATCTTACGAACAGTAACTCCGGCCAAATCGCCGAGCCTCGTCGCCAATGTTTCTGCATAGTTCATATAGATCTTGAAAGCATCTGTATCTTCATCAACCGACTCCGTCTCCTTTCTCCCCTTTTCCATAAGGTCATCCCAAATCCTCGTAGCCTTGAACAATCCTTCGTGGTAGCTCTGAACAACCTGGTGCAAGTGATCCTGTGCGGTTATTCCGATCTCTTGTCGCGTGCTTGCTGGCATCCATGGTGTGTGAGCGCCTTTCGTATGAGTAGGCCCATGAACAGGTGTTGACGAGGCAGGGAGTCCTGGGGAGGGTCGAGGGGACCCGGAGTGTGTTCTGGAAAATTCTTGAGAAATGTGCTCGCTCCTGACGCTGTTTTGGCTCCCTGTGCGCCTGGGCTCATGCCTTGGCGGTGATTGCCTCGATGTATGCTGATAATACTCCGGAATGCTCTGCTGCATGGCTGACGGCCTATGTAGTCCGACGACCGTCCAATAGTCAATGTTGGATAGGCTATGCTCCTCCCCAAGTGGCGAAGCATTTACCACTTGCTGGTCCGCGCTGCTCTCCTGAGAGAGCATCTCAGGCGAGTCTTCATCTTGCCGCAGAATGTGTCTTGTCAACTTGGCGATATCTGATCCGTCCAGAGTCCGGTCGAAATGCTTGGAAAAGGTGTAGGCTCCAGGCCTGTGCCCATCTGCCAGACGTGATGAACGTCTCTGCCATGTCCGGTGGCCAGGAGCCGATACAACTTTGCTGATCCTGTACAGCCCTTCCCCGAGGGTGGTGGGAATCCCTATCGTCGTGGCCGGTCGGGCGACTTGATTTACCGGCGAGATCGAAGACCAAGTTGGCGGGTAGCTTGAGTACTGACTTGAACGCTGTCGGAACAAATTGGCAGGCAGTAATTGGTGGCTTGCAGCTGATGTGTATGAGATTTGCTGGCCTTGAGCACCCTGTGAGACGATGAGCGGCGGGCTGCTACTATGGTATTCCTGCGAGCTGCTCCCCAAGAGCAGGGGAAGAGAGGGTTGACTTTGCGATGCCAGGAAGCCGCCCGAAGCTGATCCTATTGTCATGCCGTTTGACTCGGGCGAGCGATTCATGGCGACGCTGATTCGTAGCGCCCTCAGCTCCGCGACTACCGTGTTGAGATCTGATGCTTCTTGGAATTTGACTCTCAAAGTGCATGCATTCTACAAAACACGTCAGCAAGTGCAACGTACATATTCGCTTGACTTACTCACCCCTGGTGCTCCTTTTGCATATTTGAATATGAGAGAATGATCGGACGATAGATACTCGACGCAAGAATGGATATCGGAGGCCGAAGTAGTCGAGGATGGGACAAAGGCATCCAGGTCGAGGGTTTCCTATTACCATCTCAGAAAGGCGCCCGAGTGATGTGCAAAATACAGCAACCTACCAGCTCGTTGGCCTTGTCTTTGACATGAACCATGAGAACATGGCGTGTCACGGGCGCCCGCGACCGGTTTCCCGTGTACGGCACTCTAGGAAGAGGCCCAACGTGGGTTTTCAGGACAAGCTGGGGATCCTTGAAGCTGTTCAAGCTGCCGCTGAGGAATATGGCGTCAAGATTGAAGCGGAGGATCGATGACCGCGAAGGCCACGGATCCCGAGAAGTGGCCATAAGGTGATGCTCAAAGATTGATGATGGGAGGCATTGGGGACCAGGTCAGGAGAGGAAGAGGAAGGCATGTTGGGCAGAAGGCCTCAATGAGTTCTTTTCGCCCGATATACTTGCTTAAGGAAGGTACAGACGGCTTGGGACTTGTGGAAAGAACAACTTGATGAGATGCTGTCCATCACTCAAGGAGTTGATATGATCAGGGTTGGGGTCTGGAGGCGGAGTCTCGGGCTGGGGTCAAAGCTCCACACTCGCACCGGCAAAAATAGTCTGTGCACCATTTGCCAAGCCAGAAAATCAACTCCCACTTCGCGTGGTCGCATCCATCCCGTCGCGGTCTCCATCATATTTCGAAGCTCCCCCTTCCTTTCCCCCCGAGACCCCCCATCTATTCGCACCCACTCACCTCCTGGCACAATAGCGCCACAACCAATCTAACAGCTCCCGCCTCTCCTCACGGCAGAATTGGAACTCAAAATACCATCGCGCTCCCCTCTCCCCCACACGATCCACGGCTCGGCGCAGCCGTGGCCGCCCGCAACCATGGCTCCCACCAAGCCGCCCGTCGAGCACAAGATCGACCGAACCCCCGAGTATGAAAAGTTCATCGAGGACCTACGCGCATTCCATGCCCAGCGCGGTACCCAGTTCGACCCCGAGCCCAAGATGGGCAACATGAATGTCGATCTTCTCAAGACGTTCAACTTCATCGTCGAGAACGGGGGCTACGACAAAGTGTCCGAGGAGAAGCTGATGTGGCGCAAGATGTGCGAAGGTCTGGGGCTCATGCGCCATAACGCCCCTGCAGATGCCTACACTCTCAAGCAGATCTTCTATAGGCAATTGGCTGCCTATGAGATCAAGACGGTCCACAAGAAGGAGCCGCCGCCGCCCGAGATCCTCGAGTTCACTACAGCCAAGGGCGGCTCCCTCCTCACTCGCACCGTCGACAACTTCCACGCCAGGGTCAAGGCAGACAAGGAGGAATCCGGCGACGACGGAACTCCAAGCCGGGAACGCCGCGTCGACGAGGCGCCTACGTCTTCGGTCCGAGCCTCTAGAGGACTCCGCGAGGCGCCGGCTCCGAGAGTCATCTACCAACCCGACACAAACTCTTCACGCCAGACAAGGCACGCATCTGGTCAACAGCCGGCTGCTCCTGGGTCTCACGGCGTGAACTCCCCGGCCCACCCCCCCGCCAATACGCCCCATTCTCACACCAATACCCCGGTCACGCAAAACAACATGTCCAGTCACCACCAGAGTAGAGATCGAGCAGGCGGCGGTTTCCGCGACTCCTTTGCATGGCCGAACCCATCGGTGGCTCCCGACCTGATAAATTCGACCGTGAACCAATTTCAGCTCGGCCCTCCTCAGCAACTCCCATTGCGAATCGTGGATACGCCCATCAACAATCCAGACCAGTTTGCGCGGAAGCAGCGCCTCCTTCGGCAAGGGCAGCGACAGGTACCAACAGGCCCCAGCACTGGGGCCATCATCCGCGCCAACCTTCCACATGGTAAAGACACCCGCCCGCTTTCATCTTGCTTGGGCCCAGGTGCTAACTCGATTTAGGTCACCTCGATGGCCCCAACATCTATGAGCGATGCCTCTTCGCCCTTCGCTCCGGGATCCGCGCCGAGCAAGCCTTCGGCTTGAACCATTTGGTCAAGATATCATATGAGAGGGGCGACAAGTACAAGTTTTCTCAGTTCAGCGGCCTCGCTGAGGGTCTCACTGAATTCGCTCTCCAAGTGGGTAACCTCTTCTATGAAATCGACTGGACCATCTGCAACAATCCCGACGTCGACGAGTTTGAGGTGGACGAGCTCGACGGCATCAATGGAACGTCCGATATTCTCGAGCGGATCAGGCGCCTCAAGCGGAAGCCTATTCATGACAACTTCCAGTCGGCCGAGTTCACCGACCAGCTGACGCTCATCACCGAGGCGGTCCTGACCATCCGCAACATGGTCATGCTGAGCGACAATGCCTGGTACATGTCCGAGTACATGCCGCTGAAGGACCTGCTCGTCATTCTTCTCCAACTCCCCGAGCTGGACGTGGCAGTCGAGCTGAAGCACTCGGCCCTCGATATCGCGGAGCAAATAACACCCTTCCTCGTTCTCGGCGCCAAGGATTCCCTGTATCAGACCCTCCTCGCTCGGCTGTCCTCGAACGACCGGGGAACCATTCTGACTTCGCTCCGCGCCATTGGTCGCATCGCCATGGCCACGGTTGAGACCAACAAGCTCGGCGAAGTACCACCCGCTGTGCTGCAGAGGATGATGGACTGGCTCCTCCTTAACGATGACGAGCTCATGGACGCCTGTCTCGACTTCCTGTACCAGTATACCGCTAACGTTGACAACCTGGACCGCCTGCTCGAGTCAACGCACGTGGACCACCTCGTCACCCAACTGGTCCGTCTGCTCTCGCACGGCGCTAAGCGCGGCTTCCGTGAGCTGCCTGCCGCCAACGACGGCGGTTCTCATACTGAAAACGAGGAAATCAAGGTCTCGCCCGAGATTCCGGCCGTGCCCTCGGACCTCTTGGAGCGCCTCGTCGGAATGGACGAGCCCCAGCGCTGCTACCAATGGGTCAAGTGCATCTTTGAGGAGGACGCCGACCACAGCCTCACCCAGATTGCCGTGTGGCAGGCATATACGAGGACCTTTGCCGACATTCTGCGAGCTAAGAACAAGCCGATGATCAATGCGGGCGAGTTTATCAAGAATATTAGCACTGTCTACCAGGCCGCGGGCGCCCAGATTGTGCGGGAAGGTGACGCCCAGCGGTTTATCATCCGCGGCATCCGCGCCCGCCAATACCCCATCAGCCCCGAGGGCCAGGGCTACTTCCGCTGCAAGTGGACCGCGGCCGCCGGCGACACCTCGTGCTCCGCTTGGCACCTCTCGGCCGTCCAGGCCTGGCAGCACATCCTCGTCGACCACCTCGGCGAGCAGCCTCTCGAAAACGGCACCTTCAAGGAGCACGACGGCCAGTTCGCCTGCGGCTGGCGCCCCTGCACCAAGTACCCGACCCCCGTCCCGCTCCGCCTGACGCAGCTCATGGCGCACATTAAGACGCACCTCACCGTCGAGGAGGCCGCGCACTCGGGCACCGCGAACGCGCCGAGTACCGCCGAGGCGCACACCCCGTCGCGCAGCCGACGCAGCAAGTCGTCGTCGCGCCCCCTCGAGCCCACCAAGGCCATCCTCCTCGCCTACGAGGAGACGGCCAGCGTGCGCGACGAGCGCAACCCCAACGCGCCCGCCCAGCCCGCCGGCATCCCGCTGTCGGCCGTCCTCATCCTGCGCAACATTGCGCGCAACGTCGGCAAGACGCGCGCCGAGGAGGCGCTGACGCAGCAGCGCGAGGAGGCCGGCCAGACGGAGGAGGCCGCGCCCGGGTATAGGGAGCGCCTGTTCCGCCCCGCGCTGCCGAGGCTGTGGGAGGTGTTTACAGAGAACAGGTTGCTGGCTAAGGACCTAGCGCAGCTCTTTCAGCTGCTGGGCGCTTAGGGTGCGGCTGGCATAGCGGGTGGTTTGGTAGGGTTGTGAGGAGAAGGGGGCGCAAGTGTGCGCGCTCTTCGGGCTGGACGGGGCACCTGGTGCTGGGGATGGAAGTCCGCAGCTTGGGGCGTCTGATGACAAGATGGCTCAGGTCGACACCATTTGATGCTAGTTCTTAGCACAAAAGAGCGTCGACGCCTATCGTCGTCAGCCATCCGCCGCGGCGGTGTCCACACACCAAACCAAGTCGGGCTCTTGCGCGTGGTCTGCGAAACTACAGAGATTTCAGCGTGGCACATCACGAGCCAAAGGATGTCTGATGGGGCTGGCAATGCGAGAGCACAAGGTCCGGAGGTTAAGCGTTGCTAGTATTAGGTGGTCATCCCTTTTTGTACTTTTTCTCCAATATGTGTGCTTGGGTAATATGGTTTGGGCGGGATGTGAGGTGGTCTGGAAGCGAACGGCAAGGGAAAGGGATGCTCGGTCGGTGTATTGGGAAAGGGGTGCGTGGTTTGTGTATTTTGCTGTATTTTGCTCTGGCGTGGGGGATTCAGGGGTCCAGGGGTCGATGGAACAAAAAGAGCAATAACCTCTGTGACATTGTGTTGTCTTGACGGGTGAAGGGGAGAGGGAAGTAGAGGTGGGGGGTTGGTGGATTGCCAGTGCCGTTCGTCAGTCTAGGAGGGGGGGGCCGGAGTTGGGTTTCTTTTTCGTGTTTTCTGAGACTTTGACGGCTTGGACAGTGGAGGGTGGTGGCGTTGTTACTCATTGGTTATGTCGAGGTTGTGGCGTGTTGGGAATAGCCTCAAAATGCACAAACTATTGATAGATCGAGTGCTTATGACAACAAGCGGGCTTAAAACACCGCAATGGAAGACTAATTTCTTGGGTAGGTGTGTGGCATACGAGCGTCGAGTCTAGTTGCGAGGGCTATCACGATTTCTGGTTCGTCCCAACGCTCGACTCGATTTTTCATAGAGTAAGGTCTTGCCACCCCGAGTTCGGCCAAGAATAATCGTCAGCCTCTATCCGGCTCAACGTGCATCGTCGGATGCCGATCGAATATACAAGCGGCTCGACAATTTCCTGTTTGCCGACGGTCTAACGCGGAGAGGGAGAGTGGTCTTTTTCACTTTTCCCTATCGTCAAAGGCAGAATCCCATCCACACGATGTGGCCCGAGCTTTCCATCTTTTGGCCACCGACAGGGTGGGGGCGGACTGATTCGCATGCCAGGAAGCCCTGGTGCAACCATTGAAGCCATCGTGAGATCCGGGGTAGGGACAAAAAGATCCCGCTTGTTTCAGGCGGCACCACTGCCGAACCGCACGGGCGGGACCGTTGCTCGGCGGCGCCACCTAGGCACGCCACTTCAACGTCAACGTTGCTCCTCAGCGCCCACCTCAAACAGGAAAATGCCTGGAATATTTCTGCATGTCTGAAGGCCCGCTCGATTTTCAACTCGCTGGAAATATGACTTACCTGGGGAGAGGCTCAGAGGGTGGCTATCCTAGTCTGTAGGAAAGGGGTTCCGTTGTCTGGAGGGTCCCTCGTCTCGTCCTTTGAAGGAGCGTGGTCCTCGGCAGCGAGGGCGGCTCAAGACCTGAATGATCGGTCCTCGGCGGATGGGGTGGGTTTAAGAAAGCATGCCGAATATCCGGCGACACTCGCCCAACTCCGATTCTCTGATGGCGATTGCATATTGACGTGGCCCCGGAATGGCGAGCCTGATTCATTGATACCCATATCGAGATATTTCTGTCCTGGCAACTCCGTTGAGATGGCCGCTCTTCCTGCACGCACACGACCAGAAATTGCATACAGCCAGGGGAAGATACTTCCGCTGCATCGGGTCAAGCAGCACTGGGCTTCTTATTACGCTTCTGACTTGCAGAGATTTCCTTCTATCTGGGCTCTGCAGGCTTTTGGACTGTGAAGGTTCAATTCGAAGCCTTGTGAGAGGGTGAGAGGCCGGATGATGCGGGGGGACGGTCCGCGACAGAAGGATACTCATTGCTTGAAGAGCTCTGCAGAGCTTGTCTCCTCGTGACTCTAGGGTCACTGTCGATAGCCGTCCCGGCTCAAAACTGAGGTGTCAGCTTGATTGCTTCTAGCACATGTGCCTTGGAACAGCAGCAGCAACCAATGAAAGTGCCTGGATGTGAAGATAAACATCGGCCCCACGGCCGCACGCATGGAGAAAGACCAGCACTTCACCACTACCTCGTGTCGGGGCTTTGTGGATGCTGGCTTGGCTGCCGGTGTCTGCCGGCCGTGAGCCGTCCTCTCCTGCACTGCAACCCACCATGTTGAGGAGGCCAGGCTCCCAGGCTCCTAGGGCTTTGAGGCATCCGGAGACAGCGACAGCGACTCCACAGTGTGCCGTGATGGCAGAGCCACCTCAGGCATGCTAGGGAGCCAGGATCGCCCGGGGGTGGGCGCCGGGCGGTATCTTGATCTTCCGCGGTGTCGTACGCAGGGACCAAGGAGCCGAAAAAGCTGCGCACTGAGGAGCCCGCTTGAGGAATGTAATTGGAGTTGGGCTCACGGTTGAGAGTCAAACACTCCCGAGGCTGACTCGTTGACAAAGGAATTCTGTCATTGGGTGGGGGCAAGGGGCTCGGAGACTCGGAGGGCAATCTATAGGGTTCCCACGAGTCAAACAAAGACAATTGAGGCGCTTTTGTCCACCGGACTGCCTTGTCGATCATCTTGGAGATTTTCTGGCTCACGCAGTCGCGAGGAAGGATGGAGGGGCTCTTCAGGAGGGGCAGCCTGAGAGGGGACGAGAGCGATCCCTGAAGAAGAGAGGTGGGCCTGCGTGGGGTTCGTGGACTCTTGCCGCGGAAGACAGGGGTGAGCCCTTTCCCCAACAGCCCTGTTGACACCCCTGAACCCACAGATGCGCTAAGCAAACAGTGAGCGGCACCTTCTTTCCAGGACCCGCCAGAGAATGGGAAAATGGCAAGAAACACCAACAATTTGATCCGAGCGTGACGGAACCAGGGACTGAAATCTGCTTCGAGTCTTGTGACCTGGACAATTTCTTGGGTTCCACAGATAGCCCAGCTTCTCACAATTCCATGAATGTCACCCCGCAAAATTTCCTCGCCGTCGTCGCCGGCCGGGGGCGTGCGCCGCCAACTTCCGCCCTACCACTCTCATCAATAAATACCTATCTCAACCTGACGAGCAATAGTAGTATCCACAACATCTTCTAGCGTCGCCCACCCCTGAAAATCCGATATGCGATTCGCAACATAGTCCTAAAGAGATAGGTACGTTCTCTGTATGTGTGCCACCATGATGGTCCGCTGTGGGCTCTTTGGCTTGCCCGAGTGGGACGTCCCCTACTCAGGCTACAGTGGGCTGTAAGAAAGAGTCCCCATCGGTCAAACAACAAGTGGAAAACGGGACGATGACTTTCGGGGTCTCTACACCGCCGACGACGCCCAAATGCCAGAGCCTGTCCTAAATATACCCACCGACAACGACATGCAGCCTTTGAGAGGGCGGTAGCCTTCAGTTGGGGGGGTGTGCTCTTTGTCCGCCAGTCGCATTGTTTTATACAAGGCGACGGGAGGTGAAGTGCCCCGAGGGACGGCAACCCTCGTAGCAATCGAAGCATCCAGACCACCTCCTCTCGGGTTTAATCCCGCGACACGCCCGCCTGTCAGGCTCTCTAGCCCAGCCAACAGCTTAGCTTTTGCATGGGCAACGACTGATCCGCACTCTTGCAGCACCTCAAACCCGGCCTTTAGGGATCCAGAACCGCCCCCGAACCATCTCGACTCGCCCGACTCCCCACCCGCCCATCGCTCACGGCTCCGCTGTCTCCAACACCCTTCGCCTCCTCCGACCGCCGCCCTGCCCTAAACCCAGCGGCCTCCCGGTCAAGCCGCCAGCCCGAAGCTTTGGCTTCATATATAACCCCAACCAGAGCCTGCCCTCGAGCATCCCTCCCGCCCAGGCAGTTTTGTTGTCGTTACTTAGGCACTTTCACGGTGCCCTGATACTACGCCCCGCCTTGCGACCTCCTCTCTCTATCCATTTTCCCCACCGAGTCTCTCGCTGCATCGTCTCACCACCTACGACCTTTCCGACCTATCGGCGCCTCGTGCATCCTGGGCGCTCACACCGAAGCGACTCGCTCGCACACTTCGTTTGGTCAGACAGACGAATCCTTCCTTCCCCTCTTTGAGCTCTATCAGACACCAGCCAGAAGGGAGCTTGAAAAGCATATCGAGCCCCCCTTCGCCTGATTTTCTCAAGCCATTCTTTCAAGCCAATTCGACCTCTCAAAACCACCCTTTCGCAGCAATGGCCTCCGCATCACGAAGCCTTCGCCTGGCGGGCCGTTTCACAGCGGTTCCCCGTCCCTTCGCTCTTCGCACAGCTACCGCTTCGGTTTCCCAGCGCGCTGCCTTCACAGTTTCTGCCCGCCGCTTCAAGTTAGGGGTAGTCAGGGAAACCGAGGTTCCCGTCACCGTCTACAACCCGGACAGCAAAGGCGCCCCGGGCTCCAGCCCCGAGCACTTCACCATTTCTGCGCAGCCTTCCAGGCCTGTCGAGCCAGTAGTCGAGGAAGTCGAAGAGGTTCAGCCGCTCTCCGACGAGGTGTATGCCCAAATGCCCCGCACCCTCCAGAAGATGAGCGTCAAGGGCAAGGTCATCATCATCACAGGGTAAGCTACATCGCCCCCCCCCCCCCCCCCAATGAATATTCCCCGTTCTAACTCGTTGAAAGTGGTGCCCGCGGTCTTGGAAACAACATGGCCCGCGCCTGCGCCGAGGCCGGCGCCAAGGCTATTGCCATCTTCGACGCCAACCAAGAGCTCGGCGACGAGTCCGCCGCAGAGCTCCACCAAAAGTCGGGCCTCCCGGTCTCTTTCTTCAAGGTCGACGTGCGTGACGGTAGCGCCATCAACGCCGCCGTCCAGAACGTAGTCGACCTCTACGGCGCCCCCGACGTGCTCGTCAACTCGGCCGGCATCGCCGACTCCAACATCAAGGCCGAGAACTACGACCACCAAATGTTCCGCCGCCTCATCGACATCAACCTCACCGGCTCCTTCCTCATGTCACAGTCGGTCGGGCGCGCCATGATGGCGGCCGGCAAGCCCGGTTCTATTATCCTCGTCGCCTCCATGTCGGGCTCCATCGTCAACTACCCGCAGGAGCAGTCGTGCTACAACGCCTCCAAGGCCGGCGTCATCCAGTTCGGCAAGTCCCTTGCCGCCGAGTGGGCCAAGCACGGCATCCGGGTCAACTGCATCTCGCCCGGCTACATGGACACGGCCCTGAACCGCGTCCCCGCCCTCGATGCCCAGAAGAAGATATGGACCGAGCGGACCCCGCAGGACCGCCTCGGCGCCGTCGACGACCTCAACGGCCTTTGCGTTTTTCTCGCCTCGGACGCGAGCGGGTATATGACAGGGTCCAATGTCATCATTGATGGTGGGTACACCCTCTACTGAGTTCGCCCGTTCTCGATGGGGTCTTTGCGCAGTGCTTTGATGCCCTGGTGGAGCAGACCGAAACAGACGGGGTGGTTTTGAGATTTCCAGCGTTTATGCATGTTTCCATTTCGGGGATGGGGCGTTTGGGTTACCGGTGGTGCAACTAGCTTCGGGGACGGATACCGGGCTTGCGAGAAAAAGCATTCATTGAGCTGGGTTGGGCGCATGGAGTGAATGTAATGGTGAAGAGAATAGAATTTGAAGGACGTTATACTCAAACATTCCATACCGTCAAAGCTGTGTTGATGTTTGCTCTGGCGTTTCACCTGCACTGACTTTCAACTTTTCTCTCTCCATATTCAGAGTGAAGCGCTGCGATCTGTGAATATCCCCCCCAGCGCCTGGCGAGTCATGAAGAGTGGATTCGGGCGAGGGATACGGGGCACCCTGCCGGACAGAGTGATGTCATGCTTCCACTCCGTCACGAGCTGGTGGCCAGAAAGAGGCAATGCAAAGAATGCCACAACGCACGAAGACTGGTATGCAAGTCGAAGTCGTGACTTGTGTGTCTCAGTCAAGGTCCGTCCCCGTGATCTGCCCTATCTTGCTTCAGTGCAGTTCAATGGTGATGTTGTTGATGTTGCTGGCCTTGTTTCTATTCCCGTTTCTCCTGGGCATTACCACTCTCTAGATGTGCGAGGCACACATTTCCGTGTCTCCTCCTTGTGTCCTTGCGCTGTGGTCAATGGCGCGTCGCAACCTCCAGTCACCCCCCATCAACAGCCAACAAAGCCTAGTTCAATGCCCTCGGGCCGGGACACGAGGCGGCAAGTCCACGTGGACGTCATGGTCAAAGAAAACACGAGAGAGAAAAAAAGGAGCAAAACAATGCTGCGAGCACGCAGGAAGACATGTAGTTTCAAAGGACGATGGTTTTGATCTTTGTTCTCTCCACCTAGGTGTAACCGACCAACCATCAAAAAAAGAAGAATCGCAGACAATGCCAGCCATGACTTTGATGGGGTCGGGGGAGAACAGTCGTCCCGAAGGTGTCTCGAGTGAGAAGAAAAGGGGGAAAAAGACCCATCCGGATAGCCGGCCCAACCCTGCAATCCAGTCCAACAGAGGCAAAACACATGGAGCAAAACAAAAAAGAACACCAGGATATCCCCATGGCGGTGCTTGGTCCCAGAAGAAGAGGAAGAGAGAGAAAAGAGAAAAAAACCAGGCCAAAGTCGCTGCGCTGTGGCGATCCCGCCTTGCTTCCATCCAACAAGCCCTTCCCGATCTCTCTTCTGGGCGTTGTTTTTTTCTCGGTCAAAAAAACATGCCCCTTCGATAGGTAGGAAGGAGATATCTGCCACATGTCTACCTAGTTCCCGGGCGAAAACAAGTCCATCGGTCTCCCTTGTAGGGTCAGATCTATTGACCTTTCCGAGCCTTCTCTTGCGCTCGAGCCTCTCTCGCTGCTCGCACCAACGGGGACAGGGACGAAAGGTCAACGCATGACCTCATAAACTCATGCTGTCACGAATGGGTTAGCCAAATATGAGGTAATGGTGCGTCAACATGACAAACGTACCCTCAACAGGTCATGAGCGCTGGCCCTCTTCTCCGGGTCGACCTTGAGCGCAAAGTACAAGAAGTCGCGAAAGGTCGATGACAGATTCTGTTCGTCCTTGATGTGTGGTGTGCCGTTAGTAGCGATCATCCACAGCGCTCGGAGCGGCGATTCTGTGAGATACGGCGGCTCGCCCTCAATCATCTCGATAGCCATGATGCCGAGCGACCAAATGTCGACCTTCCTGCCGTATTCCTTTCGCGTAACGACCTCCGGTGCCATCCAGTAGGGCGTTCCCACCATGGTCGTGCGCTTGTTTTGCGCATCGTTGATAGTTGCACAGAACCCGAAATCAGCTGAATTGGGGTCAGCAAAGCACTCGCTTGTGAGCAAAAGAGGGGGGACGGACTGAGCTTGATGTTGCCCTCCATACTGAGCAGGATGTTGTCTGACTTGATGTCTCGGTGGATGACACCCTTTGAATGGAGGTGCTGAAGCCCTCGGAGCGTCTCCCTGCACACCGAGGCAATCTGCCCTTCCGTCATGATGTTGAACGTCACGACATCTGTCAAGCTTCCACCTTCCATAAACTCCATGACCACCCAGAGCTCACCCCCGCAAAGGTAGCTGTCGATAAAGTTGACAATGTTGGGGTGGGAGCTCTCCTTCATGACCAGAATCTCGTTGATGATCAGGTCCTTCTTGGGTTGCTGCTCCAAGTTCATCTGCTTGATGGCGACCAACCGGTTGCTGCCCTTTTCGTGCCCAGTATATACGCCACCCGATGCACCTTGCCCAATCTTGACGAACCCGCGGTACACCTCCCTTGGATCGCCTTCGGAGCAGATCTTCTTGAGCTGTGCAACAACGTCGAGTCCAGTGCTCTGCCGCGGCCGGTGTCGAGCCCTGGAACTGCTCGGTTGCAGCCCAGGCTGACCTTGCGGGGTCCGCATCGACCCGCTCGTTTCCAGCTGACGGGGATGCTGGGAAGTTGGGGGAGTGGGCTGCTGCTGTCGTTTGCTCGGTGCTCGCCCCAATTGACCACTCATGGCGGCTTGGGCCTGAGCCATGGCCTGCTCTTGTTGATGCTGCAATAACCGCTGCTGGTATGCTGCCGCTTGGTCGGCCACCGTCGTAGGCTGTCCTGCTGAGGGCTGCTGTGGAAGATAGGGAGAGGCGCCATTGGCTTTGGAGTTGGACCTTGATCTGTGCCCTTCTGGAAGTGCAGTGTGGTCCTTTGGTGGAAGGTAGGAAGGGCTGGGCGCGTCGTCGCCGGGGTGTGGCATCCCAATCCCAGAGTCCTTGGCTGGGTACATCGGCGGGGGGCCCATCTTTGACGGGTGGTTTGTTGGAGGCTTTGGCGCAGGTCGGCTAGGCATCATGCTGAGATCTTTGGCGGGCAGTGGCCCAGGTCCCTTGGGGACCGGAGGAGGCGCTCTTGGGTTCTCGAAGCTGCCCTCGTGGTTGACCGTGGGGAATCTTGGACTCGCTGGGGGGCTAATCAGCGGGGATATGGGATTGAATGAGGATTGCAGCATGCCAGGGGAAGGCACACCAGAGGATGTCGTCAGCGTGGAGCCAGATAACACACGATAGTCGCCAGCTCGGGCGTCGGTAAACTTTTCGAATTGCTGGTCTTCCTGCGGCTTCTCCGTCGTCTCCTTGTAAAACGTCAAGACATCGACAAGGATCTGCGGGTGTTCTCTCCTGTCCTTCTCGGTGATGCCGCTCTCGTTGATCAGCCGCTGCCACTCCTTGGGCAGTCCCTGTCGCAAGTTAGCGCACACTGCGATTGGCACAGAACAGACGAGGGATGGGAACCCACAGTGAATTGGCCAGTTGTGCTGTCATAGCCGACATGTGTGACGTGAACTGGGTTCTCGGGTGCCGAGATCAAGGGCTTCTTGGGCGAGCCCACGAGACTGGTCATGAAGCCCGAGAAGCCCGACTTTTTCCTCATTACGCCGGGCATCTTGGGCTCCTTGCCCGAGTCGCCTGAGAAGCGCTTCGAGGAAGGAGCGTTGTCCATCTTGGGAACTGTAGTTTTCTCGCCGACGACGACTTGGCGGGACGCACCTGGCCCCGTCGATGAGAAGCTGGACGTGTGCGGCAATGTGGGTGGCGTCGGATTCATGGTTTGCGCGTCCGAGCCGGGGTGCGACAGCGGGGTTGGAGGGGGAGGGGCAGCCGACAATGGCGCGGGCGGCGGTGGTGCAGGGCGCTGGGGGACCAGCGGAGGCGCCTTTATGGCGTCGATGCGATTGAGAATGGCGATGCCGTCAAAGGGAGCGCCAATGAGTTCGGCCGAAGTCTTGTCGCTGAGCGGTCGGATGGCGGCGCCGGGGCCGCTGGGTCGGGACAGGGTCGGGAAGTGGCTCGAGGGAACGGGCGGCGTCGTTTGCGCCAGGTGCTGTGACAGCGGGTGCGGCTGCGACGACTGCGACGGGGTGGCGGCGGCGGCGGCGGCGGTGGCGGCAAACTCGTTCGTGGCTGGAAGCTTTGGCGACGTGTGCGATCGGGACACCAAGGATGATGCTGTCGACAGGTAGCGTGGGGACGAGCTGTCGGACGCGTTCGACGACGGCGTGCGGGCCTGGGGAGCGCTGGGGGCTCGTCGCAAGCTTGCCGAGCTCCGCTTGCTCCCAAGAGATTGGGCGTCGATCCGACCGTCGATGCTGAGCGAGCTAGTGTGGTGGTGGGCTGGGGGAGGTTTCTTAGTGAGCCTGCGCCGCTGCGAAGTGCCGTGTTGAAGGGGATTCTGGGGGTTCTGCTGGCTCTCCATGGTCCACCCGCTTTCGAAGGTTTGAGATGGCGAGTCGCCGCAAGAAATAAAGCGCGCGGGAGGGAGGGGGGGGGGGGGGTTACGGATGGTAGGGTAGGAGGGAGAGAAAAAAAACCCCAAAATACAACGTACGGTTGGGTCCCGGCGAGAGCAACCTGAACCAGAACCAGTATCCGAACCTAAACCTGAACCTGAACCACGGGCGCAGGACGGGGTTAATTGAGGGGGACGGGGTGTGGGAGTGCGAGCTGGCGGGCAGAAAATTGCGTTTTGGCTTCTGGCAGCACCTGCTGGATCTCGTCTTCTGCTTGGTTGCCGGCCCGGGTGGGCTTTGCTGTGTACGGGAGCAGGTTCGCGGGCTATGCTGCCGTCCGGGTTGGATGGCTAGGTACCTACGTCGTGTCGGCCGTTGGGCACTGGTTGTAACTTGTCGTCTTGTCTTTTCGGGGCGTCGCTGGGTAAAATCGCTGCGATAACTGGCACTGCCGGGCACAGTGGGAGAGGCGACGGTATTCGCACGTGGCACACCCCGCAGCCAGCACAGCGGCGGCGGCGGCTTGTCGAAGTTGTCGTTGAGACGGACGGAGCAAGGAACAGGGGCCTTGGGTGAACGTGATGGGCCGTCGACGCGAACCCACCTGCTGCTGTTCTTCTGCTGGCGCTGTTTCTGTTTGGTGTTGCTGATGGCGTTTGCGGCTTGCTGCTGGGTCGGGCGGTTGTCTTCTGGAGGTTCTCCGTCCAGCCTGAACAGGGGGACGGTCCGGCCACCGTTTTCGTCCTTTTCTCCAGACACTGTATTCCGTATCTGCTCCGCTCCTGAACTTGAACCGATCCCGGCGTCGGGTTTGCTGCTGCTGCTGCTGCTCGTCGACTTGTGCCTGTCCCGGAATGGCTTTGCTGTCTCGCAATCATCCGCTGGCGGATTCCCGGGAGCCAGAAAGAGGGCGGCGGGCGGCGGGCGGCGGTCAATCGGACAAACGGACAATTTCAGGTTTTGGTCTCGCCTCTCTCTCCTTCTCGCAGGGTGGTGTCGCAACCTCTGTCGAACCAGGATCCGGACCGCCCCTCGCTGTCTCTCTTCCCACTGGGCCGATCAGGGTCCCGTACCGCGGCGGTCGAGTATTCCGTTGGTATGTATGGTATCAAACTGCCGCAACAAGGTCGGAAGCTGACGTTTACGGCACCTCGATGGTCCACCCCACGACGGGTGAGAGCGTCGGTCTTCAAGTAGGCGTTTGCTGTGCCTTCGGATGGTTCGTGTCCGTGGGAGCAGCGAGACAATCACACCAGAACGGGGGACCCAGTGCTAGTTAAGAGAGAGGGACTCTAGAACGCGGAGGGGAAGCTATTATTTCCCGAAGCTGCCTGGCCCGAATGAAGGACTGGCAGTGGACCCGTGGTTGGGGATGGGATGGTTCGCGGGAATTTCTGGGCATGGCGATGAGCATGGGTCTATCCATACAATCGCGATACCACAGTGGAGGGGCACCAGAAGACGCTGTGCTTCAGATCCATCGTCCGGGTTCGCATCTCTCGACACTTTGATGCCCTCCGTTCCGCCTTCTTACTACAGCATCAGAGCCAGTACTGCATTTACTTGCTGGGCTCTGGAGGCCCGCTGCCCCGGCAGACAACCAGAAAACCAGACAACCACCCATTTCGCAGCCCCGCCTCCATCCGAATGCGGCCCGAATGCGGGCATGCGGTTCATTGCGAGAGCCGCTCAGTCTCGCCATTGCAAAAGCCCCAGGGCCTTCGAGTGGTCGCCGTCTCACAACCCCCGAGGCTTCACTACTGGAATAACTTGGCAATGGGAGAATCGGCACCCATCTGCTGTCTCGACTCTCCGTGCTGTCTCCGAACTTTGACCCCGCCTGAATATCCGTTTCAAAAGATCGACATGCATGGGTCTACGGACAACGGTTGAGCTGTGGGGCTTGTTTGGCCTGGGCATCAGGGTTTGCTGTCTTCCGCCATGTTTCGTGATTTCATGATGCGCCCGGCTCCTGGCAGTCCAGTGCTGGCTATGAGTATCTGAAGATGGCCCCTATCCCGGAACTTGCTGGCGCAGGTCTGGTGGAACGGCAACGGACTCTGACTTCTTTCAAGGCCTGAAGTGGACTGACTGACGTTGAGTATGTATCGCCTGCATCGGTGTCGGGCAGCTCCTTTGGTCCACGGCCGTGAGATGACAGATTGATGCCCACTGCAGCCACAGAGTATCACCCGCGAGGTTAATCGGACTCCCGCCGGTCCGCTTGATCTATCCGGGCACCTAGATAGGGAACATAGGAACTGCCACCACCGTTGGTCGATCCGTGGTTCCTTCAAACTGTCGCCCTAAAATAGGAACCTGGGATGCTTCCTGCTTCCATTTCGGGGTCTCGCCAACGACGTGCCTCACTGTATTCAGCCTCGAAGCGAGAGAGAGCCTCCGACGACGATAGACGGGCAACCAACCATCGCATTACGAGCCTCCAAGGCGACATATACGCCCAGCTACCGCTACGCCATTGATGTCTGCGAATAGTTCTTTGCTGGTGGTCCCCGGTGAACGTGAATGCCAACATGACTGGTTGGCTCCCTCTATCAGTTAGGTCGTTCGAACCTGACGCAATACGAAGCGCCACAATTCAAGGCTGAAGCACTGCAGTTTCGACGAGATCAAATTCGTGGACAGGCATCGACGGAGAGAGAGGTTGGCGCGTTGGCAGCCACCCGTCCGTCGCGGGGGCGTTCCTCCACACCGTTTTGGCGCTATCAACCCTAACCCACATAATCCGAGATCGCCTTCCAACAATCATGGCCTCAGGCTGGACGTTGGAATCGACCCATTTCTTCCCGGCTCCCTCTTTCCGGTGCACAATCACAAGCAGTGCGACCAGCAATGGCCCTGTATCGCCTGCTATCGACCACTCCGACCGATTGCCGCCGACCACGAAACGGGGTCGGTCCCCCGGCCATGTTTTGCGTCCTGCATCCTCCAGTAGTGCCTTTCAGTTCTGGTCAGGCATCACAGGCATCACGATGCCGTGTTCCCGTCGCGTCCGTCCCGTGGCCGTTCGGCTGCGCCTTGTTGTTCGATGGCGAGTTGGAACCGATTGACAAACAGGAGATCGACTTTTCTTGATGTGTTTCTCGCCCGAGCACGGGAACCCAATCACTTGGACCGACTGCGAGAATGGTGTGGTTGGGCTGGGGCCGGCCATGTGCCGACCGTCTGCCACGGCGTCACCCCGCGTCTGCACTCGGATCAAGACTCTGCCGGGGGCGCTTCCAGAATATCGAGAGAAGACACCTAGGCAGTATTAACCGGGTGGGCGAGAGCGTTGACATGATGGCGATGAGAAACGGAAGATGCCCTCTGCCGCGTCAACCGCATTCACCGTCGCGGAAAGCAGACATCACAGACACATCCTGGCTCAGATCACCCAGACGCACGAGGGGCTCAAAATTCCCGAGACAGCACGTTCTCCTACCCCCGGGCTGAGACACGCCCACGGACGCTGCTCTCTATTTCTGACAGTGCAAGCATCAACCTCGCCCTGCCTTCGCAACCTCGCACCTGCATGCCAGCGGCCGCCCTCCAGCCTTCCCGCCTGGTACCTGCAGGAAAAGGGCTAGCGGATGCTGTGTTGACCGGAATCGCCATACGTCAAGTGTGCGTTCGCTCGAGAAGAGCCCGAACATGTGTCAAGGCAACCTTTCCTTCTATGGGGGGGAATGTCGAGACGCTACCCCCGTCGAATCGCACATCCGTCACAGCACACAACCACTGCAAAATCGTCGGGCATCTGAGGAGGTGTTCAGGTCTCGCCTTGGTTGGCCGATGCCCCCCCCCTCCCCCCCCCCCTCGTGCTCGCTCCGAGCCTCTCGAAAGAGGGATGTCGCCTTGACAACTTCTCTTTCGGCCGAGAGGACGAGAAGCACGGGGAGAAGAGGTTCGTACCTGAGACCGCCTCCTCCCAGCTGGTCAGACTCTCCGCCCCAGACTGGCCGAGACTGACAGATGGGGGGCGCCAATGGATGCTGTGTACATACAAGAGAGAGACAGGCGGCCGTGGGATTGGTCTTCCGCACCAGCAACCACCATTGCCTCTCGACCAGCCTCTCCTTCCCCCTTTGCCATCGTCTTAGATGGCACCAGACACGATTCCGCCAGGACGGTGCCCACGAGAGTCGGGGGAGTACACGGCATCTTGCAGTGTGTGGGAACGCTGACTGCGGTCATTTTTAGGTGACGGGCTCGTCAGGGGAACGGGGACGCCACCTGAGCAGGTTGCCGCGTCTTTGGGACGAGCCTCTACTTCGAGTGGCTGACCGTTTGCGGTCTGAAATTGAGTTGGGGGAGCGTGGCGTGGACTTTGCAAGTTGTCTGTGGTTTCATTATTGACCACTCAGAGCTCATCCGCTGCGATGGCAAGAAATTTGCCCGCCGAGACACTGAGTTTGGGTTTGACATTACTTCGGCTTCAGTTCCCAAAATTGAACCACGCGTGGGTGGTGTCTTGCAGGCCAAAGTGACATGTGTTGTTTTAACCCGTGCTGATTGTCCCTTGGCCCCTCTCTTCAAACAGACAAGTAGCAACAACAAACCAACAGCAGATTGGTCGCTCAGAAGCAGCAAGCATGAGAAGGAGTTGCAGTGAAGCAGTCCATGCTCATTTTCTTTACTCGCGAAAGATTAACTGATTCCTAAGCATTGGCATAAATAGCAGTTGTAAAGTCGTTTATGGGGCTCACGCTGTGGGTTCAAGCCGGCGTCAACTCTGTCACGGGCCAAACTGGATGTCAAACAGGTACTTTTTTTCTTCTTGCGGTTGAATCATGACACTCCAGGCCGCTAGGGAGAGGAGATGGCACGATCAGGAGCACACCCTATTGGATATTTCCGATATCTGTCCTCTTGGCCTCGTCATCTACAGTTACGCCGAATTAATTCGCTGATTTCCATCCCACCCCTAACTCCAAACCACATGCATGTTGACGATGACATGCAGCGGCGGGGTGGTTGACGGAGAGCCGGCTGCCTGCCAGCTGCCAGCTCCTCCCGACCCGGACCCCGAATGGAGGCAAAAACTGGTGGGGCTCGAAGGAAGGAGGGAAGCTAAAACCAAAAGAGTCCACAGTGACCCCGAAGGTTCACGAAGCAACTAAAAGGGGGCTCGAAGGAGGATTGATATTGGAGCTTGCAGCATCCATGCTGCGTGGCCTCTTCTCGTCTTATGAATTCTCAACATCAACAATTGCCTTGTGATTACTTTCGCAATTGACACTTGAATCCCCAAGTTAAGTCCCTGTCAATCCCCCAAGTCCCATGTTTTGACACGCCGCCGTACTCGGTACCTCCACGCTCCCTCCTGGCAAAGTGAAATATTTCCCCAACATATTTTTCGCCTGCAGCACGCAGCACACAGAGTGGATTACGCACCGCTGGCCTCCATTACGCACCGCGGCTGTCCTTCTGGGGTGGCACGGATCCATTTAATCTGGCCAACTCTCCAATCTCTCCAACTCTCCAACTCTCCAACTCCATCACCAAATATATTCCAACTCCTGCTTCCTGCCCATCCATTCCACCGCCCCTCCCCCAAGTGCACATCTTGACTCTGTTGACGAGGCGTAAGTCCGCGGGCCCTCTTCTCCTTTTCCGTATCGGACCTGTCCATTCATCCTCGGGACCCTCGCTGACCGCCATGGCAAATGCAGAATCACGAGGGAACTGCTCGATTCTAGAGCAGCATCCGCCGACGACCGAATCTTTGGGATAATCGACCTGGCCGCCTCTCTCCGCAATGGCTGATACCGCCCCCGCCCCCGCCGAAACATCCGCTGCCAGCAAGCTGCTGCAGCAGCACACCGCAGCTCATCCCGTCACCATCGAGGAGGTCCCCGATGAGGACATTGGCAAGCCTGCCACTTCCACCGCCGAAGCCTCCACGACCGAGTCCAAGCCCCTGTCTGCCAATGCCGCCGGAAAGCAAAAGGCCCGCGAGACCAAGGCCATTGACACTAGCTCGCACGATCTTTTTCCAGAGCTGGGCGGCCCCAAGCCCTCCTCGATGGCCGGAGCTGTGCCCATCTGGAACGCAAAGAGCAACGCCAATGGTGCTAGTCCCGCCAATGGTACGCCCCAAGCCTCGGCCCCTGCCTCCGGCGTCACGACTCCGACCGGCCGGGCTGTGCACTCGGCTCCCGTCGTCTCGATTCCCGGCCGCATCACCGAAACTCTCTTGATTGACCAGAGTCATCTGCTGCCCCGTAACCAGCTGAAGCGTCCGGTAGCCGATGTCCTCAAGGACGTGAACCGCAAGTCCCGTGCCCAGGTCACCATGTCGAATGCCGGTAGTGGCAGGCTCAAGTTTGAAGCTTCTGGCCCACAGGACGCTGCTCTCCAGGCCATCAAGGATGTGATGAACCAGATCGGCAGCAAGGTTGGTCCCCCCATCTTTTCTTGTGGGCTTGCCAGTGCCGGACTGTCACTAACCAATCGTAGCAAACCGTCAAGGTGCCCATTCCCTCGTCTGCCCGGGCCCACATCATCGGCAAGGGTGGCTCCCAGATCAAGCAATTGCAGGAGGAGACCGGTGCGAGGATTCAGCTTCCCAAGGTCGAGGGGAAGTCGTCGCCCGCCCAGAACGACGATGATGATGAGCTGATCGACGTTATCGTCGAGGGCAATGCCATGTCCGCTGCTTCTGCGCGCGAGAAGATCCTCAAGATTGCCGGCGAGCGCACCGCCAACATCAGCACCCGACTGAAGAATATTCCGGCCGAGTTCTACCCCTTCATTGCTGGGCCCAAGAACAGCCTTGCCCATACGCTCGAGGAGGCCAAGGGCATCCAGATCAGGGTGCCCCCCCACCAGCCCTGGTCAGCCCATCCGCCGACTCTGTCTGCCGACAGCCGCCCCGTTTTCATTTCCGCATCCAATGAAAACCCCATCCAGCTTGCGGGTGACCGCGCTGCTGTCCAGGCCGCCAGTGCTGCTATTCAGCGGCACGTCGAGGAGCTGCACCAACAGCTTGCCTTGGAGCAGCTGTCGATCCAGCGCGGCCGTCATCAATTCATCATCGGTGATCGGGGCATCCCGGTCGAACAGTTCTTCGAGGACACCGGCTGCGCCATCGTCATGTCCACCAACGGCGACGACGACACGGTCACCATCATTGGTCCTTCCAACCAGGTTCCCGCCGGTGTGGACCGAGCCATGGATCTAGCCATGAACATGCAGTGCTCGAGCGTAGATATCTCGCGCTTCCACCGGCAGGTTCCGGGTGGTGCGGCTGCGCACGCCCGTAATGTCACTCGATACCTCCGCCAGAAGAAGGAGCTCGAGCGCCTCGAGAAGGCATATAATGTCCACGTCAACACCCCCTTCACCGAAGAGGGCGTTCTGCCGTGGGAGCTCTTTTCCCGCGATGGCAAGAATGCCATCCGGGCCCAGTCGGAGATCAAGAGCTTGGTCGACAGCCATCCTCCCGCCAGGATGGAGATCTTGTCTGTCGACCCCTTCTTTCACAACTTCCTGAGGAGCGAGGTTCAGCCCCGAGTGAGAGACGACTATAGGGTCCACCTCTGCGTCCCCGAGCCTTCGGAGCGCAACGCCCCTGTTCTCCTCGTCTACGAGGGCGCGGCTGGCCCCGACAGCTACGAGATCCCCCGCTCGCAGCCAAGCCAGGCTGACGTCAAGGAGATGCAGAAGTATCTGCGGGAGGCCCGCTCGCATCTGGAGTCGCTCCTCGGCAAGCAAGAGGAGGTCGCAACCGGCGCTCTTGAAGTGCCAACAAAGTAAGTGTCATCCGAGAACATTGCTGTCGGCCTCCATCTAACCAAGCGGCCAGATACCACACGAAGCTCGAGAAGTTCATCAAGAATGAGCACTTGAACACGAAAAGTGACGGAATTCCCGTCCGCGTCTCGAGCATTGGCCCCAAAGTGATCCTTCGTGGCCCTCGATCGGCGGTTGAGTCACTAACCCAAAAGTGCGAAGCCTTCCTCGAGCAGGAGAAGCAGGACGAGAAGGAGCGGGGTTTTACCCTGGAGTTTGAGTTTCCTCAAAAGTTTGCCAACCATCTAATTGGCAAGGGCGGTAGCAACATTCGCGAGCTCCGGGAGAAGTTTGACGTCGACATTCAGGTTCAAGACGGCAAAGTTGAGCTCAAGGGACCCAAGGCCAAGGCCGAGGCCGCCAAGTCTCACATCCTCTCGCTGGGTCGCACGCTTCAGGACGAGACGACCCATATCCTCAAGATTGAACCCAAGTTCCACCGGGAGCTCATTGGTGCCCAGGGCGCCCAGATCAACCGCCTCCAGACTCGCTACAAGGTGTTGATCTTCTTCCCGCGCACAGCCAAGGCTCCCAAGGACGACGAGTCTGGCGAGGCCGTTAGCGAGGCTGGCAAGCCCCGTCGCCAGCAGGCCCCTGATGAGGTTATCGTTCGCGGTCCCAAGAAGGGAACTGACGAGGCCCGTGAGGAGCTCCTCTCGCTCCTGCAGTATCTCAAGGACAACTCTTTCTCCGCCACGGTCTCTGTGCAGCAGAAGCAGGTGCCATCCCTTATCGGCTCCGGCGGTGCTATCCTCGACCAAATGCGCCAAGAGACTGGCGCCAGGATTGACATTCCCGGCGCTCGTGATTCGCCCGACGCTGTGGTGGACATCACGATTAAGGGCACCAAGTCGCAGGTTGCTGCGGCTAAGAAGCTTCTCGATGAGAAGAAGGCCGTCTTCGATGATACCGTCACCAAGACCATTGATGTTGAGAAGAAGTACCACAAGACGCTCATTGGAGCTGGCGGTAAGTTGATGTTGAGAACGAATGGCTTGTTCTGGACTAACTCTCTCTAGGATCCAACCTTCGCGATATTGTGGTTAAGGCTGGTGGCTCGGATGATAGGCGGGAGCTCGCCCGCGCCATCCAGTTCCCCAAGCAGGACGCCGATGGCAACACCATCCGGATCGAGGGCCGCAGTGATGTCGTTGACAAGATCCTTGCGCAGATCAAGGACTTTGTTTCACAGCGTGAGAACCAGGTGACGGAGATTCTGGAGGTTGCTCCGGAAAAGCACCGATCGCTTATTGGGCGCGGTGGTGAAACCAGGCGCAGCCTCGAGTCGCAGTTCAGCGTCTCGATTGACATTCCGCGCCAGGGGAGCAGCCAAACTGCTGTCAAGATCACCGGCCAATCCGCGGATGTGGAGAAGGCCAAGGCGCACATTGAGACCCTGGTGAAGGGCCAGGAGGGCGAGACTGTGCAGATTCCCCGCGCTCTGCACCATGCCATCTCCAACAACGGACAGCTCTTCCGCAAGCTCAACTCCGACCATCAAGTCACCGTCGACCACGCTGGCCAGGCGCTCCCCGCCAAGCCCACGGCTCCTGCCCGCGCCAATAACGGCGCCACCCCCCTGATTACCGACGACGACGAGGCCTCTGCCGACGTCCACTCGTGGAACGTTGTCGAGAACCTCTCCACGGAGGAGGGCGACATCCCCTGGGTTCTCCGCGGCTCGCCCGAGAGCCTCGAGAAGGCCAAGAAGGCCATCGAGTCGGCTCTGGAGCAGGCCAAGGGCCTGACGGCGACCGGCTACCTCATTCTCCCCGACCCCAAGACGTACCGCTACGTCATTGGCCAGGGCGGCAGCAAGGTCAACTCGATCCGCAAGCAGAGCGGGTGCAAGATCACGGTGCCGCGCGACCAGACGGTGGGCGAGGCCATCGAGGTCGTCGGCACCAAGGAGGGCGTGGAGAAGGCCAAGGACCTCATCCTGGACGCGGTCAAGGAGGGTGTCAGCGCCGCCAGGGCGCCTCGCGAGCCCCGCGAGCCCCGTGACTAGTGGTGACGGAGCCACAGGCGAGGCTGCTTGGTGTTGTAATGATGGTGTGTGTAGATTGGGCGGCGAAATGGATCGCGACAAACGGGCCCCCAAAAACTGGCAGAGCTAAAATGGGATTTGTAGTCAGATAGACACGGCCGCAGCTAATGATGATGAATTGAGACATGGATTAATGGCCTACTTTGGTTCTTTTGCTGTCCAGCCCGTGATGTCGTCCTGTCAAGGAAAGTGGTCCCTTTTCCTGCAGTCTAGAGTGTTGATGTCACAATCCAGATCGACTTGCGATGCCAGACATCTTCATATACCCCAGGGATCGCTCTCTCCTTTACAGACTTCGCAGGAAAGGGATTGTGTGCGTACATCTTCACCAACCACGACAATACAAGTCCAGCCAGTATATAGGACTCGGCGAAAGGGGGGCGGAAACCTGTTTTGTATCTATATTTTGTTCATTCCATGCCGTCTAACAAGTAATCCAGGATCCGCTGCTATGCTGCCAGAGAAAACACAACACAAACACAGACCGTCTCTACCCACAGTGACATGCAATACTTCTCCAATCACCCGTTTTCGGTCCTTTTCCGCCCATCATCCCAACGCCGATTCCAGTGATTCCAACATGAATAGCGATTCCAACGTGACAAAAATACCAGCCAATGCAAGACCATCATATATCATCCAATACCCATGCTGTTTTCCCCTGTCATTGCACCGTTCCCACGACCGACCGTACCCAAGCAACCCCCCCCCCCCTGCCCGACACCATCAAAAATCACATAAAATCCTCCTCCTCCGTCTCATCCGCGTCCGCGCGCCTCCCTAGCGTCAACCGCGCCGCCTCGTCCGCCAGCGTAATAATGTCCCTCAGCAGTTCCTCGCTCCTCGCGCGGGCCTGCGCGGCGGCCACGGGCGTCGACGCCGACGGCGAGATGGGCGGGAGGCTGTTGGCGACGTTGCGGATGCCGTCGGCGACGCGGCTGATGTCGTCGTGTAGCTGCGTGACATTCTTATAGTCCTGGTGGTGCTGGTGCTGGTGCTGCACGGCGGCGAGCGAGGGCAGGGCGACGGTGGGGGCGGCCGAGGGCGCGGGCACGGCGCGGGCGGGCGGGGCCTGGACGCGGACCTTGATCTCGCCGGGGATGCCGTCGATGCGGAGGGCCTCGGGGGCCTGTGTGGTGGGGCCGGGGCCGCTGCGGAGGTTGGTGTTGGGGGGCGGCGTCTTGGCGACGAGCTCGCGGAGGAAGTTGTTGGCGGCGTCGCAGCCTTCCATGAGCCACTTGAGGCAGATCTGGACGCGCTCCCGGGCGTAGCGGTTGTGGTCGTCATAGACGCAGCAGTTGAGGAGCGGGACGATGCCGTTGTGGTGGACGATTTGGTTTTGGACCGTGGGGTTTCCCGGGGTGCTGCGGCCGGGGGGTGGCTGGAGGAGGCCGGCGAGGATGTGCAGAATCTGCCCCTTGATGCCGGCCCAGGGGAACTTGTGCGCGGGCTCCTGCATGGGTGGCGGAGGGGGCGGGGGCGGGTCGCCAGAGTCGTACTCGTCGTCTTCGTCCTCGTCAAACTGGGCCGCGGTGCTAGAGGGGGACGGTCTTTGGGAGGAACGGCTGGGAGGCTCGACGAGCGGCTTCTTGGGGACGCCGGCCTCCAGGCCTTTGAGGAGAGTGATGAGCTCGTAGGCGGCTTCCCACTCAATGAGGTACGCCCGCGTCGCGGGGAGCTCGTTGACCGTCGTCAGCAGCTCGAGGAACTGCTGCAGCCCATCCTTGGCGCGCTCCATGTCCCAGCTGTCGACGGGGAAGTCGGCAGGATCGCACTGATCGTTTCTCATCTGCGCCTGGATGTGCATAAGAGCGGCGCACTCTGGGACAATCCTGACACGGAACTGGATGAAGAGGAAGTGAAGAAGCTTGACGTCTCGCTCGTGCTCCCTGGACGTGGTGGGAGGTGGGTCTGTGTTGCGCGCTCGAAACATGTTGTTGACAAGCCGAAGAAGAACCGTCTGCGCCGGAGATATTATGTCCTTTGGGATTCTCAACGACGTCCAAGCAAATGGTATCAGAGCGCTGTGGTGGATGGCCTCAACAATCTGGGTGGTCAGCTGGAAGATGAGGCTCTGCTCGCCCTTCTCCCAGACGGCAATGAAGACGAGAATCTCGCGGAGGAGACTGCGGCCGGCTTCAAAGGCCAGAAACATGCGGCACCGTGTCTTTTGCAGGTTTTCGCCTGCCTGGGTCAGCGCCAGGCCAGCGTTATCGAGGATGCACGACTTGATGATCATGTGCAGGGCCTCGATCTGTTTGGGGTCCAGAATGTTGGGGATCTCGGTGAGCAGACCAAGCATGGGGCCTTCGCCATAGGAGTCGTCATCGTCGACATCCTCCTCCTCGTTCATATCGTCGTTGTAATCCTGGTCGTACACCGGCTCCGCCCCGTCGTCCCCTGGTGGGGTAGCTATGGCTGCCTCGATCGCTCGGCCGGCATCCGTTACTGGCCCGTCAACCTCTGCTATCACCCGGTCGCCGTCTGTGGTTCGGTCACCGTCCGAGTGGACTGAGCCCTCCTGGTCCTCTGGGCGGTAGGAGTGGATGAATCGGTTGACAAAGTTGGACTTGCACGTCTCCATTCTCTGCTGACCGAACTCAACAGTCGGCATCGGGGTGACCCAGGCGTCATAGTTGGAGTCGCGGACCTTGAGCCACCAGGTGTCGATCTCCCTGGATACACGGCCATAGAGACGGTCCTGCTCAGTTTTGTCGGGCTCGTCCTCGTTCCACTGGGGACTGGTCTTGGCGTCGTCGCTGAGGACGCCGGTTCGAGCCCGAGCCGAACCCCCGGGCAACCAGTTCCAGGACAACGGTGAGCCGCCAGTGAGAGGGCCGGGTGGCATCCCCCTGACAGCCAGTTTCTCTTGGTACTCAACCAGGAGCTCCCTGGCCTTGTCATAGATGCTAGAGTTGCGGTTGATCCAATTTTCCACCTCGGCTTTCGCATTTTCAGAGCGGAACTGACCCGGCCCATCTGGGTCGTCGGGGAGGTTCTCGTAGTCGTAGCAGAGAAGGTGAGACCAGAAGCCCATCTTATTTCTGTCATTCTTGGCGACCCAGTTGTGAACCTGTTGCAGGCTTGTGACGAGGAGCTTCTTGTCTGAGAAGCATGACAAGTTAGCTACATGGGCAGGACAACAAGGGCGATGGCGACTTACACAGTTCCGAGATCTCACTGAGCTGGTGTCGAGCCGTGTCGTCGAGAATATCGCCGTCGTAAGCCCTACTTGTGACGTTGATGCAGAGCGTGATGGTCTCATAGAGCACGTCCTCGAACTCGGCTGCGGCACACAGGTCCTGGGGGATCTCGGGTTCAGGGACAACGAGCAGATTCCTGGCAATGTGCATCAACTTGATGAGCATCTGCAGGTCGTCCTTGAGAGTTTTGTAATTTTTAACGATGAGCGTGGTGCCCTCGTGCGGGGTGGTCTCGGACGAGGTGCCCTTGTCTGGGTCGTTGCTGATGGAGCGCGTCGTGAGGCTCGGGATGGCGGCAGAGAAGCAGCGTCTGAGCCAGATCCAAAGCTCGACGCTCTCGGCGAGAGTCTCTCTGGTGGGGGGGTTAGCACGGCAACTCACCAGGGATGTGACGGTAGTTTGGGCAACATACCTGACGTCCTTGAGATGATGGGTCTTCTCCAACGTCCTTGTGACAAGCTTGATCACATGGGCCATTGTCTTGGGGCCAATACCGGAATCCAGTTTGAGGTATCCCTCAAAGCAGCTCAGGGCCGAGGTGAAGCAGAGCTCCTCGATGGTCAAGGTGTGGCGCACATCGGACCCCCCGTTGGCAACGACAGTGGTCCCCGAGGAGCCTGCGACGGGAGGAGTGGTCATTGTGGGATTGGCCTTGGTCTTGTTCCAGTTCTCCAGCCGGTCGCCAAAATGGTCCCTGAGCTCGGGAGCCTCGCGCTGGAGGGACGAGGCGAGGGCCTCGTAGTCGAGCGTTGAGTCGGCCGAGTGAGAGTCTGGTGGTGCAGACGGTGCGGCGGACAATCGGCCTCCAGAGGACGACATGCTCGGGCTAACCTCTGCGTGCCTGGGGCCTGGCACAGGAGGTTAAGCTTAGCACTGTTTTTTATTAATGTGGGGTCGGATGAGCAAGGGGGCGGAAATGCATGAATTTTGAGTGGGACGGTGTGAAGCTCAAGTCAAAAGTAGATTCGGAAAAGTGAAGTGGTGGCGACCACACAAGTGCTCTGTGGCAGACGACTGGCATTGAGTGCCCCGCTATTTTGGGGGGGCAGCTCCGGTTCCAGGTGCTAGAACAGTGCCACAGTGCTATTTGATCGTGGACATGGAAAGTCTGGGCATTCGATCCCGAAGTTGGTGATTTGGAGCCCATACTACCTATACATATTTTATATTTTGTTCAACTAGACCGACAGCTTCGAGCATATAACTCAAGAGGTGCTGCCTTGCTCGGTCTAGTCCTCTTCCATGCCCGGCAACTTAGCAAACAAAGACCAATTCTGGCGCCTTGGAACGACCTGGTCTGCAAAGATTCACACCCATGTAGGATGAAATTACGGCCTCGTAGGTGGGCTCTATATGGGGGATATTTCCTTGGCCTGCCCCGGTGTCTCGTGCCAACAGTCACAAGGTTAGGGAGCATAACGGCCTATCTTTCTGCACCGTGACTTTGTTGGTTTGGTCTGGGTTGGGTTAGTTTGCCTTTAACCACGAGAAGAGAAGCCTTCAGCTGCCAAGCCCGGGGGCTCTTACAGGGGGTGCCTTGGCAGAGCAGGGTCCAGATTCGTGATGGTCTTCCAACGTCGTCGCAATGGCGGGGTATGTAATCCGTCGCAAACCCCTCGGTAGAAAAAAGTTGAGAGGGAATTTTCGTGAACAGAAAAAAAAAGGTAAGCAGAGGGTGACTTCGTAGAGACCTACGTAGATGCGTATTTCATAAGTTCACAAGCTCCACATCTGCGCAACACCCATCCCATCTAAACCTCTCCACCAACCCATCTTGAACTTCTCCCTTCCAACATAACCACCGTGACCACCGCCCTCCGTCATCCTGACATCTCTCCTCACTCTCACCACCGCTAAAATGACGATCCCCTCTGACTCCCTCCCCAACCACTATGACCGTAAGCCTGCCCCCCTTCCCCCCCCTCCTCCAACCCAAACTAATCCCCCCCCCCTCGCGCTAGACCCCGTCCGCATCGCCGTAATAGGCGGCACCGGCCTCTCTTCCCTCCCCGGCTTCACGCCCGTCGCCTCCCTTTCCCCCACGACCCCCTGGGGCGCCCCCTCCTCGCCCATCCTCATCCTCACGCACAACGCCACGCCCATCGCCTTCCTCGCGCGCCACGGCGCGTCCCACCAGCT
Organism: Schizothecium vesticola; assembly: GCA_030549215.1. NCBI lineage: Eukaryota > Fungi > Ascomycota > Sordariomycetes > Sordariales > Schizotheciaceae > Schizothecium > Schizothecium vesticola. The sequence goes on along the minus strand of JAUKUD010000005.1, from coordinate 2,164,557 downwards.
CGCGCCGCACGAAGTCCCCGCGCGCGCCAACATCGCCGCGCTCCGCGGCCTCGGCGTGCGCTCCGTCATCGCCTTCTCCGCCGTCGGCTCGCTGCGCGAAGAGATCCGGCCGACCGACTTCGTCGTGCCGGACCAGATCATTGACCGGACCAAGGGGATCCGGCCCTTCACCTTCTTCGAGGGCGGGCTGGTGGGGCACGTGGGGTTCGCGGACCCGTTCGACGCGCGGCTGGGCGAGGTGGTGCTGCGGTGCGCGGCGGGGCTCGAGGCCGGCGGCGAGAGCATCACGACGCACAAAGGGGGCGTGGTGGTGTGCATGGAGGGCCCGCAGTTCAGCACGCGCGCCGAGAGCCACATGTACCGCGCATGGGGCGGGAGCATCATCAACATGAGCGCGCTACCCGAGGCGAAGCTGGCGCGCGAGGCCGAGCTGGCGTACCAGATGATTTGCATGGCGACGGACTATGATTGCTGGCACACTACCGAGGATGTCGACGTGGCCATGGTCATGAAGTACATGGCTGCCAACGGCGAGAATGCCAAGCGGCTGGTGGGCGCCGTGCTGGATGAGCTGTGCAAGGAGGAGCACACGGACCTGGTCGCGGCGAAGCACTGGGAGGGGAGCGCGCAGGGGGCGGTCAAGTTCATGACCAAGCCCGAGGGGCGGGATCCCGAGGCCATGAAGAGGGTCGAGTACCTGTTCCCGGGCTTCTGGGAGAGTTAAATGGGGCACTGGAAGAGATGGCCGGGCGTAGACGGGATAGACTTGGGCAGGGGCAGGGACTTCACCTCTGGGACATCGGAATGCTCGTTTTTTTATGGCCATAGGACTTGGCCGAGACGATATACAGTGAATTCAACAGGAACAAAAGAACAATTCTTCCTCGCTGTTATGCATGCCTTGAATCGCGCTCCATGCAAGCCCCGTGATTGCCACATTCCCAGAAATACCAAAGTACCAGTACTCCATACACCTGCTCCATGATGCGCCGCCAATATCCATCCTCGACCAATCCAAATGCGCTGCGCGTCCTCTCGCTACATCAGCTGAGACAAGACCCTGACAGCCTTCTCGGCCGCCGCCACATGCCACGGTCGCACGTCACCTTCGCGATCCACGACACCCCTCGCCCGCGCCAGCGTTCCCAGTGCTCGGAAGATGCCGAGCATCTCCCTGAGCTGCGTCTCGAAGCCCCGAGGGCTCCCCTCCATGTGCACAATGTTGATCTCCATAGCCACTAGCGCATCCTCGGCCCGCGCCCCGCACCGCTTGATCAGATATCCGCTCGCCAACGACGGGTTCAGCTCCGTCAACGATGTCGAGTTGTTCAGCCGGTGCGACAGCACAGCACCCCACGTCGTGTCCAGTATGTCGACGAGCGTCGCGTCCGCATCCGGCATGTCCGACGTCGCGTTGCCGTCTCCGCCGCCCGGCGTGGTGGGATTCATGCCCATGGTCGGCTGGTTTCCGCTCTGGTCGGGAGAAAGAATTGACGATGCCTGGGGCGTCGAGGCGGGCGTCGTGTAAAAGACGGACGGCGTGTTGAGCGGGACCCTAATCGAAGGGGGGATGAGCTGCAGCGATGGGTTGGTGTCGACCGTCATGAGCACCAGGCTGACTGCGCCTTTGGGCTCTGTGTGCGCAAATTGGGTCCAGAGGTCGGCCTCTTGCTGATCCATGGGCCCGCACTTTGTGATGACGACTCGCCAGTGCACCTTGCATGTCGAGATGAAGTCGCTCGTCGTATCCCATATCTCGTAGAGCACGTCCGCTACAGGGGTCGAAAGCCGCCTGCCCCTCATACCCAGGCAATACGACGCTGTGTGCTGCTTGTATCCTTGGTTGTCCGTCCATGCCGCTGATATCCACCGGTCATCGACACTCTGCGCGTAGGCGATGTGAATGCACGAATTCTCGTGAAGGGGGTCGGGCGAGGGCGCGGTTGTGACCCTAAACTCAACCTGCTTGGGCAACGATGGCTCGAGAAGGATGGCCGGGGCTGGCATGGGGCCTCCAAACAGAGTACATCGGTCATACATCTCCAGGCAGAGTCTGGCGCTCTCCGACTGAGTCAGGACGGCGATGGACGTCTCGGATGCGATGGTGTCCAGCGGGATAAGCTGAAGAACCACCTCGTTGACAATCGGCCTTCTGTGGTCCGCCATGCACCGTTTGTATGCCCCGGAGATGTCCAAAAAGGCAGCGCAAGACTCCACGATGGAGCTCGGGCTCTCGGGCGCGTAGGGAAAGAATATGACAAAGTTCTTGTCCGTCAAGGTCGAGAATGCCAATGTCTTGGCAAGAGCTTCCAATCTTTCCGAGAGCGCCGAGCTAGAACCCCCCGACATAGCAGACCCGGGAGAGGTCGCATCTAGCTCAGGTACGAAGGTTACCACCCCGTCGACGACGCTGTTCGTTGAGGGAAGCAGGTCAAAGGAACCCAGCTTAAGGGATTCATACATGCTTCGGACCCTCTCCACGAAGTCGACAACGCTCTCACGCCTTCCTGGTTGGTAAGGAACGATACAGATCGAAACAACGTCCTTTGGCCCTCTCGAAGGCCCCAGCCCCAAGCTCTCCCAAAAGGATATGGCTGATGGAAGAACCGAGAGCTGCGTCTCATACCTACGGAGCTCCAAGTGAGGCGAGGCAATCGGAAAGATCGGCGGCCTGAGTTCCTGTCCGGGAGGCCTCGCCTGAAGCCGCGTTGGCGGAGCCAGCAAGGGCACATCTTGAACGTCTACCAGGGGGCGGAGTTGACACTCAACAGCACCCGCTAGCGACCGCGGTATGGCCTTCCGCAAGCCCTGTGCAGAGTACCGAATCGCTTTGATTAGACTTCGCCGGGCGTCTAGGAGCTCGGAGAAGGTTGATGTGGGATAAAGCTTCAACGAGCCGCTTGCCGCCTGCGCGGTGAGAATCTGCGCTGCCGCCACGAAGTCGTGACTCGAGCTCAGAAGCCGGGGCGGCGTCGGCGACGGTTCTGGGTCGGCAAAATACTTGGTCAGGGAGAGCTCGGGGACATCTGGGACGGAGAGCCGGGAGAGGTCAATGTGGCCATAGCCGGGCGAGTCCGCCGACGCGTTCTCCAGGTCTTTAAAGGAGGCCGCCATCGAGATGACATCATCATCCGGCCGCCGCTTGACCACGCTGGACTTCGCGGGGGACGAAAGACCTCCTGCCGAATAATTTACGCCCTCGTCGTCCGATGACGAGTCAAACTCGCTCGAATCCGACACAAGGCCATCATCCCGCGTCACTGGGCTGCCCGCCAACGCCCCGGCCACCCCAGAGAGCAACAGACCTATGGGCGCGGGCAAGTCCTTTCGGCTCCTGATCGTCGTGGCCGGTCCTGGGAGACTGACAGGGCTGACGGCACTGAAAGCATGGAGGGACTGGCCCTCCCTGTCCTTGTCGTCAGGGATGGTGTAGTGGAACCGGCCGCTTCCCTGGTACTTCATGCTCGTAAGTGATAGGGAAGGGTCGAAGAACATCCTTCCAAATGCGCTCCGTCGCCTCTGGAAGGAAGACTTCGGGGCCTTTGTTGGGCGGAGCGGAACTCGAGAAACAGCTCGGATCGTTTCGTAAACCGTTTCGGCGTTGAAGGGACTAGTGTGTCTCCTGATACCGATAGCCGAGTTCGCGTGAGAGCTCGCCAGATTCGTTAGCTGCCGGCTCTCTTCGGCAAGAGTGCTGCGGGCGTGCTTGAGCTCCGGCTTGGCGAACTCCGGGGCGGATGGACGGCTATCGTTGTCTCTCTCCATTTTGATGGGATAGTTTGGCAGCTCCGTGACTTGGCCCGGGTCCGCTGTAGCGTCCAAGGACGGCCCCATATTGCTCATTACCATATCGAGGTCCCCGCCAGACTGCACGTCGGGAAAGAAATCAAAGTCAGCATCGGTCAGCTCGTTGCCCTCAAATAAGTTTTCCCCGAGGTCTCCGTAGATGTTTTCGCCCTCGGGGAAACCAACACCAGGTTGCTCCCGTTTGAGCTCGTTGCCACTCCAACCATCATCAAATCCGTTTCCAGTCAGCGCAGGCCGATTCAGCGTCGCATCAGCATCGCCCACGACCGTCGCTCTCGCCGCGTGTACTTCCGGACTCAAGACCGCCCCGTCGAAAGTGGTGGCCATCCCGTGTTGCTGGACACCATCGGGTGGTGTTGGGTACATGGCCCCCACAGCAGGTGCGGGCCCTCCATTGCTCGATCGGCGCATGGTGAGAGGAGAAAAGTGACTTGTTGCGTTGTTCCTCGTGTCTCCATCGGCGTTGCTGCGAGTTTCAGAGGCAGCTTGCCTCTCCTTGGCTCTCCCCTCTAGCTGCTTCTCGCGCTCTGGCGCGTCCTTGAGCCAGTTCATCGCAGAGGTCAAGGGATCGATTTCATCACCATCAGTTGCCATAGCTTCCTTCACGAGTCGATTCTCAAAAATCGCCTCGACCTTGGGTTTTCGAAAGCATAGAACAGATGGCCACGGCGCCGTCGGCCCCAGGCTCGAGATCGGCGTCCTTTTTCCATCTGCACGCTGTTCAAACGGCTTCCGTTGAAGAAAGTGGATGTTGAGCCATACGCAGCGTTCCAAGAGGGAAGGGGACATGCCGCCCAGCCGCAACAGCATGGAGCACGTGCTCTTCCACTGTGAGAACTTGTCCCCCGAGTCCGGCCAGGAGCGGCTGATTTGGGTGTCGGGCGACTGCCCAAAGCCGTGGTCTGTTACATGGCTTTCGGCGTCGACAACTCCCTGTATAGCTCCAAAGGCGCCCAGAGGGGCGGCCAGAACATATGTGCTAGCAGGAAGCAGGCTCGATCCAAGGGCCTCGGCAGAGGATACGAGACCGCGGAGCAGGGAAACGTAGAGGGAGATGACGAGTGATCCTGTAGTGGTCAAATACACCCGGATGGTCGCAAGAGCAGAGGTGCGCAGCAGTTCTGGAGCTTCTCCGCCGTCTGTTTGGAAGGCCTGGGGCGGAAGAAGCACTGTCCGGTGGTTCAGCGCGACTGCGCCAATCTGATGGCAGAACGACGTCGTCAACGAAGATAGCGTAGCCGTGATGAAGAAGCCATGAACTTCCTGGATAGGTATCGAACCATAGCCCTTAGTGTCCGGCACCATGCCCGAGAATATCTTAGGATCCGTTGGCGCAGGACTACCGCTGGGAGGTGCTGCTTGCTGGGGTGTGTTGTAACCTTGAGCAACTCTGGCAGACATGTCCACGGCAGAACTAGCCGAGGACGAGCTACTCGGTGTGTTGATGAGATGCGCGCCAGGCAGGCGGCCCTTTAGCAGACTGATCGGCTCAAAGCTCCCTTCTTCGACCAAGCCGAGCGTGTAACCGCAGACCTCCAACTTGGCTGCGAGACCATATTGCTCGGGCGGAACAACGGACGAGGGATTCTTTCCGACAAGATAAAAGCACCAGATGCCTCGTCTGGCTGCATCCATATACACAAGATAGCCATTGCTTCGGAGATCGCGTTCGACATCTGACGCGTTAAACGTGTATGTTGAGGATTGGGAAGCGACGGGCTCGTAGATACGGAACGCAATGCAGGCGAGGTTATTCTGGAACGGATTGTGTCAGCAAACCGAGTGTCTGCCAGGTGGAAGACGTGGGGTGGGCAGACAATGAGAAGAGTGTTGGTTTCATATTCGCCAGCGTCCATCTCGGACGAGAGAGCGCCAACAGCGTGGAGGGCAGTGCGAGAGGTTCATCAACCAAGTGGGCGTCTTGCAACGGCAATGGAGTCACCGCGCCGAATCCAGAGCACAGCTTTATGAGAAGGGGCCACGAGGTGAAAGCTGGGCGGATGGGTGCTCGAAACCGAGGCCGGCATGGATTGGGCGGGGGCGCAGGTTCGTGGGGTTCGGGGGGCCGCGGGTGTCTAGCTCCATGGCCAGCGAACGCTGCTGCGCAAATCGACGGTCCCTGGCCTCTCCCAGCATGCGGCTATTGGTGGTGTGGGAAGCCGTGTATATTCCCTGGCTAGCTGCCCAGGGGGGGGCGTTCAACTTCACGTCGGCGCCAGAAGCGGGACTCGGGCTGGTCGGGGAAGCCCAGTCAAGGGGCCAGTGTCGTCAATGTGATAGTTGAAAGAGGCGGGGTAGAGCTGTACGGTGAGATGGGTATGCTCTTGATCTGGCGCCTGATAGAAAATAACGCGAAATCGGTTGCTCGGTATGGGTGGCGGCGTCGAGAGATGTCGTGATGAATGGCTTCGAGGTTGTTGAAAGACGGAGCTGGGGCGCAGGTCGGTCGTGGATTGGACGAATCGCCCGTCCCACCATCCCGCCTGGACCCCTGCGAGTCTACTCCCCACATTTGGTTTTAGCGCATCCACGCCCATGCAGGTGCATGCTCCGTGGGCAGCTGATAAGATAACGGGGGAGCTCCACGGCTCTCCGCCTTCCTGTTCGGGCCATGGCCAAAAAGTTTCAAATCTTTCTGCCACCTGAACTTTGAAGACTGCGCGCCGCAGTGGGCAGTTGCATCTCTGGGCGTTGTGACAGGGCCTGCCAATTGCATTCTTCACCAGATCACCGTCCCCCATCCCCCATCATGAAGTTGACAAGCCCCGGCACGGTTCCGGTGTAAGTCGTCTGGCAATACTGTGAATTTCGAACCCCCCCAGCTCACCAGTTCATCAGGTACACCGTCTCCGGGCCATCGACCGCAAGGCCTCTCCCAGACTGGGTCGCACGTCGGAGGAAGCGATCAGCCAAATACGACCCCGAAAATCTCAACAACTTTGAGCTCTTGCAAGAGTTTGAGTTCGAAGAAGGTGGGTGTCCTCGACTCACTGGCGGTGGTCATATGCCCTGCACATGCTGACAGGAGATACAGCAAGCAACTGCGTCCGGGTTAGCGAGGATGGCAACTGGATCATGAGCTCGGGCACGTACAAGCCCCAGTTCCATGTACACTCAACACAAGAACTCTCCCTCTCCTTCTCGCGCCACACCAAGTCCGAAAACACGACCTTCCTCATGCTCAGCCAGGACTACACCAAGAGCGTTCACCTTCAATCCGACCGATCCCTGGAGTTCCACACCCCCATGGGCTGTCACTACGAAGTCCGTCTCCCGCGCTTTGGAAGAGACTTGGCATATCTCAAGCAGAGCACCGAGGTTCTGGTCCCGGCGGTTGGATTGAGCTCGGATGGGTCTGGGCTGGGCGAGGTGTTCCGACTGGACCTTGAGCGCGGGCAGTTTCTCCGCCCCTGGCAGGTGGATGTTGGCACAGACGAGGAGACTGTAGGCTTGCAAGGAGGCGTGCACGTCGGCGCCGTCAATGTTGCCACGGTGGCAGAGTCAACCCACGGTCTTTGCGCCTTTGGAACAACCGTCGGCAGTGTCGAATTCTTCGACCCCAGGAGCAAGAACCGCGTCGCGGTCTTGGGGGGGCAAGACGGCGAGATCACCGCCCTAGATTACAGCAAAGATGGACTTTCGGTTGCACTCGGCACAAGCACTGGCCAGATCCGGATATTTGATCTGAGAAATCCTCGTCCCCTCCTCGTCAAGGAGCAGGGCATGGGGCTTCCCGTCAAGAACCTGATCCATCTTACAACACCCACTGCCGAGCGCAAGCTTCTCTCTGCCGACAGGAGAACCATCAAGATCTGGGATGAACAATCCGGCGATCTCTGGACCTCCATCGAACCCATGGTCGACCTCAACTTTGTCACTCATTGCCCTGATTCCGGCATGATCTTGACGGCCAACGAGGTACGTCCCCCCTCCCTTTTTTGGCCTGGTTAGATTTCAGCTGACTAACATGGCGCACGCAGGGTAAACAAATGCACAGCTTCTTCATTCCCAACCTCGGCCTCGCCCCCAAGTGGTGCCACTTCCTCGACAACCTCGTCCACGAGATGGAGAATGATAAACCCAACGAAACCTACGACAACTACAAGTTCTTGACGATACCCGAGCTCAAGTCTCTCAGCCTGTCCCATCTTATCGGCAAGACAAATCTTTTGCGGCCCTACATGCACGGTTACTTTGTGGCTGCCAAGCTGTATGACCAGGCTCGTCTCATCGCCAACCCCTACATCTTTGAAGAAGAGCGGGCCAAGAGAATCAAGGAGAAGGTGGACAAGGAGCGCTCGAGCCGCATCAGAGGCGTCAAGAAGGTCAAGGTCAACCAGAAACTGGTTGACAGGATCCTTCAGAAACAAGAGAACAGGGCGAAGGTGGATGAGGCGGCCGGCATTCTGGGAGATTCTCGTTTCGCCACCGTCTTTGAGGACGAGGCCTTCAAGATCGACGAGAACAGCTACGAGTTCCGAGCTCTCAACCCCAGCACCAAGATCCCAGGTGACCCAGGCTACCAGGCCCCCGAGGTGCACAGCAGCAGCGAGGAGGATAGCGAGGACGATGACGATGACGATGACGATAACGATAGTGTGGTCATGAAGGTGTCCTCCTCGACGGCCAGGGGCGGCCAAAGCAGAGACACGGCCATCGGGTCCAGGGCGCAAAAGAGCGGACGGAGTTCCAAGCCTCGGGTTGGGGACATGGGTGGAGAGAAGCAAGTAACATTCGTGCCGGAGTCTAAGAAGAAGGGCAAGCCAGAGGCTCCACCACCAGGGAAGAAGCGCCATGATGGGAGGAGAAGCGCAAGCAGTAACATGTTCCGACGACTATAGACGCCGAACGCCTTTCGTTTCGAGTTTAGTATTACAATCGCGCAAAACAATACCCCTTTCTGAATCACATATCCTGACATCCACCACCTTGCCCACGCCCGCTCGACACGACTAGAGCTCGCTCGACCCCAAACTCCCCAAGTCCCCAACCGTCGCCTGCTTCGATCGATTATTTCCTCACGCCCACCGCCCCATCTCCCCTGGCTTACTTCCGGCTGAAATTCTGGCGTTTCTCGCGGCGGGCGGGCGGCTTGCCGATGCGCACCTCCAGACCCTTTTCCAGATCAGACGGCTTGATGCTTGGTGTCGGCGGTACTTCATCAAGCTTGTTCATACGTCCACCCCGCCCACCCCGCCCGACCGAGCCCTTGACGGAACTCGGAAACTCAGAGCGCCTCGGAGTGAGGGCCGTGACCACCTTCCTCGCCGACCTCCGGAGCGTCTCCCGCATCGTCCACTCTCTCTTCTTGGCGAAGAAGAAAAGCACGGTACTCGCGACTGGGGGGCTTTTGTTAGCCTTTGTCCTCCGCACAATTCCCGACCCTTGGATAACTCACTTCCGACAAGCCCCACAACCACAACGACCACGATGATGGCGATCAACGCCCCGCCCGAGAGCTGGATTCCGCCGCTGCTCGAGCCCGACGCGCCAGCGAGGGTGCCGTCGGCTGCAGATCCCGGACTTGCGCCGACGGAGCCGGCGCTGGCGTCTTCGCCCTGATGGCTCACCGTATCTGTCGCAAGGGGGAAGTCCCCCACTGTTTGCGTCGCCATTGTTTGGTCTTTGGTGCCGGTCTCCTGAGCTGGCGTAGATGGTGGTGAGGTTGTGTATATATCTCGTGGCGGTCAACGCCAGGTAATCGTAGAAGGTGAGGGTATCTATCGTAGGCCGTGGTTGAAGAAAATGGAGAACGGAAAGGAAGGGAGGGGAGGGAGTACCCGCCAACGGGGCGCTTCGAGAGTATATAGGTCAGCTTGTACCTGGCCGGGGTTGTATGGGCGGCACACGAGGGGAGGTCACTGGATAGGGTTGCTTGCGAGCGACGTCCCTCCCTCAGCGGCGACACCAGGACCCATGTACAGATAACGAGTCCACATAATACAAACCACTGGCATCCCGCGAGATCGCATCGCGCCGACCATCCGTGCCTCAGCACGCTTGCGGGGGTGGACTTCAACCTCAACACCCCTCGGAACCATCGTCACTTGTCGAGCGTGTGATTCCTGCACTGTCGTTCCCAGAGAACTCTCACCAGAAGGCGCCTTCAAATCCCATGGCTCGGCACTCGCATGGCAGCGGCGGCACGGCCTGCCATTGGGCCCTGCATGAAACCAGGCACAGGACGTTGATGGGAGAGGTCATTGGTTGGACGACGTGATGCCTCGAAGCGCCGACCACCGTCCCACCGTCCCATCAATGGCGGGACGCTCTCTGCGTGCGGGGGGCAGGCGAGGAGATCTCGCCAATCATGGAGGGGGGGATGCAGGGGTGGCTTTGGCGGTTGCCTCTTGTGCCTCTCCTCTCTTGCTTGCCTTGGGGAAAATCGACAAAATGCCGTTCCCGATGAGTTCGATGATGGTTGCAGGAGAGGATGCATCGGATGCAGACTGCAGTTATCGCATATCGTGTGATGGTGGTGATGTGCTCCTTCGGTTATCGTCACATCACAGCTGCAGTCAGTGACGAGCCCTGAGGAGGTGACGAGATGTCAACATGGCGGGATTATAGTGCCAAGGCTTTTGGAGGTGTGAAGGGACGGCAGACGGACATCGGTTTCTCTGCGCGCCGCTGATGTGGTGCGATGGCAATCCCGGATGCTACGGTAGAGGTTCTCGCGAGGTGAGGGCTCAGTTGTCGCGGAAAGACTGTGTGGTTGTTGGATGATGACGGTGAGTTTCACTGGAAGTTTCTGTTTATCTCATCTTCAGCTCCCTCTTCCCACGCCTGAAGCCAGAAGGGGGTTTTGGCTGTGTCATATCACCCGACTTTGGAGCTTTTGTGTGGCGATATCAACACGAAAGAAGGCATTTGCCCATCTCAGCGGCTCTGACCGAATCGACCTCGGCTGAGATTTCGAAAAGTATTGATGAATGTTGGCCCCTATCCATCTCGCCTTGCCGCGACAGGGCAATGTTTGATGGAGATGTTTGAAGAGACAGAAAGTCAAGTATCACTTGCCGCTGCTCCTATTTCGGGACTCCCAGGCACGTTTTTGAAACCACGACCTCGGAGGCTCAGCGGGACCTTGTCTGGCCCGGAACATGGCCGCCAGATTGACATGTTCCTGGATTGACCCCTTTCTAGAATCCCATTTCTATTTTGCAGTGCAACGGCGGCTGTCGACTCGAGTGACGTTGACCGGAGGGAGGTGACGATGGTCGGTCCAATTTTCACCGAGGTGTACCTCCTCGGTAAGCCGTGGCCGAAGAGGGCATCACCAACTTCCACCGAGGATGACGATTCATCTTTACAGGCACGGGCTTCGTCAGAAGACTCCGTTAGGTTTCTATGAGGACGATGCTCTCAACAGATCAAGGTACCATGCTGTCGAGTGACTTCCGTCTGGGTCTTTGGTGCGGATGCTCTTTCCTTATCCACGTCTTCCCAGGTAGCACCTACCTTAGAGAAATGGAAGGTACGGATCCCGGGAGCTCTTTCCACAAGAATGAAAATATTTCTGCTGTGCTAGTCATTTGACATGAGCCCTTTTCCAAAATTCGCCAATTCACCAAAGCATCGTGTCTTCTGCTCTCCACGTTCCCTACCATCCGGGTGTCGAGACGCTCCTGTGCCCGGCCTCTTGTGACCCCTTCTTCAGCATGGCACAGGTATCGCCAAAGAAGCCTCCTGGCAACCCAGCACTGGAGAATGACAGCATGCCGCCCGAGTTCGACGACTTCACGGTGCACGACAATCACTATGGCAGCCAGGATGACCCGTCGATGTCGATGATCCCCGTCCAATCTCTCAAGCAGCTGTCGAGCAGACACAGCAGACCTCCCCTTCTGGCGGCATTGCTGACAAAGTCGACACATTTGACGATGGCATGCTTCTTGCGAGGCCAAACCTCGCATTCCGGGCCCAGGAACCCGGACGAGACTTCAACTACGGGCCCGCAACCGCTATCTCTGCCGCAAACTTCACATAGTCGTCACACAAGCCTGCCCCAATTCGACAATACAAAGACGGGGCGGAGGAGAGCAAACCAGCTCAGGCATCCCAGCTCATTGCGCCGAGCAACAAGACCAATCGTTCTCCTCCCGCTGAAAACGCGGAGCCGGTAGTCGAAAAGCGGCAGGGAAAGAACAGCAGCGATGGTTTCGGCCCCTTAGTTCAGCTCAAGAAACCTTCCTCTCCACAACATATCACACAGCATCAGGTCGACGATGTTATCGATGCCCTCCCGAAGCACAGAGAAGATGCAATGGTCTCAACACGAGCCACCCCCTCCAGGATCTATTTCCAATGCCCTCCGTCCCGACCGCAACCCGGTCCCGAGCCGCCGAGGCCCCCATCAACCACCCGAGTCAATTTCATGATCACCCGGGTCTTGCCCGCCATCACAAGTATGAGATCAATGCAAGCAAGTCTCTGTCCAACACAAGTGATCATCCACCGGAAACGAAGAAGCAACACAGCCGTCAAGGAAGTGGTCGCATCATGTCGCTGCCATTCGCGGAAGAAGGACAAGATGGCGATGGTACCAGACCACACAAATTCGCAGTCGAAAAGAGCATCCGGGGACCTCGTGCTTCACGCCATGCACCATCCAGCAACGCCAACTCCAGTCGAGAGCAATCGATTTCTCATCCAACTCATACAAGGGGCCCCACCAAGTACACTGACATATCTCGCCACAGCAAGACAATTGTCGTCAACCACGGACATCGGCCGCCATCGCGAAGCTCCCATGTGTCCAGGCGAAGAGCCGTCCCGCAGAAGAGCCATGTCTCTCACATATCCGAGCTTCCCAGTGAGCTGTGTGGCGAGTCTGTCGCCCCAAGCCCAGATGCCCGACACAATACACTGGCCATCGACCACGACTTCACAAGCAACATGGCCAACGTCATCAACAAGTACACCCAGCATCACAAGTCAGCCATCGACCGGCAGATGGCCAAGTACGATAAATACATCAAAAGACTCAAGTACGAGCGCGCTCAGGGCAAGAAGGAGTATGAGAAATGTGCATCCCAGATTGAGGCGCAGGCCCATACAATTCAGGAGCTCCAAGACCGGGAAGCTTTGATGGCAGATCAGATCAGATCCCACGAGAACGAGTCGGCCATGGCAGAAGCTCGCACCCAGCAGATCAAAGACAAGTATTACATGGTCAAGGGGGTTTTGAACGCTGCGATCGAAGAACAGCAACACCTGTACACCAAGGCCAAGATGCAGTGTGAGAGCAGCATCATCGAAATCCGAGCCATGGAAAAATGCCACAAATCTTCCATAGAGCTTGCAGTCGAAAAGGCGGAGACAGCGAGGGTGCAGATGCTAGAGAAAGTCAAGCAGGTCATCGCCGAGGCCAACGTGGAGGAACAGGGCTGTAAGTTTTTCCCACTGAGTGATTTGACGATCTGGCCACAGTCTTATTGATCACTCGGTGGCAGTACGGGAACAGATCAAGTCCGCCCACCAACAGTTGGAGCAAAAGACAGCCGAACTTGAGCGGCAGCAGAATGAAAATCGAGTACTCTCCAAGAGGCTCCAGAGTGTAAAAACCGAGACCAATGGGCTCGAAAGTCTGGTGGCTCAGAACAAGGAGATACTCGAAAACTGGATGAACAACACACAGCAAACAGCAATAAGACCAACGAGGTGGAAGCAGAGACACAGGCCAAGTAAGTACACAAATGCCCTCTTGGCATGGCAGCTACCTAACCCTCGGAGAAGATTCGATAAGTTGAATCGGGAGATTAAAGCACTCCTGAAACTGTTGGCCGGTCAACCACTCGAGCTCATCAACATTCAAAATAGCAACAAGGAGTTGGCGGATTGGTATCTGCGAAATCCCCGCTACGTATGAGCGAATCTGACTTTGACCTTAGTATCACAACAAAGGCCAACGAGATGGCGTGGTGCCAAAATGCAACCGAAGAGAGCACGGGAAAGTTCTTTACCGACATCGAGACCCTTGTGAAGCAGATTTTGGAGCATCTCAACCAGCAGAATCAAGACACATCCCAAGAACTCAGCAGGACGACGGAGGAATGCAGGGGCCTCTCGCTCCTCGTCAAAGTAGGAGAAGCACGCTGCCAAGAATTGGAGGCTGAGATCGATGCCATTGAGGAAGATGCAGACAAGAGGGAGAAAGAGATACAGGAGCTTGACGAGAAGCTATTTCACTGCTAGACCACGGAAATGGAGCTCAAGGGAGCTCAAGAGCAGTTTCTCTCGGCTTAGATGGACAAGCAACGACTTGAGGACGAGGTTCAATCCAAGGCCACGAAGATCAATAGCCTCGAAGACATGCTGAGAGAAAAGAACGAGGCTCATACGTTTGAGCTTTCCAAGTTCACGGCAAACCTCACGAAACTCAACCAGATGTTGCGAGACAAGGAGGAATCATCCAGAGTCGCAGTGGGAACGGCTACGGAGTTAGCCCGCAGTGAGATGCGAATCGAGATGGAGAAGGCTGACGCCGAAGCGAAGAAGACACTTCTTTTGGCCGAAAAGGAACGGGATGCTGTGGCAGCGGATGTTGAGAGACTGAAGCGAGATCTCCGCATTAGCGAGGACAAGTCTGTCCACGACGCCCACACCATCGACTCGCTGAACAACACTCTAGCGGCAACGGATTCACGACTAGCGAACATCATCGATGAAGTCAAGCAGCGTGCCACTGACCTCGAGGAGCTGCGAGCTCAGGAGACAGCAGCGATCAAGGCTCTCGAAGAACGGATTTCCACTGTGGAGAAAACAACAGCTGGGCGTTTGGGAGAAACACGCCACCTGCTGGCCGCCATTCAGCAGTTTATCGTGGCTCTGAGGAAGTGGTCAGAATGGGCGCCCTTGCCAGTCGAGGTGAAGCGCATCTTGGAGGATTTTGAGACCGACTCCTCCAGCGGCGAGGAATCGGACGCCAGATTTTCTGAAATATTTGAGAAGATCACCGCAGTGATTCCGACCCAGCAGCCACCCGCCCCTGTGCCGGAGATGATTCTCCAAGACGACTCAAGCTCAAGATTCTTTCCAAAAGACAACAGTATATTGCCGGATCTTCGCGCATCTGAGCAGGGGACTGGAGCAGAGGAGACCACGAGTCTCAGACCAAGGAATCAACAGCCAGCTGTATTTGGGAACCGTTTGACAGACCAGAGTATGGGGCGTGTCCAGTTACTCATGCACGATCAGCGACGTGTAAAGGTACGCAGCCCAGCACTTGGCCTGCAAAACGAGCCGAGTCCACCATCAGTCCAGCAGGAGAAAACCATCAGGAGAGAAGCACAGCAGCCCAGACCCATCATCAAAAGAAGCTCCCAGGACAACGATCGAGGCGTCCCCATGGCACTGGATGACGAGACATCCCAGGGCGTGTTCACACGTCGAGTGGATCAAGTTCAACCTCCGGGGTCTGTGTCATTGAGTCAACAACAGGGACCTACGATTTCAAGTGAACAACAAGAACCCGGAAAGCTAGGCAGGCACCATATGGGCAAGAAGGCGACTGTCCGGGCTGCTCCCAAGTCTAAATTGAAAGCTCCCCAAAGTCCCACGAGTCGACTGTCCCCTTGACGAGGAAAAGCGGTCCAGGGGAGACAGGGAATAAGCCGATCAGAATCAGAAAATCGGCATTGACTGAGGAATCACAGCGAAGTCTCTCGTCCCAAGTTCCGGCTGAGAATAGTTTCGGACGTCGCCCTTCCGTGGAGCATAGGCTCTCGCAGCCAGATTCTCAGGAATTTTCTCAGGGATCCTGCGCTGGAGGATTAGAAAGCTAGTCACAGGGTCTGACGAGGACAGGGCGGACTTATGGAACGCGCAACGCCCAGAAGGATTCCCAGATGACTGGTCAGTCTCAAGGCTACTCACAGTCGCAGCTGGGAATATGGGAGGTCAACGACGACGAGGACGCCCTTGTGGCCACCCAAGATGGGAGGCAGAAGCGCGCTCGCACTGGGTCCCAAGATACGGGCCCCCAAATCCCCGGTCCCGCTCTCATATTTCCCAACTTAGCGCCAATCACGAAGACGCGGTAGGGGATTCCTTTTCCAGGTCATGCTCGATCTTGTGGACAGATATTTTGATGGTTTGTGGCGCTCCAGAGATTGTTAAGGAGATTTTGTGCCATGGTTGAGGGTGGGTTGTGTTATGGCTGTGATTTGGGACGATGTACATCTTATCAGCCCGATACTCATTTGATGGATTGTCGTGAAGGGGAGGATTCCGGTATGCAATTAGTCCTGGGCGGGAGAGTAGATTAGCATCATCAAATCTGATCAACATTTCCAACGACCGGCCCATACCGCCACAACATGCGCAGATGCTGTGCCCCAAGTCAGGGGTATCGTCGGTCTTTCAGCAACCAAAAACGCCTCTCATGACACTTCTCCCGCGCCCTTGACTGACTTCTTGACGGTACACTGAGCGGCACATGTTCTGGTATCGTACAAGGACAGTCCATCCATCTATACCCGCCGCCTAGAGACCCGCGCAGGTCCCTCTCGCCCCGCTCATCCCTCCCTAGGTTGTGTACTCTTCTGCCCCCCGAGCATCACGCCAGAGGGAAAGCCGATATCTCCCCTGTCCCGCATCGTACCAACCCCCCTTTTTTCTCAAATATATTTCTTCTTGCGATTGTTCTTCGTCCTCTCATCCCCTTATTTCCGCCGTTGTTCGAGGAAGAGCACCTTTCTCCGCACTGCGTGTGATCCGGGCGTTAGCTGTTGGCCAGATCTGTCCCTTGCTGAGATTCTCCGCTGCATGTTTCCCCGGAACAATTTCCCTTCTCCTCCTCTTAGTTCCCGGTTGCCTCCGTCTCTGTCCCCTTGTCGACCTCCAATCCTCGTCTCTTCGGGGCGTCGGGGGGGGGGGGGGGGGTGGTGGTGCGTCCTTACCAATCGGATCGTACTTGAGCATGCTCATGGGCAGCGCCTGGCGCGGGCGCGTAAAGGTGTAGAAGAAGCCCGTCGCGGCCATGGAGACGAGGCGCACGATGATGGTGCGGGACTTCGCTGTTGACGGGGAAGGAGGAGTTTGTCAGAACGGTTTCCTTGGGGACGACGACGCCCCCCGGAACGATGGATTCGAGGGTTGGGGGTAGGGGGAGTGGTGAGGGGCGTACCTTTCTTGGCCATCTTGCGCCGTCCGGAGGTGGGTGGTGTGGGTGGTGGACGGCGAGGTTGGGGATGGGGCGTGGTTCGTGAAGCTTGAAGATTTGGGGGTGAGGTGGTTGAGGCTTGGCGGGTTGGAGGTTTGGAATGTTTGCGCCGGAACGGGGTGGGGCCGAAGGTCTTGAAATTTTGATATGGGGGTTAGGGTTGGATGGAGGATGGTTTGGTGATGAGCGACGATTTTGAGGTTTCCATGTTGTGAGACTGGGAAGAACAACATGGCTTGTAAAACTGGGATGGTTTCTTGATATCGCCTGGTCTAGAAGCGCTTATGAAATTCCTTCTTATTTTCTTGTCGCAATTTCCTTTTCGGTTTTGTGATATCTTGACATGGGCAACTTTCAGTCGGTTCAAACCTCCGCTTCCACACTCTTCCACGATAACAGATCAAGAACTCAGTCTCGAGTTCAGAAGATGGGGGCTTCGACGTGTCGCAGGGATCCCATGGCAAGTACTAGTATGTTGAAATAGTTATTGGAAGTGGCTATTCCCCCCGCTAGATACTCAAAATTTGTCTCGGGACAAGTCAAGAGTCAAGACTTGACCTTGTGGTCCTCCATGTCGGAGCACGATGTTGAACCTCGGCATGGAATCAGCAAAACCCCCGTGAGCGGTTATAATACAAACCCCCACACGATAACCCCATCAGCGGGCACTAGAAACTGTCAAGGGCTAGCATCACGGTCGTCATTTGTGTCAGCCCTGAAAAAAAATCCGAAAACTTCTTGACTGGGAGGACATGACTCCATCGTCATTTCGTCGTTGCCTCTTAGCATCATCTGTTGGGTCTGGGTCCCTGGTGTGGAAAAGGGCTAGCCTCAACACACCGCTTTCTGCCTGGCGGTTTCGGAGGGCTCGCGTCCGGGGAATTTGCAAATAAGAAGCGGGACAACGGGAATTTCCTCAGACATCCTGTGTGTCTCTGCGGAAGATTCACGAGAGACCGTCGACGACCGGAAAGTCAAGACTCGAGAGGAGCGCCGACCAATCCTCGAGCCATTTACCGACCAGCGATTGCCGATCCCGGACCGACCCCACGACTGACCACGGATCTCTCCACCCCCGGCCTCCCCTAATAAACTCGACATCGGCATCGCCAACCTTGACGGCGAGCTGAGAAACAAATGGCTCCCTCGGACATGGCGATGCGCGTCGCCCGATGCGGCGTGATTGTGCAGGCTTCAGCTCGACGGGGCTGCGCGGCAGCAGCAAGCAGAGGGGGAAAGAGACGTCAAGGTAGTGAGCCAATTTTTTTCCCTTTCGTCACTTCTGTTTTGTTAGCTCGGGATTTTCTTCAACCCCCCGCCAAGGTCAGCTTGCATCGCAACGAGTGCGATGTTTTCCCCATGTCGCCCCTCGACGCCCCCCAATTCCCCTGCATCCCACTCCCCGCCCGGTTTCGGCCGAGCGTGGAGACGTCAAGCAAGCACCGTGTTGGGGTTCCCCGCTGCCGGCCCCAGACGGCGAGATGGGTCTGGTCAGGCTTCTGGCACGCTGGCAGCTAGGCCGTCACAGACCGAACCAGCCGCGCCCGATGTTCGGGATCATAGATGGGCTGGTCTGGAGGCAGGGTCAGGCCATCTGCGGTCAAACACGCAACCTGCTTCGCAGTAGATATGCGTCGATTTCCATCTTGCGTCGTGTTTGCCCATATGGCCGCCCAACCACAAGACCCCCTCTCACCTGTCGTCCTCCCCCTATCATCTGTGATCGGTTTACACTACATCCCTATATGCCCGCCCCTTTTTGTAATTGCCTCAACCCGTGGCAGCTCTCCAGCCCCTCGAGACCCTGCGTCACAATATAAAAGCTGCCCCCTCTAACGCAAAGCACCCCGCTGCCGCCTCGTAGAGACCCTCATCCGCGCTGCCCCGCTATCAACCTCGACCTCGACGGCTAACCCCCCGCAACAGCTGCTGTCCTCGAGCTGCAGCTTCCCTTCCCGCCACCCATCCCTCTGCCTGCCTATCTCCTTCTACCAAGTCCGCACAATGGGGTCGACCGGTGGCAGACGCCTCAACGTCAACAACATCAACCCCCATGTCCGCGCCGCCAAGTATGCCGTGCGTGGCGAGCTGGCTGTCAAGTCAGAAGAGTACCGGGCCTTCATCCAGGAGGGCCACGCTGGCCTGCCCTTTGACAAAGTCATCTCGGCCAACATCGGCAACCCCCAGCAGCTCGACCAGAAGCCCATCACCTTTTTCCGCCAGGTCCTCAGCCTCATCGAGAACCCCATCCTCCTCCAGCACGAGGATGTCCTCCTGAACCAGCTCGGCTACAAGCCCGACGTCCTAGAGCGCGCCAAGTGGCTCCTCACCCAGGTCGGCTCCGTGGGAGCCTACAGTGCCAGCAACGGTGTGCCTGCCATCCGCAAGAGCATCGCCGACTTCCTCGAGCGTAAGCCCGCCCAGTTCTGGAGGCGTCCCCGTTCCCAAGCTGACCCCCTTCCTAGGACGTGACGGCTTCCCTGCCAAGCAATCCGACATCTACCTCTCGGCCGGTGCCTCGTCGGGCGTCAACACCCTCCTGCACGTCATCTGCGCCGACGACAAGTCGGGCATCCTCGTCCCGATCCCCCAGTACCCCCTCTATACGGCCTCCCTCTCCCTCCTCAACGCCCGCTGCGTCCCCTACCTCCTCGACGAGTCCAAGAACTGGGGCACCGACCTCGCCACCATCAAATCCTCGTACGACGCCGCCGTCGCCGCCGGCACCGACGTGCGCGCCATCGTCATCATCAACCCGGGCAACCCCACGGGCGCCTCGCTCTCGGGCGAGGACATCCGCGCCGTCATCGAGTTCGCGCGGCAGCACCGCCTCGTCATCCTCGCCGACGAGGTCTACCAGACCAACGTGTTCGTCGGCGAGTTCATCTCGTTCAAGCGCGCGCTCCGCGAGCTGCAGCGCGAGACCCCGGGGGCGTACGACGCCGTCGAGCTCGCGTCGCTGCACTCGGTGTCCAAGGGCATGGTGGGCGAGTGCGGCCACCGCGGCGGCTACTTTGAGCTCGTCAACTTTGACCCCGAGGTCCAGGCCGAGATCTACAAGTTCGTCAGCATCATGCTCTGCAGCCCCGTCGTCGGCCAGTGCCTCGTTGAGCTCATGGTGCACCCACCCGCGCCGGGTGAGCCGAGCTACGAGCTGTACAGGCAGGAGTACGACGGCATCTTTGAGTCGCTGCGCGGCCGCGCCGCGGCGCTGCACAAGGCCTTTGCGCAGATGGAGGGCGTCGAGTGCGGGGAGCCCCAGGGGAGCATGTACCTGTTCCCCACCATCGCGCTGCCCGAGAAGGCGGCCGAGGCGGCCCGGGCCGAGGGCCGCTCGCCCGACGAGTTCTACTGCATGCGCCTGCTTGAGGCCACGGGCGTGTGCGTCGTGCCCGGGTCCGGCTTTGGGCAGAAGGAGGGGAGCCTGCACTTCCGGACGACCTTCCTGGCGCCGGGGACCGAGTGGGTCGGGAGCATCGTCAAGTTTCACAAGGAGTTTATGGATAAGTACCGGTGAGAGTCGGGGTGAGAGGGGCGGGTTGCGTGTCTCTGTCTTGTGTGAATGGAGTGTGGTGCTGCGTGGGCCTGGGAGGAGGGCGCTGGAAGCAAACCGGATGATATCCCCCCCGCTGGAGTTGTGTTCTGGTTTCGAATTTTGAGCGGTTTGGTGCTGTTGGTGTTGATGCCTTGGGTTCGGCTCGGTGTTGGGGGGCGGAGAGTTCTTCCTTCGGGATACTTCTAGGTTGACCTATTTTTTTGCTATTGAGGACTTGGGAGGAATCGAGTTAGAGCGGAGCGGGTTGGTCTACGGGACAGGTTGGGTAGGAAAAAGCACACCTGGACTTCATGTCTCTGAATAGACGGGAATTGGCGAGTAGACTGGGCCAAGAAGTGCGGAGGAGCAGAGGATAGAAAATATGATGCGAATATCTTTCAACTCGTCAACGAACGGGCAGTGGAGCCATCAGGCCTGTATAGTTGTTCAAACGTGACATCACCATAGCATCTCCTTGGATGGCCCGAGTAGGTTTACTCCACGAGGTGGTTCCGATCCGCGCCCGCTCTATTTTCTAGATGGGTTGGTAGGTATCATACAATGATGCTATTCCACACAAGCCGCTACCGCTTGCCTGTGTTCCTGTTTCTCTCGCGTCTCATGCACCCAGTCTCCCCGTCTGCATGTTAGTGGCAGTCGTCGAGGTGGTTAGAACGGCTTGGATAGGTAGGCAACCCGTAGAAGTAACCTGAGCAAGGCCGACGCACTTCAACGAATGCCACTAGTACCAGCAGATCCTGCCGCCTCACGCTCTCTCACTTCCCCTCAACCGCACGGCCTGGCCGTACTTTTGCAGCTTGGTAATCAGCTGGTCGCCCTGGCGGACGACGTCCTGGTACTGCTTGTTCTTGTCGTCAGGGCGGTTCGTCTCAATGACGCCACGGCCCGTGACGCGGTCAATGGTGCACGGGATGCGGCCGGCGGCGATGAACTTGGCAAGGTCGCTGCATAGACGTGTTAGTCACCAGACTGGACACGGAGGGGAGGGAGGAAAGCATACCGGTCCAAAAAGTCGACCGTCACGCCAAAGTCGTTGGCCATGCTGTCGAGCCCGACCACGCGGTAGCTCTGTAGCAGCTGCTGGTAAGCGCGCAGGCGCATCTCGCGGACGAACCAGTGACGGTGCTCGTGCAGGTAGCGGTCCTGCGTAAGGAACTGCTCCTCGACGGTGGCGAGGGCCTGGAAAAAGAGCTTGTACCGGCCGTTGTACAGGCTGCTAACGAGCTGCGCGAGCGGGCTGAAGTCAACCGACATCTCAACCTCGGGCTGGTCGGTGCTGCTGCCGAGCGTCGTCAGGTTGACGACAGTCGTCTTGGCGGCCGTGGGTGCCGAGGTTAGGTCCTGCGAGCTGACGTCCGCGCCCGGGCCGGCTGAGAGCGCGCCCGACAGCGCAAGAAGCTTGTCGTCACCGTCGCCAAGGATAGCCTTGATCTCGGGGGCATCGACGACCTTGGACTTGAAGTCGACGCGCTTGAGGGAGACGGAGCCAGCGAGAACAGAGTAGACGACTAGGTTACTGTAGGTGCAGAGCTCGTACGAGGTGAAGGTGGACAGGCTGTCGAGTAAGAGGGGCGCCGCCGAGTTGTAGCTGCGTGTGGTGAGGAGGTACAGGCCCTCGTAGGCCTTGAGGCGATTGCGCCGGTCCCAGTCGCCGCCGCCCTCGACCAACGTCTTTGCGCGCTCCGCGTGCTTCTTGACGAGTTGCTTGTCGGCGTAGAACAGCCCCATGCGGATGATGGCGAGCACGACGTCGATCTTGGTGCCAAGACTGCCCGTCTTCTCAAACACTTCCTCGTAGGCGGCAATGGCTTTCTCCTGCAATCGGGGAGAGGCGGTTAGCATAGGGATAGGGGTTGTTTGACTGGGGAGCGCGAACCTTGTCACCGACTCGGGCAAAGAACTCGGCCCGCTTGCCCCGCGCCGCCTGGATCTCAATCTCGCCAGCCTTCTCGATGGCTTCGTCCTCCTCCTTTTGAATCTCCTCGAGCTCGCGGTCGTTGTCGGCCTGGAGCGACTGGTAGAGGGCCTCGTCCCAGGGAATGGCTGTGATGGAAGACGTCTTGCTGGCCATCATGCCAACAGCACTGCTTTTCCTGCTAGGAGCCTTGCCTGGCACGTTCGACGAACCCTCACCAGCGGCGTTGAGAGCACCTTCAGTTGGGTGCGCTAGATACCGGTACAGCGGCGCCATCTTGTGCTCGGCAATGGCATCCTGGAGCTTCTTGGCCGCGGCGTTCTGGGCGGGCTGCGGGGCGTACGAGTTGGTGAGGGCGAAGACGTGCTGCGCAAGCGGCAGGAGAGGCCATTTTGCGAATTGCGGATCGGAGCCCATTGTTGATGTGGTTTTGTCGTGAGACGGTCGGAGGTGGCGAGGGAGAAGAAGGGACGTCAAGTCGAACCGCTGACTGAGAGATCCGAGGTCACGATCGGAATCAGGGCAGGGCGGGAGCTGGAGCTGGAGCCGGGGGGAGAGCTCAGCCGGGGAGTGGGAGCGGCGGACAGAGGGATCGATGGCCGAGCTTGTGCCGCTGGGAATACAACGCTGATTGCGATGGGAGCGTGACGACGGAGTGTTGAAGTGATGGATTGGTGCTGTGGAAATCGAGCTCCCAGCTCTCAGTTGCGGTTGGGGTGGCTCGAGCGCGACCTGGGGCCGCAAGGCGGCAGGCGCTGTCGCGTCAGTGCCCGTAGGTTGCCAAGTCTTTCCAGGTGCGATTCCGTCTAAGGCAAGGCGTCCCCGACGCGGACTGGTTGGGTTCTCCGCTTAGGTAAGCTGGCAGTTGATCTTTGATCAATCCTCCTGTCCCCAAGTTCCCAACAACCATCAACCAATCCACAAACCACAATTCAGACCACAGCACAACCACAATCCAACCTCCAGACACAGTCACATTCTGCTCTGAAAGCAACCTCTATATACGCATCCAGCTCCAAAAGTGCTACCAAACACACCTAATCGCCATGTCGGGCTACGACGACCGCGACCGTCGCGACTATCGTGACCGTCGCGACGACAGAGCGGGCCCCTCCCAAAGCAGATCCCAGCCATCCTCCTCCCGACCCAGACACAGGGAACACGACGAACTTCCCCAACCATTCGACGCCAAGAAGCTCGCCCCCGCAAAGAAGCGTCAGCGCTCATCTTCGCCCGTTGCAAGCGGCGGCGGCGGCGGCAGCAACGGCGGCGAAGGGCAACGCAAGCAGAAGCGTCCCGGCCAACGAGCCCGCATCTCCGAAGCCGACCGAGAAATGGCACGCAAGAAGGCTCTCGAACGTGCCGCCGAGGAGGAAAAGGCAGCGGCAGCCTCCAACGACCCCCGCCGCGGCGCTATCAACGACGTGGTGCGGGCACATTACAACTCCGTCCCCGAGCGTGGCCGGGACTGGCGCAAGACGGACAGCAAAATCAAGGGCCTCCGCTCCTTTAACAACTGGGTCAAGAGCTGCATTATCCAAAAGTTCTCGCCTGAGGAGGACTTCGCCACAAGCACCCGCGACCGCTCCGACCACCAAATTCTCGTCCTCGACATCGGCTGCGGAAAGGGCGGCGACCTCGGAAAGTGGCAGCAGGCCCCTCAGCCTGTCGAGCTGTACGTTGGCCTCGATCCGGCCGAGGTGTCCATCGACCAAGCCAGGGAGCGCTACCGCAGCATGCAGAACCGTGGTGGTCGCGGCGGCCGGGGCGGGCGAGGAGGCTACGGCAGACAAAGTTCACGCCTGTTTGAGTCGCGGTTCCACGTCAAGGACTGCTACGGGGAGCCCATCAACGACCTCGAGATCGTCCGGCAGGTGGGCTTTACGCAAAGCACCATCGCCGAGCATCGCGGCTTCGACGTCGTCAGCATGATGTTCTGCATGCACTACGCCTTTGAGACTGAGCAAAAGGCACGCCAGATGCTCAAGAACGTGGCCGGCGCCCTCAAGAAGGGCGGCCGCTTCATCGGCTGCATCCCCAACTCGGACGTCATCGGCTCTCGCGTCGAGGAGTTCAACAAGAAGCTCGCCGAGCGTCAGGAAGCCAAGGCCACCACGTCTTCCACCACTCCTGCCGAACCTTCCACAGTGCCTGCCGACCCCTCCGCCTCTCCCAAAGATACCACACCCCCCACCGCGGCCCCCGAAGACGGCGAGACCCAAGACCAGGAAGAAGGCGAGATCGCCCCCGCCGACGAGGCCTTTGCCAACTGGGGCAACGACATCTACCGCGTGCGCTTCCCTGGCCCCACACCTGCCGACGGTATCTTCCGCCCGCCGTTTGGATGGAAGTACAACTTCTTCCTGCACGAGGCCGTCGAGGAAGTACCCGAGTACGTGGTGCCGTGGGAGGCGTTCCGCGCGCTGGCCGAGGACTACAACCTCGAGCTGCAGTACCACAAGACGTTCCGTGAGGTCTGGGAGACGGAGAAAGATGACCGCGAGCTCGGCCCGCTGAGCGAGCGCATGAACGTGCGTGAGCGTCACGGTGACGGGAGGCTGCTCGTCTCAGACGAGGAGATGGAGGCAGCGAATTTCTACGTGGCGTTTTGCTTTTATCGGGTTTGAGGGAGACGGAGCTGGGACCCACGGGTTATGAGCCTTGCATTTTGCTACCAGGTTGGCTGGAGACTAGAGGAAGGGGATAGGCAAAGAGGGCATCGATATATCAGTTCCGGCTGGGTATATAGATCAAATGGGAAAATCAGCGGTGGAAAGACCATTTGCTCAGGCCTGCGTATTACGCCTTGCATTTCTCAAAATGAACGGGCATATTTTCTTCTGGAGCCGGATACCAAATCAAAACAATACCCCAAAATATATGAACTATTTGAAAGGCAGGCAACTTGGCGACATGCTTCTTGTGTGAACAGCGAAGTATGACTTTGAGTGCATTACTAACTAAACATTAAACACTACCTGACGCAGTAGGACGAACGGACTGCGTTGTAAACCCCGGTGGCTTCAACGGGTCGTAGGGGGTATCAAAATCTCTCTCCATGTCTCTGGCCAACTTTGTCGAGCTGGAGTGGAACCGGCCACAGTACGCCTCCTTTGCCAAAAACAACGTCCACCATCTTCAAACCCGAGTGACCCCTCCGAAAAATGTGAACCAGCGTCCGGCCCAAATGATGCGCTGCTCCGTCCCGCTGATGAAAACAAATGACAGACTCCAATCAATGCATATCCTGGGTAGTTTCCATCTCATTCCTCCTTAAGCCGAGTTGGTCGATCTCCTCCAGATCATGAACGCCGCCAGGGAGGCGCACGTCGCCGCCCCGAGGGCCAGGTACAAACTGGTGTGGTCGGGTGGCGGCTCGTCGCTCTTGGGGAACCCGGTGCTGGGGTTGGTGGCGGCCTCGGCGAGCGCGACAAAGAGCTCGCTGATGCTGTTCCAGGTGACGCTCACGTGCAGCGGCGCGTTCATGTTGATGGCGGACGTGTAGGCGTCGGGCTGCAGCTCGCTGCGCTGCGTCGTCTTGTCGCGGTCGGCCTTGAGGGCCGTGTAGATGGCGGGGAGCTCGTCGAGCTGGGGGTATCGCTTGCGGAGCTCGACGATGTGGGAGAAGGAAGCGGGGTCGGAGGAGTCGTAGGCGTAGCAGATCAGGTCGCAGGCGTCGAGCTTGGCTTGGTTCTCAAGGACGGCGGGCTCCTGCTCGCCGAGCTCCTCGAGGATGAGGTAGCACTGCTTTCCGCCGTGGAGCTCGACGCTGTTGACGGCGCGCCGGGGCTTGATGGTGGGGTGGTAGAGAGAGTCGAAGGGGCGGTTCAAAAAGGCGTCGAGGAGAGATGATTTGCCAGCCATGCCCGAGCCAACGACGTAGCAGAGAACTACATTACGCTCCACTCGCCCCGGACGACGTCTTCGTTTTCTGGGCTTGGTTACTTTCAATGCCGGCGTTGTCAGGTCGCGTGCGTTGGTGGCTTCGAAGCCCAGGTGGGCAAGGTATTCCAGGGTCGTTTTCGGTTGAAGGAAGGTTGTCATGCTCCATTGAGCGAGCCATCCTTGAAGTGTGATGTACCCAGTCTCGTTCCGCACGGTAGAAGAGGGAAAACATGTCTCGGACCAGAGTGATGGCAACCCGGGAGTGGGCTCGAACAGCGCGGCCAGCTCCTGGTCGTTCAGACCACCGTCATTGTCCTTGTCAAACGTCAAGAAAAGGTCCATGAAAAATCGATAACCAGCTGGGCTCAATTCGGCCGATGCGTAGTCCGGAACTTCAAATCGAGGGTGGAGGAAGCTGTCCTCTAGGCTCAGACTGTCCGTGTAGTGGTGCTTGCGGACAATCTCCCAGATGGTCTCGTGTCGACCCTTCTCAGCATAGAACCTGTTCAAGTACAAGAAGCCCCTCAAGTCGAGCCCCTTACCCGAGGAAGCGCCCGGCAGCGCCTTGTTCACTGTCATCTTGATGCTATCGAGCTCCTCCGGCAGCAGGGGCTTATCGAAAGATTTGGCCTGGAAATCGTGCATTTCCTGGTCGCTCAGAAAGCCGTCCTGGTCCTTGTCAGATAGCCAAAAGACACGCCTCAGGGCATCAATACACGCTGGCTTGAGCCGATTTTCCTTGTGGTCGTAGAGAGGGGCGATGGGGTGGGTGACGGCCTTCATGGCCAGGTAGAAGACTTCGACGACATTGCGCTGCTCCTTGGCGCTCGTTCGAATGCACGAGTCAATCTCCCTGAACTCTTGCATGACTGGAAGCATTTCTTCTTCAAAGACCTGCGAGGTGGTCCCATCAGAGGTGAGATCCGATTTGTTGGCGCAAAGGACGACCGGGACGTTGACGCCGAGCGAGCGGAAATAGGGCATCCAGAACAAGGCAACCCGTTCGTAGCTGTAGTGATCCGAGTACACGAGAAGGATGACATTGCATTTCCGTATCTCTTTTCGGAGCGTGGTTCGATCTTGAGGCCGGGCGGAGGTATCGACGATGGTCGTCGTGACGTTATCGGGCATGTCGGGGTAGGGAGGGATGGTGACGACCGGGAGCACCGACTGGATCTTGTTGGCGACAAAGACATTTTTGACGAGCGAGGCGATCAAGCTGGACTTTCCCGTCCCCTCGTCGCCGCAAACACAGACGCGGACCGCTATGCTCGATTAGCAATGCCGCTATCTCGAGAGGGAGGGAGAAAGGGAGAGGGATTTCGGCGCGTACCGGTCGCCATCTTTGGCGTCGTCTTGGGCTAGTTCAAGGCACGGGAGAGCCTCTTCACAACAGGAACATGATCGTCTTGGGGGTTTGTTTCCTTGGAGAGCAACAGGAAAGGTCTCACAGCAAGAACCAGGCAGTCGTGGAATTAGGAGGTGGCAGGATGGTGGCGGTTGAGGTGCTGTCGCTCGGTCAGGCCATGCCCTGGATGGGATTTTGGGGAAGCTGGGGCAATTGGCCGGCCAGCGGAATCTTTTTGGCTGCCAGCGCTGGCGAATCCCCCCGCCTTTTTGACGATCCCTGTTCCTTGCTCTCACTCTTGGCACTTTGTCCCTCTCCCACAGCACAACGACAGCAGCTCGAGACCAGGCGATGCAAGGAATGTCAGCTCCGGGTTGTCCAAAATATAAATCCGAACCCCAATGGCTGCGCACCTGCGCGCTAGATGACGTCTGGCTGCGTCCCTCCACACGACACCCAGACAGCGACCGACTTGCCGACTGCGGCAGAATGTGACTCTCCGACCTACTATGCAAGTAATACGCCTGGGAATTGGGGCACCAGGGCTGCCAAAGGCCGAACTGTGACCTGGAATTCGGACTAAAATCCATCATGGGACAATACTAGTAGAGGCCGGAGGAGAATTCCCTCGCTACCTTTGCTCGCTAGGTCACCTCCCATCTTCACGCACCGGACAGTGCTCGGGCAGTTGGTGATCAAAACTCCCCATAAAAGACACATGGAGGAGGAGGAAGATGGGGGAGCTGGGGTCCCCCACCACCTACCCCACACCAACGTCGTCCCCCGCCTCGCTCCCCCGACCCCCTCAACCCGGGATTCAGGGCCCGATCCCGTCGTCTCAACAAGTCAGCGAAGCGGCGGCCCTTGCGCCTTGCCCTGCGTCTTGCGTTCTCGGTTCCCTTTAAACACCCGACAGCCCCGGGCCCGTTCCAACGTTCCATGCCCAGGTGCCGCATCGCATCGCATCAACCTCCAAGCCGACCCCCTGAGTGCGCCCTTTAGCCTGCTGCCAAATTGGACGACAGACATCGCACCGACGGCCACTTCTCGAGCGCGCCGCACCTTGCCCTCGCCCGATCACGACTAGGTTCCTTCCATATGCCGCCGCTGTGACGAATCGACGACCCGTGAGAGTGTACAGTAGAAGAGACGCAGCCAAGAGGCTAGGCCAAGCCCAACCTCCCAAGTCCTTGCGAACGACCTCTGCCTGCCGACCGAATCTGCAAGCCACCATGTTGTAAGAGAGAGATCCTCGTTTGCTATAACTGACTGCCCTGCTGCCGCACCCATCCTCCACCCAAGTTGCGCAAGCGTGGCCGCATTTCGTGCGCTGTGTAGCAGTGGCTGATGGACGTCCGCAGTGTCCTCCCGCCCCCGCCGCGGTATCCCACCCCGGCGACCTACAATGCCGCCCTCGCCGCCGGTTCCGCGCTTCCCATGGTCGAGACGAACAATACTCTGACGAATCCCTCCGGCCCCGAGTACCAATTTCTTGTCGGCGAGGGTGCGACCCCCTCTTCCTCCCCCTTAACCTCCCTCCTCGCGACCGTCGGCACATGCTGAGCCACTCCCTGTTGCCAGGCCTCTACGTCTTGAAAGAAGACCTTCACCTTGCCACGCCCCCGCCACACCCATCCGACACGCCCGTCCCGAACCCGAACCCCCTCGCGACGACACCCCAACCACCATCCGCCGGTACCAAGCTGTCCCTGCTCAGCTTAGATGAGCGGCCACTGCCCCCTGCCTTTCTCCGGGCGATATCCTCCGGGTCGGTGCATCAGCAGAGCATCCAGGAACACCCCGACGAAGGAAAGTCTTCGACGACCGAGGCGCGCACGAGCACCAGCGATGGGGGAGGGGGCACAGGGTCGCGGGGCGTTGCCTCGAGCGAGCTTCCAGTGCGGACGTTGAACGCGCCGGCGTTCGGGGAAGGCAATCTTCTCCTAGCTCCCCAAGCCACAAAGGATGCGAACAAGCGGCGGAAGCCCAAGAACAAACTTGACAAGAGCAACTCGTCCTTCATCTCGAGAGTCATCCTTCACGAAAACCTCTCCAAGCGGCTGCAGGACCGGACCGTCCCCCCCGTTTATGCGTTTGCCAACATCAACAGGTCTTTTCAGTGGTTGGACTTGGCATCGCCTACAAAGGTGAGGGGGGGGTACCGCAGGATCGAGTCGAGGGTCGGACTGACTCCGTCTCTAGGCCGACTACCTGATGAAGATTTTATTCACAAAGGCGCACTGCCTCTGCCACGACGTAAACGATGTGACAAGAAGCTTTTCTCATATTGATATCATCATGGGCTTCTCCACCGGTGAGATAATATGGTGGGAGCCCATCTCGAACCGGTACACACGACTGAATAAGAACGTATGGCGAATCAAGCCCTAATAACCCCTATAGTCCCATTAACAAGGTATCCAGGGCATCATCAACGGCACCCCAGTCTCCCAAATCCGCTGGATCCCCGGGTCGGAGCACCTCTTCATGGCTGCCCACATGGACGGGTCGCTAGTGGTGTACGATAAGGAGAAGGAGGACGCCATCTTCGTCCCCGAAGAGATCAACACCCCTCTCCCTCCGCGGCTGAGCCAGGCCAACGGCGAGGTGAAACAGGGCACCAATGGCGTCAACCACGCGTCACGCATCCAGGTGAACAAATCGGTTCACTCCAAAAATCAAAAGACCAATCCCGTGGCCTCCTGGAAGCTGTCCAATCATCGAATCAACGCCTTTACTTTCTCACCAGATCACAGGCACATAGCCGTCGTGTCAGAGGACGGCTCATTGAGGATAATCGACTACCTCAAGGAGCAGTAAGACCCCCATTCCAACCACCGGGATGAGACTTGTGACAAGAAGTCAGCTAAACAGGACGCAAACAGGCTCCTAGACCTCTTCTACTCCTACTACGGCGGCCTCACCTGCGTCTGCTGGTCCCCCGACGCCAAGTACGTCCTTACGGGCGGCCAGGACGACCTCATCTCCATCTGGGACCCGTCCGAGTCGGCCCTCGTCGCGCGCTGCCAGGGACACCACTCGTGGGTGACGTCACTTGCCTTTGACCCGTGGCGGTGCGACGGCCGGAACTACCGCTTCGGCAGCGTCGGCGAGGACTGCCGGATCTGTCTGTGGGACTTTAGCGTTGGCATGCTGCATCGTCCGAGGGCGGTACGTGTGCTCTGTGCTCCGTGATACAGCTGCCTCGAGCGCGCACGCGCAAAGAGATCGATCCCGCAGGGTGCTAACTTGTGTGTGTGTTGTGCAGGCATCGGTGAGGCAGCGGAGCTCTGTCTCGGTGACGTCGCGCCTCCAGAGGGCCGAGACGCAAAATACAACGACGAGCCGCGTCCGCTCCAACTCGAACCTCTCCGCCACCGGCGAGGCGGAGACCGACGTGGGCGTGTTTCCCCAGCCTGTGTCGTCGCGCGCGAGCACGCCGATTCTTCCACCTGTCTTGGTATGTCGTGGCTGTGTCAGAGAGAGGACGAGGGTGTAAACTGACACGCACCCCGAACGCGCAGAGCAAGGCGGTTGACGCCGATCCGTTGTGCTGGATCGAGTTTACGCAGGACGCCATCATGACGAGTTGCAAATCAGGTCGGTTTTGCTCCGTGTCTCGCCGGTCTCGTCCGTAATTGTGCTGATCGCCCCCTCGTCGTGTAGGACATGTGAGAACGTGGAACCGCCCGTCGGATTCCTCGCCGCCACCGGCAGCGGCGGTCGTAGCCACCGAGAGCAACTAATTGATGAAAGGGGTGGAAAGGAGGAATATACCCGTGTATTCTCTTGTGCTTTGGCGGCGATCTCTTGTTCTTCTTCTACAAGCACAGTTTTCTCTTTG
The DNA here is from genome assembly GCA_030549215.1 of Schizothecium vesticola. Taxonomy (NCBI): domain Eukaryota; kingdom Fungi; phylum Ascomycota; class Sordariomycetes; order Sordariales; family Schizotheciaceae; genus Schizothecium; species Schizothecium vesticola. Next base: position 2,133,037 of record JAUKUD010000005.1, on the reverse strand, counting down.
GGGGATGGTGTTTGGTGTTGTGTGTCATCCCTCCGTGTTGGTCGGGATGCTGATTCACCCCAGATATCAGCAAAGTCCGCGTGTGCTCCATAAAAAAGCTTCAGTTGTCAGTCTTTTTTTTTTGGTCGATGATGAGCAGGGAGGGTTATTGAAAAGCGGTTTCGAGAGGTCTGCGCTTCTGAGGAGAATATGCGATGCGACGAGGCCAGCCCAAAACATATATTGTCCTGCAGCAAGATAAGGAACTCACAGGTACTCCGTACTAATGTACACGTACCTACCCACCTGCAGCCGTCAAGGAGTCATTTGCAACATGGGACAACCTTGAACACCGCATCTTCATCGCAGCTTTCCTTTTCGGCCCGCGTGCGGCCCGAGAAGACGCTATCCATCGGCTGGCCACATGCGGTAGCTCCGTCCTGGTCGGCGGCGGCTCGGCGAGCAGCTCCGCCGAATCGTTGATGGATACTGAGGGATATTCTGTTTACAAGGGCTAGACCTGACGGGATCGGTGATCGGCGAGAACCCACCGCCGCCTGCCGGCAAGGCTTGTTGGCGCGACGTGCCCGCTGTCAGGTACACGTGCAGATGCGACTGTGGATGCGATGCATGTTTGCCGCATGATCGTGGGCAGGTTATCTGATTCTGACCGTCTGATCTCAATCGTGTTTCAAATTGGTGAGATGACATCTACGTGCTTGATGAGAAGCGAGAACTGATCAGTCACTACCTAGCCTGCCTCTCTTTGTCCGGGTTCCGTCCGCCGCCGGCAACCGGAGCCGGCGCCGTCGATATGGACGAAGATAAACAGGGAAACTGGTCGGCCCGGCGTTTCAGGGGCTTCTAGAACATGGCGGTGGAGAGCTCAGCGGCAGTGAAGTTTATTCAACCGGCGAAGTCGGACCCCCCTGAGCACGGCGACGGCGATACTTCGCATAAACATGACTCTGGACTTGGCTCTGCTGATTTGATGATGAACGGGGCGAGTACCCTGCTGGGCGATGCGGACCGAACGGCCGGAATCCGCTGCGCTGTTGTTGCTGCACGTGTATCTTCCATCGGACTTGCACGTAACCCTTTGAATACGAGCAAACCCAGCCTCTAGGATCCGCTTTGGAGATCTCGATGTTGCCGGGCGTGGGATGGTGGTTGGGGGTCAGAGTCTCGGGTTGTTACGTTCACCGCTCAGGGGGTCGGAGTTTGATCGCAACTGGGCGGTGCAGCTTTCCGTTCCCTCAAGGAGCATTGAGACCGAGTTCGATGATTTGGAACTGTACGAAAGCCATCCGGAAGGCTCGGAACATGACTTGACCGCTTCTTGGGTACGAATTTCTTTGTCAGTCGACGTCTCTGGCTCCCTTTTCGCCATCTTTTGATGTTGCGGCTCCCTAGACAATCTTAGACGAAGAGATTTCAGACGTGCCCACTCCGGACCCATACCTGTCGCCGCCATCCGGGACACTCCCGCGCCGGAGTCTGGCGGGCAGGGGAGGGGAGTCTTTTATCTTCGACGCGCCATCGTCGCAACGGTGGGTGGGGAACAATGCTGTTCGAACTTTCCGTAGGGCTGGATACCGATATGGTAACGCCGAGGAACCGGTTTTTGTTCCGCGATGACAGGGGCCTACGGGATTTGTCGGACGACGTGGGTCCTTGTGGCGCGATGGTCAGCTTTTTTATCTCTCGCCTCAACGACAAGGGCAAGGAGGTAAGGTGGTAAGCTCGCGAACCCTCTTGACTACTTTCGGAACCCATTGACCGGCCCATTAGAGGAAGTGGATCCGGTATTTTCGCATTGAATTCCCGAGGTGAAGAGGTGAGTCAGATGGGGCGCTTGGAATCCCTAAACAAGAGCCGGATGAAGTTATATCCTCTAGTGGATGTTTGGTGCAAATAATGTTGTGACCAATCGGATGCCACGGGCCAGCCGAGCTTCGGAGGGTTTTCTGAGGTGATATCAAGAATCGTCTGGACTTGCCACCCCGGCAGCCGCTAAGAGGCACAAGCGGCAAACACGACATCATCGACGAAGGACGACTGTCAGAATGACACAGCGGATCGACGATGGGGCAACAGTGCGATACTGGAGCTTTGGTTTTTCTCATGGCGTTGAATCATGTACGGTTGATCGTTGCGCTTTCTCTGTGTGGTGTTTGCCTTGTCCACAATTTAAGTGGGGGGCCTTATCGTCACCGATCGTCGCAAGGGTCCAATGTCGTCTTTTCGCGACCAGGCCCTGTTGAGATCTGATGTGGGCCGGGATGTGGATGTGCTGTACCAACCAGAGCCACTAAACAGGGCTTGTTGAGCTCTTTCAACAACTTGAGACCATCGTGGGGCATTGCGCCAACGCCGCTGGTGGTGCCCGCTGCCCGTTACGTGTGTTGCTGTTGTTTGTCAAATAATGCGAGGAGGGCAGTGAGACCACACTTTTTCCATATGTGTGGCCAGCAGAGCTCCTGGATCTTGAAGTGGCTGCACCCCGCAAGTCAGTTGAGCCTGGGCATGTCTTGGTCGTCCATGAACTTGACGAGCACGCCACCATGTGATGCAGCCGCATTGACACCCAAGGAATTCGCAAAGGCGTCAGAATCGGCGACTTTGCTGCCATCGGATGCTTCGAATGGGCAGGAGGCGCGGCTGCCGAGCGTCTTTCCATCTCTTGGCTGGCGAGGAATCCTCTCAGGGGCTCAGATGGAAAAGAGGTTGCTCGTTTCGTCCAGCCGAAGGCGGTCAGGGCGTCCTCCTGCCTGGTTCGGCAGGGTTCAAAGGTTCTGGTGCTCGCGGAGTGGGGGTCGCAATATGGAAGTGCCTTTGGAGGATCACCAGTGCAGGTGTTGGGAACGGAGCAAACGAGGTACCTCGTGGGACTTTGTCCTGGCAGTCGGGAGGCCAAGACGGCACAGATGCGGGCGAGCAGCTTGGCCAGCTGAGCCCGGGCCTGCCCAACCCCGACAAGCAGCTTGTCAGCCCAAAGAGGCATGTTAGTAGAGCTGCGATATTAACGCACCAAGAGGGAAGGAAGACCAGTCAGAATGGCCGTCATCCCCCTCTGGCCGTCTTCGCGATGCCACAGCCACACAGAGCACAGCGTCAAGGAGTAAGCCCAACCCCAGACTGTGTGCTTTGTGTGCATGGCAGGCTGCTGTGATACAGCTCGCCATTGACTTGGCGCATGCTCCCCAAGCTCCCAGCGGACAGCGCAATCGGTACACGTGGAGCAGAATTGACTAATTATCTCGAGGACGTGCGATACCTGCGCGGGTCTGGGTCTCCCATCTCGAGCACGCCCGCGGGAGGGTCCTTCAAGAGTCCCACGCTGATGGTCACGGCTGCATTCGCCGTGTCGTCGGGCCCGTGATGTCTGGAGGGAGTATGCCCTCTTTCTATATTTTTTCTTCTGAAACTCATGTGCCCCACACTCGGATGATAAAGTTGACAGCCTTTTGACAGATGACTGGTCTGATACCCATCCACGCCATCGGCGGTATCGCACGACTCAATACGGGCGACGGCCACCCCACCTTGTTGGTGAGATAGCGAAGTTTGGGAAGGCCCACCGCAAGCCATTTTGGTACAAACGCCGGCACCCAGAATTTACAATGTAACACAGCGCTTCCCTCCTTCCATCCCGCGACGGACGGGGCAAGGTACTCAGGTACAGGTACCGGCTTGTACATCCACCCGCGCACTCACGTCCGCTCGCCTCCACAGCGGATGCGCAGGGCATGGAAGATGGCCTCCCAATCTTCCCGCACATTTGTTTGGTTGCGATTACCAAGGGTACACCTCGCTCGGTTTCGCAGGGAGCTCCGTCGTTCCTGACGTTCTTGAATGTTAGGCCCTCCCCGGAAGGCAAGGTGGTGACTGATCCCCCTCCACTCCTTCCACTTTGCTGCCCCTCTCTATCGTCGCCTGGGCCTTGGACATGACCATTGTTCCCATTGCCGTGGTTGCGAAATCTTAGACCTGCAGCTTGCCATCCTTCTTCTTTTTCTCCTCCGCCCACCGACATCTCCTCCCAGCTCCTCTCGACCACAGGCGCATGATCCGAACCCTCATCCTGCACCCTGGCTGTCAGCCTCCTCGCGATCTCGTCCCTCCTCCTCCTCTTCTTCTCCCTTCTCCCTCCTTCACCTAGGTCGGCAAGATTGGCGTCTCTCGATAAGCGGCAAATCTTACCTAGAAAAATACTTCCTACACTTCCCGTCAGCCCAGCGCCGCACTCCCGAATCGCCTCGCCTTCCCCTCGCACCACGCCGCTCGGCACACGGTCAGGCTTGCTGCTTTAAGCGGTTGTGTGTTTTCCTTCCGGGAGCTATCCAGAGCTCGTCTTGAACTGCCCACTCCTCCGCCTCCCGGGCTCTCGAGCCCGATATGCCGTCCTTCAACCCCTTCAACACGGTGACCGGGAGACACTCCTACAGTCTCTTCGAGATACGGTATGTAGCGCTTCTCAGAGCCCACTTTTCTCGTGGAAGCGAATTACTGACACGGCACCTAGACTGGAGAATGACTTTATCGTCTTTCGCGGTCATGAGCACGAGTCAGCAGCACAGCTCCTCAAGGGGACGGTGGTACTCTGCCTACCAACGTCTCTGAAGGTCGAGGACGTTCACTTGAGATTGACGGGTACTCTGCACTACTGGTAAGCGGGCACCTTTCCAACGTCTAGGATGACGGAGAGCTGACACCTTCTCGCTAGCTGGACCAATTCGAGAGTCACTCCCACTGGAGTATCCAATACGAAAGTCGACAAGACCAAGTCAATATTTACGCACAGGTGGTCCCCCTTTGTGGGTCCTGGCATCCCAGCGACGGCCCAGACTCCCCGGGTCAGCGGCGGTATACTCCCGGCCGGGAACTACGAATGGCCCTTCGAGTTGATGCTTCCGGGAACCACAGCGGAGAGCGTCGAGGGCCTCCCCGAGGCGAGCATCACCTACAAGCTCAAAGCCACGGTTGCTCGCGGCAAGCTAGCCTACGACCTGCACACTTACAAGCGTCTTCGAATCGTCCGGACCCTCGAACCTTCGGCACTGGAGTTCCTCCATGCTATGAGTGTCGAAAATATCTGGCCCAACAAGATCGAGTATTCTATCATAGTGCCCCAGAAGGCCGTGGTGTTCGGCAGTTCGATTGCGTTCGAGTCGAGATTCACCCCCCTCCTAAAAGGTCTGGAACTCGGCGACATTTCCATCAGGCTGATCGAGGTGCAGGAGCTCATCGTCGACTCGTCCAGTGGCCAGGCCGTGCGAGAGCTCAGGAAAGAAAAGGAAGTGCAATTGTGGACGGTTCCCATCACGCGGGAGGAGCACTGGCAGGACATGATTGCGGATACTGGCCAGGAGGGGTGGGTTATGAACGCATCGCTGGATCTGCCCAAGAAACTCGGCGGATGCCTGCAAGACGTCAATTGCAACGGGATTAAGATCCGCCACAAGCTGAAGCTGGTGCTCTCGCTCAAGAATCCCGACGGTCACATCTCGGAGCTCCGCGCCACCCTTCCGGTCACCATCTTCATATCGCCCAACATGCCGCTAGACGAGGACGGGAATCTTGTGCGCCAGATGCCAGTGGGCTCAACGTCTGGAGACATGGGGGCGGGCGCGCCACCCACGTACAGCGAGCATGTCCTCGATCAGCTCTATGAGGACATTGTCCCCAGCGGCATGCAAACCCCGGCTACGCAATCCGGCTTCAGCAGCCCTACCAACGGCCACTCCCGCGTGAGCTCATCGGACAACCTAGCGTCCATGATGAACTTGGCATTCACTCCGGCGGCCCTCTCCTCCAGGCTTCAGGGCATGTCTTTGGATCAATCGAGCCGAAACAGTTCGTTTATCGGAGCTACCCAAGCGATCCAGACACCGGTCTTTCAGGCAGGAACGGACAGCGCATACAGCTCGGCCCCCCCCTCCGCCCCCCTCACTCGCCATAACAGCGACGAGAGAGACTCGGATTCGGCGGACCACATTGATATCACCCAGATCAGCAAGGTTCCCAGCTACCAAACAGCCATCAGAGCACCGGTCAGGCGCATGACGGATCTTCCTGGGTGCCCACTGCCCGATTACATAACAGCAACAAGTGCGCCCAACACGCCCGATGCTGGGGCTCCCATCGCCGACCCGATGGCCGCTGCCGGTAGCATGATTGCCTCGGAGCCAAGCAGTCCGACTTATCGCCGTCGGTACATGGGTCCGGCACGCAGGCGGCGTCTCTCGATTAGCATGCTTCCGCAACTCTGGCATCACGGCGACTCGGACGAACCAAGACGCCTGCACCTGATCCAGGGCCGCGATCGAGTGGTATAGCAAGCGCTCAGTTGCGGCGACAACCACTACCACTGAGATGGATTTTCTTTTGTCTGGGAGGCGCATGGATTTGTCTTGTTTTCACCCATGGAGTTCAAGGTCAGCCGGGATCTCGTGGCCCCGCAGCGAATCTTGCACTACACGATAGACGCGCAACGGGATGATGTGGGATTATAGACGGGAAAGGCGGTCGGCGTTTTGGCATGGGAGGACTCGGTCCTCGTATGAATTTTTCAATGATGGGGGCAAGGGCCGGGAGAGATAGGGGGGGGGGGGGGGCTCACGCAGACTTGACATTATTTGATACCCCTTGATGAGCGGCCGGCGAGTGAGACGGGGAGAAAGTTAATGGAACAAGACGGGGAGACTATACTTTTAAGCCTGATAACGCTATTTCACATGTGTCCAAGTCGCCAGTGTTTTGCGTGCTATTCGAGTCTCACTTGGAACATGGGGCCGGGGGAAGGAGGGTATGTTGTCGACCGTGGTTTCACTGCATCCTCGTGGGCGCCTGCATGAACAGAGTCACGGAGGGATGGATGCCAGCATGCCCAACCACATCTGAGCGCGCGACGGACACGAATGCAAATAGATAGGCCGCCTAACTTTCGATGATCGGATATGATTGATAACAATTCCATTTTGAGTCCCTACAGTCTTTTTGAAAAAGAATCGAGTGAGCAAAAGATGTCTTCAACAGTCCTCGCACGACCGATTACGTCATGACAACTGCTGTATCAGGAAGATTGCGGCGAGACAGTGTTGGGCACAATTGGGCGGCCAGTAAAGAAAAAATCAAACTTAAAAGAGGAGGGTCTGAAACAGACAACGAAGTGCCATGAGATGTTGTAGGCTCGTCTTGCCTTAACCAGCTGAAGAAGAGCGAGGAGCAAGCTGAACTTCTGCCATCTCCAACCCCGCCCTGCCCCGCACATTGGGCACGGTTACGTCATTTTAGCTCGCTTGCCCGATCTTCGCATGGATTGGGGGCCAGGGTGCACGGGCCCCAATCCTTAATTCGCGCTCCAGGTGGTGACGACGGGACGACCTCGATGGAGCCAAACCCGCTTGCTGCCATGTCCGATTTGACTCCCGTCTAATCGATTGCCATTGTCTCGCTGCTGCTGTGCACCACTGCAACACGAACAGATTGTTGAAGCAACAAGGACCGATCTGCAACAGGTCAGCTGCATCTGCTTTTTATTTACATGTACTCGGTAGATAAATTGGAGGCCACGGAAGACCCGGTTATAACCCCACCCTGTCCCTCTTCCCCCGTCGTGCTTCACGATCAACACCTCTGTTCTCCCTTGCCACCTATGCTCCACTGCCAATTCATTCTAGTTCCCCCTAACCCCCCTCTTTACATTGAGCATATCAGACGAGAGTCCCACTTGTTCCCTGGCCTTTTGCATCCTATTTTCTACCATACCTAGCATTTCCCCTCTTTTTTTCTCTCCGACCCTTTCCCCCGGAACCCCTCGAAACTCTTCAAAACGGCGGCCCTAAAGAAACTCGGGATTCACTCCCGTAAAAGCACCGACGTCGATATGTCTACTCAAGCTTCAGCGGCGCCATCGCGCCAGGAGACGATGGCGAGCGTCATGAGCGACGAGGCAGTCCCCGAAACCGACCCTAGCAGCGTGAGTACCCAACGAATCCATCGGGCGATGTCCAGTGTTACGTTCGGATGCCGAGAACTAACACGATGCGCTTCTACTAGGCGGCCGGCCTCCTCGCCGAGAGACTTCAAGCATGGAAACATGCCGTCGTCTACATTGAGGAGTACATTGAGGCTGTCGAGAAGATCCACAAGGCGCAGGCGAAAGAGTATGAGAAGGTTCTCAAGGTACGACATGACATCCCACCTCCGCCAGCGAGCCCCTGACTAATGCGTGCCCCCCCACAAGACCATCTCGAAGCCCCTTAGAGAGGGGCAGCACTTCGACCAATCGCTCGGTGGCATCGCCGGATTCTTCGAAAACATGCGCGTCAACACTCAGGCTCTTGTCAACACCAACCTCGAGACCGAGAAGAACATACGTGGCACCGTCCTCCCCGTCATCGAGCGCCTGCACAAGGAAATCAAGAACAAGTCCAAGGAGCTGGCGTCGGGCGCCCAAAAGGGGGCCAAGGATGTCGAAAAGGCGCGCAACACCACGCAGAAGCAGATCGAGCTGCTCGGCCAGCACACGGCAGCATTCGAGTCGGCTGGAGCCAAGTCCCACTCCCATGAAGACCCGTACATCATCCGCCGCGGCGTGATTCACCGCCTCAACAAGCAGGTCATGGAGGAGAACAACCACCGCAACGACCTCATCGCGGTCCAGACCAACTTCCAGGTCTTTGAGGCACACGTCATTCGCGTGATCCAGGAGGCGATGGAGGCATTCAACACATTCGCCGGCGGTCAAGCCGAGAAGGTGCGGGCGCTGTATAGCGACATGCTCGGCGCCGCGCAGCGGATCCCCTCAGACTTTGAGTGGAACGCCTTCCTGGCACGCAGCAAGGACGTGCTGATCAACCCTAATGAGGACCCACGCTCGGTCAGCGGCATCCAGTTTGCCAATATGAACCACGCCTCGACCAAGGCCTTGATTGAGGGCAGCCTCGAGCGCAAGAGCCGCAACAAGCTCTCGTGGGGCACGCACACCGGCTACTACGTCGTGACGCCCTCCAAGTTCCTGCACGAGTTCAAGGACGACGACGACCTGCGCGCCGACCCCAAGCCTGAGCTCAGCATCTACCTGCCCGACGCGGTCATCGGCGCACCCAACGGGGAGAAGTTCAGCGTCAAGGGCAAGGACCGCTCCGGCAACATGGGTGGCAAACTGGCCGGGACCTCGGAGCTCTCGTTCAAGGCGCACAGCCCGGCCGAGGCGCAAAAATGGTTTGAGATTATCCGCGGCGTCCAGGGCGCCACGGGCCCGGCGCCGGTGACGTCTCCCACGCCGAGCCCACCGGCCGTCGTGCAGGACGACAAGAAGCTCGAGGCCGCCGCCGCGGCTGCTGCGGCGCCTGAGAAGCCCACTGTTGTCACGCAGCATCCGGGTCAGGAAGCCGGTAAGCACTCTACCCTCGGCACAGGCGGCGTTGAAAGAGAGACAGAAACTGACATCACACCAGGCGTTACCGGCGCCGCCACAACCGCCAGTCCCACGGCTGTGTCACCCACCTCGCCCACTGCCACCACGACTGCGCCCGGTTCAGCGGTCAACGCCAAGGCCCCGGTCGGGAGCATCGATACGGCGGTTGTCTCGCCAACGTCGCCAACGTCTGCCGTGCCGACGTCGGCAAAGGACGAGAAGGCGCCATTGGCGAACTAGGAAAAGGTGCACGATGCGGTAGAGTCGATGGAGTGTGGCTGTCGTCGTTTTTTGAGTCAGGCGAAGTGAGGCGGTAAGGGAGTGGTGAGGCGGGCGGATTGAATCATATTTTTGGATCATGCGAAGCGTCGTCATCGCCGTGTTACCTGGGGCTGTTGCTGCGGAGGAGGAGGAGGAGGTTCTTGTTTAGTTTGATATCCCCCCCTGTCTAATTGTCTATCCGTCCGTACCGCGTTATGGAAGTCAAATGAGAGAAAAGTGTCGATTTTCTTTACGATCTGGGTGGTGGGCTTGGGTGGAATCTGCCTAGGCACCTGGTGTCACCTCGGTAGGCACCTACGTGCGTGATCATGAGACATGTGGATGCAGGGCTCGATGGGTGGTTTCACGGGCTCGAGATGGATAGCCTTATGAGGCGAGGGGCTGGTTTGCTTGGTGTCTGGTTGATTGAGCATGTTGATGGTCGCATCCAATGCCTGCAAGGTGAAGAAGGGACGTGGCGGTGGTGTGTTTGTTGCTGCCTGACACAAGTGCACTTTTCCTCTCTGCTTTCCAAGACGGCACGGTAACGCCCGCGTTGGAGGTTCCCCGGACTCTCTAGTCTACTCCAAACCTGGCACACAATTCATTGAGGGCACGTCCGTGGATCCATTGTGAGGCCTGATGTGGTCGGTTTACTTGCCTACACCTGGCAACGGCGGCAGGTTACGGGGGAAAGGATGCCCAGCGGTCTGGGTCACTTTACTTTAAGATGGGGCTCGGCCGGCGGATCAGTAAGGGCGGAGAGATTGGTGCTTTTGTTTCGCTCAAGGGGGTGGTGGTTGGGAAAGGAAAGGAGTCATGGCCTGGGGTTAACCGCACATGCAGGGGGGTCACAGCGGTGGTGGTTGAGGTTGGGGATGGAGGCATGTGAACGAGGTGCTCCCGACGCGGCGACAGCCCTGACTCGGTACGAGAAGGATGATGGATGTGGAGGGAGTGAGATGCTGTGTCAATCGAGATGCTGTGTCGAGATGCCGAGAATTGGAAGTGACGATCAACGGAGTTCCCTCCGGGGGGGGGTCGACGTGGGCAGACCACTCGGGCAACGAGTTTTCCTATCGGTGGTCCTTTTTCATCAGGGCGTCCTCGTAGGATTTTGGTGTTTGAAGATGCGTTGCAATTGTGTGTTGGCCTGGCGTAGCCTTGGTGGCCATCCGCTGTCGGGTTATGACTGGCCCATCGCGGAGGGCCGACTGCATGTTGTCGTTGTCAACCAAGCTGCCACCTCATGTCACCGCGCAGTGGTGCAGTCGTCCGGTAGGAATTCGGGAGGCCACGACATTCACCGAGTCGACAACCCTCGATGCCGCTGTTTTCTTGGGATTCCGAGGCGAGACTGAATGGCCAATCTCTGGCAGGTGCGTGGTGTGAATAGCCGCGATTCCCTCCCAACGCCCCCCCCCCCCCCCCAATTTTTCAATGGCTTGCCAGCTCTGCTCCTCCTATCCAATCCCTTTTCCTTGATCCCTCTCCACAGGTATTTGTTGTCTGGTCGTCTGCAGGGCAACTGGCGACCGACCTGGTAGCCGACCGAGTGTGTCGCTCGGGGTTGGCTGGCCCATCCTCTCATTCGTTCTCGCCAGTATTCGTCCAGCGGTTTTCCGACTCCCGGTACGCAAAACTCGCTGCTGCCGAGGCCAATCCACGGCACAACGCCTTCGCAGAAGCGGTCGCTACCCGTGGAGGACGGATCCCTTCCATTGTCGTGGGGTTGCCCGAGAGTCTTGTAGGCTCCATTCCGAGAGCTGCCTGGTCAATGGGGGCCAAAAGGGGTCGAGTTCCTAGTATTCTCTTCTTCATCGTCGTCATCGTGTTGGGAGCACTACACAGCTCGTTGACGCGGGCTAGCCCGGGGCCAATCACAGATAGGCCGACTCGAGATGTCTGACTTGGTCGCCGTGGGGCCCGAGGGATCCATGAGATCAGTCGCATCTCCTGGCCGTCCCTTTAAATGGGCATTTGGAATTTCAGTTCCGATGCTCGGGCCACTTTAGGGCGGCTGTTTTTACTCGAATCGCGCCTCATTTCTACCTGCATATCACGGGGCGTTGTTGTACCCTTCCCGTGGGAGCCAAGTGGCTCGACATACCGGACCTGTGTGGACTCTGGACGATGCGGCATCGCTGCCCATTCGTCGCCCCGTCTACACCGTCTTGACCTAAGCTCCCACGCTTGGGCAATCTGGAGGACATGGCAGAGAAAGGGTACAAGCTCCCACACGCAGACACGTCAGACCAAGTGCTCTGCTGTGCTGGAGAGGGTCATGTCTGGGTATTACAGACCAAAGGATGTTGCTATATATCCGCCATGTCCCAAGTCCCCGGAAATTGGTGTTGCTTTGGGACAAGTTGATTGCAAGTTTCTTCCTGCGGACGATCTTTGTCAAGAGCGAAAGCCTTCATCTTTCATACAGCCTCCCATCGTGCCCGAGACACACTACGAAAGATCCAATTGCAACCCTCAGTCGGGATCCCGCCGCCGAGAAAGCCTGAAAGCCTCGAGCTAGGCCCATCACCTGCACCTGCTTGCCCCCGGCAACTGGCAGACGCCGTAGCATCGAACCATGACCAAGTCTTGGGAGGAACACAAGGAGACAATAATATTCCAATACAAGGAGCACAATAAGCCGCTCCACGAGGTCCAACGGTTCATGGAGGATCGGCACGGCTTCAAGGCCTCGTTCGTACTGCCTTTCCCTTTCCGCATTCTCACCGCACTTCCCCATTCATCATCAAGCGGCCCTTGTGCCTCCTTGCCACATATGTTGGCCCGACTGTGGGAACCTGTGATTTGGTGTTGAGGGCAAGGGAGAGGAATTCGTCCCCAGCACTACCAACCCATTCTCTGCCCCAGTTCTGCTTCTGACACTCGTCTCTGCTGTGCATAGAACCCGAGCATATCGGTCACGCTTCGACAAGTGGGGAGTCCACAAGTACTCCTGCCGGAAACGAAAGGGGTCCGATGACGAACAAGGTCACTCCGAATACGCCGACAACGACCACCGCCTCTCGACGGACATGCACTCCCCCGACCCCGAGAGACAGGACAGCCAGTACGGCTACCAGGACGAGGCCGACTCCTCGTCGCCGTCGTCCATCTCGCCATCCTCGTCCCACGACCGCCACTTCTACGGGGCAGGCATTGGCGGGGCAACGCCGCCGTCGGATCTTGGAAGGTGAGTTTCTCTGCTTCGCCCCAGTCTCTGCGTCAGACTTGGAGAAGAACCCCCCCCCCTGAAGAGACACCAGAACTAACACCCCCCGCAGCCCCGTCACCAAGTTCGAAACCCAATCGCCCTACTCCCACCACCACCACCACCACCAAGCACCCCTGACCCCCCCTTCCCTCCGCCACCCCCTCGCCCCCCCCCCGCCACGCAGGGCTACCTCGCAGACCCCGGGCAGTACTCGTACCACCACCAGTTTGGCCACCACTACGGAACCCAGCCCGTAGCGACCGAGAGCTACTACCGCACCTCGGGCGCCCAAGATGCCCAGCACATCTACCACCACCTCCAGGCCCCCGAGATCGACATGGGCGTCCAGCACCACCACCACCATTATGGTGGCTATTCTGATGCTGGGGATAGGAGGGGCTTGGAATAGGGCGGAACGGAAAGACAGGGAGACGGGCTCTCTTCTTTCCGACATTGTACTCTTTTTGTTTCCATCCTTGGCTTTTTTTTCCTCGGCGCTCTATCTCTTTTTTTCTTCCACTTGTCACTGGACGACATGGCAGAAGGGTTACGGCGAAAGCGCAGACGGAAAGGGGCGAGAGACTGGACGAAATGGTTGTGGGGTTTCGTGTGTGCGATATGCGATATCAAAACGGGTTTCGGGGTTTCGGGTTCCATTTTAGATGTCGATTTTCCACCTCAGGGGCGGACGGACGGGTTACAGGGGCGCTTTTCCTGGCCTGCTTTTTCTTCTTCTTTATATATCGTTGGGACAGTTGTCGACGCCGGGCAAGGGGGGGGGGGAAGGGTGGTGTCGGTGAGATTTATGACGATGATGACCCAGCTAGGGAGCGAGCGATCGATCTTAGGTAGAGAGCGAATAGATAGAGGAATAAACGGAGACATTTAGTAGACTAAAATGGGGGCCTCATTGCTCTTTGATGAGTATCGTATTCGACATGGAGGGAACGGCCTTTGCACGCACCGTGTACAATGTAACCTGGGTTGTTTGTTTGCTCGAGACTACTCTCGCTGGGTCGAAAGACTGAATCTATCTCTGGGAATGCCGGCCTAGACAAACCGAGGTCTGGTTCCGATAAACCGAAGCCCGTAATTCGGATTCCATCGGTTGACGGGCAGACTATCTCGGCACCCCCCCCCCGAGTGTCCTCGCCCTCGCAAGCAAACCAGCGGTACGTTGTATACGAACTCTCTTGTTCTCTATGACCGCGCGAGCGGAATTTGTTGTGCCAAATACGCTGGCTGGGTATCATGTTTTCCCGGGTTCGATCCACATGCAAACACCAATGCCTCCTCCATATCGTGACCCTTCCAGGTGAAGACAGAGGCCCGGATCACCCATCATCAATTTCCTCGTTCTGCCTTCTCGTCCCCCTCTCCTTCTTGACGTTGGTCGACTTGCCGGCAATGATACTCGCATCCGGTACGTCGTCTTCCTCCTCCTCCCCCTCCTCCTCCTCTTCCGCCTGCTGTCTGCGCTTCGCGAGATCCATGGCGCGCTTCATCCGCCGCAGGTAGACCTCGTCGTCGTAAAAGTCGGAAGCTTGCAAAGTCTAGCACACTAGTCAGTCTTGCGGAACAGTATGAGGAGGGGAGGCTCACCCTCCGCGGCATGCACGTCGGACAGTGCCCCCTTCCGCCGTTATTCTTCATAAACTCCACGACGGCGCTCTTCTGAAACGTATGATGGCACACGCGGCTGGTATACGGTTCCGTAATGGGGCCCAGCGAGAGTTCGCACCGGAACGACCGCACCTCGCGCTCAATGACGAGATCCTCGTCGTCATCGTCGCCGCCCGCGGCAGCGCCGCGCATGTTGGGTCGCCCCTGGGCGTCGAACCAGGTCGACGGGTGCGGCAAGTTGACCTCCTGGTCCTGGTGCATGGCGTCGTGCCACGTCTTTTTGAACTCGATGTAGTCGTTGTTTTGGGCGTAGCGCTGCTTCACCGACAGCGCGGCGTACTCGTCGGCCTTGACCTGGCGCGCGGCCGAGAGCATGGCAGGCACGCCTTGGATGGGTTCCTCGGCGGCGTCGGCGTCGGCGTCGGCGTCGGCGTCGGGCATTTCTTCGTCCTCGGGTTCTTCGTCTCCGTCCTCGTCCTCGTCCTCGTCGAGGTCTGTGATGCCGCGCGTACGGCGCTCCTTCTTTTGGCGGCGGGGCTTGGGGGCCTTCTCCACGGGGGCCTTTTGCTGGGCGGCGGCGGCCTGAACGAGTTCGAGAACCGTCTTTTCGTCCTCGAGCTCGGCTCGGCAGTCGATGATCTGGCGCATCGACGCCTCGCACTGCTCCGTGAGCGTGGCGACCTCGTCCTCGAGATGGGCGACTTCTCGCTCGAGGGCTACCTCGGCCTCGGACTTTTCGGTCCCCTTTGCCTGCCGCTTCTCGACTGCGCCGGCGAGGTCCGTCCGGCGGGTCTGAAGCAAGTCGTTCACGGCGTACACGGCTTCCTTGATAAATTCGACCGACTTGGTGAGGTGGCCATCGTACCGTCGGGCCTCTCGGCTGCTGTGAAGCTCGGTGATGGCGTTTCTGGAGGCGTTATTGAGGGGGTGTGCTGGTGGCTCGTACGGGGGGAGGACGGGGGCGCGGTTGGAGGAGGGACGGTTGGAGGAGGTGCCGGGGTCAGCGGCGCCGCGACGGGAACGTTGGAGGAGCATGGTGGCGCAGACTTCGCCTCGGTCGGCTCGCTGGCTTCAGGGCGAGGGAGGGCCGATGTCGACGTCGACGGGCGATCGCTGCGGGGGGGATCGGGACGCAAAAATCGGGCGGGCGGGGACGACGTGGTGCGGGACGGACCCTGCCAGCTGCCGTGTATCGCCGGGCGCTGCAATGTCTGGCGGTGCCTCAATGTTGCGGGAAGAGGGGACGGGATGACGGCGAGGCGGCCGTTTGGTGGGACGGGTAGGCGGTTTTGAGAGAGAATGAGAGAGAATCACTGGGTTGATTGCCGCGCAGGGTCGGGGGCTTGACGATCAGCCGGATCTAAAACAGGCGAGACGGACTGCGTAACTCTGACTCGGATTCTGCAGACTGCAGGTCGAGTTTCGGTGCTGTGCCTAGGCAGTGCTGTATGTCTTTGGGGTCGGTGTTTGGGTAACATGGGATGAGATGGACCACGGTCGAGCCAGCAATGAGTGTGCACACACGGATTTCCTGCAACTTCACGGTTTTCTGTCAAATGCTGAGTGCTCGGTTTCAACCAAAGTGGTGGGAGCCAATCGAACAACCTCTTCCATGCGGCCTGTGTGCAACCTCCGTTCGTCACCGCCCCTCCTCAAACAAGTTCAGCCTCATCGTCCCATAGTCCCAGATGGGAAGTTGTCTGACGACACCGGGCGTTTCCAGAATCCCGTCTCCCCGTGTCCCTCTTCTTCTTGGACGAGTCGCATCGCCATGCAACGCTCGTCCCAGCTCGACCAAGGCAGGCCCCGCCGACGAGTCTCACGATGCGGGCAGGCTGGCGTTCGTCCACCAGTCCACCATCGCCACTCCGTCTTCGATCATTCCGTGCCGAGACATTCCATGGCCTAACGAAACTGTCTCGCGGTTCTCGAACTTCAATCTCGATGCCTCTTCCGCTTTTCCTTCGTCCCCGATCCGGCAAGCACAGACGAAGGGTTCGGCCCGAAGGTTCTCCCTCTCCATTAGGTGCCCCCGGGCCGCCTTGGGCCAGAGACGCGACTAATGACGCACGGCCAGTGATGCCAATGCTGCCCTGGCTGCCCCTCACCCTTCTCCCTCACCCCCACCCTCACCACAGGCCACAGCCACGACCTAGAACACTATTACCGACAGGGCACCCAGGACTCACCAACGGAGGTTTTGGGAAACATGGTTCTGGTCTTCCAGAACCGCGGGAATCGCCGTTTCTCCGGGCCATCACTCCAGAGTCAAGACCTGCGGTCCTGCGGCCCTGTGCCCTTCCGCCGTGCCCCCACAGACATGGATGGGAGACTGCCGGATCGGCGCGGCTCATCGGAGCCACCACCACCTGACTTCAAGAAAGTGAGCGTCCATGAAGCGTCGCTCCAGCACCTCGACATCGCTGCAACGTGGCACAATTGCCGCCGCCGCCGCCGACAGGCTGTCCGCTCCATGGGGCTTTGCTGACATCGCCCACTCCCGCCGCTACCGCTCGTTCGGACGCGATCCTTTCGGAGAAGGGATGCGTCGTGTGTGGAGGACGCCACACCGGGCCTAGGCCTTGGCTGGAAGAATCCGGGTGCTGGTTGAATGCAACGGTCATGGGGTCTCCTCGGCGGTCAGCGACGGATGCCCTTTTGCGAAATGCTTGCTCCGTCGTCGGCTCGTCGGCCAGACAAGACTTTTGGCACGGCTGCAATTTGCCGATCCGCCGCATTCCGTGCTCGCAGCTCAAAGGCGACAACAATCCGATGCCGAGGAGGCCGTGGGCACGCTGTTGAAAGGTGTTGTGGTGCGGAGAGAAGGTACCTGGGGTGTGGGCCCGATCGTGTTCCCGCACGCCCATGGGCCTAGATCTGGATGGGAAAGGTGTCGGCTCAAACCGACACAATCGAAGAAAGCCATCCTCATCGGCTCTCATGATCGAGGTCTTGGCGCAGCCACCCGTTTGCCGACCCTCCCTCGTGCGTTCTTGCAGCTCCCCGCTAAGGCCAGCTCTGATCGACGTCGCCGCCAAAATCCGATCGGCGGTTGCCCTGACGCTCCTTTTTCGCTGCTACATCGCTGGCGAGGCTGGAAGCTTTCGCACGGCCTGGCGAGCAGCCACACACCCAGGGCATTGACCGCTCAGAGACCAATGGCCAAAACGCCCAGGCCAAAGAGCAACGGTCCCATCGGGCTAACTGCCAGTGGGCCTGGACTGGTCATCACCCGCATGGGCTCGGGGTGGGCCGTCCTTTGAGAACCCTCCGATCCAGAGCGGATGACGCTGGGTGCAGAGATCAGAACCATACTTGGCCTCCATCGAGCCGCGCCCCCCCCCCCCCCCCACCCCTTTCATCAATCGTTCAGGCAGACGAACAGCCAACCCCTCAAAGCCTCCGCGCCAGAGGGCGTCCACGACTCGAGCACGGGTCCCTGACGGGAGAAAGTGGTGCCCATGGGCAAATCGAGATCATGTCCTCCGCCCTTCCCTCGGGGGTCTCTGTCTCCTCTCTAGGAGAATCAGACGATGCTGCGCCCCCCGCCCCGATTCCAACGGTTGGCCTGCCACGCCGCAGTTTGCGCTTGCCTTCATCTATGCCTGGCGATATTCTCCACTGCCGCCTTTCTGCTCTTTGCCTTGTCCGCTCTGTTTCATCTAACACCTTGCGCCCATGGTCTTTGTCCCCTTCTGCAGACCCTGCGTCTGGTACTGTAGTCGGCAGACATCGCTCGTGCTTCGTGCCCGTGCCAGCAACGCCGGTCCTCGATCTCGATCCCACTGCCATCAGGGTTTGCTGGCGTCCGGGTGCTTGTCAGACAAGCTTCGTAAAGTCGTTTGATCCACTTCTTCCTTCCAACGGACACTCAGCTGGCTTATATACCCTCACATCCACCCCGTTCGTCCCGATGGTCTAGACCTCCCCTCCTCCCTGGATATCTGCCCACCACCGCCCTCACCACCACCTTGCCATCCCATTGGTCTCCTCCACCGTCAACGCCGCCGTTACACAGCCGATCACGTCCCTTAGCCAAGACCCAGTCTGTTCAGAGCCTTAGAGCCTCTCTTCCGAGCCCAGGTTGCTCGGAAACATAGCCATTGCGCCCGAGTTGAGCCCCTAGCACTCGACCCGACCCGCCTTTTTTTCACAGTGCCGCCCATTCCTCCCTTGGATCTCGTCCATTCAGCGCTCGCCAGCCGCCATCATGAACTCCTGGGAGTCTGCGGCCATTGAGGTACTTACCCCCTGCCGCTGAACCCTCCTCCCGGCAGGCTAGGTTTCTTGCTCACACGGGGGTGCGATTGTAGCAATATCCAAACAACGGCTTTGTCGACTCGCAGACGGCCCTCTTCTACAACGGCCTGTACGCCCCAAGAGGATATAATTTGATGGAGATTCTGGTTCGCCACTCCTGCCTCTTTCCACGCAAAGCGGACTGTTTACTAACGTTTCCAAGACTGCCGTGTGCCTCCGACCAAACCCCAGGATAGACCTCGGCCCCGTCGACGACTCCTGCCCCCTCATTCTCTGCGACATGACACTGCCAGATCAACCCATCGTCTACGCTTCGCCGGCCTTCACCTGCATGACCGGCTACACCTTTGACGAGATCCGAGGCCACAACTGCCGGTTCCTCCAGGCCCCAGGCGGACAAGTTCACGCCGGGGCGACCCGCCGCTATGTCGAGAAGGAAACCATCCGAAAAATGCAAAAGGCTCTCGAAAAGCGGCGAGAGATCCAGCTTGAAGTCGTCAACTTTAAGAAGGACGGGCAGAGTTTCACCAATGTGTTGACCATGATTCCGGTCATGGTGAATGGGAGGCAGCACTGTGTGGGGTTCCAGAGCGAGAGGGAGTAAAGGTCAAGAGGAGGACTTACTATTTTCCCCTCCCGTCCCCCAACATATCCCCTTCCCGCTTTCATGCTTCGAGACGGAGGGCGGGCTCAAAAGAGGGGCACAGTTGGAGCTGACGTCTGGCGTTTTGTTGCGCATTTTTTCCCTCTCCCAGAACCGGGGGATGTTTTGCTTTTGTGTTTTCTCATTTTTCCTACGGCCTGTCAGTCCATCTACGACATATCAGGACCTTTTATTTCACATGCCGACAACGGCAGCTCGGCGTTGCATGGTTTAGGCGATTGGGGCTTGATATCTTTTAGGGTAAACGGGACTTTAGATAGGCATCACGAAAGCATTGGAAAGCGTTTGGCCTCACAGGGTCAGGGGGCGAAGGGCGGAATTTTGTGCTGTTTTTTGCGCGGAGACGATGACGGGATGCTCGGACGATGGGCATCTCGGGGGATTTCAAGGGCTGAGGGATGACCGATGCTGGGAACTACGACGGACAAGGGGATGGGGCGTCGGAGTGCATGTACATGACGATAGCACCTAGAGAAAAACGAACATGATCAACATGATTGTTCCCACCCTTGGTCCTGGTTGATTCTGAATTCTGAAATGGGATGGAAGGCAAGAAATGCGGGGGTTAAGAACTCACGACGGGAGACGACAAGCTCAAGACGGGGAAATTGTAAACAGGAATAGGGGCAGGCGTAGGAGACTGTAAACACCAACCCGGAGAAGCAAAAGCAAAGATAGAAGATGCCAACGAGGAGGAGGCGGGAACCGAGACCCCGGAAACTGGAAACAGTGGCACGACGGTCTAGACCACGTCGAACGGACAGGACCAAGAATAAGGAAGGGGAGAGGAGGAGAGGGGAAAGGCCACCCGACCTCTCTCCCTTCATCTCCCACGTTCTCGTCCCCCAAGCTGCCGTGCCACGCAACTACCAGAGACGGCGACACCGCAGCACCGCCCTCATCATCGAGATCATGGCCCGAATTCTCGGTCGTCTGGGCCTGGGACTGAGGGAAGCAGCCAGTGCGGGTGTATGTGCAAATGTACCGTAGGGCGCGCTAAGAGACTAGGGGTCCAAGACTGAGCAACGGTAGGTGGTGTGTCACGTCCGTTTGGGTTTTCCCTGCTTTCCATCGCCGATTGCGTGTTGGGTAGGGACGGCAGTGAGACAGCGTAGGTTAGCGGCAGAGGGGGGCAACAGCAGGGTGAAGGGCGGTTGCCTTCTTGGCTCAGGGCGACAGCCTTTCTTCCGCTTTTCCCTCGGGTTCCCCGTTTGGGCGTTCTAACGGCCTGATAGCCGCTGCTGCTACTGTGCGTATGTATGGACGAGGAGGATGAGAGACACGCACGCACTGCCGGGTGTCGGGCGAGAGGGCAGAGGCTGCGGATCGGCTGTGTGACCACCGCGGTGCCGACGGCCATCTCGAAAAGGTACCTTACCTGGGGGGGGGTTGCCTAAGCATGTACCTAGACGTCATGGGGCATGTACGCTACGGAGGGGTCGTGCTGGGCATCGATATGGGCACCGGCGATCAGGGTTCAGAGGTGGTGAGGCTGGATAAGCCCGGCCTGGCCTGAACGCTTACATATGTGTGGGATTTGGGCATGCACTGCTGGTTGGCAGATAGTTGGACACCTAGCGGCCGGGACAACGAGTGACAACTTGCGAGTTCATGGCTGTTCTTCGCATGTAATGGAGATGGTGCAAGAAACCAATGGGACGTAGGATGTAGGAGTGGGGATGGGGAGGAATGATGAGAGCTGACTATGACTGCGAGAGCTGATAATCGATCAATGGGTGGTAGAGAATATGTATCTACCATTCAGGGTGGACCTCTGAGAGGACAAGATACGGGGCCGGGGTGGGCAGGCACAAGGGTTAGTGTGAGATATTTTTGTTGCATCCATGGGTGTTCATGCACCGTGCGTGATACAGCCACTATCCATTTAAATGCAGCCATGTTCTCCCCTTTCAGCACTTTCTCAGGCGGATGACAATGATGCAGATTCGCAGCTGAATATTGTTTCGTCTGGCTGGCCGCCTTGGACGCCATGATGACTTGGCAAGTGAATCCTCAGATTGAAATGAAATGCGCGAGAGATCGTCATGTCGAGACTTCCCCTCGAGTTGGAGATGTCTACTGCTTAAAGGTCGAGCCGATGGGGCCAAACTTGATGTTGGCTGCGGAGAGGTTGCTGTCAGCCCCAGCACCAACAATGGAGCACAAAAACAAGGACTGAGGTGACTTACAGTAGATGACCTTGGCGGAGGCCTGCGCAGTCTCAACCACCTTGGGGTCGCCGCCGTCAGTGGGGCAGCTGCCGCGGCCCTTTCCGGGGGCGTCTGGGGAGGCATCCGTGGGGAAGGTCGAGTCGAGCCAGAGCATGTTGGAGTAGTGGTCGTCCCAGAGCGACAGAACGAGAACCATTGGGGCTGCTACGCCCTTGCTCATCTGCGGGAAGCCGCCCTTCTCCAAGAAGACGTCGTTGTCGCCAAAGACTGTCTTTTGTGCGGCACAAAACTCGGGCGTGATGCTGTTGCCCGGGTTGCCCTCGACAGTGCTCTCCGAGTTGGGGATGGTCTTTCCGTTCTGGACGTAGAAGCGCTTGATCTCACTCAGCTCGCCGTTGGAGCCCTTGATGAACTGCGTCACGACGGTAAATTTCTTGGTCGTGTCGACCGTCATGCCCGGACCGTAAAAGTCGCGGGCACCCTGGCGGTACGAGTTGAAATCGCACCCGTCGGCATCGCACGTCCCGCCGTAGCGCTCGGCCGAGTACGTCCCGCCACACTTGTCTCCCAGGCACCGATGCTGCCCGACAGTCTCGCAAGGGTGCGGCGTGTAGGCGGTGGAGATGGAATTGGCCTCCCTGTTGCGCACCATCGTTGTTAGCCCGTCAGCCAACAAGAGAAAGAGGGCCGGAGAGGGGAGGAGAGGGCTACCAGATGTCCATCTCGGTGCAGCAGCTGCCGTACCCACCGACACCGGCGTTCTGGTCGCTGGCCGACTCGACCCACTGAGCAGAGTTGGCCTCGCCGTTGATAAACTTGAGATCGCGCGGGCACTGCGCATCGCAGTAGCCTGTACCGTACTTGGCACCGGCCTTGTTGGCAGGGTACTTTGACATGCCGCCATCCTCGTCCATGGACACGAAGTACAGAGCGCCGTTGAGACCACAGCTGTAGGAATCGCGCCAGTCAGGAACAGCCGGGGGAGGGGAGGTGTGTGCGGGTCGGCAACTTACCTGAGCTTCGAGACATCGACGTCAAAGGTGAACTCGTTGCCCAAAAGTGTAAACATCTGGTACTTGGTGGAGCTTGCCATCAGGTAGAAGCGAGACCCGATGTTGGTGGCTGTTCAATTGTGAGCTGATGTCCTGCAATGCCGTACCACCGCTCTCTCCAAGGCGTCATGTCTTACAGTATTCACCCTTCGTGATGAACTGCAACGAGAGGGCGTTGCCACTGGTCGTGGCGCCATACGTCCCCTGGTAGTTGGCGCCTTCGACCACGCACTTGGACGAGCAGCTCTTGCCGTCCTTGCAGATGGTTGTGTTCCACGTGTTGCCGCTGTAGCAGTTGTTGAACGTGCCCGATTCATGGACCCTGCGCAAATGTCAGGTGTGAGAACATCCAGAACTGCAAGTTGGATGGCCCAGACGGGCCACGGGGGGGGGCGACGAATGGTAGGAATCGGCTTACCAGCGCCAGTTGCTATCGACCGTGACCTCGCCGCTGACCGTGGTGCACGAGCCCGAACCAGAGCACTTCTGCCAGCTCATCTTGGGATGAGTTTCGGCCGTCTCCTTGCCAACTCCCTGGGCGGCAGCCATGCCCAACAGGGCCGAGAGGGCAGTAAACTGCGAAATCATCTTGCAAAAGGGTCCCAAGGGAGTGGCTGAGACTTGGTGGTGGAAGACAGGGGTGCTGGACGAGAGCCTGAACTCTAGAGACGCCGCAAGATAAGACTTTATGTACGGGCCAGCATCCTCTTTTCCGGCACCTACCCTGCGTTGGAAAAGGGAGCAGCACTCTCCTGACCGAACAGGCCCGGAGAGATGGCCCGGTAGCCCACGACATATCCCTCACAGGAACCTAACATGGAACAAAAGTCGTATCTGCAAATGAGAAAATCATGTTGTTGTTCGGCGTCGACTTGCGTACCCGAGCCCGTCTTCAATCTAACCCCACAGATGCCCAGGGGGGTGTACTTTGTTGCCGTCTCTGCCGTCGAAGGGCTGGAACCAAGCATATCTAGATTGTGGAAGGAAAAGCTTGACTTGCTCTGGATAACCAGGCGCTCCAATCACTCTGCACCCCCGTTCCAAGCTTTGGTCAAGCCTTCTAGGCACTCACCCATACCGGGGACAATGCCTCTTGGCCAAGCAACAGGGTCTGGTTGACCGTCTTGGCTCAGGCTTGATGGGAAACATCGCGGATACCCAAGACAGAGTTCGGTATCGCAACCAGCCCATCTCTCGCCACCGCATTCCCAAGCGACAGAAAAGGCCAGGCGCAGACAGGCATGACGGGACGCTACTGGCGAGCTGGCTCGGATAGCAAGGTCCGTTGGTCCCGTTGCCACCCGACTGACGAGGCCGAAGTGCCAGGTGATCCGCCCCCGGACTCGGATACCGCTGAACGGCAAGACTGACAGCGCTCCATCTGCACACCGGCATGAAGAGCCGAGGAATCTTGCCTGAAGAAATGGTAAAGACAGCGTCTGGACGGCTCTGATCAGCACACTTGTCCGGGGAAGATATGAGGAAGCGTCAGGAAGCTTGTCCGGTACTAGCGTGGACGGGCGAGGGGCGCTTGTCGAAGACACAACGCGGTTTGGAAGTGGGACCTGCCTCTCGAGCCGTACCATGCCGTCTCATGCGACGGTTGTCTTGCTCGCGATTCTGGGTGGCGCGGCCCACGAGGTCCACCCAATTTTTACCCAGTCATTTCACGGCCGGGCAGGCCGACTTCAACGACAGGCTAAACATGTTTTGAGATGTTTGACGGAGGTGGAAAAGGTGGAATGACATGTGGGGACCAGGCATCAAACCCAGTGGTGGTGGTGGTGTGAAGGGGGGACGTGTCGGGATATCCTCCCCACGGGCCGAGCAGTTGGAGAAGATGAGCTTGTTTGGAGCCTCAAGTCTTGGGTCTTGTGAGGAGAAATACCCCAACCGTTCGCATGTGGGGAGGCAGAGTTCCAATTCCCGCCATCGACGTAGCACCATGCGTCTCGTCGCACAAGGCTTCATATACCAAGCAATTGGGCTTGTATACGATTCCCAAACCACCGGGTCAGCCCTCTCCCTCATTATCGCCATGTCTGTGATATTGTGAGGGAGATCTCCCGTTGGGCCTTGCTCTTCAGGCGCGGGCTTGAACCCTGTGCCTGATATAGTTGCGAAGCGATGGGGGGAGGGCGTGACGTTGAGGGGTGCGAAGCGGCCGTGAGAATGCGGGTGGGCGAATGGGAGCATGCGCGGTTGTTCAGACGCACCTCGTAGAAACATTATCCAGACAACCTAAAAGTAGTTTAGCCAGACAATGGTCTTGAAGTCTTGAAGCATCAATTTGAGCAGCCGGGATGCGGCTGCAGCGGTTGATGATCAAGCTTTTCTCAACTTGTCCAATTTTCTTTTTGTCCCTCCAATGGTGTGGTTGAAGTGCTACCCTCTTATGGCGGACAGGTCTGGTTCGAATTTTTGCAGGTTTCCACGAGTTGCCATGGGGGAACCGTATGTTGGTGATTCCGGGTTGCGTCCAACGGCGATTGGTTCTTGGCTGAACAAAACCAATGAAGTCAGCTCCGGGAAGAGGTAACCGTTGCTGCCGTATCAACTCCAAGCCCCATCGATCCGGTGGTCTTCGACATAAATGCTCCTATTCGTCAGACGAAGTCGCATGGTTGAGGGAGCGATGGATCGGTTGCTTCCTAGGCGGGGGAGGTCGCTATACGGCAAGTCTTCCGCTAAATGCGAAAGCGTGATTGGGGTCTTGTGAGTGAGGTACAAGTGTGGGGAAAGAGGAGAAAGCAACAGAGCAGCCTCTGGGGGCGGCTGAGGAGGGGGGGGAGGGGGGTAAGCGATCCATCGGATTGTCCCACATCTCCGCATAGACATCAGATGCTGGGTGGAGGTTGATCAACGACCAACAACAATACGGATACCTTGCCCGTACCAGTCCAATTTTAAGACCTCGCTATTGCAAAGCCCGCCCGCCAAAGATCAGCAATCGCAACAATGCCTATCCGAGGTCCGGTTGCGGTGAAGTTGTGCAAGAAAGAAGAGGCCGAGACGCTTCATATCGGGCCGATGACCATTCGCATCTATGAAGACGGTTCTCTGACCGAGAACCGGGTTTCCGCAGTGCTGCTCCAGGTCCCAGCAGGGAAATCGGGGCCTCCCATGCATTGGCACCGCTTCCACGATGAGTTGTTTTTGGTGACCAAAGGTGGTGGCGCCATGCACACGATCGAACGAAACACTGACTGGTGAGGCAGGGACCATGCGATTCGTGACCCCTGAAGGCGAGGTTGATGCCAAGGCAGGCGATCTCATGACTGTACCCCCAGGGGCGGTCCATACCTTCAAGAACGCATCCGAAACGGAGGACTGCGAGTGCTACATGACAGCGACGCCAGGTGACCTTCTTCCGTCTCGTGCCGTGTAGTTTCGATCGGCCGTCCGAATGTTTGAGTTGCTAACATCGTTTGGCTCGCAGGGCATTATGTTGATTGTAAGAGGCTGCTCTGCATGAACATTGTGGACGAGTCTTTTGCTGACACCATTTGGTAGACTTCAGAATGCTCGCCAAGGCGACTGAGGAGGGTAAAGATCTTACTCCGAACGACTCTCAGCACTTGATGGCGCTGTTTGGGACCTTCCCGCCGGGTGTGGAGTCGGAGCCGTGAGCTGTCAAGAAGGCTCCCAACGCAGCTGGGGACGGTGCGTACTTGAAACTAGAAAGCGGCCTAAGGGACGACGTTGGAAAATGCAAATGTGTTGTCTCGGGAAAAAGCTTAAGTACATGGTGTAATCCATCATTCGTTGTTCTCCGAACTCCGGCTCCAGATTGAAACGAAAATATGTGGAATGTGTTGGCTGAGAGGAATAGGGGAATGTGGACCAGCCATCCGTTAGGCAGGACTACTTTCTCAGTCTTCCGGATCGTCGTCGGCCATCATCGAGATCGGCGTCGTTAGTGGCAATTGTGTACTTGGCTTCCTTATCGTCCGCGGAAGTGTCGTTGACTTTGGGTTTTGACCTTGTCGGCTCCACCCTGGCTTTGCCCTTCTTCGCAGGCTTGACTTCTTCTTCATCTTCTCCGTCTTGAGCTTCCTTCTTTCTCTTTTGCGCTCCCCGTCCACTCTTGGCCTTGCTCCCAATCTCAGTTTCGGCTTCATTTTTGACAACTTTTGCCTCGGACTTGACGGTCTTGACCTTCGCTTTGCCGCCCTTCTTCGGTTTCGGCTCGTCTTGGCCCGACTCGATGGGCTCTTCCTTGACGCCTGGCGCGATATGTCCGGTCTTCTTTTGGGTTTCAGGGGCATAGCAACTCGTCCTCCCTCCCACTGTCAGGAAAGCCAGCCTTTCGCCGCTGGGTAGATGACCAGCTGCCCCTTTTTGGCCCTTTCCCCAGCGGTAGTGAAACATCCAGTCCTTGGGAAACTCGTCGGAATCACCGAGCTTGTCGACTGCCAACTGACAGACGTAGCGAATTGCAACGTACAGAGTCTGGATCTGGTCATCGTCGAACTCGTTGCAGTACTGCTCGGGATGAAACTTTGCTTGGTAAAGCACCTCGTCGCCGACCCAGTTGCCGATGCCACTGATCATAGCCTGGTCGAGGAGCAAAGCCTTGATTGGGACGTGGCGAGATTTCATCTTTTGTCTGAGAAAGTCCACCGTAAACACGTCGGTGTCGACAACCGGGTCGGGGCCATTTTCGACGAGCGGCGAATGCTTCCTGATAGTCTCACCCGGGCAGTCGACAAGGCGCACCCGGCCGAAGCGACGAGGGTCGGTGAATGCGACTTCCACGACAGGGTCGTCGGTTTTGAGGTGGAATTTCCAGAACTTGGGAGGCCAGACTTTGGCATCTTCTGGCTTCATCTTGTTGTAGTAGTTTGTATATGCTGTCCGCTGGCCCTTGATGTGGATCCATCCTGGACAAGATCAGCCATGTACGCGACTGTGCAGAGAACGGGGGGAGTAGTACCCGTCATGCCAAAGTGCATAACTAGATGTGGCGATTTATCCAGAACAATCCTTTGATATGTTAGTATCCCTTCATTTAGTACAGTAAGCAGGCTTCAGAATCGCTTACCAGAAGTATTTCCCCTGATTCCCAGCAGAAACGACCTGAGCAGCGTGCCAGTCAGCATCTATGCGTGGGCTACGATGGGCAGATGGAGGGCATTACCTTTCTGTCGGTCAGTGCGGCGGCGACCTTGGCCCCTGTGGTACCGACCTTCCCAAACACATTGGCATCGTCGATGGCGGCGGCGTTGGCGATAGTTCGGCCCACTAAGTGGATTCGCAGGAAGTGCACGATGCGTGCAACTGTGACCAGTCCGTTAGCAGTTGTCGAAGTGCCTTTTTCCGTTTTCAGAATTGGACTGACTCTCTGCGATCTCGGGCATCTCGAGTCAATTGGGCAGCTGCCTCTTCGCGCGCAGCCAGCTGGTAGGTTCTTGGGGGTTACGTTGGTGATGATGACTGATGGATGGTCCTTGTTTGCGTTGGAGGTCGCGTCGTGGAATCGCCTAGGCGGTCTGGAGATTCTGCCACGCGCCAAACTGACAGGGACACACGTGATTAGACGCCGTTCCAGAGGCCCACAACCCTTGGCGGAATTTTCTTT
The DNA here is from genome assembly GCA_030549215.1 of Schizothecium vesticola. Lineage (NCBI taxonomy): Eukaryota > Fungi > Ascomycota > Sordariomycetes > Sordariales > Schizotheciaceae > Schizothecium > Schizothecium vesticola. The sequence goes on along the minus strand of JAUKUD010000005.1, from coordinate 2,104,805 downwards.
GCAGCCCCACTTTGGACAGCTTCAAAACCACCATAAATTTTCTTGTCCTCAGCTTTCTCTCCATTCCTCATCCCACATCACAGCCGACAACCACCATTTTCGGGTAAGCTTCCATCAATCCCTCCCCCCCCCAGGCAGCTTGCCTGATGACAACACCATAAACCGCAAACTAGAGTCTTTGATCTTCGGATATGTAACTAGAATTGTAACGTCAGTCTGAACATTGTCGAAGCTGCCGATTGCCTATCTCGATCTCATCATTGGATTGGAACTGCTGGCTAACGTTCTGCTCGACCAGGTCTCTCGGCTGCTCCGGCATTTCCCCACCTTGCGACGCGAAGATGGCTCGACACAACTGATGATCACGCTGGAGGTGAGCCCGGCCACGCCTCGGCGGTGGTCGTGGCGACAGGAAGGTTTGTTGCCTTTTCCTCTCAACCCCCCCGACTAAATGATGATTCGATTTGTTTTAAACAAGTTGGAATTACCGACTGATTCAATACTGAAGACATAAATGGCTGTTTCTGACTGTCCCAACCTTCACCATGTTTGCAATGCACGCTTGGAATTCCAACGCTGACCTGCGACCCAGATTGAGCAACTAGTTCTTCTTCCGCTATCAACCCGCCGCGGGGTTTGTCTACCATCGGTAAGCTTGCTCTCCCATCCCTTTCCAGCCACTCCACATGCTTCCCTGATGAAACGGCACTGGGCTCCGATTATTTCATGAGCAGATATGCCATTTTGTGACAGGCCTAGAAAACCTCGTCCACTGACTTGAGCATCTTCCATTCGCTTCTCAGTCTGTCCTGACGTAACATTGGCTAACTCTCAAAAGCTCCAGTGTGTCCGAACAGACTTGTCCCGTTCATCGCCCCATGTCCGCCTTGCAGAGTAAGTTCTCTCAGCTTCCAGCCCTCTCTCCATTTCCATGATGATTTCTAGATGACGAGTCCTATTCGGGATTCCCGATGAGGATAACAACTTTTACTACCATTCATGCCTTATCTGACCCACCTTCACCATCTTCATTCCTACATTCTGGTGAAAGAATCATGGCTGACTCTCGAAAAGCACCAGGCACCTTTTGGCTCTCTGCAGTGGCGGCATGGTCCGGTCCCATCTCTGGTATGTGCTAAACTTTTCATCAAGACACTGCACCATCCCTTCCATGATGATCTGACATTTAAACGACAAGCATATGTCAGAGCTTACGCCTTGACGACAAAGTCTGTCTCTGAACCGTTGACTTCACATTACCTTCTGTTGCTCCCAGTCAGAAGCTATGCTAACTGTGGCAGATGTCGACTGTTAACCTTGACGGCGCTTCAACTCCACGGCCGTCTTCATTCAGGGTAAGCATCACACCTTCCTCCACTTTCTTCTGCCCCTCGGCTTCAATGATGAATTCAATTTATCACGACGGTCTACATAGCTTTATGCATTGATGAGACTGCCGGTGACACGGCATCTGCCTGATAGAAGTCACTTTCTCCAAGTCATGTTCATGGTCAACTTTGCCGAATTTGGGCTAACGAACAAAAAGGCAGGGCTTCACCAGAACCGACCTCATTTGGCGTTTCCCCAGGTCAGTCTTCCCACAAGCCACTCACCTCGTAGTTGTCCTGTTCCCGTTCTGTGTGCCTCCGCCCATTGACCCAGAGCAATTGAGCTCGTGTCCATTCTGGTCTCCCAGAAGACGTCAGTGCTGTGTTGGATCTGCCAAAAGGCTACATTCAGCAAGATTTTATGCTCCATTTGAGTTTGGAAAAGAACAGAAATAAAACCAATTGCATTTGTCCATTGTCCCTCTGATATGTGTCCCTGATTGTATGCAGCTTGAATCCCGATCAGCGGTGGTGTTGTGGAAACACATTGCCCAAACTTGAGAAGTTTTTCGAGGTGAAGGGGTCCAAGTGCCAAGAACAAATTGGCCCCCAGTACCCTTGTCACACCAACGGGCGCCACCATGCAGGGGAAGTTCGCGACCAGGCGACCAGGCGACAATGTCCACGGTGCCGAGCTAAAAATGCCCAGCTCATCTTCACTCCGAACGACTCACACTTTTTCCTCCGTCCTGTCGACACCCAACGCCATCATGTAGCAGTTCTCCGGAACAGAGCCAATCAACATCACCATGTCCGACAACGACAACAGCAAGAATAACACGGCTGCCGATGTCATCACGTACATCGGCGTGCCGCTGGCCGTGCTGGGCGTTCTTCCCATCCTCTACAACACGGTCATTACGCTCGCCGTCCTCTCAAAGATCAAGCGCATGCTGCGACACAGCAAACTGACGGCCCTCACCCGCAGCGATGTCGTCAACCGCGTCATCGAGGTTGAGCTCCCACGGTATGCCGTCAAGCCCATGGACCGCTTCAACGACCGGGCCGAGTACTGGACCATCTCCAAGAGTCCCTCCAGCATCCCCGGCGGGTCGTGGACCACGTTCAACTGGAAGACCAACGTGATCGGGCTCAAGAACCAGCGTCTCGAGTACGCCGATCAGCTGCGCCAGCCGCAGGTGGACGTCGCCTTTGACGAGCTCATCTGCTACCTCTTGGATCTCGGCGCCATCCCGGATGCCCACGGATGGCGTCTGCTGCGCTCAACAGGGCTCTGGACACCTGTGGGCTGCGCGCTGATGACGTCCCCCGACGGAAAAGAGAAGGCCCTGACCCTTGGGCCGCTTGACGGCTCGGATGGACATTTGAGCCTGGCGGTGAACTGGTCCAGTACCTGGACGACGCGAGACTATTCCCACCTCCCCCCATACTGGGTCCGTCTACCACCCCCACCAGCGACAAAGAAGCAGGAAGCCACGGTAGCAGAGGACTCCAGCTCCATCGCCCACAACGACACCACTTCCACAGCAGAAAAAGAGGATCCCAACCCCTTCGAAGCCGACACCTCCAGCAGCCTCGCCAAGCGCTCCCTCGACTCCACCACCCACCTCGTCGACAACCCCCCCCAACAGCCCATCACGGTTCAAATCTCGACCGACGGCATCATGACGGCCCTCAGCCAGGAAGACCAGCTCCTCAGCTCGCTCCACCTCGACAGCTTATACGTTGACCACCTCCGGATCCGGGCGGGCAAGACGGCCGGCGTGTGGTTTGCCAGCGCGGCCACGGCCTACGGCACCACGAGCCAGACGATCCTGTGGAACTACAAGATACCCGACGACGTGCTGGCGTTCTCGCGGCGCGACACGATGCCGTGCGGCGTGCTCGTGCTGCTGGGCGTGGTGGACGAGGCGGCGACGCCCGAGTGGGCGACGCGGCACGACGACCAGGGGCCGGCGCTCGACCTGTTTGCGCGGCGGAACCGCGAGCAGCGTGAGGCCATGATGGCCGAGGCGAGGATGCCGCCAGCGCAGAGGGCCACGGCGGCGAGGGACAGGCAGATGAGGGAGAACCAGGCGAGGATAGATGATAGTGAGTTTTTTTCTTTTTCTTTTCCCTGAGAGAGGGGACGTGTCGCTGACAGGCTACCAGTGAAGGACAAGATGCGGCTTCAGCAGCAGCGCAAGGAGGCGCGCACGCTCGAGGCCATGCAGAGCCCGCGGTGGGACACCAAGGTCGTGGCCGGGCACAGCTTTGCGTTCCTGAAGCGTACGGGGGAGGAGGTTCCCGAGGGTATGAAGCTCAGGGAGTATGCCGGGACGATCCTGCACCGGATGGTGCTCGACGGGCGGTTCGCGACAACGGTGTGCGGCATGCTGGACCTGTGGAAGGCGTGGGCGGACAATGGCGGTTTGAGAAAGTCGGACGTGGCGGCGCTGCAAGAGGACCTGGCCACGTTTGCGCAGGCAGCCGTGTTGCTGGCCATGATCCACGATACGTCGAATGCGTCGGAGGGGACGCTTTCGATGGACCTGCAGGAGTGTATGAAATTGTGGAGAGTGGTCCGGCTTGGATGAACACGGAAGAACACAGAGCAACCAGAATTGGATACTTGCAGTTTGCAACCCTAAATGCTCCCGTCATGTATTGCTTCGATTGCTTGTCTCTTCTCGTTCGAGGATCTTGTATTGTTTCGACCCATCGCAGCCACGACTTGCACCTCATCCATCCATCTCCCACCCGCCAATGCCCAACCGAGACCAGGCCGAGTCTCCCTGTATTGTACACTGGGTATCCCACATCTATTATACAACCTTAACCACCACCCTCACACCAACCTCTGCGCGGCAAAGAAATAATTCCCCACCTTCTCACTCCCCCTCACCTCCTTCCACCCCAGCCCCGGCACGTACACCACCCCCCTGACCACCGCCGGCCCCCACCGCCCGCGATTCCCCTCCCCCTCGGCAAAGTGCGCCCTCAGCTCCTCCTCATTCACGTACTTGTGCCAGTCGTGCGTCCCCCGCGGCACCACCCCCAGCACATCCTCGGCCACCACCTTTGTCGTCAGCCAGCTCGTCCACGTCCGCGCAATCGTGCTCAGCACCAGCCACCCGCCCGGCCGCACCGCCGCCCCGCACTGGTCCAGGAACGCCGCCGCGTGGTCCACGTGCTCCACCACCTCGAAGCACGTCACAATGTCAAACTCGCTCGGCTCGCCCGGCGGGAGCACGTCGCCGAGCGTCTCGATCGTCGCCGGGAGGTAGCGGAGCTTTTTCTTTGTGAGGGCCGGGTCCTGCGCGGCGTGGCGCCGCGCGACGGCGAGGACGTTGGGCGTCGGGTCGACGGCCGTGACGGAGTGCGTGGTGGGGAGGCGGGCGGCCGACTCGGCGAAGATGCCGCCGCCGCAGCCGACGTCGAGGTATCGGAGACCGGCGGCGGGCGTCGTCGCGAAAGGGGTGGAGGTGGCGAGGCAGGCGGCGATGAAGTCGTGGCGGAGGGGGTTCATGAGGTGGAGGATGCGCGAGGAGCCGTGCGCATCCCACCAGGTGGAGGCGAGGGCGTTGAAGTGGGAGACCTCGGAGGGGTTGACGGAGGAGTGGGGGTTGGGGGCGGTGGTGTGGAGCGGTCGGTGGTGGAGGGGTGGTGGGCGGATTGGGCGGGGGGCGTGCCGGAGGGCACGGCGGAGGGTTGTGCGCATCGTGGAGGGGGTTGGTTGTCCTCGGGGAGGAGCCGCGCGGGAGGTGAGATTGGGGTTGGTTGGTGGTGTTTTTGGGGAATGGGAATTGGCCCCCCCCACTGAAAAAGGCCACACGCAAGCGAGGTTCTAGAAGGATTCTAGCGTGGGCTGGGGGGTGCCCGCGGGAGACACGGCTGGTCCCTGCTTTTCTCTACCTACATCGGCGTAGGCATCACAATCACAAGCTCACATCTGATTTATTACCTAGCAAGTGACCCGAGATGGACCTGACCCGCGCGCGGTTTGTCAGCATCGCTCATCCCCATCGGCGGCATTTCCTATGCTGCGTTACGTAAGGCCACTGACTGAACGGAGTAGCCTGCCTTGGGGAAAAGGGGAACCCCTCCGTGTTCAGTAATGTGGATGAATCGAATCGGGCAGCTGGAGACACCGGAGGCCGACGTGGATGGATAATCGTACAGTCAGCCAAAGACTTGTCGAAATCATGCAATACCAAAGAATGTCCGGATGTCCTTCTCATAACACCGGGCGATTTCTTTCCAGAAACAATACCAATTGGCCTCTTCTGTGTCTTCTCCCATTCATCTGACTCCTCTTCCCTGTCCCCTCCCTCCCCCGAACCACAGCGGCTCCATTGCTGATCATCCGACTCTTTCAAGACCAGAGTCCAGACTTGAGCCGAGGGTAATTCTTGGCTTTACCGAGCGAGCGACACCGCAGCAGCACGTCAATTCCGCGTTGCCCCTCCAAATTCCCGTCCAAACTTTTTATCCCCGCGGCACCAAAAGACACCGTACATACATACATACACACTCCTGCATCTCTCCAACCTTTGGGCGTCACCTCTTGCGGGCAACGACAACACGTGCGCGTACTGCCCCTCCACCTCAAGCAACCACAGCCATGCCGTCCTCCTCCTCCCCTGCCGACCTGATCGACCACTCCGAGTTCGACACTATCCCCGACACCATCCAAGCCTTTAGTACTTTCTGCCCTCCGCCCTCCCCTTTCCCCCAAGCACAACCGAACTAACCACCCCTCTCCCCTCCCACAGAGAATGGCGAATTCGTCGTCATCCTCGACGACCCTACGCGGGAAAACGAAGCCGACCTCATCATCGCCGCCGAGTCCGTCACCCCCGAGCAAATGGCCTTCATGGTGCGGCACTCCTCGGGCCTGATCTGCGCGCCGCTCCCGCCCGCGCGCACCGTCGCCCTCGAGCTCCCGCAGATGGTGGCTGCCAACGAGGACCCGCGCACCACGGCCTACACCGTGTCGGTCGACGCCTCGCACGCCTCGGTGACGACGGGCATCAGCGCGCACGACCGCGCGCTGGCCTGCCGCGCGCTCGCCGACCCGGCCTCGACGCCCGCCAGCTTCCGCCGCCCGGGCCACGTGTTCCCGCTGCGGGCGCGCGCCGGCGGCGTGCGCGAGCGCCGCGGCCACACCGAGGCCGGCATCGACCTGTGCCGGATGGCTGGGCTGCGGGAGGCGGCCGTCATCTGCGAGCTGGTCGAGGACGGCGTCGAGGTGCCGGGGCGCGCGGTGCGCGAGGAGCCCGACATGATGCGCGGGGAGGCGTGCGTGGCGTTTGCGCGCCGGTGGGGGCTGCGGGTGTGCACGATTGAGGATATGGTGCGGTATCTGGAGAAGACGGAGGGGAAGCTCGAGGTGAATGGGTCGTCATGAGGGGGTTGAGATGTGGATGGAAGGGGGGTCGAAAACTCATAATTGTTATATCTTGTCTCCTTTGGTCACGGGAGGCATAGGCTTCAGATGTAAATATGCATTCCTTCGCGGGGAGGCAGCAGCACCATTTCGATCTGGCGCATCGTCCTTTCTCATGGGTGGTTTGGGCAACTTGGTGGGCGGCTTGGGTCTTGCAACTGGGGAAAGACAAAATACAACCTGGAACTCTTGTTTTGCTTGTATCTACCTGGGTAATCATTGACACGAGCATTGGAAAATCAATATGTCCTCACAGCCCGTGGGATCTCGCAGGAGGCATGGGCACAACGTGGCCAAGCCTCCTTATTTTATGTATCCTAGTATGCGCCCACAACTCTATTACCACCACACACACACCCGCCTCAGACCATGGGCTTCGACATGGGCGCAATGATGCCTTGCTTGACAATGACCCGCGGCTTTGTCGCCCCCTGGAACGTCTCCTTTGTGCTCCACTCGGGCCCAACCGGCAGACGCAACGACCCCTCGTACTGCTGCTGGCTCTCAAACGGGAACGGCAGCTGCGTTGCGAGGTACTTGTCGTTCTGTTTGCCATGTTAGCCTCTGCTGCAAAAGACGTCCGCTCCGATGCGCAAAGACATACCTTCTTGATCCTCTTCTCGCTGATAATCACGCTCTTGAGCTTGTAGTCCTTGCGGTCCGTCTTCTTGATGCCTTCCACCTTGGTCACGAACCGGCCCTGATGCCGCCTCTTCTCGCGACCGCTGATGCCCTCGCCCACCCAGCCGCCCCAACCGGGGAGCGTGTTGTCAACCTCCTTGTCGTCGTCGTCCTTTTCGACCTCGGCCTTCTCCTTCTCAAAGTCGGCACTGACATCCTCGCCGCCAAAGGCAGCCTTGATCATCTCTTGGTCGCGAATGGCCATGGGGAGATGGAGGGCGTCTTCGTCGTCCGAGTCTGCTTCCTTGGTCGAGTCTTGTTGGGTCTTGGGCTTGGAGGGCTTCCTGACGGCAAGGGCCGGGAGCGAGTTGGTGAGATCGAGCTCTCCAGCTCCAATCTTGACCTTGACCTTCTTCTCGGACCGAGACCAGCCACCAGCAGCCGGGGCAGCGGGTGACGGCGAACGTTCGCGGACAGGAGCCGACGACTTGGCGCCGTTTGGCTTCGATGTTGTCTTGGTCGTCTCCTCATCCTCTGCCAGTTTCTTTGCCGCCGAAGCCGTAAGGAACGGGTTCTTGGCAGTCTTGCCCATACCATATTGGCGACGGCCAATATCCATCTCTTCCTCTTCTTCCTCCTCGGCATCTGACCCTAGCTCGCGGCGGAGTTGCGCGACAAGCTCATCGTTGGCCTTCTTGATCTCGGCCTCGCCGCGCTGCATGAACTTCATGGCCATCAGTCCCTTCTTGGGCGCCTCGGCTTCGTACTCGTTCGCACGCTCGAGCTGCTCCAGGAGACGGCGCTTGTCGTTGACATCAGAGTCACCCGACGCATCCGACATGTCGTCGTCGTCATCGTCTTCGTCGTCTGATCCGCCTGTCCGGCCCTCGACACGCTTGCGCAGCTCGTCCTGTCGCTGCGCCATCTCGGTGAGGCCGGAGCGAAAGTTCTCGTCCCAGACGGCACGTCCGCCCTTCTTGCCCAGCTTCGCCCACTTGCTCTCCCTGTGCCTGGTGCCAACCCTCTCCAGGGCTCGTCGTCGGTCCTGCGCCTCGCGCTCGTCCTCCGAATCGATCTCGCCCGTCGCTACCTTTTCGTCGTGCTCGTTCTGTGCCTCACGAGCGAGCTCCTTGCGATGGACGCGACGGTAGGCCCTGCTCTTGATCTTCTTGATGCGCTTTGCTCTGACAGTCTCGCGGGAGTGCTCCTCCCTCTCGCGACGACGTTGTCGCGTGAGCTCCATTTGCTCCTCTTGTGACAGTCCGGGCTTCGCATCGCCATCCTCCTTGTCTTCGGGCTTCGCGCGCGGCCCAAGCCCGCTCTCCTCCATGATGGCCAGGATTGTTTGTTCCAGTTCCGTGCCGGATGTCTTTGTGGTGATGGGCATCAGCTCGCCACCGTCGAGTCCGCGGTCGTGGGCGTTCTGGGCCAAGGGGAAGAAGAGATGGTCGGCGCGACGGTTCGACTTGACAGTGTCGATCCATCTGTCGAGCGTCTCCGAGGTCTTCTCGTATGCCGCGCTGCGCAACACCTTGTCCTGCTGGCGCTTCGCCAGGGGCACGTCGAGCTTCTTTCTGGCGCCCGGCTTGGTCTTCTCCTCCTTGCTCATCAGCTTGAGCGACTTCTTGATGTGAGGGTCCTTGACACCGGCGAGTCCGAGATCCGCCAAGCTCAGCTTCGCCTTTTGCTTCGGGCCCGACTCCTCCTCCCCATCCTCCTCCTCGCCCGCAAACCCAGCAATCATGCTCTGCAGGGCGTCCAACTTGGCCGGATCCTCCTCATCATCGTTGTCACTCTCCTCCTCGCTCTCCTCATCCTCCTCCTCCTCCCCATCTTCTCCCTCCTCCTCCTCCCCCTCGGACCACTGATCCAGCGCCGTCGCCAGATCAATCGCGTCCGATCCCAACGACTCATCATCGGACTCCTCCTCCTCCTCCTCCTCCTCTTCCCCCTTCTTCTTCTTGCCCTTCTTCTTGCTACCACTCCCTGAGAACGCAAACCCCTCAAACTTCTCATTATCGCTCTCCCCAAACGCCTCATCCGAATCAATATCCGAATCTTCGTCCCCCGACACCACGCCTACATGCCACTCCTCCTCGTCTTCGCTCCCCGAGAACCCGGCGAACTCGTCACCATCCCCGCCCCGACGGGCCTTCTTCTTGCGCGGCTCATCCGCTTCGTCATCGTCGCCCTCGTCGTCGCCGCCGTCTTCGTCGTCGTCGTCCTCATCGTGCTGCCGCTTGGACGCCCGCTCGGGCTGCTCCTCGAGGTCGCGCGTGCGCACGCCCTTGGGCCGGCGGGCGGGCACCTCGTTCTCGGCGATGGAAAAGGCTTCGAGGGCGCGGGAGGAGCGAGCGCGGCTGCTGGGCCCGCGGACTTTCTTGGGGCCGGAGGTGGGGAGCAGGGCGCGCCCGTGGGATTGACGGCCGGGCATTTTGGATGGTTTGTTGCCGGGGGCGGTGGATTGTCGGGTGGGTGGTGCGCCGGCGGCTCTCCGGTGAGCGGAGGAATGGATAGGGGCCGCTTCTTCGCAGGGCGGCGGGTGAGAGTTGTGGATTCTTCAATCTTGCCGTGTGGTATTTCTGCCGACTCCTCCTACTGAGGATGGATGAATTTTTGGCGGTCAAGGTGGGGACTTGCAGTGCCGACAAGCAAAAAGTTTTAGTGGGGCACCCACTATCATCACCGTATCGCTATCGATAAGAGACAGCATCCATCATTTTCAAGGTCTTGGCAACACCGGAAACCCACGGCCGCCGCCATTCGCACATCGGCACTTTTCTTCCGCCTCTCGCCGACGACGACGACGACGACGACGACGACGACAACCACCACGTCCCAAACCGACCCCTCCCTCCCACGCGCGAACGCCTCCCCTCGATCCGGTCACGGACGCAACACCGGCCAAAATGCAACCAACGCGCATCCTCCAGGGCCTGCGCTTCCGCAAGCAGCGCCTCACCACCAAGGACGTCAACAAGGGCTTCTACAAGGGCACGCGCACAGGCAACATGGGTCGGCACACCAGTTTCGGCGGCTTCGTCATCGAGTGGAACAAGGTGCGGACGTATGCGTGTCCGCCGCTGGACGGGTTCAAGGTGAGCATCCCCCGGAGCAGGAGGAGGAGAGAGGAGCGCCAGAAACTGATGCGGGATAGCTCACGCCCTTCGTCACCGAGGCCAAGCCAAAGGTGTATGGCGAGTACCCCGGGGAGAGGGCGGGGCCGCGGAGCGCCGAGGCGTATCTGGCGCGGTGGAAGGCGGAGAATGGGTTGGACTGAGGGGCTTGTAGGTGTAGGGGGTGGTGATGTGTAGATATGGGGCAGGACGGGATAGCGGATGAGGTATATGAACCTTGACGTGTGGGTTTCCCGGATCGCATAGACTTGGTTCGGGGATGCTGTGGTGGAATTTATGGCGTTTGGGGGGCGTTGATGTTCTGCCTGCTCGGAGACGGAGAGAGACAAGGTGTACAAACTGATCCGATGTATAACAACTCTATGGGATACTCCGTTCTGGTCCAACGTTGATCGTTGAAATGCTCTGGATTGCTATTATACTGCCAATACTGCAAGATCACGATGTGCACCAAGAACCTACAGATAAACATAGCTGAGAAGGGGTAGTGGTATCCAGCATGCTCATGTTGTGTTATCTCCAGACGGCGCCAATAAACGCCAGGTATTGCCCTTTCTCCTCGCTGGTTCCCTGGGTACCTCGTGTACTCATGCCATGATATCATCTCACCCATCTCGTCGTCCAACAACCTGCCCCAATGTCGCCCCAGACCAAGGAAACGAACCAAACGCCGTGGACAGTCGACCTGCCCAGCTCCCAAAGACCCTACAGCAACACTAAGGCAGAGTTCGGTACCCGGGAGTCCTAACCAAAGGATGAACAACCCAACCAACCCCCCTAAAGCTAAGAAATATGTAACCAGCCATCGATTGGTATCCTACTTCTCCGCAACTCGCAATCCAAAACACCCAAAACATAATGACAGAAAGACGGCAGCAACCCGAGCAGACGAGGAGGGATCAAGACACATCCATAGCGTGCGTGTCCCCTTCGCCCGCCTCGTCGCCGGGTAGCTCGCTCTGGAGCTCGTCGGCGACAAACGTCTCGTACTCCTCCAAGTTCCTTTGCACGTGCATCTTGAACTTGATAACGTCGTTGAGCATGCGCATCGTCTCGGTGTGAAGCTCCTCGCGCAGCGCGTTGGCCTTGAGGGTGAGCTGTTCGTACCTAGACCATCCATTAGCATCAGCCCGGAGAGCTAACCTCGTCCAGAGTGGGAAGCGACATACTCGATATTCACATTCATCTCTCGCTGCTCCAACAACTGCACCGACTCGCTCAGCTGCGCCCGCATCTTGGCGAGCTCCTTTTCCATCTTTTCAATCTGCGCGTCCGACGCCAGCTTCTGCGCCGTCGTCACCTCCTTAGTGCGCTCGTACTCCTCCTCGGCAGCACGCACGCGGTGCTCGAGCGCGTCCACCTCGCCGCGCTTGTCCTCGATGGCCTCGCGCGCCCGGTCCAGCAGGTCGTGGTCCTCCATCATGGCGTCCATGGCCACCTTGCGGCGCTCCGAGATGTCCTTGCGCAGCGCCAGGAAGCTGCTCTTGACCTGCCCGCGCAAGTCCAGGTTAAGCACGTGCGCCGGCTGGTACCCCGTCACGGGGTCGGCGAGGAGGCGTTCGCTCTCGGCTGTGGCGGCGCCGTAGGAGGAGGACCCCTGTATCTGAGAGGACGAGAAGTTGGGGGCCCCGCCCTCGTGCACCGTGACGTGGAGCTCGTAGTCGCGGCTCTTGGCGTTGGCCGCCGTCGCGGGAATCAAGGCGATCTGGTAAGCGACCGTGTTGTAGCGGTCGACCATGCGCTCGAGCTCGTCGAGCTTCTGGCTGGCTTCGAGCTCCTTTTCGGCCACCTTTTTCTTGACGTCTTCGAGGCGCTGGGCGGCAGACTCGATGCTCTTTTGGAGGCGCTCGCGCTCAGAGGTCATGCGGTCAATATCCTGCATGCTGATGCCGAGCTCGTCCACCGCGTCCTTGAGGCGCCGCCGCTCCTCCTCGGCCTCCTTGAGTTCGCCTTGCAGCTTATCGAGCTCCTCCTGGAGGACCAGGATGCGGGATTCGTATTTTTCCGAGCGCTGCATGGCCAGGGTGTTGTACTCCTCGAACTTGGCGCGGTCCTCCTCCATGATCTTGAAGTGGTTGTCCAGCACGGCCGGGTCGGGCGTCGCCTTTTCGAGCTCCTTGATTTCCTTGAGCAGGCGCGCGTTCTCGCCCTCGAGAATCTCAAGCTCCTGGATGTACCGGCTGTTGGATCGCTCAAACGCCTTTCCCATTCCCTGCACGTGGGGCTGGAGGGCCCGCTCAACGTCCTCGTCGCCGGCCTCGTCGTCCATATTGAGCCAGTCCTTGTAAGCGACGGTGAGAAAGTCAAAGACAATGTGGTCTCCTGCCACGTCGACGCCGGCCTCCATGCACGCATCGTCGTATTGGTGGCACGAGTACCGATCCAGCATCTGGGCTAGCTGCATCATCCAGTGCAGCAGGCCGAGGAAGGTGCTCCAATTTTGCCCGCCGACGGCGGCAATCTGGCTCTTGGTGATGCTTTTCTCGTAGGGGTAGCGCAGCTGCTTGAGGAGGGGCGGGACCTCCTGGTCAATGTTCTTTTGGAAGCGGTAGTTGGGGTCGATGCGGTGGTACAGCCACTGGAACATGTAGTTGAAGTCCTTTTGCGTGGGTGACCGGATGAAGTTGTCAGACAGCTTGTGGTTCATGGTCATCTCGAAGTTGTTATTAGCGAGGTAGTCGAGGAGCTCCTGGCCGATGCGGGCCTGGAAGGACCGGTCTTTGAGGGGTCGCGGGTCGCGGGGCACGCCGGCGGCCTGCGGGGCTTGCTGGAAGAAGCTCTGCTGGCTGCTCATGGCGGCGCCACCGGTGCTGGAAGGCCGGGACCGGTAGACGCTGCTCCGGCGTGTCTCGCCGTCGGCGGCTGCGGCGATCCCCGGGGTGTAGGGCTTCATGCCGAACGACGTGGTATTGTTGCCCATGAGGTTGGCGCCGTGGATCGAGGCGCGCTTGACCGACGAGAGGCCAATGTCGGCGAGGTTGGCGCCCGATGACGAGCGCTGGAACATGGGCTGGTTGGGGCGCGAGGGGAGGGCCAGCGAGTGGCGCGACCCGGACATGGAGCGCACATGGCTGCTGGCGCCCGTGGTGCTGGACCGCTTCATCGCCGAGGGCGGCGCGGGGATGTTGGAGTTGGCGTTGATGCCGCCGAGGGTCTGCGGGGGGGACAGAGGTCAGCACCACAGCGTAGAAACAGGATGTCGGATATTCTTTTCGTACCTCCCTGGGCCTGCGAACACTCCACAGGCCTGGTTCCTGCGACATGCTGCGGGGGGTGGCCCTGACGTCGCTCGTCGGTGGCAGAAAAACAGTTTGACGAATGGGCGGATTGGCGGTGAGCGCGATTGGCGCAGGGCAGGGTAGTGGCGGGCGAGGTGCCGTATGATTTTGTGGGATGCTCAGGGAAATGAAAGCAATGTGTTGTTAATTGACGCGATCAACAGTTAGGTCAATACAAGATGACACTCCCGCTCTTGGTGTTTTAGCATCGCATGTGGCTTTGCAGCTTTTGGAATGCAAGCCACCGTCGTTCGTAGCAGTGGGAGGTAAACAGAGGCGCGGGGTGTCATTGGCCCCTCGCCCGGCACTGCCAAAACATGGGCCTGGGTGGGCCAGATGCGACGCTGAGCCCGTGACCACGTGACACCGAGCTCGCTGTTCGATTCCTGTCCCCAGCCAGCACAAGCACCAGAAGGGGGGGCGTGCACGGCCTCCAACCTCGGCTTGTGACAGCCGAAGACGACGGGGAACGCCATCGCCGTCTCTATTTCTCAGCCGTCATTGAACATCGCCAACTCACGCGACTCGACCTTCACAACGCCATCATACAACACACACCTTTTTTTTTTTGTTCTATCTCAGTCCCGAGTCTGGCAATGAGATAGGGGGCCACACCTGTCGACTGCCACCATGCCCATCCGCGAGGATCTGGTCGCCTCGGCGGCCAAGTGTACGTGACGCCAACCTCTTCTAGCCATCGGCATGGCCAAAGCAGCCGTGGAGTCTAACGTTTCCATCTACAGTCCTCCAGGATCCGAGTGTCGCTGCCTCGCCTGTTGAGAAGCGCATCGCCTTTCTTCAGGCCAAGAACCTGACGCCGGAAGAAGTGGGCGCTGCCCTCGCCCGCGCTGGTCCGGACGCCGCGCCATCACAGCAATACGCTCCATCGTCCTCTGCAGCCGTGCAGCAACAGCCACCGCCGTACTATGGCCAACCCTACCCGCCTCAGTACCCCCCATACGCATGGCAGCCGCCGCCGGCCGAGGTCCCGCGACGCGACTGGAGGGACTGGTTCATCATGGCCACGGTAGTGTCGGGAGTCTCTTACGGGCTGTACTCACTGGGCAAGGTGCGCACCCCCCTATATCTGTGGCTGCGTTCTGTGACTGACATGTCTGGCGTAGCGCTACGTGTACCCCTTGGTGGCCCCGCCGACGCCGGACCGTCTCGAGACGGACAAGAAGTCGATTGACGAGCAGTTTGAGCGGACGTTTGTCCTGGTCGAGCAGCTCTCCAAGGACACCGAGGCCCTCAAGGAAGCTGAGAAGGAGCGCACAGAGCGACTAGATACGGCGCTCAACACTCTCGAGACGGTACTGGACGACCTCAAGGCCGCCAACCGCCGGCGCGACGACGAAGCGCAGCAGCTGCGGGACAGAGTGCACAGCCTTAAAGAGTCGATTCCCGTTGCGCTCGCCAACCAAAAGGACACGACGGACCAGCGGCTGCGCGAGGTAAACGCCGAGCTGAAGAGTCTCAAGACACTGATCACGCAGCGCATGAACCCTCCCAAGCCCGCCGCGACAAGCGTGAGCAGCTATCTTCGGCCGTCGGCCAGTGGAACCTCGACGCCAGCACCGGTCGAGGAGCTCAACGGGTCGTCCAAGCAGGCTTCTATTGCCGACGAGCCCGCCCCGGCGCAAAAGCCACAGACGTATCCGGACAACTCGACGGTGGCGTCGTCGTCGACGACGTTTGGGAGGAGCTCGCCGTTTGCGGGTGGGAGTGCGATGAGCGGCGGGAAGGCCTCGATCCCGGCCTGGCAAATGGCCATGTCCAAGGGCGCGGGGAACTCGTCGTCTGGCGCATCTACAGCCGCTGCCACTAACGGGGCGGAGGCGACGACCAGCGATGGACAATAAGGGGCTTGCTTGTATGGGGAGCGAGTGCGGACTCGCCGACTACCGAGGGTCGGTGTTGTACTTTACTACTTTGCATGGTAGGATAATTCTTGGGCTCAACCATTCTTTACTGGAAATCGAAGCGATACTTTTGTCTCGGATGCCAATTGTGGGCATGCATGATGTGGTATGAGGTATTCATGGCATACACGCACCGGTTGATCTCGCCGACGTGCAGCATCGGGATGAAATCCTCATGGCTTGCCATGTACTCCGTACCTCACTGCCTAACTGTTTGTCGCAGCAGCGGTGCGAGTTGGGATGAGGCGGGGAGGCAGGTCGCTCGCGGACGGATGATCTGGGGCCGCACTGCAACCTTGCCCACGACCTCTGGACGGATACATGTGCGGATAGGTACTCATCACGCACCCTTTGCAGTAACGGTATCCATCCCGGCAACAGCCGCAGCGACTCGGGACAGAGGTACGAAGTACGAGAATTTGACGGGAATCTGCCGCCGGCGCGGTCATTGGCAACAATCAGTGACGTGAATTGTAGTGGACGTCGATCGCACCAGGAGTGAGGTCCGAGACTCCGAGTTGAGACGGACGCCGGATGGATCAACTCATGCCATTGTACCGATGCCGCATGGACCGGAAGGTCCCGTCGCTTACGGGGCGGCACAGGGCACCAGCACAGGGCACATCCGCAAAAATTACCGCATTTTGACATGCTTGCGGGAAACAACGGGGGGAATTCCCCTGAAAGATATTCCCACCAAAATTCGACCTGACATCAAACAACCTCTCCACTGCCCTCGGCGCTCTGCCCTTCGACGAGGCTGCTGACTGCATCCCTACGTGAGACGTGATGGAAGCGCCAGACAGCCTTGTCCCTTGGTCGTCAAAGTCCCCTGCGCCAAACCGCCAAATCGCCAAACCGCCAGACGGCCATCCCGATTCCATCACGAGTCGGAACTGATACTTTCCTAGTTGGGGACGGGGACATTCCATTCCACAGACTCGGTGTCTTTCCTGGACTGACCGGCTCGGGCAAGCCCCCCTTCCCCCCTCCCCCACCCAACGGTTGATAGGCCGAGGCAGTGGGGGATTGCTTGGCTGGCAGATATTGATCTCCCGCCAACGACAGCCAGTAACACGGCGAGATGGGCATCGTAGACTAGCACCGCGCTCTCGGTTTCGCTACGAACAGCTCCCGAGACGCTGGCTAGCCCATCCCGATGGCACCCTCCCACGCTACACCACCCCCGGCGTGGCCAGTGTCGTCGGCAGGGGGTCTCCCCATGTGGCGGTGGGTGGGCGAGGGAGATCGGTGGGCGTCCGCCATCCCCATCCCTTGTTCTTCCTTGGCCGCATCGCATCGTGGGACCGTACTCTATCCACATGGCTGGATACCGCACCAGCGTGAAATGGGAATTTTTGCGAAAAGAGAGGTGGTGTGGTAGACCTCTTGGAAGTACAATATCCGGCAACCCAGTCTCTCTTTGTTGTCCTTGAAATCACTTCCCCATCAACTCCCACTCTCCACCGCCCTCTTCTCCCATCACCGGCCGTCTCCTCTCCCCTCTTGCGCCAAAATAAAGCCAACATGTCTACCGCCGTCCTCAAAGGCCCTGAGCAAAAGGCATCCGTCGACCATGTCGCCCTCCTCCGTAACTTTTTGCCCAAGATTCCCGTCATCGCGAGAACCGCCATATTGCACCTCCTCGGTTGCACCGAAGCATCCAAGTACCTTGACCTCCGCACCGAGGTCCTGGTGGCCGTCATGAAGGCCTACCTGCTCAACCCCCGGCCGATGAGCGTCTCGGCGGCGCAAAGATTTGTCATCCCCACGGGGCCCACCAAGGGCCGCATCTGGATCAGCAACTATGTGTGTCCGGCCCCGACAGACCGCGGGATCCAGGACGCCATGGCCAGCGCCATTCAGGGGTTGCGGGAAAGGGGGCCGGACGAGCCCGAGCTGGACCTCGTGATGCCCGAGATGGAGCCCGTCGAGGCTGAATGGACCGGCTTCCGGGCCGGCGCGTCGTCCGACGCCCTCCTCCCCGATCTGCCGCAGCAGGGACTCTACGACGAGATGATGAAGGAGGTTACCAGCCCAACCACCATCCTCTACCTCCACGGCGGCGCCTTTTGGCTCATGGACCCCGCCACCCACCGCATGACGACCAAGCGCCTGGCCAAGCTATCCGGAGGCCGGTGCTACTCGGTCCGCTACCGTCTCGCCCCGCAGCACGCCTTCCCCTCGGCCCTCATGGACGCCTTCGCCTCGTACCTCGCCCTCCTCTACCCACCCCCAGGCGCTTTCCACACCGCCGTCTCCCCAGAGCACATTGTCTTTGCCGGCGACAGGTAAGATCCCTCCCCGAAAAAATATCCCTCCTCACGTCAACCTCTAACCCCCAACAGCGCAGGAGGCAACCTCGCCCTCTCCCTCCTCCAGCTCCTCCTCCACCTCCGACGCACCGCGACCCCCGTCGTCTGGCACTCCACCACCCACCCCACCATCCCCCTCCCCGCCGGCGTCGCCGTCAACTCCCCCTGGCTCGACGTCACGCACAGCTCGCCGTCGTGCGAGGGCAACGCCGCCTTCGACTACATCCCGCCGCGGCACGTGCAGCTCGCCGCGGAGCCGTGCCGCCGGCACTGCGGCGCCTGGCCCGCGTCGCCGCCGCGCCGCATGATGTATGCCGCCGACGCGCTCGTGCTGCATCCGCTGGTGACGGTCATGCTGGCGCGCGACTGGCGCGGCGCGCCGCCCGTGTGGATGTGCACGGGGCGGGAGCTGCTGGCGGATGAGGACAAGTTTCTGGCGAGTCGGATGGCGGAGGATGGGGTGAGGTTGACGTTTGAGGAGTACGAGGGGATGCCGCATTGCTTTGCGCTGCTGTTTGAGGGGCTGCCGGAGGCGAGGAGATGTATGGAGGGGTGGGCGGG
Organism: Schizothecium vesticola; assembly: GCA_030549215.1. Taxonomy (NCBI): domain Eukaryota; kingdom Fungi; phylum Ascomycota; class Sordariomycetes; order Sordariales; family Schizotheciaceae; genus Schizothecium; species Schizothecium vesticola. The sequence goes on along the minus strand of JAUKUD010000005.1, from coordinate 2,086,194 downwards.
GTTTGCGAAGAGGGTGGTGGAGGGGGGCGGCAAGGTGGAGGGGAAGGCGGAGGGGCCGAGTTTCACGGTGGTAAAAGCGAAGACGGTGGAGGAGGTCAAGGGGGATGGGAAGGGGTTGAGGCCGTATGAGGAGGGGGAGATTAGGGCGAAGATTGAGGAGAGGTTGAGGATGGATATTCCCGAGGCGTTGTTGGTGTCAGAGGGGGGGTTGGCGAAGTTGTAGAAGGGATGGTGGAAAGTGTGTTGTGGTTCAGGCGGATACCTCTCTTTTGGAGCGTTTTGATAGAGGAGTCTGGAAGGTTGGCAGATGGAGGTGTGTACAATTTTGTACACCGTGCATAATTTGATGTCGGAGATTGACTTTGCGGTACCCTTACATGTAGACCACGACGAGCTTCAAGGTCAACTCAATCTGTGCCATTCCAAGATCTGGAGGTTTTGACGTTGCCAAACACCAGACGAAATATTCTCCGTCTCCCCGGACCCGACATTGAATGACAGGGATAAAGCTACCCCTGTCTTCCGTACCCACCCCGGGGACCCGGTTCTCGGCAGCGAAAAAGCAAAAAGCTCGGCGCGTTCCCCGGACTTCCCGTCGCCGCGCCACGGACCTCACTTTCTCATTTTCTCTCTCTCTCTCTCTCGGTCAATTGACTTCTTCGCGTCACCACATAACCTCACGAACGGGCGCACACGCCAACCAGAAAAAACACAACATAACACAACCACCCCAAGGCGCAACCCTCCCAACGCAAACCACCCGCACCACCCACATATTACCCCCTCCCCACAACCACCCATCATGGACCGCCACAAAACCGCCCTCGCCGCCCTCTCCACCACCATCCAATCCCTCCACCGCACCCGCACTCCCTACCGCATCAACCACGGCTCCACCAACTCGACGCGCCCCCGCCCCTCCGGCACGACCGCCACCATCGACATATCCTCCTTCTCATCGATCCTCGCCGTCGACCCCGCGCGCCGCATCGCCCTCGTCGAGCCCAACGTGGCCATGGACGCGCTCGTCGAGGCCACGCTGCCGCACGGCCTCGTGCCGCCCGTCGTCATGGAGTTCCCGGGCATCACGGCGGGCGGGGGGTTCGCGGGCACGGCGGGGGAGTCGAGCTCGTTCCGGGCGGGGTTCTTCGAGGACACTGTGGCATCGGTGGAGATGGTGCTGGCTGATGGGGAGGTGGTGCAGACGAAGCGGGGGGGGGAGTTGTTCTGTGCGGCCGCCGGAGCGGTGGGCACGCTGGGGACGACGACGGCGCTGGAGGTGGGGCTGATGGAGGCGAAGAGGTTCGTGAGGACGAGGTATAGGCGGACGAGGAGTGTCGGGGAGGCGGTGAGGGCCGTGAAGGAGGAGACGGGGAGGGAGGGGGTGGATTATGTGGATGGCATCCTTTTTAATAAGGGCCACGGCGTCGTGGTGACAGGGACGCTGACGGATGAGGGGCCGCCGGAGGGGAGGGCGGTGCAGACGTTTAGCGGCGCGTGGGATCCGTGGTTCTATATGCACGCCAAGGAGAAGACGGAGGGGGTCGAGGAGGGGGAGGTCGTGGAGGACTGGGTCCCTCTGGCCGAGTATCTGTTCCGGTACGATCGCGGTGGCTTCTGGGTCGGCGCCGCCGCTTTTCGGTATTTCTGGTGGGTGCCGTTTACGCGGCTGACGCGCTGGTTTCTCGATGACTTTTTGCACACGCGCATGATGTACCGCGCGCTGCACGGGTCCGGCGAGAGCGCTAGGTTCATCGTCCAGGATGTGGCGATGCCCATGGCGACGACCGAGGAGTTTGTGGACTACACGGCCGAGGAGCTGGGGATCTGGCCGCTTTGGTTGTGTCCGTTGAGGAGGAAGGGGCCGCCGACGTTTCATCCGTTCACGACGACGCCAGGGAGGAAGGAGGGCGAGGAGGAGGACTCCATGATGCTGAATGTTGGCGTGTGGGGATGGGGGCCCAAGTCGCCGGCGGCGTTTGTGCAGAAGAACCGCGAGCTCGAGGCCAAGGTGCACGAGCTGGGCGGCATGAAGTGGCTGTACGCGCACACGTACTACAAGCAAGACGAGTTCTGGTCCATGTATGGTGGGCGAGGATGGTACGACGCCCTCCGCGAAAAGTATCGCGCGACGACGCTGCCGAGTGTGTGGGACAAGGTCCACGTGGATCCGGCGGCGGCGAGCGGAAAGAGGCGCCACTGGCTCAAGAGACAGGCGCCCATCGGCGGGCTGTATGGGATCTGGAAGAGCATCAAGAGCGGGGATTATATGCTTCATCGGAATGCCAAGTGGAAGTGGAAGGGCGAGTAAGGGAAAGATACCCATTGTCAGGAGGAAAGAGATGAAGCGTGCAACATTCAGCTGCTGAAGATACCATAGACTAGAGTCATAGATCAGTCTGTAACAGTCATGTACTCATAACCAATCAAGCTATTCCCCTTCCCCTATCCCATATTGAAGGAACAACTCCTGGGGGGTCAACCCCCACACCAATAGGGTCACTCAAAGGCTGATGGCCGCAAGCTCGTCAACCACGCGCACAGTAAACGCCTCTTGCAACAGCGTGCCAACATCCGAGTCATTCGACTGTTCGTCATGCTCGCCAACCCCAAGTCCCTTGTCGCCGTGTGCCCAAATACACGTTGTCACCGCCCTCCAATACCGATCTCCCATGATATTCTTCAGCTCGTCGAGGGGGTTCGGCTTCTTGGCATCTGCAAACCTCTCGCGGCCTTGGACGCTCAGCAGCCAGTCCCGCACCAACTTGGAGTCCTTTAATGACACATCCGGCCCATCCTTGGGCCCCAGCAGCAATATTTCGCGGAGCGGCTTCCAGTGGGCAATCTCCAGCAGCACTAGTCCAAGGCTGTAGAGGTCGTACGTCTTGCGAGAGTTACGCTCCGTGGGCGGCTGCCGCTGTATTCCGGGCCACCTGTACAGATCCCAGAGGGGGTTGGCCTCTCGAGCCGTGGTCTGGCTGCCGTCGGGGCGAGAGAGCTCAAAGCCCGAGAGGATCGGCTTTTCCACGTCGTAAGGGCCGAGGTGAGTCGTGATTCCGTTGTCGTCGGAGAGAACGGAGGGAAAGTGGAAGAGTACATTGTCGCTAAAGATGCCCTTGTGCAGCCAGTTGACGGCATGCAGGTCCAGAACCGTTGTGCACAGCTTGGATGCCAGTGACAGCCGCTGGGATAAGCCGGGTTTGAAGTCGTCATTCCCTAGAAGATGGTAGAGCGAAGCCATATCGGTCAAGTTTTCTGCGTCGCACGGAGGCATCTTGAAGATCCATCCGTAGCGGTCTATCCCAGAGATTTCGCGATCGTCAAAGTACCCGATACACTCTGGCGTGTACAGAGATGCCGGCTTCTGAATATGCAGCATCTCGGCCAAGGCAATGGTGCGGAGAGCCGTCTCCTTGTCTTTGAGACTTCCAACGGCCACATCGCCAATCGTCTTCCACTCTACCCAGACTGGGGTGGACTCCTCGCCGTCCATCAAATAGCCCCTTGCGCAACGGGTCGGGCTTGGGGGATTGTCGATCCAGAAAAAGTCGGCGGCGAATTCTGCCGTATAGTTACGTACCGAAATTCCCGCTTCGTTAGTGCTCTTTTGCACATCCAAGGCCCCATCCCGGGACAGCTGCGCCAGGATAGACTCGGAGGTCCGACTGATCTTCTTCAGCTGTACTAGATCCTGCAGCGTCCTGTCGTTGCGATGGGCCGCTTTTTCGCTCCGGGTATTCGAAGACGTAGCTATGAGGCTCCCAACGGCGTCCAGCATGTATCGGAGGTCCTGGACGTCGTTTCGAGCCAATATCATCTCCCGGTACGTCTTGGCTGTGATGTCGTCGATTTCTCTCTGGCGATGGCCTCTCATGAGCTCGTGGAGGCGTTCCGTCAGGGCATGGAGATCCTCCAGCAGCCCCTTGAAGGCCGCCTCGTCAATCGACACCCACCGCACCCGGGATGGATGCGTCACGACCTCCTTTGCGTTGTGGCCGGCACGCTCGAGAAAGTTCTGGACACGACCCCAGCGACGTTTTTGCGACTTCTTCTTGGCCTCGTACGAGACGGCGAGACTTGACACCTGCTTGACCACGTCAAGGTCTGTCGATTTGGCCTCCACGACAGCCTTTTCATCAGGCCAGCCACTGTCTGCGCTGCCACTGCCGGTTTTCTCGACATACGGGTTGAGCTCGTTTCCGTAGCGAGCATTGAGGTCCCGGAACTCGGAAAGAAGCCACTGGATGCGAGCGATGATGGTGACCAGCTCGGTTGCGTTGGTCCCCAACGTCGCTGCCAGAGTCGATCCTTCGGGGACATCGACCAGACCAGCTGCTTTTCCCCAGGCAAGCACTCGGTTGTACTCCATGATGAGCTGCAGCCTGTACTTTTCACAGTTCTGCGGCATATCCACCAGGGCGCTCAGGAACTTGAAGACTGGGAAATGGTCAGCCCATGGGCATCAAGTATCAGGCAGAAGAGCGCATCTCACTTCGAATGGTGTTGTCAAACACGTCGAATGCGAGGGAGATGACTCCCGTCGCGAGCCCGGCTGCTTCCATGGCGGTTATGGTGTGATTGAGCGGAGGCGAGCAGTAGATGAACAGGCAAGCAGAGGCTTGAAGAGGAAGAGACAGCCCCTCTTTGTGGTATCCCCAAATTGTCAGGGGGAGCTGGGGAGGTAACAAGGTTAGGCTGCCAGCGTCGAGGCTGAGGGGATCCTGCAGTTCCTGGCCGGTGTCACACCCAATCACGAGATGAGTTCACCGACGAGAACCACTCCCAGCTGCTCAGCTGAATGCCCCGAGACCGATCTGATCTCATGCCATCCGCCTTGCCAGTGTCTGACCACGGGACGAGACAGGTACAGCCAGAAGCCCCTAAAGAGCAAGGGGTGCCCCCATCGCGACAGAGTCAAAGAACAAAGCCATTTTATTTGCAGCCAAACGAGCATCGCGATTCCTAGTGCAGTCGCACCGCATCTCCCGGCCTCTTTGGTCCCAGTACTGTAGGCAGATTGCACACAAGTGCAGGAAAAGAATCCAGGTTGCACCAGCGGGAGACGGGCTGTTTGTCGTGAGTCACTTGGTGCGTGAATGTCCTCCACGATGCAGACTTTAACCCAAGACCATGACAAACCACCTGTTTTATTTTTATTTTTACAGAAAGAGCCGTCAATTTTGTATCGCCCCAGCCTTGCCTTCTATCACATGGGATGGGATCTCGGGAAAGTGTCGCTCATTTGAGATGTATTTGCGCAGTTGTCCGTGGGGTGAAGGTCCCGTCGTCAGGTGAGCACCCCCCCAAGTGTGGCTTGGTTTGGGGCTCTGGCTTCAAAGGCGAATTCAAACAGCCCGTTGGAGGCCGATGCCAAACAGCCTGGCTCAGCTGACCGAAACAGGGGAAAGCCGCCCTATAATAGCAGGCACCCAACGCCCAACGGGCTCCCTTTCAGTGACGCTTGGCCACCTTCCTCACCGAACAAACCTCCTGTCCACCTAGATTCCTCCATCGCCACCACCGACCTACTAACCCAACCTCGCCGGTGATTCACAACTCCATCGCGCCGACACAGTCACCATGGCCGATGTCGCAACCCCGCTACGGATACCGGGCGAGTCGTCGTCGCAGCCGACTCGAATGGTCTCGGCCCTCCGCTCTTCAAATTCAAAGTCCAAACCCAAGCGGGTCCACACACGCGTCTCCATCGTCATCCCAGAGAGCCCCCCCACCAACCATGATGTCACCGCCGTCACCGCCGTCACCGCCCTCCGTTCCGACAACGGCACCAAGACGTCGCCCGACCTGAGCATCAAGACAACACCATGGGCCAAGACCCTCGTCCTCACCCTCGATGGCGGCGGCATCAAGGGCTACTCGTCCCTCATCATCCTGCGCGCCCTGATGACCGAGATCGCCACGATCGAACAGACCCTCGAACCCCACGCCCTGTCCAGCGCACACACCGAGCGAATCGACTCCGACACGATCCCCGACCACGTCTTGCGAAAGGGACAATACCTGCCATGCCACTACTTCGACTACATTGCGGGCACGAGCGTGGGCGGGCTCATCGCCATCATGCTGGGGATGCTCGGCAAGAGCGTGGACGACTGCATCAATGAGTTTCGCCGACAGAACAAGTCGATTCCCCTCCCCGACGACGCGCAGGTCATTGGCATCGACTTTCCCCTCCTGCACCGCCGCTCGACGTGGCCAACACGACGGACGCGATCCTTCTTCGACACCTTTGCCAAGTTCAGCGCGACGGCAACCGGGAGAGCGCGGCCTCCGTCGGCCCAAGACCCCCCGGCGTCGTCGCCCGCCACGTCCCAGAATGCCGACTCGGACTCCGCCACGACAGCTGACTCGATTGAATTCCGCAAGGACTCGCTGCAGTGCCAGACGCTGGCTTGGTGCACCGAAGTAGAGGAGAAGAAGGAGCGGCACCCGTACGCATTTTGCACATACAGGGAGGAGGATGAATCGCAGAAGCTCATCTCGATTCCCGAAGTCGCCAAGGCCATCACGACCCCTGCGTCGCCCTCGTTCAAGCCCTTCAAGCTTGGATCGGGACAGTTTGTTGATGGCAGCAAGGAGATCCGGGACCCGACCCTGGAGGTGCTCAAGGAGATGACGGCCCTCCTCCACGGACCCGGCGAGCCGCCTATCGATCTGCTTCTGAGCCTGGGCACTGACGAGCACAACGCATGGTTCTACGAGAAGCTGCGTCGGCCGTCGGGGAGCGTGGGCGCATCTACGTCGCAGATCGACATTGGCAAGGAAGAGGGAAAGTCGTACCTGCATTACCAGCGGTTTGAGGTCACCGACATCCGACTGGGCCTGCGCAAGAAACACTACCTGCGGGAGATTGAGGAGGCCACCGAGAAGTGGCTCACGACGGATCACCAGAGGGAAAAGATCCGCCTGTACGCCCAGATGCTGGTCGAGCGGCGCCGCACGAGGGCGAGCACCCCGAGGTGGGAGACGTTTGCGCTGGGCGTGCGGTACTCGTGCTTCCACGACGAGTGCAAGGCGGCCGACAGGACGTTTGACAGCCGGGGCGACTTTTACGAGCATCTCGACCGGAAGCATCGTCTTCTCAAGGAGGCAGCCAAGAGCGGTTTGGACATTGAACAAGTGTTGGATAAGGGGCGCCAGTTTGGCTGCACCTAGCGAACGAGAGGGAATGTGTGTAACGAGTAATGTAATGACTGGCTTCAAGGTTGGGATCCATTGAGAAGGGCATAGCGAGGCGTCTGGGGAACACGGTTAGGCATGGACATTTGATATCCCAGCAGTTGATTATTAGCACACGAAGCATTTTTCACCCTCACCCTCCTTTGTGCTTCCTATGTACCCCGGACCCGCCCCTGACCCCCAGACATATCGCAGTACAGATGCGTCTCTCGGACAAAGGTTGGTTATCTTCAGATTCAAACATCCGAGTCTCATATCGGCCCGAGATACCTTGCCAAGACCATCAATACCCTAACCCGAGCTTGTGACGAGTCGAGTTCGATGCGCGAACCAAGCGATGCCGAGAGTGGGAGGCCTCCGTCTCATCGACCCCGCTTCCGAGAGGAAACAAGACATGAGTCCAGACCTCCACTTTGCTGTGGATGCAACTGCAGGTGCGACGGAAGAAGCAGCATGCGCTCCAGTTGTCCAGCTAGACCAAGGTTGTAGGGAGTTGTGATACGCCATGTGCTGTCGTAGAGCTGAGCTGGAGGACATCGTCGCCATCGATCGAGTGTGCTCATCATCGGAGACCGGGAAATCAAGGCAGCATTTCCGTTCAGGATGTCCGTCCCGGACTGGCGGATGGTGATGGAGCCGGTCTGGATTTCCACTGTGGTCCCTGGCCAAGAGCCAAGTTTCGGAGGTGTATGGGCGTGGGACCCCCCGCAAAGGGTTCAGACTGGCTTTCTGGAGTCGGGCCGGTGAGCAATTTTGGTGGTGGTCGCCCAGAGACACAGCCTCAGACAGACGTCGAAAGCGGCAGCTCAAAGTGAGGAGAAGCAGAGGACATGGCCCCAGTTTTGAAGCAAATAGTTTTCGATAAACCTCGAGGGGAAGCAATGACGCCAGTGGAGAAACTTGTCCTCCCACACCAGCCGAGCCGACAAGGGTGAGCTCTATCGATAAGCAATCACCGCCAGCTTCCGTGAGCTCCCCACAGTTGCAGGGTCAATACAGCTGAAGAATCCGGCTGGAATCAGGAGCGAGGGAGCGAGGGGACGAGGCCTCTCTGCACTTTCCCAATGTTTTAAAGTGGTGGACCGTGGTGCCTCGCATCCCTTTTCCAATTCCCATTGTTGTTTTCTCATTTTTTTCCATTCTCGACACTTCCATTTTCATCCCATCAGCACTCAACAAAGACACCAGCGCTCGAGAGCCAATTGCTGTCGCACGAGGCCAAGGCCTCATTCTGGATATCATTTCCATCCCAGCTGCCCAGCACGGGTCTCGTCGATTGATCTTAAACTCCTCTCACTGCCACCCTTGGCGGGCCATCATCGCATCGATCACACCAGCATCCCGCGCTTGAAGAAGAATCTCACCACTGTGGCACGTCGACGGCGGGCAGCAGGAGAAACAGCAGCAGCAAATCGCCAGTCGAGATAGTGACTAAGTCACCAGTCATACCCGATCCAACCCCCGACAGTCTTGGGCAGCTTTCGCCAATTGCCATTGCAGGCCATTGAGGCATTGCTAGGGACTGACGAAGCCTTCCACCGGGAACAATCGAGCTCAACCGCCGGATACCACAGCGCAGCAACCGCCAACCGCCAACCGCCAACCGGACCTGGACCTCGCCTCGCTCGCCCAGACACCCCCCCCCCACTGTTCCCCAGAATCTCCCAGGGATTTTCCCGCCCGCCGCCCACACCACGTTCCATCTCTGTGACGGAGTGGGACTGACATAAGGTTCACCGCCGAGTCGTCGGTCGCGACGCAACCGAAATCTCTACCTTCGTCTTTTCTCTCCCCTTGCGCCGTGATCATGTGTGAGTGAATCCCATCTTTTATTCGACCTCTTTGCCCTCGCGCTGCGACCGTCTACCCCCAAGTTACCACCTGCAAACACAAAGGAGCCAGAATCCAACCACTTGCGGTCTCGGTCTCTATTCGCCGAATGCGATTGCCGGTGGCTGCCATCGCGACGGACTGTTTTCCTTCTCCTCCCACACAGCCCCATCACCATGAGGGCCGCATAGTCGGGCGCATCTAGCCAGATCGGCCCACCCTCCCCAGGCTCCTCGACCGTCACGGGAATTGGCCTAACAAGCATAGTCAACGTCGTCGTGCGCAAAACAATTCGCCAAGCTGCTTCCGCGCCAAAGCCCACCACCGAACCGAACACCTCTACCATCAGACCCAGCGGCGCTTCCCACGGCAGAATGCCCGACGAAGGGTCACCTTTGCTCGCTGGGAATGGGGGCTACAACCACCACACCAACCATGCCCAGCCGACCGGATACCGGAGCTTCTTCTTCGACCCAAGATACACTCCGGGTGACCATAGCTCGAATCCACTCGTCAGGTGGTCGGCCCAGTCATGGAATGTTTTCAAGGCAGTAGCATTGAGCTGTGCGTATTCCCTTCCGCCCCCGGGGCTACATTTTGCTTGCTCAGCACACGCTCTGACCTGCTTCGCTTCTAGCTTGGATCAACGTTCTGCTCGTGTTTGTGCCGTTTGGAATCGTGGCAGGCGAGCAAGGCTGGGGCCCCAACTGGGTGTTCGCGCTCAACTTCTTCGCCATCATTCCGCTGGCCGCTGTGCTCTCGTTTGCGACAGAGGAAATCGCCCACCGTCTAGGAGATACCCTTGGAGGGCTCGTGAATGCCACGTTTGGCAATGCCGTTGAACTGATTGTACGTTGGTCGTGGGACACCTGTGTCCCTTGGCCCGTTTCCGAGGTCCTTGCGGCGAGGAGGCTAACTGTGGAAACAGGTCAGCATTGTTGCGCTTCGTGCGGGCGAGATCCAAATCGTGCAGGCGTCCATGCTGGGATCGATCTTGTCGAATTTGCTCCTGGTTTTGGGCATGTGTTTCCTGCTCGGCGGCATCTACAATATGCGCGATGCCAATGGCGTTGGTACCGAGCAATCCTTCGCTACCGGAACCGCCCAGACGACGTGCTCGCTCATGGCCCTTTCCTCAGCGTCGATGATCATCCCAGCGGCCCTCTATTCGGTTCTGGATCAGGATGGGACCGACGAGAAACAGGCCAGCATTCTTTTCCTCTCGCGCGGCACAGCGGGGATTCTTCTGGTTCTCTACGGCCTGTACCTCTTCTTTGCGCTCCACACGCACAAGCAACTGTTTGAGCCTGAGCAGCAGACATTGAACGGTGATGAGGAGGAGAAGGAGGAGCCTCTGCTGGGCCCCTGGACCGCCGCTCTGGTTCTGGTCCTTGTCACGCTGGTCATCTCGGTGAATGCAGATTATATGGTGGACAGCATTGAAGGCATCGTGGCCTCGGGCAAGATCAGCAAGAACTTCATCGGTCTCATCCTGATCCCCATTGTGGGCAACGCGGCTGAGCACGTCACGGCGTGCGTAGTGGCCGTCAAGAACAAGATGGATCTCGCCATGGGAGTGGCCATTGGATCGAGCATCCAGATCGCGCTCCTCGTCACCCCTTCACTGGTTATGCTTGGCTGGATCATTGGCCAGCCCATGACTCTCCATTTCGAGACCTGTAAGTTTGCTTGGATACTGGGCCCAAATTATCGACTGACCGACCTATTTAGTCTCAACTATCGCTTTTGCTCTGTCCGTCATGGTTGTCACATATACCGTGCAGGACGGCCGGTCCAACTACCTTGAGGGAGCCATGGTACGTCACAACCTGGTCCCCTGCTGAACCATGGCAACAACTAACTTTGTCCCAGCTCCTCGGCCTCTACTTGATCATCGCAGTCGCCTTCTGGGCTAGCCCCAGCTCGGCTCTGGACCACGCCGCGTCCTTTGTCTCCAGCAAATTCTAATAACCTCCATATTTTCACCACACATATTGAGCGGCATGATACCGTCGATCTTTCCTTTGTCATCCTTGTACAAATATCTTTGGAGTGCCTGTTTAGGTCCAGGGCGCTTGGGAGTCACCTAACTGAGGGGGTGTCTGTGTTTTGCGTTGAAAAGGTCCAGGGAAACTGTACATTACCGCGGCCGGGTTCCTGGAGGCCACAGCGTTTGGGTTGGGGCGGGCAGCTATCTGGCCCGCTTTTCGTTCTGGCATGCAGCAGCACAATGCAACAATTCCTATGTTACCTGCACAAGAGTGTTTCTGGTGCCGACGGGTGGTCTGAAGTTGGGGGGGCTGGATGTGTGGTGTCGAGCGGCGGGAGAGATCTGTCACTCGTATGGCCACCCCCTAATTGTACAATAAATAAAAAGAACAGTAAGTTGCATCTCCCATGTGGACTGGCAATGCCAATAGGACTAAAATCCACCCCTCTGCAGGCAGCCGTTTGGAACGCAGGTAGGGTGAAGAGGGGCGGTGAAACGACGGTTGGCAAACATGCCTCCATTTATTTTGGCAATGGTTTGGACCCATTATTCTCCCAGTTTTGCTATCTTGTTTCCCTCCTACCAAATCCGATGGTGATGGGAGAATTCTACATTGCGTGGGTTGTTCACGAGGCGGTACCTATTCAACCCAGACAGCGAGATCAGGGTCGAGGTACGCCACACTCGCGCCCACTTCAACATCTGCTACAACGGAGACCTCCTCGCCGCCTTAACTTCTCTTCTGGAGTTACATCGGGAGCATCACAGAAGGCTGTACGGTAACGAGGAGGTCTATCGAAGAGCATCTTGTGAAGTTTGGCTACGTCTCGAAACCCTTTGAGCAGTTCATGATCCAGCTAGTATGTCCCACCACGGACCGAATCAACAGGCAATTTGCACAGCTATCTCTACCCGACGTCATTCATCGTCAAGGCACGGGTAGATGAAACCGGCAACATTCAGCCCCAGATCAGGGAGGAGATCCTCTCGAGGCAGGAGTTCTGGCCTCCGGGTGAGTCTGTAAAAGCCGCCCTCAAAAAGGCATGCCCTCAACAAACCGCACTTGTCTCCGCTCCTCGCCGATGACGTACGCGTCAGCTGCCTCCACGGCCTGGTGATCGAAGACCCCGACGACGTCCTTCAGCACTTTGCCGTCGACCCCAACGGAGAGGATAACCAATCCCCTCACCCGCGTCTCATCGGGCTGCTCCTCACCAACATCGACGAGTGGTTCGCCAAATACTCTCTCAGACCTATCGATCGGGTTGATCATAGGCCAGAGGACCGACGAGTGGCTGTGGACGGGGCGGTGTGATGCAAAGTTGTATCTGAGCTCTAGGTTTATGTTGCGGTTGAGTGTGGTAGGGAGCAGGCAAGTAAGTTTATTAGAAGTTCCTAACGTGTACTTGCTGGATTTCACATATGTCAAGTACGCCTACCGTCCCTATCCACGGTGCGTTTTAGATACTGCTGTTCAATATGCTCCGGAAATAGAGAGCGACAAGGCAATGTGAAGAAATATGCGGACATGGATACTGGAAAACTTGGGATCCCGTCCGCTATCCCATAGATATGCCAGTCATCACCAGAATAGTATTTGAGTCGCTGATGACCAACGAATCCCCGGTGCTGCACGTGTTTACACCTTTCCTTTTCAACCCCGTGCCTTTTTTTTACGCATATACATGTATTGTCTGTTTTTGAGCCTCAGGAGGGGGGGGCCTGTTGAGAGGTAGGGTGGTTGACATGAGATTCTGGTGCTGTAAACCTGACGATGGGCATCAAGCACGTTTGTTGAGAATACTCATCATTCTCTCCGCCCAAAGCCTAAGCTCCCCAACAACATAACCACAACAACCCGCAAAGTCCAGCCCCCCACGGATACATCCCATCAAGGAGAGCCCCCAGCCATCTCCTCCGGCCCTCGATAAACCTACACGGCACCTCCCACACGACAACACCGCCCTCCACGCTCGTCCACCGAGATCGCGCCGATGGGTTCCATGCTTTCATCCTCCTCTTCGTTCAGCCCTATCGCGCAAGAATACCTACGCGCTCGATCTCCTCTGACCGCCGCCGACTGCCTCGCTACGCCCCCCCGAGATGCCAGGAGCGGTGGCCTCGAAGGGGACTGCCTTTCTGTTCACCGAGTTTCTGCCCGCGCGTACTAGGCCCCTGCAGATGACGACGAGGTTTGTAGGAAATAGGGGCAAGGGGGGTTCAGAATGAGGGAAAATGCCGCTCGCTGGGTTGCCATCAACTTTGATTTGGCTGACCTATGATACCTGGTGGTCACCAGAGTCGGGGTGTCGCGGTGACATTTTCGGTAGCCCGTCAAAGTAGAGCTCTCTCGTCACTTGAGAAGAGGGCAGGGTGTGCGTATATTGGACGTTGTTGGGTCAAGAGGCTGTTGCGAAGCGAAAGTCAAAAGCATTGGGACAAGCTAGGGGAGTTGCCCCTGATAGAGTCACTGAGGCCTGTTTCCTCAACGAGGCCATGTTTACACCAGGAAACGAGTACCCCGAGTAATGGCCCGAAGAGACGTTGAAAAAAAGGACAAAAAACCCCGCAACACTGGGATGGGTGGCAAGTCGCCAGAGCCAGCCTGATGGCCGGGCGGGCTGCTGGGCAGCGTTGCCCGACTTGAGCGACAGCATCATCATGGCAGCAACAAGAATCAATGCACAATCAACCCCCCTGCAGCAGCATTGTGCGAGATTTGATTTCACCAATTGATATCTCCCCACGAAGCCCCCCGCCCGAATTCGTAGCGCTGCGTGGGGTAAAGTGATATCTCGACAAGACCACACACCGCAGAATTGCCAATTTCACAGTATATCTCGGGAGGGGGGCGTTGACGTTGTGTGCCTGCCGGATCGATGGCGGACATGTGGCCTCCCAGGACGTCGGCGTCGCGCTGGCCAATGTCGTCGCCGCCCCTCGTCGATACCTGAAACACGCGACGCACAAACGGCCTCCTGGCGTGTGGCGGCGGCGAAGCCTGCTTCGAATCTGTCATTGTCGTTTCTGCCGTCACGTCATCCATCGGGGTGCGAGAGAGCACGGGTCCGCGCGAGTTCTGTTCCTTGCGGCTGGGGGCCGGGGTAGGCGAGGGGAGGAGGGCTTTCGCGAGGGGGGAGCCCCTGCGCATGCGGATCATTGTTGAGATTGGCGACGAGGGTCGCATTAGCCAGAGACCCATCGGGCTGTTGCTGCTGCCACCTCCTGGCAGCGGGAGAAGCATCGTCGAAGGATCGTGGAAGCTTTTTGCTGTTTGCCCGCACGACCGACCACGAGGTGGCGATTAACCGTGTTGATGAGGGCGCAGCAGTGTGGGTGGATCGAACGTTTGAACTTAGCAGGCGGCATAATGCTGTAGAATACTCCGTGGGGAACATCGTGAACCATGAGCTGGTGGCTGGCGGGTCATGTTTGTCTGCTTCTATTTAGGTCCTTGGGATACGGACTGGCCTCGGGGTTTTCGTCGTGAGAGCTCCTCCTCCTTGCAGCGGTCAAATCCATCGACATTGACGGGCCAGAAAGACATGTCAAAGCGGACAAAACTGGGGGGGGGGGCGCGGCGAGGTGCGCCGCCCCAGGCGCCCAACCTCGAAATCTCTTGGCATGACAGATGAATCCCCCCTGAAGGCAGGCCTGTCGCTTCGATAGCTTCTGGAAGGCTTCTCGAAACCTTCCTCAAGGGGGATGGACACCCCTGGTGGTGCCGAACCCCTGTCTCGACAACCGGTCGGCGACCACCCCTCGTCGCCAGCAGGAAATGGATTTTATGCATTGGCCTTCGGCAACTCCACGCGGCCAACCAGAGACCAGGTCGTGAAGCCACATGGACGGCGAGATCACCGCGACGTCTTTTGGCAATCTCGCGGGCCGGCCACGAGCTGCCAACCCCTGCGTCGCCAGACGGCTGTCTGGTGAGGTGGGCGAGGGCTGACCTGAGACCACGGGTTGCTCACAGTTTCCAGACGTGCCATCGACAGGGCTTTCCCCCAGGACCAGATCAGTACTCCGTACTCGGGTACGGAGTAAAGAGCGTATGCTGTGCGGTGAGCGGAGCTCTCAGAGTCGAGTCCGGCCCCGAGATCTGGAGACGGGCCATAATGATGCCCGCGGGAATCGAGGTAACCTCGGCCGTGGGGTCGAAGGAAAGGCATGAATCGAAGGTCCGGGAGAAGGAGTGGAGTCTTTCCATGCTTCCACCACGCCGGGCGTTGTTGGGGCCCTGGCTGTCAATGTCAAGGCTCAACCCAGAGACCCGCGCCGTACCATGTACATTGGCGACGCGCGAAACGCAATCACGTCAAGGCTGAAGAGAGCGACAGGTTGGGGTAGCTGGAACATGGTAGACGCTGGGGCTGTCGGGCGAGGAGATCTTCTCCCCCTGTTTTGTTTCGTCGTCGACATGGACTCGTCCCACACCACCAGGGCTTGGTTGTGTCCGTTTCTGGCTTTTGGCTGCAAGGTAAAATTGAGTTTTTTTTTCCCCAGGGCGGCGACCGATGAACTGTCTGTCTGCTGCTCCGGTTGACCGTGTAAACACGAATAGCTGTCATCTTCGAGGCTGGCCTGCTGCTTTAGCTGTAACTCTGGCTGCATATTATCGCCCACCCAAGGACGCCGGCGGCTGAGAGAAGTGATTTAGCCACTTGGAAGCTCGCTGTCGCCATCCCACTCGAGCGGCCAAGATACGTCCTGCTCGGTTTCCATCTTGGCCAGCGACCGAGAAAGAGCCCGAGTCGAGGTCGAGGACTGCCCTCGGTGGGTAGTTTTGGGGATGAATAGGTACAGATCTGAGGGGATCCAAGGGCATGTCAAGTCTGGTCGACATAGATTGCTTTGAAGGGGGCTTGGAATCTGGTCGTTCACTCTAAGCCATCGAGTCAAAAGGCAGAACCTACAAACGCCACAGTTGCCGACGTATTGTCCATGTTCCCTTCGAGGAGATCTGGACAAATTAGGAGGAAAATACTGCGTTTCAAGGTATTTTCCAGGTCAAGGAAAAGACTCATCCGTACCTGTCTGGGTGGGTGTGGTCCTGGAAATGTCACCTGCCAGCAAACGGGTACCGCACAGCACTGCTCCCCATCCGGAAGTCTACGCAGCATGTGCCTGCCTAGCCAACGAGGTCTCATCCTGCGTTCATCGAGATAATGGGTCAGTTGAATGTCAGGCTCAGATAGGTGGTGGAGGTACTTCGTACTGTGCACTTATTCCAATGGTGGCCTGAGCTTACATGTGCACAGACCAGATTGTGACCAATTTCACCAGGCAGGACCCACCCTGGCTCGCCTGGTTCGTTTCAACTCGCGGGACCTCTGCAGCAGCAGCCACTACGCTCACCCCCTAGCTCACCCTAATGGCCCCAAAACAAACTGGCCACAGCGGTCACCAAGGTGCTGAAGAGCCAGAAACCGCCCTGAGAGAAACTTCAATCCCAATTCGCAGGGATCAGGAACTGCCTGTCCGCGCCGAGCCACGTTATTTTCTTCTGACCATCATTTTTGGCCATCGTCCGACCGAAAACCTTTTGTCAGGCGCCGGCACCCGAATCTCTGCTCCTTCACCACTCTTTTTCTTCGCCTCTCATTTTGACAGAGTAAAACACCACATCGTCCTCCCTCCTCCTCACCGTTCCCGCTTTTTCCCTCGGTGGTTTATGCCTGCGCCCACTGCACGTCGACGAATTTAGGCGGGAGCAATAACCTTTTTTTTTTTTCAACACGGTACGTTGACATCTGGGCACTCGGATCTCATAAACATCAGTGTGTCGTCGCGGGGACGTGCTGCCGCCTCGAGGGTGCACCTTCAACCGCATAATAGGGTGGTCCCGGCCAGCGAGGTTCTCAAGTCGCGGCAATCTTTGCTGTTTCCACGACTGCAAAGATTCCGCGAGGCCGATGACCATCTTGTTGTTCGTTCCTTTCTGTTCCCCCCCCGCTTTCGAAAGTCGGTCTCGACACTCGGGCGGCGCGCCGACTGCAAGTTGCCGCCATAGCCTCGAACTTGACTCGCGCTCAACCCCATCAGCCTTCTTCCCTCGAACCCCCCATATCCTCGTCGCGTCTCTTCGTCCTCAGGCATGCGACTCCCCACCTGCCCATAGCTCGCCGTGGTGGAACTCCAGAAGCTAACTTTGCTCTCACCACCATCAGGTCCCTGCGCACGCCAACCAACCCACCCTAAACCCTCAGGACGCCGATAGTCCGAAATACCAGACCGACTCCGACCCCCCGCACCTAGGCCAAGCTTCACCTGTCAGCGAAACGATCGCATCGAGTCTTCTCCGTAGGCCCTTCACAACAAGACGCGAGTAGGGTTGCTGTGGCAAATGCGCAAGCACTCAGAGGTCTTGGGAGAGCAATAGACATATCGCCGGCATCAAGAGATCAAGAAGACTGGGTGCTGGTTGTGCCCGTGTTTCTGCAGCGACGACGATATCGAGTTGTCAGATAACAACGACCCTGGAACGGGCATTCTGAGCGCCCGTTTGATCTATTTCTGCCACGGCTGCATCACTGCGAAACGGTGTCGGCATCAGCCCAGGCGACAGTCAAAGAACGCGCTCTCCACGCGCCCAAGAGCCGACAGGCCAAGGTCCCAAAATCGCGGTCGTCATTTTGACATTTGACGTGTGGCCAAAGCGCGTCCAAACCTGAACCGTGCACGCGCCTCTCATACAAGCAGCGACAGGTCATCCAAGAGGTCACAGCGACCAGAAGAAGGTCGACTTGGAGATTCTACGCGGTAGATACTGAAAGGGGCTCTTGTCTCACTCGTCAGACGTCGCTCTCTACGCGTGGGCATTTTTGTTGATTTTCCTACGGTGAGAAAATTCTTCCCCCAACCCCGCATCGTCCCCTTGCCTCACTCACCTCCTACCTCACCTTTTCTTTCAACACCAAAACCCGTCCCCCCATCATCTGCAACACGCAGCACGATCCGTCATCCTCCTTTCCTGGGTGCCTGCCGACCAGCCAGTGGAAAGTCGCGGTGGCTTGCCAAGTCCCAATTGCCTTGGGGCCGTCTTTGAGGGCTGGCTGGTGTGTTGTTTGGAGTCGGGCTCACCGCTCCCACTGGTGCCGATCCTGTTGCTGACTTTAATTCGCAGGCCCAGGCTTATATAAGGCCCATTTGTTGGCAGCAGAGCATCGTGCCACCCCGGGACCGTGTACACGTCCGGCCAAGAACCGACCGGAGCGCCTGCTCGAGCTGAATTTCCTCGACGTGAGCGATCAGAGCAACCAACCCCGCGCTCGTGAGTCGCTTTCAGTCCATCCCTCACCAGCCTGTGAAATGTCACAGTCGCCATCTTCCGCTGCTATGGGCATTGGCGGAATGCTGAACAACCAAGGCGGTGCGCCCAGCATGGCAGACCAACAACACCCCGGCCAGTCCCAGGTCCATCCGGCCTTTGTCATGGATCGCCCAAACTCGCCCCACGGATCGGAGCATTCCCGGTACTCGGGTCCCATGAACACCTCGTACCCATCTCCAACCGCCATGGGTGCCCAGCTAGCCCAGGTCCCGAGTGCCAACATGGGCCCCAGTTTGCCGTCTCTCCCCCCCAATATGGGGCACAACACACCACCCCACGGCATGTCTCCGGGACCGGGCCTCCCCGGACCCGGCCAGTCTCAATCGGCACCCAAGGCGTATCCGTGCAGCACGTGTGGCAAAGGTTTCGCGAGACGCAGCGACCTCGCTCGCCACGGTATGTTGCTCCTGATCGTTTTTGTCGCTCCTCCGCTAACTTGCTGGCAGAGCGAATCCATAGCGGCATTCGTCCTCATGTGTGTGACTTTGAGGGCTGCGGAAAACAATTCATCCAACGCTCGGCTCTCACTGTCCATCAGCGTGTGCACACAGGTGAAAAGCCCCACCAGTGTGAGCGATGCGGGAAGGTATGTTTTTCTTGGCGCCTAGCATGAAAGCAGCTAACGGAGAAACACAGCCCTTCAGTGATAGCAGCTCTCTCGCGCGTCATCGTCGTATCCACCTAGGGAGCCGACCTTACAAGTGCCCTTATGCCGATTGCCAAAAGACGTTTACTCGTCGCACCACTCTCACCCGGCACCAGAGCCTTCACACCGGCACCCTCGAGGATGCTGCACGGGCGACAGCTGAGGCCCTAGCACGAGGTGCCAATGCTGCCGCTGCCGCCAGAACAAAGCCTCGATCCGAGAGCGACCACACCTCGAACCAAGGCACACCCATGGCTTCTCCTGCCCCTGGATCGCCCGGCACTGACCTGGCCAACATGAACAACATGGGCTATCTGAGCAACAACTCGATCCCTCCTCACCTTCGTGGTGATGTTCAGATCGCTAGCCCTTCCTCGACCACATCCTCGGGGTACAACAACGGCATGCGTCCCACGTCTCACCCAAGCGGTTATGGTCCCCCGCAGACGCTAGAGCCCAGCCTCGACCAGCACCAGCAAGGCCCGGGCAGTGCTATCGGAAGCCCCCACGCCCTCAGCGCTGGCTGGGCCTCCCCCGGCGCCGTAGGTTCCCCCAACCACAGCCCCAGCGCAAGCGCCTACGTCTACCCCGACCCCGAGGGCTACCCTGCCGGCAGCTCGAGCATGCAAATGTTTACGTACGGCAACGCTCCCCAACAGAGACGCCCAGGTAGCACCGAACCAGGCCCGGGCTCGTACGACGTCAAGCCCCCTAGGCAGGGCGAGATCTGGGCCTCCGCGGCACAGTAGTCCAGCGCCGCGGACCATCAAGACGACGCCCCGCCCGGCTACACACGATGAAACGCCTGCATGCCAGGCCACCGCAGTCAAAAAAGTACAAAAGCCATGGCCATCACCTTCTTTGGCTTCGCACGAGATGGACAGATATCCTTCTGTGCGTGTTTTATATTAAAAGCGAGCTGGACACCCGTGGACTTATTAATCATTCGGAGAGAGAACGAAAATGGCCAATTTCGGTGGAGTTGGGGAGTTGCCGCGGCTGCTGCCATGTACGCAGGGCACAGCTGTTTTTTTCTTCTTCTTTCCTTTGCACTTTAGACTTGGTATGGTGGACAAAACAAGATACACCGTGGGAGGGAGCGCCAGCTTTGAAGAGTATGAATGTGCCAGTGAAGGAGGGGAAGGGTAAAAAAAAAACCACTTGTATTTGTACTCCAGCTTACACCAATGCGGGGCAGTTGGGGAGGGAAGGAGGGCTGGATGTCGAATGTTTCTTTGTGTTTCTGGGGGGGGGGGGGGGGCACATGATGTTTTCCCCCGGGATGACCTCGAGGGTTCCCCCTTTTCCACTTCCAAACCGAGTGCTGATGGTGGAGGGCGAAAGGAGGAAGCAAAGCATCGCTCGCATGTCTTTGATGCTCTCCTAATGTTGGTCCTCCTTTTCCTTATTAGATACCTTGTCGTCTCTAGATCTCCGGCCTCCATTGTGTATTACTTATGGTAGGATTAGATGGAAACTGAATGTTGGCTTACGCCGTTTCCTGGGCTATGCAGTGTATGACAAAAGGGCGTTGTCCTGAAGAAGTGTTTGTGACGAGTGTTGACGGGGACAAGACAAGATCCAGTCACACAGGGCAGTGATGTCAGTGGCCTCCCGGACCTAGACGGACTTGAGATAGACCCAAAGCTCATCCATGTAGCCGCTGCCGACGTGTGGGACTGCCGCTGACGGGGGGGGCGGGACCGCTAGGGGCGCGCCGGCGTGAACCTTGTCCACCAGATCTGGGAACACAGTCCGCATGTACATCAGCCACGTGTGTCCCCGTCGCAAACTATCGACCTCCCAAACTGAAATACGATGGATGCAAAATACTGCGCCGCTGTCTCACACGTGGCATAAACCCGGAGCGGAGCGCGGAGATCCAGATGTCGGCACTTGCTCCAACTCCGGCGATGTCAGCCCAGAGAAGGGTTTGCACCCTCTTCGCCCCCCGGGCCAGTAAGGAATATGAAATAAGGAAAAGCGGCGAAAAGAAGAAGAAAGGATCTGGGTCCGTACGGACGTATGTACGCTGAAGGGCCTCGGTTTTGATGTGGTGGTGCGGTGGTGGATTATCTCTCCGGGTGATCACTAATCCTTTTATTTTGTCATGTTTTGCGAGCAACCCGCCTGCCGAGGGTAGTGGA
Source organism: Schizothecium vesticola (assembly GCA_030549215.1). NCBI lineage: Eukaryota > Fungi > Ascomycota > Sordariomycetes > Sordariales > Schizotheciaceae > Schizothecium > Schizothecium vesticola. Next base: position 2,065,048 of record JAUKUD010000005.1, on the reverse strand, counting down.
GCGGTGGGTGGAGGGTAAAGACCGGGGACAGCGGATGGTTCGACGAGGGGTAGGATTCTTTTCGATATCTGGGTTAGGTGTATATATTGGGATTGTCCTCCGGCGCGGTGGTTCCCTTTCTTGTTGTTGACGCGCTGTTGCCGAATCGATATCGTCTTTTGCTGTGATACATATCAGTTCTCCCCCCAGGCCAACTCTTTCCTGAGCATCACCCGCCAAGTCCAGCAACGTCCATCAGGTGTCGTGCTTGTGCCAGTACGACAGCAGCAGGCCAGCAAGCGCTGGGACCAGAGGTTGTGACCTATGCACGGGGGAATTTCTTGATTTGTGATCCGTCTCAGCCTCTACCCCCTTTGAGACGGGTGGGTTAGAAAACGGCCCGGCCAAGACGGGGCTTGGGTTGTCTGTCTTGCGCCGATTCCGTGGATACCAACATCATCTACCCATACTGAGCGACGATTACGGATACCGTTCAGGGGCGATAAACAACCCACGACGAGCCCAGCTGGGCATCAACAGCTCGAGGCCCCCCAGGTGACAGACTTGATATCCACGACGAATCCACGACGAAACTCTCCCAACCAAGCAGACACCCTACCAGCCCAACAGACCCGGACAACACCCCAAAACCGACCTTCCACCATGGCCAAGTTCACCGTCGACGTCTACGGCGACACCGTCTGCCCCTGGTGCTACATTGGTCAAGCAAGCCTCGACGCCGCCATCGCCCAGCACAAGACGCTCTACCCCGACGACACCTTTGAACTCCACTGGAAGCCGTTCCTGCTCTATCCCAGCGCAAAGATCTCAGGTACCTCCCCCTTTGCCGCCCCCTTCCCTCCCCAACCCACTAACTCCCTAAAGCCTACACCAAGCGCGACTCCATCGCCGTGCGCTTCGGCCCCGACGCCCCCTCCTTCGTCTCGCGCGTCGCCGCCGCCGGCGCCCCCTACGGCCTGTCCTTTCTCTGGTCCGGGCGCACCGGCTCCACGCGCGACTCGCACAAGCTCCTCCTCCTCGCCGGCGACCTCGACAGCAACCAAACCACACCCCCATCCCAAAATGACCACCACCCTCCCATCCCCACCGCTCACCAACCCGTCGACCCCGGCCCCGAGTCCTCCCCCCCCCCTCCTCCGGCGACCACCCCACGCCAACGGCCCAATGGATAACCCCGCCAGACAGCACCAAAACCCGCCAGGAATCCCTCCTCGCGGCCCTCTTTGCCGCGACGCTCTCGCACGGGCAGGATGTGTCGTCGCGGGCGTTTCTGGTCCCGCTGGCCGTGGCGCACGGGCTGGGGGCGGACGCGGCGGCCGTGGAGGCGTATCTGGACAGCGAGGCGGCTGGGATGCGTGTGGAGCGCGAGGCGGCGGCGGCGAGGCAGGTGGCGGGGGTGACGGCGGTGCCGAGCTATGTGGTGAATGGGCGGTATCGGGTCGGGGGGTGGCAGGAGCCGGGGGTGTTTGGGGGGGTGTTTGGGAGGATTCGGGGGGGGGAGAAGGAGGGGGGGAGAGGGAGGGGGGTGGTGGGGGTGGTGGGTGAGAGGGTTGTTGGTGGGTAGGGGGATGGGGAAGGAGGGGAGGGGGGGGGAGGATGGAATGAGGAGCACGGGGAACGAGGGGATATACTCGGACAATGCTTGACATGTTGGATCTGGACGACGACAACGACCAGGTAGGTAGACACGCCAGGGTTCCATTATTGTATATAGATCTGTTTTTCGCTGTACCCGGACTAAAGGCTTAAGGAGCAAACAGTGAACCCAGGGAGAACAAAATGAACAGCAGATTCATGCATGGCCTCTTTCCATTTTCCGCCCATTTCCATGTTCAGAAACACCGTCCCGTGCCGTGACTTGAAGGCGAACCACCGTAGCAAGCTAGCAACGCACTCATCGTCTCAGTCGACTTCGCCCCCAGTCCATACGACCCTGCCAGAACCACCCGGCGTGTCGGACCCGGCGAGCTCAACACGTGTCTTCGCCCAACACCCATTACCTGGGCAGATGAAAACCAAATCGCCTCGTCGACATATCCCCCTGTCTGTCCGAAGAGAATACCAGCGGCTTCTTCGTCGAAATGAGCCCGGGGCCTCATGTCGTTGGTCGTCCCTAATCTTATCCTGTCCCTTTAGAGCCCCCTGCTTTCGGCCCCCCCTCTTTCAGTCTTTTGTTGGCGTATATCGCTAGAAAGAAAATGTCCCTAAGCTCATCTATGTGCCGCTTTTTGTGCGGCCGCTTGTCAAGGCATCGCGAGTGCCCTTATCGTAAAATCATCTTCCCCGTGCACCCCCCAAAACGCCGATGAATGCAAGATCCGTGGCCGCGATTGCTCTGGCCTGGATTGTTGTACAGAGGACATACCACCCCCTTGATGCCCTCCCCCTTTCGTCTCCCACCCTTCCTTCTCTTCCGCGGACCTCCCTCCCCCTCCCCCACAACATCTTACTTCCTCACGTGGCTGTAGTCCTTGAGCAGATGCTCCATGTGCGTATTGGTCGACTTGTTCGTTTTCCTCTGCACGCGCTTCTTCTTCTTAATCTCCTTAGGTGCCATAATCTTGTCGCGAGGGTCCTCGCTCGTCGGCTTCTGGCCGGCCGCCTTGAGCCGCTGCACGATGCTATCGAGCGGAGGCACTTCGCACTTGGCCCACATGAGCTTGAAGTCGCTGTCCATCTCGTGGAACAGGCTAGGGTCATCGGCCCAGACGGTGCGGGCGGCGTTGTCCTTCTTCTGGCGCACGACGAGGATGCGGTGATCCGCCTCGAGGTCCGTCAGCGCCGCGTCGCAGTTGGGCCAGCCATCCTTGAGATCCTTGACGTTGACGCCGCTGGCATCCGTCTTCTTCTGCAGATACGCCAGAAGCTGCGTCTTGGAGCGCACATTGGGGATGATGGGCCGGTGAAGGTACGTGCCGCTGCGCCAGGTCTGCTCGCTCAGGTCCGGGTCCGGCACCCACTGGATCCCCGGATGCCGCCGCATCTGCTCGACGAAAAACTCTTGCTCGGCCTCCGACTGTCCCAGCAGCGACAGGTAGCTCAGCACATCCTGGTACGTCTGCGGGTCGCCCTTGGAGCGCAGCCACTGCACCGTGTAGGCCAGCTGGGCGATGGCGTTGTTTCCCGTGCCCGTGCGCTCCGGCTGCGAGTAGACGATGCTCGTTGTCAAGTTGGGCGTGTCGCGGTCCTTGCGGGGTGTCGTGCCTCCGACATTCGCCGAGGCCGTCGAGCCGACCGAGGGGGACGGCGACGGAGGGGCGAGCGCACGCTTGGTGCCGGTGGACATGCCCGACAGCTTGGAGCCGGCCGACGTCACGCTGGCGGCAAAGGCGGCCTGCTGCCGATCGAAGAAGCTCGCCATGGTGACGGGTGTCGACAGGGTCGTCGGGAGGAGATCGAGTTGTGGTTGGTGGCGGGCGCTGCAGACACGAGGCAGGCGAGGAGGGTGAGAGCGAGGGCGAGGCAATGAGGATGAGCGATCACGCCCAGGAGCCTCGGTGTTGCGGCGGCGGAGGGAGCGAGCAGTCGTCAGTCGTGGTATATTTTGTAGGTCGATGATGGAGGGGGAGGGAATCGTTTGTGGGAGAACGTCGGGATCCCGCTGTTGTGGACAAAGAGACGGGAGCAGGCTGCAGCACTGTAACAGGAAAATTATCAGTGCCAGACCAACTGACAGCCCTGCCTGGCAGCTGTTGTGGCACTGACCACCTGGAATAGCGAATGAGCTTTGGCCAGCTGTTGCGACTCGCCGGTAATGTATGCCTGTGATTGACCTGACACAGGCAGTCTGGAGAAGAACGATATCAAGCAATAAAAGGTTCCGACGGAAACCCAGAGTTTTATACCGCTGGCCAACGCTAGAGGAGGAGATGGCTGCAGATCTGAGGCGTATGTCGCAGCGGGGTGCCCCGTGACGAAGCCCAGAACTGGAAGCAATCCCAAGATAAGACGGTCAGCGTCGAACTCTTTCAGAGCAGAGGCGGTCAAAGATCACGGAATACATTCAGCACAAGACATGTTCAACACAGTCTCACGAGAACAAGGAAATTCGTTTCATTCGGGAAATTACAAAAGTGTCTATAAGCCTCTCTGCCAGTCCTGGCAACACCCCCTCCAAAGCCTTCACATAGTATCCTATGTGCCCCAGCCCGTCGGAGACACTCCGTTTGCTGATCCGGGTGGAAGATATCCGCTGTGCCCGTCGCTCTACGCCCCCCCCCCTCCCCCCTCCGAAAAGGATTTACAGGCAGACAGAGCAGGCCTGTCGCCTGCATGCTGCAAAGAAGGAACCCGTTGTAAAGCATTGCCTCGTCTCCCTATCGTCGCGTCGCCCAGACCTTAAGCCTGCGTCGCGGCCTGCTGTTGCTGCATATACTGGTAGGCCCCAAAGGCGGCAAGACCACCGAGGAGCATAATGAAGTAGAGACCGACACCGAGGCCGGCGCTCTCCGTGTTGGCAGCGGGCGCGACGGCACCGGGGAGGGGTGTCTTGGGCTTGGGGTCGCCAGACTGCCGAGGCAAGATGTCAGCAAATGGGCATTCCGAGCTAAGCATGCGTTGCGGCGCGGAAATTGAATCCTCTTACCTTGCGCTGGAGCGAACCGACGAGCATTGGCTTGAGGGACTCGCGGGCCTCGTCGCTGTGACCGACATCTTCGAACGCCTCGGTGGCATCCTGGCCGGCGACGTCTAGGAGGACCTCCTCGCCACCGCTGTTGGCACCATCGTCAGCGAAACACGACCACGGCGAAGTGCGACTGCCACAGCGCAATAGACGCGTAGGGGCAGGATAGCACGGTGGGGCCGGGCGGCTTACGGATGCTCGTCGACAAACTTGGACACGTCGAAGACCTCATCGTGGATCACGACGAAGAGGTCCTTCTTGGTGTTATGCTCGGCAACGTCCTGGTAGGTGAAGGTGGCCATTGTATCGGTCGGTTGGTTGTGTATGTTTGGTGGTGTCTGTTATCCGGACAGCTGTTAGAGGCAGAGGGAAAAAATATGGGATCGGGAGAAAAACAGCCGTTTTCTGGGACGGGGAAATAAATCACACCCGGGGAATCTCAGGGCCAATCTCACCTTGGCTTGGGGTTTGGGGGTCTGCTGCCGAGGCTGCAAGATTGGATCTTTTGAGCGACGAGGAAAAATGATCGAGGGCGTGCTGTTGGAAACTGCAAAGGACTGGATATGACTGAGTGTCTGTTGTTTCTGCAAATCGAAGGGAGAGAACAAAAAAAAGCTTCAAGGCCGGGCTTCGCTGTTGTTCGCAAGACGAAAGATCTCAACAACCGACTGGTTGGAGGCCAGGGTCAGCGAGTCCGTGCCAGCGACTGGCGAACCCCGAACCATGAAAGACCAATCGACGGCCACCAAAATCACGCCAACGCCTCTTAATTCGCCTACTGTCCTCTCAAGTGCCAAGACGTTGACTCGCGGCCAATGCATGATCTTGCCTTTGGACTTTTGGTGGATCAAAAAGGGGCGCTCTCCCACCCGAGTCCATCTTCTTGTCCACTTGTTCCCGCGGATTGTACCTCACCAACTAGCAAGGCTTTCAAGATGCAGCATAACGCACGGTGCTACGTGCGATAAATTTGGACCTACACCCTCACTACAGCGAAGGACGAAAGGCGAACCGGCAACCGTTTCCCGAGGGGGACCCGATACGCCAGCTCTGCCCCCCTTGATCTGGCCGACGCCTTGAACCAGGTTCCGGGTTCTTTCAGATGCAGATGCACCCCTCACCTTCTCGGCCTACATCTGCGGCATCGGTCGACTGTCAGAGGCCGAGGCAGCAAAATACCGAACCCCTCCTCGAAGCCAACCCACTTGACCTGGAGACGCGTGACATGCCTCCCAGCTTCACCACTCGGCCACTACCAAGTTGTTCCACAAACGTGTAGAATTTCGGCTTGCGATAAAACCTGCGCCCCCCCCCCCCTCAATAAGACAACATCCACACCCTCCTGGGTACATTATCTCCGCGAGCTCCCGCCCCCAATGTCTTGCCCCAGCCGGTAGCTGGCCACCTTGTCCCACTCAATCTTCTGCCTCGTCACCGGCAGCTGTCTCCTCAGCCCCTTGAAGGCGCCCTCGCTCAGGCTGGTGAAGCTCCGGTTCAGCTCCTCCTGGTACCGCTTCTCCTGCGCCGAGATCTCCTTTGCGATGCCCGCCCCCGTCCCCGACGACACCGACGCGTTGACCGGCTTGTTCGTCAGCAGCCGCACGTTGCCGTCCTCGTAGTAGTGCACGTCCACCTTGACCGACCCCTCGAGCGCGCCCGACGAGGGGTCAAAGATGTAGAGCGAGCGCCACCGGCCGTTCCTGCGTCGCGTGTCAGCCTTACCCAGTCCCTGCGCGTAAGCCGCGGTCGTCCGGGTGCCTACCAAAAGTTATTAGGGCTGTATTTGTTCGCGACGATGACGATGGCGATCCGCGAGTCGTTCTCGATCGGGTAGACTCCGTGCGCGGCGTTCGGGTAGTGCTCCTTGACGTACGGCCCGAGGGCCTTGAGCGTCGATTTGCTGTGCAGACGTCCGTCAGCCCCATTCGCAATCCCCAACAGAGTCCAGAACTCACACTAGGTCGGCCTGCGCACCCTCCAGCACATGGCTCTGCACTGCACTGGCTTTCTGTGACGCCGTATCAGCTCCTCTCCTCCCTTTCTGCCCGCACATGGCCCATCCCTCCTCACCTGCGTAGCGTGGTCAAACGCAAAGCTCGACGAGCTCTCCACGTCAAAGTAGCGGCCGTCGCCGAGCGCGCTGTGCTCGCTGACGATGACGAGCTGGCTGCTGCCGGGAAGCTTGACCGTCGCGAACTGTTCCTCGTTGTACTTTTCAAACGCCGGGCCGAGCTCCCGGAGGAGACTGGGCGAGTTGGTCGTCAGGTTCTTGATGTCTGTGGGAGGGGCGGCGAGGAAGGGCCGGTGTCAGATGGGCCTCTCTCTCTCTCTGTCTTGCTCGATTCGATCTCGGTCTTGGGTGAATGGGGCGGGGGGTCATGCCTGCGATAACATCTGCCAGCTGGACAGCGAGGCGCAAGTTAGTGGGGGCTTTCGGTGCTGCTGGTTGCGTGACCAAGGAGGACGTACCTCTCCGGGAGGGGCGCCCTCGACGAACGACGAGACGATCCCTTTTGTGGACGACATGGCGGAGGCTTTGGAGAAGCGCTATTTACAGATCGGGAGCGGAGTTTTGTAGAAGGGCGGTGCTTTGTTAATACGGTCGTCGAGGTACTGTGTCGTCGTTGCAATGGGGCGCCTGTTGCGACGAGGCCGTTGCTAGGTATTCCTTAGGCGGGCGAAGCTGATCAAACCAATGCGGGGCAGATGCTGGGTGAGATGGGGCACGAACAGGGGGCGACGGCCTGGGAGGTCTGCCAGCTGGCAGAACTGGCGTTAGCAGCTGCCCAGGCACATCTTCAAAGCTGAGCTGAATGTCTACTGCTCAAGCATCATCCAAGACTTTACTTTATTCCCCTGTCAAGTTTGATATCAAATTCGCAAGATTGGTATTTGCTCGCTCTCAGGCCACAATGCTACCCTAAACTCCGGTCTTGATGCTAAGATCCTGGCGTCTCAAACGCCCCTCTCGGCCCATTCAAGATGCCCAGCTGTCGCTGGCCAACTTTAGAAGCCCATGATCTTGTAGATGCTCTTGTATATCCCTAACCGCATTGTTAGCAAACTTGAAAATCGTGTTGGCCCGTCGAAATGACTTACTGGCCACGTCTGGTACGTTAAACGTCTCATATAGCAGCGGCGTGTGAATGCTCCATCCCGCCACGCGCATCACCGGCGCCTCCATGCGGACAAACGTCTCGGCATCTTCCTGAATCGCCGCCGCAATCTCGGCACCAACGCCAGCGTTGACCGGCGCCTCGTGCACGACGATACACCGTCCCGTCTTCCGCACGCTCGCGAACACCGTCTCCTTGTCCCACGGGTAGATGGTCCGCAAGTCGATCAGCTCCACCTTGACTCCCGCCGTCTTCTCCATCTGCTCGATGGCCGCCATGCACTTGTACAGCGGCTGACCGTACGAGATGACCGTCACATCGCTGCCCTCCTTGAGCACCTCGGCCTTGGACAGCGGCAGCGTATACGGCATCGTCGGCACCTGCTCGACCGCGGCGCGGTACAGGATCTTGGGCTCCATAAACACCACGGGGTCATTGCTGCGGATCGCCGCCAGCAGCAGCCCCTTGGCCTGCACGGGCGACCGCGGCATGACGACGCGCAGGCCCGGGATGTGCGTAAACAGGCTCTCGGGCGACTGCGAGTGGTACAGGGCGCCGTGGCCGACGCCGCCGCAGGGCATGCGCACCGTCAGGCCGCCGACGCTGCGGCCGCAGGCGCCGTCGCGGTAGCGGAACTTGGCCGCCTCGTTGACGAGCTGGTCAAACGCCGGGTAGACGTAGTCGGCGAACTGGATCTCGGCCACGGGCCGCATGCCCTCGGCGGCGACGCCGATGGCGAAGCCCATGATGCCCTGCTCGGTGAGGGGCGTGTTAAATACGCGCTCGGCGCCGTATGTGTCGGCGAGCTTGGAGGTGCAGCGGAAGACGCCGCCAAAGGCAATGTCCTCGCCAAAAATCATGACGGACTCGTCTTCTGCGAGGGCGATGGAGAGGGCATCGTTGACGGCTTGGAAGAGGTTCATGCGCTTCGTGGTGCCGTTGCGGGCTTCGGCCGGCAGCTCGGGGTTGGTGAGGGCCGTCTGGGACGAGTGCGCGAGGAGGGGAGTCGTGCCATAGTCGGTAGGGAGGTTGAGGCGCGCGTTTGGGGGGTGTGTTGAGTATGGGCGTTGTTGTTGGGGCTGGCGATGGGCTCGTGTTTGGGTCTGGCCCTGGGAGGTTGGAGCAGCGGCGTGAGATTGAGACTGGGGAGGGACGAGGGCCGGGCGTGTAAGTGCCCTGGAGAGGACGCGAATTGACCTTGACTTCATCTCTAATTCTCAGCTGTGCTATACAGGGTCGAATTTTGCAATTGGTCCTCTAGGCACCTTCTTTGAATGTCAAGAGAGAGATGAAGCGTCAAAAGACGGGCAGACATGGCTTGGGAGGGGATGACGCCCGAGTTGGACGGCTTGCACCGGCTTTGCTGGCCCCAATGCCGCTGTTGGGGAATCCAATTGAGAGCCGGTGCGGGGCGCCCGCCTGCAAGCACCCTGACGGCTGATCATGCCCCTGAGCCACTGGACCGAGACCTCCAGTTGAGAAAAGAGTCAAGATGCCATTGAATTCCAGAAAGCTGAGAGCCTCTAAACAAGTAAGCTCTATCTGGTTCAAACAATGGGTTTTATAGCCAAGCGCGCGACACAGCCAAAATGGTGTGATCTCAACCTCGAAACTGATTCGGCCTGCCTTCCGGGTTTGCCATCATACAATCCAATACTGGTTTGTTTGTTAGCGCGAGACCTCTTGCCAAGCAAGCGAGGACGATTCTCTCTGGTAAGGCCTGGTTGCACAACCATGGGCCTCCTCTTCCAATTTCAGGGCCTCTATCAACCGTTAGATGACCTTGGCCAGTATCTCCCATGTCATGCGCTAACAAACAAACCAGGGCTGGAGTGTAGGTCCCGTCTTTCACGGGGCTATCCGGAGCCGGGCCTGGGATGGAAGCCGGACCGGACACCCTAACTAATGGAAGAATGCTGAGGAGCACGCTGGACGCCTGAAGCCAATGTCACCAAAGGAAGTCCAAACTGAGAACTTCATCAACCCAAGTACAGAAACAGGCAGCGCTGCCAAAGTTTCTCTGGCAACCGGCTGTCAACAACACAACCGCCTTGTGAGTCGGTAACGTCAAGTCTTGTGGATATGCCATGACTTCCAGGGGCTTTGGAAGTCTTGTCATCCCCACCAGCACTGACATGGTGGCATGTTGACCATGAGAGCGACTTCGAGCTTTCACCAGGTCGTAACCTTACGATCCTTCCAAGTCGGCCATTGACATTTGGGACCACCCTCTTCCTCCAGCACTAATTATTTTAAGTATTTGAATATTTAAAACTCAGACTGCCATATGTGAAATATGTAGGTGCTTTATGACGTAATCCTAAACTGGACCCGAGACGGGAGTCTGTCTTGTCTGTCGCATTGCGCGCTTGGCAGATGGGCGTTTCCGCGGCAACAATCGCACAATCTTTACTTCTCGGCTCTGCCACGCCGGTCGCGACAAATCAAGGAAGTCAGTCCGACGTGGCAGCACACAACGACGGCCAGCGAGCGCGTACAATTCCCTTGTCCCAAACCGCCTAAAAATAACAATTACCTACCGCATCAATCGCAGTCGCGCATTCATCACCGAATCCCCAATCCAATTACTGCCCAAACCTCCAAACCGTGTGGAATGTAGCGACCCGACCCGACCGACCTAACCTGATCGCTCAATCGCATTCCTCCCCAGAAAGACATGACCGGCCGCCGCGAAAGCCGCGACCGCGGGCCCCCCCGACACCGTGACCGCGACCCCTCCTCCTCGCGCGACCCCGACGACACGACCGACACAGAACGCCGACAGCGCCGCCGGCGCCGCCAATCCTCCTCCGCCGCAGCAGCCAACGCCCACCTCTCAGCCGCCGCCCTCGCGCAGCTCAACAACCGCAACACAGCAGCCGCACCGCCGCCGCCGCGCGCTGCCGCCAAGGCCAGGCGACAGAGCGGGTACGACAGCGACGACCGCCGGGAGCGGCGGCGCAGCACGGTGCGCGACGAGGCGGAGCGCGAGAGGCAGAAGCAGCGGGACAAGGACCGCGAGTGGGAGCGGGAGGTGGAGAGGGTGCGGAGGGAGAGCACGCAGTACCGGCGAGAGTCGGTGCCTAGGGAGGACAAGAGCAGGACGAGGAGGGAGTCGGTGCCACGGGAGAGGCGGGAGTCTGCGGCGGCCCCGAGGGAAGATGGGGCGAGGCGGGAGTCGAGGGCGCGGAGGGGGGAGTACAGCGATGGCGAGTACCAGCGCGAGAGAGGACATGGGCGCTCGCGGGAGAGGGAGCGGAGGGCGCCGGAGAAGCCGAGGACGAGAAAGGGGGCGTACCTTGGGGTGGACCTTGATGACGACGAGGAATATGGCTATGAGGAGAGGAGGAGGAGGGACAGGGTTGAGAGGGCCGAGATGAGGAAGCGGAGTGGCGGGCGCGTGGTGAGCGGGGCCGTGCTGGAGGAGGGGAGAGGGGGGAGAGAGAAGCTGAGAGGCGGTGGTGGAAGCTATGACAGTGTTCAAAAGGAAAAGGAGCAGCTCTTTGTCGACGACGTGGTGCGCAAGAAGAAGAAGAAGCTTTGTGAGTTATGTCTGCCATTAGAGTGGTGGAAAGGGAGCACTAACAGCCACAGGGATAATGATTGGCGTTGGAGTGGTCCTGGTGATTATTCTCATCATCGCCGTTGCCGTTGTTGTCAGCAAGAAGAACTCTGGGGACGATGATGAGGAAGGGCTGAGCGGTGGCAAGCCCTCAGGGCTGGGCACGATTTCTCCCGACACTATACCGCCTGGATCGCCGCCATGGCTCAACCCGTTCGTATGGGCCGACACCACCGATTTCAACGTTACGTACACCAACCAGATGGTGGGCGACCTTCCCGTCATGGGTCTGTTCTCCGAGTGGGACGACTCCAAGGCGGCAAATGACCGTGTTCCCGCACTGAACAAGCCATGGGGCGACTACTCGAAAAGGCCAGCTCGTGGGGTCAATATCGGCGGATGGCTCTCCCTGGAGCCCTTCATCACCCCATCGCTCTTCGAGTACGACCGTCGCATGGGCATCATCGACGAGGGAACGCTATGTGCCTACCTGGCGCACCGGTGCGAAGGCATCCTCGAGAAGCACTACGCGACCTTTGTGACGGAGCAGACGTTCAAGGAGATTGCCGCCGCGGGGCTTGACCATGTCCGGATACCATTTTCGTACTGGGCTGTCGAGAAGTACGATGGAGACCCGTTTCTCTACCGAACCTCATGGCGCTACCTCCTTCGCTCGATCGAGTGGTGTCGGAAATACGGGCTGCGCGTCAACCTCGACCTCCACGGCCTGCCCGGGAGCCAAAACGGATGGAACCACAGCGGTCGCCAAGGGCCGATCAGCTGGCTCAACGGCACGGACGGCGCCGTCAACGCCAAGCGGTCTCTGGAAGTCCACGACCGGCTCTCTAAATTCTTCGCCCAGCCACGCTACGAAAACGTCATCAGTCACTACGGCCTCGCCAACGAGCCCAAGATGATCTTCCTCAACGTCCCCGACATCCTCGACTGGACCATCTCGGCGCACAAGATCGTGCGCGGCAACGGCGTCAAGGACGCCGTCGTCGTCTTTGGCGACGGCTTCCGCGGTCTCACCAACTGGCAGGGCGAGCTGCAGGGGCTCGACAACGCCGCGCTCGACGTGCACCAGTACGTCATTTTCAACAACGGCCTCGTCACCCTCAACCACACGGGGAAGATCCGCTACGCCTGCGACGCCTGGACGCAGCAGACGCTCGAGAGCATGAACCGCGGCACCGGCTTCGGCCCCACGCTCGTCGCCGAGTGGTCCCAGGCCGACACGGACTGCGCCCGCCATCTGACCAACGTCGGCTGGGGCAACCGCTGGACGGGCACGTACGTGTCGGGCGATGCGCTGACCGAGGCCATCTCGCCAAAGTGCCCGCTCAAGGACCGGCGCTGCGACTGCGCGCCGGCGAACGCGGACCCCAAGGAGTGGAGCGACTCGTACAAAAAGTTTCTGCGGATGTTTGCCGAGGCGCAGATGGTCAGCTTCGAGAAGGGGTGGGGGTGGTTCTACTGGGTATGGGACACGGAGTCTGCGTAAGTTTCTCTGCCGAAAAAAGGGGCTTGCCCCTGCTCCTTACATGTTGACCTGCTTCTGACACGTCGGTACAGACCACAGTGGAGTTACAAAAAGGGCCTCGCGGCCGGCATCCTCCCCGCCAAGCCGTGGGAGCGGCAGTTTGACTGCACAGGACCGATCCCAGAGTTTCCGGACTTGCCCGAGTCGTACTAAACCAGCGTTGGATTGGAATTCCGAGATGTTGGCGGGAGCGGAGGATTTGCATCTTTTCCGGAGTGACCTTGTTTACTTTTCTGTTCAGGGGCTCGGTCTGCGGGTGGTCCGAGCGGGCGGCAGTCGTATCGCCTGGGATTGGCACTGTTTGCCTGGATGGCATAGATGTGTGCACATATAGACACGGGGGGCTACGGTTATTTGCATTGGTGACATTGGGGAGCGGCAGACGGAACTATACAGGCATTCATGGGCTTACGTCCAGGAGCGGAGGAGGGAATTGTGGGAACAGGAAAGTCGGGTGGGTGTAGGTACACAGAACGGGTAGCGATAGAACTGATTGATGATGAACAGCGTTGATTCTTGCTCTTTTTCTGCTTTTCATGTGCGCAGCGTTTTCCTCATTCTTCAAGCAGCGGGATGTCTGCACAGCCGATAGCAATGGCTATTCCGCAAAAAAAAAAAAAAAGGAGACTGGATCCAACCAACACCAACGCATTTCTCGGAGCCGGATAGTTGGTGAGTACCTAGGCAAAAAGAAGGCAAAACAACATACAACACCAGGGATTCGCTGGTCGTCACCGACCCAACTACTAGTCTGGCCCTCACTGGCTTGTCTATGGGAGAGCGGACGGGATCCCGAATTTTCCAGTGGGTATGGTCGTATGTGGTTGTATGAAGGCGGAAGAGCCGTACATGACCCAAGGTTTGTCGTATGCTGAGGTTCTCGCGGGAGGTTCGGGGGTTCGGAGTTAACATGGGCGCTCGCGCCGCGAAGGTCGTCTTTCGGGCGATACTGCCATGACATATGCAGAGTATCTGCGTCAAGATGAGGTGAGGGCATCCAGCATAACTGCACCTTGACTAGGTCAGCATCACGTACTGCGTACTTGTTGAAATCAAATCATATGTCAGATAGACGTCGACGTCGTGGACGGAAATACTATCCCCCGCAACGACAAAAGTACCGTCTCCTCCACAAGCCTCCATGACCCAATCATGGAATTGACGCAATTCAACCTTTCTACATCGAGTCCGTGGCGTATTCTGTCCTTCCCCAACTTCAGTTCAGAGGCGATTTCCAACCACTGGAAGGAACTGATCCCTTTGTTTGCAGGTTAGGGTACGTACGTAATTGACGTGAGTTGGGTCGCATTGAGATTGGTGGTCGGCAATATGGCAACCCGCTGGGGCGACACCCCCTCTCCCCCACCATGCCGAGAATGGGGATGCTAGGATTAACCAGGAGCAAATGGATATCCGCCTCGACCGGCCACCGCCGCCGGCATGCGCTCCCGGTAGGAATGGAGATGGTGGTTGACGTTCTCCGTATGGCTCCACCGCGCGATGTTACTTTTCCCACGGGGTGGCGGGTACCTAGCAAGGTATACAGCCGTGGATGTTCCCACATTACTCTCTTGGTGACTCTGCTGGAACTTCGTCTTCAAAGCTGTCGTCGGTTGCATCCCATCCTTCAGGAAACTTGGTCCGGCACTTAGTAATCTCATACCTGCTGAGCTGGTATTCCCTCTTGACGGGGCTAGAGGAGATACCTATGGGCGGTGACCTGTCGGAGTTTGAGTGAAATATACCTAAGCTGGCAGGCCCAATATCAAAGAGAGAGTACGGATAGAAAACATCATTCCGGGAGGCCAAGATGGAAGATCACGATATCGAGCGAGGGCGCCCTCGCACAAGACGCCCCTTGAGAGGAGACGGACTCATCCCGGCCCAGAGCCACCAACTCCCCAATGAACCAAAAGCACCATCACCAACAACACAATCACAAACCCCCTCCGAAGGTGAAAAGAGCGAACATACCTCCTCAGACCCCGTCTTTGAGCCCATCCAGTCACCTCAACCCAACCACCGTTCCAGTCTCAACACTATACGAACAGCCAGGAATACAACCAGCATCCATCGCACTCCCTCCAGCAATGGCTACGGCTGCGACACCCCCCTCGACGAAGCCGACGCTACCCCAGACGGAAAAACCCCTCCTAATGGGTCACCCCCCCAGGAATCCGAGTCCGAGAAGGACCCCTTCCTCGTGACCTGGGACGGCGACGACGACCCCGACAACCCGCGCAACATGTCTACCGCCCGCAAGTGGGTGATCACTGGCATCGCTTGCTTCGGCGGTTTCGCCGTGTAAGTCCTCTACCCCCCCCCTCCTCCTAACCCCCACCTTACCCCCCCCCCCTTACCCCCAATACAAACAACCCCAGAAGCTAACCCCCCCCAGCACAAACGCCTCGGCAGTCTACACGTCGACCTACGCCTCCATGGCCAACTCGTTCCCCACGACGCGCCTCATCTCGACCATCGGCTTATCCTCCTTCGTCCTCGGCATCGCCCTCGGCCCGTTCTGGTCGCCGCTCGCCGAGTTCTACGGCCGGCGGCCCATCTACCTCGTCTCCTTCCTTTCCTTTCTCATCTTCCTCATCCCCTCGGCCGTCGCGCAAAACATCGAGACAATCATCGTGACGCGCTTCCTCCAGGGGCTCGCCGGGTCCGCCTTCCTCTCCGTGTCCGGCGGCACCGTCGGCGACCTCTTCTCGCGCGACGACATGCAGGCGCCCATGGCCCTCTTCACGCTGGCGCCCTTCGTGGGGCCGTCGACGGGCCCGCTGATCGGCGGGCTCGAGAACACCTTCCTGCCTAGCTGGCGGTGGACGCACTACATTGTGCTGATGGAGGCGGGCGTCATCCTGGCGGCCCTGTGGTTCTTTGTGCCCGAGACGTATCGTGGGTCCCCCCTCCTTTTCTACTCACGAGCAGCAACGCTGACAACCCCCCGGACCCCGTCCTCCTCGCCCACAAAGCCGCCCGCCTCCGCAAGTCGACCGGCGACCCGCGCCACCTGGCGCCCATGGAGACCGGTCCGCCGCGCTCCGTGCGGCAGACCATCAGTGTGTCGCTGCTGCGACCGCTGCAGATGCTCTACCACGAGCCCATGTGCCTGATCCTGGACCTATACTCGGCCGTGCTCCTCGGGCTGCTGTACCTCTTCTTCGGCGCGTTCCCGCTCATCTTTTCGACCAACCACGGCTTCAACCTCTGGCAGGTCGGGCTGACCTTCCTGGGCATCCTCGTGTCCATGCCGCTGGCGGCGCTGACGACGCCCTTTTGGCACCGGCTGCGCGGGCGGCTCGCCGAGCGCCGCGGCGGCCGCGAGGAGCCCGAGGACCAGCTGCCCATGGTCGTGCTCGGCGCGCCGCTCATCACGGGCGGGCTGTTCTGGTTCGGGTTCACGACGTATCCCCACATACATTGGATCGTGCCGATTCTCGGGTCGTTGGTGTTTGGCATAGGGTGAGTGGCCCTGGCCCCCCCCCTTTTTTTCGTCAGCCCCTTTTTCCTATTGTTTTTTTTTATGGGCGATCCGCTCGTTGGATAGGGGGACGGTCGTCAACCAGGGAAACCTGCGGCCAGTATGTCTTGTCCCACCACCCAGCGAATCAACAAGGCCCGAGCTGCCCTTGATCCTGGGCGAGACAAAGCCACCCTCCTCCTCCTCCTCTCAGCACATCATTGTCCGAGCAACTCGAGACGACCGCGACCCCCAGTGGCGGTAGTGTCTTGGTCTCGCGCACCACACAGAGAGACCGGAGAGATTTTGGGTTCAGGTGTCCGTGACCGGCCGGCCGCAGGCTGGGCCCGTCTTAGCGGCCGCTGCGGCCTCGCGAAACCTCCGGGGTCCGTTGTGATATGGTCGGGGGTATTATTTTGGGCACTTTGCCTTGTCTCTCCCGTCTTGTCAGGTCCGCCGCCGCCGCCGCCCCCCCCGGTGGTTCTTGGGGTGGGGGTGGTCCATGTCGCTGCCTTTGCCGCTGTCTTACCCAGACATTGGCTTTGCCTTCCCCCTGAGCAATATCTGCATATTCTCCGGTTTCTGCACAATGTGAGTAACCGGTCAACTGATTCTTTTTTCCTGCTTGCAGAACCATGCTGGCCTTCACCGGAATTTTTACCTTTTTGTAAGTGTAACGCCACCCCCCAATAGCTCGGTGTTCTGGGAAGCAGGCAGAGAGGGCCGGAGGGCAACACAAGCAAGAGAGGGCTGCAGGCCCACAGCCTCCCCCCCGGTCCGGCGCAGCGAGATTGGACCAAGAGCGAGCCGTATCATGTGCTGATTCCTTGGGTTCTGGTTAGAGTTGATGCATACCCGCGGTATGCCGCCAGCGCCTTGGCTGGGAACGCCCTTGTGCGATGCTCATTTGCAGGTACGTAATTCCATACGTCTCAGTGACACGGACAAAGTTTCCCCAGCACAGCCAGCGAGAGGCTATCGCTTCTACGATTTGCCTCTTTCTCTGCGCCGTCGTTCATGCTGACACGTGGGCCGTAAGCCGCCTTCCCGCTCTTTGGGATTCAGTTGTATGAGGGTCTGGGCTTCCAGTGGGCCACCGGACTGTTGGCGTTTGTTACCTTCGCCATGCTGCCGTTTCCCTACCTTTTCTTCAGGTACGGCAAGAGACTTCGATCAAGGAGTAGATACGCCAAGGTTACATAGGAGAGTGGGGGTACGCCCCCAGGTAGAGAAAAAGGGACCTCCCGTCGGTCCAGGGCGAACGGGACCAACCGGGGTGGCATTGCAACCCTGAAGCCGACCAGGGTAGGGAGTCAAGACCTGGTGTTCTGGATCTGCGGTGCTCCGTTCGAGCCTGGAGTGGGGGAGGGGGGTGGGAGAGGTCCAGGATGGGGATGGGGGCGGGCGTAGGAGGAGACCGCTAGCGGACGCGAAGCCCCCAAAGCATGACGGCGCATCTCGCGGAGTACCAGTAGCTATGTGTCTTGCTCCGAGGGGAGTGGAATGAGATGATCGATATCTTGGTGTCTAGGAGGCACCGCAGAAAAGGCAAATATGGGGGGGGGGAGGGGGGGGGCAAGACAGGACGAGGAGCCAGAAGGACGATCTGCAGCCATAACCGCATATGTGAAAGCATGCGCCCGTGGTGAGGAAGGATCGATGCCGTGCGTCTCTCGAAGCATACAAACGTCTGACATGGCGTCTTTCATGCTGGCAGAGCTGCCCATCTGGCTTCGGATCCGATGCGGTGAGGGGGTCGAGTTATGGAGAAGGCACTGCAGGTCTGAGGTTGCGTTGATGCCCGACTGACGCCTACAGCCCCTGAGACAGGGAACCAGGTAGTTGTCCCCGCAGGAGACATGAAGGAACGACGGTACTGAGATGCTGGCTGGCGGTGCTCAACAGACACTTGTGATGCGTGATATGCCGGACATTTCTATCCGATGCACCCCTGGCAAACCAGATGAACGGCAGAGGGGCGAGCATAGAGGTGGGGAGGTTGAACCTTATGGAGGCGAGTGTGGCTTGGGGATATGCTGGCACTGATCCGACGCGGCGCGGTGGACTGCGACCCGATGTTGACGCACATGTATCTGTGCTGTTACTGTTTCTGCTGACCACTGACAGCACCTCCTGAACGTCTACTTCATGCCTCCTCCCGCAGCTATTTGCCTTCTTTGTGGACATGTATAAGTCGTACTTAGGTAGATGCCGTCGAGGTGGTGCATGGAGCGAACTCGCTCCAGTTGCCAATGCCTCGTTCCAGAGTCGAGCAAATCAAGACATCAGAGCCAGGATGTCGTGTAATGTCTGCAATGGGGCGCCGGGCTTGGTGCACCGATCAGCGCCAGCACCAGGTCGTGGTGCGGGAGAACGGCGGATGGGCTAGGACGGCCCCCGACGAATGCTGGCCGAGACAGGACAACCTAGGAGGCGCCTTGTGACGAGGGGAGCCGGAGGGCTGTCTCATGACGCCGCCGGACGGGAGGTGTCTAGGTCACCAGTGACAGCACCAGGTCCACGGTCTCAGCGGACTAGAGACGAAAGTGAGGTTGGGAAAGCCCGGTGAGTCTGGCACTTGTCTGGCTCACTTGGAGTCGGTCTTGGGCTGGACCTGGACGATGGACGCTGGAGGAGGCTGCTCGGGAGTGTTGTGCTTCTGCGTGGCGCACGGGAAGGAAAGAAGAAAGCCCGCCTAAGCAAACCACCTCATGGCTCCTCATGGCTCCGGCAGGAGGCTGAACTGGAGCCGGGAGGCGGGGAGAGCGAGCCAAGGCGAGGACCTCTGGAGGCTTGGCTTGCTGGGCGGGTGAGACGACGGGAGCGAGGTGAGGGAGGTGACTCGCTGGGAGGGAGGGGAGAGGATTTGGAGCAGCCTGTAGACCGGACTCGGCGGCCATCGATCTGGTAGAGCCTGCCCGAGGGACTCCTGGAGGGCATCCAACCTGTGTACTGTGCGAGGAGCCCGGGATCTTTTGGATCTTCAAACAGCAGGAGGAGGCGTTGGTCATAGTTGAGTGACTTCCAGGTTGGTCTTGCGCTCACCGTCCCATCATCTTTCGGCATGAACGCAGGAGCATGGCAGGAGGACGCAATCATTGCTTTGCTCCTGCTGTTGCAGATGAGCAAACAATTCAATTCGTTTGTAGGCAAAGTGGACTCGGGATTCGGGAGAAACCACATGCTCCCCAGACTTTGGGTCGAGTGTACCTGGGCTTGGCGGGCATCTCCCTGCAAATTCTGCATATCCGTGCGTCCGCCAGAAGTACCATGTACCCAAACCTCGGCAAGGGAGCCGCACACGCCGCACTGGCAGTTCTTGCGCACTTGACTCGGCAAAGCGGATCCAAGCTCGAGCCAAGGCTGGGTCCCAGTGCAATTGCCATCACATCACCAAATCCTGGGGACTGCGACTTCACGCCGTGCCCGCTTCCCGTGCCGGGTCCTTTCCCTCCTCGAAGCCAGCAAAAACCCCGCAACCTAGAACTGGCAGTCGCAACCTGGAACTGGCAGTCGCAACTTGGGAGTCATGGAACACGCCTCAGCACCAGGTGCCCGCCTCTGCATCGCTGTACTATTGCGTGAACTCCAGCAAAACACGATCCATGGTGGATCGATCAATTGGCCCTCGCCCCAACAAACTCCCAGACCTGGACCTCCGGCCCGTGCTCGGCGCGCTGGCCAGCACAGTGCATCTCCAGATTGACGGCTGCCCAGACCCGGCCTGGAGTTTTGACGAACTTCCAACCCCACCAGCCCTCCTTCTTCCCCTGTGCCGCCTGAGTGGCAGTCCACTCCCCTCCAGATCGTCCAAAGTCTGCCCGTGGCTGTGAGGTCGTGCCCATTGCCAGTGCCTCTCCCGCCGGCAACCGCCTCCATCCGCCGCAATCGAGCAGCGCGCGCGCGCTGCGCCAATTCCAATTGTCTAAACATCAGACGACGCACACCGCCAACATCAGCAGAACAACTGCGACACGCGACGCAGGCAGCTTCCACGCTGGCGACGGTCGGCGACGTTCCACGCAGAGAGAGAGAGAGAGGGGTGCCGGGGAGGTCGAGAGCTTGTCGAAGAAGACGAAACCACCTGGTGCCGCCAACTCCCAGTTCCACCAGACGCCGCCGCCGTACGCCCCAACGACCAGCTCGCCTTGACGGCCAAGTTCCCATCTCAAGTGCCGTATCCGCAGCGGCGCCCATTCGCCCACACGGTGCGCTGAGAAGAAGGGCGGAGGAGCTGCGAGGCGTTGCCAAGCGCAGGCAAGCATCGAGAAACGGGTGGCTGCAGCGCCCAAGTCGCGACCTTCCTATCACCGTCCGCATCACCGGCCTCCAGAAAGTCCCAACTCTGTCCGCCAGCGAACCCTCCGCCGGATAGCGATAGTCCCTTATCCGCTGCACGCGTGACCCTACGCGCTCCTGCGACCAGCGACGCTCTCCCGTTGCGCCCTCAACACCAGCTTCTATTGATCCGCCCAGCGTGCTCGCATCGTCGCACAGCGACGCCTCTACGAACCGGCCCCGAGCCCATTGGCCGCCGCCGCCCCAAAACTGCTGGGAAATACGAGACATCCCGTTGGGCCTCGTCAGCTGGAGGAGGAGGATCACTGGGCCGTGGAGGATCACCATCCCATATTGCGGAAGCCCACAGCTTTAGAGCGAGCGAGCCCGGAGTACGCGCCCATACACGCCCAGCCCATCGACACCCACGGCGAAGGCGCGCGGTACCTACGTTGGACATCTGCCTGCTAGCCCTCCCTACGCGCGCCTGCCTCGCTACCCGGTTCCCTACCTAGCAGAGCCACCAAGCAGCCTCCACCCCCCCCTAGGTTCCTCCCCCCCCTCTCTCGAGATTGGAGGCTTGCCGGGGACGGACTCGCCACGCGCACAGCACATACCACCTACGTTGCGCTCCCGCCTGGCTTTAGGCTTGTCCCGCCAACAGGACCGGCAACTTGGCCCCAGCAGAGGGCGTCTTGCAGTGCCAATCACCCCTTGGTGCGGTGCCACGACGGTGGCCTGGTGCAGGAGGTTTCTGCCGTTCGCCCCCCCCCCCCCCCTCCCCTCTCTCCCGGTCCCGGTCCCGCCCCCTGACCCCCATCTCGAAGGGAACACCGGCCTCCCCTGTAGACAGTGGGTCCTGAGGAGTAGGTAGCTTCGGCCCTGCATTACCGCTCCCTCTTCCCCAGACAAGCTTCCCGTTAGGCGACGCGCCTGTATATATAAAGTGCGGCCAAGATGCCGGACACCGCTGAGCCTTCCGAGATGGAAGTCTCCGGGATCATGTCCGACAGTGACAACGAGTACGACGATATCGACGGACACATCAAGGACGACGAGGACGACAAGATGGCAGACCAAAACGCCGCCTCCGATGGTGTTGACGCGAACGGCGAACCCAAGAAGAAGTACGATCCCAAGGACCCCCTTCGACCAAGGAGGAAAAAGGCCCGGAGAGCTTGCTTTGCCTGCCAAAGAGCCCACTTGACCTGCGGTAAGCCTTCTGTTCTCCTTCTCCACCATCTCTGGACCTAGGACAGCTCCCTCCGGTGTTGGCCATCTTCCCCCTGAGATCATCTGGAGCACTTCACCCTGCCTATTGGAGGGCTTCCCTACTGACTACCTCGTAGGAGACGAGAGGCCGTGTCAGAGGTGTATCAAGCGCGGGTTGGCCGAAGCTTGTCAGGACGGTGTTCGGAAAAAGGCCAAATACCTTCACGACGCCCCCGTCGAGGCGCTCAGGCCGGTACTGGGCCCAAACTACGACCCCAACGCACCGGCGCTCAGGCCAAACGGGCACCGGCACCATTCCAACTCGGGTTCCGACGTGTCCACGGTCGGAACCTTCTTCTCCCAGCCAAGCTCCCAGTTTCCCGTGTTCTCGTCGCAGCAGCCTTCCATGGGGCCGCTAGCTGAGCCCATGCCGTTTGGAGGCCAACAGTCACCCGTCTCACCCACGTTCCAGGGACCGGGGAGCTCGCTGGTGGGTGCCATGGGGCTGCCTCAAGTCTCTAGCCCGATGGCAGGATTCGCACCGCCGCTGTTCGATCCATCATACCTCAACTTCAACCTCGAGGGGCTCAACTTTGGCAGCCAATACGGAGCCATGGAGTTTGGGATGCTGGGGCACATGTCGTCGGGGGCTGCTGAGACACCCCCGCGGGATCCTTCTCTTCCCCAACAAGAGAATGGGGAGATGTACGGTCCGCCTGGGGTATATGGCAACGGGCTTGGCCAGTTCGACAAGCCCACCTATGACAACAACCTGATGAATGATTACCTTGGCTTAGGTCCGAGCCCGAATGGGATATACCCACAGGGAAATCTCCAACACGGGCTTCCTCACGCCTACGCCATCGCCGCCGGCCCGACAAGCCTGCAGAGCCCGAGCACGGAGAACAACAGCCCGCAGCCCACACACCATGGCCTCGACGGGTCTCCTACGGTTCCTACGTACGGGTCTGCCATGGGCCCGGGGCCGCACCAGCAGACATCGCTGCCTCGACCAAGACCAAAGACGCCAGCTCTGGCGCGGTTGGGCCAACAGTCGGTCCTGGGAAAGCGAGCCCGCGATCCGTCATACATCTACGAGACGGTAAAGGAACCCTTCCCCTATGTCCAAAGCTTCCACCGAGTCATCAAAATGCTCAAGGCGAGATTCTCAAAAGAAAAGGTGACACGTATCGCCAAGGCCATGGGCGCGATCCGCCCGTCCTTCATCTCGTGCACCAAGACGCTCAATCGGGCAGACCTCATCTTCATGGAGAAGAGCTTCCAGCGAGCCTTGTTCGAGTACGAGGAGTTTATGCACCAGTGCTCCAGCCCTGCACTGGTCTGTCGCCGCACAGGCGAGGTGGCCGGCGTCAACAAGGAATTCACCGCGCTCACGGGTTGGACCAAGGACATCTTGCTTGGGAAGGAGATCAATCTCAACATTAACATGGGCGCGATGGTCAGTTCCTCGGACTCGTCGACGAGCAGGCCCGGGACGACGCCTGTTCTCGACAGCCTGGACGCGGCCGGGCCGGCAGAGGGAAAGCAGCAACCAGTATTCCTCTTTGAGCTCCTGGACGACGACAGCGTCATCGACTTTTACGAAGACTATGCGCAGCTAGCTTTCAACAACAGCCGCGGAAAGGTGGTCAAGAAGTGTCGTCTCCTAAAGTACCGGACCAAGGAGAGCATCGAGGGAGGCGGCGACGTCCAGGATCCCACCCCTCAAAGGGATTTCCGGAATAGCATCCTGAGCAACCGTGTGGCCAAGATTGACGGCGAGCACGGGATCTCCAGGCTGGAAAAGGGCGGCAAGCTGGAGTGCACATATACGTGGGTCATCAAGAGGGACACATTCGATATCCCGATGATTATCATCATCAATGCAAGTCTGCCCCTTTTGATGTCGTTTGCGATGCAGGTACTGACTGGTGGCCTCGACAGTTTCTCCCCAGCTACTGGAAGGACCACAACCAACTGGCTGTGTAGGACACAACGTTTTTGTCTGGATATGGGATCAGGAGAGGAAAATGGGAATTAGGTTTGCAGGTGCTGGGGCATCAAGCACGGGAGTTTGGTCAGAAAATACCTTTGGGGTTTGGCTTGCAACGATAGATACCTACCTCTCTTCCCGCCTGGGCAGATTGGTTCGAGGAGCGATTTTCGGTTTCTTGTTCCGCATTTCACGACCTGGCCGTGTGTCACGCGTCACGAGGCCGCATAGGGTGTAGCTGATATTGACGAGCATTTGATGAGCGCATGCTGCGTGTAACCTTCACCGTGTGTGTGTGTCTCTTGTGAGAGCCACTCCCAAGTCAGCTAAAGACTAAAATTCGCTCGCTCTGCAGTCTCACTGCCATTTACAGGCGAGCATCCGCACCCTCCAAACCCCGTTCCAACTCTCATTTCACCTCCTCTCCCCCTTCCCCTTCTTGTTTCCCTCCCCTTTGCGCCACCTCCACCCGCTCCCCCTCCTCCAAGTCCCTCAACAACCACCCACAATCCAACTCCCCCCCCTCGGCCACCTCCCTCGGCCGCCACCCGTCCCGCGCCAGACTATTCCTCGCCACCTCGCAATCCACCTTGATATCTGCAATCAGCGCCTCCACCCCCGCATAGTCCAGCTCGTCCCGTATGAACCCCACCAACAACAACCGCATCGGCACCCCGTAGAAATCCGCCCCGAACCCGTGCAGCACGTGCACCTCGGCGCTGCGCGTCGCGTTCTTGAAGAAGGGGTTGTACCCGATCGACATGACCATGGGGAAGAGGGAGAACTCGGTGGCGTCGCTGGCCGGCCGCCGGTCCGGGTGCGAGGCCGGGAGGAGGAGGGACGCCCAGCCGAAGTAGACACCCGACGGGATCGTGGCGATCCACGGGGTCGCCGGGGTGTCGACGGGGAGGTTGGCCGTCGGGATGCCGAGCGAGGAGGAGCCGCGGCCGAAGCCGGGGATCACGGGGCCCGAGAGGCGGAGGGGGTACGGCGGGGAGGGGCCGGAGGGCGGGCCGGTGATGAGGGGGCGGGGGGACATGGTCGTGCGATGGCGCTGCGCGCGGGGGCAGGGGGGTGGGTTCCGTCGGTCGTTAGGATCCGGGTGGCGGTGGTGGTTTTTTTCTGGCGTATATGCGGTGGAGGGTGAGATCGGTTGGCGTGGTTTTGCTGTTGCACGGTAAGGGGGGAGAGGGGGTTGTGTGACGTGAGCTGTCCCCTTCTTTTATTGAGTTGGTAGGTGGTGGTAATGAGGGAAATGTTGGAGGAGGAGGAACTCAATGTGTCGCATCGTGCAATCATCAGAGGGGTTAGTGGGGTACGGCTGCGGCGCGGTACGGCGGGTGATGGGTGAGATGCGATGCCCGATTTAACTCGGCATTAGATGAATCCCGGGAGCCGGGGCTTATGTTGTTGAAGTGCGTCGAGGATTACTCATCTCAATGTGCTGTGGAGACGATGTAAGACGTCTTGTTTTGTTTTGGACGAAAAAGTAAGCTTTTCCTTTTCATCCTGAAAACGTGTTTGGTGAGTCTCGCATGCATTCACCAGAGGTTGAGGAAAGACGCGGGTTGTCCTGCGATGGGATGGCGGAGTGATATGAAAATCAGGGAGTGATGGATTCATAGTATGTGCCCCTTTTCCTGCTTCCTTCCTCTTACCTGGATCAGAGTAGCAGAGTGAAGAGCTGACATTGAGTTTAGTATTAAGACATAAACCCAACAATGAAATACATTATCATACCCAGCAATCAGCATGTATCCAAACCCGGTTCTCCCACACTCTTATACCCTCTGCTTTGCATCCACCTTGTCCGCCTCTCCCATCTTCCCCATCTCTGAAATCTCCAGTCCCTCAATCACCCAATATTTGGCCGGCGCCCGCCCAGCAGCGGCCATCTCCGCCGCCCGGACTGCCGCCCTTCCAATGATCTCCCCGTCCTGCGACCACGTATCCATGGTCCGCTGCCCGAAAACCTTGCCAACGAGCCGCGAAACCCCCACCATCAGCCCCAGGCCTGCCCTCCCGACCTCACGCTCGCCCTTGATGAGGCCCGGCTTGAGAATCACGGCGTGGTCGAACCCGGCCTCCTTGATGGCGTCCTCGACGCCGTTCTTCATGCGCGCGTAGGGAGTCACCGAAAAGGGTAGACCGCGCGTGCCGCCGCTCGAGATGAACACAAACGTCGACACGTCGCCGCGCGCCTTGGCGGCCTTGACAATGTCGACGTTGAGGTCGTGGTCAATCTTCCACTGGTTGGCAAGGCTACCGGCCGCCGCACGCGTCGTGCCGAGGGCCGAGTACACCGTGGTCGGAGGGGGTGTGAGGGCGGCGAGCTTAGCGGGCCATTGCGACGAGTCGGGCTCGACAGTGGCTTGGAGCTTGGGGGAAGGGGCGGCCTTGGGGGCGCGGCGCGAGATGGTTTGCACGGTGGAGGCGGAGTCGCTGGCGAGGAGGGTCGCGAAGATGTGGTGGCCGACCAGGCCGGTGCAGCCGAAGACGGCGGAGGTGGACATTGTGGCGATGGTGAGGATGGAGATTGGCGGACGATGGTGTGTGGGGTGGGAGAGGGGAGTTGAAGAATGGGACCTCTTGAGGACCTCAAGAGTTGATGCCGTTGGGGTTCTGGGAAAGTTCAATGCGATGGGTGGGGACTCTCGCACTAGGACAATAGAATAGGGGTCAAGACTCGGCACAGAGACGACAGACTCAAGCAGCGTTTTTACACAGAACGGAGCACGCGACGAGGGAACACCAAACAGCTGGTCTGGTTATATATGGATTTTCCTCGAGTATCTATGGACGTTGGCAGTTCCAATGGCGAACTAGTCGCCTTGAGCAAAGGAATGAAAAAAAAGTATGCGGTTCGATGCCTGGAACACAGTCCCTTCGAGCCCGTCGCGGTCAAAAGGTCTTTCCGTCCCCGCTTCCCGTCCCAAGAAGCTCCTCGGCAAAGTCTCCGAGCGACAAAGACACCAATTTGCCCTGGGCCGAAACCTGTTCGTGTCTAGTAAACTCCGTACACAAGAAACATGGTACTCACTCCGCGACTAAATGGTGGATTTTGGGGAAAACTCCGTCGGGGCTGTGGCTAAGAACAGCTCCGATGTTGACTGAACATTCGCATTCTATACGCACATGGCAGTGAAATCCCGAACCAACGTCATCAATGCACAGCCCGAACGCGAAAGGGTTTAAACGATGATACCCCTAACCCCGAAAACTCGATAAGATAAACACTTTTCGCCTGTGACGGAACCCTCTCTGCCCCGCAAAAAAACGGAAAATACTCCGCTTAAAAAAACAACCCCTCCACCGAGCCAGCAACCGACCCTCGAGCAGCAAGACTGGAACCATATGCGCTCGTGAACCACGAATTGGAACCCAACCTCGTTCACCACCAAAACCCATCATGGCCAGCAGAGAACCACCCTCCCAGGGTACTTCCCCCCCCCTCCCCCTCTTCCCCCTTTCCCCCCCAGAACTAACCCACCCCCCCAGCGACCTGCCAATCCTCCTTCGAGCAAGGCGTCGCCCTCGCCCTGCACCTATGGCCAGCCCTCACCCTCGCCGTGCAAAGCAACTGGGGCGGGTCCGACTCGGAGGACAAGCGCGCGTGGTTCGCCGGCGCCATCGTCGACCTCTTCCCCGACCTCGGCTCCAAACCCGCCGCCGCGCCGAACCCCACCCCCAAGCCGACCATCACCATCGCCACACAGCAGCAGCAGCCAAAACCCACGACCACGGCCGGGACGGTACCAGACGACGGCGACGACGGCGAGCCCGACGCCCTCGACGTCGAGACGGTCCTCCTGCAGGTCATGCTCGACGAGTTCGAAGTCAACGTCGACGACGACTCGGCGTACGAGGTGGCCGAGCAGATTGTGCGGGTGCGGGCCGAGTGCGCGCGCGGCAGGTTTGACGGTGAGCTGGCGGGGCTGCAGCGGCGGTTCGACGCGCGCGGGGGTGCCAAGGTGGTGGGCGTGTTCAAGAAGGGGGAGGACGAGGACGCCGAGACGGACTGGGACACGGACGACGAGGACGAAGAGGACGAGGGGGACAGCGACGACGGGGATGTGCCCATGGGGGATGCGCCGCCGAAAAAGGAAAAAGAGGAGCCCGAGGTGGACGACGAGGGGTTTACCAAGGTGTCGAGGCGGAAGAGGTAGATGCTGGGGTGAGTTCATGCGGAACAGGGAGTGTCACGGAACGCTGGGGAATACGCAGTCGTGGGACAGAACCTACGGATATGTGTACAGGGGATGGGGAGGCGGTGATAATCATCACACCTGCCTGTGGCGGAAGAAAGCCCGCTGCTATGATACGAATGCGACCGCAATAAACGCCAACGAACCAAGCGAATCACCCACCGAAAACCGACTCTGTCAAACACAAACCGTCGGACGCGAGGCCGGGTCCTACTTATTCCCAGTCCTCCTCTTCACTGTCATCCTCGTCCTCGTCGCTGCTCTCCTCGTCGCTATCCTCATCGCTGTCCTCCTCTTTCTGCGCGTCCTTGGGGCTGTTGGGGGCCTGGCTGGGCGTTTGGCTGGGCGCTTGGCTGGGTGCCTGACTGGGAAGTCCCGAGCGGGCTCCGACGACGTCATAGCTCGCCTCGCTGTCGGCCTGGGACTTTTCGTCGTTGGACTTGCGGGGT
Organism: Schizothecium vesticola; assembly: GCA_030549215.1. Lineage (NCBI taxonomy): Eukaryota > Fungi > Ascomycota > Sordariomycetes > Sordariales > Schizotheciaceae > Schizothecium > Schizothecium vesticola. The sequence continues at coordinate 2,036,600 of JAUKUD010000005.1, read as the reverse complement.
TCCGAGGGTTTCAGGGGCGCGGGCACCGGATTCGTTGCAGGGTGGAGAGTTGTCGAAGATGCGCTCGAGCCGGGTCGCTTTGGCGCGACGGTCTTGCTGTTGCCCGGGACTGTCTCATCGTCCGAGTCCTCGCCCCATCCGACCTCCTCCTCAGCCGAAGCAGCTGTGCGGCGCGTTAGCATCGTCCAAATCTAGACAGCCACATAGACCTTTCACCTACCCTTGAGCAAATCCCTCCTCCTTGCCTCTGCCGTTTCAATGCCGTGTCGGAGGAAGTAGTACCTCTTCCAGAAATCTGCGTACGGCACCCGATCCGGCACCAGCTTCTCCATGGTCTTCCTCAGCTCGGGGTATTTGGCGAGGTCGCCCGCAATGTCGTCCGTCTTCTCGTCAACGCTAAAGTCTTTGTACCACGCCTCGTACTCGGGCCCGACCGCGTCCTTGGTGAAGCTCTCGGCGTTGGTGTGAATGACATGCAGCTGCGCATCGAACCGCGACGTGTGGATCACGCGCTTGCCCTGCGCGTCCTTGCTCTCAAATAGCACGTTGGCGCCCTCCTCGCCGCTGGCCCCGGCCGTCGGCGGCGCAATCTTGATGGCGTCTGCGAGAAAGTCGCGGAGGTTCGACCCAAACCGCAACAGCGCCTCGTCGGCCGCGTCCTCAGCCTTTTGGAGGTCCTTCAACCGCTTGGTTGCCTCGCCCCGCAGGCGTGACAGCACCGTCTCGGACTCTTTGATGGCATCGTCCGAAGAGAGCTCGCCGCGGGCTGTTGTGGCGGTCGGGGTCGTGCTCGCGTTCGTCGCCGTGTCGGAGGCGGGGGCGGTCACGATAGGAGGGACGATGGACAGGGACAGGCCTCGGGTGCGGCTGATGATGGAGGCGCCGAGGTCAGAGAGGCCGCGGGTGGCATCTTGGCCGACGGCCGTGAGCTCCTGCTGGGCTTCGCGGTAGACGGATTCGCCCTGGAGTTGGTGGTCGTGGTGGTGAGTCTACGCCGCGGGGCCTTGGGCGCGGGGCAAATGAAAAGGCGGGGGAGGGACCAACCTGCTTGACGACGCTGCCAAAGAAGCCGCCGATCCTGGCGCCCCAGGGGCTGTTGGAGATGGCACGGTAGGCGTCCTGGATCTCGGCGTTGAGGGTCGCGGGCTGGGCGGGCTGGTTGCTGTCGGTGGACGAGGAGGCCCGGTTGGGTTGGGTCGTCGCCTCCTCGGTGAAGGACTCCTGCAGGTGGTCGTAGGCGATGTCCATGGTGTCTAGGAGAGCTGCCCGAGGGTGTCGGGCGATGGCAGGTGGATGATGATGGCTCCGATTCAAAGAGCTTGCCGGCAGCTGTCGGTGAGTATCGTGGCGTGGGGGTGTTTGCACACGGCAGCCGGTGTCGTCACATCAGTCTCATGGACGGTTTGTTTAAGGTTGCCCAATGCTCCCCGAGCCGACGACAGCGCCAGCCATCTTTGAGGGGGTGCATGCGGGGGCGGCGTGGCCAGCGTCGCCGGCCATTGGACACGCACGGGCCAAGACCTCCTGTCTCGAGCCGGCAGCGTTGGCACAACATTTTGGAGCTGAAATAAGGTTGCATATGGACGACAGGACATCTGAAGAAGTGGCTTGTTGCAGATGGGCAATGTGTGAGTTTATGGTGAGCATTGACCGACCATGTGCTGGCCGCCGGGCGTCTGCAGCGGCATGGGCCGTCTCTGCGACTTGACCCCTCGGCCAAAAGTCCAGCTTCTTGTCCTCACTCACCAGTGCAAGGACGGATCTGCAGCCCTCTGCAAGCCCATTCTCCAGCCTCGATCTTACGCTGTATCTGACGGTGGTATATCCTGCTATGAGAACAGGAACATACAGACCTGCTGTTTGGGAGTCACAGAACTCCTCCTTATCTTTGACTTCTTGGTGCGCCGATAACACGACGGGCTCAATGCCGAAAAGCAGACCCTTACTCAGCCCCTATTTCCGCTGATTCTGGATGGGATAATGCAGAGCTCCTCAATCCGCCGGTAGTTCCACCTCGTGACGATGAATTGCTCGCAAGATGTTTAGAGTACAAGTATGGTGGGTAAGTAGTTTGTTTCATAGAAGGGGTGGGTTTCCGGTCTGACTCTTCCTCGGACTTATCGCCACCGATAACTGCGAGGAAGCCCCTCCGATACCGTATCCGGCCCGCTTCCGGGCGCACGGGCATCAACGACGTGACCCTGCCACTGGCCTGCCTGGCCTGCCAGCGGACGTTCCTGGTGCTTCGATGCCGCTGACAAATGGACTTCTGCCGGCCCCTCGTCTCATCGCCTTGTGCCCTTCGTCTGACACCTCACTCCACGTCCTGTTCACCTCACCACGAGTCCACTCCGCGCAAGCAGACCCCATCCCACCGCGTCCCAGAAAAGGTACAAACCGTGCCTACAGCTCGCCTCAACGTGGCCAGAACCTGGAGTGTCAGGTGAGTAAGACGGGCAGCCTCGCCGCAGGATTCAGGCCAAAAGGCAGCAGCTTTTTTTTGCTCAATCCCTTCAACCCAACCCATTCATCCCACGATCCCCCTCCCATACGCTTACGTCCTTGGCCCCTGGGAGGCGATTTCTTTCAACCAGCGTGGTCGAATTGGTGCCTCCCCCTACACCAGCGTCTTGTGTTTCCTATGTGACCACTTCTTCAGAATACACCATCTTCGTCTTCCACATTTTTTGTGTGCTTGCCTCTGTCGCCCAGCCCTCCCTCCTGAATACCCCGCGGTGGCGGTTGGCCGAGTCTGTCTTCTGCCCGGTGTCCACGCATCGTCATCCACCTGCATCCCACACAAAGAACCCTTCTGATCTCAATCAGTCTCAAGGCGGAGATTCCTTCCGATATCAATCAGTCCGACACGGCATACTCCTGACGTCTACCGCGATCGCGCATGTCAGCCATGATGGCGTCGTCGAACAACCAGTTTTTCAACCTCCCGGCGCTCACGCCCGAGCAAGAGCAGCAGTTGTTCAGCGTAATCGCCGCTCGCCAGGCTGGGCCTTACACCTCTCATAACACGCCCAGTGGACTCCCTCCGACCTCGCGAAGCCTGCAGTCATACAATACGTCTCCCGCACAGAACTCATTCTACGATACGTCCCCGGCTCAGGGCTATGGCAACATGAGCAGCTTTCAGAACAGCCCTGATCTAGACAACGAAAATGACTATGGTGGTGGCGACTCGGGCGCCGAGCCTCTTCACAACGATACCACCTTGATTGGTGGCCACACCCGATCGTCCCGGAGCAGCACCCGCTCGGCGTCGGATGAAGTGGAAAATGCCGACAAGCGAAGACACCCGGACGATGAGGATGATGAGGACGGCAACGATGCGAAGCGGAGAGAGCCCGGCGAGAAAACAGCCAAGAAGCCAGGGAGGAAGCCGATTCTGACGGAGCCAACCTCGGTAGGTTCTGCGCAAGGCGTGCATCGACTGGGCGGACCATCGTCCACTAACATCGTTCAACAGAAGCGCAAGGCCCAGAACCGCGCAGCCCAGCGAGCGTTCCGGGAGCGCAAGGAAAGGCACGTCAAAGATCTCGAGACCAAGGTCGAGGAACTCGAGAAAGCCTTGAAGAACCAGGAGCAGTCCGCGAACCACAAAATCGAGAACTATGCCGCCGAGGTCGAGAAGCTGAAGCTTGAGTTGAACGTGTACAAGAGCAAGGTTATGGCACCATTCAACAGCCGACCGGTCGTTACCAGCCGGGTGCCATTCGGGGCTCCCCTCACGAACAACATCAACGATGTCAACTTCGAGTTCAAGTTTCCCAAGTTTGGTGCTTATGGAACCCCACAGCACAATTATTCGCAGTCGGCCTCCACGGCCCCGAAGCAGGGCAGTCAGGATAAGTCGAGCCTCGCGGAGCAGCCTCAAAGCATCAGTGGCCTTACCGGGACACCCCTTTTCTCGATGGATAGTCAACCCGAGAATGACTTGCCTATTTCCCCGGACGCCTTCTTCCCTGCGCCGTCTCCCACACAGTTCAATACTACCAGCTCTTCGAGGCACAACAGTGCAGAGTCTCAATTCAGCCCCGACTCCCACTTCAGCCTGGTCGGCCTCGCGTCAACAACCTCGCCTTCGGCTTCTTCACAGTCCAATATGGGCGGTGGTCCTAGCTCCTCCTGCGGGACGTCTCCTGAGCCTTTTACTCAGTCCCCCAAGGCTTACAAGCCTATTGATACATTGACAATCATCGGAGAGGAACAGCCGAGCCACGATTCATTCTCCGGTAAGAAGAAACGCTATTTGTTTATTCAACCATCACTCTACTAGAAAGCCCTTCGTCGTTGCTTCTCCCGCCCTTTGGTGTTGCCATTTCCTCTTTCGCATCTTACAGGAATGCGGCCAAGCAATTGTCGGGCTAACATATCTGCAGACTACGACCAAGGCAACGCAGGTATCAGTGACTTAAACTGGCCCGAGAATTTCGAGTTCAAGGGACTCGAGGACATGGACTTCAGCAATTTCAGCAATTTCAGCAGCTACCGCGACCCATCAACCAACTTCCTGGTTGGGGGCGGCGTCGACAATTTCTTCTTTGACGATGCCTATAACAACCTGGACCTTTCCATTCCGACAAACAGTCCGCAAACCGATGGCGTTGCCCACAAGAAGAACCTGATTGCCGAGATCGATGCGGCCAAGGAAGCAGATGAGGTCGACAGCAATGGCAAGGAGATAAGTTGCGCCTCGATATGGTACGGTTCAGTCTTTGCACGTGCTTCACCGGCCTACACTGACAGCTTCGACAGGGAGAAACTCGCCAGCTGTGAGAAGGCGAAGAACGCCGACTTTGATCTCGACGGACTGTGCAAGGACCTCAGTTCGAAGGCCAAGTGCTCCGGCACGGGGGAAGGGACCACGGTGGTTGACCAGAAATCGTTCAGGGAGGTGATGAAGAAGTATCTGGGTGACGACTGTGGGGAGAAGTTTGGGGACGACTTTGCGAAACGGTCTGCCAAACAGTCATGAGAATTTTTTTACGACTCGGCGGAATCTGTAGGCTGGATGTATCGGTTACATGGAGTTTGGGGCTGGTCTTCTTTTGGGTCGAAATAGCAAGAAGCTTGTTCGGGAGCACCCTCACACATGAATAGTTTGGTTACTGGTACTTTACGGTAGAGGGGCTTATGAGGGATGAAGGAGCGGGCGTTGAATGGGGGGAATGTTGAAGCGTTGCATTAACTACTAACTGTGCTGCTGAAGACATGTGGCAAGTCAAAAGCGGGTCAAGGAATTGGGCTAAATATTTACAAAGACTATTCATATGGCCGCGTACCAAGTGCAGTAGCTGAATGAGTAGTACCTGGGAGCATTGACATGTTCTGTCTGGACCGTCTACTGACTGTCTTCAATGTTGTCACCACCCAGGTGCGGCCGCATGTCGGCCACGGATGGCTCTGTCACCTCTATCCGCGTCTTCCTTCTCCGTATTAAATGGTCATAGGCATCGGCCGCCGCATCTTCCCTATCATCTATGACCAGTCCCGCCCGGAGTCTGCTACCAAGGTCGTACCAAGGCACGGCGAACCAAACAATCCAACGCCATCCTCAAACACCCTAGCACACACACCCATATCACAGGCCAAGGGGAAGTAATAAGAAATCCAGACAATTAAAAAAAGAAGGAAACCAACCAAAACAAGACGATGATAGATGATGATGATGCAAAGATTAATAAGAGAGGATATGTGACATGACATGTTTAAAAAAAAAGCCAGACCCTCCCGCCCCAAAGACCGACGTCGCCGCTCAGACGGACAGACGTACATGATGATGCCCATCCTCCTTTCCGCTTGTATCTCAACACACGCACATACGCACACATACACGCACACACATAAAAATGCTACTGCTGCTTGCTTGCTTCCCCTCTGCCTGTATCTGCATCTGTTCTCCCCACTCGTGTTTGGTATATAGATGCCATGCTTCGCTTCCTTCCATTATTCCTACAATTGTAGTCGTCGTCCAGATCCTCGGGGTGTGTGCGTGCGCGCGGCGTAGCCGGGTGGGCGCTTCCGGGAAGTCGTGAATCATGCGTTGCTCGTTACTTCTAACCGACGCCCCCTATTGTAATGTTTGTTGGCGGGGCAACGCGACGCTGGCATTCATTGTACCCTAGCCTTGGAGCTGGTATTGCCAGACCGGTGTCAAGGCCCGTCATCGGTCGTCGAAGCGACCATGATTGCAGGGCATCAGCCAGCGCGCGCCACACCCCCTCGGCGCAAAGGCAGAGAGTCCAACGTGTGCTCGACATCCCCATCTTCTCACCCGATGACAACGCGGGCCCCCTCTTTCCCGAGAACACCTCGTTCCTTGGGCTTGGGACTGTGGGCGCGGCCCTTCTTTCGGTTGAGGAACCCAAAAACACCGCCCGAGCCCTCGGGCTTCCCGTTGATGTCGTTGTTGACACCGCTCGCGTCCGTTGGGAGGGTTGCGTCCTGGCGAGCCAACTCGCTCCAGCTGCTCCCGCCGTCCAGCGTCACTTGCATGCCACCGGTTGGACTCCCAACCATCATGGGCGCCCCGCTCCTTCCAGTCCGGCCCGTGTTCGTGTAGGATTGCGGGTATGGGGGCAGCGGCGGCGGCCGTCCTGGGGCCGCTCCTCGTCGGTGGCTGCTTGTTGGTCGTTGCACCTTGGATACGCTCGATGGGCTGGTGCCCGGCTCGGCCGCAGACGAGCCGTCTGGGGCTGGGGCGGTGCCGTTGGGGATTGCCTTGGACGGGGCGGCAGTTGACCCCTCGGTAGTCAGCGCTTGTCCTTGCGGCCCGGCCTCGACACCATTGACGCCAATCTCAGCACCAGTGATTCTGTGTAACGGTCAGGAACTATTCATTGGGCAGCAGGCGGGCCAGGACTCACTTCTTGTACGCGACCACCGTATAGTCAAAGGGCCGGAAGTCGGTTTCAATCATGCGGTAGAGTTCGTCCTCTCGAATTTCCTTGTCCGTGGCGTCGTCCTTCAACCTATCCCGGGGCTTTTGTCTCCGGGCCCGCGCCTCAAGTGGCGCCTCCTCCAGCAGCAACTCCTCAAGGTCGTAGGTGGCGTCAAAGTTGGTCTTTTCCGACGACGGGATGAACACGGGCTCGATTTCTTTCCTTTCCAGCGCCTCAAAGTCAAGGACCCTGAAGAATTCGTGCTGCGTGAAGCTCTCCCACGTGCGGCCCATTCGCTTGTCGGGGTTGAGTTCGAGCGCAGCCTGGATCGCATAAAGGCAGAGGTAGGAGACGGGCGGGTTGGTGATGGGATACTTTGTCTTTCCGGCTTGGATGACGGTGCTCAGGGACGACTCCGAGTTGCCCTCGAATGGTCTCTGTGCTCGAGTCAGCTCTGCTCTCCCTGGTTGGCCGTCGCAAGAAGCCACCTCCACACCCACACGGCAGCGCCCGTCATGTTTCACGGGAGCCCGCGACCATCGGCACATGGGCAGGACGAACCTTGTTGTAAATGCACTCGTAAAACAAGACGCCCAACGACCACCAATCGGCACGGACATCATAACCGTGCCCTGCGTACACTTCTGGCGCCAGGTACGCCAATGTGCCGGATTTGCTCGTGAGCACCTTTCCAGGTACAATGTCAGAGGCCACGTTCTAGTGATGCTGTGTTAGCTGCACGTCATCCGAATGGTGGGAGATCGGCGGGCTCACGAAATCTGTCAAATGGACGTGCCCGTCCGCGTCGAGAAGCACATTGTCAGGCTTCACGTCGCGGTGGACGATATTTTGGGCATGGACGTATTTCAGGGCGCACCCGAGCTCCGAGATCCAAAACCTGACCGCGTCTTCGGTAAATGTCTTTCTCGAGATGTGGAACCGCAAATCGCCGCCGCTCATGAGATCGACCACCAAGTACCTGTTCACCTGTCAGCCCGGTCACGACCATGCCTCGCAGATTGGCGTCGCACGCACATGTACTCGATATCCTGGAAGCTGTATCGCAAGTTGCAAATGAATGGGTGGTTGACATGTTCGAGCATCCGCCGCTCGCGAATGATATTTCGGACGCTCTCGGATCGCACAACTAGAGCCGACAGTCTGTTAGCCACAACCCACACACGGGAGCAGGTCCGCTCCCAATTCCACGACAGACGGGGGCGACAACATGCCTTCATCTTTCCGTATGTACTTGAGGGCAAACGACAGGCCGGTGTCCTTCCTCTCGACGATTCGGACCTTGCCAAAGGCGCCTCTGCCCACGACACGCAGCAGACGAAAATGGTTGAGGTTTGCTATGGGCGGTCCGTCAGCAAACTGCATTTTGGGAAAATTCGGTGGGTCCCTGAGGGCGCGGATTTTGACTAACTCTCGCCCTCGAACTCGACGGGCTTTCCCTGGCTGTTGCCCATGGCTGCTGCGACTTTCTGCTCGTGGGGCTCTCGGCGAAGAAGCGCAAGCGGACTTCGAAATCAGGCTCCCGAGCAGCGAATTAACATTATAGTCTGCGAAGACGCGGAAAACTTGGAATCGACCGGGGAAGTGGAGGCAAAAATCGGTCGGTCGGTTGGGGCCGGGCTGGGCGAGGAACGAACTGGCGGGCAGGCGGGCGTGTTCAGCTAGGCAAATGCCCCAGATCGACAATTATGGGGGGTGGTTGGGAGGAGAGTGGTCTCGATAGATCGTGGGAAGGCGCCGAGTAATGTTTCACCGCATTCCGCTGTGCGAGCAAACGTGCAGGACGGAATCTTGGAGGGCGGTGGGAGTGGTTGTGGACTCTGGAGGGCGACGACGGTGAGCGGTGGGCTCTTGTCGAGCTGGGTCCGTTCTTGGTGGTGTGGTGGGAACTGAGGGGTATCAAAAGCAGGCTGGGCTGGCAAGCCAGAGGACAATCAATGGAGAATGAAAATGGGGAGGGGGGGCGTGAGTCGCGAATGAAGCAGACCAGACGGGGAGCGGTGGGCACGGCTGGAGCGGGAGTGGGGGAGGATGGAGGCGATGGAAAGGGCCCAGAACGTCGGGTCAAGAGCAAAAAGGGGCGACGAAGGAGGGACGCCTTGGTTCCCGCGAGAAGCCGTGAGGGTTGGGATAAGGGGAAAAAGGACCCAAGACTGGACAGGCTGACGAGGAGACAGGAGGTGGTCCGTGGAGGAGAGGTGGAGCTGGGTGGACGCTGGAAGCCGAAGGTGTGCCGGCGGGCAGCAGCGTCAGCGTGGGTTTGGGGTGCCAAGGCCCTGGGACAAGGGGTGTGACCGCCGCTATTTCGACAATCTTGACAAAGAGCACCAAGCACCGAACCTTGACCCTCACATTGAGAATCAGGGCCAATCCAGAGAAGTCAAAGGGAGCCGCAGGGCCGGGAGGCAGCAGTCTTTGGCGGCGGCGGGCAGCATGGCGAAACGGGCCAGCGCATCTTTGCATTGTTTGGTTTTCTGGGACGAACCCTTTCTCTCCTTTTTTTTTTGTCAATAATGAGATCTGATAAGAAAGCCATCCCTTTTGCCTTCCATACCTATTCCATGCCCAGGTGGGTTTCAAAAAAAAAATGGTCGACGTCCCCCTCCCCCCATCCCAGCTCCCCAGGCACCATCGTCCCCCCGGCGGGACTCCATCACCCAGACACGCGTGGGAAATGCCATGTGAGCGCCTCGACGATCCATTCCTCCATTGAGACAGGACTCCTCCTCCTGGTCTTACTGGCGTCCGCGGTCGATGGACATTGGACGGGCACAGGGGCCAAGGTCCGAAGTCCACGGCCCACGCCGCCTCGCCGCCCTCCAGCAGCATGTCTTCTGCAGCGGAAGGCGGCCAAGAGGCAGCAGGAGAATGTGCAATGCAGGGCGCCGCGAACCAAAAGAACGCTGGCGAAGGCTCAGAAGGCCCAGAAGGCTTCCATTCCTTCGATTGCCCCCGACGCCACATGGGCAGGCGCTGGCTGACGCCCTGGCCGCCCGGTACGACGGCATTTGCCATGCCTGATTGAGCGATGAGGGGGTCGTGTCGCTGCGGTGCCTCCTATCGGCATGTGCCCCCAGGGCTGCAGGCTAGGCCTGCATGCCACCACGAACCTGACACAAAGGGAACCCTCGTGGCAAACAATCTATCCAAGACTAGCTCCGGAATTCGTCCTTTTTTAACTCATCAGGAGGACGTGTCGCCCATCAATATCCATGCCCCCAGCATCACCCGATATACCTGTGCCAAACCATGTCAATATCGCAAGGGCCCTTTGGTTGCGGCGTCTTGTTTTTCCACCACACGCCGTGCCTCGTCGACATTTCGACCCTCCAGCTCTCGTGCCCCCTCTGGGCTGTCACCTGGCGGGGGCCTGGGCCCCCAGAAGTGCAGCTCTCAGGGGAAAGGGAGGACGCAAGAGGGTGGGGTGAAGAGGATCCGTGCGGACACCACAGCACGACAAGTGACAACACCGCCAATACCGCGGCCGCTGAGCGTGCCACTGAGCAATCTACGGCAGCATTTTGCCGAGCTGAGATGTGAGCAAAGCCCTCAGCTTCAACCCGTCGTTCTCTTGGCTTCCCACCTCCCCATCAGTGGGGGGAGAGCAACGTTGGGTGCAAGGTGCAGCACGGGAGGAGGCTGGTCGTGATGGTGTCTCTGGAAACACCGCCAAGCCTGGAATCTCCGACCTCTTGCATCTCAGATTATGGCGCGTCCATCCATCAACTGTTCGTTCGCTGGCGAGTTCAGTCGAGATGTCGGTTGAGATGGCGTCATCCCAGACTTGGAACCTCCACGCCGTCAATCAAAAGGATCCCACAGAGACTCCAGTTCCCACGCACACAATGCTGTGTCAACAAGCCCAAGGAAACACGCCTGAGGAAACCTGATCCCCGGGTTCCCACGTGTGGGATGCCGGAAAGAGGATCGTGCATGCCCGTAGTCTCGCGAAGGGCGGTTGCAGCCGACGAGAGGGGTTGGTTGTTTCGACCGCCTGATGACACCAAGTTTCCAACATGGTCGCACTCGTCGCGCTCTGCAACCGCCGCCGTCCACCGCCCGCGACGCGTTGAAAAGGGGTTTGCAGAAAACTTAGTACCGACTGCTGCCCACGACGGCGAAGGCAGCGTCCCATCGACGGGAAATTTAGAGGGCACACGGTCCCCAAATCCTGACAGGTCAACCACCACGTCGGTCCTCTCGGATGGCAGAATGTATGGCGTTCGTCGTTGGGTTTCTGGAAGCACGGCGACGCTAGCAGTCCGTCATCGTCTCGGCCGGGGCGGGGGCGGAATGCAGATGCACTTTGTGACGAATGGCACCATGGTGATAAGACGGGGCGCGCGGTGTGGATGCTCGGGGCTCCGCTGCAGTTTCTGAAACCGCAACGCTGTGGGTTGGGTTCCAGCGCCGCAAATTGAAGCTGCGGGGGGGAGGGGAGTCTTCTGGAAAACTTCCACCCACCCAACGCCTGGAACTCGCTACGCCCACCCCTTTTTCTCTCCTTCGCGAGGGATGGCGAGCGGCACAGTGCCGGATGGCATGGCCGTATCTGCTTGTTCATTAGATTAGCGACTCCATATTGCGGGCAAAGGAGATCGTTGGAACCGGGGGAATGTAACCCGATGACATTGTCTGAGAGCCGGAGCGTGATGGCTAGACTGGGAGACTGGGTAGTAGCAGTGATGGCATGAAGTCTCGGACAGCTGTGAACTGTCAGCTGTTCAACAACTTGAAATTAAGACAGACTGACTTTATGCCTCGATATGCCTTTGCTTTCCCGGTTCCAGAGCGGCAGATCGACGGGGTCTGCGGGGGAAATGATTTGAATATTTGTTTCGGAGCTTCAAGATGGACGCCGGGGAACCTCGTGTTCGATGCGCTCAGCCCGTCTATTAGAGAAGATCATGGGACGAACCAGGCATCGATACTTGCAGGTATGGCGCATGAAACGGCTGATGAGTGCGGTGATGAGACGTCAGCCTCTTGTGATGAAGCTTGTCTTCGTCCAGACCGCCAAGCTGCATGCCACGGGCGCAAGATGCCAAAGAGAGAACGCGTGGCCGTGGGACTACCGCCGCGCGATGCCTGGCCCCATGTATTGCTTTCAAGCATCGATGGTGAATGGAATTGGATGTCAGCAACTTACTTGCGCCGTTTTACCACCCCCCCCCCCCCCCCCCCCTACTAATTCAGGTTCTTTGCTTAACCAACACCATGACCGGGAGTAATCTGATGGTGCATCGAATACTCATTCTGATTCCTTTCGCAAAGGACTTGATACCGTAGCGGCGATAACTGATCAAGGGTCCATGACGTCACAGCGAAGTCAAGATCAGCATCCATCATCACCATGACAGAGGCGCCGAGAACGACGAAGTAATTGAACAGCATCAACTATTAGATGTGTTGTAGACTGTAGCTTTTTTCTCCTTGCAAATCACACAATGAGCCAGTTTTGGCTCAGAACACAGTTATCAAACAGCAGAATGGCCGTACGACAATTACACCTCCAAAGGATACTCGGCTTGCAATACAGCACCTCCATCAGACACTCACCCCTTTCGTCCATTGCCGCCCGCGCATTCCATAGCAGCCCAAGATCTGCCCTCTCGGACGAAGAAGCTCTGGACCGCAACACTTTGAACCCGCGACGGGCAGAGTACACAGCGAGCGGCTGGGACGACGAAGTCGCCGAGCATCCCGAGGTCGCCTTCAACCCCAGCGAGAACCGGCCGGAGTACGAGAAGGAGATGTGCACCAAATCGTGCAACGGGAGCCCGCTTGAGCTCAGTGGTGCTAACCGGGAGGTATCGTCGCAGACGGATGAGAACAAGGGGGACAAGTCGGACAAGCTCATCAAGAGCTGGGGATCTCCAGGCAAGCCGAACAACAAGAAGCATGGGCATGCTTAGGGAGGAGGGACGGGGACTCGATCTGGAGGATATCAGGGAATCATTTTTTGCTCTCGTCCAGCATCGCGTCGTGTCCATAGCTCAATAGCATACTACCTCCCTGTCCCCGTGGGCTTGGGACCGTACAAGTTGCCCGCCGCTGCGCAGTGCGCAGTGTCCAGTTCACCCATACAGCCCATTTACATCATCCTCGTCCTCGTCGTCATCCTCATCCTTGACCACCTCCTTCTTCTTCGCCAGCTCCTTGCGGCAAAGCGGACACGTCCCCTTGCTCCTCAGCCACGGCCCGACACACTCGAGATCGAACCGGTGGCTGTGGTGACACGGCAGCTCCACCACCAGGCAGTACTGATCGTCCAGGTACTTCTCGGCGCAGATCGGACACGTGTCTTCGGCCTTGATCGTCTTGCGCGGCACGCGCTCCAGCATGTCGAGGAACTCCTGCGAGACGCCCTCGATCTGCATTGGCGGGTGCGCGACGTCGAGCTCGAGCGCCTCCACCAACTGCCGGAGGAAATCGCGGTTCTCGTCCGTCGGTGCCGTCATGGACAGCGTGCCCATCTGGTCCTGGAGGAGGCGGTAGAGGGCGGCCATGTCCGAGGGGTTGGCGACGGCGTGCGGGTTGTTGTGCTGTTCGTGGGGCGATGTGGCGCTGGCCGGGGCGGACTCAGGGAGGATCTGGTGCAGGTGCGAGGTGAAGCTGGACATGTCGACTTGCCGGCGCCGGCGGGCGGGGGTCGACGATGGCTGGATGTTGTGCTCGACTGGAGGGGAGGGGGGGTTAGATAGTGTTGAGGATGGGATGCCCCGCGGAGAAGGGGAGGGGGGGGGCTTACTCTCGTATTGACTCGCCATTTTGAGGGCTTTTTCGGTTTGTATTTCTTAAAACTATGGGTGCGTCAAGAAGGAAAGGGAGGCCGGATTTCGGGAGCTTGAAGTCAAGTACGAATGTAGACGAACCTCGGTAGCATAGGCACACTGGAGGTGACGCGGAGCTCTCAGTTGGCGTTGGAGGGGCTGGAACCTGGAAGCTTCAAGGGTTGCAGATGGTCAGTGCTTTTCCGGGGTCCGCCAAACAAGATTCATGTCCGTCGGTCGCGTCGACCGCGTCTCCCATTTCTTGCCCCCTGAAGCGTCTTTGATGAATTGGATAACCAGACTCTAGTCAGCTTTTCTCTTTACGCAATGGCTCATTAATTGCCATTGCCTCCTTGCCATTGACTCAGAGTTCCCATCACTACCTAGGTAGGTAACCTATTTAAATCTCTCCTTGTCGTGAAAGTCTGGCTGCTAAGTCACGAACGCGATGTCGCCGAGGTGATATGCCGACTGGTAGGATGTGTATCGTAGGCCGAAATCCCCAAAATGATGCTGTTTTCCAAAGACAAGCCCTGCCGAGAGCTTCGTTTGGCCCTCGGTCCAGAACTCCCGCCGCTAACAGCCATTCGGATCACAGCGCGAAGTGCCGGATGACATCATCCCCGGCCGGCTCCTCAAGACATCAAGGTCCGAGCCAGGAACCTCACTCATCCGACCCGGCGAGCGCGGATCGTAGAGCTCCTGAAGCGGCGATTGGCCCGAGAACTGTCTGAGCTCCCCCGACAACACACATATATGCTGTACATGCCTCGTACTCCGTCCGGATGCACAATGCCTCTTGCTTGCTGCTAGCGACGCACCTCCGGCAGACGCGAACGCTGTAATCTTGGCTATTTGGCTCTTGCGTGCTTCTGCAACATGAACACGGCCACTGTCAGCCTGGCGGTTACGCCAACCGTCGTCTCAACTCTGGTGTCCCACGTTAGTCTAGAACCACACTTCCTGCGTCCGGGTGAGATCGTTGACATCCCATACTTGCCTAGTATCTCAACCGCAAGCCGAGGCGCCAAAAACCCACGGCGCACATCTCCTACGACGAGGGCCTTCACCTCATCCGGTCGTTCCTCACCCACGCCTCGCGCCACACAGTGGAAGAGCTGCAGGCCTTCACCAGCCAGTGGGTTCCCCATCCGCAATGGGTCAAAGTCGACGAGGTGCAGATTCCCGACGACCAGCTCTCACGGGCCGCGGATCTCCTGGCCGAGCAGCTTGGATCGGATGGTATCCGGCGCGTGGGCGGGAAAGAATGGTGGCAGTGGAGGAAGGCAAAGGTGCCTCTCAAAGCCGAATGGATCGAGATGAAGTCCGACTACCACGAGCGAAAGAAGAATGCCGACACAGGGAACCGCGTGATGCTCTATGTTCACGGCGGTGCCTATTTCTTTGGCAGCGTGGACGAGCACCGATACCAAATCCAGCGCCATGCGCGGAAGCTCAGGGCAAGAGCCCTAGCACCTAGATATCGCCTGGCCCCGCAGTTCCCGTTCCCTTGCGGTCTCCAGGACTGTCTGGCAACCTACCTGTATCTTCTTACACAGCAGGACCCGAGCACGATTGTCATTGCGGGCGACTCTGCGGGCGGCGGCATGGTCCTGTCGTTGCTCGTGATACTCCGGGATAGGGGAATATCTTTGCCAGCGGGAGCCGTGCTGATCAGCCCCTGGGTCGACCTCACGCACTCCTTTCCCAGCGTCAGCGACGATTGCCCTTTCGACTACATTCCCCCGTCCGGGTTTCATCACAAGCCCTCGATGGCATGGCCTCCGCCGGACGAAGGTGAGCTTGATGAGCTGAAAAAGCAGGCGATCTCTCAAAAGAAGGAACTGGCCAAGGAAGCCCCTGAACCCAACCCCGAAGCTCCGACTACGAAACAAATCGCGGACGCCACAACCCGGCTAGCTCTCGTCATCGACGGGGAAAATGTCGAGATCAAGGAGCAGCTTCAGGTCGGTGAAGCTGCTCGCTAGATTCCTCGTGGAAGTGAACTGACGTGATTTCAGATCTACACCACAAACGACCTGATTGCACATCCTCTTGTCAGCCCCGTAATGCAGCCTACACTGGGCGGCCTTCCACCTCTGCTCATCATGGTCGGTGGTGGAGAGATGCTGCGGGACGAGCAAATCTATCTCGCCCACAAGTGTGCCAACCCCGAGAAATACCTGCCCGCAGAGTCTCTCTTGGACGACAACGCAAGGGCGCAGATACAGAACTACCCGCCGACTGACGTCCAGCTTCAGGTATGGGATAACCTGTGCCATGTCGCGCCCACCCTGAGCTTCACCACCCCGGCCAAGCACATGTATCGAAGCGTCGCGCAGTTCTCCGCCTGGTGTCTCGCGCGGGCCCAAAAGACCAATATCACAATTCTCGACGACGACCAGATATCAGTCATCTCTCAGTCGAGCGACATCAGCGACCAGGGAGCCCCAGCCGAGAAGCATGTTACCGTGTCGGGGAAGCAGGAAGGGACAGCCAAGGACAGAGGCAAGGAGCAATCCATCGGCATGGCGGGCGATGCCCTACCCCCCTTCAAGAACCACATGATCCGCCAACGAGTCACCACCAACGGCACCTTCTTTCCCCTGCCGCCACCAGAAGACCTCCCCGCCTGCCGCGTCGAGCGAGACCACGTCGGCCTCATCAAAGTCGGCCCCGTGCGCAAGTGGCTCGCCCACAAGCAGCAATGGGAGAGCCGCTACCGCAAATCGCGCCAGCGCGTCCGCCAGCAGCGTCTCGCCGACATGGCCGCGGGCTACCAAGTCTTCGCCGAGGGCGAAGTCCCCCCGCCCACGGCCCTCGCAGGGCGCCGCAAGATGGGCGGCGACGAGCTCGAGATCAAGAAGAAGGTCAAGGGCCTCGGCCTCGCGCTCTGGGGCCTCTGGGGCTCCAAGCACGACCAGATGACGATGCGCCGCGAGCACGAGGCCGACACGGCGCCCCTCGTCCGCGCCGCGACGGCCGCCGACGGCGGAGGCGCCCGCACGTTTAGCGATATCCAGCGGCAGGAGAAGGCGGCGCCACCGAAGAAGTTTGCGAGGCTCGTGGCCCTCAAGCCGCCGCACTGGCGCCGCGTTACGGATGAGAATCAGGCTCCGGCGGCGCAGGGCTCCGGCGGCAAGGACAAGGATGCGGCGCCGGCGATGCCGTCGGGCCATATCTCGGCGGCGGCGGTGGCGGATGACAAGAAGTCGGATGATGACCGCGACGCGGAGATTTTCTCCCCCGGAGAAGCAATGGGCGACATTGGCGTCACCGGGAAGCGCGTCTTCATCGAGGGGCTCGCCACGCCCTTCAGTCTGCGCAAGGAGGCCGACACGGCGAGCATGATTACCCTGCAGCCTTCGAGGCCACCGACGCCGGGCCCGAATCGGCTGTCGGCGCTTATGGCGGAGGGGGAGGGGGTTTGGGACGGAGACCTCGGCGGCGGGGAGAAGGACGACCTCGGCCCGGCGACGGCAACATCCGGTTTTGTCACGCCATTTCTCACGCCGGGGTTGATGACGCCTGGCGGTAGACCTGGGCTGGAGAAGTTTGTTACGGCGGAGGAGGTCCCCCGGGCGACGTCTCCTGTTGGTCCAGGGCAGTCGTGAATGAGGGTTACCTGGGGATGACGCTCTTGGTTCCCAGCGGCTGTGTCGATATATAGCGTTCTTGTTCGCGTGGCGATGTAGGTTGTGTTGTTTTGATGGTTTAGCGTGGCATTTTAGAGGCTATGCGGGCGCCCGGTACACAATACGTCGGGGAGGGAAGTCGGGATACAGTTGGTGGACCGAAATTTACATACTTTCGGCGACGAATAGCTAATTCAAAGTCCGAGAGGAGCAAGAAGCTGTACATCATTTATCGATAGTTCCATTTGTCATATACCACACTTCATACAGCTCGTTAGATTAATACCCATTTCACCAACACACCCAATACCTAGTCCAGCATGGGTATCCAAAACGTCTTCCCCTGGGCCCCCAAGCTACACGGTCCCCTTTCGTCGTCTCACCTCTACCGTGACCTCCATGGGCGGTATAATGGTCTGGCCGATCCACATGGGCTTTGGTCTCTCGGCAATGGGCTTGATCTCGTAGTTCCCCAGAAGATATGCCAGAATCATCTTGAGCTCGTGCGCGACGAAGAATCTTCCCGGACTGTGGGCTGGTTAGAACGCTTTTTTATATAAATAATGCTTGGGGAGAGATACATACCAAGCATGCCGCCCGTGGCTAAACGGAAGATATATATCGCTCGTCGTCACTAACCCTAACCTCTTGACCCGAAGCGCTTCGTCAGGGTCCTGGCGCTCCGCTAGTGGACGCGCCTCGTACTCCTCCCGTGGCCGCGAGAATCGCAGCGCATCGTACCGCCACGGGTCCGGGTACAGGTCCGGGTCGTGGTGCGCTCCCGCAAGGTCGAGCATCAGGTATGACCCGGGAGGCGCATGCCACCCCTCCTTTGGGTTGGTGATGCCCTCCTTGGCGATCACCTTACGGTGTGTCAGGGACGTGGCAAAGTGGCTGAGTCGCAGGCTCTCGCGGATGGCGCTGTCGGTTCGGTGAAGGCTTGCGAGGCCCTGCTTGCTCCAGTAGCCATCGGGCTGTTCAGCGAAGACGCGGCGCGTCTCGTCGCGGACGATCTCGAGGTAGTTGTCGGCCGGGTTGGACGAGAGGAGATCAAGCATGAGGTTGTGCCCCGTGAGGACAGTCGTGTGGATCGCGGCAAACTCGACGGGGAGCAGGCTCTGCGAGAGGTTCTTGGGTGTAAGGCGGTCGGGGCGGCCGTCGAGCTGTGCCTGGCGAATCATCCACGTGATGAGGGACTCTTCGGGCTCCCAGGTGTCGTATGCCGGGTCGCCAGCGGCCTTGCGCTCCATGTCCCGCAGCCGCGTCTCGATGAGGGGTCGGATGATGGCGAATGACTTGCGCCAGACCCGCCAGTTGGAGGCAACGACGAGCGGCGCGAAGATGGGCTGGAGGATGCGCGGGAACATGTTGAGGATGAAGCTATTGCGCACGACGATGTCGGCAAAGGCGATTTGGCTGTTGACAAAGGTTTTGTTCTTGCACGTCTCGTCGCCGGCGAGGATGCGGTTCGAAACGCGCGGGACGATCTCCATCCATGCCTCCCAGAGGTTCAGCGTCTTCCAGTTGTCCGTGTCAAGCCCGAAGGCTGCGTCAACGCTCTCTTGGACGTCATCTTGTAACCGGGGGATGAGGCCGATCAGGTTCCGGGCCAGGTTCTTGTGCAGAGTACGGTTGGGGAACTCGTCGTCGATGCCGAGAAATTGGTACGAGCTGTACAGAATATCTGCGTGTGCCTCCTCTGCCGATACCATGCGGTCGGGGAAGTCGAGGAGCCACGAGGTTTGTGAGCGCGGAACGACGATTTCCGGCGGTCTACTCGGCGCCGAGGGTACGACGTAGGCGCGGTCGTGCTTGGTATACTTGACTCGGGTCAGCCACTGGAACAGACTGCGCTCATGGTCCTACCTTAGTTATACCACAAACATACCTTTTCATAGCCCTCCGCAACCCAGTCGTTGAAGTGTGAAATATAGCCAACCCAGTTCCTGATATTGCCAATGATCCCGCCACCAAAGCCCACCCGGGGCAGGGAGCTGGAGTAGCGCGGCTTCCATGTGAAGTCGACGATGAAGGAGCTGAAGGTGAAGACAACGAGGATGATGGCGATGCGAGTGGGAGTCAGCATTGCTTCGAGCAGCTGGGCGCTGAACCCGGCGGCCATGATTGGACTCGATTCGAATTCGTGATGCCCTTCGAGGACGGTGATGGCGACGGAGGTGCCTACAGCTCGCAGAGCGTTAATGGTACAGATGACATTAGGTCTTGAATCCCAAGGGCGTAAGTATCGAAAAAACAACAAAAAGACGTCGGCGGTCTGCCCGATGGAACAAGACGCAGGCGTTAGCGCTACGTTTTGTTGGTCGGGTGGTTTGTGGTGGAGGATGAAACGGGCCACGGCCCCCCCCCCTCGAACCCCTTCTGGACTTCAGTGTGAGAGCTTTGCTGGCATGGAGGACCTCCCCACCAAACGTCATTGTCATACTCCCCTGGGCGGTTCTCCAGGGCGCTTGGACCACCGAGCCCCTGAAAGAGCTCTCCCTTCCGGGGCTTTCCCAAACGGGATCCCGGCTTCGATTTGAGTGGGTGGAATTATGACACGCGACTCTGTCTCTCAACACCACCTGCCCTCCACGTTTCTTTGTCCGGAACTGGAACCTTGTCAAGATTCTTCTGCGTATGGGAGACATCTAGATCCATTCTCTACATATTTCAAGAGTCATTTCAAAAAGGCCCCTGGACATCCAAAGTCATCTGCTGCTGCTCCGACCGTCTCCTTCGTCCCAGGACCGAGGCTGCCTAAAAACTTGGGTTTCTGGCTGATCCCGAGGGCTCACTTTTGGATCGAGAGAAACCGACCTTCTCTCCACCGGCCTCCAACAACATGTCCACCTTCAACGGCCTCATGGCCGAATTTCCCGACATCAGGGTTGATTTCTTCCGCCAACATGTCGACCTCCATTCTCCCCTGGCATGTTTCTTGAGCCACATTCACAGCGACCACCTTGCTGGCTTGGAGAGCCTGCGCTCTCCGTTGTATGGGAAATCTCTGCCCCGACTGCCCTGGTATAACGAACAACTGACCCATCGCAGCGTTTACTGCTCGGCTGCTACGAGAGAAATGCTCCTTCGCCTGGAGCGCTTTCCATGTCGTCTCAACTATGCCAAGGGAATCCTCGAAGCTCGTGCGCAAAGGTACAAGCACCTTAAAAACTTGCTTGTAAGCACCGCGAGGACAGCAAAGCTTTAGAGCTGCCCGGCTTACCTTGGAAAGAAACCTCTGCCGATGGAGACGCCCGTGGTGCTTGAGCTCGAACCCGAAAACCACATACAGGTCACCCTCTTCAACGCCAACCATTGCACCGGAGCTGTCATGTTCTGTAAGTGCTGGCAGGGACTACCTCCGCTTATATTCTCGGGTCACGTCTAACTAGTGGGAATGTAGTATTTGAAGGTCAGGGGAAAGCTGTACTCTATACCGGCGACATCAGAAGCGAGCCATGGTTTGTCAACGCAATTGCGAGATCACCTTGTATGGTCGAGTACACCTCCGGCCTCAAGACTCTCGACACAGTCTACCTCGACACGTCCTTCACCGATGACTGCTTTTTTCCCTCCAAGGCCGATGGGATCAAGGAGTTGCTACAAAAGGTATCAGAGTACCCGCCCGAAACCTTGTTTCATTTCCAGGCTTGGACGTATGGGTAGGTCTCCCTGGCCCGTCTGCACCGACAATCTCTGAGCTGCTATAGTTACGAAGATGTGTGGATCGCCCTGTCGAAAGCACTGGGTACACAGGTAAGCTTCTTGAACACCCTTACGTGCTTACCTCTCTAACCATGCCTAGATCCATGTCGACGAGTACAAGTTCCAGATGTATGGCTCGTTGGTCGCCAAAGACGCATCCTCAAAGTTTGGCAAGCAGTTTCACCTGTCCCCCGAAGCTGCTGGCCTGATGGGCTTTATGTGCGGAAATACATTTCACCCTGGCTGTTTGACCCTCGACGAAAACGTTCGCCTCCACAGCTGCGAGAAGGGCAACTACTGCCAAAAAGTTCTAGGATCGCCAGTCGTAAGGATCCAACCAGTGGTAACCCGACTACCTAATGGCCAGGAGATCGCCGAAGCCGGTGTCGGAGGCGGTGGTGATGATCTGAATCGCGATGCTGAGTTGGATTATCTCTTGCCTAGCGACATCCAACTCCTTCTTGAGGCGTAAGCCGGACCAAAGACGCGCCTCGGAATTACTGCTGACAGAACCATAGCATTTCCAACGATGCCGCCTTGTCCGGCACACTCAAGGATCAAGTCCTCGCGTTTTTCACCCAGGCCACGGCCAGTGGTCGTAAAGTCCCGCTTGATCTTAACATGGCTAAGTTTGGGGAAAACAATGAACTAGACTTTGCCAAAGCCTTCAGGCCATTGCAAAAAAGGCACATATCAGCGACAGTCAGGTGTCTGGCGACGTTAGCGATGGAGCGGTGTTGCCCAGTCTCATCACTTTCCCATACTCACGACATTCCTCCTACCCCGAGCTTTGCCATCTGCTCAAGGTACTGAGCCCAAAAGATGTTTGGCCCTGCACGGTTCACCCACACGAGTGGCTGGAGAGAGGTTTGTTCTGCTCTTCGTTCTCAGTTCAGACTATCAGCTGACCGAACACTCCAGGGTTCTCTATTAAAAGTCTATTTGGGCAACACTGTTGTGGGAGTTCTTTCCGATTCGACGAGCTCATGGAAAAAATGGCGCCCACTGTCGATGCTGGGATGAGCAGCGCTGACAGCCAAGCTACGACTACATCCGCCCACAGCTCCACCCTGCCCGCTTACCACAGTCCCCCGATTCTTGAGAAAGAGACCTTTAAGATTTCTGACAGACCTGGAGCGATGCTCCCGGAAGAGGAAGTTGAGACAGGCATCGACCAAACTGCCAGGGAAGCCACTTCGTCTCTACCCCCCAACCGCACCAGGCAGCCCCAGTTCGGAGCTGGTCACAGGTCTACATCCTTCTCAGCTGGAGATAGCGCAGTGTCCGACGGGTCTTCCTACCTTCAAGAAACAGACGACGTGTGTCTTGAAGACTCACAAAACTCTACCCTGTCAGAGTACTCACGATGTATTCGTATGGAAGCCTTCGACGCCATGTTACGACGAGTCAACGGCGGGATGTCGACAGGGATCACTCTACTAAGCACAAGAGACAACCACTCAAACCTAGAACTCGAGCTCGGAGAGTCATGAATCCCCTGCGCACATTGCGGCTGTCAACTCGGCGTCCACTTAAGCGTTCTTCGAGTAACATACGTCACTTGTGCTGGGGAAGAGGATCACTGTAGTTCTGCGTTTGCTCAGATGCGTACCATCTCCACTTTTTGGTGAGAAACCGGCTGATTCTCGTTGTGACTGTTGTATCCGGATGACAACAGTTTATCCACGAACGAGCTCAGTCCTCCACCAAATCGCCAAGACTGTGGGATGAACCGCGAGCTCTGTAATCACGGCGTCAAATGCGGAACAATTGCACCACTTGCGACCGGTGAGCCGTGATTTTTGCGTACCACCTCCAGAGGCCGGGCACTATCCAAGCGATGCAATCAGCGGAGCCAGTCAACCACGGCGAATCTTTCTGATATTTAAGGCTAAATCCCCCGCCCCGGCTTCCGAGCGCCCAAGCAGAGTGCTCTCTGGGGTAACGGACGGGATGGCGTCTCCCTCTGCCGAGAAGGGGGGCTCCCGGGTCCCGGGGTTCACTCTGCGTATAAGATCAGTGGTTCGCCCCTTATCCCGCCTGCCAACAGCCCCTGAATCGGGAACTCCCTCCTGCGAACAGTTCTTCATCTATCTGTTCATACCAGGTTTATGGTTACCTGACCCCCCGGAAACCGGGAGTACATAAGCACAGCACTAGGTGCTGCTACCGACGACACCATCACATACCGTGATACGCCCACGGTTCGACGTTAATCATGGCGCGCTCATGGGGGACTGTCCCTCTTTTGGTCCTTGTTTTGTCAACATGGTGGATCCGATGCCTGGCGCTCAGCGTTGATGGTCTTGCTACACGCCAGGACCTTTCCAGTATCCTCGATGGGCTCAAGCAAGAAGATGGAAAGGAAGTTATGAGGCGCGAAGACGCATCGCTGGCAGGTTATCTCGGTGTCTTCTTCCTCGGCGCCGACCCATACGTTTACTTTTACCTAAGCAACGGCAACAATCCGCTCTCGCTCAAGGCTCTCAACCGCGGAGCACCCGTCATGAAGCCTACCAAGGGGACCGGTGGGGTGAGGGATCCGACAATTGTTCCGGGGGGGGCAAGGAGGCTGGGAAGAAGTGGTACATTGTTGGGACCGACCTGCATATTGGGAAGGTAATTTGATGGCTTCCCTCCGGGGTGCTCGACGGGAGTGGGAATGAGCATGTCGCTGACGCGAAGACATTGCAGACCACATGGGACGCCGCGCAACGAACTGGGTCGAGGGGAATCTTTATATGGGAAAGCACAGATCTCATAAACTGGGTCAACGAGAGGTTTGTTGTGGTTGAAGATGCGACAGCCGGCATGGTTTGGGCTCCGGAAGCGATCTGGGATCCTGCCAAAGGTACAGTACCTACTCAGATGCCCGAGAGGGTGCCAACCGAGCTGACCATCGGTATAGGTCAATATCTTGTTCACTGGGCATCCAAATTCTATCCCACCTCCGACTCCCGACACACGGGCTCTCCGTCCAACATCCGCATTCGCTATGCCTACACGTCCGACTTCAAGACCTTTTCTTCCCCGCAGACACTCATCGACAAGGCGCCGACCAACATCATTGACCTGAACTTCCTTCCCCTCGACGACCCGTCCAGTCCGACGCAAACCAACTTTCTGCGATTCATGAAGGACGAGACGAAGAAGACCGTCTTCGTCGAGGTCTCGACGACGGGCCTGTTTGGGAGCTGGACGCGACCCGGTGGCAATGACGCCATCATCCAGAGCGGTGTCGAGGGGCCGACGTCGTACAGGGACAATACCGATGCCAAGAAGGTACACCTGTTGCTGGATCATTATGGCGCCGATGGATATCGACCGTACGAGAGCGTGAATCCCGCGAACAACGGCAATGCATGGACCGCCAGCTCGAGAAGCGCTTGGCCCGCCAACCTCAGGCATGGAAGTATATTGCCTGTAAATGCGACACTCTATGAGGCTTTGAGGAAGAAGTGGGGATAGGCGCTCGCAGGGAGTCGGGAAGTGGGGAGAGGGGAGAAGGCGGTATTTCTAACGTGGAGGCGATGCTGGCGCTTGGTTTTGGGAGGCCCGTCACAACAACTTGACGCGATGTCCGCATCGGCACGCAGCGCACGCAAGCCAGCTACGTCAATTACCCAAAAGGATCTACCAGAACGACAAGCCAAAGACCGGGCGGGGGTTGAATTCCGCGATTTGAACCGCCCACGACATCAAAGACGAGGGATCTAGCAACGACGCTTGTCCGCCACGGACTCCAGAGGGAACAACTCAAATTTTGACTGCTAAAATGGATGGATCAACGCAGAGTGGTCGCTCAGTCGCCCGAGCTCTACTCGCTGCCCGCTAGGGCCGACACCCATGTCCGTGGAGAGAGCCTCGAGATAAAGGAGGAACGAGCCAAAGCAATTGTCCAGCTCGAAGACCCTCTTCTAGTTCCAGGAAGGGCTGCGTTGCCATATTATAGCCTTCAACCCGGGTGTTTCAA
Source organism: Schizothecium vesticola (assembly GCA_030549215.1). Taxonomy (NCBI): domain Eukaryota; kingdom Fungi; phylum Ascomycota; class Sordariomycetes; order Sordariales; family Schizotheciaceae; genus Schizothecium; species Schizothecium vesticola. Next base: position 2,011,603 of record JAUKUD010000005.1, on the reverse strand, counting down.
CCCTCCTGCCGCGAGGAGACTTCCAAGCGATACTCTCGGGGATGTCGCAATGCGAGGTGGAACGGCCGAGCCATGCGCACATGGCTCTTAGACGCGGGGCATATTGAGGGAACTTGGAACGGCTTCCTTTCCCGACATGTTGCTAGGGCTGCCAAAAGAAACGGTTGCGATGCTGACAAGACGCGGCATCCTCCTAATGCAGACACTAGGGGGAGTCCAGAGCAGGGATGGACTTGCTGATGGGTCATGGACGAGCCATCCACCCAGCCCCCCGACCCTAATTGATACCATATTGTGTTTTCCTACATCTAGCATATCAGCAGGTGTCCTAGCATAAACTCCCCTCACTGCGCTTGTATCAAATCGACATTCCGTGCCTCACCGCCAGCCCAATCTCTCTACAGCAAGGTCATGAACTTTCACCCCACGAGAACACATGCCCCTGACGCGCAGCCAGTCGTCCCTCTCAACCCATATCCAAGATGAAACTCAAAGGCTAGACAGCAACCTCAAAGAAAAGAAAACCAGTAACTGCTCCCCAGTCCCATGGCAGGGTTGGGGTAGGGCGTTGCCATCCCCACCCACCCCACCGCACAACCTAATAGTTTAAGAAATGGCCCATCTGTAACATCAACAGCACCAGCGGGTTTAGCTCAGTTGGGAGAGCGTCAGACTGAAGTAACACTTCAATCGGCAATTGAGGAGTAACATCCCCAATCTGCAATCTGAAGGTCATGTGTTCGATCCACATAAACCGCAACCTTTTTGCCTGTTTCTGCTCTTGCATTTCTATTTTTTGGTGTAGCACGCAATTGAAGTTTTCTCCCTGGTGTTTTTCTCTCAAGGGTTTTGGTGGGTGCTGCTGTTGAGGGGCTATTTTGAAGGGGGTTTGCAGAGGGTTCTTGGGGAGGGGCTACTGCATGCCTCACTGGATGGACACTGCGCTGTTCGGGAATGGTATGCCTGCCTTGATCCCCCCCCCGGTGACTGTCTTGTGGAAAGAAATGGCATTAAGGTGCAGATGAAGTACTAGATGGCCGATTGTCCCTTCGCTAGCGGGCGGTGTCGCACAGGTCGCCGCCTCCGGCTCCGGTCTGTAAACAAAGCAAAAAAGGGGCGAAGTGATTGCCAATGGAATGACGCCACAGCGAAGGGGTTTGGTAGCACAGGATACGAAGAAGAAAAAAAAACCATAGTAGTAGAAAATTCCGAGCTGCCTGGAAACTTTCACCTGACCCGGGGGCACCGCCGTCGCAGTTGTGCCTCTTAGGAAACCGCGGGCGACTCTCGAACCTACGGTGGAAGGCATGGAACTCACCACCGAAACCTCCAGGTAGGAAGGGCCTTGGAGGCAATTACCACGGCACAAGTATCCAGGATGACAACATCAACACCTCCCCATCGGAGAGCCAGACGCTGAAATTCCACGGCGAGGTCACCCTCTTCGCCGTGGTCCCGTCAACCATGCCTGTCTCGTGCCTTTGTTCGCAAGACCGACCCCTCATGCTCTTCCCTCTAGAATACTAGCGGTCAATCCTGCCGGACCTCAAATTCAACCGTCCAACTCTACGGGCACACTTGGGCATCCCACTCCCCAGGGCTCCCATCGCACCTAGTTGTCGCTCGCCCTCCTGCTTAAGCTCCGAATGCCCGAGGATGAGATACAGCGAGACAGCATCGAGCCGAGTCCCAAGTCCGAGATCCGTCTCGCACATGGAAACCACTCCCTTCCAGCGACAAATGCGCACGCAATGTCCCTTTGGCAGAGGACACAAGTGGACACACGCGTGATGCTGCCAAGGACATGTCTGCCCGAGTTCAAGTCGACCGAGTATTTTTGCTTGACAGGGAGTCTGAGTGGGGGTCGACGGTCAATGCTGTCAAAAACGCACTGCCTCACCCTCGACCCCCCCCCCCGGAGGAAAGACGCTAGCCAATCACACCGTCGGGACGCAATGTTTGGTCCCCTGAAACGGCCCCCTCCTTACCCCGCTGCGGACTGTATGTATGCACGCACGCATGTATAGCTGGGTGAGCCACGAGGAAGCAAAAGTGAGTGAATAAGATGGTAGAAAATTGGATGTTGCCATGTCATTCTGTCTGTATCTGGCCCTAGCTACCCTTCTCTGTCGACGTCTGTCTTCCTCGTAACATCCATTTTCCCCGCCTCTCTCCCCGCAGTCAACACAGTCTGTTACCTCGCCAGTCATCAAAAAGAAAGCAAAATCCAGCAACGATACGAACAAGGCGCGAAACTGGTGTAGTGTGCTTGTTGGGCACGTGGGTAGTAGATAGATCTCTCACACTCTAGTAAATAATGGGTGTGTGGGGGAGGGGGGGGGACGGGGGCTGTAAGCATGAAGCCGACGCGTAACTGGCAACTGTTGCCACAGGGTATCCTTCTTTCTCTCTTGTTGCGAAAAACACAAGCAAAAACTCGACAAAGGAAAAGGAGATGCACCACACACGTTCCGCGTAGAACCCATCCGTCCCATCCGTTGGGTATCCCCTCCCTCCCCACCGCCGCCAAGTTTCCAACCTCCGCCCTGCCGCCGTCTCGCCCAGAAAGATAAAAACAGAACCAAAGAAAAACCTGGTATCTCGTGCTTGTCCCAAAATAAGTCTTCCCAAATGTCCACTGTATCCCTAAAGTAACTTGTTGCCGAAAGAAGTGTCCGCGCGCCGGCTGGCTCGCCGAAATGTTGTAAACAGAAGAACCTTGGTGACAAGATGATGCGATTCTTTTCCTCTCCCCCCTCTTCCTCCTTCCCGATGACAAGCCGCCCATCGGAAGAGGGCTGCCATTAACCCCTTCAAATGTAGACCGCTCCTCGGAGAGCGTCGACATGGTGCGAGTAAAATGAAATTCCGTATTAGCACCAGAGCTGCTCTGCCGAGAGCCTTTTGCTCGCTTGGCAGTCCTTTCAGAGGTACCCGTGAGCATGTGGCGAATATGGTGACAATTCCGTCTGCTGTGGCGCGTGTGGTGGCTCGGACCCCATCTGCGTGTTCAATCGGGGGATCGACGTGTAGTGCGCTGGCCCGGTCGGCATGGGCAACGCGCTCATGAGCGGCTGGCTGGTGGGCATCTGCGTCGTGATGGGGTACATGGCTCCGCCCATCTCGGGCACCGTCCGAGGCCCTTGGGAGTACGGGGCGTATTCGCTCTCGTAGCTATGGCTAGTCGCGTCGACGCGCTGGCGCTTGTTGGAACGCTCCTCGTATCCCGCATATCCGTACGACCCGCTTCCATAGTCTTGTCGCAGCTGGGGCGGCTCGGCGTAGTAGTTGCCGCTGTGCGCCGTGAGCGGTCCTCTCCCCCGGTCCAGATGTGCTGGTGGGAGGCTGTGGTCCAAGGGGGCCGTCCGGCGGAACTGAGGCTGGTGGTGGGTCGTTGGGCTCTGCTCCGGGCTGTGGCCTTGTCCGTAGCGCAGGTTATCGAGCGTGTGGGGAGCCATCGAGCTGTTCCTCTTCCTCGTCGTGATGCTCCTCGAGTCCTTGCGGAGGCGGAGCCGCACGCCTTGGTCGCTAAAAGACCGCGTGAGGAAGGTCGACTCCGCCATGCCCGGAAACTCCTTTTGCGAAAAGACCTGAAACTTGTCCGACACCACGCGCGACAGCATCCAGCATTCCCGATCTGCGAGCTTCAGTTCGTACAGTGTGAACTCGAGCCGGTAGTGGCCTTCCTTCCTCACCGAGAGGTCGCCAAAGACAAAGAAGCCGCCTTGCGTGTTGTCTGTGTCCTTGAGGCTGTAGAGAGACGACACGACGGTGCCTGTGAGAGCGTTCTCCTTGGGGTTGGGGGATGGCGATGTCTCCTCGGGTGAGCTGTCGTCATCCTTGGGGCTGATGAGTCTCGCTGTGAGGATGAGGTAGGGGTTCTGAAGGAAGTTGTTGTTGGGGTCCCGCCTCGAAGTGAGATTTAGCTGGACAATGGGAGGAGGGTCGATCGGTTTCCGGTCTGGCCGGTGTCAGTTCACCCAGTCTGCGTGTGAGAGGCATGGCGGATGTGGACTCACCAGTACCCTTTTCCTTGCCTATTGCGACGCGTGCATACTTGGGTTGCTGGCGAACTTTGAGCTCGTAGTTGCCGGTTGACAAGAAACCGGACGACATGGTGACGACGTGGTGCTACCAGGCCTGGGGGTAGTCAAGCTGGGCGGTGTGTCGACGGTGGGAACTGGCTGCGATGGTGCGGGAAGAAAGAGCGCGTGCGGCCAAGTCGACGTCGAGTCCGTAATATTTAGTGAGAGTCGAGACCGAGTTCAGCTCAAGTTGATGTTGGGATTGTGTCGGTCGTGGTTGGAGGCGAGGTGGGTAACCAGTCAGCCCGGTGGAGGGGGGAGGGAGTGATAGTAGATATGTAAGAATGGCAGAGAGCCAAGAGGGGGGTGGTGGGAAGGGGGGTGGGCGTAGTGGAAGGGCGGCGAGCAGAGAGGCTGGCCCCAAGTCAGCAATGCAGGTCCGCGAGCAGGCGAGATGGGTGGGGCAAGGTGTGCCGAGTGGTAGCTGCGAGGGGGTGGTGGGTGGTGTGCCGCCAGTCAAGTCCTGGTCTCAGCGGGCGGGGACTGGTATTATAGGGTGCTATTACGACCGGTGACGGTGAGGGATGTTGGCACGCCTCCTGTGTCTGCACTCTGCAGCGAGCACCCTCTTCTGTACCGTGCTGCACCTGGGCCTGCGAGGCGGCGGACCAGAAGGCCAGTCGAGGTCAGGCTGCCGGGTGGGATCTGAGGCCTGGATGCGGAGAAGGACAAGGTTGGCAGGGCCGAGGGAAGCTCGTGGTCCGTAGTAGCTCGATCGAGGTGGAGGGCTAGGGTGGAGGAGGCTGTAACCAGACAAGATAATGTCCAGGGTGAAGAAGGGATCGCAAGACGGAACCAAGCAGAGGATCGCTCTTGTCGAGGGCGTTAGTGTGGTGTGCCTGGGTCGCTGGCCACTCAGGTCTAGGCAATGGGCAGTGCCCGTTCCGCGTTCCGCAGGCTTCAAGTCCGGTTCTGTACTTGCGAGCGTCCTTCTGCTTTCCCGTGCCCTTCCGGACCCGAATCGAGTTGTATCTCCAAACCGGGTGCCGCCGACGACGGAACAAGAAACCTGGTGGAGCGAGCGCCTCACGTCCTGAGATGGAAGTGTAGGTAGCTATGGTCGTAGGGCTGATGAGTCCACAGCAAAACAACCAACGACCGAGGGCAGCGTCAATTCACACTGGAGCTACTCCCGAAGCCAATCTCTTGTTCTGGCAACAAGGGGCGCTCCTCAGTCGCTTTCAGGCCTCGAGGCTGCGGATGTGGTCGGGGTCTCGAGTTCCGGGTCTCGAGTCTCGCTGCTAGCAGTGGCCGACGAAGTTGAGGGTGAGGGGGCCGATCCGGAGGACGGGACAGACAGTCAATGGCGCAATGCCGTGTCTAGCACCCGGGCGTGGATTGGCTTGAACACAAGGCCTGGTCTGCGATCTGTCGTGATCTCCTGGAGCCCGTCGCACGATTGGGGATGCGATGGGATCGGAATGGGGTCTGGGAAGATACGGGGTAAACGATTGAGCTTGGTCAATGCCAGCGAGCAGCAGGCCAAGGGTGGGAGCAAGATCAGTCTGGCGAGGGGGGATGGGGAAGTGGACAGTGGGTAAGGGCAGCAGCAGTGAAAGCACCGGTGGTGGTAGGCAGAATGGACGAAAGAATTCTTATGACTGTCGACAGGGACAGTATCTGAGGCTGCCGGGGGTTGTGAGCGAGCTCGCCATCTCCCATCTCACCTTCTCACGCCCCATGGCCCTTGTCCCGGCGCGAACGGTCACGGCAAGGGTTTTTCCAATGTGCCTTGAGCAGTTCATCGTGGATAGCGTGAACGGGTAGCTGACAAGGCCAGGCAGGGTCTGGGGGTCTGGGGGTAGAGGGCATGCCCCCGGCACACAGAGAGCGACAGGGCAGGGGAGGGCTCCCCGAGGGGGGGGGGGGGTGGGGTGGGGTGATCATACGGTAAACAACGGCGAGCGTCCCGTTAGCATCAACGGGAATCCACCGTGCTCGAAACGTTTCCTCGCCGTAACGGTCATGGCCGCTTGGCCGCGTTTGCGTTGCGAAAATGCCCGTGTCTCGCCCACCCTCTCTGTTCGTCGCTCTGCAGGGACGGTTCCGTTCCCGTGGTCGCTCTCCTTCTTAATCTGCAAGCAGGACGGGGAGCAAGGCAGAGGCTACTACTTGATTTTTATTTTTAATTGCCCCGTCGCTTGGGATGCCGGACTTGGTGCGGCTTCACACTCGATGCTCCCTGTGTGGGCAGGTCCAAAATGGGATATGGGGATGCAAGAGCTAGCCCAGATCAGGATGGGGGAGCTTGATCTTGGGGCAAAGGACCTCTCTCATTGTTGGTGAGGTCCTGGGGGGTGGAGAACTGGTTGCGTAGGTGCATGTTTCGTAAAAGAGGCAGGTCCTCGAGGTACATCGTCGTGAACCGGCATGCTTTGCCACGACCTCGCCGCCAAGCGTTGGATAAATCCAGACATCCAGGCGTCGCCAACCCGTCGAACAAGCGCCACCTGCCACCTGCTGAGGCGCTGGCTATCGTCAGCCATTTTCCTCTTCCGACCCCCGGCTACCCTGTTGCTGTGGGGGATTTGGTGGCGTGGGAGCGCTCCGTCCTCCGAGCCTTCGCATGGACTGTGGCCTACCGTCTCTCATCACCCGTCCCTTCGTTCGTGGAGCTTGCCGGGGAGATATCTGACCGCACTGGCAACGAGTGAAGCACCGTCGTCCCCCGCCTGCCTTGCTTTTCTGGTAGCTCAAAAGAGCCGTCAGCCCTCAGGCAGCACCAGCTTTGAGCGCGCCTGATGGGAGTTGTGGGAGCTGACCCCTCGGGCATGACGACTCCCTCGAACTGCTCGAACGACGGCCTGTCCCGGCATTGTCAACGATCCGTCCGCCGCGGCGCCCTTCTGTTGTCTGTGCGCGAGGCATGCATGAATTTGAAGCAGCCAGCCTCTGGCCCTTTTGTCAGGGCTCTCAGCTTGGCCATTTTGGGTCTTCTCGAACACAGGAGGGAGCAACCCTGCGTCGCTGGGCATGAACCCGGGGCGGCCGGGTCGGTCCAGAAACGATGGGCGGGTCGAGTGCTGAGATTTCCTCTCTCCCTCTTTGCTCCTGCGAATCCCGGCGCGTTGTTGTCGAGCGCTTCTCGATTTGGATGAAAAGCCACGGCCAGGTAGCACCAACCCCACTGGACGATAGTCGCGGGCAGCACGGAAACTGGTCTCCGACAGCGTTTGACGCGCCTCGATCATGCCAATGACCGATTGCGTAGCGGCATCGATGGTAGCATAGCATCGCTCTCAAGCTGAACCGGTACAGCTCCTGGTCCGGCAGAAATCATACCCCACACCACTGGCCAACTGTCATCCCACCCTCGTGCGCCTTCGCCTGAAGAATGATACTCTGTGGAGGGTCGTTGATCTTGATGACGAGCAGACTGAAGTGATTTTCTCAACCAAAGGGTGGCCAACCAAAGCTCAAAGCTCTGCTAGGCAGATCCCCCAACCTGAAGAAAATCAGGGATCGGGCTTTTGTCAATGTTCTGCCTAGCCTTCGAGACTCCAAGGAAGAACTTCCCACACACCATCCGTTTACCCCCCCTGCCTTGCCTGCTGTCCATGCGCTCCGCACCACGGGCAAATGACGAACGTCGGGCCTCGACAAGATGGTGGCGGCCAGAGTGCCCAATGTTGATTTTCAGGAACAGGCGAACAAATACAGTGCCACTAATGCAGGAGCGGCAGCGAACGAGACCTCAGATGTTGATGATGGCAACCCGCCAGCGAATTGCATTCTGACCGGTGTCGCTTCTTGCCGCATTCCCTGGCACATTTCCCCATTGCGAGCCAAATTCAGTGCTAGGCGTAATATATCTCTGAGGGGGGCCCTTCCTATCTCCGACTGCGCTCGCCTGGACAACGGATGCGACGTGGCAATTAAGCCCATGAGGACATGTCCTGCTCGCTCACGTATCCGCCCACATCTTGCTGTCGCTGTATATTAATTGGCACTCTGGTGTGTCAAGGTGGTCAGGGCTGCATGCGGGCGACGCTTATGTGCTGCGGTATGGGTCTCGAGGTTGGGGATGGTAGGGCGGGATGCGAAAAGACCGCTGATATCCGGCCTCAACTGTGCTGCCATGTCGATGCCGATGCTTATGCCTCGAGATAGCATGGCAGCACAGGAGATCCAGGCGCTTTGATGATGGAATCGTCAGTCATCGATGCCCAGCCTTGAGCTAGTCAAGCTGGCCGCCAAGCGCCGATGCTGCCTCGAGGTCGCAGCGTTTCTCGAACGGCGGCGGCATGGAGCCTCGATCTGCCACGTCTTCCTCGCTGCGGAGACGTCTGTGCTGGTCGAATGTCTGGAGAATCTTCCAAACCAGAGGCCCAAGCGGCGGCGAGGTGTGTGAGTGACCAGGGACTAGGATCCGGCTTGTTAACAAACGGATGCGATTCGACCGCACGCACAGAAACAACACGCCGCCGCTGGCCCGCTGCGCGCCCGGCATGCTCGCGAAAAAACACGGGCTTCGTTTCAGCCCAGAGTTTAGTTGCTGCATTGACAGCTCCCCATGACGAACCAGGCGGCCCGTGAAGCGGTCAATTCCGGGTGGGCGCATTCCGCGCAGCACATCTCCAGATGGTGTTGTTGTTGAAATTGCAGTGGTGAAGAAGGGGCGCCCAAAGGGCCGAACTTCCAATTGGCTGCCCTGCTGGATGACGGGCAGGTCGACACGAGTCTCCCATGTCCAAGTACACGTGTGCGGTGCAAGGTGAGCTCGGCCATCGACTCAACGGAGGCCGGGGCCCGGGGGCCCGGGGCCACGGCTCCCCAGCGAGGAGACAAGGAGACATTATGTTTGGTCGGTCGTCCCGATGTCCGATCGGCCGCCGTAGGGCTCGAAGAAGAAATTGCGTCTGGCCTGGGGTATCTTGGTCAGTGCCTGCGTTTGCGGCCTGTCTTCCAGAAGCCGGCGAGGCTCCGATCAAACACTTCTCCAATCACAAGCTCCAAGAGCTGGGTTTGCTGTATAGGTATCAAGCCGCGGGGGTTGGTCTGGCATGCCTTCCGAGAGGAACAAGCAACGACTTTGCTTCTGGCAACCAGGGGACGGAGCAATAGAGACCTGGAGAAGGTTGTCGCCAGCGGCCGGGCTGCCGACCCCTTGGTCTGCAAATCTTGGTTCCTCATGTGGTGCTAACCGTCATAGCGGCCGGAATGGCAGACACCGACCATCGACCGACCTCAGGTGCCGCTGTCCGCACGGCGCAGATTGGACGGTGCAGGGCACCGTCGCCCCCCACCAGAATGACGAACGACGGCGTCGACCAATGAACTCCCCTTGGGAAAACGAACGCCTGCTAGCAACCGATGTCAGTTGGTGAGTTTGAACGACGGGAGTAAATGGGTGGTGCCACGGGGGCCTGACCAGTTCGCAGTACGCAGTTCGCCTCCACTCCCTTCTTTCGCGGGAGCTCCAGGGGGGGCGTGAAAGGGCTCAGGACTTGAGCGTGCTCTGACGGCAGCCAGGATGCTGCTAAGATCCAGGGACTGTAATAATAACCCATCCCGTGTGCACAGTCGTTCAGGCGCCACGGCAGCCCCGGCGAATCATTGGCGTAGCGGGTGATGGGACTTACGACAGCGACGGAGCCCTCAGCAAGTGCCCTGCAGTTGTCGTGTGTGTAGGTTATTCATAGAGAGTATCGAGAAAAACCGGCCGCAGCCGGTGAAGGCCTGGAATGGCGAGTTGGTCTGAAGTAAATCCTTGATCCATTGTTCAGTGCTTAGCGGGCCAATGGGCAGTGGTGAGGAGGACGGAGCAAGGCAGACGAACGAGGAGACGGGGGAGATGAAGGGGACGGGAGACGAGCTGGGGGCAACCTAGATGGGGACGAGTATGGACGGCATCGTGCCCGTTGGTTCTCGACGGGTAGGCGCCTGCTGAGAGTCCATGAACTCCCGTAGACACGTCGTCTCTCTCGACGAACTGGGCAAGGGACGTGAGGGGATCAAGGGAGGACGAACGGTTCGATTAGGAAGGTATGGGATGACCGCATTGGATGGTTCTTGCCAACTGCCCGAGAACCCCACCAGTTGATCTCATGAAGGTGACACACGAGGCAGCCACATCCGTCAACGGCTTCCAGATTAGGCGGGGGTTGAGACAGTGGCACTCTGCGGCTTCTCAACCGCTTGACGACGACGCCGGGTTTGCCAGTGCAGGCACGTCGCTCGTTCTTGCAGTCTTGAGATCACCATGCTGGCAGCAGGAGCCCTCAAACGGGCTTGCGAGACTTGATACTTTTTGGTTTCCACAATTTTCCATTGCCAGTGGTGGACTACTTGTGTGAGGTTGTCTCGTGGAGCTCCCCGATCTCAACCCAGGCCTTCCAATCGGCAGCCTGCCGCGGCCACCGCTTCCCGAGACAAAAAAAAGAAAAGAAATGCAGTGGACCATGGTTTGAGGCGCCCCCATCTCGATTCTGAACGACGACGACATTCGATCAACCTCTGGTTCCATTCTTGTGGAATCCGCCCAACGACAAATCCAACCTCACACTCCCGAGTCGCTGGCACCACACCCACGACGACGTCCGACATCCGGACCGATGATGGAATTTTCCTGATCGACGAAAAGGATGGCACTCCCCGCGCCCAAACGCTGGCGCAGAAGCGCCAAGCCTCCCAGAAGCTTTCCTGGTGATCTTCAACCGATTGATGTCCTTCGTCTCAACTTTGACGAGCCGAGTTTCTGCTGAGGCCGATCATCCGTCTCTCTCGTCCCAGGGAGCCAGGCTCCCAGCAAGGCGCCTCGGCGCTTCTCGACGCACCCAATCCACGTCTCAATCCCAGGTCGACATTCTCCGACTGTCGAGCTGCAGATAGACACCTTCGCCTCTACCCGTCCGGTACCGCACAACCTGCTATCCTGAACCAGGTCTACCAACATGTCCCGCTTGTCCAGCTTCCAGCAACTATCTAGCCATGTCTGCGCTGTGGCCGGCAATTCTTGTCGGTATAGGCTCACGACGCAATCGGTAGAGCAGCGACCAGCGGTTTGCCACATCGGTTGCTAGTGGGGGGCGGCTCGAGGGAACCTCGCATTTTGCGGCACATCCCACCCCGATTCCCACTGAATCGACGCAGCACGCCTGCTCACGGATTTCCTTAGACCAGAGCAAAAACTTCGGCCAGCAACCGGTGAGCTGCTATGCCGCGTTTCTCGTCGCATTGCAGCTTGGATGGCGCAGATGGTGGTGTCCATCGAGGTGGCATGCCTGCTTCTTTCCCCTCCTCAATATCCTCCGATGCATCACGCACAGGCAGAGAGGAGAGCGACGCATGGCACGGCCAGGATGGTCCCCTGTCGCCACGCTTTTCCGCGACAATCCCTTCTTCATTCGATCACCAAGTCTTGTTGGTCACCCCTCGTGGTCGAAGAAGAGCCCGCGCCGTGACCGACCAGCCTCTGCCGCCAGAACGCTGAGCTTCTCTGCCTTCTTTTCAGTCGTCCGCATGCAGAGCATCCCAGCCGCTCGCTGCGTCGTGGCTTGAAACCAGGGACATGACGGCATGATAACCAGGTCGTCTTCACAATTCGCGTCAATGCACGGATGTAACACCTTCGCGCCCGTCATGGAGGCTGTTGATCGCGCGCGTCAGATGCTGCTAGAGTTGCGAATCCCTCTAGCTTTCTTGGCCCTTCTCTGCCAAGCTGGATATCACAGACGTGTGCAGGAGATTGTTCCCCTCCATCCCCCCTCATTGACATCAGATGGGATTCGACCTCCCCCCTGGCATCGCCAATCTCTCTGCTGCCACGCGCGGAGGCGGCGGGAGGGCGTTCTTCGGGCTAATTGCAAGCCACTGTTTCCTTTCGCCAGCCTCTGCGCGCCACAGCAGACCTCGATTCCTTTCGTCCCGTCCCCCGACAGGGACGGCAAGGGCTTCGGCCACTCGTGCCACCGCACAGCCAGGGAGTGGCTCGAGTGATGAGCCTTCGAGGGCATAGTCTGAGCTCTCCTCGCTTTGCCCCCGCGGTCATCGCCTCGTCCAGTCGCGGAAGCACAATTCCACGTCTTGTCATATGATTGAGTTAAGCAAGCTTCTGCGGCCAGCGGCGCTCTCGATATGGACTCGCGAGACATCTTCCTCTGCCAGATGCAGCATGGCGGCGGGTTGGATTGGCCAATGGCAACCCGTTGTTTTATCCTCAGTCGCTATAAGCTGGGTGCTAAGACCACCGGTCTGCGGTCACAGCTCTACTCCGATGCTGCCATTTGCTGGTCCCAGCCGTCCTCTCACCTCGAGCTTCCCCGGTTTATGCCCCCACCACCACTCTACTGACATTTGCCCCTCCCTCGGTCATGGACGGAAGTGTGGACAATTCCAAGACCGTCTTTCGCTCGGAGACGCGGCTCCGTACTGAATGAAACCGTCCCTTTCCAACTTCGATATTGTACCAGTCACGGCTCTCGAGATTCGACGACCTGAACTTGGGTCTCTCTGTCGAGGTCGGCATCAAGCAGCCATGCCGTGGGTTCGGGGGGCCTGTCCCGGCTTCAGGGTGCGGGGGACAATCGCTCTGAGGAGAGATCTCGGCCAATCATGCCAGATGGTCGGGTCACTTCGACTTGAGACTTGCCTGCACGCATTGAGGTTCGATGTCGGCGATGTTTCACGTTGGTGATCAAGGACGTCTAGAAGCCTTCCCGGGCGAGCTAGTCCGACAACTGTCAAAATTCCCCGTTCTTCGACGACGAACTAAATCCCAGGGCTTGAAGATTGTCGTCAGGCATCAACCGACGAAAAAGGCCTTCAACTCGCGCATTACGTCGTGGAGACTTATGGCGCGGCCTCCGACATGATCCCAGGGGCCGAGATCTCACGGATCGGCAAATTTCCGTCCCGTCTTTCCGTCTGATAATTTGAGTTTGTGAATCATCAACCTTACATCGGCAGTTGTTGTTGTTGTTGCTGGTACCTATCCATCACGGGGTAATCGAGTCTTCCGAACCTCAGATCGACATCAGCCAACGCCTGTTGCATATGGATTTCTGAGACATGAACAAACTGCCCTTCCGTAGCTGTTCAGTACTACGCACAATCTTGTGTGTCAGGTTCAAGGACGTCATTGGTCCCGAAAAGTCATGGCAGGACAGCCGTAACCTGGATCTCTATTTACAAGGCTTGGGTGGGCTCGTCAGGACCCGGGGGTACCAGAAATGCTTTCCAGTGGGTTCTCCTCCCGTTCCGCATACGACAGACACCACGGCCATGGCTGGGTGTCCTGTGGCCCACCGCATCCATATGGCATCGACCACGGGATCCCTTTGCTCCCCAGGCCCTCACTTCATTGCGTACAGGTCAAGTTTGCCTGGTATTTTCAAGCAAGGTCAGACCGTCCACGACAGGGGCCATATCTTCAGGATAAAAACCCATCCCTCTGCCTTTCGGAAAATAACAATTCATCAGACACAATCCGGCTCTTGGGCAGGTGGCGATGTGAGGAGGCCCAAGTTCTCTTTCATGGCGACATGTCCGACTCCCAAATCTATCCTCTTGGTCTCAGTCTCTCAGACGTGGCGGAGCCAACTTTTTCCTCCGAGCTCCCGACTTCCCCCCCTTTATCCTCGATGGCGGCATATAATTGCATGTGCCTTCTCTCTCCGGAGGTCGTGGTACCAACACAGGGAGGACCGTCAGGTGATGTCAACCGCTGGCTTGCGTGTCGATTAGGGGCGAGGATGAGCGGTGGCAATTTGTGTGCCGTGTGCTGTCCACCCGCTCACACTCATCGGCTCCCAGCTCGCTAGCCAAAAATACCCAGTGGTAGATGAAGCCCGCGGCGGTCCTGCATGGTGCCACATTCTTTTTGAGGCTCTTCCACGTCGACAAACGACATCAACCTGCCCTGAACCCCTTCAACTCCGAGTCCCTGGAGGACCGTCCGATTTGAAAGCACATTCGCCACAGTTGGCCTGGTGTGCCGATGGAAGAACAACAGGACCACGGCCAAGCACCTCAGCTGACGAGTGGATCCGAGTCGAGATGGAAGGCCGGCCTTTGGCTCATCCTCATGGCGCCCCCCCCCCAAGCGGCACAGAGCACGGTTGCAACGGGCAGCAGCCACTGTCACTTGACCGGATCCCACTGGGCATCTCCGCCCTCAAGTTCGTTGCCACCAAAGCTGTGACACAGCCTCCGACGTCGAGACACCCTTTGCTCCAATCTCCTTCACCCCCTGCCCCTTGACGATTCAATCTCGGAACGGAAGGACGTTCAGGGCTCTAACGGGTGGTGTGTTGGTCGATATCTCGGTGCCGGAGGTGCCAATCTGACCCGGCAAGCTGGCATGCCACCATGGATGCCCTGTGGACGGCGCGAAGGTCGATGCTATTGCGAAAAGAGGCCGACATCCGACAATTGGAAGTTTCATCCCTTCGAGGTCCATCATGGTAAAGGTTCAAGTCGTATGTGTTGGCTCAACGGAAGTCCGGATGAATATTCGCCGCCCTCTGGCGATTGTTCAAGCTTGGAGAGACCCCCTTCAGCTTTTCTTTCGAGGCCGATCGAGCTGATCTTCCTGCACCTTCGTCCTCTACCTGTGGTTTGGTTCAATGGCTGCACTCTGCTTGCGCGAGAGCGGATGACTGTTACCTGAGCTGGCACTGGACTAGGCCGCCTGCCGCCTGCCGCCTGCCGCCTGCCTCGGAACCATCCGACATCACGGTGCCTCTTTCGGATGTGGCAGCAGCAGTCTTTGCTGCTTTCGTCGGCGGTCGCATATGTCGAGGGCAAGTGTACCTTGGTCTTTAAACAGCGGGATTGATATACCTTTTGTTTATATATCATATCAGCTCTACTAGGGACGTGCTCGGTCCCTTTGGGTCGCTGTTTGAAAGATGTTTGATGTTCGCCTTGACGCTGTGGCTTCCGCGTTGGCTGTTGCTTTCGACTATGGCTGGCCATGGGAGTCTCTTGCCCCTTCCCTGGGTTGACAATTGATGGTACTGACTCTACCGCTTTGATTCAGCTTTCTGACAACTACTTCAAGTATTACAGTCAAGGGAAGCATAGAAGCTGAGCTATGATACTTGGTCAAACTACTCTTTCCAGCTTCGTTCCGTCAAATCCAGCTCCCAGTCCGCACGTCCCCGTCAACCAAAAAAAGGGCGGGACTCTACTATTGAACCAGGGCGGGCTTCTGTTATACCCCCTGAACCAGAAACATTCACGACTTGAACCCACGGGTGAGAGTTCCTCCTAGTTGATCCAACTACCGTGGCCAATACGCCGCCCTCAAAAATCTACCCGATACGGGAAGCTTCCCTTCAACAAAGCAAACCCAGCTTCACGCACCCTAGCAGTACTAACCACCCCGCTCCCCGGCGCCCACACATAGAGCATCTCTGGTTCTGAACGACGGGTCTTTGAGGGGTGCAGCAGTCACCTGGTCACGAGCCAGCCTGGGTGCCCGGGGGGGAGCGATGGCTCCAGTGGAGATATACTGCCTGGAGGGAAGTGGTATGATTTGCCAGAGCGGTTCTGGATCGATTTCGGTCTCTGAATGGCGCACTCCTCTGTTACGGCGCATACCGGGCTCGCAGCAATTTTTATTCACCGGCATCTGGACGGTTCTGCTCGGAGGGGTGTGTGCCGGGCCTGAGTTGTGGTTTGCGGTGGGGAGGGAGGGATGCTCCAGTTGTTGATCCGAGGCGCCGACGAGCCCGTCGGGTCTTGCTGTTGTTATCTACTGGCTCGTGTGTTTGTGTAAGGGTGGACTGGTGGCTTTTGGCGTTGAGGGATCATGGTGATGTCGTTGCCTTTTGCCAAAGACTTTCTCAATGCTCATGGCGCTTGAACTGCTCATGTCACTACCTAACCAGCTCTTCGACTGGAGCTGGCAAACGGACGATGATGGCGGTGTACATCTCCGTTTCCTAGACAGGCGTGCAGTCCTCAAACCGTCACGGTCGCTATATGTGCTCTCAACCCTTCACGCGTTGCCCGAACAACCCAACTTCTGCGAGTCTTTGAACATATAACTACCCCCCGATAAGACAGGGAGTGGTTGAAACGAAAGAGAGAGCAGCAGAAGCGCTAAGACTGCGCTAGTTTTGACCTGTATTGATATCGAAACAGCCGACCGACCGACCGACCGCCGGCGACTCTCCGGGTTTACTCTGCGCACAATTCGGTTCTCCTGGCCAGTTTCTGCACTTTTGTCGGTCAGAGCGTGCTGAGAAGCGTCCGTGACACTCATGGTATAACGCCCGATTTTCATGCTATCGTCGAGTCGGAGAGTTTTGTGGGAAATTTCTCAAGACGCGGCCGGGTCGGCGCTGCGTTGTTTACTCCTTGGAAGCGAAGGGGGTGGCGAAATCACGCCTGTGTGCCGTTCTGGCTGGCTGCCGCCGCCGGCAGGGGACACGGCTGGTGGGTTGTTTCTGCCGGCACGACCATTTCTGGCAAGGGAAAACTTGGACTGCACTGCACCAGCATCGCGATGTTTTTTTCGATGCATTCAGCAGTATGTGTGTGGTCCGAGTTTGAGCTGGATGCTTGGTCTGGTGCCAATGGGGTTCAACGGTTTGGCATGCCGCACGAGGAGTTGTGTTTCAGGTCAGTCGACCACATGCCACCACCTCCTGTCCATGTGCGTTGGGCCCTGCAGTTGCGGTGGCAGCGGAGGCCGGGCCATCCGCGATGGTGCGGTTGTTGGTTCTACCGGATTGCGGTACGATTTGGGAGGGGCGGGGGCGACCGGGTGCTATACACTGCAGTATATATGTGTGTATATGTGGCAGGCGGGGAGGGTATAAGAGTTTCCGTTTTGGGCAATATCGCTGATGCACGTCCGCTTGCCCGCGTGGAAGAGCTCTGCGCTAGATGTGGTATCATGATGGTGATGCTATAGCGGGCTGGGAATTATACCTAGGGTGCGCGCAGCAAGCTCGAGGTTTCTATCGCGCTTTGGTCTGCTTAGTCGGACTTGTTCTCCCCTTCTCACCTACCTTTCTGGGAGGAACGGGGGATGTTCCGAGATGACGCTTGCGGTGAACAGTCAACTGCCCAGTTGAACCGGGACTTTGGCCTGGTAAAAATGCAAGTGCTGCCTGCGGTACATGAATTGCACGTCTGATTGTTTCACAAGAACACTTGTCCAAACTTCCTGGCTCCCCCCCCCCCCCCACACCCTTCCCCCCAACCCTGAAGAGAGACTAGTGCCGCGCGGTCCCCACTCGAACGCCTTACTGAACAGAATACGCCTCGTGGGATGTGGGCACGGCGACATGCGTCGGTGTTCCTTGTGTGGGCGAGCGCATGTGCAGTCAATGGAGGTGATGCGTCCCAGTTGATGATTGGAGAGAACATGAACACCTGCAATTCAATGAGGCTGCTGTGCGCTCACCGGTCGCACGTGAAGCGAGGAGGGTATCGTCGTCAATTGAGGTTGGAGATGCGCGCCAGTGGGGAGTCATGGCTTTCCTTTGGGGAGTTATTTCGTTGGACATGTCATGATCCCACGGGAAAGAATGCGTATTTTTTTCTTTCGCTTCAGCCTGCAATCTCTGTTCTTGTCCGTCGGGCTTGTGTTGATGACCGGGTTTGAAGTTGATGGTGTGCGCCATATTCTAACATTGCAAGATGGGTGTGTGTCTGTGAGTACATGAAGGTGGGTTCGCGCTTTGTGGTGGTAGAGGGCACTTATAAGTGCGCTTGATATAGGAGTGATGATGAGGGGAAACTTGGAGAAGAGGAGAGTTGAGGTTTGGTTCCTGGGCTTAACGGTGGGTTGTCAATTGCGGGCACCAGTAGGTCACGAAGAGCCAGCTCAAATTCAACCAAAGAGAATTGAATGCTCGTAGTTGTCTGTATATCTAGGCTCGGCGGTACTACTAGCTTCAAGCTCAACTGAGACACTTAACCCCTTGCGCAACTGCCGAATTGCAGTCTCGCGGCATTGTCGGTGCAACATGAAGAGTCCCCTGATGCGTAGACGGTTTCAATATCTCATTTTGACCCAGAGAAACCAACTGACTGAGCATAGACGCCTTTGATGACGATCAAAAACACGTTAGTAGTAGTGAACGCGCTACTAGTAGTAGTTATCATGCCTTTGACAGAACTGCGTGCTCTGATTCTGTCTTCCACTTCAATCTCTCCCGACAACCACCTAAGCACCTCATGACGTGCTACTCCTTTCAAAATCGCGTACCAACTGAATAACGATAAGTAGGACACATCTCTCCGGTATTAAGGCTGACAACTATTGCCAACAACCCTGATCCCAGCACCCTTTCAATGGGGTTAAACGTCGACTGCCAAATCCAAAATTACACCACAACGCCACATCAAGTTGTATTAGCCGCCTCGCCTCGCTCGTCTTGCAACGACTCGCCGGGGGGAGGGGGGGCGAGTACCACTGACAGCCGAGATTTATTCATCTCTTGGTAATAGCCTGACGGAGAATTGAAAATGTAAACTGAGCTCAACACAATGAACCCTACAACCTCGCCTTCCTAAAAATAACCACACACACACACAATCAAAACCCACTACCGCCACGCAACTCGGCACCGCCGATTTCAGCACCTCTTCCCGACTTCGTCAGAACCATCGGCGTGCGGGATCGGAAAGATTGATTAAAATCCGACCCATCAAGGTAGTCTCGCGACCGAGCTCCAGCTCGATCCCGAGGACCAACGAACCGAGGCGACCCGGACCCGGAGGATTAGCACGCCACTCCCTTCCCTCCGCGAGAGAGTGTCAGCCTGCCGCCGGCCGGCAGTTCCTTCTCCTCGCCCAACCCCCCCCCTCCCTTCGGGTCAAATTGCTGCCTTCAAGTTCCCGAGTTCCGGTCGCGTAGGTGCCGACAGACGATGAGGGCCCATTGCAAGAAGCGACCCGAATGCTCCCGTCTTCCCAACCTGCAGTTAATCAAGACCGTGGTGTTGCAGTTACCTGGAAACCCTAGAGGTCATGCATCTCGTCTAGATGGAAAAGGGGGGTAGGGAAGGAGAGGATAGACACGATGGGGATTGGATGGTCAAGCGTGAGCGGGACCGTCTTTCGACTCCCGCCCCCGTACCTGAGCTCCAGACATCATCGACTCAAGCCAGCAGGTGGTTGTACCTCCACCTACGCGTGCGGAGGCGTTATTCCTGGAGTGTCAAGGCCAAACTGGTGCTCGCCTCCAGCAGGGAGTCCACTTCACCGGGAGCCCTGAGAGCCTGACAACCACCATCTCCACCCACAAAGGAAGTTGGCGCGGACCTAGTCTCGCTCTCTGATAAATGGCCATCGTCGGTACGATGTGGCCTGACCCTGTCCAGGTTTTTTTTGGCTCGCCGCACTTGTTGCCAGTGACAGAAAACGGCGGGCCCCGCAAAATGCCAGGTGTCATCCATCGAACCTCGCAAGACGCAATCTTGGAGGGCGGCAGAGCGCGGTGCAGTTTTGACAGCTGTCCGCCCCTCTCCGCCTCCTCTTCCTTCCCATTAGCATCACCGTCCCATCCGACCAAACTCTGGCGAGAGCAGGAACCTGGGGGCGGGCCAGTTCGGGCCCCACCGAGAGCCCATCGAGGGGGAAAAAGGGACGCGACAGCGCTCGCAGCCAGAGGGGCCTCGTAGCGGTGGGTGGGTTGGCTGTGGCTTGCGAGGGGAGCAGCCCTGGCTGGTCTGGTACCGAGTATACAACGCTCTCGACTGGCCGCGTCCGGAACCTGGAAATAGTCGACCAGAGCTGGGTGCAACGGCGGGCGGGTTGGCGGATGGGCGGCAGCGCGGTATTGCAAGGTTTAGTTCCCCAGCGGCAAACCCCCCTCGGCCAAAAGTAGGTTGCGGAAGGACCTGGGAAAGACGATCGAGGGATCGCGACGGCCAAGAGACGGCGCGGATGCGGAGCAATCTGGCTCGAGACCAGCCTTGGTGTGTAATTGATAGCAGCCGCGTTGTTGCGTGGTTGTTTGTTGCCTTTGCATTGCTGTGTGTAGTGCACGTGGTGAGCTGTGGTGGTGGAGAGAGTTAGTTGACCCAGATAATCCCCTCTCTTCTCCCTTCCCCTCTTTCAGCGTCACACCACCCCCCTTCCGCCGCTCAACGGTGTTTTGCCTCTTAGCTCGACCGTTCGGAGCCTGCCGCCCCCCTGCCGGCCGAGGGCCCTCCGAATGTGTTCTGCCCTGGTCGTCCAAGGGGGGCAAAGGGAGCCTCCCTCATCCTCAGCAGCGCCGCACCACGACCGTGCAGTTGAATCGGTCAGATGGTCACCGGAGGGGAGTCGATTCTGACCGGCCCTTTTGGGTGCCGACAGGGTTCTCGGCACTGTGATTGGCCTTTTCGGGGGTTCGACGCGATGTCACGACGGCTCGCGGATGTGTTGCGTGGACCCCTGGTCCCTGTCGTGGTGGTGGGAATGGCGACCCCTAACCACACCCCCTCCCCCTTGCTCGCCGTTGCACAGCACCGTTGTCACCTTGCCCGCCAGCGCCCCGCACTCGAGGGAGGGGAAAAGCCTAGGGGCTCCCCTCCGTTAGCAGGGATCACAGAGGGCTCCTCGCTCGAGCTGAGGCCCTGTAACGGTAAAATTAGCAGCACCTTCAGGGACCCCCGAGCCTGCCCTGCCGGGTCCTGCTTGGAGCTGTAACCTCCCATATCGCAGCAGGGACGCCGATAGATGAAGAAACGCAATAGACAGACGCCCTTCGATCCAGTGCCCTCAGCCTGCAGGTTGTGTAATCTGGATTGTCGTGTATGGTCCGACGATGGAGTTGTTCAAGGGCAGAGCTGCAGACCATCAATCAGCGAGGGGCAGCGTCCGAGGGGAAGTGAGGGGAAACAGAGGATGCGGAGAAGAAACCACGATGCCTCTGCCAGTGGTGCCAGACTCGCGGATACCTACCCTCCCTCGCCCATATTCTGTGTAGGTGTGTCTCCCGACAGCCGTCGGGCCCGATAGTGATCCTTAAGGATGCAAGACTGACCAATCCGCCATCATCCATGCGGATGCCCTCAGGACAGAAAGGCGGCCTGCCCTCCGTGCGTCGAACGCGATCCAGGTTTGCGGCCGCCGCGAGGTTGCTGCACAACCGGGTCAGTATGGCGAGCCCAGCAGCCACAGTTGGGAAGCCGTCTGGGCCCTGCCTCTCGTTGGAGAATACGCAGTACCAAGTGGGCGACAAAGGGCCCTCGGGCCTTGACAGGATCCGGGCGGCGGAAGTCCGCAGCACGCACAGGCTCGGCGGGCAGCTAGAACTGGAGCTGACAGCGGATGGCGGCATGACGAGAACCTCTGCTGCTCATGGTCACGGCGGAGGTCGCAGTCGGGCCGCATGACACGTCTCGAGGATCGGAGTCGGCCAGCGGCCAGCGGCGAGACGAGCTACAGCCGTGACTATTCCCAAATTTATGTGCCTTTGTCTACACAGTTAGTCTCCAGTCGGTGGGCTCTTGTGCCGTGGTAACATCGGCGCAAGGGCGATGGTTGCGCTCAGAGCTCGAGAGCCCACAGTCCACAGCGGTTGCGAGCACGCGGACGCTACATTCGCCACCGTGGGCGCCCTGTGTGCCTGCTGAGGGCCGCTGAAATAGGTCAGAGGGCATCCCGTTTTGGCACGTCGTCGACGCTGCTGGCCGTTCGGATGTGGTCTGGCCCGGTATGCCCCGAGAGGGCTGTCGCGGTCGCGGGCTCGTCCATGCAGGCACTTTTGGTATGTGTGGGTACCCATCCTCGCCATCCTCGGATTCTCGCAGCATCCTCTCTTGTCTGCCGTGAACGAGGGATCAGTGGGAGCCTGAGGGAGCGTCCACATGGAGGTGTTGATGCATCAATGTGGTGGCTGCTGTGGGTGTCTTCTCGAAGCTAGGACCAGACGGATTGCAGCCTGCTCTCCCCCCCCAATGCACCAACCTTGCACACCGGCAGGCGGCACTAACAGACGTTGAAGTTTTCTTCCCTTCCGGTCAGAGCGGGTGGTGGTGGTGGTGGGGGAGGCGTGTGTGTGACAGGTCATCTTTTGGCGCACAGCGATCTCTGTTTCCATGTGGCAGCCAAAGTCGTTCTTGTTCTAGCGCTGTCGGCATCAGGGCGTTAGGCCCTGAGGGGGGCAGCGGACAGGGAACGCCAGGGCAGACCTAACTCCGCAGCGCACCACACCTTATTCCTACCTCTTGCGGCGGTGGTGCTTCTGCCGTGTGCGCGCGCTGGTCCCGCCCCGTTTCGTTTCACCAAGACCTATTCCGCAATCATGCGAATAACTTACAGTACATACCTGACCAGTGTGCCTCGATGGTGAGCGGCAGGTGGCCTCGTTTCGCTTGTGCCGATAGATGACGCGTGAAACAGACGAGATTGTGCCTGGTTCTCTTGTGCCGGGCCCGACGACAAAATTGGCGAGAGAACGGAGTTGCGTCGTAAAGATCAGCCAGGATTGAGGGCAACCTCTTTCGCTCTGGGCCGTCCTCTCTGCGATAGGAAGAAGGGGTGGGTGGGAGAGAAGACTCCATCTTCAGCTCACCCCTCCCCCCAAAAGGCGAAACTTTGCTGTTGGGAACCCCACCAACGTGGCAGTGGGACATTGGAAAGGGGGATCTCGCACAGACCCATCGTTCGTGAAAAAAAAAAAGGTGGTGAACAAGAAAAATGACGAACGGGGCTTCCTTGCTCTTGCCGTCCGCCATCAAACTCCTCATCTACACCATCGTCACCGTGACATTGACGATACGATCGAGGTGAGGAACGAGATTGCAGATGGTCACGAATCACCAACCTCCCCAGCATTTTTCTCGGATCGGCAACCATGACACTTCTTGAACGGAATTGCTCCCATCGGCAAACGAGACCCCCGCTCCTCCGTCTCCCGGCACTTGTGGTGCAACGCTCGGACCAGGAGCTCGTCTTGTCCGTTTTCGATCGTGTCTCTTTCTTTTTTTGGGCGGCGATGCAACGGTGACAGGGTTGGTGGTGAAGGAAAATTCTGAGGGCAAATTTTTCGATATCACATCAGCCTCTTTTTGGATGGAGAGGCCGGAGGAGATGGCATCCGATGCTCCGCGGCTAGGCTCTTGATGGAAAGCGATGTCACTTGATTCTCAGCATGCCCAAGTGAAAAGTTCCAGGCCTCGCGAGCCAAGATGGACAGGCAGGTACCTCCTCACATGGAGATGGGAGCAAAAAGGACGCAAAAACATACAACACCAGGGATTCGCTGGTCGTCACCGACCCAATTACTAGTCTGGCCCTTACTGGCTTGTCTATGGGAGAGCGGACGGGATCCCGAATTTTCCAGTAGGTATGGTCGTATGTGGTTGTGTTGGGTGAAGATGGGATTGATATCCCAGTGCTGGGTGGTGATGTGGAGAGATGCCAGTTGCTTGGTGAGGGGATCCGTATTTATTTACATCGTCAGGGGCAAGCACTCCAACCCCAGGGCATCTTTGGACACACGCTGTGAGCTTCAAATTCGATTCGCTCCCTAACATCTACGTTATGCGCCGAAAACGCCCAGTCGCTCTACACAAAGAAGCATCTCATCACCAATCAACCTCCCCCCTCAGTGCTTCCTCCAACGTAGCACCCTGAATCATGAAAGCGCTAGGGGCATCATCTCTCCGAAAATAACACCCAACCGCGTGTCCAGTCCTCCAGTAACTAGTCACATGGGTAACAGGATTCTGCTCGAAAATCCCCCTCCAATCAGCCAGGCACAGCCAGCAAAACTCATGCTGGCACAAGGAACACGTCATGTGAAAACATCCGGCGCTCCTCTCCAAGGGCGTGTGGCACCTTGGACACCCCTTGGTGTTTTGACGGAGCCATGCCTGAGAGGCGGCGAGGGTTTCCCCGCCGTACCCAAACTCGATGCAGTCGACGCCCTCGTGCCACGGCGTCTGGTGCGTAAAGCACATGGCAAAACCGCACTCGTCACAGACCACGCGGTTTCGTTGGCTGAGGTCCAGCTCCGCGGGGAAACTAGGGAGGGCCGGGGTCGGGAAGTCATGCTCCTGACCGAACTCGCAGCCCTCGCGGAGACACCACCTGAAGTTAGGGAGGGTCGCAAGGCTAGAGAGGAGACGTAGCTTGTCGTAGCGAGCAAAGGACTCGGGATTGAGGATTTTGCGAACTTCTTCATGGGTGTAGATGTGGCTACACCGTAGTTGGGGACAGGTGAGGGACTCCACGCCGCCACGGCCGCGGGACTCGAGCTGGGTTTCGATATGTTGGGAGAGGCAGTTGCGGCATATGTCAAGGTCGTGAGTGGCGCTACAGAAGGGGAGGGAGCTGGGCGACATAAAAGAACGGATGAGATAGTTCCAGTCGCCAGGAAACCCCAATGTGTCTTTCGCCCAACTAGCTTCGCCTTTCTGCGTCCGGTCTGTGACATCAGGGAGGGTTTCGATGCAGACTATGCAGTGGCGACTGCCCGCCTGGTCCGGAACGATCAAGTCGACGAAGACGGGCACCTGGATTGTGCGTGATCCGTCGGCTGAGTCAACTGGGAGCACCTTGATATCGGTTCTCAGAGGCCCGCAAGGGTCCATGGGATCGTTCATGCGGCCATGGAGCACGAGCTGCTCATGTAACTCGGCAGCGCGACGCAAGGCGGACTCTGCGGGAAAAGGTGTCAGTTCTTGGAGGGCATCTCTGTATGCCATTGCTCGCGCGTATCGCTCGACGTGGCTCAAGATGCCGGGTGGGGTGGTGACGGAGAGGGTGTCGCCGAGGCTGAACTTGTAGCGTGAACTGCAGCTCAAGGACGGGCATCGGGCCCAATATTCGCGGTCCAGGTCAAACCAGAAGTCGCTTGCAATGCGTACAGGAATAGCAAGAGCAAAACAGCTGTCGCAGATTGGCGTTGAACAGCAGAGTGTCGAATGGATTGGAGCGGGGTGAAACTCGGTGGAAGAATTCTCAGGCTGGTATAAGTTCCGCAGGAACGAGGACAGGTCGTTTCCGTTTGTTGAAGCAGGGCAGTGGCAGATATCACAAACCGGGAGCGATGTACCCAACACATGATCGGGAGGGGTGATGTCCAGAGCATGTCGCTGAGACCATCCACTTCCATCTCCCCTCGGAGGAGGGGAGATTCTTGGAAAAGATGCGTGCGGAGTTCGAAATTGGTCCACCTCCGATCCACGGGGGAGGACGGCATGTTCGGCCTTTTGGGTCACCACACGTCGACCCTGGCTTATATTCCGCCGGGAGACGAAAACAGAGGAAGACACGATACTGGGGGTTGTTGTTTCGGTGGTCTTCTTTTCATCTCCGCCATTAATAAGGCCGACATCCTCTTCGGTGACGCCCTCGCGAACTCTCTTCCTTGGCAACCGATAAATCTCCTCGTGGAAGTACTCAATGCTTGCTGGAAAGTCCCTGATTACCGCGCTGGGGTTTTCGCTTGGCTTTTGTGAAGACAATGAAGGGGTTGCTGGCTGCGTTGCGGTATCGGTGGTATGCCGGCGGGTAATGGCGTTGGCGCGATTCAGACTGGAGAGACTCCGGGTGGGCAGTGTTGTGTGGGTCACAACCTGTGTCAATGGTCGTGACTGAGGGCGAGGGTTGGCCGGCAGACCGAATGGTCTCATTGCTTTGTCCTGGCTGGGGCGAGGGGGTGGGGCGGGATGCTTTTCGGAGCAGGAGGAAGACGCTGAAGACATGCTGCCGTCACTACGTGTAGTGAGTCAGGGGGGTGCCGCCTGATATTATGTATCGTCTGATGTCTCTATAAACGAAGATGACGGCTAAAGGTTGGTTAGCATATCTACATCTAAGATTAGACTGATGTGATGGCTACCTACCTGTGAATTTATGCTAGGACTGGTTCAGAAGAGGGTGAACTCGTAGATGTCGTTCGCAATAGAAGAGCCACGCGTTGCGCTGGTCAGCATCGGGGTTGAAATAGGACAGAAAGCACTGTCAGCCGTGCTGTCTAGTTCGTGCCCCTTGAGCGAGCGGAAGGGACGAAGAGAAGGGGCCGGACGGCGCGGAGCTTGAGTCTTGCCTGGTCAACAAGGAGGGCTAGACAAGTCCTGCGCCTGGATGTCACGGCTGAGAGTAAGGAGCAGATGTGATAATGGCGAGACACCGACATCTACAGGCCATGTCATGCACTCATCCAGCGTGCCAGTCTGCCCTGATCTGCTGCGGCCCTGCCAGCACCAACACCCAAGAAACTATCGGGGCGTCCATGGCGGCTGGCGGCATGGCATAAAATGAAGGAAAGAAACCCCGAGCTAAACCACATTAACCAAGTGAAAAGGAAGATTCTCCCAACTCCAAAAATAGACTGGCGGTCAAACAGATCCGGACTGGAAGTCGGTGGTGAGTCGATGGCGAGAGCGAAGATGGAAGATTGAGGATGTTTGGAGGAAGTCGATCACCATTCATTATGCCCGTCCATGGATGGTGTGGGGAAACGACCACCGAGTGGGCGGACAGCCCTGCCCGCCCCCACCAAAGCAACACCTTCATGCATTGCCCGGGCGGCCACAGCCCCTGCTTGGTACCAAGATACTTACCCCCGCCATCCATCAACCTTCTCGACTGCTTCCCCTCCGGTCGACTCTATGCCATCGCTGTGCCCAGTTCGCGAAGTGGGAAAATGCAGACGCCCAGAGCCCGCTTGGAGCCGTTGCTCAAACGGGACTCTGTCGCTTTTCCCACAAGTCCAGGGACATGTGGATTTGAGCTGGATTCTAGTTTCACAGACAGCTCTGTTTTGACAGCCCGATAGCCCGACTGCTGCACGGAGCTGCGCTGCGTCACAGATATCGAGGCTGAAGCTGTTCTAAATCGGGCATGTTTCGCCATCACTTATGCACATGAGAGGTCCTGTGATTCGATGGCGATGTACGAGCTCGACGCCCTGGCTTCAAGAGGTTTCCAGTGGAAATAGGTAGCTGGTCTGTTTTCTTCCGCTTCAACAAAGCGACACTTTTCGGTGCCACCATGGCGACCTAAAGAGGCGGGCACAGCATGCCGCGACGACGCCAACAACCAAAAGGATGTGACAAGATCTTTCGCATCTGTAGGACTCAGACATATTCCGCGTCATAAAAGGCGGCATTGGCAAAGCTACTTCCCAGGACCGCCTCCATGGTAACCGGTGCGTTGAGCTTCCTGGAGAAGGACGCTCTTGTCCCAGACGCCCCGGGCCCGGTGTTGCCGTACTCGCCAAACAAGACGTTCTTGATCCTCTCATCACCAGTGTTCCTGACCGAAGCGTTAGATTCGCCATCAATATCAGACCAGGAGGCATGGAAATCAACATACCAGATGCGCCACCCTGCACCGTTGATGACGTCCGACAGATAGGTCCTCTGGAAGACGACTTGCGCGTACTCTCCCCACGGTCGGCCAAGGTAGTAGGTCCCCTTGGCCACCTTTTGTCCCGGCGCCGCCGAGACATTGCTGTTGTTGATGACATAAAAGTTGCTCGTCGACGCCGACTCCCTCCCGGATGCTTTGACATTATCAGCTTGGTCCCCGTCGCCCTCTTCCTAGAACTCAACGTACCGGTAATATACCCAACGCTACTCTCCACCACGCCAATATCACACCTCTCGAACCTACACCCCAACAGGTAGGTTCCCCGTCAGCCCACGTCCATCCCCCCCCCCTCACAAACAAACAGGAAAAAAAAACTCACCACGCCCTCCCCCTCCTCCCAAACACAAAATCCGTCGCCCCCCTCACCGCACACCCCACAAACACCTGCCTCCCCTCATTCGCCAGCACCGTATCCTGAAACCCCTCCACTGCACACCCATACATCCCCAGATCCCCCTGCGCGCTCACCGCCACCGCCTGGCTCCCCTTCCCATACCCATTCACCACATTCACATTATACACCCTCACCCCGCCGACCATCTTCCCTGGAACCCTCAGCGTGCCCGTCTGGTCGTTGCTCAGCCCGTTGGCCTGCGACAGGGAGCTGGTGACGGTGACGGTGTTGGCCTTGTAGGTGGTCGTGTCGGGGGTGGAGCCGTAGATGGAGAGGAGGGAGGTGCGGAGGGTGGAGGGGATGGAGACTTGCTCGGGGTAGAGGCCGGGGTGGAGGAAGATGCATTTTGGGGTGGTGGTGGTGTCGAGAGTGAGGGCGGTGAGGGCAGAGGTGAGGGTAAGGTGGTGGGTGGGGGAGGTGGGGGATTTGGTGACGATGAGGCAGGAGGGGGAGGGGGGGTGGTGCGGGAGAGGGCGAGGGTGCCTGTGGGGAGGAGGGGGAGGAGGAGGAGGGTGGTGGGGGGTTTCATTTTTGGGGGTTGGTGAGGGTAGAAGAGGGGGAGGGGGAGGGGTGGTGGTTTTTGGAGTAGGGGGATGCGGTGTCTGGTGATATATGCTTCCCCTGTGTTCCCGGTTGAGGAGCATTGGACCTAACACACACGTGGCGGGGAGGGTAGTTATGGATACAGGCAGGTTCCAAGTCGTGGGTACTCTCACGCTAACCGGGGACATATCGAAACCCCTTTCCTAGACCTTCCAGCTCATTGTCGACACGATTGGTGGATATGACCCGGACCACCATCCCGCCGGGACATATCGAGGTTCCAACCTTCTGGGTCGCAGTCGCATCACCAAGTTCCAGCCCACGGGAAGGGAGATAACCCGATCGATCCCCTCATCTGATCCGCCATCCTCCATGCAGCTACACTGCGGTGCATACAAAATGGGGAGAGGTAGAGGCAGATGCAAGAGGTGTAACCGCGGCTAGGCCATTCCTGGAAGACGGTCTCCTTTGTTCGTTGCTTTTATATTGCCCTATTTATTCGCGGGTAAATCCCCCCTCCCCTTCTCCCGCCCTAGTTTTCGGGGCTGCGGCATTGGTGATGCAGTATGCGGATGCGGGATGCGGGGGAAGAACCGAACTGCTGCAGACACGCATCCGCAGATCTTGAATCTTGATCTAGTGGTTTGAGTAGAGACAGTTGACGGATAGCAACCGCGCCGAGACGTAGAGGTGATCACTGGTTGGGGCGGTTTCTCATCCGAGGATACTTGAGATCAAGACTACCTAGGGGTGGAACCACATACCGTCACTGGCGTCTAGTCAGAGTAAAGATAATCAAGACGAGAGGAATAGTATGTTTGTTTCGTTCACTCCTCGATGCCTGTTCGCCTTTCCAATGCATTCAACATGCTCATCCCGCATACCTCAAACCACCGCTCTATCCGTCTGCATGCTATCTCCCATAACGCCGATGCACGATGCACGATGCCCATATTTCGACAATTCTGCGTCTCAGTCCAACGAGCTCCCACAGTCAACCCCGCAGCCCAGCACGCGGCCCTATCGCGAGCCGAGCTTATGGATCCACCGCGACAGCCTCTGGCGCATGCCCTTCTTGATGGCGGTCGCGTCCTTGTCTCCGCCCAGACCCCGTTTCGTTACTGCCGCCTTGTAGGGCTTATTGTTGACCACAACCTCGGATGAAATCCGTCGTAGTGAGTGGCTGCTGTTTCGTCGGCGACAGCTCTTTCTCACGCTTTCCAGATCGCCTGTTTCGGCGCGCTGAAGACGGCGCTGCATGTACGCGGCGCCGGTGCTAGTGGCCCGACGAGGGGAGGGTGGGTTGGACATGGGTGGAGGAGTGCGGGATGGTGAGGGTAGTGACTTGTCCGTCAACGGCAGGGGCATCGAGTATCGTTTTGGGTCGTATGTATACGTTGTTTCTGCGTCGGAGAGCTGCGGCGTCTGGCTGCCGGTCTCGGAGGTCCCTCGACCCCAGGTGTTGCGCCGCGCCCTGGCGGTAAATGCCGGGCTCGTCGGCTCGGGCGGATTCGAGACTTGTGCGGCTGACCACCCCGAGCGCAAAGCAACCCACATGGCAGTGACAGAGATGAGCATCTTGGTAGCGTCATCGATGGAGTGAACAGCCCGCGCCGGCTCGAGTTCTGACTGAAGAGCAATGACGCCATCGTCGCGTTCCGCCTCCGTAGACGACCCTACTGACATGCGTTTGGCGGGGGAGTTGTTAGCTGCGCCAGCAAAGGAGACGGGTGGCAACCCTGTCATAGAGAGTGTCCTCCCTGCAACTCTGTGGGGGGGATAGCGACTGTGTGACGGAGAGACGGATGTGTAGGTGTCCTGCACTTCCAAGAGAGACTGAGACAAGGTCGCCATGACGGGGTGGCGGCGCGTCAGGGGGTTGATAATGCTAAATGTAAAGCGGGCTGGTGGTGGTGTTGAGGAAGGGAGAGGGGTCCCGGTACTAGGATCGACCGGCGGAGTGGGGTGTTGGGATACCGTGTTCCTGCGGGCCCAGCGGACCGTTTTTGGGACACCGTGGATGTCGTGATACACAAAGTCAAAAGACCCATTGGGACGTGGTTTGGCGACCCAGATGGACCCGTCCTCCAGCACAATCTCGGCCTCGTCCGAGTGCTTGACTGGGCTGAACACGGCCAGCAGTTTTCCTTGCCCTAGGTCCTCGCAGTCGCTGTCCTCCTCCGAGAGGCTGTCGTCATCGTCTCTCCTGACTAGGACTACATCGTCGTACCCGAGGTGGCGCTTGACCCCAAATATACCGGGAAATCGTTTTGCTAGGCGAGGCGTGATGACGGGACCGGCGATGCGCGACGCGGGAAACGCTTCCACACAAGGACGAGACCTCCCGTCCTGGGATACTTTCTGTAGCTGCAAGAGTAGCCTCGGCAGCACCTTTTTCATGACCTTTGTCTTTCCAAGCTTCCTGGGGGTGGGATATCCCAGACAGTATTGCGTGCTCTGGTTCAATATCCGCCGCCGCCGTCCAGACCGCCTCCGGTTCGACCTCGTGGTTGGGGCGTCAGAGGAAAAGGCCGTAGCCTCGCTCAGCTCCGACTCGGAAGCAAGGGTGTCATCGACCGCCGGGAAAGGAGCCGCCGGGAAAGGAGCCATCTCGTCGTCCGGCTGCTTGAGCTCCTCCTCGACTTGCTGGAATCGGACGACCGGTTCGGGGGTTGCGACCTTGCGGGGGATGTAATCGGACACCGGCCGTTGTCGAAGAGCGGGTCGAAGTGGGCCGTCGGCAAGCTGGTTCGAACGGTTCTTTGGTGGCACAAGAGAGGATCGTAGAGAGTTTCGTAGGTTCGGGGCAGCCGGCGAGGCATGGCCGTTGCTGGGTGATCGAGAAGAATATTCATGGCCGTGAAGGCCTGCGCCTGAGTGAACAAACATTCCGTGAAGGGTGGCCTGAGCCTTCCTGTTTGGAGACTCAAGGAGATAGGAGATGGGTGGGGGGTGTGGGTGTCGTAGAAATCACGAAGGACCTGCTTCGGAAGGAGCTGACCAAGACAGGAGGCCGCGATCTAGGGGTTCGGATATCTTCTACCGTTGCGATAGTCGGGCTCCAGTCCCGCAAGCTCAGCAGTCCAGGGCCCGCGTTGAGAGAGGCGGCGGTCAGGCTGATAAGATCCTGGTTGCGATCATGACCGGAAGTGTCTGTCTAGTCGTCGTGAACGGAGGCTTCGGGTCGATGACGACAGCGCCTGTCGGTCACCTCGCCACCTGCTCGAGTAAGCAGTCTCGGTGATGCTGGCTAGAATGTACAAGTTGCGCTGCTTGAAGAGAGACCAGAGCTGACAAAGCAGCGTGGAAGCTTCAGTCCTTTCTGTTGACTTGGAGCGGTTGGCACGGCAAGCGAGAAGAGCTCCAATCGAGCTGGCGCAAGTAATTTGGAGACGGAGAATGGGTATAGGGAATGGGAAAATGGCCTCCAGGCCCGTGGGTGGTGTCGAAAACAAAGAAAACGCCGTCAAGCGTCCAGCGGCGAGAGGGAGAGAGGTCCAGAAGAGGTGCAAAGAGGGAGGTCGTGGAGGATGATGAAGGCTTTCTCAAAATGGTTGGGGTGCCCTTGGCCGCCGTCAGGGGTGGATGGTGGATATTGGTACGACAACACGCTGTGGAGACTCTGGCGAGCCCGAGTCTGACGGCCTGACCTGATCAAGCGGGTCCGGCGAGCAAGGTGATGCTGGGCGGCGTCAACCCGTCAACTCTTTGGATGATTCCGGTCAATCAGACGGCGACGGGATGGATGCTGCAAGCTCTGCGCAGCCGGGAGATCCTGGAGGGAGGATTGGTCGGGCTGACCTCTCCACCTGATGAGAGCCGAGACCGAGGAGGGCGGGATGGGTCGATGGAGATATGCACCGCTGTGTCGGGTTCAAGCGAGAGCTGAGCAGCGCCGCTGAGAGGTTGCACAATCAAGCGGCATCTGACAGCTGAAGGGCGAAAGGGGTGGGACCTGAGGGGCTTGCCAGCGCTGGTGCTTTCTGCTCTCCCGCGCGGGTGGAAGGGGAAAGGGAAGGGGTTCGCGATGTTTCCGAGCGATCCGGCCGCCTCTGCAGGTCTGGCTGTCACCTGTGTTGGTATCTGCTTTTTTTCCTAGCCGCGAGTTGGACTTTGTTTGCCGATACGCGTGTTCAGCGACAGCAGTGGTTGGTGGCGTGGCTTGGCGGTGATCGATCGTGGGAATGTTCAATGCGGGGTGCTTTCGAGTTGTCCCAAACTGGAAGAGAGTCGTCTCCAAAAAAGAGAGTATTCTGCGATCGGGAAGCAGTCCCAGAGGGGATATGAAGGTGTTGATATGGGAATGACCCAGCGAACGGGTGGTGGTAGGCTAGGGTTGAGGGCGTGCCCGGATACCGCACTGAAATCGGACGGGAATGGGCTTCGTTCTTAATTCATCAGACCACTCCGCAACCATGACCCATCTTGCCCGGTTTTCTCCCCAATCTCGATCTCGATCGCGGTGAAGACGGTAAACGGAGTTGAAAAGCTGGCTCTGAAGCCAAGCTGCTGGCGTCTAACGTTGAGACTGAGCTTTGCTGATTAGGCTCAAGTGCCGGTATCCCAGTGTTGGCTGAAGCTCGCCCAAT
This sequence comes from Schizothecium vesticola, assembly GCA_030549215.1. Taxonomy (NCBI): domain Eukaryota; kingdom Fungi; phylum Ascomycota; class Sordariomycetes; order Sordariales; family Schizotheciaceae; genus Schizothecium; species Schizothecium vesticola. The sequence continues at coordinate 1,978,715 of JAUKUD010000005.1, read as the reverse complement.
TTGGTCTCTGGGTCTGACTGTGAGCCTCGCCGACTAATCAAGCGTCCCCCACCATCTCCAGCAATATGATGGTGTTGATGGGACACAGGCTCATTGGCTTCACCACACCCCCCACCCCCCTTTCCCCTCCATCCATACAATGACACGGCAGTACACCGCTTCGGATGTCGTGGCTCGCGGCTGCAGGTCGATAAGGCTGGCGCGCATCACCCTCCTCGCCTGACTGGTGTCGGGCGAGAACACATACGGCGGACTCGGACTCGACACAATCCCGATTGCCGGCGGTCGAAAAGCCTCCGAGTGTCGTGGTCTATGAGCTCACTCGGTCAGCACCTCGGGGTGTGACCTGGATAATTCGGTATCGTCAATGACGTTTCTGCCCAGCGCAAAGCTTCAGGTTCCAAGTTACAATATACATGTATTTTTCGACATGTTCTTGGTTTCGGCTCGTCTTGCCGGAAGATTGGCGGAAATCCGGGACTGATGTCAGTTGTCAGTTGTCGAGGAGTGCGAGTGCGAGGGTAAAATCGATCCCTGTGTCAAGAGCCAAGCCTGGGCTGCCTGCCGGAGCAAGGTCGGCACGGCGGCCTGCAGCACCCGCAAATCGATTCGCGACGTCACATCATCCACACCACCACCAACGAAGCCCGCGTGGCAAACAACGGCCTCACGGCATCGAACAAACGCCTCCGACACGCAAATCCCGGAAACGATACTTGCGGTGCCTTAATTTGGAGAATTGGAGAAGACACTGCCGCACTGCACCATGCCTTGGAAGCGCGCCCGCAAAGCTTAATCTATCCTCCCGCCTCGTCCCTCCTTTTGGCCCTCTGCTACCCCCCTTTTCCCAGTTCCTGCTTGGACGGGAATGGGTACAGACGGAATGCGAGGTCATCGCCAAGATGCCGTCGCTCGTCCCTATCAAACACTGGCAGCCTCGTTCGCAGCATGGAAGCTGTTTCTGCTCGCCATCGCCATCGGCAGTTGTGTGGGCGATACCTACGACACCTCGGGGAGTCTCGCAGTGCTCGGCAATCACGGCCACCCTCCGGGATTTGGTGCCAACCTGGTGACGCGATTTGCTAGTTGGGATGCCATCTACTTTCTTACCGCCGCCCGCCGAGGCTACCGCTTTGAGCAGGAATGGGCCTTTGGCGCACCGCTCGCCATAACGATCCGGGCCATCATCAGAGGTATGACTCCTGATTCTACGGCGGACTTTCCGGGACAGGAACAGCCACACCTTTGCCCACAGACCTGCCGCTGACCTCCGTCTGACCCTTTTCCCAATGTCCAGCCCTCTCCCACCTTGGCCTCGTCGCGCAGGACCCCCAACTTAGGCTGGGAGATGACCATGGGCCGGCCCTTCTCGAGGTCCTGGTAGGCATCTTCATCGCCAACGCATCCCACCTCTTGTCCGTCATTGTCCTCTATCGCCTTGGGCTTGTCGTCTGGCGCAGTAATCCCCAGGGTCCGCTTCTGTCGTTGGTGGCCGCCCTCTTGCACGTTGTCTCGCCCGCCGGCCTCTTCTTGTCTGCGCCCTACGCCGAAAGCACGTGCGCCCTGCTTACATTTCTGGGCTATCTCCTCTACGCCAGCAGCTGCACTTCAGAGACGGCTGCCTCTCGAGATGGCTACGTCGTTCTGGCGGGCCTCGCTTTCGGTATCGCGACGTCCTTCCGGAGCAACGCCATCCTAAACGGAATCCCGTTTGCATGGGAAGTTCTGCAGGTCCTCTCAACTCTAGCGGGCCGCTGGACATCGAGCACCACATCGGCGCCACTCTCCCGATCCGACCCGCAGTCGACCACGCCGACGACGGGGGACGCCGTGCGGCGGCTCTTGGCACTTGGCGTAGGTGGAGTCGCCGTAGCTGCAGGAACGCTGGTGCCCCAAGCCGTGGCCTATCAGCGCTTTTGCCTTGGCCCATCCGACGCCGACTTGCCTCGGCGTCCATGGTGCGACAAGCTCGTGCCGAGCATCTACACCTTTGTGCAGCGGCACTATTGGTAAGTCGATGAAAAACGTCCATGGCCACCTGCACGAGAAAAATCCTGCCAGTCCACCGTCATGACTAACCCATCCCCCTTCGCAGGGACAATGGCTTCCTCCGTTACTGGACCCTGTCCAACATCCCGCTATTCCTCCTCGCGGCTCCGGTCCTGGTCATCATGGTCAAGTCCGGCATTGACTACCTCGGGCCGCCGACGGCACAGAAAAATTCAGGATCCGCCGGACCGGGATCGACCGATGGAGCCTCCGCTCGGCTATCGACCATGGTCCGATCTGCTGCCGCGGCACAGGCCGCGCTTGCTGTGCTGGCCGCCCTGAACCACCATGTCCAGATTATCACGCGCATCTCATCGGGGTATCCGGTCTGGTACTGGTGGGTGGCCGACAAGATGGTGCGGGGTGATATGTGGGGGAAGCGTGTTGTTGTGTTTATGGTCATGTATGCGGGGATTCAGGGGGCGTTGTTTACGTCCTTCCTGCCGCCAGCGTAACGGGGGATTTGGGCAGTACATGATGTCGTGATTATTGTATATAAAAAACTATGGTGGGCAGGAAGCGGAGATGGCTGCAAATATGTTGCCATGGCCTCATGTACCTCGGACAACGAGGACAAACCTCAACATATTGCCCTTCTTATGCGCCCGCTCCCCAGGGGCCCTGGATCCAATTATGAAAAGGCTGTTTCTATATTTACAGTCTATCCCTTTGCCATGCCCTCCACGAGCCAGTTCATGCCTTTCTCCCGTTCGCTGTTTGATCCATGCAGGTCCCGAATCTAGATTGTCCAATGTACAGTACGCTTTCCAATGCAATGCCAGAAGAATGCTTGTGCCGCTCGTATCCATGAACCAATTCCATCCCAAACCACAAAATACACCAAATTACAAGACGATAGTTGCGCCCGACCAACGCACACAAAAACACCAACCCCCCACCCATCACTTCTTCCCCCCCGCTCCCACATCCAGGTCACTGCTCTCTTGACCCCCATCCACCACCGTCTCCTCATCACTCGGCCGCCCATCCACAGCCCCCTCACCATTCCCCTCCAACCCCCCTCCAAACTCCTCACCACTCCCCTCCGCCTCCCCCTCCGCCTCTCTCAACCCCTCATTCACCTTAACCGCCCACCCCGCCCTCGCCAACCAAAACACCACAAACGCCGGCGTCGTCACCCCGCCCAACACCGCCCCCAGCACCAACTTGAACACCTGCGGCGCCCACCGCCTCTCAAACACATAATCTCCGCCCTCCTTCCTCCCCACCCCCATCAACACCCCCACCGCCACCGGCCACACCACCGCAAAGCACCCCACGCTCACCACCATCGCCCGCACCACCTGCGACGCCCAGAACGCGCCCCAGTGCCGCCACCCCCCGGGCCGGCTGGCATCGCCTTTCCGATCCATGAAAAAGAACCACCGCGCCAGCCTCCCCTTGGGCACGGGGAGGAACCCGAGCGGCGCGATCGCCCCGCGCGCCAGGTCGCGGTTGACGAGCGCCAGCTCGAGACACCACGTGATGAGGTTCTGGACGATGATGGTGACGGCGGCGTCGCCAGCGAGGGTGCTGGGGAGTTGCCAGAGGCGGATGGGGGCCGCGGTGGGCGGCGGGGTCACGTACATGGCGTAGGCGAGGGCGAAGTTGATGGCGCCTGAGAGGAGGGCGGCGCCGAGGCCGTCGACGAGGAAGATGTAGAGGGCTTGGGAGGTGGTGAGGTGCGTGGTGGGGGGGAGGAGGAGGGGGAGGGCTGCCGGGGGGCGGGGAGGGATTCGATGTCGGCGTTGTCGGCGGGGGTTGGTGGTGATGGTGGGGGGTCGGGGTGGGGGCGCGGGTGGAAGAAGGGGTTGGTGGTCCACTTCATAGTGGTGGTGGTGGTGAGGAATCTCCGTGGGCCCCGAGTTTGTATGTCGAGTTTCCGGCTCCTGTATCTCCAAGATGCGCGCCGAGGTATGTATCAAAACGCCGGAGTACAATGAAGGAGAAGACGGAGTGGCAGAGGAAAGATGTCAAGACTCAACGGGCCAGAGCATCAAAACACACAAAAAAATACACACGGCGAGCAGGGGGCTGATTCATCTCCCAGTTCGTCCCGCAGCGAAATGAGTCCGTTGACTCCGTCCCAGCAACGGCGCCATCCGGGGCCTCCGCCCAGACTTTGGGGCCTGGGGTCTCGTCTAACTCCCTGGCCGTCATCGTGTGGCTCTCATGTCATGGACTGTCCCCGCCTACGATTATTAAAGGGGCGAATTCTGCAGTCAACACGTCCTTGGTTGTGGACGAAAGATTGGGCGCCTCAAAGAGATTTTGCAGGATCAATTGACGTCGCCGTTTGAGTTGCACAGCGATCGGTGTCGGGACTCGGGAGACGCCACAATCAGGATCCAAGTGGGTCGAATCTCAACCCAGATTCAGGGGGGAGCCAATCACCGACGGCCAAGGACACGATGCCGGCAAAGTGCCGTTGTCGGTTCAGCATCGCTTTCATCCCGACCATGATTATTTGCCGCCCGAGCCGGAGGCTTCAAGAACTGATGAAAGAATTGCCTAATAAACTAATCGAGCGCTGTTTGTTCGATGTACTCGCAAACTGTATGCAACCTTGACCATCGAGACACCAAGGCAAGGTAACCATCGCTCAGGTCCCGTTCAGGGGCCTCGCCATCGTCAACCAATCCATCATCGCCAATCTGTTCGCCAGTGATATGCCCACCCCTCCCCCGGAGATGGTAAATCTGCAGTTGTATGTTCCCAGACTTCGTCCTCCTCAGGTTGTGGCGGCTCTCCACAGTTCTACTGGTTCCGAAAGCTCAACGATGCATCCCGCCTCTCGTACTTGTCCTGCGCAATGGCAAACATCTCGGCGAGCAGGTTGGCGCCGCACCTCTCCTCAATCTCCTGGCCGTCCTTGCCAACCAGCACTGCCAGGCCCTCGTTGAGACTGTTCCTCAGATGGCCGATGCGGAAGAACTCCACCTCGATCTTGCTCAGCCAGCGGACGCGGAACGGGTTCGAGGAGGCCCAGCGCAGGCCGCTCACCCATCGCGGCGATGAGTTCTTGGGCGACGTTGGGGATATCATGCGTGCCTGTATGGATGGGTCAGTCAAATGCCTTGGACTTTTATCTGGCGGCGGAGAACCTACATATCCCTGAAACGCCTTGGACTGGTTCGCCGAGAAGAACAAGATGACGTTCTTGGTCTGAGTAAAGGCCTGGTTCAGGAGCCCCTCATTGTGCTGCTGCGTTACCCAAATGCCTTCCTCCATGCATCGGTAGACGTTCTCGTCGGTCCAAGACTTGACGATAAAGTAGCGGGTATCTGTCCGTGCAGCAGCGCGTCAACATGGGCCCGTGTAAGGGAGGGAAAGAAAATAAAAGGCATCGCTTGGGCAAGGCGGGGCGGGTATCGCGCAAGGCGTGCCCGGATAACACTTGTTCGCGAACACGACGTCGATTAGTAGGGACGTCGGGACCGATAGAAAGACTGACCACCCTTGGCTCCGACGTCAAAGTACGTAGGAGGGCCGTTCCGTCCCAGAGGCCGGCGAGCCGTCTCTGTTTCTCGTCTGTAGCTGCTGTTGTCCTGGCCCCGATTTTCGTTCCAGTCAGGCCGACGCGGCCCGCGGTGATCGGTGGCAACGCGACGGCCCGGGGGCGAGCCATGGGGTGACCACTCGCGAGGACGGCGCGGCGGGCTCTCACGCGCCATGAGAGCACGCCGACCGTCCTCCGATTTGATAAAACGGGAAGTACTCTGGTGCTCGTCCTTCCGGTGACTATCTCTCTCGTCAATTCCGTCCTGTTCCTGGTCTCTGTGAATTGGCGTCTGTTTTCCGGCATGTAAGTACTGTGCATCGACACGTGCTTGCTTTTCGGGGCGGTAGCTAGCTTCTGTTGGGATCGTTCGCTTGGCTGGCACCGCATCGAAGTTTTCGCGCTTGGCTTCAGTAGATTCCCTGATGGACGTGGCTGGTGTCGAGTTACTGGGCTTCGGTATCGGGACGACGCTCAATGGCACCGGGGCAGCTGCCACATTGGCTGTGGTCGGCCACAGGAAGCCCATGTCCGGTTCGACCTCCTCCATAAGTTTGCGGCGCTCAGCCTCCATTTGCTTCATCTGTGCCTCGAGGGCCTGGACCTTGCGTATCTTTTCGCGGTGCCTCTCTCGATAGACTTCAAGTTTCCTGTTTCGCGATTCCACATCATGGTAGTTGGTCAGGGCGAGCCAGTCTTTGAGGTCCTCGTCTTTTTCCAGAAGGTGGGCCAGGGAGCAGTCGAAAGTAGGCGAGATCAGAGCTGACGAGTGACGGTTGATAGAATCCGCCATCGTAATGTCAGGAGGTGTGTTGACAAGCGGACGCGCAGGCTCGGTGTCCGCCCGAACAATGGTTGTATCGATGGCCTTGGGGACGGGCTCGGAGGCCCTTTTGGCAATGCCGGACCTTTTTGCAGTAGGAGGTTTGGCCTTGGGAGATTGAACCTGCTGCAGGACCCTATCCACAAGCCCGGCGGCGTCTTGATCCGTGACTGTCGAGGTGGCCATGCCACCAGAGTTTTTTCTGATGAGTTCGTCGATACTCGCGGGGTCGACGTTGACCGGGCCCTCAAGAGGGTCGCCGTGGACTTGGCCGTCAAGAGAGGTTTGTTGCTCAAGGCTCTTCATGCGGCTCTCCACCAACCTCTTCTTGAGCTCAGCCAGCTCTGCCGCGCGTGCGCTAAGCTTGCTTTCGGCGTTGTGAGTCTGCTCGTCTGGCATGACGAGGCTGTTTACCTGCTGGGCTGCTGGGAGGGCAATCAGTTTGGTCCTGTTTTTTTTTTTAGCAGAGCGGGAAAACAGGCTTGGCCGGCCGCCCGAGTGCGGGGTGCGCGCCGAATGCGAATGACCCACCTGAGATTTATCCTGGTGTGGGCGATATGTTTCTGCGAGCTACCGGAGAGGCTGATTTGAGGAGGTGTACGGTAGACGAATTGAGGGCTGTAAATACGAGGTGCCTTGGTAAGATGGTGCGGTCTCAAAAGCTGGAAGCAACCGATGCTTGAGTGTCAAGATGGAAGAGACGATTGAGGCCGAAGAAATGTTTGTTCGCGATATTGCCTGTGGTATTTCAATGGCTCGAAGCTGTCCATGCAGGAAAGGAACCAGTAGGCCACTCTTCCCCTGCGCGACCTTGTCTAGTGCCTGAGCTTTGACGATGGCCGGTTGCTAGAGGGAAAAAAGAGATGGTGATGGGCAAGGAACATAGGTACCAGGTGGGTAGGTGGACGCGTCTTGCCAGTGTTGACAGCTTGGCGAGGAAACTGAAGAGAGGATTGAAGAGGGCGCGCGCCAACCCAGGTGGGTGGAGGATGAGAAGAGCCCTTGAATTTGATCCGCCTCTTCAGCTCAGCTCAGCAGAAAGAAGAACGCGATCAAAGTGGAGGTCACCAAGGGTTGACGGCTTTCCGGCGGGCATGGGGAAGCTCGGAAGGTTATCCACCTTTTCCTCCACTTGACCGGGGCTTGATTTGGGAGGATGGTTGAAGCAACCACCCCACATTCCTTCCGTCACACCTCCGTGCAATCCCAGGCCAAAGTCCCTTGGGGTTCTGAACATTCACCACTGGCACCCAAAAAGTGGACATTATATCTGTACGTGGCTTCCCGTAATGTATTACGGTGCAGATACGCCAAGTTGAAGCAAAAATATCAAAAATATGACGCTGAATCGACGAGGGCGGTTGACCGTTCACTCAGCGGACTCAAGGCCAGGGCGCCAATCTCCCGTCTGCCAAACTGCCGGGTACTTACATCCCTGACCCCATCACCAACGCCCAACTTCAGGCTTTTGCCAATAATCAACAACGATGAAACAATCGAAAACAAACAGCAGTCTTCTTGACTGAGAGTCGCAAAACTAAAAAAAGAACATACAGCACCAGGGATTCGCTGGTCGTCACCGACCCAACTACTAGTCTGGCGATTATTGGCTTATCTATGGGAGAGCGGACGGGATCCCGAGTTTTCCAATATCTATGGCCGTATGTGATTGAAAAGGTCGGGCTGCTCCTTATATTGTAGGTCGTCAAAGAACGCAGATGTCATAACCTTGAGGGGGGAAATAAAGTCAACCTCGCTGACAAGATGGCGGATATACCCGTGCTGTTGCCCTAGTAAATGTCCAGAAAACAAAAACCCCAGATCCTCCAACCCAACTGACACCCTTAGTCCAAAAGCACCTCAACCTCCATCTCCTTCTTCGCATCCAGCGTATACTCGGGCAGAGTCTCCGGCCCACACGACCCTGTCCCCAACCCATGATGATACCAATCCAAATGCACCACGGCATCCTCCCTCCTCTTCTTGTGCAGTTCGTACGGGTGCGTCGCCTCATCCACATCGTGATCCGCATACCTTGACGCCTGAAAGCTGGCCCCCTCAAAGTCCCCAAACCGCGCCCTCAACAGCCTCTTGCCCTCAGACGACCGAAACTCGACCCACCTCACATCCGTCCGGTTCCCCGAGTCCTGCGGAAACTCGTACTCGGTCCACAGCGCGTCCACATCCGCCTCCCACGTCCCAACAGCCTGGCTCATCTTCTTGTCGATGTAGCTCTCCCCGGGGCCACGGCCAAACCACTGAACCCGCTCGCAGCCGTGCACGGCGAGTGTCAATCCGAAGCGGCCCCAGGCGCGCGGCAGCAAGTGACCGGTTGACTTGGCACGGGCCCGAATGTAGACCGATTCCTTAGCAAACACGTACTTGGTCGTCACCAGGAGCGCCCAGTTGAGCACCGGCGGCGCGATGCGATTCTCGACAATTACCTCTATACTGTCGTCGTTCTTGTGTGTGTACGAGAAACCGAGCAGGTGCTGCTTGGCTTGATGAAGGCGGCGGTTGATCCAATCCCAGCCGAACCCGCAGCCGCGGTCGTTGTCAGTGCGGGGGCGGTACAGGCAGATTTGGGAAGGTAAACTGAGGACATTGTTGGGGGATTTGGGGCGATACCAGCTCTGGAGGGAGCCGGTTGTTGTGTCGAACTCCCAGCGGGATCCGCCAGGGCTGGTGATGGAGAGGAGAGACGGGCTCGCATGATTCACAACCGCGCGGGAGGTCTGCGGCAGGCCTGCGATTTGACGGAGCGACAACAGACTTTGAGCCGGCGTAAGCTGGATCTGGCCTGTGGCGACAATGTGGCCAGCAAGGGCCCAGTTGTTGTCCTGCGCCAATGTGAACTTGAGGTTCAAGTGTGCGTCTGGATCATGGCGTTTGGGCAATCCCTTGATTTCAAGAAGCGACTCTTTGTGGGGTTTGATACCTGTAGAAATTGTAAGAAAGCTAGATGACTTCAAGGCGACAGCAAGCTTACCTCGAGGGATATCTACCGACCCCCCAGATACCTCAGCGCCGTCCGCGACGATCCACCACTCGCATTGGAGGTGGTCAAGCCCAACAAAGTCGTAACGATTGATAACCCGGACCTTATTTCCGTCCTCGAGGCCAAGCGTCTGGACGGGCTCGATCGCCTTCTTGTACTCGAGGAGGCCTGGGGTTGGCGTGTGGTTGGAAAAGCAGAGGCCGTCGAGGACAAAGTTGTAGTCATTGGGGTCGTCTCCAAAATCGCCGCCATACGCCATGTACTCCTCCCCGTCCTCGTTCTTCGTCCTCAGACCCTAGACGTTGTCAGTTGTGCAAGGAGCTGATTTGCGCCCAGCTTACATGGTTGGCCCATTCCCAGACGAACCCGCCCATGAGCCGCGGATACTTGTAGAACAAATCAATGTACTCCTTGATGGCTCCCGGACCGTTACCCATGGCGTGAATGTACTCGCACAGCACCAGGGGCTTATCCCACTCCCGCTGCTTGGCGTCCCACTCCACACCTGCGTGTGAGTGGTACATCTTGCTAAAGATATCCGCCGTCTGCGCCGCCCAGTCGCCTTCGTAATGGATCAGGCGGCTCCTGTCAATGCCCTTGATGAAGTGGTACATGGCAACATGATTCCTCCCGTACCCGGATTCATTGCCCAGCGACCACAGAATGATGCTCGGCCTGTTGAAGTCGCGCATGACCATCTGACGAGCGCGATCTACGTAGGCCTCCTCCCAATCCGGATTGTCGGATGCAAACTTGGTGCCATCACCCCCCACCACAAACAGGCCGTGGCACTCGAGGTCGCATTCGTCAAGGATCCAGAGTCCCAGCTCGTCGGCCAGTTCGTAGAGACGCGGATCGTTGATGTAGTGCGATGTCCTGATGGCGTTGATGTTGTGGCGCTTCATGAGAAGGAGATCGCGTCTGAGAAACTCGTAGGGAACGGCGCGGCCTGAGTCGGGGTGGTGTTCGTGACGGTTGGTGCCCCTGAGCTTGACAGGACTCCCGTTGACGCACCAAACACCATCGAGAAGCTCGGTGCGGCGGAAGCCTACCCTCTCGGCAAGAGCACATCCCGGAATTTCCAGCAAGAGGCTGTAGAGATAAGGAGTTTCAGCGGTCCATTTATGAGGGTTGGTGATGGCCAAGTCGAACGTCACGTTTCTCTTCCCGGCCTTTGTCTTTTTGACAATCTCGTCACCGTTGGCATCTCGAAGCTGCAGCGTCACATCGGCGGGCCTGCTGAGTTTGACTTCAACACGGAGAGTGGCGTCATTGTAGTCGTCGTCGAGGAGTGTGAGGATGTGGATGTCTTCGAAATGGGTCTTGGGGAACTTGTGCAGCCAGACATCCCGAAAGATGCCGCTGAGCCACCATTGATCCTGCGCATGCAAAGTTGGGAATGTATTTAGACGACGAGACGAGGGGCAGGACGAACCTGGTCTTCAATGTAGCTGCCGTTGCACCGTTGGTAGACCTCGACATGAAGCGTGTTGGGCCTGTCGAAAAAGGCAAACTCGGTGACGTCAAATTCGCTAGGGTTCCTAGCACCTTGCGAGTATCCAACCTCGTAGCCGTTAAGCCACACGGTGAAAGCAGAGTCTACCCCTTCGAAGCGCAGTCTCAGCTGGTGGTCCTTGTCATCGGGACCCAGGTCGAACGTGGTGGCATATCGTCCACACTCGTTGTCGTCGATTGGTACGCGGGGCGGGTCGACGGGAAAGGGGAAGTCAATGTTGGTGTACTGCGGTCCCTTTCCAAAGCCCTGGCACTGCCACATGCCAGGAACCTTGATCCAGCTCCAGTCGGGGTCCTCCCTCAGGGTATCATGGTCTTGCTGGTGGAAGTCTCTGGGGCCTAGAAAGGGGGACGGGGACAGATTGAAGCACCAGTTGGCAGAGAGCAGCTGGCTCTTGGCCCGAGACACATCGCGCGAGAGGGCATCAGCTCCATGCTCGTACAAGAAGAAGTGGCTGCGAGGCGGGAGCGTGTTCCGGTGGATGACCTTGAGGTCATTCCAGTCTGGGCATGCTGGAAGAAGGGGGGCCGAGGCCGGATCTTGCTTTGGCCTCAAGGCCAGATCCGCATTCGATGGAAGGGCGGACGGTGGAGATGCCATTGTCGTGGTGGCAGGTTGGGGAATGGGAGGTCCTGCCGATCCCCCGATATGAGATTTAGGTAGAGCTTGATATTTAAAGCGAGGGATACGGTGGTCGAGGTCAGCAGGAGCGCGGGGTGGTCTGTAGATAGGTGAGGATGGCCTGCTCAAGGTGGATAGCTCAATTGAAAGAGGTGGAGACGGGCACTCTCTTCTCCCCACCTGGACGGGCGGTTTCCTTCCTCCAAGCCTCCTTACCCCGCGCCAGTAGTCAGCTGCCCCCCGAGCACTGCGGGGAAATTGGAGACAAGCACGGGCAGATCTGGGGTAGCGCCTTGGCAGGGGCGCGGACTCTGCGCGCAGAGGGTTAGGGTCGTGTCCATTGTCCGAACTCATGTTCCTGCATTCGCCAAGCCGATCCCCCAACACCACCCACGGAAATCGTCCTCGTCCTCATCCTCAACTCTCACCGCAGTTCGACCTATTCCATAAAAGACATGCCCTGTCTAAGGCCGAGTACTTTTTGATACACTAGCGGCTTTGCACGCAGTTTCTATTCTTAGCTACCTCCTAACCCCAATGGCAATTGCAACCCGAACCACGGCGACAATCTAAACACGGTCAATCGGCGACAGAGGCGCACACAATGGCACCAGCTCCCGGGTTGCCGTCAGGGCGGATATCGCGATAAAACGCGGAATGGCACCCAAGGACGCGCTTGTATTTTATGGGATTACCAACTTCCAGAGGACAGTTCGGGTAGACGAGCGCGGAAGCACACGCTCCAGCCCATTTAAAGCAGGAACATGTCCGGCCAACATTGGAGCGCCTCGCCCACCACACCCTTTCGCAAGCATGATTCGTGGAATTTCCACCCCCATACCTCCCACGCAGCGCATCTACCGTGGCTGAGAATGGCAGTGATCCGGGGAACTGAAGAGCCTCTCGAACCAGGCCGCCGAAATGCGACGTTCCCGAGAGCTCTTCCGGGAAGACGGCTCGACGGGCGGGATATCATCTTGGCTCGCCGCCCTGTTGCATTCTACCGGCGGGACCTGTCGCGGCATGGTAGATATCCGCTCACTTATATTCTTCCCCCGCCCCCATGTAATCGTCGATACTAGCCCGGCCATGCAATCACCTCGACAACATCAGCAGACGACCGTCTGCCAGTTCGCACCATGAGGTACCTACCGACACTTCAGCTCCTCCTAGTGGCGGCCGCCCCGATCCGGGCCGCTTTCTCTTGGAAGAATGTCCGGTTTGGGGGTGGCGGTGGCTTTAGCACTGGCATAGTCTTTCATCCGACAACCAAGGGCGTTGCCTACCTCCGGACCGACATTGGCGGCCTGTACAGGTTGAACGCCGACGACTCTTGGACGCCAGTCACGGACAGCCTCGCCACGGACGCGGAATGGTGACTTGGACTCTTTCTATACGTTTCCCGCGCAGATACAGGTGCTGACTCTACGAACAGGGGTTCCTGGGGTGTCGATGCCGTCGCTCTGGACCCCCAAAATCCAGACAAGGTCTATGCAGCCCTGGGCCTGTACACAAACGACTGGGAACCAAAAATGGGCTCCATTGTCCGCAGTTCGGACCGCGGCGCTACTTGGTCCCGCACCAGACTCCCATTCAAGGTTGGCGGGAACATGCCGGGCCGTGGTGTGGGAGAAAGACTGGCCGTGGATCCGCGCAACTCCAGCATCGTCTACTTCGGCGCCCGCAGTGGAAATGGCCTTTGGAAGAGCGTCGACGGAGCTGCCTCCTTCTCCAAGGTTTCGACCCTGGCCAACACCGGCACCTTCGTCCCGGATCCCACCGATGTTTCCGGATACCAGTCTGACAAGCAGGGTCTGACCTTTGTGACGTTTGACTCGACCTCCGCGTTGCTCAACGGGGCAACATCTCGCATCTTTGTTGGCGTTGCGGACAACACCACGGCATCGTTTTACGTTTCCAACGACGCCGGCTCCACCTGGGCCGCTGTTCCTGGCCAGCCCAAGGCGTACTTCCCTCACAAGTGCAAGGTGCAGCCGACAGAAAAGGCACTGTACCTGACGTACAGCAACGGTCTTGGTCCCTTTGACGGCACCCTTGGCGGCGTTTATCGCTACGACCTCACCAACGGATCCTGGAAAGACATCACACCTGTCTCTGGCTCGGATCTCTCCCATGGCTTCGGTGGATTGGGAGTTGACATGCAGAAACCAGGCACGCTTTTGGTCGCGTCGCTGAACGCTTGGTGGCCGGACGCGCAGCTCTTCAGGAGCACCGACTCGGGCGCTACGTGGACACGCATCTGGGAGTGGGCCAATTACCCAGAGCAAAAGTGGCACTACGGGCTCAACACTGACAATGCGCCGTGGATCAATGCCGGCTTCATTTCCCAGGACACCAAGCGGATAGGCTGGATGATTGAGGCGCTGGAAATTGACCCGCTTGACAGCAACCACTGGCTGTACGCCACGGGCCTCACTGTATACGGCGGCCGCGACCTGACGAAGTGGGACGGGCCGAACCGGAATGTGTCAATTTCGGTCATGGCAAACGGCATCGAAGAGACGGCGGTGCTGGGCCTGGCGTCTGCGCCTGGGGGTTCGGAACTGTTGGCGGCCGTGGGAGACGTCAGCGGATTTACGTTCAAGAAGACCAGCGACCTGGACACCCCTCCTATGGAGCCGTGGATGGGGCCAAAGTTCATCACCACGACCGACGTCGACTATGCCGGTAACAGGCCTGGAAATGTCGTCCGTATCGGTAACGCGCAGGGTGCCAAGGAGGTTGCCATCTCGACGGATGGGGGCGTGAGCTGGAAGGCACATCCAGGTGCCAGCGACACAGCCCATTCAGGCACGGCCGTCCTTTCTGCCAACGCGGACACGATCGTTTGGTCCTCGGCCAACGGAGGCGTCCTCCGGTCTCAGAATCAGGGTACATTTTCGGCTGTGGCTTCGCTGCCATCCGGGGCCGTCATCGCCAGTGACAGGGCCGACAATGCGGCTTTCTATGGCGGATCGGGAGGCCATTTTTACAGGAGCACCGACACGGGAGCCACTTTTGCGGCCGTCAGCGGCGCGCTCCGAAGCGCCACGGCCGTCCGGGACATCGCAGCGCACCCTAAGATTGCCGGGGAGGTTTGGGTCAGCACCGACATCGGACTTCTGAAGAGCGTCGACTACGGCATGACGTTCACACCAGTGGGTGCCGGAAGCCTCAACAACACTCATCAGATTGCTTTCGGTCTGGGGGCGGGATCGGCGTGGAATGTGTATGCCGTTGGGACGGGTGCTGCGGGGGTGAAGCTGTACGCTAGCCCAGACAACGGGGCCTCGTGGGTGGACATCCAGGGCGACGTCCAGGGCTTTGGTAACCTCTCGGGGGTCAAGTTGGCTGGTAGCGGGAACTCGGAGGGGGTGGTCTACGTTGGGACGAACGGGCGCGGTGTCTTTTACGCTAAGGGGGTGGTCGCTGGGGGAAAGGAGGAGATGACGACCACGTTCGTGACAACCACGGTCAAGGCCACCAAGACAGTGACGCCAACGACGGCAACACCCGCGATCACTTCCCCGGTGACGACGTCGGCCGCCAGCGCCCCTTCCACCGCCACCGCATCGACGGTACCAACAGCGGCAGCTCAGCATTGGGCCCAATGCGGAGGAACTGGTTGGATGGGGGTGACAGCGTGTGCGTCGCCGTGGACTTGCCAGCCTCAGAATGACTGGTACCACCAATGCTTGTGAGGGAAACCTGACCGTCTGAGCATCTGGTAATCGGCGACACGGGACACCGGATATGAGTCCGGGGGCCGGGGGTCATGGCGCCGAAGGCCTCCTAACACTTCTTGTACATATTCCTTCTTACATATTCTTCTTCTTTCTGAGAAATGCATTCTTTCTACAATCCTGTTTGTTATTGGGGGCGTGAAGCGGCCTCGAGAAGGTCCGCTCCTTCCGAATTGGGCGTTTCTGTGTGATGTGATTCGCTGCAAGTGCTCCAGGTGAAGGCAGCTGCCACTGTACCCAGTCTGTCGGCCGTTTTTTTCTAGATTTTCAAACCTCCACCCACAGAGCCACATCATCGCCGTGTTTCTGACCCCGGACGTCGACGACGACGTTGCCCCTGTCCGTGTGCAACGTGTCTTAGCATGGAGAGATCGCCAAGATCCGGAAGCCGCCGTCTCCAACAATCCCAACTCTTCTCACCATCAGCCCACTCGACAGTTCGCTTCGAACAGTGGCTCTGAGCAGTGAGCAGTCCGGGATTTCAGAGGTGGCAGAAGTCGCTGGCGATCGACGACGGAATCCTTCGATGCCATTCTGCACTGCAAGGCAGCGTGAGGCGTCCCACGACCTCGCATGCCCGCGCACATCAATCCGTCAAGATTTTGCTGGCCGCGTCGCACATCGTCAAACGCCTACTGAGAAACGTAGGACTGGCCGTTGACGATGGAGATCCCGGCACCCAACCTAGGAAAGGGAAAACTGAAGTTGCACAGTACAGTACCAAGTATGGCGAACATACCGTACCGACGGCACCAGCAACGGCTTTTCACTCGCCTGCGGCATTTGGCCTTGTTGTGCGACCACGCCTACATTGCGCCACGGTCGAATTTTTCTCCCCCTCCCCCTCCCCCTCTCAATCGACCTGGCTTCCGGGCATCTAGAACGAACCGTAGTGCCCCCCTCCCTTCGTCCGTCCCGGTCGCTGGGTCCTTCGAGATCTCTTGGTTTGGTTTTCGATTTCCCCGTTTCCGCTCCTTCGCCACGTTGTAACCCCCCTGTCGCCGCGACTCCCCGCGTCGAACTCCCCTTGGCGACGACCGTTATCTTTTTCCATCCCACGAGCTAGCGTTTCTGGTTCCGGACCGAGGCGACGTTTCGGAAGCGGCTGGGCTAGGCTTATCAGGCCACCCCTTGAACCTGACCAGTGCCCATTGTCCACCGGTGAACGCGCCTGTATCGCGACGAGCGGCCGAGGGATGGCTTCCTCCCGCCAGCTTCCGCCAGTCTCTCCACGGCCCGACGGTTGGCGCGGGTCATGACGGGCCCGTCCCACGACACGCCCCAGATAAGGTGAAACGTGAAACACGAAACCATGAAAAAGCATGTTTGCCGGTTAGAATAGATGGGCGATTCTTCTTTTAGGGTTCCCCGTCTCTTCTAGAATCGGATGGCTACCTGAACGTTGCCGATGTGGTACCACCTGTTGTCGAGGCCCGATATCGCTTACTAGAGTGTCCATCTATATCAGCTCAGAGCAGTGTCTCCCTTCCGACCCGCAGACCGACGGAGCTCAAGCACGCAAGTCTAGATCAACCGGCCGGCCATGGACAACTCGCACCTGGGCCAGCCCAGTCCGGAATGGGTCGCCTACGGAATGGCCAATCCCCACCTCAACATCAACGCCGCTGCCGATGAAGGCGTCCCGGACCCCATCACCATTCGTGACCAGGCCAACAAGGCCAAGGAGGCTTCGGTTAGGATCCTTCTCTCCAAAACTGGCCTCAACACGCGGGTTTCCACGACCGACCACCACGCCCTTGCTCGGGATGGCGCCCGGCTCCCAATCCGCGCCTACCAGTCGATCCAGCCCCCGAGCCCGTCTCCTAGGGCAACTGAACCTACAACAGCGGAGCCCCTTTCCCAGCCCTCACACCCTCTGGCCGCGGCCCTGCTCTACTACCACGGCGGCGGGATGCTCCTCGGCTCCCTCTCAACCGAGGACTATCTCTGTTCCACCTGGGCCGACGCCCTCGGACCAGACGTCGTCATCATATCCGTTTGCTACCGGCACACGCCCGAGAATACCTTCCCCACACAACAACACGACGCGTGTGACGCCTTCGAGTGGGTAGTGGACCACGCCAACCTACTCGGCCTCGACACCACTAAGATCGTCATTGGAGGCGTCTCATCCGGCGGTGGTCTAGCGGCCGGTGTCCTCCAGGCGGAACTACAGCGGCACCGTACTCGACCGGGGCACGGGACCTCCGCCGACGGCAAGATCAGAATTCGAGGCCAGATCCTCGCCATGCCCTGGCTCGTCCACCGCGACGCTTACCCCCTCGAGAAGTGGTCCGGCGGCGGCCGGGAGGACAGGTGCTCCGTCGTGCAGTGCCGGAATGCGCCGATCATGTGCGCCAGGAAGTACGGCTTGTTTACCGACTTGCTGAGGGTCGAGGACGGCGGAAAGGGGTTCAGCGTCGGTCTCGCAACCAGAGAGGAGCTCGAGGGGACGCCGCCGACGGCTGTCGTGGCGTGCGGCTGGGATATGTTGAGGGACGAGGCGATGGATTTTGCGGGGAGGATGGAGGCGGCTGGGTGAGTGACTTTTTCTTTCGTTGTTTGGTTTAAGGGGGTGGGTACGATGGGGCTGGTCCGCCAGCGAGGGACAGAACGTCGTCATTTTAGGGTACCGCCCCTCTTGCATGGCGTCTGGAGCCTGGCAGGTCGAGGCTAGGAACAGCACTGCTGTTCATGCAGCCCGGCACTCTAGGAGCGTTCACAGCTCCCACTGCACCGATCCTTTCTCCTTGCATCACCAGACCACAGATCATCAACTGCATCCACCGCTACCATGTAGCAGAACCACCACAAGCTAACACCACCTCCCTCCCTCTTAGAGCATCCACCAAGAAACACGTCTTCCCCGGTCTCCCCCACTCCTTCACAAAGTACCCCGACCTCCCGTCGAGCCGGCGCTTCAACGAGCTCATCGTCGAGTCGGTGCGGTGGTGCCTCGAGCCGAATCCGCAGGCGGACAAGCCGGGGCGCTGGGAGATGGAGATGCCTGATGGCTATCGCGGTGTAGCCACCGGGCCGGAGAAGCAGCAGCGCGAGGAGCAGGACAAGCAGTGCTCGGATGGTGTCATGCGGCGGTGGATTCCCGAGCTGAGGGGGAACCGGTGGGGGGCTTTGATTTGAGGGGGTGTTGTTGTCGTTATCTTTCTCCTTTCTTTGGTGTTTCGGTTCGGGTTCGACGTAAGTGGGTAGATGGGCATCAACAGGCGACTGACTGCGGGTTGCTTTTGCGGGGGGGAAAGGGGGGCTGGTCTGGCGTTGCTAGGTGTCATGAATGACATATATTTCTCGGTTTGGAATGGTGCCCAAGTTTAGCTGTTGCTTCTCTCAGGCGCCCCCGGACCTCTAACTCACTCCTACTCGCGCCGTCACTAGCCCACGCCATCAGTCCATCTCGTCCACTCTCACGGGCTTCTCTTCGTCCACCCGGGAGATACCTCCCATCCCACCACCTACCCGCAAGTCCACATTCATTAGGACCCCGGCCATGGGGTTTGGGCTGGGGCTGGGGCTGGGGCTGGGGAGGAGGGAGGAGGGGGGAGGGGTTGTAGAGCTTCCAAGTGTGTACCTCACACAGTCCAGGTACCTCCCCCGTCGTCGCCTCCAATGGAGAACCCTGATTGGCTGGTTTAAAAGGGGGCTGTTGATGTTGTCGACGCCATCCCACGCCGCGGTCGGTGCCGTTGAGTTTCTGCAACGTGTAACAGCCGTTAGTCCGAGCTGGACTTGATGCATGGCTGTATTAAGAGTATACTCATATAGCTGTATTGGGGACCGCAATGGAAAATTTTCTCGACAAGCTCAGGATGTTCTTAGTCAAGCGGCACCCGACCCATCTCGTAAATATTGCGTCTGCAGTAAGCAAAGAATTGGTGGTCGCTTGGTGAATCCTATCATTATTGGGAATTTTTCGCAAGGGCTGTACTATCTAAGCAGGTACCCGAAAAAGACAGTCTGCCATTCTCACACGCCCGAGATTTCAGGCCGCGGGGCAATATCGACCCTCGGTCTCGTATCCAAAAGCTTGTCGTACCCCCCTCGCCTCCACAACTTTCCAAAATCTGCTCTCCGGCGTGTGCGTTGTTCGTCGACAGATCCAAGGCCGCGTCAACCCAGGGGCATAAACTCAACAAACCCCTCACGGTGAAACGTGACTATGACTTTCCCTTTTCGTCCCATTCTTCCAACGACCATTCAGATGAATCATCCGACTCTCTGCAATCGATTCGGCAGGGTCTTTGGGGATTCCTGACACTTCTCCCCAATCTTCCTAACCTTCCCCAAACCTTGAGCACCTCTTCGCCACGTCGGCAATACTCGGCCCCGACCAGCTTGTTCACTGCCTCAACCTCGGCCACGACCCCGTTGTAGCTATGCTCGTAAGCCTTACGCACGCGCCTCATCTGCTCAGCGCGTTTGCGCTTGTTTTCAAGCTGTTTGGGGGATACCGCGAGCTTGTCCGTCATCTCGCGCTTTTCCGGACCTGGGCCGGCTTTGTCGTATGCTTCCCTGAGATGGACCCTCGTTTCCTGGTCATGGAGGCGGATGTGAAATGCGAGGACCGGTACTACGCGCTGGAGTGTGGCCAGCGAGCGGCGTGCTAGAGTTTCAATGAGTACCAGACCATTCACTAGTGGTAGGGATTAGATCTAGTCACCTTGCTTCTTGTGTGCCTCGAGATCGGCATCATCGATGGCCACAGCCATGAGAGGACCACGAATAAGCGCCCGAAGCGCTGCGAAAAGTTTCAATTTGCCCTCGACGGCAGGGTAGCGTCCAATGCGAGTGTCGATGAGATAGACCAGGCTGTTGAGCGACTTGTCTAGTACTTCAAGGGCCTTGGTGGCGTTTTCGATCAACTCCTTGGTGTTGGTCGGTGGCTCTTGCGCCTTCTCGCTCTCTACAGTCTCGAGAGCGTCCAACGTGTCGTTGACAGCGCTGTGTCCGACTTTCTGCTGCCACAGCCAGCTCTCAATGCACCCAAGAGAGGCGCCAATGCCACAAGCGCTGTGGGCCGAGTCGAGTTGTCCAGACTTGATGCCGAGGTTCTGAATGGGCAGCTTGGTTAGAAATCTTGGTTCAGTTTCCTGGTTGGAAGGTGTGCTTACATTGTGTAGCACAAGCTCAAGGGCCTGCATAGAAGCGTGGATGGGGTAAGAGGGGGCCGGAAAGACCCATCTTCGGCATGGTCAGTGGACCTGTCCCGGTGTATTGGGGTTGTGACGGGTTGAACTACCTCGACAGTTGGGAGCCAAACGGCTGGTGGGATTCAGAGAGGGCCCAACTGATGACCACAAGCTTGTCCTTTCCGCAAGTATTCATGAATGCCTTGCTCTTCAGCGCGGCACTGGTGCAGCGAAATAGTGAATTGAACTTGTCGACGTCGTCCTGGCGCTCAACACGACCGCGGCTGCATCGTGTGAAGGTGCCCTAGAGTCGGCCGAAGAGGTATCAGCTTCCATGATGCTAAGGTGCAGTAGCAGATCTTTGCCTACATCTATTCGAAGAAATAGCCTTTCTTCCTTGCTTGGGTGGACGGCATTATACAGCCGATGTGGGGGGAGAGGACTCCTCTCGAATTTCCACCCAGCTTTGCGAAAGGGAGAGAAGGTTGAGAAAAAGCGGTCAAAAGACTCGTAGATGGGCCCGGTGGTCTCGGCGTCGACGCACACTGAGACGTGAAAGTTGATCGATAGTGCCCGGGCTGGGTTATCGGCAGTTGCCATGCTGTTGGTCTGGGTCGTTTTGGGTATTCGGTGGTGGATAGGACGGCACTGCCAGGGAATGGAGGCGATGTGGTGAGTGTTGGCTAGGTGGAGAGGAGAGATGGCAAAAATGTTGTTTGTATACCGGAAAGGGATGAAAGAGCTCGAGTTGGTCCCAATATAGAGACGACCTGAAAGATTTGAGCAAACACAGGGGCAGGAGCAGGGTGAGAGGCAGAGTCAGAGACCGCTCTTAAATGCCCGGGTCCGCATCTGCCCGCGGAATACTTTGCCACTCCAGCAAGCAACTTCACTTTCCGATACAAGGAGAGGTGGTTTTCCTCGACATAACCGCGTCACGCAAAACTCCCCTCGGTTTCCCTTGTTCTCTTGCTAATTCTCTCTTTTCCGTCCCATGTCTTGGTCCCTCCCGAGAATCGGGAAGATCCACGATTCGCTCAACCCGTCACACCATTATAGCAACCACGCCTAATGACCGCCCTCTCGACCGCCGACAACACCCTCAACCACACGTCGGTCCAATCCTCGCCAGCCGTCTGAAAGAAGGCAGTATAGGACGCTCGGTGTTTATGCAAAATGGCAGCCTTTGATGGCCCTTGTGCCGTCTCCACCAACCCCCATGGCCCCATGGCCTGTCTGTCCTCCCTGCCTCTCGACGAGTCCAGCCCTCTGCTGCCACCTTCTTTCCTCCCGCTGACCAAAGCCCACAGGAAAGTCGACGAATACTTGTCTCTGCTCGTGCAAGCAACTTCAGCCTCCGAATCACATGCCCTCTGCATCCTGCATAGTACATCTCTGGGCCGCTAGGTGAACCGCACCGCCAGTCGAAGCGCGCCTTCACCCCACATCTAGGGCGAGCGCGCATGAGACTGCAGCTTGCCCATGGGAAGCGCGCTACACCTGGCCGGATGTTTGCTCGGCCATCATTGGGTCCCGCGATCCAAGACACCGGAGCGCTGCTGTCCAGAGTCTAGACACGTCACAGACTGCAATAAGAGGGAAGGGCACACAAGCGCATTCTGGGCTCGCGCCGACGCCAACGCTCCGAGCTCCCGCAACCTAGACAATGCGGGCGTCCTCCGGATAAGAGAAACCACCCACATCTGTCTGTCCATGTTGCGCGCGAAGCGCAACCCTTTCTCTACACCCTTTTCTTTGACTCTCTGTACTGGCCTTCACCGGTGACGCCCTTCCCGGCGGTCCAGAAAAGTCCAGGCTCTTCCTCAGTGGTTGCGCTCGCTCAGTTCAAAGGTTGTATCCGCATCGCCCTCGCTTAATTAGCACAATATACAACGGCGATGGTCTCTTTCGGACTGCGAGCCTTCCCACAGTGCTGATGGCGACAACGACCGGTGTCCGGGGATGGAGAGCGGGGAAACGGCCAATCGCGGGCCAACAGGTCGTTTGTTGGCGAGAGTCGCGATATTCAAACCAACAACTCGTGGCCCCTCCCCTCCACCATCTGGAGGATTCTGGACGAAAAGAGGAAGAAGGGGGCGCCGCAGGAAGCCAAGTTAGATGCTGTTCATTCGTCACTCGGGGGAGTTCTTGGAAGCTACTGACATGATTGACTCTCCCCTCCACGGTGCTGATGCCAAATAGCCCTCACGCGGTCACATGCAGGCAATCCTGCCTCTTCCTATGGATTGATGCCACACGAGCTCCGGCTTCGAACAATGGCGATGCGCTCTGTCGCGGCCCGGTCGCCTCTCGTGGTCCGGGGTCACAGGATCAAGTGTGCAGAAATCCCGCGACTCCCCAGACGTCCTCTATTTTAGTTTGCCATTGGGGGGACGGAACAAAGGTGGGTTTCACAAGGGACATTTGGAGTCGCACGAGATCAAGTAGACGCCAGCGGCAACCCACACGATTGTTGACCGAGATCCTATAGGCCTCGCAGGTGATGTGATCGAGTTGGGATATGACTAGGCATCTGGGCCATTGGTGTACACAGCAGGGAAAGCGGAAGGGCTGGTCGAGTGGTTCGTAAGGCTTGACTAAGGAGGATGGGAGTGCTGGGGAGCTATGTCGTTGCCGTAGACAGAAAGGTGCAAGTGTCAACTGTCACAAGACAAGGTCCCCTGATGGTTCGAGGTTGGAGACATGGCAGTCAATCCTTCATACACTCAGGGGCCTTAGTTCCCATGACAACCGCAACGTACAGCCAGCTCCAACCCCAACCCTAACCGCTTCACGGCGTTGTGCTGTTCGAGACTGAGACTCGGCCCTCCTCTTGCTCACTAGTTAGGCATGGGATGGTGTGATTTGTAGTAGTTCAAGATTGTTTCCGTATCTGATAATACAACACACAGCTCCACCCATCTTGCCACGGGCAAGAAAAGACAGACTTGTGTAGTGATAGGGCAACGTCGTTTTATACAAGCCCCTTTCTTCGCTCCCCTCCCTGCAATTCCTCGCCGCCAAGAGATAGCATGCTACCATCCCAGAAACAGCAACCGCTGCCCGCGTCCAATGGTCTACCTCATGGGAGATACAAATAAAAAAAACTCGGGGTTCCACCTCTCTACGCCGCAAAAACTCCATCCTATCCCGTCCGATCCCATTCCATAACAATATAGCCTCCCTCTCACCCCGCGCTCTCCCCTTTCCGTAATAAAACACGGGCTAACAATGAACAATAAGGAAAGGAAAAAGAAAAATGTTGGTGACACTAATAATACCCTTGCCCGCGGCGTCATCAACTGTACGGTGGAACGGTCCTCAACCACACCCTCGGTATAAACACCCAGAAGGCGAGCTCGATGAGTCATCGAACTCGAACTCTTCACCCAGAACTCTGCCAACTGTCAGTCCGAGGCCGGCCGCTTGGCGATTCGAAGGCTACGGCGAATGCTGGAGGTGGGGACAGGTTCTGGAATGGCTCGGCTCGGGGTGGCTGGGCAAGAGATGACTGGTTGGGGGAGGGTTGAAGAGGTCTTGGCTGGCCGAGAGATGACTGGCTTGGGGGTGGTTGAAGTGGCCTCTTTCTCAAACAGACGAGGCCCCTGGGCTGGCGTTAAGGGATGTTGGGTTGGAGGCCGAGCCGAGGGAGACTCGGATCGTCTCTACTCTTCCGTGTCCATCCCATCGGCATGATTGGAGTTGGCGTTCCCATTCGCCTGCTCCTCCTCAAGAGCACCGGTCATGCCCAAGATCCGCGCATACTGCACCGTCAAGCGTTGCAGGTCCCTGAATTTGCCTGCACCCAACCGTCAGCACTCTCGTCCTCAAAACCGGGCGCACACACCACTTACCCAAGATGAGCACCACGCCCGTCAACAACTCCTTCCTCTGCCACCCGCAAAGCACCTCGTCCCTGCTGAACCAGCCCTTGCCGGGGCCGTCTGCATCCGTGTCCTTCAGCAGCCCCCCCAACAGACTGTTCAGCAGCTCTTCGACCTTGCCTCGCATGCCCTCGGCGCCGATGCGCTTCGCGTACATGAACAGGTACAGCCTGAACTCCTCCTTGGCCCCGAGCGCCAGCGCGCCGGCGATGCGGTTCTCCAGGTGGGCGATGCTGACGGTGCTCTCGAATCCCTCGAACCCGTCCTTAGCCATGAGTATCTTAATGATTCGCTGCAGCGTATATGCCCTGCCCTTGAGGAGGAATTCCGTCGTCGTGTGTCGCTCCAGAAACGGGATGATGCCCGACGACACGTTGACCTCCCCGACGGCCTTCTCCTTGTTCTTGGATGACGTGGGGCCCACCGCAGTCGTCTGCAGCGCGCTGACCGACGAGTCGTTGCTGTTCCAGTACTGGCTGCCCACGGCCCACCACGATTCCGAGAGCCGCTGCCACGCAAACATGCTGCTTGAGTAAAAATACCCGTCTCCGTTGGTCAGGGTAACCACAACGGCGCCCACGCTGTTGAGGTGCGCCGATGTGACCCCTGGTGCCGGGGTAACGCCATGCACCGAGAGGGATGCTGAAGCGATATCCAATATCGGGGCCAGTGACACGGGCGGATGCGCCGCCGCCATCGTCTTCATATTGAAGACGTGGCACATGCCGACTGAGGTGACACAGAGCAGCCAGTTGTCTCGGCTCTCGAGAATCACCGGCTGCGACTCGACGATGATGGCATTCATCAACCGCCTCCCCGCCGGTGTCCACGTATGAATGGAGCCGTCCTCGGACGCTGCCGCCCAAAAGGTCTTGGTCCCAGTCACGAGTATGATGGCCCGAGGCACGAAGTCCTGCCACAGAAGCGTGCCACGCTTTGTCGCCATGATCCGCGAGGGCTCCCGGGGTTGCACTGGGTTCCGCGCCTCGAGAATGGTGGTTTCCGGAATCTTCGATACCTCCTCCACAGTGGAATCCCCCTGCAGCACGCCCCTCTCCATCGGTCGCAGGATGTGAGATCGCACCTTGGGTACCGCAAGTCGCACATGCGAGATACTCAACGCCGGGCTGACTACGGCAGGGCGGAGGTACTCTGGTGTTGGCACCAGTCCATTGAGAGGGGCGGTCAGAGGCGCAGGCTCTAGCCCGTCGGGTCCGTTCAAAAGAATGGGTATTGGCCCGGTCGCTGTACGCTTACCCGAGACCTCGTCCTCTTCGTCGCCCTCAAGGGCAATGGCCTTGCGCTTGTTGCCTAGGAGCATGGCGGCTATCCCGCCTCTCGGCAAGCCATCAAAAGGCTTGCTTAGGTCTAGTATCGATAGAGGCGCATCGTTCGCCGGCGCCTTGGTGGCATTGGTTCCCACTAGTTGTGATTGTGGGAGGGACGACAGCCCAGTCCCCGAAGACGAGACCAGTAACGGGGCCACCCTCTTCTTGCCGTCTTTGGTGATGGTGACACGGGACTTCAACTCCGCTATCCTCTCGGCAGTCTTGTCGGCACTCTCCTCCACAGGCGCCGGGGTGCTGGTCTTGCTCTGCTCTGCGTCCCCGTTGGTACTAGCGTCTCCGCTCTTCGAAGCCGCCTTCGAGACGCCGTTCGTCCCGTTAGTGGCCGGGGCGTCGGCCTTGGGCAAATCGCCCATCAAGGCTCCCATCCTGGACTCGGCACCCCTCAACTCGCCTTCCTTGGCGTGGTTCTCAAGCTGCAGTCCCTCAACGTCTTCGGCAATGCCCATCCCCTTTCGCGATGCGCCATATTTCTGGAGCGCCTTGTCATTTTCCTCGGCCTTGGCCACCCAGCCGAGTTCGCCGGTTTCGAACCCGAGGACCACGATGCTGCCGTCCAAGCTCGATGCATACAGCGTTTGTCCGTCGGGGGTCCAAGCGAGATCGGAGATGGACTTGGAGGCGACATCCTGTACAATGACAAGCGGCCGCGACGTGTTGGTGTTCCATATGCTGAGCGTCTTGTCCTGGCCTGCCGAGGCAATAACGGTAACCAGGCCCGAGGCACTCTGCCCGGAGTTCTCGGCAGGATTCTCGGTGTAAAAGAGGCGCGGGGAGAACGAGCAGACTTCTGTGGGGCCCTCGTGGCCTATCAGGTTGATCTCGCTGTCCCAATTTGCTCGTTCGATAATCGCAACACTGCTCACGGGGCCGTTGACAGCGTTGGCGGCGGCGATGTGGTTGCCGTCCGGAGACCAACTACATCTCCGGAAATATGTGGTGAGGGGAGAGTTCTTGAATGGAGAGCTGATGGTGGTTTCGAGGACGAAGTTATTGATCATATCGTGCATGGTGGCGTTGGGCGGGGGGGAGGTGAAGCGAAATATCTTGATAGTGCGATCATCGCTCGCGGTCGCGAAGAACTTGTTGGCGGGGTCGAAGGTGATGCCCTTGACATGGCTGGCATGGAGAGCCAGGACCTTGAGCTTCTCAAAGGTGTGTCCCGACCATACCACCACCTTGGAGTCCAGGCCCACCGAGACGAGTATCGAGTTGTCGTGAGACCAGGCGAGGTCCTGAACATCGTTGTCGTGCCCGACGAGGCGCTTGTGCGTCTTCCAATTTTCCACCGGTGGCGGCTCGTTTGTTCCTACATTGTCAGTCAGTCTGGGTGTGTCCTCGTGGTCCTGGCGCCCTGAATGTGGCATTACCAAATGTGGCCGTGTGGGATGGGGGGTTCTTGTCCAGCTGGTAGATACAGATAATCTTGTCGTCGGCACCGGAGGCCAGGTATCGATTGTTGGGGGAGAATCGGACCGAGTGTATGGTACCCAGATGATGGCTCATGTGGCAGAGTTGTCGCGGCTTCGTGTATGTCTTGTCATTTGCGTTCCTGATGGACTCGGTCGACCATATGCGGACGTGGCCGTCTGTTTCCTGTCGTTCAGCATTCAGGCTCGCAGCGCGGGACTCGATGGGGGATCGCACCTCCGCCGGCCGTGGCTAAGCGCTGGCCATCGGGCGAGACGTGGCAACTGTAGACCTCAAAGTCTTTTTGTTCGCCTGCGAGACGCGACGAGCGACGGCGACGAGGTTAGCTTGCGGGCGACGACGACGACGACGACAGGACGGACGGGGTCGCCAATGGGTCGAACAGCGAGCACTCACCACTATGGCTCAGCCAGGAAGGCTTGATGAGATGCATATTGACGGGGTTGTGGCAATGAATGTGGTATAATCATGTCGCCCCGACCCCGAATTTTTTTGGAGGATGGGAGAGTTGAGATGTCCGATTCCACGGGTGCCGCGACGACAAAGACACAAAGGCGCGACGGCCAATGCTGCATCACTTACTGCCTGCCGCGTCTCTGCGACTGGAGGTCGCGCAGCGATTTGTGGGGCCACCTTGCCAAAGCTTAAATCAGGGACAGGCCTGAGGTCACAGGGTTTGATTGGCAGCCCCAGGCGGTCAGACCTGGAACTCAGGGCAGCCCACCCTTATCATGGGCGCCGCAGCAATCAGTACGGGGCTTCAGACGGACAACCTCCATAACGTGAGGCTGACCTTTCCGCCACACCCATGAAATATACACCATACAGTATTACAGATAGATATCTAAGAGAGACTGTTCCCATACCCCAAGATAGACATCTCAGAGGCTTTCCGAGTTGGTTCCTGAAAATACAAAATCTCTCTCTTCCTTGGTTGCCGAATCCTTCCTTCTCATGGAATACCACCCATTGTCGCCGCTTCAACCCCGTGGGGAGTCGGGACAGTTGGTATCAGGGGGCTGGAGCTGGTCTGGTTGATCGCTTGCCCAGGGTCACCATCTTCCTCTAGTCTCAGTCATATACCATAGGCTCTCACGGCATCAACACATGACCGGCAAATGGCACGACGACATGTTCAGACGCAACGCAGGATATCTCACTTACAAAGCCCAAGCACTACCATCATAAATACATACAAAAGACATGGTACCCCCTCATCCAGCTTCCGGCCTTGAAATAGATAAGAAGCCAACCAGACGCAAAAGACATACGAAACCCAAGCGCTCAGCCGTTCATGTACGCTTGCCAACCAAGGAAACCCAGCAAGGAACAAAAGAGAGGCAATACCAGCCCCATCCCGTCCGGTTGAGACAGGAGGGTGGTCACAGACAGAAAACAGATACACACTCTATGGCTTAAGCAGCCGGAGCAGACGTCTCCTTCTTCTTGGTCGTCTTGGGCTTGACCTCCTATGAACAAGTTAGCGGAGAGTTACGGGAGGGGGGGGCAGTTGTGAGATGGGAGAGGCGGTTGTGAGAGGGGGGGGGACCGTGACGGTGGCACTGGAAGAGTCCAAAAATCCTCTTGGCGGCGCAGCCATGATGCCGAGACAGAACACTGCCTCCCGTAGCCATGTATCCGCAACCACGATACACCGGCCATGAGCCTCGGGAAGGGGGGAGAGGGGAGAGGGGGAATAAGGGGGAGGACAACAGTACCTTCTCCGTCTTGTCAGCCGCCTTGTCGGCCTTCTTCTCCACCTTCTTCTTCGTCTCCTTCACCGCAGCCTTGACCTGTTCTTCTGTCAGTACATGAACAACAAGTATGCCCAAGGTGTAGCCATGACCAGGAGGGTCCCTGAGGCCCGCACCGCTTGCGACCACGATCGCGATTAGGGAGGGGAGGGGCGCTCATACCTTCTTCGCAACACCCGTCTCCTTCTTCGGCGCAGCCTTCTTCTTGGTCACGCCGGTGGGCTTCGCCGCCCTAGCAGCGGGCTTGGGCTCGGCGACCTTCTTGACTACCTTGGGCTTGTTGGTGCGCTTCACCGCCGGCTCAGTGTCGACGACGGGGAAGACGCGCGGCTTGGAATTGCCGGTCGCAGAGCGTGTTCCTTCACGAGCCATGTCGAATTTTGGAATTAAAGATCTGTAGAGGTAGGTGAGCATGCGCCCGACTCAAGGGAGTGTTTGCGCGTGGCAGGACGCGAAATGCGACGCGCTGGTGCCGGATATGGCGCAATGCGACAACGGTCGCACGCGCGCTGCGCCTGTCGTCGGTCGCTGCGCCTGGGAGCTCGACTTACGCTGAGAGATAAAAATGAGGAGGCGATCGCGTTGCGGCAGCAAACGTGATTATATGAGATGCGAGGGTTTGAGCTTCAAAATGCGGCAAAATCGGGTTGGGGCAGAGTATGGCGAGTATGGATGAGGAGAGGAGGGGAGGGGTGATGTCGTCGCGAGGCGAAACGTCGCAGAGAAAACAATGAAGGGTGGGCGGCACAAAAACAACGAGGTTGGGGTGAGAAACCAGAGCCTACCACACCCACACCGGGGGGGGGAGCCCTCTGCTATCTCCCTTCCCCTTCCTCTCCCTCTTTTCTCCCCCATCCCATCCATCCCTCAACATGCGGCCCTCTGCCGCCCAGATGATAATTTCACGTTCTCATTTTGGTCCCATGGGGGCTGCTGATGACCCATGGACCGACGGGACCTCCAGTTTTGCCGCCCATACCGCTAGGAGCTGATTGTTGCGCTCCCCGATGGTCGAACCGATCAGATGGCCGTCGCCCATTCTGCAACATTTGGCCGGTGTTGTGGATGAAACATCTCGACGCCCGAGTCTTCTTCACCCGGATTTTGGGCCCAGATTGCCAGACGAAAACCAGGAAGATCTGAGCCAGCCGTTCCATGACGTCCAAGTCCGTCTCTGCCGGAGGACGGCGGCAAGAACAGGACCTGGAGAGCGATTCGACGGACGCCTTCGCCCCCCTGCTGTGCGTTGGCGACCATGCCGCCGCCGGGCATCGATTCCCACGACCATTGCGGACGTCTGCGAATTCGAAGCGGAGGGGGGATGGAATCGTTTGTGATTTTGGAGTCGGCCAAGGATGGAAGCGAACAATGTTGTTCCAGACCTTTCCGACTGTTGACCCTGGCTCCGGGATGGAACTGGACCCCACCACGACGTCAGCCAGCCCTGCCCGGGCACCATTTTCTGGGTCAACCCCCACAACCTTTTGGTCACGTCCGAAATTGAGGTTATTCCGAGCCTCCACTGGGCTCAATTGACCGCACCCCCTCCGCCAGGGAACGATGTTAGCCAGTTTTCGAAAAGTTCAGACTTTGCGCTCAGCCTTGGGATTGATTTGCCGCGTGGCAAAAATACCACCTTTTTTTTGGACGTTTTTCGGCATCAGTTTCTAGCGATCAACGGTCGAATTGCCTCTCCATGTTAGGGATGAATCTCAACGAATCCGGCCGATGGCGAATCAGTCGAGTTTGGCATCGCACCAGCTGAGCAGACCAGCGATGGCAAGAATTCTGCGCACCTTCAAGACCTCAATCAAGCCATCGATGCCTCCTCATATTGTGCACATCGCAGTAAACTGTGGTCGCAGCGCCAGCAAGTGTGGGCTCGACGACCTGTCTCGGCCAGTACCGACCGAATGCTCATGTCTCGGCGACGTGCTTCTTTGCGTCCCGAACAGGTTGTTGGAAAAGGAGCCGCGAAGTCGGGGTGCCTGCAGCGGCATGCCGTATTACCGAAGGGATTCAGGGGTGGTAAACAATACGTAGGGCTTCGAGATGCTGGGGTTGTATCCGCCTTTGATGGATGGAAAGTCCAGTGAAATTTTCTCGAGAACTGACTGATGGGATGATGCCGGAAGGCGAAATGTACATCATACGAGAGCTGCTTCTGTTTGCATTCTCTACCCAGATCACGGGAAGGAGGTAACCGGCAGTGGATAACTCAGCTACCTGTGAATTTGCACAAATATCTTCGCTTCATGCTGATGAAGATATAATCTGATACCTACCTACTGGTTTGTTTAGTTGGTACGAGACCTCTCGACAAAATCGAGGACCGATTCCCTCACAGGCAGGCGTGCTTGACACAACTACAGGCATTTGGTTCGAATTTCAGGGCCTCTAGTAACCGTTGGATAGCCTTGGATTGTGTCTCCAATGTCCTGCGTCAACAACATAACAAACGGGGTTGGAGTGGACAGAATACGCCGACGATGCAAACCCCTGGACAGACCTTTGTTTTTGTTTTGTTTGCCCCTCATCCATGTCGACATCTGCCGCGGGACCCGCAAAATGCACCCATCCAGGATCCTTACCCACTTAGGCCTTGGCTCACAAGAGAAACCTTATCTCGACCACTTGAGTGCTCATTGTTTTTGATGAGTGTACGGACTCGTAGCATTTGCAGGTCACATTCTTCTCTTGGTCCACATGTTCATAAGGGACGGGATAAAACAGCAATTCTCATGGGGTATCATGTGCATCGAGAACCCGTCTCAACCTCCACCACAAAACCAACGGTCTTACCTCGCTCCGGCTGACCGATGGTGCCCGACCATGGGGAGCTTCTCGAACTCCAAGACAAAACAAGCGCCTAAACGCCGTCATAATATTCCCAAAGTCTCACCAAACCCCACCCCGAGTGGATTCCACCAGTTTCTTGGTAGAAGGCTTCTTCAGCCTGTCGAGGCAATAGTTTCCCATATTGCGCGTCACTGCGCCATCGCACTCGCAGCGGCATCCGATACCTCCCGGCCGCTCGGGCGACCAGCTGGTGTAGGTCGGATCCGATCCAAGCACTTGCGACTCCCAGCGCTGGCCGCCCTGGGCGTTGGCGGGACATTGAAAGAAGAAGTCGTGACGGTACCCAAGATCCTCAAAATGGTGAACCTTTTCCGGGTCAAGGAGCATGCCGAGAGCAAGGGAATGCACCGCGGCGTCGCCCCACTAGACGGCGTCAACATTTCGTAACGACAACAGATGAGGAGAGGGGGTTGGTACCCGTTCGTAATAGAAGCCGCCAGTCCGGTCCAAGTGGTTGAACAAGCCCTGGTAATCCTGGCCCCTGAAAAAATCGAGGTCCGCAATCTCGAAATTGCTCCAGTAGTGGCACAGGCTCCAGCTGTCGCCTTTGCTGTCACGCGCGCGGAACCAGCTCATCATGGACCGAAAGGGCCACGGTACCCACGAAGGCGACACCATGGCCTTCCACAGCTCTGTCGTCCGGTATCCATGCTTCTCCTTCCAGTCGGAGATTTGGCGGAACAGCGTCGGGCAGGTATCCGCGCCCTCGATCAAGGAAATAGTAAAGCCGTACACCTTGTCACGTCTCGCCATCTCGACAAAGGGGTCGTAGCTGATCGAGCAGTAGAAGTCGACATCGGGTTCGATCCGCCAGTACCACTTGTAGTCGCGCAGTGCCTCGAGCGTGTAGAACTTGCCCGAGTAGAACCGACACATGTGATGGTAAGATTCCATGCCGGCGTACATGATGCCTGCGCGGCCCTGCGCTGCGATGCTCTTCGTGGCGGCGCGCTCGTCCATCCACTCGGGAAAGGACCACTCTTCCTTTGGGATAAGCTCAAAGCGGGCGCCGCCGCTGGTCGACTCGTTCATGGCCCGTTGAAAGTCGTAGCTGAAGGGCTCGTCATTGAGAAACACCATGGGGTAGTGAAACCACCGGTTGAAGTGTCGTTCGAGACTGTGTACTGTCTTGAGAGCCCCTTCAAGCTCGCTGTTTCGTACCAACATAACGATGGCGGCATTCTCGCGCGGCGCATCCACGGCGGGTTCTTGGCAGGATGTGTAGAAGGGCTCGTCGAGGTTGCGCGTGGGCTGTCGGACGGCAAACTGTCGGGTGTGGACGTAGATCTCGGCGAGGGCAGCGATGGTGAGGACGAGGAGGGCCAGACGGGTGGTTCGGGAGAGTCGAGGCTTGCGGAAGTGTGCGAACGCACGGGGGAATCGGACGATCATTGCGCGATGTGTAGACCTGTAGGATATCTTCTTTTCGACTTCGATTGTGTTGCGCCGGCCTCAAGCTCAGGGACTAGAGGGCCTTGTCGCCAGGGCTGGAAGCCGTCGCAACCACAACCTCGCCAGATTCAATCACCGAAAACGGCACGAGGCGCGTGTTTGTCGAGGCATCTGGTCGTGGGGTGGATAGAGGAGTCGGCGTCGGTCTCTTCGGGATGCGAGCTTCGATTGGCCCAGGTTGGGATCCTCCAGCGGTATCTCCTCGTAGAAAGGAGATAAAAGCAAAGGGGGGGCAGCGCATGAAAAGGGGTTTTCGACCTGCCCGTTTGTTGACGAGGAAGCTTTGGCTGGCAGCGACGGGACCCCAAGAAAGAAACAATCCTCCCCTGACAAAGGCTTGGCAATTATACCTTGTAATCTTCCCCGCAGTGGGGGACCCCCTGCCATCTCTATCCTTGGCAACGTTTAACGACCACAAACAATTCTCGAGACTCCAACTTTTCCGCCTCAAATTCATGGGCCTTTTTCTTGTTGTTACCCTTTTTCTTCTTTCCCAAAAGCCTCTCCCACCCATTTGTAGTCTTGACAAGGGATCAAGATGGCAAGACCACAATCGAGATGCAAGACCTCCAGGGCATATTGCCAGGGCACTGTCCCAAGGTCATTACCTGTGGCTGTTCTCTCGACTTCGTCTTCTTGTCCGATCTGTCCTCCGAGACCACCGCCACGCCACTTCTAATATGTAGAGAGGGATGTATTAGAGGTACGGGACGATAATTGCATATAAGCCTTTGGAGCGGACGCTGCTGGCATCAAATATCTGTCCCAACTGGGCAAACCACGAAGTGACAAAGGTCCGAAAAGAAGCCCATGTTCGTTGGCAAACTCAGGCTAGGTCACGATCTATATAGTTATAGGCTAGTCAATCAAGGCCCCAAGAGCGAATTGGTTCTTGCGTAATCAGGATGTGAGGTTATCGCAGCTAGTGCAACATAGGGAATGTGGGTGTTGAAATGGACGGTCGGCCACTCGTGAGTCACAGAAACAGCTGCCACCGCGTCGTCAACCAAAAGGCGTGCATCGCAGAGAACATCCAGTACATAAAGATAAACCGACTCAACCGTACCAACGTGCCGCTGTCCAAAACACCAACAACAACTTCAGTTTGAGCAGGACACAGCAACCGGCACTTCAAAGATGAACCCCAAGGAACCGCGACTCTGGACCCTTTCCTCCGGCGGCGACCAGACCTTCATCTGCTCGACTGACCGCGCCCATATCCAGGACCACCAAGTCGGCGCTGCTTTCGCCTCCGATTTGGTCTGGTGGGCCAAGCCACTGTCTCCCGCCCAGCTAGCCATCTGCCTCGACAACTCGCTCTGCTTTGGGCTGTACGATGCCACCACCACCACTACCACCACCACTACTGGTATTACCCCTTCCCCCACCGGCCCCCCCAGCAGCAGTAGTGTTATTGACATTGGTCCCTGGCACATAGGCTGGAACATGGTTGGCTTTGCAAGAGTCATCACCGACTACGTCACATTCGCGTACCTCACCGATGTCTACGTGCTAGAGGGGTTCCAAGGGAAGGGTCTGGGACGATGGATGATGAGGTGTGTCGATGAGACGCTAAAGGGTTGGCCGGACTTGAGGCGGTGCGTGCTGTTCACAAAGGGGGCGTCGAATGTAAGGTTGTATGAGGAGGTGATGGGCATGATGGATGTGAATGCGCCGAAGGTGGGTGCTAAGGTGGAGGGGAAGGAGGAGGTGGGAGGCCCGAATGGAGGTAAAGAGGAAAACGGAGAGGGGTTGGTGATTATGCAAAAGTTTGGGAGGGCATCGCCATATTATGTTGGGTGAGGAATGTGGACTGCGGGTGGATCGGGAGTCGTGGTTTTATTGAGGGGGCTGCCACTGAGACTAGACAGACACACATTTGATGTGTCACTGCAGTATATGTACACTCTCTTCGCGGTCATTAATCACATACGGCCATAGATAGTGGAAAACTCGGGATCCCGTCCGCTCTCCCATAGATAAGCCACTAATCGCCAGACTAGTAGTTGGGTCGGTGACGACCAGCGAATCCCTGGTGCTGTATGTATTTTTTGTCCTCGGCTCCTTTTTCCTTGTAAGCTTGGGTTCTCAACGCATGGATTCCGTCCTGCCGGTTTTTGCGCTTGTCTCTGTACAAGTCTTCTCACTCTGTCAGGAGGGAGATACTGACGACACAGACATCCTCTAGGGCTCGGCAAAGCTCTCCAACCCATTCTCTCAAGTCAAAAGTTAGATCTCATGCACCATCCACCTTCACAAAGTGAACACCTCGGTACATGAACCAGTCATAGAAATAGTTGAGATGGCATGGGGGTAGGTACCCATATGCGCAAGGGAACATCAAAGACTTGACGTATCCTTGAGAGTCGGGGCAACAATCGAAAATCTTGCGATCTGTCCACCGCCTATTGCAAAATTCTTATTTCCGATGAAATGGATCTCAAATTGAGATAGGTAACCTAGATAGCTAAACATGAAACCAAGTTCTCAAATGCGTTCGGGCCTGGTTCCCGCAGGCTGTTGTTGACATTGCCCCTTTTCCCTCCCAGCTCCAGCTCACCAACTTCAACCAAAAGGTCGCCCCTCCCTTCAACGAAAGCCCGCCAAAATACCCAGGTATCCGTCCCAAAAGATGTGCGAAGAAGATTGAAGCGAAGAGGTATACCGCATACATATCCCAAGACTCCAGTACCAAGTGCGCCGCGCCATCAGCGTGCCCTGTTGCTCTAACTCGTGCACTCTTCCCAGCCAACAAAGACCAAAAGCATCCCATCAGACCACGACTAGCATCCCGGACCCCCCGGCCTCCCCGGTGGGAAACCCCCGCCAGGCGGCCCGCCAGGTCTCGGCATTCCCGGTGGCGGCATCCCTCTCGGCATCCCCATCCCCGGCGGCGGCATCCCCATGGGCATTCCCGTTCCCGGCGGCCGGAATCCCGAACCTGGCCGCGGTGGCCCACCGCCAGCGAAGCCCTGCTGCATCTGCGGCGGATACCTGCCACCTCCACCGGGCGGGAAGCCCGGTGGCCCGCCCGGCCCGCCCATCGGGCGCGGCATGCCGCCGCCCACACCCGGCGGGAATCCCGCGTTCATATTCGGATAAGGACGCGGTGGCCCCGCCCCGCCACCATACTCCCTCATGCTCCCCCCATCCTCGTCATCCGACTCCCCCGCGCTGGTGCTCCCGGTGCTCTCCCCACTGCTATCCGAGCTCGTACTCGAGGCCGGCGCCCTGCGCCTCCTCGGCCCACCCCCACCCCCACCGGCCTTCTTCGCCTTGCCGGCGGCGGCGGCTCCCTTCTTCTTCGTGTGCTGCTCCCTCCCCCAGGACCCCTCGTCGTCGTTGTAGTAGTACCCCCCGTGCGCTGTCTCGACTAGGTACACCTCGACGAGCTTCTGGCGGTCGCCGCCCCACGGCCACGAGTAGCCGCTGACGCTCCAGTCCGACAGGGTGTCCTCGCTGGCCGCGTCGTCATTGTCATCCCACGTCGTCTCGTACACCTTGACGCTCTTGACACGGCCCGGGTGCCGGCCGGTGAACCAGAGGAGCGCCTTGACGGCGCCGGTGTTGGGTAGCTGGCGCTCGCGGACGCGCGTCGTGGTGCCGGGGCCGCGGTCGGGGCCGTCGGACCAGCTCCAGGCGCTGCTGGAGGAGCGGCGGGAGGTGGAGGAGTGGGCGGACATGGTTCTGGGTGGTTGTTTGTTTGGGGGGATGTGGGGGGGTGACGGGGTAGGTATGGCTCGAGGGGTGATGGCTGGGCGGGACGAGGTGGGCAGGTGGGTTGTGTTCGCGGTCGTCTCATCGAGGAGGGGGGAGAAGGGGGGACAAAGCACTGTTCGATGACAGACCGGTCCTGGCGAGCCGGGACAGGGAGGCCGATCAGGCGCGCGGCGTCATACCAAGAGAGGCAAGAGGTCTGGAAAATGAGGGAGGCCGGCCCAAGGCAGTCGAGGATGGGGCGGCGGGGGTGGTCTTGTGAAATAGGGACGCAGCAGGTCACTAGTTACGAGGCTAGGAGGGACCGATCTAAGGGGCCAAGGTACCGTATTCACCTTGTGGGAGCTCTGGAGCAGCAGCAGCAGCAGCAGCAGCAGCAGCACAGCAGCACATCGTACCGCGCACGGCGCGTGTAAGCCGACCATGCCGGGCACAAGTGGCGAGGGCACGAGGCTGCAGGATGCAGATGTTTCACGCACATGGCCGATGGCCAGAGCCATCGACAGGAAGAGAATCACGTCGTAGTTGGTGCAAGTCGACATGCTGTGGGTGGTGGTGCGGCCGTCTGGACATGGACGGGTGGGTCTCCCCGGCCGGGTCTGACTGGCTCACGACGCCGGAGCCTCATCGGGCAGCCGGCTGATAGGTCTCAACGGGTCTGGCGGGGCACCGGACGTGTGCGTCGTCGGCACCCAAGCTGAGCGGACAAGGTGGGCGGACGGGGCGGCGGCACTGGGGCCTGGGGCCTCTCTCCCCTCGTTTGGGGAGCAGCCATGGTCAGGCATCCCGGTTGCCTGTAAGCCATCGCGCCCTGCTTTGGGGTTGAGACACGCTGACAGGGTTATTCTGAGCGGAGAGGCCATCGTCGTTGGTCGTGATGCTGTACCACGCTGCAGTGTTGCTGGGCGGTCTGGGTGCGGCCAACCGTCTGGTGTACCTCTGCCCCGCTCAAGCTAGGTCGCTGGTTTGGGCGGCGGCGATGGGATCCGGTGCCTCTTGTTTGCAGAGTCTGACTCTGACGTCCACATAGTAGTCCATGTCCTAGGCCGGCGACGTCAATGTCTCGTTGACCATGTCCTCTTGCGAGGAAACTCGAGCCGACGCCCTACAGTGTACACACGCACACCCGAGCGACAGAAGACTGGAGTTGCAGAACTGATCATTTCGACGAAATCTCTTAAGCAGCTTTTTTTTGTCAGCTTTGTCGAGACAAGGCTCTGTGTTTGTCCTTGCCATGGAGGAGGCGGAGTGATGAACGAGGAGCGGGGTAGAATGCTTCCACCGAGCAGATGGGAGGAGGTGATGGTGAGGTGGCACCCCCTCCCCCTTTTTGCTAGTGCCAACCCATACGGATTCACTGGTTGTGATAGGAGGCCCGTTTCCGATGACCATCGAACCAGTTCATAGATGGAGTGTACACCGTGTAACATGGCCGCTTCCCGATAGTTTCTCAAAAGGAGGCTGCCCAGCGTCGCTCACCAATTGTCGAATCAACTGCATCCTCGAGTCCTTCTTTTGTGTCCGGCGAGCAAACGAATGGGCCGCGCCGGCCAAACGCCCCGGTTCCGTGTGAAGGAACCCACCTTGTCGGCCCAAGATACTCTGCACCGCACCGCACCATCACGGCGGGGCCTTTTCATGACCGAACCGGGTGTCGCGACGGTTTGCGACGAGGAAGGAGGAGAACGAGTCGTGTCGTCCAAACGCAGACGAGGAAGAAGCCAACCAAGTGGCGACGTACAGAATGCCGTCAAACGAAACCGCTGGTTTCTTGTGCTGCGCCAGCTGGGTTTGTGTTTTACCCCGCAAGACAAACCTCGTCCTCTCATCTCCCGATGCCTCGGTTG
Source organism: Schizothecium vesticola (assembly GCA_030549215.1). Lineage (NCBI taxonomy): Eukaryota > Fungi > Ascomycota > Sordariomycetes > Sordariales > Schizotheciaceae > Schizothecium > Schizothecium vesticola. The sequence continues at coordinate 1,940,032 of JAUKUD010000005.1, read as the reverse complement.
CCTCTCTTGAAGACCTTGCGTTCTGTGCTCGCTGGCGCAATGGCGGAACAGGTCATTACCGGACGACGACCATGCCACAGCAAACCTGGTTTCAGACGTTTGCGACTCTCGAGGGCAGCGACAAGAACCCCTTGGCCGTTCCAGAGGTCGGCTCGAGGTCAGGACGAAACCCCCAGGAGCTCAGAGGGCGACGCACCCCATGCGCGGATCTCATCGCGAGAGCTGTGCTATTCCCGGAGATCTGCGTGCAGTGTCGCTGGGGGGCCACTGGGGGCGTGATCAACCCTCTGAGAGGATGGCTTAGGATGGACGTTGGCGGGGATTGGCTTTATCCATACTGCGTGGAGACCTACAATATTCCAAAGTTGAGTGCCGTGGCGTGTTGAGCGCCGTGGAGATGGCGGTCGATTGGCAAGTAGTGTCCATCTGTCGGCGAGGGGCCCGACGGGACATCTCACAAATGCCGACTAGGTGCATATATTCTCTGCCGCGAGAAAAGAGCTGCCCCTGGGCGAGGCAGCACTGCACCCCACACTGCAATATCGACCATGCTCGTCAAAGTTGAAAAAGCTGTTTGCATCGAGTGGGCATCGGCAATCCAGAGAAACTTATGCCCTGTCTTGCCATTCGGATCCCCCATGTCCGCCAAGCCGTCGCCATTCTGGAATCTCACCCTCACCATGCCAAGCTCTCGCCAAGCTGCTAACGACCCCCCTGAACAAAGGTTAACTCGGCCCTGTTGCTGCCCCCAGCATCCACTGCCGCGATGCGGCGGCGTCGTTTTTGGGGGATCGGGTGCCAGAGGATCGCCCCGCACACCCCGCCTTGTGATGGCCGCGGGAGGCCCGAATCCCCTGGGTGATACCGCACACAGTTACCTAGGTATATTGAAGTGATCGCGGGTGGTCCTCTTGGACCTGGTTTGGGACTTGCTCTCGAGATTTGCTGACAAGATGAGGTTGATGGTGCTGTGTTGGTGGGAGGTGGGCTGCGGGCTGACCTCAGCCCGGGGGAAGTGACGGGAGCACTGAGCCTGGCAGTGAGCAAGCTCGGGCATCCAGTGACGCTGGGGCTGGATGAATGGAATTGCGCGATGCCCAAAGTCGATTCCCAAGTTACACACTCAAGGCACGACTGGTGGCGCTGCGAGCTAGTTTATGGCCGGCTAGCCTTTTTACGGCTCCTGCTTCCCCCACCCCCCCCCGGCGCTTCTCGTAGTACAAGCACCATAGGCTCAAATCGAATCGACGAATGTGAGGACGGGGAGATATTGGACTCCCGTGGTCGATAGATTGACGCCGTTCTCGCCGGGCAGCCCTCCCCGACTATTTTGCCAGACCGAGCTGGACATGACTGTGCCATTCCGGCCCCGGGGTACACTTTTGCTGTTGACGTTTGGAGAGAGGCTCGTCCGAGATTTTCTCAATGCTCGTCGGATTACCTTTGTAGGTCGTTGGTTGAAAGGGTCGAGGGTCGGACTCGGGGAGACCAAGACTCCAAGAGTCTGAGCGGTAGCATGCGTGTGCTTGGTAAGAAGCGCGTCTGGTTGGAAACTTGGGTACGCAGCTCTCGGTCCCCAAGATGGGGAGGGGTCCATTCTCGACGGCCGCGAACACAAGTCACAGTTACAAGCATGCAGGGCATCATCTACCGCCGCAATAAAAACAGAAAAGCGGCGACAGTGTCACTCTCCGACCTTCGGATAGTTGGTGGCGGACGGAGGGAACACTTTCGGCAGCCATTTTGGACAAATGGTCGAAGCAGGTTCAGGCCACGGCAGGGCTGGGCGAGAGAGACGCCTGCCCGTGAGAGGACCACTTCAGCTTGCAAAATGCAGGAAAGCGGGAGTCGGGAAGCGCGTCTCTCACCTTTGGACCGCTTTCCACCAATCCCAGCCACGGATCGTCCCCCATCCGGGTCCGAAACCACCGTGCCACCTTCTGTTGCCCGTAGAGGGCCTCGGGGCCAGCAGGTGCTTCGGTGCTCGCGGCTGTTCCTGAATTGTCCGAGAGCCTTGGGATGTGCGGTCTGCTGGCCTGCTGGGCGCAGCGCACCCCACTCTGCCATTCTTTGTCCTGTTTCCACTGTGTTAGTGAGAGACCTTGGAGGAAAGAGAAGCTGGTCAAGGCACTCTGCCTGTTGATCGGGCCTTGACAGCGACTTGATGCATTAAAATCTGACAAGAAAAGGTAGGCGAGGGTTCTCGAGGATGAATATGGTATTTCTTTACATTTTTGGGGAATTTTTGGGGAAGAAATCCATACCTACCTAGCCGTTGCTTGCTTAGGACGACAAGAGCATCGAGGTATCGCCCTAATGAGCAGCCCCACTATTCCGTGGCCCGGGCTCACGCGTCCCGTCGTTGTGAGTGGTCAGAGGCAGTGACCAGCCCAATGCGAGAGTCCGGCTGTTCTGGAAATCTGGGGCTCCCAAGGAGCGAAGTACAGGAGGTTCCAGCCCGGACCAAAACCCTCTCTGTCCCAACATCGAAGCCCATCCATCCAATACAAGGAACCACCATCTGCCAACGCCAACCCTACCACCCGCACCTTCGCTGCCCTGACTTGGCCCGTTTCAATTTAGCCTGAGTGCAACCCACTGTCCGCATTCTGTCTCTCTTCATACCACGAACCCACGATCCCGATCCCGATCCCATCCCAATTACTGCCACCGTTCAAGTGCTGGAAGACAGCGACGACGTCGACATCATTTCCACGCGGCGCCCATCGTCCGTCAGTTCGACAGCTCCAGCTTCACCATCACTATCCCTCGATCGAATAACCACGACGCTCACTCACACGGCCCAACGATTGAAGCGAGAGGCGTCGATGACCTCGCCAGGTCCCCGGCATCTGTCAATCCTGTGTTGGCGGTGCTGCTGACTGCCGACGGCGACGCAATTGTGCCGACACAATGGACCAGAAGGACGGGAAAAGCAATGGTCCAGAGCGAAGGCTATCGACAAGAACCTCGGTGCGCGTGTCGATGAGCGGGGGAGATGACGAGCTCGACTTGTCGGCACTGGTGTCGGATGGATTCAGGCCACAAACGACGACCCAGGGGATGGAATCGGCACCGCCAGCGGCCCCCCGCACGCCGCCTCCCACTCAACCCGCGCCGTCCACCAATGCTCCGGAACCGTCCCCCGCCGGTGCACCTGCCGGCGCACCCGCCCTTGCGTCAAGCCGCCGCTCGAGCGTCTCTAAACCCCACAGGCCACAGGAATCCTTCTCCTTGCGACTCGAGGGCGCCATGGGGCCGATTGACGAGGCTTCACCATCGCTGAACAGGTCGTCGAGCCGCTCGACACAGTCAACGGCCTACGTTCCACCAGCTGACAGCCCCTATAGAGGGCCGTCTGGGCCCTCGCACCCGTATGAAATGTACACACAGAATGTCAGGCGGACCATGAGCATGACGACTACATCATCGGCGGCGCCTGTCTCCGAGTCATCATACGTTGGCCCAAGGATGCCAGCCCACCCCTACAGCATGTACACCCAGGATGCCGCCACCGAGGATGCCGCCGCACCCGTGGCTGTCCCAGGTCCTCCGATTCCCCTTGGATGGCACGCCCGCCACGCGCAATACCAACGACGACTGGGCGCCGAAGGCGAGGACATGGGCTTTGTCGGCCCGGGAGGTCATACCGAGGAGCTCCCTCCATACTCCAAGTATCCGGACCAAGCACTCGAGCGCAAAGCTCGTGATGCCGGACCAGAGACTACACCGCTCGGAATTGAAGTTGAGGCCGTACGGCCAGCACAGACGTCCTCGCTGCCAGCCATTCCAGGCGCTGGGGGGCTCGGATTGGCGACGAGGAACCCGGAATTCGAGTCCAGGGATGACCTTGATTCTCCTCGATCCCGGCATTCGTCCCGCAGTTTCACCTCGGACAGCGAGCATGAAATCAACCTCGCTGCCGAGAAGGCGGGCACCATGTCGGAGAAGGGGCAGCCTGTCACAGGGTGGCGGATGCAGATGAGGCGGAGAGTGTGCGGCGGTGTTCCCGTGTGGTCCATTGTTCTCCTCGTCACTTTGCTCATATTGATGGCAAGTGTCGTGGGAGTGGTGGTCCGCATATTCGTGGAAAAGGAGAGGGATGGAACCAAAGTGTCTGGGTACGTCTTTGATCAATTCTTCCGTGCATTGCGGCTGCTAACTTGCACCAGGGAGCCTAGCAACTCGACTGCTACCATGACATTTGATGCTCGGCCCATACCCACTCCGACAGACCTCGTCCCGCTCCCGCTCGGCGCCTACTCCGTGCCAATCATGAGTGTCAGCCGGTCCCACCGGGGCTGCTTCAACGACACCACGCAGGCACAGGCCTGGCAGTGCCATTTGATAATCTCCAATTTGAGGCTCACAATCGCAAAGCCAAAGAAGGATTCGCCAGGGGACTACACCGCGAGCATCACGTGTAATACATCCAACACGGTGGCGAACAACTTCTACTCGTATGGCGAGCAGCCCTTCCTGATCGAGAAGCCCGTTCCGTTGAATCTCGTCATCGACACCCAGGAGCCCAACCGGGGACCGGCGTGGTACCAAATGTCCAGATTTGACAAGGTTGTCATTGTTCCCGAGAATGCAATCAAGGTGGACAGCGACCCCGAGGTCAACAGGCGCCGAATTCGGAACTTTGGTGCCAAATATTCGATAGGAGCCACCGACTTCAAGCGAAAGGGCATGATCCCGGATGGGCACAAGCCGTGGATCTGTACCTGGCAGGGTACCTTTCTCGAAGTCTTCGTCTACGCTCAACAGAATTCAAGCTTTTCCGGCATGAGGCTCCCGTCCCCATCGCCGCCATCGACACCATCCTCGACGCCCAGCCCACCACCGCCGCCCAAGGCTGACCCAACGGCCGGGCCCAAGGCCACACCAGAGGCGCGGGTCCACGAGAACAACCTCCACGCCGCCGAGGACCCGAAAGCTCCGCCTCCCACGCCGACTCCGCCGAGCCCCCCGAATGCAGTGGCTGCTGTGGAGCAGTCCCCTACTTCCTCTATATATGGACCCATCGACCTGGACAACTTCACTCCCCCGCCACCGCCGTATCCCCGCGTCATCAAGATCGAGGAGAGGCACATGTACGGACCGGCCAAGGTTCGATGCGAAAAGGTCGAAATCCAAGACGAGGGGCCTGCCAAGCCGGTGAAAGGCCCCGATGGCAAGCCGGTTGTCATCGAAATCATCGAGGCCGAGAGAAGCGGGGACCCAGACTCCGCACTGACGGACCTGGGGAGGCGGTCCACCTCGCCTCTCTTGGACCGTGACGCCAGTCGTGACGCCGGCGGCAACGACTCGAGGAACCAATGCAGTTGCATGTGGTTCATGACGTAAATCTCCTAGCATCCGCCACACAAAATTCTCTATACATCTCAAATCGGAAACGGGGGTTCGGTCGGCGCAATCGGATTATTTTTTCGGGAGTCGGGGGTAGCGGTAGCGGGCATTTACAAGCGGGCGGCGCATACCAACCGTTTCTTCTTTTGTCGATTTTCTTATTGGGTACGGAAAGCATCTTCATGTTTACAGTTAGCCATATACCATGACGACGCCGACACACGCTCGGGGGTTCATCAGCCCAAAGACGGCCTGGAGTTAGTCTTTATTTCGCTTCTATTTTATACTGCTGCGCGGGAGCGGCTCTTGATATCTTGCTGGGCGCCGTCCTTGACGGCATGGCGTCAAACATATATACCCTATTTCATGTCTTTTTTTGAAGTTTGTGCTGGTTGTGTGCATTGCATTTCCATGTCAACGTGACGGATTGGAGAGGGAAAGGGAAGGGGAATTCAGGAGTTTGGTGGGAAAACTTGAGGAGATGGGATGGGCGAGAGGGGATGTCTGTTCCATGTCTTGTTTTCCATATTACCAGATGAAGGAATGATGCTTGGTAACCTTGGGAGGTAAGGCATTGACGAGGTTTATGTTGGGCGTGTAGGTAGAGTGTAGATGGCGGGTAGCAAGTCTCTCCGCCTCTGAAAATTTACCGAAGCTCTATATGTTCGTTTACCTGTCTTCTTTTGTGCCTGCCGGCAGTTGACGGGTTCATTTTTCTGTGTGTTCTCCATCGCCTCCCCTTGGATTGATGGGCTCGCGAGCAAGCATAATACCGGGATCGGGTGGGTTGTTTGAGCAGGCAATGCCTTTCCCAATGCTACTTGCCAGACCAAGGCAGCCGGTTTGACCAAGGACTGTACAAAACCATACCTTCTAGGCATCATCGAAGATATCAGAAGTCAAGGAGGCTGGTAAGTATTAGCCCGTGACGATGCAAAGTTTCTGCGTATCTGAATGTAGAGCGCCAAAGGTTCGCACGGGGTATCTCTGAATTATTACTTCCAACTCCAGTAATGCCCATGCTCAGACTTGCAATTTTACTTGCCCTCCCCATCTTTGCCCTCCATGCCATTTTCCTCACCACCGCCACCCACTACCCCCAACTGCATCCCCAGCCCATCCAAAAAGCTGTCGGCCAGCTTCTTAGCCCTCCTCTCCCCGATCTCCCTCCTTCTCGCCTCAATGTCCCGCCTCCTCGCTGCCGCCTTCTCCTCCCTCTCCCTCTTGAGCTCCTCTGTCCGCGCCCGCTCCGCCTCCAACGACGCCATCTCCGCCTCCCTCGTCGCCTCGTCCTGACTAAACGCATAGAACCCCACGCCCTTTGTCCGAATCTCCTTGTCCGCCCTGTAGTGCTCCGCCGGCGGCGGCGAGGCGCTCCGGTCCCGCTTGCGCGCCAGGGCCTCCATAGCCTCGTCGTCGCGCGACACAAACGCCTCGGCCTGCACGGCGTCGCCGACAATCAGGTTCTGCGGCTCCCGCGGGCGCGCCGACATGCGCTCGAGCTCGACGGCCGAGGCCTCGCCGCGCGCGAGGCGGCGCTCTTGCCGGACCTTTTCGGCGCGCGTGCCGCGGCGGAGGCGGCCGAATTCGTCTTCGTACTCGATGATCTCCGTGTCGATGTTGGGGTCCGAGTCCGAGTCCGAGTCGGAAGAGGAGTGGTCGTCGCTGGCCCCCTGGGTCGTGCCCTTTTCGGCCCATTTTCGGTCAAAGTCGACGAGCCCGATCTCGCGCCCGACGTAGTCGCCGCGCTGCATGGCGGCGTAGAGACGGGCTTTGGATTCCATGCGCCGGCGAGCATGGAGGCGGGCGGCGGCGTCGTCTTCGGTGCCATGGGTTTCTTTGAGGACAAGTTTGCCATTGTGAGAGTCGCGGGCGTCGTCGTGGTGGCCGCCGCCGCCGCCGCCGCCGCCGGCTTTGCGCTTGACCTTGACGCTGTTGAGGTCGGTAGTTTTGGATTTCGAGGGGCGGGAGCGGGCGGGGATGGCGGAGCTGCTGGCGCTTGCGTATGTGTTTTTGGCGGATGATGTTGTGGTAGAGGTCTGTGTGGCGAGAAGGGAGCTAAGCTGGGAAGTGAAAGCCAGCGAGCTTGAGAGAGGAATTTCATTTTTCTGCTTCTTGGGCGGCGGCTGGCCGTAGAGGTTGGGATCTTGACGCATCTTGGGATCCTGTGAGTTCGGGTGCCGGAGGAAGAGGTTCTTCGGGGGTCGCTGCGATCGATGTACTGCGTATGGGGTGTCGTGAAAAAGAGGATCGTTCAGCTCCGGGTCGGTTGTTCGAGGTTGACGTTGAAGGTTTGACAAGGATGCGAGGGGCGATTGCATGGGAGCTCGAGGCAGCACAGTGTGCGCCCCTGGACGACTGTGTTGCTCAGCATGGAGGGACACCCCCGGCTGGTGGGTATTATGGGGCTTAATCGTCATGTGGAAGCCCCTCGGCTGCAAGGAAGCAGCCTGGGATTTCTTAGGCTTTTACACTTCCAGACGAACCTTCTCTCCCTATCTCCCACGTCCTCCTCCTCCCTTTCTGCGCACCATCTCCTCTTTCACCTATCTCGTACCATGCGCATCCCTTTCGAAGTGCCCGATACAATCTCCTTTCCCAGCAGGCTGCTCTGATGGAAATTCCCCTCTTGGACAGTAACAATGCTTAGCTTCGACATCAATCCGAACAGCTAGTATTGGCTCGAACCACCTGAGAACTCCATCCCGCCCCGCCGCTCGCCCGCCTATGCCGCCACGAATCGATCTTGGCTCCCCGTGACGATTGTCCCGACATCATCAGAACCCTCCCGAGCGCTGTCCGCCTCTATCCCAGGTTCAAACGGATCCCAGTGTGTTCGCTGAGACCCAGGGTTGCCATCGTGGAGATGGCCAACGCCGACGAAAATGCTGGCTGGTACGCCTGGATCACCCAGGGAAGCATCATCCCGCCCGAATACGCTTACGTCTTCCGCTTGATATCTGCCTTCTTCGTGCGTCGCTGTTCCGTCTTCGTCCATGAAGCTCTCCCTTCCACTGACCGGAGCTCTAGACCACGCTCGCCCTTATACCGATTGCCCCTATCATTTGTCTCGTCATCTACGACATCTGCCTCTGGGTGTGGAGACTGTGCGCCGCGGGCTTCAATGCGTGGATAGAGTCACGACGCCGACCAACACGGAAACACCGGGTCGATGCCGCCACGGACGAGCCCGAGCCAAAACGATTGAAAAGTGGAAACGGGTCAAACGGGTCAGGGGGGAAGAACGGGACTACATGACTGCCGTGGATGCACTGAAAGGGACGTGTACATGTGAGGAACACGAGCGGGGGGGGGGGGGGCCTTGCTGCCAATAAGCGGTGCGGCTACATTTAAGAACAATGTCTCCAATTCCAGCGTGTTCCAATACACCTATGACAATTGCGAGAGCACCTTGAGGAGATCGCTTGTCACACCCATAGCAGTCACCTCGCCGCCGGCACCAGCGCCCTGGATGATCAGGGGGTTGCTCCCGTACCGCTTAGTGTAGAAGCTGATGATGTTGTCGCTTCCCTTGAGGGCCGCGATGGGATGAGAGAGATCGAACTTCTCAAGGCCAACCTTGACCTGCTTCGAGGCGACATCGATGCTGCCAACGAACCGGACGACCTTGCCCTCCTTCTCAGCCGCCGCCTTGGTCTCCTCCATTTGAGCGTCAAAGGCGGGGAGCTTCTCGAGGAATTCGTCTCCGCTGGCGACCGACTCCAACTCCTTGGGGATGAGGCTCTGGACGGGGAACGACGTTGGGGACTCAACCTCGAGACCCGAGAGGCGGGCCAGGATGGTGAGCTTCCGGGCGACATCCAGTCCATTGAGATCGTCCCGCGGGTCAGGCTCGGTGTAGCCCAGCTCCTTGGCCTTCTTGACCTCGGCCGACCACTTTCCACCGGACCCCGACGTGGGGGCGAACGAGTTGAAGAGGAAGGACATGGTACCGCTAAAGACACCCTCGATCTTGGTGATCTCGTCGCCCGTTTCTACGAGGTCCTTGAGCGTCGAAATGACGGGCAGCCCGGCGCCAACCGAGGACTCATGGTAGACGCGAGCCCCTGACTGGGCAGCGGCGTTGAAGATGTCCTGCCACAGCTTATACGAACCTGAGAAGGCCTTCTTGTTGGGCGTCACGATGCTGATGCCGCGGCTGAGGAACAGGGGATAGGCATCGGCGACGTCCTGGGAGCTGGTGTTGTCGACGATGATGGCCTTGGAGCTGGCTCCGGCGAGGTAGTCGGCGAGATCGGAGGGGTTGAGAGGGGCTTCAGAGGACGAGACAACCGAGGCAATAGCAGACGAGAAGCCAATGGGAGAGTAGTCCTTGCTGTAGACAGCCTTCTTGCTCGTGCTGATGTACACAAGAGCAAGCGCGGGCTCGGGACGGCGTTGGACCAGGGCCTCGAGCTGGCCGAGGAAGCATTTGCCAACCCCACCAGCGCCTATAAGTGAGAAGAGTGTGAGTCTAGGGGGAGGGAAGGGCTGGGGAAAGGGCGAGAGGATTGCGTACCAATAATGGCAATGTTGATTTGGCGAACGGGAGACATTTTGAGATTGGGTTCCTTTTGCTATTCCAGTGACGGGAGCTTGGAGCACCTAGATGTTTTCGTCGAGCTACGACGCTGTTCACGGTTCAGAAGATCGCGGGGTCGCTGGAAAATGCCGCCATGGATAGACTACCGATAGCGGGGGAGGCCCCTGTCGACCCGGGGGGCTGTGAGCCTGCCTGCCTGCCCTGACGACATTTTGGTGCCTGCCGGGCCCGTGCATAGAAATTCTACACGACCCCACTAAAATGTTCAACTCAATTGCTCCTCGTCCATGATTCTTCAAACTCGCCATCGTGTGCCAATCACTTTACACCGAAGAGGACCGATTTATTCATCGACGTACGAAGTATCTACCCGCCCCAAATCACGCTCCTGTTGTTGAGTCTTCTATCTCTCGTAGCCCCCAGCAACCGGCCAACGACCGTCAAAATGGGTGGAGGAAAAAAGGCAAAAAATGTTGATCCACTGAACAACAAGCGACAAAAGCGCGAAGACTACCGTGCTGCTCTTCGCGCTGAAACCCTGGCGGAAATGCCCCGGAAAAAGTTCTACCGCCAAAGAGCGCATGCCAACCCCTTCTCAGACCACTCTCTCATCTAGTAAGGCACGTCTTGACCGAGAGCGGAATCCTAACTGACCTCACATAGCCCTCCTAGCCCAGACCAGATGGACTGGTCATCACTCTACCCAGACTATGTGGCGGAGAACGGAGTCGCAGACAAGAGTCCTTCGGCTCCCGGCACGGAGGCAGACCAGTCACTGTTGCCCGTAAATCCGAGGAGGCTAAGCAAAGATGTCGAGGTCGCCGACATTGGTTGTGGTTTTGGAGGCTTGCTCATCGCCCTCGCACCACTCATGCCTGATACCCTGATCCTAGGTAGGAACTGCTTGCTACTGGGTCTCTTTCTCTGCCACCTGCTGACCGCTCCTAGGTCTTGAGATTCGAGTGTCGGTGACACAGTTCGTCGAGGACAGGATCAAGGCGCTGCGAGCTCAGAACCCAGATAACAAGCTCTACCGCAACGCGGCGGTATTGCGGGCCAACACCATGAAGTTCTTGCCCAACTTCTTCCGGAAAGGCCAACTCTCCAAAGTCTTCATCTGCTTCCCAGACCCGCACTTCAAGACGCGGAAACACAAGCAGCGGATTGTCTCGACGACTCTCAACTCCGAGTATGCCTACGTGGTGCGGCCCGGAGGAATTGTCTACACCATTACCGATGTTCCGGATCTTCACGAGTGGATGGTCCAGCACTTTGATCTGCACCCGTTGTTTGAGAGAATATCGGAGGAGGAGCAAGAGGCGGATCCGCTTGTCCATGTGATGCGGACCGAGACGGAGGAGGGCAAGAAGGTGGAGCGGAACAACGGGCAAAAGTTGGTTGCTCTGTACAGGCGGCTGGAGAATCCGCCATATGGTGCATAGGGGAGACAGATGATACCCATAGGATGGAGAACTGGAACGCAAATTCTAAAGAACTGTGTGAGCCCCCCAGGGTGTGACCTTACAAACAGCACTCAAACTAGTGTTGATGTTCAGCAAAGCAGATTGGTAGGGATGCATGTCGATTGCGATGCCTCTAACGGGGCTGGGTAGCGAAGCGGGACGCGACCCTGGCCGCAGCTGATCCTGGCCCCTGTGGGTGGGACCAAGGCCGTGTGCTGTGCGGTGACGGTGCTCGTGTCTTTTGGCTCTGGACAGCTATCGATAACGACATTGACGCTCAACAACACCACCTCGAACCACCACCGAATCATGCGGCGACGCTCGCTGCCGACTGTTCTCTGCCACGGATTATGGCCCTCCAAGGGAGACACATAGCCCTTGCCGGAGTTGCAAGCTTCATCGCCTGGGGATATGCCGTCAATTGGTTCCCCGTGCTGCGTTGGGCGGGCTATGCCTTTGTCACGGGCGTCGTCGTCGCCCTCGCTGCCCTCGTCGCTCTGATCCTCCTCTCCTCCCGCGGCGCCCGCTATCGCACCCTCCGAGCCGCTCCTCTGCCCAGCCGCGCCGCCTTCCTCGCCCCCGACGCCTGGGGGGAAGAGGTGGCCGCCCTCCGCGTCCGGCAGAGCTACACCAAGACGTCGCTGTGTCCCGAATCCCCAAAAGTGGCCGCCGCCCTTGACGACGTCCTCGAACTCATCCTCCGCGACTTTATCAACTCGTGGTACTCCAACATCAGCAAGAACCCCGTCTTTTCGAACCAAGTCGACAGCGCAATACGATATGCCCTCCTTCATGTCAAGGCCCGCCTCGCCGACCTTGACCTTGCCGAGCTTCTCACCACCCGCCTCGTCCCCCTCCTCACGGCGCATTTCCGAAACTTCTACGATGCCGAGCGGTCGGTCAGGGGGCGGAAGCTCACCAAGTCCGTCACCGAGACAGAAGAGCTAGATCTGGCCATCGCGTCAAAATACAAGGATGGGAAGCTGCATCCGGCGGCGAGTCTCGGCTTCTCCGACACCAAAACGGCCCAGCAGGACTACCTGCGCCAGCTCATGTCCAAGGTCCTGCGCATCGTTCTCCCGCCCCAGCTTCTGGCCTCGAGGGCCGTCGCGACCATCATAAGGGAGATCACCGCATGCGCTGTCATGTTCCCCATCATGCAGATGCTCTCCGACCCGGATACATGGAATCAACTGATGGAGAACTACGGGCGCAGCATGCTTCAGGACCGCTCCACCGTCAGGAAGCTGCGTGCCGCGCTGGACCAGCACGCGTCCCCGGCGCCCAAGACGAGCAAGCCCATTGCGTTTCCGAGGCTGCTGCCGACCGACAACGAGAGGAAGTTTGAAAAGTTCATCAGGACGATTAGGAAGCTGAACAACCTCTCCGATGCCCGGCGGTTCCGCAGCGAGGTGGCCATCCAGCTGAAGAGGGACTCGCAGGAGGAGAATGTGGATCAGACTTACATCCGGCGGTTAGAGATGGGAAAGAAGTTGCTGGACCAGAGGGTATATCATCTGGCGGCTGGGGGGAGTCGGCGCGCCCTCCCGCAGAGCACCGGGTCACCTTCTCCGAGCGTGTCCAGACTGGAGAACGCGTCTCTTACCGAGCTGCTGAGAGATCCATCGGGGCTGTCCTACTTCATGGAGTACATGGACAGACAGCGGCTCATGCCTCTTGTACAGTTTTGGTTAGTTGTGGACGGATTCCGCAACCCCCTCGAGGATGATGGGCCCGAGGGCGAACAGCTACCGTTGCAACTGCCCCCGTGGACAGAATCCGACAGGCTTGACCTCGCCCAGATTGACGCTGCGTATCTCAGCAGACCCGAACTCAAGGTGCCACCCTCGTCCAAAAAGATCATTCAGGAATTCCTCAAGGCTGGCAGGGCTGCCACACCAGAGCAATACTATAGAGCACGGCGCGAGATCCTGCGAGCCCAGAGCGCGGTCCTCGAGGAAATGCGCGCCAGGCACCTGCAAAACTTCAAAAAGTCCGACTTGTTCTACAAGGCGCTGGCGTCAGAGGAAGCCTCCAAGCGCATGGCGCCGCAACCGACTGCCGGGCCGAGCACGGGATCCTCGCCGAGGGACCCATCGCTGGGCAGAGTGTCTTCTTATAACAGCAAGCCTACTCCCGTGTCGCGACTGGGGCCCCGACTGCACCCCGCCATGAACAACCGTCGGGCAGGCTCGGCGTCGGATCTAAGAAACCTGAATGTTAATGGCAACGGTGGTCTTGATTCTGTGGCTCACCCGCGCCGCTCGGTAGACGATGATTCCCCTAATCCCTTATTCGACGACGACGAGCAGGGGGATGATGCGCTGGCCGACTCTGTCCAGAGTCTGGATCAAGAAATTACCCCACCGGTGCCAGATACAAAGGTAGTGCAGGCCATGGAGCAGGCGCTGAACAATATCTTGGAAGACACCCGACCTGCAACGGCGGAAGACTTGCGGGCGTCGCTCTTTGGGGGTGCCGGCAATGGTGACGCTGGCTCCAGCATATTCAGCGGCGGGGAGGACGAGCCTCGCCGGGGCTCCGTGGACGTCCCCCGGTCCGCTCGCGGCTCGGTTGACCTCTCTCGATCAGGGCGGCCCTCCCTGGAGGCGAGCCGATCGTCGATGCTTGGCAAGGACCTGGAGAAACCCAGTCTGGCGTCCCTTGGTCTCGTCAGCCCGGCGTCACGCATCGGTGTGTTTGTCGACAACGACCTCTTCGCCGAGGAGGACCGATTTCTTTCCGACGAGCGTTCCGCCTCGGACGACGATAAGAATGCCCAGGAGGACGCCGACGCCGTGCACGAGGCCGCCCCTGGTGATCTCGGCCTTGCCGAAGCCATCACGGTGCTGACGAACGACATCGACAGACTTGTCGCGCAAGAGGCCGTGATCGACTCGCTCTTACGCAAGGCAGAGCTCACCAACAACACAGCCGAACTCCGGATCCTCCGAAAGTCCAAGGCCAGTCTCCAGCGCGAGATCCGCCGCAAGGAGCTTCAGAGACAGCAATACGTGGTGCAGGAGAGCGACAACAGCCTGTACGGCCGGTCCGTCATCCGCATCAAGTCGATCCAGGTAGGCCGCGACGATGAGGGCAAGGAGTACGCACTCTACGCCATCGAGGTGGCACGCAACGCGGGCGAGAAGATGCCTGCCGCGGTGTGGATCATCCACCGGCGGTACAGCGAATTCCTCGAGCTGCACCAGAAGCTGCGGTCGCGGTACCCTTCGGTCCGCAACCTCGACTTTCCACGGCGGAGGATGGTGATGAAGCTACAGAGCGATTTTTTGCAGAAGCGCCGCGTAGCCCTCGAGAAGTACCTCAGCGAGCTGCTGCATCTGCCGGATGTGTGCCGCAGCCGCGATCTGCGGGCGTTTCTGTCGCAGAGCGTCATCAACACGCAGGGCCAGGACCTGATGGACCGCGAGGACAAGAAGGACATGATGACGCGGCTGTACGACTCGGTCACGGACGGGATGGAGGACATCTTGGGGAGCATCCCCGTGCTGGATCAGCTATCGCTCGCCGGGCAAAATCTGGTGGCGGCGGCGGCGCACCAGCTCGGGGCCATGCCGCTCGAGGACGCACCAGGCGGGGCCGGCACGGGGCTGAGCGCGGCCGAGGCTGAGGCGGAGCTCAACGCGTTTGAGAACAGGGAGCTCGAGCCGTTTGTCAAGCCCATCTGCGACATCTTCCTCGAGGTGTTTGAGCTCAACCGCGGCAACAACTGGCTGCGGGGGCGGGCAGTGGTGGTGGTGCTGCACCAGCTGCTCGGCGGCACCATCGAGCGCAAGCTGCGGGACAATGTCAAGACGCTGGTGCAGGAGGAGGCGGTGCTCAAGTACGTCGGGCTTCTCAAGGAGGGGCTATGGCCCGGGGGCCGGTCGATGACGGGTGACAAGGAGGGAGGGGGCAAGAAGCCCCGGACGGCGGCGGAGAAGGCGAGGACGCGGACCGAGGCGAGCCTGATGCTGGCGACGCTGGTGCCGGACCTGGCGGGCAACGTGGTGGGCCGGCTCAACGCGCAGGCGGCCAGCCGGAGGATCTTTGCGACGCTGAATAACTCGCGGCTCAAGTACGGCCCTTCCCCTGGCCTTTCCCCTCGCTTGCTTTTGCTGTTGACGACGTGACTGACGAAGACTCTACCACAGTGCTCATCTCGCATTCACATTCCTGGATGAGGTGATTGACATTCTATTTGATGAGAAGTGATAGTGTCAACTGGTTTCTGGCATCAGCGGGCTGATTGGGCTTGAGGACGGCGGGTGGAGGATGGTTCTGTTTGCATAGCCGATGGCGTTGGGTCCTTTTGTCTCCCCTTTTTTTTCATATTGGTCGTTCACCACCCACATAATGTCTTGTGCCAGAAGGGAGCCGGATGGGGAGGCGGCGATGGAGACCGAGACGGGACTATCCATCTCGCTGTCAACGGATGTAGCGGGGTGCATTGGCGGCATGGGGCGCGGCATGGGGGTGGGGTAGGAAGGAAGCCTTGCTAAGCGTGTTGAGAGGCTGAAATCTGCTGACACCGTGGATGGTGTGCCCGATGTAGCGAGCGACCGACGGCTATAGATGTGGGTGGAGGTGGAGGGATTGGTGCGGAATAAAACATGTCCCCACGAGGTCCTGTCTTGATCGGGCCCGTCGTGCATTCCTCCGCGTGGGTCGCTCGGTCGGTAGATGGGGGCCCGGTCTGGCCACTGGGGAGAAGCAAATAGCGTGGCTGAAGTGGCCCAAGAGGCCATTCCCAGTCTTGGTTCGCGGGATGCGGCCCGCCGACAAACCCCAGCGAACAGTGCCATGACCTCGAAAGAAGGGTGCCAGAGCAGCCTGGGAGGGTGAAAGAGGCCAATGGCAACCTGGAACCTCCCGGGCTCCGCCAATTGGCAATTGGGCGTTGAGCGCGGAAGTCAGAATGCCCAGGTGGTGTGGTGTTGTTGCACAGCACTCGGCGAGCTCTGAATGGTGGCGACCGGAAGGCCGCCCATTCGCTGGAGCCAGGCCAGTCACCAGCAACGCCGCAGGCGGTCCAGTCGCCGTGGACGACAGGGCTGCGGTGCATCGTCCGCTTCGGCGCTAGCGTGGCCGCGTCGCTTGCTCTGCCCAGTGCCGGGCATTTCTCCATGCGCTGCTCCCCATTGGCCCCATTTTCCCTTGCAGTCGAGTCGATGCACAAGGGCAAGGCGCGACGACAGCTTCTGCGCTTCTCCTCGATTCCTCACCTCCACCCCTCCCCCCCCATTTTCTCTCAAGTCTCATCCAACCCCATCACCCCCCAACAAGCAGCCTCATCGAGGTAGAACTGACCTTGCAGCGAGGCCCCTCCCATCCCCAAGGTACGCACGTCACGGCACATATATTTCTGGATCCTCTCCCATCTGCGCGCTTCTCCCAAGGTCCCCCTCATCCTCCCCGGTTGGAAGAAAAAAAATTGTGTCAGCTGCCGCGAGGCTCCCACCTACCTAGGTAGCTCCCAGCGGCCAGCTCCCAACCCCCAACAACAGCACGCGGATTGACCCTCCCATTTTGGCTCTGGCTTTCTGGACGCGCGTGTTTCCCAACCGCCTGCATCCATCCACCATCTCGATTTCCATCCCATCCATTCCCTAAAGCCTTCCAAGCTCCAGCTTCCAACCCGCACCGCACCTGCGGACTGCGGACTGCGGACGACAGCCCTTTCCAATCCACGAGCGTGGGAGGCGTTCCGCCATTGACCTTCTCCCTGGGACCCAAGCCTCCGATCCTCCCACCTTTCTCACACATCTTGTATTTGGTAGGACCCGAGCTCTCGACAGACAACAATACCTGCCCAGCTGCCCACCATGACCGAGGTGTCTAGCACTCGCCTCTACCTGGGCAACCTGCCGCGGACTGGTGAGCTTCTTCCCCCTTCGAGGTCGCCCGGAACGGATCCCGCACGCGTCGCCGCGTGTGCGCAAGCAAGGACTGTCGCCTGACTCCCCGCCGGTAGCTACCAAGGCCGATGTTGAGGCCCACTTTGCGACCCATGGCACCGGCGAGATTGTCGAGATCAAGCTTATGAATGGCTTCGGCTTCATCGAGTACAAGGATGCCATGGACGCCCGTGACGTTGTGCCCGGTACGCTGCCCTCCCCTCACCCTCACCCCCCCCCCCCCCCCCCGCACGAGACGGTTTGACTGACCAGACGCGCCGGGCTACAGCTTTTCGTACGTCGAGACCCTTCCTCCGTCATCAATACGGGTCGTCCATACCCTCCCCCGTGTCTCGTCGTTCCGGTGGCTAACCGCAGCCGGTGTTTGAGAAGATGGATCCGACTTTATGGGCGAGCGCCTGACAGTTCAATTCGCCCGAGGCAATCGTCATCGAGAGACAGGCCCCCCGGGGTTCGCTGCCCGTGAGCGCGGCGATGCCCCCCGGCCCCGGCGCACCCCTCATCGTATGCAAATCAGCGGACTCCCTACCGAAACTAGCTGGCAGGTCTGTTTACCCTCCCACTCTCTTGTCCGCGGATAGTTGTCCGGCCGAACCGTACCTCTTCCCCCCAAGGCCTTTGAGCTCCAGGTCATGCTCCCTCGCAGTACCCTTGTTGGAATCTCCCCCGTCTCCAGTTTGGTTGCCCCGCTGGCCGGCCCTCGCTCCAGCCTCCTTGTGGGCAAGCAGTCTCGAGATTGAGGGAACGTGCTGTTTCCGGCCTCCGGCCTGTTCAGTCTCTCTGCCCTTTCAACTCGACGGCTCTTGCCTCTTCCTGTTGCTGCTGCTGCTGCTGCTGCATGGCCCAACAATCCCGGTGGCACATACCTCGGTTTGCGCCGTTCTGATCTTGATGAGCCGCGCCTGTATCGCATCGAATACGCCATCCCATAATTTCCGGACACCCACTTACAGGAACTCTGCCTTTAGGACCTCAAGGATTTCGCCCGGCAGTCTGGTTGCGACGTGGTTTACTCCGAGACGGGCAGGAATGGCAACGGAGAAGGGTATGTTCCACCCAGCGCAAGGCAGGGAGTGAGTGCATTTGCTCACTTTGATAGCTTTGTCGAGTTTGAGACGGCACCCGATCTTCGCACTGCGGTAGACAAGCTTGACCAACGCGAGTTCAAGGGTCAGCGTGTCACCTGTGTTGCCAACGTAGGATTCCTTGCTCTGTCCCGCTGGCTTATTTGCTCACCTTTCCCAGACCCAACCGGACATCCCGCGTGGCGACCGCACTAGGTCGCGGTCTCCCCGCCGTGGGTATGCCCCCCCCGGTGGTGACGAGTACCGACGCGGACCTCCCCCACGCGCCGGGTATAGCCCTCGCCGAGAGGGTGGTGGTGGTGGCTATCGCGAGGGCTACCGTGAGCGCTCCCCGCCGCCGCCGCCGCGAAGGGACTACTACAATGATCGCCGTGGTGGCTATCACTCTCCTCCGCGCCGCGGCCCAGTGGATGACTATCCGCCTCCTCGCCGATACGACGAGCCGTACCGCGGCGGCCCTGGTCCTCGTGACTACGCTCCTGACCCCTACATGAACGGACGCGACCCTTACGAGCGTCGCCCGCCTCCCCCCGAGTTTGCACCTCCGCCCCGGGAGGCTTACCCCAGGGAGGCCTACCCTCCCCGCGACTACGACCGCCGCTACAACTAGAAGAGGTCCCCGTCCACCGAACGAAAGCTCCACGACCTTAAAGAGACGCTTCCCAAAGGCCTGGGCGCTCGCCCTCAACGCCAGTAAAGTCTGTCTCTGCAACGATACCGAGCAGGCGGCTGGGCAGTCGATGTTTTTGGTGGAAGGGTGCAGAAGGAGTCGTACCGAATCCCTTGTCTATTGTTGATTGGAAGGAGGAAAAAGCTCTAGGCAGTACCCGTTATCCGTCATGTTTTCTTTTCCAGCGTGGCGGCGGGTCGCTTGGGACAGGGTTGTCGATTGTCTCTTTTGGGAGGTTGCGTTATCGGGATTGTTCAGGGGGCTGAGCGGGCTACATATGTCTACGTCTCTGTCCCCAGAGCGCACGAGTGCTACAGCGAGAGGAAAAATCAATGCGATGAATACGTCGCCCAGATGTCTTGACATGTGTTGCATTCGCGTGAGTGTTGTGTGTGGATTGCTTCCCTGGCATAACGTGTATGCCGGGGCCCTTTGAGGTTGCTAACTCTTGCGAGTGTGGTCTGAGTAGATTACGGCTGCCTTGAGTACGTGTGTTTCTCGTCGTGGCCACGATTTTTCCTCGGCCGATGGATGTAGGCCGTTGAGATGTGGTCGACACAGGGGGAACAAGCTGACAGCATCCATAGGGGATGATGATCTTGAGATGTAGTTGAGTGCAGAGGGTGAGGTCTCTTTCTCACTGAATAGGCCAAGGCCGTGGGATATGCAAATGCCCAGGCTCCCTCCCTTGCGTTCAACGGTGATTCCCGTGATGGCATTGGATGTGTCTTCGTTTATCTTGGAGCCTTTGCCCCTGGCAACAACTTCTCTACACTACGACAGTGAATTCTCGCATCTTCCGGGGGAGGGGGGGGGGTTGTACATTTTGTCCACGACAAATATATGGCAGGGGGTGATTATAGGAGGCTAGAGGAGGGGCGGGCCCACATATGGGTCGAGGCAAAAAGAGAAGCAGATCGAGAGAAGGGGACAAAAAGAAGTACACACCTGCCCATGACAAGCTTGAACTGTCAACCTTCGCATGACCAGATACATGAGAAGCCGGGGCTCGCTTGTGTATTAGTACGACACACTTGACCAACTGAGTTAATCGGGCTTGGTCGTTGTGGTGGGGGGTTGCGTGGAGGGCGTGGAGGAGAGGGTTTTGCATGGGGAGGGGACAGGTTGGCTGTTTGTGCGTCCATAGGTGAGGGTTTGGACTGTTCACGAGTGGGATGGAGCTGGAGACATCGTGGATGCCGTGTTAGTCGGCTTGAGGCTGGTACCTATTCGGGGTGCTGGGATGGGGAGAGGAGGGCTTCGGGCTGGTGATGAAAAGACATGCCCCAAAAGTCACCTGCCGCTGAAGTGCACAGAAGAGAAACCTCGACCAGAAAAGCCCTCAACATCCACACCCACCCCATCCCACAAACCGGTCCCAGCCAAAATTCATATTGCGGCTTGCAACCTTCATCAACAAGGGCTTGTGGTCTAGTGGTATGATTTCTGTTTTGCAATGTCTCCTTCGGGTCGACGTTCCAAGCTCTACAGACGGTCCCGCGTTCGATCCGCGGATGGTCCATCATGGCAGCACTCCTGTTCCCCACACCAAAACTACGGTGAATGCTTCACATTCACACACACAAACACATGTTTATCATCCGTAGTATAGTGGTCAGTATGTGAGCTTGTCATCATCTTCTCCTTGGAGAGGAAGCGATTCGCTCGAGACCCGGGTTCAATTCCCGGCGGGAGAGAAGGGGGTTCAGGGGGATAGGGGTGCTGTCATTTTTTCCTTTTTGCTGTCCCTTTATGATTCTTAGATATAGCACTGCGTTGAACATTAGAGGGGTTCAGACGTACCTTTTCTCGTCTCCCCGACCCTCTCCCACTGTTGGAAAGTGACCTTGCTCGGCCCTGCCCTTTTGGCATGTGAAAAGCGCCGCTGTATAGCAATACCAACGCCGAACGTCATAAATGTCTGTACTATGCACAAACAACGTGTTTCGCGCAGCAGGCAGACCTAGTATGCACAAGGGCGGGCCTCGCGAAGGGGAACTTCCCCTGTGTCCGTCTATTTAAGGTTTTGATGTACCGAGATTGTTTCATCAGCACACACTAGGTCGTAGCTACTTCGACTGTGGGGTTGAGTGTCTGATGCTTCACATGCCATTAAGACAAAGGAGCCGAAATACTCAGGTGGAAGGAGCTTGAACTGTCCCACTGTCCGGGCCAAGGGGGTTGGCGTCCGTTATGCCACACGGCGGCGTCTTCTACGTCCTACGCTCGACTCCACGTCTCTGTCCTTTCCCCGGGACTCGCTGGCTCATGCTGGTGGCTGGGATTGATGCGTCTCGGGGCGGGTCGGGAAGAGACGGAGGCCATGACGTTGCTGTTCAGGGCAGAGGTATCCACGGTGAAACCGAGACCCATGACCTGGCGTGAGCACATGCTCTCCGTTTTGGTGCCTGGCGAAGCCGAAAAGGCGCAGGGACTTTTTAAGAGGCGCGTGTCATGAATCTAGGGATGCTAGAATGTGCTTTGCTCTCTCCTACGACGATGGGGCATCCAGTACATGCCTTGAACCATCCAGGCA
Organism: Schizothecium vesticola; assembly: GCA_030549215.1. Classification (NCBI taxonomy): domain Eukaryota; kingdom Fungi; phylum Ascomycota; class Sordariomycetes; order Sordariales; family Schizotheciaceae; genus Schizothecium; species Schizothecium vesticola. The sequence continues at coordinate 1,918,465 of JAUKUD010000005.1, read as the reverse complement.
GCTACTTGGGGAGGCAAAGAAAGCTTAGCTGGCAGCTTGATGCGTCTGATGGGTTCGGGGCCGAGATGTCATCCAAAAGGCTTACGCATTGGGGCCTTGGTCGATGGCGTAAAAAGGCCTTTGAGAAGATATCTCGGCATCTTGACTCTGGTGGTCCCAGGATCAGCAAGTTGTGCTTCCACATGGCCCTCGGGGACGCCGTTCTTGCTCCCGTTCTTGGCATGGTCAAAACTGGGGAAGCGGAGATGGCAGGTGGGAACCGTGACAAAGAGAAAAAGTACCTGATCAAGACGGTAGTAGCGTGCTAAACCGGCACCCCTGAGCGAGTCAGTGAAGCCGTGGGCGGACCTTGAGGCTGATAGCGACGTTGCGGATCACAAAAAGGGGCTTGAAACTCGGAAATGCACCGTTTGCCACGCGAAGAGTGGAAAAGAAAAAAGGGGAGGAACAACCAGGTCATCTGGAAGATCCCTGGAGCTCACAAGGCTGGAGCCGGCCCCCGTCTCCAGACGAGAGCCAAGGAAGAAGCCGAGGCTCAACCGGCCGGGGAGCCGGAGCCGGTCGTCCGCCGAAGGCATGGAAAGGCCCGATACCCTCCGAGGCCCCGTAATTCCGCCGGAAGCTGACATAATAGCTCATGCTTCCGCGTCCGCGCGGATGAGTGCCCAATTTGGGAGGGCACGCCGTGATGTTGAGTCATTACTTGATTCTGTCAGTTTTCACATTGGCCGAGAACCACCGTCTTGTCGTGTTCCTGTCGCCATGCCCAAATCATAGATAGATATAGGCGGTCCCCATTGGCAGAGGATGTCCCGAACAACTATAATGTGCAACATTCTGGGACGGGACCTGATTGCTGTCCCGTACGGATGCTGTAAAGGTGTTGTGAAGGCAAGATATCGAGAGGCCAATCAGACTCTATGGATGCAGTTGGTGTTGACCGCGGATATCGATCCGTCCCCACCCCCCCTTCCAGTTTCGATCGGAGCTGCTTGGAAACGGGCTGCGGGTCTAGACTTTGGGTATATCAATGCTACTATTAAATTGAGGCCGAGGGTTCCGTGACTTGGTGACTCCGTCGCCGACCAAGCGGCCGGACCAGACCCAGGTGCCGAGGGCCAATGGACATGGGAATTAGTGAGGGAGTGAGGGTCGGTTGGCAGAGTGGCAGCCAAGCCAGCAAGGAAAGCAGCAAGGAAACGGGCGTCGAGGGCCTAGCACGGCAAGCGAGAGATGCAAGTCATAAAAGTCGGTGAGGGCAGATACGGACTTTGTCGTGACCACGGTCTTCTGATTTGCGCAGAGACGGCAAACGGGAAGGGGGGCGAGGGGACAAGAGGGAACCAGCCCCTCATGCACCCGATAACACCTTATCGCAGGTGTGTCCCCTTCCATGACGGGCTTCGTTTGCGCGGGGCTTTGCTGCCTCGCAGCGCATGCGGCGCCGGGGGAGCTGCGATCCAACCGAGCTGCATCTGATGGGCTGTTCGTGATCACTGATGGCCGACGAACAGAATACTGTAATACTACTGTAAATTCTGCAATAATTTTCTGAAAAAAGAGACGCCCCAAAATTCCCAAACGTCACACCCCCTCCAACTCACACTCACAGATGCTTAAGCCCTATGCGGCGGTACGGTGTCCGGACATGCTGCTGCAGTCACGAAACGCACCTCACTCGCCATCGGACTCCCACCTCCTCACCCCCATTCCGTTCACGAGAACCGCTCGCCCTAATGGGAAGCCCTGAGCTGGCGGCACGACGCTTTGCTCATCTGATAAGGGCGGCTGGCCCCGTCGGTGGACGCCCCAGACGAAGATCAGTCGCACTTGGCGCACGCCTAGGAGACGTCGAGATGAGGTCCTGCCCCTATCAATCCCTATCACGGCGGCTGTCGGGCTGTGACGGTGTGTGACGGTGACCCCCATTGGAGTCCAGCCCATCCATCACAAGACAGTATCTCAGCTCTCAGCGCCTCGTCGATTTCTTTTCATGCCTGCGCTCTCTCCTTCCATTCCCTCCCCGACCGGGGCTGACGTGCCTGTTGTTCAACTTGTTCGGGTGCCAGCAAACACACACCCCTTTCTCAACTTGCCCACCTCCAGGTTGGGCTGCGCATCGGGCGGAGGCATGGTGACCGCCATGTACCAAGACAGTCGCAATAACATCGCGACGGTATTCGTTAGGGGTGAGAGAGGGTGGGAGGGTGGGCGAGACGAGGTGAGGGCAAACAGAAGCCGCCCAAGGCGGTGATTCACCGACTCTTGTCTTGCCACCATGCATTGGCTGCACTGGAATAGCATTTTGCAGCGCTATCAACATTGTGGGACTTGGGTGTCTGTGGCAGTCACGGCAGGGCTGAGTCGCTGAGCTTGGCCTGTCTGGGCCACGGTGGATGAAGAGAAAACGGAATCCCAATCAATGTCGTCACCGTCGCCGTCGCCGTCGCGACAACCGGATTTGGACACTCAAGTTAATGGCGTCGTCGGATTGCAAACAGCAAACAAGCCTCGGCTGTGCACCCAGGACCTTGGTATCATACGGTAGAAAAATACCTGATGCTCTGCCGGGATGCCTTTCCCTGCAGCGTCGTCTTGCTCTCGGACGTGTCGGTTGGATTCGCAATCCGCGGTCATGAGAAAAATGGAAGCGAGGGGCAGCTGCAAAAAGAGATCAGACAACCCAGCGTATGTGTCCTGTCTTTCCTTACCCCGGCCTCGGACCGCAGGGTCTGCTCTCCGACATCGAGGGCGGTGAGGCCTTTTTACTCGCACATGCTCACATCTTTGATCCCGTCTTGCTCGGCGAGTGGTCGTGAAGGCGGGGTTGTGTACGGCTTGGACAACTTCCGCGCATGGACATGGGATGGACCAGGAAAACAAAAGACGGGAAGGAGATAGAGACTTATCCCGCCTTGTCACTAGACTCAGTCTCGCCCAACCCCCCATTGCTAACTGACGGGATCCATGACTAAAGAAGACTCGTTCAAAGGCACAACATCAAACACGCACTGCAAAAAAAGAAACTGCTAGGTTGCCACGGCGGAGACAGGAATGACCCGCATCCTCTCTCCCACCCGGCAAGCGACCTCGCCATCATCAAGGGCTCACGAATGACACTGCGCCGTCACGGAAAAAATGGACCCGACCTACACCCCAACGAGGTGCCTCTATCTTTCCTGCATCAGACGAAGCCGATTACATAAAGTCCCAGTGTCCGGGAAGGAAAGCGGCGTCGGGCCCGACGTAGGTCTCACCCCTGCTGCAGACGAAGAACAGGCAGACCGCAACTTTGAGGTTTGACTTGCATCATGGGCGCCCGCCTTACGTACCCGTGTCAAGACTTCACGAAACAACAAACGGATCGACAGCGCTTCAGAGGAGAAGATGGTATACTCGTCCCTGGGGTTTCCAGAACCACTCCAACCAGACCCCTTCAACCTCAACTCTCACATCGGCCCCCCAACCAAGAACACCGTCTCCTGTCGTCATCTCCCAACCGGACACCTACCTACCCAAGCCCTGATCGTACCTGATGACCCGCCACATTGAAGCGACACTTTCCAAGCGGCGGCACTCAACTTCAACGGCAGAATCCCGCCGCCCGCCCGGCATCCAGCAAAAGGCGGTGGATAAATACTAAAGGGGTGGAACAACCTTCCGCCCGATCGCCCCCCCCCCCTTCCAGAAGCCAGACATCCATGGCACCAGCAGAAAGGTCTCAGCCAGTCCGGAACTCGTCCCGAACGAGGCGGGCCCGGTAAAATGGGGCACGACACTCCTCAACCATACCGACGTGACATTGGGCTTTGGTTGGAACGGGCGCGCGCGGGTAACTGGCCGAGGGTAAGCGCCGCCTCTCCGCCGTGGTGTGGTGTGGTGGTGCAGGTGTGCTGGGTCAATAGGTAGGTAGGTATATGTGTGTGGCCCGGTGTATGTGTGTGTGGTAGGTCGTGTCTGGAGGTGGTACTGTGGTATATGTTTGGGAGGGTGTGAATGACCACCTCTTTGACGACGTGTCTGCCGACAGACGTCGTCAGAGGCGCATTCGCTTGTCCTGGTTGGGGGGTGGGGGGGCATGGTCTCTAGATTAACTTCCCCCTCTTCTTTTTGGTGGTGGTGTGGGTGGTTGAGGGCTGTTGATATCTGAATGACGATGGGTGTTAACTTGGAGACGGACATGTCCCTCTATGTTGGGCTGAAATGCGAAATAGAGGTTGGAGACATGGAAAACCATTCCTTCCCTCAATGGCCAGCGTCCAACCGCCGCCAGGCCGGACCAGATCCGATCGCCCGCCGGCCCGTCATCTTACATGCGTCCAGATTCCAGACTGATGTACCATTGCACATACAATCGAGGGAACACCAGATTCCTCGTCGATCGACCTTTACAACATCCCCGACGTAGATCCTTCACTTGCTACCTCCTTTCCCTCCACCGCAATGGTGCAATCTCTGTGTCTGAGGCAAAGCTGGAGGAAAGAGCAAGATCAATCGCATGGGACAACAGCGGTAGGGAGCATGATTGTTTGAAAGATGGAATACACCTCTTCGCTCAATGTATTTTAGACTGTTTTTTTTGCAAGTCATATTTTGCCAGCCCTTGACATTTTTGTGTATCGTCATGTCTCCTTTTGATCAGCCACCACCACCTGTCCCTGGCAGTGTTTTGTTTTGCCTCCATCGCCGAGTGTCCTGCTGTTTTGCCTTGGACGTCTTTTCCCGCTGCTTTTTGCGCGTTTCTCCTCCAGCTGTCGAGGCCGCTGGCGAATCCCACTCGCTCGATGCTGTGTGCCCTGCCATTACCAGCCAAAGCCCACCCCTACCGCTCATGCCGATCCCAGGGGGGAGAAAAAAAAAAAGCGCCACCCTGCCTCCTTTCGCACACATCGTGGTATCATTGGTTGACCCGAAGACGAAAATGGAGAAGGAAAGAACAAAAAACACCGCCGCTTGATGAGGAAGAAAAGAAAACAATACTAGAAATACCCTGCCCTTCCGACCCAAAAGGCAGTGATGCCAGCCCCACTGTAAGACATCGGTCAACCATGCCACTTCCGACCATGAGAAGACCATCCGACCAGAATAATGCAGTCGCTCAGAAAATCGAGGCTCTGGTCGGATTGATGCAATGCAATGTGGCGCCTCCCCAAAACAAAAACGAACCCCCCAACGATGTGTAGATGAACGCCAGCCCGGTCATGCGAATGTCGTGACAAAGAACTGGTCCCCTCGCAATGCCGAATCGAGTATACACGGCAGCCATCCTGGCTGCCCAATCCATGTCCGTCGCCACCCTGGGTATCTCGGAGAAACAAATAGAATCGGGTTATGTGCAGATGTGGGTGCTGTTGGAGGCAATTACCAGACCCTCGAAGAGTCCATGTTGTTATTGTAGAACTCGAAGCTCTGTGCCAGGGCCTCGTTGTTTTTCTTGTCCATGTGAGAAGTCTCGGGATGTTGCTGGAGGTTGGCGACGTCGTGCGAAGTGTGGCGCCGCTTGAGCCCACCCTCGTTGGAGGCCTGAGCCATCTGCGCTTGCTGCCGCCGCTTCACAGCATTGGCCGTCGAGGTTTTCTGGGAGCGCTCCCAGAGGAGATTTCGGCGGAGGGAATCGGTGAGCTCGGTGGAAAGCATGTTGCGCCGGGTCGTCCGTGGGGACAGGGCGGCCGTGGGAATGACGGTGGGGGCTGCGTGGATGGGCTGCGCAACAGACCGAGGGACTTCATTGATCGAGCGCATTGGTGGCCCGCGAGAGCGCATCTTCATGGTGAGGGGTGCGTCGTCCGACTCGTTTGGCGACGCAACCAGCGACGGCCCGTTGAGGGAGGGGCGCGCCCGGGGGATGGCAGATGTGGATTGCGACGCATTGTTGGTGAGCTTCTGCTTGTTCTTGGCCATCATCAAGGTGAGAAGGGAAGGACGCGACGTCAGGTTGGCTTTCGAATCGACGCGCTTGAAGTTGAGCTCATCGATGCTGGATTTGCCGCTCTCCTCGACCGAGTCCTCCCACTCTTCGTCATCGTCATCATCGTCGATGGCGCTCTCGTCGATGTACTCGCTATCCGACTCATCGTCGTCGCTTTCAAAAGCAGAAGGATAAGTCTCGGTGACCACGTTCTTGGAGAACGACGCTGTCTTCTTGTGGGCACTGAGAGAAGAACCTTGGCGAGCGGGATGAAGGGCGCTCTTGAGAGAGCTCTCCGCCTCGGACGATTCGCGACCCATGACAAACATGGGCTTCTTAGGCTGAACAATGGGTTGTCTGCGCGTCTCCATGCTCCGGTCGGAGAAGCTGTCCCCGGACGACCCACCAACCTCGAACTTGGCGCCCTGCTTCTTAGGCTGGACCATTCTCGGGGCTGGCTCGTCGTTGGGCCTGGGGATGACATTCGTGGCCGAGGACTCAGGTGCGGGCGAGGTGATGCGGCACACGCCACGCGGGGGAGAGAAGCCCTTGGTGACGACTGGCCCTCTCGGGGACGGGAGGGCTGCGGCCTGGGCGGGCTGCAGAGACTCCATCGAGGGAATCGCGGATGTGTTGCAAGAAGAGGCGATCGAAGCTTCGGAAGTGGTAGAGCCCGTATGCTCTCCCGAGTGCGATGCCTTTTCGTGCTGGAGTGGAGAAGGGGGGATGTTGGGAAGTGGGGCGTCAAGAGGAATCTTGGCCTCGATGATGGAGACGACCATCTTCTCCAGGTCATCCGAGGTGATATGCCGCTCCCGGCCACGACTGCGGCTGCTGGCGCAGGAGTCCTGACGGCGGATGCGCGGTCGGAGGATGTCCATTGGCGCGGATTCCGATGTGAACTCAAGGGCCTCGTCGTCGACAGTCTCGAGACTACCGGACAGTTGAGGGAGGTCGTCGGCGACAGAATCTCGCGACCGCTGAATATACCGGGGACGCGTGGTCGTTTCGTAGTGGTCGTCCTGGTCCTGGTAGAAGGAATCGCCGCTCTCGCAGCAGAATGTTTCCCTATTCCAAAGGCGCCAGCTGAGGTTCTCTAATCGCCGACCTTGGGCAACCGAGTCACGACACCTCGCAAAGACTTGATCGTTAAACGTTAGCTTCAGCTTGTGTAAAGGTGGCTCGCGTCAACTCACCTGTCCACATGCTAAACAAGTTCTCAGGGTTGGACGTGTCAACCTTGTGGATGACATTCGCATCCACCTGCAATACTGGTGCGGGTAGGGAGCTGTGCATTGTGATGGAGTAACTGCTCGAAAATTCGAGCAGATGAAGTGGTGGAGCCAGATTGAATCTTGCCGGGGTCTTCGCGACACGATCGCGAGCGTCGGCTTTTGCGTCGAATACGGCGCGGGGGGTGGCTTTTGGGTTTAGGCGTGCAATCCTTGGTGGAGGATCAGCTCTGCACCGAGGGCGGATTTTGTCGACACAATTTAACGGAAGCTCGAGGAAATTGGTGAATTGGCCCCGGTGCTGGGTTGCGGGGCTGTCGTCGTCAATCGATTGGGGTGCGGTGTGTTGGCGGCGATGTCTCTGACTCTCTGTGTTCTTTGGACGCGGCGTCCAGGGCAGTTTCCGGCGGTGAGCGAAGTCGTCGTCGGGTCGAGTGATGGCCGATGGTTCGAGATCGGAACGGCTTTTGCAGCAGACAGAGTCGAAAAGTCTGGCAAAGTTGCGCGAGTTTGGTGGACGGTGGTGGATGGGGGTTGTTGTGCAGACGCAGGACGGAGAAAGGGAGGGAGGCGGTGGTGGGGAGCGGATGGGTGTGTAATTGTAGGCCCGGCTGTTGTGCGGTGCTTTGGTGGAGGTGCGTGGGATGCCCGCCCAAGGCGCAGGGCAGGTCAGGTCGTGCTGAGCAAATCCAATTACAAGAGGTACCGGGGTACTCGCGCCATGAACCGGTAGAGGTACAAGCCCAGAAGTTCCCGACCAGCCAGGGGCGCCCGTGGGTGGAGGAGGGGGTGTGCAGGTGGGGCGTGGCGGTCGAGGTCTTGCAGACCAGGAGGACAGGAGAACAGGGGGCTGCAGGGGGGGTGCGAAAAGAAAAGTGCGAACCTCCTGGCGCCGGTCACGGTCATGGAAAGGTTCGTTTCTCGCTCCATCTGGCTGCCAACATGAACACAGTCGCCGCCGATACCTTCGTATGAAAACTGGCAGCTACTATCCTCTCCTGTCGGCATTGGTCATGCTGAGCATGGCTCTCGTCTCGTTGCTTGGGAGCTGGCGGTTCCAGGGTCGCTGCCATGGCCCAGGCAGTCAGGGCAGGGGAATTCAGGCCTGGATCAAGGGGGCAGTCAGCAGTCAAACTGCTTCCCCAAATGGTGTAGCGTCAATCTTTCGATCTAGTCTCGTTGGGGCACACACGTCATGTGGGGTTCGGGTGCTCATTCGGCTCCTGAAATCATGGACGCAGCCCGTCGCCCCGTCGCAAACGACCGTCCTGACAAAACTTCCCAGAACGCTTAGCGGGTACCCAAAGGAGCACCATTCCCCTGAATCGGCATAGGCATCCTTTGCCCTCGAGCTAGGATTCCGGGGAAATCTCCCGGACCGGCGGCTTGACGCTCGGCACCGTTTTCCCGCCCTGGAATCAGGTAACGGAAGCCCCAAAACGGTCCTCCCTCCGCAGCAGCGGGAGCGTCGTCAGTTCTGGCGCTGGCTCTGTCTGATCACTGGACACGTCAAAAGCCTTGCTGCGTTTCTTGCCAAGTCAGGTGCTCGACTTCCCCAGCCCTGGCACCATCGTTTCCCCGCAAATCGCCACGCTCACTCCTTGCCTGGGCCTGAGCCCGTCGCATCAACCCAGCGGATCGCTGGCCCGTCAGCCCATGATGCATCTGGGCCACGGCCCCAGACGGGGCCTGATGAACCCAGGCCGTCGTCACGCGTCCCCGTCTTATTGAAAACAATCAACTTCTCACGGCATGTTGGCCAGCATGCTTCCGGACACCCAGAAGCAGCAACGGCATAGGCAGAAGGTGTCATTTCTTTCTTTCTCTGTCACATCCCTTGCCCCCGGACACGATACCAATCGCGCCTCGGAGGGGAAATCCTCGCGCGGGGGCTCGAGGATTGGAGAAATCCTCTTGGACGGCGGCCAGGGTCAATTCGCTCGTCACGATGGCCTCTGATCGAATCGAGTGGCGGCACCCCGTGCTGTGCTGACACAGTCATGATGGAGACGTCTGACTGGCCCAAAATGCCACGACGGCGACTGGCTGGACCCCTCGCCTCCCTCGCCCGTTTGTGTTGCTTTTGGGCCCCAGCTGACCTTGTGATCGGCGTGTTACTGGGCGGCTGCATCCGTTTGCCGCGGCCCTCCTCGCCCACGCCTCATCAGGAGGGCAGCTCGGAGGCCTGGCTTGATATCGCGCCGTCGCCCCCGTGATATTTGTGTTTTCCACTACCGGGCTCTCGCTAGTAGGCAGGTCTCTCAGGAAGGGCACGAGGAGGCCACGTCGACGCTTGCTGGGCCGGTTTCCATGTTTGAAATCTCCGGAGTCACGATGCTTTCGTCCGGACATGCAGAGCCCAGAGTCCATACATGAAAGTGAAGCGATAAGGCAGCCATCGACAACTGCCGTGGCGTGCTGACTTGGCCAGCAGCTTGTCCATCTGACCCTCAGCTCAGCCTCCTCGTCTCTGCTTCATGTCCAAGATGGCCAATCCGATCGGAACCACAGCCGGGTTCGGGGACGAGAAATAGACCGCGACGCCACATCAGGCGCATCTTCATGTCGCCAGCTCGCCGTCGACTCCTGAGTTCTTTCGCGAGCCAGTAGTTGTGCTGCTGTCCGATGCCGCAGCCTCAGGTTCGAGTCGTCTCTCACATGAGCCCCCCCGCTCTCCGTCGTGGACTGGGGCGTCGGAATAGGTGTGCACCCCACGCCGGGGTGACTTGCGACAAATACCTCAGCCACCGAACCGTTCACCTTCCCCGAGAATGTTAGCCCGGCGGCTGGAAGGGGAGGCGGGGGCTCACGGGATGGTCAATTTCTCACGGCGCGGGCCCCTGCGGCGGAAGCGACTTCCAGCGCTCCGGTGGTGTGATGACCTGACCGGTTGCCGAATCCGGTTCGACTGCCCAGTCGGGCCGGCCGGGGTCGTCATCGAAATCCCGTGCTCCGGAGTCAGTTTTCCCCAGTTCTTTTTCTTCGGCTCCATCACAGCGTTTTTCTTTTTCGCGGTGCGGCAGACGAGCTCGCCGCCGTGGCACTGGGTCGCGAGGCGAGATTGAAACCCCGTCTTCTTTTCTGCCGGGATTGAGGATCCTCAATACCGCCGCTCCTCTCCGTCCTGCAGGAACAGGATAATGTCGAGCAGGTTTACTCCCTATCAGCGAGACGCTCCTGAGGCGTCTCCCAGAAACCCAGTGGGATGGAAACGAGTGCCCGTCACGTCAACCCGGGGCTCTCCAGATATTGACAGGCGGCTGGCATAAATTTGTGAGCAAACACACGACTGTCCATGAGGGATCATCAGTCCACTTGGCCACTCCTCACTGGGACGCGTCAAGGACAGTGCTCGCCCCATCTCGTCGGCGAAACGCTTTACAGCTCGCCTTCCCTTCGTCCCCCTTTCTGGCTCCGACGTTGTCGTCCTCTTACCGGATGGTGCGGACTCGGCTCCGACTTGCCCGGAGGCGACATCGAAGCCCGCCGACCTTGTGGAAAATCGGATTGCCTATTGAAGGATTGCCAACAATACCCGTACAAGTACCGAATACCTTTTCCGATGATCCCGGGACTCTCATCGGGCGATACACATTGCTGGTGACTTTCCCTAGGCCGGAAGCGGACATGCCTACTGTGATGTCTTCATTCCTTCAGGGGCCCGTTTGCCCGGTCGCCGGGCCCGGGTCGCAAACCCCCGCTTCCCCGTCGATGGCAGGCGGGGCCTCCATGCTGACGGCGCGCGAGAATCAAATCATTTGCCGGGATTTGCAAATCGTCGGGTCGCCGTCGCAAAATGCGCGCGCGCCATGTTCACCAAGGGGAGGCAGATGGGGAGACGACTTTTTGGGATATGTGTGCATGCGTCCCGGACCGCTGGTTAAATATGTCTTTCCAGAGCGTCGGGTTCGTCGCTGGGGACTAGGCTGGGCGGCATACTTCAACCTTGCAGGCCGGGTTGACGATCCAGGGTAGATAACCGTACACAGACAGTACTTTGATACTTTTGCCGGCGAGCTGAATTCCCATCTTGACCAACATCTTCATGGTCGTATGCCCGGTTTCCCCTTGCTCTGTAGGTGCCGGTATGCGGTTGCACGAGGGGAGCGGCAGAGGCACGACTTGCATTGCATTTTCCTGGCCCTTCAGCTCGAGTTGACGGCTGATTGCCCATGCCATGTCTGTATTTTCTGACCTGTCGCATTGGCTTCCATTGTTCCATCTGGCCTGGAAACCGGGGACGCAAAAATACACTCTGACATGACGGGATTTCCTTCTCCCAACCCCTTTCTGCAGCACATCCGTACCTACGGAGCAGGTTCTCTGACGCAAAGGGGGAACGGACGGGAGTACCTATGAGAAAACCTCAAGCCACAAGAGCTCGGCCATTGAGACTTGACCATGCTTCCAGTCAGAGTACAGGCTTGCGAAATGGCGCCGCCAACACGTACGACTACGCCATCTGTCACCAGAGCAGTCCATCCCAGGCGAGGAACAAAATGAAAAGATGAAAAAGAAAACCTGCCTAGTTTGATGCCCCTCTCAGTCACCTGCAGTCTCAAACTTTCGCTCTGGGGCGGTCTTGGCCACAAACCCTCAAACGATTGCGCTGCGTGACGACAGCACCGCGTCCAACTAACCAATCATAGCCCGCCCCCGCGAGCACATGGACGTTTCCCCTCCAGGATGGTCTCTCCGCGGGAACTCCCCCACGTTTCCGTACCCTTGTCGGCTGCGAGACCCTAGTAGCCACACACCTCCCACGCCCGCACCACACCATAAAAAGTGCAACGACACCACACCACACTTGCTTTCCGTCTGCCTGCCTTTTGGATCGCAACAAGGGGAAGGAGGGGGGGGGTGGATGGCGGGGGGGCTGAAAGCGATAAAAACCCGCTGGTTTGGGCTGGAGAGATGAGATGTTGCTCTGGGAATGGAGATATACCCACTCTTTCGGGGAAATGCGACGGCCACCATCGCCCCCCTCCCCCTCCCCCATCAAGGTGGGGGTTTTGATAGAATCACGAGCTCAAGGAGGGGCCGAGGAGAAGTGAAGACGATGTGCGGTGGTGCTTCCTGGTCCCCTTTTTTCCCGAAGTCGGAGAGAGGTGGAAAGTGGTGAGACCGGGTTGAGTTCTTATCGCGCACGTGGGCTTGATGGCCTTACCCTCCTTTTGGGTTTCTCTCCTCCCATACTTGCGCCTTTTCTTTGCGCAGACGGAGGCGGCCTGTTCCGAATCTTTGATGCGCGGGGAGGATGAAAGAAACAAGAATGGGGGGTTCAATTCAAAAGCAAACGGGACAATGGGAGGGGGAACAAAAAGAACAAACATCTATTGCAATGTGCCATTCCCTCGAGTTTGTCTTCCGGGGCTGATATCACGACCTTTGCCAGCCATCACCGCCAGGCTTGCTGCTGCGGGGAGCCAGGAGTCGTAAGCCCTGGGGGTTCCCCCCAGCTGCGGCCGGTGGGTGACACCGTGACAGCCCGACAGGGGAGGCGGTTCGGGTGACAGCGGGGCGAGATTCGTGCAGTGATGCCCGGAGGTGAGAAGTGACTGATCCTTTTCCAGGGGAGAAAATACGCTAGGAATTGATACTTGGAAACTACGATAGAGACACCAAGGGACTTTAACACAAGAGGACATTTCATTCCATCCATGGGTGTGTGCGAATGTGCAACTGGCTAGGTTCAGAGGAGACGGAACCTACCGGCAGTCTAGGTGGGTAGATGGTTTCCCATTTGGAAGGGCAGAGACACTGACTGACTAAGTCCACGGTCAACACAAAAAAAGGGAACAACCCCCCGAAGAGTGCCCCTAAAAATGACATCAGTTCCGTTTTTGTTTCTAAATCCATCCATCATCGCCCGACTCTGGAACCGACGCATCCAACTGGCGATCCCGTCTGTCCACTGCAGCGAGCGCATGAAAATCATGTCCGACCCCTTTTCATGCACAGCACTCTGCGCAAAACGAAACACTTCCCCCACGTGTCCCTGAGGGCGAAACTGCTGCCACGGTGAGCAGGATCGCGGGGCATGTTTCCTAAGTCTCCTGTGCCTGTGCTCCATTTTCCCGGTTACCGCGTCGACACTTTTTCGGCACCGGTGTTTTGTCAGGTGCCTTAAGATCATCTCAGCCCTTGGGAACATGGGGGCTGCGGGAGGGAGGGGTTCGAAGATCCGTTGGGGTTACAACCTCCAACGACTGTCCCACCCTTCAGAGCTTCTGGAGAGGTACCACTCTCAGGCCACTGCAATCAACAGGTTGATGTATCCAGGCCATACGTGCGGGAATATCCCCGACATCGCCAGCCCCAAGGAGAAACAAAAGATGGCCAATAACCCCACTGTGATAAACCAGTCGCAGTACGGATTGACGCCAAATCCCGGGAGCTGCAAGCCCCCCACTTATACAAATGATCCCCCCGTGCCCAAGGCCTTGCACCGGTACGTCCGTATGTACGGGTGCGGGAAGAGGGTGCTACCACATTGCTCCGTAAAGGGGCACGTGGAGGGGAGAAGACGCGCGGTACGAAGTTTCGACTCTCGAGGTCGTGATATTGGGGCTACACAACGGCGTTGATGCGAACTTTGGTTCCGACCCTTTTGTTACAGCCGTTAGACTTGCTCTGGGGAGAAGGTGATGTTCTGGGGCACGTTGTGCGCGTGTTCCTGCTGGTGCAATGCAGAGGGAGACGGGTGGTACGGACGGAATTGAAACTCAGGTACGTGCAGCGAGTAGATGATCGGTTGTTGTCATCAGATCTGTCCTGTGCTGTATTTGGTGGTTGCGGCCCCGACTCCAGGCCGATCTGGGGGGGTAACATAGGATCGCAAATATTGATTGGAGTCTGGTCAGGTTGGGCAGGCCTTTGAAGTTGTGACATTTCCTGTTTGTTGTTGTAGTGACTTCCTCGCATCCCTAGCATTGGCACCCCAGTAGAACCCCGAAGACGATAACCAAATAAGGTCAGAGGGATCAGGAACATTGAGGTTCACCCCTGAGCCACATACACTGAAGCTACACCACATACCCGGTGCCTACCCGTTTGTTCCACGGCATATGGATGGGGGAGGGTCAGCTAGCAACAACATTGTCCGACTGGAGACGACGGGTTTCGACAAACACCCCCATTACACCCGTCGAATCAGAGGCGGTAGGTCAGCATCGCTTTGCAGGCGGACGCAGGACGGATGCGTTCGCTTCGCTTCTGCCCTATCGCGGAATGCGGAGCGAGGGGTGTATGCTTATGCTGTCCGTCGGGCGCTGGCAGCTCGAGACGCGGGAGCGCTTCCCGGTTTTCGGGACTCCCGTGGGCCAGGGAGGTGGACGTGCTTTTCGGCAGGCCGAAAACTGAGACAGAGGGGATGTCGCCGGGCCGATGTTTGGAGTGTGCATGGAGAGATGGAATGCATCGATCATGTCGTCGACACCAGCTGAACAGGGAGGTGGTTGAAAACTTGAAATGCCAAGCCCGATTAGCGAAGGCGCACCCCAGTGCGCGATCGTGGGGAAGAGAGATACCAATTGTGAATCTTGACCGAATCTCCCCGATGGGGAGTCAGGGTCATAGTCGTTTGGTGAGGGGAGGATTATATAATTTTCCGGCTTATTTTTCACCATTTCGCGGTTGTTCACCGTTGGTTCCGTTTCTAGCTTTTTGAAGCGGAGCCCGGTTTCGGCGGTTCTCCTCATTCCCAGCCCCCGCCGCGCCCACCTGTCCGCCACCGGGAACGCTGAATTCCATGTTCTCGGCGGAAGCGTTTTCAGAAACAGCAGCATGGTCTTTGCTGGGTAGCTGGGCGAAACCAACCCACACACTTGTTCTGCCAGAAAAACTTGCCGAGTGCGACTCTCTGGGGGTCGTACCGCATCCCCTCAAACACCAAGTCGGAGAGGGAGAGAGGGCGGGGGGTCCGTGTGGCGAGTCGGTGAATCGCTTTTCGGTCCTTCTAACCGGCGGCGACGGTGACCTAAGCGGGACGCAAAGGTGAGGGCCCGGTAGGCCTGGTCCCAATTCGCTGGGAACTGACAGGTGGGCTCTTTTGCGGCCGGTCAGAGGAAGCCTTCCATGCAGGATTTTGCTTAAGCGACGGCTCTTGACACTCGGTGGTTTTCTTCGACTGTCGTACTCGGCAGCTCGACCGTTTGTCGGCCGCCCTTGGGTCTCGAGATTGGCAGATATTGGGGTGTTCGGTGCCCGCCCCGGCGGCTATATTCGAAGCCACGTGCGTGGGAACCGTCAACTTGCCCACCCATCCCCGGCCACCAGGTTTCCTCGGGGCTAGACACCACTCCGAACGTCAACGCGTCTCGAATTCCCCGTTCGGCAATGCTCCGGTTTCCTCTGGCTACGCCCGGGGTTCAATGTGGCCGAGCGGCCGCCAGTTCGGTGATGACCCTCGTGTCAATCGTCATGAACCTTGGTCTTGAACCCCGTCGGGGCATCCTCTTGAAGCGGAGATTGACCTCAAGCTTTTAGTCACTGGAAGCACGACACAAGGCCAAGTTTGATGTTGTGCAGGGTGCAGTCAACAGCAAATGCTTTGCTGGGGTCAAATCCCGGCAGCTTGGAGATGCAAAACGAATTGCCCAGCAGCAGAAATACGGAATCTGAAAACTCCACAGAGCCTCCACAGCCAGGTATCGTTGCATTTTTCTCGAGTTTTTCATGTCATCACATCTGCGTCCCGGTCCTATTTTTTGCTCGACGCTATGGATCTCATCGGCCGAATGTCCTCTTAACCCACTTCGCTCAACATCAACCCCCCGCAAACACAGAGATCCTGGCATCCTGTTCTGCGCCTTGTTTTTGCTTGCCTTTCGGTTGGCAAGAAGTCGATTAAATCAATCAATCCTTTCGTCCCCACATTCCCGTTATCCATTCGGCGCGTTGAAGGGCCCCATTGACCACCTCCCCGCTCATGCCGTAAGCCCTAGGAAAGAGACGCCGCGTTTTCCCTTTTGGTCCCCGAAAGCCATTGTTGCCGGCAACTCTGACCGAGGAATTCCGAGGCAGAAACCCGCATCTTGCGGTTCAAACTTCGACCGTCAAACGACCCTCCACCAGCCAATCGGCATCCTGCGTACCTACTTGGGATACAACCAGTCTTTCACATTTGACGGGACGCCATCACATTCTCCCCACCCTCTTTGAAAGTTTGACCGCTCTTTGTTTGCCCTCTGAAGCCGAAGGAGAAGGTTGCGGGCCTTAGAAACGGGCCTCCCGTCACCCGCACCCTCCCTCGCCCTTTGCATTCTTTGATCCATTGTTCGACCGAGTCACGCTGCCATCAGCCCATGCCGTCAGAGGCGACGGCGACGACGGCGACGGCGGCACGGGACCAAAAGGAACTTCTCGAGTCCCGACTTGAGCCGTAGAGAAAACAAATCTTGCGTCAACAAGGGACCGGAAATGCCACATGGTTTTCCTGCGTCTCTTTCAGCCGCGGAAACCCGTGCTTGCTGAACAACCCCTCCTCCCCTACATACTTACAACCAGGGCTGAGACCCTGACTCCATCAACACCAACCCACATGACAAAAGAGCCGACGACGACGTGGGGCGGCTGCCTGCCTTTTTGTTCAGACGAGAAATCCACATTTGGGCATTTGGACATGACCAGACGAAAGCACCAGGACCCCTAAACTCCATCTCTCACGTGGCCTTCCCCTCCCTCCCCGCCCCTTGCGTAAATCATCACAAGCGGGGACTTTGAGCTGACGAAAAGAAGAACAACCAAGGCCTCGTGTCTCGCACCTGCCGACTTGTGCCCGGAAGTTTCTCTTGTTCGTTTGTTTGGACAAGATCCTCTTTGTTGCCTCCAACCTACACGCACTCCCCTTTCCCACGATATGCCTGGCTGGTTGCGGGGAAAGAGAGGGAGAGACATGGAGAGGGGTGTACATATCTTGAGATGTGGAGTTGACTGCAAAAAAGAGACAGGCGGCTCCTTTTCTTGACAACACCACAGGGTAAGACCAGAAGCACTAAGGACAGTAGAATTTACCTCGTATAGTTTATTGTTTTCTTCACATTTTCTTTTTATCTCTTGCTACCTTGACAAGCATCAGCGGAGGGACAGATGACCAGGCAACATGATAACCGGGTTTCCTCTCGCGACGTAGGCATCTCGTTCCTGCCTCCATAGTGCCATTGCCAGACTCTCCCTAAGGCCGGACGCGGAGACGGAACTTGGCGACAAACGGAGCAGGTCTGTTGCTGCTGCCATCTTCCGAAACCCCTAACCTGGACGTAACCGTTGTCAAAGAGAGGCCATGGGGTCTCATCAACCAACGCCAGCCGTTACATCGCCACAAACGTTTTTTCATTTCAGAGAACTTGTCGCAAGACTGGCATTTGCCGGGCCCTTGGTGCTCGTTCGTTGGGTATGTGTTGCGATGGCCAATGCGAGTCTGGGGTATCACCATGGCACATCGCACCTTGAGATTTCCCATGCTGCTACGTTCCATGGACCCAGACACCACCCATCGCCACATGGCATTTTGATCTGTTTATTACGGTGGCATTCCCCCCGATCGTAATAGACAACCGAGATGCGTTTGGCTTTATCGACCCGCACTCTATCTCCCACGGGTTGATATTTGCGGTTCTTCGATATGGGGTATGGGGAATGAATTCTGGGGAATCCTCCTGGGCGGATTGCGGCCCGGAGACGAGCAATGAAAGCAAAAGGAACACGATTCCGTGTTCCTTTCATTGCACGTGGTATCCATTCTAGTATTTGTCACCCGTTCATCCATACTCAGTCCGCATCGGATTTCATCTTGCCAGCACAGCTTAGACGGACCTGGTATACCCGCACGTGCCGTGTATGGGCGGACAAACCCCAATTCTGGATGGACCCTGAGATGTGAGATGGTCTGGACATGAGTTCGGGCGCCCCCGCATCGCTGAGATACAGGGGGGTATTATTCGATCGCAGAGTCACGGGGCTGTAGGGGCTGGAGGGGGCTGAGTTACACTCACACCCCGCCGTCGCGTCCAACGTCAGGTCAACGGTTGGTTCCCGCATCACCGGCCCGGAGTCCGTCCGATGCGGAGCGCCGTTTGTTCTTCTTAGACTTGCCGCCTTACGTACGGCAGCGCGGGGGCTGTATTGGCGGTCCAGTAGGGAGAGGGCAGTCGGCAGTCAGGAGGACAGTGGACGACAGCGCATACGCACGGCAGTTCACCAGAATCGGGAACGCTGCCGGTCATATTGTCACGGGGACGCACACTCAGCCTTGCTGCTTGCTGTGTCGGTTTTTGGTTTGGCGCTTGGGTAGGCATGCAAACGGAAGCCTCTGTTAGTCCCGAGATGGTGCTGCCTGATGGGTCGGGTGTAGGGAGTTGAGTCGCAGGCGTGTAAGTGGTAGTCTGGGCGGTCATCTTGTTCTAGGCCCTGATTGAGTATCATGACCACGACGGCCACGCTGTCAGACATTTTCTTTTCTGGCATTGGCTTTTTTAGAAATGCTCATGCCGTCAACTGACTTGAACCCCCCGCCCCCTCCGCTCAAAGCTGCGGGGGCGTGTCTAACCGATGCGGGCGATGCCGCACATGTGTCGGTCATCCTCCCACGGCCTCTTTCTCTTGACCCCTCGTTGCAACCCCGCCTCGTTGTTAAGAGGGTCTCTGGATATCAAGGGTCCAGCGAGGCCGCGGTGAGGGTGTGCCGGTTGAGACCTGAACCCTGGGATCGGACCCTTCAGCGGTTGCCGCGTGTACGAGGGTGCGGTCAGTCGACCCTGAGGATATTTTCCCTCCGAGGGTGTGCCCTCTCGGTCGGACAGATTGACATATTGCCAGATAGGTGGGAGGGACGAGATGCGGGTTGGCGGATTGCCCATCCGCCGCTTGGGATCACGAGTCGACGGGCCCTGAATTGACGGGCACACGCGGCGAGAGAGCTTCAGCTTCCCCAGATTTTTCGGCCGCAGATCAATGTATTGTAGAGTAGATGCGCCGTACTTGGCGTGCAGAAAAGTACCAATGGAACCCCCAATCCCGTGTGCAAGGAGACGCGGCCCCGTCCATGCACCAAGAATGGTGTTCGCTCGGGGCCAGAGCTTGCCACGGCGGCATGGTGGCAGCTGTCATGTGGGCATCGGTGCATTGATCTGGGGAAATTGAGGGGATTTGCGACGAGGCAGCCTCGAATTCATCCCACGTCTTGGCTTCTTGCTGGAGGGGGGGCGGTAGGTAGTCGGTCGGCGTCTGGTGCCTGAAGAGGAAGGCCGGGAGGTGGTTCTAGATGGAAGTTCGGGATCGATGCCTGTGGCAAAGACATCAAGTGACCTGATCCCGCCGTCTTTTGCCCGGCCACCGGTCCCGTCGCACAATTAGGTAGAGGATGGCAAGTTGGTGTTGGAGATTTGGTGGCCCCCCACTTCCTTGTGCTGCAACTTGTCACGCCTCGAGACGGACGGGTTTGGTGACTGTGTGAGCGCTGAGCCGAGGACGCCAGCGAATCCGCCGCCATGATACTATTTCTTCAGGTCAAGTGAGGGTCTCTGTGTGCCAGTTCCGCGAGGCAAAGACCACTGGAACTCACCCCATGGGTGTGTTGGCGGGCACAGCCGTCTTAGCTCTCCAAAGCCGCAGGGTTGCTGATGATTGAAAGAACATGTGGTCCATGGCTGGCAGAGGACAGCAGGGCGAGGACGCAGTGCCGACGACGGTAGCGCAACGACAGACACTAAGCGTGATGGCGAGGGACACACAACAGCGATGGTGTCTTGTGGGTAAATGCTATGCTCGTCGTCTCACCGTTTCCATTGCTTGGCGGAATGAAGGATGGGCGAGCTGGGTTCCCGGCTTCCCAGATGAACTCCAAACTGGAGATCCGGGGCTCGCGAAGCTGGCACGCAGGTACTGAGCGAGAGGTTTCCCACGTGGCAAGGGAGGTGGGAATCAATTGAGCAGAAGAGCCGTACTTTTCGGCGGCAGCTCGCCTTGTACACAACTGCATCGAGCTCGTTCGGCCGGCCCAGCCTAGGGTGAGGGCAGCCTCTTCGTCTGACGGGCCGATTCCATCGTCTCGACGATGCGTCGTGGTTGTTGTTGGTGCGCTTCCAGCTGGAGAATCGGCCTGCCAAGTTCAGGGCATATCTGTACTTGTCGCTGCGGGTGTCCAGTGGGAAGCACTGGCGGGGGGAAAATCTAATGCTTCGAGTAAGAGCGTGCGCGCTGCTGGAGGAATGGCTTGGCAACTCGATTTGGTGAAGAAAGAACGTGGAAGTCAAGATGAAGAGATGTTGCAGCCTTAGTGGGTGGGTCCAAAGGCACATCTGTACCCTGTCCAGAGCGGTCAGCTCTGAATCCACCTCGAAAACGCCTACGTTTTCCCAATTCCTCCATCAACCACAACACTCCCACAACATAGGTCGAGAAGCTCCCGAACCAGATGGGTTCAAATATTCAGCAGAAAGACATTGCAATGGCGTCCTCAACCCGTCAGACAAGTACTCTTCCCTCTTTGCCTTTTTTTTTTCTCTTCCCCCCCCCTCTTTTTTGCAGCTCTGTGTCAGCAAGGGCCTCTCCCTCCAAACCATCCATCAATAGGCTCCCCTTAGTCCTCACATTTATTTTGGGGTTATCTTATTTTATTAAACCGAATTGTTCGCTCTGCCCGTTGGTTTTCTTCCTGAGCTTTCTCTAGGTTATTTTGCCTTGTCTGCGCCTCTCTCCCAACCTTGACCGCCGTTGCTGAGATTGCCGGCACGGGTCAGGTACAGTACATGGCACAAACCAAAGACAGGTCACAGCCAGCGGTGTCGTTCTATCCCAACCATCCACTCGAGTCTCTTATTTACGCAGCACCTCGTACGCAGATGGTTTCTTCCTGTGTCCCCAACACTCGACCTCGCATCCTTCGATCCCTCCCGACCCGAGTCAACCATGGGTTGGCTTTTCGGGCTGACTTGAAGGCCGTGCCATCGACACCCACCCCTATTCGCCTCGCCGTGCCTTTGGTGCGCTTCAACGACTTGGAGCCAGAAGCCACAGAAGCGGCAACCAAATCTGAACCCGGTATGGAATACACACCCCAAAGACTTGCAAACCCGGGTCATCGGTTGTGGATCCGACAGTCGATAGGGGTTGCTTTGGCGATATTGCCATTGCATCGGTTCTGCACGTTGCCTGCACTCGCCCGGCAACCGTGAATGCTGCCCGCAATCTTCCATCACCCACATCGGTTTCCGGCTACTCAGTGCTCAGCCCAACGGACCACCGGACTTGCCATCTGCGACCTCAACCTGCCATCTGACTCTGGGTTGCTATTTTGGCGTTCCGATATGAGCCATTGTTACACCTTTGACGGATCACCGCCACGCTTGGTTCAGGAGAGACTCTAGGCCAGACAGATAGTGGCCTCGGCGGGGTCCGGCAGTGATCGCCTACTTCACACAAACTCCTGGGCTGATACGGCGACAAGTGCCTCGACCGCTTGGAAGGTCTCAGCAGGTCCATGGCGCGGGTCATGAGGACATCTTGTCCTCGCCTCTCGGCCAGCCTGTCTTAGTCCTGGAGTTGCACCATCTTGATGGGTGTCGCGCGAGCCCGGAACACTGCGCAGCCTGTCCAGTAGGATGGAGACTGGAGCCTGCCTTATACTCAGGGCAGCCGCCTACCGTGGCTCCCGGGGCACTGGTCCGCCGACGAAGCTGCGCTGCTCAATGCATCCTCATGCCATGTCGTCGCTCGACAGAGTGGCACGACGGTAAATGAGTCTTGTAGAACAGACGGCCGACGGCCAATACCACAGCGATGCTGCCCATGACCGCCGCGGATTGGAGCTGACCGTGGATACAGGACTTGTCGTACTGGGCCGACTTGGCTGTGACAATGCTCCTCGATCCCAATGGATTCTTTACCCCGGCCAGAGGTGCGGTGTCGCAAACCACGCAAGTCCGAGATGGTCAAAAGGTCTACCAAGACCAATATTGCCCCGACCGCGAAAGACTTCCGAGAGGGAACCGTCTGGAACCGCCGGACCTCTTGTGGGATATATTTGCCTAAAGATTGTGCCTCGCGGCGGTCTACGTGGACTACTGCAAAGTTTTCCCAGCTTCAATAGATGCTATACCAAGAACGTGCCAAACTGGCGTGAGGGAGGGTCGCATATCAGTTCTCACGTCGGCCGGCTCCTCTTCCGGGGTAGGCAAGTCAGATGCCGCGGACCGTTCCTTTGGCCCCAGGATTGTGCGACATCTTCAGGTCGGCGGGATGGTCAGACTGTTCCTCTCGCCGTCAGACCTAGGTAGCACCGGCCCATACTCTCATCCGACCAACAGACAAAACGACACCTCGGTGAGCCGCGCCGCAGTCTCACCTTGCCCGTAGGCACGATACAGCACAGTACTGTGTACAAGACTGAGTTCGGAGGCGGCAATGCGCTGCGTGACCAATGAAGACGCCACACCCGAAGCCGTCGATCCGCCAATGCCACCAACCTCCAACCTTTGAAGCTGACGGGAGCCGAAATCGCGACACCAAATTCGTGAACATTGAATGGACGTGTAAGCGTTCTTGGCGCCGGCAGTTGGCGCAGCTGCAGCTTGCGAAATTACGTGGAATGCCGGGCTGCTCTCTACGCTGAAGAAACGGGCTCTAAGGAGGGAGAGACAACTATCCGACAGCTTCCTCTGGACGGTTGGACACGAGGCTGATCTGCACCATCCCCTCCCTCTTGACCGGTCCAGATCCGCTATGTCTTCTTTCCATCGATCCGCGTACGTTGTGTGGTGGCTAGACGTACAGATGAGTGAAACGGAGCGCCGGTGCAGCACCATGCAAGCGCATGTATTCCGTGCTCATCTCGCTCCGGACCCTCCGGCCTAGACGCCGGTATTTATCGGGCGGCGGCGGCGGCAGCACGCCGGCACCTGTCATCCCTGTCGAATCAGCCCTACCCAACTAACCAGGAGGTCAGTTTAGTCTCAAAAGGCCGTCCGCTGCTAGCGGTCGACTGACCGCCTCTTCGCCGCAGCAGCAGTCGTCGTCGTCGTCGCCGTTGTATCTGGCTGCGAGGCCCGCGCAGGCTAAAAGCGCCGGCTAAAACTCTCGGCCAGCCCGCCCGCCCGATGCCGTGGGAAGGCTGCCGACTCGCTAGGCCCGGCCCCAGCTGACCAGGGCCTGTGAGGCAACAGGGCTGGCGGGGTCCGTTTTACCCGCCGCGACAACCACACTTCCTGCCAGCGGCGTGTGCGCTTGTTGGAGCGCATCGCCTTCGTTGGGGCCTTGGGTGGAGCTGTCACTGTTGTCCTTCTCGGGGAGGTATCCCTTCGCTGGTTCCCCGGGAGGAGCGACGTTACATCGTCGACGGCCGCACTGTCGTTGCCCCGGCCCCTTTGGCACCTCCTTTGCGCACACAGCGCAGCGCCACTACTGTGCCTTGACCGGTACCGGCAGTATTAGGTTTGATGCAGAGCATCAATGATGGGGGCCAGAGGAGGGGGCAATGAGAGAGACGGACTGGTTCAAGATGCTGACTGTTTGAGTGGCCATCCCCTCCCATGATGTGTCGTGTAAAACGGCCCTCCCGCGCGGGGGCGGGGAGGGGGACTTGCGTGCGCAGGGTCCAGACTGGAATCGGACACGGCACAGAGGCAGGCGCGGGCATGTATCTTGCTCGTCGAGTGGCGATACCGGAGCCGCTTCTGCGTTGTCGTTCGTCGGCTCACGAGCGGTCGGCTTTTCTGGCCTCTGGGACCAAAGACCCTACAGGTATCCGGGCTGCCATGTTGAGCCGCCGAGCTGCCGGACGGATCATGCAATGGACGGTCACGGGGAGGAGTACCTACGCGATGTCCATTGTGACGGATCTCTTTGGCTCGCTACGAGACTCGGTTGACTTGGGATAGATGATGGAGATCGCTAATCTTTTTTGACTTGCTTGAGGGGTTGCTGGTACCGATACCTGCGGGGCGAAGGGAGGAGATGTTGCTGAGCTTGAGAGTGGAGGGGCGTGGCGAGGGGATGCCATGAGGAAGCAGGGGAACTCCCGCTTGACGAAGAGAGCTATGTGGGCTCGTTGGGGTTGTGGAGGGTCTTTGTTCCTGGTTTCTGAGCCATTTTCTGTCGAGACGCTATTGTCTGTCTCAGAGGGGAGTGAGTTGAGCTTTTGGGAGGTAAGGGTCCCCTCCGGCCAGAATGTGAGTTGGACCCTGAACCGGAACATAGCCCGATATGGACTCTCTGGCACCCATCCAGGTATTCTGGACTGCCAGCTGACGAGCATGACCGCCCCAGCCCTAGCTCAAGGCCCAAAGAGGTGGCGCGCCCCCCCCCCCCCCCCCCCCCAAACTTACAAAGAAGGCTGGGGGTTACTATCGACGGAGCCCATCCAGTATCCCACGTGAGTGAGAAGGTGCGAGTGAAGGTGTGAGCGAGTATTGGGTCTATGGAGGCGGTGAGTATCTGCCACGTAATGTACCCCGATACCACCTAGCCTTCGCTGTCGATGAAAGAGTGTGTTGCTTGCTAGCGGGCAACCGGCCCTGAGGTGACATGGGGCCTTCCACCTTGGGCTCCTGAAACATTCGCACATCACCCTACTGAACATATATTGCGGTACTCGGGGAATCTATTTGCCGGGGGCTGGTGAGTTCGATGCAGGAGGTGGATGTAGGTACGTAGGGGTGTTGGTGACGAGGTCCAAGTCATGGAAGCCCAAGAGGTATGCTACGCGGACACTCGTGATACACTTGGACTTCGATGTGATCTGTGGAATGTATATTCATCTATTGTGTATCTCTGAAGCCCCTTAGCCCCTAGTAATTGTGGTGTAGACAGTGCTTACACGGTCTAGGGATTGGACATCTAGATAGAGGCAACCCTTAACAGCTGCAGTCCGACCGTTGACACTTCACAGCAAGAGACTATACAGCAGAGCCAGCAATAAAACTAGTCCCCGGGTATAGATAAACCTAGGCTTCCTTCATTTTAGGTGGTGCAGAGTGAGTGAGCCAGTCCCGAACAGGGGAACCCACCACCACCACCCCTGAAATCCCGGCTCAAAGTAAACAAACCTCTCTGGCACAATCAACCTCCCTAGCCCTCCTTACTAAAATGGAAGCTTCCTCACTCCCACAACCAAGACCCAATAGCTAAATTAGGGTCTCTTCCTTGAATGCGATCAATATCACCATTCTCTCCCTCGTCCGCGCAAGGCTAGTCGCACTGGACCCTTTCCAATCATATCCCCTTGCGATATGGGCTACGCTCGGCAATTAGGGTACCTGTAGGAGACTCGCCATTTATTCCATCTTCCTCCTCAGTAGCTCTCACCATCGCTCGTCGTCAGCATCTCGATAGTACCTTGGCTGTGATGGTGGTCTAAAGTCGGCGTCCATCTCCAGGTGGTGGCCGCCTCCTCTCCCAGCCGGGACATGTTCTTTGCGCCACGCTGTCAAGATCTCGCCTACCCTGAGCAGACTTCAAGGATGATTAGAATGACGTAATAGCTATTTGGACTTGTTCACGAATTTCCTGATGGAGTCAAAACTGTCCGGATGCTGTATTCATGAAGTTTCGGATATTCCTGATGCATGGGAAGCTGGGGCATGCTTGATGAGAGTCAAGCGTAACGGATTGGAGGACTCGTGGCATAGAGAGCAGTTGATTGCCGCTGTCGCCGCAACTCGCCCTGTGGATAACCGTCGGAAGACCAGCAGCAACCATCTCCCGCGTGCGTTGCGGAGCGTGAGGCAAAAGCTCAAGTTCATGCGATGGCCTTCCAGGTACCCCGTTCTTTTCTCGGTTAAAGGGGCGAGTCGAGGGAATCGTTTTCCCAGCGGGAAAATTGGCTCCGCTAACAGCGGAGCGAGAAAAGTACTTGGGGTGACGAAGAAGGAAGAGCGACGGAGGGAAGGCGCGAAGTGTTAGGTCCCCCAACCCTCCGCCCCCGAGGGTAAAGCATAGAAGGGAAGGGATGAAGCAAAACTGCCTCTTCCATCAGCTTCCATATTTTGCTCGTGTTGGTTGCTGGGGGCACGAGGGCTCAAAAAGTATGGGTTGCCGGGTGTCGATACCTTAACGGCAACATGAACAACCATGGAGAAAAATGCGCGGATGGTAGCTCAGTAGTACCAGTACTGGACCACTGTACCTACCTGAGCTCAATGAATGCATTGTTATTGTTCGTATGAAAGGGGCCGACATGTACGCAGTGTTCGTCGAGGTTGGTCGACCTCGGTCAAGCAATGGAAAAGATCGGCGGCTTGGTGGCAGGTGATGGCGGGGCGACAATGAGCTGTCAGACAACTGATCGCGATGCTTCCTGCAACGACGTCAGAGCCAGGCTCATGTGAACGCGTTTTGGGCGCGACGTCGTAGTGGGATGTCGAGGGTGCAACCCACGCGAGACATGTGACGCCAGCACCTCTTTCCCACCCTGCCGGGAAAAGAACAAGCAGCCATGATTGCAGCCCTTAGAGATAATGGAGCGGCCAGACATAACAAATGGTCAGGCAAATCGAGATGAAATCGAGATGAAATCTATTCTTCTCTGTATAGGTCGTTTTGGGTTGCAAGCCTGTAGCCCCCCCTTCTCCTGGACCTCTTCGTCGTTGAAACTGGCCCGGACATGGGACCAGATTTCTCGCATTGGAACCTACTAAACGGACCGAAGCAAGACCAAACATCAATCAGGCCCTCCGTTTCTTCCAACTCATTTTCCTCAACCAACAAAACATGATAAATAAAATAAAGCTGTTTATTTCTTGCTGTCAAGAACGTCACAGCGGAGATTTGGCCCCCCTGCCGTCCACAGGCACCACTGGACGCTATGACAGCACGCGAACCCCACCACCAGTGCGCCCTGACATCGAACACCCTTCGCACCCAATCACACAGCGTACCAGCATCCCCGGAACCTCGACCCGGCGCAGACTGGGCGACCGGTGGCCGGGGGGGTGGCCTCCATGTGGGGTCCGGGGGGTGATGGCGCAACGCACGACACAACACGGTCCTCCGGCGACATCATTTCGAACCTCTCGCGTCCTTCGAGAAGCCAGCTCCGAGACATTCCACGACGTGCGCCTCTGGCACTATCGCCAAAGAAGACAAGCAGCGGTGCACGGTCGGGCCAGGCAGGGGGATGTGGAGGGGTCTCGGGGTTCTTGGGCTGTCGAGCTGAAGAAGAGAATAGGGACTGTAGATGGGCAGGTACCTGTAATGAATGTCAAGACCAAGGCATTGGTTCAGCATCGGCAGGATCGCGATGCTCGTCTCAAGACAAGACATTCCCCCGGGCGGCCCAAGGGTTCCCACGGAATGAATGCAAGACACCAGACTGGGAAGAGCATCAGCGGGGTTAGCGTCCCATCTCTTGTCCATCTCGATCCATGACGGACCAGCTTTGGTCCTAGCTTTGGTCCTTGTAGCCTTGGGTTCTCTCCTTCGCAACACCAACTTGGGCCACGACCCAAATCTCTCTAGCATCAGGGCATGCCAGTCATGATCATGGCGATGACGGAGTGTCAAACTCTTGTCCTCTGAGACATAATGACCTCACGCCTTTGACCTCGAGGGATATTGACGCGGATGGGTCCGTGAAGCTCCACGAGGCCCTGGAGGCGGTCGTTCAGCTGACAGCCCCAGCTGGAGGACGATGATGCAATGTTCCAGCCATGGTGCAACACACAGTGCATGTGGCTGCTCCGTACCCCTGGAAGAAACGAGGATCCCACCAGCTCGGGGGAAGCACCAATATGGGATGAAAAGAGTGGTCATGGTTTCTTGGGTCGGGGCAGGTCTCTGGGAAATAAAAGATAAAACTGTCAATCAAATCAAAACGGAGAGAATTGGCATCCCGGCCACCGGCTTCACGGAAGATTCCTTGGATTCGCGGGGAGGAAAGGATATGGCAGGGCAGAGACGAAGGCATTGCCAAGTCGACAAGATTTGCGCTGCATGAGCCTCGAAAGCCCGGGTGCGCTCTTCATCCGATCTCAGGAACCGAATC
The DNA here is from genome assembly GCA_030549215.1 of Schizothecium vesticola. Classification (NCBI taxonomy): domain Eukaryota; kingdom Fungi; phylum Ascomycota; class Sordariomycetes; order Sordariales; family Schizotheciaceae; genus Schizothecium; species Schizothecium vesticola. The sequence continues at coordinate 1,890,348 of JAUKUD010000005.1, read as the reverse complement.
TCCCATTCGTGCATGGCCACGGTTGTGGGAGAAGAGGGATCCCGAGATTCACGCTGCACAGATTACTGTGAGGAAGTTTTTATTCCGGCACACGTCCATGTCCATCGTCCGACGGGAAGGAGATGGTCTTATTCGAAGTAGGTCGTCAACGTTGAGGATAGTGAAGACACATGGCCTCCACCTTCAACCTCTTTCGCTCCTCATGCCTATCAAGACACCCCGGCTGGCAAAATATTGGCTAGATTCTCAGCAACCCTCGAGGGAATGCCTACACAGTAGAACATGCACAGAAGACCCCGTGGCACTCGTAGAAAGGCCCTCCCCGAGTCTTGCCACCTTCATCAACGGGCACGGACAGATATCAATGCTCAACCGCAGGCGCCGACTTCCCGTTGCCGGTATTACGCATTGATTCTCGAAAGGTCGGCACCGCTCATCTTCCGTCCTCCGTCCTTACCGTTCAAGTGCCTTGCTCCCCAGGAAGATCTCCACTGCAGAGCGAGGGCTCATGCTGAGCTCTGCCGAGGGCGCTGCGTAATGGTTGCGGCCATTTCCTTCACCTGGGTCTGGAGGTAACACTGCTGCCGCCGGCTCGAGAAACACCATGCCGACACACGGACAGGGACGGGACGGATGGACGCCTTGCGCCCGAGAGATGGTCGACAGAGGGCAGAGGGGGCTTCCCCGCAATGACGACTGAGAACTGCACTCCTCTCCATTCTTCCGCTAGGCCCCCCAAAAGATCGACCATCACCTGAGCTGTCCGCTCGGTTTCATGTGTTTGCTTCTGGACAGGAGGTTTGGGGAGGGGGGTGGGTGTGTCCCATTTCGATCGACCGTTGCCGCCCATGTTTCCTCTTTTGCTTGTTCGTGAGCGAACGACCCTTCTCCGTATTCGACGGGGGGTAGCAGCGTATTGACGGAATTGAGAGAACCGGAAAATAGTTCTCTGTCAGCGCTCATTCAGCATCCCACCCTAGGCTCCCAGCCGACACACCGCGGGGAGGATGATGTCGGTCGGTCGGGATGGTGGCCCCCTTATCGCCACGGCCTGGCGGTGACTGGTTGAAGCCCCCAGAGATGAGGTTCTTTAACAAGGAGATGTTGGCGCCTGGCGTGGGGACGGCAGGTGATGGCAGGTCGGTGAACGCCAAACATGCTCCCAACAGCGGTTGTCGGCGTCCCTCATTCCCCAGGCCCGCGCATTGGATTTGCAGGACCGGAGGCACGTTTCTATCCTTGCATGCATTTTCGTCTCTACATGGGACTCGGTCCACGTGGAGTTGAAATGTACCAAGGCCAACGTCAACCGGGACGTTGGTTTGTCACAATCACACTTCGCACGAGGCCAAACCAAACCCGCCGATGAAGGACGGCTGCCAGGTACGGATATCACGGAGAGGGAAAATACAACACCTAAACCCCCAAAACTCTCTTTAGTAGCCCCAGTCCGCGCCAGCACACAGCCACAGTCTGGGTAGAAACCCGCCGACTGGACTGTCCCATCTGCATCATGCCCACCACCACGATACCCCAAAAGAGCGTGGCATGGAACGACATAACCAACAAGCGCCGCGCAGCACCGCCGCATGCCGTTCCACGTGTTATTCATCCCCCGTCCGCGTGATAACCACCACCTACCCCTGTGCTTGGTCTTCGACTTTGACACCGAACCCTCTGCTGGGCTCATCCCTCCGAGTTCGGTTTGGGCCCGGCGGCCCTCGGCTGCTGGGGCCTGGAAGCGGCTGGTCTGCCAGGAGCTGGAGGCTGTACGAGCGGGGCGCCGACGATGACTCTGGCAGGCTCCTCTTGCGACCGGCAAGATGAAAAGTGCGTCCTCGTACGGCAAATCCTCTGCGTCCTGGGGAGTCCCGGGACCGTTGATAGAGCTTCTGGCATTCCACAGCGGGCCTTCCACCGTGCTGCTGTACGGCACGGCTTCGATAGTATCTAGAACCCGGCTCTGTTGATGATCAGGGGCGGCACAGGAGGCCCCTGGGTCTCTTCCAAGTCGTTGTTGCAAGAGGGTGTCTGGCAGCTTTGACTTCCTTTACCGACGATCTCCCCGCCGGATCCTCTGCCAGCATCATGCTACTGACGAGACGAAAGAGCTCGCTGTCCAGCTCGATGCTGCAGCGCTTGCATTAACTCTGCAACTCACGGGCCACGACCAAGAAGTTGCGATTTGAGCCGGGCTCTGCAGTGGCTCCCCGCACACCAGCCAACTGACGACAGCGCCGAGGGACCAGATATCGACAGCTATGCTGTATTCTAGGTGTCCCTGGAAGTTCTGGCCGGATCGGCAAACTTGACGCAGAGTTCTGGGGCTGACCACTTGGGTGTACTCAAATTCCAGCTGCGGATGGGGAGAGAAGACAATTTGCTTTTGAGCGTTAGCCACCATAGCTGAGGAAACAAGATTCAGGGGCCCAGTACTGACTTGAGAGATGTAAGAAATGGGTGACTGTTGTCGGTCCAACAAAGGCCTCTGTTTGCAACCCAAACTTCCGGGGCTGTCTTCGGGGCTGTCTGGAATCCGGAGGTGAGTGATCATGGTGGCATCGGGAGACTGGCGAGCCTGTCGAGCTCGGCCATGGAGTCATTACGCGCCATAGCCTATTCGACGGTGATAGTTGCAGCAACTTAAGGAGGCCGGCGGCGCTCCGTGCGACCCAACTTGGAAAGCCTCTAAGCTTGTTGGCCCGTTGGTGGTGGAAGATGAAAATGCAAAATGCAAAATTGCAGAAGATATAAAGTGCCTATCTGGGGGCGTGTCAGCTATAGGACAGTCAGCATTAGGGGCCCGAAAACAAAACACCCTTCCGGCATTGTATCTATCCCCTATCTATCCCCACTCTCGTCTCACGGCCTCCCCTACAACTTCGGTATGTACTTGGTACGCACTACCCCATCCTGACATGCCGCTCGTCGGGAGGGAGCTCCAAGAGGAGGGCGGTGTGCTCGTCACACAATTTCTGCTGTTGGACAAACAGCAGCTCCTTCGCTTCGTCAAGACACTGCCCCAACCCTTCGACCCCTACTCCGCCTTCACTGGCTTCATGGAAGGTTTCATACAGCCGGAAACGCGAGTTTGGCAACAGGATCTTGTGAGAGGGCCCCCGAGAGTCTGTGCAAATGGCCAGACTTGAGTCTAACCACATCCCTCTCCGGCTACCTAGCAAAGTATTCTCGCTGCTCGATGGCGGGCTCGCCGTCGATGACCTTCACGCGCGCCTGCAGAAGGTGGCCGATGCGCGAGCCGGCTCTCCAGACCTCACGCGGTCCTCGCCACCGTCCAACTCGAACGCCACTTTGCCTGAGCTGCCTACCGAGGAAGAGATCGTGATGCACGAGGCAGCATGTCACCGTGGATTTGTCAGAGGTGGCGCCCGTCCGGTATGCCGATGGCCTCGCATCCAAGTACCAGGAATCAACGAAAAGGCTGCGCGACGCATTGCTGCCGGAGGGGGACGAGGATGCGGACGGAGCAGTTCCCGGTCCTCCGGCTTCTCAACAAGGTTTCCCGCCCGCTAGCAAGAACAGCGAGCAGATGGAGCCGGCCGCGGCCCGGGTTTGTCTGAATGCCAGCCAAGATGCGATTCGCAGCTTCTCCGGAAAACGGAGAACTACACCATGCGGCGCAGCCGCGCCTTCTACCAAGGCCATCGAGTGAAGTGGGCTGTCAAGGAGGCACGCCTGATGGAGGTTGAGATGGCCCAGCAGAGCAGTGCGGGAGCGAAGAGGAAGAGAACGCAGGATGAAGACCCCGCCGACTCCCAACAGCAACCGCCAAACAAGATCGCGGCGCCGGACGCGCCTCGTCGAAGTACTCGTTTGAGTGCGCGACGAGACAAGTCACGCAAGGTGTGAGCATTCTGGAATCTTTCATTCGTGGCTCCCTTGGCCGCTGGTTACAGGGCAGTAAGGGGTACGTACGCTTGCAGAGCAGAGGGCATCCGATATCTCGCCTTCTTGGTGTGCTCTAACAGGCCAGCCGCTTTCTGAACCGCCAAATGGCAAACGCGTGGTTGTGGCCTCGACGAGCAAGAATGATCTCAACCGCCCTCCTTTATCTCTGGGGAAAGGAGGGCACCAGGCAGGGAGAGTCTCACCGGACCGCAGCGCTTCTACTTACCGCCCGAACACCGCGCAGGTCGACGTCAAGGCCAGCGGGCTTCTGTCGGCGGCTGTGGTTGGGGATGCACGACGTAGGCGCGGCTCGGAGGTGGTTGCCGCTGGGGAGCCAACCGCTGGTGGCGCCGATGTTTAGCGCGGGGTAGCCCAGGACGGGCATGGCGAGTCCCGTGGTGTGATGGTTTCGGCGCCTAGGCTGACAGCACGCAGTCGGGCACCCCAAGGCCTAACCAGGGTACGTACTAACCGTGATGGTGGATGGGAAGAATTGTGATGTTTCCAAGACCTTTCCCGCTAGCTTGTCAAAGTATCTAGGTAGGTACCCACCTGCCTGGCTATTCCGGCCATGTCTCGTTCCAGTTGAGGCGAGGGAGGTCTGAGTTTGACCATGTGCAGGTACCTAGGGAGCAAACACGCCTTCCAGTCCCGTACGTTCAAGATCACGACGCCAGTTCAATGTGTGCGCGGTCCGTCACTCTCCCTCCTTGCATGGGCACATACCTAAGGACAGGCAGGCAGGACAAACGCAATATCGGCTTGGCGGTACTGAGTGATGCATATTGCCTGACCATGGCAAAAAAGTTCCCCGGACTGTTTGTTTGTACCGTACCCATACGGATATATGCACTCGTGCCATAGGTACTCCGTCGTGGGTGGGTATGTGATGTCCAACATACCAAGACCATCAGCTACCGCCAAACACAGAGAAGGCAAGCCGCCGCCCATGTATGAGACGCTTTCAGCCCTGTGACTAAGGGGGAACACAGATTTATCGTCAGGGTTTGGCATTTTATCGTTTATATCCTTCCCGCCCCCTGTGACGAGTTGGCCTGTAGAATTGTAGACGGTACATCCCCGTACTGGGGCAAAGTGTATCACTTCTTCGTGGAGGGGGCTATTTGTCCCTCTTCAACATAGTCTCTCCGTTTTACTCGAGTGGACGGTCTGAGGGTGAACAGGTACCGGCGTTTTTCTATCGCGAAGAAGAAAACGGTGCATGCCAGAAGGATATACTAAAATGTAGGCCTGCAGCATAGAAGGTACTTTGTCTTGATATCATCGTCGCCTCAACACCAACGTCTCCTATTCGTCCTATTCGTCCTTCTTCTGCGCTGGTCCCCGTCTATACTTCCGCTTATCTCCCCTCCGCATCAGCACTCTATCCCTCGTCCCTTTACCGCCCTCCCAGAACCCCGTCCCGCGCTTTCCAATGACGCTCCGCCCGCAGAAGCCGCAGCTCTCGACCCGATACCGCTGCTCGCGCGAGCACCATCCGCAAATCATTCGGTTCGCCCACTCGTTTGCGTGCTCCTCGGCCGCGTCGTGGCACCGGTCGCACGGATACACCTTTGCACAACAGCTGAAGCGGAACCAGCGATTGCTGCGCCGGTAGTGTCCGCAGGTGCCGCGGGCCGGCAGCGGCTCGCCGGCGCGCAGGCCGAGCTTCTCCTGGCGGCCACGGGGGTTCGTCGACGGCGGCAGGGCGGCCGCACCGGCCGAGTACGTCTGGAACCGGACGTCGGGGAGCGCAAAGGTGAAGCGGGCGTGGCACTCGCGACACACGTTGGTGACGGTCTCGCCGCGCACCGAGACGAGGCCGCCCTGCGAGGGGGTGGTAGAGCAGCCGGCGCAGGTCGGGAGGAAAGTGCTCGGGAGGAGGTCGGAGACGGTGCAGGCCGACGTGTCGAGGAAGCCGGCGCGGTTCGAGTTGCCGTGCATCAGCTCCGGGCGGAAGGTCACGGCGAGCGGGGTGGCGCACTTTTTGCAGCTGACCGTCTTTTCGGGGCCTTGGAGGCCGGTGATTTCGTTGGGCGTCTTGCAGCGGCTGCATTTGACGACGAGGTTGAGGACGGAAATCTGGAGCAGCTCGAGGCCGTGAAGCTCGAGGTGGGGGAACGAAAGGGCAGTTCCCCGCTCTGCTGGTTGGGAGGTCAGACTGGGCTGATCTGCGAGGACGGCGCCGCCGTCTTCGTACTCTTCGCCGTCCGAGTAATCATCGTCCGAGTAGGATGCATCTGAGTCGTCCTGAAACGTCCACTCTGGGGGTCTCGGAACAACGCGCAGATGTGGCTTGTCAGAGTCCAGAGTGGAAAAGTGCTCTGCCTCTTTGGCTTCGAGGTCCAGACGGGACGGTGCTGACGGCTCTTCGACAGGGTCTGCCTTTGTGGCCGCTCCTTGGGCTTCTTTTGCCAAGATGTGCATAGTCTGGGCGAGATAATTGACATGGCTGGTCAGTGTCATCTGCTTCTGCTGCGTGGTCTTCTCCGAAAAGAGGTCCTCGAGTCCCTCGGCGTCCTCGGAATCGACATCGTTGAGCAAGACGCGCAGGGGCTGAAGGGGATAGAGCAGTGGGACGATGAGCTGCATGGACTGCACTGCTTGCAGCCCGATGGGGAGCTGGGCCCGTCGTTTTGGCTCAAGGGGAAGAGTGTAAATGACGCCGTCGCTGGACTTTTGGAAACTTGGCAGCCGGCCCATGCGGGCCTCGAGTTGTCTTGTCTCCTGTGCTCGCCTTGCCTTGGCCTCACTGATCTGGTCGTGGGAGAAGGACTCTCTCGGGATGTATGACTTTGGCCGGCTCTCGGCCACGGGCTCTGGGGAGAGAGCAGGAGCAGGAGCAGGCGCTGTTAATGAAGCTGTTGGTTCCTGCTCGTCAGGATCCCTGGCGTGCTTGACAAACGTCAGCTTCACCGTCTCGGCCTTCTTCTCGGACAGAATGGACGCCAGAGCCTTGTCCAACTCGTTGATAAGTTTCCGCAGGAAGCAGCCAGGTCGTTGCTGGACCAGCTTATCGAAGCCCCTCTCAATGTTGATGGCGAACCCCTTGGGGACTTGGTTGTCCTTGACCGAGAGCTTTGGCGGGGCGGCAGGGTAGCCGGCGGGGACGCGGAGCTCCAGCTGGAGTTTAGGGAGGTCAAAGGGGAAGTCGGGATCCGAGGGCTTGAGGTCGAAGAGAAGCAGAGTATCGTCATTGGGAAGAGTCGTCTCGGTGAAGTTGGGCGAAAAACGGCGCCTCACTTGGGCAATCTGGAAGCCACGCGGGTCGTCAAGCTGGGCGACGGGGACCGGCTCCGGAACGGTCCTATTTGCCGGCGCCTCCTTGACGGCTTGCTGGCTCCGTCTTGGCGCGGGAGACCCATTTTTTGGTCTGATTGGGATCATGCTGTGTGGTGAAGGCTGAGACGATCCGATGATACGCACGAGCTACGAAGTAGGGAGAGTCGGTGGTGTTTGGGGTAGGGGTGGGGTAGGAGGGTGAGAGTCGTACTGAAACCTGGGAGCAGGAGTGTCAGAACGCTGGATATTTCGAGAAATAAATATGGCGAGATAGGCGACTGAATTCTAGACTAGTGGAAATCAGGACTTGCTCGGTCTTGATGTGAGTTTTTGCAGGGATTCACTTGGTGTCATTGTGAGTCAGTCGGCGCCGTTTGCCTCTTCTCTTGGCGGCCATGTTCTCGAAACCTGGGGAAAGTTGAGACCAAGCAAGCACGGACTATTTCAAGGTGAGCCCCAAGGTGAGCCAAGGTGACAACGGTGAGCCTTGTGTAAGTCGTGGTTGACTCCGTCGAACCCACCACAAAGAAGCCCGTCTCAACAAAGGAACACAACAACAACCAATAGCACTAAATAAGGCAAGTTAAACTCACCCAGCCCAGATTTTCCCCCAAGCCGGACCCCTTCCGTCCCTCCATCAGCAGCACCCTCTCAAAAAGGGGTGACCACCGCATCCCCCTTTCCCAGCTTCCCATACAAGTGACGATCCAAACAACCACATGGCTTTCCCACATGACTGGGAGTTTATTACACGGATCATAATTCACCCTCAATCTCTGGTGCCTCGTCTCATTTACCCTTGCCATATACCCGCCCGTCAGGACAGCAAGCCTATGTCCATCGACATTGACCCAAGATGTACCGACCTACAGTACCACACACACACACACACAATCTGCCCCCAGGCAATTCCTCCACAGGCGAGCCCCAGATCAACCAGCATACCAAACCCGGACAGACACATGACCAGACTTCCCGTCGCGAGATGCGCAAAGCAATCTCGATCCAGGTCCCAAGCACGCACGTACTCCATTTTGGAAGGCAACCATTCTGGAATCTGGTTGACATGCCTTCTAGAACCGCGTCATACCTGGTAACCAAGGACAGCCGAGAGCGACTCCCGTCTTTGACCGAGGTAGGTGTTCTGCCCCCTTCCTGTCCCCTTTCCGATCCGGACCGATTGACTTGATATGTGGCGGCACTGCATCACCGATGACCACGTGTACATCGGTATGGAAATACCTTGCCTAGAACAGGAAGTCAGACTCCCCCTATAGCCGGTTACCAAGACCGGAATCTAACAGAGGAATCACATAACCAACAAAACAGCCCCCAAGCCCCCGACATCAGCACCGTTGGTGGCGCTCAGCAACAGCCAGAATATACCTACCATTCAGACAGACCAACAAGCCCGCAACCCATCCTTAGATCCAACATTCCCCCTGTCCATCCAAAATGACGACCATGCCATACAGATCTCCCAAGATGACAGCCACAACACCAAATAACCAACACCCCCCCCCCCCTCCCAAAGAAAAGTCCCCCCCTTTTGCCTAATACCCCGCGGATTCTCTGGCGCGCTTGCCGTTGCATCCACAACGTTTGCCGGGATTGAATGGCGTCAAGTCTTTCCCGTCAGATCCAGGCACGAAAAAAAACGGAAAGCTAAACGGGACCTGGCAAGATGATGCGGAAGCGAGAAATGAAGCACACAAGCTTCCAAAGTCTGCCCGGCTGTCGTGGCCTTGTGCTGCTTCGGGCCTTTTGCGTGGTATATGGATGGGAGAAACGCCTCTCCCCTTTCCCACCGGCCCGCATGCGCCTCAATGCCTGCCCGTCTGTCGTCTCGCTTCCGCCGCCGCCGCTGCCGCACCCCGGAGTACCCCAGATGTCGGGTATATTGAGGTATTTTCTCTCGCTCTTTCTCTAGATAATTGTTATTTGATGGGATTTTATGAGATTATATTTTATTTGTCTCCAGCCTCTTTCTATAAAAAGGGGGGTGGAGACATAGGACGGACTAGGACTTTGTCTAGGTGTCTAGCTATAATTCTACGTCGCTTCCTCCACACCTCCCCCCCCAAGACGCGAGAGACGGAGTTGAACCAAGATTGCGGGTGTATCCTTTTCATGCTGGAGCATCTCGACATATCCCAATATCGACATGTTTGCGCCAGGGACAAGAGGGCATACCTCGATGGCGCCGACCTGTGTTACCCCGGAAAATCGCCAGGAGGTCGCCGGGGGCAAGCCGCGTCAGGTTGTGCTACCAGAAACCGTTGAGGCTCAAATCTATCACAGTCAACGCACATTCAACGAAGACGTTGATCAACCTCCCTTCAGCCATGCCTCTTTCGCGTTCCAGCGTCCCCATCAAAAAAGTGCCGCTCAGAGGTGTATACGTCAACCAGAGAGGCCTTGACAACGACGAGCTCCTCAAGGCCCATGTCAAGAGCCGAGACCACCGCATACATGCCGCCAGAGAACTCAAGCGCCCTAGGCGCCTCGAATCCAGGGCTCAGACGGACATATATCTCGCATTGGAGCCCATCACTGACGTGCGTCGCAGGAACCCCGCATTGCAACCTCCGCGCCGAACCAGACAGAGGACCACGGGCCGGTCTCGACCTCCCTCTTCCCGTCCCATGGCTTGGAAGTAGCTTCCACCACCACCCTGCCAGTGTCCCCGTTGGAGCTTGACAGAAAGGCTTGACAGTGGGAATGCAGCCCGGCAACCCTTCTACCCGCAGACTTCTGCAGAGGCCATCGAGAGCAGTCTAGGCTCTCAGAGCAGCCGCCAATCTCCAGCAGAATCGGCGCGGGATGGTGGAGTCGCGATCCATCAGGCATGTATGCCTAAATCTCCGATGACGGGATATGCACGGCCGGATCGAGATACTGTCTGGGAGGTCCTGCTGCATCCCTTCGCCGTACCTTGGGTTCCGGTTCGCTGAACGATACGGCGGCTTGTCCCGGCCAGTGATGCCGGGTAGCCTCCGCAAGGGCTACCCAAGTGCCGACTGTGCTTGAGATAACAATGACAGAGGGAACGGCGTGGCGTGTGGAGAGTGAGTCCTCAAGACACGAGGCTTCCTAGTGGAATGACCATGCCAGCTCGAGGTTGATAGGTTGGAGCTAGCTGCTGGCAATGCTAGACGCGCCCGTGACTTGCAAGAGAAGCGCAATGAAGCAAAAACGCAGAGCCACTGGCTGGGAAACGTTCGTCAGGTGCCTCGCAAATATCCACTGCCTCCCAAGCTGACCTTTCGGAGGGATCGATCATGACTCTGCATGATGGACCACAGAAAGCAGGCGCGAACGTCAAGTAACGCGCGCTCTCCCCTCCCTGATGCCATGCAAGACGAGGCCGAAGACAAGGAGAGCTGCCCGCACACGCTGCCCTGCCGATTCGGGTGGCATGTTGGAGCTGGATAGCATGAGCGGGATAAGAGTGTGGTCTGCCACGTCAAATTGAGAACCGCAAGAGGAGCGGCCCACCAATGGGGCCCGGATGAGGCTGCTCATGCCCGGGGCAACACGGCCGGAAGGTCGTGAAGGGGCCGCCGCAGCGGCCGGTTGGGGCCCAACCTCGTGGGGTTCTTTGTGTTTGATGATGAATTCTCGTCTCCGTTGTCCAGAATACCCGTGTCAGATATCAACTTGGGGCTGATGGTGGGCAAGGCGCTTCGCTCTGACAGGGCCGTCCGTCGGACCGCCGCAATTGATGTGGTAAAATCAACTGGACAAGTGCGCATTCAGGTTGGCTGTGGGTGGTCGTGGTTGGCCGTGGTCGTCGGCGATTGATGGAAACAAAGTCGAGGATGCGTCAGTCTGCCGGGCTCAGCCTGATGAATGCCACCTCCTACAGGCAGGTGCCGGTGGGGGAGTGGCCGTGGTTCGTTCGCCTGCGGCGTACGGCCTTACTCACCTGGCGAGATTGATGAGTTGGCAGTCGTTGCCCGGTCCGGATGACCAGCAGGATGAATGCACGTCTGGCAGCGAGAACCGGCCAACGGCGGGCGGGCCTGGGACGGGACGGAGGGGGTGAGAAACGCGGGCGTGGCCAACGGGAGATTTCCTGCTTCCCTGTGATGGTGGGGGGGTGAGGAATAGGCAAGTGGCAGATAAAAGATATCAAACAAATATAATTTTACTTTAAAAAAGGTGAACCTTGGTGCTGCTCAATCCCAAGCAGGATTCGTACTGCCGGGACCTGGGGAGCTGCTGGAGTTTCTGACCGGTCCCAGAGTCAGGCCTGCGCGAAGCTGACAGAGACCCGCGTGTGGGCTGTTTGGTGGTCGCGACCGATCGACAACGTCACTGCAGCCAGAGATTAGACTCTTCTTGACCCGGGGCGCCGGAGCGCCGGGGCACTTAGTAACCTCGGCGTAGCCACTCCTGTGGTGCTTGAGAAGAAATTCGCTGGATCGAGCGGGGATGTGGAATGTGGAGGCGATGATGGCGTAAGTGATGGAGGTCGAGGCTCGATGCTGCATTGGTGGTTGGAAAGTTGGTACATGGTCGGCGGTATTGTCTACCTCTGCTGGGGTTGTGCATGTCGCAGGTATGATTGATTGATTTAATGGACCTGAAAAGCCGGTATTGATATTGTGGCAGTTTCTGGGGCTTTCCAGGAGAGATGGCAGGTGCTGGAGGTTCCCTTGAGAAAAGTTTGCTTTCCAAGCCAAGTAGACTTGCTGACCAGGGAGCCACCCTAACCTTGGAGGCATGGAGGGGTGAGGGTTAGGGGAGTGGCAATTCATGACAAGAAGCGTTCGTTTGCTTGATTCTTTTCCAGAACTCACGCACCTCTCAATCATGGAGTTCACGGCCCGAACCACCCACCGTTTCCGCGTCCGTTGTCTAGCAAAAGAGCTCTCGAAGTAACGATGATCATTTTACTAAGAGATAATTGATTGATATGACCATCTCTTTTATTTCCTGCAGTCTCGCCTGCCCCAAAGCCCTGCCCGTTTCCATCGCTTCACAGAAAATGAGGCCGACTCGCTCCCAACCCACCACCTACCTCCACGACGCAGACCAGCTCAAACTCAACACACCCACACCTCCCTGTTTAGATGGCGGCGGTGTACATACGTCGATTCTCGCCCCATATAGAACCCCTAAAAACGAATCAGATGGGGGCACACCATGTCTCACCACTGCCAGCGATGCGATCACTGGGTGTCGACCCTGCAGCCCGGTAAATGGGTGACGACCTTCCGACCCTACCAGGCATCCGACCCCCATCAGGTGCCCATCGAGTGGCATCAACAGCGAAACAACGTAATCACTCACGTGTTGAATGACGGCGAGGTCTCTTTACGTTCTGGACTCAATGCTTGGTGGCAGTGGTTGATCACTGCTGGACCGCCAAATGACTCCCGCTGCAAGTCGTCCTGCAGCGTCCGATCAAGCGATCATCTCTTGCATCAAGACCGTGGCCACGGGCCCGGCCAAGGTTGCATTCATTAACCCCCCCGTTTATTGATGCGTCGGGCACTTCTGCTGGGACAAAGTCGAAAGGGGCAGAGACACAAGACGGGACCTACTAAGCTACTGTACCTCACCCAGACCTACAACCTCCTCCTCAACCCTTATCGGTGGAACAACTTGAACCCCACGCGTCCCAGCCAAACCCAACCCGCACCCCGCCCGGCCCGAGTGACACAACCCCCCCTCCCGCCCTCGGCCAACTTCTGCCGTGACCGTGCCCGATCCCATGCCGGCCTCGCATCCGGCGTAGCACCGCGTCCGGCCGTCCCACTCGTCCCCGAGCCCGTTTTCTCGAGCCTCTCAACGTGTTTTACACCCCTCCCCCTTCCCCCTACCAGAGATTCTAGATCCAAACACATCGTCCCGTTCATCTGCCTGCCGACCACGTCCGTTCCACAACGCGCGCAGTTTCGGCCGCCCCCAATGACGGTCCCCCACGACCGGATACCCCCACCCCCTCTCCTCCCACGTCATGTATCACCACAATGAGGACATTCATAACCTCTCATCGGCACTGTGTTTCACCGTTTCCATTTCTCCTTTTCCTCCTCTCGTCGGGCGCTGCTTAACAGGACCGGTGTTCAATGATAAGGGAATGTGCTGTCCCGTAGACTTCACTGTGGTGTCACGACCCACGACGTCGTGGGATGCGTAGCCTTCTTAGCCTATGCAATCTTCCCCTGGCCTAGAAAAGAAGAGGCGGTCAAATATCAGGCTAGGGGGGAAGAAGGAGCTTGCGAACCCACGCAGTCTTCCTTGGCCTTCCTTCCGCCCCGACATTGGCTTCTTCAGCTACGGGAAGGCATTCTCATACCCTGGAGCTGCCTGGGGCACCTAGTGTCCGCCTTTCTTTTACCCACGCCTCCCACCAGGGAGGTTTGAAGCAACTACCCATCAATATCTTCGTCGCAGAGATGCGGTGGTGGCGGCATCCACCTTACCAAGTTCCGGGTCGGTGTATCCCACCCCACATATCCATGCACGTCCGCAGCCGGGGCCTGTATGGGCAGAGATAAGGCGGGACTCGCAGTGTGCGAATGGGAGGAGTTCGGGCTATGTTGTGCTTCGCGACACTGTGAAGGCTGGAGAATTTGTTCTGAGATGTGATGACATTCTCAAGTTCGCTTGTTGGGCACTTCGTCTACCCCAGTGATGATCTCCCTAAACTCTAGACGGCGCTTCCCTTGCTACTACTTACTACGTCTCTAACCGGCCAATCCTCCGCTTGCGCTGCTGCTGCTGTGCTCTCGGCCAGCCTACCATCTGTGTTCCTCCCGCTCCACCTTGGGCGTCGTGACCTCGTTTCGGTCGGCAAAGGGGTTGTTATCCTCTTCCTCCTCTTCCTCGTCGTCAGACGGCTCCTTTTGTATGGGCCGTGACATGTTCGACGGCTTGGACGCAGCCGACGGTCGCGGCGGCGGCGCAGGTCGTGGTGGAGGGCTTGGTCTGATGCTCAGTCCTGCCATTCCGGGGACCGGGCTGGTGGGGGAGGCAGGTTCCTTGCCCTTGGCTTTCTCGGTGGCCACTAAAGCTTGCTGTTGGTACCGCACGTAGAAAGGGGGTTGGGGATACGTACTGCGAAAGAGGTGTGCTTGCTCAGCCATCTCATCATCAGAGTCACTATCCGCGTCAATCGAGCGGTCCAGCTGCTCATAAGTCATCAAAGCTGTGATAAGCGCGTCGTTGGCGTGGAGCAGGCTCCCAAGCCATTCTTCCGACTCCACGTTGTAGATCTGGACTGGCGATTAGCTGGATACCGCCTTTGCCGTACAAGAACACGACATACGTATCGGATGATGTTCTTTCGGAGGAGTTTGCACTGCTCAAAGAGCTTCACGGCGGTGGGGTTCTCCGAGATGCGTTCCTGCTCTCGGTTGATGCTCTGAAGTAGGTTGGTCAGGTTGACAGATGTCATGGCTGCGTCGGCTATGTGCGCCTTCATGTTGTCCTTCTCGGCCTCGAAGTCGAACTTTTTGATCTTCCTTGGCTTTTTGCCTTTTTTCTTGTCCTTGTCCTTGCTGGGCGCCGGCTGGGTTGCCGGGGCGGCGGATATGGACGGCGTTCTCCGCGACGACGAGGCGACCGTCTCCTCGTCGTCTTCAAAGGGATTGTCCGTCTCCTGGATGACCTTGGACTTCTCCTGGGTGACGACGAGCTTGCGCTTGGGGAGTTCCTGGGATCTGTAAGTAGGGGGGCAGGGATATCGAGTCTGAGACATGGTTGTTCGCTGGGCCTTTTAGTCTGGACAGGACAGGGCGGACCGACCTTGTAGAGCTTGGCCACCCGCTCCATGCCACGCGTATTCTTATACATCGAGGCCCAGCCACGGAAGAGCTCATCGCACTTCTTCCGGACCTCGGGGTCCGAGGTAGGCGCGGAGGCGCAGAAGCGCAACCTCTCGAGAAGTGGCTCATCGGCAAACGACCGCTTGAATTGAGGACCGGCATTCTCGATCAAGGCGTCGAGGATGGTCAGGGCGCGAAGCTGTCGATGAACACTACCATACTTCAGCTTCTTCCTGAGGGCGCGGGCGGCCTCGGCGGGCCCGGTATCCTGTATGTTCACGACGTCGACGAGTTCTGGAAGGCCACCAAGATCATTCTCGGGCACGCTGGCGTTGGTCATCTGGTCGATCATTACGGACACGGCCGAATAGGGGCGTTTCTGTAGGCCCATCAGCACCACCTCTACAAGCCAACGAGTTCCACGAGTAACCACATACCGGGGCGAACATGTTGGAGACTTTTGACTGCCCCTCGGGCAGTTGTTTGGAGCTGATCGGCGGAGGGTTGGCTGCTCAGCCTAGTGGGAGGGGGAGGGGGGAGGTGTTGAGGGTGAGGAGAGAGAGCGATAAGATAGGCCGTGGTGAGGGATGGCGGGGTAGCTCTTCCGGTAGTCTGCTGACTGATGCTGCAATTCTACCTAGGTAGGCACGGAAATGCTGTCGTACTCAAGGGCTATTTGTGTCATATGACAGACCGTAAAGCTCATTCCATTCTCAGATCGTGGAACAAGTGGCGCAGTCGTGAAAGACGGACGACAAACGCAGAGGGACGCGTCGTGTAAACAGGAGGGGACATCCCCGCAGAAGCAGCGGCTCTCCTGCCTGCTTGCATCATCCCGAATCCTTGGCGGGGCTTGCAGGTTCATATGTCTACCTCCTCCGCCTCCCCACACTTCCTTCCGTGCACGGGACGGAAATAAATCGGCCTCTTTTCTTTGGGGTTGCCTCTCCCAGGCAAGAAATCTAGGTGCCTAGGTAGGTATACGTCAAGAAATCTCTGGACTAACTAGCAAAAGATGAACCAGAAGACCAACTTCTCTCAAACAGTGCTTCAGAACCAAGATTCGGCCACGGAGGAGCCACAACTATCTTCCACATCTCTAATTCGCCCTGAGAACAGCATGATCCGCGGTATTTTGAACCTCCTTTCCTCCAGCTATTACATGCCAAGGAGGGAGGATAATATTTCAAGCAATGTCATCTGGTACGAGAAGGACAGAGCTCTGCAAGGTGAAAACTGACAAAAATTTACACGTTATCTTGGTATTCCCAAGCCCCTGGGTCCCAAGAGAGGCGAACGATAAATCTTCAGAATCAGTCGAAATTGTTGAGTGAGCGTTGCTCATTATCTCGATGCGCCGAGATGCGCTGGTGAAGCAAACATGGACATCGTGCTCTTCTCGGTCATACTACTCTAGCTTCTGCTTGCTATCAGCACGCAGTCTCCGTGCCGAAGCTGAAACTTGAAAGGGAGTAATATAGCTGGACCAACAGAAGGCTTCGGTCCATTGTACTCTTCATGCTGCGGCCTGTGAGGAAGATTTCCAATGTCTTTTGTTGGGGCAGAGGAGTGATGATGATGCTGTAGATGGGAACCTGGCGTCGGACGCCCGTCTTGCCGCTATAGGTTTCGAGCTCGTTGCCTCATATGAGGTACCCGATCTTCGAGCTGGCATTTGATTCCTGCCATTGATGTCAAGCCTACCTAACGTTGTCTGGCATTCTTTGGCCTCTTCCATACTCGCCATTGCTCTCCCCGGTGCTGCCTTCGTTTACAGGACTCATGACAGGCGCAAATTGGTTCACAGTGGCGCAGGCTGAAGGTTGCCAGCCTTTCCTTCCTGTCATTGTGGCCGCGATCTCCAAGCAATCCGGTGGGTTGGGGGGTCACTTCCCCGATATACCATTCAGGGAGTGAAAAGGGGAAGGGGCAACTTTGTCAACAGCGGCAACCGCAGACCCCTATTCCTTCACAGGGGAGCACCTCCATTCTTCCATACGGGAGATCGTCTCTAGCTCCTTCCTTCTTCCCACGCCCGCGATTCTATTCGTCAAAGATACCATCGCCGTTGCTCCGCGGCGATAGCAGGGGGGCAGGCCATTCCTTGCCCTTCAGATCCAAAATGGCTTCCCTCAACCGCCAACCCTGCCCTCTCAAAATCAGACCTTGGTTCCCACGACAGGAACATTGGAGCCCGCCAATCCTCCAGGCATCGCTTGAGGTTGCCTCCATCCTTACAAGTCTCTGCCTCGTCAGTATCATTTCCAACGCAATGGACGACAATGGTGAGGGCGACCATGGTGACCTGGGAGACCCGACTTTGCCAAGCAGGTATGCTTCTCCTCGACGGCGTCCCAACGCCGTCCTGTTGCTATCCGTGCTGACATTTCCAGCCCGCCAGTCATCGGGCCTCCCGCGAGCCCCTTTCAGCCCTCCCATAGCTCCGCTACGGAATGCAGAGATCATTTCCACGACAAGAGCCACTTCTGGGACAGCCCGGCAGCAGAACCCCCTTCTCATGGCAAACGCAGGGCGACTAAGGCCCCGAGCCTACCCCAGGCCAAGCGGCAATGTGTTCAAGGAGTCTTAACAGATGCTACTACGCCAGATCCCACGAGCTATCTACTTACCGATGGCAATATCTTTGACTGTCACATACACCCTTGGGGCAACAGCGAGTTTGATGGGCAGATGCACCTACCACGTGCCGGACAGAACCATGCTTCCTCCGATTACTTGGCAGCGCCCACCTCCGGCCAACCTCTGGTGCTAGTTGGCCAAGACGACCGTGGTACGGTGCCAGAGCCCGATACCTCGGTTGAGGCTGAGGATGAGAATGAACTTCCTCACTTACCGCGTCCCAACATCGCCCCTAGTAACCCTGGCAGCGACAACTATGGCTTTACATCTTCAGTTGAGGAAACGATGGCGAATTTGGCGGACCGGTTCCCAGTAACTCTGCCCCAGCGTCCGCCGTTGAGTGTTATACGCGAAATGGCCCCCGGGTCAGACGTCTATGACTTTGCACTGCAAAGATCCCCCTCTGGCCAGACCCTTATCCTGTCCAAGGCAGCATCCACAAAGGAGGACTTGATGGACTGTGAAATGGATTGGGACGACATTCTCAAGTCTATTCCGTCTCGCCCTAAAGGTTCCTCCGTACTTGGGAATTCGGATCATTTCGTCGCCTCGGCAGCTGCACCAGCCGTGACAAACACCCCTGCAACTCAGGCCCTCCAGACAACGAAGGCACTTACGGCAACTCAGGCTCTTGAACAAACACAAGGAATTCAAGGATCCTATAATTCTCACGCAACTCAACATTCCCAAGCAACCAGGGGGTTTCAAGCAACCCAGACCACCAACTTCGGCCCCACCCAAACGCCATTCGTGAGACCCCCGTTCCCAAGCCCCGTCAAGGACAAATCCCCGATCCCTGGCCTCTCCAAGTTGGTTGTGGTGCAGATATGCTTCCGTATCGGCGAACTGGTGAATCGAGCATCCAAATGCCGCAGTGCAAACCAGGACGCAATATTTGAGCTCTACGCCCGCGTCAAGTCGTCATCTCGGGACTCGTCCGGCCGCGTCCAGCACTTTGAGTTTATGGACCTGTTCAAAAGCTACCCACCACACCTGGCTGGCACGCTGTCCGGATGGAAGAGGGGAAGCTTGGTGGATGAGCAGAGCGCCGCCTTTCTTGCCATTACGGATCCCAAGATGTGTAGGTGCATCTGCAAGATGAGGAGAGTGACAAAGGGCAAGCATACGAGCTGGGTCCTGGAGGTGATGTCAATCAGAGAGACGGTCTGGGACAATGTCGACTGGATCAAGGCCACTGCTTTCCGTGGCCAGTGAGTTGGTGCTTGTAGCAAGATTCGAACCGGGGGAAGTAAAGGCGAGATATGGCGAAGGGGAAGATAATTTTGGTGCCAGGTTTCAAAGCCAGGGAAAGAAATGGAGACAGACTGGAAGGCATAGAGCGGCGATCTTCTGTATCTCGGGGCTGCGACAGGAAGCGGCTAGCTAGCTACAAACCGCTGAGTTCCATTACTTTGAACCAAGCCGATATCAACTTGTTTCCAAATGCCTCTAGCTTTCTTAGCCCGACATGTTGTTGTCAAGTTGTCCTCACGGCAAACGTCCCAAAGCAAGAAAGAAACGACATACCACAGCCTGCCTCCCCAACGGAGCGAGCCAGACATCAATGTCCATCCAGACAGACCTTGAGGCGGAAACTTGACGTAGTTGACAGACAGTTGATGCTTCATCGCAGAGCAAAAAGGAGACCATGCTAAAAGCCTGCCATAATGTCCATAATAAAACACAAACCATCAAATGTTTGTTGGTCGGAACAGGTCGTGCAGCCGACGTGACCTAAAACGCCAATGTAAACAAACTTTCAGGGGGTGGCCCAACAGGGACTCTTCCTTGCCAACCTCGCCATACGTGCTGAGATACGAGCATGCTTCAACCGCCAAAAAGACACACCTCTCACCCAGAGCGACTAATCAGTTGGAAAAGTGACGGTGCTTGTACGTCTGCCGTTCGGTTTCTACCAAAATACTCTACCGCCCAGAAACAAGTGAACTGGGCGCCACGGGGCAAAAGATAGGGCAGGCCAAGATGGGGCTCCAACAAGTTGATTCAAAGCAAAATATGTACCTAGGGTCTATGGCCGAAATGCACTCCACCTTAGCCGGTCCCAACCTCTATCTGCATGGCGGATGTGCGGCGACCCCACCTATCTAACCCATCCCATACCAACCATGTATGCAACACGCGGAAGAAAGCTATGCCACGCCCCTTCATAGACCACAAACTCGCGCACCAGCCACAAACCAAGCGCCCGCGACGACAGAGAGAGATCAGCGCAGGTACGAGACGGGGTTCCTGTGGCGCTGCTTGAAGAACATGCGGCTGACCTCGAGCTCCTTATCCTTCTGGCCGCGGACCTCCTTCTCGCGGCCCTTGGCCACGACCTTCTTGAACTCCCTGGTCTTGGGGTCGATGAAGCGCATGAGGCCCTGCATCTCGCGCGTGACGAGCGCGCGGCTGTGCGTGCCGTCGGTGGCGCGGCGCGGCTTGCCTTGGTCGTCTACGTCCATCTCGTCCTCGGCCTGGGCGGCCTCGAGGGCCTGGCGAGCCTCGCGCTCCTCGGCCGTGACGGCGTAGTTGTGGAGGTTCTGGCGGTAAAGAATCCTCTGCGAGCGGTGGCCGGCCACGCGTCCCGACGGCAGGTACAGCTCGAGGTCGTCGTAAAAGACGGCATGGGTCCGCTTGTTGCTGTTGTGCGCGTGCCAGCCGTCGCGCTGGTGGTGAGACCGGGAGTCGTGGCGCGAGTGGTGCGGGTGCTTGTCCAAGCGTTCGTACTGGTGATAGTGGTTCTCAGCCGGGACGGCGTGGAGGTCGTTGGAGTCGAGCGACGACTCGGAACTGTCTGTCTCCCAGCCGTCTTCGGCCTCGCCGTTTTCGCCACTGCCCTCCGTCTTGGACTTGCGCTTGCCCCCGAGCTTAGTCCTGGGCTTGGGCTTGGGCTTCTCCTCCTCGTCCTCCATGGCCTCGTCCTCCGAGTCCGAGTAGCCGTCTGAGTAGGTGCTTCGGAAGTCGTAAAAATCACCAATGTCGAGCTGCTCCTCCTCAGTGGTGTAGGGAATCTGGCAATGGGACTTGTCGCGCATGTGAGTCTGCACGGCATGGGCATTCGCCTTGACCTTGCCACAGGTGAGGCACTCATTGAGCTCAAAGACTCGGGTCTGGAGATGCTTGAGCAGGCCCTCGGGGTCTACCAAGTACTGCTTCTCGGGAATGAACATGCCGTGGATGCGCTCCATGTGGTGGACGTTGAGAGGGGCGGATGGCGACTCGTAGTTGCAGAACAGGCAGGCCTTGAGAGTTAGGAGATCGGGTGCGGCTTCGGAAGCCACAGGGGTAGCGGTCGAAGATGTTGTCGAGGTGGTCGGCTCTTGCGACACGGGGTGCTCGCCCTTGTGCTGGGCGGCGGCTGAGAGATGAGGGTTCGAGGGCCGCCTGACAGGGGAGATATTGTTGATGTCTGTCTTCTTGAGACGCTCGACAACCTCGTTGAATTCGGCCTCGGCGTCGGTATCAACCTCGGACTTGTCTTCGGCCGGGTCTCCCAGGGAGAGCTTGGAGCTGATGATGGACTCTCCGTCGTCCAACTTGCCGTTGGCCCTTGCTGCCATGGCTGCGAGCCTGGCCTTGTGCTTTGCGCTGGTGATGTGGTTGCGGTACGAGTTCTCACTGTAGTAGGTCTTTTGGCAGGAGTCGCATGACTTCTGGAAGCCCTGCTTGTCCTCCTGGGCGGCTGTCTCGACGCGGGCCTGAACAACCTTTTCGCTAAAGACTTCGGCCGAAATGGGGGGAAGAGACGCCACCCGACGCTTCAGGTTGTAGCGACTAGAAGAATGGGTTAGTATCTGGGTCGCCGCGCAGTCTGGTAAGGGACAAAGGGGATCGGAGAGACGTACTGCCAATCACTGCGCATGTGGCCCTTTTGGAGGTCGCTGTTGCGAAAGGCAACCTGGCAGGTGTTGCAGGTATAGGGGTGGGACATTCCCGTCTCCATCTTGATGCTATCACTGCTGAGAGGGCCGCCTCGGCTGGCAGAAACGGTCGCCATGGCTTCGTTTCCTGTCACGAAGTTGTTGTGGTTGTGTTCGCGGGGTCGGGAATGACGGAAGCGGGGCACTCGCGATGCGATGCGTGCTGGTCGCAGGCGCACGGAATGGGCAGTGGGTGAACTGGGAGGGGATGGGAATTCCAGGTTCTCCCTGGTAGAAAGGAGGTTGCTTGGATATTTGTGAAGTTGTGAAACAGTTCGGTGAAGGGGGTTGGGTTTGAAGGGAGACGGGGGATTAAAATACAAAGTGCCCCGCGATGAGATGGCACATCAGGATGTGAAATCAATTTTTGGTGGCGGTTTTTAGCTGCCCGCTCCAGGTTTGCCTTTGCCCTTTGGTGGGGGTCGCCCTATACGTGCCCGGGGCCCCGGAGGGTGCGTCACAGCCCCCTACAGGTCAGTCCAGGCCTAAGGGCCATCGGTTAGCTAAGACTTGGCACCGGCACATCTTCCGATGCCCGACACGTGCATCAGATCTTGCCCCCCGTGCGTGGATTCAACGCTGATGGTTTGAATATGTTCAAACAAGGATGAATGATGAATTCTGCCCAGCTAGGTCTACCTTTGCAAAAGGGAGGACAAATTTGAGCATGTTTTCTTGCAATAGTCACCGGCTTCGCAGGGAAATTCTCGGAGGCCGTGATCCCGTTTACTCCCCAAGTTTAATTCCATTTCTTAGGCACCAACTTCGTGAGGAACACTCGTCGTGTCCTTGGCCATGCCATGACGTGATAGCCTGCCCATGCTCAGAACTGTTGACAAACAGCAAGTTGGATGACTCCTCTTTCTCTCCCGGGGGCCATGTGGGCGTGTCAAGACTCAAGGTTGGCATTGGTCTTCTTGAGCATCATGATCAAGGTGGGCCAAGCCTTGGCCCATTGGCATATTGTGAAAGGACAGAGAATACCTTGATATGGTTAATATTTGTTTACTTGTTTGTAGCTGCTGCCAGATCTAAAGTTTGCTGCCTTGTCTTGGGCGTCGCGAGCTGAAGTGTGCCAATTTTTTTATATCAAGGGTGATCGATGCCAGCCCGACCCGACCTCGCCTGGAGGGGCGCCTCCCCTGCTGACCGAGCTTCCCCTGATTGGTGCTTCACCCAGCTGGACGCCAAGGTGGGGCTCAACTGTGCGACCGCAATGCCCGGGCAGGAGACAGCAGTTGGACTTGGCTGCAACCACTGAGCCTTTCCTGCATCTTCAACTCCAGGTCCCTCTTCAGGAACACGCCCCTCGGACCCGGCCCCATCGATCCCGCTAGCTATTCTATCACGAGATACGAAACCCACGCGCGCACTACTGGCGAGACAGCTGCCCGACCACCCCTCCGGCCCATCCACCGCCCGCCTCGGCTCCCCGTTCGCGACCCGACCCGCGAGAGCGAGACGTCATCTGCCGCGCGCCATCAATTCCACGACGACGACATCTGCTCGACATCCCCCCTCTCGTGGATCCCGCGTTGCGGGTAGACGGGCGCAGCTCACAACTCTCCATGTAATGACTCCCGATACGACCCGGTCGGTTGACCACAGCCATGCCCGCCACGGGAGCAGTGACTTGGACGTCCTGGTCGGCCTCTGGGAGGAGGCGCGCTTCCCCAGACTGCCATGCGATGCGCCCAACGAGCTGAGAGACTTGGCCGAGGACGTCGACAACCCAAAGAGGGTACATGTCGTACACAAAGCCAGTCGCCGTCACAACTTTCAGTCGATCGTGCAAAAGTAGGTGCCTACCATCGCTCTCCCCGTCTCCCTGTCTCCCTGTCACGACTAAACATAGCCAAGATACATCATCCAGCTCCGCGATGGCTGTGACGATGAGTCCTGCGCCAAGCCCACGTGCTTCACCTTTCGCAAGCAGAACATCGGCCGCGCCCCCATTCGGAGGTACAATACGACCAGCGCAAGAACCCTTGCCATTTACCTGGCGACGCAAGACAACCCCGAACATGGCCTCTGCTCAGCCCCCCGCCCCCCAAAGGTACCACCCGCCACTACGAACTCCCTTTTGTTCCTCGCCAGCCCCCGTGACACTCGGACTTCGTCGGGGCTCTCCAAGGGACCCAGCCGGGGCAGTGGGCATAAGAGGAACGGCAGCGCGCTAGAGGCAATCCCCATAAAACCTCGCAGCGGGGGAGACGCCCCGGACAAGAAAAACGCGTCGGGCGGGACAGCGAAGCCCACGGGCGCCTCGGAAAACACACAAGAACCAAGGGAGTCCCGCGATCCCGGATTTGTGGTCGTCGAGAAGCCAGTGAGCACCGACTACCGCTCATTCGCGGCGAATGTCTTTGGGACAGTCGCTTTCAAGATGATGGAATGGTTGACGCCGGCTGCCATCGAAGAAATGTCCAGGAAGGCAAGCCTTGTCAAGAAGGAATCGGGAGCGTCGGATATCCGTGTTGGAGGGAGGACCGCTCAGGAGAGTCGCGGTGGACCGCGTCCGGAAAGTGATGGGACGACCGCTGGGAAGAAACCCTCCCGAGAGAAGCCCTCTGTGCCCGCCCCCACCCCGACTGACTTGCCAAAGAGCCGGGACCAGACCGACCAAGGCGCAAGCGACAATGGTGAAAAGTCGGCCAAGTCGGTCAGCACGCCCAAGGACGACCGGCAACCAGCATCATTACCACCGCCAGCCCCTCAAAGACGAAACTCCAACGCCAAGGTCCGGACATCATCTGGGCCGAGGACAAAACGGCAACTCTCTGTGGATTCTTTTGCTCCCGACCCGTCGGCCGACGACCCATTCACCGGACTGCTTCGTTCCCCTCGCGCTAATGGCGGCTCTACAGACAAGATCTCGCGAGGCATCAAGACTCCAAGCTCAGCCCTGTCCCGCCCCATATCGCAAATATCGTCTGCTCTGGACGGCGTGCCGCTCGAGACGATGCCGCCGCCAAAGTCCCTGGATACGAAGCCCAAGCTCGGTCGGTCGCAGCTGGACGGAGCCAAGGGCTCCGAGTCCGCTAGCCCCAAAGACGCTGTTGGATCAGGCGCTTCGTCAGATCGGTCATGTAGTAACAGCTCAACCCACGCAGCCGATGACGATTCCGAGTTGGGCGAAGATGATATCTACCCCCAGACCCTGTCCCGACTTGACCCGGACGTCGTGGACTTCATGTGCAACACCATTCAGCAGGACGGGACCGCTGAGCGACACTTGCTAGAGCCGCAAACCGTCACTAGGTTCCACAACAAGGACCGCCAAAAGCGAACGCTTAGGCGGAAAACGCGCACGGAAACTGCCAAGATGCCCAACCTCAAGCTCGAATGGAAGATGTTTGTCGACCAAACCTTGTTCTACGTCCTGAGCGATCCCCGCCTGGCTCTCGAGTCGTTTACCTCTCAGGGGCTTTTCTATGACTCCCATACGCTCTGGTACTGCATGTTGAGGATGACCAGAATAGCCCCGAGCCTGGTTTTTGACGCATTGTGGATGGCGGCGGGAAGCCTGTTTGCGCCTCCCAAGTCTCTCCGGTCCTCGAGCATGCCAAAGTCCAAGCTCTTTTCTCGGCACGAGGAGTCTCTCTCCGACAAGGAAGCCGGTCGACTCATCTCCATCTGCCTGCATGCCCTTGTGGCGGCTGCACCCCTCGTAGATGATCCGCGCCAGCTGTACGACATGTCGAGAATCAGGTCGCATGGGCTAATCCTGGCCGGGAGCGGGGCAGTGGCTCAGCAACCAAGCGAGCTGTGCCTTCAGTACGAAGACGCCTTCGCTGACGACATGGCTCTTCGGCTGGCCAGGCGTGTTTTTGCGGCTCTTTCGGCGCGGAACTTGTTTGATAGGTTGATCGATGTCAACTCGTCCGACGGCGAGCCTACATCGGAGCGTTCCGGTGAGCAGGCGCGGCACGTTCTCGCCCCCTTGTTTTCGCAACTGGACTTCTTCAGCGCCGAGTCGGCGTACAAGCTCGAGTTTTCGGTCAAGGAGCGCGGCCTGCACGAGAGGCGCATCCCGATCCTGCTGCTCGACTGGGCGAGGACAGTGATGATCCAGGATTGGAATGGGACCCCGGAGATTCTCGCAGAGGGCGCCTTTGGGGGTGCCCTGGCTCTGATCGATGCCATGTGTGAGTGCCTTCCAAAATCGTCTTTTCTGTTCGAGGCTGACAAGAGTGTGGAAACAGACGAGAAGCGCCACGAGCTTCTTCTCGGCGATGTGCAGTTCCGGTCCGAGTATTTCGCCGACCGTCTCGACATGGTACAGGTGCCGATTGCATGGCTCACGCACACATCCACGTGGCGGAACTTGCACCTGCTGGACTTTCCCTACCTATTCAGCCCATCCACCATCGTGTCGTACTTTCGCGCCATCAACTTTTCCCGGATGAGTCGAGCCTACGAAGAAGCCTCCTCTTACCAAGAGAAGATTGAAGTCATCTCGCACCGTTTCAACTTTCGGACTCACCATAGAGAGGTCCTCGCCGAGCGTCTTCCGGCAGCGACGTCCAAGTACCTCATTCTAGATATCAGGCGGGAAGAAGTACTGCAAGACGCCTTCGACCAACTCTGGCGGCGGGAAGAGAGGGAGTTGACAAAGCCGTTCAAGGTGCACCTGGGAGGGAGCCTGGGGGAAAACGGCTCCGACTTGGGCGGAGTGTCGCAAGAGTTCTTCAGGATTGCCATTGCCCAGGCCCTGAACCCCGACTTTGGAGCCTTTGCCGTCGACGAACGCACTCGCATGACTTGGTTTGTGCCCGGGTCGGTGGAGCCAGAGTGGAAGTTTGAGCTCGTGGGCCTGCTCGTGTCGCTCGCCCTCTACAACGGGCTCACGCTTCCCGTCACCTTCCCGCGGGCGCTCTACCGCAAGCTCCTCGGCGAGCCCGTCTGCAACCTGCACCACATCGAAGACGGCTGGGGGCCCCTCGCCGCCGGCCTCACGACGCTCCTCGAGTGGGACGAGAAGGACGGTCTTGTCGAGGACGTGTTTGCGCGCACCTATGAGTTCTCGGCCGAGGTCTACGGGCAGCACGTTACGCGCGAGATGAGGCCCCCGCCGCTCGATGACTGGCCGCAGTTCCCCGACATCTCGTGGGCCTCGACCAGCAACCCGGCACCGCACGAGGGCAACCCCGGCGGCGACGACGAGGCGCCGATGGTGACCAACGCCAACCGCCACGCCTACGTCGCCGACTACGTCACGTGGCTGACGGACGTCTCGGTGCGGCGGCAGTACCAGGCGTTTGAGCGCGGCTTCCTCCGGTGCCTGCACTCCAAGAGCCTGTGGCTGCTGACGCCGGCGATACTGCAGTCCATGGTGGAGGGCGTGCAAGAGATTGACCTGGGCGAGCTCCAGCGGTACACGCGGTACGAAGGCTGGGACGCGAGCCACCGTTCGGTCAAGGACTTTTGGAGCATCGTCATGGGCTACGACGACGAGCAGAAGCGCAAGCTGCTCGAGTTCGTCACGGCCAGCGACCGCGTGCCGGTGGGCGGCGCCAAGAACATTATGTTTGTCCTGCAGCGTCACGGCGAAGAGAGTGAACCGAATGCGCGCCTGCCAACGTCTTATACGTGCTTTGGCACGCTGCTGCTGCCGGAGTACAAGAGCAGGGAGATGATGAGGGAGAAGCTGGCCATGGCGCTTGAGAATTCGCAGGGGTTTGGGTTTGCGTAATAAGCCAAGGGCAGGGTCGGAGGGGGGTTAGAAGCGAAGCACTTTTTTCTTTTTTGCTCTTGAGCGTAAAGTTTCCTTCTTTAGTAGCCTTGCTCGTTTACGGATAAATACGGTACCTACCTAGCGTTGGGCTGCATGAGAAGATGGGAAGGGGAGGGAATGGAGTCAAGGGATTTTTTCGTTTCCCTACTGGATGGCTTGATGCTGGGTGACGAAGATGCTCTCGGACGTCGAATTGTGATGCCAAACCTGCTCTATCACACCCGAAATACCGCTGATGCCGACCAAGCCCAGCCCTTGAGCTTTCAACATGCCGTCCTTCGTCTCCCTACTTACCCATTGCGACGGAACATGGACAAGGTAATGCACAGTGCCAGGACATAAACCGACGAAGAAAATGCTAAGAATTCCATAGCAGTTGAATTGGGTTTCGCAATGCGGTCGGTTCGGTCGGTTTTGGTCGGATTCGTCGGGTTCATCGGATTCCTCCTGATCCCGACTGGTTGGACCCCCCTTTTTCGGGGGCGCTGCTGGCCAATGGGGTGCCGTGAAGCTCCAAGAACAAACAACACCCACACAACCACTCACTCTACAGCGCCGGAGATGTGGCGATCGGGTGACCAGGAGTTCCCATTCTAATACAATTTTACTTGGGCGGCAAGGGGGACTGGCTTTTGCGTTTGAGACTCGATGGGCTAACTTGGGAGGTACCCTCACATACCCAGACGAGTGTTTGACTTCCCGGAGGGACTGGAGGTTTGCATGATGAGTTGGAGGAGTGAGTGAGTAGTCTTGGTTGGTTGCCAACTGTACGCATTGATATCTCATAATGGCACCCACTCCGTAAAAGAAGGCATCTAATCTGCATGGTCCTACAACCCAGGCCCCTCCCTCCCTTGTTGGCACACACACATCCAATCACTCCCCTCCCCAACACCTAGTCAGTCGCACCATGCCAGGCAAGACTCTTCTCGAATACCACCAGAATACCACGCCGGGATGGAACTAGCAAAGCCACAAAAAGCATTGCGTGGCCTCCCCCTCCCTCCCCTCCCTCCCCGTCCCTGAAACCCCAGCCAGGCACGAATCCGACCAACTACCCGACCCGGCCCCGTACACGCACGGCATGTCCAAGATGAATGCCCAACTAGGAGGGTGGGGGGGCGGCTCTGCTCCCGGGGGCGGGACGAACCCGACGACAGACAGCGCGTACCAAGCTCGGAATCGATCCGACGGAGCGTCGTCGTCGTCGTCGTCGTTGCCGTTGGTTCCTCCGCGTCTGACGCCCGCGCGACGGAACTAGGTAATCTTTGCTCTTTGGGGGGGGGGGAGGGGGGGGTGGTCATGCCACTCTGCATCAGTATATAACCGTCACGGACATCACACAGAGGGTCGTGGTGATGTTCATCTTCTTCCTTCTCTTGAGCAGCACTAGACCAGATTTCAGAGCACAGAGCATTGCCGGTTCGACAACCACCAACGTTTCTGTTTCTATCCGGCTTTCTGTTTCCATCCGGCAATAAGACCCCGACCGCCATCTGATACCCCAGCACCCGTACCCAAAATGGCCGACGAAGCCGACGTGGTGTGGATGTACACGCCCTCCTTTGCCCTCGCCATCTTCGCCAGCATTCTCTATGGCCTCATCTTCCTCTATACTTTTTACCTGACCGTCATCAAGTACCGCGCGTGGTTCTTCCTCTGCGTGCTCGTCGGCGCAGGCGTCGAGGTGGTCGGTTACGCGCTGCGTTGCTACTCGATCAAGGCGCCGACCGAAGTGGTATTACATCCCCCTCCGCCCCGCCCCCCTTACCCCCAAGCCAGACGCTGATTCCTACAGGGCCCCTTCGCAGCGACCCTCTCCCTCGTCGTCCTCGCACCCGTCCTCATTGCCGCAGGCAACTACCTCCTCATCGGCCGGCTCATCCGCGCCGTGCTCCCGCCGTCGACGGGGCACCGCGTGTTCGGCGTGCCGGCGCGGCTGCTCACGCGCGTCTTTGTGTCGAGCGACGTGCTCACCTTCTTCGTGCAGGCGGCCGGATCGAGCGTGGCGTCGTCGGTCGAGTGGGTGGGCCCGACGGCCAACGTGGGCGTCAAGATCCTGATTGGCGGGCTGGCGCTGCAGGCCGTCATGTTCCTGTTCTTCCTGGCCATCTTTTCGCGCTTCGTCTACCTCGCCAAGCGCAAGGGGCTGGTGGTCGGGGATGCGCCGCGGGGGTGGGAGAAGGTGGTGGTGGCCGTGTATGTGTCGTCGGCCATGATTCTGGTACGTTGTCTGTTGGTGGCGCGGGGGCTTGGACGGTGTGAGACTGACGGGGTTGGTGGCAGGTTCGTTGCATATACCGCGTCGGCGAGTTCGCCGAGGGCATCGAGGGGTATGCGTTTCGGCATGAGTGGATGTTTTGGGTGTTTGAGTCGCTGCCCATGCTCGTGGCCATTGGAGTCTTTGCCGTCTATCATCCCAGCAAGTATCTCGGCCGCGATGGTGGAAAGTCGAGTATCCGGGCCAAGGGGATGGAGGGTGGCGACTCGGAGGAGACGGCGGCGGCCGAGTTGCGGCCTCAACATCGCCGGGACCGGCCCAGTAACTGAAGAATCATGCATCGAGGCGTCCGATCTGGAGGGAACGTTGGTAGATGGAGGTTGGAGGGGGGCGCCCAAAGAATGTCGATGGGTCGGGGCGTATGTTGGATAGATGGTAGGAGGAGGTCAGTCCGGTCATCATAATTGTAGCATACTTGAGCGGCCACTCGACGTGGGTGTGGTACTCCTCGGGCAGATCGTTGAGGAATCCATCGAGCCACGCGAGAGCAGCTCGTCTCCGAAACCCGAATCGCTCTCCCACCTGACCGATCATGGCCAGCTCGCCAATGGCAAACTCGACGAGGATGAAGTGAATGAGAATGATCTGGCCTGCGTAGTTGGTGGGGTTGGTAAAGTGAGCAAAATCTTCCTGGCTCGCGGCGTTGATCATGTCATATTGCATGGAGAAGCCGGTAAAAGCTGTCAAGAAGCTGTCAGTTCTGTGAGACTGAAGGAGGGGGAAAAGGGCCACCTGCTGTCGACGGCCGAGACTTTGACCATTTTGGCTACCCGTTCGGTTGCAACGAGAAATTCTGCTTCCAGCTGGCTCGTGCAGAGTGGCGCAAGCCTCCCGAGGGAGACCAAGAATTCGTCAAAGAGGGCTTCCTGGTCCGGCTCTAGGGCAACGCCATGATCGGCAACGAAGCGTTTGACACTTTGCGTGTATCCCTCCGAGGTGAACTCGCGGAAGAGGGACTGCTCGTAGTGCAGGGTTCCGGTTGCGGCGACGACGTGGCATCCCCTCACCATGGACAGAAACTCGTTCATGCCCTCGGGCATGCAAGACGACTGGAAGGTGAGAGCCATGATGGTGCCAAACCGGGCATCTCCTTCGGCCATCGAGGTGCAGGGGTTATTGAGAGACTCGTTCAGCAACTGGATGGCCTTGACTCGGTGGGCCAGGGCATGCTCTGCAGAGTCGGCAGTGTACAGGTTGAGGTGAGAAGCCGCCAAGCCGAGCATGGCGTGGACCAAGTAGTCATACTTGTAACTGGATTAGACAAGCTCAGGGGCCGTGGCCAGCATGGAAAGGGTCACAAACTTGATGAGAAAGGGCGGCAACGGCTTGCCATACGGCTTCGCCCCCCATGGGCAGAGGGGGAAAGGCTGTCACTAGAAAGTGATGGAAGTAGCGGAGATCGGCCATGGAAAACGAGGCCGGAGCGGTGCGGGGGGCCGTGGCCGGCGAAGGGCTTGCCGTCAACGCCAGCTGTGTGCCGGCAGGGCTGTAGACGCAGCTCAGTCCGAGCCGTCTGCAGTTGGTGCACTCGGGCAAGTTCTCCTGGCACTTGACCTTTCGCCGTTTGCAAGCGTGACATCCTCGCCGGGATTTGGTGTGGCCCTTCTTGGGGATGGGCTTCCGGCGGGCCCGGTTCGCACTCGCAGGTCCGGCGTCAGGCCGGGCCGGTGACGCCCCGACGTCAACGGGCGCAGGGCTGATGGAGGCCGAGGCCGAGGCCGAGGCAGAGCCGCTGGGGGGCTCGGTCAATTCGACACTGTCGTCGTCTTCGAACATGGCTGCCGGCGGGGATGCTGCTGTCCTCACGTGGCCTCTATGGGGTCATCTGGCGATATCGCCGAGGGGCAGCGTGGCAGTTGGGGTTGTTTTATCGGTCTCGGGCTCGAAGCTGACGACGTCGAGGCTGGTGTCCGTGCCGGACTCCGGACGCGGCAGCAAAGGCGCGGGACGGTCATGGTTCGGGCGGATGTTGGGCCGATGGGTTGCCTCCAGTCGGCTCTCCAATCATGGCGCAAAGATACAATCAGGTCTCATGCGTTCCGAGTGGCATCGATTGCGCGTCCCCCACGGCCGGTCCCTCCGGTGACGCGAGGCGGGCTCATGAAAATGGTGTTGCCCGCATCTTGTCGAAGATGCGGTAGAAATGTCGTGGAAGAATTTACTCAAGACAGAGACATCTGGTGAACTGGCCGAATGTGAGCACTCGCCGAGTTCATAAGGCACGACGTTGCTTTTAGGTTTAGGTCCCATGTTAGACAGTCCCTTTAGCGTTGAGACGCTCGGTGTAAGATCCCAATTCCGTCAAGGATGGATGCTGCCGGGGATGGAAACGACGGAAAGGTCCAAGAGAAGGGCCTCGAACGAGCCCTGGAGATCACCTTTAGTGGGCGGAGATTTCCCCGCACAAGAGGGATCCAGTGAGACTGCGGGGAGAGCTGAGCTGCTGCAGCCCTTTGGGGCTCACAGGCTCACAGGCTCACAGGCTGCCGAGGTACGGAAGGTCTCATGTCTTGGCGCCAGTAGCCAACATTGGAACAGTCCCATCCTTGGTCCCCTCGGCCCATGGAAAGTTTAGATGCTTTCTTGCTACACCGGACGACGTCACGACGATACGATTTCGCCTTGACCTGTTTCTCGGCTTCTTTTTCTGATCGCGTCGCTTAGCGAAACAGCATTGCTTGCTTCGTTGCTTCACATCGCATACCTGCTCCTGCTTGCTCCCCGTCATTGCTTGTTGCGGCGCATTGGCCTAGGTGACTTCTTCCCCAACCTCGGAGACCGTCTTCATTTCTCTTCCCTCGGCTCAAGCCACGACAGGCGTCAGTCAAAGAGGGTACCACACCCGTGATCCTCGGCTCAGACAAGCTCCCATCACGTCTTCGACTGAGCCGCGCCCGGGGCCCTCCATCAAGACCGCCGAGTCCCAAGACTTCGCACAGACGATCGCCTCCCCAACCCCTCTCGCGCTCCCTTTCGCGCTCCCTCTCGGCCTCCCTCTCGGTCTTCCTCAACTCGCCTTCTCGACTCCTCCTCACCCGCGACAACCCTCCGTCGACCGCCCGCCGCCCACCCTTGCGATGGCGCCCAATCTCATGTCCGGCCCCGTGCCCCTTCACTTTGTACACAAACCGCCATTCAGCATCGAGGTCCCCGGCTGCGAGCCCGTCCCCGGAGAGACCATTCCTCGCCGCCATCCAAAGGCAATCGCTGGTCTGCTCGAGCGGCCCGCTCCCGAGGTCGGCACTGTGTACGACCTCATCAAGCGGACCGCCGAGCACCACGGCTCCTCGCCCGGCATCGGCAGCCGCAAGCTGATCAAGACGCACAAGGAGATCACCCACGTCCCAAAGACGGTCGATGGCAAGGTCGTCCAGACCGAAAAGGAATGGACTTTCTTTGAGCTGTCTCCCTACAGCTTTCTGACGTACCAAGACCACTTCCACCTTATCCTGCAGCTCGGCGCCGGCCTGCGCAAGCTCGGTCTGAACCCCGGCGACAAGCTTCACATCTTTGCCGCCACGAGGTAACCTAGCCGTCCCCCGTCAATCCATCGCTCAGAGACGCGGCTAACCTTCGGAAGCCCGCAATGGCTGGCCATGTCGCATGCCTGCTCCTCGCAGTCCCTCACTCTCGTCACCGCATACGATACCCTCGGCGAGAGCGGCGTCCAGCATTCCCTCGTTCAGAGCGAGCCGAATGCCATCATGGTGGATCCCCACCTCCTCAAGACGATTTCCGGTCCCCTCCGGAAAGCCCCGTCGGTCAAGACGCTGATCTACAACAACTCGAGCCACGTGGAGGTGCCCGAGGGCGAGATTGAAGCCTTCAAAGCCGACCACCCAGAACTCACCGTCCTGTCCTTCGACGAGCTGAACGCCCTTGGCAAGGCGAACCCCACGCCCCCTGTGCCGCCCCAGCCGGAGGACCTATACTGCATCATGTACACGTCTGGGAGTACCGGGGTTCCCAAGGGCGTGCTTGTGACGCACGAGAACTTCATCGCTGCTGTGACAGGCATCTACCACCACGTCGATGAGGTTGTCAGCCCCAAGGAGTATGTGTTGGCCTATTTGCCTCTGGCCCACATCTTTGAACTTGTCGTCGAGAACACTGCCATTTTCGTCGGTGCCACCCTAGGCTATGGCAACCCCCGTACTCTATCCGACATCAATATGCGCAACTCCCCTGGCGACATTCGCGCCTTCGGGCCTAGTCTCCTCATCGGTGTGCCGCAGGTCTGGGAGACCATCCGCAAGGGCGTCGAGGCCAAGGTGAACGAGGCCGGCGCCATCTCGCGCACCCTCTTCTGGGGCGCATTCTACGCAAAGTCGTTTATTGTCCGCCACGGGCTGCCTGGCGACTGGATCTTTGACAAGATCGTCTTTGGCAAGGTGCGCACGCAGACTGGAGGCCGGCTCCGGTTCCTCGTGAATGGCGCCAGCGGCATCTCCAAGACAACCCTTCATTTCATGTCCATGGTCGTCGCGCCCATGCTGAGCGGCTACGGTCTGACCGAGACGGGCGGCAACGGCATTCTCGGCTGCCCTCTGCAGTGGACCACGGAAGCCATCGGGCCCATGCAGGCCGCCATCGAGCTCAAGCTTGTCTCGGCCCCAGAGCTAGGCTACTTTACCGATGCGACGCCGCCCCAGGGTGAGATCCTCCTGCGCGGCAAGCCCGTGTTCAAGGAATACTACAAGGACCCCGAGGAGACGGCCAAGGCGTTGACGCCCGACGGCTGGTTCCGCACCGGCGACGTTGGCGAGATTGACGCCAACGGCCACGTCAAGGTCATTGACCGCCTCAAGAACCTCGTCAAGCTCCAGGGCGGCGAGTACATTGCCCTCGAGAAGCTCGAGGCCGTCTACCGCGGCTCCTCGTACGTGCTCAACCTCATGGTGCACGGCAGCGACGAATATCACCGCCCCATCGCCCTCATTGTCCCCAACGAGAAGCCCCTAGCCGCCAAGGCCGCCGAGCTCGGCGTCGACGACGACAAGATGTACCGGCACCCGGCGGTCCGCGACGCGGTTCTCAAGGATCTTGTCCGCGTCGGCAAGGCGTCGGGCCTGACGTCGCTGGAGACGGTCGTAGCCGTGGTGATTTTGGACCAGGAGTGGACGCCGCAGAGTGTAAGTGCCCCCCTTTTTTCTGCCCTTTCCGAGCGGCATGCTGACGAGACTTAACAACAGGGCCTGGTGACGGCCACCCAAAAGCTCAATCGCAAGCAGATTCGAGACCTCAACAAAGAGGCCATCGCCAACTGCATCAATGAGCTGAAGAAGTAAGAATATCGGGCCTCAACATGGAGTTCCTTGAGAAAGACTTACCTCCTGCTTGGCTCCCGGGATTTCATCTTCCTCCCGGCACAAGAGCGGTTTGTATTCTTGGCATTGATACTCTTTTGCTCTTTTGCTCGTACGCTAAAGGGGTTATACTTTGTAATGACGGTGCGGCGTGTTTTGGTTCTGTGTCCTTGACGGTTACCGATATCTGGGGGGGAAGCATGCAATGAATAACGGCAAGCAGGTAGCATTTGCCATGGAGTCGAGCGTGGTTATACGAAATGTTGATGACAGAGATATACCCATCCCGTTTGGTGTACAAACGTAGTTAGGTCGTCTACATGACGTATATCATACTACATGTCCCAAGCTACGCACACGCCAAGAGGTTCCCTGACCATAGAGGCTGTGTTTGTCCCTTGTGCCGCCCCTTCTTCATGAAAATACAGGGGGGAGGAGAGAGAGAACGGATGGAAAATGTATGCCGCCCCGACATCGACATCACTGGACGCAAAGGCACCACGATAGATCAACATGCTGTAGATTGATACCTGGAAATATATAGTCCTCTCCGTCGCTGTCTTCCACCCTGCTACTCCGTCCCGCTGGCCCCTGAACCGTGCCGCACATGCAACCCCAACCCAATGGTGTAATATCGCTGATTAAGAAGAACAATTACGCACCCATGTACCTAGGCACTTGTCGATATCTCGTCACATCACCCCCCGTAGAATATTCCCTCCCCCTGGTATCCAACCCCCATCCACCTTCTGTCCCATCACGTCCCCTGCCGCCGATAGTACACCATGTACGCCGACGCGGCCTTGCTCCGGTACATGGCCTCCTTGCCGTCGCCGGGGGCGCCGCTCCCGATCTTGACGCGCTCGACCCACTCGTCGTCGCACTTCCACCAGTCGCTCGGGTCCCTGGACTGCTCGTCCTGCACGTAGCTGATGTAGTGGCCGCCCGTGATGTCGGCGCCGAGGTGGACCGTGACGGCGTAGCAGTCGTAGAGCATGCGGCCGGCGTAGTGGCGGTCGGGCGTGGCCTTGCCGACGGGGTCGGGCTCGGCCATGTACGACGTCAGGTCGAGGTTGCGGATGGGGAAGCGGACCTTGTTGGTTAGCTTGGGGCTCGTGGCGTCCTGGAAGCGGCCGAGGCAGAAGGCGAGGCGGTCCGGGAGGCGCGCGAAGTGGTTCTCGTGCTGGCGCTTCTTGGTCTTGCACCGCTCGCAGGTCGACCCGTCGATGGTCTCGGGGGCATGGGCGGCGTCGAGGAGGTCGACGAGCTCGATGGGGTTCCTGTCCTTGAGGCCTCCGACGGGGAGGAGGCACATGTCCGAGGGCTGGAAGGTGCGCTGCTCCAGTCGACACTTTGGGTTGACGCATCGGATGATGAAGACGTCGAGGCCGCGGAAGTAACGGTCGATGATCGAGTCGCTGTGTAGGCGGTAGGTGTTCCAGGCGTCCATGGCGTTCTGGACGACGGTGCCGTCCGCGGAACTATAATGCCTGACACCTTTGGGAGGCAGGATATCGCGGCGCATATTAGTCTCGTCGTGGAGATTCGCCAGGATGAACGAGTAGAACTCTTGGGCGTCTTGCTGTGCGGGCCCGCCAAACACGTTGCACAGCGGCCTCTCCCTGCCGTCTCCTTCTACCGAGTGGA
The DNA here is from genome assembly GCA_030549215.1 of Schizothecium vesticola. Taxonomy (NCBI): domain Eukaryota; kingdom Fungi; phylum Ascomycota; class Sordariomycetes; order Sordariales; family Schizotheciaceae; genus Schizothecium; species Schizothecium vesticola. Next base: position 1,853,842 of record JAUKUD010000005.1, on the reverse strand, counting down.
TGCGGGAGATGTAGTCCTGGCCGACGGGTTAGCACAGCTTCGTGACAGGGAGCGCGACGACCTACCATCAAGATTTGTGTTGACATGCAGGGAACCTCGCCGCTGTCGAGGTGGAGGAAAATGTTGGCCAGTGCCTTGACCAAAAGCTGGGGATTGGCCATGGTCTCGCCGGGCTTTACAGGCGGATTCCGGTACTTGGTCAGCCACATACCAGACCAAAGCTCGCGGGCGAAGCCGGGCGTGGCAAACATGGCTTGAAGAGAGCTGTTGGCGAAACAGTGGACACCCGGGTTCTTGAAGCCTGTCCGGTATCGCCTGATCCGTTCGATCCCTTGGTTGAGAGATAACCTCATCGCCTGCGCGCCCGACGGGCTACCGGTCTCGGCCAGGCCGCTGTAGCTCCTGCGCGGGAGAGTCGGGGCTGGACGGGCTGGCGGAGCGGGAGGAGTGGAATAAGTCACATCCTCGTGTGACATGCGAGGCTGAAAGGGGCTCTGGCGAGCCTCCACGGGAGAATAAGAGGGAGGTTGCACCATGGATTCTTGAATGGGGCCAATGGGCACCATGCGGCGGAGGAAGTCCTCCTTTGTTCTGACAGGGACCATGTCCGAGAGAGTTTCTTCCCACCTCCGGGCCTCGGCGGCGTCTTGGATCGGACGGGAGACATAGGTCTGGCGGCGGTTGAGAAAGGACCGAGCCATGGGCGTGGTAGTCGACTTGGACGCCGATGTGGAAGATATCTGCAGGCCCGAGACGCCGACAATGCCCGTCCAGGCATCGAGACCACCCTCGAGTAGCTTGGGAATCATCCGCTTGGAGGGCAGGCCGGGGAAATCATAGTGAATCAGGGCGTTGTAGAGGCCCGAGATGGCTTTTTGCTCGGGCGATTCCATCTTGCCCGTGATCCGCAGAGAGTCCTGATCGTAAAAGACCACCAGGTCGAACTCATGCCTCTTCTCAAAGAGAAGCTGCTCATCCACCGAGGCCAGCACCATGCTGTCGGCAATCTCATTGGCGGATATGTCGCTCCTTATCAGAACCTCGGGATCAAGACATATCGTGGCCTGTGACATGATGTGCCCCTCGTCAAACAGCTCGCGATTCCTGATGTCAATCAGGAGAATCGAGACGTTCTTGGCCCCCATGCCCATATAGCGAACTAGATCCTCGGCGGAGATGGTCTCGCCCTCGGGGATGGTGGCTTTCGCCCTCTTCGCAGGGGTAGCTGGTGGGGCCTTAAAAGACTGGGCGGGCACAAAGTACTCATCGGCGGCCGCGGCCGGGACGGGCTTGGCCGTCGGGACGACGCTTGCCGAGTTCGTCCTCGTAAACATGGCCCGCGGGGCACTAGAGGGGAGCTCTGCAGCTTCTGTGGAGACGGTTCCCCGGGCCGGGTTGTATATGGCGTCGGGAAGCCTGGGGAGGCCGGCGGGCACGCGGGATGGGGGCGGTGGAGGCGCTCGCCGGGGTGCTTGGCCCGGCTGCGAAGCAGGGGCATTCGAGGGCGCGATGGGTTGCGTGCGTATCCGGGAATCCTGGCCATTTTGAGCGCTTGACGCATTCGTCCGCAGCCGAGCGAAGCGTTGGGCCAGATCCTCGTTCCCCGTCACGGCGCTGCCATGGAGGGATTGGGGCTTGGGCTGGACAGCGGGCTTCGACTTTGGCGAAGGGGGAGCTGGACGGGCGAGGCCGCCATTCTGTCTAGGTGGTGCTGCACCATTCACGCTTGTGTGGGCTCCTGGTAGACTGTGCCCTTGCATGGTTTCCTGCGTCTCGCGCGCGCCCGTCGGCTCGCCTCCCAGGATCGGCCGGCGCACTGTGGGCTGGACGTGGCTGATGGCGTTGTCGGCCTTGATGTCGGCCTTGATCCTCTCGAACACACCGCTGAGCGCGTGGATACGGCGCAAGAGATTCTGGTAGCGTGCAAGCCCGCCCTTGCTGTCCGCCTGCAGCGACACCCAGCCCTTGTTCTTCTTGATGTAGTCGAGGACAAGGATGTTGGTCCGGATGTAGTCCTTCAGGGCGAGGTCCGGGCGACCAAAGGTATTGGCGGATTCGGCCTGGCGCAGGTAGGTTTCGGCGGTCAGGAGCATCTTGTCGACGGGGGCGTTGATGTCGACGTCGACGTCGACCGAGACAATGTCGTCGATGTGTGGGTAGGGCGGCTTGCCTGGGCGGGCGCCGCCGGGGTTGGCCTTGGGGACCGAGGGAAATCCATTCTGACTACCGATGGAGCCGACAGAGTGCGTCGGCCCATGCTTTGGAAAGGGCGTCGGGCCAGCCATAGCGATGATATGGGGGTGCCCTGGTGTGAAGCGCGGACTAGTGCTCGATCATCTCTCGGAGGCAGCGTCGGGTCTGTCGGGGCGGTAGCGCGCGGCGCAGCGTGGAATAGCCGTGTGCAGTGCGAATGACCGAAGGCAGTCTCTGGATATCAGGAACAAGACGTCGAGGAGGCTTTCGGAGGTCGACCAAGAGACGACGAGGGGGGCGAGAGGGCCCAGCAGCGGTGCAACAGGCCCTCGCGGCGGTAATTAAGTTGTCGCGAGGTTCGTTGTCATGGAGTCGGTGCGGAAGGCATTCTTTGTACGGGGGGGGGGGTGGGAGTCGGGGCTCGTCCTTTGTGTGGTGTGTGGCGGGCCTGATTTTCTATGTTCGTGGCGAGGTGGTGATGGACCGGATGCGGCTCTCACTTTCACAAGCCGGGCCTTGCAAAGAGGCGGCGTTGTTTGGCGGCGCAATCGCAGCGACAACGGGCGTCCATGACCGATTTCGACTTGCCCCACCACCGAGTGACATTGGCCGGGTATGATCCTTCTTCAAGATTCGGGCAGCTCGACCTCACAATGCGCCATTCCATTGTTCGCAGATTGCCGAGAAGAAGAAAAGAATACTCAGAATACCTGCTACTGAACTGGACATTTGAAGCCCCTGGGGATAGGTGGGGAGGAAGTGTCCATCGTTGTGCAGTCGATGTTGAATCTGGAATTCCACCTTGAGCAGATGACATTCTTTCAAGTCTCTTGTCCCTGCATGACCTCAAATTGTACCGGCCGACCTCTCCAGCGCCGTGGCCCTATCGCAGAGCGACGCTCGGGCCTATTGTCTGGTTCGCTGCCAAGCGGCCCGTGACGGCGCGACTGGGGCGACATGGAGCCTGGCTCGGCTGGGTCCTGAAGCTCCCAGAGCACTGTCTCGCCTCACTGTCACAGTGGCTGAGAGGCTCATACGTAACCATCGGCAGGCAGACAGCAACTCCCTTCAACAAAAACACAAACCACGGGCAGCTCTCGACACACCCGTCTCTCCATCACGACGCCCTTGACCACGCCCCCATCTGACAGGACAAGCATCGCCGTTGTCCCCCTCCTCCCTCCCAAGACTTATCGAGGAGCTCGTTGATGACGCCGTCGCCCTCTCCCTCGACCTATCAGTAAGCCCGCCTCTTCGGGGCTCCCACGGCTCGACACCACGACCTCGGGCGTTTGTCGCATCGCCGCGTCACCACCCTCGCACACCACGCAACCCTTCCCAGCGCCTCCATTCATCTCAAAATGATGAGCTGGTGGTCGTCCGGGGCCAACACGGCCCTCGATGATCAGATCGAGAAGGCGACAAGTAGCAGTCTGTACGTGTCCCGCCTCCCCCTGCCCCGCAGCATTCTTTGCTCGACATGGCCGTGGTCCTGACCCTCTGTTCCCACAGCGAGGATATCGCCCTCAACCTCGAAATCTCCGATGTCATCCGATCCAAGACGGTGCCGCCCAAGGAGGCGATGCGCTCGCTGAAGAAGCGCATCAACCACAAGAACCCAAACACACAGCTCAGCGCCCTCAGCGTAGGCCCGCCCTTCCGCCCCCACCCCCGCCCCTGCAACCGAGACAGCACGACTGACAAACGCAGCTCACGGACACCTGTGTGAAGAATGGGGGGTCTCACTTCCTGGCCGAGATCGCTTCCCGCGAATTCATGGAGAGCATCGTCTCGCTCCTCAAGGTTGTCGGTCCCGAGGCCATCAACGCCGACGTCCGCGCCAAGATTCTGGAGCTCATACAGGCTTGGGCGACGGCGACCGAGGGCCGGTACGACCTCTCGTATATTGGCGAGGTTTACAGAACGTTGCAGAGAGAGGGATACCAGTTTCCCCCCCGCATCAGCGTGGCGAGCAGCATGATCGACAGCAGCGCGGTAGGTCGACGTGTGGCCCCAGAGGCGGTGCCCTGCTAACCACATCCCAGCCGCCGGAGTGGATAGATTCGGACGTGTGTATGCGATGCCGAACCGCCTTTACGTTTACCAACCGAAAGCACCACTGCCGCAACTGCGGAAACTGCTTTGACCAGCAGTGCTCGAGCAAGACCTACCCCCTTCCCCACCTTGGCATCATGCAGGCTGTCCGCGTCGACGATGGATGCTATGCAAAGCTTTCCGCCAAAAGCGCCAGAGGTGGCAGAGGGTCTGGTACGGGCCTGGGTGCCGAGCCCTCACCGACGTACCCGTCGTCGTTCCCCGCCAAGTCGCGAAACTCGGTGTCGATGCAGCCCCGCGCTGCGCGGGTAGACGATGGGTTTGACGAGGACCTGAAAAAGGCCCTGGCCATGAGTTTAGAGGAGGTGCGAAGCCATTCTCGGGGATATGTTGCTCAACCCGTCAGCGGACCGTCGCCAAGCCAACCCAAGGTCAACGGGCACTCGGTATCTGCGACCAAGGCTGTCGAGGAGGAGGATGAAGATCTCAAGGCCGCCATCGCGGCATCCTTGGCCGACATGGAGGAGCAAAAGAAGCAGCATGCTGCCGCGCTCAAAGCGCAGACGGCCAATGTGGGGTCATCATCTGCGGTCTTTACGGTGCCCAAAAACGACTATGAGCTGACCCCCGTGGAGGCTGAGAATATCAACCTGTTCTCTACGCTGGTCGATCGGCTCCAGACGCAGCCGCCGGGCACCATCTTGCGGGAACCGCAGATTCAGGAGCTATATGATAGCATAGGGAACCTTCGTCCGAAGCTCGCGCGAACATATGGTGAAGCCATGAGCAAGCACGGTGAGCCTGGTTGGATTCCCAACACTCGGGTCATGGTCTAACACCCAACTAGATACCTTGCTAGACCTACACGCCAAGCTGTCAACGGTAGTGCGATACTACGATCGGATGCTCGAGGAGCGTCTCTCCAAGGCGTACACCAACCACAGCATCGGGGGCTACGCCCTGCCGGCACACCGTCAACCTTCCGGGCCCTATATGCGGCTGCAGCCGAGTGGTCCTAGTACCGCCGGCCCCGCAGAAAACTTTTACACAGGAGAGCAGCAGCCCGATTACTCCCAGTACGCCCAGCCACCACAGCCAACGCCCCAGCAGCCATACCCATCCTACGACAAGCGGGCGTCCCTTGCCGGGCAGCCCAACGGGTACTACCCCCCACAGCAAGCCCCGCAAAGAACCGAAAGCTGGGGCAATGCGCCGCCCGCGCAGGCACCGGCGCACCACCAGCCGCACCAGCAGCAACAGAGCTATCCTCCTACCGAGTCCCCTCACCCCCAGGCGGGTCATCTTCAGCCCCAGCCTACAGGTCAATCGCAACTCGGCGCCCAACCCGACTCGATGGCCGCCCCTCCAACGAACGACCCCAACGCCTCGTACTACTTTAACTCACAGGCCCAGCAGACGCAACAACCTGCCCCCTCGGCCCCCGACATGTCTCCTTCTCCTTACCCGAATCTCTCTCAGCCCATGCAAAACTACCAGCCCTCGCCGCTATCGCAGACGCCGACCTCGGTTGCCGCTCAACCGTCACAGCCGCCGGCTCACCAAGCGGCCCCCCAGCAACCTCAGCAGCCGTACTGGCAACACGCGGCCGCCCAGCAAACGGCGCTTCCCCCAGTGTGGCAGGCGTCGCCGCCTCCGGCGGCAGCCTACTCGGGGTACAACCAGGAAGCGTTTCCTTCGGCGCCCAACCATGCGCCCAAGCAACCCGCCGTGGAGGAAAGTCTGATTGATCTTTGAATTACCAGGGGGGTTCGGACCGGTCCCGTCTGTGCCGTCTCCACAGCCTGGGTGAGGCAGGATCTTTGAGTCCCGCCGTAGTGATGTGCTTGATTGGCGTTTGGGGCGAGGTAACCATCATGGTGATGATGGACATGCAGGGTTTGAACGCAGCAAGATGAGGGAGAAGAAGGTTGAGGGGGAAGAATGTGTATGAGGCTAGGCAAGTCGGACGACAGAAGTACCTGAGTGGGGAATAGGTAGCGGTATTGGAAGCGTTCCTTGCAGAGTTGAGACTTGCCGCGTGCCTGGCAAAAAAAATACCCTTCGCTCCTTTCGTGAATAAAGGAATCGCACAAGGAATCCGGGGAGTCTGGTGGATATCCGTTCCATTTCCTGGGATGAAGGTTGAAGTTGTCAACGCTGAACACCACTCCTGGAGGCGGGCGACGACGCGATGATTGGGCAAGGACCGAGACGAACCCAACTCGGAAACTCCGCCTTTCAGCGCTGATGACGTCGGGTGCTCCGGACTTATTGCGGATGCAGCTTACCTGCAGCCGGGTCCACGTACATACATGAGGTGCGATGTGTGATGTGCTTGGGTGAGAAAGCCAAGTTCAACCGCTGCGTTGGGCTGGAGAGGGGGGGGGAACAAGTTTGACTCACCCATCCGCCTTTTCACCATTTAATCCACAGTATATATATGTCGGTCTAGTTTCACTGTCTTCTCGCTCGGTTGCTCCCCAATACGACTCAACCAGACCCAACTTACCTGACCCAGCACATATCCCCCACTAGGTAGTCATCACCCCCTCACCTCCCGCCATGCCCACCACGGTGCACATCGTCCGCCACGCGCAGGGCGTCCACAACCTCTCCAACGCCAACCAGCTCTTCCCCGACCCCGAGCTCACCCCCCTCGGCGAGCAGCAATGCGCCCAGCTCCGCCGCTCCTTTGACCGGCACGACAAGATCACCCGTACACCCACCCTCCCCCTCTTTCCACTAGCATCCCCCAAACTAACCTCCCCCCCCTTAGACCTCCTCTCCTCCCCCATGCGCCGCACCCTCCAAACCACCCTCCTCTCCTTCTCCCCCGCCCTCGACCCCCCCTCCTCCCTGACCGTCCTCGCCATCCCCCTCCTCCAGGAAATCTCCACCCTCCCTTGCGACGTCGGCTCCCCGCCCGCCGCCCTGGCCCGCCAGTTTCCCCCGGACAAGGTCGACTTGTCCCTCCTCACCGACGACTGGATGGATAAGTCGGCCGCGGGACCCAACGCGCCAGAGTACGGCGCGCTGGAGCGGCGGGCGCAGAGGGCGAGGGAGTTTATCAGGGACTTGGGGCGGGGGTTTGAAGAGAAAGAGGGGAGGGCGGCGGAGGTGGTGGTGGTGACGCACGGGGGGTTCGCGCACTTTTTGACGGGAGACTTTGAGGGGAGTGGGGATGGGGGCGGGACGGGGTGGGGGAATGCGGAGGGGAGGACGTTTGTTTTTGAGGAGGAGGGGGAGGGGGCGAGGTTGAGGGAGACGGGGGAGAGTTGGAGGGGGAGGAGGGGAAGCTTGACGAGGTTGGGGGAGGATGAGCAGAGGGAGTTGAGGGTGGCGATGGAGGGGGTGTTGAAGGAGGAGTTTGGGGGGGAGGAGCTTGGAGGTGAGGAGTAAGTGGGGGGATTGGGTGTGGGTTGTGGATCGTGACGAGGCGGCGGGGATGAGGGTTGTGTTTGGGGCGGACAAAGGTGCTACGTAGGGGGTAGGTATCTGGTGTTGCGCTGGGGTGTTGGGGGGGAGGGAGGGTCTCTTCCGGGTTCAGATGGCAGTGGGTGGATTGGATTGGATTCGCTGTGGTGTTCCGTATGGCCAAACCCCAGGGCTAGTCGACACGATGTATGTACATCATCCCGTCCACATGCGTAACACATGCACGACATTCAGATCTGGGTCTAATGGCTCAACGACCCCAGTGGATGGTCAAGCGCGCGGCAAGTTTCGTCTGGTTGTCCTGCCCGGGATCTCCGAGATGTTGATTCTTAACATACCAACTAGGGGGGGAGCAAAACTAAAGAACCCCTCAAATACGTCGACCCAAGAAAAATGCTTGATGGGCAGAGAAATGATGGGGGCGGTCAGCTGCGGTTACCCGGTCGGTCAGAGTCCTATCTGCAAATAGGCGCCCTAGATTTAGAACGGCCCTAGATTGTCGACGCGTTACACAATGGATAACCGAGGCTATTCAGGAACTTCAATGAATGGCCGTTGTTGCCGCAACCTGGAGCGACAAATTCATCTCCCAACCGCGGCTAGACAAAGCCAAAGAGTCGATGGAAGGCGGCTTGCTCTCGGGAAGGACAGGCTCCGAGGAATGTTTGTCGCGATTCCCGCCACGCATACCCATTCCCCGTGTTTCAACGTTCCAGTGCTTGGCCATCCAAAGTGGCTGTTTCAACCTCTGCAATTTCAGGGGTGAGGCGAGGCGGGCCAATCGCAGGCGAGAATCGTGGTTCGAGGACAGGGATAAACTCCGACCGAGGTGATGGCTACAAGTATAGAAAACTCACCTCAACCAGCACCAAAGACGAGGATGCACGAGATGAGAGCTCTCAGAAGAAAAAAGGACGAGAAATTATCGCCGCACCTAGAGGGACGAAAAACAGGCAATATTTCTGGAAGCGCACATCTTTGAAATAGATGACTGCATACCGCTTCCCATTCAAGCTTCGCTGGGCCGCTCTGCGCCGCTCTGCGCCGCCTTCAGGCTATTGCTATTGGATCTCGAAATGGACTTTTGTGTAGAGCACCGACTTTCACGGCTCCGTCGAGCCGATATCCCCCACATCAAGACTCTAGCCGTCTTCCCGCCAACCAATCCCCGCGACCAGACCCGTTTGTGGGCCAGGGTCGCCAGGGTCCAGGCGGCGTCAAAGCTCAAGAGGACGGGCCTCCTTCCTCGTTGGTCGCCAACCCCTTTCCTGGCCGCTGTTACAGATTCAACCCTCCCGTCGCCCTCCCTCCACTCCTCCACCCCTCCGCTCCCCCCCAGCGACAGCGAGGCCTCGTCGACGCTTGATTCAATCACTCGTCATCCATTCCTTATTAGCGCAAACAGATTATCGTCGCGTCGATATACTTCGGTCCCCTGCGCCGACATTTCCATCGAGCACCCTTTTTTCCCAACCGCGACACGACTCCCGCGAGAACACCACCTCTCCCTTGGTTTCCGCCCGTCACATCCCTTCCTCTTGCGAATTTCTGATACCACCGACGGCCGCTCGCCAGACGATCAAACCCCGGGAGCGCCCATCCTCACCAGATACCGCGCGCTCTCCACCACTCCACCCTGCCTCTGCTGTATGCTGGAACACCAATCCTCGTCGTGACAGCGGATCTCGGCCAGTTCACGGTCGCCGGCGAATTGCCCCGACGAATCCCACCGCCGCCTTCCCTTCCCTCACTGCGATCGCGCGGTCGACCCACGAATATCACGTTGGCCCCCGCCATGCGACAGTGAGCGTCACCGAGGCCCCGACTGCCACGACCAGGCCATTGCGAACCCAGGATCGCAAGCCTGCACCGGGGCGCCTCCCCTCCCCTCCTTTCCCATATTCGGGCCTTGTGCCTCAACACCACCGACGACAACAAGCCTGGAGTCTGTCCCTCCTCGGTCGACACAGGGCACACAGTCGACACCATCGCGGGCGACGGAACGACGTAGTAGTGCGGACGGCAGGACCGGGACGACACATTCATTCCTTTGCGATATACCCTTCTACAGCACCTAGAGCGGTGCTGCTGATCAGCGTTCCTTGCCTTTACACATCGACAGCGTCGACGAGCTTACTTTCTCTCCCCGCCCGAACAGGGCTACACATTCACCAAGATGGGGTTACTGAGCCATCGGCGGAAATGGGTGGAAGTTCACCCAGAACAAAAATGGGACTACATTGTAAGGACACCCACGAGAGAGATTCGAGGGTAGCTGCTGACGGTGTGCAGAGTCTCGGGGACTTCAAGTCCACCTCCTGCTTCACCCCCTTCGCCTACGCCTACCTCTGGTTTTCACTATTTCTGTCGGTTGCTGTCTACGCAGTCGATACCTTTACCGCCTACCAGCTTCTCGTCTTCGGCACATGGTCCGGCCAGATCGCGCCGACGCAGATTATCCCCTTTGACGTTTCGAAATGGATTTTCACCATCTGCATCATTCTTTCCTTTATCAATCTGGGGTTCGAACATTTCCGCGCTATCAAGATCATCCGGAGAGGCAGTGTGGTCGAATCATTCCTCGACAGCCTGGCGGTGCGCCTGCAGAGTACGCGGGTCTGGTCCGGCCGGGGATACAAGCGGTTCTTGATGTTCGCGGAGCTCACCAAGAGCAAAAAGGGCTCGGAAATCGTCGCCCTGTTTACCTACTTTAGCTTCCAGGGTAAGTGAATTGGACATGTGGGGTTAGTGAGATTTGCTAACTTGTCAACAGCCTGGATCCGCGTCTTCATCTGCTCGGGGCCTCGACAAGTCATCAATGCCTTGACGCTCTATTCCGTCTACAATGCCAAGCTCAGTGTCGAAGGAAATACGTTTGAATCTTCGTTTAGCAGCTTCTTTGCGAAGCTCAAGGCCCTTGCTGAGTCCGACTACCGACAGGCCGTCGTCTTGTCGGGCATGCTCTTCACCCTCATCATCTGGGTCTTTGCCTTTCTCTCCCTCGTCATCGCCGCCCTCTGCTTTGTGCTCTATCTCTGGCACATCATCCCGCGGGACGATGGGGGGCTGACGGGATTCTGCGAGCGCAAAATTAACAGGCGCCTGAAGCAAATCGTCTCTGAAAAAATCAACACGGCTATGGCTAAGGACGAGCAGAAGAGGAGGAAGGCCGAGATTAAGGCGGCAGTCAAGAACGGGGAACAGCCAGCCAAGATGCAGCCTGCGCTTCCCACGATCCCGAGCGTCGCCATGGCCGGCGGCGGCGACAGGCTGCCCGAGATGCCGATGCTCAAGCGGACCGACACTTCCTTGACCCTGGACACCAGCGGACGACCCGGCACTCCTGGCAGCTTCGAGCTCAACGCCCTCGGCCAAAAGCGAATGGCTCCCTCGCGCACCGATACCATGAACACGACGACGAGCTACTCGAGCAGGGCGCCGCTTCTCAACAGCGCTGCCGACATTGGAATGTCCCCGAGCTCTCCCGCCCCATCCCTTCCCACGCCGAATGGAATGGGAGGATACGGACCTCCCTCGCGGGCGGGGACCCTTACCTCCTCAAACAGCAGCTATGGGCCAGGTTCGCAGATGAACCGGATGCCGTCCAACGGATCCTCTCTTCGGGAAGGATACAGCGCCTCGTCGGCTCCGTATCCCACGGACGGGTTTCCGACCATGCCAGTTCCCGTCAGGTCCCCAACTGCGGCCCCGGGAGGCTACCGAAGCCCGGCATCCAATCAGCCGAGCTGGCCGAACCCGGGTCAGGGAAGAACCACGTACGACGACTACGCGGGCGGGCGAGCTAGTCCTGCGCCGTCCAACCAGTCGTACGGCAGCAACCCCCTGTCTCCTCAGGGCATGGGGCCCAACGGCTATCCCGTCCGCAGCGCGACAGGCCCCTTGCCTCTTCGAGGTCCTCCGCAGCGGTTTGCCCCGCAAAGAAACATGACTGCCCCGGCACCCGGGTTCGCCCAGCACCAGCACACCGGTAGCAACGGGTCGCTGAGGAGCATTCCGGGCTCGGCCAGACCGTACCACGAATCTTCGGGGAGTGCAGATTTTGACCCCGCCAACCGCCCGGGGACTTCCAACAGCCAGAGGCCCGGCCCCCGACAGCCCTACCCCCAGGGGCAACAGACCGAGGGATACGACTATTTCAACCGCCCATCGACAGCTCAAAGCCAACGAGCGGGTCCGGGTGGGGTTCAGCCTTACCAGGCGCAGGGCGGTGGGGATGATGAGTACTACAACCGGACACCAACGGCCACAGGCCAACGACCTGGCCCACAAGGAGCCCAGCAATCTTATCAGTCCTATCAATCAGATGACTACCTGAGCCGGTCAGAAACTTCCAACAGCCAACGACCCGGTCCTCAGCGGCCTTACGCGGGACAGGGCGGAGCGGATGACTACTTGGGCCGGCCAGGAACGTCAAACAGCCAACGACCAAACCCAACCCCTGCATCCTACCAAGGCAGTGGAGGAAATGAGCCGCGTGCCCAGCCGCTCTACGAACATGATGAGGACGACTACATGGGACGGAGCCCGACCTCCAATAGCCAGCGAAACCTGCCGCCACGGGGCGGATATGGGGGCGGCAACAATGGATGGAGTCAAGACGTGGAAAGAGGGAATGGGCCGCGATACTAGGGCCGACATGCATGATAGACCGGAGCATGACAAAAAGATCCCAGCATACTAGTAATGGTAATGGAATCTTGGATGGTGGTTTCGGCATATATCCCGCCCCGGGCATCGGGAAGTCGTGGAGTTGGTTGAGGCAACGATGGGGTTAGCGTGCCAGCAGACTGGCAATAAGCCTTGCTGTGATCCGCCACTGAGCGCGGTTGATGAATGGAATTATTCTTCTGAACTGATGATTTGGATATCCTTTGTGCCGTGGGTGATGCTGTACGCCCTTTCTTTCACACGTCTCGATTTGTCAAGGGCCAAGGACCTAGAATGTCAAGGAAGCGGGGTAGGTACCGCCTGTCGGGGTCTTAATCAGCAGAGACGCGGATGCGACCACGGATATCTGTATATGAGCACCTCTACCCGCGGTGTTCATCAGACTGTAGATGTACGTTGAGTAGGAGAGTGGACGATATCTTGCCGTCGACTTGCATCCCGACGCTGTCCTGACTCAGACCCGCGGCCGCACCACCAAGCTACCAGCAGAACTGAACTCCGCAACTCCGTCTTGACCACCCCCAGACCCGACCCGACTCAAGAGTCCCTCATACCACCAGACCGAGTCTCGAGAACCAGGGGCGCCCTATATGCTCCCCCCCGCCCGCCTCCAAAAGAACGTAACAACCCTCCTCCTCCTCGCCGGCATCCACCCCTTCCTACCCCCCTTCCACCACCACCAACAACAACAACACCAACAACAACAACTACACCTCCCCACCACCAAAATGCCCCCCTTCGCCGCCGCCCAATCCTGGCACAAAGGTGAACGCACCGCCCACGCCCTCCTCCGCTCCCCCTCCTCCTCCCACCGCAACCCCACCACCCCCGGCCTGCCCCCCTCGTACGCCCACCGCCTCGCGTCCTGCCCGCTCCTCGCCGTCGGCGCCCTCGACGCCGCCGGTCGTCCGTGGGCGTCGCTCTGGACGGGTTCGCCCGCCGGCGAGAGGGGGTTCGCCGGCCCTGTCTCCGGCGGGGGCGGCGGGGTTCTCGGGATCCAGGCGTTTGTGGATCCCGAGGGGGGGGATCCGGTTGTTGAGGCGCTTTTTGAGGGTCACGAAGGGGAGGGGGGCGTCGTGCAGCCTGAAGGGGGGAGGGTGTGGGCGGGGTTGGGGATTGATTTTGAGACGTTGGATCGGGTGAAGGTGGCGGGGAGGATGGTGGTGGGGAAGAAGGGGGACGGGGGCGAGGTGCAGGTGGCGGTGGGGGTGGAGGAAAGTTTGGGGAATTGTCCAAAGTATTTGAATGGAAGGGTGGTTGTCCCGCGCGAGGAGGGGGGGAAAGGGGGGGAGGTGACGGTGTGGAGGCAGGGGGGGAGGATGGGGGAGGAGGCGGTGGGGGTGCTGGGGAGGGCAGATATGTTTTTCTTGGCGACGGAGGAGGAGGGGGGGCGGAGTATGGATGTCAATCATAGGGGGGGGCGAAGGGGTTTGTGAGGGTGGAGAGGAATGAAGAGGGGGAGGGGGGCGTGGTGTTGGTGTATCCCGAGTATTCGGGCAATCGGCTGTATCAGTCGCTGGGGAATTTGCTGGGGGGGGATGCGAGGATCGGGGTGGTGGTGCCGGATTATGAGACGGGGGATGTGCTGTATGTGACGGGTACGGCGGAGGTTGTGACGGGGGAGGAGGCGGGGAGGGTGATGCCGCATGCGAAGGTCGTGGTGAGAGTTGTCGTGGACGAGGGGAGGTTTGTGAAGAATGGGCTGACGTTTCGTGGGATGGAGGAGGAGCCGAGTCCATATAACCCCCCGGTGAGGCGGTTGGCGGTCGAGGGGGCGTTGCCGGCGGCAGGGGAGGAGAAGGGGAAGGCGACGGCGACGCTGGTGAAGAGGGAGATCATTACGGATGGGATTGCGCGGTTTACGTTCCGGCTGGCGCCCGAAAGGGACGGAGTGATCAAGCGGTGGCGCGCGGGCCAGTATATCACGCTGGATTTCAGCGAGGAGCTGGACCATGGCTACAGTCACATGCGGGACGACGATCCGCAGAGTCTCAACGATGACTTTGTGCGGACGTTTACCATCTCGAGTCCGCCGCCGACGGGGGACGCTCAAGGCGAGGGGAAGGTCAAGGCTGGGACGGAGGTGCAGCTCACGCTGAGGAGGCATGGCCCCGCGACCAACATGCTGTGGCGGCAGAATATCCAGGCGCAGTTGGAGGTGCCGATTCTGGGCTTTGGGGGGGAGGAGAAGTTTGGGATGATGACGGCCGGTGACAGAAAGGCTGTCTTTATTGCCGGAGGAGTTGGCATCACGCCGTTGCTGGCGCAGGCGGCCGAGGTATTGGCGGCGGGTCGGGCAGCTTCGGTTCTCTGGACGTTGAGGGCCGAGGACCTGGCTTTGGCGGTCGATGTGTTTGAGAAGATTCCCGGTCTCGCTCAGGTTACGACTTTGTTTGTTACGAAAGCCAAAGAGGGGGCGGGCCTGGTTTCCAAGGTGGAAGAGATGGGGGCCGAGGTTGAGCTGGGCAGGATCTCTCAGCAGAGAGTGCTTGGTTCGACGGGGAGCAAATACTTTTTGTGCACGTCTCCGGAGCTTGTCAAGATTTTGCTGGGCTGGCTCGAGGGAGAAGAGGTGGTGGCCGAGAGCTTCAACTATTGAGTCAAAATAGGGGCAGGAGATGTAAACACTCGAGCAGGGGTCTTGGAGGTAGCACAGCAACCAAAACAAAGACTGTTGAACATCGGCAGTATCTGGGTATTTATTTCCGACCTTGTCAGACTCCCGCTTGCATTTTCCGCGCTTGATGACCATGGCCGAGTGGATGCGACTTATTCCCGCCCGAACATCGGGGCTCTCTCAGCACCCAACCCTGCTCTCTGCTCTCTGATTCTGGAGTTTGCCCACCTTGTGAGTTGACGACAAACTACCAAAGTCAAAGAACGGTTTCTCAAAAAAATAACATAAATCAGGGCTTGCAAAGTAACACAGGGAGACCAGATGCTAGCAGCTCTTTGTGCATGTAACCAGCTGGTTGGTGGTTATTCCCCGGCAGGCAGAGAGCATGTGAGTCCTCGGAGCTGCGCTTCGTCAGCCACAAAACATGACTCCCGTCTTCTCCCCACCCATGCTGTACGTGTAACGGGGATGGGAAGGCTCTGAAGAGTTGTGAGGTGCAAGTCGAACGAGTGCGTAAAAAGGACCCATTTCTGTATGATTGCGGCCAAGTGGACTATTGCGCGAGTTTTGTCCCCGGTTGCACCTTTGTCTCCGATCGGCCCCGAGGAAGAGATGGAAGCAGACATGGCTCCATGGGGAAAAGGGCGAGAGGGCCAAGAACGGGCAAAGCTGTCATAGCCTGAGGTCCGCCTGGTGGGATGAGGTGACTGCAGGTGGTCAAGTGCCCCCACAGATCGAGACGGATCCATCAAGAAGCTGACCGATGGGTTCCCTCTTCTCACTGCCACTGCCACGGCCACTGCCACTCGCTGCTCGTCAATCGAAATCGATCAAATCAATCGCACCCTCCTCACTCTCCCAGAGCACCAGGCTTAGCACCAGGCCAGGCTTGCACACTGAGGGGGGCGTCTTAAAACCACCACCCCCCCGCCATTCCTTCCTCTACCTTTCCCGCAGATTAGTTCCACGCTCACACCAAACAAACAATTGAACGATTGCACTTCAATTGAATTTACCATCCTCTTCCACGTCTCGATCCCGTCGGCCTTTGGATACCCACCTACCTCTCTATATTTTGTCGACCTTGCTGCTGCCCCCCACATCCATCGGCCCATTCCATCAATTGGAGCTCCTCCAGCAGCCCAGACTCCCCTCCCGCCCTGCAGCCCGCCTGCATTCCTCTGCCCGGGTCTGCCGTGTCGACCTCAGCACCCGCTAGCTGCCTGGGACGTCGCGATATACTGCTGGGTAACCCCGCGCAGCGAGGTCTTCAACTCTTCCTCCTCCCACCACCCCACCGCCATGTCTTCACAACAACAACCACAACAACCGCCACCACCCGCCGCCTCGGGCGCCCCCTCGAACAATGGCACCGCCGACCGATCGCCCTCCCCGCCGCTCGTCAACAGCGCCACCCTAGAGCCCTACACCTTTCCGCAGCAGAAGCTCAAGCATCGGCAGACAGAAGAGGGCAAGACACCTCTTGTCCTCGTCGCCTGCGGTTCTTTTTCACGTATGCCCCCCCCCCTCCTGCTTGACTGTGGCCATGCTAACAGGCCCCCCCTCGCCAGCCATCACCTACCTCCACCTCCGCATGTTCGAGATGGCCTCGGACTTTGTCCGCTTCAACACCGAGTTTGAGGTCTGCGCCGGCTACCTCTCGCCCGTCAGCGACGCCTACCAAAAGGTCGGCCTCGCGCCCGGCGGGCACCGCGTCGCCATGTGCTCGCGCGCCGTCGAGCCGTCGCCCTGGCTCATGGTAGACCCGTTCGAGACAGTGGCCTGCGACGCCAATGGTGCACCCCGCTACGTTCCGACGGCCCAAGTGCTGCGGCACTTTGACCACGAGATCAACACGGTGCTCGGCGGGATTGAGGGCCCCGACGGGGTCAAGCGTAAGGCGCGCATCGCGCTGCTCGCCGGCGCCGACCTGGTCATGTCGATGGGCGAGCCCGGGCTGTGGTCACCCGCCGACCTCGACGTCATCCTGGGGCAGTACGGCGCCTTCATCATTGAGCGCATGGGCACCGACGTCGACGAGGCGCTGGCCTCGCTGCGCCAGTACGAGGCCAACATCTGGGTCATCAGCCAGGTCATCCAAAACGACATTAGCTCGACCAAGGTGCGGTTGTTCTTGAAAAAGGACCTGAGCGTCCGCTACCTGATTCCAGATCCTGTCGTCGAGGTATGTTGTCCCCTGTGTTGTGTCCGTGTGTCTCGATCCGAGACTGACTCCCGGCAGTATATTGAAGAACACGGCCTGTTCCAAGAGCTCCGAGATGGGCCCGGGAAGTCGTCCCGCTCGTCAACACCACAGCCACCAAGGGGCGAAGGCGCCAAGTCGACTGGGAAGTAGAAGCCGGTCTGCGCACCATGTAGAGATCGAGAGGCACCACATTGAGAGCGAGAGGAGTGACAGTGAGCTGATATGGAAAGCGACGAATGGCGTAACGGGGACCATGGTCTGGTAATTCACGGGGAAGGCCTCTTTTTCTTTTCTGTCTTATTACAAGCAGCTTTCATGGGTATTGCTCAACCCACAGCGCATTGGAACCACGATTGATATTCCTCGTAGACGGATATCCCTCATTGGCGGCTATTCGAGCTTTTTGCTTGCATTCATCGTACGGCTCTTGTGGGTGTTCCTGTGCTTGTCTACTTTTCACCCCCCAACCCTGTTTTGACTCATCATCTTTGCCCCTGAGCGACCGAGTCCCAGCATCCAACCGAGATGCTCCACCGTACTTTCTCGTCCCTGACGTCCAGCCAAGTCTATCCCAACAGCCATTTCAGAATTTGTTGCAAACTGCCCGGGAAGCAAAAAGTCAAGCCTCAAGAAGAGGACGAAACGGGAGGCCGGTTGCGCGGCGGTGGCGTGGGTACGTCATTGGTCCTGGGCCGGCAGGCAGGCAGTGCATCGCAAACAGCCCGTTGAACCCCATGTTGATCCCAGCCCAGTGCGCCGGCAGATCATCAGACGGGACGCACGCCCGTCGTCCATCCATGATAGGGGTCTACGGCGATCCTCGGGTGTGAACCTACAGAGTACAGTGGGCGCTTGAGGTCCGTGTCCCCGCGCGTCGTCACTGAATTGTTGGAATTCGTCGATTACGTTTCTCTCCAAGAGGTAATTCCATGTGTTGTTGCAGGGGGGTTCCGTATCGTCCTATGGGGCGGTTGATGCGTATTCTCTGTAATGAAAGAAGACTTGGTCCTAGTCCCTACGGTATTGACCATCTAAACAAGACAAACGGCAACGCTTCATGCTCCAGCTCTACCAGCTAGACTACAACAGTACTCAAATGGCTACACGACAAATGCACCTGCTCCCACCCAAAACTCCCCAACTCCAGCAGAACCCACCCTCACTCCCCATCCCCCTCGGGCGGCACCCACACCAGCACCCCCCCGTCCTTGTCCGCCTTCATCCCCTCGGTCGGCACGACCCTCAGCACCTTTTTAAAGTACATGTCCCTCACCGCCAGCCCCGGCTTCAGCCAGCCACCCTCCTTCCCACCGCCCGCCAGCGGCAGCAGCCGGTACGTCAGGAACCGCCTCGACACGGGCAGCAGGTTGAGGGCCGTCTGCTTGGGGCCCGAAAACGCAAACTCGTCGCTCGGCTCCATCGACACGCCAAACGTCAGCAGGTGGTTCGACGCATTCTCAATCACCAGCGTCAGCTCCACGAGCAGCTGCCTCTTGCCCCGCCCCTCCGGGACGACGTGCCGGTGCGACGCCGACGCGAGCACGCGTGGCTCGATGCCAAAGATGGCGAACCGCGGGACGGGCAGCGTCGTCGTGTTTGGTTCCTCGGCGGCGTCGGCGTCGGCGCGCTTCCAGCGGATCAGGAACGACACGTTGAGCTGCGTGGGGCTGCGGTCATCGAGCGTGGCGCGCTGCGCGACGAGGTCAAAGGCGGCGTCTTGGATGACCTTGGGCTGGACGAGCCAGCCGTCCGGCGGGGGGGAGTGGGGGACGGTGCGGGTGGCGTCGCAGCGGACCGTGGGGGAGCCCTGGACGCGGATGGCGACGTCGACGACACGGAGGTCCTCGGCGGCAAAGGAGGCGTAGCGGGTCACGAGGCACCAGGTCTGGGAGAGGCCCTTTGGGGCGACGGTTGCTGCGTCGGTGGCGGCGGGGTCGCGGACGCCGCTGGGGTCGAAGAGGCTCGGCCAGGGGTTCGGGTGCACGCGCGGGAGCAGGTCGTAGTTTGCCTCAAAGGGGTTGACAATGTTCAGCTGGAACGTCGTTGTCTGCGTGATGGGTGTCCCGGGGTTGCTGGAGAGGAAGTACACCACCTTCATCACAAGATCATGCTCGCCTGGCTGCAGAACCGGGGGGAGCCTGATTTTCACCGTGATGGACTTGGAGCTCTCGATAGCCCCTAGGGATACACCGGAGACTCGGCCGCCCGTACCCTGAACGGCATCGGACCCAGTTCCGGCTGCCTTGCTGGGTACCTCCAACGTAAATGTCGGCGCCTCCTCCCCAGACAGTGTGACATCGAGCTTGGCCGCAGCCTCCAGCTCCTCCTCGTTCACGATTTCGAACTCGAGAGAGATGGGTTCATTCGTGTAGTACTGCTCCTTCCACGTTAGCCCTACAATCTCCATCTGAGGCGGTCTTGGCAAGACCTTGATGGAGAGAGGGTTAGTCCGCGAGACGCGTCTGGCGCCCAGGGTAGGCAGGTACCAATTATTGGAGTTGGCCCCTGGTTGAAATGTGAGGTACTGGTCCAGCGTAAAAGTGCTCGCGTCGATTGTGAGGGTGAGCGCCACGGCGCATGTCTCTCCGGGTTCGCGCAAGGGAATGTGCATCCCCAGAACGATTGTTTGACCGGCCGCCAGCGTCAGGTTCGCAACCCCTTGGAGGGTGACGCTCCGACTTTCCTCGTCGAGCTCGACAGAGCTCGGTTCGGCGGCCTCGTCTTCGGCAGGCTGTAGCGCAACGGCAGACAGCGCCACGCTGCCGCGCTCTCGCCGAGTTGTTCCCTCCTTCATGTGCTTCACAACGACACGATTTATGCTGCCGCTGAAATCGATTTGGAAGGCGCTGAAAGGTACCGGGGAAGAGCCAGGATGGGCGTTTGATCGGATCGCAAGCTGGCCATTGGCGCTCTGCCCGGCTTTTCCTTCCCCATCCTGGAACAGGAACGACGCGGTGATGAAGGAGAGCGTTTGCCCGTCTTCTATGTGAACCTTGGGCTTGAATTTCGGGGTCATGCCGTCCAAGGACCCGATGATGTTGTAAGGCCAGCCGGTACGCCTCGTGAAGTCTGCCTCCTTGTCAGTCGTCGGGACCCCCCTCTGGCGCAGCAGTGACTTACTCCGATTCAAAAGCTCCCAGTCAATCGCGACGACGACGCCTGCCTCGCCGACCATAGAGGCGGCGCTACGGAGCATCCAACTCAGGTCTTCGACTATCGTTAGCCAGCCCTCCGTCCGGAAGGACATGTCCTTCCATAGTGGTCGCAGCAGCTCTACAATGCTCGGCCAGTCCTGGATTACAGCGAGCTCCTTTGCGCATTCCAGAGACAGCTCGGCGGCGAATCTCACTTGGTGTCGCTTCAAGAACTCGGAGCGAGCCTTCATCAAGAGCTCCACAATCAGCTGGCTGTGGTCCACGCCGTCGTCGTTCTTATCCAAGGGGTATTCTTGGTGCGGGTCCGGGCACATATACGTGTCGTACGCAAAGGCCTTGCCGGCAACCTGGGAGGCAGGCGACAACCCTGGCGGCCGCCGGTCGTCTTCGGGTATCGCGCGGGCGAGGACTCGGCGCCCATACATGTGCTTGGCCGCCAAACGATACCAGTAGCCTGTGTGGTGCAAGAGCTCCCAAGGCTGGAGTCTCTCGCCCATGGCGGCCTTCTCAGGCTGCAGGAAAAGAATCTGCGACGAGGGTGCCAGATCAGGAATTCCCGCCCTCTCGATCAGATTCGCCATCACAACGGCCCATCGAGACTCCCAGGCTTTCCATCCGTAGTTTTTTGTACCCCGACCGAGGCGCTCGACAAAGTCGGCTATCCTGTCGTGATGTAGCTGCCAGCGACGGACCGCAGCGCTGTGCTGGCCGCCCCATAGCAAGCTCGCGATGTAGCGCACCGTGATAACGTCGGCAAGGAAGCGAGCCTCGTTCCATCTTGGGTCCCAACTGGGAATGACTTCGAGCAGCTCGGAGCTCAGCAGACCCTCGTACGCTTGGTCATAGGACCGCAACGCGTTCTCAAACTCGACACGAAACTCGGCAAACACGGCCGACTTGAAGTCATACCTCACATTCCACCCCGCGAGGGAAAGGGTCCCGGAGGTCCCTGACGTAGGCGGGACGGTTGGTTGGGGGGCGATACCCCTTCCCCGTTTCTTGCGCGCATGCCTGCCCAGATCCCGGTAGTACTCGATGGCGACGCCATACAGGGTGGTCAGCATGTTCTCGGCAATGCGCTCCAGCTCGTCAGCGGACTCGGCCGGCGGCACCAAGAAGAAGCACTTTGTGTCGATGCTGCAACCCCTCCGTATCGTCTCCACCCGTTCCTGGACGCCCTCGAGAGGGGAGGTCGTGTCATCGCTAATGAGGACCACGGCCAGTCGCGTCTTGTAACCGGACTGGCTCAGAAAACCCCGGAGGTTGTTGATGTCGGTCTTTATCTGGTTGTCTTGGAGGGTTGCCTGTGTTGGGTCTGACACCAGACTGTAGAAGCATAGCAGGATGCTGGGGACAAGCACTTGGTGCTTGCGTATCCATTCGGTGCCGATCACGCCGTCGGGATAGAGCGGCGATATGGGGCTCAGCGGCGAAAAGGGGGAGTGAAGCACGACGGGATGTGGTGGTTGTTCGACATCGTCAGGAAGACGGGCTCGGCGGGGCGGGAGAAGGACGGTCTGGGCGCTGGTAAGCATTGTGCAATAGCAAACGACAAGCTTAGAGCGCACAACTCAGGCTTTTGGGGAGCTTCTACGAACCCTCGCGGCCGTCCTGATGCGGAACCTGTGTCGTACGCCCTTGACACTATCCCTCCCATTCCATGGGAGACGGGATGCGTCGTGCGCCTGGATGTAGCGAAGCAAGAAGAGGGCGCGCTCGGTCTCGAGGGGTGGCAGGTCGGAGCGGAGGAGGAAGCCCTGCTCCTTGAGCTGGGGGCTCAGCTCGGCGTCATGGTCGGAAGGCCCAGAAACTCCGAGGGTGAGCAGGAAGGGGATGCTGGGATCCAAGCTGCCGGCGGGATACTCGTCCATGTTGTTGATGTAGCCAGTGGTCGGGGAGGGAATCTGGGGCGCCTCAGCTGGCCGCTGCTGACGACTGCTGTCTTTTGAACATGGAGATCGAGCAGTTGTACGTGGGGTGGCTGCTAACCGAGCCGTAAGGCATTCGTGGGGGGTTGCGCGGCGTGACGGCGATATATCTGAAGTTGGCGCCTGAAGATGAATTGATGTTGGAGGGGTTCTGCAGGCGATGGGGAGCGCCAAACAATGGAGAGCTCAGCTCTGCGATTCAGGGGCCTTATCTTATCGTGATAGGCGATTGGCGTTCAAAGCCTCCCTGCCGACGGCAACATCAAGACCAAAAGAACATCAACCCGACATCAACGACATCACTTTCGCACTTTTCTCAGTTTCCCCAGCCCACAATATTTTCTCAAAAAGAGGGGATTTTGCTTGAGAGCCTCCCAGCTGCTCCGATCAAAGGTATCATTATTCAAACACACCATATCCAGCCAAGACAGAGAGAGGCACCATTGCAGAGCGACAGTATGGCAGCCATGAGAAAGATACAAATTCCCAGTCGCCTCGAGGATATATATAATTAGTAAACAGGACCCAATCGGACATCGAGCATTCATCACGACATAAATCTGCGCCCATTTCATCCCACCAGACCCCCTTTCCGACAGCTATCCTACAGCGTCCTACACCATGTCGCGGTCGCGCGACGCCTTCCTCCGCATCATCTCCCTCTTGTAATCCTCCTCCTCCTCCTCCATCTTCACCTCGGTCGTCCTCCAGATCCCGGGCTTGGTGTCGGTGTGCAGGATGTTCTCCTCGCTCGGCGAGTCGCCGCTCGACAGGCTCTTCAACCGGATCGCCCCGCCCGTGCCCGACATGCCTGTGAATCCGCGGTGGCTGGGTCCGCTGGCCACGCCGGTAGGCTTGGACGGCACGCTCCGCTTGGTCGTTCCCAGGCCCATCTTGATGATGAAGCTCTGGAACAGCGACCTCAGGCACGGCACGCACGCCGCGATGAACGCAACCTGCTCCTCGACCAGCGACCACGTGCCGATGGTGATGCCCTCGGCATTGGGATCGTCGGTACGCCCAAAGCGCGCAGCCTCGACGGCCTTCATGATGGAGCAGACGGCCGCGAACAGACCCAGCGCCATCAGAATGCCGATGATGATCCTCTCGCGGAGCGGCCGCTGCACCTTGCGCAGGAAGCTGATGGGCAGCAGCGCAAAGGCGACGTCGGTGGCGATGTTGATGCTCGCAATGATGATCTGGTGCATTCCAATGACCGTTCGGTCCAGGCAGACGGCGTCTGGGTGGTTGATCTTGAGAATGTCCCAGGCCGCCTCGAAGGGGAAGCACTGCACCGCCTGCACGACTGTGTTGTAGACAGCCGTCGCGATCTGGATGAAGATCATGAAGAAGAGGAAGTGGCGCATCATCTTGGCCGGCTCGAGTCGCAGGAGCATGATGGCCACCGAGATTTTGATGAGGGACATGGACCACGCCCACAGCGGTTGCGACACGAGGGCGTACTTGTTGGCTGTGATGACGTCCTCGAGCGTGAAATCTAGGGGGTCCATGGCACCGAAGCTATAGGGCGTCGTCATGAGCAAGAAGATAGAGTGAACGAGAATCATGAGCTGGATGATGGTCAGCACCGAAACCACACTGAAAGAAGAGGGGGGACTCACATAGGCGAGGGAGATGGTGTAATCGTCCCATGCCAGGCGGAGCACTGGCCTGGTCCTCGTGTAGACTCTGGCCGAGAAGACGGTGAAGGAGAAGACGTTGAGGATGATACCAACAACGGCGCAGGCAAGCGCAATCTGCTTTGCGTGCTCCGTCGGCGGAGAAGGAATCCGGCTCGGGTCCGGAGGGCCTTGGAACCCGCCCGGAGCACCACCGGCACCGCCTGGGGCACCGCCCGCGCCGCCCGGAGGGGCACCACCGGCCGAAGGATCCATTGCTTTTTCGAAGGCGAAACTGCAGGGAGAAGCTTTCTTTCGTGGGGAGGGAAAAGAAAAGAGATCAGATCGCCGGCAGGGGAGGAGCAGGGAAGCCGATCCGTCTCTCTCAAACAACAGTCAGCAAAGACTTTGACCTGGATCAAGACCCTCTTCTTTGGCGGAGACAATGCCCTCACAGGAGTCAGGAAAGGGCTGGTGAAGAGAAGAAGCAGATCGCCTGCCCAGCAGAACCGGGCCTTGGGTTGTATTTCTGCACCGAGGGCTCCCCAGAACCCTCTTCCCCTTGGGCCCTGTGGTGGGGACGAGGAGTACCAAGACCCTCGTCTACGCTGGCACTATTCCGTCGACGAAGCCAGCTCTGCCGCGAAGAGGCCCAAGCACACGGTGACATCGTCGTATCTCGACCCTGGGCTAGGTGGAGAGGCGTTGGGGGTGCTGCCTCTACTGCGGCGCGCGCGTGGTGTCGCATCGCGGAGGAGGGGGCGACGGCACCACATGGACAGCGCCAGGGTTAGGCTAGGGCGGAACATGCCTCTTCTCGCGAACCCGGATCCGGCAAAAATTTGTCGCGAGAAACCTTCGATCGGCGGGCGTGCCGTTCGGCGCCAACGTGGCAAGGGGGGCCGAGAAGAGGGCACGGACTGGTTTACCTCTCGAGTCTCGGCAGTCCTGCGAGCAGTCGGCGCCACATCCCGGAGGGCTGGCAATCAAACCACACGATTGGTTCCAGTCCTCATTACACCCACCTGGCCTCCACCCAGACCTCATGAACCATGGATGAACCGTCCACAAAGCATGCCAAGGTATGCGGCCTCTCCTCTCGCCACCCCATGGCAAGTGAGGCAGGATTCACGCTCAGGACTTCACTGTCTATGCAAGATGCCAAAGGCGCGGCCCGGGTCAACTTGGGCGACTGTGCGCGGCGCCCTACATCAAGATGGGCGGGGCGTTGGTGGTTGGTGATATTTGCAATGTTTTCCTCCTCTCCAAGGGCCAAGGTATAGCAGATGTGAGCTAACGTCTTGGTGTCGGTCTTGGCTTCAATGAAAACAGGTGAGCTCAGCGCCGTCTCCTACGCTCAGATCGCCACGACTCCGCCCTTGGCATCGCTCAGGCCTCGCGGTCCTTGACTTCCGCCACCTCTGATAACCCGAAGGTTGTCTTGTTCAGCACTACGCAGTACATTCTTACGAGATGATCTTCACTTTGGATCGTCTGGGTCGCCCTCCTCTCCCAACGTCACCTCCACCTCTGGCGCAAAACTAGCCTGGCTGAGCGGCGAG
The DNA here is from genome assembly GCA_030549215.1 of Schizothecium vesticola. Lineage (NCBI taxonomy): Eukaryota > Fungi > Ascomycota > Sordariomycetes > Sordariales > Schizotheciaceae > Schizothecium > Schizothecium vesticola. The sequence goes on along the minus strand of JAUKUD010000005.1, from coordinate 1,828,383 downwards.
GGCACGGATGAGAAGCGTACAAGTACGTACTTACAGAGCTACACTACCACTCACACCAGGCGGCAACCTCTGAAGAAAACAGAGCAACGGGCCAGTCCCGAGACGGCGCGCGACCGCCGCGGACGGGAACCCGGACGGGATCGATCGATAGAAGCGCCCCAATCATGTCACCGGAAGGCCACGGTCTTTGACCTTCAACTCCGCGTCAAAGGATTGTCTGTTCGCCAGCAGTCAGCAGACAGCAGCGACAGCCAGAATTGCTTGGTTCATCACATAATATGCTGTGTATGCCTTCGTGTGGCGGCCATGGTGCAGGGCTACTGGGTCGATCTTCCAAGGTCAAGCTTCTCAACGACAGGACTCGACTGCACGAACGGCACCCTCCCCAGATTTCGAAATCATCCCTGGGGGCATGCCCAGCGATCGCACGTGGATGGGATCTTGCCCAGCTGCCCAGCCCTCCCAGCTCCTGTTGCCCAGCCTCCAGATCTCCAGTTTGCCCAGCCCTTCAGACGCCTGTCGCCAAGTCGCCCAGACTTTGACCAACAACACCATCGATCCGAGTTCCACCAGGTCGCGACGCCAAGAATAGAAAGCATCCGATCATGTCCATGCGAAGGAGGGTCCGTAAATGGGCAGACCCCCCCAGGTCCTTCTTGGCAGGCCTGAGTGTAAGCGGGACATCCAGCCTCCCAGCCAACGCAAATCCAGGTTCTGCCGGCTGTGCGAAATACGTTTGGTCAAGCGTCAAATAGACAACAAGGGGCCTTTGCCCAGAGATGGGTTTCCTCAAGGTGGCCATCGTTCTATCCCGTCTCCCCCAGGTGCGAACCCGGAGAAATGGTGCGAGCTATTTCCCCGACCCGACCCAAGACCTGGCGGGACGTCTCCGTCCAAGCTACAGTGAAGATGGTGCATTCCGCACTCTCCATGACGCAGAGATGTCGTCTTTCATCTAGAAAAGGAAAGCGCAGACTCAGGCATCCATCCAGCTTGGCCAAGAACCTATCTACGTGCTACCGGACGCGGAGACTTGGCCAACTCGGCCTCGGTTTTCCGACACAGGCACCATCCATGAAGACTGGTCCATTCTCCCTGCATGGTATTAATTTTTGGAAAGCATGGCTCCAGTAGTCCAGACGAGAAATGAAATTTTCAGATACGGACGTGTCCACCTTTTAAGCATTTCCAAGCCTCTCTTGGCCGTGCTATTTAGTACCTATCAGATTGTATGGTCTGATGAATCCTGCACCGGTGATATGTGTCGTACCTACAGGAGGCACGTGGTGTATCTACAGTAGTGTCGCTCTCCTTATGCGGGGACTCGTGTTGAGCCCAGGACGGGTCTTTTTTTCTCCTGAATCTTTGGTTGCAAGTGAGCAGACTCTCGACAACCGAGTCTCGCACGTAAAGTGTCGACTAAAACATTACCAAACCACCACCGAAACAGCAGCATCCTATATCGTTAGTGGTCCTGAAACAACCCGAGTCCTTGCCGCCCTTGCATTTTTATTCATCCCACTGCATATAGTGTATCTACGAGTGCAGACTTCTCCTCACCCGAGCCCTTGCCGATGCCAACTGCAGCCGCAACCACTGCCGTGAGCCTCTTCGCTGAGGTTTTGAATTCAGGCAATTCGGCACCGGCCGAAGAGCCGCGCAAAATTCGTCGAACGGAATGCGGGCCGCGGACCGATTAAGTACCTAGAGCCAGTGGTCCAGGGCGTAGCAGTCTCGTTTCGCTTGTTTTGGTAGGCCCGGGTTGCTTGCTTCATGGAACACCAGATGAGATCGCGATGGCGATGTGACGGTGACTTTGGGCATCTCATTGCAACGTAGTACCTGTAAATATTTCAGAGTCGGCAAAGGTGGCTCGCTGGCTCATTACCCGGTGACTGGCAAGAACAGGAATTGAACCTCAATCCTGATGCGGCACTGAGTTGTATGCGGTAAGATTACTAGCAGAGTCTTGGATGAGACTGATGCTGCGGTGACCAACTTGGAGTTCGAGTCTTTCGAGACTTTAGTTTGTTCATTCTCGACTGCTGTTGTGGCATGCCGTGGTTTGGCGTATGTCAATCGTCTTTGAAAGTTGAGTTCAGGACATTGCGAGTCGGGTCTTGAGATAAAGCTTTTCAGAATCTGTCTCAATGCTTTCCTCGACAAGTTGAGCCAACACAGCGAGATTCGGCAGGTGCTGGGACACTATGCGAAAGAAAACTGTAACCGCCAAAGTGGGAAACCGTCATTGTCCGAACCTAGCTCTGAGACGGTCAAGATCACTGTGGTTTTATTTTCACAAATATGTTGTCTCTGGGCCAAGAGGAGACATGCCGAGCAGTGGCTGTCATGTTGGAGAAGGTTAAGATAGGTTTGAAAATGGACCTATTCTGCCCCATCTCTCCCTACCATTTTCAACCCATTTCATGGCCTGGCCATATACCAGGGCACCAGATCTCTCAAGCGAGTGCATCTCTGTCCTGAGAAAACTCGGGTTGGCAATAATTAAAGGCCCTCGATTCCGACTTCATGGCCCATCAACCATTAGATGGACTAGTGTCTCTAATGAGACAACTAAACTAGGGCTGGAGTGTAAAGAGGCACCTCTCAAGGTCACGGACCAACAGATCGGGTAATGATGCGGGAAGAAGCAGCATGTTCGGTCGCAGTCTAACAAGGCTTTTGAACATTGGACTGACCGGTTGTTGAGGATGTCAATTAAGCGAGGTGAAGTTGAAAAAGAGGCTCATGCCCTGGAAACTAGGGCGAATAGCGCCTGTCATGTCTCAGCTCAGAATGCAAGGGCATCTTTATCCTTATCGTAGGGCTGGGCAGGCACGTGGCGGGGTGGGCCAGGTCGCGCTTGAGACGCGAAAATGCGCGTCTCCCCTGCATCCAATTAGTAGTTTCCAAACACCACAGCACCTTCCTCCCCTCCCCTCTGTTCCTGCTGATGACACATGATCCCATCACCATCACCAATGCTCTTTCCACGCGTTTCGCTGTCCTCAGCAATCCCTAATCGATAATTCTGGAGCGGGCATACGTTGGACAGTGGAGTTGTCGAGCCGTGTCCCCCGGCAATCGGAAGAGAACATGCCCCCGCTCAAGAAGTCCTACTCGGACCAGACCAGACACCAGACGAACACAGTGAGTCGGGAGGCACTCGACAGCCAATCCGCAAATGCTGACACGCTGAAGCGGGCACAATGGAAGAGAACGAAAAGCAACCCGACCGCGAATCACCCTCAAGCTCTCGGCCCCGTGTCGGACTCGGCCCAAAATAAACTCCAGGCTTTCCAGTTCGACCCTCCCCCGCCCAAAGCCCCGAACGATGCCACCGACGCCGATCCATCCGAACCAAACAAGAAGAGTGCTAGCGCCTCGGCCTCGCAAAATGGAGAAAATGGACCACCAGGAGCGCCAGGGGCGGCGGTGGCTAGAACACCCGCCGGTCGGCCGACATGGCAGGATCTGCTCGGCGGCAAGCAGACCGCCAAGGAAGAGGATGTTGACTCGCCGAGCGAGAGGATTGTGTGGCTTAACGACGCCATAGAGCCCTCGAGCGCGGCCATGTCTCCAATGCTCAGCCGTCGCGGCCGGAAACGGCGTGCAAGGAGCTCGTCACCAGTGTCTTCTCCTGCCGCAAAGGCGCCCGTCACCAACCTCGCGAGAGGGGCCCCGGGTCAGCTCACACCAAGTGCCGACCCCGCATCCGAACTTTGGGACAGGTTCTCCGTACCTGGCGTCGCTGCAAGCCCGGCGGCCCGAATGAACCCTCTCCTCGCGCGCATGTTGGTCTCGTCGTCACCTCGTCCTCCCAAAGGAAACGACGCGACGGGAACAGAGCGGTCATTTCGAAAGGCTAATAGCTGCGGTTCGAACTGGCCCAAACGCCGTAAGATGGAGCGGCTCGACTTGGACCCGGCGCCGGTTTCTCAGGGGGGCGAGGCTTCGACAAACAAGTCGACCCTCGTCTCGGCATTGCTGGAAACCGTCGAGGGCGAGATCATGAAGTTAGACCCAGAGTCTAAAGTTCAGGGGGACAACAACAGCTCGCCAACACTTCAAAAAAGGCGGCTATCACCTCGCAAATCCAGAGCGGCCGGCCGGGAACCCTCAATTCTCGGGACAGTTGTTGAAGGCCGTCCAGTTCCAATTTCTTCGAGCCCAGCCAGCACAATCGATCAACTGGACTTGGCAAAGGAGGAGGAACCGAGAAACCCCTCCTCGGACTACGGCGACGACGATTTCGATGACGATTTCGACGATGACACGCTCATGGAACTTGACGTCAACATCACCACCGCCCCCCCACCAAAAATCGAATCAACTCTTGTCAAAGACGAGGAGCCCGCTCCCGCACCGCCGCCAGCGCTACCGCCTCCAGCCCTGTCAAAGGTTTTTGAGGATGAATTTGGCGATTTGGACGATGCCGATTTTGCGGATCTGGATGACGACCTTTTTGATGGGGCAGAGGACTTGATGGCCCAAGTGGAGGTAAAGTCCATTGCTCAACCCGGCTTGCCGGGCAAACAGGCGCTTCACCAGGAAGGAGAGGAGGATGAATACGGCGATGATTTTGGCGATGATCTTGACTTGGATGCTATTGAGTTTGCCGCGACGCAGTCTGCTATGCAGGCGTCTGGGACTTCCAATGTACGTTCCGCGTGGTAGTCGAGATATCACGATCATGCGCTAAAGCCCTTTCTGAGTAGTCCAGCCAGAAGCCAAGGGCAATACAGAGGTATTTGATTACAGATGTCCTGCAGAGCTCGTATGAAGATGATCGTGGTTGCGAGTGTCCGGAAAAGGTAAGAAAATGACCCGCCCCCGTAGGCGTGCTCTTGCTAATGCCCGTCCAGCTGTTGCTCGTGCAGGCAGACAATTCCAAGACCGTCAAGACCACCAAGACCATCCACCTCCGAGGCGACTGGTGCGACACCGAAGCCCATGCCAAAGCATTTGTCCATGTCATCGGTGACTTTGACCGTTCTGGCCGATGCTTCGTCGACAACACGAACAACATGCTTATTCTCCACCCTGACCAGCTCATCTCGGCGACGGTGCTCGCCGACTCCTTCATGTGCACGCGCCGAGCCGTCCTCCAGGACCGGGTCAAGGCTACCGGCGAGGCGTCTTCCGCCATGATCTACGGAACGATCCTTCATGAGATTTTCCAAGAAGCTCTCGTGGCGAACAACTGGGATCCCAAATTCCTCGGCTCCGTCGTGGCAACCACGCTCGAGAAGCATCTGGAAGACTTGTATATCATCAAGGTCAGTATGGATGACGCGAGATCGCATATCTTGTCAAAGATGCCAGAGGTCCGCAGCTGGGCCCAGGCTTTTGTAGCGCCGCAACCGAAACGCGAGGCGCTCGTTCAAGGGCGGAATGGGGAGCGCGTCAATATGTGCGTCAGCAAGCTGCTGGATGTGGAAGAGCATGTCTGGTCGCCCATGTATGGCCTCAAGGGGAACATTGACGCCACCGTCCAGGTCACGATGCAGGACAAGACGGGCTCCAAGGTGCTCACAGTCCCCTTCGAAGTCAAGACTGGAAAGTCAGTCAGTACCGCCCACCAAGCTCAGACGCTCCTCTACAACCTCCTCCTCTCGGATCGGTACGATGTCGAGATCATGTACGGCATTCTCTACTACATGGAGACATCGCAGACGATGCGCATCCCGTCCATTCGACACGAGCTCCGCCACATGATCATGCAACGGAACCGACTGGCCATCTACATCCGAGAACGGAGCGCCCAGCTGCCGCCGATGAAGAGGGAAAAGTTTGCCTGCGGAAAGTGCTACGCCCAGACGGCGTGCTTCATCTACCACAAACTTGCGGACGAGGGGACCGGCGAGACCAGTGGCCTACAGGAACAGTTTGACGAGGTCGTCCAGCATCTGACGCCGAAACACAAGGACTTCTTTCTGAACTGGGAGGACCTTCTCACCAAGGAAGAAAAGGAGTCTCAGAAGCACCGCCGCGAGCTGTGGACCATGGTCAGCACCGAGCGTGAGAAGCTGGGCCGCTGCCTGTCCAACGTCATCATCGAGGAAGGGTCGGCCATGGAGGACAAGGAGTCCTCCAAGATCAACCGATTCTTCTACAACTTCATCAAGCAAACCCCCGTCCCGGGGTCCTCGTTTCTGGATTCCCAGCTCGCTGTTGGAGAGCCCATCGTGGTTTCGGACGAGCAGGGGCATTTTGCCCTCGCCATCGGTTTCGTCACGGCTGTGCGGAAGCACAAGATAAGTGTCGCGGTGGACCGGAGGCTTCACAATGCGCGGATTCGGCAATCCGGCTTTGACCAAATCGACAACCAAGTCTTTGCTAGCATCATGGACACGGCTGCGAAAGGGGGGTCGAAGCCCATCAAGACAGAGCCCGAGGCTGACCAACCGCCTTTGTGCTATCGTCTGGATAAGGACGAGTTCAGCAACGGCATGGCAACAGTGCGCAACAACCTGATCCAGGTTATGGCGGACGGTCCGTTTGGCTCCCGTCAATTGCGGAGTCTCATCGTCGACCTCGTTCCCCCCAGCTTCAAGACTGTCCCCACTCAGTACACCATCGCGGACAAGGATGGACTGAATGGTGACCAGAAGAGGGCCATCGAGAAGGTCATGAGTGCCAAAGACTATGCTCTCGTTCTCGGCATGCCTGGAACGGGAAAGACGACCACTATCGCCCACATCATCCGGGCCTTGATCTCGCAGGGCAAGACGGTTCTCCTGACCTCGTACACCCACTCGGCGGTGGACAACATCCTGCTGAAGCTCAAGGACGAAAAGATTCCCATCCTCCGGCTGGGAGCGGCCGCCAAGGTGCACCCCGAAGTCCGCGACTTTGCGACACTGGCCAACCAACCCAAGTCAACCTTTGAGGAGATCCGGAGCGCGTGGCACGACACGCCCATTGTTGCCACCACATGTCTGGGCATCAACCATCCCCTCTTCAACGAGCGCACCTTTGACTACTGCATCGTCGACGAGGCTTCGCAAATCACGCTGCCGGTGTGCCTAGGGCCGATCCGGATGGCGCGCACCTTTGTGCTGGTGGGCGACCACAACCAGCTGCCCCCTCTTGTCCAAAACGAAGAGGCGCGCGCCGGCGGTCTTGACATCTCCCTCTTCAAGCTGCTCTCGGACACGCACCCCGACTCGGTCGTCAACCTGGAGCACCAGTACCGCATGTGCGAGGACATCATGACGCTGTCCAACACGCTCATCTACAAGGGCCGCCTCAAGTGCGGCACCGAAGCGTTGCGCTCAGCCTCCCTCATCGTCCCCAACATGGACGGTCTCCTGCAGCGCCACATCACCGCCGAGGCCCTCCTCCAGCAACCGCGCACCCTCTGCAGCCCATCCAAGCCACCCACCACCCTCTCCCCGCAAAAGTCCCGGATCCCCCCCTCCCCATCATCCCTCTGCCCCGGCCCGCTCCCCACGACCTGCTGGCTGCGCGACCTCGTGGACCCCTCGGCGCGCGTCCGCTTCGTCAACACCGACGCCCTCCCCGACAGCCGCGAGCAGGCCAAGGGCAACCGCATCGTCAACCCGACCGAGGCGCGCGTCGTCGCGCAGCTCGTCGACGCGCTCGTCGCCGTCGGCGTGCCCGTGTCCGACATCGGCGTCATGACGCACTACCGCTCGCAGCTCGCGCAGCTCCGCCACCTGCTGCGCGGCCACGGCAACGCCGTCGAGATGCACACGGCCGACCGCTTCCAGGGCCGCGACAAGGAGGTCGTGATCCTCAGCCTCGTGCGCAGCAACGACGCCTGCAGCATCGGCGAGCTGCTCAAGGACTGGCGCCGCATCAATGTGGCGTTCACGCGCGCCAAGACGAAGTTGCTTGTTGTTGGGAGCAAGAGCACGCTGGGCGGGTGTGGGGAGGGGGAGATGCTCGCGCGGTTTGTGGGCCTCATGGAGCAGAGGAGGTGGGTGTATGACTTGCCGGCTGGCGCGCTGGACGGGCACTGGTTTGCCGAGGCCGGCGAGGGCGTCACGCAGCGGTCGCCGAAGAAGTCGTCGTCGCCTGTCAAGGTGCTGGGGACGACGCCGAAGAAGGCGCTGGGGTCGTCGGCGGGGAATCCGCTGGTGCTGGACGATTCGCCGATCAAGAGCGGCGGTAAGGCGAAGGGGCTCCCAGGGGGAAAGGAGAATAAGAAGGAGCCGAAGAGGAGGGTGAGGATGGGGGAGAGGGCAATGCTCAACGGGAAGCCGGTGCTGAGGGATATCTTGAATGAGCTGAATGGAGGGGGATATTGAGTGGGAAGTATGTTGTTGGGAGCATGGTTCTTGGGAGGTATCGTTGTTGGCGTATTACAGTTGTTGGCGTATTTTGTACAGTCTTTCAGGACTATGGGGACTATGGGTTTTGGCCTATGCTATCTGGCTATCACGGGCGAGTTTACCCTTGGGATTACAGTAAACGGATAGTTGGACGGGCCGGGTAGGATTACGATGGAGTCTGACCCATCCTCTGTGCAGGTTGTAACACGGGGGTACTGTCACGGCACCAAGACGACAACCAACACTGCCGTCGGCGGTAGTCAGGGGCGAACGGTACCGCCGGTAGACTCGCCTAGAGGGAAAGCTCACACAGAGTTGGCAACGCCAGTTCTCGCCCACGAAAACGCGCCAGATCCTGTCATGAGTCCAGCAGATGTAGATACTTCACGTAGGTGCGGCTGAGATTGGGCACAGCCGACATTGCATATCGCTCCCTGAGGTGGCATGGCGGCGACCGACTGGATGTAGCTCGTCGAATCGCATTGTATTCATAGTCCGACACTTAGGCAGCAAGGCTGCCGGCAGATCTACGCCCAGTCGACACAAATACCCCCTCACAGGCTCGCGGGAGAGTCCATGTTCCGTTTCTCAGAACCTGGATCATCAGCCTATTTTCTTGAACCTCATTGCCTACACAGTCGAGATGGCGGGTCTCGAAGTTCTTGGAGCGGTGTCCGGGCTGGCCGGTCTCTTCAGCACCGCCATTACCTGGTTCGACTATGTCCTTGTTGCCAAGCAGGCGGCTCCGCGACTGCAGTCGCTGCTAGTAAAGCTCGACAACGCGCACCTGCGGCTGACGCGCTGGGGCAAGGCGGCCGGTCTTACAGGCCCGCGGATCGAGGACGAAGAGTCGCTAAGGAGCTCGGAGTCGTTCCAGCTCAACGAGCAGCAGGAGCAGCAGGCGATCCGGACGTTCCGCGCTGTGGCGGACCTGTTCGAAGAGTGCCAGAAGCTCTGTCACCGCGAACGCAACGGCAAAACCGAGGACGACCCCAGCGTCAGAGAGACCGAGATCAGCCCGTTCGGCACGGTTGGACCAAATTGGAACCCTATGCACCGCTATCTCCATAGGAAGATGCGAGACATTACCGACGGCCGCAGCAACAAAGTGTCGGTCACGCAGCGGGTCAAGTTCGCCATCTACAAGAAGGAGCACCTCGAGGATTTCATCAAACACATCAACGACCATATCGACGAGCTGTACAAGATCTACGAGCCGCCCGCGGAGAAGGAGACCGAGCTCGGCAAGGCTGAGTTGGAAGAGCTTCTTGAGGTCGTGAGGGCGTTGGCCATCGCTTCCGACCGCGATCCCGTCCTACACTCTGCGTTGCAGAATATTCTCAAACAAGAGGCAAGTGGAGACTCGTTGGACTGGCCGTTAGATGCTTATAGCTAACAACAACACGTAGAACAACGATACGACCTACAACATAAAGGGCGGCACGTCCATGAACGTCGGAACTCATCAGGGTGGTCAGTACACAATGAATCTTCGAACCGACAGGTAGTGCCGCAAATAAAGCCAGACGATTGGCGTTTGCCAGTGCCCTAAGCTGGGCGCGTCGAGGCCCCTGCAGGGAAGGAGGGACAAAGGTATAATCTTTAGGATGGGAAGACTCGAGTGCTAAAAAGTAGGACAAGATGCGGATGGTACATGCGCCACAGCAGTTCACGGTCGGTCAGAGGTGGCCCGTGGTCGGCGATTGCGCGTCGGGAAGGGTTGCTGTTTGCGCATTTTTAGTACTTGGCCGGAGACATTGAGACCCTTTGAGAGGCTTGACATCAGACCCGGCGAGCAACTGCTCGCCGTTTGGTGACAAGAATTGAGTCCACAGTCTACTAGGGTGAGTCCCTGTCTGTGTCCAATTCGTTTCGAGCTTCGGTGCTTAGCCTGCGGTACCTGCAGTCGCAACGCGATCGTGACGTCCGACTGAGCGTAACATTGTGCGTGACAGGCGTCTGCAAAATCGACGTTGGCAGCACAGGTACCGTCATGGTGCTACGTAGAATGTGTCAAGCGGGCTGACACACCCGACAGCAGGAGACATCACACCTCGCGGTCGCTTCGCACAGGTGTGAAATATGCATCAGACAATAGGAATTTCTTGATGAGTCCTATGGGAGCCGCAGTAGGGCCTCAAACTGCGCCACAAAGTTCTTGCCGAACCTGCACCCAGCCTCCCGCCGCCGCCCATTCGGCCAGCGATATCAACCCCGCTTGCGGCCATATGCGCTCGACGTACCAGAGAGCAGATCAGGAATAACAGCTTCCAAGCATGTCGGTAGAACACCAATAGGCATTGTCAAAATATGCACAATCGCTCCGTCCAACTGTCCGGCTAGTGTTACCACTGTGTTGAAGCTCTTCTGCGCACAACCCATTGCCCAACCTCTGCCTAGCTGCGCCTGGCGCCGAATCATACAATGCGATTTCTCGGTGGGCGAGCGTGTTCAGTCTTGATTGCAACGCAGTCCACGTGAAGCCCAGCGGGGCTTCAAACGCTTTGAGCCCGTCACGAGAGCCAGAAAAATATCCCTCTCAGTTCCTCACAACGGCTGCTCTTTCGACCTGGGCTATATCAGCCCGTCAACTGGTTTGCCAGCGCCGCTAAGGAGCGACCCCGCATCCGCGCGACGTATCTCAGAGCGACCGACAATGGCATCGCCTGGCACAGGCCCTGGCCAACGGTATGAGAACCAAGGGAACGCAGGTCACATTGGGCCCGGATACAACAAGTATGATTTCGCGTTGCGACTACATTGCTTGGAATACTAAAATAGTAATTGCAGTACCTACAATATGACGCATCACTGTACGCACCTCCAAGGTACGTTCAACTATAAACATGCTGTAGCAGTTCCATACCTGACGCCGAACGTCAATGTCCAGACCCGCGCGACAACGACCCTCAAGCCTGTCGCGTAATTCCCCTCCCCCAGAACGAGGATATTGTCGATCGCACCCATATCTTCACCCGACTTGATGCCCTCTTGCCGTCGCCATCCGAATACCAGAGCGCCGCCCTTTGCGGCCTTGGCGGTTCCGGGTAAGCGTTGATGCTCTGGCAATAGCATGCCACAAACTAACGGCCGAAGGAAAACCCAGGTGGCACTCGAATACGCCTACCGCCGGTGCCGCGACGACCCCACATGTTCCGTGTTTTGGGTGCACGCCGACAACGAGACGACGTTCGCCCAGGATTACACAGCCATCGCAAGGCGGCTAGGCCTCGACAAGCTCGATGGCGAAAAGCTGCTTGTGGCTGTGTGCGAACGGATCGAGAGTACGCCATCATGGCTGCTCGTTCTCGACAATGCCGACGACCTGCTGCTGTTCGGAGTCGGCCGAACGCCCCATCACACATCGCATGAGCAGGCAGAGGAATCGACGAGCTTATACAAATACGTCCCAAAAGGCGGTACTGGGACTGTGCTCTGGACAAGCCGAGACGAGCGGATTGTCGGCACTCTGGTTAGCCCGCGGCGAGGGATCCAGGTCGGCCAGATGGACCCTAAGGAGGCGAGTACATTACTGGAGCGGTCGAGGAACGAAAAGGTCGGTAGCGATGAGGTCGTCGACGCTGAGAAACTGCTCGAAGAGCTGCAGTGGCTGCCCCTGGCCATCTCGCAGGCTGGAGCATACTTGCGGAGGACGTCAACGCCGATAGGGGAGTACTTGTCGAAGCTGGCAGAGGGGAAGCAGCGATGGCGAATCCTCAAGGCGACGGAATTTGATCGGCACCGACGAGACAACGTACCGAACAGCATTTTGGAGACGTGGAGCATATCCATCGAACGTATCCGGCGGGACAACGAGATGGCATACAGGATCCTACACATCATTGCGTACGTCAACAACCAGGACATCCCGTTCGAGATCATGACGGCAGCCGGTCTATTTGGCGATGAGGGAGAAAAGGGAGATCCTGAGGAGGATAAGGATCGAGTGGTAGAAGCCGTCACTCGACTGAAGGAGTTCTCATTCCTTGGGATGCGCACGGAAGGGAGAAAGACAAGGAGCTACGAGATGCATAAGCTTGTGCAGGAGGCTACGCGGTATGGGCTCCGTGTGGGGGACTCGGAAGACGAAGCATATTTCTCGAGTGCGGCGTTACAGATCATGGCAAAGCTCTTTCCCAAACGAAAGCGAGAAAACTGGGCAGAATGCGAGAAATACATTGCGCACGCGGTACAGGTGGGTGAGTGGGCGGAGACTTGCAAGAGGGAGGTTGAAGTGTCGAATCTTCTGACTCGGGTTTCGGACTATTTATTCGACCGCGGCAGGTGGAGGGAGAAGGAGCCGGTGGATAAGAGGGCATACAAGCTACGGCGGGGGGTCCTCGGGGAATCGCATCCGGATACGATTCGGAGTATGGCGTTACTCGCGGGGACATACTATACGCAGGGTCGGCATGGCGAGGCCGAGCCGATCATGATTAAAGTGTTAGAGCTACGGCGGCAGGTCCTCGGAGAGACGCATCCGGATACGATTTGGAGTATGGCGAACCTCGCGACGACATACCATGCGCAGGGTCGGTATGGCGAGGCCGAGCCGATCGACATCAAAGTGTTGGAACTACGGCGGCAGGTCCTCGGGGAGACGCATCCGGATACGATTTGGAGTACGGGGGAGCTCGCGGTAACATATCATACGCAGGGCCGGTATGGCGAGGCCGAGTCGATCAAGATAAAAGTGTTGGAGCTACGGCGGCAGCTCCTCGGGGAGACGCATCCGGATACGATTCAAAGTATGGGGGGCCTCGCGGTAACATATCATGCGCAGGGCCGGTATGGCGAGGCCGAGCCGATCAAGATAAAAGTGTTGGAGCTACGGCGGCAGCTCCTCGGGGAGACGCATCCGGATACGATTTGGAGTATGGGGGAGCTCGCGGTAACATATCATGCGCAGGGCCGGTATGGCGAGGCCGAGCCGATCAAGATAAAAGTGTTGGAGCTACGGCGGCAGCTCCTCGGGGAGACGCATCCGGATACGATTTGGAGTATGGCGTCCCTCGCAGCGACATACTATATGCAGGGCCGGCATAGCGAGGCCGAGCCGATCAAGATAAAAGTGTTGGAGCTACGGCGGCAGCTCCTCGGGGAGACGCATCCGGATACGATGAGGAGTATGGCGTCCCTCGCAGCGACATACTATATGCAGGGCCGGCATAGCGAGGCCGAGCCGATCAAGATAAAAGTGTTGGAGCTGCGGCGGCAGGCCCTCGGGGAGACGCATCCCCACTCTCTCCAAGCGATGCATGACCTTGCCATTACCTGGAAGAACCGAGGTCGGCGCGACGATGGTATTGCCCTAATGGACGAATGTCTACAACTGAGACGTACAGTTCTAGGGCTGGACCACCCATTTACCAGGTCGTCAGAACGAACTCTCGGCAGCTGGAAGACCGAGTAGGCTTGACTCGAGACCACTCATGGCCGTGGTGGTGTCAATCATCTGTAGGGATAATCTAGTTCATGTTTCTTCAACAAGATCTGGGATGTATTGACTGGGATCTGTACATAGATATTCCTGTCAGCGGTCAGAGCGGACGGGATCCCGAGTTTTCTAGTACCTATGGTCGTATGCGCTTGGTCTGGGGGTAGAAAAGGCTTATGTAGGTGTCATAGGCCCGGGTTGATGCCGGGGTTGGTGAATGGGAGGCGGGTGGTCGATGCAAAGGGACGGTGAACAAACTGACTTCGGGATGACGGGATCCACAGGCTGGGAGGAGAGGAAAGGTTTCGACAGGTAATGCGGCTGGGCCTTAATTTCGACTCCTTTGTAATTCCCAAAATGATGTCCTGTTTCCCCGGTGCGCGTTAATGTACAAAACATGTCCACGAGACCGACCTGTCGATCCGCCCCTATAACAATCGACTCCAACAGCACCCAACAAGGGCGAAGGTAATCCAGCCGAGAAGGAAGCCCAGCCGCGCACACAAACAAAAGGAACGGCATGCCATCATGATCGTCCGCAGCCCGTCTATTCCTCCTAGATTTTCTCTACCCCAAACCCCCCAAACCCCTATCGCACAATAATCAAATCATCCTCATCATCCTCGTCCAGCACCACCCTCCTCCCTAGCTTCGCCGCCGCCGACAGTCCCTCCCCCAGACTCTCCCTCCCCGCCTCGCGGATCCCCTTGTCCGTGACGAACCGCGTCTTCTTCCTCACCGGCGACCGCGACCCTCCCCTCCCCTCACCAACCCTGGGCAGCGGCGGGGGGATCTCCACCTCGACGACGTCCCTCGCCTTGGTCCCGTCCAGCTTCTCCCCGTCCTTCATGCGCGCCAGCTTCCCCGTCAGCACGCCGCCCCAGCCGAGCGCGCCGCCGCTGGCGACCGACGAGGTCCCCGACGCCGACGAGTCCGGCCGCTTCCGCTTGACGGGCGCGAGGCTAACCTTGGGGCCGTCGCCGCCGCGCTTGCCGACGAGGCCGAGGGCGCGCGCGTCCCACCGCGGCGCGGGCAGGAGCGGGTTCTGATGCTCGATGGCGACGCCGGCGGCGGCGGCCGAGGAGGCGGTGCTGGATTTCAGGTTGCTGTCATTGTTCGCGGCGGTGACCGCGGTGACCGCCGTGGTCTTGTGCGTCATGTACGCCCGGCCGGCGCCGGCGCCCATCTCGCCGAGGCGCTTGGCGATGTCGCGCTCGCGCTCCTGGCGCTGGAGGCGGCGCTTGAGGCCTTCTTCGCGCTCGGCGCGGTCGGCGAGGCCGCCCTCGCGCTCGTCGTCGAGGAGGTCGGCGCCGCGGTGCGAGCCGCTGACGTAGTAGTGGCTGTGGTTGTACTTGTCGTATCTCCCGCCGCCGCCGCCGCCGCCGCCTTGCTTCGAATTCTTGTCGTCAGCGGGGTTCTTTCCGTAGCCGCCACGGAATTTCTTGCCCCGCGGCGCATTATCGCCGCCGCCGCTGCCAAGACTGGTGGTGTTGTTGAGCTCGAAGCGGCTGCCGCGCGCCTTGCGCACGGCCTCGTTGGTGTGAAACTCGCAGTACTCGGAGCGGCGCGCGTTGATCCAGCTGCTGCAGAGCTGGCCGTCCTTCTTGATGCTCTTGCAGTAGTCGAGGTCGCGGGCCTTGCCGATCTCGAGGATGGTGTCGGCGTCGCTGTTGATGACGAGGCCAAACTTGCCCGTGTCTTCGCGGCCCGGGGGAGGCGGGAGGATGGTCGGGTTGAGGATGGCGAGGAGGGTTCCGGGGGTGAGTTTCCAGAAGCGGTCGAAGCCGGTGTTGAAGAGGAAGAGCTCCACTTCGTAGTCCAGGTCGACGAGCGTGACGACCATGTATTTGCCCTTGTCCTTGGGGTCGGCGCCGGGTCGCGGTCGGTGGCTGCGTGGGTCGGATTTGCTGGCGATGATGGCGAATACGACAATGTCCGATTCGACGTCGGGCAAAGACCAGTCTGGCGCTTTGACGTGGCGCAAGAGGTCTTTGAGGACATACGTCTTCATGCCCGTAATGGCGCGGGTGAGGACGGGGTGGGGGAGGATTCTCTTGGACAGGTGTATCCCCGAGTACGACTCGAAAGCAGGCGCCGGTGCCGACTCTGTCTCCTCGGTAGCTTGCCCTGGCAGCGGTGGGTTACTTCGTTGGGGTTGGCCGCTGCCGCTTGCGGTGCCCGAAACGATGTCGTCCCTTGAATACTCCTGGGCTTTGAAGGGAACTTCTGGGAGATCTTGGGCCTTTGTCTTGTAGTCTTCCATCTCCTGCCTGCCAACACTGAAGGCTTTGCTTCGGATCTTCTGTATCCTCTGCTGTCGTTCCTGGCGGACGGTTTCCTCTGATCTCGCCGACGACAGGCGCTCGTTGAAGCTTATCGGTCGGCCGAGTGGTTCATCTGACTCTTGGCCAGGTAATGGTGTTTTGGTCCGCCGCAAGTAACCACCCTGCTCAGCCCCCTCTTCCAGCACTTTCCTGAAGATCGGCGGTCGCTTGAGGGACATCTCGGCCGCCCTCCGACCCTTGTCGATTCCCAGTAACACTCTTTGCGGGGAGGTTTGTATGTTTCCCGAAGCCTGTGCCTTTCTCACAGGCGAGGCTGGGACTTGGACTGACGGCGGTGCTATCGCGCGTTCCATCCTATCCCGGGCGGCAGCGAGTTTGGATTGAATCGGTAGCGCCATGATCCCGCCTTCAGCATCCCCTTGAGCAACTGACACTGGCCGCGATCCATTGCTCATCTCGCCAGCCGGTTTTAATGTGCTCGCCTTCCTCTGGGCCCTTGCGGCCTGGAGCTTCTTGAGCTTGAGTCGCGCCTCGATGGCCTGGAGTTTGAGTTGCAGCATCTCCTCGTCCTCGTCGTCCTCCTCATCGCCGTCGTCCGCATCCAGCAGGTCTTCGCCCATCGCATTCCTTCCGCCCATCGCTGAGGCCGATCGAGAAGTCCGGAGTTTGGAGGGCGAAGGCGAGGGCGACTGTCGTTCGGCCATGCGTCGCAAACGCTCGCGTCCAGAGGGTGTGCCCAAGAGAGCTTCGTGGGGCGACCTAGGGGGCCATTGAGCGGCCATTCCTTCTGAACTGTCAGATTCTGCTTTCGCTCGGTGTATTCGGACCAACGATGTCGGGAGGAGAGGCGCTCACTCGGGATGGGGTGGTGGCCGAGCCCACGATCTCTGGCGTTGATAGTCGAAACCAGCAGACCTCAGGTCGCAATGCAGCAAACACAGCAGCCTCTGTTGACAGGACCAGATGCAGGCGAAGTAGCAGCCAGTGTCGGAATGCGCAAGGTCGAAAAAGCCAGGGTTGGTTGGGAGCACCGCCTTTATTAGCCAATCAAGGTGATAGAGCACCAAGATCAACGGGAGACTGCAGGAGGGAGTCTTCGTGGCAGCGTCGTGGTTGTCGTTCGTGGTTGTCGTCGTCTGTGATGGGAGGTCGAAGGGGGAAGGGGGGGGTTCTGAATGGAGGTACCAAGACACACTGAATCTAAACATGCGTCGGCCGAGAACGATATCCAGGTTGGTTGTGGCTGTCGACGGTGATGTTCGAGAAGACAAGGCCGATAAGGATGCGAAAGCTTCGATAAGAAGAAAGACTCTGGGGGCGGCCTCGGGGCTTGCAGGCAGGGCATGGCAGGGTGTCAGGGGACGCGCCGCAAATCTGAGATGTGGCACTGTGAGACCGCGATGCGACGCGTCAAAGTCGCGTCTCATTTGACAGGGGTCTGAGGGCCTTCCAGGTTCTCAATGCGCCCACCAAACCTGTCCTTGACATTCAATCTTGGAGATTCGAACCCAATGCGCAACAGGTGACATTATTTCTCCCAAAATTCCTGGACATTCCCCGGTACCTACAGTCCACCATGGCGAGAACAAGATCGACCAAGGGTCCAACCGCCAAAGAAAAGGCCGACGCCAAAGCCGAAAAGGCAAAGACAGCAGCAACCTCGTCGTCGTCTACCTACACCCTCGCCCCCGAAACCGAGAACCCCCCGCTCTTCTTCATCCTCCCCAAGGCCGCGACCCCCGAAGCGCGCATTGTCACCCTCCAGAACCCCCGATATGCAAAGCCCTCGCGATACCTCGTCTGCCCCGAGGCCGGCTTCTTCGAGTTTAACAAGATCTCCCCACCCAAGAACGTGCCACGGAGCTGGCTCCTGGAAAGCAATGTCAGGATAGAAGGCGACGCTAACGAGGGAGACGCCCGCCTGGAATCGCAAATCTTCGACAGCCCCGACCTCTTCATCGCGACTCCCATCGACCCCCTCTTCCTCGTACTCACCGCGCTCGCAGCGACCAAGTCCTCGGGCGACACAAAAGCCTCCCAGAAGCGCATGTTTCTCGCCAGCGACGACCACCTCGACACTCTCTCCGAGCTGAGCGGCGGCCACCTCTCCGAGGTCCTGACATGGCCCGCCTCCCGGGCGCTGCTAGAAGCGAGGATAGCCGCGGTCAGCGACTCGGTCGAGGCGGGTGACGAGCAGATGTACCGGCTGAGCGAGACGAAGCTGCTCGACGAGATTGTGGCCAAGGCACGGCGCATGAGCGACAAGGGGCTGCCTCGGAGCTTGGAGGAGAAGTTTGTCACCAAGGAGTTGGAGGCGCCCATTCTCGGCATCAGGAGCCAGCCCGCCCCCGCCAAGGCACCTGTGAAGGAAGACAGTGATAGCCCGCAGCCCGAGGCGGTGGATTCTCAGTCCACCGTGTCATCGGTCGCGACGCCGTCGAGTTCTCTCTCCGAAGCCTCTACGGCCGCTACCTCGGTGTCGGGAGACACCGCGGGCAACGAGACCGTTGAGAATGCTATGACGGCGCCGGAGGAGGTGCTAAGGCTGCAGAGGCTGCGGACTGCATTCAACTTTATCTGCGCGAGCTATGTCGCGCCGGGTCTGGCCAACACGCTGAAGCGGATGCTCCCGACGACGGAGACCGTGGACTTTAAGCCGCTAGACGAGTACATGGCCAAGCTTGCTAAGCTGCGTCAGGAGGCGGCCGCGGTGCGGACTGGCGACTACTCGCGGAAGCGGGGATGCGAGGAGGAGGCCGACGAGCGGGCCGAGAAGCGACGGAAGCAGGAAGCGGAGGACAAGATCAAAAAGGCGAACCAGAGCCGCGGCGTCAAGAGTCTAGCCAAGGTCAGCACGGCGGGGATGAAGAAGATGAGTGACTTTTTCAAAAAGAAGTAAGCCCCTTGGGTCCCGGATGGGTAGGAATAATCAGTCGGTTCTTGTATATGTATGGGACGGACGGACAGGCGTCTGGTGTTAGGGCATCGCATTGGGTATCATGTATGCAGGCCATGTATTTCATCGTGTCAAATCGAGTCTTTCAAGGTCTGGTGCCTCGTGATCGTCCGCCTCTCACACTCCCAAATCCTCTCCCTATCCCCGATGTCCCCCTCGAACTAGAAGACACAGTATCGGACGAAACACCATACCCAGACGATTGGCCGTAGCCCGAGGACGTGTTCCTGGCTGCCCCCCGACCTCGTCCGCCCCTTGTTCCGCGCGTGCCTGTGCCCCTCGTCGATGGGGCCACGAGTTTCTGCCTCTCTGCATCCTCAGCCTTCCTCCGCGCCTCTTCTCGTCTCCTCTCCAGCTCTGCGGCCCGCCGCTCTGCGTCTTGCTGCCTGCGCAGGGTCTCGTTCTCGGCATCCAGCAAGTCCTGCGTTGCGCCCTTCCACTCGGGATTCAGAATCAGCCGCTGGTTGTGCTCCGTCTGCGACAGGATGCGGGTCCACGTGTTGAGCAGCGTCGAGGCGTTTTCTACTGTCTTGGATACGGTCTAGACATGGGGATGTCAGTCAGGTGGGTGCGACAAGAATAGGATGAATAAGGATGAATGTCAAGCTCAACATACCCCCATGTTGCCCTTGGCCCGCTCCAGTGTCCCGATGACGCCCTCAATGACCTCGTTAATGTTCCTTACGCCCTCTAGCTCCCGCCGCAGGGCAGCATCGCGAGCCTCCTGGGCCTCTTCGGCATCGTATCGCGAACCCTGGTTTGTGGTGGGTGTCTTTGTGCGGTCGGGCAGGTTTTGCTGTCCACGTTGGTGAGAGGGTGATGCAAACAGGTGCTCGGGGTCGGAGCTGTCAGAGTGGTCGTCGGCCATGGTAGCGGGGGCGCTATGCTAAGCGTGGTGTTTTGTCTCGGACCAGGGTGGGTGCGTCAGGGGCATGAAAGGGTTGTGCAAAGTGTGGCGCAATTGATGTGTTGATTTTTGGCGATGCTATTGTTTCCCCTCTAATGGAGAATTGGGCCTGATGACGTCCCGTTTGCTCGGTTGTTTTTCGAGTACCGGAGCTGTGCTCGCAGCCTGTGCTGTGCTGTTGCGACTGGATTGGCGGGGTCACAATACAGCGTGGTAGCAGGCCAATGGTGGGCTGCCACTGTCAACGCGTACCCATGTCGCGTTGTGAGGTGTTTCGCGTTTTTGGGCGTCAATGGCAATTTACCGTTCGTGCCGTTGTCGTGCATGGGCCACATGAGACACACACAAGGGTGGCTGGCACACACGCCTCGCCTCGTCTCGCCCAGTCCCAACTTCCAACCGGCTCTTGACCGCCCCCAGCCTCTCCTTCACAGCTTCTCCCTGACAACCTCACCACACCCGGATTCCCAGCTTCACTTTCAGCCCAGCTTTCGTCCAAACCACCAACGTTTTTGCCTCGCTGATATTTTCCGACTCACGGCTGTCTGATTTTACCTTTTTGGGGCTTGCAGGCGCTTCTTTTCTTGGTTGCTCTGCCGTTGCTGCGGCATTTGCCTGACCAAGGCAGGTTCCACTCCTGTGAGCTGCCGCACGTCGATTGCGACCGTTGCCGCGCCAGGTTTTCAAAACACAACCCTTCCCTCTTCTCCCCGCGAAAATACCATCGCAACCTAATACCTCCTACCCTGTTCCCCGTTCTCCGCAACACCAATCACTCCGCCCGCAAGCTCAATTCATTGCTCTCGACCCGCCGGCGACATCATAGCATTCCCCGGCGCCGAGTTTGGACTCTTCTTGGAATCGCAACACTCGACAGGAGCTTCGCATCGCCCACCCAAGGCCGCCAGGCATCGACTCACAGAGTCAGAACCATCACTGGCAATCGCAGCGATTGGTAGCGCATTGCAAGACCACATTTGGAACAAGCGCGCAGAGAAATTGGTTCTGGTCAATCGACCAAGCTTCGCAAAGATGGCCTCGACGCCTTACCGCGCGAGCACGCCGCCGCCGAGCTCTTCCGGCATCCACACTCCTTCTGCCCCTCTCCACGGATACTCTGATTCCTGGGAGCCTTATTCCCCCCGCAAATCTGCCCGCATCTCTGAGAAAACAAACAACCGCACTCCTTCACCCCACAAGTCTGCCCGACGCTCTACCACCAACCACCTCGAGTCGCTCGGATCTCCCAAGTCCAAACGGAGAGCCCCAATGGCCACCCCAGCCACCATGTCGCCCAAGAAGAAGCGCACCGTCGCCTTCGATCCGACGACCCTCACTGGCACTCAGGCTTCGGAAGGAACTCATTCGACCACCACTGCGCCCGGAAAGAGCGGCATCAACGGTCGCGCCAGCATCTCGGCCGCCAGCGGTATGCTGATCACTCCCGCCAAGACTCCCCAGAAGCCACCCTCGCAGCAGACGCGCGAGAACATTCAGGCGGTCGCGCGCAGCCTCTTCAGCGAGACCGAGGCGATGCCCAGCCCCAGGCGATCGCGCGTGCAAAAGTCGCTCCTTGGCAGCTTCGCGGATGACGACGAGGAGCCTATCGCTATCTTCACTGACTCCCGCGAGCGAATCCCCGAGGTAGACCGCAGTAACGAGAATCCATTCTACGACCAGCGCCCCGCCTACACGGCCGAGGCCCCCCGTCGCAGCCCGAGACGCCAGACAGTGGCGATTCCCGGTGAGGGACACGTCGCGATCGAGGACGCTGTCCGCAGAACCGACGGCATGGTGATTGTTTTGTAAGTTACCCCGCGTTTGGCGCTCCTTCCGACTTTGCCGAAACACGAAACTAACACGCTCCCAGCCGCGGCAAGAAGCAGTTCCGCAAGTTTGCTTCGACCAACGACGCGCACCGCCATGGTGAGCTCGACGACGAAGCTGGTCTCGAGTCCCACCTTGAGCGACCTCTTGCCAGCACCCAAGTCAAGCCGCGCCGTCTGCTGTTCCCAGCCAAGAAGAAAGAGGTCACGATTACCACTGATGATGAGGAGGCGCCTACGGACATTGAGGATGCTGTCGAGGCCGAGAACAACCCGACCACTCCCATGGAGCTGACTGAGGAAATCCCCAACAACCCAGCAGCCCCAAAGTTTGCCCCCGCTTCTCCCCCCACCACGGCCCGCACCACCCGATTCACCGCGAAGCTCGCCGAGACAACTCCCGTCAAGGGCAAGAAGAAGCCGCTGCGCGGTGGCAGCCGCAGTCCATTCGACGTCTGGCCACGCACCAAGGGCCCCGAGGGACAGGGACAGAAGCGTTCGGGAGAGAGCCTTGGCTCGACTTCCAAGCGCCCTCGCATTTAACTCAGTTCGACCCCGCGCTAGCCTCGACACTGGTTGGGGTTTCGGTGGGAAATCTGCTCCTGTGCCTTTTGCGCAGGGGCTAGCGGCATGAACGGATTTGGCATGGGCGAACTTGGAGTTTGGGGGACTACTGACTGGGATTTGATTTCGAGTAATGGCCTGGAAGCGCGGCAACGGTTGTGACGGGGTAGGGTGGAAGCCCTGGGTCGGTTGGCAAAACAGCCGGTGGTTACGACAGAATTATGCTTTTCTCCTTCGCAACAGACGAAAGGTGGGCAAAAAGGCCTTGTGGGTTGCATTTTTGTAAGAGGCACGGTAGACCCCTCGCGGTCGTGGGATTGAGCCATCCCGTTTTTGCTCCTGGATCATGTGCGCCAGGAACTGGTTGTATTAGAAATAGCTACATAGCAAGCATAGTAGAATCATATTGTAGGACTGGCGGTATTACCGTGACTTGTACCGCGTGACTGTCTGGACTTGGAGGAGTTCTGCTGCGTCTTAGGTAGGTTCTGGTGCAAGAAGAGGTGTTGTTCGGATCCCTGTGGCCGTGGTCAAACCGTCAGCCATGGAATCATGCAGATTCGGCATTAACGTGACACGCCATGCCAACAGCTCAGCGGTGGTACACGTATTTCCTACGGTGTACACTAGGTAGTATCCAGGGGTATGAAGGGTTGACAGCGAGACCAATCCACCCTGTGACAGACGGCTTTAGGGGACCACCAATCTCCCAGGCCCAGTTCCTAGAGGGATGGCGTCATTGAGGGGAGTTGCTCACTCGCTCGCTCGCTGAACCTTTTCCCCAGCACCCCACCCCCCCACCCTCCACATTCCACCGACCAGACACATCACGGCAGCGAGGGGCAGAAGAGCGTCACCACCCGAGCCCAACCGTCTTTAAGCAACTTGCACCGTGGACCTTGAGCTGTGGCTCCCTATCGTATAAAATACATTGCCCTCGACATCGTTTTCCCTCCCTCCCGTTCCCTATCTACCTGATCCCATTGTCCTCCTCGACGTCCATACAACCCATCCCCTCCGCCCACCAATTCAGCAAACAAACAACTCCACCACCGCCACCATGCACATCCTCGTGGTCAACGACGACGGCCCCCCGTCCCCTCATGCCTCGCCCTACATCCACTCGCTCGTCCGCGAGCTCCAGACCCGCGGCCACCTCGTCTCGGTCTGCCTGCCGCACACGCAGCGCTCGTGGATCGGCAAGGCCCACATGATCGGCCAGACGGTCAAGCCGACGTACTACCGGCCGCCGCCCCCCTCCGAGCCCGCCGCCGGGCTCGCCGCCGCCGGCGACAACCACGGCACCACGCACGCGCGCCCCAGCGCGGACCCGGCCGTCGAGGAGTGGATCCTCGTCGACGGCACGCCCGCGTCGTGCGTGCAGATCGGCCTGTACCACTTTTTCCAGAAGCGCGGGAAGGTGGACCTGGTGGTGTCGGGCCCTAACTACGGGCGGAACACGACGGCCGTGTTTGCGCTGAGCAGCGGGACGCTGGGGGGCGCGCTGGAGGCGGCGGTGTGTAGGCGGAGGGCGGTGGCGTTGAGTTATGCGTTCTTTTCGAGGAATCATGATGGGGGGATCATTGCCGCGGCGAGTAGGAGGGGGGCGAATGTGATTGAGAGGTTGGTGGAGCGGTGGCCGGCGGACGGGAGCGTGGATCTGTATAGCGTCAATGTGCCGCTGCTGGAGGGAGTGGAGGAGAAGAAGGTGCTGTTTACGGCGATGCTGCAGAATTATTGGGAGGCGGGGAGCTGCTTCACCGAGGTGGATGGGAGCGTGGATGGGAGGGAAGAGGAGGAGGAGAGGATCAGGGAGGGCGAGGGGAGCCCGGAGACGGAGAGGGATGGGGGGCAGACGGGAGGAGGAGGGCATAGGCACAAGCACTTTAAATGGTCTCCTAGGTTCACCGATGTGTATCAGAGCGTGGAGGACGCGCCGCCAGGTAATGACGGTTGGGCGGTCAAGGAGGGGTTTACGAGGTATGTTTTTTATTCTTTCTTGAAGACCGCTGGGATGGGATGGCTAACAGAGAGAACAGTGTCACGCCGCTCAAGGCAAACTTTTGGCAGGCGGCCATGGAAATGCATGGCAAGGAGTTGGAGCTGTAAGTTGTTTACTTCCCCTTTTCTTCTTCTGGGGGTTGTCGCGATCTTGGACACGCCAATTCCCGGACACGAAGAGACGATGGCATAATTATGCGAACCTAGAGAAAAGAGAGAAAGCATCATCAGATAGAGCGTAGATGGTGCACCTAGTAATAGAGGAGACGGCTGCTGCGCTCTCCCAAGTTCCGCCACTGCCGCTCAACCTCTGCCCTCTTGCCTACCCGCCCCGCTCCGACTTTGATCCGTAAACAAAATTCTCACCAATATCTACCGTAGGACCGGAGCCATGAACCTAGGACTATCATCTGCAACATCATCGGTCCGTTCAGCCACGGCCACACCCACACAACCACCATCCACGGCCACCACCAACCAACCGCCATCTCTCAAAATGTCCCTCCCCATCCGCACCCGCCCTCCCCCCACCTCCACCACCACCCCCCATTTCTACGCCCTCATCCACTACGACGACCCCTACGTCCAGCCCCTCCTCCTCTCGGCCCTCTCCTCCCTCTTCCCCCCCACCAGCTACACCCTCCTCCCTCCCCCCTCCCCCTCCGCCAAAGCCGACGACGACGACCCCCCCTCCCTCGCCACCATTCTCCCATCCCCCTCGTCCAAGATCCTCCAAATCGCCACCTACGAAGCCATCGACTTCTCCTTCGCCTCGGCCCACCCCGACACCTGCCTCGTCAACAGCTACGTCATTCGCAAGGCCCTCATCCGCAAGCACTTCCTCTCGGCCACGGTCGACGCCTGGGCCGCCAAGCGGCCCGGCTCGGCGCTCCCGGCGCACGTCAAGCGCGCCGAAGCGTTCGAGGTCGACTACGCCGAGTTCCTCGACGACGCGCTCGTCGAGGCGTGGGACCTGCAGGCGAGCATGGCGCGGAACGCCGAGGAGGGGGCGGAGAAGGAGTGGTGGATTTTGAAGCCGAGCATGAGCGATCGCGGGCAGGGGATTAGGCTGTTTTGCGATATGGAGGGGCTGCAGGGGGTTTTTGACGGGTGGGAGGAGGAGGTGGGGAGCGATGAGGAGGAGAAGGATGAGGGAGGGGATGGCATCATGGTCTCGCACCTGCGACACTTTGTCGCGCAGCCGTACATCCACCCGCCGCTGCTGCTCGAGGGGGACCGGCGCAAGTTTCACGTGCGCGTGTATGTCCTCGCCGTCGGGAGCTTGAAAGTCTACGTCTATAGGGACATGCTGGCGCTATTCGCCGCCAAGGACTATATCGCCCCCGGGACCGGGGAGGACGGCGAGGCGGAGGATCTCGACGCCCATCTGACGAATACCTGCCTCCAGCAGCAACCGGGGGAGAGGGACGCGGTCCGCCGGTTCTGGGCGCTGGAGGGGCTCGCGCCGGGCGTGGCGGAGTCGGTGTTTGCGCAGATCTGCGAGGTCACAGGGGAGCTGTTCGAGGCGGCCGCGCGCACCATGATGGTGCACTTTCAGCCGAGGGAGGGCGCGTTCGACGTGTACGGGCTGGATTTCTTGGTCGATGCCGCGGGCACGGCGTGGTTGCTCGAGGTGAATGCGTTTCCGGACTTCAAGCAGACGGGGGAGGGGCTGACGGGGGTGGTGAGCGGGCTCTGGGAGGGGGTGCTGAGGACGGCGGTGGTGCCGTGGGCGATGGGCGGTGCTGGGGGGGAGGAGGGCGGTGCTGCTGCTGCTGGGGGCGAGGGCAAGGGGGACATGGTGCTGGTGAGGGAGGTTGATCTCGGGCGGAGATGACGGTGGGCTGAGGGGTGCTTGGCTCTTGGGTTGCGAGTCGGGAGGTTCGTTAGTTGTTGTTTGGAAGGGGGTTACATACGCAAGCAGACGGCATGATGATTGTGGCTTGGTGTTTCTATCTGACAGGCATGCACGAGGTGTATTCGATAGGAGGCAGAACACAAAGTCCAGACCCGCCCAAAGTACCTGCCTACCTACCGATCTCAGATCCCGGAACCCGGTGTGTGTGGGGGCATTCTTCCCGTCGTCCGTCATCCGCCGTCGTTCAAGAAATTGGAAAACCCGCCGGAGCGGTCTCCGTTCCCGGACAGAGGGTAGGGACTTGTAAGCCCCGAAAACCCCACCGTCGACCAAGCAAAGCCAAGCTCTCAGCAAATTTCATGGCGTCCTGCTCCGCCACCCAATACTCCATCCCCCCAAGGGTCCTTCCCTCGGGGTCCGGGCCTGGGCAGATGTCAACGGCGGGATTTTATGCCGTGATGGCAGTACACATGGGAGGTTGGAACCCGCGTGTGTGATGGTGGAGGTCGGTTGCAGTACGCAGGATCTTGCCGAATCTGGAGAAGCCCCTTTTCGTCGTCAACATTTAGCTCAGATAACAACATTGAACGGGTATGGTAGGTGCGCTGTCACCAGGAAGTTGCACAGCCCGATTGATGGCCGAAAGTCCCATCCCACGATGCCTGTCCCATGGAATGTAATCTTGTCATCTCTCTCAAGGCAGATAGGCATACACGCTCGCCAGCTTTGCTTACTTCCCCACCTCTCTCTACCTTTGTAAATCTGCTCTTCCCAGATAGAGTAGCCCCCTAACCCCGTGCCCTCCGCCAGCGACCGGCTCACCGACCGAACCGGTTGGCCCTCGGAGAAGAGACAGGGTGAGAGGGGGTGGCTATGTTGGAATCTACGGATACGCGTACTCTGGTTGAACGTTGGACATGTGCATGACGGCGTGCTGTGTGCAAGAGGCACAAGACTGAACCTGATGCTGTCTGGTCGTTGTCACTCTGCGAGGTACAGACATAGTCCACGTGCAGTCAGTCTACGGATAGGTGGTAGAGAGAGAACAGGTTCGTGACACGTCCCATAGCCAACCCCTGTGAGGGATGACATGACGAACAGCCGGGGAGGAGAGAGGAGGGCTCGGCACGAACAGAGGGCCGTTTGCTGCGGTCTGACCGGGGTTGGGTATGTATGGTCTGCTTCGGGCCCGGGTTATGACCGAGAATGTTGACATGACTACGTAGGTAGGAGGGTAGGTAGTGCGGACGGCAAACGGCGGAGGAACGACATGTTGTCAGCTGTCTCCGCAGGTGCAGCCCCCAAAGTACGCAAGATGCAGTTCGACCTGCCCCCTCCCCCCCCCCCCGGAGGGACGCCAAAAAAAAAAAAAGAGGTTATTTTCTTCCCGTCCGCTACAACCTAACAAACATCTTGGGAGCTACCAATACAACAAACACCCAAAAAAGAGTTGGGGGCAGCCGCCAGCCTTCCGCCTCCCGCCCGCGCAGTTGGCTGACGACTCGGAAAGAGATAGGCTTTCATCCTCCATTTTAAACCACACGAATCCTGCATGTACATATGCGCCAAGGGGGACGGGAGGTATTTATTCTTTTCACATCACTTTCAACTTTTCTTTTCGTGGGAGACCAACATTGGGCTTCCCTTCTTGCATGCGTGGTCTGCAGGTGTCATTGGATTTCAGAGGAGGGGTATTTTGCACAGCCTCCTTCGCTCCGCTTCAACCTTCCCTTTTTCTTTCGGATTCTCTCAGGACCCCAGAGAGGGAGGAGGTTGGTAGCGAAGAGAACAGGGACGAACTCCCCAGATCCCAGAGTTTGGGCACGATGGTAGGAAGGGTGGCCGGGTGTAGATCGTGTGGTTTGGTCTCACCTGCACTGGAAAGATGGAACATACACAGCCTCACTTGTACGTTGTCGCCATGAGGTGTGGTGGTGGTGGTTGAGATTAACGTTGGACCCAAGACCGTCGTCACTTGCCCGACGGAGCGGCGGGGTGGTCCAGACCGGGCTTGGTCAATCTCGGGAATAGCAATTGCTGAACCCGTCGGTAGCCGATGATACTTTGGCTTTTTCTTGGGTCTCCTTGCCAGGCATCAAAGTCGGGACAATATGTAGTTGATGTGCGGCAGAGTTCTTGGTAATGATTCGAACTGCCCTGAATGACGAGGCGCGTATTCCCCTCCGCTGGGGAATACTGTGTACAGACCGATACGCCATCCGGCTCGTAAAGTCCACCAAGGTCGACGAGGCCACTGAATGGATGATTCCATTCCGAGAGGCGCATGTTCCCTTTCGGGAAACCGAAAAGAGGGAGGACGGGCCCGAATGGCATCGCCGCCCCATGGGATTCGCCCGAACTGTCCTTGTCGAATCTCACCTGCCCGTTGCGGGAACTAATCTCCATGTCTTTTGTTGGTCGCTGACAGTTTATCCGCCGTAAAACAGCCTTGCGGGCACCGAGACATTCAGTCAGGCTCTGCTGCTGGTCGAGGGTAGACCATGAAGCGATCTACAGACCTTCTAGAACAGGCCAACTCCCCCAACAAAATTCATGCCTCTCCCGTGCGAGGAGATGCGACTGGGATCGACAGCACAGCCTCCCGTCGTTTGTCGGGCGCGCGCTCCATTAGGTGATGGTTGATTCGCTCGCTCGTCGTCGATGGACGGCAACGTTTCGATTCTCGAACGGACGGGATCCGGATCGGCGTTGGCCCGGTGCCTCAGCAGGCTCTTGGCTTTTTTCCTTTCCGCCGGAGTCAGGCTTACATGGCGGCGGCGGGTTCTTCTCCTCATCTCGACACCGGCGCTCCGGCGGAGTTGAAGTCTGAGCATTGATGCTATTGACACTCGCTGGAATTTGTTTGAAACCGTTGGCCAAATGCCGCCGTGCTGTTGCCAAGTGGGAGTGAGCCTGTCTGGGCTCTTTTTCTGCCTGACAGCGCTGGAGAGAAAGAAAAGAATGCCTGGCGGGGAGCCTCATGGTTTTGGAGCGGTTTCGATCAGTTGTCGCACAATTCAAAACTGCCGTTCCCTCATGGTTGCGGGCGATGCAAAAGCGAGCGGCGCATTCGCATTGCCGTGGCAACCTTGAGCCTTGTTGGGTTATCTAACCTACGTGCCCGAGATGTAGAGAAATGCCAACGTCAACCGGGAGATGGTGGACTGGGAGACTGGCAACACGTCATGGGCCAAGGCGAGATATTTCCCACAGCCATGAGAATGGAGACCGGTCGAGGCGGATGGGGGAGGTGGTGGCAAGCAGGCTTTCCGGTCAGACGGCATATGTCGTTGTTTCTGGGCACTTGGCCGTGCCGAGCATTGGCTTCTTATATGGCCCGAGAGGGGTGCCAGATGGGCTCCCAACCAAGGCAGGTGGGATGGCTGTGTTGGAGGTTTGGGCACCACGTGGAGGGTTGGAAGGTAAGAGAAACGAAGACTCTGTGCGACGACAAAGTCCAGCCACTGCCATCATTGTGCATGAAGAGGGGACGGTCCCAACGACCTCCGTTTCGATCAATTCCGTCTTGTTCCGTTGGGAAATGCTTTTCGTGTTGCCCACGGCAAATTACCCTTTTTGATATTGCCCAATTTTTAAGCTCAAAGAGTCGCCTGTTGATGGACTGACCGTTCCGAGTGCCTGTCGTCGTGTCAGTCGACAACTCGACCGAGCGACGACAAGGTGTGTCGACCAATCGGTGATGCTCCACACAAGCACCTCGTGGTAAACGCCCACGACTGCTGGCTCGAGTGATGAGCTCAAGACAGCGTTTCGCGAAACAAGCATCGAATCAAAAAGCACATGAGCCAAGAGGGCTGTGCTCTGGTGCCCATTCACGCCATTGAATCTCCAGTCCCGGACTCCAAGTGTATTGATGCAAAGTAGTTCCGAGACACATCAATGATGATGGACAGTCCTCGAGATCGGGGTTGCATCACGTGCAGTCTTTTGTCTCCCTCGGCCGCTTTGATCTACTCGAGACTGTTTGGCGGCAAATCTTCCCTTGCACTGGCGGTCTGGTCTTGATCGACATATCGTGGCTGGAGGCGGAAAGGGGACTCACCGTCCATAGCGTGCATGGCCCCGACAATAGCAACGCTTCCGTAATGGACCCCCAAGACTCCAGGAGGGCGACTAGATGCGAGACGCTCAAAAACTCGACCCTTTTCACGGCAAGAAGAAGCGGACGACACCCGGGGGAGCTTGGCTGCGTGATTTGACACGATTTGACACGGCAGCGTCCCAAGGTGAGGCGGCGCTTGGACCTTGGCGCCTGTTGGGGTCGCCAACTACCGCTCCGGACTCTCTGATGGACAATTCTCCCTGCGCGTGGGGTTGAAGGGGTTCCATCTCAACCACGGTCGACAAACTTTGCCATGGCTCTAGGGGCGGCCCCGTGGGCTCAGCGACGAGGCTGGATGCCGTGAGGAAACGCAGTCTGGTGTTTGGACAGAGGCAGACGCTTCCCGCTGCACGCACAAGAATAGGCTCGTCTTTCCTCGATCTGCGTGTTCTTTGATTCTCGAACAGTCTGAACGTTGGACCCGTCGTTGACAAGTGACGGCCGGCGGTTGTGGAGAGGGACTTGTCGGCCCGTCGGAAACTCGCCGTTTTCCATCGGGGATTGGCCATCTTGTTATCTTGTCGAGTTGCCAACCCTGGAATATCGGTGCCCACTGGCAATCTCAATGGGCTTGGAATTGCTCAGCAAGCCAGACACTCCCAGACTCCGTCCCAACTACCGAGCCTGTGGCGGCAGGTGGTGAGGTGGTGGAATTGAGGCACGTTGTTGGACAGCGCCGTCTTGTCGGGATCGAAATTGTGTCATGGCTACATATTCCACGCCACTCTACACTCCACAGCTCGTCGCAACTCGTCGTCGTGCGGAGGGATCTGCTGTCGCTCTGGGGAGAAGCATGCGAGTTTGGAGTTCGGGCACGGATCGCAACGGAGTTTGCTAGAAAACGGGACAGGGGTTGCCACAGAGATTTGACGGCGCTAACCGCGATGGGTCCCTTCTTGGCGTATTGGTACCTGGGCTGTATTGAAATGTACAATACCCAGCGTTTGCAGCTCGGAGTCTGGACGAAATGCATCTTGGCCGTGGCGCGCAGAGCAAAACCGACTGGATCGCCTAGTACCTGCGCGGTGTGATGTTTGCTACCATCTGACCTAAAGAAAAAAAGCGCCTGCAGATATCACTCGTTGGGCTGCATCTACCCTCAGCACTTTGGGTCCAAGAGGTGAACGAGACCAAACAAAAACCACCTCCCAGATGGGGTTGAAACAATACAGCCAGTCGGGGTGGTCCAGGCACCCGGCCCCCTGTCGAAATGGAGGGCTCCCTGATTGGCCGCTTGGCAATTGCACAGCCTCGACTTGGCGAACTCTGGGCGAAGAGATGGAGGCCAACAACTGACGGGGGGCCATCAGAGGGGGGAGAAGACGGCGAACGAACTCCCTCCTTCCCCTTTGCCTTTCCGACCTCCTTAACGAACTGCGACAACACTGCCTCCGTCACCACAGGTGTCTCTTGGCTCTGTTTCCTGTTCACCAGAGCGTCGGTCCATCCGTCACCTTGGACGCTGCAGTCTCGTCAAGGCGTTGCATGCCAGAGCGCCGTTTCGACCTACCTCTTTTTTCCCCTTCTTGACCTTCATTCCGGGACCGTGTCGTCGCCCGGCCGTACATATCATCGCGACCGCGCCCCCAACTGACCCTTCAAAAAGTGCTCGTCCACCCAGTTGACTACTCGTCAACACGGACCGAGGGAGCAACGGAGCAACAACCTACCCAAACAAAACCGCCTGGTTTCGCGGACCTTTTCCCACCTCTCTCCTCCCACACATCGACATCGCAACTCCTCACCTCTAAATACTCGCAGCCTCGGGCGGCCTCCCATGCACCCGCGCGGCTGAGATTGTCTCGTTGCCATCCCCATTGTGGCTGGACATCCCAAAAGGCACAACCTCGAGCTGACGAGTTTGGTTGCTGCGGCGAGCCTTCGTGGACCTCGACTCGCTGCTCCGCGATCCGCCCTTCTGCCTTCGCTTTGCCTTCGGCCCCCCAGTACACACTCTTCGCCACCCTTTCGGTCTCGCAATTGGCCTCCGGGTGCCCTCCAAGACAGCGTGATCGCCTCGTTTGGGGCTGAGTCCTTCGCTTGCGACCCAAACCCACCGCCTCAGCTACCATGGCTTCCCCAGACCAAGATGAGAATCCCTCAGGTGTGCGTAGACAGCGAGCGTACGTATGGGCCTCACACCCCGAACCGGTATACATACTGACACGGTCACCTCCATAGTCCTACTATCACGATCGATACCACAGCCGTGAGTTCGACGCCTACATCACCACCCGACGCCGACCCCCAACGCGTCTTTACCAGCTCGCCCATCTCCATCGGCGACGGTAACAGCTCTTTCCCCGCCGACCCAATGGCGAGCACTGCGCCAACCTCCCATCAGCGAAGCAACTCTGCAAAGTCCTTTGACAGAGACAGCCGACCAACAAGTCCCCACAATGTCTCGAGCCCCGTCGCGCTGCGCGGCAACGACCGCTCCTTCCTGGCCGTCCCCAACCAGGTCTCCAGACAGAACTCGGTCAACTCGACAGACTCGATAGCATCCGAGACTGTCGTCGGCAACGTGTCGACCTTTGGAGAAAAGGGCGGCAAGTCCCGCGCCAGCACCTCCTCGGATGCCGCCCAAATCATGAACGACGAGAACGCCCTCAAGCCCGATGTTGGCAAGGAGGATGATTTCAAGGTCGAGGATAACCCGTTCGCCTTCACCCCAGGCGCGCTCAACAAGATGTTTGACCCCAAGAGCTTGTCGGCATTCTGGAAGCTCGGCGGTCTAGCCGGCTTGGAAAAGGGGTTGCGCACTGACCGCAAGACGGGCTTGAGCGTTGACGAGGCGGCTCTCAGCGGCCATGTTTCTTTTGAGGAGGCGACGCCGTCTTCCCAGGCACAGGACAAGTTTATGACCGAGGCCGACAAGGCGCCAACCGACAGCCACGAGGCCCACCACCACGGGAAGCGCCAGGACGAAGGCAGCTTCTCGTCCCGGAAGCGCGTGTTTAGCGACAACCGCCTCCCGGCAAAGAAGGGCAAGACCCTGCTGCAGCTCATGTGGATCACCTACAACGACAAGGTGCTCATGCTACTCTCTGCCGCCGCCGTCGTCTCGCTCGCCATCGGTCTTTACCAGACGTTTGGACAAGAGCACCCCCCTGGAGAGCCCCCGGTGGAGTGGATTGAGGGCGTTGCCATCATTGTCGCCATCGTCATCGTTGTCCTCGTTGGTTCCCTGAATGACTACCAAAAGGAGCGCCAGTTCGCCAAGCTCAACGCCAGAAAGCAAGACCGCGTCGTCAGAGCCGTTCGATCGGGAAAGACTGTCGAAATCTCCGTCTTTGATATTCTTGTCGGCGACCTCATCCACTTGGAACCTGGTGATCTCGTGCCCGTTGATGGCGTCCTGGTCGAGGGCTTCAACGTCAAGTGCGACGAATCACAGGCCACCGGCGAATCCGACATTATCCGCAAGAGGCCCGCCGACGAGGTCTATGTCGCCATCGAGAATCAGGACAATCTCAAGAAGATGGACCCATTTATCCAATCCGGCGCTCGCGTCATGGAGGGTGTTGGCACGTTCATGGTCACTTCCACCGGCATCTACTCCAGCTACGGCAAGACGATGATGGCTCTCAACGAGGACCCCGAGATCACGCCTCTTCAGTCCAAGCTCAACATCATCGCCGAGTACATTGCCAAGCTGGGCGGCGCCGCCGGTCTGCTTCTCTTCATCGTCCTGTTCATCAAGTTTCTCGTCGAACTTCCCAAGATGCCCGCTTCGGTCACACCTGCGGAAAAGGGGCGCGAGTTCCTCGAGATCTTCATTGTCGTTGTTACCATTATCGTGGTGGCGGTGCCCGAGGGTCTGCCTCTTGCTGTCACGCTCGCCCTGGCCTTTGCCACCACCCGCATGTTGAAGGACCACAACCTTGTGCGTCATCTCAAGGCTTGTGAGGTCATGGGCAATGCCTCGACCATTTGCAGCGACAAGACTGGTACCTTGACGCAAAACAAGATGCAGGTCGTCGCAGGAACCGTTGGCACGACGCACCGATTCGGCGCCACCCGCCCCCCGGCCACGGCAGACTCCCCGGACACGACCCCGATCGAGAAGGAGATTAGTATTTCCGAGTTTGTTTCTACGCTCAGCTCCGCCACCAAGGACCTCTTGGTCAACTCCATCGCCCTCAACTCCACGGCCTTTGAAGGCGAGGTCGACGGCGAGATGACCTTTATCGGCTCCAAGACGGAAACGGCTCTGCTGATCCTGGCCAAGGAGCATCTGGCCATGGGTCCGGTTAGCGAGGAGCGCGCCAATGCCAAGGTTCTGCACCTCATTCCGTTCGATTCTGGCCGCAAGTGCATGGGTGTCGTGGTCCAGCTCGAGAACGGCAAGGCCCGCCTCTACATCAAGGGAGCCTCCGAGATTGTGCTGGAGCAATGCACCCGGATTCTCGCCGATCCCTCGGCTGATCTTGCTTCGGCGCCCCTGACGACTGACAACCGGGACAACATTCTGCACCTCATCGAGACATATGCCCGCGGCTCCCTCCGGACCATCGGCCTCACGTACCGCGACTTTGACCAGTGGCCGATCCGGGCTTCTCGCAAAGCCTCGGCCGACAAGGACGAGATCGCCTTTGAGGACATCTGCCGAAACATGGTGTTCATCGGTATGGTCGGTATCAAGGATCCTCTTCGCCCGGGTGTCAAGGAGGCTGTCAAGGACTGCCAGAAGGCTGGAGTTGTGGTTCGCATGGTTACCGGAGACAACAAGATCACGGCCGAGGCGATTGCCCACGACTGCGGTATCCTCCAGCCCAACAGCATCATCCTCGAGGGCCCCGAGTTCCGCAACATGACCAAGGCTCAGCAGGACGAGATCATCCCCCGGCTCCACGTCCTGGCTCGCTCCAGCCCCGAGGACAAGCGCATCCTGGTCAAGCGTCTCAAGGACAAGGGCGAGATCGTCGCCGTCACTGGTGATGGTACCAACGACGCCCCGGCTCTCAAGATGGCTGACATTGGTTTCTCGATGGGCATTGCCGGTACCGAGGTCGCCAAGGAGGCCTCGGCCATCATCCTCATGGACGACAACTTCAACTCGATCGTCAAGGCTCTCAAGTGGGGCCGCGCCGTCAACGACGCGGTCAAGCGCTTCCTCCAGTTTCAGCTTACCGTCAACGTCACGGCCGTCATCCTCACCTTTGTGTCGGCCACGTCCAGCAAGGAGCGCGAGTCTGTCCTCACGGCCGTCCAGCTGCTGTGGGTCAACCTCATCATGGATACGCTCGCCGCCTTGGCCTTGGCTACCGACCCTCCGCACGACAGCATTCTCGAGCGCAAGCCCGAGCGCAGGGGCACCAACATCATCTCGATCACCATGTGGAAGATGATTCTCGGCCAGGCCGTCTACCAGCTCCTCATCACCCTCCTGCTCTACTTTGGCTCCCCCGGTATTCTGCCCGCCTACGACCCGACTGGTGTGACCAAGGAAGAGGTTCAGACTCTTGTCTTCAACACGTTTGTGTGGATGCAGATCTTCAACCAGTGGAAGTAAGTTATCCCGCTCGCCCACAATCCCATGATGCATGACTAACGAGCCACAGCAACCGCCGGTTGGACAACAACTTCAACATCTTTGAGGGGCTCACCAAGAACTGGTTCTTCATTGGCATTAGCATCGCCATGTGCGGTGGACAGGTCCTCATCATCTTTGTCGGTGGGCGCGCCTTCAAGATTGCGCCCCAGACGCCGGCCATGTGGGCCTATGCCATTATCCTCGGCTTCATCTCGATCCCCGTGGGCATGATTATCCGCCTCGTCCCCGATGCGCTCCTGGAGCGCCTGGTTCCCGACTTCCTCAAGCGCAGGGTCCGATCTGACGTGCCCGGCCTGACGATCGAGGACGAGGAGCGGTTCGCCTACTACCCCGAGCCGATCACCGACGTCCGAGACGAGCTCGCCTTCCTCAAGCGGATGAAGGGTGGGCGCATCAACAACCTCAAGTTTGCCATCAAGAACCCCCGCGAGACGTTCATGCCCAAGAAGAGCCCGTCGCACAGCCGGGAACACTCGCGGTCCAACTCGATCCAGCGACCCGCTCCCCAGACGCCGACACGCGAAGACAGCTTCGGCAGCATCAGCCACTCGCCTGCTCCGACGCCGGACTCGAGGGCTCGCAGCCGCAGCACCCGGTCGCGGTCCAACAGCGCACTGGGCGCCGCCACGGTCATGGCTGGCCTCATTGCTGGCGGCGTGGCGGGAGGCTGGTCGCCGATTGAGCGGCGCAACGACGACGACTTTTCGCAGTTCCCTCGCGCGGACCAGAACCTGTCATCGGAGCCCCAGGAGATGGGCGGGCCGGGGCCGAGCCACACGCAGGATGTTCCCATTCTGGGGACTCCCAAGCCCCCGTCGGGTGATCGCAAGGAGGCTCCGTGAGGAGAGGGACGACGAGCGACGAATGCGTTGAATTCTGTATGATATGTACCAGCGCACAGAAGGCCACGTGTACAAAGGGGGGATTGCTTTGTCTTGAAGTTGGTGTTGGGAGAATGGCGTTGAACGGGGACCGTCCGTGTCAGGGGCTGACCAGATATTTCTCATGTTTTTTTTCGGCGGCGCGTTTGGATTTGGAAGCATCCCTGGCTCATTAGACTTGGGCGAAACTTGTCGCGACTTTGCGCAAAAGCATAATTTCCTTGGTAACCACTACATTTCAGAGATAGAGAGCATTAGGCGGTGTCGATATATAATTACTCCCTAGCAGCCAACACTTTGGCTCGGGAAGACGTGATGTTTGGGTCTCTCGGTGGTTGTCGGTGAAGTGTCGTTCTGTTCCGGAGGTGCCTCGGTAGTGGGCGGACTCGTGTGGCGAATTGTGGTTTGAGGTTTGCAGCGCTGCCACTGAGAGTCGGGGGGATTTGCATGGAGAGAAGATTCGGGTCAAGTTGGTTTGTCATGCTGAAATTTGGTTCGACTACGGCCGCATGTTTTCTTTTTCCTTTGGTGCAATTGGATGCCCCTTGGCAAGAGGCTGGAGAGATAGTCTTTGGGGAACCGTGGGGCTCCCAGAGGTAGAGTCACATTTCTCCATTTGCCTGGAGTCTGGAGTCTGAACTAGCCCTCCTTGACTGACAGATGACGACCCTGACTCCTTCCGATAGTCGCGTGCCACGAGTATATTTTCGCAGAGTTGCCCTCGTGAAGTCGTGGCGTTTCTTCGTGGTCCTTTGGTCCTCAGACAGTTGTCTCTCTAGGTACCCGTTTGGGTGGAAAGTGGAAAGATGGGCAAGGAGCGGAGAGGCCCTTTCGCACTGAGCACCACTACCTGGTCTAGGTCGCTGCTGCCCCTGGTTATCCGTCACTTCCGTTTTGATCCGCTTCGACACTGGATATTCTCTCATTCTCACCTCACACAAGTCGCACAATACCCAACGCAGCCATTCCCATTTCCATTCCCTCCTCCCCTTTACACGTTTCGATTTTCCACCACCACCACCACCACCACCACCCACACCTGGCGAGATTGAGATCCACGAAACGACGCGTCCCCAACGAGACCCTCAACTCAACGCAACACAAAC
This sequence comes from Schizothecium vesticola, assembly GCA_030549215.1. NCBI lineage: Eukaryota > Fungi > Ascomycota > Sordariomycetes > Sordariales > Schizotheciaceae > Schizothecium > Schizothecium vesticola. The sequence goes on along the minus strand of JAUKUD010000005.1, from coordinate 1,790,582 downwards.
AACAGCACGCGGACAAGTCCTATTTCGCATCTCTTTGAACCTCGATCCAGCTGCAGCCTACCACACCGCGGTTGTCGTTGTCCACTCTTTCCAGTTCCCACACCTCACACAGTCGCGCCTGCTTTGGGGGATGAAACATTGATTTTCATCGTCTCCCTGGGTTTCGGCAAATTCTCGACACGACATCTGAGCCAGCCTCCCCGGGAGCCAGCCTGCACCTACCCCTAAGCCCGCCATCCTCGATCCGGCTTGACCACTTGACTTGGTCTTTGGCTTCCTTCCTTTTGGCCTTTTGGCCTTTTGGCCTTTTCTCCCCTTTGCGCGCTGTCTCACGTCACGCTTTCCACAGAGTTGTTGCTCTCTTCCCATTTTCCACGCCAAACCGGAAAACTGAAACCCGCCTCCTTCCCACCTCAACTCTGAGTGGAAAATTCGTCAACGCCACCCATCCACCGGTTTCTCTAGAAGGCCCTGTTGGGTTTCTCGGTCGGATTTGTGTCCCTTCCACGACACTAGGCAGAGATTCCCCTGGAAGCTGCTTTACGAATTGGGAAGACTGCGGCCGTGGTACGACCCAGCGCTGGCATCAACTGATCGGTTGGTGTGTGTTTCACACTCTGATTTCCGATACGACTCGTCCTCTTTGTCTTTGAAACGAAATCTCAGCGAGTCGTTTTTCGTTTTTCTTCTCACCGCTAAACAAAAAAAAGACCCGATTGCTGTCGACAGAGAAGCAAACAGTCATGAAGCCGTCACGTCCCGCAGGAGGGGCAACCAACGGCAACGGTAGCGCCACGACCAAGAAGGCGAGCTCCAGACTCAAGAATGTTGTCAACTACGACGAGAAGCGCCACTTCATGGAGGAGGACCCCGAGACTGAAGCTCTTGCTCCGCCCACCCTCAGTGAAATGGAGGAGCGTGTCATGGACCTGGGCGACGCCTGGGAGACCGAGTCTCTCTTTGAGGACGCGCTCGAGGATCTGGCCGAGGACAAATTTTTCACTGATGGTAAGTCTGCGTGAAAGTCTGTGTGGACAGAACCCCGGAACCACGCCCCTTGACTGACAAGCCCGCAGACCCCGAGGCGTGTACGCCAGAGCAGGCCATTCAGTTTCGCCAGCTCCTGCGGGCGGTTGGCCCCGAGGTCTTTTGCAAGCGGACGGTGGATGCCGGCGTAATCACAGCGAAGAGGCTCCTGACGGCCTTTGGCATCCGTCCGCCCGCGTTCCTCGAGGGTGCCGCCGACGATAGCTACTATGGGTTGCTGAGCCTGGCCATGACCCGCGAGCTGTCGAAGCGGGCCAAGCTGACCAAGTACAACACCATCGACGACGCCGTCCGCCTCCTCAAGGAGGCTAGAAACATCATCGTCCTCACGGGCGCCGGCATCTCGACGTCGCTGGGCATCCCCGACTTCCGCTCCAAAGGGATTGGCCTGTACTCCAAGCTGCAGCACCTCGGCCTCAACGACCCGCAGGAGGTCTTTGACATCACCATATTTCGCCAGGACCCGACCATCTTTTACTCGGTCGCGCGCGACATCCTCCCCAGCAATACGCGCTTCTCTCCCACGCACGCCTTCATTGCGCTCCTCCAGAACAAGGGCAAACTCCTGACCAACTACTCGCAAAACATCGATAATCTCGAGGCCAAGGCCGGCATCACGCCTGACAAGCTGGTGCAGTGCCACGGCTCCTTTGCCACGGCCACGTGCGTCAAGTGCGGCCACAAGGTCATTGGCGACACCCTGTTCCCCGAGATCAAGGCCGGCAAGATCCCGCGGTGCCGCAAGTGCACCCAGTCGGTCCGCGGGGCCAACGGCGGAGCCGGAGGCAGCCGCAAGCGCAAGGTCAACAAGGACGGCACCGAGCGCAAGGTGCGCCGCCGCCACGGCGACTTTGACAGCAATTCGGACTCGGAGTTTGACGTGCCGCTGGGCGCCAACGTGGGCGTCATGAAGCCCGACATAACCTTTTTCGGCGAGCCGCTGCCCGACGAGTTCAACAAGCGGCTGACGGAGCACGACCGCGACCTGGTGGACCTGGTTATCGTCATTGGCACGAGCCTCAAGGTCGCGCCCGTGTCCGAGGTGGTGCCCTTCCTCCCGCCCAACATTCCCCAGATCTACATCAGCCGCACCCCCGTCTCGCACGTCAACTTTGACATTGACCTCCTCGGCGACTGCGACATCGTCGTGTCCGAGCTGTGCCGGCGCGCCGGGTGGGATCTGAACCATGAGATGGTGCCCGAGGGGCAGGTGGTCAAGGTAGAGCTTGCCGAGGGCTATGCGAGTCGCCACGTGTTTACGCAGGTGCATCCGGCGCCGCCGCCACCGCCGCAGGAGGAGGAGGGGGGGGCAGACGCGGAGGTGGGAGGGGAGCTGGGGGAGGTGGTCAGGAAGGCGGGGAGTACGCGCGCCGAGAGGGCGCAGGCCAAGGCGGAGGCGAGGGAGAAGATGGAGGCGGAAGCGGAAGCGTTGGCGGTGGCCGAGGCGGAAGCGGCAGCAGAGGGGAACGAGAAGGCCGGTGCTTGAAGCGGGAACAAGAACAAAGGGGAAACTCGGGAGATGTAGGTATGCCCGATGTTGGAACGGGGTATAGAAAACTTGTCGGCGGGGGCGGTAGAAGCCTCTGAGCCGAAAAGACTGATCGGGTGTAGGAACGAATAGGGAAGGAACTGTGGGGTCCGGGGGTTGGAGATCAAGGGCGAGGCGAGGCGAGCAAGCCAAAAGGCATTTTCTAGATGGCGTATCGTTATGGTATTGTCTGTACATTTTTACATGTTCTTTTTACTTTGGTGGAGGAGGAGGGGTGTAGACTTTGTCATCTACCTGTTCTTCTATTGGAGTAGTAATGATACCCTTTCCTGCTGTGTGGGTTAGAAGCACACTATATCAAATGCATGCAGACCATGGCAAACCCCGAGTTGGTGATTCCCCTAGTACGTCAACGTCTACCAGTCAGCCTCACCAGTTTGGCAAAAGGGCTACATGCCATGTCGTTACTGTATTAACTCGGACACTCCTGCCCGTCCGCGATGGATCCCCATCAAGCAGGTAGCCTACATGAAGCGAATACATCCGCCCGATGCTTCTCGGCAACCACTCCTCCTCCTCCCCTGCCGGGAGACATAGCACCATGGACCACCCATAATCTCTATAACAAACTCTCGTACTTATCCAACCCCGACTTTTGCCCTTGCTGCTGCCCCGACTGCTGCTGTGGTCGCTGCTGCTGTTGCTGCTGCTGTTGACCCATCATACCCATCCCCATACCCATCCCCATACCCATCCCACCACCACCACCCGCCATCCCCACCCCCATCCCGCCTCGGCTGCTCATGAGACTGCCCATGCTATTATTCAACCCCATACCACCACTAACCATCCCACCCCCGCCACCGAGCGCGTTCATACCCATTCCCATCCCCATATTCCCCTGCAGCGACGCCACGGCAGGGGATGACGCGCCAACCGACGGCGCACCAGGCGGCGGCGCAAGGCTAAAGCCCGACAGCCCTGGTGCGCCTCCGCCGCGTCCGGCGCTGGGGGGAGGCGGGAGAGAAAAGGACGACGAGGAGGGGACGGCGGCGGGGCGGGCCATCTGCCCGCTGCCGGCGAGGGACATGGCGCCAGAGGCGTTGGTTGGCGGTGGTGGTGGTTGGGATGCCCAGGGGTTAACCGCTGCGGGGGTGGTGGTGGTGGTGGTGCCCCAGCTGATGGGACCTGCTGATGACGACGTCGACGTTGTGGGTTGCAGGGGCTGGGAGAACTGCGTGGTGGTGGGGGTGAGGGTGTTGAAGTGGCCGAGGTCGGGGGTGACGGTGCGGAAGGCTGGTTGCTGCTGTTGGGGTTTGAGGGTAAGGGAGGGGGCGGGAGGGGGGGCCGAGGACCAGGAAAAGGTGGCGGCGGCGGGGGTGGCTGGGGACCGGATGGCCCCCGGGGAGGTCACGGGGGGTAGTGGGGAGGACATGGAGTCCCAGCCGGACTCGAGGGGGTTGGTGGAGTGGGAGGGGCCGGTCTTGCCCTTGACGAGCATCTCAAAGTCGGCTTCGGTGGTGCCGTTGGCGTCGAGGGAGGAGCCGGCGATGGCGTTAAAGGACATGAAGTCGTCGTTCAGGCCCGAGGTGGAGCGGTTGGTGCCGGTGGATAGCTCCTGGAGCTTCTTGGTCTGCTCGTCGATGACTCGGCCGGAAAGGGATTTGATGAGCTCCATGAAGGCTTGGAACTGCTTCAGGTCCAGGAGAGGGCCCAGGCTCATGCTCCAGAGGATGGGGAGGATGTCCATGGCGACGAACTCGGCATCGGCTACCTGGCCGATCACTTTGAGGGCGGTGAGGGCGGCCATCATGACGGCTGGCTCCCTCGTCTTGATGACCTTGACCAGGGGCACAATCTTTTCCTGCATCGTGTACTTGTCCAGAGCACTGGCGGATGGCTTTTTTCTGTCGGGTCCAAAGCCATCCAGTCCGTCATCGTTGCCAGTGTCGCCACCGCAGAGGGTCACGAATGCCTGTAAGCCTCTGACTTTGATGGCGAGACTGTTGGTCTTGCTAAAGATGGTCGCAATGACGGGGAAGAGGTCGTTCTTGATGGTGCTAAAGTCGAGGACTGGCAGGATGATTGGCAGACTTCTCAAGGCCGCATCAACCAGGGTCGGGGTGGCCGACTCTAATGCCACAAACACGATGGGGAGGATATCTGCGGAACATGTCAGCCGTCTGTCATGATTGTCTCCCGAAGAGGCACTCACCATCCTTGAATTCACCCCCGGAGCAGTTGTCAGCAGCGACCGACAGCTGCTCTAGGATGATCATGAGCCCGGCGTCTCTTGTCGAGTCCTTTTCCTGTCCCTGTTTTGCGTTTGTCACAAAGATCTCCTTCAGCGTTGGTCGTACCCGGTCGCCAAAAGCCCTCTTTCCGGATGGCAAAAGCTCAATGATTTTGAAAACGTTGTGCAGAATCAGAGACAGGAGCTCCTTGTCCTTGAGCTCTTCGAGCAGGGCAGGAAGCACCTTTTTCTCCATGACAGATTTTGGGAACGATGGCAGCACTTTGATCAGGCCCCTCAAGAATGCCTGCTTCTCGTTAGGTGTCTTTTCAGGGAACGAGTCCAGAAAGCGAATGGTCGACACCAATGTGTTGTCGAAATATTCGCTTTGCTGGAACTCGCGGGCCGTCATGCGTTGCGCGGGCCGTCGTGTGAGCATACGGGGAAGCACTTGACTCGCCAAATCCCTCGGTATTGGGCGGGAGGACAGAAAGTTGTTGGTGGAGGATGGGATACCTCCTGGGGAGTTGTAGTGCTTTCTACATGTCGACAGACTCGAGTGGCACTGAAGCGGGGACTGGTGAGGGGAGTTGTAGAGCGCCACGCAGAGGAGACCGAGGGAGAAGATATCGGCAGAGACGGTGAGGTTGGAATCAACAGCAAAGTCCGGTGAGGTGTAGTCCAGATTCAGCTGTACGGTACGGGGCAGCCTGGGGTCGGGGTGGAGGACCTCGGAGAGGGCGATGGGGCGGAAGGATGTCGTCTTGTCGGAGTCCTGGGGCGGGCTGCAAAATGCGAGGCCGCTGATCTTCCAGTCTCCCTGTTGTGTAAGATTAGTATAGATCAGAAGAGGGGTGTATCTCATCGTCCATAACCCACCTTGGCGTTGATCAGGACGGCGTCAGGGGTCAAGTTGCCATGCACAAGGCCGGCATTCTCGTGCAGAAACTCCAAGGCCTTGCTGATTTGTAGAAGCCCCTTTTGGATCTCGAGCTCGTCAATTTCCAGCTCCCGCCGCCTCCGGGTGCCATCGGCGTCCTCCGTCACATAGCGGCTGGCCCGGCCGCCGACCCCGCCACTCCGTTCTTGATCGTCCTTTTCCTGCAGTAGGCTCGCGAGCGAGGCCGTCACGGGTTCCGTGACAAACTGAAGGCCTCCGCCCCTTGTTTCTTCGACGGGCTCGACGAGTTCGACGACGTTGGGGTGTCGAAGGCGGGCCAGCGACGAGGCCTCCTTCTTCAGCCGCTCGATAACCTCGGCCACGACGGTCTTGAAGGCGGCGGCTCCGGACCGGCTCAGCTCCTTGCTGTGGGCATCGATGGACTTTTTGTCAAAGACAAAGACAGAGTACTCCTTGCCGGTCGACTTCTTCTTGGCGCTGTAGATCTTCCAGGGCCCGGCGACCGACGTGATGTTGGGCGAGACCTGGTAGTTGGCCGTGATGTTGGTGGCCGAGATGGACTTTAGCGCGTTGGAAAACATGGTTGTTCGGGGCGGCCTGTCGCAGGCACAATGGCTCGCATCGCTGTTCTATCGGTTGCTTGCTCGCGGCTCGTGGAGGTTCGGGCGGATGGTTGGTCCTAGGCGCATAGAGGCCAGCTCGAGGAAGGGGGTGTGGGGGTTCTTCAGAGGCGGTGGTTAGCAGTCTGCTTGTGGGCTTCCTTCTTCCTTGACAATCGTCAGAACTCTCACCAGATAATTAATCGCCGGGGCTGATGACACGCAAGCTGTGATAGCCGCGCAATTCTTCAGGCAAGCCCCAAGCAGCTGGCCTCGAGCGCTGCAGCTTTTCCCAGCTTGTGTTTCGTCAGCTCTGTCGTGGTCGCTTGGCAAGGCTGCAGGTTCTAGGTCAGGCCAGCAGTATGTTCTCTGCTCAGTGGGTGTCGCAGCGTCATTGGGCGCTGTGTGGATGGAGTCTCAGCGCTGTCGTCAAGGTCCCTGCAGCGACCTCCAACCTCCAAGGTGCGGTACCAGGCTCGGGGCTTATCAGCAGCCGGGCCGGGAGCGGAACTGGTTCCAGGACGAAGCTTGATTGGGCGAATTGGGATACAACTCGAGCTCCGATACACCTCCGAATATTTTGCTGACCGCAGAGACACTCTGAATTGGACAAGTACCTAACAAGACGGGCAGTCAGATCCAGCCGGTCCTTCGAGTCTCCGAGCTTGTACGGCGAGACAGCCAGCCCTTTTGGTGACACATATACCCCGGGCCCCTCTCCACGCTGTGCTTCCTGTCACCAAGGAGAGTCAATTGTTCCTGTCCTCCTCCTGCTCGTTGTCTCTGCCCCCATCACCATGATGCGCCCCATCCTTGGGCGATGCGCCGCTCGGTGCGCCCCTCGATGCGCTCCCCTAGGAGCCACGGCGCGGCCAGCTTCGCGGGTGCTGCTCGGGACATCGACATGGCGGCCGACCCGCCAGTATAGCATCAAGGCCGAGGCCGCCGAGAGCTCCAAGCCCCAGGGGCTGGACGCTAGCAAGCTCACGGTTGAGAAGACGACCAAGCCAAAGCCCCTCAAGAAGGCCGAGGAGCTGGTCTTTGGCCAGGCCTTTACCGGTCCGCTCCCCCTTCGCGAACCCGGCCACGACTCCCGCTGACCATGGCCCCCTCACAGACCACATGCTTTCCGTCGAGTGGAACAAGGACGCCGGGTGGCTCGCGCCCAAGATCACGCCGTACCAGAACCTCTCGCTGGACCCGGCCTCGTCCGTCTTCCACTACGCCTTTGAGTGCTTCGAGGGCATGAAGGCCTATAAGGACAAGGCCGGCCAGATCCGCCTCTTCCGCCCCGACCGGAACATGGAGCGCCTCAACAAGTCGGCCGCGCGCATCGCCCTGCCCAACTTTGACCCCAGCACGCTGCTCGACCTCATCGCCGAGCTCGTCAAGCTCGACAGCCGCTTCATCCCCGAGCAGCGCGGCTACTCGCTCTACCTGCGCCCGACCATGATCGGCACGCAAAAGACGCTCGGCGTCGGCGCGCCCGGCTCGGCCCTCCTCTACGTCATCGCCTCACCCGTCGGCCCTTACTACCCCACGGGCTTCAAGGCCATCTCGCTTGAGGCCACCGACTACGCCGTGCGCGCCTGGCCCGGCGGCGTTGGCGACAAGAAGCTCGGCGCCAACTACGCCCCCTGCATCGTGCCGCAGCGCGAGGCCATGAGCCGCGGCTTCCAGCAGAACCTGTGGCTATTTGGCGACGAGCAGTTCGTCACCGAGGTCGGCACCATGAACATGTTTGTCGCCCTCCGCAACAAGGACACGGGCGCCAACGAGCTGCTCACGGCACCCCTCGACGGCACCATCCTCGAGGGCGTCACGCGCGACTCGGTGCTGGCCCTGGCGCGCGAGAAGCTGGTGCCCGAGGGCTGGAATATTGTCGAGCGCAAGTACACGATGCAGGAGCTGAGCGACGCCGCTGACGAGGGCCGCTTCCTCGAGGCGTTTGGCTCGGGCACGGCTGCTATTGTCAGCCCCGTGCGGTCCATCAGCTGGAAGGGCAAGCTCGTGGACTGCGGCCTGAAGCCGCACGAGGAATCAGGAGAACTGGCGACCAAGATGAAAGGCTGGATCGAGGCGCGGCAGTACGGCGATGAGGAGCACGAGTGGAGCTATACCTGCTGAGCGGGTCAAAATGGGGCGGGGGATATATGAAGATGTAAATAGTAGACAGGAGCGATGTTTGGAGCGCCTATACAATCTGATTGACTGCTTTTGTAAACTTGACCTGCATTTCAGTCCGGGTATCGTAGTCCGGCGTCATTTGCTGTCCACAACTCTATACCCAAGCAATGCGTTCAACAACAAGAGACATTGACCAAAAGAGCATTATAAAAGAGGAACAGCCCCTGCAAGGGGCGTGTACGTGTAATTCTTCACCTCTCGTCCTCCCCCGTCTAACGAAAGAGGCCAATTGGGGCCGATACTCAATCGACCCAGCCCCGTAAAAGTATGTGCAAAGTCCAGCTAAACCACCCGGCCCCCATCAACGAACCCAACCCACCCCCTCACTTCTTCTCGGGAAACGGATCCTCCAAGATCCCCTCAACCTCTAACCGTCTCCTCGCCTCCTCGAGCGCCCACGTCTGGATCCTAAATTCCCCCCTCACGTCAGCCCCGAACCCCCACAGAGAAAGAGGAAAAAAACTCACGATGTATCCGGCTTGAACGCATACGCCACGGCAAACACGCCCAGCGACCCGTAGAACCCGTAGAAGAACAGGTTCTCCCACCCCTCCTTCTCGTACTTCTCGCCCGGCTTGACGCCAAACAGCCAGCCCGTCGGGGGGTCGTACTGGGCGCCGCCGCCGGCGCGGCGGCTTGTGGCCGAGAAGGCGCGGGTCGACGTCGTCAAGGAGTGGCGCGCCGCGGCGGCCCGGAGGCAGGCGCTGGCCGGGCGGAGATTGGGCATTTTCGCGGGTACTGTGGTGGTGGGGTGGGTTGTCAATTGCGGATTGATGCGATATAGGAGGAGGGGAGGGTTGTTGGGTTTACGTGGGTAAGGGTTGTTGGAATAAGGTTGAGGAGGGTTGGGAGTGAGCTGGGGGGGGGCAGTACCTTGACGCTGGACTGTGGTCGTCGTCCGTCGTCCAGCCGTGTGGGTGTCGCGGGGTGCGCGAAGAGTGGAGAGGTGGTGGTGGTGGTGGTTGTTGTGGATGAGCTTTGCGGCGGCAACGGGCTGTTGGGGTGACGAGGTGTTTCCGGGTGCCGGAGGTGCGGCTGGTCACGTGGGGTGGCTTGGGCGGCGGGTATGGACGGGATACCCTAACCCCATTGTGTTGTGGATGACTTCAACTTGAACAGACTTTCGACGACGAGGGTTGTTGACATAGGACATACCATTATTGCTGCGGTCTGAAAAAGACAAATTTGAGTATCTCATTTATTTTTCTTCAATGACGGTTCTTTAAAGTTTCTCTCTCCGGGGTAACCGTAATTGCAAGGGCTCTCACCAGTTCGCTTGCCGACCTCCACCCCCTTTCCTCACTCCATGCCCTGGCATAACGCTTACACCCAAGGTTGGGAAGTCTCGTATGAATCTCGGCTTGACCCCCTCTCAGACTCAGTATAAAAGGGTATAGTGGTTAAATAGACCCCTTGGCCGTCTCGACCCCGATATCCCCACTCGATTCAGTTAGGTGCCACTACCGCAGATACCAGATACGGAGAAGAGCGCCGAAAGGGGGTACATTAACCTCCCGACCATTCCAATCCACCACATACGACCATACCCACTGGAAAGCTCGGGATCCCGTCCGCTCTCCCATAGATAAGCCAGTGAGGGCCAAACTAGTAGTTGGGTCGGTGACGACCAGCGAATCCTTGGTGTTGTATGTTTTTTTCTCTCATTTTTGCTTCCGAGTCTCCAATGCCTTCCTTTTTTTCGAGGTTCTGGCAGCAGAGCTTCAATTTATCACCAGGACCAGGCTCGGTGCCCTGACTTCAGGAGCAAGGCGAACGCACAAGCAAAAAGACACCTTCCCCTTCTCTTCAGCCCTCCAAGGAACTAGGAGATGAACGATAGAAACCACAAAAAGAAAAAATTGCGTCAGCCGCGAATCGAACGCGGGGCCCATCGAGGTTGATCCTGTTGTCCTGGAGAACCAGGATTGGCAACGATGGATTTTACCACTAAACCACTGACGCTCTTTGTTGGTTAATATTGGTACGGGTTATGACTCTTGATGAGCCTCACTCGTCGGCAACACGAGGAAGAAGGTAGGTACCCTCCGAGATGCTTTGTTTCGTCCACGGAAATGTTACAGCGCCATGTTCGTGTGTGAAAAGGATGCTTGGTATCTTGACGAAAAGGGGACTCCAAAACCTCAAACTCGGAACACTCCTCACCCGCCCCTCTTTAACTTCAAAATGTCCTCCAACTTGAGCGCCCCCTTTGCACCCCATCCCGACTGTCCCCCATCGACAGCGGGCCGAACAGCCGTATACCACGCCCACGCCCTCCTGTCCAACTCCGACGGCATGAGATGATCCGCCCAGCTATCAAACACGATCCTCAACGCCCCCAGCAGCAACCCCAGATTCTCCGCCTTCTCCGCCTCCATAGCCTTGAACGTCATCTTCTTCTTCGCCGGCAACTTGGCCGCCCCCTCCGCCTCCGCCTCCGCTTCCGCCGTCCCAAAGCTCTTGAGCAAATAGCCCCTCGCCGCCTCGGGCACGTGGATCGGCATCCCCACGACATGCCGACTCGCCGCCGTCGCCATCCCGCCATACACTCCGCTGCTCGCGGCCGTAGCCTTGGCCCTCGCCGCCTCCAGGTCCAGGCCCCAGACGGCCTCGCCCCCGAGGGCGATCTCATGCCCGTCCTTCCGCAGCCGCTCCCCCAGCACGTTGGTCACGCAGTTGCGCATCAGCCGCCACCGGTCCGGGCCGAGCATGATGCCGCCGAACCAGCGCGTGAGCACGACAAGGGTGTCGACGGCGCCGACCTCGCGCATGACGCGCAGCATCAAGTCTCCACAGCCCGTCTCGCCGTCGTCGAAGGACTCCTCGCGGAGGCGGCCGGTGGCGGCGCAGCGGTAGGCCCAGGCGTTGTGCGTCGCGTTGCGGAGCTTCGGGTTCGCGGCGAGGAGGGACTGGACCATATAGGCGCGCTTGCTAGGGTCGGTGAAATGGATGGCGCGGGCGATAAAGGTCGAGTTCTTGAGGGAGATGGGCTGGCTGACGATCCAGGGGTGGCGGGTCTGGGTTTGGGAGAAGATGGGCGCGAGTTGGACGGTGGATTGGGTGGGTTGGGTCTGGGACTCGGTTGCTTCTGGGGTGTGCGTGTCTGCTTGGGTTTGGGTTTCCGTGTCGTCGTCCTTGGAGTTGCCGACCTCTTCTTCCCCTTTCCATTCGTAGCCGCCACGTTTGAGGACGGCGATTTCTCGGCCGAGCACTTTGACGCGCGGTTGCCCCTCTCCCCAGCCCTCTTGGTCGGCACTGGCACCCTTCTCCAGGCCGATGCTCACAGCTTTGGACCGCGAGTTGGCACTGACGACGGCTTGCGCAAGACTCAATCGACTGGAAAGTGGTTGCTCGGGCATCGTGTGCCGTAGCAACTCGACAGCAAATGCCAACACAAGCGGGGCGCGGTTGGTCTGGAGGACTGTCTTTGCGATGCGGTCTTCATCCATGCACAGTGGGAGCACGAGAGAGCGCTCCAGCTCTTGGGGTGTCATCTCTGTCGGACCGCCCATGAGGCCGGTCTCGCTTTTTGCGCGTTTTGAGGATGGTGAGGATGTTGAGGAGGAGGGCGTGGCCCTCTTGTTTCCCGCTCCCGATCCCGGGCTGAAGTCACCACGCTTGACGGCGGCCTTGCAAGCGGACTGAAGTGTTTTTGCCGTCTTTGGGTCGGTGAGAGCGGATTCCACGGTTGGCAGTGGTGCTTCGGCAATATCTTGGATACTAGCATGGTGAGTAACGGTACTGTTTCATGAAACCATGCCTGCTCTGATTTCGAAAGTGGCATAGGACTGACTCTTGGAAGCTCACCTTTTGAGGTTCACGGCCTGAAGAGACTTGATGTGTCCCATGGCCTGCAGCATAGGGATTTTCCGCCCTACAGTGAGCAGACGCAGCAGGTCTTGTAGGTCCTGCTGCGACGCCATGGCTGCGAGGTATTTTCGTCGGGTCGGAAGATGGTGGTTGTACAGATGAGCTGTGCTTGCAGTAGGCAGCGTGGTGTTGTGAACAGTGAACAGTGAGTGAGTGACGATTGCTGGGAGCTCAAGCCCCAGACCCCTGTACATGTGCCAAGACAACGACGGAGCTTCTCCGGATCGTGTGCCGAGCAAAGCTGCAGAAGGGTGGGTCCCTTTAACTCTTGGATTTTGACGCCACGGGATTTGAACTTCTCATGGTCATTTTTTATCCACCAACACTCTACGACACTCGGCTTCAATCCACAGGCTACAGGCTGCCCTCTGTAGTTGATTTGGCTGAAAATGGCACAGTGAGGTTAATTGACATTTCCGACCAGGTCCCTCCAACATCTGCCTCCACCATGGCTGCTCGCATCGGCCCGAGCAGCTTGTGGCTGGCTTCACACCTCCGAGCTACACAGGGCCCCGTCTCATCCCTCCTCCTACCCAGGTCTACGCTGCAGTTAAAGCCCACATACATATACAGGATCAGTCATGGACCATTCCGGACCTTCAGCCTCTCCTCTCCGCTCCACGCGAAGCCCAAGCCCAAGGCACGGAAAGCAGCAAGTCAACCACCAAAGCCACCTCACCCGCCATCACCGGGGTCTACACCTCCCCCAACCGACCCCCCACCCAAAGCATCCCAACCATACCGCCCAGTCCCTCCCCCTCGGCCCGCAACCTCCGTAACAACAGCCGCAGCCAAAGCCGAAGCCCGTAAAGCCCTCTTCTACCGCATCTTCCAAGGCCCCTTCAAATACTCTGGCTACTTCTTCTTCGCCTACCTCGGCCTCTCCACAGGCCTCTTCGCCTACCACCTCTCCTCGGCCGCCCCCTTCCACTCCGAATCCCAGACCCCCCACGGGTCCCACCCCACCGGCCAACCCTCGGACCTCCGCCAACCCTCATCCACCGACCCCTCCGACCTCTGCCGCAAGGCCGACCTCTTCAACACCGAGCTCACCGCCGACGAGCGCGTCTCAGGCATCTCGGGCCTACGCGCGCGCCTCGCCGCCCGCGCGCGCGGCGACGTCCTCGAGGTCGCCTCCGGCACCGGCCGCAACTTTGGCTACTACGACTGGAGCGGCGTCGTCACCACCACCCCGTCCCCGTCAGAGGACAACAAGATGCGCTCCTTCACCGCCGTCGACATCTCCGACGGCATGCTCCTCTTCTCGCGCAACGAGCTGCGCGCCCTCGTCCCCGGCCTGAAAGCCCTGCTGCACGCGCGGCGCGCCGAGCCGCTCCCCGTCGTCGGCGGTCCCGTGCTCGACGTCCTCGACGGGCGGGTCCGGCTGTTCAAGGGGGACGCGCAGGACGCGGCGCTTCCGCCGCCGGCGTCGGGGGGCAGGTACTACGACACGGTGGTGCAGACGTTTGGGCTGTGCAGCGTGTCGGATCCGGTGAAGCTGCTGGCCAACGTGGCGGGCGTGGTGCGCCCCGGGACGGGGAGGATCCTGCTGATGGATCACGGGCGCGGGTGGTGGGAGCGGTTCAACCGGGCGTATTTGGATCGGCTGGCGGTGGAGCACTTTGGCAAGTATGGATGCTGGTGGAACAGGGATATCGAGGGGTTGGTGAGGGAGGCGGCGCGGACGGTGCCGGGGCTGGAGATTGTCAAGGTGGAGAGGCCGTGGTGGCCGATGCATTTGGGGACGACGTGTATTACCGAGCTGAGGGTGAGGGCGGATGGGGAGGATGGGGGGGGGGGGCAAGAAGTAAAGTTGTGACGGGCGTTGGTGCTTGGAGTACGTAGGAGACGCTGATAGGGGATGGTGGTGGACGGAACATGGTGATCGCGAGACCGAAGACGACGACGTGGATGAATCCGCACAATGTCTGGCGTTACAGACAACAAGACCAAGTTGGCATCCGTCACAAGATCACAGCTCCCACCAGCCAACAGCACAGGCACACAGCAAGAATAAGCAGCAAAGTCAAGGTATCTTCAACGCGTCATCATCGTCAAGCGTCGCCGCAGCCGCAGCCCGGTAAGTAGTGTTACAACGTACAAGAAGCTCTTCCCTTCTTTCCCCAGATTGTATCCCACCTCGCCAGCAACCGGCCGAAAGCCCCGCAGCCCCGAGCTTGCTCGCACGCACCCGGCCTTCCTTCATCCATCCCGTACACCCCGAAATGTCCAGGAGAGCCCAGCCCGCCCGACTTGACCGACTAGAGAAAAAGCAAACAGGTATCACCCTTTATTTGTTTCCCCTTCCCAAGCCCGCGTACACGCACGCTCGCAACCCATCCTCCTTTCCCGCCCCTCCCCTTCCCTCTTTTATATCCCCATCTAGGACCGACCACCTTTTTTGTTTCCGTTCCCCTCCGTCCTCCTATTCCCCCTTCCCCCTCAAGACCCAGACAACGAAGATTGCGGTAGCCGCCTTTTCAGGCATCGCCACAGCCGACGCGTCCCATCCAGCATTCTTTCTAACCCGAACAAAGTGGAAGATCGTCCCCGTCGAGAGCCGTCGTCGTCGCCTACTTTCGAGGGCGAGATAAGCCCCCGGCGGGGACAGACAAAAGAAGAAGAGGGGTTTTTACCGTGGAAAAGATAAATCAGACGCTGAAGAAAAGACCAACCCGGAGAGGGGAAAATAAAAAAGTCATGCAGAGGAAGCCAAGAAAAAAATCATAAACCAGCCCGTCGTGATATCCGGAAACGCCCCGTTCTCCCAGACCCAAACCGCCAGCCCATATCAGCTAAGTCCTTGAAACGCCGAGACCCAGCTTCGTCTATGGGTATGCGCTGAAAAGCAAACCATGGCCGCCGCCCCCAAAAGACAAAGAGATACAAAAGAGAAAAAAAGCCAGACTAGCTTGAAAAACAAAGAGCAAGAAAAAAGCGCGAAATGCCGCACCAACAGCAACCATCGTACATGCTTCTCCCCCCAGCACGAATATTTGACGACTACCGCGCGGCATTACCACCAAGAGAAATCGTCTAATAATCATTCAACAACCCATCGAGCTCCTCGAGCTCAATGTTTTCGGGACTCCGATCCCACTCCAACATACTCTCCAGCTTGGCCCACCCCTCAGCCTCCATGTCCCTCTTGCCGAAATGGAGCGACATGATAGTCGGCCGAACCGAAGGGCTGGTGACGAGGTGCGATCCGAACATGCCCGTCGACTTCTCCCCAAATAACCCGCTGTCGTCCTTGGCGCAGTAGTCGACTTCCATGTTCGCCGACGCCGTCGCCGACAGCAAATCACCCGTGAGCTTCCGCTTTTGCAGCCCGTCGGCCGTCTGCGTAAACTCCTTTTCGTCCTTCTCGAGCGGCGGCGACGTGGCGCGCGTATTGCTGCGCCCCGGCACGCCCCCGCTCGCGTAGTGCCGCGGATGCACGCCGAACCCGCGAAGCGACAGCGACCCGATGGGCGTCGAGGGCATCAGCATGTCGTCGTCCATGTCGTCGAACTCGGGGCTCGACAGGTCCACCTCGGGGCTGGGGCTGAGCTCGCGGCGCCGCTCCATGTCGGCATCCTCGGAGCTCGACGCCGAGCTCGACAGGCTAGGCGTGACGATGGTGCGGAGGTGCGCGAGCTGACTGAGCGCCGCGGCCTGCGCCGGGTCCGGCAGTGGCTGGCGCGGGCACGTGGTCAGGTAGAAGTAGGTGCGGCGGGGATGCACGGTTTCGAGCTCCTTGGCCAGAGGGCAGGGCGACTTGGCGGACCAGCAGCTCCGCTTGAGGTAGCTGGCCAGGCGAGATGAGATGATGGCGCAAGCGTTTGCAGACCTGCGGGGCGGCGCATGTCAGCAAGTGCACGGGGTAGCTTTGGGGTATAGAAGGAACCTACTGTTGGACGATTTTGAGCTGCTGCATCAGCACAGCAGCAAGCTCCTTCACAATGTGCGGTCGGTTCCCGGTATTTTGAAGTTGCACAATGACTGCCTCGACAATCTCATCATGGATGCTTCCCATGTCAATTTGTTTGGGCTCACCGTCGTTCTCGGAGTCCTCGGCCTTGACGGACCGCCTTTTCGTGCGTGGTGAGGGTGGCGGGGTGTTCTCGAACCTCACCCCCTCCTCCCGCCTCTTCGGCGCAGGCTCGGAATCGTCTGTGTCGGCGGTGTGCGGGCGTTTAAGCCTCCTCGTTGGAGGGTGATCCTCTCTTGGGGACGTCATTGATGTTGGAGAAGTTGTGCGGGTGCTGCTGCTACTACTGCTGCTGCTCTCACGGAGGGCGAGGGCTCGGTTTGCGGCTCGGGCTGCGTTGGAGACGGGGACGTGTATGCCGAGCGAGGACAGGGACAGCGATTTCCGTCGAGTGTTGTAGGGCATGGTGGCGGGACCCGGAGATGCGGGCGGCGACGGGAGGTGCGACTGATTTACAAATATGTAACGCGCTCGTGGTGCTCGGCTTCGTTCCCTGATCTAAGAGGTCCTGTTTCGGCGGCGGATGGGAGGGAGATCGCCAATGCTTCTGCGTCGAGCTGCACCTGAGGGGCTGTTGTGCTTCGCAGGCGCAGGCCAAAAAAGACGAATAAAAGGACTGGCAAGATTAGACGCAGGAGGTAGTAGACACGCTTGGGATAGGCGGCGATTAGGAAGCGCGGCGTAAAGGAGGACGGAGGTGACGATGGTGGCGGACGGAGGGCTCGGGAATGGGAGACAAGAGGGATGGGGTTGGAGGCGAGGCGGCGTAAGAGGGTGGGAGTCCTGTAACTTTTTTTTTTTGGCTGCCGTTTGGGGGTGGGAGGTGGGGAGGTGGGAATGGCCGGGAGTGTTTTGGGTGGGCACTGGTGGGTGGAAGGGGACGACGATGGAGCTACGGCACGCCAAGAGAAAATGACTGGGTCTGGCAGGGGTCCACACAGGGATGTCGAGCAGGGATGGCGAGGGTAAGCCGTGGGAAAAAGGCGGTATGATTCCCAGTTTGACTTCGACTCGCGGTGGAGCTGATGGGACTCGCAGGCTCGACGACTCCATTGCACTCACGCAGCACCGCAAAGCTACGAGCATCAGTCATGCACACGACGCGGCGAGAAGGCTGCGGCCCGAGGCTCCATACGTCTCCAGCACACTTCTCAGGTACTCGAATTCCCGCCTGCTGGTTCCACAGGCAATTACCGCGACCCCGAATCTGACTCTTGGCCATTCCTGGCGACTCGTCCCTCCCGCGTGAGACGAGGCCGATGGAGGGAATAAATATGAGTGTGCGAGGGTGCCACACTCTGCTCGTCGAGAAAGGGGGAGGCGATCAGAAGAAACCACGCACCGAGGCCCTCACTCAGCTGTGGTTTACACAAGTGCGACTGGCCAACCGCCGACCTCTCTCCTGTTTATCACAGGCGACCTACTTGTCCACGGGAGGCTCTCTGTCGTACTGGTCCTTCAAGATCGGGCAGCCGCATGCCCAGGGCCCTCAGCTGCGTTCCCCTCATGGCCCCTTTTTCTCGCCGCTGATCACGGCAATGACATCGACATTCCCCACCTATGACCGCCATGGCTGACGGAATGAGGCGAGCGCTGCAGTTGATCGCCCGCGGCAACAACAGCCGCCGCTGCTGGAGGTTGGTGTTTGAGGGGAATCGCTGCGTGATATAACAAAGTCGTCCCAGTCGTCCCAGTCGTCCCAGTCTCGAGCTAGTTGTTTCCTCGACGATCTCGGTGCGTCATCACATTCTTGAAACTCTGGAGTCAGAGGCTGGGTAAACAACACTGGCGTTCACGCCTCGCTGTTTGGCAATGTTGGAGGAGATGCGGCACGGCATGTTTCCACGGCAGCGGTTCGACATGGCGTGGCTGTTTGTCCTGAGCCTCGAAATGTCTCTTGCATGGAAATGCCCGACTTACACAGTGAGTGGGTGAGGGGTACTCGGTGCCTGGTCAGATAACGTTATCTCCCTTGCGCCGCTGCCGCCGAGGTAAACAAAACATACGGCCATGGTATCTGCCCTTTTTTTTTTTCGGTTTCCCACCCAACTTTCCACAGTGGCACTGCCGGAATCCAGACTGGGTCTCCTGGGATCCAAGCACTTGTGCGTTCGGCATCGCACGCTCGACGAGTCCACCCCCCGACATTGGTTTCGCCTCGCCTGTCTTCGAAACTTCGGTACGGTGGAGCCCGGAACCTTTTTGCGCTGCCAATCAGGAGATGCGATCCGTGCCCGGGATAGGCCCCGTCCCCTTCCGGCCGTGTGGCCAGTGCGGCACCTGAAAGCCGTCAGTTCTCGACCCCGCTTTGGTCGCAGGATTTTTTTTTCTCTGTTTTTATTTTGTTTTCCGCCCGTCACAGGCGGCAAGACGGCCTGGTTGCGAGCGGCAGCGAAGGCGGTCAAGCCCCCACAGTGCAGCAAGCGTACCACACCGCCTCTTGGCATCCCCAATCTGGCAGTTTGGCGACGTCCCCCTCC
This sequence comes from Schizothecium vesticola, assembly GCA_030549215.1. Taxonomy (NCBI): domain Eukaryota; kingdom Fungi; phylum Ascomycota; class Sordariomycetes; order Sordariales; family Schizotheciaceae; genus Schizothecium; species Schizothecium vesticola. Next base: position 1,771,803 of record JAUKUD010000005.1, on the reverse strand, counting down.
TCCTCCCAACTTCTGCCGTCCTTGTCGTCACGCCTGTCAACCCGAAACCCAACCCCCTCCAAACCCTGGGATGAGGCAAGACATGGCGCGGGACACAGAAAATATGACACAACCACCCGCCCAATATAAACGAGCAGCCAGCCCAATCAATCCTCTGCGTTTATCCAATTTCGCAGTCTTTGCTGCAGATGCTCGGATATCGTGCGTAACAAGTGCAGGCTCCCATCTTTGCTCGAGAATACCTACCCCAAAAAAGGCCGTCTCCAAAAAAAGCATGTCCCCACGAATGAGCGAAACAGCCCGGTCTCCTCCGCATTCCTGCCTCCATGTCCTGTCCAGCAAACGGGCGGCGAGCAAACACTCACCGCCTTGATGTCCCCCATTCAGAAGGATGGCCGAGGATGGGACCACCCCGAATCCCCAGACCAGAGAGCAGGCCTGTTTGCGTCCCTTTCTCCATCCATCCATCATCTTTTGCCCAATAGGCTCTCTTCCGTTCCCTCGTCTATCGTCTATCAGGCCACCAACCCCTCGTCCTTGGATTGGTGCACGTACCAAGGTTGGCGGGGACGGGCGTGTAAGTGAGCATTGATATTTTCCGTACGTTCCAACGTCTTCTTGCCTTCCCCAAACCATCGACAGACGACAGCCAAAGGCATCAAAGGCAAGAGACGAAATATTCATCCTCCCGGCGCATTGCCGCCCGACTACCACCCCCAGAAAATATTACTGCCACTGCCAGTAAAAAAAAAAAAAAAGGGGTGTGTCGCATGCATCACGCCCATCATCCTCCGACCATGCAGCCACGGACGGCATGACGCTACCAAGCCAACCACCACCCTCCTCCAGCCAGCCCAATTTTATGTGTGCCCTGCCGCTTCGAGGCGAGAGAGCAGGCAGGGTGGCATCGTAGATTTAGGTTCATGTACGTAGGTATGCAGCTACTGCGTCTGCAAGTGAGGTTGGTTGGTTGGTTGGTTGGTTGGTCGTGTTTCTTACTCACCGCCCTCGCCCACCACCACGTACTGTACTCTCTAGGACTCTCCGGATTGACATCTTTTCGAGTCTAATGGAACGTCTCTCTCATCATGACCGTCGGTTTGGGTACCTGAACGGGCAAACTGAAAGGGCACACATTGGAAATGTCAACCTGAGTTATGTGGTCCATGGCACATAGGAGCTGTCTGCTGAGTAGGTAGGTGCCGGCCCAATGCTGCCAAGTTAACGATAAGCTCCCGCATGTCGCGGACTTGCAACGTATCTATGTTATCGGCGTTAGGTGGTCGGCATGTGACGTTTCCATCATCTATTGCCGTGTGACTTTGCGGTCGAGTGTGTTCATGTCTGGTGTCAACATAAGATGGCAGATATCTATTCCAACAACACCCTGCATGCGGCATACTTAGGTAGATGGCCCGTAAAACTTCTTGTCCAAAGGCCCAGTGTGTCAACTGACACTAGTCCTTGGAGTGGCATTGGGTATCGAACAGAGAGTTTGCCCATGACTTGGTGTCGTCTCCCGAGAAGCCGGGGCTCGATCTGTCAATGAATCCGCAGAATCACACAGGCCTCGCAAGTCTCAGCACTTTTGGATACCTCAAGACACGACAACACACGGTGTTCATCTCATACCGTGTCCCTCAGGAGATGCCACTCGTATTACTGCTCCCATAACCTCTGCAGCTCCAATTCCATTCCCGCGTCACCAAGCCCCCAACCACGGCGAACCGATCAAAAAATTGCAAAGTACCTGCATTGCGAATAAAAAAGAATGCCGCTGCGTGTCTGTATATTATAGTACATAAAACTACAAGGTCCCGTCATTATCGACCAGACTCGGAGCCAAACCCCCCAACCATGTCGTGTCTGTGTCGTCTCGAGGCCCCCACCCCTCCATGCCATGGCTGTGATTACCTCTGTTCAACCCTCCCCTCCCTGAAATAAAGAAAAGACCACGATCTATAACCCCAAACGCCGTCCATGATTGTGGTAGTCATCGAAACATCCTTTCGTGACGGCTCGCAAGAGACGCCGGATGACGCTCCATGCTCCGCGAGCCAAAATACTGCTTCCTTGGCCCTATTTCGTACGTACGCTGTTTCGTCGCGAGAAAAGCTACAACTACTCCCTCATCAGAAGAGAGGTAGAAAATTGCCCTCTCAAAAGACCTTGGCCTTGACAACCTTGTCTTCAAAGAGACGGCACACATCCGGAGACGCCTTGATAAACGGCAAGTCGCAGAACTGATATCGGTCATTCTTGACCAGCTCCATCACCGTGATCATCAGGCCCCAGGGGTGCGGCCAGTAGCCCACAAGCCTCTCAAGGAGGATGCGGACAATCACCTGGCGGACTTCATTCTCCTCGGGGTCCGACATGTCGTGCCCAAAGATCTCCAGGAGCGCCTGGCTGAAGTAGTGTGTCGCCATGTTGGGATAGCGAAGCTCGTTGACCATGCTCAAGAGGAGATAGTACCTGGGCTCCGGGGAGAGCTCTCCGACAAGCATGCGAAGAGTTTTGGCATCGGGGGCGCCCGGGACGAAGACGGGGGTGTCGCTCTTGGCGCCGGCTCGTTGAATGGCATGGTCCCCGATGTAGGCCACAAGCGCGTCAATGACCGCTCGGTTAACCGTGATGGGCACGAAGCCGTAGGTCGAATGATCCCCTTCCGGCTTGCTGATTGCGTGGTGGATCTGGGCGATGGCATCTTCCGAGGGCCCGTTCTCCAGCATATAGTCCACGATGTTGACCAAGCCAACCTGGCGGAGCTGGGCCGCGGCATCGTACGTGGTCACCGGGGGTTCCTTGACGTCCGGCATCCTCTCCACCTTGAGTCCGGGCTGGAAGGGGTCGGCCAGCTTGACAGACGGAGGGGTTGCCATGAGAACCATGTTGACGAGCTGCGTGCAGTGCGGCGGGAGGCTCTGCGCAAGTTGCACGTGGTACGCGATGAGAATCTCGGGGTAGTCGTGCTGCAGGACGTTTGTGAGCTTGATGGTCGCTTCGTAAATCTCCTTGCCCATGTCGGGGATCCGCAATGGCTTCACCAGATCACCGACATAGAGGAAGAGTGCCCGAAGAAGCTTGAAATAGGACGCGCGCCCAGCATCACCAGCCACCCTGACCAGGACAGGCAGGAAGGACCGGTGGGAGAGAAGGGCAATCCACGCAAAGGCAAAATCAGGATAGAGGCTTGGCCTGAGGTCGTAGAAGCAGTTGGCAAACTTCATCATGATCCGATTCTGGTCATGGGCCGTGAATTCTGCAGCCTTGGCGTGAAGCTCGTGGAGGAGGATCGAGTAGAATCGGTAGAAGACGCGCTGGTTGAAGCCATCGGCTCGCTTCGTGTGGTGCCCATTGAGGACCATGACGCTGAGGGAGAGAATGGAATCGATGAACTGCGCCCTGACCGAGCTGCCCGAGGAAGCCTGCTGTTGCGGCTTGACAAGGATGACAGTCATCTTGGCGAGGGCGTCAAGCGCCTGATACGATTCGGTCAGGTTTCCTGTCGCCTGAAGCACATGCTCGAAGCGCTCTGCCGATTTGTCCAGTGCTTGCCGATAAAAGATGTACAGGTCGTCCTTGCTGCTGATGACGTTTTGGGCGTGCATCTGTTGGACGAAGATGTCGGCGGCCGTTTCCGAGGCGACGGGGTTGTTGCAGAGATAGACCCATTCGTCAAAGACGTAGTCGAGCTGGTCCAGCTTGATCGCGTTCCTCTCCTCCTGGGTCAGGGTAGGCGGCAGTGGAGGGGGGGAAGAGAGGACCTTGGACTTGAGCCGTTGCCCACCAGGCACGTCTGGCTCCTCAGAGATCCACGTCCACGCCTCCTCCAGACTCCGCACAAAGTCCGCATACAGGGCTAGCGGGCTCTCGTTCAACAAGGCCAGGTCCAGAAGCTGCTCGAGAAATTCGACGTAGCCCTCCTCCCGTTGCTGCAGCGCCTTGCACATGGCCGAGTCAATGCTCTTCCAGTCGAGAAGATCCGTTCGAAGTAGTGCCTGAACGAGCGGCCGATGGAGAAACATGGAACCCGGCTGCTGATGGAACAGAGCACGAATTTGCTGGCTCGTGGCGGGCCCCGCAATCTTCCGAACCGTCTCGAGAACGTGGACGAGACTCTCCAAGAGCAGAGTGTCTTCGGGTCGGCGGAAGATGTGCTGGGAAAGCTGGTTCGCCGCGTAGGCGACGAACTCTTCTGATGTCTGCTGCGTCTTGATGATGAGCTGAACTAGGGCATCGATCACATCAAGGACTGAATGCGGCCGAGGAAGCTCGGCGAAGTGCTCTTCGGGGGCGTTCGTCGCCGCCGTGGTGAGCTGGTCAAGAAGTCTGCTGACCTTCTCCGTGACACTCCTCGCATCAAATTGGTTGATGCCGGCCTGTCGGTTCGCGAGGCTGGTGGGGGTCTGGGCATAGTGCGGAAGGGGTGCGCCCAAGTGGGGAGGCATCGACGGGGTTTCGGCCGGCGTGGGAATGCTCGGGATGGGGTTGTACTGGTCCCCGATGACTTCAGTCAGAGATCGGGTATCCGAGCTGGCCGGCAGGAGGGCAGGGGCCGCAGGGGCCGCGGCAGACCTTGGTTGCCGCGCGAAATCGTCGTAGATTGCCATTTGTTCAGCGTTCAAGCCTGACGGATTGGGGCCGAGTTTGAACGGGTGGGGGATGGTCATGGACCAGCGGCTCAACTGCGGGTCCATGTAAGGCTCGGTCGGCCGCTGCAGCCTGTGGCGTCGTCTGATCTCCATCTCGGGCTCAATCATCTCTTCAATCTCCGGGACCGCGCGTTCCTCGGCCGACTTCTCAATAACGCTCGAAGCAAGGTCGAGGTTGGAATTGACGCAGAGCATGATGATGCCTTCGGGCAAGCCCTGGGGTAGCTCGGTGGTCAGATTACGCAGGTAGTTGGCAAAATTGGCTCGAAGAGGCTCCTTGGAAGTAACAAGGGCGAGACTCCCCGCCGTCGACTTGACCATGTTGATAGCAGCGGTGCGCACCCTGTGCTCGTCGGGCTCAGTAGCAAAGTCCTTGTGGATCATCTGCTGAGTGGATATCGCAGCAATGGTGACGGATCGGTCGACTACCGGTTGGATGATATCCTGGAGAGCGCGGGTAAGGGCCTCGCGGGTGATTTCGTGGAGCTTCGAATGCGCAATAACCTCGGTCTGCGGGATAGACAAGCTGGGTCCTAGATCGGGGATTACAGGCAGGGCCGCATGGGAGCTGAGCGTGTTGGTGACACCGGCCATTCCGTTCAGCGACAGGCTCTCAAAGGAATCGAGGGCATCTTGCCCAACCATGTCGACCGCTTCCTCCACCGGAGCCCTGTTAAGGATTTCGCCCGAGGGTTCAATGCTCTTGTGGTCCAGGTTCAGGGCCTTGCAGAGAACTTCAATCTCAAACTTGAGGTTGAGCTTCAGCTCGGCATTGTGGTACAGCTCGATCAGGAGATGGAGAATGTCCATCAGCCAGGGATTGGGAGGACGGAACACGTTGGAGGTGACGCCCTGCTGAAGCACCTTGCAGACGAAGGGAATGACGATGATGAGTCGCTTCGTGTCGTGGGCTTCGATAAGGAGCTGCTTGAATGCGATGTTTCTATGCTTGATGGGCTTGTCGCGTGCCAAGGTCAGCAGGCCGAGCCAACCGCCTAGGTTCTTGAGATGCGTCCTCTCTGTCGAGTTTTGCAGAGTGACCTCGGAGTTGAGCATCCGAGTGACACTAACATACGTCTCCCTGAGCACCTCAAACCAGAGAACCTTGTCTTCAAACTGCTTGACAAGGTCCAGGTAGACATGGTGGTAATTGGGCTGCATCTTGGCTCGCTCCTCGACGAGATGGCTGGCGAACCACTGCTGGTGCCTAAAGTCGAGCATCTCACGCAGCTCCTTGAACATGGACTGGAGGGTGGTGTCGGTCAGATTGTTCAAGACGAACTGGATCTTGCCCTGGACCTCAGCATCCGGGTCCTCGTATGAGGTGTCGGCAGGAGGGGGGTCGACGTGGAGAGCGGCAAAGGGAGGAGCATGCTGGTCTGAGGAAAGCCCATCCTCCAGGCCGCCGTTTGTCAGCTGGTCGTTGCTCAAGGGGTCCGGGTGGGCAGCCGGGCCCCCGTTTCGCGGATGAGAGCGCTCGCCGAGCTCGCGGACCACCTCGTCGGCCATTTTCCAAGCTTCGGTTCCTCGAAGGCCTGGGATCTGGTGTAGCTGCGAGCAGAACCCTGGCCATTCGCTGAGTCGCCCAAACAGCTGCATGAGCGCTTGAAGTCCAAACTTGTACATGGATTCGTCCGGGTGGTGGTCCCGCACTGCTTCCAGAATCATGCCCAAGCCCACCTGGAGGGGCACTTCCGAGATCAGCTTGTGAGATATTATCCCGCCAAACAAGACCGCCGTGGTTGCCAATGCCTCGAGCGGATAATCCACGTAGTGTGGGTATTCGTCAAAGAGACCGTGAATCATGCAGGCGAACGCGTCCTGATCAAGCGGATCGCGGGAGCGCTTGTATCGGTCCAGGATTTCGACGATGTCGCGCACTTGAATCTCGTCCCCGTACATCTTCTTGTAGTGTTCTTCCATCTTGGCGTTAGCAGCAGGTGACAGCGCATTGGATTCGCGGCCGTTGTTGTCGATGATGTCGTCGTAACCCTCTCCGTAGTTGATCAGCCTCGGATAAGCCGTGATGCACGTTCGCTGCGCTTGAATGAGCTCGGGCACCGGCGTCTTAGGCAGGAGCTCCTCCACAATCTGAAGCAGCTGAAAGACCGTCTTGACCCGAAGTGTGGTTTGGGGGGTTGTGACGTCTTGGGGGTTGCGTTGCATGGTCAGCTCGTAACTGGCCTTGATCATTAGGAAGTGAAGAAGCCTTCCGGAAAATTCATCTCGTCTCTCGGCGATTCTCTGGTGCCATTGATGAAGATCCAGATAGCCCTCGGCATGGGCCAGGGCGGCGAGATCAAAGCTGAAGCCGTTGGGCAGAACGACCAGCTCATCCAACCAGCCGTGGCGAAGGACGAGCTGGAAGATGGCGGGGAGGGCATTTGGCTTGGCCGCGTGCGCATCAACGAGTCGGTCCTTGACCCAATCCTTGCCCGTCCGCCAAAGACTATCCATGACGAAGTCGGAGTCCCCAGATCCATTCAAGAAGCGCTCAAACAGCGAGACGAACGTGTCCTCGGCCATCAACGGCCACGGCCTGGGCACTCCCGACGCAGAGACAACGAATATTCCCAGGTGTGGCAGGACGACGTCTTGGAAGAGGCGCTTGGCCTCGATGCTTTGCGAGGCATATGAACTTTGCAGCGCCACGTTGATGATGGCCGAGACAGCAGCCTCGGAGACAAGGGGATGCCGGACCGCGTGGGCTGCCCTTTCGCGGATAGCCGGAGGGGACTGCACGTATTCGTCGAGCGTAAATGTTGGCTTGAGTCTCGGAATCGTGGTTGCGTCCAGCTGGTCGGGCGCCAAAGAGGCGTATGCGCAAATGAACGACAGCTGCGTCTCGGGATTCTCCCACTCCCCGCCCCAGAGGCGCTGGATGTCGAAGTTCTGGCTGTCGTCGCGCGCCACGGGCAAGAGGGCGTTGTAGAGGCGAAGAAATTGGGCCGAGGTGATGCGAGCACCGCTGTGGTCAAAGTAGGCAACGACGTCTTGCCACCGAAAGCTGCTGGGAAGGACGCGCCCAAGGGCGGCGACTAGGACGGCGGGGTTGTGCTGTGGGGTCAGGCTGATGGTCGTATAGGTTAGCGCGACGGAGACCTGTTCCTCGCTCAATTGGATGCTGGTCGGCCTGTTCTGGAGATAGACAGCGCAGGTTTCTTCGTCCAGTGTGAAATTAGGCCCCGTGCGCTGGATGTACAGCGCCAGCGTGTTGGATGGCTTGTCGGCCAGAAGGCGAATGAGGTCGAGCGCGGCCAGAACCTGGGGCGGCGCTGGCATGCCGTCGGGCGACTGCGCGTAGCGGTTCAGCACCCGGGCTTCCAGCTCCTTCTTCGCCGCCGCGGTGAAATTGGGCGGGTGCAGCTGGATGAAACGATCGAGGAGTTCGGCGATGAAGTCGGCATCTACTTCGGCGTACTCTCCGGTAGGTCGGCTCAGGATGTTGACAAAGCTGGGAAAGTTTGTCGACAGGATGGCATCGGCTGCGTCAAGCGGGGTCAGTCACTACATGACATACATGGCATAGGTGGCCAAAGTGAATGCGCGACGAGTGGCTTCGCTGCGCCGGTCTGGGGGTCTGAAGAGTGCACTCACCCTTTGTCTTCAAGTCGGACCTGGACCCGAGTTTAAATGCCAGTGCCAGCACCGTCTTCCCCAGCGCGTCCAGGCCGAAATATTCCATAAACGTCGACAGATCAAAGTCGCGAAAGACCTCATCGGTGCCCGTCTCGATGGATTCGGCAATTTGCCTCGATATCGAAAAGTCCCTCGACAGTTTCCGCATCTCGGCCACGAGCAGGTGCTGGTTCCCGGCCGGGTTCGCTACTGGCCTGCCGAGGCCGGGGAAGATATTGGCGGCATTGCTGACGACCAGCCGCGAGAAGTACTTTGTAAAGACATCCATTCCGTGGTCATCGATAAGCTGTGGGGGAGAGACAGTCAGCATCGGTCAAGAAGACACGGGCGCGACGTGGGCCGAGGCTGGGTGAGGGGAGGGAGAGGGGACGAGGGGAGACGCAGACGGAGAGGAAGAGGGAGGGGAAGAGGGACAGGGCAGGCGTACTTTTCGAAGGGATTCTGTTTGGGCGTCCCACTTGTGAGGGTCGTCTTTGTCCACCTTGATGGTGCTCAGCAGCAGGTAGACCTGGGCAACGGCGATTTTAGTGAGGGTGCTGCCGGTGGGGCTGTTGGCGCTGGGACTGGCAGCACTCAGGCCGCCGGTGTGAGAGGAGGGATGTGAGGAGTAGGCGAGGCCGGTGTAGATGGACTGCTGCTGCGCGGTTGGGTTGGGCGAGAATGATCCCGTTCGGGATTGAGAGACCATGGATCACCGAAGGAAAGTCGACACTGCTATCCACGCGGGCGGACAGAGCCACTTCCTCTCGGTCGACGGGGCGGGGGGGGGAGGGGGGGGGTTAGCGCTGGGGGGCGGGACGGGGTCGCAGCAGCGCGGAGACGGCGGTTGGTGTAGAAATTCGAAGGCAGCGCGACGCGCGGCGGGGGGTGGATGGGATGGGACACGGCGGGTTGATGGATTAGATGTTTGACGGCTGCGAAACCAGGTGCTTTTTCTCGACGTGTGAGGTTGACGGAAAGAAATGGGTCGCGAGGAGCTAGGCTGATGGGGCCCGTGCCACCGCGGCCAACTCTTGGTGCCTGACATTGGGGGCTGTGGTAGTTGATGCCTTGGATTTAGGGCACACTTCCTTGTTCTCCCGTAGGTCCTTTCTCCAACATTGGATGCGACATGCTGTTTCTCTTTCAACAGACATACGGATGGAATTTCTAAAGTGATCCCATAGTGATCCTAAGAGTAAAGGCAATTCTATGAATCATACAAGTGCCCACGCAGAGTCCCATCTTTGTTGGTTTATTTACACCAACTGCCAAGCTTGACGAGACATAAAATGGTTCTCACCTGGAGCACCTGTTCCGATTTCAGGGCCTCCATCAGCCGTTACATGGCCTTGGCTCGTATCTCCCATGTCTCGCGCTCACAAACAAACCAGTATTGGATTGTAGGTGATCTCTAAGAATTCAGAACCTAAGGAGGTTCTTGGAGGTGGAAGGGGAGAGAGTTGGGGACCTTCTCAAGACATAGGTCCATCTACTGTGGAAAAAGGTGGGACTTCAACGGGCACTTGATTCTCTTTGCATTTGCAAATTCTCCATCCCATATCAAACTCCAAACTCGAACCTCCCACCTGCATCTCTCCATATCGATTCAATGTTTCCAATCGCAGCTGTCAAGCACAGAGACCAAACCCCATCGCCGAGCCTTGAGCATCTCTCTCCTCAAGCCCCAATTAAGACGACGACGATCAGCTCAGTCAGACTGGGTGAGATGACGCCGGCCATGTCACCAGATACCGGTCGAGAGGGGCTCTTTGGAGGCGCGGGCATCACGCCTCTCGCTTCCGCAGGGCTCGGGGAGGATTCTGGGGCTGTGGCAGAACGACAGGGCTCATTTCGTGCCGATCTCCCGGCTCCTCCCCGCTGTCTCCCCGCTGGCGTCGTGCTGCAGCCTCGAGGAGCGGTGCTTGGCATAAGACTTGGCAGAAATTCAAGCCTTGTCCTTAAAGGCTTGATTCGCCCGCTCGTCTGATCGTGGGCGGGTACTCTGCATTCCATCCATGTTTTGCTCACGATTGACAGTCGTGCACAGGCGGTTTTCTTTTCCTTCGGGGCTCTTTTGTTTTGGTCCTGACAGATACAGCGTTGGTTGATAGGTGGTGGCACCAATCAGAAAGAAGGCATGGACAACACTCGGCCTCAGGGGGTTGTGTCTCGCGATGCCGCGGCTGGGGGTGTTGTTGACTCGCACCCTCCAGTTGCGAGCGATGGCGGCGGCGCAGGGCAAAGTTCTCCCTCACAGGCTGCACCCAACGACACATCACGAGTGGACATGTCGACAGAGGCGCCCGAGAGTGGCCCCAGGGAAAAGTCAAACGGGCCTCTCGCCGACGAGACACCAACAAGTAGCATAAATCAAGCGGACTTGGGCCCCGGCTTTGCTTACATCGATGGTGAGATTGGTGGCACTGGATACAACGACACCAAGGTCGATGTCATCACCGTGGCCTGTCCAGGGGCTGATCCAGTTCAGACGTGGACTCTGGACCCTCTTCCCCAAGACATCTTCGGCCCAGGGCCGAGTACGGAGCTCCGCCGCATGCCGACCACGAGACGGCCCCTTTCCGATATACCGCCGCTTCCCGCTCTCGATCACCCGCCGCCCAGGGCCGGCCAGGTCTGGGTGAGACAGGGCATTCGACAATCAGCCAACACGGCGAGGGTCATGCTTTACCGCCATCGGCCTCTCAGTGAAGGAATCAACCTCGATAGTCTTGCGAGAGACTTGCTAGACCAAGTACAACAGCAACGGCGAGGAACCGTGAGTATATTCGGCAGCTCCCAAGTTTCTCTTTCTAACAGCCGCAGCGTCCATCACGCCCCGTCTTCTTCATTGCTCACAGCATCGGTGGCTTGGTCGTCAAGCTTGCTCTGTTGCTAGCCAGCAAGCTTCCGCAGTACCGGGAAATCAAATACAACTGTCATGGTGTGGTGTTCTTTGGTAGGTGCGGTCCCCAAGCTGGACTGCAGAAATCGACGTTGACTCTTGCAGCGACTCCCCACCGAGGCTCCAGCTATATGTCGATGAGAGGTCTCAAGGGTGATATCCAGAAGCTCCTCCGGTTGCAACGGCCGCTGCCCAGATCCCTGTCCGACGAGGTCCGCGTGGGGCATCCATCGCTTCTGAAGATGCAGGAGGAATTCGGCGACATCTCCAGCGAGCTCCGCCTGTGGTCCTTTTACGAGACGATGGATTCCCAACTCTCAGATTCCCGGACTACGGGCGAGGTGCAGTTTGGCGCACCGCTCGTGTCCATCAAGTCTGCGTTTATGGATTTTAGGCACGAAGACCTCTGGGCGGTGGAGAATGACCATGCCCGGATGGCCTCGTTTGGCCTGAACAACTTCAACACAATGATGACGTTTCTCGTAGACTTTGGGGCAGCCATCCAAAAGGCGCGGAAGCTGAGTGCTTACATCCACGCCCCTCTCCGGCTCAAAGAACACGTCAAGGTGGAGATCATTGGCTTCTACGAAGACCCCGACGCCGAGATAGAGTCGACAATTCGTCTTTATTCTACACGATATCACCTCGGGGAGTTTTTGGAAAAGGGGCCAGAAAAGTGTCTGGAAGAGCGGTTAAGCCGTGTGTCTCGACGGCAGGGCAGCCCTAGCCGCGCTACCCTCGATCCAAGAACCGGACAGGCTGGGCTTGGGCTATGGAACAACGTGCAGAGGATGTGGGAAGCTTCTCCGGAAAGCACTCTTGGGACATTACCAGACATGACCGGCCCAGGGTCCCCCGACATAATCATCACGACGCCATCAGCGCGACCGTCGATAAGCCACCAGGGGCAGATTCACGGGGGGAGTGCCCCGGCCCTCTCAACGACCAATTCTCGCCGCTCCAGCTCCTCGACTGAGCATAGCATTGCTAGCACTGTATCAGAACCGGCCATGCACCTTAGCAACATTGATGTCGCCGGTATCGCCAGGCCCGATCTGAGACGGTCCAGATTTGTGATTCGGGACCCAGCCGCAGGATTCTCCAGACCTGACCCGAACCTGCGCAAGTTCATGTGGATTCATACGCCTTTTACCAATCCCGTCTGGGTCAGGGTGAGTTTAATTCATCACCTACCAGCAAGCCAAGCCACTGACAGCTTCACAGAACATATTTGACAAGCTCAGCGCGACCCAAAACCACAACTTCACCCGCCTCTTCGACTACGACAACTGGGAGTCCAAGCACGTCCACAGCAGCCACTCCCAGGCGCAGCCCTCATTCCTCAAGCCCGCCTGCTCGTACCTAACCGCCGATTCCCCAAGCTCCCCATGGGTCCCGTCTCCCCAGGGCGGCCGCACCACACCGGGCATCACGCCCAACTGCCTCTACATGTATTTCCCCTACCTGCACTTTGACACGTACCAGAGCATCGTCCGGCGCCGCAACCTGCTCAAGCGTCGCCTCGCCCACGGCAGGGCCACGCCCGTCCCGCAGGACATTGCGGACCTGGAATCCCTGGAGCTTCGCGTCCTGTGGGAGTACATTGGCTTCGACCCGCCGCTCAACTGCCGGCGGACGCTGGATCAGTACGGATATCCCTCGCTGCAGGACACCAACGCGCGGGACGACGACCAGATGCTTTACAAGCTGACCAAGCAGGATCCCCAGACGTCGTGGAGCGGGATGCGTGCCATGGGGGTCCCAGCCCCGGCGACAGGAGCAGCGCAAAAGGCGGACAAAGACGACGACGAGTCGTCTGGTGAGGAAGAGGGCGATAGCTCCGAGGATGACACCACGTATGAGGAGGAGTCGGATCTGAGAGATGGGAATTTGCTCATGGTGGATCAGTTATGGTTGTGGGCTATTGATACGAGTGAGTGGTTCTTGGGTACCGGTGACGGCGTGTACTGACCTGTCCCAGCGACCCTGACGACGTTCTTTCCCAAGAGGGAGTCGGACCCGCGAGAAGGGACTCTGTTCCAGCAGGGAGACTTGCGGAATAGCGTCTACAACGAGTTGAATGGTGATCTCACGGGGAGGACCGAGAATGCGCTAGACTTGGCAGCTTTTATCGTCTTTCACGCCGTCACTGTGTTTCTGGACAGGGCATCGCATCCTGATCTCGAGATCTTTCGCATTTTCGAGGAAGCCATAGGAATGCTGGTGTGTTTCCCCCTTGGCTTTTAGCGTTGCCTTTGACTAACACAAGCTCTTCCAGGCCGAGCGAATGACGCAAAACATGAAGCACTTTCGCCTCCAAACCTTCAAAGCCGCCATGCACGCCGACGAGGAGTCGGAGTCGGAAGACGAGTCCGAGGAAAAGAGCCCCGCCGCCATCAAGAGACGCCACAAGCGTGAGCTGGAGCGGGCGGAGCGGGAGAACAGGGAGAACACGTCGGCGCTGCTCGAGCTGCGCGACATGGAGGATGAGCTGACGACGCTGCTCAAGCTGTTTGAGACGCAAGAGTCGTCGATCAAGACGCTCAAGACGACGTTTATGAGCCGCGACCTGCACGACATCACCACCAACGGCCAATATTACCTGGACGAGGCGCTCGAGTATCTGGACGAGTACAAGCAGAATGCCAAGGAGATGCTGAAGAGGGTGGACACCGTCAGGAAGGATGCAAGTCACCGACTCCAACCCGACAAGCAAAGGCTAACAGGTCCCGCAGTACGAGAAAATGCTCGAAATGGCCCAGCGCCAGGCCCAAGTGGACGAAGTCCGCTGGTCACGGGTCCAGACGGAGCTGGCGTCGAGCCAGAACCTCTCGGTCATGATCTTCACCACGTTTACCGTCATCTTCCTGCCCCTTAGCTTCTTCACGGGCCTCTTTGGCGTCAACGTGACGGACTGGCAGGACGAGAACATGCCCACCCTCAAATACGTCGGCGTCATTTCTCTGCCGCTGTCGGCTTTTGTGGTGATATTGTCGCTCGTGGCGGCGTATAACTGGCGCGCGCAGGTGGCGGTGCGCTCGGTGTTCCGCGTTGTCAAGCGCACCCTGGTCGGCACGGGGGTGGTGCTCAAGAGGCTGGAGCCAAAGAGGACGCGGGCGAAGAAGCAGCGGCGCAAGGATGAGGAGAGGAGGCGGCGCAGGGTCGAGCAGGAGAAGAGGGAGAAGGAGAAGAGCTATGACTTTTGGGCGGCGGTGAAGAAGGGACGGGCGACGACGTATCAGATTCCGCATCTGAATCGGCATATTGAGGACTGAGGTCGAGGCGTTGTACAATGTACTGGGAGGTTGGGCATGGGTTGGTCGTGTTCATGACTGCGTATTTCTTCCAAGCATCATTCAGGGGTTTGTCCAGGATACTAATCAGCACATGTACATGGATAGCGAGCTTGTTCTGTTTATTCTGTTTATATTTTCGAGTTGGATACTTTGGCATGTTGATAATGCGTATTTCTAGGCGAGGATGTGTCGGCAAGGCCAGGGGCCGAAGACCGGCCGCAAGGTGGAAGAATCAGGGGCTCAGTGGGCCTCGGTTTCCCTCGGCTAGATGCTTTGCCCATAGTGGCACAGACCACTTTCAAATGCCAAAATGTCAATTGGTGGATCCGACAACGGAAACGTCATTGAGGGAGCTCTTTTCAGTGAAGTGAGTCTTTCGACAAAAACATTCTCCCCCTTGCCTTGGGAAGGTGGGAAGAGGGAGCATTGGCCGTGTCTTTTGCATCTGTCTTGCTGCGCTGATCTTGCTGTGTTTCACCGTACAGGGATACACTCTCGATAACCCCTACCGCAGGTATCCATCCTCGAGATTTTCTCTTTATTTTTCACGACCCCCTCCCAACATGTCGTCCGCTGCTCCGGCGCGGCTCACGTCGAGCCTCTGCCGCCGGGCCATCTCGACCTCCACAACCACCACTCTCTTTTCCGCCCCTGCCACGACCCAATTGCAGTCGCGCCGCACCTTCCAGAGCCTCTCGAGCACATCGACGACATTTTCTCCCGCCCAAGCGCCCCGGCGACCGGCGGCCAGCACCCGGTCCCGCCCACCATGCAGCAGCCGGCGCAGCGCCGCCGTGGCCGTCGTCCCAGCGATGCACCGGCCACTCTCAACTACCAGCGCGCGCCGCGCCGCCGAGGACGAGGAGGCCTTCGACCCCCAGACGATCGAGCGCGAGAGTGATGAGGTGGACGTGTGCATAGTTGGCGGCGGGCCCGCGGGACTGGCGGCCGCGATCCGCCTCAAGCAGCTGGCCAACGAGGCCGGCAACGACGAATTCCGCGTACTGCTGTTGGAGAAGGCCGGCGAGCTGGGCGCCCACATCCTCTCGGGCGCCGTCATCCAGCCCACGGCCGTCGAGGAGCTGCTGCCCGACTGGCTGGCCGAGGACAACGAGAACCGCTTCACAAGCGCCACCCCAGCCGGCGGCGACAAGATGCGCTTCCTGACCAAGGGCATGGCCCTCCCCGTGCCCGCCCCGCCACAGATGCACAACAAGGGGAACTACATTCTCAGCCTCAACGAGTTTACCAAGTGGCTGGGCGAGCGCGCCGAGGAGGTCGGCGTCGAGGTCTACCCGGGCTTCGCCGCCAGCGAGGTGCTGTACAAGTCGGACGGCAGCGTCAAGGGCGTGGCGACCAACGACATGGGCATCGCGCGCAGCGGCAAGCCCAAAGACACGTTTGAGCGCGGCATGGAGTTCCACGCCCGCGTCACGCTCTTTGGCGAGGGCTGCCACGGCAGCCTTAGCAAGCAGGTCATCAAGAAGTTTGACCTGCGCAGTGACAGCCAGCCGCAGACGTACGGGCTCGGCGTCAAGGAGGTATGGGAGGTGCAGCCGGAAAAGTTCAAAAAGGGCGAGATCGTGCACTCGATGGGCTATCCGCTGCCCTACGACACGTACGGCGGCGGCTGGATGTACCACTTTGGCGACAACCTGGTCAGCGTTGGCCTCGTCACGGCCCTCGACTACCCCAACCCGTGGCTGTCGCCCTACGGCGAGTTCCAGAAGCTCAAGCAGCACCCGCTCTACCGCGACGTGCTCGAGGGCGGCAAGTGCATCTCGTACGGCGCGCGCGCCATTATCGAGGGCGGTTTCCAGTCCATTCCCAAGGTGGCCTTCCCCGGCGGTGCGCTCATCGGCGACTCGGCCGGCTTCGTCAACGTGCCCAAGATCAAGGGCTCCCACAACGCCATGAAGTCGGGCATGCTGGCGGCCGAGGCGGCGTGGGACGCGCTGCGCGGCAGCGAGGACACGGGGTCCCTCTTCTTGTACGCGTACGAGGACGCGCTGCGCAAGTCGTCTATCTGGACGGAGCTCAAGGAGGTGCGCAACATGCGGCCGTCGTTCCACAGCCCGCTGGGCATCTACGGCGGCATGCTGTACTCGGGCCTCGAGGCGTTCCTCCTCAAGGGCCGCGTCCCCTGGACGCTCCGCCACAAGGTGCAGGACCACGCCGCCACCAAGCCCGCCGACCAGTGCCCGCGCATCGAGTACCCCAAGCCCGACGGCAAGCTGACGTTTGACATACTCACGAGCGTCTCGCGCACCGGCACGAACCACGAGGAGGACCAGCCTGTGCACCTGCAGGTCAAGGACTGGGACAAGCACACGGCCGAGACGTGGCCGGCTTTCAAGGGGCTGGAGAACCGCTTCTGCCCGGCCGGCGTGTACGAGTACGTCGATGACGCGAGCAAGCCGGAGGGCGTGAGGTTCCAGATCAATGCGCAAAAGTGAGTTGCCCCGCCCGATCTCTTGGGACAGTGTATACTGACGACCATGCTCCAGTTGCATCCACTGCAAGACGTGCGACATCAAGGCCCCCAACCAGGACATCAACTGGCAGGTGCCACAGGGCGGCGAGGGTCCCAAGTACTACATGACGTAACCTCCCTCCTCGTCTGCCTGTCACGAGTGAACGAATGCGTGGCTGGCTTGAGTTGATTTGGATGATGAATGTAGAATCAAGGAGCTGGCATTGGGACTGAAAAAGCACATGATTTGCATGGCTTCCTTGTGTAAGGGGGGCCAGCCCAGTCCGGTATATAGATATGGATGCCTCTCTATGAGGCGTGTATATATGATCTCTGAGCCACCTTTACTCAACTCCAGCAAGAGCCGCGCAGACAGTTCCGATAAGCCCCTATGCGGTGGGATGGGGAGATGTTTTCTGGTCAATATTGTGCCCGCGAGCACCGGTCCGATGGGCGCAACGACTCTGTCGTCGTGGTTGCCCCATGCGTACCTTGAGCCAGCATCGCCGAGAGACAAGAGGGGAATCTCATGATCCGAGTATGTAGACCCATCCACGTTGTTGAGACTTGCGTCAAAGTGACGTGCTCGGGGGAGGCTGCTCAGGCTTGAACTTGTCCCCAGCGACATTTACAAGGCTGGCCAGTATCTCGAGCGGATAGACCCAGTCGGGGATAAAAGGGAACCGTTGACTCTATCTTGCCCTACCTAAATACGTGGGCGAGGAGGTAGTGTTCCAGAAAGCGGTGATTTGACCGCGGTTGACCCCGAGGATCAAGACTCAACGCGACACGGCAACCCTCGACCCCCGCTGCCCCCCCCCCGATGGACAGCCGTTGCAGTTCACGGAAAAATTGAAGCAGCAATGAGCCCACGCGGGCAATGATGAGCTGACGGGTGCTTTATGTGACATGGCCCCTCAGGACATGAGGGTCTTGCATATGTACCTCTTCCGTAGTGCTCCTTGAAGCCCGCAACGTGCGGACAAAAGACGTGACGTCGCGTTGATATCTGATGCCGGTCGTCGTTGGTCGTCGCGTGTTTGGTGCCGGCACGCAGCGCGTTGTGTTGGGCGGGGCCGAGAGGGGGAGGGGGGGGTGCTCTCCGTACGGGGTGTCTGTAATTTACCAGATTCCACCGTGCCGCGGACGCGTATGGGACCGTGCGTTGCCTAGGTGCTTTGGCAAGCAAGCGGCTGGGCGAGATCGCGTCAATCAAGATTTTCTTTTCGTCTGGGGCTCACTCATTCCCCGTGCGGCGTCGCATCTACCACATCGCGTCGCGCTGCTGCCGATGCGAGATGTCTCTCTCTCTTTCTTATTCTTCTATTCTATTCCTTGGCTCTGCCAGCATCCGCCGGGACGGACACAAATGCGGAGAGCGATGGTGACCCCGTCCGGTCTCGGCCGGTCTCCGATGGCAACCTGTTGTCTAGATGCGCCCTAGCCTTGTTGGTAACTTTGGTCCAGCAAACCCGCAAGGACCCGACGCACCCAAAGTGCTTGCACCAACAGGCGGGCGCGGCATGGACAGTTGGACACGGCATGCCTAGAATTACAGCCGAGAGGGCCAGAAACCTGGAATGCGAATGTGCGGAATCACACATTTCTGCCTTTTCTCCCTCCCTTCGTCGCGGGACAAGATAGGGTGATAGGGCATGATAGTGAGGCGAGCCTGATTAAGCGCAATCGTGTCTTTCCGGCATATCCAAGGGCTCATGACAGCGATGCAGCCCGTCGGCATTTACATGCAAGTTTTTCGGGTTGCTGTGTACATGTGAGAGGCAGAAGAGCAGGCTGGGAGAAGAGTCGAGAAGCGGCTGCGCAAGGACCCATCGCTGCCTTGAATCGCCAATAGGGGCGTGTGCGCAGTGAAAAAAAAGAAAGAGAGTGTGCGCCCGGCTTCTACCACGGCAAAAACCAGTTTTGCCATCTCTCTCCTAAACTCCCCTTGGAATGTTTGCTCGAGGGGAATGGCATCCGCCCCGGCTGCCAGAGTCATCGACGGTCTCGGCGGGCGACAGGAGGAGGGACCGACCCACGCGATGGCAAAAGCGACACATTTTTCGCTGGCGGGAGGGAGGAGAGGCGAAAGGGTTTTTGTTGTGGGTGGAAAACAAAATGAGTCATAAGGGTGAGGCTGGTGCTGCTCCGGAAACGCAAACGACAGGGATGGCGACGCTTTGAGCCACACGGGCCAGCCCCGGGAGCCAGGTAACGGTACTTGTGTCCACCAAGAATCTCGGCCTAACAAACACGGCCGACGGGAGATGCCATGAAAAGGGGCTGAGAGCATGTTTGAGGACACCCCCTCTGCAAAATGCTCAGGTCAGTAAATATCAATCAACATTATCAAACCGATCATGTCGCCTCTGCTGGCTTTGTTTGCGGCCGAATGCACTCAGTACCAAGTGATGGCGGATCCTGCTAGTTCTCTGAGAGTAGCCTTGGTGCCGTT
This sequence comes from Schizothecium vesticola, assembly GCA_030549215.1. Lineage (NCBI taxonomy): Eukaryota > Fungi > Ascomycota > Sordariomycetes > Sordariales > Schizotheciaceae > Schizothecium > Schizothecium vesticola. The sequence continues at coordinate 1,752,401 of JAUKUD010000005.1, read as the reverse complement.
GGGGAACCAAGGAAGCTGGCTGAAAGATGCTTGGGCGCAGAAACAGGTCGTGTCTACCGAGTCAGAAAGCTGCAAAGACGCAACTAAACGTTCGATACAAGTCAACTGATGACATGGCCGCTTGGGTGGTGGGATAAATTTCAATCCCTCGTGCAGTGTCTGGATCATGAGTTAGCCATGCCCGCCCGCCGAAGCCGACAGTGTTCGCCCCGAGAGAGCGGCAGCGCATGTCATCTTGCCCCAGCTGATGATGTCTTGAATCGTGTGGTCCTGCTGTGCGGGCTGTCGAAGAAGCGTGGAGCTCGGAGGCGCTGTGGAGAGTCGAGACGGATATCGGTGAACCAAACCTGCATGTCGCGCAGTCGCTTCCATGTCTTCAATTGAGAGAGACGAGAGGAATACTTTGTTTGCGGGAGGTTGCATGTGCTGGGATTCTTGCGGCTCTGGTTTGTATTAATTTGGCGCAGCGTAACCATGATTGTCGCACTCGAGAGATTGAGGGAAACAGAGATGCAACCAGCAGAAAAGCAGAGAAGCAGAGAAGCCATCGAGAGGGTTCCGCAGCGAAACAGATTGGGCGGGGAATTCGGTGCGGTCGGGTGCTGAGGAAGTCAAACGGTCGCTGGAGCTATCAGGTCTCGTGTGGTTGTCGCCTGTTGCGAAGGCGGCGATCAGAATCCACCACCCCGCAGTGCATGAATTAGGGTTCATCGCGCAATGCGAGTTTTTCCATCGGCTGTCGGTCGCGTCATCTCGTCGTGGGAGTTGGAGGAGGCCCGTCGCCTGGATGCCGGTGGAGGAGGCTGCTGCTGGTGTGGGCAGTCAACTGTGCCCGTCGTGCCTGTCGGCTTTGTGAGGACTGAGGAGGGCTTGCAGATGGAGGGAGGAGAACTTGAGAAAGGGCAGCTTTGGTGGCAGTGATCAGGCAGTTCAGGAAGCCAGGGGAAGGAGAAGAGGAGCCGAGTTGTTTCAGGAATGTGATGGGTGTGTGGCAAGCTTTTTGGGGGCTTGATCGATTCGCTGGACCGTCAGGCAGGGATGGGGGGAGGCAGCGGGCAGCAAGTACCGGTACCTGCAAAAGAGGTGGCATGTCTGGCTCAGGAGGCGAGGAGAAGGTGGTGGGGTGTGGTCCCGATTAGATAACGTCCGGGCGTGCGCGTCGCTGATTGGGTGCATCCAGGCTTAGCACGCCTCTGAAAACGAGAAAGGACAAGGGCACCTGCCGCCACGCAATTAGCGTGGTTGCCTCAGGCGCCTGGGGCCGTACAGGTCCAAACTTATAAGAACCCGGCGCTCCCTCCAACTGTTTGCTTCGAGCCTCTTGCGCGGAAGTCCCGACCGGCCCTACGTACCCGCTACCCACGTCCGGCCTCAACTTTTTTATCCCCCCACCACACCCCCCCTCACCTCCTCACACGAAGCATCGTCTTCCACCACCACAGCTCAGCCTCGTCTGTCTGCTGTCGTGCCATCTGCAATTCTTCCACCGAACCGCGTTGTGTGGGCGCGCATCTCTCATTTAGGTTAAGCATTACTCCGTCGTCGACCTGACTGGAGATCGACCGTCTTGCCGGACAAAGGATCCCGACGACTCGTCATCGCGGCGCCTTTCTCCCCAAAGCACCCGACCTCCGTCATCGTCGACCGGTTTAATCGTCGAGGACAATAGAAGAACCATTTGCACAGGCCACAGTGCAACGTGCTAGATATCCCGACCGAGAAGCCATCTCGTCGCTGTCGTGAGCTGAACGTGTTCCCGTCGTCAAGTCCGCCTTGACGCTGCGAATCCTCGCCGTCACCATCGAGGAACCGACAATCGGCACCGGCACCGGCAGTTTGCACCACCACTCGACTCTTCATCGGGTCGTTGACGATCGAGAGATCTCGACGGTCTACGGAGTCGACGCTGCAAACGGCAGTGGAGGGGGAGACATTAACTTGTTCATCTCCCACACCTGGTAAGCCTCTCCGCCGTCTGCCATTTTCGTCCCATCCCCGTCTCCCTCGACGACCACCACGCGCACACCGCACCGCACCGCACCGCACCGCACCACCCCGCCCCACTTCCATTTTCTGCCGAAATATAAAACCACCATTTCCCTCCACTTTTCCAAACTTCCCCAAAACAACCAACTCCAGAGCACTGCCCCCAAACCAAGGCATCGTTCATTTGGACCCCTTCTGACATTGCCACCCTAGATTCGTTTGAGCACCGAGAATTTCACCAGAAATATCTCAATCTCAAAAAATCGCAAATATGGAGGCCATTCAAACCCACCCCTCCAACGCGGAGCAGGCCAAGGCCTTCACGGCTCCTGGCTCCTTGTCCTTCCCCGGCGCTGTCAACGAGCTCACACCTCCTGGCACTGCGGCCGACAAGGGCTTCATGGCAAACGGTGGTCAGCAGGGTGGTCAAGCCGCAAATGGTACTGGGGTGACTCCCGCGACTCCTGCTGCGACTCCTGGCGCGGCTCCGACTGGCAGTGGCTTGACGCCCACCCTCCAGTAGGACAACCTCTGGCATTCAGAGTGGGCTTTGGGCTAACACCTTTAGAAACATCGTCGCGACGGTCAATCTCGATTGCCGTCTTGATCTCAAGACGATTGCCCTGCATGCGAGAAATGCCGAGGTACGTAGACCAAGGGCTGTTTGCTGGTTGCGCGTTCTGCAAGATCGGTTCTAATGGCCCCAAACAGTACAACCCCAAGCGTTTCGCTGCCGTCATCATGAGAATCCGTGAGCCCAAGACCACGGCTCTGATCTTTGCGAGCGGCAAGATGGTTGTCACTGGTGCCAAGTCTGAGGATGACTCGAAGCTTGCCTCGCGCAAGTACGCCCGCATCATTCAGAAGCTCGGCTTCAACGCCAAGTTCACCGACTTTAAGATCCAGAACATTGTCGGCTCGTGCGACATCAAGTTCCCGATCCGCCTCGAGGGTCTCGCTTCCAAGCATCACAACTTCAGCTCTTACGAGCCTGAGCTGTTCCCCGGTCTCATCTACCGCATGATCAAGCCTAAGATTGTGCTCCTCATCTTCGTCAGCGGCAAGATCGTTCTCACTGGCGCCAAGGTCCGAGAAGAGATCTACCAGGCCTTTGAGATGATCTACCCCGTCCTGCAGGGTCAGTCACATGTGCGGATGGCATTCATCTTGTTCATTTTCTAACGTGCTGCAGATTTCCGCAAAGTCTAAAGACGCTGCGACTTCTTGTCTTTGCCGCCCGACAAGTCGTGCGTCACTTCTCATCACAACGACTTGTACCATACCTCAACCCACCCTCTCTGATGAGAACACAACAACATACCCACCAAAAAGCCGTCCGTTGCCGCAGCACTCGATTGGGAGAGAGCTAGCGTTTCCGGATGTTGTATCATTTGCCACTTTTTTTTTCCTTCAGGAGCATTGCATCGGCGTTCAGGCATGGAAATTACAGGGAGGAAACGCCTCTATGGGCGTACACCACATAGATCGCGCATGGGATCATCGACGAAGTGCGCAAGGCGGCAATGTGCGCCGGTCGATTGCCGTCTTAATTCCGCAGCACGGAGAAGAGCGCTGCACGGCACGGAGGAGGCCGAAAAGGGACCCGGAAGTGGTCAAGGAGACTGCGACTGCTCTCAGCAAACCTCGCCAACCATTGACGGAGCAGCCCCTCGCAGGGTGCGTGAAGCATAAAGCTGCGCACGTTAAAGGACAGAGGCTGGTGCTTTGCACCTTGGTGTGATGGCCACAACGCGTTGACGTTTTCCCGCCTTCTTCATTTTTTTTTATTGAACATGAAGTCGGCACCATGGGAGTCAGTGCTTTTAGTTGCGTTATGCAGCCGCGAATGCCATCAATTATTTGCATCAAATACCTTTTTTTTCTGATGACCTCTTGGCCTTTTGAGCTCCCTTGGCTCCATCGCCCATTTCCCCCTGTGCCCTCAATGTGTCGCCGCCAATTCTTCTGCCAAAATGAGACCCGGCTTTCCACCTCGGCTTCCATCTTCGGTGATGACGACTGGGGCAGCTGGCTTCCAGGCCCACTTGGTTCTGAACTCGGCGGGGCAGTTGCCCATGATGCAATCAGCGATCTTGTCGCCAATGACGGGCAGAAACTTGAAGGCGTGGCCGCTGTCGCCCGTCGCGACAAACAGGCCCTTCCACTGCGGATGGTAGTCGATGAGGAAGTCTCCCGTCGGCGTGTCCGAGTACCAGCAGAGGCGCGTCTTTGTGAAGGGGCGCTCCGCCAGTCCGGGCAGCGGCACCATCTCGCAGACGGCACGACGGAGGTCGTCGGCGCCCTCCTTCGGAATGGAGAGCGACGGCACCGTGAGGTGGGTAAGGGGCTGGGAGACGACTTGCGGGGCGGGTGCGGTCGGGGAGCAAGGCAGCGGCGATGACCCCGTGACGGGGTTGAGGTAGCCGTAAGCATGTCGAGCAATCTTGAGGACGCGGTCCGTCGGAGGGATGATAAAGAGGCCCGTCGTCAGGTTTAACAGGACGGGCATCCGACCCAGGTGTTCCTGTTCGGCTTCGGTGAGGTCGATGTAGCCGAGGACCTGACCGGTGGCGGTGGCCTGTCCCGAGAGGTCAACCAGGCCTCCCGTCCAGGCTCCAGCGGCGACAACGACGAGGTCGGCAGAGAGGGTACGGCCGCCAGCAAGTTGGGCGCCGGTGGCTGTTGCCCCGTCATGCTCGAGCGAAGTGACGGTGCCAGCGACAAAGGTGACGCGACCAGTGCTCTTCACTCGGTCAAACAACCAGGCGGTAGAAGCACCAGCATTCGCCCAGCCGCTGCCCTCGTTGACATAACCCCATGTGCCCGAGCTGCCGCCCGTGCCGACGCGGCCGCGGATGGCCTCGGCGTTGGGGAGCTCACGAACAGATCTTATGTGTTCGGGATGACGTGCGGCCAGCGAGAGGACATTGTCGTAGCTGGACCGAGCGTAGTCCATGCCCGTCATTTCCGACTTGTCGACGACGATCTCGCGCTGCGGGGCGGGTGCTTGCTCAGCAACGACGACCAAGCCGGTTTCCGTGTAACGCCCTTGGGCACCGAGATGGGTGGGCTTGTCCTGGCGTCGCCAATGGACCTGGGCCTCCATGCACAGGGCGGCGTAGGCAGCGTCGGCATAGTCGGCTCGGATGATGCGGCTTGTGTCGACGCTCGCGGCGTCGGGGGAGGGAAAGACATCCGGGCTGGACGGGTCAGCCCGGTCGACGACGGTAATGGAGCATTGCGAGAAGGTGTCCCGACGGGCGAGGGACCAGGCGAGAGTGAGGCCAAAGAGGCCCGAGCCGACAATGAGTATAGAGGCGGGAGGGGAGAAGGGTTGGGAATTGGGAGGGAGAGAGGGAGAAGAAGTTGGAGGAGGACGCGAGGAAGCCATTGAAAAAGGGCGGCACGGGCACTGTGGTGCGCTGTGTTGGGGCTGGGCAAGGCAGCAAGGCAGGATTGCACGGGACAGCTCGTCACCAGCTGGCCGTCTTCTGGCGAACAGGTGTTGTGGCTTTTTCGAAGAATGCAGTGATCGGAGAGACAGGAACGCCGCCAACACGCGGCCAAATCTTATTTATCCGGCGGCGCTGCGTGGAACCAGACGCTTTAGGGTTTCAAGACGAGCTCGAGGAATTTGGTTAGTTATGCGAGATGGCGCCTTTTGAGACGGCGCCGGCAGGAGGGAGGACAGCTTCAGTGGGGCCATAACTGACTGTCCGCCCTTGTACGCCCTTTTGCCCGGCCCATAGAAGAACGACAGAGAGGGCGAGAACTTTGAAGATGGAACACCACAGAAGAGGCAGGTGCGTGGGCCCAAGTGGCCCTGAAATGGCGAAACAATTGGCTGGCATCTTGGGTAGGTCTGGGTCTTCTTGTAGAGACTTGGAGTCATCATCAGCCACAGGTATCACGCGATTCTTATCTGCCCTTTCAACTGTCCCGGATGATGAAGAAGTGGAACAAACAGGCCTGAGGCTAGAAGGCAAGTCTGCATGGAAATGACGCTGATACGAAGCAGTTGTTTTTGCAGGGCAGATGGCTTGAAATTTTAAAGGATATGGGTGGAATTTGGGCCGGGCAGGTAAGAGAAACTTGAGGGGTACAATCAAGCAGCTTGTGATCGAGCTCAACCAAGCTCGCCGACAAGGTGGTCGTATCCGTACCATGGACCCCTCTGCCAGCACGATATACTGAAACTCCGACCAAGACAGGCCTGTCTTTCATTCCCAGACGAGACGCTGGGCATTTCGAGCCTAGTCAGAGGTCTTGCCGTAGCAAACCTGCCAGTGCTGAATGGGACGTATTTCATCGATCTCGTTCCCAAATGTACATGGACTATGGTTGGACTGTTCAAAATCAAGTGCACAAAACTGACTACACTATAATGAGGGTATGCTAAATATATATGCCTTAGCCTGTGGGATCCTGCTGTGGGTGGTATGGCCAGCGGATGTCAGGAAGTAAGTGCCAGAGGCCGATATCCGATAGGAGGCAGGTGCACGGGCCATGTACCTCGACGGCAGGCCTGCTGCCCGTCTCGTCCTTTGCAAACGAACGCGTCAAGGAGATCGAGAGCCAACGTCGTTTCCACCACCAGCAACATGCGCGACCGACACGAGCGCACTCAACATGTCGTCGAACAAGAAGATCGCCGAGTTCCCTGAGGTCGAGGCCAAGCTGCAAAAGCCCTCCAAGCAGTCGGCATTTGAGCGCCAAAAGGCAGAGGCCGAAGCGAAGCGTCGCCGCGAAGCTGCCGAGACGGCCGCCGTCTACGAGGATTTTGTCAAGAGCTTTGACAATGAAGACGACGTCGACTCCAGTCACCAGGGATATGGAGGACGACACGCCTCCTCGAGGGCCGGACCGGGCTCCCTCGAACGCCCCTCGTTTGGCAGCACACCGTATGGCGGAGGGGCGGGAAAGAGACACTTCGGCATGCCCCCCGGAGCGACACCCAGGAGCGGACCGGGCAGCCTTGGCCCTGTTCCATCATCCTTCGACAAGAGGAGACCATTCGACACATACCAGTCCCCCAAACCACGAGATGTCGAGGAGGGGCGCGGGAGACTGGGGTTTGACGATCGCGAGCCCGTCTCACGCTCCGTCCCCAAGGCGTTCGATGCCAGCGATGACGAAGACGAAGTCCCAACGACTGGCCGTGCCGAGGAAAAGGCCATCTCGAAGCCGACCTTGCGCCTTGCGAACCTCCCGCCAGGCACCTCGCCAGCCTTTGTCAAGACGCTGATCCCTTCAAACCTGAACGCCGAACACGTCAAGATTGTCCCATCCTCGGGGCCGGGCGGCACGGAGCGCAAGTCGATTGCGGCAATCGTCACCCTCTCCAAGGAGACGCCGGCAACCGAGATCGACGCAGCCGTCAGCGCTCTCCAGAACCGATACCTGGGTTACGGCTTCTTCCTGTCGCTGCACAGGCATCTCTCCTCTGCCGCGATTGCGTCTGGCCTGACTACGGCGACGTCCTCCACGGCAGTGGCTCACCCCTTTGGAGCGAAGCGTGTCGAACTGTCGGTCGGGGGTGCAGCGCCGCAGCAATCGGGCTACGGCCGCGGGTATGCGCCTCCCTCCTCGTACGGTCCTCCGGCTGGCGGACCTCTTGGAAGAGGTGGCGTGCTACATGTTCCCGTCAAAGCCCCGAGAGACATTAAACAGATCCGCATGATACACAAAGTCATCGAGTCCGTCTTGAAGCACGGTCCAGAGTTCGAAGCTCTCTTGATGTCTCGCCCAGACGTTCAGCGCGACGAGAAGTGGTCGTGGATCTGGGATGCGCGGAGTGAAGGCGGTATCTATTACCGATGGAGGTTGTGGGAGGTCGTCACGGGCCTACGTTCCAAAGCCAAGTACGTCCCTCTCTTCGAGGGGAGCCACGCCTGGAAGGTCCCCGACCAGCCCCTCGCGTACGAGTACACGACGGGCGTCGATGAGTTTGTATCAGAGTCGGAATACAACTCATCCGACGACGACGACGACTTTGACGACGAGCCGGTTCGCCACGGCGAGGGTGGAAACAACGAGCAGGAAGACACATTTCTCAACCCCATGGAAAAGTCAAAGCTGGCCCATTTGCTTGCTCGACTGCCCACGACGCTGGGCAAGCTCAGAAAAGGCGACGTTGCGCGCATCACAGCCTTTGCCATTACTCATTCCAGTCGAGGTGCGGACGAGATTGCCGACATGATTGTCTCCAACATTGAACTGCCTTTTGCCTACACCTCGGCGAACCCGAACTACAAGCCTGGACCCAAGGATAAGGCTGACAATGGCGAGGGTGAGGGATCAAGAGCCCCGTCTCCAGGGGCAGACGACAAGACTGCCAACGACACGCTCGACATGAGCCCGGCACGGCTGCTGGGGTTGTATGTGGTCAGCGACATTTTGTCGTCGTCGTCGACTAGTGGGGTACGACACGCGTGGCGGTACCGACAGCTCTTGGAGACGGCATTACGGAATCGCAGGACCTTCGAAATACTCGGGGCCATGGCGGACAAGTCGGGCTGGGGCCGGTTCCGCGCCGAGAAGTGGAAGCGCAGCGTGGGGCTGGTGCTCAATCTGTGGGAGGGGTGGTGCGTGTTCCCGGTAGAGACACACTCGTACTTTGTCAGCAGCTTTGAGAATCCGCCATTGGTGCAGAAGGAGGCCGGCGGAGGCGATGAGACGACCAAGAAAGCGTCTGGGCGATGGAAAACGGTCGAGTCGTCGGCCGTGGAGGGAAGCGGCCTCTCGTCCAACAAGAGCGGATTTCTGCCGGTGTCTGAGCTAGAAGGCAAAGACGATGCTGAGACGGAGCCATCAGACAGGGCAGACGCAGAAATGATGCTGGAGACTGGTGATACGGACGGAGATGTGAGGTCTCCCCGTCTTCAATATTCTTCCGGGCTGGAGGAGCTGTACTCGGACGAAGATCTCGACGGCGAGCCCGACGATGACTTTTTGAGTCTTGTCGGGGGTTGGGATCTTGATACGGCCATGGGTGGCACACAGGAGAAGCCCGCGGACACAGCAGAGACCAAGGCGGCAGCAGGCTTCCAGATGACGACAACCAAACCAGCAGGCCCGAGAAAGAGGATGAGGGCTGTAGACATGTTTGCCGGGTCCGACTCGGAGGGCGACAAGTAGACACCAAAATCTCTCTGTCCAAGAACAAGTCCAACCTTTTCCCCCTTTCCTTTTCCGGAATGGACGCTTGTGAAATCCCCAAGACCCCCAACTTTCGTCCTGGAATTTTCTTAATTCAGATTACAATTGGTCATTAGAGAACGAGGCCAGACCTCCGTCGCGGGTGACGGACGGGTTGTCCAGCTGCGGGATCGGCCCAGTCATGCAGAACCGGATTTTCAACACCACGCTAAGGCTCTTGGAAGCGTGCATGGCCCGAGTCTGGAGAGCGCCCCGCGTGTACTCTACTATGCAGTATACCCTACATAAATGAGGCTGGAACCACACACCTGGTTGGGACATGACCTGGGTCTCATCAGCGGTAGTGTGTCGCATGGCCGAGAAGCTTGGGCACGGTGCCGCGTTGCCGGTACATGTTTCGTGAAGAATGAGGATGCATCTGGAAATAATAGACTTTTTTTGGCAAGACATGTTGTGGAACAAGCTGTGCAACCCGAGGCTCTGGTCGTTGTGGAAGAAGGGCTTGAGAAGGGGTCTGGTTGCAGGTCGCTGTTGGGTCGGCACGTCTTTGCAGCGAGGGGCGGCCCCCCGCGCCCGCACTTGCCCCTCCTCCGGACGCCGACCGTGTGCCCCTCCATGATGACTTGCTGCCGCGGGACTGCTGCCGTAGCCTCAGATCTCCGCCTAGGCAGCCCTCACGACTTCCAGGCTCCGCCAAGACCCCCAAATCCTGGGGTCAGCAGCCAATGGAAACTTGCTCAGGCCCTTCCGGCCGCACTGCAGCCACCCCACATGGGACTCGCAGCAGCTCGCACCCTGCAGAGAATCACTCACCCAGCACCCCAGCTTGTCACCTCGTCAAAGGGACAGAACGGGCAGGACAGGACGGGAGGGACGCGCTGGGCATCCGCTGGGTCATCAATACAGTTTTGCTTCCCATTCGTAGCCTGCGATTGGATAATCAGGCGTGGGTGGCAGAAATATCACCAAACTACCCAAGCTTACCATCGATTACCGGGGGGGGTAGCTCTGGGCAGTGGGCGGAAAGAAACGATCCACAGCTGCAGTCCTCTCTCCTGGAACAGCCCTCCAGTCCATCTATCCGAGACCTGACATCTGTAACCACGACCACAACCACAACCACAGCATTCCGTCGGCTCTGGGAACCACATGCCCGCCGCACCGTCTCTCCTTGACATCCCTTTCCTACACGGGCGTACAGTGCTCCAACCATTGGCTTCCTGCCTCGGCACACGGGCCATCTGCTCGGCTTTGACCACCGCCGCTCCGACGAGGCGACCCTCCGGACCCCGGAACCAGTCCCACCCGACTCTGCGGCCCCAGCTTCGACGACGGCTCCGACGACAGCGCCGGACCCGGTCTCACCTGGCGTGACACCCGCCTTCGTCCCGTCCGCTCTCCCCTCGTTCGTTGCCCTTTGGCAACCGAACATTGCGTACCGAGGACTCCATCACCATTACCCCGTACCCACGCGAACCCAGACTGTGCTGGTCGCCGTCTCGCTGTCGAGTCGCTGGCATCATTCGGGGTTGACGTCGTCGGGCATTACCTGTCGGTCGCGTGCGCATGCGAATGTGGTGGAGGGCTGCGTGGACGTGCATGCCCGGTGCTTCTAACTTGCCTAACGTGGTCTCTGGACATCAGACCAACCTCCATCTCCGGTGACCGGTCCCACAAACCATTTCCTCTATCCAAAACTACAACCTCCTCCAGAGGAGCCACCGATGGTCTGTCACATTTCCAAAAGTCCCATACCATCGCAAAGACTCCGGACATCCTCCGGCTCCCTCACAAAGACGGAAACTATTTCCCACAACCACAACCGCCAACATGCCCATCTTGAATGGCAAAAAGATGGCCTGGTACGTCCACTCCCCTCTCCGCCCCCCTTCTCCCATCTCCGATGACCTTTGCCGTGTTCTCCCGAGCCGATACCCTGGACGAGTGTCTGGTCTATTGAGCCTCGGAAAAGCACTTGTTACGCATCGCTAACACCCTTCCTCGACAGTGTCCCGTGCATTCGGGGTCACCGGTCCACCAAGTGCAACCACGGCGATGATCGCATTTTGATGGAAGTCCGGAAGCCTGGCCGGCCCCTCAGCAATTGTCCCTGCCGTCCCGGGAAGCCGTGCGCCTGCGGAGCCGTCAAAGTTGCCATCCCGAAGAAGCAGAAGTGCGGCGGATGCCCTCCCGACAACCAGAAGCAAACGGCCTCGAGCTCTCGGGAGCATTCGCCCATTCAAAGCATTCAATCTCCGACTGCGAACTCGTTCAGAGTGACCAAGACAGCTCCTGCCTCTCGAAATGGTCGGAAGCTATCTTTTGACCCTTCGAACCTCTTCCGTGTCGATCCTTCGACACTGAAGATGACAAGCCCGGGCGGCATTGGGATGGACGCCGGTATGATCGCTGCTTCGATAGCCATGGTTCCGAATGGGATCGCTCCGTCACAGCCCCTCAATCTAGCCGGCTACGGAGCTAGCGCCGGGGTCCCCAACTTGGCCTTTTCGCCGGTCTTCAACATGGGTTACGGATCACACATCCCGCTCAACATGTCTATTCCGTATCGTGCGAACGGCCATATCCCTCAGCACATCATCAAGATGGAAGATGGTCTCTCTTCGCCCTACCCGGGCGCTTCGAACTTGGACCTAGGCTCCCCGATTCTCTCCCCGCCTCAGCCATATTCCCTCGGCGGCAGGCACAGCAGGTCCTCATCCGGCAGTGGTCCAGACTACCTGGTGGACCTGGCGAGCCTGGGAAAGCCTTCCATGACACATTCTACACCGAACACAGGTCCAGCGCCAGGCAGCTGTTGCGGAGGAGGCAAGGAGGCCAACAATGTCATCGCAACAAATCTCTCCCCCTACAGCAAGCCCATCATCCCACACTACGAGCCACAGGGAGAGACGAAACACCACAACGCCCAAGCCCCGATGGACATGTCGACTGTGTTCACGTACCCAGCCCAATACGGGTCGTGGAACATGCCCATCAACCCGCAAATGTGGCAGCAGATTACGTCGGGATCTCAGCCGAGTATGGCGGCACCCCCGATGCCTGCGGCGCCGAACACCACCATCCCCGACCTTGGGATCAGCCATCAGTGCACCTGCGGCCCAGGGTGTCAGTGCTTGGGCTGCCTCGTCCACCCGTTCAACGACCAGACGTATCAGTATGTCAACAGTGCGTATATGGAGGGCAACGGGATCAATGGGCACAGCACCCCCAGCAGCCCTGGCACCAACGGGGTCAATGGGGTCAACAGCACCAACGGTATCAAAGCTAGCAACGGAATCAACGGCCACAACAAAATTCACGGAGGCGGCGCGGTCAATGGGACCAAGAGTGTCAAAGGAATCAACGGGACCAATGGCCACAATGAGATCAACGGAACTGCAGTCAACGACAGGCCAGCTAGCGCCGGCACCAAGCCAGGCAGCTGCTGCGCCCCCACGGCTGCTACAGCGCAGACACCCAAGCTATCTCCCGAGTCTCCGAAGCAGACCCCCGAGTCCCCCCCGGAGGCCCGCACGCCGAGCGAGGCGTCGGGTCTCGGAGAGGAGCAGCAGACTCTCTCCGAGTTTGACTACCTATGGGTTGCCATGCCTCCTCGGGAGGAGGACGGATGCTACGGGCTCATGGCCTCGTGCCCTTGCGGTGATGACTGCCGCTGTGTTGGGTGCACTTTGCATAACCCCTAGAGGAGTTGGTGTTGGTTTGGAGTCAGATAGGGCTCATGAGTGTTATGGGGGGGGTCGTCATTGTTTGATGACGAATAAGGAGTTTGCCACGGACGGGTTTCTATTGGACGGCTATTCTTTTGAGTCGCAAACAGCGAAGCATACCTAGGGAAATGGAGATTTGGAGGGCTAGGAGCATCTTTGCGGATATGGGTGGTTTTTTGTTTCCAGTTAACAAAACACGGGACCAAGCATAACCCGGGCATATACCAACAAGGCGAATTATGTACAAGGCGGGCTCATTGAGAGGCAGCCTTGGTATCGATTTTCAGTTAGCCCGCTCAGTTTCAAGTCATCGAGATGTTCTCGACAGCAAAATAGCGGATCACCATCTGTGGGAAGGAGGCAATGTTCACAAATATGCTCTTGCTGCGGCGAGTAATTATTCATTTCCTAGATCAGATCTGTGACTCTAGCTATGTTTAGGAGATCATCGGCGAGGAGAAGATTTAAGGTGGTCGAAGAATGGGGTGTCGTCCAGGATATGTATGTATCGAAGCCACGGTGCCCAGAAAATGCATATTCGCCCATTCGATTTCCCGATTCATTTCTTTTCCCAAACGTCTTCTTCGCTCCCACCAGGCCAGCTCGCAGTTCGCCGCAACATCAACTCTACCGCCGTAATAATTACAGGGAATCTCAGCTTCGTATTTGTAAAGGATACTTGCAGACTCCCTGTTTTACGTTCTCTTCAAGTGGTCCCAACGAAGTTGGTCCAGACCCAACTCCTGAGTCCTGACCACCATTCGAATGCTTAGTCATCTCATCACCTCTCCGACTTCACCGTCCACTTGATCTCAACTCACCCACTTCACACTTGACCTACGACTCTGGCAGAAAGTTGGTCAAAAGCAGTCATCATGCCCTCAGAACCCTCCCACCCCCGGCCCAGATCCCGCTCCCGGTCCCCCCACCGTACCCGCGACGACCAAGGGACCGGCAAGACCACCCGATCCCGCTCCCCCCTCCGCGGCGGACGCCACTCCACCCGCGACCGCCACTCCCACTCCCACCACCACCACTCCAAGGACCGCCGTCACCACCACCAGCGCCGCCCCCACGACGACGACAAACCCCCGCGGGATCGGGACCGAGACCGCACCAAGGCCACCCCCGTGCTCCCCTCCAACGCCCGCCAGCTCTCGCGCGGCGACCTCGCCGCCTTCGAGCCCCTCTTCGCGCACTACCTCGACCTGCAAAAGGGCCTCGACATCGCCGCGCTCGACGACGCCGAGCTCAAAGGCCGCTGGAAGAGCTTTGTCAGCAAGTGGAACCGCGGCGAGCTCGCGGCGGGGTGGTACGAGCCCGAGACGTTTGAGCGCGTGCGGGGGGAGTACGTGCCCGCTCCGAGGGCCGCCGCTGCCGCCCCCGCACCAGCACCCGCGGAGTCGGAGCCTGCTGTCGAGGACGACGGCGAGGACGATGAAGACGACTACGGCCCTGCCCTCCCCTCCGCCCGGGGAGGTTCGGGCCCCGGCATCCCCACACTCGAGGACTTGTCGCTCCGCGCGGAGCAGGCCGCGTCGGACCGCGATGCGGGTTTTGCGGACCTGCGTGCCGCGCGCAAGGAGGACAGGAAGGAGCAGAAGGAGCGGCTCGAGGACCTGGTGCCGCGCGCCGAGGCGGGGACGCGCGAGCGCATGCTGGAGAAGCGGCGCGAGGTCGGGGACAAGATGCGGGCGTTCCGGGAGCGGTCGCCAGGCGGGGGCGGGGACGAGGTCGCGGATGATGAGTTAGTTGGGGGGGCGGACGGGGGGGTGGCGGAGTATAAGAGAATGATGGAGAGGGAGAAAGTCAAGGTCAGTGAAAGGCAACTACGGAGGGAGGCGGTTGCGAGGGAGATTGCGGCGGAGAGGGAGGAGAGGGTCAAGGCGTACCGGGAGAGGGAGGAGGAGACTATGGGGAAGTTGAGGGAGTTGGCTAGGAGGCGGTTTGGGTAGGGTGTGGGGGTGGAATGTAGAGCTACTGGCATATTAAGTTGCTTTGCGGCAGTTTATCTACCGCGTGTTTTCAGTCAGGCATATCAGCGAAAAGGTGGGTGCTCCGTCGTCTCATTCTCTCCATCGCAGACAGCTGAGACTAGGACGGACGGAAACCCCGGCAAAAAAAACATACAACACCAGGGATTCGCTGGTCGTCACCGACCCAACTACTAGTCTGGCGGTTACTGGCTTATCTATGGGAGAGCGGACGGGATCCCGAGTTCTCCAGTACCTATGATCGTATGTGATTGTTTGGGGCGTGACGATCCCACAAGTATCAAGAGAACAATGGGGTTCTGCTCCCAAGATCCCTTGATCTTGCTAATCGGTTCGGGGTTAGCTCACGGCTGGTAGTAGACAGCAACTCAAGGCAGCGTAGTCAAGCATCGCTTTGCAGATCAGAGTTTTCATCACCGCGGTGTCTATCATCAGTCTGTACCTGAAGCGGCCCATGTTCACGGCCAAGAGGCCAGGTCATCGTTTAGATACCTCCCATCCTCAGCAACCAAACCCAACCTTCACCCCA
Source organism: Schizothecium vesticola (assembly GCA_030549215.1). Lineage (NCBI taxonomy): Eukaryota > Fungi > Ascomycota > Sordariomycetes > Sordariales > Schizotheciaceae > Schizothecium > Schizothecium vesticola. Next base: position 1,737,006 of record JAUKUD010000005.1, on the reverse strand, counting down.
TTCACCATTTATGTCCGTACGTACATGTATTACGACGCTGATCTCTCGCCAAGCATCACACTTATCTAACAACACCGACATTCTGGGTACCTGAGTGTAGGTGGGTACCTAGTATTACGTGGCACGCCGCCGCCGCGTAATCCCCACCACCACCAGGGAAAGCGACGTCGCCCCAGTGTAGACTCACCCGGCCATCTATAAAGTCAAAAACTTTCATTCTTTGCTGCTGTCTGTCTGTCTGTCTGTCCCGCTTCTAGTATCGCGACATGTTTTACCTGGTAGACTCCTTCCCCCCTTTCCCTATTAACACTAGGTCGGTAAATTTGGTTACAACCAAATTAACCCTCCAACCTGTGCGTTGTGCGCTGAGCCCTATCCTATCATTTTTCCAAAACGCCGTTATTATCCCTGACCCACACCATGGCTGGAGAATAAGAGCCGCCAATAAAAGGTATAAATGGGGTATCATCAGTCGTCAGTCAGTCCGTCCCCCCCCCCCCCTTACCCTTCCCTCCTCCTCTTCTACCGCCCCCTTCCTCTTCTATCTAGTTGCCCTCCTACCTCCCCATGACATCCTCCCTCTCATCCCTCGGTGACGGCGGTCTATAAGGCGGCAGCCCCGGCGCTGCAGGCCTCATCCCGTCCGACACGAGCGCATGGTGCGCATCGTCCCCTTCGACCTCTTCCACCTCCAGTAGGAGCGGCATGCTCCGTCCCCCCGCAACGCTGTTTGAAATGGAGCCTTTGTCCCGGGAGTGGCTGCGCCTGGGTGGTGGCTGCGGCGGCTGTTGTGCTGAGGGCGTGGCGGCGGCTGCCGCCTCGGGCGTGTCGTCGTCGTCGTCCAGGGGGACGTTCTGGAAGCCGGTGGCCGGGGCGGAGGGGGGCGGCTCGTAGGGCGGGAGTCCAGAGGGCCGCATGCCGTCCACGGTGCGGGCGCGGTTGGCTTTGACGCTGGGCGTGCTGGATGCGCCGCTGGATACGCGGCTGAGTGTGGAGGCGGAAGGACCCGGGGGTGGGGATAGGAAGGAAAATGGGGAGCAGCTAGGGGGCAAAGGAGGCGGGGCTCGTGGTTGTCCCTGTGGGCTGGTTCCGCTGTCGACGGGGGGAGGAGGGGGAGGGCGGTGGTGTTGGTCGGAGGGGCCGGGATCGGTGGGACGGTATCGCATCCCATCGGCGACTGGGACGCCTCTGTCATCGTCGTCGTCGCTGTCTACCTCGGAGAGGGAGAGAGGGAGGAAGGTGTGCCCGCCACTGCCACCGGGAGACCGTGTCGGGAGGGGTGGGGGCGGTGAGTGGCCGATCGGTCGGCGGGGGATGGCATGACCTTGTCCACGGCGGGCTGTCAACAGAGACGCCCGCGGGTTGGTCCCTGCACTGGTAATGGTGCTAGTGGTCACAGTGCTCCGGGTGGACGTGTTGCGGGTCAGGATACCCTCGCTGGCGGGGGCGACGGTGTTGGCGAAGGAAATTCGATGGTTGCTGGGGGTTGGATTCGGGGTAGGGGAAGACGGCGTGGAGCGGAGGGTTTGGAGGGAGTGACTATCGTCGCCGGAGCCGTCGTGGAGCTTGGAGTCGTAGCCGTGCTTGTTTTGGTAGTAAGTCAGGCTGGCAAAGACGGCGGTGGCCTGGAAAGTAAAGCTGAAGGGGGTCAGTGGGTGGTGAGTCGAGGATGTGGGGGGGGGGGGGGGGACAAACACGAGGCAGAGGGAGACGATAAAATTGGCACGCTCGTGGTTGCAGAAATGGTCAAGCTCGCCGCGCTGGCCTTTGCTGCCTTCGCTGAAGCCGAGGGTGGTGAAGCCCTCTTGGGGCTGGTCGGTTCCGGGGCGAAAGGTTACTGGAGGGGAGAGGTAAGTGACTGTTGGCGTTGGGATGGGGGGGGTAACCAACATAGACCGCGGCAAGACTGAGGTAGGCCGGCGCGGGCGAGGGTACAGACGATGGCGAGGTTGACACATAGGAAGAGGACGTCGGTGATGATGAAGGTGAGGAGCCACCCCCTCTTTTCAATTCGCTTCCCCGTGTGCTGGAGGGTTATGGCGAGTACCGTGTAGATGAGGATGGGGCATATCTGGGCAGGCCATGGAGTCAGTAACCTGCGCGTGAAGGAGGGAAGTTCAAGCAATCGTCATACCAGCATTTGTAGTGTCAGCATGGTTACGGGTATGTCGTGGTCTTGCGCGTAGATGGAGCCAGCAACGAAGCCGTTGAGGCCCGTCCCCGCGAGGGAGCACAAAAACTGGACGAAGCGCGCCACGATCAGCCATGCTGACGGTCCCCAGGCCATTGTTGTGGGTGAGGTTGGCCGAGTCCTGTCGTGAGTCGTGGGTCGTGAGCCGTGACTCTGGTGAGGGCCAGATGATGCCTGGAAGCGAGGGCGAGACCAAGAATCTCGAGATCGGTGGGATAGCAACTACATGTGCCAGATTTGGTATCTGACCGAAGACCTACCTTCACGCAGAGGGCTCCTTTTGGTTTGGGTCGGGGTCTGAGTCTCGGAGCTGGAGAAAAGGAGACGAGCGAGCGGCCAACACTGATGGCACCGTAATCACAGAAGGGGGCTGTGTTGATAACAAGGTTTGGGTCCACGGCGCAGGAGGGCAGACGGATCCCTTCTGGCCGCTCCCCGGGCTTCTAATGTTGTATGTTCATGTTGAATGGATTCCGATCGGGCCAGCCTCCTGTGGACTGCGAGGTGCGAGCTGCAGCTTTGGCGGACGGTACTGTTATCGTGATGACGCCTATGAAGTATTGGTAGTAGCCCGAACGAGGTCAACTGCTGGGGTGGTGTAGCGGTATTTGCAGCGGTGCACCCACTGGAACAACCCCCTGACAACCTCCATCGCAGGCTGCCTTGGGAGGTGGGCATCCAGGCCCATGTACGACCCACGCCATAAAACCGACGCCCGACGCCCGACGCCTCTAAAACTCTGAAACTAACGCAGTGGCAGGTAAAGAGTGACGGCATCGCATCTGCATCTTGAAAGTTGAGATGACTGAGGAGCCGAGCTGTTGCGAGTTGTGTGGGAGTGTGGTTGGTGCTTGCACGTCTTTCCATCGATAGGACGCCTCGACGCCCAAAAAGCCTGGACGCGTAATCGCCCACTGATGAGGGCTAGCGCAATGGTGGGCACAGCCCCAGCGCAACCCCCGCCAGCACCCCTCCACCCCTCGGGAGCACGGGCCACTGTGTCCTGAACACGAGGATTGGTCAATCCTCACCCGAAGAGAGAAGGAAGGGGTGTTCCCACGAACCGGCACGGCAGGACCAGGCGGGCGTGGGGAGCCAGGACGGGAAAGCATGGATGAGAAGGAAAGGGGATGGCGATGGCTGCCTGGCGGCCTCTCAACTTGTTCACTCCACCAAAAACAAAAAGCTTGTCATCCCTTGGGTGCAGTCGATTTTCGACTCCTAGCTCGGCATTTGCCTCTGAATAAATAGCGTCAAGTTGCAACTTTCCACGCCGACATGGCCGGCAGCCACGAGATTCCCCACGACGGCGCCGACGATGCCGAGCCCTCGGCCGTCCAGCGGCTGGTCCGCCGAGTCGTCGACCGCGTCACGACCCGACTCCACGAGAGATACGCCGAATATCGCCATCGCCATGACGATGGCGACGGCGACCAGCTCTCCAGGCGAGGCCCGTGTCGCATCGTCACCAGACTGCAGCGACGATTCCAGTGCAGACGCAACGAGCCGGCACGATGCGAAGAGAAGCCGCCATTCCGGAAGCCCCAGCGATGGCTCGTCATTCTGGGTGCGACCAACCGCGTGTGGCAGTTTCTCTCTGCCATGGCCTTTTACGCCGCCTTCATGACCCTGCTCTTCGACGAGATGGACAACGGCAGAGGCCGCCATGTCGCCACGGGTGCCATTGAGATCTTGGTTCGTAATCTGCATTCCAACGGGGGTTGCCCTTGACTTACACCTCCCAAGTCCTACGCCACCGTCCTCTGCAGCTTCAGCATCCTGCTTGTTGTCGCTCTGTCCAAGAAGAGGCCGTCTCACTCCGACGGCCAATTCTCCCTCGTGGCCATGGTTTTGGATGCGTTGATGATATGGCTTGCCAGCTGCAAGCTCTCCATCCTGCACTCGGACGAGGCCCTGGCGAGCTGCCGGCCAAAGGCGACTGCTCCTTGTAAGTAGTGACCCGTACGCTACCCCCCCCCCCCCTCCGTTGGCTAACCTAGGTTTGCCATTTAGATGTGAAGAGCATGCTCAACAATGGCGCCGCCTATGCCTACACCCGCTTTGGTTGGGGAAAGGCCGTCGAGCCCGAGACCATCGACTTGCAATGCTGCCTGCCCAAGATCATCTCCGGGTTGATCTGCCTTGTGATGTGAGTGTCTTGTGCGACCCCCCTTTCTGGCGTGTTGACTAATTGGGTACCCAGCCTTTCCTACTCTGTCTCCATTTTCTTGAGCGCTCTCTTTCTTCTGAGAGGCCGGGAAGCCCCCGCTTCGAATTTTCTCCCTGGATACATGGAAGAAGCCGTCCCAGTCAGCGCTTCGCGCGGCCAGCCCTCGTCAACCCCGAGGGTATCTCTGACCGTGTCAAGACATTCCTTCAGCCCTCGCCCGTCGATGGCGGAGGAGGAGCCAAAATACACTAATTTGGAGGACGTGCCGTTCCCCCGCGGCCGCCTCTCGCATGAGACGACGTCGTCGTTCGGCGCAGAGCATTATCTGGTCTCGGACGGCTTTCGGCCAACCGCACAACTCCCCGACTACTCCAGCCGGCCTCCCTCGTACCGGAGCAACAGGACCGGACCACCATCTTACTCCAGCCGGCCATCGAGTCTGCGGAACGAGGCCTAAGCATTGCTTTGCTGTGTTTCTTTGGGTATCAGCGAGCGGGTAACTGGTTACGGGTTGGAGTTAATCGAATCAAGGGTATTGAACATGAGACTCGGGGATGGGATTAGCCTGGGTGATCGCCATCAGCGGTGTCATGGATCTAGGAGACCTCACAGGTCAAGGTATATAATAAGAGCAAGGAGCACATCCACTCAGCTATACACTATTCCACCCCCACTATCTGACCACCCCCTCTTGCCAACTCCAATCTACACCCCCTCCGCTTCCTCGGCCTCCCTGGCCTCCCTGTCAAGAACATCCCCCCGCCACTCCCCCCCCTCGCATACCTCCCGCGGCCACGCCAGCGTCCACCCCGTTACCGTCTTCCTAACCTCCTCATCCCCGGGATCCTCCTCAAACATCGGCCTCTCCATCTTCTTCTCCAGAATCTTCTCCACCACAAACCCCCTCTCCCGCGCCAGCTCAAAGAAATTCAAATCCTTGTGCTGCAACCAAGGCCGATAACTCGTAAACACCACAAACGCCCTACTCCCCTCCGCCCTCTTCATCGTCATCTCGATACTCCTCAATATCCTCCCATGCTCACTATGCCTGAACAACAAATCCGCCAGCACCAGCACATCAAACCTCTCCCCCTCCCCAAGATATCCTAGCACCCGCCCCGCCTCCGCTCCCCACACATACCCCTCCGCCACTACCGCCCCCGGCGGCACCATCTCGCACCCCTCCACATTCCCCCGTAGATACGCCAAGATATCCGGGTCCGGAAAGTCGGTAACCACCACCTTCCGCGCGCCGAGCATCCCCGCTACGATGCTGGGCAGCCCGGCGCCCGCGCCAAGCTCGAGGACGGTCTTGCCCGCGACGAGATGGGGGGCGGATTCAAAGTGCGAGGCGACGACGCGCGAGCCGTTCCACAGGTGGTGCGCTTCGGTCGGGGAGTGGCCGACCAGGTGGAGGGTGATGGTCTGCGGGGTGTGGGTGGGCGGGCGGGGGAGGGTGAGGTAGGTTTGGGAGGTGGGAGGGGGGGTGGGGGGGTAGAAGTTGGGGGGGTCGGCGAAGATGTCGAGGGTGGGGGAGGGGGATCGAGAGCCCATTTTTAGGGGGGAGGGCGGCGGTGGTGGTGGTTATATATTTTCTTCTCTGGGGTGGGAGAGGCCGGGTGCTGGAGTTGGATGGTGGGGTTGTTGATTTCGCGGAAGGACGTCACGGTTTGGTGAAAAATTATCGCGGGAGGGGTTGGTTGGTGTTGAGGGGTCGGGTTTGGAAAATATGGTGGGTTGATGCTGGGTTGCGTTTTTGGGTCTTCAGGAGATGTGACTTTCTGCCGATGCAGATTGACAGGATCTCTGGGTTGAAAACTGAAGTTTTGTCACTGTACTCGACTCTCGAAGTTGTGAGTTGGACGTTGGTTGTTGGGTGAGGGAGAGGGCAAAGTTTGGGGATGAAAATTTATTCCGTCAGTTGGAGTTGGGTGGAACACACATCTACCAGGTGGTCTATCAACACCACATGCAAGCCTCGTCACATGTGCAAGACGAAACTTATGCTGATGCATCTCTCTTGATGTATTCATTTGGAGATGGACATACTCTCTCGTCATTGTTCTCTATCCCACAAGTATAGAAAATGCCATGCCCATCGTCGTCCCAGTCCATGACCACGAAACAAAACCACATACCCAAACCCCGGCTGGCTTCGTGAGGGCACCAAAGAAAACCGCTCGCTCCAGACGACCGCTACCACCGCCTCCCAAAAACCGCATGCTCCTGCCTCTCCGCCTTCCTCGCCGGCGGCATCATGGCCCGGACATCCTGTCCCACCACCCCCGGATCCTTGATGCTATCATCCACCCTCGGGTCGTGCTTGAACAGGTCCAGAATCTCCTTGAGCCCCAGCTTGAGCGCATTCTTGTTCTTCTTCATCCCGCCCTCGATCGTCATCTCGGCCAGCAGCCGCTTCTTGTTCTGCAGCTCCAGGATGCGCGCCTCGACCGTGTCCGCCACCGTCAGCTTGTACACCACCACGTCCACCGTCTGCGTCAGCCGGTGCACGCGGTCAATCGCCTGCTCCTCGACAAACGGGTTCCAGAACGGCTCGACGATGATGACGCGCGTCGCCGCCGTCAGGTTCAGCCCCAGCGAGCCGCACTTGAGGCTGCACAGCAGCACGCGCGTGTGCGGGTCGGTGCGCAGCGCCTTGAGCGCCGCCTCGCGCGACGTGTTGTCCATCTTGCCATCGTACCGCACCGACTTGAGGCCCGGCTGGCCGCGAAGGAAGGGCTCGATGAGGTCGAGCATCGACGTGAACTGCGAGAAGACGATGAACTTGTGCTCCGTGGCCTCCTTGCGCAGGATGCTGATGACCTCGCGGATCTTGGCCGACACCATGACGCTGTCGCCCTTGGCCTTCTTCTTCTTCTTTTGCGCCGCCATCAGCTTGAGGCGGGCCGAGGTGAGCGTGGGGAACGTGTCGTTGTCGCTGCCGCTGTTGCTGTCGTCGGCATCAGAGTGGAGATTCGACTCCGAGATGGACGCCGCGTCGTCGCCTGAGCTGCCAGATTCCGAGCGCCGCGTGACTGGGGAGGAGCGCACCTTGGACACTGACACAAAGGTATCATTGTCCGAGTCCGAGTCCGAGTCCCCGTCCGAGCCTGCTGGTTGTTTTGGCTTGGCTTCCTCATCGTTGACGATGAAGCTGTCGAGATCGCTACCCTGGTCGTCTGCCTCGGACGGATGGTCCGAGTCATCCGAGCCCACATCGTCACCACCGCCTTCGGCGTCCTCATCGTCTGTACCGCCAGCCTTTCCGAGTCCGAGTGATTGTCGTTGATCCTCTGGCACAAGCCAGCTCCCTTGTTCCTCTTCGTCATCACTGTCAGCAATGATCTTGCGCCCTCGCAGCTTCCGCCTCTCCGATTTCTCTTCGTCGTCCTCCTCGTCGTCCTCTTCGTCGCTGTCCTCGACAATCTTGCGGTTTCGCTGCTTCCGCCTCCCCATCTTCTCAATCTTGATCTCCTCAGTCACGATGCTAACCCTGCTCTTCTTCTTGGGCTTCTTCTGCGTCGGGCTACTCTCGTTGTTCAGCTTGTCCAAGCTGTCCATGCACCCCCCACAGCGAGTGAAGCCGGCATCGACCTCCATCCGCGTGAGATCACCCAGACACATGTCGCACTGCCTCACCTTGATGCCCATCCCCCCAAAGGCGTCGGCGAGTGCGTCGATATCGTCCTCGGCGGCCGCCTTTGGCGCGGCCGTCTCCGCCGCCAGGGCATCTCGGTCCTTATCAATGTTCCCCTCCGACAACCGGGGGTGATTGCAGGCCTGGCGCAGCCGCAAGAGCAGCACGAGGGCATTGGCGTAGTTGACCTTGTCCGCCATCATCTTCTCGAGGCTCTTGTCGGCGCGCGCCTCGAGCTGGTCGTAAAAGTCGCGCTCGGCCGGGGAGAACTCGGTCTCGACCGTCACCACCTTCCGCTCCGTGATCTTGAAAGCGGGCTTGGGCGCGTCCACCTCCTTGCCCTCCTTCTTGGCCTTGGCGACGGCGTTGTCGAGCGCCTTCTTGCCGCCGGCCACGAGAGCGCCCTCCTCCTTGAGAATATCCTTAGTCCGCCGCTTCATGAAGCACTGCAGGAGAGAGTGCAGCCGGCGGATGGCGATGTGGCCCTTGCCGCTCTTCATGGGCGCGTCAATGTTGGCGCGCCACTCGGCCAGGTTGTCGTAGGGCTGGATGCGCAGGAACTTGACGAGGGACTGGAGCTCGTCGAGGTTGTTCTGCATGGGCGTGCCGCTGAGGCACCAGCGGTATTCGGCGCGCAGGGCACAGCAGGCCTTGGTGGCTTTGGCGTTGCGGTTCTTGATGGTGTGCGCCTCGTCGAGAATGACGCGGTACCAGTGGATGCCGAAGCACCCCGCCTGGAGACCGTCGGGCTTGCTGTTGCCGAGCTCGGACACGAGAATCTGGTAGGTGGTGATGACGACGTCGTAGCGGGCGAGGGCCTTGGGGTCCTTGGATCTTTGCGGGCCGTGGTGGACGCAGACCTTGAGGGCGTGCTCCTTGTCAATCTTCTCCTTGATCTCCGTCTCCCACTGTCGGATGAGGGCCAGGGGCGCCACCACCAGCGTCGCCCTCTTGATGTGCTCAAAGTGCTTCTTCCACCCGGCGTCCTGAGACTTGGGCATGGTATTGGTGATGATGAGTGAAATGCTCTGCAGCGTCTTTCCGAGACCCATGTCATCGGCGAGGATGCCGCCCTTGGGAACCTTTCCGCGCTTCAGCGGGCCGAGCTCTCTGTTGCGCATCCACTTGACACCTTCCACCTGGTGGGGGAGGAGCTTCACGGTGATGCCTTCAATTGTGCCATCTTCCAAGGCTTCTTCCTTGGACTTGGCGCCATCTCCGTTTTCCTCCCCCTCTTCCTCGTCATCCTCCATGCCACCCTCGAGCAGGGCCTTGAGGTCGGCCGCTGCTTTGGCGGGGTCCGTGTAGAAGACCTGGTCATTGTTGGCCGAGTGCGGCTGGGAGTATTGGACGGGCTGCGCCGTTTCGCCGAGGGAACTGAACATCTGCAAGTTGGGAGCTTTCCTAGGCTCCTGCTTTGGCTTCAGCGGTCCGCCTCCCGATCGGTACAGGTCTCTATGGAACTCGGGCTTGGTCTTTTGGTGGATGAAGACGTCGTGCGGGTCTCGCTTGTACTTGGTTGTCTTCTTGACAAACGGCGACTGTATTTGGGTGGGCTGGCCAAAGGTCGGCACGGCTGTCGCTCGAACGGGGGCGGGGCTGTTGGACAGGTCGATGACCTCGAGGGGCTCGTGATTGTCACCGTGGCCGAGAGACATGCCGGCTGTCTGGGAGCTGATGAGGTCGAGGTCGTCGTCCCCGAAGGACGCGGTGCGCGAGCGCGGCATGGCGGAGGAGTGCCTTGAGGCTCCAGGCAGCGGCTGGGAGGCGGTTGGGTTGGGCGGGGGGGTGGTCGACTGTACCAGGTCGTAGAAGCTCTGCCTCAGCTCTGCCCTGGATCTGGGGGGGCGTCGTTTGGATTTGGTATTAGGATTGAGATCGGTGTCAAAGGCTGGCTTGTCGGTCGAGGCAAGTTTGTTTTGTGGTTGGACTGCGAAATTCGAGCCGGGTTTCCTGTTGGCGCCACCCAATCCTCGTCAGTTGCCGCCTCTTGGTGATCGTTTGCTGCCACGCCACCGACTGGTAAAAAAAAGAAAAAAGTGGTGTGTTTACCGCATGGGAAAGGCTCAAATCCAACGCAACAGATGTTTGCGCAATTCGGGGAGCGCGCCGAGTTAGGATACCGTGTTTTAAGTGCTTCATGCTCCGAGTCGCATGTTTACGGAAAGTGACGAATTCGGAGGGGAGCCGGGCAACCAAGCGGCGTGAACGACCCCGCCAAACCACTGTTTGGTCCCCCGCCAAGAAATAGGGGCTGGCGCTCCAGGCAGGTACCCGTATCGGTAATTACAGGCGCAGTACAGAAACGCAAGTACCTTCAGTAAGTTCAAACACCACCGCCAACCTGGGCAAACATTCACTCTACAAACGCCCTCTGAAGGAATTTATCTTGGGGGGGAGATCGAGGACGAGACTCGAGTAATATCTACATGTGCTTCTGCTCTAAGGGGTATCAGTATACGGATCAAAACCAACCCGCCGTTTCGCCTCGTCTCTCATTGCCACATGGCCGTCGCCCGGCAACTCCGCCGCTGAAGACTCATCAAGGAAAAATGTCAAAATGTGGTCGGGGATCGCCAGATGGGGTGTCTGCTGGACCTCTTGCAGACTTGTGAGGCGTATCAACATCTCCAGCAGAGAAAGTGACGTGACAACCGACCCGAATGGATTTCTAGTCTCGGACGGCTCGTTTGCTTCTGTTTTCGCCTGCTCAACTTCGGCCGATGGCTGGGCCAAGTCCTGGGGAGGGGCGGGCTGGAGAGAAATTCTCCTCATCTGAGCCACGAGGTTCGCGTCCGTCGACAACATGTTGTGAGACGACTTCGTTTTGGCCATATGAAGTGCCTTGGGTGGTGGTTTGCTAGAACGACTGGAGGACCCATCCGTTTGGCTGACGTCTTCTCCTTCACCGTCTTCATCTTCAGCTTCCGGTTCATCCTCGCTTTGAGACAAATCCTCGTCTTCATCTTCCACGTATACTTCTAGAGCCAGCCACTCAGGGTCAAGGTGTATCGGTAGCTGCCCAGCATTTGGCCTCTTCCTGACCTCAGCATCTTGACCATGACAACCACTCTCTTCTCGGAGCTGACGATCGACGTCAAACTGGTCGTTGAATGTCGAAGAACCAGACTCGGCATCGCTTTCGTCCGCTGAATCGTCAGAAACCTCGAGCCATTCCTGCCGCACAGCTATCGGGGACTTGGCATCCACATCTCTCTTCAAGAGCAGTACCGACTTGTTATCCCCGTCACCGGGATTGCCAATGTTGAGGAGTCGGCCAGTATCCGTGTAGAAGATCTTGGACAGCTGGTAGATGGGGATGGACTCCTTCATACCGGCGTGAGGGGTGTGGTCGGAGCCATGGGGCCGGGAGTAAGCGTCATCATGAACCCGTCCGTCGTCGTAGTCCTCCACAATCTCGACACAGTAGGCGAATTCGTCCGCTCGTGTGAGCATCCTGTGGCCTGGTGTCTGGGGTTGCTGGCTTGCGCCCCCAACAGTCCCCTCGGAAGTCCAGTCCAGAGGTGTCCGGCAAATGCGGACCCGAGCTTTGTGCATGACCTCTTGCCATATGGGTTTCCGATCCCCTTCGCCGAGTCCATACGGCTCCTCTCGGATAGTATCCCTTTCCTCATCAGAGAGATCCGGGCTTGGCGGCGAGATTGCTTCGGCTCCCGGGCGAGGTTTCGTTCGAGAATGCCCGCGGAAGAGCATGTACAGGGAAAGGGTGAAGGACGGACCGATCTGTACGGGCCGACTAGGGTCGCCCGCAAAGTGCAGGTCGCCAAAGTTGAGAAAGGCACTCGCCTGCATCATCCTCGAGGGTGATATCCCTGGGGACATGACTGAGTTCATCTTTTCTCCAGAGGCAACAATGGCAAGCTGAATGTGAGAAATGTCCGTGTCGATACGAGACAGCAGGGCTCGTATGTCCTTGATGATGATCTGCAGCTCTGCTCTGCGCGTGTCTGATATCAAGGTCCTGTGCCCTTTGCCTCTCCGGGCAGGCACTGGACGGACGGACTCTTCATGAATGGCAGCTTGGTTTAGTCGTTTGCCGAGCCGTACAATCTCTCGATGGAGAGATTTGGCGAGAGGCACAGCGGATTCCAAAAAGACATTGCCGCGGCCAGCTCTGTAACACTGTGTCAGTACCGCACCTCGGCAGATTTCCCAGCACATGGGCTGGAGAGGGTGTTATTTTGGGCATTCTCACTTGAACTCGATCAGGTCAATGGCAGGTGAGAGGATCTGTAGATGGGACGGTCCCAGGCTGTCAGCTGCCGTACCAGTATTTTGGCTAATTGCACTTGAACCTTCTGACTCACCTTGACTTTGTTGTGGAGTAATTTCTGGAGAGACTTGAGCTTGGCATGAATCTCCTTGTCGTCGACTGTCTTTATGAGGCGGGAGCACTGGTGAACCGCGTAGCCCGAAGTCAACGAGATGCCCGAATTCACAACGTATTTGAATGCTTGACCACCAATCGTCCTGAGGAGAACGTCCAGAGCGTCCATGATGTCGCCTCATAGAATTCCATTCTGTTGGGGGAGAAGAAGTAGATGTCCAGACGTAGCAGCTTGAGCGATTTCAGATGCTATCATCGTATATTTTTGCTGTGACCGTTGGAAGGAGATGTCTTTAACACTGGCCTGGTTCTTGGCTCGAGAGCGCCGGGCCGTTGGTTGTCAGGGAGTCGTGAATGGACGTGAACGCCTGGGCACATGCGCTTCAGGCAACCTAGCCAAGGAGCTGTGATCTCGCACTGTTCATGGTCCCCTGCTAAGAGAGCCTGAGGCAGGTTCGCAGGGGCTGCACCTGGTGGGCCAGGCCGGGGGAGTCATACAGTTCGGACCCAAGCCTTTTCACTGTGCTTGTGACTAGGCATGGACCCCTCCCCGCCACTGATGGTGGGGCAGATTGGGTTCAGCAGCAAAACTTCCCCGTCTCCCACTACAAACTTGATCCGACGAAATCTCGCAGCCAAAGGTCTACATATTTCAAGTCCGGGTTACAATCATAAAATTTCGACTGACCATTTCTCCTCCTTCGTTCGCCGACTCGCTACCCGCAACTGATCCCTCCCCCCTCCCTCACCGATCCAGACAAAGGACTCGGCAACAACCAGAGGCCGACGACCCCGCCATTGACGCGCAACCAATTCCATCGTTGTGCGAACCCAACAGCCACAACCGAGTCGCATCTCCCAAAATGTCTGGCGTCAAGGATTCCTGGGAAGAGGAGGCGGCGCAGGACGACAACCTGGCCCGCCAGGCCCAGCAGCAGCTGAACCTCGGCCAACAGGGCCAGCAGGGTGGCTTCAGGCCCGGTGGTGCCACATTCACCCCCGGGGCGGCATCCTTCCAACCCGGCGCCCAAACTTTCACACCCGGCCAAACCTACGGCGGACAGGGCTATGCTTCTCAATACCAGCAACAGCAGCAGTACTACGGCGGACAGGGCTACTACCCGCAGTATGGGGGCCAGCAGCCGCAGCCGCCGCCGCCGCAGCAGCAGCAGCAGCAGTTCAGCCAGTATGGCCAGCAACAACAATACGGAGGCTACAACCAGGGCTATGGTGAGTCTGAATCGAACATGAAACTGGTTACAAAGACAGAATTCAAGCTGACAGCCCGATGTACAGGAAACCAATACCAGGGATACCAGCAGCAGCAGGGCTACCAACAGCAGCAGCCAGCGCACCCCGCTCAGCAGCAAGCCCCCAAGGCCCCAACCATCGCGAAGCGTCCTGCGAATGCCCCAGCTCCTAGTTCGGCCCCAGCCGATGCCCCGAAGCCCAGTGTCGCCAAAGAGGGTGGCGCAAAGGTCCTGACCATCGGTGGCGACGCGGCAAAGCCCAAGGCGAAGGTCCTGTCCATCGGCAACACGGCGCCAGCCAAGGAGGAACAGAAGACGGTGGAATCGAAGAAGGACGAGGCCAAGAAGGAAGGCACGGCTGGTGCGGCCTCCAAGGTGGCCGCGGCGAAGGCGGTTGACAAGTCGGAGCCCAAGGGGAGCAGTGGGAAGTCTTCACCAGCCCCTTCCTCTGGCCGCTCCAGCCCATCCCGCGGAACCAGCAAACCGGCCGCCGTTCGCGATGCTGATGCGGTGCTCAAAGAACAGACGGCCGACATTGACGCCGAGACGCTCAAGGAGATTTACGGTGCCGATCACGCCAAGGAGCACGTAAACATCATCTTCATCGGCCACGTCGACGCGGGCAAGAGCACGCTCGGTGGCTCCATCCTCTACGTCACGGGGATGGTGGACCAGAGAACCCTGGACAAGTACAAGAGGGAAGCCAAGGAGATGGGTCGCGAGACTTGGTATCTGTCGTGGGCCCTCGATCTGACGAGTGAAGAGCGTGAGAAGGGCAAGACGGTCGAGGTCGGCCGTGGGTACTTTGAGACAGAGAAGCGAAAGTACAGCATCCTGGACGCACCCGGTCACAAGACGTACGTCCCCAGCATGATTGGCGGCGCCTCACAGGCAGACGTTGGTATCCTGGTCATCAGCGCACGAAAGGGCGAGTACGAAACGGGCTTCGAAAAGGGCGGCCAGACCAGAGAGCACGCCATGTTGGCCAAAACGCAGGGCGTTAACAAGCTGGTCGTCGTCATCAACAAGATGGACGACCCTACCGTCGACTGGTCCCACGAGCGCTACGTGGAATGCACGACCAAGCTCGGGCAGTTCCTCAAGGGTACCGGATACAACCTCAAGAACGACGTCTTCTTCATGCCCATCGCCGCCCAGCAGACGCAGGGTATCAAGGACCGCGTCCCCAAGGACAAGTGCCCCTGGTACGATGGCCCCTCGCTTCTCGAGTACCTCGACAACATGAAGGCCATTGACCGCAAGACCAACGCTCCGTTCATGATGGCCGTCGCTGGCAAGTACCGAGACATGGGCACCATGGTCGAGGGCAAGATCGAGGCTGGCGTGATCAGGAAGGGCATGTCCCTGGTTCTCATGCCCAACAAGCACAACGTTGACATCTCGGCCGTCTATGGCGAGACGGAGGACGAAGTGCCCGTTGCCGCGTGCGGTGAGCAGGTCCGGCTCCGGCTGCGCGGCGTGGAGGAGGAAGACATCCTTCCCGGCTTCGTCCTGTGTTCCCCCAAGCGACTCGTCCATAATGTTACCGAGTTTGAGGCGCAGATCCACATCCTGGACCTCAAGAGCATCCTCACGGCGGGCTTCAACTGTGTTCTCCATGTCCACGCCGCCATCGAGGAGGTTACCTTCTCGGCGCTTCTCCACAAGGTGCAAAAGGGAACGGGCAGGAAGAGCAAGGTTGCGCCTACGCACGCCAAGAGAGGAGAGAGCATCATTGCCCGGCTGCAAGTCACTGGCGGTGCCGGGTCGGTGTGTGTAGAGAGGTTTGAGGATTATCCTCAGATGGGTCGTTTCACCCTCCGTGATCAGGTAGGCATCTCGAAGAATCCCTGGATCAGGACCATTACTAATGATGAGAATAGGGACAAACCATTGCCATTGGCAAGATCACCAAGCTGATCACCGACACCAATGCTTAGGAGGCTTGACTGTAGGTTGGCCAAGGCTGGATAAGGGTGGGAAAATTTGATGCTTACAGCGATGCTTCTTTGGGTCTTGGGGCCTGGCTGGAGTTGTTGGGTTCTGGAACCGAACATGGCCCTCGTTCATTATTGCCTGCCCGATAGATGGATGCATCTGAATGAGCGGGAACCCTTTTTTTCTGATGAGCGCTGTCCTGTGGAATATTTGAAGTTGAGCAGAGCTGTTGCACTTTGTAAGAATATGCCATCATGTTTGTCAAGATACTCCCTGGGTGGGAAGAGAAACATCCCCCTCTCACACAAAGCTGCTGGCCCAGCCATGCGGGGGTTGATCAATGGGGACTAAGAAGTGCCTCTTCTCGTGCCTGCATATCGGCCTGACGTGGGGGACAATGTGGGGTTCACTTGATCGTCATGCATAGCCATTTCCAATGCCATAAGCGCATTCATGTCCCATTGTCTTTTGACGATGAGACAGCTCACCTTTTCTGACTGAGCCATTGACATTGAAAATCGAGCCCTTGAGTGAGCTTGTTAGACGGGCGTATGCTTGGGACAATTTTCCTTTATAATTCTTTATTACATCTTTACTTTTGGGCAGAAGAAGGAGCAGCAAAGACTTGTTCGCGGCAATAAGGGGAGCGTCCAAGGGGATAAGAAACTTGGAAAGGAGAGAGAGACGAGAAGAGGGAAATAGCCCCTTCTCCCAGACTGGACCCAACTTCACACATAGCTTGAGGTGCCTCCCTTTTTTCTTTCCTTGAACATATTCTTCATCTCCTCATCAACACCGGCGTTGCGAATTGGAAAGGACATACGTCGAGGCGGGCAACTGGCGACGGAGGTGTTCTTCCTGACGCACTTTTTGTATATGGGACCCGCATCCTCCATCTCCCTTTCCCCTGGTATTTCTGCCCATCTCTTCCCCTGAGATATCGACTCTGAGGTTTTCATCACCTACGGAGCAAGGGCTGACCGATCACAGACGCATCCAAACCGCTGGGAGAAATATCCCCCTCTCTCAAATCTCACTATGACGACGACAACACCCATCAACGTCGAGAGCCTCTTCCGCGTCAATGGTATCGTCGCCCTCATCACAGGTGGCGGCACAGGTACCTCGCCCCCCCTCCCCCTCCCACGAGCTCCCAGAAACCAACACCCTCTCCAGGAATCGGCCTCATGATGGCTAAAGCTCTTGCCGACGCCGGAGCAGCACGAGTGGGTACGTTGACACCTATCTTATTTGACCCCCTTTTCGTCGTCTAGGTGATGAGGCTAGAAGTCTCCGAGCCCTGGAGCAGAGTGAATACCCCAACATGTGATCCCAATGCTAACATTCCTCCTTAGTACGTCCTCGGCCCCCGTCGATGCTCTTTCCATCACCCCCCCCCCCACACACACCAAAACCAGGAAACACCAACTAACAACCCCCCAGTACATCGTCGGCCGGCGCGTCGACATCCTCCAAGATGCCACCAGCATGATCAACCGCCCCGGCGTCGTCGTCCCGCTCTACTGCGACGTAACATCCAAGATCTCACTAGAATCCATCGTCTCGGTCGTCGCCACCGACGTCGGGCACCTCAACCTCCTCGTGTGCAATGCGGGCGTCTCGGGTCCGCAGGCGCCCGCGCCCCCCGCGGGCCCCAATCCGTCGCTCGACGCCTGGCGCGAGCAGCAGCTGAGCCACGACTTTGACGCGTTCACGCAGACGTTCCGCGTCAACGCCACGAGCGTGTGGTACACGGCCATGGCGTTCTTGAAGTTGCTGGACGAGGGCAACAAGCGGGGCAACGTGGCGCCGACGACGAGCCAGGTGGTAGTGACGAGCAGCATCGCGGCCTTCAACAAGAAGGCGCCGGGCGGGTACGCTTATGGGCCGAGCAAGGCGGCGGCGACACAGATCGCCAAGCAGCTGAGCGTGGTGCTGCCGACGTGGAATATCAGGGCGAATTGCATCTGTCCGGGGCGTAGGTTCCTCCCTCCGCTACTCCTGAATGTTGGTGTGGGCTGACTGAGTTGGGGGTAGTTTTTCCGAGCGAGATGGCTGCGCCGATTGTGGAGGCCGCGGGGGGTGATATGTCGGATACCGGGGGGGTAATTCCTATCGACAAGAGCTTGGTGCCTGTCGGCCGCATGGGCGACGAACTGGACATGGCGGGGCAGATTTTGTATCTCGCCTCGAGGGCGGGCGCGTATCTGAACGGCAACACTATTGTGGTGGATGGTGGGCGGCTGGGGACGTTTCCGAGCAGCGGATACTAGGGCGGTCTCCGGGAGAGGGGGGAGAGGCGGTTTCCTCTGGGGAATGTGGAGGCGTTGCGGTGATAGGGAAGGGAGTGGGAAGGAGGAGTGGTGTTAGTGGAAGAAGATGGAGATTGGAGAAGAGTGACCGTGATGGGGAGCATGATGAGGGATATGTGTGGTGTCTGGCTATACCTCGTTGGTGTTTCGGACTGTGGTTTGCGAGCATACGTTTATCCATTCAAAGGGGTCATGGAATACATACTCGGGATGGGTTCAAGGGCTTGTCGGCCCAGCAGAATAAAAGCATGAGTTTCGGGTGATTCTTCATCAGTCTGTATGTATAAGATGTTTTCCTCGAAGCCCGGCTCTCTAGACATCATGTCGAAACGACCTCCCCCAGAAGATCAGACGATCTCCTCTCTTCAGCAACTTGCCCCACCCCCTCGTAAGCAACACAGAGCAAAGGTTCTCGCAAGAATCTAGCCATCTTAGCCTCACTCCCCGGATCACATCCCATCAAAATACTTCATGGCTCGAAGGAGCTACCGAAGCATTTGCCAAAAAAAGAAAAAGAAAAAGCGGGAATGCTGATCGTCAGTTGAAACGAGACAAGACCATTTCCCGGGACACATCTTCTTCCTCCGCACGGAGAGGAAAAGGTGGACTCCATTCCCGCCCTCACGAGCCGCGTAGGTCCGAAGAACCAGCCGCCCGGCCCGGATACCGGGTTCCGTCCCCGGTTTTTTTTTTTGAAAACAAATCTCGGCCGCCCCCGAGCCGCGAACCGCGAACCGCGAGGCCCATAGGGGGAATACCAAGACCCAAGACAGGAAAGATCCGAGAGCTACTGCCGTGGTGTTTACGGCTGCATCTGCTGTTTGGCTAGGCAGAGGAGGAGATATTCGGACCTGGGAGGCCAAGTTCTGCTTATCTCTTTGTTTACCTTCTGTTTGCCCCTTTCGGCGCCCAAGTCCAGGGCTGGGCTGAGCTCGGTGCGGCGGACTAGTGGTTAGCTCCGTTCGGTCGAGCGGCCGGTACACTACGTAGGGTCGTAGGGTCGCCGGCGGTATCTCCTGTTCTCCCTCCTTTGTGACGGTTGGTAGGAGAAAGGTCGAGCCCGTTCGCCGGGCACCAGGGGGCTAGCTGCAGGGGGTTGTTTGTTGTCATGTTGATCGACGGTCCGCCCCTTGGACAGCTAGAGTGATGTACAGTATATTCCGCATCTTACCGGCGCCGAGAGAAATGGAAGAGGCCGGACGTCCGGGCGGACGGCCGGGTCGGGGTTTGGTGGTAAGGTCTCGGGGTCGAAAACTAGTGACAGGGGTAGGCGGGCGCTGCTCTTGGCACTCTGGACTGCACGCTCTTCGGTCGGCTCTCGTAGCTGGTTCAGGTGGGTCCTGACGTCACTTGACCATCACCATTGGCGGCGTTGTCTGATTTATCGTGTCAACAACCACGCCATAGCACTAGAAATTCCCCAGAAAATGGAGGACTCTTGAAATCTGAACAGGAGAAACGCCTTAATCCGATATCGGCCCACTCGGTCAGCTGCAACACCGCAGACAGGACTCGAGGACCTGAGAAAGGACGAGGGTGTGCTCGCCTCGCTTATCGATAGAAACCAGCACTAAACTCAATGCGCAACCCCCGCAATTGAATGCAGGTGCGGGCTGGCAAGTCGGCCGGGCGTCGCGTCTTATGCAACGGCTCCTCGTCGCCAGGACGTCGAAGTGATGATCCAGAGTCAGGACCCTATCGTCACCGAATTGCCGTTGGTCGTTCGCTCACCCCAGAGCCGCAGGGTTGGGGAACCCTCAACACCATCTTCCAGCCACCATCGACCCCAGATTTCCAGGAAATCAGGGGCAGATCTCGCGGTTTAGGAGTGGTGTGGGAGGACGAGGGTGGGGGAGGGTTGGTCCTGGGAAGCCGATCTGCGAAAAGGGGGGATGGATATCAAGACTTCCCATCCTTCGTCCAAGTCGCGGCCGGAGGATAGAAAAAGATGCGTCAAGGAGGGAGGTATCTACCCCTCCTCTTCACACCATAACGTCGAGGTACCTCTGCTTTGGCGACCGTGGTTCAGCGGCTTCCTGCTTCGAGCCAACGAGCCCTCCAGATTCGACGGGTATTACTGCATGACACCAAACCGCGATGCCTGGTCTCCCCAATTCTGGGAAAGCGGGGGACTGGTCGCCCCAGCTTATCGCGCCACGCCTCTTCTTCGCGGTCTGAATCAGGTGGTGGACCTGGTGGGGGATGACCCCGTCGAACCCTTCAACTTGAATATGAGCTTATCCAAAGGTCGGAATGGTGAGATTTCGTCGGCGTCAAAGGCGTGCTTGTGATGCCGGCGTGCTTGTGATGCCGACGGGCAACAAGTACCTCCAGGGGCAGTCCCGACTGGTGGCCGAAAAACAGACAACCCCGCCCAGGCGGCTTGGAGGCAGCGAAATGTACTTCACATGGCGGGAAGCCTGCTACAGCACCATGTCGAACAAAAGACCAGCCGTGGACCGAGGATTGGAAGCTTCTCATAGGTACGGCTACTGTACGTGTCTGCCAGTCTGCAGTGTATGGTAACATGAGAGGGCGCCGACTAACCCCCAACCCCACCATGTACCTGTGCCGATGTTGGGGGTGGTGAGCACGATAGCTTCCCCGCCGTTTATTGACAGTAATAAAATACACTACCTGAAGTATTGCGAGAATCCTCGAGGACATTGCACGAGACAATAAGATGGTCGGCTGGGGACGGTGGTGGTGGCGGCACTGTTGGTGGGAGAGAGACGGCCCCTGGAGACCCCGCAGTCACACACACCCATTTCATTCTCTCTTCCAACTACCCGAGAAGCTGGCAGATGGGCAGGAACCTTTGCACCATACACCGAGGTAGAAGTCGCCGATTTGCCGCGGGGGGCCAGCGTAGATATTTATGTCAACCTATTCACTCCTTGTCTCCTAGCCGTGTCCCGTCTCTCCCCGCACCAGACACCATCCAGCATTGTACCTACATTACATCCATAACACGACTCCAATCCCGTTTCCCGTTTCCCTTCTCCCTTCTCCCCTCACTCTTCATTCTCTATCCTTACTCAGGCCATTCCTCAAAAGTCCCTGCCGGGAACATCACCGCCCCTCGATTTTGCAGAATTGCCCCCCCGTTAGACGCGACCTCGGGAGTCCTCGGAGCGTCATTGGAATCTCGGCCGCGAGCACGCGACCCCGCTCTCTCCAACTCGAGACGTCCAGGTGCCGCGGCGCAACAACCTGTGGAGGACGGTGGACAGCAGCTTTTGGATACCGAGCTCGACTGGGCTGTTGACGACGTCGTCGAGACATCACGACACCGCAATCACACCATTTCCCGCGGTACGTACATTGCAATTGCGCCCATCTCCCACGTCGACGTGCGCAAGAGGACCAAGGCCTGCCGCCGGGGTGGTGTGGTGTAAGTGCCTCCCGGGCAGGCTGCTGCACCCATTCTTGGTTCGTCTGGGGAAGCCCCACAGGAGCTCCAGCGTCCCCGGGCTCTGAGTGGGAGCCGGGCTTCGCGAGCACCCGGCCAAGCGGGGCAGCGTGGACGGTCCAAGTGTCGCGCGACGCCGCAACCTGCATCCGGCACTCCCAGGTCCTGCCGTTCCCGGTATGACGCTTCCAAGTCGACCAAGACCGCATCGCCCTTTGCCCTCTGCCCGGTGGCGCCTCCGCCACTGCCACTGCCACTCCCACTGGCCCCGATGGGGAAGAGCGCTACTGCCCCATTGCCGTCCATCTCCCGTGCTGCCGCTCCGCACTTGCACATGAGGCCCGTTGCGAACTGCAGGAGACGCTGACACTCGTGTGCCGAGCAGATTGCCGTCGTTGCTCTCACTGCCCGGCTTAAAACCTCGGGGGACTTGAATTGATTCTTGATTCCTGATCTCGAGGGACTTTGTGGTTAGCCCCCTTGGTTCTTCCGTCTTGTCCCATCCCATCCCCTTTCTTGCGGTGCTGTCTTGAATCATGTCGACCAACACCATCATGCAGGCCCCAGACGCCGCCCGACCCAAGCCCAGCGAGGTCATGGCCGCCCCGAAAGAGTCGACTCCTGCCGTCAATGGCTTCCTCCACACCCCCGCCGTGCGGGCTGTCCTCCCCTTCATCAATGGCGGGCTCAGCGGCATGGTCGCCACGACGGTCATCCAGCCCGTCGACATGGTCAAGGTCCGCATGCAGCTCGCCGGCGAGGGCAAGGCCGGCGGCCCGAGGCCGACCCCCCTCTCGGTGACGCGCGAAATCATCTCGAGCGGCAAGGCCATGGATCTCTACACCGGCCTCTCAGCAGGCCTGCTCCGGCAAGCCGTGTACACGACCGCCCGCATGGGGCTTTTCCAGACCTTCATGGACAAGCTCAAGGCCCGCGCCGCGGCCAGCGGTCAGACGATCGGCTTCAAGGAACGCACCGGAGCCAGTGTCGCTGCCGGTGGCATAGCAGCCATGATTGGCAACCCGGCCGATCTGGCTCTCATCAGGATGCAGAGCGACGGCATGAAGCCGCTGGCCGAGCGGAAGAACTACAAGTCAGTGATTGATGCGCTGAGCTCCATCACCAAGAGCGAGGGCGTCGGGGCGCTGTGGGCCGGCGCAGGGCCGACAGTCGTGCGTGCCATGGCCCTCAACTTTGGACAGCTCGCCACCTTCAGCGAGGCCAAGGCGCAGCTCTCCAAGACGTCGCTGCCGGCGAATGCCCAGACTCTCTGCGCCAGCGCCATTGGCGGCTTCTTCGCCTCGTTCTTCTCGCTGCCCTTCGACTTTGTCAAGACACGGCTCCAGAAGCAGACCAGGGGGCCGGATGGGCGACTCCCCTACAAGGGCATGATTGACTGCTTCGGCCAAGTGGCCAAGCAGGAGGGCCTCGGGAGATTCTACCGCGGGTTCGGCACATACTACGTGCGCATTGCGCCGCACGCGTAAGTTGATGCCCTGCAAGTGCTCCTCTGACTGCGTCGCTGATGATTTGGTGTAGCATGGTAACATTAGTTGTGGCCGACTACCTCGGATGGATCACCAGGTGATTCGCTCTCCAAGACGTGCTGTCGACATGTGTGTCGCTTCGGGATGGCTTTGAATGCCTCGGATGGCCTCGGTTGGCTAGTATATGTTTTTGATGGACAGTTGCGGGCGTTGGAGGTTGGCGGTTCGGCTGGAGAAACACTCTCCTGTTTCGGCCTTGCTTTTGAAGTTCAAGTTCGATGGACCTTAGGACACTTGACGGATTGAAGTTTGATGTACATACCTATTTCTTTGCTCTAGCAATGATATGCGATGATGGACTCGATGGCCGGAAAGGCTGGTAATGGCTTGAATCAAATGTCAAGGTTGAGTCTTGCCAGCTGTGAAGCTTTTATTTAATTTGAATCCAAACGCGTGGTCAGGTCTTTGATATTCAGGCTCATCTGATAGTGCCGAAATTGGCCTGGTCGCTGAATTTCGCCTCTGAAAGGGGCTAAAACGTTGTTTTGGGGCATGTGCTACCCCCAAAAAGACTATTGCACTAACATCCAAGAATGGGAATCCGGCTGGTGCTTCTTGGCTGCCCCGCTTGACAAAGCTCGGCCTAAAATGGCAGGGGACAGGACCCCATCCAGAAGCGTCACGGCCAAGTGGGATGATGGGTGCGCGTCCGTGTGACGAACCCCCAAAACACCAACTTCTCCAATTTTGGGACAGACCTTGGATGCTCGCCCCCCTTCGTTTTTTTACTTCTAAAATGTAACTGGAGGGCTGAGATGGATCCAGATTGGGATGAGGCAAGTTCAATTCCTCCCCAGCCCACAACCGTCGGCATCTCCAGGACGCTGCGGTGCGCGATGTCGCCGAAATGTGCCCCGCGAACACCACCTGTCTAGTCTGCCTGACCGAGCTGGTCCAGGTCGGCGCTGGCCTCCGCACCGAGACTCGGCACTCCATCGGCATGGAAAGCATTGCTAACCGGCCTGGAACAGGTCAACCGCCTCCCGCCGCCGCCCCTGCCTCCGCCGGGGGCCGGCCCCAACCATGACGTCCAGAGACCGCCGACAGCCATGGCCTTCGACAATGCCCAGGAACTTCTATGGGTTGGCACTGGCGGTGTATGTACTCCTAAGTCCCCCCTTGTGGACAATCGGTCGCTGACCTGGGGTGTCTGTGGTAGGGCCGAGTGACTTCGTACATCGGACGGGACCTCCAGCGATATACGGCCTTCCGGGTCCAGCCTACCCTCGACGGACCCATCCGGCAATTCCTGTTCACCGACAAGGGTGTCATCGTACTGGGCACTCGGACGATACATATGGCGATGCGGAGGGGACCGACGCTCTGGAGCCTCAGGTACGGCCGTCGACCCCCCCTCCCGAGAGGACGACTCTCGAGCCGCTGACACACCACTAGACATGATGATTTCAAAGACCTGAAGTGCATGTGCTTCACCTCCAAGGGAACTAATGAGATTCTTGTAGCCGGGTGGCAAGACACCATGTTTGTGATCGACGTCAACAAGGGCGAGATTGTCAAGCGGGTTCGTGGTCCCCCCCCCAACGATGGATGGCCGCGGGCTCTGTGCTGACCGATCGGAACAGGTCCCCTCCAACCCACACTGCTACATGATTTTGAAAAAGAGCAGATTTATCGTTGCGGCATCCAAGAACGGCTACGTCAACATTCTCGATCCGACCTCGTTCACCCTTGTCAAGACATGGCAAGCCCATGCCGCGTACATCAACGATATGGATGCACAGGGGGAATTCATCGTGACTTGCGGAGCATCTCTCAAGCAACAAGTTCAGCAGGCTGCCCAGACGTTCATGCTTGACCCCTATGTCAACGTCTTTGACCTCAAAAACATGACGTCCATGAAGCCGGTGCCCTTTCCGCCATTAGCTGCCCACGTCCGAATGCACCCGAGGATGATGACCACTTGCATTGTCACGTCTCAGCACGGCCAGGTTCATGTGGTGGACCTGATGAATCCCAACACCACCAACTTGCGGTATGCCAACATCACATATGTCAAGATGTTTGAGATCGCCCCCTCAGGGGAAGCACTCGTGATAGCAGATGGGGAATCCAGCATTCATCTTTGGGGCTCGCCTTCCAAAATTCACTTCACCGATCTGGCGATGGCGGTCGAGATGCCTGATCCCGAGACCAAGGCACCAGACATGGATTGGTCGCCCGACACGTACGTGTCCCCCCCTCAGATTACCGTGTGTGCCGTTGCTAACCCTCTACAGGCCCCTGAGCTCAATCGGGATGCACTACTATCGAGACGCATTGTTCTCGGCCTGGCCTGCGGATATCCTTTCTGATGTCAGCTCCCGGCCAGCTCAGCGCGACATAAACATCTCGTCTCTCAAGCAGACTGAATGGGGATATTATGGCGCCAAACCCAAGGGGACCCGGAGGAACCAGGTCGAGGAACCCCGAAAGGACAAGGCCTCTGAATTCTTGCATCCGCCAAAGTTCCTGAGCGAGAAGGCGCGAGAATCGGCCCTCACGTCTGGCCTGAGCGCCGCTGCCGAGATCAGGGCAGAGTCAGACGTAGATGTGCCGTCGGGCGGTGAGCTCGATAGCCTGAAGCCTGACGCGCCGGCGACGTATCGAAACCTCGAGATCAAATACAGCAAGTTCGGCGTGGATGATTTCGATTTTGGGTAAGTTGCTCTTCCTGGGAGACGGAAATTTGGACACTAACCTGTCTCCGCAGCTTTTACAACAAGACAAACTATGCCGGTCTTGAAAATCACATTGCAAACTCCTATGCAAATAGTCTCTTACAGCTCATGCACTATACCCCCCTACTCCGGAACATGGCGCTTCAGCACGCAGCCTCGGCCTGTACCACCGATCCTTGCTTATTGTGCGAGATGGGCTATGTCTTTGACATGCTTCAAAAGGCCGAGGGCTCTGGCTCAACTTGCCACGCCACCAACATGTTTAAGTCTCTTAGCAATGTCCCTCAAGGTGAGTTAGCTGCTCCGACTATGCACAATCCGATAGGCTGACTAGGGAGCAGCGGGGCCGTTGGGGTTGCTTGAAGAGGAAGCCTCTGGAAGACCACTGGCGATTATGGTCCAGAACCTGAGTCGATTTCTTCTCGACAGGATCGGCCTCGAATACCGGAGCTTGCCCCCTGCGTCGACCACGCTCGAACAGTCCGTGTTTGGTCTCACGCAGTCGCCGACCCCGGACGAGCTCATCGCCAAGCTCCTCGCTACCTCCGCTACTATGACTATCAAGTGCGTCGCGTGTAAGAATGAGCAACAGAGGCCCGGGACCACATTCCTCCATGACTTGCTGTACCCAGCCCCAAAGCCGACTCCCCGGGTGACCAAGACCCCCCGGACAACGTTTTCCCAGCTACTGAGGATGGGCGTGGAGCGGGAAACCTCCAACAAGGGATGGTGCAGTCGCTGCCAACGATACCAGCATCTTCAAATGCGCAAGATAATACACAGCGTGCCGGCTGTGCTGGCCATCAATACAGCTATTTCGACGATTGAGCATCGCAAGCTCTGGGTGACGCCAGGGTGGCTCCCCGAAGAAATCGGTGTCATAGTGGACCAGGGGCAGTTTTTCTGCTTTGAAGGGCAAGACCTCAAGTTGCATCTGCAACGCGGCATGCACAATATTACTGTCTACTCTCTAGTCGGCATGGTGGTGAACGTCGATACCAGTGCCCCGCTGAAGCCGCATCTCGTCAGCATCATCAATGGTAAGTCTTTCTCTTGTTCCCCGTCTTATGCGTGGAGTGGTTCTGACGAGAGCAGTTGCGCACTCTGAACCGACGCCGCCGCCCGAGAGTCGCTGGCACCTGTTCAACGACTTCGCGGTCCGTCCCATCTCGACGGCCGAGGCGTTCACGTTCAATGCCGCCTGGAAGACGCCTTCTGTGTTGCTATACCAGCTCAAGACGGCCAACAACAAGTCGACGACGGACTGGAAGACCAACCTGGACACATCCATTCTGTACCAGGATCTGACGTACGCACATAATCCCCCCTCCGTGGTGGGACATCGACTAACGAATAGACTAGCTCGGTTCTCGAGAACAGAACGTGCAAGGTGCTCGAGGTCGATCAGGAGATGCCCAACGACCAGACGATTGTCGCACTGGACACGGAGTTTGTGGCGCTCAAGCAGCCCGAGATTCAGATGAACGCGGACGGGGAGAGGGAGACGATAAGACCGGTGTCTCACGCGCTCGCCAGAGTGTCGGTGGTCCGGGGTTCAGGCGAGGACGAGGGACAGGCGTTCATCGACGACTACGTGCAGATCAGGGAGCCCATCGTGGACTACCTGACGAAATTCTCGGGCATCGAAGCGCCCGATCTGAACCCGCAGCTGACAAAGCACAACCTGGTGTCGCTGAAGACGGTGTACAAGAAGCTCTGGGTGCTCCTGAACCTAGGATGCAAGTTCCTGGGCCACGGGCTGAAGCAGGACTTTCGCGTCATCAACATGCAGGTGCCGCGGGCGCAAGTCATTGACACGATAGAGCTCTTCTACCGCAAAGAGAGGTTCCGCAAGCTGTCGCTGGCGTTTCTGGCGTGGGTGCTGCTCAAGGAGGAGGTGCAGCTCCGGACGCACGACTCGATCGAGGATGCGCGGACGGCACTCAAGCTGTACCGCAAGTTTCAGGAGTTCCAGGACGCG
The DNA here is from genome assembly GCA_030549215.1 of Schizothecium vesticola. Lineage (NCBI taxonomy): Eukaryota > Fungi > Ascomycota > Sordariomycetes > Sordariales > Schizotheciaceae > Schizothecium > Schizothecium vesticola. The sequence goes on along the minus strand of JAUKUD010000005.1, from coordinate 1,709,542 downwards.
GGCATCCTCGAGTCGATGCTGGAGGAGGTGTACAAGCAGGGCAGGGCCACCAACTTCAAGAGGCAGCAGGCGCAGGACGAGGTGGCGCTACATAGGATGGACACGCCGCCGGTCCCGGTCCCGCAGGAGACGGCGGCGGCAGCGGGGCCGACAACACCTCTCCGTAAGACGGGGGCTGCTGGCGGGATGCTGCTGGGCTCGGCTTCGGGCGGCGGCGGGTTTGGAAGCGTCCCGGGGTTCACGACGACGCCGGGGAGGGGGTCGCCGTCGCAGTCACGCTAGGGTCGGCCAAGGTTCGGGACGGTGCGGAGAGGTTTTCGGAGAGGTTTTTTGGGGAGGCGAAAGTGAGGGAGGCGAGGGAGAAGACGTGGGGCGAGCGAAGGCGCTCACACGGACGAGGGAGATGAGGGAGACGACGAGGACGAGGACGAGGGTAGATGAGCGTTGGGTTGTATGGCTTGCTAAACAAAGACGAGGATCAAATCAAACACTTTTCCAGCGAAATCAACAAAAGCCAAGTTTGATTATTGACTTGGAAGGGAAGAGGGCTTCCGCCGAGGTTGCACCCCTGTCAGCCGTTAGGATGGACCCTGGGATCTGATAGGGTCTTGGCCCCCTGGAGCGATGGCGATGCAGTGGCCGGGACGGGGCATGATTCGCCAGCGGGACCACCCCCCTTTAATTGAGACCACCCACACACACGTCGTTTTGCCATTTTCACGGCTGAGGAGATGGCACTGCTGTCCAAAATGTACGAGACTGGGGGATATTGAGTTATCGGAATGGCATCTGATCACGCCGACATTTATCCTCGGACGCGCATGTGAAGACACCTACCCGCCTGAAGCCACCTGTACCTCGGGCATCTCGTCTTCCCCTCCTTGGGAAGCTGACTTGGCTTTCTCACCAAAGACTTGCCATCAAGTGTCACTCACCACACTGCCGCATTCGCAGCAGTTGTGTCACTGCGACAACGCGACACACGCGACACACGCGACAAGCATAAAGCCCACAGCAGCACGACGGGATCGCTCAAGATGGGCCTAACCATCGCCCACCTCCTCGACCGAGGATGGGGGTCCGACTGGACGGGCGCGGCCACCGTCATCGCCGGCGTCGTGTCCACCCTCTGGCTCCTCCTCTACGGACTGCAGCGAGTCAAGAAGCACCGCGATGAGCCACCCATCATCGCCTCGGCCATTCCCTACGTCGGCCATCTCCTCGGCATGGCCCTCTTTGGCGGGCGATACATCAAAAACATAGGGTACGCCCCTCCCCCACCCCCACCAACAACCCCCTAGACTAACCCCCCCCACAGCCTCCGCAACCGCTCCACCCCCATCTTCACCCTCCCCGTCCCCTTCTCTCGCATCTACGTCGTCACCGACCCGTCCCTCGCCGCCGCCGCCCAGCGCGCCTCCAAGACCCTCTCCTTCTCCCCCCTCGTCCCCGACCTCACCCGCCGCATCCTCGGCTTCAGCCCCGCCTCCACCGCCATCATCGCCCAGCACCTCGACCCGACGGACTCCAGCGCCCCGCGCGGCCTCATGGCCGACCTCCACGACATGGTCTACGCGCACCTCGGCCCCGGCGACGCCCTCTCCTCGCTCACCAAGCTCGCGGTCCGCGACCTCGCCGCCCACGTCAACGCCTACGCGGCCGCGCACGACCGCGACCCCGAGACCGTACCGGACCTACTGGTTTGGCTGAGGGGGTTTGTCGCCCAGTCGACGGCGTCGTATCTCTACGGGCCGGAGAATCCGCTGGCGCAGGATCCGGAGCTGGAGGCGGCGTTTTGGGACTTTGATCACGGTATTGGGGGGTTGCTTGTGGGTGTGTGGCCGGCGATGACGGCGAGGAAGGCGTATGCTGGAAGGGAGAGGCTGGTGGAGGCGTTTGCGAAGTACCTCGAGGCCGGGCACCACCTCGGGCCGGGGGCGTCGGATATCGTCCGTCGTAGGGTGGAGATTCTTACGGCGCATGGGCTACCGATGGCCGAGGCGGCGAGGTCAGAGGTGTCGTTTCTGTTTGCGGGCATCGTGAATACGGCGACGACGGCGTTTTGGGTGGTGGTGCATTTGTTTGCGCGCCCGGCGCTGCTGAGGCGGGTGAGGGCCGAGCTGCTGGCGGGCGGGGTGACGGAGCTGGACTTTGGAGGGGGGAAGCCGACGCGGCTGTTGGATCTGGAGTCGGTCAAGGCGGGGAGGGCGAGTCCGACGCTGGGGGCGGTGTTTAGGGAGGCGCTGAGGACGGGGTCGGATAATTACTCGACGAGGTTGGTCAAGGAGGATACGGTGCTGGCGGGGAGGTGGTGGGTGGGGAAGGGGGCGGTGGTGCAGGTTGCTGGGGGGGTGATTCATGCGGATGAGGGGGTTTGGGGGGAGGGGGCAGGGGAGTTTGATCCGGTGAGGTTTTTGAAGTTGGAGGAGGGGGAGGGGGAGTCGGGGAGTGGGAGTGGGAAGGGGGGGGAGGAGAAGCAGAAGAAGGTTCATCCGGCGGCGTTTCGCGCGTTTGGAGGGGGGAAGACGCTGTGTCCGGGACGGCACTTTGCTACGTATGAGATTGTGGCGTTTGCGGCCATGATTGTGTTGACGTTTGATCTGGAGGCGGTGGACGGGAAGGGCAAGCCTGGGGGGAAGATTGTGGTGCCGGCCAAGGAGGATGGGGTGTTGCCGGTGCATATCTTGGAGCCAAAGACGCCGGTTCGGGTCAAGGTGAGGGTGAGGGAGGATGGGGGGGAGATTGTTGTTGTGTAATGCGTGTTGGTTGTGGGATGAGATGGCGAGATGGAGGGCTGAGGGCATGCTGTTTTGTATTTGGAGGCAATGAGCAACGGCCGCTCTGTATATCTTGAGTTAATCTGTATTGATGGCCTCAAATATACGTACCTAATTCCGTATTTACCCAAATGCCCTGAGCTGCTGGAAGGTTTGTTTCATGGTCTCATCATGCAGCAGTCCCAACGCGACCAGGACAAAAAGACACGACCCCTTTCACAGTTCAAACTTCAGGATCCCCAGACGAACAGCCTCAAATCAATAGAGAACGAGTTCCTCCCATCGCCAGCACAAATCCAACCCCTGAAAGAAACCCATCGGAACTCACTCGACACCCACAGCATCGCACAAAAGCCGCAGCACCCACCCATGCCTCCCATCAAACAATCACCGCACCAAGCAGTCGCCCGGCTAGCTCAATCGGTAGAGCGTGAGACTCTTAATCTCAAGGTTGTGAGTTTGACCCCCACGTCGGGCTCGATTCCCGGCGGCGATGATGTGGAGATGCATTTGCCTTTTTTTCATGGTGTTTCCGCGGGTCCGCACTTTTCGCACAGGATCAGGCTTCTTTTTTTACCTCCTTGATATACGGAGGAGACGGCGAGAGAGGTTTTGTTAAAGGCTTGAGGGGTAAAGCTAGCGGGGGTTCTGATATTCTTCTCTATCTTTCCATCTCGGGCATGTCAAAACCAAGGCACTCCCATTTTGGCACCCCTTTTCTGCATGACTTGTTCAGCACCGTTTGTCGTTGGGCCGCCTACCCTAACATAGGCACCATTTCTGACCATTCCAATCACCAATCAGTCGGCTCAGCCCGGCTAGCTCAATCGGTAGAGCGTGAGACTCTTATGGAGTGCTCCATCATCTCAAGGTTGTGGGTTCGACCCCCACGTCGGGCTCAATTCCCGTCGTCGACATATCTTTTTGCGTTTTTTGCTTGTCTCTTTCATCCAGAAGATGTTCAAGTCTTGTTACAAGAGAGGCTCCCGATCCACACGCTGTCGAATCCCTCGGACGGGATAGGACCACCGAAGGGAGAGGGGGCTCCTAACATGATCGTCACGACGTGGTCACTTTAGACTCAGCATCCAGGTTTTCAAAAGCACTCCCCGTGCTTCCAATTTTGACTACCTAATCTACCTAGAATGACAAAAAACGGACAACAGCCCTATGCTCTTCGGACTTGATCCCCCCCTCTCGCTCTTCACCCAAAACCACTACAGCCAAAACTCAACGCGTCCAAGTTTCCTTCCCATCGCTGTTACCAAGCAAGCACCCCTTTCCTTGTTCCCAAGCCATGCAATTTTACATACGCGCGACATCCTCCTCGCGTCTCCCCTCCTCCCCTTCTCGCCCCCATCCAACCAAGAACACAACCTCCCCTGTACTCGCTCCCCTTCTCCCTACCGAACATTATCCAGCGCCTGATTGCGCATATACCTCGCCCTCACGTCCTCCGGCAGCAGCCCATACAGCCTCGCATCCCCGCCCTTGAACCGAATCAGCTCCTCGGCCATGTCCGCCACTGCCGCTTCCTGCCTGATATCCCCGTGCGCCTGCCCGCGCAGCGACACGAGCCCGTCGTACAAAATATCGTCAAACTTGTCCTTTGGCTCCTTCCTCGTCGCGGCCGCCGTCGACGGCAGCCTCGACATGGGATAGAGCAGATAGACCACCGCGGCGCGGTCCCAGTCCGGCAGGGCGCGGCGAACCTTGTAGAGCAGCTGGGCGAATCGCAGGAGGCGAGCATAGTCGCGCGCAATGACGAGGCCGGGGCCGACGCGGTCGACGAACGCGCGGTTGGCCTCGACGTAGTTGCCAGCCCAGAGGAGCGCGAGGAACTCCTGCCGGGCGTCGTGGCGGGCGCGAAAGTCGAGGGCCTTGGCCTCCCAGATCCAGGGCTCCGAGACGCCGAAGCGGCGCAGGGACGCAAAGGCGCTGGCGTCGCGCTGGCGGGAGCCGAGGAGGTGGGCGTGGCGGCCGAGGTGGTCGCGCACGGCGGCCTCGCGGGACGTGGCGTCCGAGAGCTGGAGGAGGACGAACGTGGCGGGGACCCAGTGGGACTGGGCGGTGAGGGTGGCGGCGAAGGAAAGGGAGGCGCGGTCGAGCTTCTCGGTGGCGTCGGGGCCGAACGAGATCTTGTTGGTGGCGTGGATGGCGCGGGTGAGCAGCCAGTCGAGGCGGTCGTCGGCCCAGTCGAACTGGCCAAAGGCGAACATCTTGAGGAGCGACCAGAGCGGGCTGTCGGGCTCGGGCTCCTTGTCTTGCTCAATGTCGGCCTGGAAGGCCCGCACGGCCTCGGCGACGTCGGCACCGCTTCCCGAGGGCTTCCCGGTGGTGTAAAAGAGTCGCAGGCCAAACGCCTGCATCCAGTCGAGACCGAATTGCTGCGAGATGGTGAACGAGGCGACGCGGTGCTCCAGGGGAACATTTTTGACACCGGCACACACACCAGCGTTGCCGGCGAGAAGCTCGTAGAGCGCCCGGACGGGCTCCGAGAATTCGGCCAGAACGTTGGACTCCCGCCAGTCCTTGAGCTGGTTGCGGATGTCCTTGCTCTGCGTGCCGATGCAAGCGACAAGGTTGGCGAGCCGGAAATTGCGGGCGGCCAGCAAGTGACCGCAGGCATCGGCCACCTGGTTGCCTGCAAGACACACGATAGCCTGCTCTTCCTGGGTCGAGGCGGAATCGAGGGCACGCTTAGTGGCATCGCCAACCAGCCCCTTCCAATAGGCGGGAAAGCCGACTCCGTTGTCATCAAACAGGAGAGAAGCCGCCTCCCAGACGGAGTCGCCCTGGGCGAGCTGCCGAAGGTCGGGACGCTGTTCGCCAAGGAGTCCCTTGTTTTCGGATGCAATGTCGATGTACTGCTGGAGCTGGGCCAGGGTTCGGGGCGCCAAGGGGAAGCTGCCGCTGTCCAGGTTGCCGCCGTCGACCGGCTGGAGGTTGGTCTCGTTGTCGTGCGCCGTGACCAGCAGCTGGTTGGGACCCCAGGTAGGCCGGGGCATGGGGCTCATGTCTTCATTCTCATTGTTGGGACGTTGTTGGTAGGGCCACTAAAGCAAAAAAAAAAATCTTAGTCTGTATTCGGACACGAATGTAGGTACAAAAGCTAAACCAAATGGCATGACAACTAGGAAGCAAGCGGGACACCGACCTTTACGAAACCCTTTGCTGGCAATGCCTGCACAGGCTGTGTCGGGCCCTTTGCCTGCTCGAACAGCGACTTCATCAGATCGATGCTCGTCGCGAAGCCAGCAGAATCGGCGGGGGCCGCCTTCTGAGGCGCCGGGCTCCCCCGATCCTTCATCTCCCACGCCGCGCCCGACTCGTTGAGCGCGCGCAGCCTCGCCCGATCCACCGTCCGCGGGGCCCTGACGCTGGCCTGCAGAATCTGTGTCCAGTCGTCTCCTCCGGCAACCTCGATCTTGGTCGGCGCCGTCGACTTCTTGACGGCTCGCATTCTGGCTCTCAAAATGCCCGCAGGGACCTGCACGTCATGCTCAGCAAACCGAGAGATCCCCATGGTGTCGTCATGCTCATCCCCCGAGCTAGAGGGGTGGTGGGAGGCTTCATACTGGTATTCTTGTGCGCCCTCCATGCTCTCGTCATCAGACTCATAGGTCCGAACCGGCGCGAGGGTCTGCTCCAAACCCCGGGTAGGAAGGCGATGCGGCTGGACGGCGCCGGGCAGCTCCTCGTCGTCGGAGTAGGCCTCCATGTCGAAGGCACCGGGGACGGCCCGACGGCTGCGCTTGAACTCAAACGTGTCGTCCTCGTCCGCAGTTGGCGAGGACTCGGCCTGGACGGCTGGGCTGATGGTGGCAACGTCGAGAGTAGTAGTCTCGTCCATCTCGTCGTCATCATCGTCATCCGACAAGCCATACGTGGTGAAATGCTCAACCGAAAAGTTCCAGACGCCCGTCTCCCGGTCGTAGCTCTCAAAAGTAGTGTCCTTTTGGTTCTGAAGCTTCTCGATGTGCCTTTCCAGCTTGCGGCCCGAAAGAGCGAGTCCCTGGCGCGGGAAGGATTGCTCCAGAGAGATGAGAGCCGGAACGTTGAGACCCTTGCCGACAGGAGGCTTCTTGGCGGCGTTGGGGTAGACCGTGGCGGATCGGGGCTCGAGGACCACGATCACGTCGAACAGCTCGTCGAGGTTGATGCCAGTGAGGTCGACGGGAACCTTGAACGCCACACTGCCGACGTTCTCGCGACCGACGACAAAGTTGGCCACCTTCTTAAGCTGGGCACGGTTCATGGTGCGGATCTGCTCAGGAGGCGGCGACATCCAGTAGGAGCCTCCGTTAATCTTAGCAGCAGTCGGCTTCTTGGTCCTAGTAGATACCGGCGACTCCTCCTCGTGAACAATGGCAAGCTCGTTGCCCTTGACTTGCTCCATCTCGGGGGTGCCCGCGACAGGAGCCGTGCTGTGGCCATTGGTGCGCATTGGGGCCGGCAGAGGCTTCGTGAGGCCGTGGTCTTCGGTGGCAGGACGCTTGACATCTTCGATGGCTCGCTGTTCGGTTTCCTTGGTGGAGCTGCCCTCATTCGCGCTGGTGTCGAAGCTGACACGCTTGGTGAGCTTGCGGATGCCATTGAGACCCTCCGGGCTGAGCGTCTCCTTGGTGGGGGCGGTGAACAGATCGCTACGCATGTCACGGTTAATGACAAGCCGTTTGTGACTGCTCGAACCCCCGGTGAGCCGACCGCTCGTACTCGCAGAGAACGCGCCGGGTGTAAGAATGCTATCCTCGGGGTTGAAGCTGCGCCGCAGGTTGCTAGCAGAGATGCTCTTGCTTAGGCTGCGGTTCATGCTCCCGACCAACAAGCTCTGGCTCAAGGCTCCAGGAGTGCTCGCCACGCTCGACGGGCTGGAAGGCGAGCCGTAGTTGCTGTAGGAGAAGCCGAAACCCCGCTTCTGGGGTGTGTTGAAGCGAGAGGCATTCGCTGGGCTCAGCTTGTACATTGGCAAGATTGATCGGCTCTTAGCTTTGGCTTTGACGGACAAGGGAGTGGCCAGCGGGCCGGGGTTTTGAATCCTGTCGTCGGAGAGACCCGAGAATAACGTGGCGGAACCGTAGGCCGAGAGGTCGTTGATGCTCGTGGAAAATGACTGCTGCTGGCCAGCATTGTTCTGCGAGTTACCGAGCAGAGAGTTGCCCAGCCCCCCTTGTGCCTGTTGCTGGTTGCTGTTGCCAAACAGACCGCCGCCCGATTGCTGAGCGGGCTGGCCACCGAAAAGACCACCCCCAGCGCCCTGCTGTCCGCCGAAGAGGGAGGGCTTTTGCTGATTGTTCATGCCGCCGAACAGGGAATTTTGTGCCGGTTGCTGGGTGTTGGCACCGAGGCTGCCGCCGAAGAGACCCCCGCCGGTGTTGGTCTGGGGGTTGTTGGTGGATCCGAAAAGACCTCCGGTTGCCGCGGGCTTGGCCCCAAAGAGGCCGCCCGTCTGCTGCTGGCCAGTGTTCGCACCACCAAAAGGGGTTGTGGTAGAAGCACCGCCGCCAAACAGACCACCAGTAGTTCCTGTGTTGCCAGTTGCGGGAGCGCCGAAGAGACCACCGGGCTTCGGTTGGTTGGTAGCACCACCAAACAAACCACCGCCGTTGTTCTGAGTCTGAGCGCCGAAGCCCGTACCGCCGAATCCAGTGGCGGCGGGCTGCTGCTGCTGCTGCTGCGCGCCGCCGAACAAGCCGCCTCCGGTCGCGGCGGGCTGAGCCGGGGCGCCGAAGAGTCCGCCTCCCGTGTTTGTCGCGGCATTGTTGGCACCGAATCCGGTGTTGGTAGTCGCGGCAGCTCCAAACCCAGTCCCGCCCGTGTTGCCAAAGCTAAAGCCAGAGGGCTTAGCAGCGGCGGCACCACCACCACCGAACAGACCTCCACCCGTGGTATTGGCCGCTGCGCCAAAGCCGGTAGTGCCGGTGTTGGCTGCTGCCCCAAAGCCTCCGCCTCCGCCAAAGAGTCCTCCTCCGGTGGCTGCGGGCTGGGCGGCCGTGCTTCCAAAGAGACCACCAGTGGCGGCCGGCTTCGCAGCGCCGAAGAGACCTCCGGTATTGCTTCCGAACCCTGTAGTCGCGGCAGCTGGTTGGCCGAAACCACCTGCTGCTGCGGGCGCCGCACCAAACATGCCTGTGTTCGTCGCAGCCGCGCCTCCAAAGCCGCCTGTCGTCTGGGTGTTGGCGCCGAATCCGTTTGTGCCGAAACCCGACCCTCCGAATGCGCCTGTCCCACCCTGGCTACCGAATCGGCGACCTTGATTGTAGTCTGTCAGTCGAAGCTCATCAGCGGACCACCGTTTGTACGCGTCCATGAACAGAATATTCTGGAATGCGTTGCTCTGGTTCGTGGTGTTGTTCTCCTTCTCGATGGTCGCGGTGAAGGGGACTCCTCCGGTGCCCGGTGGGTCGCCCACGTTGGTGCCGATACCTGGGTTGTTTGTCGCCCCGAAGCCGGTGGCTGTCGTCGTCGCGCCGCCGCCGCCGAATAGACCGCCCCCGCCGGTAGCAGCGCCTCCACCAAATGCGCCCGTGCCCGTGCCAAATCCGGTCGTGGCGGGTTTGGATCCGCCAAACAGCGACGTGGTGCCGCCGCCGCCGCCGAAGGGTGTGGTCGTGGTCGCAGCGGCAGTGTTGGCCCCGAAGCCCGTGCTGCCAAAGCCAGAGGGACCGGCGGTCGCAGTCGTCGAGCCAAAGAGACCTCCTCCGCTGGTTGTGGTTGTCGCACCAAAGGCGGGTTTCGCAGCTCCGAAGCCGGTGCCGCCGCCGAATGTGCTGCTGCCAAAGCCTGTTGTTCCGGTGCCTCCTCCTCCAAAGAGTCCGCCGGTGGCAGGCTGGGCCGTGGTATTTGTACCGAAGCCTGTGGCGGCTGGAGCGCCAAAACCTAACCATGTCAGTCATCGCGAGTCTTTGAGGGGATCGTCGGGATCGGTGTCGGAGGGCGACGGGCGAAGGGGGGAGAAGGGCGAGGACCGGGGGGAGGAAGGAAGAGGAGTGGAAACGTACCGGTGGTGGTATTGGTGTTGGTGCCAAAGCCCCCAAAGCCTGTTGTCTGCTGCTGCTGCTGGTTGTTCTGGCCGAAGCCAGTGCTGCCGAAGCCGCCGAACGACATGGTGGGCGATGTCGACGTCGACGATGAGCGGCGATGATGTATGCCGGATGCTGGAAGAGACGCTAGAAGATGGCGGGATGCGCGAGGGCGACGGGTGGTGGTTTGGGATGGAGGGCGCGTAGGAAAGCAGGAGGCGTGCCTTACGCGTGGTGGTGGATGAGAGAAAAAAAACCAAAGCAGCCCTCGACGCGCGAAGCTGGGTGGAAAGGGCAGGAAAGAGCGATTAGAATTATTAAAAGAGGAGTCGTCGTCGTTCAGACAAGACAGACGACAGCTGAGAAGAAAGGGCGCCCGGTCAAGAGCTGGCCGCGGAAGGCACTCTCTGAAATCGCGTCGGGGGTCGCGATGGGAAAAGGGCGAGAAGCTGCGGCTCACGAAACTGGAGATGAAAGTTGCCAGAGCTCCCCCAGTAGCAGAGAGAGTGCGAGCCCAGTCAAGACTTCCAGGTTGTCCGCGAGCCCAAGCCAAAATGGGGGCAGGGACCCACTGCTGCGCAGCCGGCCAATCAGGCGACGCGAACTGGTGCTGGGCTGGTGGCTGGGGAGTGGGCAAGGACTGAGGCAAGCAGGAAAGCACAGGGTACAGATTAGGTCACGTTCATCCGGAGATCAGTCACTGGAGCTTTGCAGCGTCTTGATTTCTTTTGGCCTGGGTTGAAGTGGAACGAACATGGAAGGGAACCTGCCAAAACCACGACGGGCAACTTCCACATCCTTTTATGCCTTTGGTGTACAAATGGTTCCAAGGCCCATCACGTGGTCTCCCTGCTGCTGCCTGACAGCTCAATTCGACATGTCCCGCCTGTTACTCATTCTCGAGTCTGCCTCGCTCTTGTGGTTGGCCCTCGGAGGCATTTGTCTGCAGAAGCCTGGGACCTGAGACTGTGAGGCGGAAGATGGTCAATTTGATTCGTCCTCCATCAAAGTTCTCGGGGCTGTTCATGTTTACGCTGTGACATGCAACCTGTGAATCATGCCCAAGGGCGATGGATGACTGCGTAATTGGAAGAGCCTCGAGTATAAATCCCCCGGGGCAGGTCGCTCCGTTTGTCCCCAGGCTCTCGTAGAGCTGAGGACCCAATATCAGGGCTAGAGTGATGTGTAATCCCAAGTAATGTTCATTTAAATTTCTCACGCCCAAGAGGTGAGCTTCCGATTACGTCTTCGTCCTCGCCCTCGGACTGCTCGAGCGGATGTCATGACAAACTCCCATGACGAACCCCCGCCAAACAGATGCAAGGCGCAAACTACAGCTCGAATAACTCAGTTCTCTCAACGCTCAAGAAACCCCTTTGCTATCTAGGACCTGCTCCGTAAAACCTAGGGCCTAGACTGCCAAAAACCGCTGCAACATGCAACATCACCACCATCTCAAGATCAACATCCATCACACCCACACCTTCAACCCCAGCCGCTTGCTCCTCCTCAGCCATCTCGGACCAAGCCTGCACCACCCTCATGGCCCGTTTACCCGCCTCAATTCCTCAACAGGACGAAGAAGAAGATCTGGTAAAATTCGGTAACCCCCTCTAAACAGGAGAAACGAAAAAAACAAACATCCATCTCACCACCCCCTACCCGCTTCCTGCTTCCTCCCCCCCCCCCCGATTTTAAAACTGAATCAAATCCGCCCCTTGATTCCCCTGCTGCTGCTGCCCTTGGCGTCCCGCAAACGGGTTCGTCCCCTGTCCGCCGAACCCATTCATGCCCGCCGGGCCCGTAGCTGCGGGCACCTGCTGGCCGTACGCGACATTGGGCATGCCCGTAAACTGCGTCCTCAGGAACGGGTTGCTGCCCGTCGCGTCGGCCGTGACCCTGCCCAGGCCCGCGCCCGCGCTATTGACAAACGTGCCCGGGGCCGTGTGCTGCGCCGGGATGCGCAGGTTGCCCGTGTTGCCAAATGTGTCCATGCCGTCTCCGCCGGCGAGGAGCGCGTTGAGCTTGGCCTCGTGCTCGCTGAGCTCCCGCTGGGGTTGGGACTGGATCTGGGGAACTGGTTGGGGCGAGGGGGAGTGGAAGCTCTGGGCCTGTGGGAAGCTGGCCAGGGTCTTTTGCTCGGGGAGGCTTCCGAGGCTGGGCATGGAGGCCGCCGTGAAGGCCTGGGGCCGGCCGAACGCTGATTGTTGCTGCTGCTGCTGCTGAGGCTGCTGCTGCGCAAAGGGGTTGTTCGAGCCGGTCGCCATCGGCTTCATCGCGCCCGCTTGCAGGCTACCTCCAGCCCACGGGTTGTTGCTCCCGGGCTGCAACAAATCCTGGCCCTGGGGCTGCTGAATTTGAGGTTGCTGCATCTGCATCTGCATTTGCTGCTGTTGCATCTGCTGTTGCTGTTGCTGGACATAGGGATTGTAGCCCGTCGGTTGCGGCTGCTGGAATGTTGGCTGGGGGATCTGCTGCTGGGCCATCTGCTGCTGACCATATGGGTCGAAGCCTGTCGGCTGAGCGCCAAAGCCGTTGTTGTAGCCGTTCTGGTAGCCCGTCGGCTGCGTCTGGAAGCCGGTATAGGCGGCGCCCATGTAGGCTGTGGGCTGGGCTTGCACCTGGTTCTGCTCGATCGGGTTCGCGAAGAAGTCGACGGCACTGCCCTGCTGGTATCCCTGGTTGAATCCGGTGAACTGAGGCTGCGAGGTTTGCGTCGGGGTGTCGTCAAACAGCGAAGAGGCGTTGCTGTCCTCCAGTTCCCGGCGGCGGCGCTCCTCCTCCTCCTGGCTGAGCTTGATGGCCTTGGCGAGATCGTCGTCGGCATCGTCCGGATTCCGACTTGCACGCTTCCTCCTGTCCTCCTCCTCTTGAACTTTGCTAGCCTCGATGGCCAGCCGGTACTCAGCGTCGTCTTCGTCGGCCATCTGGCGGCGGGGCTGTCGGCGAGGCTGCTCCCGGTGTGGCGATTGGGAGGACGACCCTCCCGGCGGGCCATATTCGTCGAGGCCTTGCACCCTGCTCTTCCATGTCATGCGATCGGAGCGCTCAGCCCGTAATCTCTCCTCGTCCAGAATCAGCGACGTCAACTCCTTGGCCGCAACCCGCACTGCGCAAAACCGTGTTAGCCAAGCACCCCCGGCACCAGTCAGGGGCATCGCGCACCATTCTGTCCGACATCTTTGCCCTCCTCGTCAATGTACTGGAACTCGCGGAGCGTCTTGATGATGAAGATGTTCTGCTTGGCCCAGGTGACGACGAGCTCGGACCCATCATGGAGACAGTAGTCCATGACCTTCAAGGCCTTGAGCACGTGGCGCCAGTTCTTTCCCTTGTCGTTGAGCCGCTTGTCGATCATGTCCATGATCTCGTAAAACTCGGTGGATCTGTCGCGAAAGCGGGAGCGGTAGCGTCAGCATTGTGTCCTCAGCGCCGAATCGGCCATCGTCGCCATCGGGGCACCGGGGGGTTGCGGACTTACGAAGTGAAGGTGAGCTGCGCGATCTCGCTCATCTGGGTTCCCGTCGGACCCCATGGGTCGTTGCTGGTCGCTGGATTCCCACGCTCGTCAGCCAAAATGATTGTTTTGCTGCGCTGCGCCGACTCTCGGGGTCGGATTCGCGCGGCGTCACTGGCAGGCATTGCATTGCATTGCGACGTACCTTCACGGACCTTGACCTGGACGCTGGAGTAGCCCTTGGTCACATTCCGGACGCTTCGCATAACCTTGGACATGGTGGGCGATTTTCAGAGGATGGCCTGGGGAGAGATTCCTGGTAGCGGAGGGAGGGGCGATGGGGAGGTGTTGGCGTTGGCGCCGAGAAGGCCCGGGTCGACGAGGTTGACTCGACAGCGACAGCGACTGGACCCTACTGACGACGGATTCGACTGCCCGGGGGCGACTGGCAACGGCGGGCGGCTGGATCGACGGAGGGAAGACGACCGGCCGGGCGACGAGAGCAGACGGCGTTGCGATATATAGTTGTCGGTTGTTGTCTGTTGAAAGAAAGGGTCGTGCGACAAAATAACCTGTTGGCGCTTCCAAAGCCGAGGGATAGGCGACAGACGACGGGAGTGGACGTCGACGTGCACGGGAGCTCAATGGAGCCGAGTCAAGATGACGCGGTGCTGTGTGGCCGAGTCTCCCGCCTGTGCTTCGATTCGTGTCCGCACAAGGAGTGCGCAGATGAGACGAGGGGGAAGTGAAGAAGATGGCGATATGGCTTGCGACTTGGGACGGGCTGCGAGGTAGGTATTCTAGGAGAGGGGCGGCGAAGCTCGGCGCCGGGCAACGTGGTGAGCGCAATCACGCAGGACGGACCCATCCCATCGCCTGTCCGAGTGTTTTAGGGGCTTCGCAATATCTGCACAGTACGGCACGGCACTGTAAGCCGGGCAGACTTAGTCAAGCCCCATCCTCTCTCCGTTGACGCCACACGGGCACAAAACAGCCCGTTGAGGGGGGCCTTGTCAGCTGAGATGGCTGGACAATCAAATACGCAGCTTGGTTTCTTCAACCAGTCGAGCCAGTCTCTTCTCTGCCATCTGATCAAAGTGGTGCTGTGCCTCCAAGAATTTTTAACGCGTAAGCTGCCAGTCATGTATTGTGTGGCTGGTGCAAGGTGCAAGCGCGCAGAAAATCTCCCGCACGCTAAGCCTATTGTGGCAGCTTGTCGTACTCAGCAGCAACGGCCATGACGTACATGTGGCTATTCGGAATTTCATGCCAGCAGCGCAGATATCCGCAACATCAACACTAGCAAAAGGACTCACTATTGGTATTGATACATAGCTGAATAGGCAGGAAAGCGGGGCAAAGACCCCAGAGCCGTGAGTGCATTCTCCAGCATACCAGAAACAGCATCAAACCACCGCCCCATCACGTCCCGCCCCGAGAGGTTGATACAGTATAGCACAAATAAATCAGGGTCCCAAAACACGCTGTTCCATCCCAATTCCAGCCCAGACCCCCGTTCAGTATTGACGCCTGCCCCGACTTTCCATGGCCTCTTTCCCGGGCAAGTCAAGAGCTCACCTCACCCCGTCGAGTGCCCCTCCGAGGTCCCCTTCTCAGTCCCAGTCGCCCAGCATCCATCTTCTGCCTTGGTCTTCCATGGTCTGAGGTTGAGAGCAGAGCGCTACTCCTCTTCGCCGTCCGCATCGTCGTCTTCCATCACGACATCCGGCTCCAAGCTCCCCGTCGTCTCCTTTGCCGACCGGGACTGCGATAGGGATCCAGTTCTCCGACTATTCGTGGTCGAAGCCGACGACTCCTTGACGGTAGGCGTCGAGACTCGGACCGTATCCATGGCGCTGGCGCCATTCTCCTCTTCCTTCTTGCCGTCCGGGAGAGCCCCCATCTCCTTGGCCTTCTCTGCCGTCCACCCTGGGGGGAACCCAGGACCGCTATCGGCGTTACCATAGTCGCTCTTCTTGGTGCCCTTCGGCCACCGTCCAGGACCGCGGCCCGTGCCCCCCGATTTTCTTTTGCTGCTGCTCTTGGGTCGGGGCGCTGCGGAGCGCCGGGCACTGCCGCTGGGTCGCTTGGGCCTTGGTCGCGGTGCCGTGCTGATGGTCCGTACCGCAGGAGGTCGTGCAACGACCGCCCGGGATCGGTCAGCCCGGCGAGTGCCCGCCAGTGGGGGGACGACTTCGAATCTCGTCGGAGGGATGTTCTTATACGGCGAAGTCCAGTCGTCGTCTTGCTCAGCGTTGGTCTCCTCGGTCTTGAACTCGGCGACCTCGAGAACCGCCTCGCCATTTACCAAGATCCCGTTCGGCATATTCACGGGGATGGCGGGAGGCGCGCCATTCGGAATGCCACCCGTCTCATTGGGCTCAGTAGACTCAAGGACACCGTTGTCGATGGGATTGGTATTTGGTTCGTGGTTGGCAACGGACTCCGGCTCTTCAACGGTGATGGCATCGGTACCGTTGACCAAGGGCTCGGCCAATGGCACCACCGCTGGCTTGTGCTCCTCCTCCTCCTCGCGCGGCGCGATGGCGTTCAGAGCCGGGCCCAGCTCAAAGTTGGTAGCATTGCCCCTGCCCATAACATAGGGCGTCCAAGTCAACGAGCTGGGGTTGAGTTGAACATAGTTTTTCGACTCCCACTTTGCCACATATTCCCGGCAGTACTGCTGGTCAATGCGAAAAGCGTACAGCTGTGTCTGCGGGTCTCGCACCAAGCACCGAAGCCCCTCGAGTGCCGAGATGACGTCGTCGGGGGTGAGTCCCGTGTCGTCCGAGATGCTCTTGATGCTGAGGCCCTTCTTCTCCGTCCCATCCTTGGACATGAGATTCAAGAGGTAGCGGCACATGATCAACCGCCAGTAATTGCGGTACGACACCAACCCCATGTCTGACAGTGGCTTCTCCGGAGAGCCCGTCTTTTGCTCGACGCGGGTGAGAAGATAAGAAAAGTCGATGAGCAGGTTGCCGTACCCTTTTCTCTGGTGAATGGGGAGGGTCAGAATGCAAGACACATTGTTCTGGCTGCTGGCCCTCTTCTCTTTGGAAAAGTAGCCGACGAAATGATAGCCAAGATCGTCGTACTCGCAAAGGACATAGAATAGAAACGGCTCCACGTCGTAGTAGAGCGTCTTGGACCCAAGAAAGAGCTTGGCCAAGAGACAGAGGTTCTGGCAGTATACCGGGTTCTTGCGACCATCCACCTCAAAGACAGAGACCGAGTTGTGGCGGTATATCTCGTCTCCTGGAGGGTGCTTGGCGGGGCACTTGAGCTTGTGCCGCCAGGCGACGTAGTCGGAGTTCATGTATTTGAGGCAGAACTCGCAGATGTAGAGAATGCGGTTTCGGCTGTACTCCTCGGGGTACGGGGCCGCGTACCAAGTGTCAATCTCCCATCCACCAAACTCGATGCACTCGATCTGGCTCGCAGGATCCGAAACCTTTTTCGACTTCTTCAACGGAACCTCGATTTCAGCCTGCATCTTGAGGAGGCGTTGTCTCCACTCCTCCTCTGCTTGTTGCTTGGCCTCGTCGAACCGTCGGCGATCGTCGTTCGTTGGCATCGTCTTGGATGTGTCGGCCTCCGCCTCATTCAGGATTCCGCCGTACGGTTTGCCCTTGGCCTCGTCCGTCTCCTTGTCGTAGAGAGAATAAAAGGGCTGCGAGTAGCTTGACGTGAACGGTGTGGCAAGGACTGGGAGGGGTGCCCCAAGGGCCCGGGACGCCTCCTTCCTGGCGCGAGCGCCACCTCTATTCGCTCGTTTCCTGTCCTTTTTGAGCCCCCGGGGCTTTTGAGAGAGAATCCGTCCCAGCTCCAAGCTATCCACACGCAGCTTGACAATAAACGTGCCGCGTGCCTTTTTAACGACCGTGGCAGGTGCATTTGCTGTCTTGGGACGGAGAGAGCGAGAGGAGTGAGGTCTCGTTGAGTCGTCCTGGGTATTCGCTTCATCGTTGCTCTGGTCATCTCCAGCCTGCCTCCGACGTTTTCGCAAAGCCATGACTCCATCTTCAGGTTCCAGAGAGGATGTTTTCCGTTTCCGCAGGATTCGAGACCCGTCCATCGGGTCTTCATCGAGGACGAGTGCATTGAACACCGAGTGGGAATCCGGTTTTGTTGATCCCTTTTGAGGCGGCAACAGATCCCGGGCAACCTTGGGTGCTGTTGCTCGACGAGATGAATGAGCGCCATTGGTGTTGGGACTACCGTTGGCCTCGATGGCCTCATTAGACTCATCACCGTGCTCCGAGGTATGCTCTGCCTCGCCGTCGGAAGCATGGCCCGCACAGTCACTGCACTTCCAGTTCTCGACACCTGTTATTGTTAGCATGAATTTCCATGACCACGGGTGGAACGGCTCACCTTCTTTGCCACTCAAGGCCCCGGCTTCACGGGCGCATTGGCAATGGGCTACTTCACGTTAGCTCATAGTAAACAATTGGGATGTCTTGGGCCACCCACCGTTGTCCCCACAGACCTTGCAGGTCAGGAAGGTCTCAAAGTCCTCGGCGGGATCATGCTCCTCGTCATGCCTGCAGAACACACAGACATTTGGGCGTTCGTTTTCAGACTCTTCGTCCTCTTCCTCATTCTCGACAGCCTTTGTCTCGTCCCACTCGCCTTCCGACTCGGCGCCACTGGCACTTTCAAATTCTTCGGAGGAGTCGGAGCTGCTGTCATCATCATAGGTCTCGCCAGGCTTGATTTTGACGGCCCCCACACCCTCGTCTTCATCATCGTCTTCCTTGTCCTCATCCTCGTCCTCGTCGACAGAACCTTGTTTGCCGAGTCGTATTCGCTGGGCTCGGGAGACTGCTGGGACCTCGTCATCCTCGTCTCCCTCGGCATCTTCAGCAAACCCGTCTTCGTCTTCGTCTTGTTCTTCGTCATCGGATCCGATGTGTTCTTCGGATTCCGAGGCGTCTTCGTCTTGGTCTCTGTCTTCTGAGTTGTCGCCCTCTTCTTCGCCATCTACCATGTCTTCATCTTCGTCGCCAGATTGTGTCATGGCGCCAGCATGTATTTCGGTGTTGGCGGCAAAGGCAGCATCGTTCCCCATTGTTATGTCCTCGTCACCAACAGCATCGTCGAGCTCAGAGAGCAGGGCACTTTGTTGCAGCTGCTCCTCCATGAGCTGGGCTTCGGCCATGCTGAAACCCAGTCGGCGAGGCGTGTAGAGCTGGCGAGGTAATGACTCGGAGAGGAGGGAAGGCCTAGTGGCGAGCAGCCGTCGGCCAGGCCTCGCTCCTATCAAGACGCCGGCAGGAAGAAAGTCCAAGGGCCCTCATTCCAGGCCAAGATGTTGCTGATGTAGCCTCGGTTGTCACAGGAGTGGTCGGTCGCGAAAGAGGAATAGATGGATGGGGTAAGGAATTCGGTGTGCTGGAGTGGGTGCCGGCGAAGGTGGGAGGTTCGCGACAAGTGCAGGCGCGGTCGGATAACGCGCAGAATTGATGGTTGTGATCGGTGGGATGGCGAATTTCGATTCTTCTCGGTGGAAATCAATTAGGGAGACGCGTCAGACCGGTGTAGTAGCGGTAGGAATCTTCGGGGAAGGATATTCGAGGTGGGTTTGGACAGTCGCGACTTTTGGGAATCTCCTTCGGACGCTGCAACTTGGGGTCGGCTGTCGCACCTGCCTTCGCGACGGGTTCTTGCCCAGCTCCTGGCTCCTGGTGACTGTGGGAGTCCGTGATTCGTCACACCCTTCGAGGTTGGTCAGCTCCCAGCAGGGACCCACTCATTCCACCTGTCCCCAGGGGTGGCACAGGTGGGGCCGATTGCTGCCTCAGGCAGGATTCCGGCATGGGCAAGCCGTCAATCAACTCACCAATCCGCCAAGAGCTGGTCATGATCTTGCGACTCGAAGCAAAGCTGTTGACGGGAATCTACACTACGCACCAAGGCTCCACAAAGGCTTCGTGTAAGACCCTCTCCCTCTTCAATTGGCACCCACTTTCAAAGCTGACCCAACCAACTTCACAGGCCGATCGATCCGTCACAATGCCCGTCCCTTTCGAAACCCTGATCCCCTATGGGATCATCACGGCCGTGAGCTTGCCCTGGAGCCAGTTACGACACCAGTTGGAATGCTGATGGGAAGGGCAGATGTTTGGAATCTCTGGTGCTGGCATGTCCGCCATCAAGTACTACCAGAACGGTGGAAAGAGGACGAGGCGTGGAATCGACCAGTGGGATAGGGTGCGTATCTCTGGCTTCTTGCCCCGCGGCACTTGGGCATTTGCTAACCATCTCACAGCAAAGTAGGACCACACACAACAGAGTCAATTCATGGCGTGGGATATACTGACGAATTGCGGCAGTGATGGATCGCGATCGCAGATTGACGGGTGATATCCGTGGACAGACCGACGCCCCGACAGCTCCAGATGGGTTCGAGCTAAGTAATCCATGGAGAGTACGTATATGCCGAGGACGACGGAGAAAGTGTCGCTGTTGATACTGATTCTTCATAGGTGGAAAAACGAATGTCTTGAGAGGGCGCAGTGACATGGGGGCGCCTTTGCGATAGGATGGAGCGAAGACGGAGCGTAAGGGGAGCCCAGACGTGGCTATCCTCTCATGCTCCCTACGTATGGATTCCTCACACTGCAATGAACATGAAGATTACTTAAGTCCAAGACATTTAAATCTGTATCTGTGCTCTGTTCTTGTTGAGGCCCTCCAGCAACGTGCAGGCTTGGCAGATGTCCTGACTTGACATGTAGCCGCATAGCCTGCAGTTCCCAAGAACCTGCTGGGTGGTGGGCTTGGAGTTGGAGTTGCGGATGGGCAGCTCCCTCTTTGGCTCTTGCTTGCTAGCCATTGTCTTGGCAACATCAATCTCGAGTCCTTCTGCCTCCTCATTCTCCCTCAGCTGCCGGTCCATCGCTGCCATCTCGCCCCCGGGAGGCCGACCAGCTGATGAGCCGCAACCTCCCCCAACCTCCTCCTCTTCTGCGGTAAGAGGGGCATCCTCCTTGCCTTTGCAGCCACAGCCCGAGGATGACGCTCCTGGTACCAGCCTCGCCATATCTTCTCCGCTGCGGACAATGTCCAGGATGGAACTGGGGCGTACTCGCTCCAACTGCTTGATGAGGCCTCTTGCGCTTCCACGGAAGGCCTCGGGACTGTAGATGCATTCGGTAGTGAAATAGAGGAGCTTCTTGTGGTGGGCGTAGAGTACGATTTCCTTCTCGTATGAATACTTCAATGGTTTGCTCCTCTTGACCTCGGATCTGCTGTCGCCCGTGATGATGCTGGTGCTTCTGGAGAGGCGCGGGAGGTCTCCCCTGAGGAGGTTCATCAGCACGGTCTCGGCGACGTCGTCAGCGTTGTGACCGGTCACGACATGCTTGATACCCAGCATTTTGGCGCCGCGGTCGAGAGCCTGTCGCCGGAAGACGCCGCAGTACGTGCAGTTGCCCTTCTTGCCGATTGTCTCGACAACCTGGTCCATGGTCCAGCCATAGAGCTCGTCATAGCCGACAACCTTGAGTGGCATGTCGTAGTCAATAGCATTCTTCTTGACTGTCTCCAGGGAGTCATCTCGGTAGCCCTTGATGCCCTCGTCGATACTTAGGAGAACCAGGTCCAGGCCGTATCCATGTCGTTCGTTGAGGGTCTTGAGAACCGAGGCCAAGACGGTTGAATCCTTGCCTCCCGACGCGCCGATGGCCACTTTCTCTCCAGGGAAGAACAGCTTGGAGGATATGATGGTATGATGCACCTCATCCTCGAAAATGGTGATGAAGCAGGTCTTGCAGAGCTTCGCATGGTTCTTGGGCCGCTTGATGAGTGCCCGCGCAGTCTTGCAGACAGCGCAAAGGGCCGGTGCCATTGTATTGCGGCCTTGTTGGTTCTGATCTATCCCTCGAGTCGCTGTCCGGGAATCGTGATGTCGTGCGGTTGTGAGGTTCCAGTTTCTGTGAACATTGGCTCGGGGGTTGCAGTGAGTTGCAGTGACTGTCCTGGAGTCTGGTCTGGGGAGGTTCGCTGTACCCACACCGGGGTGCGAACAGCTGTCAAATCTTGGCGGGGCATTTCTGGCCCCGCACCAATTGGGAGGGCCGAAGATTTCCCGCCCTTGCCCTGGCTGCCAGTCCACAACCATTTTTCTCCCGTCTGCGCTGAGAAATTCCGATTTCGAAATTCTTCAACCTCACGACGAGCAGCCGGATCCGACAACCCGCGCCAACAATCATCATGGTAAGCCCTTGAGAGAACTCACCGAGCTGCAATGTGGCAGGATGTACACATGCAATGTGCTCTCGAGATTCTGTCTCGAGTTGCAGCATTTTCCGCTCGTCGATCGCAAGATCGCGGGTGAAGACTAGGCTTGAGCTGGTTCGTGGTGCGGCGGAAACGCCAAACCCGACCGCTCTCTAGAGTGCACGAAGACTACAGTCAATGCTACAAAACATTTACTGATGTCTTCTCCTCAATGATAGCCTCCCAAGTCCGGCAAGAAGGCCGCCCCGGCCCCCTTCCCTCAGGGAAAGGCTGGTGCTAAGAAGGCCCCCAAGGTCAGTCCCAATCCCTGGATCCCCTCGGCCCTGCATCATTCGATGGCTGACACAGTACCAGAACCCTCTCATCGAGAAGCGGGCACGCAACTACGGCATCGGCCAGGACATCCAGCCCCACCGCAACTTGTCGCGCATGGTGAAGTGGCCCGAGTACATCCGTCTCCAGCGCCAAAAGAAGATCCTCAACCTCCGCCTCAAGGTCCCCCCTGCGATCTCGCAGTTCCAGCATGTCCTCG
The DNA here is from genome assembly GCA_030549215.1 of Schizothecium vesticola. Taxonomy (NCBI): domain Eukaryota; kingdom Fungi; phylum Ascomycota; class Sordariomycetes; order Sordariales; family Schizotheciaceae; genus Schizothecium; species Schizothecium vesticola. The sequence goes on along the minus strand of JAUKUD010000005.1, from coordinate 1,687,507 downwards.
ACAAGAACACGGCCGCCCAGGCCTTCAAGCTCCTCAACAAGTACCGTCCCGAGACCAAGACCGAGAAGAAGGAGCGTCTTCTCAAGGAGGCCACGGCCATCAAGGAGGGCAAGAAGAAGGAGGACGTCAGCAAGAAGCCCTATGTTGTCAAGTACGGTCTCAACCACGTTGTCGGCCTCATTGAGAACAAGAAGGCCTCGCTCGTCCTCATCCCCAACGATGTTGACCCCATCGAGCTTGTCATCTTCCTCCCCGCCCTCTGCCGCAAGATGGGCATTCCCTACGCCATCATCAAGGGTAAGGCCAGGCTCGGCACTGTCGTTCACAAGAAGGTATGCGACCCTGCTGCTCAGCTCTGCTTTTTCCCTCATGCTAACATACGATAGACTGCTGCCGTCCTCGCCCTCACCGAAGTCCGCTCCGAGGACAAGAGCGAGCTCTCCAAGCTCGTGTCGGCCATCAAGGACGGATACCTCGAGAAGAACGAGAGCGCCCGCAAGCAGTGGGGTGGTGGCATCATGGGGTACAAGGCCCAGAAGCGCATCGAGAAGCGCAAGAAGGCCATGGAGTCCGCTATCAAGGTCTAAGGGAATGCCGGGCATGGATGCATGGGACGGGACGGTTCGGCGTGGGTTGCACTTTTCGGACGGCGCATGGAAATACCAAAACCAGATTTGGGTGTCATGAACTTCTTTTGCCTTCGCCTCTTGCGGATTTTTCCAGCTGCATCTGGGCCGTATGGGAACTGTGTGCAGAATCCAGATATTTAGTGAGGCTGTGCATCACAAGCAATCTACGTGGATCCCGACCGCTGAATGTTGCCAGGGATAAACCGAACCGGGGACAGGTGTTGACTTTGTAGTACTGTACTCGATGCTGGCTCTCTGCGGTGTGATTAACCTTTTGGAGTTTCAAGTCATGAAGGATCACCAGCACCCCTGTGACTCGGGTCAATTGAGCCGACTGGTTGGAGGGCGAGCGCAAGATGGCGTACCTCAGGTCGCCCATGGTTCCTGGTACGGCAAAACAACCCATGATTCAAAAAGCCCTCCTTCTGGGCTTGCACAGGCAAGGAATCTCCATGCTGCGACACATGGGCATGTTCGCAGAAGAGCTGGGTTAGGATGTGGTGGGGGTTCCAGGCCCGAGCTGAGACAGCACCTGGGGCATTGATACGCTACCCCAGATCCGCCCGGCTCTTCCTGCTGGCCTCCGCTGCTCATCCAGAATGACCCATGCTCCCATGAAGCAAGGGTTGGGTGCTGTCCGCTTTTCTGCACTTCTGCCGGTGCGCCGGTGATGGAACCAGGACAAGGCGTCGAGGCCCGGCACGAACGACAAGTCAACATCATGCCTGCACGCTTGGCTGGTGTCACAGTGCCTGGATGTCTCCTCCCATCCGGGGCAGAAGAACCTGCAATTGGGTTTCCCCGGCAGGCCGAAGAGACGCGCAGCCACTGTTTCATGCCAGAGACGGGTGTTCGGTCGTCACAAGACAAGTCCCAGCGGATACTGGGGACGTCGAGGCAGAAACTCTACGATCGACGGACCACCTCCTGTCCCCTGGATCCAAGGAACCGAAATGGCTGGGACCTAGCCTCGGTCGGGATGGGGGCCGCGGGCCAGGGGTCGAGGGGATGGGGATGGAGGTGCTGCATACCGCACGCATGTCGTGGACGGGCGACGTACATATAAGTCCAGCTCCTCGGACGCCGCCAACGCCATTGTGTCTCTCCCCTCCCCCCAGTTCTCGTTCCCGACATCACACCGGTCCCCAAGCATCTCGCCGTCGTCTCACCAAACAACAGCACATCCCACTCGCGCTGACACGGTTCACGGTGACTCTATCCAAGCCGTCCATCCCTTAACGAGCCTCGACACGGGAACCTAACGAGACGACGGGAAACGAGCCGATAAGCAGCCAGACGATATTTCGGAAAAAGGTTGCAAGACACAACAGCCTCCTTTCCCGAGATTGGTTGTCAGGAAGCACATCAGCAGAGAAGTCGACCGCAGCCTCCAACCAGAATCTTCGAAAGCTTCTGCAATCCGCGCACCTGGCCATCACCCCCCCCCCCCCCAAAAAATCCCGCGCAGTCAGTCACAAGCGTATAAGTCGCTTGGTCCGTCCCAACTCTAAAAAGGGCATCTTAGACACCAGACCTCCCCCACATTTTGTTTTTCCGCAGCACTCTTCCTCCTCGCGGATTAGACTCTAGAAGAGCCATCGCTCTAGCTAGCATCAACAGGACGACAAGATGAAGACAGACCGTAAGCCCCCCCCCTCCCCCCTTCTACTTGCCCCTCTCCTCCGATCCCGTCTTGCAGGACAAACACATGCACCTCGGAGAGCTACGCAATGATATGTCGGTTTCCGCATCTGCTGACACGGCCAAAAACAGAGGATACGTTTCTCTACGCCCTCAGCTCCAACAATGCTTGGGCTGGGTACAAGGCGCATCAGAACCCCGACTTCTTCCCCAAGCTCGCGAGCGGGCAATCCCCGCCGATCCGTACGTTCCCTTTTGTCTTTTCTCTCCCCCCGGCACAAGCATAGGATCAGAAAGACTAACATGGCTCCCCCAGTCTGGCTCGGGTGCTCCGACTCTCGCTGCCCCGAGACGACGATCCTCGGCCTCCAGCCGGGCGATGTGTTTGTGCACCGCAACATCGCCAACATCATCTCGCCGACCGACATCAACACGTCGGCCGTCATCGAGTACGCCGTGGTGCACCTCAAGGTCAAGCACGTGGTGCTGTGCGGGCACACGGCGTGCGGCGGGGCAGCGGCGTCGCTGGCCGACACGCGCGTGGGCGGCGTGCTCGACACGTGGCTGACGCCGCTCAAGGCGGTGCGCGCGGCCAACCAAGAGGCGCTCGACGCCATCCGCGACAGCCAGGCGCGCATTGCCCGCATCGCCGAGCTCAACGTCGAGGCCGGCGTCAAGGTGCTCATGGCCAACTGGACCATCCAGGAGGCCGTGCGCGAGCGCGGCCTCGAGGTCCACGGCGTGCTGTTTGACATTGCCACGGGGCGCATCAGGGACCTGGGGTTCGGCACCAAGCCGGGCGGCGGGGCGGGGGCGGCGGGCGAGGAGGTGCGCGGGAGGCACGCGCAGCTGGTGTTCAGGGGGTCGAATGCGTCGATGGCGGCGAAATGAGGGGCGGGGGGCACTATACTACGGAGTTTCTAGAGGGGTCTAGGCGTGGGGGGGGGGGGGGGGTTGGGGCGGGGGAGGGGAACTGGATGGCATCTTGATGGTTTGGATAGGTAGCGTTCATGGTTATTTTTGGTTTGGCTGGAACAACCGCATGGGAGTCTCAGGGAGGGGAATAGATGCGGTATTGGGGAGCAGGACAGATCAGGTCAGGAACAGGACTTTGGGGTTTGGAGTACAGGGGAAAGCTTTGTTGGCGTCCAGGGGGAAATCACTGTTACACGACCGATCCCTTCCTTCCACTTGCTTTTCGTCTTTTTCGCATTTATAATTTGGACATCAGTTGGAATCTGCACAACTCCAATCCCTATCTGTCGTCGCCGGCCATCGGACCACAGCTCAACAGCGTCACCCGTTGACCCCGCCCCCGCTCCCTCAACGGATTTCCGAGGACCGAGTCCTCAGCACGGAGCAAACGGGATCAACACCAACCTCGAAAAGGAGAAAAATGGGACGACGTAAACATAAGCTCCTGCCTCAGCACGTGGGGGTTTGCAGAAGGAGCACTAAGTTCCCACACCCATCACAGCCATACACAGTGAAAGTGGTGTGGCGAGTGGAGTGAGGCGAAACCAGACGGAAGCAGCGGTTGTCGTCGGTCGTGGATCGTCGTTGACACCTTCCATTGCTTGGCGTACTTGTTCTCCGCGTTTGACATTCGATCCCAAGACATTGGTGCAGAGCCAAGGAAGGCGCCGAGAAGCTTGACTCGCCATTTCCCCGACCTTGGTCTTGTCATCGTCAACTCGAAGCTTGGCATCGTGTCACTTGCTTCCTCGTACTCTGTAAACACAGACACACCGCGTTCCGACCCGGACCTTGCGGCTAGTGCGAATAGACGGACCTCGCATAATCTCGAAGAGAAAGAAAGAAAGAAGAAAGCGGGGCGTGCGACGGCAATATTGAGTAATGACGCTCTCGGTCCTCAGCGATAACCAGATCCGGTCCCTCCTCGAGAACCTCACGGTCGAGGAGCTGAATGGATTCAAGGAGACGCTCCGAAACGCCCTGCATGAGTACTCGAAATCTACCCAGACAGACCATGTCGATGGCGTTCACCAGATCGAGCGGACGTCGGTGCACAGCAAAGAGACGGGGGCAACGACGCTGTTTATGCCCTCGTCGAGCTCGGCCGGGAATGGCGTCAAGGGTGAGGCTATCCCCCAACACCATCGTCTCCTCGACACCCAGCGCTGACACCGCTCAGTCATCACCCTCACCCCGCCCAACGGGAACCCCGAAAAGCCCGTGATCCACCCCACGGGCGCCATCACCCTCTTCGCGCCCACCGGCGAGGCCGCCGGGATCCTGCACGCCGGCACCATCACGGCCTTCCGCACGGCACTCGCCTCCCTCTGCCTCGTCGGTAAGCGGAGCCACATCTCCACCCTCACCGTCTTTGGCTGCGGCGGCCAGGCCTACTGGCACATCCGCCTGGCGCTGATGCTCCGCGGCGCCACCATCCGCCAGGTCAACCTCGTCAACCGCAAGCTCAGCCGCCACTGCTCGGCCCTCCTGGACCGGCTGCACGCCGTCTCCGCCGCGGCCAAGGCGCGCGAGGGCTGGTCCGAGTGCAAGTTTGGCGTGCTCACGCCCAGCCACGACGACTACGAGCGCCTGCTCGAGAAGCAGGTGCTGGCGGCCGACGTCATCGTGTGCTGCACGCCGGCGACGGCGCCGCTGTTCAAGGGCGAGTGGCTGACGACGCACGAGGCGCGGCTCAAGGGCAGGCTGGTAGTGGCTATTGGCAGCTATCGGCCGGACATGAAGGAGCTGCCGGTGGAGATTATCAGGCAGGCGGTCAAGGAGCATCATGAGGGGCGGAAATGGATTCACCATCGCCATGCGCGCGAGGGCGGGGCGCTGGTTGTCGATACCATAGAGGGCGCGTTGGCGGAGTCTGGGGAGGTTATTGATGCGGGGCTACAGTCGGAGCAGCTTATTGAGTATGGTTCCCTTTTTGCACTGTTCCCGGGCTTGACTGACTGTGCTGCTAGACTCGGGGAACTCGTCCTGCTCGCCAACATTGCGGCCGAGGAGAGCGCGGTAACGGGCGAGCCAGAGGTCCAGTCTCCCGCCTCGGAGACTCAGAGCGTCAATAGTGACTTGTCCGGCAAGCTCAAGGAAATGGACGTCAATGGCAGCCACTCGGCAATGGGCAGTATTTTTGGAAGTGGAGGGCTCTTTCACATTCATCGGAGAACGTCTAGCAATGGCTCGGAGGGCAGCAGGAAAAAGGAGAAGCAAGATCCAATGGCCACGTGGTTGGCCGAGGGAAATGTCATTTACAAGAGCGTCGGGATGGGGACGATGGACCTCTCGGTAGGCATGCATCTGATCAAGTTTGCGAGGGAGAAGAATGTGGGGAGCCATATCGAGTTTTAGAGATGGGATGGGATGTCACTGGGGTTTGCACTAATACCTTTGCGGCCTTTTGATGCGCTGGGTTCAGTTGGCAGCGAGGCTTTAGCAAAGTATTACATCACCGGGTCACTTGGGCCAGAATCATAAACAGCAACCCTAATGCACATTCTTTCCGACATGTCTTCATCCATCTCGGCATACAAAGCCCACTGGAGACCATCCAACATGTTAAGAGATCCTTGGGCTCCCGGCCAGATTTGTTGCTCTTACTTTCTGGTCAGATTCCCCAAACGCGGCGAAGGACAAGGTGTTTGTTGACTTTGAACCAGGCAGCGGGGGGGTTATGCCACCATATCTCTCCCCTCCAGTCGATGCCTGTTATCCAAGCTCTTCCTCCTAACAACAACTTTGGGGAGAAATTAACCTATGGATGTATTTGGCCTAAACATCTCGCACTACCACAAACCTTCCTTCTCCTCCCCCCGGCCCTTTTCAGCTGTTTATCGCCCCCTTTTCACCCCCCTCGCATCCGCCAACAACTCCTCACTCGCCTTCTCCCCCACCAAAAACGTCGCCAGCACCGGAAACGCCCCCGGCACCATTGGAAACACACTCCCATCCACCACCCTCAACCCCTCCGTCCCCCTCACCCTGAACCTCCCATCCACCACCTCCCCAATCGCGCACGTCCCCACCGCATGGTGCCCAAACACCCGATCCCTCACCCACAGCTCGTCCGCCGCCCTACTACACCCCCCATCCACCCCCTCACTAACGCACGGCGGCTCCACCCCCCTCACGGGCCCCACGGGCCCCGCAACACCCGCGTACACCCTCCTCGCCCACGCCGCCGCGTCCGCAAATGCACCGAGGTCTGTTTCGGCCCCCTCGGCGAACAGCTCAAAATTGACATCGGGCGCGTCGCGCGCGTCGGCGCTGCGCAGCCGCACGGCGCCGGCGCGCGGGCTCTGCGGGTGGAGTTTGACCATGGACATGGACACGGTGCCGGGGGGTTCGGGGGGGATGGAGGAGGCGTTGGCTTCGGCGGGCCAGAAGCCCTAGGGGGGTTGTGTTAGTGTTTGGGGGAGTAACGGGGATGGGGGGTGGGGTGGGAGCTCCTCGGCAGGGGGTGGAGGTTTGGGGTGAGAAGGGGTCTGGTACGTACTCGGAAGGCGGCGTTGGGGAAGGTGAAGAGGAGGACGTCGGTCTCGGCTGAGGGACTGTGGTTGGTGCGGAGGAGGAAGGCGTTGGAGTTGAGGCCGGCGCGGGCGTACGGGCCGGAGTGTGTGGTGGTGAAGGCGGTGAGACACGGGTCGGAGGGGGCGCCGAATGTGCAGGGGGGGTCGGAGGGGACGGGGATCGAGGCGAGGGGGCGGCGGGCGATGCCGATGAGGGGGAGCTCGTGGTTGTCTTGGAGGCGGGTGCCGACGGCGGGGAGGGGGACGAGGAGGGGGATTTTGTGCTCCGCGAGGTGGGAGGGCGGGCCGATGCCGCTGAGGAGGAGGAGCTGAGGGGTGTTGAAGACGCCGGCGGAGAGGATCACCTCGCGCCGGGCGGTGGCGGTATGCTTGGTGCCGGTGTTGGAGGGGCTGTTGCGCGGGTCCGCGCGGTAGAGGCTAGCGCCGGAGAGGAACTCCACGCCGGTGGCGCGGGGCGGCTTGCCTTTGCGCGGCTTGTCGAAGAGCACGCGGGTGGCGAGGGCGTTGGTGCGGAGGGTGAGCGGGTGCTGGGGGTCGCCGTTGGGATTCCGGGCGGCGAGTGTGGCGCGGATGAGGTCGCGTGCGCTGAAGCGGCCAAAGGTGGCGTTGGCGTGGAATGGGAGGCCGAAGAGACCCTGGGTGGTGTCGCGGGTCGGGCTGTCGCTGTTGATGTCGCGCTGCACCATCTTGATGACGTCGGCCGGGTCGTCGCCGACGGAGGACACCATGGACTTGAAGACGTCGACGAGGTCCGGCTGCCTCTCCCACACGGTGCCGTCGTTGCCGGCGATGGGGAGGTACCCGTCGAAGCCGTGGCCAGGCGTGCCCTGCGGCAGGTAGAGGTTCTTCTCGATGCGCTTGAGGATCTCGCGGAACTTGGCGTTGCTCCAGCTGGGGTCGCCCGTCAGGGCCCCGATGCTGTCCCAGTCGCTAGCGCTTGGGAGGACGGCCCCCGCGGCGTTGATGGTGGAGGAGCCACCCAAAGTGGCGCCGCGGGGGTAGTGGACGCCGAGCAGCTTCGCGTCGGCCGGGGCGTCGCGGCCGCTGCCGACCCACAGGGTGCCGTCGGCACGCTTCCAGGTGAGGTGGTTGTTGCGGAGCGTCTGCGTCTCGTTGGAGTACAGCTTGACGAAGAAGTCCCAGCGGTTGGTGGGCTTCGGGACGTTGAGAGCGAGAGCGTGCGTTGACGGGTCATCAGACTGGTCGTCGCCGGCCTCTAGGATGAGCACCGAGTAGCCGGCCCTAGCCAGGTTGACAGCCACGGGGGCGCCGCCGGGCCCGCTGCCCACGACGATGTAGTCGTACACATTGTCTGCTCCGCCGGGGCCGGGCTTGCCATTGGGGTCAGGGGGGTCGGCGGCAAGCGCACAGAGGGCTGAGCCCAGGAGTAGGCCGAGATACGCTCTTATGCCTCGAGCCATGGTAGATGCGGTTTGCTCCCCTTGGACGATGAGCCTCCCTTTCTACGAGCTACGTGGATGGCGTCCCTCATATACTAGAGCTAGGCTCGGTCTCTAGGTTACCTACCGTAGGATGCGAGCCTAAGTGGCCCGCTTTCCTGATATCCGGCGTCCTAGCCCATGGGAAGGTGGTCTTCGGAGTGGCGTAGATGTCCTGTCTCTGCCGTGTGTGGATTGGCAAATTTACATGGGGGCGGCACGTATTAGTCGGGAGCTCTGCAACTATCAGAGCGCGGCTCTTCGGACTGGGGCCGAGATAGACGTACGGTTGGTACGATGGCTATCTGCATGCGGGGGTCTTCTTCAAACTGGCTTGCCACGGCAGAGCATTGTGACTTGCACGGACGGCTTCGATGATTGAACAAGTGGTCTGGGGATACAAGTATTTCCTTTCTAAGACGGCATGAGCTGCCGAAACTGTATTCACAGGTGCTGTGCCACCAGTATGTTATGCTGGTGCCTGACTGACTCCGTGTGTCCATGAGGCGAGGCAGGCCTGAACCTGTAGCTGCTAAAGGAGGTGGGCGAGGATGTTAGATCAGGGGCTATAGTGCCCCGTGTATAGGTGGCCAAGATATTGGTGTTTGTCCCCCGAGCCTCCGTACCTGCTTCTGTTTTGGTTGCCGGGAAGGGGAGCGTGAAGGATTGCAACCTGACATGCGGAGAGGAGCTCCGGGACGGGGGAAACCTATCAGCACGGCGAAAATATATGGTGCAGGTGGAGAGGCTATATATGCTCGTACCGGTTTTGGGAATCATGTCGGTCGAATATATTCTCAGTTTGGTGAGTTGTCGTCTTGACAAAGTGGGGGCATTGCGAGGGGGGGGGGAGGGAAAGGGTCAATTGGTGGGATTGGTGGGGGGAAGTTTGAGGTGGGGGTTGGATTTTCAAAGCGAAGGGAGCTTCACTGATGGTCAAGTCCAGTTTTGGTGAGATGAGATTGGAGATCCACAATGCCTGCGGTCAGCACGACAACCGCCACGACATCGGACTTTGAAGAAAAGGAAACCGAGAACACTACCTAGATTTCCACGTCATTTTATCCGCGCTTCTGATTTTCCGTCAAGTGGTCGTGACCTCTAGGTCAAGCCCCCAAACTTGCAGTTTCAGACCAGGCTTCTCACCACTGAACAACCTCAGGGAGGGGGACGCTTGACGTGAGACCCCCAAACGCAAACATTGGGATCAATGCACCAAAGTCCCCCTACACTCAACATGTCAAAAGGGCTAACAAGCTCACAGCACCCCCCACCACCCCAACATGGCCGCCCCTTGGCTCCCACCTCCCCATCACCTCCCCTTCCTCCTCCACGCCGCCATCGAGCTCTTCGCCGGCCTCAAGTTTACCCTTACCCCCCTCGCCCAGATCCCCGCGCGATCCGCCTCACCTGACATCGCCCTCGTAATCCGCAGCTACGGAGTCCTCCTGCTCACCACCGCCGCCATGAGCCTGCACCTTGGCTTCCGCCCCGTCTACGACGACACCTCGGCCCTCTTCTCGCTCGCCATGGTCGCGTACCACATGTCCCCCATCTACCGCGCCTTTACGCGCCTCCGCTACGGCATCGGAATGGATGGCCCGCAGGGTAGAGTCCTCGGCGGGCCGACGTTGCACCTTGCCGTCCACGGGGCGTGTCTTGCGAGTCTGGTGGCGGGATGGATGGGAAGCTAGGGGCAAACGTGGTATTTTTCGGCATGGGTAGGTAGTCTTTATACAAATTATTATGATAATCTCGTGCGGCCGCCGAGCCCCCATCTAGCTCCGAAACAGCCGGAGCCCGTCCTCCTCGACGTCGACGCCGCCCATCTCCGTGTCCGACGCGTTCCCGTCCTCCCTGAGCTCCATCTTCTGCCCAAACAGCGTGCCGAAGAAGCGGTCCACGGCATGCTCCTCCCACGACCGGCGGTCCTCGGGCGCCATAAAGTTCTGCAGCTTCTCGTGCACCGTGAACCGCAGCTTGCGGCCCTTGCTCGCCTTGCGGTCCACCTGCTTGCGCGTCTTGGCCTCCTTGAGCGCCGCCCACCGCACCGTCGCGACCCCCTGTCCGCCCGCCTCGGTGTCGACGCTGCGCTGGTCGACGAGCTCCTTGAGCAGGAGTTGGTAAAAGTCGGCGTCGTCGTAGATATCCTGGTCCTCGGCCACCTTCCTGGCGGCTTGGGCGGGCGCGCACGAGCGGGGCACCCGGACCTTCTTGACGAGCTTCTCCTTGTTCATCATCTGGTCGTCGAGCACCGAGAGGAGCGTCTGGAACTTGTTGTCCACCAGGCGTCGGGTAGAGACGGCCGCCGAGGCGTCCCGGACCTTGTTGGACCACTTGTCCAGCACCTTTCTCCGATGGGCCATGGCCGCCTTTTCAATCTCCTCCATGCTGCGCCACATGTCGTCGCTCGAGGACTCGACATCGATCCGTTTCCTCTTCATGCCCGCCTTGGTCTTGCCCTCGGGGAGGAACGTGTGTCGGACGCTGTCGATCGTGTTCCAGAGCTTGACGGCCGCCTCCTCAGCCGCTTGGTAGGGCTCAGTGCTTGCTTCGCTGGAATCGATTTCGGTGAACGTGTTGGTAGCGATGAGGGCCTTTTGAAGGCGGATGCGGAGGTTGAGAATGGCGTCAAAGGTGCGGCGCTGCTGACGGATAGCTTGGCCTTTGGCTGCGTCCTCTTGGGCTTTTTGGGACATGGTGCTAGCAATGTTCTTTTGGCCCTCCATGAGCTTGCGCAGCTCAGCTTGCTCGTCGTCGCCGTCCTCTGCGTCATCCTCGTCCTGCTCTTCGTCTTCGTCTTCGCCGCCGTCCTCCTCGTCTTCTTCATCGTCGTCGTCGTCGTCGTCGTCACCCTCCTCATCGTCATCACTATCTTCCTCGGCCTCGTCATCAAAGAGGAAGGCGCCCTCCCGAGACACGGACTCATCCTCCGAGCCAGCCATGCTGTCACCTTCTTCAGAGCCCGAGAGATCCTCTTCCTCGGAGCCGGAAAGACCATCCTCCTCGGATCCGGAGATGCTCTCGCCCTCTTCGCTCGAGATGTCCTCCTCTTCCTCGCCAACCTCCCCCCCATCGCCGCTCTTATCCGAGTCGCTCCCCATCCAGTCCACAGCCGCCGGCCTCTTCTTCACCCGAGACGGCGGCGCCGCCAATGGCTTCTTGCTTCCGCGGAACACGAACCCCTTAAGCTTCTCGTCGTCGCTCTCGGCCAGCGCATCGTCGCTCTCAATCTCGGCGTCGTCGTCGATGTGGTCGGCGTTGAGGTCAGCTGCATCGAGGTCGGCAAACTTTTCCTCTCCCGGCTCGTCGCCCTTGAGCTCGCCGCCCTCCTCCCCATCGTCATCGTCGCTGCTCTCCTCGAGCGCGGCGCGGCTGACGCGGGCGCCGCGGTATTCGGGGCCGAGGGTGGCCGCTTCTTGTTTGCGGAGCTTGCTCTTGCTGAAGCGCGCAGAGTTCGTTAGTACAGGGACGAGTATCGCGGAGAGGGTAGGAGAGGAGCATACCCAACGGCTACGTAGTGCTCGGTACCGGCGTTCTCGTCGACCGACTCCTCGCTGTCGCTGTTGGCGTCGTCGTCGGGAGCTTCATTTTCGGGGTCAAAGTCTGTTTGTCCGTCGTCAGCTTGGGATGTTTTCTCCAGTGGCAGCAGCAGCACACTGACCCTTCACTGGCTTCTCCTCCCACTCGGCGAAGCGCTTGCTCGAGCGTCGCTTCTTCTCTACAGGCGGCATGGCGGGCGCAGTTCTAGTGATGGGAATCGGGCGATTCGGGAACCCCACGCGCGGAAAATTTCAAGGCGGTGCCGTATCTGGGCGGCCCCGGGGGTCCTGAGAAATATTTTGGCGGTGCTTAGCGGCAGTATTCTTGGCGGTGGGGTCGAAATGCAGCGGTCGACAGGGGTGCTGGGTTTACCCTTTCAGGGGCAGCTTTCCCTCATGCACGTCACTGAGAAAACTATCATGAGCTTCATCTTATGAAAAAAACAAAACCTCAAAAATCCCATAGAATAATGTCACCCAACAGCCCGCCATGAAACCCAGCTCATCCCGCCTCTTCCAGGCAACCCGCCGCCTCCTCCGCCATGAAAACCCCTTGGTACCTCCCCTTTCCACCCCCCCCCCCAAAAACAAAACACTAACTAACCCCCCTCAGGGCCTCCCCAAATCCGGCACCCCCCCCCGCTTTCAACGCGGCCTCCCCACCAAACGCCGCATTCCCTCCGTCTCGCACGTCATCGCCGTCTCCTCCGCCAAAGGCGGCGTCGGCAAGTCCACCATCGCCGCGAACCTCTCCCTGGCCTTCGCGCGCCTCGGCCTGCGCGCGGGGATCCTCGACATCGACGTCTTCGGCCCCTCCATCCCGACCCTCTTCAACCTGCACGACACGATCCCCCAGCTCTCCCTCGACAACCAGCTCCTCCCCCTCACCGCCTACGGCGTCAAGACTATGTCGATCGGCTACCTCGTCGGCGAGTCGTCGGCCGTCGTCTGGCGCGGCCCGATGCTGCTCAAGGCCGTGCAGCAGTTGCTGCACGACGTGGCGTGGGGCGGGCTGGACGTGCTGGTGCTGGACCTGCCGCCGGGGACGGGCGACGCGCAGCTGAGCGTGGCGCAGCAGGTGGAGCTGGACGGAGCGGTGGTGGTGACGACGCCGCACGCGCTGGCGGTGCGGGACGCGGTACGGGGGATGGATATGTTTGACAAGGTCGGGGTGCCGGTGCTGGGGCTGGTGCAGAACATGGGCGTCTTTGCGTGCCCGCACTGCCGGGGGGAGACGGCCGTGTTTGGGGGTAGTGAGAGGGTGAGGCGGGTGTGCGAGGAGAGGGGGCTGGAGTTTCTGGGGGATGTGCCGCTGCATGAGAATATTGGGGAGGATGCGAGCCGGGGGAAGCCGACGGTGGTGGCGGAGCCCGAGTCGGAGAGGGCGAAGGTGTTTATGGATATGGCGAGGATGATTGGGGAGAAGATTGGGTTGGAGGTGGGAGAGTGACTGGAGGCAAGATTCATCCAAGTAGAACACCATGATCCGAATATCTCATGAGGAAGGGTATCGCAACGCTCGTATTTCTATGCTGCGCCTAACCTGCCTTGTCCGTGCCGCCGATTCCTGACCATGCCCTCCAGGCAAACACCATCAGCTGCACAGGGGGTTTTGGTAGACCATCACCACTGGCAAGCCAGATATGCATAACAGTATTTCTGGGCTAAAGCCAAGAACTAGCACCGAGGCAGGTCGGCCATGCAATGATGAGAACGTTAGCCTCGGTCTTTCTGCCCCAACTCAATGGAGACGACGTAGGAAGGGGGAATAGGAGGCGGTCCAAACTCGGTTCCCTATTCCCATGTGACCAGAACAAGAAACGCCGTGTCGTAAGTATTAGTATGCCCTGCTCGCTATGTGGCCTCTGAATGTTGCGGCCAGGATATGTCGATATGTCCCCAAAGGAAGAAACGCCGTGAGACCCCGATCTCCGGGTGATGTCCACTGCCGCAAGTGGCGACAGCCGGGGGAATGAATGCGTCGTCTTGTCTGAATGGTAAAAAAACGCCAAGTCAGCCTTCTTCAGTCCACATCTTCGTTGGGCTGGTACACATGGCGGCTCCTCGTCGGATCTTTGCGCATGGCCTGCCCCGAGCCGGTAAAGCCCACTGTCAACAAAGTCAGCACACCCCCTCCCCCCAGCAAGAACCAGAAAAAACTCACCTCTCCCCCCCGGCCCCTCCGGCGTCCGAAACATGCTCTCCTTCTTCGCCGTCTTCCCCCCCTTCCCTTTGGCCGAAAACTCCTGCCACTTATTCTTCCCCGCCTCCAACTCCTTCTTCGCCTTAATCTTCTTAAACTTCGGCCTCCCCAGCTCATCGTACTTCTCCCCCTTTCCCTTCCCCTCCCCAGCAGCCGCCGCCTCCTGCCTCTTCTGCTCCACCGCGTGCGGGTACAGCTCCTGCCCGGCACTCAGCACGATCCCGTTATCCGCCTTCCTCTTCTGGCCCACCATGCTTGGCTCCGCCGCCGCCCCCGCCGCCGTAGCCGCAATAGGCTTGATATCCTTCCCCCTTACCGTCTCCACCGTATCATAGCTCTTGAACCGCACCGTGTAGATCGGCGCCGTCTTGGACCCCGTCACCGACGTGATGCGCGCCGGGTAGAAGCCCTTGTCGCCCGACATCCAGCGCGCCAGGACGTTATCATTAACCTGGTACACCACGGGGGCGGCGTCCTGCTGCGGCTCCTCCGCTGCCGCCGGTTCGGCCGCGGCCGCCTTTTTGAACGCCGGGTGGTTCTCGCGCGACCACTTGGGCGGCTCGTCCCCGGTCGATGACGGCTTGTGGGAGGGGGGCTGGGGCGGTGCCGGAGCGGAGGCGGCTTGCTGCAGATCGGCGAGGGATTCGTTGAGGAGCTGGAGCATCTGCTCCAGCTCGGCGCGAAGGGCGAGGAGCTCGGCGTTCTGGGGGTCTTCGGCGAGGCCTTGGTCGACGAGGCTGAGCTGGGAGAGGGTGGGCGGGTTAGCTCAGAGTTGTGGCCGGCTCGGGCGAGGAGGGAAACCGTACCTGCGACTCGCACTCCTTCTTTTCTACTTCTAGTTGCGCGCTCATTTTCGATGGCTTTCGGGCGTGTTTTTAGGTGGTGGTTGGTACAGTTGAAGCCCGTTGGATCGAGGGCACAGGGTTGAGGACGCAAGAATAGGTACCAAAGAATGGGTTATCGTCGGCGGGTTTCTGCTGGATGGTTCAGGTTGTGATGATGGCAGCAGCAGGTGGGGTGGCAGAAAGGAGAAACGAGGCGGTCTCCCAAGACGTCCAACATCCACCACCGTGCACGGACATCTTCCTCCTGGCCGCAGAGGTTCACAAGCCCCAATTTCACCAACATAACATTTTGACCAAGAGCAAGAGAAATGCCTGTATTTTGAAGAATGCGCTGCTATATCGAGTCAATCATAGGCATCTACCATGAGACTAACTAGACTAGGTACCCATGCCCTCTAAAAACCCTCATCGTCGCTGGTGAACCGTCTCCCGCCTATGTATCAATATGGCTTCTACCAAAGCACGCGCTGACTCTTTATGTATGATGAAACCCGTAGACCCTTTTGGCGAAAGCATCGTCAATCTCGACCATCTCTCCCAACGTCAAAGGGAGGGGGCTAACCAGATAAGTAGCCCCGCCCGTCTGCTCAACCTCCTCTCAGCTTCCTGGGTGTAAACAACCCTGAGTGCAAACCCTTCGGGGACGGCCAGGCTGCGGGGAAGCCCCCCGAGCCTGGTGCCATCTTGCCTGTGGCAGGTCCCATTCATTCGGGAATAACTCCGGCTGACGCCAATCATCCTCATCCTCCGAAAGGGGACCGAACTCAAACCTTTCGCGCTCAAGCGCCTCTGCCTGAAGTTTGCTCTGAAACATGATCGCATACCCACCAGTCTTGACCAAGTTCCCTTTTGCTTTGCCCTTCCCACTCTCCACGACATGGCTAACCGTAGCCTTATCCGCCCTATCCTTCGCGGCATCCTTCACGGCATCGTCCTCGACATCTGTCGGCCATTGCGGCCATTCCTTCTAGTCCTGACTAGCACCGAGATCGAGATTCCTATCCCACATCTGCCGCAGAATCGCAATCGTCGCCGCGTCCTCCTCGCCGTTCACTAGGCTCGACCCGCTCAGCCTCGGCCGCTCGTGCATCCTAGCCACAGCCTCCTCGGCGTCGGCGATGGTGCTGTTGCTGGCAGTGTGCAAGTGCCTCGACGAGACGGCGCCCCTTGGCGTCCCCGGACGACGAGCTGACTGGCCCTGGCCCCCAATGAGCGTCGCCACGCTGCTCGGCTCGCGCTCCACGAGGCTCGCCGGCCTCGAGCGCCCGCCGCTGCTCGTATCAGGCCGTCGCTGCGAGTGTGCTGTCGAGGGGCGGGTCCCCGCTCTTGGGATCGGCCGCGTCTTGTTGGCGCCGGGGAGCTTGGCGAGCCGGTCTAGTGACCGGAGGATGGGATTCTGATGCCGGCGGACGACGAGGTACTCCATACCGGTGCGCTCGAGGATTTTGTTTATCCTCGGGTCGCGGGGGTCGTAGCTGGACGTGCCTCCCATGGGTCGCACGGTAACGGGCACTGCTATCAGCCCGCCGTGCATTCCGGTGGCGAGGCTGGGATGGTAGGGCCCCGCCTCGAGGCTGGAGCTCGCTCGTTGTAGGTTGAGCTTCTGCTGGGTCCGGTTCATATCCGTAGGCACCACGTAGCCCCCGCTGCGCCTGGGATGGGGTACAGGAGCATCCTCGTCATCTTCGCCAGTCTGAGAACCATCGTCGCCGTTCTGTCCTGACCGGTCGGTGCCATTCCGGTGTCGGCGAGAAGGGGGCTGTGCAATGTTCCCCATAGACTGGGGCCGGCGGAGCGCGCTTTTGTCAAGCTGCTTCCCACTCGCCGCGGCCCGCGAGATGCCGCCATTGTTGATGGTGTTGAGGAAGGAATTGATGGGTATCTCCGACCCTGGCTCCTGGCTGTTGTGACCAACAAACCGCGACGTAAGCTCTTGTATGTTCCCGCTGCTGCCGGGCCGTGGTTCCTTGGGAGTCTCTGAGCGTAGCGGCGCTTTCCCGCTGGCACCCAGGTCTGGGGAGTTTGGGCTCGACGAGTTCGGCCGGACGGATACACTTTCTGTCGACATCATGGGCGGCGCACCGTGCGACGGTGTCCGCTTCAAGATCCGCGACGTGAGATACTGCTGCTTAAGACTGGCCGGGTCGCGTTGGGAGCTCTGCGAGAGGCCGTGTGCGTCGTGGGACGGACTGATCCGGTGGGGGTCTAGCTCGTGCGACAGGGGCGGCGACCTCCGTGGGTCATCGGCTGTCTCTGAGGCCTGCCCGGACGCGGCGACGGAACTTCGTCGCGAGAGGAGGGGCGACGCAGACGCGCTCGCATCCACCCACTCGTCGTCCGGGTTGTCGTCCTGTACAAAGGCCTCTAGTTCGTCGTCGTCGTCGCCGAGGTTGAAGTGCACCTTAGAGGCACCGCCCGCCTTGAGCTTGTGTACGGTGGGGTTCGAAGACGAGCGCTTGAGACTCAGTGCCGACTTTGTCTTCTTGCCGACATCGACTTGGGAACGATTGCGCTTGAGACTCGTCTGCGATGTGTTCTTTTTGAGATTCGACAGGCCCGCCTCGTCGTCGATTCGGGGGTCCGATGGCGCGCGGCGGTGCGTGGATGCGAGGGGCGGGGGGTTTGCTTGATGGTCGGGCGAGTTGCTACGACGGCGATTCAACTTGGCCGTGGATGCCGTCGCATGGTGCTTGTGCAGGGCTTTGGAAGAGGGAACTCTGGCGTGTATGCGGCCGCCGCCCACGACGTGCTTCTGAGCTCTTGGTCGAGAGGGTTGTTGGGAAGTCTGAATCTGCTCGCTGCTGCTGTCAAATCGATCCAATGGCGGTCTTTTTGATTGGTGGCTGCTGCCCGCCAAATCCGCGTCTTTGTCTTTCGCCATCTTCGCAGGACGCCCAAGTAGCCCAAGCCTATCCCGTTAATCGAATACCCGAGAGGTACCTTCGGGTTTGGTCCCTGACGACAATTTCCCTGCCCAGGAGCGGCTTGCTGTCTTGCTTCCTCTGCGGAGGACGGAGCGTCCGTATGTATGTGTCTGAGGAAAAACAGGGTCTGCCCGGTTTTAGGAAAGAGAGCAGAGGCTCTGACTGTCGGATGAAGTCTCGGTGCCAGTTCACCGCTCTCTGTACGCTCTGAGGGGGGGTAACTTGCGCGACCGGGGCACCCCAGGGCCAATGTCTTTGCTGCTGTAGGTACCGGCTGGCGTCGTCACAAGAAATGCGGGGGACGGGCAGTCGGACGGATGGGCGTGAACGGCGCTGGCAGGGCGAGTCACCTAGCGGTGCCAATCGACTTGCTTCTGGATGCGAGACACGCAGCCAATTGACGGGTGCTCGCTGCGAGTGAGTGGTGGCGTCGAAGGCGGATGATTTCGGGAATGAGAGGGAGAGCGAGAGGGAGATGGATAGCTGAGGAGATCCTGTTGCTTGAGTCTGAAATTGGTATTCCGCAAAGATGTTGTGGAAGGGTTGTTGGAGTTTGCAAAAAGGTTTGAAGGACAAACTTTCCTGTCACGGCGAGCATGACAGAGACCGCCCGGCAACAACGACTCGCAAGCGGTGACGGAGCTGAGCACCTGAAGGACAGGAGCGCATCATCTGATTGGCTGCACGTCTCCGCTCTCAACCGTCTTTCGGCTTGGGTCGGGTATCTGTTCGCGGCCGAGAAGTCGCCTGTATCCGACCCCTGAGAACAACCATTCGCCACCTGAGCCGAGGTCACCACAGTGGACTGCAAAAGTCAAATGTCCAAACCAAACTGAAAGTATTTGGCAAAAAATTGCAAAGTAGACTAGTCGTTTCGACCATGATGAAGCCTGAATATTGCCTCCCTAAAAGTACATGTACATTTCACATCATTACCACCCCTTCCCCTTCCCCCTCTACTCGGCCACCCACACGGCCGCCATGCCCATGCCCGTGCCCACGCACATGGACGTGACGCCAATCTTCTCGCCTCTCCTCTTGAGCTCGTACAGCAGCGTCGACACCTGGCGCGCGCCCGTGCAGCCGAGCGGGTGGCCGAACGCAATGGCGCCGCCCTTGGGGTTGATCTTCTCCTGCGGGATGCCCAGCTCGTTGGCGCACCACAGGCACTGGCTGGCAAAGGCCTCGTTGATCTCAAAGATGTCGACGTCCTCCTTGGTCAGGCCCGTGAGCTCAAACACCTTGGGGATGGCCTTCCACGGGCCGACGCCCATGAGCAGCGGCGCGACGCCGACGATGGACGCCGCCACAAACTTGCCCAGGATCGTCTGGCCCAGGCGCTCGGCCGTCGACCGCTTCATCAGCAGCACCGCCGCGGCGCCGTCGCTGACCTGGCTGGCGTTGCCGGCGTGGATGCTGCCGTCCTTGGCGAAAGCGGCGCGGATCTTGCCGAGCGACTCGGCCGTGACCCCCTCGCGGACGCCGTCGTCGCGGTCGACGACGATCTCCTTGGTCTCGCCCGACTTGGGGTCCTCCCACTTAACCTTGAGCGGGAGGATCTCGTCTTTGAACAGGCCGGCGGCCTGGGCCTTGGAGGCCTTGGCGAACGACGAGGCGGCGAAGGCGTCCTGGCTCGCGCGCGTCACGCCGCGCGCCTTGGCCATGTCCTCGGACAGCTTGCCCATCGGCACCTTGCAGTTGGCGGCCTCGGGGTGGCTCTCGAGCAGCTCCGAGAACTCGGTGACGGCCTGGGGGCCGTACTGGGTCGACATGCTCTCGACGCCGGCGCCGATGCCGACCTCGATCATGCCGGCGCGGATCTGGTTGGCCACGTCGACGCAGGCCTGCAGGCCCGACGAGCACTGGCGATTAAGGGTACGAACAGCTGCCGTGTCGGGGAAGCCGGCCACTAGTGAGGCGGCACGCATCTCGGTGGCGCCACCGCCGGGGGCGAGCACGGTGCCGACGCAAATGTCCTCGACGAGCGCGGGGTTGATGCCGGACCGGTCGATGATGCCCTTGAGCGCGCCGGCCATGAGGTCGGCCGCGGCCGTGTCCTTGAACTGGCCCTTGCCACCGCGGCAGATGGCGGTTCGGAGGGCTGCCGTCACGACGATCTAGGAGGGGCAAGCATGTCAGCCGCCCGGTGCTATGAGATGGAATTTGGTATGGTATGGGGGTTTACGTCGTCGGCATGCTTCTCGAGGATCTTGGCCCTGCCGCCGGCGCCGCCGGGCGAGCCGGAAATCTGGTTGCCCAGGGCAGAAAGTCTATCGAGAGCTGTGCGGGGACATTGTCAGCTGACGACGACAAGGCAAACGAGGTCGAAACTAGGTACTCACCACCCATCTTGCCTGTGGTGTGAAAAAAATATAGGTCAAAAAAAGGAGAGATGTCGGTATGAAGAAGCAGAGAGAGACACGAGGCAAGCAGTGCAGCGTGTAGGTTATAGGTAGGTGGCGTGGATGATGGAGGGATGGACGAGAGCCGCGGTCGCACGGAAATGCAACCTTGATGGGCGCCCGTTTGGGATTTTTACCTCGGGCAAAACACAAGCTCAGTCAGCAGCGAGTGGGTGGACTCCCGAGTCCTGATGAAAGTCTGGCCTCAAGATGAAGATGTCCATCATCTGATGGGGGCATTGGAATGAGGTTCGGGGGCGGAGAAGACGGAGGCCAGGTGATGTCAGAATCCGACGGCTGGCCCGAGGCATTGACTGCTTCTGGCATAGCGCTGGCTGGGGTGCAGCGCATCCCGTTTGGACTTGGCTTGGCAGCTGGCTGGTCTTTCACATGCAAACTTTGCGTGTGCTTGGGCCGCGCATTGCCGCTGCATTCTTGGCGTTCGTTGTTCATACGTTTCTGACCTTGGGCGAGGATGATGAAAACAATACGGCAAGGATGAATTTGTGGTTTATAATGCTGATTGAGTCCTAGAGAGGTGCTTATGCGTTTCCAAGTTTGGATTCGCATCAATCTCAACCCCGGGGCTGCAATTCTTGCTTCACATGCTAGAGCTGTCCCTCTCAATCAACACCCACCGAGATTGCCATTGCCCCGCTCCTCCATATCGGGACACCATCACCTCGACAAACGCACAAGCATTCATGGCCACACCAGAGAGCTTGTGATGGCACTCGGGCACCGTCCAGCGCAAAGTCTTCCAACCACTCCGAGATATTTGGGCATCGAATCTCTTGTTTATCCAAGCCGCTGGCTCGCCGAAGCAGCTCCTCTTCCCTCCCTATCCATGTATACACATGTATCCAGACCCCGTCGTAATTCATCCAACCGCCATATACATTACTTCTTCTTGTGAAACTCCTTGACCTTTTCCACCTCGTCGTAGCTGCCCATAAAGATACCCGCCTTGTCGTGGATGTGCTCGGGAACCACCTCGAGCATCCGGTTCATATTGCTGTCCACGGCTTGACCGCCAGCTGTGTCGCGCAATACTGTCAGAACCAATACCAAAAGACAAGGAACAGGGATACACACCATTCTCAAAAACCATGGCCATCGGCGCGCACTCGTACAGGATCCTCAGCTTCCCCTTGGGGCTCTTCTTATCCGCCGGGTACGCAAACACACCCCCATATAACAACGTTCGGTACGCGTCCGCCACCATGGATCCAATGTACCTTGCGCTGTACGGCTTGCCCCCACGCTCAGGCGCCGCCTCCTTGAGCGACGCAAAGTACGCCTTGACGTCGTCCTCCCAGTACAGCGAGTTGCCCTCGTTGACCGAGTAGATGGCCCTCTCCCTCGGGATGCGCATCTCGGGATGCGTGAGGATGAACTCGCCCAGCCCGCTGTCGAGCGTGAAGCCGTTGACGGTGCTGCCCTTCATCGTGATGACGAGCTGCGCCGACGCGCCGTACATGGTGAACCCGGCCGCCACCAGCTCCGTGCCGGGCTTGAGGATGTCGTCCTGGCACCCTGTCGACCCCTCGGCCAGCTTGTGCACCGCGAAGATGGTGCCCACCGACACGCCCGCGTCGAGGTTCGAGCTGCCGTCGATCGGGTCGCACGCCACCGCGTACCGCGCCTGCCCGGCCTCCTTGAAGTAGATGACGTTTTCTTCCTCTTCCGACACGAGCAGCGCCACCTTGCCGCTCGACCGCATCGCCTCGATGAAGAGATCGTTGGAGATGACGTCGAGCTTCTTTTGCTCGTCGCCTGTGGTGTTGGACGATCCCGCGAGCCCCGTCAGGTTGACCAGCGTCGCGCGCCGGATGTAGTAGGCGATGGACTTGAACGAGAACTGGAGCGCGTGGCAGAGGAGGCTGCGGGTGTGCACATCATTAGAGAGAAATATTAGCCTTGAGGGGCTGGGTTCCATACGTAAAGTCTCCCGTCGCCTCTTTGTGCTTGATCTGCTCCTCGGTGAGGAACCGAGTGAGCGTCACAATATTGGTGTTGATCTTCTCCATCATCGGCGGCGTGGAATCGCCTGAATTCCCGTTGGTGGCCGGCATCTTGAAAGAGGGAGGGAGGGAGGAAAACGGTGTCTATGGATCCAGCCCGTTGCTTGCTTGGGGTAAACGGCGGAAACGGTCTCTGCGCTTATGCAAGGCGTAGCTTGGGACGAACGGTCGTCTGTGCTTTCTTTGTATGTTGTGGTAAGGGGGGGAGCTTGTCGAGGGGTCCAAAAGTTGGGTCGAGCGTCGTCGGGGCAGATGTGGGCGGTTTGCTAGCAACGCCTACGGGGTATCCTCGCTGAATCGACGGGTGACGCGCTTGCGGAATGGTACGGATCGAGGAGGGAAGACAATGGACAATAACGGGGTGGAGTAAATGTACGGGTAGATAGGACCAAGGGAGGAGAAGTGAGAGAGAACAAACGAAGGGCCAGACAGTCGGACGGCAATCGACGGAACAGGCCGGGAGACTTATATATCCCCCCCCCGTCGACCTCCGCCCCCTCCTCCGCCTGAATCGGGTGTACACCCATGGCTGCTTGCCGCCGAGCTCTGGTTTCACCCGAGGCCTGAGCCTAGGATCAAATGATGTAGGTAATAGCTCCCGAAGCCCGTCCGTCCGTCCGCCCATGACGGGAGTTTGACGGGACCCCTCCTCGGTAGTGGCGCCGCTGACCTAGCGTATCAGGGGCTGAGAAAAGGGGAATTGGGTGCGCTGACATCAGCGTTTCCGGGAACCAGAGGGCAGCCCGTCTCCAACTTCTCCAACTGAGGGGCAATTCTGTGTCTGCTGCGGGACTGGGGCCATTGATGCCCCGGATTTCCTCCATCAGTGCCGCGCCGGATAGCCCCGGAGAGAGTTCATGATGCCTTGTGTGAGCGTGTCTGTGGGTGTGTTAATCCGGCCCAAGGGGATAATTTTTGATGTGCTTCATGGGTGGCAGCTCCCGAACGCGCTTCCAAAAAGAGTTGAAGAGGATTTCCCGGGTTGCGTCTTCTCCCGCACGGAGCGGAAAAGGTGCGCTCCATCGCCAGATGAAAAACGGCCGGCAATTGATGGATGCAATCGGCCTGGGCGCTCAATTGAGTGACTGTCTCGAACTCTTCCGGAACCAGGCATTGGGGGTTGTCGGACAGCAGAAGCGCTTATCTCTGGACACCTGACTCTGGTCAGCTGGTCTTTTCGACACGACCAAGAGGAATTCGAATCCGTTTCGCTGGGATTTGGTGGTGGCTTGTCAAGAGTCAGGACCAGTCGTCCTCGTGACGTTTCTGTTCCTGGATGGAATGCAGGGTGGAACAACTCCAGTTGGTGGGTCACAGGCATCCCTAACCCTCGTTTAGAAAGAACGGAATTGCCCGACCCATACAACTGGATATTGACCACCCAGGAGAGAAGAGAAAAAAGTTAATGGACACGAGTTCAAGATAACCATGTTCTATGCTTCTGAGCTGCAGCAATGCTTCTCGCCTGCAAGCTAAAGCTAGGTATTGCCGTCTTTCATATTCTGCCGCTATTTCTCCTCCGGGGGGGGGGGGGGGGGTCGAGCGCCAAATAACAATACGCACCATTCACCATTACAAAACTGAACACCGCACATGTAAATGGCAGTTTCGAGGATCCCCTTTTCCCTCCCTCCCTCCCTCCCTCTTAAATTTCTTGGTTCCACAAACCTCAGTATCAGCCCGTCTCATCTGGCTGTCTCTATCTACAAAATGATCTCTAGTTACACCCCCCAACCACACCAAGATCTCACAAGACGGAATCAGTCACATCACCACGGCAAACCCCGAAGCAGGAGAATTGCCAACAATTTGATTCATCGCAGCCCACCCATACCTATATCTCTACCTATATCCCAAAGAATCAGATATCTAAAGCGCGTACAAAGAACCCGAGCCCCGCCCCTCGGCCCCCCAGAAACCCGTCGTGCATCCCATCATGTCATGACAATCGTGAACCGCCAACCGAGTCTCCGACGCAGAAAATGAACAGAGCATACCTCCTTGGCCTTTATATGTTTGAGCAAGCACCCACCCCATTAGACACGACACACACACAGACATATCCCAGCCCTCCTCCTGGTAGTGTAAGTCGTAGTGGCAGGTTATGTGTGTGCTACCACAGACCCTAGCCCGAAAAAAAGGGGCAACATCGCGTGCTCGGCACGTCATTCCAGCCCTACCCGCCCAAGTCAAAAGGGTGTTGCCTCAACCCCCACCCCCCACCCCCCATGCTCTCTCCCCCCCCCAAACACGCATCTCCGCGGTCCAAGCCCGCCCTGAAAATAAAGAGGGGACGTACACCGTCCGGACCTGTCTCCGCGCGGTGCCTCCCCCATCTTCACCACCCCTCCCCCCAGAACCTCTTCAATCCGCAAACCCCGCCATCCCCGCCGTCGCCGAGAAGTTGCCATACATGCCCTCGTCGCTGCTATCGCTCGTCGGGCTCCTCGGGCTCGCCATCCCGCTGCCCTCGCCGCTCGCCAGCCCGCTAAAGCTCCCGAGCACGCTCATCCCCGTCATGCTCGGCACCGTGCTGATCCCGCCGCCCCCAGCCGCGCCGAGCGCGAGGAGACTCGACCGCCTCGCGGCCTCCATGTCCACCGTGCTCCCCGACCGGCTGAGTAGCGGCTTCTCCGGCAGCGTCTTGAGCAGTCCCGTCGAAATGTCGAGCATGCCCATGGCGAACTCGGTCAGCAGGGCCCCCTTGGCGGCCCCCGGCCCGCGCTGTGACGACGACACCGACAGCGTCCAGCGGTACTCGCCCAGGCGCCGGCGGTACCAGTCGGCCTCCTCGCGGCCGGGGCTTGTGGCCCACAGGAGCGAGCCGAAGGTGCCGATGAGGGCAAAGTTGGTCTTGGAGGCAAAGTACCAAAACGACCGCAGGTGCGAGGGCGTGAGGCGGTTGACAAAGTCCATGGCCGAGATGAGGCGGGCCTTGGCGGCGCTGCGGCAGATGTGCTGGATGTACGGGTCGACGGTGCCGCCGCCGCCCGCTGCGTCGAGGGAGCGGATGATGCGGCGGTGGAGCGATATTTCGGTGGCGAAGTAGGCCAGGTGGAGGTAGCCGATGCTGGAGAGGCGGGACGAGGTTGACGGTGTGTTGGTCTGAAAGGTCGAGTCCATCCGGATCGAGGCGGGCAGGCCGCTGTGCCACTCCTTGAGTTTGAGCTGGATCGGCTTGGCCAGGGACAGCACGAGCTGGGTGCCTTGGAGGCCGGCGGCTCTGACGGCTTGCGTGGCTTGGAGCGTGTAGAACGTCTCGAGCGTCTCGGCCAGGATCTGCGACAGGTGGACCATCTGCACAAAGAGGGTTCGGCCTCGCTCAATGTCGATCTTGTCCTCGGCTTCGTTCTCGTCCCACTCGACGTCGGGGAAGTCGTTGGGCGTCAGCTGCTGCACGGCCCAGTTGGACGAGAAGATGTGCGAGGGACGGCCGTGGACGAGGGCGCCCCATTTGTCCTGCATGTACAGCGCCCAGGCCAGCCGCTTCCTCAACCCCTTTTCCCACGGCGGGATCTTCCAGTTGGTGCAGTCGAGGTGCAGGCCGAGCTCTTGCCCGATGGCCACGAGCTGCGCCGTCGGCGCCCACTGGTCCCCCTCTGGCCGCTGCGAGAGGAGCAGCCCGGCCTGGATCGTCGACAGCTTCGGCCGGTACATGGCGTCGGCGAGCGTGGTCCGCACGTACCTCTCGAGCTCCCGGACGTCGGGGCGAGGGTTGGGGGCGAGGTCGTCCGAGTGGTCCCACCAGTTGATGGCGAGGATGTAGATGGCGGCGAGGAGGGGTGGCGAGAACTCCCGGTGGGAGCGCTCGTACTTTTCATAAAAGACGGTCTTTTGGATGATGGGAAAGCCCGGGTGGACGATGCGAAAGTAGAGGTCGATCAACTCCCGGCCGTACGGGGCGACGATGGCCTCGATGGCATCGGCATCCTCGACGAGGTGCTCGAAGCCAGGCGTGTTGGTATCGGGGAGCAGAAGAAAGGTGTCATTCTCACTGACCCGCCGGAGCGTCCCCCTTGCGAGGAGACTCTCGTCATGCGGATCAAAGGAAGAGAGGTTGATGAGGGAGGGTTCAAAGTCGGTCGTCGGCCCTATGTACTGGCTGTACCGGTCCGCCTGCAGGCCGAGGGAGCGCTTCAGGAGGGTCGGTCCGCCAAAGTTGGCCATCTCCTCGATCAGAGAGTTGCTAGCCGTGGTACTGGAGAGGCTCGGCTGATGGTGCCGCCGTCTCCTGTTATCAGACCTCCCAGGTGAACTGCATCGACCAATAACGTGTCAGCGACTCCCACTCTCCCCAACCTGCAGCCACGGCGCTGTATAAGAGACATGTGCCCCCCAAGGGACCAAGCAGAACAGGGACGGCGGCAAGCCTGCCTGCAGGTTCGTGCGTGTTGACCAGGGTGGTTTCGGCAGCAGAGACATATGAGCTTTCTTTACGTACCTTCTCTTGCTGATGCTATCCTCGGCGAAGCCGTTGAGCTTGCGCTTTCTCGGCATGGGGCTCTCGAGCAGGGAGCACTCGGCGCCGCTCAGCACACAGCGGACACATCCCTCCTCGTCGTCACTCATGACGCAGTCGAGTCTGCGGCGGAAGCAGGCCTCGCACGGGTGGGCGGGGTGGCCGTTTATGGAACCCGAGTCGGGGGAGTCGAAGCCGTTGCGGAGACCGGGGTACGAGTCGAGGTTGATGCTGCCCTGGCGGCTTGGGGGGAAACGGGGAGGCTTGGGGGCAATGGCAATAGGAGCCGTCCTGGGGACGGCGCTTGGGGTAGACATGGTGGTTATGGCCGGGATCGACCTGGGCCAGGGCCGCTACCGAGGACCGGGAATCTGAGTGGTGTTCCGATGCCAGACCTTGGAAACGCGGGGCGGCGGGATGTTTGCGCGCGCGCGCAATTTGGAGCTGACAGGGCCGGGCGAGAGCTGTCAGGGCGCGCTGTCAGGGCGTGAAGCGTCCCAACTTGGAAGGCCGGCCAGATACGATACAGACACTGCGGAGGCGAGTCCGGGGGAGGGGAGGTGTGAGCTGGGTGGGCGGGAACGGTGCGACCTCCTTGCGCGAGGGCTTCTCCGGCCGAATCTCGAACCCTGTGATCTCTCTCCCCACGATGCGGCAAGACCGTTGAGCGTAGTGGCACGCCCGGGCTAAACAGCAAAGTCTCCGAGGAGAGACGACAGGGTCCACGCACAGGAGGCTCGCCCAGTCCGTCTGCTCTGCCAGAGTCCCGGGATGGGAAAGCAAGCAGGGGCACGCGAGCGGGCAGTGGGCGGCGGCGGGATCTTCCCGGAGGGATCGATGATGCTTGATGTCCACAGATAAGGCTCGAAACGCTCGCAGGTGAGGATCTATCGGCTACAGAGAGGTAACGGTCAAGGTATTTCCCTTATCGGCGCCCTCTCTCCGGCTCCAGGGTCGTCGAGGTTCCCTGACGAGACTCGTGGCAACGGGGTACCGACGGCACTCGCTGCTTGACCCAACGGGCGTTTTGATGACGGTTTGCTGGAGATAAAGGCGATGTACCTAGGTCCTGGATGGCTGGAGGTCTCAGGGCAAACGGGATGATGCAGGTTGGATGTGCTCAGTAGATGAGGCGGATAAGACGATGCAGCCGGGATAGGTTGGGGGATCGATCGTGCCTATGTGATCTTGGAGGCCAGGATAAGATAAGCCAGGCTTATCTGCGTCATTTGCCAACGTCACCACGGCGCGGGACTGGAGTCGTGGTGTTTTGGACGGAGGAGGAGGGGGGTCACTGTGGTATCTCGCCTGGGGGAGGGGGGGGGGTAGGTCCTGGGGTGGTGATGGATGGGGTCGACGTCGAAGGTCGAGACAACAAAAAAAATCGAACGGCGACCGGGACTAATGGGAATGTCCCCGACTTCTAGTATCGTATCGCCCCGGCTGGTTACTGGTACGAGCCCGGCGCTGACATGGAATCGACAATTGACAGTCGACAAGACCTCGGACGTAATAAAGTGGACGCATACTGTTTGCCCAGCTTCTTGGGAGGTTGTCTCGCAACGGAGCGTAGAGAGATACGGCGACGCAGGGGAGGAGCCCCAGCAATTGGGTGCTGTGGACGAGTGTTCCTCCCTAACGCGCCCCCTGTGCCGAAATGGAGGGGTCGGAGGGACCCCTCCATGATGCTCCTGCCCCATCCCAGGTTCCCTCTCAGCGGGCGGGCAGGGCTGATTACAGTGTGCACAGGAGGTCCATGAATTCGCGTCCATTATCGCGGCTCCCGCTCTCCTGTCCCATCAAACGGGCGCAGTTGGAACTGGACTGCAGAAACCGCAGAACCACCAGCATGCAAGCGATAGCGAGAAATGCAGCCCCTTATCAGTGCCAATGAGTTTAAGTTGGTAATTCCTAATGGCAAAGACAATGATAACGGTCCGCGTCGGCGGGGTACTTGTCGGTGACCTGGGTACCGTAGGCGAAACTCACCACCGCCGGCGTCCCTCCGGCCTTTGAGCATCGCCCCGGCTCGTAGCCTCCAAGTACCCCCCGATCCGCAGGGTGGCCTGCCGGGATCTGA
Organism: Schizothecium vesticola; assembly: GCA_030549215.1. Taxonomy (NCBI): domain Eukaryota; kingdom Fungi; phylum Ascomycota; class Sordariomycetes; order Sordariales; family Schizotheciaceae; genus Schizothecium; species Schizothecium vesticola. Next base: position 1,658,808 of record JAUKUD010000005.1, on the reverse strand, counting down.
CCGTTGCCGGCGATGGAGCCCCATCCAACCCCATTACCACATAGAAAAGGCCCGCACATGGACCTGCCGCCCGGTTTGGGAATACATTTAACGTAATGGGCCCCCCCTCTGTCGAGCCAGAAGCCGGCGCTGCCACTGCGACCGGGGAACCGAAGGTGCTTCGACCATCCGATTCGGACCAGGTGTCGTGTGTCGCCATGCTTATCATTGTCTTTCCGTCTGGCGATGCAGATCGGATGCCTTGCCTTACATTACCTACCTCGCCTACCTACTTGTACAGGAGGCGGTGCGACTCTTGGCCTGGGTCGGGTGCCGCGACATGTGTGTGCCCGTCTGCCGTCGCCGCTGCTGGCCGCTTCGGCTGGATTCTCGGGCCCTCCGGGGGACGCTTCGGCGCGGGACAAGCAGTGGTTGCGATTGCGGACAGGTACAAGAGGCGGGACTCGAACACTGGCTGGCTGGAGGAGGACGGGATGAAGGCGGGACGGGAGTCAGTCGCAGATCGCCAGAGTGTGTGTTGAGAGGCGCAGTATATGTGCGTATGTGCGTTGTGTGTGTGTATCTGCGCGAGTGCTGGCATGTCCTCGACCGCTCTTTCGCAGCATCACCTCTCCATCGGCCCATCCACCCATCCCTCCACAACGCACGTCGTCGCTCTGGGCGCCCGGTTTTTTATCGTATGGGGTCCGCAAAGGACCCTGATTCATCTTCCTTCCATGCTCGACAAACAGGCAAAAGCGGGACGGGCGGATCAAAAACATCAAAGGGTAGCGTTGCTGTGATGCTGCTGCCGCTGCCGCTGCCGGGGCGACTTGAGATCGACCATGGGAATGTCGGGTGGGCGGGGCGGCGACTTGTGCTTCCCCCATCATCCGTGTCTCCATTCTCCCACCCGGCCACGCCCAAGGTATGGAGTCTCGAGTGTAGGTCGGTCCACATCTCGAAGCGGTGGAACCGTGGCCCGTCTCGGCCGGAAGACGAGCCGTCGACGTCGTTGGTTGCGGCATCGCGACGTGACCCTGTTCCTTTCTCGTCCGGTTTCCGAACGGCCGGGATCGACGTCAGAATCAGGAAAAAAATAAGGGCCCTCGGGCTCTCTCCCACCATCCACACTCTCCAGGTGCCGCAAACCCCCCCCTCCGTGCGGAGGGCGATGACCCTGTGCGCCCCTCCATGCATGTCGTCGGCGCGGGGGTGCCGTCTTAGGAGGGCAGCCCACCACTCTGGAGTGTTGCATCCACGGCGTCACTGCTTGCAATCCGGCGCCGTTGATTTGCTCGTCCCTCGGCGCCGAAATGGATATATCGGGGTGCATTGGTGCATCAAAGACGCCATGGCTGTCCGTCATCGGCCGGCCGGCAAGGACACGACACATAGAAAAAGTAAACAATCGAGGTTGATCTGCGTCAATTTGGTATGCTGGGTGAACTTTGAAGATGAACTCATCAGAGTACATTGGTAGGGGGGAGAGAGTGGGGGAGGGGTGCAGATCTCGGTTACCCACCGCCTGGAACTGCAGCGCCCACAGCACCAGGACCTTGCTGTTAAACATCAACGTCAACCTCTCTCCTGCTTCAACACCCCCTGCTGAAGCTCACCCAGTTTCGCCTTGCAAAAATACAGGCTGTTTTTTTTTACTGGCGAGGTGTACCTTACTACTCCCCGTTGGAAACCATTTCAGCAGCGTTAACGGTTAAACTTGGAGATCCGTCTTCCAGACGACTCACTCCAGCCCGGACGCCGGCGGTGGACGCCATACCATACACCACTCCCGATACAATTCATATGGCTCTGCGGCACCCGGTGACGAGGGCATGACCATCTCGAACCGGTCAACCTCCTCAAACCCAAGCCTGCGATACATGCCAACAGCCTCCTCAGTGGCCTCGAGGTAGACGGGCAGTCCCTCGGCCGCTGCCTTGGCCATGATTTCCCGCATGAGCAGCGAGCCGGCCCCATCCCCCCAGAATGCTGGATCGACGCAGACGAAGCTCACCTCTGGCACGGCAGGATACGTATTAGCTTTGGCCTTTAACATGAGCGGAGGAGCGTAGAAGGGGAGTGTCAATGTCACAGATATACTGGCGAAATGGACAAAACGCACATGGAAAACAGTTACTTACGGAAGCAGGGCCTGTCTCCAAACGACCTCTTCTTAGCTGCTTCTGCGAGCACCACGTAGTGATCTAGCAGCTCTCGACGACAGCCAGGGACCTGCTGGACGCCGCTGTTTTCCAGCTTGACGCCCTCGGGCTGCGACGGGGAGGACCATTTGATTATGCCGATAATCTTGTCGGTATCTGCGACCTGGGCCACGAGTATGCCGGGATCCGAACCACCGAGTTTGGCGGCGGCGTCGTCCTTCAAGAACTTTTGAAATGCCGCGATGCTCTCGAGCGAGGGGAATTGACTCAGCAGCAGCTTATTGGAGCCCATGGCAGTGGTCTGGACCTCGGCGATCCGAGCCGCAGCGGCCACGCCCGGTCGGGATATCAAAAACTTCGTCGTCATTTGTGGCGGTGGTGGTGGTGATGGTGATGGTGACGCAGGCCAAGTTCTGCCATTTTTCCGAAACGGGAACAGAATGGTGCCGCAACACACAAGACATCATGTGACTCGGGCCACCTGCCTAGGCCCAATCTACTCATCAAGAAGCGTCTCCTTCGTATCCTCAAGAGCCCCATTTGCCAAAGGCCTCAGAAGCCGGCGCGGCGTCTCCAGCCAGGGCGCCCATTCCGGCCCCAGATATTCGGCCGCCGCCGCAAAGAAGAACTCGCCCGCGTCACCGACCACCCAGACATCGCGGCAGTGGTGCAGCGTCACGAAGTAGTACGCCAAAATGACCAAGGCCTCGGGGCGGGCCGCCGCGATCATGGCCACAAACGCGTTGGACACCATGACGCCCCAGCCCATGACGATGTGCATCTTGCTCACGGGCGTGGGCCGGCCGTCCAGGCTGGTCTGGATGAGGTCGATGGCCTTGCGCGCGCCCTCGAGCTCCTCGGCGCCGAGCCCCGCGCTCTCGATGCGCGCGCGGAGGTCGTCGCACTCGTGGCCCTCGCCCTTGGACATGAACCAGCGCTCGCCGGCCTGCAGTAGCGGCGCGAGCTCGGTCTGGCCGAGCTCCTCCCAGCTCTGGCCCTCCATGATCTGGTAGACGCCGCGGTGCAGGTGCAGACACCCCACGAAGCGCGCCAACATGGACGAGAAGTCGCCGCCGCGGTGCGACAAAAAGTCGCACAGCACGTGGAAGCCCAGCATGCCCGGGAACAGGAAGCCCTGCACGCGGTGGGCCACCGACACGTTGAAGTGGTCGGCGGGGAGGCTGCGGAAGAGGCGCAGCGCCTTGGTCTGCAGGTGGATGGCGATGTTGTGGTAAAAGGCCTCGCTGTGCGGACGCTCGTGGCTGAGGTGGCGCGCCGCGAGGGCGAGGATCTGATGCATCAGGTACGGCGCCTGGAGCGCCTGGCTCATGATCATCTCGCGGAAGCCGGCCATGGCCAGCGGCTCAATGACGTCGTGTCCGTTCATGAAATGGTACATGAGCTCCATGTGCACCATGTCGACGTCGGGAGTCGAATCCTCGGTGGGGAGAAACGGGGTGACGGGGTTATCGGGGGGGCTAGGCTCGGGAGGGCCGGATACGGAGGGGGTGGAGGCCCGGGACGGGGCCGACGCTGGCGAGGTCCCGGCTGTTGCTGCCGCTGTTGCCGGGAAGGAGCAGCTTCGCTCGACGGTGGTGCAGTTGAGGCATCGTGGCCGCGTCTCATCGCACTGGGAGTGTAAGTTTCTGATAATGACATGACGGATAGGTGGCAGACTTTGATGTGCCGTCTCTTGCACTCTAGACACCCTCTTCGGGACTTCTTGTGGCTCCTCCTCAGCATTCTCCACGCACCCGATCCGAGGTCTGGTTGCTTCCCACAACTCGCAGAAGCTCAAAAGGGGTAGGTTCCGTTACACTGACGTAGATGAACAAGAGGAGCGGCTCAGTCTTGAAAATCTTGAAATTAACTTTCAGGTACTTATGAAAATAAAAGAAATGGTACCAAGATGACCCATGGCAACCTGGAATCAAAGTTCCAAAGCCTCGCGCACGATGGGGAGAAATGTCTCCGGCCCGGCCAAACCTTAAAATATTTCAATGACTGACCACTGACGCGTCTTACCTGGCAAAAAGGTCTCGGCCAGCATTCACAGCCCCTCGGTAAGAGGACATGCCAAGACCCCGAGGGTCCACCCCGGGGCCCAATCTCCGCGTGTTCCGGCTGTCTTCCGTCCCCGGGCCACGCGGGTCCCGGGAGCTTATCGGGTCTCGGAGCGAATCCGAGATTCTAGGAACTTTTGCCTAGATGCATAGAAGCACCCAATATATTTTAACGCCAAGATAACGTGGTTAGACTTCCAGACTGCCCTCCGGTCTGCAATCCACGCAATAAACACTACTCTAGGTACCTTATCCGGCGGATATACATATCTCTCCCATCCATACCCAACTCACGACGCCCCGAAAACGAATACGAGCCCTCTCCCCCCCTTACTCACTGCGTCTCATCAACATCCGGCATGACATCCCACCCCCTCTTCCCCTTCCCCTTCCCCTCAGCCTCCCCCCTCCCCACAAACCTCACAGCCCAATCCCTCACCCTCCTCGTCTTCTCCAGCTGCGCATGCCCCCCCTCCGCCCTCCTCAAATCCCCAGCATCATAATACCCCTCGCCCTCCCCCTCCCGGGCCCGATACAGCAAATCCACCCTCGTCATCCCCCTCCTCAAACTCGACCCGTACACCCTCCCCTGGAACGCATTCAGCGCCACATTCCTCAACAGCACCACATCCCCCGGCCGCAGCGCCGCTAGGGGAGAGGACCCGGAGCCGCCAAGCCAAAACGTCACGGCGAACCCGGCGCGTGTGTCGTCGCCCACGAGCACCTCGACGAGCGGCGACGGGCCGAAGCGCGTCTGCACGGCGCGGGTGGGCGAGAGCGAGATGAGCCCCACGACGAGGTGGCAGGTCATGGTCTGGGGGCGGAGAGAGACGAGGTGGAGCGCGGAGGGGAGGGAGGAGAGATCGCTGAGAACGAGGGGGGCGGGGAGGCCCGGGGGGAAGGGGTCTTTCGGGGGGCGGGGGAGGAGGAAGGAGTCGGTGGTGGTGTTGAAGGATGTGGTGGTGAGATGGGATTCCTCCTCGTCGGCGGCGGCGGCGGGGATGAGTTGGGAGGTGGGGATGTCTTGGTGGTGGGCGGCGATGGAGGTTTCGTAGAACTGGGAGAGGAGGGTCTGGTCGGCGTCGTCGGGGGAGCCGGTGGCGGAGAGGGAGGTGGTGGTGAAGAATTGGGTGTCGTGGTTGGCGGGGGGGTGGTCCGGGTAGTAGCTGGCGTATTGCTGGGAGAAGCCGGTGTGTAGGCGGGTGGGCTCGAGGGGGAGGGATCGCCATTCGGCGTGGTTTGGTGCGGTGGGTTGGGGAGCGGGCATGGAGAGGGTGGCTTGCTTGGTGATGCCAGTGAATTCGGCGATGGTGGGATCGAAGGAAGATAATAGCTTTTCGGGGGCCCAGTCGAGGGATCGACTCTCTGGGGCCCCCGTGTAGATGATCACCTTTCCCGGCATGACATGGGCGTCCGGGAGGCGGAAAGGGGCGAAATGGTGGGGCAGCCAAGGGGTCTGCGAAAGTAAACAAACCCCAGGGGTAACCGGCGGGACTGAGGGCCCCCTTTCTTCGTATTGGCTAGGAAGATGGAGCCACGACTTGACATAAGGATGTGAGGCAGACGAGACGATTGCGTCTTCTTGATGCAAAAATCCAGTCCTTTTTCAGCTTGGGAATATGGATTGGCCTGGTTTAAGAGCTAGTGATGGGAAGTGATGATGGCTGGTCTCATGCGTTGAAGGCCATGGAGAGTGGCAGGGTTCTGCGCCGGTCAACCCGGAGGACTGAACTTTCGAAGTCTTGATGCAAATCTGTTAGCCGGGAGCAAGTTGTACAATGCAAGTCGGACGGCGTAATGAAGCAGGGGATGGGAGAGAATCGATAGGTGGTAAGTGTGGTGGCGAATGGGGGAGGCAGCAGTGGAAAAGTGGGCCCGGGAACAGTCTTGGTCAAGGCACCTCTCAAGGTCCTCAGACTTCGAACCTTTTACTACCACTCCTCATGTCTTCGGCGTTCTTTCGGCGAGTCGATTTCGAGTTTTTGCTGGGAATTTCGGCCAGCGATTACTATTCCGACGGTCTGCAATTCCCCTTTATAATTCCGAGCCAATTGATGCTGTTGCGTTGTTGAAGCCTGGAATCACGTGCCATTTCCAAGTGGCAGACGTCGAAATCGAAATCATCGTGTACTCCAAAAAGAGTCCTCTCTTGTATTTTCATAAGCACAAATAGCGACACCGTACAACAACCACCATTAACACCCCGAGTATACCGCCGCGTCTCCATTTAACTGCTCCAAGAAAAAAATGGCTCCAGCGCCGTGGGACTCGGTTCCTAGCGACGACACCTTCTTCGTCCTCATCACCGGCGCCAACAGGTACGTCCGTCAGCTTGACCCCCAGCACCGGCCCACTCGCTGACATCGCTCCTTCCGCAGTGGCATCGGATTTGGCATCGGCGAGCGCATCATCGACGAATACCTTCTGACCCGACCGCTCTCCTCCCACATCGTCGTTATCCCCACGACACGAAGCGCAAAGAAATCACGAGAAACCGTCCTAGGCCTCCGCCGACACACGGCCAAGTTCGCCGAAACCTCCAAACCCCTCCGATCGCGCGCCGGGCCAGCCTACAACCCGCGAGACACGACGCGCCGCGTACACATCCTCAGCGTCCAGCTCGACCTCTGCAGCCTCCCCACCATCTACAAGGCCGCCGACGACCTCGCCAAAGGCCCCCTCAGCACACCCGACCATGACGGGCCCGGCTCCGACTCCTTCACCCCGCTCGTCGACGTCAAGATCCCCCGCCTGAACGCCGTCATCTTCAACGCCGGCATAGGCGGCTTCACAGGGCTCGTCTGGTCCAAGATCGCCCACAACTTCCTCACCGAGGGCTTCATCCAAGCCACCACCTGGCCGACCTTCAAGGGCGCCGACGCCGGCTACACGGCCCGCCCGGTGCCCAAGGACGAGTCCTCGGTGGGCGAGATCTGGTGCGCCAACGTCTTTGGCCACTACCTCTTCGCGCGGCAGCTCATCCCGCTGCTCAGCCGGCTGCCCTCGTCCTCCCTCCCGCCCGGCCGCATCATCTGGGAGAGCAGCGTCGAGGGCGACTGGGACTCCTTCTCCCTCGACGACTTCCAAGGCACGCGGACCCCGCAGGGCTACGAGAGCTCCAAGCGCCTGACGGATGTGCTCTGCCTCACGGCGCACCTGCCCGCCGCCAAGCCCTACGTCGCCGGCTACCTGCAGCCGCCCGCGGCCGCCATGACCCCCCCCAGGATCTACCTGATCCACCCGGGTGTCGTGCTCACCACCATCTTCCCCCTCAACGCCTTCATGTTCTTCTGGTACCGCGTCGTGCTCTACCTCGCCCGCTGGCTCGGGTCGCCCTGGCACAACATCACGCCGTACAACGGCGCCGCGGCCGCCAGCTGGCTGGCGCTGCGGGAGCAGGCCGAGCTCGACGCCGCCGGCGCCGAGAGCGTCAAGTGGGGCTCGGCGACGGACCGCGCCGGCTGCTCGCGCGTCAAGATGACCGAGGTCGAGGGGTGGGGGTGGGACGGCCGCGTGGCGTCGCGCGACGAGGACACGGTGACGGGTGTCCTGCGGCGGGCCGTGGGGCGCAAGAACCGGATGCCCGACGTCACCGAGGACAAGCGCATCGAGTTTGAGGCCCTGGGCGCGCAGTGCTGGCGCGAGATGGAGAGGTTACGGGCCGAGTGGGAGGGCAAGATGGGGAAATGAATAAGTTAGTCAGAGGGTTGGGAAAAAAGAGCGAGGATTTGGTAGGATCTGGCAACGACGATGAATAATGACGGGGTATCTGATCCTAATAACGACAAACTCGCGCTGACGGGAGTAATCATAATACAACACGCCAATATTCCTCCATTCAAGATTCGCGCAACCCAACCATACTGAAAACATGCGATGCTCACCTCCAACATAACGCCATGACAAGACCATGTACCTCACATTACCCCCCAAGCCCCTTCACGTCTCCGGATCCGCGTCCCTATACACCTCCACCCCCCCAGCCCTCCCAACCGCCTCATCCGACACCACCCTCCTCAGCTTAACCTGCTCCTTCCTCCCAAACAAGCCCAAGCACAACGGCAGCGGCACCACCGCCAAACCGATCACAGCGCTAAACACCAGCGCCCTCTTCATATTACTCGGCGGCTCGGCCTCCTCCCCACTCTTCAGCGCCCCCGAGATAATAATAAACACCCCCCCGAGCAACTGCCCGGCACTCCAACTCACCGTCGACGTCACCTCGGGACTCACCGGGTGTGTCACCTCGACCAAAAACTCCACCGCCACCGGCAGCAGCGAAAACGCCGCGGCCCCCAGCAGCGCCATGGCGAGGTACGGCCCGGCCACGCCGCCGCCGCCGCGCGTCTCGGGCATCCACACGAAGAGCAGCAGCGCGACGCCGGCGACGGGCACGGCGACGCGGATGAGCGGGAGGAAGGCCTTGGTGCGGTCGATGACGGGGGAGACGGCGGCGGCGACGACAAGGCCGACGACGATGAGGATGGCGCCGGCGATGCCGGCTTCTTCTTCGCTATAGCCGTATGGGAGCAGGACCTGGTTGAGGATGGTGGAGATGGAGTTGAAGAGGCCGACATAGACGGCGAAGGGAAAGAAGAGGAGCCAGAACTCGAGGCGCGAGGCGAGCACGCGGACCGAGGCGCGGAGGGAGAGCTTGGGGGTTACGGAGGAGGGGGCGGCGGGGGTGGGGGGGCGCGCGGGGATGAAGAAGGCGGGGAGGGCGCAGACGGTGCCCTTTTGGGGGTTAGTGGGGAGGGGAAGGGGGAGGGGGAAGGGGGAGGGGGGAACGTACGATGATGGAGACGTAGAGGACCATGCTGGAGACGTCGCTGGAGTCTTGGACCCAGAAGGGGATGATGAGCTGGCCGAGGGCGGCACCGAAGGGGTTGGCGAGTGAGGCGAGGGCGGTGGCGCCGACGCGGCCCCGGTTGGTGAACCACATGTCGGAGTATCGGGTGGGAGCGGCGAGGACGAAGGCTTGCCCGGCGCCGGTGAGGATCTGGCCGAACATGACGAGACCATAGATGCCGCTCTCGGAGGAGTGGCAGCCGGCGTAGCGGATCCAGTTGCCAACCAGAAGGAGGGCGGCCGACGTCGAGATGGACAGCTTCGGGCCGAGATGCAGCACGTAGATGACGGCCGGCGCGACAACGACATTGGCAAATACGAAGCATGTGCTGAACCAGTTGACGGCCGTTTCGTCCGTCTTGAAGTAGGTGGCGGCCTGCGAGGCCACGGGCGAGAAGGTGAGCCACTGGGAGGAGTGGATATGTTAGCCCCCGAATCCCGGACAAGACATCGGCCTCAGCCGGACCGCACCGTAGGCTGGCCGGCGCCACGAATGCCGTGGAACTTTCCAATCGCCGTCCAACCAAGACATGCAGGTGTCAACGGTCCCCCTAAAACTCCCAGGAAATCAAACCACTGCACGAAAAAGCGCCTCCACTTACATCAAAACTAGCCACAATATTAAGCAGCACCAACTCCACCAGCCCAAACCACCGACGCTTGTACACCTTGTACACGCGCTCCGAGACGGCAGCCGTCACGCTTATCGCCGAGGCGTCGTCGTCCCGAGTTGCGCCGGCGTTGGCAACTCCCGCCGCGCCCCCCGGCGTCGACCCCAGCTCCATCTCAATCGCGACCTCTGTGTCGGAGCCGGGGCGCTTGCTGTCGCCGGAGCGGACGCGTGCCAGCCTCGCTGTGCCGACGGCCTGATCGTCCTTTAGCTGCTGCCATCCGCCACCATTTCCGGCGCCGGCGCCGCCAGCCATTGGCGCGTCGCTGTTTCCCGTGGAGATCTTGGTGAGGTGCCTCTCAATGTCGCCGTCCTCTGCGACCATGGTGAGGCGGGAAAATTCGGGGATCAATGGGATCTGACAATCCGACGTCCCCTTATGCCCCTTCCCTGTTCCCTTGGAGAGAGTGCTGATGAAGAGCGGCCGACGTGGAGCGAACCAGAGCCCAACTCGTTCAATGCATGTAGCGGGATGATGCTTTAGTGCTGTAGGTGCTGTAGGTGAGACGACGTTGAGGCGTCGTTGGTGGTGAAAAGAAGCGCTGTCAGGGGCGGCAAATGGGCAGGGTTGCTCCTTGCGCTTCCCGATGGGAGATTCTCCTTCCCAGGCGGCTTTCTGGGGAGGATTCGCCAAGACTGCTTGGATGATATAAGAACCGTGCAGAGCCAGAAAGGATGTTTTTTGGTGCTAATTTCGGACGGGAATGCAAAGGCTCGTGGAAATTGTACAACCGTACAACCGACCTCTCCTCTACGATATCACTGCGCGTAAAGGTGACAGGACTGAGAGCAGGTCTTTCCCCCGCACACACAAACACCTCCCTGTGATCATGGGCGTCCGGGTTTGCTTCCTCTCCGACTCCTCCAAGCAGACGGACCAACTCAGTAAGAGGACGACGGGAGTTGAATTGAGGGGTTCAGCACCTACTAGTAGGGTTCAATGTAACCCCCCATGATAGATCCCCATCCCCATCCCCATCTTGACCTCCCCACATTCTCAACACATGGCACACGTGCCATATCGACGACAGCAGGTACCCATTTCCTTGTTGGACCCGACAAGTCCAGCGAGGTCGACGGCCATGTGTCAACCAAAGATCCCACATTGAATCTTTGACACACATTTCACTTCCAACCATAGACAACAACCCCCTGAAGTCCTGGATGACATTGGTCGGCCGTTGCGTAGCCAATCCAAGAACTCTAACATCAGCGTCCAATCACCACCACCAACGGACATGTCACGAAGAAACGCAATGCCCCCCCCCCTCCCATCCATCCATCACGAGATGAAAAAGCAATTCGCCTCACCTCCCGCCATTCAGCTGCTAACGACCTACCAGACCTTCAGAGTTCTCCCCAGCACCGGTTCACGAACCAACCCCCTTCACCACTAGCGCTACGCTACCACCGTGGCAAAGGGATACCATCAACGATGAAAAGTTCCCTGGGACCGACCGGCTGCATCCTACCCGTCTGTTCGTTCCTTCCATCTCGATCCGACGGCTTGCCACGAGCATTGTGTAAGTGGACATCACACCGCGAGACCTACCCCCACCCCACGGTACATGATCGTGCAGTTGTGCAGCTGCGCAGGGCATGCGCCGGCGGCGGTGGTAGCGGGTGGCGTCAATGGGATGGATTGGATCTCGCCGTTTGTCCGAGCTATCTACCTATCTACCGACTTCCCGGGTTCAGCCCGAGACATGGGCCAGCCGGGCTGGCAGCAGGCGGTCAGCCGGACCGATCGGTCGGCAGGCGAGGATCGGTCCAAGACAGTGCTTACCTAGCCAAGCAGAGCACACCGCCTCCGCCTTGGCCCGGCGCGATTCGGACATTGTCCTCGCGGCGCCTCGATCGCTTCGATCTCCTCGCCTTCTCACCGTCTGGGTTGTCTGCAGCAGAGATTGCTGGACGTTGACTAAACCCCTAAGAGCACCGACGACAAGGGATTCACCGCCGGGCTTGCCCGCCGTTGCCAAGAGATAGAGGGAGGGGGTCTAACGAGCCGTCTATGAGTTCCTTCGTCTTTCGCAATGCAATGTGTAGTAGTGTGGGAGGCGTATGATACAAACAGAGGCCCCCGTCCCCGGCCGGCAACAACAACAGCCAATTATACAGGTGTCCACGCCACCCTTTTCTCCTTGTCATGGTTCAGCGTCTACCGTCCCGGCCAAACAAGGCTACCCTTTTCCCCATCCCCATCCGACAAGGGAACCCGTCCCTCCTCTCTCGACATGATCGTAGCCTCGTCTTGGAATTCGTGCAGCGCGAGAGACGGCCCATCGTTTGCGCCCGTGACGTGCCGGCCGGACAATAGCAAAAAGGGGTAGACCGTCCCACCGGGGGGAAGCCACTCGAGGTGGTGTCGGCCGGCATTTATTTGAGCTGGGACCAGAGCTTCGGGGCGGCGCATGCGCTAGCGCAGTGGGCGAGGTGGAAGACTGTTGTGCGCGCGAGATTAGCAACCTCCCACCCAGGGGGGTAGTCGAGGGGGGCACATACACTCCTCGACACAGTCCTCCTTGTTATCCGACCCAGCGCCGGTGACGCGCTCGACGCACTCGTCAAAGTGGTGCTTGACAGGCGCGCATTGCTTCGACTCGGTGCACTCTGCACATTCCGCCTGGTCAGCCAACCCGATGACCCTCTCCTCGCTTCCCGACCGTCCGAGCACGAGTGGTGGGGGAAAAAGACTCACCGGCCTCGAGCTTCTCCTTGGGATCAGAGAGCTCCTCCTCGTCCTCCTCCTCTTCCTCCTCGGCTTCGGGCTCGCCCTCGTCCTCCTTGGAGCTCTCTACCGTCGTCTTGTCCTGCGAACGGGGTCAAGGTCAGCCGCCATCAGGCCATGCGGGGCCAGAATATCCCTCCCCCGCGGTCTCACGCCCTCCCAATCCGCCGGGATGCGCCGCGCTTGCGGTGTCCGCATGTTCCTCGTCTCCTCCATGTCCTCCCGGCGCATATTGGCGTCGCTGCCGCCAGCCATCCGCAAAAAGAGAGAGAGAAACGTACCTTAGACTCGGCGGCGGGCGCCTCGGCATCGGCGGTGGCCCAGGGCGTCGCGGCTTCGACGAGGTCGGTGATGGTATCCCAGAAACCCATAGCGACAGAGGTGGGGAGGGCAACACGACGGTCAATTGGTGACGGTGGCGGCGGCGGGGTGGGGGGAGGGTAAGAGCTTCGTAGGTGGTGGTGGTGGAAGCTGGTTCCAATTGTCGCGACGTTGGGGAGCTTCGGCCAGGAAAAATCGGGGCAACAGCGAAAATCGCCCGGCTTGCTCCAATTGGGCGGGGCTGATTGGCCCGTGGACTGTTTGCCAGCTGGGGAGGGAGGGTCCCGGCTGGTTCCGTCGAACACGTGATCTCCTCGTCCCCCCTTTGGCCCATGTCTCTTGGCGACCTAGCGATTGGGGCCTCTGAGCTTCACCGAGGAAAAACAAAAAGCACGCCAGGTGCGGACCATGCATCGCGCACATCGTCGAACGCGCGCCTGCATGCGGGATGAAGATGAAAATGACGGCCCGTCGCATGTTATTGTCAGGTCCGTCTCTGAATTCTCAAACTACCAAGTCCTCCTTGAAAACCACAACGATCCCTCCACCCAAAAAATACCCCCCCCCCCCCCCAAAAGATGCATGTCCGCAACGCCCAGCCGCCCAGCCAGCCAGAAAGGCACCCAAACGCATCACACGCGGCTTCTCTCAAAAGATGTATAGCTCCACGGTATTCGGTCTCCGCCCCCCTCCTCAAAGAGTGCCCCGACAGCCCGCTCCGAGCTCGAGTCGACGCTGCGGTGGTAGCACGCCATTCAGGAAAGGATCAAGGATCGCAATGGTATCATGATTTCAACGTCGTCAACCGGGACAAGAAGCACTTCGTGGACCAACAACCAGGGTCGATCCATCGTTGACAATGCCTCTTCGGTCTCAGCGCCGCTCAGCCTCGCTCCGCGTGCGCTCCTCATACTGGATATTGATCGCCTGGGTTTGCGCCTCGAGGTAGTCCGGCGGGGGCTCATCGGGAGTTGGCTGCGGTGGCTGGCTCTGCGCCTCGACGTCCACTTCAGCCTCGTCGGTGGCGTTCGCTCCCGATGAGGGTCCTGCCGCCTCCGGGTCGTAGGGCGGCGGGGGCTCGAAATTGTGCCCTGGGTTCATCCCCAACTCGCGGGCGTGGTGGAGTCGCTCCTTGAGCCATTCATACTTGTTCTGGAAGTCGTGGTGACCGCCCTCCTTGAAGGTGAATTTCAACTCGATGCGAGGGATGCCCATAGGGATGCCGCCGCCCGGGACGGGCTTGACGATGCCAGACCAACTCCATGGGCCAATCCAGGACGAATAAACGTGTGTGTCGGTGATGTTTAGGATGGGTGTGAAGAAGGACCGGAATGCCTCGGTAGGGTTGGCCGGCAGATATATCACCTAAAATAGCACAAGGATGGTGAGCTTACCAGACCCCGGTGAGCTTCGGCCCGCCGCGGGAGCCGAGAGGGGACGGACTTACCCGCTCGTTGGTGATGTATACGAGTCCATCGCTGCTCTTGATACCGAACGGCTCGTCCACGCTGAGCTCCTTTGGTGTCGAGAGGTCGAGGGACACCCTCGTCCTCGACGTGTAGAGGATCTTTTCATCGGCAATGGGCACGATCTTGCCGTCCCTCGTCAGCATGACCCAGCTGTCCTTCTCGTCAGTACGTATTCTCTGGGCCATCTGCCAGGTGCTCTGCTCGGCCAGGAATGTGTCGGCCATGGCGCAACAATGGGGGGTGGTGGGAAGAAAGGATGTGGGGCTAATGTCGGGAGGGGATAAGAAAGCCACCCTGCGGAGCTAAGTCGTTGGTCGCGGGAGCGAGGGGGGCGCGGGCGGCGTGTGGCACAAAAAAATGAAAGATGGACGGATCAGGGGAGGCCAGGGAAAGGGCATGACACTTACTTTATTGACATGATGAGGGACTGGATGGGTGGGCGGCTGCAGATGGTCCCTACAGACACACAGCTGGTATGTCCCGCACGTCAGAGCAAGCTTCGAAGGGGCTTCTGGATTCGCTGCTTGCGGGCACGCACCAGGGTCCGGACAGTAGCGGCGCCGAGGGGGGGGGGGGGGGGGGCAGCCAGCACGTCGTCCGCCGCAGCGTCCCGCTTGCAGTCAAGACCAAGAGCTCTGAGCGGCGTCGAGGGAGCGGCGGGCAGCCAGCAGCGACCAGCAGCAGCAGCAGCAGGACCAGAAATGCAAAGCAGCAATGATACCTAGGCTCAGGTACCTAGCACCGTAGGAGGCAGGCGGGCCGAAGTGGGATAGATATCCAGCCTCCCGGAGTGGGCCGGGGATGCAACCGAGACGATGGGAGCCTGCGTCTCTGCTGGGACCCACTGACCGTTCCGTGCTCCGTTCCTAGGCTTGCCGGGAGAGCTACTGTTGAGACCCCGAGACCGACTGCTGAACCCGTGCTGTGTCGGTATGTTGCTGGTAGATCTAAAGCTGGGAGAAGCGGCAGGTCGGTGTTGAGGGAATAGGAAATAAACGGCGGCAGTCCTGAAACGTCAGTCCAGTTTGTGCGACTGTGCCAGGCAGTACCGACAATCCCCAGTCGACCGGCGCCTCAGTCCACACTTCAAATCTCTCTGCCAGGCGTGAGGCCTAGGGAGGGGGCGAGGCAGCGTTCCAGCGGACACACCTCCGTTGACGAGGCGCAATCAAGATCAACAGGCCAGGCTCCCAGGGCGTAGAGGTCCAATCCTACGGCAGAGGACGAAGGCTACCGCGCGACGTACCGAGTACTGCGTGCGTGGAGGGTGGACGCCGAAACGACCAAGAGAGGGATAGGACCTAGGGCAGATGCAAAGACGTCGCCGTCGGGTGTCCAGTGCGGATATGGGAGACGAAGTCGTGGAAGCCTATGTGTCCAGGAAGGCGATGGGCTGCAGCAAAGAGTTGCAGTCCCGTCATTGGAGAGGTGGCAGGTTGTGGATGGAGCTGCCCGTTGTTGTGTCGAGTCGAGGCTAGTGGGCGGCATTGATGGAAGGGCGAGTGGGCAGGTGGGCAGCAAGGGTGACTGGAGGGTGCCCTGGTGGTGGAGGGGGGCAGAAAGCAGACCGCTGCAGGCCGTGGTGGCGTGGGAGCCAATGACGGGGCTTGAGCATGGGCCGTTCGTCTTGGTTTGCGCCTCCTCCATGTGGCGGGGGAACCCTTTGAGCCCTGACGCCCCCAGAGATGGGCAGTGATGGCAGGCCCTTGGACCAAGAACTTGCCTGCACCGGAGGCACTTCCATCCATCTCACCGTTACGGCGAACCTCACAGAGCTGAGTTTTTGACAGTCCCAGCTGATCTATGCCACCCTCTTTTTTTACGTTTCTTTTCTTTTCCTTTTCCTTGCACGGAGTTTTAGCCCGATTCTGCGCCCGTGGACTGCCTGTCCCGTTTGACTCGGGCAACCTTTTTCATTCATCCCCTCCACCTCCCCCCTCCCTCGACATTGCCACGACTGGCTGCGTCCTGGATGATGCGAGTTCAAACGAGGGACCCGAGGGACCCTGTCTCGCCTGCTGCTTCTACGCAGGAAGTGCTTGATGCACCATCGGCATGCTTATTTCCCTGTTTGTCGCCACAGCATGCTGTCGCCGCCGCCGGGCTGCTTCTGTGGCTTCTGTGGCCTTCTCGGACGTCAGGTGCGAGCTGTCGACAATCCCACCGTGTTCGCCGTAGGTCTGGGCTCTCAATCACGAGATGCCCAAAGACCCGGGGAGCCGGGGACACTCCAAGGCCGCAGGTCTCTCGACTCTCGACAAGCCTGGCCCTGGAGGACCCCCCCCCCCCCCACGGGTCGGTCTAGGGACGCCTCCTGCTGATACACGTTTCACCAAGCCAGGTACCGCCAGTGGCATTGCGTCCGTTCAACTGACCGCTGGAGAGCCTGCACAATCCACATGTTCTCGGCAGGACCGCATCGGGCAGCATGCTGCACTTCCAAGATAGCCGGCAGTCCGCTCGGGACAGCTTTCGTCGATATGCCGCGTGGGCGTCGACTCCTTCTGTGGAGCGAGCGTCCTGCCATGAGTTAGTTTTCGCGACCCGAGACCGGCTTGCCGTACACGGTGTTCCTGGTAACGCCAGGCCCATGGCGGACAGCTGTCAAGAGATCTATGGTCTGTATCGCTGGCTTTCTTTGCATCTACATGGGACTCCGACGGGTGGCCGGCTGATGCCCTCGGGGGAGCCCGCCAGCAGACTCTTGTTGGGTCGGCCAGTTCTGCCCACACTGACAGCAATGCCGTGCCTCTTGCGGTCTGATAATGCCTCCAGGGTCCGTTCGCGTCCCAGCACAGCGGTCCGCTGCCAGCCCCATCCCGGAATCCTGGCTGGCGGGCTAGACCCTCGCCGACAAAGACCGGGGAGGTAAGGGGACGCATCGCCCTTCTAAATGCCCAGGCTTCTCTCGCTCAATCGACCGCTCACCGCCCGTCCCTAGCGTATCCGGGGCGCGGTTCAGCGGGCGATGCGGGTGGTATCAAGTTAGACCTCGGTGAACAGCGGCGAGAGCACCGAGGCATGGTCGTTGTTGTCCCGGACGCTTGAAGAGGCCCGAGGGTACATGTGCGTTCTGCAAGCCTTGTGGGGGGTCAATCATGCCCTGTTCGTTAATCGCTCCAAAAACCTGGTTCTGTGGAGATCCCAGCCCTTGTCTGTCAACCGCCCACCGGGCGCTATCAGGGTCACCAAGATGAAAGACGCTGATCCAAAGAAGCAGGGCAAGCCTGTCAAGTGCGCCGTTACCAGTCAAGCCATCAAAATAGCAACCCGATGAGCCGATCAAGGGTGAAACATAAGAGTTCCGCCCGTCCAGCACCGCTCGCCCCCCGCCGCCGCCGCCGTGGTACCGTAACTGGAAAGGCTTGGCCCAGCCCGCACGGCCTCCGGCTCTTTGCCGCCGTGCCGCGCCCCATCTTGAGCTTAGCTGTTGCGGGTAGTGTCCCTCGGACTGACGACCACTCCCGAACTTCACAAGCTGTCTTCCGAACCAACGCCCAACCGCAGCCAGTTACGCCAGCTCCCTCCATACTCCCACACGAGACAGCACCGAGCTGCCGTCCAGTGCCTGGCCTCCACCTATTCTCTCTCATATGCACAGCGTCGTCATCGGACTCCCGTCCGGCCATCTCGAGGTCGTTTGTTGATCCAGCACGGCCGCAGTTCGCCGATCATGACCCGGGCTCGCCGGGGGGGCATATACGGGCTCTGGCATACAGAAGTGCCTTGTTCGTGCGGAAGCACGACCCGGTCGGCACTTTGCAGCCTCCTGGCTGGGATGCCAATAATCCACCAGGGCGAACCATGCACCGGCGGGAGGAATATTTACTAGACAGCCTCATAAACTGTGTCCACTGCCGAAAAACCTCGGCTCCTCTGGTTTGAACCAGCCTCATCGACATGCGAGGATCACTCGACCGCATGGTCCTGAGCGGGGCGCCCCTCATGCTGACCAGGAGCGATATCGCAGCTTCGTGGCCACGAACCACGGCCAGACCATATGTTGATTTCGGGGCGCGAACCAAGGCGTAACACATCAAAGACGCAGCCAAGGACGTGTAATCCAAGTTTTGGTGGCAGCGCTGGCCTCTTTGGGGAGTTGTCTGGATTATTTCGGCAATAAATTTACACGCACCTCGACGCTCACGAGACATGGAAAGTCGGTAAGAAAGAACAGCCCGCATGCTTCCGGATCGATCCGGTATCTTTCTGTTCCGCCTCTTCCATAGAAACATCCAGCTCAACTTGGCCACCCAGGGCTCATTTGATCGATTGGCACTGGCAGGTTGACGCGCCCGGGACGCTATGGAGAGCCGACGCAGGCTGATCGTCAAGCTGGCCGACTTCCACGGTCATATCCGAGCTGGTTGGAAGGAGGAATTTGCCTTCTTGGTCATCGAGTCCTCGTTACACAGCAGCACCGCCCCTTCTCCTTCCTCGGCCCATGCTATCCGCCAGCAGAGTCGTTAGTTGAGCATCACTCTCTGCTTGCCGAGTACTGCGTATCCTCAAAGCTTCTCCGAGACATCATATCGCATCAAGGTTATGTATGGCGCGGTAGCCATCAACCACCGCACATCTGGTGCCACACACCCGCATGTCGTGTATCAGGTGTGGAATGTTGTGTTTCAACGGTTCATCATCTTTGCATGAGCCGCTGAAACCCCTACTCTTGCTCTCGCACCTAGTGTTCACTGGTAGCTAAGAATGTGCGAGCAGCAGAGCAAATCTCTCGAACCATACCCGTGCCTGTGGGGAGGCGGGAAAGACTGTGGTCTCGCGCCTCACGGCTGGGAGACCACGCCTCCAGCCATTCTGCCAGGTGGAATGAGCTGTCGCCTCGGGCAGTCTAATACCCACCTCCCGACCCTGTCACTGCTCGGCGCAGTCTCCCCGAGACCACACTCCAGGAGCCCTTTCTCGACGAGGCGAACTTGCCACATTCAGTATCCAACTCCGCAATCAACTTGATTCCCTTTGGCCTCGCTTCTTTTGCCGAGATCAGCTCGGAATATATGCCGTGAGAGGCAGGCATAAGGCCCAGCCTCGATTGCCGTCGTCCCACGTCACCGGGATCACCTTCTCGCCATCCTCAGCTCTCACAAGACAGGCATTCTGCCTTCGGGGAGCGCCTTTCTGCCAGTGATTGGACGCCCCCTTTGACCGTCGTGTGTGGAACGCTGCATACGATCAGGCGGGTGGTCTCCCCCCTTGTCGTCAAGATTTCGCTGACGACTCGACAGGACCTCTCAGGGCCGCCCAGAGATGGACAGATCTAGGGCCACAGTCACTCGGCTCATCCTGCCGCTTGCTTGTGCCCAGGTTGGTCTGGACTGGTCTTCCATTTTTCCTTTTCCCAGCCCCTCTGTCTGTCACCGTACACTCTCACCCTCTCCCAGCCGCCCGCCTGGCTGTGGATTTTACAACAGCTACCCTTGGAGGTCTAGCCGGTGACACTACGCCTCAGGTTTCACAAAATCTCCACAAGCCCTCTCCCCGTAAGCCCAAGTTGGCTGTACAGTACATATGTACAGCGGCTATACTGTAGCCACGTCTCGGCTCCTGCGGACCCGTTCTCCTCCCCAGCTTTTTTCTTGCCCCTACTCTCCCAAGTCTCTCAACCAGCCAAGCATCTGGGGGCATATATATCTCCGGGGAAGCCGGGGGCTGGTAGGGAACGGTAGGCACGCATTCAGAAAAGGCCCGCCATCCAGCCCAGCTCAAGCCACCCCGCCAGTCGGTCCGTCAAGCACCCCCCCCTCCCCGGTCCCCGGTCACCCCTCCTCCTCGGCCATCATCGGGGTTTCAGCTCACCCAACAAAGCCTGTTGGTACCACAACATGGACCGATGTGCGAGCCTATCCAGATGGAAGACCAAGGCGCACACACGGGCAGCAGAAATACCGCTAGGCCCCGTCATGGACTACCACCGCAGCCCCATGTGGGAAATATTCCGCGAAACGGAGAAAAACACCACCACTCTAGGGGAGGGGAAGTGTCCGGTCAGCTTCGGCGGAGACACAGGCAGAAAAGCTCAAAACTCACCTCACCTACTCGCCGACAACTGAACTACACCCAAAGCGCAAAGCGAAGCAGGCGGACAGCAACTAGAACAAGTAAGAAGATAAACTTCAGAGGCATCTCTTCACCCAAGCGGAGATATCACTCAAATTCGTCCTCGTCACGACTCGTCATGCGAGGAACCGTTGTTGGTCGGGTCAAAGAAGCGGGAAACCCTGTTTCCCACGCGGACCACCTCCTCCACCCTCGGTCTGTTCTGCGGTTGGATAGACAACGACCGCGACCTCCTCCTCCCATGTAGGACTCACAAACGGCCGCATACCCCTCCCTCACTCTGCCTGGCCACGGCCTAGGTGCGTATATTCTAGGACTCCCCAAGAGCAGAGCAGAGCAGCGGACGTCTGGGGAGGACACCCCCCCATGATAGTGCGCCCAGACCCCATCTGCCTTGCTACGCAGCGCCGACACACACACACGGCACGCAGCGTATCCAGTCTTCTGTCTGCCGGGTGTCGGCTCTTCTATCATCACACCCTCCTCCTCTCGTATCGACTCCCTCTTCGTCTTCCCACCGCCCTGGACCCCCAACATCATATCACCACCATCTCACCTCGCCATTTCCGTGAGAGCAAGTAAGCAAAGCAAAAAGGCTTCTAGTGCGTCTACGCTTCTGGCTGCCCGGGGAGTCGGACCTCCTCTCCCTCCCCACCATTACACACTCCCCTGTAATCAACTCCCCCTTCCTCCTCTCACGGCCCTGGACACCCCAAAAACACACTTGAACCAACATCTCGCCCTCGCCATTACGTTCCCGCTAGAGCAAGTAAGCAAAGCAAGAGGTGAACACGTAGAAAAGCTTCCCCGCTGCTACTGCCCGCTGCGTTGTGCCCGTCGTGTGATGAGACGTTCTTTTCATTAAGCGTACATTCATAAATTAACAATCGTCAACCCTCATCCGTTTCCGTATACAGCGTTTCTCCTTCATGCCGACATCACCCCTCTCCCCTCTCCTCTCCTCCCCTCCTCCCCTCCTCCCTTTTGACAACCCAACTCCCCACCAAGCGGTTAGCCTCTATATAGGCAAAAAGGAAGGAAGGAGGAGTGAAAATCATCAAACAGAGAGCCAACTCCAGATACAAGAAGAGAGAGAGAAAGAGAGAGGAACCCAGAAACCCAACCGAAAGTCAAGACGTGAAGAAACCTCGTCATCATCTTTCTTGCCACCATGACAAGACTCCAAGCCATGCGATCCTGCGCTGCATTTCCCCTCCCGTTTCTGGAGCAAAGAAACTCCATCGTCTGGTCCGAGGTTCCAAGACGGGGGCGAGAGTCGAAATCCCCGAGTGAATCCCGAGAGCCCGCCCCTCAGGAGTCAATGCCCATGGCCAACCACGGCCGAAGGGAGAGGAAAGTGAGAAACCCCACCTGGACGGTAAGCCACACCGCCGGTGCGCGCCCGCAAGTACACGTGTACCAAAGGCAGCGGGATTTGTTGCCGCCGCGTCGTGGAGGCCAAGGTGGTGTCGACCCCCAACGTGACAGCCTACTCCCGCGGAATCCGTATCAAGAGGTGGACCGACACAATCAGGAGAGCCAGAGGTCGTCGTTGGACCGTGACACGGCAGCGGGTGCTGCCGCGTCGATACCGAAATCCAGCTTGGGCATCTCGATTCTTGGCGGCTCCTCCTTCCTGCCGCTAGGCTTCTTGACCGGGGACGCCGAGCGGGACTCGGGAGGCGGTCCGTACCGGACGTCGCGGACGTCCCAGCCATCCTCGGCGGCCGCGGCCACCCAGGTGCGCAGGCCGTCGTGGACAGCGCCGTAGAACTTCTCCTTGCAGAGGCGGAGGCTCCCGCCGAGGCACCTCTCCCAGCCCGAGATGCGGAGCTGGGCGCGCAGGGCGTTGCGCTGCGTGGCGGTGGGGCCTGTGCAGGCGATGATGGCGTTCATGAGGTCCAAGTGGCTCGCTAGGTAGTTTGTCGCATCCCACTCCACCCCGCCGACATAGGGGGCCGCGGGCACGGGGGGGCGCTCCTGGGGAAAGTGACGTGCCATGTATGCCAGCTGGTCGTCGATACCACCGCGGCTCGCTGTGTCATGGACCGAGTTTCCATTTCTAGTGGAGAAGAAGAAGTCCCCACCCCCCTGCTCGAGACGAGGGGACGGCTTTGGCGTGGAGGACGGCAGCGCGATTATGTTGAGATTATGCAGAAAGATCCAAAACACCTCCTTCGTGACCGACACGGCCTCCTTGCACCAGACGCGGTAAGGCCGCTCCCGTTGCATGTCGAGGACAAAGCTGACGGGCCGTTCCTCCTCCTTGGGCTCCGGGTCGTGAAGGAAGGCCAGCACGGCCTTGGCGCGGGAGAGGCGTTCCTGGGGCGAGGCGCTCTCGATGTAAGTCAGCAGGACGGAGGTTACAATGTTGCGCGTCGTGAACTCGCTGGGACCCTTGCGCTCAGGGTCAAAGATCATGCGGAGGAGGGCAGGGAAGAGGGTGGCGTGGATCGAATCGAGGTATTGGACGGCAAGTGCTGTGGTGCACAGTGCCTTGAGACACAGCAGGTTCTCGTGCAGCAACGCATCCTCGTGCTCCTCTCTGCAGAAGCGATGTGTCAGTGGGGGGCACTCAAACTCTGACGGGAAGGGGATCTCACCTCCACTCGACGGCTATGATACGATGGAGGAGCTCCACGATCTCCCTCATGCCACCCTGCTGTATGAACTCTTCCGTCCAGGCGACCGTCTCGTTGCGCAGCAAAAGGCGCAGCTTGTGCAGCTTGCCCACCTCGACGAGCTCGGGCTTCTGCGCCTTATGCAGATAGGACACGAAGTCGGCAGGTCGTTGCTGCGGCTTGACTTTCGCGAAGAAGCCATTCCCACTGGTGGACGTCTCTCCCGACGATGTCGGCCGCTCGTTGGCCAGGCTCTCTGTCGACTTGGAGCGGAAGTGACGACCCAGGTTGCCGTCCGTCCTCTGCTTCTTCGTCGGGGATGGGGGTGCTTTGTTAGCGCTCTTACCGAGGGTCAAGCTGAGCCCGCGCATGTGCTTCTTCTTTTTGGTGACGACCCGGTCCGAGCCGCTGCTGCCAGTAGAGCCTTGGCCGTCGTTGGACTGGGGACGCTCCAGCTTGGCTTGGGCCTCGGCCCAGTCCTGCCTGATGAACTCCATCTTGATGGTGCTGCTGAGATTCCGCATCTTGTACCGCTGGTTCTCGGGGATGTTTCGACGGTCCAACATGGCTTCCAGGTGCTTGTCGATGTCCTCGGGATCGATGGGAGGCTCCGTCTTCATGTTCGAGGTCGACTTGGCCCGTGGGCCTAGGGTATGGGTACCGGAATTGGACTGATTCTCACCACGCCCCCAGGTCATTCTCTTCCTCGCCGCTTCTTCGGCAGCGCCGCGCCTGGAGCGAGTTTCTGGTGGCGGAGCCATGGCCCCCCTCACCTCCAGGCCAATTCCGTAGGGGGGCTGGAAGGACTTGGGCCGTGGTTTTCCGGATCCTTCTCCCATATATGCGCCTGCGGGCCGTCCTGGCGAGTCCGAACTTTGCCTTCCCATATAACCGCCTGACTGCGCTGGGGAACCGTAGTGCTGCTGCTGCTGCTGCTGACTGGAAAACTGCGCGTAGATGGGAGGAGGAGGGAGGTCGTGGGTAGCCGAGCGAGGTGGTGTTCTGTTCTCCTTGTCCTTTGCTGCCCGGACCTCCTCTTCCGAGACGAGCTGCTTGAGGTTCTTTGTTGATTTGGGTCGCGACAAGAGCCCCTTGAGGTTGGTTGTTGATTTTGTCTTCTTGGCCTTGGTGGGCGAGCTGGGCTCCTTCTCCTTTGTCATCCTGGTCGAGTCCTTGGAAGCAAAAGCCCTGAGGGTAATGCTGCTGAAGGTGCTCTTTTGTGGCGACGGCGGGGCTAGCTCTCCATCCCGCTGCCCTTCGCCTCGCTGGCTGTGTTGCTGGGAGTTCTGCTGCCGTTCGCCGAGAGTGAAGGTCGTGTTGAGCTCGAGGGGAGGTCGCGAGGGGGCGGCGTCGAAGACTGCGCCATGGTTGCCCAGCTGGACCTGGGTGGTGGGGGTGGAGAAGGACGAGGGCAACTCGCAGCCGTCCGAGGGGTTTCTCCTGTGCCCCATGAGGGATCGCAGGACAGAAACAGACGACTTGGTCCGTTGGTGCTGTGGACGCTGCGGCGACGGCGGAGGCGGCGGCGCGCTTTGGAGGGTTGGCGCGGCCGGCATGGTTGCGAGGTCGAGGGGTGAAACAGGGAGAGTCGAGGGTGGTACGGTCAGGACGATGGCGGGTGAGTCGTGGTCCTAGATGATGCGAGAAAAAAAAAACGGGGAATTGCCAATGAGAATCCAATACTGGCGCCGATGCTATATGCCAATGCTGAGAACCAATTCCTAACCCAATGCGAGTGCCAGTGCCAATTCGAAAGATGGGGAGCTAGGCCATCACTGTCGCGAGCATTGATGCCGTGCTCGAGGGAAACGGGAAGCCGGTGTTTGCTGAAGGAGAGGGACAGTGGACAGGCGGTGTGTCGCTGGAGAAATTCGAGAAATCTGGCTGGGATGGCAGGTGCGTGCTGATGAGGAGCTCTTGCTGCTGCGCAACCTTGGGGATCAAGTTTATTCTGCGGCTAACCAATGACAATGTTGTTTACCAGGGGATATCCCGTCGTTGCCCCAGCGATGATGCCGTTGCGCTTTCCCGCCCCGGCCGACCCACCATGGCCCACCCTAGCTATCTAACAGCGAGGTTTATCGATAACAACATTTTTGATGCGCCCCACTAGAACCCGAACCCCGCCATCATCGCCGTGAATTTGGATTTCCACGAAATTCATGGTCCGAAACCAACAATGCATCTAGCATTACCTCTCTCTAGCTCTAGATATACAGAAGCTCTACTCTAAATACCTCGAGCTACCTACCCTACCAGCTCATCAACCCCTTAGCCCGATCAAACCCGCCCCGCAATTGACTCGCCGGCTTGACCACCTTACCCTGCAGCACCGTAAACTTGACGATGCCCTCACAGTCCTCCGGCTTGACCCTCGCCAGCCAGATGCACTGTCCCGCCCCGACATCCTCCTCCCCTTCCTCCTCCCCCTCCTTCCTCGGCGCGACCTTCTTGGGCGTCACCGTCTCCCCCTCGCCCAGCTTCCCCCGCTCGACCCCGTCCACCCCAAACGCATCCGGCCGCCTATAGACCATCATATTGGCCGAGTACTTGTGCCCGCCCACGTGGCTGATAAAGTAAATGCCGACCCCGCCCGGCCGCTCGTCGTCGAGGTCCCGGTACAGCCCCAGCGGCTGGAGCCACCGCTGCAGCTCCTTCCGCAGCAGCGGCGCGCTCTGCCCGCAGCGGGCGTCGCGCGTCTTTTGGCTGCACAGCAGGATCAGCGCCTGGTGCGGACACGGCCTAGACGTCAGCTCCGTGAAGGCCGCCGGCGTCGCCTCGGGCAGCGGCGCCGGCACGGCGCGGGGCAGCGAGATGGGCGCGAGCGGGGACGCATTGGTCGGCGCCTTGCCGACGAACTCGGCGATGAGGGCGGGGACGGTCGCCGGCGTGACGTTTTCGATGATGGTGAAGGCCGGGAGGAGGAGGACGGTCGTGGGCTCCGAGTAGTCTGATAGGTGATGGGGCGTGGGGATGTTGGAAGCCGACAACATCAGCCGCTTTGCACCGTCAGTCAGTCAGTCAGTTAGTCAGTCAGTCAGTCAGTCAGTCAGCAACCATCGCGACGAGACGGCCACTCACCCCGTTTCTCGGCCCCTTGGTTTTGTCAATAGCCTGCATCACGCTGCCCTTCTCGTCGGCCACGTCGCGCACCCAGTCCGTCTTGCCCGTGGCCACCAGCACGTGCGTGCTCCACCCCTTGACGAAGCCGTAGAGCGCGTCCTCCTCGTCGATCTTGAAGCCCTTGGGGTACTTGACGGAGCAGCTGGCGCAGTCGTGATCGCAGTCGTCGCCGTCGACGGCCTTGTCGACGGCCGGGAAGAGCGTGTCGGCGTCGGCCTTACTGCCCGAGTCGCCGATGGCCAGCTTCTTGGCGCTGTTGACCAGCGCGCGGAACCCGGCTGCCATGTTGATCTTGGGGGTGGTGCAGCTTGTCTTGGGCGGCGGTGTCCGGTGCGTGGAGGAATCAATGTGTTGGGGGGGATGACGAGGCGGGCGGGAGGGACGGACCCATGTGCTGTATTCGTAGTTGTAGCTGTGCTCCTCGGTCGACCTGGAACGGTCACCCACAAGCCGCCTCGCGGCGCGGATTTCGGATTTCGGATCAGGACCAGGGGGCGGCTGTCGTCACTCTTTTCAGGGGGGTATCCTTCACCACAGCGGCGGCAGTTTGGGCGGGGGGCGGGGTTAACGTGGCCCCTCCAGTCCACAATCAGACCTCCCCAACCATCAACAAGACTGGACAAATTCGTGACGAAGAAATCTTCCGGGCATGAATGTGGTTGCACAAGATCCACTAGCTTAGTGCAATCCCAATTCTCGGAAACCGGCCAAAACGCCGAGCCTCCCACCCACCATCTTTTGTCCCCCTTCCCCCCTTGTAGCCGCCGGTGTCGCCGTCGCCTTATCAGATCAAACAAGCAACCATCGCCAAGCCTCCTTACCACACCACCCACCACCTCCGATCTCGTAACACCGCACAAAAGGACGGGACGGGGCAGGTCACGGGACACACATCCCCTCTTGTGCGGAAACCAGATAATCACGGCAGCCTGCGCCGTCATTGCGCAAGGGACACGTAAGCTGGTTCAGCGTTGTATCAGAGTTATCAGATCTTTACGATTTGAATGGTGGGGGGGGGGGGGGGGGGTCGGTGGGTTATCAGATCAGAGTTTAGGTGGAGATGACATTTCACCAAGGTGTGTGTGAGCAAGGTCATCCCGTACCACAGAGGCACCTAGTCATCGCAGGATTTCGCATAGATACCAGCTTGGTCTGTTCAAAGCTCGCATCGCTCTTCGTATATATCATGTGGAAAAGAGCCATCCCAGATTACCACCCAACAGCCAAGTAGAATCATCCACCAAGCCCGCCGGCCAAAACGGCGCGAGCCCCCCGACGCGAGGAGCAAGAAACCCCCCCGGTGATATCAAAACCCAGAAACAAATATCCCATTATCCTCCCCGCCCAGACCTTCTCTACCTTCATCTTCCACTCAAAGCCAGGAGCAGCAGTAGACACCCCCGTCCTCCTCATTCCCTCTTCTTCCTCCTCATTCCCTCTTCTTCCTCCTCATTCCCTCTTCTTCCCCCCCCTCCCCTTCCGACTCCGTCTCATCCTCATCCCCATGCACCATCCACCCCCCCCTCCCCGCCTCGCTCTTGCGCCTCCGCATCTCGCCGCGCTCGCGCATCGCCTCGCGAATCTTCTTGCTCGCCTGCTCGAACCCCCCGTTGCTGTCGAGCGTCGTAAACGACGCCACCGGGAACCCGCCCATGCCCGCCCCGCCCCCGCTGCTGCTGCTGCGGCTGCGGCTGCGCGACGGCGGCCGCGTGGCGAAGATGGGCGCCTGGCCAATGTTGCTGAACGACTCGTTGCGCGGCATCGCGCGGCTCGACGTCGTCGTGATGGTGCCGCGCCGCGTCGGCGGGCTGTGCGGCAGCAGCGGCGCGGTGGCGTCGTCGGGCGACGAGAGGCCGCTGTCGTGCCGGCGGTGCGGGGGCCGGCCGCCGATCGGGGAGAGGGGCGCGGCGCTGCTGTCGCCGCTGCCGGTGCGAACGTGGTGGTCGGCCACGAGGCGCGTGTGCTCAAAGTCGGGAAACATCTCGGGGCCGAGCGTGTTGATGATGTCGGTGATTTGCTGGCTGAGCTCGGCGCGGCGCTCGCGCAGCTGGTGGATGTTGTACTTGGACGACGGGTTGATGCAGAGCGCCAGCGGCCGGAGCGACTTGAGGATGTCCATGCCGACCTCGCCGAAGCGGAGCGCCGCAAACGTGATGGCGGCGAAGAAGACCCAGCCGGATACCCAGACGGACCAGATGGGGACCCACTCGGGGACGTAGCCCCACACGCGGTCTTGGTAGACCTTGTAGGCGAGCAGCGAGGTGTAGAGGTTGTAGAGCACCGGCGCAAAGGCCATCGAGACCAGCAGCTTCCACGTGGCCATGACGTCCTTGCCTTGGATCTTGACCGTGGATCCGGCGAGCGCTGTCTTGGCCTTTTGCCGGCTGATGATCTTTGTGGCGATGAAGACGGGGGCGAACAGCACCAAACCCGGGAGCACGCCGGCCGACAGGACGAGGAGCTTGCCGAGGCGGTAGAGAAAGGTGACGACGACCGTGGGCCACGAGAGCTTAGCATACTGGACCTGGTGGTCGCGGAGGTTGAGGTAGCGGAGCTGCTTGTTGTACTCCTTGACCGACTTTTGGAGGTTGACGATGCGCTCGTCGTCCTTGTACTTTTCGTAGCCGAGCGCTAGCCGCCGGTTGAGCTCCACCACGATGGGCAGCGGCAGCTTCTTGCCCGTGGGGTTGTACAGCCGCCGGGCGGCTTGGATGACCATGAGCGTGTCGTAGTCCGGAGTAGAGACCGTGACGGCGCTCAGGGCCGAGTGCACCATGTCCAGCACGTGGCCGATGGCGTGCCGCCGCTCATTGTTCTTGTACATCTCCACCACGTGCGCCGGAATCTCGATGGGCGCCCCAAACTCCACCACGGCCCGCGAGCGGAACTTGTGCGCGTGGAAGTAGTTCATGCCCACGGGCACAATCTTGAGGCCGCAGTCCGGCGACTCGGCCAGCGTCCCGAGGGCCATGATGGCCACGCCGGCCTTGAGGGGAAGCAGCTCGGTCCGGTCGTGGCTGCCGCCCTCGGGGAAGATGCCCACGCACCCTCCCGACTTGAGCCGGTCAAACACGGCCTGGTAGACCTTCGTCTGGTCGATGTGGGGCGCGAGCTTGTACTTTGACCCCTGGAACCCCTCCTTGGACCCGTTGACATGCTTGTCCCCGAAGCTCCCGTGCTCGTTGATGTCGTCGCGGCCCGTCAGCTGGAAGCGGGAGAGCCTGTCGCTCAGGCCGCGCTTGACGCGCATCTCCTCGGGGCCGATAATCTCGGCGATGTCGACGCTCGCGCCGCTCTGACCCTTGATCGAAGGGAGGAAGACCATACCCCCCACCTCTGCCTCCTTTTCAAAGTTGGTGCCGATGCCGCGGATCAGGGTAGGGTCGTGGAGGGGGTCGGGCAGGTAGATGGTGCCCTTGGCCGACCGGGCTGCGTCCTGGGCCCGTCCCACCGGCACGCAGCCGACCTGGCGCGAGGCCCAGCCGATGAAGCCATGGACGGATTTTTGCGCGATGAGGAGCGACACGCGGCGCTTGGCTTCGTTCTGGAGGGTTCGGAGGAGGATGAGGGCATCGACAAACTGTTTCGAGGCGGCCGTCAGCCCTCTGTAAGGAGGAGGGGGGAGGGGGAAGGGGGGTGGGGGGACAGTCGTGTAACTCACCTGGTTGGCGTGCGGCGCCGCCACGAACAGGACCGGCCCATGTCTCGGGACCTTCCAGGACCCGCGGGGGTGCACCTCGCGGAAGAAGAGATCGGCCACGATAGACATGGTCCACAGGAGGGTGTCATATTTCCAATTGCTCATAGGGTAGAGCTCCTTGGCGGTTTTGGGGGAGGCGGCGCTCTGGGGAGGCACCTCCACGTTCTGGGCTTCGGCGTCGGCCATGGTGGCGAGCGTACCGGTAGGTGAAGGTATCCCGGCACTATCTTCAGCCTGTTGCAAAGACGGAGGGGCTGCGGCGAGCTGTCTTGCCCGGGCGTGGCTTTTTCTTCCTTTTCCCTTTTTTCCCACCTTTGTGCGGGATCCGCCGCGTTGAGGGATGCAGGGAGAGCTTCCCGGGACAGAGGGGTGGTGAAGCTACCTGGGATGAAAGTATGATGGGCAACCTTGCATAGGTTGCGTTATCTGACGCTGCCGCCGCAGCTAGAGTGGGACCAGCCACAGGATAAAAAGTCGCGAGTCAGGATAGGGGTCGCCCGGGCCGAAACGAGGGGAGGGGACCCGGCGAGCGGAGTTTTCTGGACGTCTTCGATCGGACACACGGAAGCATGTGCTTGCAGGGGGAGAGTCAAATGTATTGATCGCGTTTGGTGTTTGCTGGTAGGTAGACACCTAGGATGCGGGATAGAAATGATGTCGTCGTCGCCGCGTTTTGCTTCTTGTTTCTTATCAGGATGCCAAACAGGCGGCAGGCATTGGGAGTCGGGTCAGGGCTATGGCGTAGGATGGCCTTGGTCCTCCGGATCGGAGGGGAGGGAGGATGGCGCGACGCAATGATAGGCCGGCCTTGCGTCAGTCGGCAGCCCGCTTGGGATGGAGGTGAGCGACCAAAACCAGGTAATAAGATGGTCGCCCACGCAAATGTATACTGTTTTATTCGAGATACATGATAGCCGTGAAGGTGTTCCAATGGAGAGCAAGAGGCAAGAGGCAAAAGGGAGCCGAGGTGCTGAACGCGCAAAGGAGGATGAATTGGGGTATCGTGAGGAATCTGGCTCGTCTTGGCAGGCCGAACGACGTCCCACATCTTGGCAGAACGGACCGGCGGGCGGGGGCGAAACGGCGATGCCATTGCTTTTTTCGACCCTCCCCCCCGGGGCCCAACCGCTAAAGCTGCCCCTGTTCGGGCGCCCCCCACCGCTCCGCAAAGTAGACTTGAAAAGCTCCCGCAGCTGTCACATTTTTTTCACACGTGAAAAAAATACAGCTGTTTGTTGCTCCCCTCACCTGCAGTAGCATAGGTTGCTTGCAGCATCCGCTCGTCAACAAGCAGCGCAGCATCCAATGGAACCCCGAGAAAAAGTGCTAATTCATCCCAACAAAACCAGATGGTCCTGCCCCAATCCCATCTTCATGCCACTCTTGAGCTCACTCCCAGCCCAGCTCACCAGCCCAGCTCACCAGCCCAGCTCGATGCCCCTCTCCCCCTCACCACCACCATCGGAGTCGCCACGAAGCCAAGATGCACATCTCGCCCGCGGCGGAGAAGACTCTTTTAGCAAAGCTCAGTAGGCCGAGGCCACCCGGCACCACACATCGAAGCTGGTCGATCAAGAGTGGAGAGGCTAAATTTTCATCTCGTCCTTCGTGCATGATCCAATAGCTCAGTGTAACATTACGTATTTCCCAAGCATCGTTTGCACGTGAGGACTGCACCACCACTGCCCCTGACGGTTCGATGAAGAGACCATTTGTGGCGACATGCACTTTCGTGACACTCCTGATGCGTTCGAGAGGGCTAAATGCCAGAACATTGAATGGTACATGCTTGATGCACTCGCGTCGCTCGCAAAACTTGATTGCATTCCAGCCAAGGTCTACTGTAGGTAAAGCCATGGTCCACCGACGGCGCTATCGCCGGAACTCCACCGGGTACCTTAGCCCGACGGGGCCGCAGGCTTCCGGGTCCCCGTCCCCTTGCGGCATGCCGTAAATGTCCTGGCCAGTGAGCGACCTACGGAAAAGCCCGACAAATATCCCCGGTGCCAGAGGCTGGACAACCTCAAGCCAGCGTAACAGAGCGACGAGACACCAGTCCGAATATCACTTCCTCGCCTTCCCCTTGCCCTTCCCCCTCTTCCGCTCCTCGGGCAACACCATCGTCCCCCCCTCCAGCTCCTCAGCATCCACCTTGCCCTCGCTCTCCAGCTCCCTGAGCTTCTCCTGCCCGCTGATAAACATGGTCAGGTCCCTGTTCGACTCCTTGAGCTCCTCGTTCTCCGCCCTCAGCTCCGCGATCGTCTGCCCCACCGCCCGCGCCTCTTTGTTCAGGTGCTCGATGCGCGCCATCATCCCCTCCACCATCTTCTTCTCCTCCTGCAGCGACCTCGACAGGTTCCTTGCCAGCTCCGTCGACTTGGCCGCCCGTGCCGCCTCGCGTGCCAGGTCGCGCTCCAGCCCCGGCACCGTCTCCTCCCTAAGCACGCGGTGCTCTTCGCGCAGCGCCGCCAGCTCGCGCGCCGCGTCGAGCGCGCTAGCCGACGCCGCCTCGGCCGAGGCCGCCGCCTTGGCCGCTTTGTCGGCCGCCTTGTTGACCATCTCCTCAAAGTACATGCGCTGGCTCTCGAGCTGGCTGGTCATGAGGTGCGTGTACTCGAGGCCGATGTGGTCGAGCTTGGCGCGCGGCACCATATCCTCGTCCTGGTCGTCGTTGCCCCCTGCCGAGCCTCCGGCCCTCGCCGCACGGGGCCGGCCCGGGGCGCTGCTGGAGAAATCGACGACCTTGCTGTCGCCCTTGGAGCGCAGCAGCCTGTGCACCCAGGCGTCGTCGGCGTAGTCCCAGATGTACTGCGTCTCGAGCTCGAGGCTGAAGTTGTGCCCCGTCTTCTTGAAGTGCTCCTTGGCGTGTCCGCCCTTGTATCGCCCGCACCCTGCGTTGCCGCAGACGAGGCAGATCCACAGGTCGTCGGCGGAGTCGCACACGCTGCAGAGGTTGGACACGCCCGAGCCAAAGGGCTGCGAGTGGGGATCGTCGAGGTCGTAGTTTGTCGCTCGGCAGACGGGACAGCCGGAGCCCTTCCAGGTTTGCAGGCAGTTGCAGTGGAAGACGTGTTGACAGGTGATCGTCATAAGGCCCGTCTTGTCGTCGTCCATGCGCTCGAGACAGACGGGGCAGGTAGGGAGCTCGACGAGGCTCGGCGTTGGCGGCGGGAACGGTTTCGCAGAGCTGGCCACGGCCGAGGACGAGCCACCACCGGCATCGGGCGAGCTCTTGGAAGCGGCCCCCGTGCCTTCTTGCTGCTTCGGCGTCTCAAACGTAATAGACTTGATGAAGGCGACATGGCAGGTCTCGGACTGGTTTCCCCCGACGTGTCAGCAAGGACTCCAGACAAGCCGCAAAGAAAAACAGTCGACACGCACCTCCATCTGGTTGAACAACTTCCCGTTAAACTCCTTCTGCCAGTCACTCGCGTGCCCACTATCCCGAAACTTCATGAGAACCATGTACCTACTCCAACGACTGGTCATGACCATCCGATAGTGGCTCACATCCCCCATCCACTTCTCCCCGACCCAGCCCAAAAAGTCCCCCGGCGTCAGATAGTTGGGCACAGCCGGGATGCACAAGACCGTCCCGTCATTCTCCTCGACGCTGCCGCTCGCCTCATCCACCACCCCTTCAGACGCAGCACTCGACTTCCCATCCTCCCGGTAGAGATGAACAACCCCCCACCCCGCCTCCGTATTCCTATTCCCAAGCGGCAGAAACCTCCCCTTGGTCGCCTGTCCCATCCCACCCAGACTAGGACCCAACGACGTCGCCGGCGCCCCCTTCTCCGCGCCGCCCCCCGCCGCCATATTCTGCTCCATCAGCCCCTGCGGCACGCAATCGAAGCTCTCGATGCTAATCTTTGCAAACCGCCAGTCCCTGACGGCTGTGCGCGGGCCGATGCCCGCCTCGAAGCTCGGCGCTGACGAGCTCTTTGCTCTCGGACGGCGCGGCGTCGATATCGCGTCGTCGCTCGCGGTAGTGGTTCGTGGAGGGTGCGCAGGGAGGACACCAAAGATGTCGGAGGCGGGGGTAGGCACCCAGATGTCGTCGCTTGCTGGGTCGCAGTCGAGAGGCAGTGTCGGGTCGGGTGAGGCGTAGAGCTCAAATTTGAGATGGTAATGATACGAAGGCGGCATGACATGAAGCTGGAATGGCTACTGCGTACGTAGTGAGGGCTCGGGCGCGTTGTTTAGGTACGAGATGCCGAGAACCGATTTTGCGCCGCTGAACTGCTGAACCGGGAGTCGAGGGAAAGATCGGAACGGGGAGAGGAGTTCATGGAGGTAATAAATATTCTCTTCCCGGTGTGTCGGCCCTTCTCCCCAGGTTCATTGTACGCTCTTGCGCTGTCGACAGACCGGGCCTTGCCAGCATGGCATCATTTCGATTTGGAAGAGCTTTGTTTTTTTTTCGAGAGCAGTCGGAGAGGTCCCTTCAGCAGTGGACAACCGCGGGGGCGGAACCCAACGACCCCCACATCACAAAGCGGTGGATCACATGGCCATTTGGCCCCTCTTCGCTTCTGGTCCGACATGAATCATCACTGGGATCACGGCACAAGATTCAAGAGATGAGAGGTCAACGATTATATTTCAATCCGCCTCAAAAGTCATCATGACGATGATGTCTGTCCTATGTACCAGACCCAAAGCAAGCGGCTGCCATTTGGCTCACCACTCCCATTCCTCAACGCTGCATACCCCAAATCCTCCCCACCGCTGAAGAAGCACAAACGCTTACTGACCACCACGAAGGCGCAACACCAAGTGGAGGGTGCTCTCCTTCTGGATGTTGTAGTCGGACAGAGTCCGGCCATCCTCCAGCTGCTTGCCCGCAAAGATCAAGCGCTGCTGGTCAGGGGGAATACCCTCCTTGTCCTGAATCTTGGTCTTGACGTTGTCGATCGTATCCGAAGATTCCACCTCCAACGTGATGGTCTTGCCCGTGAGTGTCTTGACGAAGATTTGCATGCCACCGCGGAGCCGGAGAACCAGGTGCAGGGTGCTCTCCTTCTGAATGTTGTAGTCGGACAGTGTCCGGCCGTCCTCCAACTGCTTGCCCGCGAAGATCAGGCGCTGCTGGTCAGGCGGGATGCCCTCCTTGTCTTGAATCTTGGTCTTCACGTTGTCGATGGTATCGGAGGATTCCACCTCCAGAGTGATCGTCTTGCCGGTGAGGGTCTTGACGAAGATCTGCATACCACCACGGAGACGGAGGACGAGGTGAAGCGTCGACTCCTTCTGGATATTGTAGTCGGAGAGGGTGCGACCATCCTCGAGTTGCTTGCCGGCGAAGATCAGGCGTTGCTGGTCAGGCGGGATGCCCTCCTTGTCCTGAATCTTGGTCTTGACATTGTCGATCGTGTCCGAGGACTCGACCTCGAGGGTGATCGTCTTGCCCGTGAGGGTCTTGACGAAGATCTGCATACCGCCGCGAAGACGAAGGACGAGATGGAGAGTAGACTCCTTTTGGATATTGTAGTCCGAGAGGGTGCGGCCGTCCTCGAGTTGCTTGCCGGCGAAAATGAGACGTTGCTGGTCGGGAGGAATGCCTTCCTTATCTTGGATCTTGGTCTTGACGTTGTCGATGGTGTCCGACGACTCGACCTCGAGGGTGATGGTCTTGCCCGTCACTGGTGCGAAGTTAGCATGGCTGTCGATTGCCGAGGTGGCGAAGCGACCGGCGAGGAGATGGACTTACGGGTCTTGACAAAGATCTGCATGGTGATCTGCTTGTTGGAAAGTTGCGGGCAGTAGATGGATGGATGGGATGATGAGAGTCCGACGAGGGAAGATGGTGCGGATTAGGAGAGGAGGATGGAGAGTTGATGTTGCAAAAGAGAAGGTTGGTTTGACGGGAGGAGGAGGAGTGTGAGGTTAAATAGGATGGCGAGAGATGGCAACAAGGAGGGGTGGCTGCGCCTTGCCCAGTGTGTCAGGCGGGAGGCGGGAGGCAGGAGCAAACACCCAGCACCGGCCCCCCCGTTGGCTGGGAACAACCAGGAAGGCGCGAGAATGAGCCACTCGGGGAGTCCATTTGAGGACAAAAGCGGGGCGATTCTGGATGGCGAAGCAGGCAGGGCAGGACCAGCCTGCCGCAGGCACCAAAGTCCATGCTGATTAATCGGGCGATCACAAAGCAGACTGGACAGAGGCGTTCTGCTCTCCTCCGACAATTATCAAACAAGCCGATACCGCTACACGTGGACTTGACATGTTGAATCGGCGTTTCCATCTGTTGAAGCTGGACTCGCTGGAGTGCTTGCGAGCTCGCTCTCCCGCCATTCCTTGGCTGACTTGAGGGAGACAGGGGTCTGGGAGTCCTCCCCCGCACTGATAAGGATGACGCCTGATGCCCGATGGCTTTGTCGATGGAGGGCAGCGGCATGACCAAGATCGAGACGGTTTTGAACAAGTGTGCAATACAAACGGATATCTGCTGTATGCATCAGGCCAGGAGTGGAAGCCTTTTCCTCGCCATGCGTGCCTTGGGCTTGCCCAAGAGTATTGGGCACTGGCACTGGCAGTGCCTTTTGTGTAATCGCGGAGATCTCTCGCTGGTCCTCGGCCACTGCCTGCGGGGGTGAGCCAACAGCTTGGACGGACAGCCCGATCTGTCCCGACGGGCCATGACGGTGTCTCCGATGATTCAGTCACCCATCCCAAGGACCATTTCCTCCAAGAAGATCATCTAAAACACCAAACATGGCATCACCAATCTATTCAAACGGGCAACAGCCTGCAAGGTACGCAATCAGTTCCCCACGCCCGAAGTTGATGAGGTCAATTGCGGGGCGACGATCCTCGGTTGCAAACGGACAGCCATCACCATGTCCACCTGGGCCGGACCCTGGCGTCCATGTGCTTCATGGATGACAGGACGGATCTGTAAATAAGATTTTTTTGGCCCATCTCATCTCAAAAACAGTCGAAGATCAGATGCTGCAGATCTTGAAAGCCACGCTTTTCGACCACCTTCGTACGCAACAGCCGTAAAGCCACGACGATCACCACCATACCTCGCGACCACAAAGTCTTGGCAGGGACCAGCCTACTTACCCTTCAAGACGCCATCCGAACCTACTTACATTTTGACCTTATCAGGTCGGTTCACAAACCCACCCCGCTTTCCCTTTTCCCACAGATTCGGAGTTGCCTCGAGCCGCGATCACAACACCACGGCCAGGCCGAACCCTCCCCAGATGCATCTCCGAGGACGGGCATTGGACAGAACATTCCATCTCTTCTCGCCCTGACTAATCCCCCCCCCCAATACAGAGAAAATATTGAATTGACCACATACAGTCTCCAAATCTCTTATCACTGTCCCATCTCTGGCCCTCTTCCGAACCGATCGAATCTACCCTTAAAAAGAGGACGACTTTGATGTTCCACAGTCGAGGACTTCATTCGATGACATCATCGGCATGTCTTGGCAGTTCCCCTTCCCCCAATCCCAGGTCGTCTCTGCTGTTCCAAGCATCCATCGCTACACCGCATATCCAAGTTGAAGTTGTGTATCTGCAGCTGCCTCGCTGCCACACATGCGAATGCGGGCTGATGTCCAGAAAGGGGAATCGGGGTGAGACTTGCTGGTCTGGGTTGGGTCTGCGTTTGATTTCTGGGATGAGGAGAGTGCTGAAGAGGCAGATACCGCGGGGTGAGATCCCCAGAGCTTTGACCTGGGCGGGAATGGTGGTCCTGGAGTCTCTGGGGATGAGGGATGAGAACCTGGGGAAAACTGGTCCGTCTCGACGTACCAGGTTCCCTGGTTGTGATTTTGAGTTGCTGTCATGAGCGTCACTCCATCCGCTCATCATGGCTGACCCTCCCCACCGTGGTCAATGGTGACAAACTCCCGTGGAAGGGGGAAGCGGTGAAACTCCTAGATAGGACCAAGCTTCCAAAGTCACAACCAACTTGCAGGAGACCAATTCAAGTAACTTGTCAACTTTTCATTGAACCGCCTCTTGGTAAAAGGATTGCTCGACTCGTATGTCCTCCCCATTTTGACAAACACCCCCCTCCCCTCCCCTGGAGCTCAGTCCATCCCATCTCTCATCCACGTGTGTGTGTGTATGTGTACGTGCGTGTGTCTGCTGCAAAAGAATATGTGCATGCAAAATAGAACACTATCCTGTCTGTCCGCCGTTTTCCACATCTCGCTCGTGTCCTGAATAGGTTGACCTGCCCCTCCTCCTCACCTCCAACGCTACTCCCAAACGCCAAATCCTATGCATATCTCATCTTCTATATGCATCTCTGCTCTCATCTCCCATGGTGCTGTAAAAGATGGATCCTCCACCGTCCGTCGTCAAGAGCATGTGCTGTTGCTGTTGCAAATTCTCTTCATTCCATTGCTTCCCTCCCGCCATCCCAAAATAATGATTCCCTAATTTCTTCTCCTTCTTCTTCTTCCGTCATACATGATCGTGTTCTCTTCTTTTGCCTCTCGGGGGGAAAATCATAATCGCAGAAGCAAAAGAAATAGCTGAAAAATAAATGAAAAATAAACGGCCTCAATATGAATCGCTGATAGTCATCATCAGAAAACCCATGAATAAATATCCTTGTCGTTAAAAATGCTCCGTCATAAAGTGTCTTTCCAGGTGGGGGACGTCAGGGTCATTTTCGTAAGATGCGTGCGTGCGTGCGTTGTTGTCGTCGTCGCGGCGTTTTTGTCGGTGTGACCAGCCCTTGAAGAAGGGGCGTTGGGAAATAGAACCAAAAAAAGGACATGATTTGAAGCTGGGGAAGTGTACTGGGTGATAACGCCGTCGCTTGAGTCATAACCCTCCGGAAGCACAGAAAACAAAAACATGGACAAAGGGAATAAATCAGTTCGCTTGATGCCGGGAGCCGTTGTGGTGGTCGGCAACGGCAGGGGGTGGAGGTCCTGTGGTGATTATGGTGGTGGCGGACATCATGTTGCGACGCGGAGGAGGGCTTAGTTGGCCCGGATGACCAGCTTCGAC
Source organism: Schizothecium vesticola (assembly GCA_030549215.1). Classification (NCBI taxonomy): domain Eukaryota; kingdom Fungi; phylum Ascomycota; class Sordariomycetes; order Sordariales; family Schizotheciaceae; genus Schizothecium; species Schizothecium vesticola. The sequence goes on along the minus strand of JAUKUD010000005.1, from coordinate 1,620,056 downwards.
AACAGCCTGTTGGAGAGCGAGTCAAAGTCGTAGCGGTCAAACTTGGAGTCTGCGCGCGTCCTCAAGTACGACTCTGGTGGGGCTGTCAGTCTCTGCGTCGTCGGGCGGTGGCAAGGGAGGGGGTAGTGAAGCTTACCGTGCTTAATCACATGCTGCCGCACTTCCGTCATGGCCTCGCAAACAGCGGGGTTGTTGTTAAGGGTCTGGCCGTGTCTCCTGGTGTCCCACTCGGTCATGGCCGGGAGCTTCTGCGAGATGGCGTGGAAGAGGCCGACGATGACGCCGACAGGGACCGACTCCATGTCGTTGCAGAACTTTTGCACGGCCGCGGGGTCGGGCACGCGGTAGTGGCAGTCGAACTGGATCTCCTCCCACACGGCGAGGAGGATGGACGCGAGCATGAAGATGGTGGGCCAGTTCTTGAGGCGCTCGCCGCTGTAGACGCTCGAGTAGAGCGACGACAGCTCCTCGAGCGTGTCCTTCATCAGCTCGCGCCACATGTCGGCCATGGCGCACTTGATCTGGAAGTTGATCATGACGGGCGCCACCACCTTTCCAAAGTACTTGGAGTCCTCGTCGTCAATCTGGCCCTCCATCGGCTCCTCTTGCGGCGGCTGCTCGACCATGGTGATGTGCAGCGTCAGATTGTAGGCGACGACGAGCTTGAGAGCCTTGCGGATGATGGGGCTCTTGTCCTTGACGTAGTAGCGGTGAGCCGTCTTGAAGATCTCAGTGATGAAGGGCGTCCCCTCAAAGTGGTCGTCAATGAACTTCTCGAAGCCCTCGTCGACGTGCTTGTCGAGGTACTCGGAAAGCGCCTCGATCGAGACGCCATCCTGGCCCACGTCAAGGCGCTCGGTGCGAATCTCGAAATCAATCGGCTCCTGGTCCTGGAGGGTCGACTCAACCCAGTCGACCTGGAAACAGCTGTCGTCGGCCACATACACCTCGCGAACCATGACAGGGAGGCAGAAACCATAGCCGTGCGTGATCCACATGACCGTCTCCTTTTGCGCGAAGCCCTTGACGTTGAAGACCGACACGCCACGTCCCAGATGCCGCTCGTAATCGGCCTTCCAGTCCTTCATGAAGTACCCAATGTCCTTGATGTCGATACGCGTGCAAGGAACCTGCCACAAGCGAGCGTGCGATGGCTGGCAGCCAGTGCAGGGCTCGCCCTTGTCGCACGTCTTCTTGAGAAACTTGCACCGCAGACACGCCCTGAGCTTCCGGATCTCGCTCGCCTGCTTCCGCTGCTCGGGGAGGAGGGGTCCGCGACGCCGCCCCACCTTCTTCTCCACGGCGCCGTCCTTCTTGCCGGTCGAGGTTCTCCGGATGACGGGCTTGGTGGCCTTGGCGATGGGGCTCTTCCGCGGGCCGGAATTGCGTCTTGCGGGGGGCGATGTTGACCCCGATCCCGATCCTGACCCCGACCCACTGCTCCCGCTGCTGGCAATCGTAGCCCTGACTGACGGGGCGGCCGCCCTGATGGTCATCGGGGCAACGGCGGCAGAGGGGCTGATGAGTTCCCTTGATGGCGATTGGTGATGATGGTGCTCCCCGGTGCAGCAGTTGCGGTGGCTGTTCGAGGGGTCGACGTAGGTATCCGAGGCGGGAGAGAAGGGGGAATAGGGGGGGAAGGCCACCTCCTCGTAGCTGCCAAACTCGAGAGGCGTCCCGTCGGATTGGGACGAGTCCGAGTTCGTTCTCAGGTGGAGGGTCTGGCTCGGGTTGAAAATGGCGGGATTGGGCGACTGCGTCGGCGGGAAGGACTCGAAGTTGGGGTACATGTCGACGGCGGTCCAACCATTATCGCTCCCCGAATTGAGCGAGAGGACCTCGAGGTAGGTTCCGGTGGGCGAGTTGCTTCCGATGCTGCCCATGCGGGGGAGACCGTCTGGCTGATAGGTCATGGCCGCCTCAAAATCCTGCCAGTTCGCCATGCTCGTCCCCCACTGCATTCCCTGGGCCTGGGCGGAGGCGTCTACCGGAGACATGGTGCTGAAGTCGAGGGCCTGTGTGGTTGCGGGGAGGTACTCGAGCGGCGCGGACGAGAAGCTGGCGGTGAAGGGGTTGAACGCCATCAAGGCCGTCTCCTGGATGTAGTGAGAGAGGTCCGGCCCCGTGGTCTGGGCCTGCAGAGGGAGCGACCAGTCGCCGATCATGGTCGTAGGATTTGGGCGTGACGGCGTCGAAAAGGGCGAGTGCTGGGACTGTTGCAGCGGGCTCGACATGTTGCTGCTGTGGTGGCCCGGTGACTGGGCACTCTGGTCCTCGGGCGACGAGGCGGAATTGGGCGAGTGCATGGAGATGGGAGCACCCACGGCGCCCGTCATGTCGATGGGTAGCCACGAGGTCGTCGGACTGAGGCTCGATCGGTTGGAGTGCGACATGGTGGTCAGGGCGGTCGAGGTCGTGATGTTCTGGGTGGATGCGGCGGGATACGAGAAGCGGTCCCGTTGCTGCTGATCAAAGGCGAACTGTTCCAAGAGCGCTGCTTCACCACCCCCGGAGGCGTTGAAGTCAAAGGACATTGTGGGTTGCGAGAGGGAGGCCGGGAGAGGGGAGCGGCGGCAGGTAAGGGGATTGGAGGGTTGGCGGTGGAATGGTGACGGGAAGCCGGGGGGGTGAGGGGGTCGACACCGCTCTTTCTCGACTCGAGTCGGTCAGGACGAGGTGCTCATGGCCCGGGGCCGGCGGGCGGGAGGTCGAGGGGACGGGGGGTAGTATAAGGGAGAGACGTGGCCGGGCTCGTCGAGATGGAGTCGGTGGTGGTCGGGTCTGATTGTCTTGGATCAATGTCTGTCGAGGCCGGGTGCTTGGTGGAGGTGACTCTGGCCGCGAGGTTGTTTGGGCCTTGGAGTCGTGAGAATCGAGTCGACCAAGGTAGGAGGTAGCTTGGATTGAGCAAGCAGCTTGGGCTTGGGGGGGGCACTGGTGGGAGTCTCCAGGACACAGCACGAGAGTTGGCTCGCTGTCGAGCTGAGGTGGAGAGACGGCGAGGGGTCTCCCTCTCCCCTCTCCCCCCAGTCGGTGCCCCCCCGAGCCCCCCAGTGCCGAGTGCTTCCCCGTTCCCGTCTGTTGAAGAGGCGGTGAGGGCGCATCGCCATCCTGGTCGCCGTCGGCCGTCTGATTGGGCCACAGCGCTGCCGACCATGCATGCGGTGGATGTGTGCATGGGGTCGGCGGCCAATCGACTCCCGGCCTCGAAGGACCTGCCAGCAATCCCACCGTGCCGTCCTCCAGCCTTTCCGCACTGTACCAGGACTTTGTCCACCACCAACCACCCCCTCCTCACTCAGCGTATTCTTTCCAGGCTCCAGGCCCCCAGGGCCCCCGGGAGACGTGCCATCGTCAACCACCTCGCCGCCGCAGGCCAGGTCTGTCATGACCTTGGCATTAGGGCCAAGTGCCCTACTGGGTACTTGGCGCCGTACAGGGCTGCTCTCTCTCTCGCTCGCGCAGACCGCGGCACCGACAGACGTCGAAACCGGGACAAGATGGCGCTGCTACGACGTCCTCGATGCAGCAGGACAGGAAGCATCCAACCATCCGGCCTCAATTGCGGTGGCCGCTGAGCTGGGGCGTGTCCAATGCCCTCTGCCATATCCGAATCTCTCCCTCTGCGCCGGGCAATTTGGATAAACTCCCGACTTCCTGGTCAACCCAGATCTGTTCAGATCTGTCCAGATCTGTTTGCTTGTCTCGTCGCGGTGGCGGGACGGTGAATCCAAGGCCGATCGAGCGCCTCCCCGAGGTCGAGTCCCCGGTCCCGGGCCCCACAGCCCGGGGGGACAGGGGCATGGGCATTGGACGCTGGGCATGGGTTTTCGATCTCGGGCGGGGGCGGGAAAGCCCGTTGTCAGAAGAAAGAAAAAACTCGACCCAGCCTCGCATGGACCGGACGCATTTCTCGCAAGACACCAAACATCACGACGACTTTTTTCTCTTCTAGCCGTGTGCCATGGAAACCTTCTCGATGGCCTACCGGCTGCTTGTCCGTCGAGATCTCGACTTCCACAACATACGCGTGGCTGTTGGCTGACGACATGGCAAAGGCCGTGGTACTCCGTGACGCCCAGCCAAGCAGCAGCACCGCCCGTCGTGCGCACTTCAAGAATGGGGTCGAGGGCGACAGCGCACACTCGGTCTTGACCAAATCAACCTGCTTCTGCAGCGGCATGGCGGCTGAAATGAACGGGGGCCCGGTTCCTGGACGCGACTGCAGAGGTTCGAAACCTGCGGGCCGCTGCATTCGTCCTACGTTCAACTGACTTTGGCTGAATCATGCCGTGACGCCGTCGTCGTCTTCCTTGTCGTGTCATCCATGGCGTCGTCGTCGTCGTCGTCGTCGTCGATGCTCGCTGGGCTGGCCCCAACACCTGTTTTGTTTCATGTCGTCTGGACCCCGCAGCCCCGTCGAGACAGTTCCAACCATCTTGGTTCTAGGGAGGCCCTGTCCTCTTCCCAGATCGGGCTGAGTTCGGATCTTGTGTTCAGTCTCGAGAGTCGGTGATGTCGTCAGCTGGGAGAGGCATCGGATCTCGCGCGTTCCACGAGGCACTCTTCCAGCTCAGCAGACTGCCAGTTGGCCAGTGGGAGTCGTCGCGCCCCCTTTCTGTGCCCAGACGCCCCAAAGGGTCTGTACCTCCCCGCGGTCCAAGGAGTGGCGCGGCAGCGTATGTACGTCTCGGATCCAGAGCTGTCGAGGCGCATGTACTCCCACAGTGTCAGAGGGGCGAAGCGGGACGCCGCGCAACAACGGCATCCCTCTGCTGGGGGTCACTTGTTGCATTCGGCACCACTGGCCGCCCTTGGTGAGCGATTAGTGGGTGGTCACTCGTGATGCAGCCGAGCCAGCTCGCAAAGTTGCGTCCCTCTTTGCGTCTGTCCCGCACAGTGGCGCGCCTGTTAGATGCCGTCTGTGCGACATCGCCCAACCTTTAGGACCCTGAATTGGCGAACTAGATGGGTGGGTAAGCTCAATATAAGAGGTGTTGGCATCTTGATTGCTATCAAGAAGATATGGATCCCCATGGTGGCTCACCAGTTTTCTGCCTCGTCTCTTCCGCCGTCAGTCCACCCGGATTCCGGATCGCCCAATTGTGGAAGCCCGGCCCCGCGGAGGAGCAGCAGCTGCCAGCAGGGCAGGATGCAGCCCCCCTTTGCGGATCTGATCCGGGCCCGGGGTCGACGTTGGCGGGAGGCGCCTGGGGCCCCAGTCGACGAGGGGTTGAAGGGTCGAAGCGACCAAGCCCTGGCCAGCGGAAACTGACGCGATGGGACTGGATGGAAAGCGCAGGCAGTTGTTGACGCTCAACCACGGCGCCAGTGGCAAGAGCCAGATCTCTCTTCAAGGCGGGTCCTCGGTCCATGTCGTCTGAGGATTTCAAGTGCTCCACCAAAACAATGCATGCTCGGAGACTCTGGCAATGGTCCAGAGCCTGCCAGTCCGGATTGTTGTTTCCTAGCGGAGATTTGTCCTGCACCGCCCGGCCTCAACTCTGTTTGGAACCATGCTGCAAGGGAGATCAACTCGACAACAGCCAGTCTCAGAACTTGTCAATTTTAGCCATCCCATTCCACGGGGCAGGCTCTAGCTCTTGGGAGCGACAAGAGAAACCTAAATTAGGCTTCTGTCAAACTGACTTGCTCTGTTCCACGACTCGAGCTGTCTCCATTGCCCAGGGCAGTCTCTTCGCCCAGTGCCATGATCTCAGACACAGCAACTCAATTCAACTCTCTCTCACTCTCTCTCTTCCCAATCACAGTCCCAAGGAAAACGAGGAACGCTCGCACGGATAGCAGCGGTTACCGCGATTGCCGCCTGTGGTGAACCAAGCATACCACACCCGGAAAAGTCGAAACGCCAACAGTAGTAATCAACCATGTGTGCCGTGCATTCAGGGGCTGGGCATGCCTGGCCTTTCAGCGTCGGATGATGCCCCACGGCCATCGGAAGACGTCCCCACAGTGCGCGCCTTGCGGGACAACGCGTTTGCCAGAGGGCGAGGGAAACAAAGGAGAGGGAAACAAAACAATCGAGGCGGGACTTGGGAGAGGGAATCGAGAGGTTCATACGAGCGCCTCGATCAGGAGAAAAATTGCTAGACCTCGCCACCATCCTCGGGACTCTGGACCCAGGTGCTGTCAGCTGTGCCTGTGCCTGACACTAGCTCTGGCTGACGGCACTGGACCTACTTTAGTGGTATGGAGGGAATTGAATGTCACTGCGGTTTCAATCTGAGCTTTGCAGATTTTCTCTCGCCACCTGGTGGATGCCATTCGGCGCTTCGTCGCGGCAGTCAGATCCTCACGCCCGCCAAGGTCAAATGTCAGGCGAGTTGGAGCGGTGTGGACAGGCCCCGGGTGGCTGTGGAGATGCGGCCACGATCTCGCCGCTGGACGAGGACACTTGTCTGTTGGCACCCGGTGTCTCTCGGTACGGAGCCCGGACCCGGAGGACCAAGTCCGGGTCGGCCGGTGTGCCAGACGGAACGGTGCCGGTGGCCCGTGCTTAGCCGAGATTCGATCGGATCCAAGAATGGCGCCCCGCTGGGATGCGGGACGACAGGGATCAGTTTGTTGCCCAACCCGAACCCAGAGATATTGGCAAGTCTTGGACATGTTGTACCGACAGGAGTCCCGACAGCAAATGAGGATCAAAAAATGGGGGGGGAAATCACATAAATCACATAATGAATCAATCAAACGACCTGGAAGCCTTGAGTGTTTTGATAGAAAAGCCGGTCTCCAAAATCACGGGGTTGTTTTGTTCTCCACAATGCTTTGAAGATGTCCATAGAACCGCGAATCGTCAACCCCAACCCCAACCCCAACCCACGCGAGGGGTTGTTCGCCTCTACACCGAGGGGCCGGCAAACCCTCAACGCCGCAAATGGACAGGGGCGCTTTCATCACCACCTTCCGCGGCAAGGACAAGCCAAAAACTCCAACCCCAGGGAGGAAAAACACAATATCAAGACGCAGAATGAGCCGCTGCTATTGTCCTCCGTCTTCCTAACGCCGGATTCATGCGCCAGCGAATAAAGGCCGCAAAGCGCCGAGCCCGCGCCGTCTTCAGGCCCAGGGCAGCCAAAATGGCCTCCAACCCCACCAACACCACCACCACCACCATTACCAACCCTGGCCCCCCAGAGGCAGAGAGCGAGATCGACGAGGAATTCGTCACCGAGAGCATCACCTACCCGCGTTTCATGATCCCCAATCTCTTCACCGGGCCTTCCCCGGTGGTCGATGTGCTCGAGACCCACACGTCCAACCTCCAGCAGGAAACCGTCAAGGTCTGTCTGCCCTTCCTGTCGGCCGAGGACGAAAAGACAAAGTACAACATCCATGGCGTCCCGAACCTCTACCGCAAGAGTCACATCACCTTCCTCCGCCGATCCATCGGCCCCATGCCCGCTGGGTTCATCACCGCCGACGCCAGCCGTCCCTGGTTTCTCTACTGGGCCCTGACCGGCCTCTCCATCATGGGGGACGATGTTTCCGACCTGCGCCAGGCGGTAGTCGATACGGCCCGCTCGATGCAGAATGAATCCGGCGGCTTCGGCGGCGGCGGCGGCCAGAGGTCGCATCTAGCCACCACGTACGCTGTCGTCCTCTCGCTCGCCATGGTCGGCGGGGAGGAGGCTTTCGAAGTCATCGACCGGCGGGCGCTGTGGAAGTGGTTGTCTCGTCTGAAGCAGCCCGACGGCGGGTTCCAAGTCTGTGTTGGGGGTGAGGAGGATATCAGGTATATTGGACCCTTTTCCCCTGCCCTGTCTCGGGCCATTAGCAATCATGTTTCTAACCCGATAAAAAGAGGCGCATATACTGCGTCCGTAGTCATCACGCTGTTGAACTTGCCGTTGGACTTGACCCAGGAATCACCGGCCTACGAGGCAGACGGCAGCATGAACCTGTTATCTGGCGTGCCCGACTATGTCCGGAGATGTGAGCACTATCCCCACGGCCGCGTCCGAGGCCCACGATGCGGAGAAATGAACTCGGCGTGCTAACCATCCAGGTCAAACCTATGAGGGTGGCATATCCGGCCAGCCCGATTCCGAGGCCCACGGGGCCTACGCCTTTTGCGCCCTGGCGTGTCTAGCGCTGCTGGACGACCCCCGTCGCATCATCCCAAAGTACGTACCAGTTCGATCAAAACAAACTCAAAAGGAGGAGACGAACACGGAACCTTGCGTTCCCAGCCGCAAACCTGCTGCACCCGCAGTAGCTGACACGTCCCCAGATACCTCGACCTCCCCCGCCTCATCTCCTGGCTCTCCTCGCGCCAGTACGCCCCGGAAGCCGGCTTCTCCGGCCGCACCAACAAGCTCGTCGACGGCTGCTACAGTCACTGGGTCGGCGGCTGCTTCCCCCTGATCGAGGCCTGCCTCCGTCCTCTCGACGACAGCCCCCCCCCGGCCGGCGACGATGCCACCACCCCCAACCCCCCTCGCAAGCCGCGACTCCCCCCGGCGTCCGAGTCGCTCTTCAATCGCGAGGGTCTGATCCGGTACATCCTCTGCTGCTGCCAAGACCAGAGCAGACGAGGCGGTCTGCGAGACAAGCCTGGCAAGTGAGTACCTCCCTCCTGACCCTTTGGCTCCATCATGTCGTACCTCGCTGTGCAACACCCCGCCACGGTTCCCACCCCAACGGGACCCATAGAGAGGGAAAAGGGCAACCTACATGATCTGGCACTTTTCTAACACACCTCTCCATCCGCAGAATGTCCGACTCCTACCACACGTGCTACGTCCTTTCGGGCCTTAGCTCGGCACAGCATCAGTGGGATCTCACAGCACCGGCGCCGACACTGGCAGCAGGAGCTGGCGATCCGGTGTGGACCGTCCTGCCGTACGTCGACGACGGCGGCGTGCAGGTCTATGAGCAGGAAGATCTGGTTCGGCCTATCCATCCCGTCTATGCGATTCCGCAGCGGTCTCAGGAGGGCATGAGGGAGTATTTTCTGGGGAAGGAGGGCTTTTGAGGTGGGAGGCTTTGGGTGTCGCTGGTCTGGTCTGGGGGTGGTGGTTGGATTTGAGATGTATTCACTTCATAGTACATAGTACATGGTACCAAAAGGTGCTAGCCCTGCCCGAGGAGATGGAGGCCGGGCAGTGTGCTGAGAGGCGTTGGTCATCCCCCCCCCTTCACAACAGTCTACATAGTTTGATATCCAAAGGAGCAGATCCTGTCGCCGCCCGCCGAGAAAGTAGGCAGCGAGGCCGGACGCATCGTCGCATGAGCAAGTAAGCAGCCATCTGTCTATCTGGTCTGTGGAATGGAATCCGGTGTAGCCAGCCGAAGTGATTGGGTGCTATCTGCGCCTATCCATTTTTTTTGTTCTTACAGAAAGCAGCGGCATGTGCAGCGAACAGCGGCAGGCATATGGGTCTGGTGTGCCGTACGAATGGGCTGTACTGGACTCGGGACGAGACCAAGCAGATCGCGCGCTCTGCCTTGTCAAGCAATGAGGGAGAGAGCAAGACAGGCGGGCGTGCCTTGACAGCTCATCATCCCATCCGCATCGGGGGCAAGAGATTGGTTCAATGGCAGCCTCGGGATGGAGCGGTCTGCCTTCTCAATCAACGAGACGTAGACAGCCGGACGGACATGCCTTGACAGCTCACCATCACATCCATCGAGGGCAAGAGATTGGTTGACAGCCTCGGGATGGGCGGGCACTAGACGGTCTAGACTGGGAGAGTCCGGACGACGACCAGGCTAGATAGGTAGGTATTGTATCTCTGCAGACCGCTAATCTACCTACGCGTGAGTTGAGATCGAGCAAGCAAGCCCGGCCATGGTGATGTGATGGGACCGAGAGAAGGAGCATGTATGGCACACGGTCAACCACGCAGTCCCTAGCTGAGGAGGTCAAGAAGGGTACCCGTTGCTGGCTTGCCGAGGGAGCCTTGCTCAGGAAAGGACTGTACGAGTGTAGGAGAGAGGGAGAGAGGAAGGGTGACCGTCCCAAGAATCGGCCCGTACCTCCCTCCCCCCCCCCTCCCATCAGGCGAGGATGACGTGCAGCTGTCCATCTAATCTACCAAGGCAACCTTTTTTTCTCCCCCTTTCCGCTCACGCGAGTTCTCTCGACGCTCTGTCCTACCCCAGACAGGCGGACTGATTGAGGATCCCGCTCATCTCATCCCACCTTCGTTAGAGAGGCAGAGCACGAGTACGATGAGGCAAAAGGGTGGGGGGAGTGAGCGAGTGTGGTGTCACTAGCTTCTCCACGGCACCGCCGCCGCCGTGCTTTTTTGCCATCCTGGCCTGCTCGAGGGGCGAGTTCGCCATGTAGGCAGCGTCTTGTACTGACCTGGGACATGGCGTCGTCGATACAGAAGGCTCTGCATGACCCTAGTTGTTGCGCGTCCCGTGTGTCGTCTGCACGGCACCGTCGCCGCCGCCGCCCGGTTGCAGGCTCGAGAGGCTTGGTTTCGTCGTCCATTTTCTCTGCCTCCCCTCCTCTGCGGGAAGATATGGAGGGGGGAGTTGGATGCCTGCCTGGATGGAGGGCCCGCCAACCAGGGATCGACCACAGCGTGGCAGCGAGGAAGGAAGGAGGTGTAGCAAGGTAGGGAGTTTGGAATTCCCCGAGCTTTCAGGCGGACGAAGAGGGTGAGAGCGGCAGCGGCCGTGTAAGCGAGCTCGGGAGAATGAGCGTCGATGCGGTTGCTCTGACAGACTGCGTGTAACGCTTCCGAGGACGTACGTACCTGGGTAGTCCCCAGGCGGAAGAGCAGCATTACTAGGTACCTGTAGGCATTGATAAATGAATTTGACTCCCGCCGGTACTCTGAAATTCCCTCCCAGGAAGGCTTTGATCCGGCGCCAAAAAGGGGAAAGGCCAAACGTTGAACCCCGTTCCCCGAGCAAAGGTCCTTGCCTCTATTCCTTGGCTGTTGTTTTTATTTTTGTCCAAAACTCCGAGCTAGCGTGACAGGAAGTGGTCGCGATAATGGGCCTCGCTCGGGATGAGCTCAAACCGATATCAGATGATGGCTGCCAGCGGGGAATTGTGCGAGGTTGCATGGCAGGACAACGCCCCATTTACGTGCGTCTGGGGAGCGGTACGAACGTGCTCTGCTGCTGTGCACGACAACGGGGTTGATTTGGAGTGATCGTGAGCCAGAGCTGTAGTAAAAAAGTTATATGGACCGGGGGCGAGAGGATGAATGCAGCGTTGGTCCAGGGGGCGGGGACAAGTACCTAGTCAGAGGGAAGCCGTTGGAATGTCGGAAGTACATGACGGGTGTACAGCGCGGTAGAGATGACATGGCTGGCGGATGAACGGCAGCATGACGTTGCAAGGCCGATAAAAAAAAGGGGGGGGGCAGAGGGGAGAGGAGAGGGGAGAGGGGGGAGCTGATGAGGGGCATGGAATCTCTTCCCCTCAATCTGTGGACACACAGGAGGGGCCTCTAGAGTCCATTACCGCCTATCCCGCCCTGGACGTTCAAGAAGTATCGGCCTAGGTAGGTACTTAGGCTGGCAATGAAATCTAAAGGGTATTTGTTCCTGAATTGGCATCTCGAATGGAAGGCCGAGCCCGAGTGACGCCAGGGGGTATTCCGTCCCTTCATGAGGTCAATTGTCACATTGTCCATGTTCCAAGCGAGGGTCGAGATGGCGCTATGGATGGATGTTTCTGATGAGAGAAGAGTCCGTAAAATTTGCAGTATGGCTCCGCTGAGAGAAAGCGAGAGAGTGAGATAAAAGGTGACTCCCACAGCCCTTGGATATCTCTCATGGAAGGCGTATTGTCGGTCCCGATCGTTGTCGACGTCGTTTGTTGCCCTGCGATGTTCCAGAAGGGTTCTTACCCAACCCGGTCTAGCGCTCGTTTGGCCGATCTCTACCCCTCCACCTAACCCTCGGCCCTCGACCCCTCCAACTGGCGTGACTGGCTCAACTAGGCCCTGGGACGCCTCAGGCGCACGAACACTGACGTGACTGCCAACCCCAAGCAGCATCCAGCGTGTTTCGCCTTTCCCAATATAGACTGGGGGTTTTTTTATGGGCACATAATTTTCCCACTCGCTCTTCTCCCACCTCCATGTCACGTCACTTTTGTTTTGTTTGTTGATTTTTGGTGTGCTGTCGACAGAACGCCTCCGATGCCTCACCATCGGCCCATGGCTCGCTATCCGGCCGCCAAGGCGCCCGAGATGAGTCCCGCTCGGAAAAGACACGGCTGTGGGTTTTGGACGATTTGCCCGTGGGGAAGCTGATGCAACGCCAGACAGACGCGGACAAACGCATTCCACATTCCCGCAGCTCATCGTCGTGGTCTCTCGTCAACCACCACATCCAGGTCCTCACCTCGCCGTCGTCGTCCCGCCCTCGCTTCTCGCTTGCGCGGATGGCAGAAGAGAAGGGGAAGGGGTTGCGCAAGTCTCGTTGTACATCCGGCCCATGGACGGCCTCGACGCGCTTCCCCCTCCCCCCCCCCCCCGACCCATACTTGTTTCCTGATTTAATATCAAGCAGCACTGCCAGCTCATCATTGCATGAAGTCAAGGTCCGCCTGTGCCTAGTTGCCTTGCCGGCGTCTGGACCATTCACAGCCGCCGCTCGACGTTGGGGCCAGAAGCAGGACATGCAAGGGTTTGCCGGTCCCAGCCACTGTTCATGCATCTCATTTCTCTTCACCGACTTCGTGGTTTGGCCGCAAGCCAGTCATTCCTCCGGACCGCATCGTTGGCCAGAAAAGAAGGTTCGCAACTTCGCCTTCGAGACGATCCTGAACCCCGCCTTTGCCTTGGTACGTGGGGCCCTCGGGCCCTGGGACCCTGCCACCCTGACCCCTCAAGCGCCGCCGTTCGCCGCGAGCCCTCCGACATCGACGGCCATTTTTGGCTGACGTCCCGGGAACCCCAATTGCCCGCCTCTGATTTGCCCGATACTCGACGCCGTCGCACGCCAAAACACGATGCCATCTGGAACCCCCGAACCGTCACGGGCGATTCGCCCGTCAGCCGGGAATCGTCCAGTGACCTGGCTCATGACACACGAGACGGTCGAAGCTTGGTATCGCCCGGCTCTTGTCGCTCACGGCATCGCAGATGCGGTCGGTCTCTCTCTCTGGAGGGGTCTTCTGCGCCGCCGCTTGTTCCTTCGTCGTCCTGCCCCCTCTTCCGCCCCCGTCAACCCCCTCTTCTCGAGAGCGCCAACCCCGTCCCGTTTCCATGCAAGGTGTACGGGCCGGCATTGTCTGGCGCAGCGCTGCTATTGTCGTCCACGGTCAACCACGGCACCACGACGACAGACGGACTGGTGGGTATGCACGTCTGCTGGCATGTACCGCCGAAACGTCTGCGGGCCTGGAGAGCACCGTTCCGGTACCAGGCGATACATCACACGCTCGATTGACAACGGCTGCATTAGTGGCCGTCAGAGAAATCTCGGAGCCATGCTCTTGTCTATTTGCCTGCCTCCTAGCGGCGCCTGCTGCAACCCAGCCACGTCCCTCTCGGCTTGCCTCCATGGGGAAGTTCTCGGGAGGTGAGAACTTTGGACGCTCGACTGGCGCTCCCGGCACCGACCTCGAGGTACCGCAGTATCTTCAGGTCCTTTCCCCTCGGGCCCGTCGTCTGCGGAGCAAGCAGATTGGTCTTCGCCGGTCCCCATTTTGCCACCTCACTATGCTTGGGTCTGCAGACACAGGCGGCTTTTTTTTTTTTTTACCCAAGCGGAATCCGCAGAGCCAGTCCTGGTCCACGGCCTACGGTTTACCCTCCAGTATCGGACTAAAACAACGGCCAGATGCGGCGAGTGGGCGACGGCGAGAAAGGGGGCCGGCCGCCGCGGGAAAGGAGGCAAGTGGGAAACAGCGACAGGCGCGAGCGGTACCGCATTGTCCCAGGACCCATGCGAACCATGGCCGTTCTGACTCGATACTGGTCGGGCTCTCTGTGAGGGGATCGTCCCCCCCCAAGGCGAATGCATCCCCATGTGTTGGGGTGGAGATGGCCCGGTCTCAGCGTTACTATCAACTGGCAACGGGACACGCCAACACATCAAGATGGGTCACACTTTGAGCCGCATCTCGACAGTCGCCCATCTGCATCTGACGAACCCTTCCCTCCTATCCGTCTAGCTTTTCCGCGATTTCCCTTGTCGTCTGTATCAGGGCATTTTGCCATCCCCGCCCCGCGCCCCCTTCCGTCACCGCAATAAAGCGCACATGTTTCGCCGTTGCTGGCGTAGAATTCTTCCTGCGCCCGAGCCTTGAATACGTAGCATATCAGCCTTGACTTCCTCCACCACCCACCAACACACACAACACCCTCTCGTCCGTGGGACAGCCTTCACCTCCGGCTTTGCCCTACTTTCGCCCTTTATACCACATTGCCTCTAGGTTGGGCTCGATTGCATCGCATCTCACAGGAGTCTCGGATCCGGGCCCGCGCCTCCTTCCTCCCCTGCCTTTGTTTGTCTTACACCCCCTTCCTTGGATCACCGACCCAAAGGACTTGTTGGGCGTTGTCCGATACACCTTTCCACCTGCCGTCTTTTCGTCCCAACACCAACCAGCCGCCCCCGATGGACAAGTCATCGAGAATGTCTGGCTTCTACATGCAGTACCTCGAAAGTAAGTGGTCAATGGCCCCCGTCGAGCCGGTCCAGATAGCCTCTTCTTTTCCCCAGACCAAGGTCGCCCCCCTTCCGATCCCACACTGTCCCTGTTGTGCGTTGTGGTGGTGGGGGTGTTGTCTCGCAGGGGGGAAATAGGCATGTCATCCGTCCGCCTCGTGGGTGGGCGAGCCCCTGCGCAACCTCTCCACGACATGGACGTTGTTGCTCCGCCTGTTCCTGCTTAGAGATCGAATCCTGGCCCCGTTGCCTGTCGATCTTCAAGATACCTTCCTCCCCATCATCCGGCACGCCGTTGTAGGGCTGAGGGCCGTCACGTTGGGCTGCCATGCAGCTTCGAGCCCCTGTCACCCCGGCGTTGTGTCTCTCACCCTTCCCACCCCACCCCCTTCAGACTGGAAGACGTCCGATTGATGGCGTGTCGAGGCGCGTTGTCACGATGACGCAGCTAACGGAGCTTCTTGCAGGCCTTTGCCGGCGTCGTGGGTGGCATGACCCCAGCTATGAGTGCTACCGCAGCTCCAATGGCTACACCTGCCTGGTTTTGGTCAATGGCCGCGAGTATCAGACGGATCTCGCATACGAGTCCGGCGGCCTGGCCCAGGAAAACGCAGCCATGCGTGCCTTTATGGTTTGCCGGAACTTTTCCGTCAATGGCGGCATGCTCGCCCGCAATGGCATTGTCCAGGGTCTGCCTGCAGATGACACCAGCCGGAGACGCAAGAGCCGCCACCATTCGTCTTCGACTCACAGCCACGGCTCCAGCCGTCGCTCCGGGAACCATTCGAGCAGCAGCTCGACCGCCTCCCTCGAGTGAGTGCGCCAGCCCCAGCCAAGGGCTTGTGGCAGGAGAAGGCGAGGACCGGATTCGTTGAACCTTGCAGCCGGGCCCCCGTGGAGGCAGGGCCGGCCCTCAGGCACCAGGACTGAGCCATCCAGGCCAATCGGCGGGAGCAGGGGCTCCAGCAGTTTGCCACTGCGACGCCCAGACCATGATTTCTTGATATACACTTGCGGAAGGCTTCACAGCAACCATTCAGAGAGCGAGGACCAAAACCCAGACGAGACCCGGAGACGTTATACCCCCGTTGGTGATATCCAGTCCGGATTCCCAGGAGCAGGCGGGAAACCAGGACTCGAGGAGCGAGAGACGATGGCGACCGAAAACAATGCATCTCACGACATGACTACACGACCGTTAACGACCTTAGACAACCAGACGCACCACTTTTTTTTTTCTTTTCTCCGATGGCCGTTCTTGCGGATTTTGGACGCGGCCCACCAAGTCCCGGTTGGGCCGTTTGCTTTTCCGCGATACCCAGGCACTCGGATGGTCCCCTGGGCCATATATTGGATTTCCTTCCGAGCTCTCTCTTGCAAAGGAGAGACTTGGTTTCTCACCAACCATAGCGGCGGCTTTTTTTCTTGTTCGGTTCTTCATTTTTGCCCGTTCGTTCAGGAGGAGCACTTTGACGCCTGGGCAGTACAGAACCAACTAGAGAGAGACTAGGGAGGGGTCGCCTCCTCCCGTTTCTCCTTGCGAGGTCAAGGCGACACACGCAGATATCCGCGGACCACTTGGAGGCAACTCCTACACAAACACGACTGGAGACTTCGGAGCCCCCTTCCATGGACTTTTCTTTTTTTCTTGGATTCGGATCGGGGCCCGCCTCTGATACCACCTCCCTAGGCTTGTCTTTTTATTCTGGGGGATTTTTTTCACGATTTCCTGCCAATTTCCTGTTTACAGAGCTTCTTTGGCGCCTGCATCGAGCGTGCATAGCGATTCTGGGAGTGGATGGAGGGAAAGGCTGCCATTTTCTTTTTTTGCTCAGTGGCGGGATGGGTTATTTCGGCGACGAAGAGGGAGCGCAATCATCTCGTTGTGGGAAGGAGGACAGACGAAGGGAAGAGTTGCGAGAGTGGAAGGCGTTGATGTTCTGAGGGGAAGCAGTTGTTTGGGCGAGACGGCGTGGTTTGAGCGTGGGAGCCTGTCAAAGGACTCGTTGCCTTGGGACTGCACGGGAGGGGAAGGTGCATGTCAACACTGGGAGAAGGGGGGGACAAAACATGGTGTCGGTTGCTCGCAAGATTGATCACGACGAAACGAAACGAAGCAGCACGGGAGTGGAAAAGAGGGCGCGGGAGGATTTCTGACTGCCCTTTTGGGATCAAGCGACTTTCTGTCTGTTTGTTTTTCTCTTATCACGATTATGACTCATGAGAAGGAGGAAGAACAAGAGGTGATGATGAGACGAGCTTGGAGGAAAGAGTAGGGGTCGGGGTGGCGAGGGAGAGAAAGTTGGTCAAGTTGCTTTTCCTTTTCATGACGGCCCCCCCCTTATGAACCTGACGACAATTAAGACGCGCGCACACGTACACGAACCATCAACTTTTAAATAGTAGTCTTGGTAGCTAACTGGCGAAAAGCCCATTTGAGGTCTCTCTCCCTTGGGGAGGGGCCATGACTCTTATGACAACGTTGGCCCTTTTGTTTACTTGCTCATGGTGCCTGTCGCTGGGGAGAGGAATACGGGGAAGGGGAGACGTCAAAATAAAGGGGCCAGACGAGCTAAAGGGTAGCGAAGCGCGCTTGTCGAGACCTCCCGCCAAACAAGTGAGGCCGCATTCTTTCCTGCGAAGACCTAGTTGACACAAATACAGGCCTCTGCTTTTGATCCAGGGCCTCTGTCAACTGCATGATGTTGACTGGTTTCTTCAATGTCTCACGCTAACAAGCAAGTCAGGGCTGGAATGCAGTTCTGTTTGGTGCGAGGTGAGCGGTGAGTGCAAGGTGAAGAAGAGGTGAAGAATGCGCCCCTGGACCAGTCACACGGGCACGTGGGGCCAATTCGTCGCCGTGGTTGTCAAGTACTCCGTCCTTATTAACAGTGTAGACTGCGGGGTTTAGGCGGACGGGGTACATATTGTCATACTAATTTTGCGACATATGGATGAAGGTTGGCATCTTATCATTCTGCTGGACCTTGGTTTGGACTGGTTTGGTCTGGTCTGGTGTTGTGCTCTCTATAAATAACCGTCGTCTGTCGGGATGGAGAGGGGGAGGGCATGAAAGGCTCATTCGTCTACGGAGCCCTCTTGAGCATCCATGACGATGCGGATGGACGACACGCAAGCGTTTGTCATTAGGACCCGTGTTTTGGGTTCGGGGATAAGGAGATGTAGATTGGTGCTTGCGGGAATTGTCGAGGAAGAGACGGGCAGACGCAGGTACCGATTGCAAACAGGTTGCGAGCGAGGCTGTGTCTCGCTCAAGTGTGGAGTGTGAGGTGGTTGAGATCAGCAGGTGGTGTTGCTGCTGCTGCACCACTTTGTTGGGGTGAGGAGTGCGGGGGGACAATTCGTGGTTTTTCAATGTCGCCCCTTTTTTTCAAAAGACCTCGAATAACCGAGACAGACTCGGGCGAGGACACGAGGACAGGTGATGGGGTGGAAAGTGGTGATGTGATGGGTTCAGCCAGCCGGGAGGTGGAAGGCGGACTCGCCGTTGAGGAAACGACAGAGGATGTAGTCGAGGTTCGAGGTTCAAGTCGAGGCCCATGTCCAGAGTGGATTTTCATCTTCAACTTCATGTTGAATGTTTTCGGCGTCTTCCGCATGGCCTGGACGCTTGCTTTGGTTTGCTGGAGACAGAGGGGAGGTGACCTGTGCCCAATCTCGCCAGGGAAATTGGGTTGGGCACGGCCCACAGGATGGTCCCTGGCACCATTTCGCAATTCACCCAGTCCCAAACAGCCTTGTCACCTGGTGAAGAGGCTTGAAGCTCTGGATGGCGAGCTAGCCAAGCCCGCAGCCGCTGTGGTTCACATCCACGCAGGGGCCCGAATGAGCTGGACTCCAGGGCCTGCTTGACCTACTCGGCGAGATGATAGGACTGACAACTGCACCTAACATCAACCTAAAAAAAAAGGCGTACTGTGTACAGTGTCCCCTTTTCAACTTCAACACCATTGCTTTACCAAGTCCGCACATCACGACGACAGCTCTTTTTGTTTCGTCCCTCTCGACATCCCGTTTGTGACGCACCCGAAAACCGGACCCTCCAACGCGCGTGATCGCATTTGGCAACTGCCCGCCTTGGACCACCACCTGAGCTTCTCGACTCTTCAGCCGGCCACCAACGTCCTGACCGCCCTTTCTGCACGATACTCTTCGTTGCGCTCGTTGACACCACCACGCCCTCTGTTCTGACCCATCCTTTGTCCTTTCCAGTCCCACAGCAATCATGAAGGGTAAGGCGAGAGCTCGCCGTCCTGCGTCGCCCTATGCTGGCAACGGGCGCCATAATAAACCTTGGCTAACCCTGATGGCGCACAGCTCTAATTCTCGTCGGCGGCTTTGGCACTCGCCTTCGGCCTCTGGTATGGTGTACCCCTCCGACCATGATGCTTGGCAGAGAACGGCATGCTAACGTGGTGGTGCTGGCAGACGCTCACTCTCCCCAAGCCCCTCGTCGAGTTCGGCAACAAGCGCATGATCCTCCACCAGATCGAGGCCCTCGCCGCCGCCGGTGTCACCGACATCGTCCTCGCCGTCAACTACCGCCCCGAGATTATGGAAAAGTACCTGCGCGAGGTGAGCACTACAAGGGCGGCCCGCGGGAGCTGGCAAGGACCAGACCGCTAACCCCGCCTTTTGCAACAGTATGAGGAGCAGTTCGGCATCAACATCACCATCTCGATCGAGCACGAGCCACTAGGCACCGCCGGCCCTCTGAAGCTGGCCGAGGAGGTCCTCTCCAAGGACAACACGCCCTTCTTCGTGCTCAACTCGGACGTCACCTGCGAATATCCCTTCAAGGAGCTGGCCGCCTTCCACAAGGCGCACGGCGACGAGGGCACCATTGTCGTGACCAAGGTTGAGGAGCCGTCCAAGTACGGCGTCATTGTCCACAAGCCCAACCACCCCACCCGCATCGACCGCTTCGTCGAGAAGCCCGTCCAGTTCGTCGGCAACCGCATCAACGCCGGCATCTACATCCTCAACACGTCGGTCCTCAAGCGCATCGAGCTGCGGCCCACGTCGATCGAGCAGGAGACGTTCCCCGACATGGTAAAGGACGGCCAGCTGCACTCGTTCGACCTCGACGGCTTCTGGATGGACGTCGGCCAGCCTAAGGACTTTCTGACGGGCACCTGCCTCTACCTGTCGTCGCTCACCAAGAAGGCCTCCAAGGACCTCACCCCCGCGTCGACGTCCTTTGTGCACGGCGGCAACGTGCTGATCGACCCCTCAGCCAAGATTGGCAAGAACTGCAGAATAGGCCCCAACGTCACCATCGGCCCCGACGTCGTGGTCGGCGACGGCGTCCGCCTGCAGCGCTGCGTGCTGCTCTCGGGCTCCAAGGTCAAGGACCACGCCTGGGTCAAGAGCACCATCGTTGGCTGGAACAGCATAGTCGGCAAGTGGGCCCGTCTCGAGAACGTGACGGTGCTCGGCGACGACGTGACGATTGGCGACGAGATTTACGTCAACGGCGGGAGTATCCTCCCCCACAAGACCATCAAGGTCAACGTCGACGTACCAGCCATCATCATGTAGAGCGAGCCGTCGACTACCCTGCATGCATGCGGGGTCGAGACCTCACTCTCGACACCAACCCAGAAAATTCGCATACCGTTTTTTTTTTAATTAGCATACGGCATCTCTGCAGAGCGAATCTTTTTTCTTCTCTCTCGGATTTGCTCCCTTTAGTTCTTTTCCATCTCCCGTGGTTTTTTGAAACGGGATCTTGGTGGTATTACGTCTCTGATTTAATACACTAGACGGGCGGTTGGGCGGGGTGGGCGGTAGGAGGACCGCGGAGTTTGCTCGGGCTCGGTGATGAAAACTTAAAAGGGGGGTGTGTGTGTGTGTGGTGGTTGGGTTTGGCTGGGGCAGCAGGAGGAGGTCTGCTTTTCGGGGCATGACACGACAGGACCGACTTGCTGGATGGGAAACGAGCCATATAAAGAGTCCAGGTCTACCGAAAAGAGGTAGAAAAAGAGAGGGAAGAGACTCTTCATTTTATAAACTTGTCTCTGAGCATGAAGTTGGCGTTCCCAGCTTGAGCCGGCGTCTGCGTCTTGAGGGCGTTCGTTCTTGGTCAGACTTGTTCCACCCTCTCTCTGTACTTATGGCCGGTAGGGTGTCAGCTGTGTTGTCGGGTGTCGGGCGAAGTTACCATCATGCAAGAATCTTTGGTAGTGCCATGTTGGAGAAATCAAGCGGCGGCGGCGAAAAGGCCGGAGAAATACACTCCGCGTGTGAAAGCAACATCTCTTAACTCACACTACAGTTCCCATCATGTCTCGCGTGTCTATGTGTGTCTCTCCTCATGATATCCGGATGACAGATGTATAGACCGAGGAACAACGCCCACATCACTTGCATCCGTCTCCCCTGGCGCGCGCAAGACATACCAGCAGCTTCCCCCCGGTATTCACGATGACGACGGTGAAGGGGCAAGACAGAGACATGAAGATGGGTATACATTGATTGATGTAGGTTAAATATTAGCAAAAATAGCAAAAATGGTATACTCGACATGTACGTTGATCGACCCTCCGTTCGCCCAGAACCAGATATGCAAAACCGGTCCGAACCCAAACCCATAGACCGTAAACCCCAAGAAAACAACCAAGCCTGACCTGATCTCATCGTACAAACACCACCGCAATGAACCTTCCTCGCACCCGAGTCCCGCTTGTGTACCTCGCTGATGCCGCTGCCCCCTTCCTTCTCATGCTCGTCTAATCATACAACTCCCCCAATACCACCCCAAACTCACTCCTCCTCCTCGTCCTCCTCCAAATGCTCATTTACCCACCCCCTGCTCATCTCGACGGCCTGCTCCCACTTTTTAAACAGCTTCTGTGCCTTCTTCCTCTCCATGCGCGGCTCAAACTTGCTCCGGCCCGTGACGTCGTGGACGCCGCGCAGGTCCTCGAGCTCGCGCCACACGCCCGTGGCGAGGCCGGCGGCGATGGCGGCGCCGAGGGCCGTCGTCTCGCGCATGGCGGGGCGGTCGACGGTGATGCCGCTGACGTCGGCCTGCGTCTGCATGCACAGGTCCGAGTTGGAGAGGCCGCCGTCGACGGCGAGCCGCTCGAGCTTCTTGCCCGAGTCCTTCTCCATGGCGTCGAGGATGGCCTTGGTCTGGTAGCACGTCGCCTCGAGCGTGGCGCGGGCAATGTGCCCCTTGTTGGTGTGCTGCGTCATGCCGACTGTTGGTGTATTAGTGGTGGGTCATGGGGGGCAGGTGGGAGGGGGGGGAACGTACACAATGTCCCCTTGGCGTCGTCGATCCAGTAGGGCGCAAACAGACCGCTGAAGGCCGTGACGAAGAAGACGCCCCCGTTGTCCTCGACCGACTCGGCCAGGTCCGTGAGGCCGCTTGATGTCTCAGCGAAACCCAGGTTGTTGGTGAGAAACTTGACGCCGGCGCCTGCCACGGCGATGCTGCCCTCGAGCGCGTACACAGGCTTACGACCGTGCCCGAGATCGTATGCTACTGTCGCCAGCAGGCCGGACTGGGAGATGACAGGCTCGGTTCCGACATTGTAGAGTAGAAAGCAGCCTGTCCCGTACGTGTTCTTGGCCTGGCCCGGGTTGAAGGCGCACTGGCCGACCAGCGCGGCCGACTGGTCGCCGAGGCAGCCGGCAATCGGGGCGCCAGCAAGGGCACCTGCGGCTACTTTCCCGAAGCACTCGGCGTCAGAGGAGGGGACGATCTTGGGGAGGTGGACCTTGGTTCGGTCGATGCCGAAGAACTTGAGGAGCGTGTTGTCGTATTGGAGGGTTCGGAGGTTCATGAACATGGTGCGGCTGGCGTTGGTGCTGTCCGTTACATGGACGGGGTTCTTGGTCTGGGCTCCGCCGTTGAGCTTGTATATGAGCCACGAGTCGACGGTACCAAAGGCGAGACGGCTTTCCTCGTAGGCTTGCTTGACGGCTTCCACGTTTTCTATCAGCCATAGCAGCTTCACGCTGCTAGGGTAGGTCGAAAGGGGCAGGCCGCAGAGCTCGATGATGGTGTCAGCGCCGTCGCGGGTCTTGAGATCGCGCACGATTGCGCCGGTGCGTGTGTCGGGCCAGACGACGGCGTTGTAGAGCGGCTCGCCGGTGTTCTTGTCCCAGACCACGGTTGTCTCGCGCTGGTTTGTGATGCCGATGGACCGGATTTTGGCGCGCGAGTGGCCCAGGTCGCCAAACTTTTGCATCGCCCCCTCGATGCACTCCTCTACCGACGTGAACAGTTCAATGGGGTCATGTTCGTGCCATCTGCAAGGGCGTCAGCGGGCGCCCATCATGTAGATGGAAATCGGACATACCCTGGTTGTGGATAAAGGTTATCAAATTCGATCTGGTGGCTGGTGATGAGGGTGCCTTCGCCGTTGAAGATGATGAAGCGAGAAGACGTGGTCCCCTGATCGATACTCCCGACGAAGCATTCGTGCTCGTCGTCTGTTGTCTCGGCGACCTCCTCGGCCGGATGCTCCCCGTGTGCGACCTCTAAGGACTCTGGCTCCCCAAGGGTATGGCGCAGATGCCTCTCGCTGGCGGCAACGTAGTCCTCGAGCGACACAATCCCTGGCCCGACTGCGATGTCGAGGCCGCTGCCGGGGGTCTTGAGGGACTCGGCGTCAATAACACCGCTGAAGTTCCGCGGCCTAAAGGTAGGGTCGTATGGGGAGAAGTGAAGGCCGTCCATTGGCGGTGACGCGGGATCCGGTTCCCCTTTGGTGTTGGTATTGCTACTGCTGTTGGTATTGCGGTGGTGTTGTCTCGTGGTGAGCCCAAAGTGTCGATGTTGGGGTGGTGATGGTTGCTGGGTGGGAGGAGGATGGTAAGGTCGAAGCAGGTGATGGGTAGATGAGAAAGGTGAGTTGAGTTGAACAGCAAAGGGAGGACGAGGACGGGCGCGGGGTAGGGTCAAAGGAATACTAGTAGCAGCGCGAGGGGGGTGCGGGAGCGGGCAGTGGTGCCGCCGAGGAGCAGGAGGGGTTCGCGGGCCGGGTACGTCAGAGGGGCGGGCGTGGCCCTAGCTGAGCCGGTCCGGAGCTTGCTTGCGTCGAGCATGTGCATGAGCATCCAGAGCATGTGCAATCGACATTGATCTCATCGCACTCCGTCCCATCCGGCCACACCCACGGCCACACCCACGGCCACGGCCGAGCAGCACTGTCAAAGTGCATCGTTCTGCAATGCCCATGCCCACCCCCAGAGGGCGCGTGACCAGTTGCTTCCACATCTTGCGCAGGTGGCGTCGAAGTTGCAATCGTCCGAAAAGAGGGCCTGCGAGGCAAAGGAATGGAGCTATGGGCGTGTGTCAGTCTGCTCCGGCGTCTCGGGCGTCTGTTGGGGGTGTTGATCTCGCTTTTGCTGGTGGCGGTGGTGGTCCGGTGGAATTTTAAGCCCCGAAAAAAATTCCGACGGTTGGCTGTAGATTTTCGCAGCACATGCGCCGCGCACCGCATGACCGGCCGACAGGGGCCTCAACCCACTGGCCAGGCCCATTGGTGGAGTAATTTGCGGGGGACTTCAGGGAACCCTTGGGGGGAACGCGGGGGATTGCCGCCGAGCCCCAGGGCCATCGGAGGCGAGAAGGGGCCTGGAACGTCGACAAGAGGAACCCGACGAGCTGCTATCGGCTCTGGACAGCTCGACCTGCCTTGTCAAGGTGAAGCTATGGGGGTGCTGGCCGACAATCTCTGCTCTGGGGTCCACGGATCTCGTATAGGCCATCGGCCAGGCAGTCTGGACATTCAAACCCCAGTCTCGCCGGAGCAAAGACAGAACACCTCGTGAGGTGTACGCAGCGCGCCCCGCCTCGTGGCCGATTAACTTGTCGTCTGGATCGAGAAATGCACAGAAAAATGGCAAAGTCCGATGTCGACGACGTTATCCAGCCCCACCGAATCCACCCCTCCGGAGAATGCCGTGGTGTTGGCCCGTCCAAGCCGGCGTCAGACGATGGATGCTGAAAATTGATTTTAGGTCCAACCAAAAGTTGAACTGGCGAGTCGACAAGGGAAAAAGAAGAACTTGACCTCAACCAGAGGGTTGGACCAAAAGGAAGACAAAAGAAATTGAACCCCAACAAAGCTGTTGACTGCAAGTCAGAGAAGAGCCAAAAAAATATGTCGTCCGACGGGAATTGAGCCCGACGTGGGGGTCGAACCCACAACCTTGAGATGATGGAGAACCCCATAAGAGTCTCACGCTCTACCGATTGAGCTAGCCGGGCATTGCCGGTTGATTGGTGACCAATGCGCTGAGTTTTAGCGCCTATATCAGATCTGTTGCCCACAAACGAGTCATTCAGGGGTAAATCGTCAACAACAGAGAGGGTTGAAACCTGCGTCCACAAATGAATTCCCCTTCATCCAAAAAACCGGAATAACCATTCTAAACATCAACATTCAAGCGTTCGCCCGGCTAGCTCAATCGGTAGAGCGTGAGACTCTTATTCCCAGTCCTCACGGCCCTGAACATCATCTCAAGGTTGTGGGTTCGACCCCCACGTCGGGCTCAATTCCCGATGGTGAGAGCTTGATACTCTTTTTGCTTCTCCTGCCCTCCTTTTTGCTCCTATGACCTCAAAACACACCAAACACCACCCTCACATCATCACAGCACAAACCGATACCCCAACGCCCCCTCCATCTCACTCCCCCCCACCGCCTCCTCCCCCACTTCCGCCGCCCTCCCGCCCTCCCCTCTCTCTATCATCCTATTCTCCCTCACAAAATACACCCTCAATACCCCCGCCAGCACCGCATTGAAACCCATAAACCCAGCACAAACCACCATCCCCCTCCTGTAATACGGCGCCTCCCGCGCCGGAAACATCCTCGTCCCCAGCAGCGGCCCGCACTGCCCCACCACGTTCAACATCGCGATCCCCAGCCCCCTCTTCGCGTCCGTACCCTGGTTATTCAGCACCCACGGCAGGATATTCGCAATCGCGGGAAACACGCCCGCCGCCGTCAGGAACAGCGCCGCGTACCTCGTCCCGACCCCCTCAGCCGTCGCCAGCACGATGTACCCCACCGCACCCACGAGCGAGAGCACCCCAATTACAGCGGCGCGCTGCCGCGTGCGGTCGGCGAGGTACGTCGTCGCGATGCACACGACAAACGCGAGCAGGTACGGCGGGGCCGTCAGGCCCTGGGCGCTCGCAGCCGAGAAGCCCATGTGCGACAGCACCGAGGGCAGGAAGACGGGGAGCGAGGAGAAGGAGACGTTGCAGCTGAAGAACATGAGGGGCTGCAGCCAGGTGTGGGGGGCGCGCAGGGCGGCGAGGGCGTCGGGCCAGGCGAAGGAACCGAGGCGGGCGACGCCGGGGCGGCCGGCCTGGAGGACGGCGCGGGCGCGGGCGGCGTGGCGTTCGGCGGGGATGAGGAAGGAGGCGGTGTCGGGGGAGTCGGGGAGGAGGTAGAAGGCGGCGAGGGAGAGGAGGACGGCGGGGAGCCCCTCGGCGAGGAAGAGGAGGCGCCAGGAGGGGAGGGGGGTGGCGGTGGAGGTGATGGCGTAGGCGAGGGCGCCGGCAAAAGCGGTGGCGAGGGGCGCGGCCGAGAGGAAGAGCCCGCAGCGGAGTCCGAGCTCGTGGCGCCGGTAGAAGAAGCTGAGGAGGTAGGGGACGCCGGGGCCGAAGCCGGCTTCGGCGAGGGCGAGGAATGCGCGGCAGGCCATGAGGCCTTGCCAGTTGAAGGCGACGGCTTGGAGGGTGGAGGCGAGGCCCCTGTGTGGTGGTGGTTAGCTTGGCCGCGCGGGCTTGGACTAGTCGGTATGTACCAGATCAAGACCGTCACGCTGGCCCATATGTCTGGTGGGTATGGTCAGTCCATGAGCATGGGACTCTGGCGGGACCAACTTACGGGGGGGAACCAGCTTCCACATGATGGCAAGCCATTCGAAGAGAACTGATGTGGGATCAGTCAAGGCTCACGCATGGTTAGGGACCGCGGGACCTACTGTAAGGGATATAAAAGATGGTGAGGAGCCACTGCTTTTGTCAGTTTTATCTGACATGTCCCCAAAGTTTGTAGCAACACACCTGAAACTGCTCATCATCAAACCCCAAGTCTTTTCCCATGCCTGCCGTCTGGGCATTTCCAATGTTTGAGCGGTCGAGGAAAGCCACAAGATATAGCAGAAACAGCACCCCAACAACGCGTCGGTCCAATTTGCGCCTGAGACGCTTCTCGATTGCCGGGTCAATCTCATCCACATCCACGGGAGGTGGCTTGGGGACCGCATTGTCCCGTCCCTCGTCTAAAGAATTGGCAGCCCCGGGAACGCCAGTCAAGGCTATGCCGCCGTCGTCCATTGCTGGTAAGTTCTTGGGCTAATCGCGGTCTCTCCCAGTGACCATGACGGCGCGGGGAGTGACGGCAGTGATAAAGCCCAGAGTTCAGATGGTCGTGGCGTCATGTTCCACGCCCTTGTCTCGGGTTGTGCCGATGTCTACCTCCTGTGCGACTCTGTGGCTGCGAGCGGCTGCAGGAAGACGCTGATTCTTGCGTTGTTAGCTCTGCGTGTGTGAGATGGGGTGTCTGATGTTCCGTAGGTGCCCACCTGGCGCCACCACAAACCATCGACCCGGGTTCTTGGGGTGACCGGCCGTCATCCGGGTCCCGAGCGGCATGCCGTTGCCAAGATCCGGAGCCGAAGCTCAGCAAGACCTGTCTCCGGACGACGGTGTCAAAGACAGACCCGCCACCGAGCCCGGGTTGCTCCCGTGACTTCCCGGCACGTACACTGACTCAAGTGGAGATGTGCTGCCGGACCGGCCATGTTCTGGAACGTCTAACGTAGGTGGAGAGACACCCTCCGCAATGATCAACGGCCTTGCGATCGACGCTGAAGTGGAAAGGGACCTTTCCCCTTCTCGTTCCGTTTTGCGGTAGCCATTGTCGGGCCCAGAGCGGGCTGTTGCCACACCGTTCGCCCTAGTTCCCGGGATTTCGCGGGGAAGGGTACACATTGTGGGTAAACAGTCCAACCTTGCGCATGCGCTGGATCTTGGTCGTTCCAGGTTCTACATAGTAGAACGACGACGTGACCTAAGGCCCTTCATTCAACCCACAGGTCCCGTTTGGCTGACTTTTGAAAGGTCCCGGGGGGGTACTGACTGCCACATGGCTACCGTAGAGACGCAAGCATCCGAGTTGCCTAATGTGATGCTTCCAGGGAATTCTTCATGTGTGCTGCCAGCAGGTGCAGTTGACGAGGAATGACGACATTGTGAAAAGTAATACTGAGTACAGAGAACGCTCGCGTCCCCCCCAAAGAACACTCGCTCTGGTGGGGCAATTATCCTATCCTTGAGGTTGAAGAAAACCTCGTCTTACTTTCGAGGGAGAAGGAGAAGGAGACACTCGAACTACCGTGGACGACAACCAACGGGATTTATCTAACCTCTCCACGAAGGCCCGTTTGCTGTCTGTACGAACACCCAAGCCGTTCATGCCGCACACGCCGCTCTGCCGATCTCTCGGGAGATCGGCGAGCGGCAACCGGGCAAGCACCGCCAATCGTTAGGTGCTCCCAACGCCTGACCGAGTCGCCAGTTTACAACCAACAACCACTGCGACACGGGCGAGCAAATGAAGAAGGCACGGGGATAAATGCGAGCAAGAATGCGAGCTGCGTCCACTTTGCTGACGATACACTGCCGAGTCGATGAGATTCCCACTATAGCATCCCGACACGGCGAATGGAGAGGGAAGTTGGTTCACAGTTCTAGGGCAAGCGGGATACGGCCCGGCAGGATCCCATCCAAGAACCGAGTGGCGGCGCGCAGTCATGAAGCGGCACAGTTCGTTTTCTTGTCAGCTGTTCGCCATCTCTTCGTGTTTGGTGTTGTTGGGTGCCAGCCTTCGCCGGGCCGAGCGCAATGAGGTGACGATGCCCGTGACAGACCAAAAACTCGAGTCCCTTCCTCTGCACAGCCACGACACATGACGGGACAGTGGAATACGATCACGTACCGACCCAGGCCCGGCATTTCCAAGAGGCTAGAAGTTTCTCGGCTGCAACTGTCAGCAGGACCCGGAGCGATGAGATATCGTGGGGGGCCATTCCAGCCTTCGTGAATGCTGTGGGTCATCGCTCATCGCGGGTACCGAGAACGGTTGTCCGGACTCTGGAGAATTGAAATCAAAGGCGCCACTCCAAAAATACCGTGTCGAACTGAACCCGGAGGCCCGCGACAGACGTCGTCCCAACGAAACCAGTCGAGTCAACACCCGTCGATGAGCACCGCCGAGCCCCTTCTTCCGCCCCTGCGCAATGGTCGCAGGTTCGCAATTGATTCTGAAGGAGAGGCATACGATAGGGGAACCTTTCTGTGGGTTCGCGCCATTCTCCGCAGTCAGACGGCCGGTGTCATTTCTCCTGTTTCAGAGCCCACCTCACATAACTGGAGCCCCCCGCTTTCAGGAGGAAACGGTCCTCAACGGCGATTTGGTCGTAGTTTCGCATTCGGCGCAAAGGTCACCCGTCATGGTGTTCCCGGTTCGCAGGTCGCTGCCAAGGCGCAATGAAATCCGAGGTGGTCGCAAGTCAATGCATCGCTGGGCTTTTCCCCGGTCAGCACCGGCTCCCATCAGCATCTTCTTTTTGTCGTCTGGCATCCTGCTCCAAAGACAAGACGGCCCGGAGGCACAAAGACATGGCCGAGGTCTCCCGCACCCGTCACCGGCGCCAATGCCGGGCCACGACGGCGGGAAGAAGCACGACAGGCCTGCTGTCCGACCTCAACTGAGGGGTCTGTGAAACGCCGCCTCCCACCCATAACCCAAGGGCTAGCGCCCGTTACACGATCGCATTGGTGGCCCTCTGCAGGATCGAACTCGAGAGGCCGCTAGGCCACGGATTCATGTCAATATTGCTTCTGGAAGTGTAGCGATAATTGATGACTGATGATGGCATCGCGATCGCCTCACGCCGAGAGCCCGGCTCCGGGGAGGATTCAATTGGCACCCCACCATCGCTCATCGCCGTGACGACCCACCATGCCATGATCCCAGGCTTCCAGGGCACGAGCCTCATTTTCGTATTTTTTTCCGTGTCCTTGCTGGCGGCGAGGACCCGCGCTGCCGCGGTCCCGCCGTTCCGTTTCGCTTCATGAAAGAGAGGAAAAAATAGGTGCGGATCGACAGGGGACTAGGGGACCTCCCCAGCCCCTGGCTCCTGGCAGCAGGGCAGCGCCACAATTCTGGATACATTGCCTGCAACCACCATTGAATTCTGGCATCCGGATTGGACCGACGGCTCACCCGTGTGGGCGGCATGGCCTCTTGGCCTCTTGGCGACGAGGGTTCTCTCTGGATTCATTCCGCCGAGCTCGTTCACAGGGCGAGTCGCGAAAGGGGGGTGTCGTTGGTTAGGCAGGCGCCAGGACCCTTCGTGTTTGGAGCCCCCTTCCCTTTAAACAGCCCGTCTGCTGCCCCCCAACCAGCCACCCCCTTCCTCTTATTTTATACATCTCCTCCGAACTTGCTGTTGCTGTTCAGTCTCTCGTTAACGACGCCCTTCTTCTTCTTACCACTCTCCAGTCTTTTGGATCACACTCGCTCTACAATTACTTGGATTTAGGAGATACACATTAGCTCGCGCCTGCTCTCGGACTGTTTACCTGTTTGACCACGCGCCTCGACGATCAAAACACGAACCCGACCTCGAACCTACGCTCGAACCGACTTCCACACCAAATTATCAAACTTCACCATGCTGTCCAAGATTGCTGCTGTGGCCCTCGCCGCCACCCTCGTCTCGGCCCAGACTCACACTCTCTGCGATCCTACCAAGAAGGGTACGTTGCGACGCCCCCTGGTGCGGTCAGCGTGAACCCAACTGACACTGTTGCAGACTGCCCCAACCCCCCCGCTCTCGGTGCCAAGGGTGTCAACCATGACTTCCGCACTGGCAAGAGCGACTTCATCCACGATCTCGCCGGAACGTACACGTCCTACGATAAGGACCAGGGCGCGCTCTACGAGATCAAGGAGGAGGGTAATGCCCCCACGACGCAGAGCGGTCCCTACATCTTCTTCGGTCAGCTCGACGTCGAGGTCCGCGTCGCCCCCGGTGCCGGCATCGTGACCAGCGTCGTGCTCCAGTCGGACGACCTCGACGAGATCGACTGGGAGTGGGTTGGCAGCGACCACAAGCAGGTCCAGACCAACTACTTCAGCAAGGGCTGCGTAACCAGCTACGACCGCGGTGGCTACGCGGCGGTGTCCGACGCCCAGGAACGCTTCCACATCTACACCATCAAGTGGACCCCCACCCAACTCGACTGGATCATCGACGGCGTTGTCGTCCGCACTCTTAAGAACGAGGGTCTCTCGGGCTGCGCCGGCTACCCGCAGTCGCCCATGCAGGTCAAGCTTGGCAGCTGGATCGCTGGCAACCCCAAGGCCTCGCCCGGCACCATCGAGTGGGCTGGTGGCCTTGCCGACATGAAGAAGGGCCCCTTCGTTGCCGCTTACCGCAGCATCAACGTGACGGACTTCATGGGCGGCCAGGGCGCCAAGGATGCCACCGAGTACGTCTACACGGACCGCAGCGGCACCTGGCAGAGCATCAAGGTCGTCAACGACGGCAAGACCCAGTCCGGTGGCAACAGCTCGGGCAACTCGACCACGACTAAGCCCACTGGCGCCAAGACGACTCTCACCACCCTCGTCCCCACCAACCCCCCCACGGCCGATACCACTGACGCTCCCTCGTCCGGCGCTACTGGCGGTGCGGGCGCCGGCTCGGGCACCACCACTGGCGCTGGCTCCGTTCCCACGGGCGCCGCCGGCAAGGTCTCGCTCAACCTCCTCGCCATGGGCGCCGCTGCCTTCCTCGGCTACCTCGTGCTCTAAGCGGTCGGTCCGCTTTGGCTCTGGGCCTCGGAAACCGAGATGACTCTGCTTCTTCGCCATCCTTTGAGCGGCCGCGAGGGGGATTACTTGCACCTCTTGCTGGCATTAATGCAAATACGGAATACCCACGGTTATGTTACATTTAATACCGGTTTTTGAAGCAGTCGTCTTTGCGATGAGGAGGCGGGTGGCAGAGGATGCGCGCGTGTGTGTGTTTTGAGGACTAGTGTGTGTGTGTGTGTATATGGGGTGGCGGCGACGAAAGCGAGCCGTTTTGGTAAAAGAACATGGAAGCCTGATGACTTGGTCCAGCATTTTTATATTATTTTGTTATCGGGGCTTTTTGCATGATATCCCCTCGGGAGAGGAAGAATCCGGATAGAGAAGGGGAAGAATTACTGCTTTGAGAATTACCTGCTCGCTGTCTCTCTGTGTGTCGTTGTGGAGTGTTGGTGGCACAGCAGCAGCCAGATGCAAGTTTTCTTGGAGTCACTGCCTGCGTCTGCCCTTGGCGTTGAAGATGGCAAGGGTCCTTGCGTCAGGGTTGGGATCTGCGCCGCCAGAGTGAAATTACAAGTGCACCGTTTTCCTGTCAGGCACAACGGCTTGGCTGGCTGGCTGAATGGGCGGGGGCTCATTTCGGGCCAGCCGCGCCGGCGTTGGGCCGGGTGGGGCAGGTGGCAGGACCTGAGTGGTGGTGTAACACGAAAATACCTGTGCACTGTACGTTTTGGGTTGCCTTTGCGTGGTTACTTTGGGGCTGCGCCGTTGGGGATATTGGCACGGTGTGGTTTCTGTGCTGTTGGTGATGCCGCCCGGCAGATGGAGAAGAAGCGCGAGGTATTGATCGGACGGGCGAGAGGACGAACGGTAACCGTCATGTCACGGTTGGATGCCCGTTCGCCTGATGGACTTGGCGGGGATGGTGACGGGTCACAGCGGAGATGAGGGCTCTGCCGTTGGGTTCTTGGTAAGGTCTTGGGGCTCTTGGTGTTGGCTTGGGATTTGCTTGGAGTTGTAACAGAGTTTTTTGGATTTGCTCAAGGTACGATTCCGTTATTACAATCCATTACTGGTTTGTTTGTTAGCGCGAGAGTCTCGCCAAGCAAGCGAGGACCGATTATCTCCTGGTAAGGCCTAGTTGGCACAACTATTTCAGGGCCTCTATCAACCATGTCTCGCGCTAACAAACAAACTAGGGCCGGAGTGTACACAGCACATCGGAGTGAAGGATGGAACGATCACTGATGGGAAATGATGCCCGGTTTCAACGGCCTAGACGGAGCCTCGGGAGCGTTTTCAACGGTGCTGCGGGGTTCATGTTATCCCCATCCTCAACACCACCTCACCTCTAGGCACCAACCACCAACCATTGGCTTGGTTTGCTTGGACACAACTCTGGGACCAGCGGAACTGAACCGAGAAGAATATCATCAAACAAGACAACCCCCTATGCTAGCCAAGCACCTCATTCAGACCTCTGCCCCCTCTGTCTTGCGCGGCTTGCGACGGCACAGCTCCCTCGCCTCGGCCATGGCTCCGCCCAAGGACTACGACAGCATCCCGGCCTTCCACGACAAGCTGCTCCGGAGCAAGCGGATCCTAGCCGTGTGTGGGGCCGGTCTCTCGGCGGCTTCGGGGCTCCCGACCTTTCGGGGCGCCGGCGGTCTATGGCGGAACCATGATGCCATCCAGCTTGCCACCCCGGAGGCCTTCGGGGACGACCCAGGGCTGGTGTGGCTGTTTTACGCCTATGTCAGTCTCCTGCGCTAAACAAACACGCATAGAAGCAATAAAGTGTTGACATTCGATTCCCGTGCCAGAGACGACACATGGCCCTCCAAGTGCAGCCGAACGCCGGCCACCACGCCCTCGCCGCTTTTGCCAAGCGTAACCCCGACTTTCTGTGTCTCTCGCAGAACGTAGACAGTAAACAGCCCCCCTAACCCCTTTTCTCCTGGGCCCAGAACCAGAAACTTACACTCCCCAGATCTCCACCTCCGCGCCCACCACCCCGCCCCCCAACTCCGCCTCCTCCACGGCTCCCTCTTCTCCCTCAAGTGCTCCCGCCAACCCCAGTGCACCTGGACAGACCCCTACAACGACGCCGACCCGCTCTGCCCGTCTCTCGCCGCCGCCGCAGACGACAACGACCCGACGCTGCTCGACGCCTCCAAGCCCCTGGCGCCCATCCCCACCTCGGCGCTACCACACTGCCCTGAGTGCCAAACTGGTCTCCAGCGCCCCGGCGTGGTGTGGTTCGGCGAGCCGCTTGACGAGGCGATGCTCGACGACATCGAGGCGTGGATCGCGGCAGACGTGGTTGACATGGTGATTGTGGTGGGAACGAGCTCGGTGGTCTACCCTGCGGCGGGGTTCGCCGAGGATGCGAGGACGGAGGGGAAGACGAGCGTGGTGACTGTCAACATGGAGAGGAGTGTGGCGGGGATGCGGGAAGGGGACTTTATGTTCACCGGGGACGCGGCGAGCCTGTTGCCCGAGTTGTTGAAGCCTATTATTGGGGATCTCTAAGTCCGGGAGGCGGTCGACCTCTATCCAACGTCGGCTTGGTAGTGCTACCTACGCCGCCTGCGGCGTCCCCTGTCCCACCGTCGTCAACCATAACGCGCTGCAAGCTAGCATGAGTAGCGACGAGCACACAAAAAAGACGCCCTCGAACCCCGCCCCGTTCCGAGTCAACATCAGCGAGGCAACCACAAACACATTAAGGGGTACCCTTAACATGCTGTAAACCTGCGCCCGCACCCCATCGTCCACCAGCCGCCCCTTCATATACCCCATGCTAGGGAAGTACATACCCACGGCCGCCTCGAAGGCGCAAAACACCCAAAACGCCGACTGCTCCGACGCCGGCCGCGACGACAGCAGGAAGCAGATCGACGAGGCCCCCAGCACGCACAGCAGCAGCGACACGTAGCTCGCCATCTTGCGCGCCGTGATGATGCCAAACGCGAGCGACGACGCCAGCGTAGCCGCCATGAACGCCGCAAATATGACGCCGTACGGAAGCGTCGTCGTCGTCCCCGCCATCGACCTCAGCGCCGGCGCCCAAAAGAACACAAACAGGTACATGCTCCCCTCAAAGATGGTCGAGCACAACCCCAGTGCGAGGACCCTCGGATCCGCCAACACGGCCCACGCGCTCTTCCCTTCCCCCTCTTTCTCCCCAACAGCAGCACCAGCCTCCCCATAATTCTCATCCTGCCCGTCGTCAGCCTCACCCACCAGGAATCACGGCGAGGAGCAGGACAGGTACTCACCCACCACGCCAATATCCCCCCCGCCGCCGCCACCAAACACCCCACGGCCACCCAAAACGGGGCCTCCCGCCTCCCCGTCCACCCCACCACCCACTCACTCCCCACCCCGCACGCAATCGCCACCACACTATTCACTGTCCCCATCACCCCCAACCTCCCCCCAAGCTCCCCCTCGGCCCCCTTGGCCCTCAGATCCGCCACCATCCAGCTCTCAAAAACACTAAACAGCAAGCTCGTCCCCACGCCCCCCAGCACTCTCCCCGCGGCGAGCAGCGGCACCGACGGCACCGTCGTCAGCACGCAGCTGGCCGCGTACACCGCACAGAACGCGAGGCACGCGGTCCGTCGGCCGTGGCGGTCGGCGAGGGCGCCGACGCGCGACGCGGCGCCCGCGGCGGCGAGGAAGCCCGTCGTGAAGAGGGTGGTGATGAGCGGCGGGGGTAGGCGGTGGGTGTCGTGGTAGAGGGGGTAGAGGAAGGGACCTTGGAGCCAGTCGGAGGCCATGACGAGGGCGTAGACGGTTAGAAAGGGCCATTGCGAGGGGGACGGCTTCGTTGCGGTTGTGGTTGCGGCTGCGGTGGCGGTGGCGGTTGTTTTTGATGGGGGAGAGGTACGACTCTTGACGGCGAAGAGGACGGTGCATAGCCCGAGGAGGCCGACGAGGTTGAGGGTGTAGGTGTCCATGGTGAGTGAGTGAGCGGTCCCGTTGCCTCTGGCTCGGTAAGTGGGAGTGGTGCGGCGACGCTGAATGCCTTATAACCCCGGATTCCAGCCAGATAGCAACCTAGTTATCGCAATGGTGTTGTTATCTCGACTGCTCCCAAAATGCAATAACCAAAATATTTACAGCCCCACCCACTGAACATGTGATGTGGCCTCTGTATGTTTTTGGTGTCGTGGTAATTTAGCCGGTGGTGCGAGAGGTGAGGTGAATGAGGTGGGATGCCAATGAAAATGAATGAATGGGGAAGGTCCAAGAGCGGCGTGTATAAAGCGCCCGCCCGCCCAGAGACCTGCTGTGTTTGGCGTGGAAGCGCGCGCCGCCGCCCGGGTTCGTGTCTGCGACGCTGCGTGTTTGGGGTCGGTTGGGGTTTGAGTTCGCCGTGCATACGCGAGGGATTGCTCGTTCGAGAGAGTCGAGAGCGAAAACAGGCAGTCAGTGGAGTGTCTTTTTTCCCAAGGTAGTTTAGGATGTGTTGTGTTAGGATATAGAGTCTGAGAGTCTCAGGCGAAATGACGAAAACTAGACTGAAAAGGGGCTCAGTGCTCAACAACCCGAGATGCTCCCCCTAGTCACCTGTCTGTCATCCGCCCCAAAACACAAAATCATCATCACCACGAGAACTAGCTTTGGAATACTCTTTTTGTCCTTCATAAACCTAACATACAATATACACTTATGCATGGCGCATTGATATAAACCGTTGGTGCTCCTACTCCGCCACGCCCTCACAGACCCGCGTCTGTGACGGACGGGCCAAAACCATCTCGTATGGTCGTCCCACATGCCTTGTTCCTCCCATCGTGAGTCCATGCCTCACAGTTCGATCGTCCAACAGACCATGAGCATGCCGCCGTCCACAATCCTAGCCCTCCCCATCCCTACCCGAGGCTCCCATGCCTACACCGCTGCCTTGTCGGGCTACAGAGGAGCGAAAGAAGAAGCGTCCCAGCCCAAAAACCCCAGCCCAAATCAACCCAGACCCCCAGATAAAACACCACACCAAATGCCGGTAAAGTGATTTGCGCTGTCGTCCCGAGATCGCCCCCGTGCCTTGCTGGAATGATGCCCCATCATGCAATGCCGGTGTCTGGCAACAAGCCGTGCCAGAATGAACTTGAAAAGTGGTATAAACGCCAAAAAATATAGTAAGAGGGGCAACCACAACGCGTGGCCGCAAAGCAAGTATGGCTGCAAAATCTCCCATGGAGCCAACAGCAGGCCCAAAACTGCAAAATGTCGAAAGGGTGTGGGTATCGACGGGCACGGAATTGTGGATGGGCGTATGCCGAAAATGACGCTGGTCATTACCATTGTGTCTTGCTGCTGTGGAGGGGAAGGCGCTTGAGTTGCCCCAAAAGCGCGTCGAGCTGGGCCCAGTTGTCATTATTGTCCGCAAACCTGCGATGCTTGCGGGCGAGGATGTGCTGCCAGCCATGTCAGTGTCAAGCCAAGCAAATCCGCGTCAGAGGTAAACATACATCGTCAAAGTCTTCAAACTTGTCCTGGCAGTTCTCGCAGTACCCAGGCTTCCTCTCCCGCTTCTTGGTCAGAGCGATTGGTACGCTTACGGTTCTGCGCAGCTTCTCCTTAGGCTTCACAGGCTCGTCCTCGTCGACCGCCTCCAGCTTACGGCTCGTAGCCCTGCTGAGGCTCGCCGACCGGAGGAACCCGTTGCTATCGTGGCTCATCTCGGGCACTTGGCGGGAGCTCAGGTCTTGCGACAAAGCGGGGGTGCTGGCCTTTTGAAGCACCTTGCGCTGAAGCCCGTGGATCTCCCTGCTCGTGCCTGCCTTGGCACCCAGGACGCCCGAGGTCGACGAGATCATCTGCGAGCGAATCGCCGACGTGATGTTGGACTGCTGCAGACCCGACGCGACGGGCTCTCCAGCCAGTAGGCGACCCGACTTGGCGCGGCTCATAAAGGCGTTCTGGTTGGGGGCTCGGAAGTCCAAGGCCAGCGCGTTTGAGATTTTGCCCCGATTCAGCGCGTCATCACGAGCGCGCGGCGCCCCTCTGTTCTGTCCATCTTCCATCTCCACGAGAGTCCGCTTCCCTGTCACAGGTTTCGGCACGGCGGCCTGCGGGGCTGGCGCGGCAGGTTTGACAGCCTTTTCCTTTGCCTGGATGTGGGCCCGAGCCTCCTTGTCGTCAAAGTCCTCGACGAAGGGACAGCGCCCCTGCGACGCGACACGGAATTGGGGCCAGTCCCCGTCCTTCTTGTCCGCCACCTTGTTGTACTCGCGAACCATGACGGGCTTGGTCTTTTCTTCGATGTCGTAGACGTAGATGTAGGGGCCCTTGAAATAGTGCAGCTCCTTGGTGACGACGGTGGGATCTCGGTCAGAGGGGCCGTGGACGCGCTCGTTCTGGAGCAGCTGGAGGAGGTTAGACTCCTTTCCGCCGTGGGACGCACTCCGACCATGGTTGAGAACCGCGCTCTTATAGGGGTCCGTCTCTAACACCATGTCGAGGATCTTCTGTAGCTTCTCCAGAGTCCAAATCTTCTTGCCCATCTCCCGGGCGCGGACCAGGACATCGGCACTCCGCGTCTTGGGTCGCTTGATGGTGTCCTCGTGGACCTGCAAGGGAATCCTGCGGCTCGACGTGTCGAACAAGAGTTTCCTCCGGGTCGTGCCATGATCCAAATTTCGGTTCAGGAGGGACGGGTCGATCGTCTTGGGGTGCTCGGCAGCGGCATGCTGGTCGGCATCGGCCTGTGCCGACTTCTCGGAGGGGATCGGTCGCGTCGTCACCACGTGGGTGATGTCGATGGAGAAGAACTTTTCCTCGCGCTATAACTCGCGCGTAAGTACATGTCGGGCATGGTAAAGACCTAGTGGGGGAGACATACACCGCCTAGTTGGGTGACCAACTTGGTGAGCTTTGCTCGTTGGTCTTCGGGGACGCTTTCAAAGTAAAAGACCTGCTTAGGGAATCTTGCACGGATCGACGTCTGCCAAAGTCGGATTTCCTCGAGCTCCTTGGCCGTGGGCTGGTAGGTCGAGGCCGAGGCCGCCTTGCTGGCGGCGCCGGGGGCGGCCTTGGTGCCGGCGCGGTGCACGATGGTCCTCGTGCCCCGCGAGCGTGTCGGGGAGGCGGCGGCACGTCGGACGCCATGGTCGACCTGCTGACGCTTGGCGGGCGGTGGCTGGCCGTAGGGCTCATCCCGCATCATGTCGGCATGGGACCGAGTCTTGAGCTTGGGATTGAAGGCCGCCGAGGGGCGGAGAGGTGAGTTGACGGCATTGATGTTGCTCGACAGGGGGCGCCTCGTCGACATGGCAGGAGAGTGTGGGAGGAAGATATATCGATGCTGCTGCCCTACATATGTCCAATCACCATGCTACAGTTGCGGGGGGTCGCGCCGCGGTGGTTGGGGGGTGATGCGGTGGGCGGGACGTCGTCAACAAGAGGTGGATGGGAGAAGTTTCGACGGGCGCTGGGCGTTGGGCAGAGAGGGCGTGTGGGCGTGTGGGGAGGGGCTGGGTGTGGTGTGGATGCGCGGATGCTCCAGCCAGTTGCCAGGGCGAAGAGGTGGACAGGGGTGGACGGGCCAAAGACGCGGCGGCACTGGACGCGTCTTGCCTGGTAAAACCTGGAATCGCCGATTGAATGTTGCCAGGTGCCGATGGGAGGGCGCAGAAGGGAGGGAAGAGGAGGGAAAAAGAGAAAGAAAAATACGCCAACAGCCCCGTGAATGTAGAGAGAGAGCAGACGAGAAAAAGGGACGTCTTCGCAGCTGCCGGGAATGGGGAGAGCTCAATGGGCGCGGGAGGTGAGTGAGTGGGAAGACGGGGAGTTTGTGTGTGGGTGGGAAGCATTTTGCACCACCTGGGCACCTGGCGCGGGACATCCACCGGCCAAGACTGTCAATGCTTTCGGCCCCGGCCAGCGCTAGCCGACTTGGAGCGCAGTCAACAAACGACGACCCACATTCACGGCTGCCAGCTGCCATGCTCTGGTCGCGCACAGCAACGCCATGACATTGGTCAGCTTGTCACCTGTTGTATCTGGCAGTCCTTGACACGACGACATAGCAGGAGAGAGACTTGGACAGGACATGGAAGTAAAAACCAAAAATTCATGCTATAGAATCTTGGGAATTCAGTTTCTGGAATTCTTTGTTTTGGTCGAATAGAGAATGTGTAGATTCTTGTGTGAGTCTTAAAGCGAGAGGGAGATGAAAGTTGTTCGCCAATTTGAAGTGGCCATTTTCACCTGCCATCCATCATCATCCATCATCCATCATCAACTTGAAAAGTCTTCACTACCAATCCCGAGAAGAGGATATATTCTCACAATTCCATTGCCCAAAGGCCCTCTTGCACATATTCGGTTGCAGCTCTGCATATATTTTCCCCATGAGTCTTCAACGAGCCGCCCTGCGGCAATTGGAACGCCCGTTTGCCAGATGCACCCAGACTTCAACCCGAGCACGACACCTTTCCCCAACCCCTTGCAGAACCCTCACCTCCAGACCAACATGTCGTTCCTCACCACAGCCCTCCCCCAGAGGCTATGCGACCGCCATCCCAGCATCAGACCTCGAGTTCGGCCAGCCAGTCTACGAGACACACCCCCACATCCTCAAGCCGGGTGAAAGTGCGTCGCCCCCCTTCCCCCCTCATAACCCTGACCCCTGACTTATACCCCTCCCCAGTCACCCCCGGCATCACCGCCCAAGAATACCACGACCGCCGCGCCCGCCTCGCCGAGAGCCTCCCCGGCGGTGCCATCGCCATCCTCCCCGCCGCCGAGCTCAAGTACCGCTCCGGCGCCGTCTTCTACCCCTATCGCCAAGAGTCCAACTTCCTCTACCTCACCGGCTTCCTCGAGCCCGACGCCGTCGCCGTCCTCGCCAAGACCGGCCCTCTTCCCTCCGACTTCACCTTTCACCTCTTCTGCCGCCCCAAGGACCCCGCCGCCGAGCAGTGGTCCGGCCCGTGGTCCGGCCTCCGCGCCGCCCTCGACGTCTTCAACGCCGACGAAGCCCACCCCATCGCCTCCCTCCCCTCCACCCTCCCCAAGCTCCTCCGCACCGCCACCTCCCCCCCGCCATCTACACCCACCTCGAGCCCCACCACCCCCTGACCCCCAAGCTCCGCCTCCTCCTCCAATCCTCCCCCCTCCGCGACCTCCGCCCCCTCGTCCACGCCCACCGCGCCATCAAATCCCCCGCCGAAATCACCACCATGCGCCATGCCGGCCGCATCTCCGGCCGTGCCCTCACCGCCGCCATGTCCCTCCCCTGGCCCACCGAGCACGCCCTCCACGCCCACCTCACCCACGCCTTCTCCCAACACGGCCTCTCCGGCCCGGCCTACGTCCCCGTCATCGCCGGCGGGCGCCGCGGCCTCAACATCCACTACGTGCAAAACACCGCGGCCCTCTCCCCACCGGACACGGTTCTCGTCGACGCCGGCGGCGAGTACGGCCACTACATCACCGACATCACGCGCACGTGGCCGCTGTCGGGACGCTTCTCCCCCGCGCAGCGCGACCTGTACGAGGTAGTCCTTTCGGCGCAGCGCGCCGGCGTGGCGCGGTGCCGCGCCGACGCAGACGTGTCGCTCGACGACATCCAGCGTATGACGGAGGGCCTGCTGCGGGAGGGGCTGCGCGGGCTGGGGTTTGAGCTGGGGCGGGACGGGCTGGCGCGGCTGTTTCCGCACCACGTGGGGCACTATGTCGGGCTGGATGTGCATGACGTGCCGGGGTATTCGAGGGGGGAGGTGCTGAGGGAGGGGCACTG
The DNA here is from genome assembly GCA_030549215.1 of Schizothecium vesticola. Classification (NCBI taxonomy): domain Eukaryota; kingdom Fungi; phylum Ascomycota; class Sordariomycetes; order Sordariales; family Schizotheciaceae; genus Schizothecium; species Schizothecium vesticola. Next base: position 1,578,803 of record JAUKUD010000005.1, on the reverse strand, counting down.
TGTGACGGTGGAGCCGGGGGTGTATGTGCCGGATGAGGAGCGGTGGCCGGTGCATTTTCGGGGGCTGGCGGTGAGGATTGAGGATAGTGTGTGTGTCGGGGGGGATGCGCCGACGGTGTTGACGACGGAGGCGGTGAAGGAAGTGGTAGATATTGAGGCTTTGAGGGCGTGAGGGCGTGAGGAAAGGGGGAGACGGGCACCTCCTGTTGGGAGTATGCTGCTTGGAATGGCATATCAACTCTATGAGGATGACCGGGTCGTTGCGAGCGATACAGACCACGTCGAGAAACATTTCTCCAATCTCTCGGGCCTACAAATTTCCACAAGTTCATTTGCAAAGAGATACAAATAACAAAGGAGAAGCATACTGTAATTCCACCATCTCTCTGCAACAACATCTTTCTCCGATAAGAAAAGGGGTCGAAACTACTTCCCTCCGTCCCGTCTCGAGTCGTCTCCGAAACTTCCCTCCCCAGGCCAGGTACGCACATGATAGTTAAATGTATCTCGACACAAGGGCAAGGCTGTCTCGCCAAGTCGCACCACCAGGGACAACCATCAAATCGCTGGCCAATGCACCAAGTCCCTGCAGATGCAGCGCCATCTATTGCCCATCCAGCTCTTCAGCAACGTTTAGGGATATCCCACATGTCTAATCCACCCACAACAAAGCACGCACGCAAGGCCATGCTTCCAGCCGCAAGTCAAAACACAACACAAACCAGATTCTATTTCGGCCTACTGATTTTGGTTTAAACGGCAAAATGTACCACGGGATACCAATCCCGCCATTAATCGGCAAATATATACACAAGAACCACCGACGCCGCTAGCAAAACCCTCTCGGATCAAACAGCGTCCGACTATACGACGGCATCTGATACGACGGCCGTGCCGTTGACGCGAGGAGCTGCTCAAAGGCCTGTAACCGCTGCGAGAGCTTCCTATGCTCCTGCATGATCTGCTTGTTCCGCCTCTCGAGGTAGTGTATGTACTCGGTCGCCTTGGTGAGCACCGCGCCCTGCAGAAGCCGTTAGCATGCGTCCACCTCCACCTCCCGACGGTAAACATACCTTGCTGACTTTGGCGCCCCGGTTCGTCGAGTCGTCGTCTTCGCCGTCCTCGACAATCGTATGAAGCGCGGGGACCGCATCTCGGAGCTCGGAAATCCGGTCCTTCAAGTTTGTGCGGTATTTGCGCTCAATGTCGTTGTGGGCCGTCCGCTCACCCGTCTTGGGCTTCTCCTTCTCCTTCTCCTTCTCCTTGCCCTTGTCACTGACACTGCCCTGCCGTTTCGGCGGCATTGGCCGATACTGCGCGGCGTGGGATTTGGGCGGTGATATCGGGTCCAGGTTCAGCCCGTTCCCGCCAAACCCCAGCCCCTGGCCAAATACCCCGCTGAAGCCCGTGTTGAACCCGCCAAAGTTGAGGTTGACATTAGCCCCCAGCCCCCCCAGACTGGGCCCCGAGTTCATGGCGATCGCGATGAGCCTCCTCTGCTCGGCCTCGTTCAACGCCGCCTGGTTGAGACCAATCAGCGAGTCCATGCGCAGCCCTGGCTGCGGCCTTTCCCAGCTCAGTGGTGTCGAGTACAGTCCTTCGCGCGGGGGGACGTCTGCCGGGGGCGCCGAATCGATCTTGGAGAGATACTCGCTCAGGTTAATGGCCGAGGGGTCTGCTACGTCGTCATCCGAGAGAGCGTTATCCTCGGCGCTGTTGTTGTCGAGATCCCCCGGCCTAGAGCGATGGGCGGTACGAGTGGTGGGGGGTGCCGAGATAGTGGAACCTTGAGCCATGCTCGTTCGCCTTTCGAGCTGATCAGCCCCAAAACTCGTCATCTTGGCGCAGGACGATGGACTCCACTGGAGACCACCGACGTTCGTCACTCACCTCCGTATAGTCGAAGGCCCCGCTTTCGACTTTGTGTCGTGCCTCAACAGGTCGCTTCTTTCTGAGACATCGGCGAGGGATTCGTCATTGTCGAACTGGATCCAGTAGTCCACCGAGTCAAAAGGGGTCGTCGTGTCCGCTATCCTCGATCGTTTTCTTTCGTGACCGTCTCGACTTCTTGGCGGCCGGAGAGGAATTGTTCGTCTCGACATATCCGGCCCCCCAAACGACGCCGGTCTTGCGAGGGTAGGATTTGGCATGGAACCAAGACCCGCGGACGACGGGCTGGACTGGGCCATCGGGTCAAACGACACGGCCGAGGACGGTCCGGACGGGGCAGAGCCCATCCCCATGGCGGTGTCCCATAGCGTCGTTGGCGGTTGGGTTGTGGGTGGGCCTCCCAGGCCAAAGGACTGATCAACTGGGTTGATTGTCTGCGAGGCGTTAGCAGCAGAGCAACCAGATCCGGCACGGCAGGATACCAAGGCTACCTGGGGGATGCCCATACCTGATTGTTGGGGACCGAGAAGAATTCAAGATGTCTGAGAGGATCGGGATCCATTGTCACCTCAGCATCCCTACCGGATGGGTGTCTGTTTGGGAGGTGGCGACGGCGGTAGGGAGCAGCGCCTCGGGACCCAAGGGACTCCCCTGGAAAAGATAAGAGGGGTCGTGGTCGAAGCGCGGGCGGGGAGGGGGTTGCCGTCAGCCTACAGAGCAAGGCGTCGATGTCGTTCACGGCAAACTAGCGTTGGTTGTGCCGTGGCGCAAGTCGATGGCAGGGCGATGTGCCAAGCTACACCTGTAGGTCAAGAGTATATGTACGACACTGGCCGGTTAGACGGCGACGCTAGGGGTTTGTCGGTGTTTGTCGACTGGCCACCCAGTAGGATGCGTATAGTTTGAGACGCAGTGGCCGAGTGGTCGCTCACTTGGAGGCTGGTGCCGTGGCGGCGAGCTGGTGCTGTCGTCGCTCAGAGGATTGGCTTAGGGGCGAGTCGACGGATCACAAGAGGCAACACGGGAAAGGGATGGTTGAGATGCGGCGGCGCACAAGTTGCGGCACTGGTCCGAGCAGCCGGTTGAGCTGTTTACAGCAACAACAACAACAACAAAAACAACAACAACCAGGTCGGGGGGCCTCGAGTGACCGGTGATGGTGTTTGTGAGGGGCGGTGGATTCCGACTTGGGGTCTGGCAACCTAGCGATCCACGACACTGCGGTGGCGACGGAGTCGAGGAGCAGAGAGACAGTTGGTTCCGACGCCGGGGTTAGACGGACGTGTCGGCAAGGCGCTCAACTAGGTGACAGATCCTGTAGAGAGTCTCCGTAGCGGACGTGTGCTTGAGGGCAGGAGAAGAGATGGAGGCTGGGAGGCTACTAGAGACGAAGGGTGGCGGTTGAAGCGCGGTCGGAATTCTCTGGCGGAAACGCAGCGGGCAACGGGACGGCCACGGATACCCTTGCTCGTAAAGGACGCTTTACGCTACAGCATCGGCCCAGGCCGCCGGGACTTGACCGTCAAACCGGGAGAGGTTGCGTGGGAGGTGAGAGGTGGGAGGGACTCGGTTGCGAAGCGGATAAAGGTAGGTAGGGAGTTGGAGGTCTGGTGTGTCGTTTGTTTGCTCCGCTGCTACTGTGACGACAACACTGGGCACTGGTGTCCTGGTGCCCGGCGAGGTACAGAGGATCGGGTGGCCGCCGCGACAGGATTTTTTTTCCTGTCTTTATTTTTCCGTGAATACTCTGACGACAGAGGACAGGGTAGGTCCCGTTTGTTGCCCACACGAGGAACGAGAGGAAGGTGTTGGCAACGGTCGTGAGGGGGTGGGCGCTTTGCTTGGGCGGAAGGAACAACGAACCAACCCTCAATCGGGATGGCGAAATGGAGAAGCATGGCCTGACGGGAGCCGGGGAATGGGGTGTTTTCGCTGCACTCGAGGGATTGACGAACATTGATTCCCCCAGACCCGATCGGGGCCCCGGGGGAGGGGGTTCTGACGCAGAATCTTTGATTTTGACCCCATTTGCGTCCAGAATCATGCCACTTTTTGTCTTGGGGAAAGGCTCGACGCCAGCGAAGGTTGCTGCCAAGCCGGCAGAGGCACGCTCCCCTATTGGTTATTGTCCACACCTGTGGCTGTCAGCCTTATCGGCACGGGCTACTGCCACCTCGAGCGGTGGTCCAGGCCCCTCGAGATTGAGGATCACGACGCAGCGATCCGCGCCGCCCTGGCTCGCGGGGTTTCCATTTTCCGTTTTCTCTTTTCCCTCGCATATGATTCTCTCCCTCCCCCTCTCCAAAAAGATATCCAGGGGCGTCAGGTCCAAAACACGCCGCAGCTGCACCATGCCGAGCCGCTGAACGGCATGTCGTTGTTCCAGCTTCATCGTTGTCGTTGACCACGTGAGGTTGGTTGTCACGTTGTGCGCCACTGTCAAGTCTTGACTCTGGAGGACCTGATGTCTGGTTGACTGGGACCTACGCTCCCAAGATTCAACTGATATCGTGCGTGGCAGAGCACATTGCGGGATAGGACGAAGGCGGGGCTGGGCAAACGCAGAGACGAGGGGGTTGCCGTTGATGGAAAAGAGAGTAGAGGAAGAAAACGGATGTAGTGAATGGCATTGTGTCAAGGAAGAAACAACGTGATTGTCGTCCTCGAAAACAGGCAGCCCCAACCCCAACCCTGCATTGGCAGCTTGCCTGGCGCGTGGACCTTGAACTCGACGAGTCCCCGCATCTTGCACCATCCACAAAGCAACAACACCACGACCGAGCACACTCTGGCCAACACCACTGGGAGAAGCGTCGAGATTACATCGATTGAGGTTGAGCTTTCCAGCGGCAGCCGAAACCCAGAAGTACCCTCTCCCCCACTTCCCGCAACAATGACCCCCCAGGCGTCGCCCCCGGCCTCGCCCGTCCTCGAGGGCCGCGACTCGCCCGACCTCCCGCTGACCATGACCGCCTCGACCATGCTCCTCTCTCTGCCCCGCGACGCCACCGCCGCCCTGGCCGCGGCCGGCGCCTTCCCGCAGGAAAAGGTCGTGGTCCGCTTCAAGCCCGTCGGCTCGGCCCCCCCGCTGCGCCGCGAGCTCGTCAAGGTCCTCAGCGCCCAGAAATTCGAGACGGTCGTCGGCTACCTCCGCCGCACCCTCAAGGTGCAGGACACCGAGAGCGTCTTTCTCTACGTCAACAACACCTTTGCACCCGCGCTCGACGAGGTAGTGGGGAATCTCTGGCGGGTAAGTGAGAGCCAGGGCTAGGTGTGCAAGTGGAGGCTGGCTGACGTCCCCTCCTATTCCTCCAGTGCTTCAAGGACTCGAGCGACCAGCTGAACATCTCGTACTCAATGACACCAGCGTTCGGCTGAGTAAGTATACTCGGTGTCTCTGATTTTCCACAACTGCAATGCGGCCATTCGTGTCAAGTTCATGTACGTCTTGATTTCGTGTCGAATTTCACCCATCGATGAGATGGTATCCCGCAAAGATGCTATCAAAGATCCCTCCAACGCCGGCCCATGCTTGCTCCCATCGCAGCGCTACCCGCAACGTTATCCCTTGGAAACACGCGCTATACCGAAGCGACGAGCAAAAGAAACAGAAACAGAAACAGTGCCCGGCCTACGCCTCCTCGACCCGCTTCACAAACGCCTCCAGCTCCTGCGGCGCGATCGGGTACGTGTGCTCCGGCGCGGGGTACTCCCGGCTCTTGACCTCGTCCCGGTACGTCTCGATGGCCTTGAGACTCTCGGCCCAGACGTCGCCGTACTTCTTGACGAACTTGGGGAGGAAGCGCCCTGGCGGAAAGTTGCCCGTCATGTCGACCTGGACCAGCACCTGGCCCGAGCAGCCGTTGCCCGCGCCGATGCCAATGGTCGGGATGGACAGCTTCTCGGTAACCAGCGCCGCCACCTCGGCCGGGACGGCCTCCAGCACAACGGCAAAGCACCCCGCCTCCTGGACAGCCAGCGCGTCCTCGAGCACCTTCATGGCGCTGGCCGAAGTCTTACCCTGCACGCGGAACCCGCCGAGTGCGTTCTGCCGCTGCGGGTGGAGACCGACGTGGCCGAGGACGGGGATGCCGGCCGAGGTGATGCGCTCGATGGTGGGCGCCATCTCCTTGCCGCCCTCGAGCTTGACTCCCTGCATCCGGCCCTCCTTGATGAAGCGGATCGCCGTCTCGAGCGCCTGCGCCGGGGCTATCTCATAGGAGCCCATGGGCAGATCGCCAACCTGGATCCATGTCAACGCCGATACACATCGCTGGGACAAAGGGGGTGGGGGGGGAGGCCTACTGTAAACGCGGCCTTGGTCGCCCGCGCCACCGACCGGCAGTGCAGCAGCATCTCGTCAACCATGACCTCGCTCGTATCCTCCATGCCGAGGGCCACCATGGCCAGGCTGTCGCCGACGAGCACCATGTCCATGCCGGCGGCGTCGGCGACATGGGCGCTGGGAAAGTCGTGCGCTGTGATCATGGTGATGGGCTCCCCCCGCCGGTGTAGCGAGCGGAGCGTGCCGATGGTGACCTTTTTGCGCGGGTTCGGCGACGGCGTGCCCATGGGTGAGTGCGAGCTGTGCCGGATCTGCCGGTGTGTGGTGGCGGCGGCGGAGCCGAGCAGCTCGGGCCGGATGGCGCCAGCGGCGGAGGGTCGTGCGCTCCGCAGCAGGGAGGAGGCACACGACCGCAGCAAGGGGATTGCGGCGCGAGACATGGGGTGTGGTGGTGGTGGTGATGACGGCTTGTGATGCGACTTGTATACACTGGGGTCAGGGTGGGACAAGAAAAATCGGTGGCGGCAACGATGGCGGGCAATTCAATTGAGCACGCGATCGCAAAGGAGAGGAAGAGGGACGGGTGCGGGACATGGTTGGGGCGAGCTGTGGCGGGCTTTTTATTCTCGAGGTCATGATGGTTTTTGCAGCGTACAATTGAGTATCTCCCCAAAGTTTTCTGGAGTTTCTCTCACACACTGCCCCGATGGATCGAGAGAGGGGTGGTCGCAGTGGGTTGTAGTGGACTCGCAGGGCACCCTCCCAGCGGCGGCTCCCCCCTTCGGGCGATCGGAGGCCCGCAGTGATTGGATGGGGGTCCCTCAGGGTCAGGGAAACCGAGGCAGGCGTCAGGACGTCGGGTCAGGGCATCCGCCCCGCCATGTTTGCCCCTCGGGCGCATCGGCGGCGGCGTTAAGGGGCCCTCAGCTCAGGTCAGGCACTGGAACCCGCAGACTCGCCGCTGTGGCAATGCGTCATTGTGGAAGCTTTTGAGGAGACAGATTTCGATACCCATACAGCCATGCAAGGTTTTGGGGTGAGAACATTCTCAATCTAATCCTCGGTCTGGCTTGATGTCAACGGTTCCAGAATGCGAGCAAATCCCCGCATCCTTTTGCTCCCGTCCAACTGCAACTCATGTTAGGTTCAACCCCCCAATACAACATGTAAGCCGTCGGCCTCTCTCACGGACATTTCGGGTTTCCAGTTGTAGAGGTCACTTGACCCTGTATTTCTAGCAGTCTAGGAAATGTCATCTTGGCTCCTGTCGCCCCAACTTTGGATGGAATGGAACCCATGATCCCCACATCTTGCTATGCCGTTGAGATGACCCCGCTCGACCGCACAGAAGTCACCAAGAGAGCTCGAGAAGAGGTGCCTGCGCCAGTTCCCTTGACTTGCGCACCCTTCCTGGGGGGAGTGCTTGTGAGTGCATCTGGGGCTGTTCAGATCGCCCCCAGCCACGGCGCACAAAGGGAGGATGCGCGGGGTCCATGAACAAAGGGGCATCAGAGATGGCCTCGAGGACTCTCAACCGACAACACCCGTCATTGGTGCGCCATCAGGTGCCCGTGTGTCCTTTACTGAGCCACTTTGGGGGCTTCCAGGCCATCCACATCTCATTCACGTTCCGCGTCTTACCGCAAGTTGTCGTCGCCGCGAGGGGCCTGAGTTATTCACGCATCGCCTTTTCCGCGAGGTGCTCTAAAGTGAGTGGTTGAACTGGGGAGGTTGGGAAGAAGGAAGTGAGTGCTGTAGGCCGTGATATCGACCCTTTTGGCCCTTCTCTCTCATCGACTATGCCGAGACCCCGGTCCCGGTCGAGTTATCGCGCCTTCTCATTCGCGGCCGGCATTCCCGACCTTGTCGCCCAAGAAGAGGCCTGACGTACGTAGTCAAGTGCCCGAGGGGCCCTGTGGCGCTTGCCTTGTTCCCCCTCAAAACACCATTGAACCCCTCCGAGGAAACCACCGGAACCCTCTCCAGCGAATCCCGCGACACCACCTAGCTCCGCCAAAATCCAAAGCTACCGACTATCTATCTGCCTCCCTAGGCACCTACCTCGACTCTGCCCCCAGTGCCAGGCATCATTACAGCATCAACTACCTCGGGCCCCTTTCTGCTTAGGTTGTCCTGCCCAACCTGCAGGCGCAACATCAGACATCCGTATCCGCATCCGCATCTCTTCTGAATTCTCGCGCAAAACCACACTCTTGTCCTTGCTTGCGTGCCCATAAACTTCTCTCGATCTACTTCCCTTCAAACGCTACACCCGACGCCGACTGGAGCAGGGCATACCTCCGACACCCCCCCCCCCCCAACCGCCACGATGAGTAGCCCTCGTCGTCGCATCGAGACGGATGTGTGTTGGACCCTTCGTGAAGACCCCCAACCCGGAACTGACAGTTTCTTCTCCTCCAGGTCATGAAGATGTACGCAGCCGTCGATGCGCCCGGCCCATCCGCCCTTGTCCTCCTGCGACCTCCCTGCTGACGACACTCGGTAGGCTCATGAGCGACTACGAAGTCACGCTCGTCAACGACAACAGTACGATCCCCGTCTCCCCCTTCCCTTCTGTGCTTGCGCTTCTTAGGACTCTCGCTAACCTCGATCTACTGCAGTGTGAGCACGACATCCTATTCTAGAATCCACCGCCCGATCACGCCTTCTGACAAACGACACAGGCAGGAATTCTACGTCCGCTTCAAGGGACCTGCGGAAAGTCAGTGCCTACCCCCCCGAGCAACCCACCCCCGCACATCGGCGAGACGAGGCTTACACCGTCACAGCACCATTCGAGGGCGGAATCTGGAAGGTGCACGTTGAACTGCCAGACACATACCCTTATAAGTCGCCGAGTATCGGGTTCATGAACCGCATCTTCCACCCAAACATTGACGAGTTGTAAGTTGGACCCGGCAGCACCCATGTGTGAACAAGTCGGGGGAGGCAGCCAGGGGATGAGCGCTGAGACGCGGCGAACCCAGAGTCCCCGTTGTCGAACCTAAAACCCGCTGCCAAACCTGACCATCCCCCTAAAGGTCCCCGAGGTCCATAGGCATCGGTCGGTGGGGCGCGCTCTTGTGATGTCTCTTCCAAAATTGTTGCTAAGACGTGTATGCTAGGTCCGGGTCCGTGTGCCTCGATGTTATCAACCAGACTTGGTCGCCCATGTTTGACATGATCAACATCTTCGAAGTTTTCCTCCCGCAGCTCCTCCGCTACCCGAACCCGTCCGACCCCCTCAACGGCGAGGCCGCGGCCCTCCTCATGCGAGATCCCACGAGCTACGATGTCAAGGTCAAAGGTACTCTCTCTGCTGCTACCCACGGCAACGCGCGCAGCCACTAACACACCATGCCAGAGTACGTCACACGATTCGCCAGCAAGGATGCGACGGACCAGGCCGAAGCCGAGAGCGAAGATGACGATGACTTGTCCTCGGTGCCGAGCTTTGACGAGGACGATGACGAGCCCGCGGGCAAGATGGACGACGTGTAAGTCGTGAACGCCGAGCACATCTCGGCGGGGCGGACGGTATAGGTAGGGAGGATGGAAGACGGTGGTGGCAGTAGGGCAACACGGGGGTTTGAACTCTCCCCTCTCGCTCTTTTCTCTTTATTCCTGGTCAAGGTTGGCAGTGCAACGGGGGCAACATCATGTGCCTTGGGGGCACTACCGGAGTAACAAACGAACCTAGTGATACCATATGGCGGGAAGGCTTTGGTTCGGGGAACGGTTGGCTTTGGCTGGGTTTGATTGATTTGGTTGTCTTGTATCCAACTGACTCCGGGCCAAAGTGGGTGGTTTGGAGAGTGAGCGCATGCATTTTTTTCCCCGGAAACACAAGAGATTTTGATTTCCCATGACAATCAAATGGCTCTTGACACGCATGGAGACCTCTTTCCCCAAGAAACGGGGGGGGGGGTTGAACAAGTTGCAATGACCTGCCTCATCCGGCACGCCATGCAGGGCCGAGTCTGGGGTTGATAGTCTGGGATTCTCTCAGCCACGTAGTCTATTTATTCTACTGGGTATCATGGTATTCTGTCCTCCGTTTCCTGTTACCGCTGTGTCCCGCCTGTCACCGCACCCTATTCATCAAGTCATAAAATACGTGTGTACACCCTTCGTCCATTTACTCCGAGTCCGAGGCGTAGCTCACCAACGCCGTCGATGCCGAGCCCGTAGCAGCCGGGACTGTCCTTGCCACATCCTTCTCTCCGCCCGGGCTCTTCTCGGCGTTCGTCGTCGGCGGCGGCGTCAACTCCTGCCCCTCGTCCCCAACATCCCTCTTCCTCTTGAGCCCCGGGATCCTCACCGGCCCCTTCATCAGCACCTCCCTCTCCCCCCCGCCCAGCCCAACCAGAAACGGATCCTTCGCCGCCCTCGTATTCCCCACCACCTCCCTCCCCAGCGCCCTCCTCGCCCTCTCCGCCGCCGTCTCCTTCTTTAGCATCTTCCTCCCCCCACCCTTCTTCTCCCCACCCTTCTTCTCCCCTCCCTTCTTCTCCCCTCCCTCAAACAACCCCCTCCTCAACGCCTCTTCCACCCCATCCCCCCTCCCCGCCCCAAAATCCACCAACCCCGCCCTCACCCCATCCTCCTCCGTCCCCTCCACCACCACCAACCCCTCCCCCCACCCCACTCTCTCCCTCAGCGCCTCCACCCCCCTCCCCTCCTCCTCCCTCCTCTTCCTCCCGACCCTAAACCCCCTCCTCAACCTCGCATTCACCGCATACGGATCCCCCCACCGCCTCCCTCCCTCCTCCTCCAGCTCCTCAATCCTCTCCTTCGCTACCGCCTCCCTCTCCCGGTCTGCAATCGTCCGCTCCAGCCGCCCCAGCGCCGTCTCCCTCTCCTCCTCCCCCTTTCCTCCAAGTATCAGCCCCGTCCCCGTGGCCACCAAACTCTCCCCCCCCTCGGCCCGGTCCCCAGCCTTGACCTGCCTAACCCCCCCAGAATGAACGACATAGTCCCCCCGCGCCGGATCGGTCCGGATCTCCACGGCACCCGAGCACGCCGTGTGCCGGAAGGAAAACGACCAGAGCGGGGTGGAGTGGTAGTGCCCGACGAGGCGCTTGAGGGCGTTGTGGCGCGCGCCTTGGGGGATGAGGGTGGGGGTCGGGCAGTGGGCGCACCAGAGAGGGAAGGGGGTTTCGAAGCGGATCGTTGGGGGGGTGGAGGGGGTGGAGTTGGTCTTGCGCCGGGGCGGGACGGGGGGCCCGTCTGGGGGGTGGTAGCGGCCCATGTTGAAGCCTTGCATTTTGGCGGTTTTGGGGGGGGGATTCGGGGGGTGGTGGTTATGGCGGTTTTGATGGGGAGTGCGAGGGAGGAGGTCGTTGATCGAAGTTGAGAGCTTTGCGCGCGGTCGGTGGTGGTGGTGGTGGTGTTGTTTGCTCGGCGTGTGCGTTGCTCGTTCGTGGTGGGTGTTTCGGCGGCTTCTCAGCTTCTTAGCTTCTCTGATGTGGTGGTGTTTCTTGCAAGTGGAAAGTCACAGGCCAAGGTTGATGCGCCATCAAGGTTGACGCTTGGTGGGGCACGCGACTTGGAGAACCGTTGGGATGGATGTTTAGCACTTGGCAGCTGGCATTTAGGCCCCCACCCCTGTCCACGTCATCACCCCTGCCCCCAGCGACGACCAAAACATTGCCCCTGAGAGGTCTCTATCAGACCGAGGCGGACACATCTAAATGTCATTAATCCTCGTAGTTCTATCGAGCGTCATGCTTTTCATACTCGCAATTCTTTCCATCACAGCCTTCCAGTAATGACATTCCCCAAGTCAGCAGCTCGCGCCTCACTCCAAAACGTCTGATACATGGCCGAAAGGAAGAGTGAAATGTCCATTCCATGATTACCTACTACTCAACTTCTAAATACACTCAGAAGAATGCAACAGCTTGACAAACCGCCCAAGAAAATCGCAGCCCAGACAGCAGGTCCTCACATCAAGAGGCCTCCTGTCACCTTGTACACCCGCCCGCCTTCCCCAAGTAACCCAACTGAGACCGTCACACCGATAACAAACAAACAAATACCCGCCGATACCCATGGTTGCCGCCAGACAGACATAAGCTAGGGTGCCCGGCCCACGATGCACACGTCTCCCCTTCCCCTGGTTCCCTCACCCACCCCAGGACTTTGACTCGCTCAAATCATGCGACAGAGCCAGACGGAGCTGATATCGTACGCCGAATGACATTATCTAAATGACGGATCGTGAACCCCGGAACCCACAAGACGACACCATTGAATCCCGCACCTCGGGCGACAGCAACGCAAGCAAGACCCACGATCGAAACCTACCCTATCGGACCGACGACCTTGTGCACTGCAACAGGTCGCCTCGTCGCCCCTCCAAACCGCGGGAAGCGGTCGGCGCTGAGACTGGGTACATAAGTCATGCCTTGTATTTCGAGCTCCAAGCTCGGAACCGTGTCGACCGAGATCTCTGCGCCATCACTCTGAAGTTGCCGAAGTTAGCGACCGATCACAGGACCAAGACAGCACCACGTCTCTCGCCAAAGCAAGACGTACCAGGCGGATTTCCATCTCCAGCCTCTGCTGAAGAAGGGAGATGGCTTCAGAGGCAGCCATGTCCGTCACACTCCTGTTTCCCACGACCAAGTCCCTCAGCGGCACACTGGCCGAGGCCAAACCCGTGCGCGGCATCTCGAGGAGTGACATACGGCCGACGATGACACCGTCGAGGACAAGGTTAACAGCCGAGGGCCGCACAATTTCTGATCGGTTCACTTGAATCTCGGCCACGTAGTATTGCCGCGTCCGCGCAGGTGGCGAGTAGCGATTCCTCTGGCCTCGTCTCTGAGTAGGACCTGCATCCAGATTGCTTGACGTCTCTCCGTACATAGTGTTGATTCGCGAACGGACAAGCCTCTCCAGATTCTCGGGCGTCGTTGACCAGTCGTCAATCTCGGGATACGTGTACCCGAGCTTTCGAATGTCCGACACCATGTTGCTGGTGAGGAATCCACCCTCCTCCGCAAAGAATGGCTTCAACGGGCTGTCTGCTGTTAGGTTTGTCCCGGGAGCCGTGCCAAACTGTCCCGTCGAGGGGTGGACGGTGGTGAACATGGGGCCACTGGGGTTGATCGCTTGCCACAGCGCAACGAGCCGGTCGACGTTGCAATGGTGCAGCATGCTACAGAGGTTAGCCACTCCCCGAACGTCGAGGATGATCTGCTTACAATATTGGGTCAAAGGCGGAATGGTCAATATTCCCCATCGTGTTGCCACAGCCTACTTCATTGTGGACGAGACCATGGGGGTTCTCAAAGCTCGCTCCCCCATGACTATCAAATGTCATGTCCTCAAACGTCTTTGTCCTCGCAAAGACATCCCACTGTTGCCCTGTTAGCCCTCTATACCGAAGACGAGGGGAGCTATGGCATTGCCAAATTTGGAGCTCCAAGTGGGACAGTGTCAATTGAGGGAGAAATACATACCACTTGGGTCTTGAGGTGGCTAGCCACATTCGCCATTCTCCGATCAGACTCTGTGGCATTGTTGCCGTCAGTGCCTGGACATCTCAAGGTGGTATTCTGTCCGAATCCAAGGTCTTTGACGTCCGACTTGCGCCGGAACCCATAGTTGTACAAGGGATTGCGGATGGTCACTGGCCCTTCTGGTCCGGTCACCGTGACATGGGCTATTGTCACTGCCACTGGCAACGCTGGCTGCGAGGCCCAGTCCCAGAACGGCTGTCTCAGAACCTGGGCCGCGGCTTGGTAGGTCGGGGACCGGCTCGAGGGGTACAGCTTTGCTATTCTCACGGCATGGGAGACCAGTGTTTGCTGCAGCAAAGGCTCAGCCGAGGACATCCTCCGGAGGTGCACCGGTGAAGCTACATACCTCAAACAGAAGCACGTACGCCCGGTGCCATGTTGGAAACAGGATGTCCTGTGGTCGGTGGGTCAGCATGGCCCAGTACCAGCACGGAACCACTCCTTGACTTGTCGAGGACATACGCCATGGGGGCAATAGCCACTCTTGGATCCGCCGGGGACCTGCTCAACACCATTCCACGCACGGTGCGGTGTCCCATGAATACCTGCGACATTGTCAGATACGTCGCCAGAAAGCCTGAATGTTCTTCGAGGTACTGCTTACCTGATATCCCAAAGTATGACAGCTCGTCATCTTCATTGGCGTCCTGGAGCGCGGCTAGCGCGAGGATGTAGAGATCCCTGGAGGGAGGGGGAGGGGGCGTATCAGATATCCAAGTCGCCTGTCAGAGTGATGTGTCAAGAATTCTCTCACCATTGCGGCCCTCCCAGCAGATACAGGTCGTTGATGTTTTGCCTTGCGGGCCTCTGACCAGTCCAGGGATCTATGCCTGCCTGAACACCTACGACGGGAACGGGGGTAGCCTGCTGAGCCGCGGCTTGCCAGGAAAAGAGCACAACGGCCCAGTAGGCGATGCCGGACGCCGAAAGTTTACCCATTTTCCCCACGGAGAGCGATGATCGGGCATAGAGGAGGGAGGGGACGCCAAATAAAGAAGCTGCAGCCACACGATCAAGAGCCGAGAGACTGGGCCGAAGACTGGGCCGGCGGAAAGGCCTGGCGGTCCATTATATCAGGGTCTGGAAACGCCACAGAAGGCTTGGGAGCAGGGAGAATAAAACGGCCCTCCGGCGCTGAAAGAGCGACGGTAACGATATCACGAACCTTGTGGCCTTGGTGAACCAGCCTCTCTGGACTCTTTCGTCATTTCCTGGTGCCTCAGCGAGCGCGCCGGGGCCACAGGAGAGGTCGGAGAACACAAGAGACGCAGGCGATACGAAGCGTGTGCATGAGGGTTGCGCGTGTGGCCGGCGACCGTAGACGCGGCGCTTGGAGGCGGACGGCACCACGGCGAAAAGGGCAACAACGTGTTTTCCCGAGTACCGCAGGCGGTGGAAGGTGGTAGACCGTGACACCCTCCCGCCGCCGCCATGGCACCGCCTTGGGCGTGGAGGAAGGGTGGGCGCGGACGCGGGCGTGGGCCGCCGCTGACCAGGCCAGACGATGATGCTCAACGGATGCTTGCTGTAGGGGCCTGTTGTCTTCCGCCGCAGCCGGCCTGCGTAGCCGCTGTCGCTACCGCTGCGGTCCCGGCCGTCCTCCCGCTGTTGTTGGTGTCGTCGACAGGAATAGGTTGGGGGGCGTGGGAGGGAGTCAGAGTCGTTGGGGGAGGAGATAGCGGTCAGGAGGAGGAGGCCGTGTTTGCTTCGCGGGGGTGGGCGTGTGAAGGCGCCGTCGTCTGCTCTTGTCACGCTCTCTCCGTGTGAGACGTGGGATGGCCAGAGGCATGGCGTAGGCGTAGGCGTAGGCGTAGAGGAAGCGATTCTCCCATGATCTTGCGAGAGCAAAAAAAGAAGAAGAAAACGTATAACGACGCCCAACAGGGCGAGGGCAAGGGCAAGAGCGACAATCAAGCCACGGCTCGGCAGGAGTGCCCGATGGCCTCGGGTGGGATGGCGTGCTGCAGCCCCCCCCATCGTGGCTTCCAGGTTTCGCCCACGGTCTTTCCTCGACCTCTCCTCAAGCCATTCCGCGCCTTCCGGAGAAAAGCACCTTCTTGACTAGAGGGGGCAGGTACTTGCGGTTGGAGAGAGATTAGTGGGTGTGGCTCCGTCTCTCTCTTTCTCTCCCCCTCTCTCCTCCTCTCCCCTCTTCCTCCCACTCGGACGCCCCGAAGAGGTACGCTAAACTGAGCTGCTCCTCAGAGACATGCAATGTTATATTGGTTACACTGGCGTGACGGCGGAGGAAATATCAACAAGGAGGCCGGCTTTTGTACCACCATGGCCTCTGCTCCCCCCTCCTCCCCCCTCCCCCCCTCGACCTCCCTGTACCCTGTCCTCTGCCCTCCTGCATTTGAGAGCCTCTTCACCGCCGATTTCTTCCAACCGCTGCCCCCCACACTTTCCTTTCGACTTACCTACCCAAGTCGAGGCCACAAGGGGGAAATCTTATCAAGATCTTATTACCTCGAGAATGACAGAAAGATGCCGATGCCGCAGGGCACACGCACGCACCGATGATCAGCCATGCCAGCACGCTTCACAATGCTCGCGAGGGAGAAATCTCGATTCTTCCGCAGAGAACATCAAGCAGATGCGCCACGCGCATGCAGGTCGCGGTACCTGGTCGCCAAACGGGACTCACCCGGCCTAGGAACCTGCATCCTCCTCTGCCTCTCTCTCCATCCACACATAACGTCGGAGCAGACAGACTGCATCTCCTGATCTCCAAACAAGAGCCACCCACCCAGCTTGCATGGCATGAAAGATCCGCCCTCACGCACACATACGCAGTACAGCACCACGGCTGACGCATCCCCTCCTCCCAACAGGCTAGGTCCGTCCATATACCGACCGGAGAGAAGAGAGATAGCGTGGCCGGACATGCGGTGAGCGCCGAAGGCGGCCCACCAACAGCGGAGACCTGTTTGTCTCGCTGCTTGTGGTGGACCAAGTCCACGCTGTGCGACAGAACCCGTCGTCGTGCTGAAGAGAAGGCAGCCCAGCGAGAGGACGGCGAACGGACACGAGCAGCAGCATCACTGGCTGGCTGGCCGATGAGAGGGGAGGAAGGGGGGCGCGTAGACATACCCTCTCTCCGTCCACCCTCCCCCCCCCCCCCCCCTTCCCCCTCCTTCTAGAAAGAAACGACACCCAAAACCCAGTCCAGTGGGTCGCAAAACTCCAAAATGATGCAATGCCACCCCTCTCCCGCTCCCGCCGCACCCCCTTCCCTCCTGTATGGCCTCGTCTTCTTACTTAGATCTCTATCTGCGTGGGATGGGATTGACTAAGCGAGGCACCCATGTAGAGGGCTGGAGGTAAAAAGTCCCATGCGATGCCATGCTCCCCACGCTCTCCTCCTCCCACCCACACCTTCCGTACACGGCGGAAGCTGCCGCGGGCGTGGGGAGCGGCAGCGGCAGCCTTTTCCCTGTGCCTGCCGTAGATCTCTCGCCCAGATCTCGGGTGCCGCGGGAATGGAAAAATAGAAGAATCCATGGACTACCGTTCGTGCCGCTACCGGCCGTGGGGGCGGCGGCGGCGGGGGGGGGAGGGTCTCCAAGGCTGCCGGCATGCCCGTCGAGAAGAGGAGGGCTTTGTAACTTGTACCTATCCGTAGACCACAGGCACGGAGGGTAGCCACGCGGACGTGTTTTGGTCTCCCGCGAGTGAGCAAGACTCGATGTGTCCCTTGTCGCGCCAAATGCTGTAGAGTTGAAGATCACCAGTGCTGGTGGTGACATCAAGGGGGGAGGGGACCAGCTTTCATCCAATGTCGACATTCCCCGTTGATGCAATCGAGTGGAACGTCAACGTGATGTATTGCGGGATGTCATGAAAACGCCAAAGTAAACACGACGTCTAGACGCTATTCCCGCGAAATAATCTCGAGGTCGTCCCTGCCAGACAACGCAAGGGACATTCGTATTCATTGTCCACAAACCTTGCCATTGCAATCACAGTTTCGAGTCAAGACGGCAAAGAGTCGAGATCTATCGACAGTGACAAGTATTAAATTGCTTTTAGTACCAATGGGGGGACGCCCGTGTGTGTCCCCCGTAACCGCCCAGTGATAGATGAATATGTGAGGAGAGAGAAATTTGTGTGGCGGTCCGCCTTTTGGCGACGAGACCCGTCCGCCCGTCCAGCTTTGAGCAGGAGAGAAAGGGGGCACTTCCATGCCTCTTATCTCCCGCCAGCCAACCATGAGAAAAAGAAAAGCACAAATTAAAAGAAAATATGACCTTGTCGGAAGAGAAGAGAAAAACTCCATGCGCTGTGCTCCCCATCTCATCTCGTTTCCCCTGAAGCCCCCCCCTCCCCCCGCCCCCAAGCCTTTTCCCAACGCCGACCAAGAAGATGACCCTTTGAAATGTCTTCTAACTTTTGGTTTTGGTTCCCGGCCCGACCACCGTGGTCGTGGCGCCCCGTTATGTTGCCCCCCTGAAACCCCCAAATCCTGATGAACGCCAAGAAAATGGTAAAGCGCATACGCCGTTGTCCCTTAGGCCGCCGGAGGCCACGGTTTTTTTTTTCACCTGGTGGCACTCTCTATGCCGTGTCCCGAGCCCGAAACGATGCGTAAAAGAAAATACTCGCTCTCGTTCGCCGTGGGATGTTGAAAAGGACCCGCGCGACCCCCTGAGATGAGAAAGCGCCAGAACACCAGAGACAGTGCCTCGCCAGCGAAGACAGGAAAGAAGCGGGGATGCTTAGAGCGACTTCTCGAGCATGACAAGCTCCCTGAAGCCCTCCTTCCACTTCCTTGACTGCTCCGACGTTGGCCGGGGCAGGGGGCTGCGCCCGACGCCGCCGTAGCCCATCCAGCCCTGCATGCCGGCCTTGACGCCAACAACGCCGCCCTGGATGGCGGTCCAGTCCCCTTGGGCGACAATGTCCTGCATCTCTTGGGCCTCGGCGACCTTGCCCTGGTTGTAGAGCTCAATCGTCTTGATGCAGGCCTTGGGTGCAATGTTGGCGAGGCCCGCCAGGATTCCGTGTCCGCCGGCCACCAGAGCCTGGATGGAGAAATCTGCCGAGCCAGCGAGAACCAAGAAATCGGGGTTGCTGGAGTCGTGGTGCTTGGAGAGTTTCCGGGTGGCCGCAGCGACGCGATTCATCTTGCCCGTGTTGCCGCAGGTGAGCTTGACACCGACAATGTTGGTGTGCTGAGCCAGCTTGACAATGACGTCAGACGACAAATCCATGCCGTTCACGGCGCCGGGGTAGTTGTAGATGATGATGGGAATGGGCGAGGCGTCCGCGACGGCGTGGAAGAACTCAATGACGGACTCGCACGCCGGAGCGAGCAGGGGCGCATAGTAGGCAGGAGGAAGGACAAGGGCGTAGTCGCCACCAGCCTCCCATGCCTCGCGGCAGTACTGAATCGTCTCCCGTGTGCTCTGAGCGCCGCAGCCGACGACAATGGGCATCCGCGAGAAGCCAGCGTCGTTGAGTGCTTTCCGGGTCGTTGCCGTCACAAGCTGCCTCTCGGAGTGGGTGAGATGAACAGCCTCGCCGTTGGATCCTTGCGTGGCGAGTCCGGTCACACCGGCGCGGGCGAGCCGCACGGCGTGCCTGGCAACGGTGGCCGTGTCGATGTCTTCAGTACCCTCTTCGAAGAAGCACATGGTGGGCACATAGACGCCGGGCACAAGCGGTCGAGTCATGTGGAAGGGCGAGTCGTCCAAAGAAGAGCTGCTGTAGGAGCTGCTCAATGGCGAATGGGCCTCGTCCACACCAAGATGTGCCGTCATGAGGTTGGAGGAGGTAGTTGGGCGAAAGGACCGGTTGAAGCCGGTAGTGAAGCTGCCCGTGGGGGAAGGCGCGTCGTTGTGGGGAGACATTGTGAGGTGTGGGGAGAGTGTTCAAGGGGCTATGCGTACAGATGTATGACGCGGTGTAGTTGTAGAGGAAGCAAATTTGTGAGGAAAGATGTGAGGGCGTGGGTTGTGGGTGAGATGGCTTGAGATACAACCCCCTGAGAAACTGGAAGAGGAGGGAGAGAGAGGATATTTGTATCAAGAGAGGCTGCCCGCCGTCTCCGACTCCTGAGTGTCCGGCTGACTGCCAGTAGCGCTGGCCAAGAGACGAGGCAGGGGGCGTGGCCAGGGGGTGTTGACAGATCGATGCCCGCAGCATCGGTAATAGTAGCGTATTTTCTTCTTTTTTTGCGTACCCACCACGCCTACTTCTTAACCTCCTCCACTCGGAGGCCTGCTCGGCCGGTATGCCCTACCCAGTCTGGGGTCGTGGCGCACCTGACGACCACCCCGGAAACGGCGTCTGTCGTGGCAGAAAGCCTAGATGGATTCTACCGTGAGGTACTTACACGCTCCGCCTCTCGAGGTACCTTTCGCCCGAAGCTGAATACCGAAACCCAAGAGCGAGGGGGAGAATAGCGAATGTGATTTGTGCGCAGAGCGACTTCGTCGGCCTTGGAGATGCGCAGAACAAGGATACATGTCGCCGCTTGGCTGAAGAGAGGTGAATGTACCAGAGCACAGTGCGAGGACCGACGCCGCTTGTCACTCGAGGGACGTCGTCTGAACTTTGAAGAGTTGCGCAGCGGCACCGGTGACAGGGCCCTCAGCCCAGGGAGCCAGGATCCGTGCAAGGAATGTGTGGGCTGTTGTGTGGGGGTTAGCGGCCATGACAGGCACCGTGTGCTTGGGTGCAAATGGCCAAGGAATCTCCGCAGCCGCTAAACCCGCGAGGGGGGACGGTTCTTTGCCATGTCCGCCCACCTAGTCTTGATGCGGAGAAAGGCTCCAGAACATCTGCAAGTGACGTCCTGACCAGATTGAGGCTCGCCGTCGCGCTACTGGACGGACCATACTTGTTGGAAAAAGGTTCATGGAGGCCAACAGCAGTCCATCTTCCCATCGTGCCGGTAGTCTTTGCCCGTGACGTCGGTGACAGCCACACCGAGGGAGCCTTGTGCCGAGCTACCTCCGTTCGGCGACGGCCATGGCCGATCAGCCCCGTCGTCATCTGCTTGTGAGTTCTCATCTCATCGGGAACGCCACAAAACGGGGCTCTTTCCATGCTTCGCCGCGGGGGGCGGGCTTGGAGCTTCGCTGCCCGATCGCTCCGCTTTTCGCCAGACTCCCGATGCAACGGCACTCGAAACACTATATCTCGCCTTTGACACCTGGCATGGTGTAACCCATGAGATCTGGCCGTTTGGTGGTATATTTCGGGGCTTAAGGTCCTTGCCGTGTCATCTTGGTGGACAAATAGATGCAGCAGCTCGTTGGCTTCCATGCATTCCGACGTTGAGGTGCTGTCCCGATTCCTACCAATATCGACTACAGCGGGCAAATTGACGGGAATGCGGCGGAGTTGGCGGTGTGATGTCTCACGAATCGAGTCTCGTGCATGGAAAGGATCGACAAACTCAACGCCGCCCATCAGCGTGACACTCTTGACTGCCGACGTAATACATGCCTTCTGGTTTTCAGACGTTCCGTAAAGACCAATTTCTTGTTATTGGTATCCGCAATCATCTCGCATGAAGAGGGCGACTGGTGACAAGGTTCGACGGCAAAGGGAAGAGGTTTCAGTACAATGTCGAGGGCCTGACTGTGGGCGTGAGCGGTCTCTAGGTCGTTAGGGAGATGATTGGACGGTTGTTGGTGTTCGGCTTCGGCTTCGGCGGCGGTGTCGTGGCTCACGCAATGCACATGGAGGTGTGGTCCATCGCGGCCATGCTTCAGAGTGGCAGGACGAGGCTCAACAAACTTGTTCCCGGTGTTTGAAACCCCCGGAAGAAGGCTTTGGAAGCATAAACGCTGATGCATTCCCACTCAGAGTATGCGCAGGCAACGTCCCTCGCGGATACCGTGTAATTGACTCTTTGCATCGACGGCTTCAGGGGCTTCCGGCAGTAGCCTAGACACCATCGGGGGAGGCAGAGCGTCAGCAACGGTCGGCTGATTGTCAGGGTGTTTGTCAGGCCGTGATGATGCTGTTGAGTGAGAGACGAGACCAAAGAGGAGGCCTATCAGATGATGAAGGCATGGCGTCGGTTTCGCTGTTTCGCCCAGAAGTCCTTCCCGCCTAGTCGCCTTACTTACACAGTTCACATGTATCCGTATTTCCCCCATTCTGGTAGCGGGCGAGAGGTTAGCGGCCAAACCACCAGGTTCTAGAGAGCCGCCCGGCATTGGCGTGACACCGTCTCGCTGCCTCGGCCCTGCTGGGACAGCAACTGGCGACTGAGATTCCACCTCTGGCCATGGCGATGGCCCAATGGGGTGCCATGTCTCTGCCCAGCTGTGCCAAAGACAGCAATGTCGACAAACCCGCAGCAGCGGGGACGCACATCTAGTTTGATGGCGTGTTCTGCGACTGGCTCCTTTGGGATGAATTGGGGAGAAACGACACGCATGGAGGGGTCATTGGAGGAGAGAGGGGTCGGCGAGGGGGGGCCACCTGACACTTTTTCCCATCCATGGTGCGCCAGCCACTCTCCGTTGCCGTCGTCGTCGTCGTGCATGGGCGATGATGGTTGGTGGGAAGCGTGAGCCTGCATCCGACCCTCAGCTCGCTGACGTTGGTCCATGTTCCTCTGTACTTGGATCTGAATTGGGCCCATCTCTGGGAGTCTAGGTGTCTCGGTGTCTGGGAGGAGGATGGCTGTGGAGTGAGATTGCAGCGATGGTGTGGAGTTGCCGTCCAACTTGGCCCTGTGGTGTTGCAGTCTTTCCCCACCGGCAAGGACGCCGTCGACGATCGGATACAACGGGATGGGTACAATGCTCAAAACCGGGAGCCGGGGCTCATTGATGGCACGTCGGTCTTCCGAAAATAGCCAATTGAGGCGAGAAAGGCAACGAGGGAACCCCCATCCCCCACGCAGAGCACCCGTGAGTGATGAGAATGGACGGTGGTGCCGAGAGCAACTCGAAAATTTGCCAATCCAAAGATCGGTGAGGAGGAGTTCCATGAAAAAAAGTCAAAGACGCCTGGTCGTTGGCTAGAGAAGACGTTGCCCCTGAAAATTTGCTTGTGACTGCGTCGGTCAGTGCACCTTCCCGCTGCTCTCCAGCAACGTGGTTCTGGAACCTGGATCCAAGACGCCGCAATCTGTGAGCTTGTGGGGGTCTCGTCTCCAGCCCTTCAAATAAAAAACTCTCGCAAATCCATCATCCATTTCCAAGCTTCGCGGCCAGGCCTCCCGTCGCTGTTGGATGTGTGCAGAGCACCTTTCTCGTATTTCCAATTGCCTTCGACCGACTGACGAACTGGACTGAACAAGCACTGTGGAAAGATACATTGGTGAGCTGCCCCATACGTACAGTTCCATCTCATGCCATGTACACTGTGGTGTACAGTACCTGCCCGCCCACGTCCAATCTTGGCGCGAACATGGGCAGGTCCGGGGTACCAAGACGCAGTGGAACCTCTGATCGCGTGACGACAACTTGGTCCGGGGCAGAGGCACAGCAGGATCCACTGCTATCAATATGCTGTTAATTGAACCAAGTGCGGGTGGTAAGGGGAGGGGCAGCCATGGGAAAGTTGGCTCGAGGAGTTGGTATGGATTGTCTGTCTGAGCGAAAGAAAAAAAAAGAGCAGCGATGCCGACTGGACAAAACCTGCGCAAGACACCGTCCCCGTGGAACCTGTGAGGTGGAAGGCAGGAACTTGCGCAAGCCGTGTGGCGTCGATTCCCTCAATGCCATTGGAAAGTGAATTCTTCTGGAACACGACGCAGCAGGTCGGACGCACTTGCGGGGGCGTCTCTGTCCCTTCTTCATTGAGCTGGGCGCAGGTGCCAAGCGGCATGGTGTCGACCTCCTGCATCAATGCCAGCGACAGAGAGGAAAGAACCGAGAGAAAATAGTCAGACCAGCGTCAACGACGACCATTGCTGTGCATTCCACTCCGCCCGTCGTACGATGGGGCTGGCAAGAGCATCGTTCCTCCATCGGCATCCGGCGACCATAATCAGGAGAGTGTTGGTGAGTTGCTGCCCGCCGGGACGGGGAAGGCTGTCGTGTATTTCGGTGGATCTCGGGGTTGTATTTCCGGGGTCGGAAGCGGCGGGGCTCCACAAGATTTTGGGGGGGATAATTCAACCCCCACACTGATGAAATTACGTACCCGAGACCAACCCGCTCGACGACAGCTCCCTTGCCCAGACAGATTTTTTCTCTCTTCAAGGGGAGTGCGATCCCGACCTCGGAGATGTCAAAGCGACGGGTCACGAAAATAACAGTTTAGATTCAAAGTTTGCAGGGGTTGAGGCGATAACGGGGAGATTCGGGCAAGGCGGCTTCCTCCGGGGAGATTGATTCTGAGATGGTGGAGTGCGATCCGATGGCCTGGGCGCTCCTACCGCCCCATCCCCGCGTTGGTCAAGGCAGGACCTAACCCCTGGCAGCCGAGAATAATGCACGTCACTTCCCAAGACAACATCACCATGGCAAGATCTCCCATCGTCAACTTTGGCTTCCTCACCGTCACCATCTCACTCAAGCACATCATCTGATCATATTTTTTTGCGTCACATCGTCATCGAAACGCCAGGCAGGCCTGCTCATCTGCTTTCAAATTCCACCTTTGCCAACCACGGAAATCCGGAGCAACCTGCCAGCACTGCTCTTGCATCAAACGGAGAGACCCCGAGATCGATCATTCCCAAACGCCCATTCTCTTCTCTGCTTTGTTTCTCCGAGTGTTCCTCTTCAGGCTTGTCCATGTATTCTCACATTGACTCATCCATTCCAGGAAAGGTGGAGATTCTCCTCCTCTTGTCGAGAAGCGCAGCAACTGCCGCATGAATGGGATTGTCCACACCTCCGAGATGACCACTGCTGGCGACACCGGTCTGACGGAGCTCGGGCCCAGGCCGACAAGTGCCACCACAGTGCCACGCCTCAAGCTTTCCCCAGACTCGGCATTGCAACTTTGACCAAGAATGGGGCATCTCACCGACCCAAATACAGCCAATGGAAACATATTCTGCTGTCAAGGATTGGTTCTAGTGTGTCATCCCCGAACCATTGACCACAGTCCCCGCAACTGCTTCACCGTCACCGTGGACGGTTTCTGACCGTCACGGTAGGGATGATGTCGAATACTTGCTGAGAATATTGCAGTGAAAATCTCTGTACGCATGGAACCAGATCCAGATGTAGGACTTGAAGGGGCTCTGAGATCGATCCCTGCCCGTCGCCACTCATGCGACACCAGAGCAACAGCCACACGCTGGTTGGAAGTAGGAAGCCCTCCCCGCTGCCATCAGCTTCGGCATCCTCATTGGCTCTCTTCCGTGGAGAGTCTTCCAGTCGGGTTCACTGCTGATGACCTGGCTAAGGCTGAATCCAAGGCCCAGTGATGGGCGGAGGGGCGCTGGCTCCTATCCCCTTCTCTCGGGTGCCCGTGCCGGATTGGACGCCCATCCACGTGGTCCATCATGCGCCGAGGGAAGCCGCTTGTCAGTTAAGGACGGGACAAGACAAAATCCACCGCGGCCCGCTCCTGTGCTCCAGTTTTCTCCCCTCAGGTCGGATCCGCAGTGGGAGAAGGCCTAGACGCTCACTTCGATATGCCCGGCCTGGCCCGGCATTCAGAAAAATATCTAGCCCAACGACAACGTCACTTATACGGGTGGATCGGCCATCTCATTGGGCTAGACTGTCAAGTTGAAGGTCCCGCGCCACCCATAGACCCGCCAGCCAGTCGTTGTGCAGAGGATCAGGCCAACACATGCCGGGCTGAAGCCTTTGAAACAGCCATGAGAGTAAGTGCATCTCATCCAGCTCTTCGTGTGAGGCAACAGCGGCAGCTAGCCCCCGATCAGGATACTCGTTCGTTGCCGCCCAAAAGAAACACCATGAGATCACCGGCTGACGCCTCATAGGCCACAATGGGCAGCACAGCAACAGCTTACGAAGATGGCGACCTCCAGCAACCAGGTTAACGGCAAAAAAGACCCCTTTCTGCCCAACCCATCACACCTGAGTCTTTCCGGATTCGTGCGACCACCCACCAGTGGCCGAAACAGAACCTCAATGGCTGGAGCGGGATGACTGTGTTACCGTGCTCTTGGTCCTCGAATACTCAATGGCCACAACCAAAGGCTTACTCGTCGGGAATACCATATTCGGGTTGTGACCCCTCCCCGTGTCACCACCCCCGGTCCCCAAGCTACAACTCCGGTGGACGCCCAAAGCCCGGGGTACTCGACCACGACATGCTTCGACACATCATATGACAGCGCCTGGGCGCATTGATAGGCCACTCCGGCGATGGCCATCACTTGAAGAGGTCTTCTCCCCGCCCGAGATGAGGCGGCCAGTTACCCAACGGAAGCCCAATTGCTCGAGGCACCCTGAGGACCGGCCAGGGCTCACCCGGTACGCAGAAATTTTCACCCAGCAACACGCCCCCCCTGTACCCGGTGGCGACCGACAATCCTTGCTGGAGCGAGGAGTCCGAGTGTTGCTCTGAGGAATTGATGGTTGCCGCTGCTGCCGACTGGGACCCGCCAAATGCGTCAACATCGTCGCTACCCCCGGGAGGTGCCGGTGGTAGTCCTGCACACCTGCACAGTGGGAGGAATTTCAAGGCCACGGCGATGTTGTACATGCCGGTATGTACTTGGCGGCGGTGGTCGATCGGCATCAACAGCCACATGGGGGAGGAGAGCAACTACCCCTGGATCTTGTTTTGGCATTGGCTCCCGCGCCCCCTTTTCCAGGCCGAATCGGTTGGTCCGGGGCAACAGAGGGTTACTACTTGTTGTAGTTAGCCCGAAAGAGCCGGCGTAATCCCGTGGCAGTCTATGGCCAAGTCAACAATGTCCACTCGACACGCGCCGTATAAGTCCAAGACGCACACCCACACCGCCCAGGCGCCGCAAGACATCAGCTAGGACGCATGAACCTGCAACATTCTGCAGTTGCATGTCACGGGTCCTGCAAAAAAAAAGTAGCTTGCTCAGAACTGCCGTCTCCGCAGGGCGATGACAAGGGGGCGGACGCAGCATAGGCGACTCGCGCATGCCAACGTGTGCTCGGAGTACCTTCGCACGGAGGCCCTCCGGGCGCGAGGTACGAAGCCTACCGTGTGAGTTTTGTCCCACCTATACCTGCTGCTCCGGACGCCGAGCAGTTACCAGCCAGCGGGAGCCCGAGAACGGGAACTAGACGCAAAGTGGACTCGCTCGGCGGCGCTGCAGGTGAGGAGGGAGGATACGGGGTGCAGGTCAGCGAGGAAGCAGAAACCATGCATAGTACGGCCACGTACGTGCATAATAGCGTACAGAGCGGGGGAGAGGGGGGGAAAGGGGGGCCCTTTGATGTCGGCCAAGGCGAAAACGGGATCGATGGGGTAAAACTAAGGTAATGGGGTGAGGGGGGTCTGCAGCGGAATTGATGGGTGAGATGTGAGAAGGATAGTTTCGTCGCACGGAATGTGGAGAGCAGGACCTCTTCTCTCGCGCGCTCGGTCCACGATTCCCTATCGATCAGATCATGCGGAGGCTCGGCGGGTGCAACTGCAGCGAGGTTTGGTTTGGGCGGCGGCGTTGGTGGGAGGGTGGTCGTCTGGGGGTGGAACAGCGGATGGGCGGAAAGAGGAGGGGAGGAATCCGCGTTGGGTTGCTGTCACTTATGAAACAGGGTTTGGTGTATTGGAAGCGGAATATTGGGTAGGAGAACTCCGCGGAGGGTCGTGGCGAGGGAGGAGGTTCCGGACTTCGGGGTCGGAAGCGGGAGCGGGTGCGGGACGGCCCCGTTCCACGACGATGACGGGACCTTCGGGAGGCGGCCCAATTCCGCCCGTCCGAGTCTGTTCGGTGTTTTGGTCCTTTCGTGTGCTTTCTTCCGTCCTTTCATGGGGCCGGCGCCGTCCATGTCGACACGGCGAAGTGACGGAAGAGGCCCCCGGGGTGGACATCCGATGCCGATCCGACGGCGTGTCCGGTATCGGCCGGTCCCAGCATTCCCGTCCAAGCCCCTCGGCAGCTGCCATCATGTGATCTGACGCTGCCATCTCCATCGTACATAGTATGACAATAAAAGATCCGATCCGATCGTCCGTGTTGCAGGAACCTAGACCACGTTTTAGTGTCCGGTGGGTTTCCGGGGTAGAGAGGTTTCCCGTCGTCGTGTGCTGTTGCGCGCCCGTCCGAATCGGGAAAATGGTGGATCCCAGATGGCGGGCTTCGAGGACTGTGCGAAGAGCGTCTGTGTAGACTGACGACCATGGTCTGGCTTTTGGTCATTGAATTCCTCTCTCCTTCGATGTCGGCAGATTGGTCTCACATTTGTCTCTGGTTGGCAAGTGGAGTTACGCAGGTGGAGGTGAAGGTCCTCACCAAAGATTTGATGTCAAGTCAGTGGATGACCGAGACATTCTCACTTAGGGTTCCTAGCAGGTTTATGTAGAAGCTTCGTAGGAGCCATGGTGAAGTCTACAGCAGCAGATTGACGCAGTGTGATGCTAAGAATTAGGTACCATTTCCCACGCCACCGCACTTGACATTGTTTCTTTAGACAGTTCGTCAATATCCCCCACGTGGGAAAAAACAGCAGGGTTGATAGTTGGGGATTGGGGCGAAAGATTTCTCTCTCCGGGGGGGGGGGGGCCCGCCAGAGACTGGAGGACGAACGGCGGCAAGGGGATAGGTGCAAGACGTCGGAAGGGGCCTGGCTCAGTTGAAGAGGAGGCGGCGATGGGTGATGACCTTTGGACCTTCCTAGGCATGTTCCCATCCCGTTTGGCAACATGTTTGGCGCCTGCCTACGACCAACAAGGACGGTAGGTACCTGCCTCGCTCTCCGGCTTCAGTATCAGGGAGAAGGTGTATCGGCTAGCTACCTCTGTTTGTCGAATGGCAAGAAAATGGGGCCAGAAAACTGAGAACCTCCCTGCGATGTAGGTAGATACACCATTCCCTTCCCGATCCACACCTGCTCATTTCATCGTCACTCCTGACAGTTCTTGTCTCTTATCTCTTGTGAGCAGACTACTCTAGGGATTTCTTTCTACATGATCTGTCAGGTCACCGCCCCTCCCGCTTGCTGCCTCTCCAGCCCGATCTAGCCGGAGCTATCGGGGAGCACTTCTGCAAGGCACCCCCTCATATTCACCTGCTCCGAGCAGGTAGACACCCAGCCTACCACTCTCTGCCAACGTTGCTCTCTCGGCATACTTCCCACACTACTAGTGCAGGTAATCAGGAGAGCTTTGCCGTCCCTTGGCAAAGCCGTCTGGCGTCTTGGGCCTTGGTGAGCGTGGGGGTTGGAACGACGCCAACGATGCGCCAACAGTCCAAGTTTCTCAATCAAGTCAGACTCGAACAAAGTTTCCATCGTGCCAAGATCTGCAAAGTAAGCTGACTTCGACGTCCAACTAACATCTCAGGGGCAATCAACAACGATGCCCCGGTGAGGTAAGCATCCAACGTCATACCGGCTAATCCTACCGGCATCACCTCCAACAGTTACACGAGCTGGACTCGATGGCCAATGGACGAAGAATATGAAACAGGGGCTGAGTACAGAATATTATGCATGGCTGTCTGAGACGGAAGCGCTAATGCCAAGTCGAAAATGCCCCCCAAGTCGATTACATTACATTATACAAAGAGTCTCAACTCCTAGGACAACTCTTCATAATTCCGACTTCCCCGTCTCCCCCTCGCTGCTCTTCTCCACCGGCGACCCGGGATTCGCCTTGCCGGCCTTCTCTTCATCCCGCTCCTTCTCCGCCGCCACCGCCGCGGCGCCGCGCTTCTCAATCTTCTTCCAGCTCAACCCGCACGCCACCACAAACGCCATGCCCGCCAGCGCCAGCGACATGTAGTACGTGTTCCTCAGCCCTGTCAGGTACGCCTCGAGGACGGGGTCAATGTCCTCGGCGAAGCCCATCTGCGTGAGGACCGTGCGGACCTCGGAGGCGCCAATGTTGATGAGCAGGCCGGGCGGGACGCCAGGGGCGGCGCGGGCGACGCCTTCGGTGAGGCCGTTCTGGAACAGCGCCTGGGCGACGGCGATAAAGATGGCGCCGCCCATGCTCTGGAAGAACTGCACACACGCCGTGCCCACAGGAATCCACTCCATGGGCATGGTGTTTTGGACGACGAGCACGCCCGTCTGGAAGCCGACGCCGATGCCCAGCCCGGCGATGACCTGGTAGCCGAACCACTCGCGCAGCGGGCTGGTGAGGGAGAGGGTCGTGAGCATGCCGCAGCCGACGGTGAAGAGGACCATGGACGGGAGGACGAAGGGATTGTAATAGCCGACGACGGTGACGAAGGCTCCGCTGAGCACCGACGTGATGACTACCGAGATGAGTAGCGGCAGTAGCTTGATGCCGGCTTGCACCGCCGTGTCGCCCTGGATGGCCTGGAAGTAAAGCGCTGAGAGGCGAGTTAGCAATGTTTCCCTTAGTCAAGAAACAGGAGATGGATACTCACACAGATAATAGACCAGCGGGAAGAACGAGGCTCCAAAAAAAAAGGCAAAGAGCATGGCGCACAGCATGTCCCGCGACTTAAACAGCCTCGGCGGCAACGTCCCCTTGTCGCCCTTCCAGATCTGAATGCCGACGAAGATGGCGCCCATCAGGACCGAGCCCACAAACAAGCCGATGATGACGGAGCTGTTCCACGCGTGCTCGGTCCCGCCCCACTGCAGAGCCAGGAGCAGGCAGATGATGGCGGGGACCAGCATGGCCGTCCCTAGCAGATCCAGCCGGAGCACGCGCGCGTACCACGTCTCCTGGTCGGGGTTGTCGACGCGGTCAATGTGCAGAAAGAAGAAGATAGCCACCATGGCGGCGCCGCCGATCGGCAGGTTGACGTAGAAGCACCAGCGCCAGGTGACGTGGTCCGTGAAGGCGCCGCCTAGCAGCGGGCCGGCGACGGACGCGATGCCCCACATGGCGCCGATCAGCCCAAACGCCAGCGGCCGCTTCCGCAGCGGCAGCGTGTACGACAGGATGACGACGGAGCCGGAGAACAGCCCGGCGGTGCCCATGCCGGCGATGGCGCGGCCGACGATGAAGGCGTTGGACGTTGGCGCCAGCGCGCACAGCAGCGAGCCGACCTCGAAGATGAAGACGGCCACCAGGTACGTCCACTTGACGCTGAACATGCGGTACAGCGAGCCGTAGGTCGGCTGCAGCGCCGTCGTGGTGAGCAGGTAGGCCGCGCCGTACCAGCCAATGTCCTTGACGGACATGAACTCGCCCGTGATGGCGCCGAGGGCGGGCGCGATGATGGTCTGGTCGAGCGCGACGAGGAACACGGCCAGGCAGAGCGAGGCGATGAGGAGGACGAGGGGGAGACCGTGCGGGTACGTCTCGCGGTCCTGGCCGTGGTCGATGGGCGCCGCGGCATCGTCGGAGGCGGTCTTGGGCGGTTGGGATTCGGCGGGGGCCGGAGCGGGGGCCGGGGCCAAGACGGGAGCCGGGTCCGAGGGCTTGGGGGAGGTGGATGGTGGGGAGGGGTGGTGGACCTTGGTCTCCTTGTCTAGCTCCGTGTCGGCTGTGGTGGTGGTGGCCGCGTCGGCGGCCAGTTTGGGATCCTCTGCTGCCGTCATGATGTCGGATTTCCTAGTGGGGTGGAAGGGGACAGGAGCGTTGTCGAGATCAGACGACGGGAGAGCTGGAGCGAGTCCCGGCACGAGACGATCGCCACAAACCGCCTTGAAGCTCGGAGATCGGATTGGATTCTACAGGAGTAAGTACGGCAAGGCGAAGTCCCTCCCACCAGACTCGAGCTCGCTCAAGCCGGTATATATAGCGGCGGTGCCGGTTTTGGCGACAAACGCGCTCAGCGGACCCAAGATTTTATCGCCGAGGTTGTCTCCGACGTGGTTTCAAGGTTCGAAGTTGCCGATTTTCTGCGAACGAGGGACGAAGAAGGGGTGGTTAACCGAGATTATTAAAAAAAAAGAAGAAGAATCAAACAGCAGAATCACGACAGCAGCAGCATCATGAACAAGACAAGAACCGCGACAAGGACGACGACGGAGAGAAAACCTGGCGGCGGAAGCGCGCTATTGAGCCTGACTGACGTCCCCTCCCCAGCGGGGGAAATCCATTCCGTTCGAGAGCCACCGCCGCCCCTTGACACCACGCTGTCGGGCTCGGGGTCCGAGCCAGCAATGAGTGGAGGGGGCGCTCCGCTAGGCTTGCCCCTTGAGGAAATGGGCTTCGCTTTGGGGCGGTTCCCGATCCACGGCTACGCCTCCATCATGAATCCATCGATCGTTTTGCGGCGGTCATCTGCAGCCGACCCCACATTTTTTCCCTTTCCTTGTTCTTTTCCGGCAGAGAAGGGTGAGCCGCTCCCGTTGTTGTTTGGCTCAGTGGTCGGAGCTCGGATGCTTGGCATCTCCGATGTCTGACGACTGTATTTTTTTTGTTTGATGGTGGAATTGATGAGAGTATGCGATGTCAATGTTCTGTCGTCTGTGTTTAGGGCTCACGCTGCACATCACTCCCGTTGCGGACGCCACGCGACATGGACGCCGCGTTGACAGGTGCGCAGGTGAGACAAGAGGGTTGAGGCTCTTAGTGCACATCTCACCCTGCGGGGGTTGCTGTTGACGCGATGCGTGTAGTTTCTGAAAAAGGCACGTCCTAAGCAAAGAACACATTAAGACACAGGGGGCATCGCTCACCAAGACATTTTCCATCTGACTGATCCCTTCAGAGCAATTATGTCGTTGACACCTCAACCCATAAATCCATCTCCATTGTAGCCTCTAAAATCCAAGCCGGGCAATGAAACAACATGCCAATCGCCGAGGTTCCCATCACTTCAGACTAACAGAGGGAAGAACACATTGCTAATAGCACAACCCGCCGTCCTCCAAAACTCCCGCGCCCATGTATTCCACTAGCCCAAGCCGACCGGCCATCTAGCCAGCACCAGCAAGATGTACACCCAAAAGAAGCCCGGTTCCCCACAAATCCCACCACGTGTCAGTTCCTCCGATTCCTCGTCTTCTTCTGCGTCTGCACCGAGTCCTCCTCGACCTCGTCCTCGCCCTTCTTCAAGTCCTCCGTCAGCCCCCACTCCTCCTTGTCGTACCAGTCCTCGCCGTCCGACATATCGTGGTTCGCGCCCGAGTGCGCCTCGGCCTTGGCCCACTGCCACACCGTCCGGCGGTAGCGGTCCGCCTTGAGTAGGCCCTCGTACAGCTTCTTAGTCCCACGGCAGACCTCCTCCTGCTTCTGCACGTAGAGCTGCAGCAGCCGCCGGACGTCGTCCGCCTCGGCCTCGGGGAGCCCCAGGTCGCGGTCGGGATGCGCCGAGCGCGGCGCGAGGAACATGGGGTGTATAAAGTATTCGTCGACAGATGCGGCTCTACCGTTGCCAACAAGCGCGCCTGGCGGTGGTGCTGGCTCGGCGCCAGGGACGTCGTCCATTTCCACGTCCTCGGCGGGGCCGCCGTTTGGTTTGCTGGGGTGGTCGTCGGGGGCTGCATCGCCATCGGTTCCCGTCCCGTTGGCTTGGGGGTCTCGGTCCGCTTTCTCTTCGCCATTCATAATCGCGTTGCCAGCCTGCCCATTCGTGACGTTTTGTGCTTCCGAATAGGTGTCGTCTTCAACTTGGTGGCCCTTGGCCTTGTCGGCCTCTTTCTCCCCCGAGCCCTCGCTGTCTGGCTGCGGCGGCGACGAGTCCTTCCTTTTCCCTGTACCCCGTGATGGCCCTTGTTCGCCTCCGTTCTCCCCAGAGGCTATCGTGGGCGGTGGGGCAATGGCGCGATGTCCAAGGAAGCGCTCGGCGTCTGTGAAAAGCTCAATGTCGGTGGGCTCAATTATCATGCCGCATGGCACCCATGTGTTGTCGCCGATAAGCCTCGTGAGCAGGGGCTTCGCTTTCCAGAGGGCCACATTCTCTTTCTGCATGAGCAGGCGGGCCTGGCTCACAAGCTCGTTGAGCGCCTTGGAGGTGAAGGGTCGCGAGAAGGTTGGGTGGGTGGGGAGGTCGGTGACGGCGGTCAGGGGTCCGAGTATTTCTGTCGGGCAGCCGTCAGTACTGGGACAAGTCTTGGGCCGTTGGGGTCACTCACGCTCAATGCGTATGGAGGCATAGGGGTTCTCCTCCATGGCCGAGGCGACGGCCTCTTGGACGCGCTCCTCGTCGTCATCGCTATCGATCTCGTATCCTTCCTCGTCTATGAGGGGCGGGTTCCTGCTGATGATTGTGCGGTGGAAGCCGGCGTGCTCCGCGACCTAACGTGGCGGGTCAGCTCGAGGGGTCTCGCCGAGTGGTGCTGGGCCTGGGGTCAACGAACCTCCTTGTACGCGGCGGGACCATTCGATGATGTCAGGCGGCCTTTTTTAACAAATCTTGCTGTCCTTTTGAGCTTGTTGCCTCGGTTGGTCATGTACTCGGTCGAGTCGTCCGAGTCGTCCGAGTCTGTCGGGCGCCATCCCGGTTAGCCCGGGGCCACCAAGGAGGAGGGGGAAAGGGGGGGGGGGGGTGCCGCAAGCGGCGAGCTGCTTACCATAGGCCTTGCGCTTGAGAGTCCTCTTGATGGCGAGGATCGTGTCCAGGACCATGGCTTGTTGTTGAGTCGACATTGCGCCGCGTGCCCGCGGGGGGAGCAAGAAGCTGGCTGATGGGGCGAGGTCGAGACAAGTGTCGCAGCGTGTCTGCTGGGGCTGGCAGAAAACAAGGGGCGCGAAGAACAGTCAGTAGAGGCACTGGCAGCCCCAGGGCATGGCCGGTCGTAAGAAAGTGATCTGGATCGCGGGCTTTGGACCGAGACTGAGAGCCGGTACTGGTAGTGGGTGCGCTGGTGTGGTGCAGTGTTGCAAGCGACAAGCTGCCGGGTTCCAGAGCCCATGGCGCGCGACAGCGGGATGCGCGAAAGGCGGGCAGCCACGGCACAAAATGTGTTGACCTTCCTTCCCCACAACGCGATCATCCCAGCCCCACAGAGCCCAGAGTCCCAACTTTTAATGATTCGACACCATGGACCATGACCGACCGAGTTGAACCCCCGAAGCAAAAAATAGGACGTGTGACTATTGACAGCAATATTTGGGGGTTGAACATATAAAAAAGAGAAAATAGCCCGACGTGGGACTCGAACCCACAACCTCAGGATTGCTATCTCATAGAGCTAGAAGTCCAGCGCGCTAAGCCATTGCGCCAGCCAGGCAGTTTATGCAATTGGTTGACTGGCATTCTGCCAAACACGGTCTATGGCCCATTTACTCCCTTCGGTTCTCAAAGCCGGAGTGATGCAGCACCTGGCGTGCACAGAGCCTGTCCTGATCCAGCTCCCAAGCTCTCAAAAAGTGGAACCCCCCCCTCAACTACCACCTCCATCATCAACAGGCATCCTCCTCACGTCCCTCAACGACAGTCAGTCCCAAGCTTCCCTCGAAGACGCCGGTCTCGACTATTCACCATGGCCTTGGCACCAGCGTTGGTGCCCCCGGCCGACTTCAAAGCCCTCAGCGAGGGCATGGCCAGGGACCTGGAATCCCACACCCTCCCTCAGGCCCCCCTCATCATTCGAATACCACTTCTCGGTCTGAGCGAAAAAGAGCTCAATAGAGTAGTAGTCCATCGCCTCGTCAACTTTCAGTATGCCCTGGGCAGGAAGCTTGAGTGGAAAGAGAGGGACAGGCTGGCCAGCCACGTCGTCACCCATAGCTCCGGCCCATGCTGGGGCTTTCTGGCGTTCGGCGTTGGGACGTTCGCCGTCCACGCGGGACTGACCGAGAGGTATAAGCCTCGAACCTTCCTTCCTAGACTCAAATGGTTTTCGCTATCTGTGGTGGCCGGCATCTTGGCCGAGGGTCTCGTCAACGGCATGTCCAAGTGGCGATTGGCCAGCAAAGTCAACAGGGATCCCGATCTCCAACAGTTCCGCAAAGAGATGGCGGCGAACTTGCTCCAGATCCTCGAGGCCCGCCGAAAGGCCTACTCCACTCGACGTCCGCCGCTGCCCTTTCCCTCGTCCCAGCGGCCCCCCCACGACGCCGCCGCCTCGCGCCCAGAAGACGACGACCAACACTCCTGGCCCCAAACAGTCCAAGACCAAGACCCCTTCGGCAACCACCCACCCCAGCCCCCGCCCACCCAGGACCCGACCTGGCAAGACGACCCCCTCAACGAAGTCGAAGGGTCCGCCCCCACCCCCGCCCCCGGCTCCGGCCCCTCCCCATGGGACCGTCTCCGCGCCGACAAGGCCGCCCCGGGGCAGCCGACGACGACGACGCCCCAGCAGACGTGGGCGGAGCGACGGCGCGCGGCGCTCGAGAAGAACATTTCCGACAAGGGCGGCGACCCGGCGGCGTCGTACGCGGTGCACGACGAGGAGGGCGCCCGGGCGCAGACGCAGGCGCAGCGCGAGTTTGACGAGATGCTGGAGCGGGAGAGGCGGGCGGCGCAGGACAATGGCAATGGCGGCGGGAGGGGGAGCGCGGGGGGGAAGAGGTGGTAGGCGTCTCGGAGTGTGCGTGAGCGCGCGGGGAGAGGGACGCCGTCTCTGGGGTTGCTACTGGGCTCCCTCTCCACTGCCGGTTTACGGAGTGCCCGAGCCGGCGAGATGGGAAGATCTGTGTTGTTCCCTCCCACTCTGACCGGCTGTCTCCCTTTCCCAGCCGTGGTGCCGTGGGACAGGAGACGACATGGTGGGAGAAAAGTGTGTACCATGTTCTTGTACTAATATATCGCTTTAGCATTAGCATTTGAATCTTGGTCATGATTACAATCACTAACGTCGTCATTTGGATGGTCCCAGCCAATTCCAAGCCTCCTCCCCAACATAAATTGTGTGGTATAAGCAATTCCAACCCCCCCGGGAGGGCATCACAACACGCCGACAGACTGACAGCACGTTTTGACTTTATTTTCCTCCAATAACACCACAGACGGATGGAGAGCGGTCATTCTTGGATTCACTTGCATCTTTGCGTATCATAGTCACTCTGATCATGGTAGGGTCCGCTTGAAGAGATTCATTGCGCTACTTGTGGTGGAAACGCTGTTTCTTCCCAAGGAGCCCCTTCTGTCCAAACGTTTTCCCCGCCGTGTTTTGCGCAGAGAGCATCCAAGCGAGAGTATAGACACCCCCCGGAGACCTAATATCAGATAGCGACAGTGATGACTAAAGTTCTGCAAAAAAAAAAAAAAAAAGAATGGCTTCTCAGACCAACCGAGCCAGGGATCCAAGAGAAAAGCACACCGCAAGAACCAGGACCAAGAAATGGACCGCTCCCCTGGCCATGCATGCATACATCATCAGATGTAATACATGGAATCCTGGAGCGTCGGCGTCGCCCTCGTCAGCTCCGTCGCGGCGGTCGTCGCCTGGCCCGACATCGTCGACGCCGTGTCGGAAACGTCGTCAAACAGGTGCGAGTTGTGCACGCGCGCGCGCGTGCACACGAGGTCGGCATAGTACGCGGGCGGGCAGATGCTGACGGCCTTGGTGGCGCGGCCAAACAGGTAGCACATGTCGTGCGTGAGCTGCTCGAGCTGGTTGGCCGCGTCGGCCTTGTAGTCGGCGCGGAAGATCTCGTCGAGCAAGACCGTGTAGTGGGCTGGGCGGGCGGTGCCCTGGAGCGAGGCGTGGGCTTGCAGGAAGAAGTCCCAGAAGCGGACGCTCGTGACGCCGCGGTCGACGACGGTGCCCTCGCGGGGGCTCTTGGAGTTTTTGTGGGCCTCGTCGAGCGAGTTCTTGGTTGGGTAGAAGCGCGTTTGGTGGCGCTTGACCGAGACGATGAGCGAGATGCGAGGTGACGTCTTGTTCGGGTACAGCTCGCTGCAGGCCTGGCGGATGTAGGGGAGTTCGTGGTCCAGGACTTGCTTGAACTGGCCCTCGGACACACCGTCGCGGAAGATGACAATGTTCTTGGGGTACTCTTTGTTCTTGCCCTGCCACAGCTTGAGTCGGCTCTTGAACGCCGCGACTAAACCGCCGTCCAGCATTTCGCGGCCTTGCTGCATGTTCCAGACGTGGGCCGGCCACTGGGCCAAGTCCTTGTCCACGCTGGCAACGAGGCCGGCGACGCTGGGGGCGCTTCTGCCGGCGCCCGGGGCAAAGTTGGTCGGGTGGGTCACGTCGTAGCCCGCGACCATCGTCTTGCCCGCGGTGAGAAGCCTGTTCTCAGCCTTGAGTCTGTGATTGATGCCACCAAACTTCAGGTTGATTTTGAGGCCTACATTGGCAAAGTAGGCCTCCCGTCGATCCACCTTCATCACCTTGGTGAACTGAACACAGATGGTGTGGAATCCGTAGCGGGTGTCCGCCAGGAGCTTGATTCTGTTGTATACTGCAGCGTCTGGCCCTTCGAGGATCACAAAGACAAGCTGGATCTTGTCGCGGCTCAAACCCGAGAACTTAACATCCAACTGCTTCTCGTCCCGGACATTCATCTTCGCGGGAGGGACAGCAGGCCTGTCGTTAATGGCGATGCCCTGTGTCTTTAAGAAGGCCACAAACGCACTCATGGTCCCCTGAACTACGCCGAGATCCCGAGTCGTCAAAACCGTCCATCGGTCAATCAGACGGCCAGCGACGGCAACCTGGGTGTTCATCATGTTCCAGCCACCGTCTCTCGGCTTTAATGCGTTTCCGCCGCGATAAGAAACGGCGGGGGGTTGCAGCTGCCGCCCTTGGACGGTGATCAAGGACTTGTCCACCGAGATTCCAAAGGCCTGGAGAATGGGATTGTTGTCCAGGGCGAGGACTTGTCTTGCCGACGTTGTGATGGACGTCGCATTGGCCGCGGGCTTTCGGCAGGCAAACTTGATCATGCCATCTGCGTCTTCGGCCGACAGCTTCGCCTTGATGGACTGACCTGCGATGACCTCGAGATGCTCGGCGACGATGTAGGTCGGGCGCTCCTTTGTGCCGGCGTTGATCAGAGGCATGCTGCCATCAACCTTCATCTTGTACTCTGAGAGCAGGTTAGTCTCTGAAAACATGACGATCAAGACAATAGCGTGGTACGTACTCTGTCTGAAGTAATCGCCAACCTTGACATAGGTGCCAAACTTGAGGGTCCCCAGCTGGGCTGGGGCCGCCTGTCCGGGGGCCACTACCGGGGCTTTCAAGAGGAACTTGACCGAGTCGGGGCCGGCGTAAGAAATCTTGTTGGCCTCATTCGGATTGAATTGTGGCGCCGCATTATCGCCCGGCTGGGTTTCTTTTTTGCCATGCTTGACCTGGCCGTCGAATCGGGTGGCAAGACCGGCGATCGACTTTTGAATGAATATCGAGGGTCCGCCCTTGGGGTTTGGAATTTCGACGCGGACGCGGCACTTTTTAAGATACTTGTCGAGCATTCTCAGTGTGCCCTCGGTAGCATTGCATTCGCTTAGCGAGCTCTTTTCAATCTGGTTCATATAGGCCACGTCCATCATCTTGAAGATGTCCACCATTTTTCCCTTGCAACGGAAAACGCCGTGGGTGACATTGGTGTTGAGCAGGAGGCGCCCGGTTCCTCCACGAACACTCTGAAAGTATCCACGTAGGATTTCCACGGGCGAGGGATACCGCCGCGGGGGAGCACATTCGATCCTTTGCGGGTCAGCTGCGAAGAAGCGGCCTGAGCCAACCGCCGTGATGTTGGGGTCGGCGCGGGGGGTGTGTCCCAAGATCACGTTGAGGGAGTCGATGTGATCGGGAAACTTTGGAAAGGCCGACCCGCTGCTGCTCGTGTCCTTCATTGTTTTGAGATACTTGAGGATGTCTGCCAGGTCGACAGTTCCCACATCGTTGAACGTGACGATCCAGTCCTCCGTCTTCTTTCCTGCATCCAGTTTCACCGTGACGGCACCGTTTGGTGGAAGCTGGATTTTCTTCAAGGAAATCACCTGCTGCTTGAAATCTGACGCGCACGTGTTGTCCTTCTTGGGCAACGTTTCGAGAGCAGCTTGGATGATTTTGGCGAGTTTCCGGGGGGGGGGAGAGTCGTCAGTCTTGGTGGTGCTGTCCCCCTTGGCGACATTCACAGTGTATCGATAAATGGGGATGGGGTTGACGGTGAGGTTGAAGTAGTTGGCGTGAAGGATGACCTGCCGTCCCTTGTCGCCAAACTGGGGCCGGGGAGGAAAAAGGTCTCCGTCGAGCGACATCTTGCCCATTTTCGCAGTGAGGCTCTGCTGACCCTGGATCCAGTCGTTCTCAATCTTGGTCACCGTGGCATCTGGGGGGGCAAGGGGCTGGCCCTCTCTGTCATGGGGTTAGTGACCTGGCGCCTTGACTTGGGCGGGAAGGTTACTTACTGAAAGGCCAGGTCATCTCCTCCTCCACCGCCACCAAAACCACCGCGACCGCCGCGAAATCCACCTCGGTCACCCCCGTAGCCACCGCGACCGCCACGGTCACCGCCGCCACCATAACCGCCGCGACCGCCGCGATCACCACCTCCAAAGTTTCCGCGGTCACCACCACCGCCGTAGCCGCCGCGACCGCCGCCGCCGCGATCACCGCCACCCCCGTAGCCGCCTCGGCCGCCGCGATCACCGCCACCCCCGAAGCCGCCTCGGCCGCCGCGATCGCCGCCGCCGCCGCCGCCACCACCACCACCGCGACCACCTCGGTCCCCTCCACGGAAGTTACCACGGCCTCCGCCACGGTCACCACCACCGCCACTGCCGCCACGACCACG
The DNA here is from genome assembly GCA_030549215.1 of Schizothecium vesticola. Taxonomy (NCBI): domain Eukaryota; kingdom Fungi; phylum Ascomycota; class Sordariomycetes; order Sordariales; family Schizotheciaceae; genus Schizothecium; species Schizothecium vesticola. Next base: position 1,538,480 of record JAUKUD010000005.1, on the reverse strand, counting down.
GTTGTCAGACATGTTGAGGATTGCTCAAAGAGGAAACAATGTGTGATCTGGGTGAAATTCGTGGTGTTAGAACGGCAGGCTTGCTAGAGGAGGCATGTAGGCAAGACGGGGGCAATAAATAGAGAGAGATTTGAGGGGAGCGTATGTGCGACAATGTCATCCATATGATGCTAGGGTGTGACAAGGCCGCTTGGGCCAGCGTTGAAGTGTGGTTTGGGGGCCAAAACCCAGCGTACACACAAGACAATGGGCGGGGGGGGGGCTCAGCCATGGTTGAGTCATACGTGTGCCCGCGCAAGACAAAGAATACTTTGCTTCCCAGCAGACCATTTGGGCATGATAGAGAGAGGGCAGAGTAGTTTTTATGGAAGTGGACTTACAGGAGTGATTGTGAAGATATTGGTTGAGGATTGGGTCTGCTGTATTGGGAGAGAATTGGGCGGGAAAAGGGGAGAGGGAGATGGCTGGGAAGAGGTTGACGAAGAGGGAGCTCATTTCTGGTAGTTTGGGAAGGGCAAGATGAGGAGAGAGGCGGCCAAAGGTAGAGTATATGGTGCATAGGTTGGGCGTTGGGTAGAGAGAGACAGAGAGAGGCAAACGACGACGGTCTCTCGGCGATTGGCCAGTCGTTTCTGCGAGCGGCCTCACTGCAGCTTCGAGTTCCAAATGTTCCCGTCGCCTTCTAGCAGCACGTCAAGCTATCCAACCGGGAGAATCAGGAGAATTGAGGATGGGAGATGCGGGAGGACAAAAGATGTGGCCGAGGAGAGAAGGCGGGAAAAGAATCCACCCCTTCCTGCCAACCTAGGCCTACCTAACCTCTCGAGCTTGAAGAAAGCTGAGGGGAGCTTGGCTGGCGAGCACCGGACTCTGGAGCTTCCATCCCTGTAAGAACAGCGCGTCTCTGCCTTGAAGAATGGCGTCGCTATCACCACCCCACCTGACTTCGTGACACGAACCCCGCCTCTGATGAAATGGGGCAACTATTTATCCCCTCCTTAGTTTCCCCTCCATCTTTTGGGCATGCCATCTTTTACCACGAAACGACTCATCATTCCGCAGCCAGCACTGCCTTAGACCCACACTCTCCAAAGCTCATCACTTATCACAATGAGGAGGAACCAAACAAACCCAACCTCTCAGGCCAAGGCAGGCCGTGACGTCTGAAAGAAACACCCGGAACCTCCGGCCTTTTCTTTTTTCTGCACCAACCCCATATCTTCCCAGGCCCCCGGAATCCTTAGACCGCCATTCACGCCATCTCACGCGAACCCGCCACCCCTCTCCCCGAACTGCCACTTGAAACCAGAGCCTCGTGCGACGCAGGCTCTCACACTGCAAGATGCATTGCCAGGAACAAGTCAACCCAGATATTCTGGTTGGAGCACCGAGCACATGATCATCCTCACACAGACGCATTAAACCCTGCCTTCGACACGACAACGACCTCTGCGCAGCACAGCAGTCGATGAAAATGAGGCTGATAAGCAATGGGCACCCAAGTCCCGGGAAGCTGCACCGTTCGTTTGTTGAAGTCGGGTGCCCACCTTCATCCCGCCCGCCTGGGAAGCCCAACGACAGGAGGCTGCCACACATTGGGGAAAGGGGGGTTTCGCTTGGGACGCCACGCGCTCAACGCTGTGTAACCAGCGGCTGCCGACGTTGACCCCTGATGACGACGATGAAAGCCTCAGGCAGACATCTCGAGTCTCGTCGATGCGGGTATCCATCCATCGGGCATCACCAGCAAGCGGGGGAGATCTGACATGGTTATTTGCTTTACTCTCCCTCTCTGACTCGGGCGCTGAACCTGGGCCATGGAGCAGGCAAGAATGTCTGCCAATTGCGTGGCTGCGAGATGCCTTTTTTTGTCAATCTCTAAAGGTGAGGAGGTGATGCATGACAAACAGATTCCCTCTGTTTGCGCCCCTGAATCAACTCATGCCCCTGAATCACCCCAGTGACCACGCCCACCCATCACCATCACCATCACCACCACCACCACACCGACGCAAAATAGTAGTCGCTTTCCATAAAAATCAACGCTATAGCAACTGTCCAAACCAACCAACCAACTACCCACCTACTACCAGCCCCAGGTACTCCTCCACAACCAGACAACATTCACCCCGGCAACCACCACTGTAAACCCACAAACAAGGGCCGCACACACGATCACCGCCCACCCATTTGCCATGTTGACATCACCCTCCCCGTTTTCTTCGACTCCCCCTTCCTCACCCCCCTCCTCATCCCGCTTCCGACTGGCTCCATGCACCGCGTACCTCCCCCCCCCTGCCTTCACCGTCATATCTACGCGAGATTCACGTCAGCAACCACCACTTCAGATCATCCCCTTCCTCGCCTCTGAAGCTCCGGGAGCCCCAAAGACACCACCGCCTCAGGCCAGGCACACGAAACAAGATAAACACCACTCACACTTCTCCACCGATGTAAAATACACCAGCGGCGCTGCCACAAACGGCAGCACCACGCCCTGCACCACCGAGCTCCACTTCAGCGCCTCCACCACCCACTTCTCATCCGCCGCCGCAGCGATCACAATCACAATGCTCGGCAGGATCGTGAAACCCCTCGTTGCCACAAACCGCATCCACAGCCGCACCCTCCACCGCAGCGCGCCCTCGCTGAGCATCTGCCCGGCCATGGTGCAAACGATGCCGGCCAGCATGCCCGAGAGGATGAGCGCGAGCCTGAAGATGTCGCCGGCGAAGGGGGAGAGACAAATGTGGAGGAAGCGGTAGATGCCAATAAGGGACGTAGGTTGTTCAATAACATTTCGGTCGGTTGGGCCGGTGCCGCCATCGACCTGTATGAAGGGATCGCGGCCGTAGAGGCTGGCGGCGCTGACGACGAGGACGGCCGAGCTGACGAAGAGGGTAAAGAGGAAGAGGCAGACAACGAGCTCGGCGACCGAGTAGGCGAAGCAGTGGCGGATGGCGGCGACGGAGGGCTGGTAGGTCTTTGGGTGGCGGGAGCGGTCGTTGCCGGCTGGGGACGGCGCGCGGTCAGCGGGGAGGAGACCGGACTGGACGTCAAAGTTGCGGAGGCGGGCCTGCACGATGCCGGAGCCGACGTATAGTGCGTGGGGCACGAGGGTGGCGCCGATGATGCTGCAGGCGTGATAGAGCGCCCGCCGCTCGACGAGGGCGGCTGAGGGGAGGTAGCCACGGAAGACGTCAGCGGCCGACGTGTCTTTGATGAGCGCGAGCTCGGTGGAGAAGCATACGGCGATGAAGACGATGAAGGCCATGACGAGGAACCCAAACATTCGAAGGCAGCCCAAGGCTTCCTGGGGGACATAGAGGAAGACGATTAACAGGACTGGAACCATGGACAGCGCGCAGCCCGCGGTCAGGGGGACATTGGGAAACTTGAGGTTGAGGATCATAGCCACGGTGATTACCTTGGTATCGTGGTCAGCCTCGGCCACGACAGCATATCGAGATTCGGTTGCTAACCTCTGTAAAATCCGTCGCCATGATCGCCACCTGCACCATGAAAAACAGGACCAGGTTCAACCACCTCGGGAGAAAGGCTCGACACGCTTCGGCAAGATTCAGCCCGCTGACCGCGCCAAGCTTGACCGCCAGGGTCTGTAGGAACATGGCAAAGATGTTGCTCAGCAGGACGACGAAGAGCATACTGAACTGGTGCCAATGTCCCGCAACCACGGCGGCAGTATAGCTTGCTGGACCGACTGTTGTGGAGTCAGCAGCCCACTCCCTCCCTCACCTGTATAGGGGAGAGCCGTACTATACGCAACCGACACCATGAAGCCAGGCCCGACAAACTTGACAAACGTCACCATCGCTTTCTATGCGCCCTGTAGGTTGGCCTTTAGTCTGCCCCCGAGACTGGGTGTGCCTCCGGGACTCCCATCGTGGCCTGCGCCGCTGCCGTCCCCTTCCAGAACAGGGGCAACACCTTGTTGACTTGCATCGTTTTCGGGAGGCTCACCGGCATGACTGGCGTCTTGGTCTAGGTTCTCGACCAATGGTGGGACATTGCCAGAGTCGTGCAGTGAGGGCTCACCCGGGCGGGGACTGGTAGGGTTCTTGTCTGCGAGCCTCGTTCCCTGGCTCGCCATTTGTTGAGCCTGCTGGCCTTCATGGTCAGGCTGCAAGCTTCTGCTGCGTCGTGGTTGTAGCGGAGAGAGTGGGATGAGATATTGGTGGTTGTTAGCGGCGGACGACATGCTCCCTTGGCTTCAAGCAGCTCTGAGATGTGAAATGGATGCTGGTAATGCTGATGCCGAGGTTGAAATCACAGGGACACGGCTGAATGCTGGTGATGTTGATGTCGAGGATGAAATCAGACGGACATGGATCCTGTTTTAAAGACGAAGACTCCTGGTCAAGTGGGTAGGACCTTTGAGCAAGATGAAAATGGCCGGGGGGATCGCGATGCAAACAAGGGGAAGGTCGAGGCGGCAACGAGGGAGCACCGACCATCCCGCAGTCGTGGGATCGTCTGATCTTTAGACAAAACTGACAGGAACGACACGCTTCTCCGGCTCGCCTTTTGCAAGCGCCATGCCAAAGTCCTTGCGGACGGAGTCGACATTGCAAGCCGACCCGACCAGCGTGGATATGGAGTCCCGCCGTCTCCGGTGCACGGCCAAGGGGGTTGGATTGGGAGACTTACCCCTCACCGGGACATGTCCTGAACGGTTGCTTGCTTCTGTCCATCCTAAAAAGCAGACAGCAACATGTACAGCGCGGTGGAGAGTGCTCCTTGAGATAGAAGTTGATATGCCATGGCTGGTTTGTTCTCAATTCGATCCAGAAGCGCTTGCTCTACACCCATCGACCAAAGCACATAGACTCGGGCCTTCCAACTCCTGTTCCCAGCCAGTTGATGGCCACCGACAACATGACACCGGGCCCCGAGAGCCCAACGCGGCGCTCTACCGTCGGGGTGCACTCTGCTGCACCAACACACCACCATAGCCGTCGTGGAGGGGGAGCTCTCGCCGACTCTCACTACCTAAGAAGTCAGGTCCCCTCTCCCTGACAAGCCGTAGGCTGGATGCGAGCACGACCCTCGACTTTATTCAAGGCCCATGGGTCTGCTCCAGCCCTGCTCGCCAAACGACAGACTTCCCAACCCGTCCCGGCTGCCCTCCCACTCTCCAGCACACCGGAAGTTGACTTGGTAACGCACCTCGTAACCCCATCCTCTAGAGCTCCTTCTTGCCCTCCCGGCCCGCCGTCTGGGCCCGCTCCTTCTCGCGCTTGGCATAGATACCAGCGGTAAAGGGGTTCTCGAACTGGATGGCGACGAGGTAGACGACGTAGACGAGGATCGTGAGGAGTAGGCCCGCCGGCTTGCCGTACAGGAGCGCGGAGCCGAGGAAGTTCATGGTGGAGCCCCAGTACATGGGAGCGCTGGTGATGTTGAAGGGGAAGCCCGTGACCATGCTGTCCATCAAGATGCCGCAGTAGTCGCCGAGGAAGGTGCCTGTGATGCCGAGGCGCAGCGTCGACGAGATGACGAGCGTGTTTCCGAGCGCGAGGAGCGCGTAAGCCGCGTACGTCGGGACGTCACCCACCATCAGCGGGTGCGAGGGCTGGTCGCGCAGGGCGCGCTCATACAAGAAGTCGCGGACCAGGCCCAGCGAGAAGATGGTCACGGCTAGGGCATAGCACGCGGCCTGGGCGCCACCGAAGGCGCGGGTGAGGAACCGGGTGCGGTACTCTGCGGGTTCGGGGTTAGGGGGTTTGTGCTATGCGAGAAAAGGGGGCGGCTAGGGGTGCGGACCTCTGCGGGCGACGATGCTGTTCCGGGACACCACATGTTAGCGGCCGGGAGGGACACGAGTCAGGGGGGTATTGGGGGGCCGTACTTCCAAAAGGTCGGGTTGAAGACGATGGCCGAGGCGGAGACTGTTTTTCCGTGTGGTTAGATCGGAACAAAGCACCCTCGGCACAGCGGGTTCCTGCGGGATTCCGTCTGATTTCTCGTCCCAAAACTAAAGGTCGACGTACTCAGGAGACTCTTCTTGTTGAAATCGACCGTGTTGAACAGATCGGTCGCGATCTCGAGGGGCGAGGCCGAGGACATGGTGGGCGGTTGCTGCTCGGGGGCAGGATGTCGGAGAAAAAGGGGGATTGTCGGGTGAAGTTGGGACGAGAAGAGCAGTGTCGGGGAGGAGTTGGTGACGGTGTCCCGTTGGGTGCGGAGGCCGGGTCGGAGCTGTGGGCCTTTTCACAAGGACAGCTGGGTGCAGGCCGGGGAAATTTTGTGTGGATGACGCCAACCGACGGTTGACGGGCGCCAAGGCCAGCCCGTGTGGGGGGTCTCTGCCCTGTAAGTCTGTTCCTCGGGCGTCCAAGCTCTGAAGCCAAGCTTTCACGTGATGCCAAGTTGGGCAAGCTTCGTACCTCCCAGTGCCGGGCGACCTGCAGCCCTCAACTGACAGTGGACACTCGACCGCGCCGCCACAACACATGAATTCCACCAACCCGTCCACTGGCGAAAATGAACAGCATCCAACAGATACCCGTACGGATGTTAAGAAAGATAACGACGCGATAATTTGAGTATGTTCGTATCACCGACACGACTTTGACCTCGTCGTGGTCCGTTCGCGCCCACACGACATGCAGTCGGTCCAGACATCTCTTCAAGCCGCCTTCGAGACATTGCCGAACGCTAAACTTGGCATCTTCGATTATCTCCCGGTGGAACTCGTTTTTCTGGTGCTCCGCAACCTCGACATTCGTTCTTTCTTCCACTCCCGTCAAATCAACAGGCGAGCTCGCGTCCTATCAACCGGACTCTACGAATATCAACTGGTCTCCAAGCATGGCCTGGAGGGCCTGCGAGGTCTATTGCGCGCCGGCCTTGCTCACTGCTTCACCATTGTCGACCTTCACCGGCCTCTCGTCACGGACAAATGCTCAATCTGTGGTGGTTTTGGAGGGCTCTTGTTCCTCTTTACCGCCGAGAGATGTTGCTTCCACTGCCTCCGGTCTTCAGCCCACTACCGCGTCCTCCCTCCATCTGCTTTCGCCAAACATGCACATATATCTCCAAGTCGGCTCCTGCGCCTATCGGGGCCAACTTTGCAGACCGTGCCTGGCACCTATAACATGATGGATACACCGGCCAGACGACCGAAGCATCTGATACTTGAAGAGAAGGCCACACAAATGCTTCTTGCCGCTAAAGCCATCGACCAAGACGTGATTCGAAATCTAAGAATCCGCAGAGAGCAGCCAGAACAACGCCTTATGGTAGCAACGGCATATCCGTGCTACAGATTGGAGAATGCCAAACTCGAGCGTGGTGTCAGTTGCAAGGGCTGCCAAGTTCGTTTGGAATTTCTCCGCGGTGACTCGCATGGGCTTGCCCGAGACCGGACTTTTTCAACACAGGGCTTCTTATCTCACTTTTCAGCATGTGTCGAAGCACAGCATCTCTGGGCAGAGAGCGAAGAGGGAACGCGGCCTGTCAAGGAGCCAGAGCTCACTCGGCGCGGTGGTTTTCTCACGCGGCTTGGCTCTGATGGGCTTCCTAGATGACAGTTTGGAATGTGTTTATACAGGTGCCCATGACGCACAATATGTATGCTAGCTATACTTTCAATGCACCTGCGCGTTCTAAACCGTCCACTAGTACAAAGCTATTAAGGTTAGGCCAACCATAGGCTGCTTAACTCGTGGGTTTCACCACCCTAAAATCGACGACCCCCCGTGCTTATAGTTACGTTCCTCTTCGTTACGATTAATCAGTCCAGATCAGCCCCGGCTCAGCTTCGGCTAATATCTAACAGCACAGCCTTCCGAGAAGCTTTACAAAGCGGACCAACGACAGAGCAGAGATCAAACTCAGAGACTGTCACATAAGGACAAACGACATCCCGGCGGGCGCAAGGGGTAAAAACTACGCCTTTCTTAACTTTAACTACATCCACGCGGTTATGCGTCGGAACAACATAGGGAGGGACCGCCTTTGCTTCGTTTTGCCTTCTTACATCCAACCCGGGCGTGACGCAACCGAGAGGGCGTTGCGTCGCGGCACAAGCGCCGACTATTTTTGCATCGGCGCTGGCTCCTTTGTTATCATGACACAAAAAGTATTCCCCGTCTCGGCCCCATACGAGTGGTCCCTGTATACTTCCAACATGCACACTTCAAACACACCTCTCCTATCTGCGAATATCTGCGCTGGGATTGTGAATACGACCTTCTGGTGCCCGATATGAAAGTGCTTAAGCTGGCCGACACTTGCTTATGGATAAGACCTACAAACGTTACGCGCGCTGCTAATTCGTTGGAGCGACGCCTTCACTGTGCTGTCACGCACCCTTTGGGGAGTTTCCGGCCATGCTGCGATGCCAACATACAACAAGGCGTAGTGAGAAGTTGCAGCCGGTGCGACAAAGACTTTTGCTTCACGGTCATGGGACGGCATGTCCCTCGCAAAGGGCATGATACGTTTTAGGTGTTAACCAGCTGGAAGAACCTGGGTTCTGGGGCTAGTCTAGATCATCCGGTTCGGAGAAATCGTCTCGCGTCCAGAGCAACGGTCAGAGCATGGAGCCTCGAAGGGTGATCCCTCCGTTGTAGGCTTACTCTCAGTTTGGGGCGGATGAATTGAAGCGTGATGAGTATGGGAAGACTGTATACAATCTGAGAATTCGAGAAGAAACGCTTGTAGCTGCTCGGGCTATATAGCGACGAATGGGACAGGGATCTAAATGAACTCTATAGCTGCTTCCATTATTCCAGGGGCATCCTGGCTTAAGTAGCAACCCACCAGCAAAAAATGAGATATCAACAACAGGATTAAACTGTTAACCTTCACATAACGATATCTTGGTCAGAGATATTTAGTACGACGCTCTAACCAGCTGAGCTAATCAGGCTTTGTAATCGATGGAGGGCTTGCGCCGTATTAAGGATTATGTACGTAAAGGGCTCAGCGATTCCACTTTGGAGGGGAATGGCGCAAGGACATCCACATTAAGTTGGGTATCGCTCGGAGGCTTGGTGCACCCACTCCAAGAATCTTTGCACTGGAGAGCAAAATGGGAGAGTCAAAAGGTTGCTTGTTGGCTACAAGATCTGCAAGTGTGCGGACGATATGGGTGGAGAGAGGAGGTCAGGTGCCTGTGGAAGGACACAGGCTTAACAAGCTCAGAAGGCCGGGAGAGGAGTGTCGGGCGTTTTTCTCTCAGCCACAGCTCATAGTCGCACTAATCGCAAATAGTTACGCCAAGGTGTGGCAGGCAGTGCAGATTTGGGACAATCCTGACGAATGGACGACGAAACGGAGCATGCACACCAGAGCCTGGTCGAAAAGTTCGCGCAACATGCGGTCAGTGTCGACTTTCAACCTCTTTACACTTCCCATCGAGCATCGGCAGTTCACACTTCAACATCTTAGCCGCCCACCCCATGGAGACTGCGTTGACATTTGGAAGCCTCGGCGATATCATCTGCATATGGCAGCTTGCCATTCAGCTGCGCAGAGCCCTTGGCCGGGGCTGCGGCGCCGTTGGCAGCAGCTCGAAAGAGTACCAGGACCTTCGACAAGACCTAGATCTATTCGTCCAGATCCTCTTACAGGTGAACCCCCTTAGTGTCCGAGCAGTGTTGCCGCCGCTAACCTCTCTCTTTGTGCGTTCCAGGTCGTCTCGACTTATCAGCAACGAGAAAACTCAATCTACCTCAGCGAGCTCGATAGGATCACCAAGGCGGTCGTGGAGGAGTGCGCAAGTTCGATCGACGGCGCGGTACAGCGATTCGGAGACAAATACCACGATAACTTACAGGCTGAAGGATCTGGAAGCAAGCTCCGCGACGGCTATAAAAAGCTGGAATGGGCGTTTAGGGAAAAGGAGCGGCTGCAAGACCTACGCGAGAAGCTCCAGCGGAGTACCCAGAGACTGTCCCTGCTCGTGGGACTCACTGCTCAGTAAGAGATAATCCATTCAATGTGAAACCAGAGGCTGACTTTCATTACCCCGCTCCAGGAAGTCAAATCGAGTTGACAACATCACATTGCTCCACCGAGTCGACAAGGTCCGACGTCTTGTGGCAGCCGAAGCGGAGTCCAAAGATGAGTTATTACAGATACTGCAAGAGCAATGCACGAGCGCCAGGAAACAAGAACAAACGCTAAACAACGTGGAGGAGGAGCTGACCACCACATTAAATGGAGTTTGGGAGACGCTGGCATCGGCGAAGAAAACACTGGCTATCGCTGTCGAAATTAAGGACCTTGTTACCTCCCTTGCGCGTCTTGTCATCAACTCTCAAATCTTAGCGTCGAGTTCTACGTTCCTGCGGCCTATCGACCATACTAGAGAGCTCCCAGTTACTCTCGAAGATTGCCTTGGGAGGCTTCTCACAATCCCTCCGGAGTGGATTGAAAGACTGCAATGGAAGGTGGGATTTAAACCCCCCCCATGACTTAGACTGCTCGTGTCCTTCGAGGTTATGCACCAGTGCTGACTCCTAATTGGTAGACCCTCAACTCCCTGCTTGAAGATCAGTTCATAGGCCAAAATGGCTACGAGATGGTCTGCCGGCGCCAATACACGCTGGAAGAGAACTGTACCGGCAAAGACATTGAGAGGCAAGTTCCCATCTCACAAGTCCTCCGAAGGGGAATGAAGATCAACATGAGTATGGTTTTCCAAATGGACATTCTATCAGGCGCTTGTCCTCGGTGTAATACCGATAGCCAGGCCCCGAAGGGTTTGACGATAAATTGGTAAGTGTGACACTTCATCTATCTCTTCCAACTAATACATGAACTGACGGTCAAAAGCAAAACACAAGGGTGCGGTATGCGGTTCCGCCTCGCAGACCCTGTGCTCATGGAAACAGACTCTGTTCCGATAGGCGCTGGAGAAACAGTTTCAGCCAGTACAACATCGGAAGACACACGCCCGTCTCGCCACAGCTTTGAGCCAAAAACCAAAAAGCAGGCCACTCCATCTGACTTCACGAGCGTTTGGATGCTCTCAACCACAAATCGCGAAGCGAAGGTTGCAGATGAACATACCGGGCATCAAAAGCAAATGCTCTCAGATCTACGAGGCACAATACTCGAGATGCCGTTCTGGCTGCCCAACACCGAACTTCCAGTTACCGCTCCAGTTCTCATCAGTGAGGAGTTTTCGTACAGTCTCGCGAGCCGTCGGTTTTGTAACGAAACGTTGGGCATCAACACCCTCTCTCTCCCTCCAAAGTTTATCGAACAGTTTTCTTCGCCAATTGGTCTGCTAAGGCCTACGTCTCATGTTGGTATCACGTGTAGAGACTCGAATTTACTCGTTTTTGTTTATGACGACTGTATATTGCCGAAAGGGACAACGGTAATCCTCGGGCGGCGATACATTGAGCGAACTAAATCTGGCCAGCCGAAAAGGCACAGCAACCAACGCCACTGAAGCGTTATCGATGCTGCCAGTGTGAGAGAATCCTCGATATGGACTCGCAATTCGCCGCGATGTGCCTCGGCGCTATTGTAGGCACGACAAGTGCACTGGTTGCCTTGAAACGGTATAACTTCCTGCCTAGCATGTACCGGTATGTTATATATACTAATTTGGGGGTAGGGTGTTTGCACGTACTCAGCTTGTCTATTTTAACGCATGTACTCTACTATTTAGCATCATCTTCCGGATCATCTGGTCTTTACCATCTTAGAGTTGACACTAGTTTTCCGCCCCTTTGCCTGGCTGGCGCTAACCAGTCAGCTACTTCTGTTGATTTGTTTGTGGTGTTGTACGTTTCCACCGATTTAATACTGGTATTCTTTAAGCTAGGACATACATACTGGTATATTCTGTGACAACGATCTGGCATCCACAGATGATCGACCATCTCAACATTGAACGCACTGAATATCTCGCTTTATTGGCCCAGGAATGCAAATGGAAGGCTAATTCTGGTCCCGAAAGAATGATTGCCAATATGGCGCGATTTTACTGGGAGGTTCAATACATGGAGGCCGAAACCCGCATGTACCAGGTTCTTGAGGGCCGGGGCATCGCTCCCAAGTTCCTCGTCCATGCCCACGAGGCAGGTCGGTCATCGGATTCCTCTTGAGAAAATTCCTGACGGACGCCACGCCGAGCCAGCTGATCTGGAGATCTGCAAGGTGGCCTCGCGCCGCTTTCATGGACTGGGGTTTGTGCACGGGGATTGTAACAAGTACAACTTCATCATTCGCCCGAATGGGCAGGTTGTCCTCATTGATTTCGACAAGGCCAACACTTGCACCGACCCAGCTCTGATGGAGGCCGAGATAGCGAGCTTGGAGGAGCAATTGGCTGAGACGATGGGCCGTGGTGGTGGGCTGATGGGCATTTGATGTAGAAAATGGTATTGCAGCAAAGCGACTTGGCATATCTTCTCAAGTTTTTCCAAATAGAAATGCAATAGGACAGCATTCCGATTGAAATCCTCTGGGTAGGGTCATGCTGTGGTGCCCTGAACCACAGTGCATACCTTGAGTTTCCTCCTCTGTAGGAGGACTTTGGCTGGTCTTATGGCCGAAGCTGGGGGAAGGGTGCCAAAAATAGCGGGTTGGGGCTCGTCAAATTTGGCACCCCAGGACGGCACAACATGCGCTGTACCTGTAACACCACGGGCACCATCTCCCTCCCCGTCGCGGAGCCTCAGGGCCCGTCTTTTTTTGGCATCAAGACAGACAACAAACAACAGCTGGCTGTTGAAAAGTCCCTCCCTCTCCTAACCACCCCCCCCCCCAATTCACGCCCACCCGCCACAATGCCTCCCAAACGCGCGCCCCCCGCGACAGCGAAACCCCCTCCCCTCGACCCCGACTCCCGCGAAGCCTTTGAAGCCGAGCTTCGCGCCCTCGCCTCCAAAGCCGCCGAAGAGACCCTCTCCAAGACCCTCCACGAGCAAGCCGCCGCCTTCCTCCCCGCCTTCGTCCTCCTCTCCCTCCTCGCCCTCGCCTCGCTCGCCTCCCAGCGCGCCCTCTCCCCTGTCTACGGCGCCATCCCCGCCGCGCAATGGCACCCGCACCTCGTCGGCGCCGCCTGCTTCGCGGGCTGGTCGTCTAACCTCGCCCTGGGCCGCACCCTGCCCTTCCGCCCGGCCCTGCTCCTCCCCGTGCTGGCACTGTGGATGCCGACGGCGCAGTTCGCCCTCGAGCGCGCGAGCGGCGCGCTGACGGCGCGCTGGGGGCCGCTGGTGGTGGAGGGCGTCACGCTGTTTCCGCTCGTGGCGCTGTCGGCGGCGTGCGTGGCGACGTATCTGGATGGGGCAGACCTAAGCTGGCTGCCGAGGTGGATGGCCGACGCCGCGCCGGGGATCGGGTCGTATGGCTTGTTCAAGGGGGTGGAGGGGGTGGTCGCGGGGGTGCTGGAGGGGGAATATGTTGGGAGCACGGTGCTCGCCACGAGGGTGGGGCTGGAGCTGGTGCTGGGCGCGTCGTATGCGCTGCTGGCGCCGTCCAAGATGCTGCTGTTGGCGGTGCCGGCGCTGCTGCATACGGCTGTGTGGAATACCCATGTGCCGACGGCTGGCGCGCTGGCTAGGTTGAACCAGGGGATGGCCAAGGATGGGTGGGTGGTGTTGGAGAGGAAAGAGAGCGTGACGGGGTACATCTCGGTCATTGAGTCTAAAGGAGATGGGTTCAGGCTGTTGCGGTGCGACCACAGCTTGCTGGGCGGCGAGTGGGTCAAGTTTATCGGACAGGGCCGCTTCAAGGGGAACCAAGTCGCGGAGCCGGTGTATGGCGTGTTTGCGATGCTGGAAGCAGTCCGGCTGGTCAAGATGCCCAAGAGGATCGTCGACAGCGAGGCGAAAGCCCTTGTCATGTGAGTGATGCCATGGCTTTCCGCGTCGCGACGCACAGCTAACCGTTGAACAGCGGTCTCGGTGTCGGCACCACGCCTGGCGCCTTCGTAGCCCACGGCATCGACACGACCGTGGTTGAAATAGACCCCGTCGTGCACGAATTCGCCTCCAAATACTTCCAGCTCCCCAAGAACCACACCGCCGTCATCCAGGACGCGGTGTCCTACACCGACACGCTCGCTACCCAAACCCCCGAAGCCTTTGACTACATCGTCCACGACGTCTTCACCGGCGGCGCCGAGCCCATCCCTCTCTTCACCCTCGAATTCCTCCAAAACCTCCACGCCCTGCTCAAACCCTACGGCGTCATCGCCATCGTAAGCCGCCCCCTCCCTACCAACCCGCCCTGCCCCTCGCTAACCCCCACCCCCAGAACTACGCCGCCGACTTCGCCCTCCCTCCACCCATGATCGTCGTCAACACCATCCGCCACGTCTTCCCCTCATGCCGCATATTTCGCGAGCACCCGCGCAACGAGGAGCAATACGCCAAAGACGCGAGCGACTTTGTCAACATGGTCATCTTTTGCACCAAGCGGCTCAACGACCCGATCGCCTTTCGCCAGCCCACGGCGCGGGACCTGCTCAACAGCCCGTCGCGCGAGGCGTTCCTGCTGCCGCAGCACGAGGTGCGGGACACGGACTTCACTGAGGGCCGCGACGACGGGGTGCTCACGCGCAACGACACGGGCAAGCTGGCGCGGTGGCACGGGAGGACGGCGGTGGGGCACTGGACGGTCATGAGGACGGTGTTACCTGAAGGGGTGTGGGTTGGATGGTGAGAGATGGTCTGGAGTTTGTATGTACGGGGGATCAAAATGAAGTAGGGAGGGGGGGACCATGTCCTGGCGTTGAATCTGTTGGCATGTATTTCCAATTCACCGCGAGATAGATAGCACAATCTGCTCATGGAGAACTGCAGCGCCAATTTCACCGCTCATGTCACGAAACAGAAGCCGACGGGCAACTTGGCGGAGTGGTTTGTGCTTCTGGGTTGTTACATGCTGAGGTCTGCTGATATCTGGCGTTCATTGTCATTTAACGACACCAGTGGGTGCACACCATGTTCATCATGGGGTGTACTCGAAATAGGAACGTAGCTTTTTTAATATTTTCTTCAGAAACCTGCTGTACATCAATCATTCCAGAGTGCAAAAATGAGGCGAGCCGGCTCTTCTTCACTCCAACAATGCCCCTTTCCAATCAAAACAAATGTGACACGTGGACCCCGCTATCTTGCCGCAACCAAGCTCTCACAACAGCCGCTCAACAGATTCAAAACACAAGACTTGTTCAGCGCCTCTCATTCTTTCTTTATCAACATCGTGATATGATACGCTTGTACTGTACAAGATACAGGCACATCTCGCCTGCCCTCCCATCATTCATGCTGACTCCATGCCCAGTCACCTGCCAAACACCGGAAAATCAAAGACGGAAAGCGTAACAGAAACATCCTGAAGTCTACTACTTCTTTTGTATGCCTGCGGGAAATCGGGAATCTATGGTATTAAAGCTCATCGTGGCTCGACGGCTCGTCGTCACCCTCGCCACCGGCACCACCAGGCTTGCCGTAAAGCTTGCTGGTGATGGGGTACGCGACGTTGGACAGCTTCTCCTTCTGCTCCTCAAAGTCCTCGGCGGTGGCGGTGGCCGCTTTAGATAGAGTCAGTACAGGTTGTGGTCACAGATCACGGGGAATCGACGTACCGTTCTCCTCAAGCCAGTCCTGGGTCTCCTTGACGGCCTCGAGGATGGTCTCCTTGTCGTCCTCAGAGATCTTGGAGCCCATGCCCTCATCGTCGTTGACCTGGTTCTTGAGGTTGAAGGCATAGTTCTCCAGACCGTTGCGAGCCTCAATGCGCTCACGGGTGGCCTTGTCCTCCTCGGCGTACTTCTCGGCCTCGGCAACCATACGGTCAATCTCCTCCTGGGTGAGGCGGCCCTTGTCGTTGGTAATGGTGATAGACTCGCCCTTGCCAGTGCCCTTGTCGTGGGCCGAAACCTTGAGGATACCATTGGCATCGAGCTCGAAAGAGACCTCGATCTGGGGAACACCACGGGGAGCGGGGGGGATGCCGGTAAGCTCGAACTTGCCGAGGAGGTTGTTGTCCTTGGTCATGGAGCGCTCGCCCTCGTAGACCTGGATCAGAACAACGGGCTGGTTATCGGCGGCGGTCGAGAAGATCTGGCTCTTGCGGGTGGGGATGGGGGTGTTGCGGGGGATGAGCTTGGTCATGACGCCACCGGTGGTCTCGATACCGAGGGTAAGCGGGTTGACATCCATGAGGACGATGTCATCAGTGCCCTCCTCGCCGCTCAGCACACCAGCCTGGACGGCGGCGCCGAAAGCGACAGCCTCGTCGGGGTTGATACCCTTGCTGGCGGTCTTGCCGTTGAAGAACTCCTCGATAAGCTGGACAACCTTGGGGATACGAGTGGAACCACCAACAAGGACGATGTCATCGACATCAGCCTTGTTGACCTTGGCGTCCTTGAGAACCTGCTCAACAGGCTTGATGGTGCGCTTGAAGAGGTCGTTGTTGAGCTCCTCGAACTTGGCGCGGGTAAGGGTCTCGCTGAAGTCCTTGCCATCGAAGAAGGACTCAATCTCGACACGGGTGGTCTTCTGGCTAGAGAGGGTACGCTTGGCCTTCTCGGCCTCGCGCTTGAGCTTGCCCATGGCCTTGGCGTCGGTGGTGACATCGACGGAGTGCTTCTTGTTGAAGGTCTTGGCGAAGTGGTTGATGAGGCGCTGGTCGAAGTCCTCACCACCAAGATGGGTATCACCAGCGGTGGCGAGCACCTCAAAGACGCCCTGGTCGATCGAGAGGAGCGAGACGTCGAAGGTGCCACCACCAAGGTCGTAGACGATGATCTGGCGCTCGCCCTGGGTCTTGTCAAGGCCGTAGGCGATGGCGGCCGCGGTGGGCTCGTTGACGATACGGAGGACGTTGAGGCCAGCGATCATGCCGGCATCCTTGGTAGCCTGGCGCTGGTTGTCGTTGAAGTAGGCAGGGACGGTAACGACGGCGTGAGTAACCTTCTTTCCAAGGTAGCTCTCGGCGGTCTCCTTCATCTTGCCAAGGACCATGGCCGAGATTTCCTCGGGGCTGAAGGTCTTCTCCTGTCCGGAAACATCGACCTTGACGACGGGCTTGCCATTCTTGGAGACGACCCTGGGAGAGAGGGTCAGCGAGTGCAATCCAAAGAGACATCTGGGGAGGCAACATACTTGAAGGGGAAGTGCTTGATATCGCTCTGGACGTCCTTCTCGGAGAACTTGCGGCCAATGAGACGCTTGATATCGTAGATGGTGTTGTAGGGGTTCGCGGGAGCCTGGTTCTTGGCGGCGTCTCCGACGAGGCGCTCGTCCTCGGTGAAGGCAACGTAAGAGGGAGTAATACGGTTTCCTGTGCGTGTCAGCGAGCTGCGATGGAGCGTGTGGATGTGGGCGTCATACCTTGGTCGTTGACGAGAATCTCCACCTTGCCCTTTTGCATCACACCGACGCAACTAGAGGGTGGTTAGCCATTGTGTTTCTGTGCGGTGTTGCAACGAGCAGGTTGCGGCGTCGCCAAAGATCGGTCGTAGAAGCGCAAGCTGTCGTTGCTATCGGGGTTCGCTCTTGAAACTTACGAGTAGGTGGTACCCAAATCCTGAGAGGAGCTTGGTTAGCTTGGGACCGGGGCCGGGGCCGGGGTAGCTGGTATGGGTACTCACAATACCAATGACGGTGCCGTAGTCGGCGACATCATCTGCGGCAACCTGCTGGACGAAGCCAGCAGAGAAGAGAAGGCCAAAGAGGCCGACGATGCTGAGGCCCAGGGCCCAGCTTCGTGATCTTGGCTCCATGACGGGTCGGATCTGTGGAAAGGGAAAAAAGAAGAACCAGCTGCTGCCGTTTCCAGGGAAGCTCTTGGTCGACGAATTGAAGGGTGGGAGATGGGACACCACTGGTGGGAAGATTGTTCCTGGAGAGGGAGAAGTGCAACGGGTTGAGGCTGCAGGTTGGCAACTCGCCTTTGTAGGAGCAGAAATTCAGAATGGGCAATGTGTCCTCTATCTTTTTTGGTTGCTTGCTCTAGCCACTTCACCCAGAACGCTCAGTTTTGGCACGTCTCGCCTGGCCCCAGTCAATCGCAGGTGGAGGCCGTGCACGGGGCACCGAGGTACCAGTACTTGAGCCTAGGGGGGATGATGGTGAGGCAGCTGCCGAAAGGTGTCCACTTTGAGTTCCCGTGACATGTGTCCTCTCGCAGCAGAGCGTCCGAACCTCCACGACCCTGCATCAATGAAGACGCTCGCTCTCCACGCAGCACAAGTGAAGACCCCTCGACGCCACAGGTGGTTTTGGCTCGGCTTGGAATTCGGAATGGAAATGTGTCATTGAGTGCTGAGAAAAATGTGCAATATCACCAAAAGCTACCATTCTGGCACTGAATTTCCTCACTGGTCCTTTCACGAAGTTTTGGTGCTGTTCGTGCCAGATTTCCATCGGCTTCCACAAGTTTGTCGAGGTCATGTTCTGCTGAGTCTGTTCAGGCAGACCACATAGGGTCCCTCCCACCATTTTCTTAGAGGCGGTGACCCATCCCCACACGAGGCGCATTGCCCCCCTGTTCCTGCCAGAGTGGCCTTTCAGTTTGGCTACCGTTGGTGGCGGGGCCGGGAAGCCCTGTAACCCTGGGGCCTGCGATGCCTCAACTCCCTCCCGTTTCCCCCCACAACACCCCTCCCCAAGAGACAACATGGCATTATCGACCTGCGATTCCATCCAATGCCCCATAAAGCCAGATGCTCCCTCTCGGTGCATGGCAGCCGCTCGTACCTGAAATGAATGCAACCTGCCGATATTGGGCAGATCATACGCTACTCCGGACGCAATCCAGTCTTATCCCTTCCATCTCCAGCACCAACGACACCCTGTGTCACTACGTGCCATGGACTCTAGACAGGACGATATGCTGGGCAGGTTGGGAGTAGATCAAATCTCCCTAATGATCAAATCTCCCTAGCATCATTGTCTCGCTTCCGAAAACGACACATATCAAAAAGGTGCCTCTTCGAACAGTGTACTGTACTTCACACATCAGGCAAAACGCAAAAAGGGTTGGGACAATTCGCTGTTATACACCCTGTGGCTTGTGCCTCTGCCCGCTAGATTCACCCCATGCCCCCCTCCATCAGCCAAAGGAGCCTCATTCCGCCTGTACGGTGTGGACACCTCTATTCCAACAACCCAGCCGCCACCGTTTCCCCACCACTCCGCAGCACCACCCTTTGCCCGGCTTCCAGCGGCACCTTGGCTCCCAACTTAATCACCACTCGCGCCACCGTGCCCGGCTTCACAACCCTGGGCTTCTTTTTGGTCACCGCCCCCGTCATCTTGTCCAGGATGGCCGTCATGGCCTCGATCCGCCCTTCCGCATGGAGTCTTCCTCGGTGGACATCCACCTGCATCGGCATGAGTACGTCAAAAGCCAGCGCCTTGAGGGTGAAGGTGTCGTGGCATTGGATGGGTTGAGCCGGGTCGCAGAGGATATCGCCGGCCCGCATCTCAACCTGATCCGCGAGGTTCAAGCCAAGCACCACGCTTTGCCCGGCAACGGCCCAGTCCGCCGGCTCACCGTTGACCTCGACCGACTTGATGAAGGCCTCGCCCCCGCCGGGCTGGACCAAGAGTGTGTCGCCCGTCTGCAGGGAGCCGGCGTCGAGCCGCCCTGACACCGAGGTGCTGGCTCCCGGCGTGCGGAAGATCTCGCCAATAGACATACGCAGCGGTTTCGTGAGTGCTCTGGCCTCGGGCTCCGAGTTCTCCAGCTCCTCCACTAGCGTTGGCCCCGAGTACCACGACGCTGCGGCGTCCGATGGTTTCTTGACCAGATTGTCTCCGTGGAGGCCTGACACCGGAACAAAGGCAATGTTCTTGGCCTGGAAGCCCGTAGCGGTGAGGAAACCCGAAATCTGGTTCCGGATTTCGTCAAATCGTTCCTGGCTCCAACCCACAGTGTCCAGCTTGTTGATGGCCACAACCACCCGAGACACGCCCATGCTCCGGAGCAGGAGCGCGTGCTCTTTTGTCTGCCCCTTCAAGCCTGATTCAAAGGCACCGGTACCGGCATCGATGACGAGAAGTCCAAAGTCGGCTTGGCTGGCACCGGCAATCATGTTGGGGATAAAGTCTCTGTGGCCGGGGGCGTCGAGAATGGTGAAGATGGCCTTGTCCGTCTCGAAGCGGTTGGTGGCGATGTCGATGGTTACGCCGCGGGCTCGCTCCTCGGTCCGCTGGTCCAGAACCCATGCTAGATGAAATGAAGATTTGCCAATTTTTTCGGCTTCCTGCCGCAACCTGTCGACCGTGTGTTTGGAAACGACTCCGAGATCGAGGAGGAGGCGCCCCATCATCGTGCTCTTTCCAGCGTCGACGTGCCCAACAACGACGAAAGACGCGGCTCTCTTATTGTCACTTTTGTTGAATTCTGATATGACGTCGAGGTTCTTACTCGCCGGCTTAGAAGTGTCATCAATCTTGAGTTCATTGAGCTTGCCCGCTACAGGGCCCACGGCCGAGGCGTTCTTTTGCTTTTGGTTGGCGGCGGCGGCCTTCTTTCCCGCTGCGTCAACTATCAGTATACGCGTTAGCGGTCGCTCTTTGTCAGCCGCGAACCTTTCGCCTGCGCCGCTAGAACCACATCATCCGGACTGGGCTTGGAGAAGACATCGATGGCTGTGGGGGCGATGTCGGTGTAGGGCAAGGCGAAAAACTCCAGTTGCTTCCGCTTGGCTGTGCGAGGCGAATCTCCAAAAAGTGTCGAGGCAAAGCCTGATGCCGGGGCCTTCTCTAGAGACACCGGAGCTGCAGCCTCCTCTGGGACTTGCCGGCCGTTGGTAATGTCCTCGAGAGGTTGCTGGGCGGGCTCTTGGCGGTTGGGCTCTTGCTGGACAAGGGGGTTGCGACCTTCGGCAACTGTCTCGGAGATTTTGAGACGTTTGCCAAAGGCTCCCGCCAGAGAAGTGTTTTCCTTTCCTTGTGAAGTCTCACTAGTGGACGGCATGGACGTTTCGGTGCGAGTTTGCTCAGCGCTTCCTTGAGCATTGGATTCTTCGGCCTTCTTCCTCCTGGCAGCTGCCAACTGTTGCAACTTTGACCCCTTGAGGGCACCCGAGCCACCGAGCAGACCTCCAGGGCGTCTTGGGGGAGGCGTGAGGATGGCAACTCGGTGCTGTGGGATGTTTCCCCAGGGCATGTCGCGGAAGAGCTCCTTGATAATATCATCCTGAGATGTGGCGAGTGGAAATGAGAACCGTGTCGCTTGCCACGGTGTCAACGAGGAACTGTGCTCTTGGGTCGGGGGGTGACCGAGCAATAGCTCCTCCAAATCCAAGACGCAGATGATGGGGTTCGCCGGCGCCGAAAGGGTTCCGAGTCTGGTGGGGAGGAACTTACTATTTGGCTTCTCAGCGGCTTTAGGAGGGGCCTTCTTGGGAGGATCGATGAACTTGGTAACCAGATAGGCCACTGTTTTGTCGACGTCGTAGAAGTAATGCCACAGTGCCTCTTGGATCTGGGTGTCTGTGACTTTGGAAGCTTGGATGCTGAGGGCAGCCCTGACGTCGGCGGTGCCTTGTTTCATCTGAGCCTGGTCCTCTGGGCTTAGCTCCTCCTCCTCCTCGTCGTATTCATCGTAGTCCAGCTCGTCGTTGTAATCCATGCGATGGCGCGACATGTTGAAAGAGTTGTGAAGTTTGGCGGTATGGAATGTCGAACAAGTGACGGGATTGAAGTGGCGATAGGGAAGAGGGTGGACTTGGTGAGCCAAGCAGTCGATGTCAGGTATGCGTGACTTTGGAAGACAGGTGGGGGGTCAGGCGGGAGAGAAGCTTGGCCTGGGGTTGTGTGGGACCGGCGTAATGAAGTTGTATCTCCTTTATTTTTATTTTTTTGCTTTGTGCAGCTCGGCGTACAAAAGCGTCCCGAAATATTGGACTTGGGGGCAGGAGTGCAGGCAACCACAGCAGGTACAAGACCGCTTCATGTGAGTCTCGTAGATGATGGGACGGATCGCGCTGATGGCGGGGTAAGCCACATTGTGCCGGTGCCACCCCACCATGATAACCTCCAAAAGCAAAGGCGGTGAGAGGGTCAGAAGGCCCCGAGCCAACCACAGCGCTGCGCCGGACTTAGATTCTGCCGGGATCCCGCCGCAGCGCAGGCAGGCGGGAACATTTTTTTGAGATTGGCCTGAGCTTTGGCGATGCGAAAGGTGCCTAGCAAAAAGTAGAGTGTGCCGTGGACAAGCTTCAACCACCAAACAACCACCACCACCACTACCACGCCCCTCCCCCCAACTTCACGCACCCCCCCCCGAGCTTCCTTTCTACCGCCCTCCCCTCGAATAGTCGCACAGCGACCGGAGCCTTTTCAAGATGGCCATGAGTATGTCCAACAACCCCTCCTCCCCCGCTCTTGCGCCCCAGGAAACTGACCGCCAGCCAGATTTGGATTTGTCAAATGGTACGAGACGGCGCATGGCCCCCGATCCCCGAGATGTACTAAACACCACACACTGCAGCTGCGGTGATGAAGGATGAACAAGGTCGGCCCTTTATCGTAGTTAGAGAGTGAGTCTGCCTCCTCCCCCTCCCGCCGTGTCACCAGCTGACCCCTCCGTCTCCAGCCAGGGCAAGAAGAAGCGCCAGTTTGGCAGCGAAGCTGTCAAGTCTCACATCCTCGCCGCCCGTACTGTCGCGAACATCATCAAGACCTCCCTCGGGCCGCGCGGCCTTGACAAGATCCTCATCTCCTCCGACGGCGACATCACAGTAACAAACGATGGCGCGACGATTCTGCAACAAATGGAGATTTCGAACCACGTCGCCAAGCTGCTGGTAGAGCTCTCCAAGTCGCAAGACGACGAGATCGGTGATGGCACCACCGGTGTCGTGGTTCTCGCTGGCGCCCTCCTGGAGCAGGCCGCCGAGCTCATCGACAAGGGAATCCACCCCATCCGGATCGCGGATGGATACGAGCAGGCCTGCGACATCGCCGTTGCCGAGCTCGACAAGATCTCGGACGTTATCGAGTTCAGCAAGGAGGAGACTTCCAACCTGGTCAAGGTTGCCAGGACGAGCTTGGGCAGCAAGATCGTCTCCAAGGCGCACGATCAGTTTGCCAACATCGCCGTGGACGCTGTCCTCTCGGTTGCTGACCTCGAACGCAAGGACGTCGACTTTGAGCTTATCAAAGTGGATGGAAAGGTCGGTGGCGCGTTGGAGGACACCCTTCTCGTTAAGGGTGTCATTATCGACAAGGACTTCTCCCATCCCCAGATGCCGTCCGAGGTGCGGGACGCCAAGATTGCCATCCTCACATGCGCGTTCGAGCCGCCAAAGCCCAAGACGAAGCACAGGCTCGACATCACGAGCGTCGAAGAGTTCAAGAAGCTGCAGACATACGAGCGCGAGAAGTTTATCGAGATGATTGAGCAAATAAAGGCCACGGGTGCCAATCTGGCCATCTGCCAGTGGGGTTTCGACGACGAGGCCAACCATCTGCTCCTCCAGAACCAGCTGCCGGCTGTCCGATGGGTGGGTGGACCGGAAATTGAGCTCATCGCCATCGCCACCAACGGTCGCATCGTGCCCCGGTTTGAGGACCTCAGCGCCGCCAAGCTCGGCCGGGCTGGTATTGTCCGCGAGATGAGTTTCGGCACCACGAGGGAAAAGATGCTGGTGATTGAGGAGTGTGCCAACACCCGGGCGGTGACCATCTTCGTCAGGGGCAGCAACAAGATGGTGAGTAGCTACGGCCTGTCTCTTTCGGAGCCGTATTTCTAACTTGAGCCCAGATCATCGACGAGGCCAAGCGCTCTCTCCACGATGCCCTTTGCGTCGTGCGAAACCTTGTGCGCGACAACCGTGTCGTCTATGGCGGCGGTTCTGCCGAAATTGCCTGCAGCTTGGCGGTGGAGGACGCGGCTGTCAAGACGCCCGGCCTGGAGCAGTACGCAATGAGGGCCTTTGCCGAGGCGCTTGACGCCATCCCAATGGCCCTCGCAGAGAACAGTGGTCTGAACCCGATCGCGACACTGGCCGAGGTGAAGAGCCAGCAGGTCAAGGATCCCGCTGGCCGCGGCCGTCTCGGTGTTGACTGCATGAGCAACGGCTCCAACAACATGAAGGAGGCCTTTGTGATCGACCCTCTCATCGGCAAGAAGCAGCAGCTTATGCTGGCGACGCAGCTGTGCAGAATGGTGCTCAAGGTGAATAATGTTATTGTGTCTGGGTCGGGCGATGATGACTATTAGACGGCGGGTATAGGTAGCAATCACGACGGAGCCTTCGAAAAAGAGGGGCAATGAAAATAGTTGGTGATATCCATGAAGATATGAACGAGGGGGGAGGAAACTCGGTTACACTCAGCTGCCGTCCGCGAGTGGTCATGAAATGGGCATTAGGTAGTAGACAGCGCGAGGGAAATCATGAGAAGAAATCCACTTCAAAACCTGTGCTTGTAATTGTGTTTCTCGACCATGTTGATTCTTTTTGGTCTTGAAGTGACTTGATTGTCCTTCAAAGGATGGATGTGTCTGGGATGAAGTTGTTGTTATGGCCGGTTGCCGAGGCTGCTCAATGGGGTCAAAATAAGGTTTGCCAGGGTTAGAGCTTGGACGCACAGGTGGGTGGGTCACCTCTGTCCAATCATTGAGCCTGACTCTATCGAGACTTATCCTGCTCCCAGTCGGCCAAAAAAGTTGAATCTTTTCCCGAACCTGGAAGAGACACCCGCACCCCTCCACTCTCATCAGCAAAAACAGCACCATCCACGACCGGCGACCCGTTCCGTGTATTTTTTTCGGTATCAGCGACGCAGACGACCCTCATCGGACATCGCGAGACTCGGCACAATGAAACGAAAGCTTGCGCAAACCGATGCGCCAGAAGGCGAGGCAGCCGCGCAACCAGCCCCAGACAACAAGTCGACAAAGTCCACGGACGAGCCGGCTTTTGACCAGCTGGGCCTCGACTTCCGCCTTGTCCAAGCCATCGCGAAGCAGAAGTTTGAGAAGCCAACCCTTGTCCAGAGAAAGACGATCCCCCTCGCCATCCAGGGGCAAGATGTGCTCTGCAAAGCCAAGACTGGGTCGGGAAAGACCGCCGCCTATCTCTTGCCAGCGCTCAATGGCATCTTGACACGAAAGAATGTATGTCACTGTCGCTCTTGATCAACTGGCCATCTCGACGTTTGAACTGACAACCGATACTTAACAGAAGGACCCAAAACGCTACACCGCCGCTCTCATCCTCGTCCCGACGCGCGAGCTGGCCGACCAGGTCTTCAAGGCCATCGAGCAGTTTACCACCTTT
The DNA here is from genome assembly GCA_030549215.1 of Schizothecium vesticola. Lineage (NCBI taxonomy): Eukaryota > Fungi > Ascomycota > Sordariomycetes > Sordariales > Schizotheciaceae > Schizothecium > Schizothecium vesticola. The sequence continues at coordinate 1,513,237 of JAUKUD010000005.1, read as the reverse complement.
TGCGCAAAAGATATACAGGCCGCCAAGCTGACAGAGAATGTCTCGGACAACCTGCAGCGTGCTCTACTATCCAATGTCCCAGACATTGTCGTTTCCACGCCGGCTCGCGCCTGGCAAAGCGTCACCAAGTCGGGCCTTGCGCTGGACAAGCTGGAATATCTGGTGCTGGACGAGGCGGACCTAATCCTGTCCTACGGCTACGACAAGGATATGGAGAACATTTCGCGCGAGATTCCCAAGGGGGTGCAGACCACCATGATGAGCGCGACGCTGACGGAAGAGCTCGGCTCGCTCAAAAGCATTTTCTCCCGCACCCCCAAGCTGCTGGATCTGAACGAGGAAATTGGCGAGGATGACGAGAAGCTGAGGCAGTTCTACGTCAAGTGCGCCGAGGACGACAAGTGGTTGCTTGCCTACCTCATCTTCAAGCTGCAGCTCATCAAGGGGAAGTCCTTGATTTTCGTCGCCGACATTGACCGTTCGTATCGTCTTAAGGTAAGATGCTTGCTCGTCCTTTCGTGGGGGTGTGGTCTAACTCTGTCACAGCTTTTCTTTGAGCAATTCAGCATCAGGAGTTGCATCCTGAACTCGGAGCTCCCCATCAACTCCCGGATCAAGGTTATCGAAGACTTCAACAAAGGAATCTACGACATCATCATTGCCTCGGACGAGAAGAGCGAGATGTTTGGAGACGAAGCGGCCGAGGGAGAGAAGAAGAAGGAGTCGGAGGAGGGCTCCAAGCCCAAGGAGGCAGGCAAGGAGACGTCCGAGAAAGAGGGTGCGCCATCCAAGAAGAAGCGCAAGACAAGCAAGAAAGACCAGGAATATGGAGTGTCTCGAGGTAAGACTGCCGTCTGTGGCTGATCTCGATGTATGCTGACCCTCTGGCGCAGGTATCGATTTCAGGAATCTTGCAGTCGTCGTCAACTTTGACCTCCCTACATCAGCAACATCCTATCAGCACAGGATAGGCCGCACAGCGAGAGCCGGCCGCACCGGCATGGCCTTATCATTCGTCATTCCCAAGGAGGAGTACGGGAAGCACAAGCCTACGTCGCTAAGAAGCACAGAAAAGGACGAGAAGGTGCTGGCCAAGATCATCAGGCAGCAGAAGAAGCTGAACCGGACTCTGGAGCCGTACAATTTCAGCCAAAAGGAGATGGAGGCGTTCCGCTATCGGATGAATGACGGTCAGTACACTCCTTGGCTTAAGTGATGCCCATGCTGACGCCGCGATAGCCTTGAGAGCCGTGACCAAGGTTGCCATCCGAGAGGCAAGGACGAAGGAACTCCGACAAGAGCTTATGAGGAGCGAGACACTCAAACGGTATGCTCCAGCCCCAGACACCCCGCCGCATGCAGCCAGTTCCTAACTCTATCCAGGTACTTTGAGGAAAACCCGGCCGAGCTCTCTCACCTGAGACACGATGGCGATTTGGGGAGGGCTACGAGACAGCAAGCCCATCTGAAACACGTTCCGGACTACCTGCTGCCAGCAGAAGGCAAGAAGGCGCTGACAAAGGAAGTGGGCTTTGTGCCGTTCAAAAAGGCGGACCAGAAGAAGAGAGGCCACAAGAGGGGGAAACCAAGCGGGCGGACGTTCAAGGTGAAGAAGAACGATCCCTTGAAGACGTTCAAGGTGAGGCGGAAGTAGACGCGCGGCGTGGGGGTTCGGCGTTGGGGGGAGGAATAGGAGCATTGCAGGGAGGGCATGGGATGTCGGTTGTATGTTCTGCGGTGTAGTAGGTGGCGGGCGAGACCCACGATCCCCTAAGCGGAGCATTTTGTTTCATTTTACGGCGCCATGGTCATATCGGTAGTGTGTGCTGAATTGAGTATTAGCCTGTCTTTATATACAGACCTTTGCGAATGAACATGGTCGACTGCCCGAGGGTACAGATCTCGGTGTCCCCAGTATGGAGTTGCAAGGTGGCGGCATGTGCCTCTCTATTCTTCCATTCTGACATGTATTAGTCCTGTTCCATTGTCGACGTGTCTCTACAGTGACGGATGTCCGAGGTGAGCATGGCAAGGCAACCTGGAAGATTTGGTGGTTCGTCGGTCATGTATCAATGGGGTACATATCAGAGATCAGACGAGGCAACCGAACTAAGGTCTATACCCTGAAATATTCATGAGCATCCTAGGATGGATTTCGCCATGCAATGTGCGTCTTCATTTTCAAGAGCAGTCATATTCTCGGGCTAACAGCCACATACTTTTATTTTCTACCCCCTCCCTCTCCCCAACACCGTCCCTAAATTATCGCTCAGGTCTGTACAAAATACCACTGAACCGGGAACCTCCCGCACTCTACTCTCCATGAAACAACAGCGAGCCATCTCTCCGTCCCGAACCACAAGCCTTCGAGGGATAGAAAGCGGCACACACGCCCGTCTCGCCTTTTCCAGGCCGCATGGTGACAACCAAGCAAGCCGTCAACACGATGCCGAGATCCAGTCTCCATCTTTGGTCTACCAGGGATCGCCAGCTTCCATCCAGCATTGAACTCGGACCTTCGAACACCATGGCAACCCTCCACCCTCGTGCTCGACCCGGGGTCAAGGCGACACTGCCGGAAAACAACAAAACCACAATCCGACCACCACATATTCATCAGAACCGCCAATTCCGCGAACCCAGCCGGTCATGTCCAACACAACACAGAGCAAACCCCCGTCCCCTCCAGCTCCCCCACCCTCCCCCCCGCCAACGCCGACATCATCATCACCAACCCCATCACCACCGCCACCCTCCTACCCCCAGCCGCTGCAAACTCTATACCCTTCCCCGCCTCTGTCCACACTCTCCTCCTCATCCACCCTCCTCAACGAGCACGTCTCGGCCAAAACTACCATCCTGCACGACAGGCTCGAGCGGCTCCGGGCGTCGTTTGAGCGCGGGCTGGAGATACACGGGGTCGACTTGCGGGAGAGGAGGGAGCACGTGGAGAGGATGGTGGTAGTGCGTGTTGGGGGGAGGGGAAAGAGTGGTGGGTGAGGGAGGGGAAGAGGTTGGAGGGGATGGTTTGCGTGCCGTTTTTAGGGGGATGGAGGGGGAAGTGGAGGGAGTACGGTGGTTGATCTGGTTAGTTGTTGTACGGTTGTGCTTCGGGGGGGGTTCTGGTCAATCGGGATGGATGCCGCGGGGAGGGTGGTGAGCACTGGCAGAGTTTCTGGTACAGGGTCGATAGGGACGGGGAGGAGGGGTTGCCCTCGAGTACCAAGGTTGCACAATTGCGCGTCAAGCGTGGCGATGTTGGGGGGTTGTTACACGGATAGATCTATGTTCCTTCTGGGGAGATGCTGGGGCAGTACAATTTACCCCTGATTGGAATGCAGGATGGCAAGACAATTCTGTGCAAAATACAAAACGCACTCTCGATTTTGGGATATCTCGGAGCCCCGGGGAAATCATCTGGTGACATATACGTGCCAGGTGTACGGTTCACTGTTGTACGGTTCACTGTTGAAGCTCTCCACTTGAGCGTGGTGGCGAATAGGGACAGAGGGACACTGCTCAACTGCGCAAGCCGCGCATGCACCTGGTCACACCTCCTATAAAACATGCCGCCTCTTATCATCAATCTGCATCCAACTCGACCTTGAAAATCAAAGAAATACGTCTCGCGCTCGGGAATCTCAACAACCACAAACCTGCAAACCCCTTCCAACCTTGAGCTTTCGACCAAAAAAATGCCCGCCACCGCCCCTCCCTCGACCAAGGCTCAAGAGCAAGACATCACACCTGCCCCCAACGATACCTCGCGTCCGACTGGCGCCGGCGTCAACACAGGCGCGGGAACCACGCGGGAAAAGACAGAGGCGGAACGGGAGGCCGACCGGTTGTACGAGGAGAGGATGGAGGAGGAATATGCCAAGCGGGAAGGCGGTGCTTAAGATGGACATAGGGTACCTACGTAAATCTATACTGTCTTGCCTCATGCGGAAGTTTGTTGGCTTTGATGGAGGTTTCGACTCCGTTCCTGAGCTTTTGGTGACGTCATTTCGAACATCTCTCCGGGGTTCTGGAAAGAAATTATATCTTCAAAAATTGACGAATCATTCCGCAGCCAGAAGCAAGCCACTCTCCCAATGCAAAACTAACACCTGCAGATTTGAACAGGCCCGTCGTCCTGCTCCAGGCGGTGGGGTGCCTATCAGGAGCTTGTCTTTTGCCCCTGGAGGGCATCTGACCTTTGCTGACCATCAATGGACCAATCAGCACCCTCACAATCCGGCTTACGCGTGGCGCTGATTCGCTCCTGCGATGTAAGTGGTGATTTAGTTGTGGTTAAGCTGTGCCATCACTCCGGCGTAACTACATCAGACAAAGACCACACAAATTGGAAATTTTACAAACCTCTGTGCTGCTTGACCTCCTAATCCGCAATCCCGACAACCAGGTTACTCCAAGATTCACCCGCAGCGACACAACACGAGGCCGGCACGAGTCTCCCGCCTTTGAACAACGTTGCCACGACACATCACTCTCGGCGACACGCAGCTCCTGATCAGAAAGTACCCTCCAAGGTTGCCTCTCTTCTGTGGCCCTCGAGATGGTCAATAATTATGGCGCCACTGCGACCCCGGGGTGTAGCTGGGACGAGGAGGAAGGCCACCCATCGGCAGACGCCCAGACCGAATCAACGCCCTTCCTCCGCCCCTCATCCAAGATGTTGTCCGTCACAGGCATCAAGAACCTCATCTTCCCAAGCTCCCCTCGAAAGAACGATACCTACATTCACAAACATGGCGCCAAGTCAGCCACCAGCCTCAACGACGGCGACAGTCTCGGCACTAACTCGACCCTCGTCGACCTCGAGTCCCAGGATCGCCCGTCCCGCAAAAAAGGCGGCTTCCGAATCGACGCTCGAGTCATCTCCGACGCCACCATTGGTCTCTCAGATGGCCTCACTGTCCCGTTTGCCCTGACAGCGGGCCTATCCGCCCTTGGCAACACCAAGGTGGTCATTTTTGGCGGTCTCGCCGAGCTCATTGCCGGTGCCATCTCGATGGGTCTTGGTGGCTACCTAGGCGCAAAGAGCGAAATGTGCGTCCCTTGATCCCATATTGGCAATCTCCAACTGAAAACCCCTCCAGCGCATCCTACAACGAAGCCCTCTCCCGCGTCACGGCCCAAACAAAAACCAACCCGACGGCGACAACCTCGGCCCTCCACTCGGCCCTGGGACCCCTCGCGCTCCCTCCCGCCACCCTTGACGCCATCACCTCCCACCTCAACTCGCCCTCGTACCCGCGCGAGTCCCTGGTCCCCTTCCTCATGCGCTTCGACCACCCGGAGGAGCCCAGCCCGTCGCGCGCCCTCACCTCGGCTCTGACCATTGCGCTCGCCTATTTCTTTGGCGGATTGGTGCCCCTGCTCCCGTATTTCTGCATCCCCGACCCGTATCGGGCGCTGTACGTCTCGGTGGGGGTCATGGTCGTCGCGCTGTTTGCGTTTGGATACGCCAAGACGGGCGTGGTGGTTGGCTTCAACCGGAGTGGTGTGATGAGATCGGTGGGTGGGGGTGTGCAGATGGTTGTCGTGGGCGGAATCGCGGCCGGGGCGGCGATGGGGCTCGTCAAGGCTTTCGGGGGGATGATGGGGAATCCGGAGTAGACTTTTTCTACCGGGGCCTGGCACGGAGGGATGGTGTGGCTTGTGATTCATGGTCTTTGGCGTTGGCATTGGCATCGAACTGGATGGGGATTCCAAAAGGAGCAAGAGGAAATGGCATCATAACCACAGACAGGATTGTATTCGTATCCGGCTGATAGATACTACGTCTCTCCCTCACGGCGTTATCGGGGTGTTGTGGAATACATACCTAGTTTTTCTGGGACTGCCTTCTCATGGTCGGCTGCGTAGTCGAAGGTGGATGTTGCAACCTAGCCAGGATTGGTTATTCTCTATAACCCTACCAGCATGGAAAAGTGTCTTAGACGTCAGAGTATTTCCCATTATGCTTCAACGCTGTGACGGGAGGCGGGAATGTCAAAGTCAAGTAGAGCGCCGCTCTGGAGAAACCTCTTTTCTCGCGAGATGGCCCCGTGAACTAGCCACTAGCCATGAAGGAAAATTCCTGGCTGAGGATGCTCCCTTGAACCGTGCAGAGAATAATCAGTCTCTTAATCGAAGTTGCGTTGAAAAACATGACCCGTGGCCCATGATTCAGCACTGAACCCACATGTCACCCGCTGCTAAACGCAAAATTCTTGTCCGAGAAGTGCCCACCTCCACATACAGCATTAACCAATCCGTCCCTCAACAATTCAACAAGAAGCCCGGCTAGCTCAATCGGTAGAGCGTGAGACTCTTACCTTGTCAGTCTCCCGGCTCTGAAAGGACATCTCAAGGTTGTGGGTTCGACCCCCACGTCGGGCTCAATTCCCGACGATACATCGTCAGAAGCTTCTTCTTTTTGCCACCTTTTCATCTCAAACAAACCAACACAACCATTTCTCACTTCTTTTTTTTCCACCCCCAACTACCCCCCCTCAGCAACCCGAATCGGATGCGCCTCCGTATTAAACACAAACTGCCCTCCGCCACCCACCTTCACCTGCCACGGCGCCTCCTACCCCCCTATCAGCACCAACCCACCACACGACTCAGAGACACTCACCTCAGCCTGAATCAAGTACGCATACTTCACCACCTCCGCCATCCAAAAACTCTCCATAAAATCCGTCCACCCCCCTCCCCCCACCCAATCCACATCCCTCACACTGGAATATCCCCTGGACCTCCCCCCGACCACAACCGCGCACGCTCGCTCCACCGCCCCAAACGCCGCCCACGCCGCGTCCTGGAACCGCGCGTCCCCCGTCGCGCGGTACGCGTAGTACAGCGACTCGAAGACCTCGGGGCGGAGGACGTAGCCGGGAGAGGCGGTCCAGAAGCCGTGGGCGCGGTGGAAGGCGGATTGGTTTGTGGGCGGGAGGTGATTGAGGCGGGAGGGGGGCAGGAGGGAGTCTTGCCAGCGGAAGGATTCCGGGCCGATGTGGGTGAGGGTGGAGGTGTAGGTGTTGAGGCAGGAGGTGGTGAGGTCGAGGCCGAGGTTGGTGAGGCGGGTGGATGTGGAGGGGGTGGGGGAGTGGAGGGCGGCGAGGAGGAAGGTCCCGCCTGAGAAGCAGGCTACTATTGGGAAGGTTAGTTTTTGTTGGGGGGGTGGGTTGGGGGGGGGGGCTACGGTGCTCCGAGACGAAATGGAGGGTGGTGGCGTTCTCCCACATGGCAAGGTACGTCAGGTCCGGACGGGCGGTGGAATGGGAGAGGAGGTAGGCGAGGGAGGAGTCGGTGGCGGCGAGGAAGCGGTCCCTGTAGGCGCCAAAGCGCGAGGGCGAGTAGACGTGCATCTTGACGAGGTACTCGTAGAAACTGTCGCTGCCCCCGCCCCAGCCGCCGGACGAGGAGACGAAGAGGCCGGTGGAGATGTTGACGTCAGAGCCGAGCAGGCCGGGGAACGGCTCCCCAATGGAGGGGGGTTGCGGTGAGAGGAGATGAGATTCGGCGGTTTGGGCGAGGCGCGCGTATTCGGGATTTCCGGTGATGTCGCTGAGACGGGTCCACTCGAGGACGAGCGTGCCTATGGTGGCGAGGCCGTTGGTGGTGGAGTTGGTGGTGCGCGGGGGGTTGAAGCGGAGGATGTTGTCGGGGATGCCAGAGGGGGTGTGGAAGGCGACTTTGAGGTTGTCCGCGAGGCGGACGGCTTGGGTGAGGATGTCTTGGATGGTGGACGGGGGATAGCGGGTGGCTTGGGTTTTGAGGGGACCGGTGAGGAGGTCGTAGGCTGTGTTGGTCAGCAGGTTTCCACATGTTGAGGGAAAGAATGGGTAGTACCGGAGATCAACCCCCCGAGATACCGAATCGTCGTCTCAAACAGCGAGACATCGTCGTCCGTCTTGTCAAAGTCGATGGTCTGCACGTGCCCCAGAATGACGTCCACAATCTCCCACTTGCCCATGATCAGCGCCGTGCTGAGGGCATCGACGGCAGTGGCACCCCATCCGTTTCTGGCCACATGTTAGTCTCCTTTTCGTGCAGTCAAGTCAGAGGAGAATAACATACCGATCATCATATCCCTCTCCCCTCACCGGCCTCAACGAATCCCGCGGAAAGGCATACTTGTAGTACGCATCCCACGAATTCTGAAACGCCCGGCTCACAGCCTCGGCTCGGGCCCTGTGCGGCCGGTACCGTGGTAGTGCTGGGCCGTACCGGGGGGTTGTGTCGGGAGGCCGTCCATCTCGTCGGGGCGGAATGGGAGGGCTGTTGGGTTTTGGACTATTGTTGTTGTTGTTGTTGTTGTTGTTGTTGGGGTATGGGCCTTGTTGCCGGTTGTGGCCGTTGCCGGGCCTTTGAGGGCCGAACCGGTGCCCGGGCCCGTGGTTCCCGCCGCCAGTTGACGGAGGCAAGGCGATGCTGATTCTGGCAAGGAGAGTTAGTGTCAGGAGGATCGCTGCCCATGTTCTTAATAGCGGGCTGCCGCTGCCGAAGAGTGGTCGCATTGTGGGTGTCTATCTGCCGCCACGAAGGGGAAGTAAAGGGGCTGAGTAAGGGAGGCAACTTTGAATTCAGGGCGAAAAGAGGGATAAGCTGAGACTAATACTAGAGTAAATAGATGAGAGGGAGTAACCCTGCGCAGCGGGTATGTGCAAGGTACGACGAGCGGGCGAGGCGGGAGGGGTGAGATGCGGAGTGGGGTCTTCCCGTGAGAACATTGGGTTCTCCGCGGTTATCTGCCTCATCTACTGACAAGAGGGTTTGCCAACATTGACATGTGTACCGAGCAGCTCCTTCATGTCGCTGGATGCCTGGGAGTGATCGGGCGTGGCTGGGTAACGGGGGCAAGCATATACCCGTGCTAGTGTCTGTCCTCTTCATGGCGAATGTGCGCAAGGCGTCTGGCATGGCGTCAGAAGGGCGATTGGGGCGGGCGGATGCGGCGTTGCGGGCTCTGTGCTTCTGGTGTAGCAATTTAGAACGGATATGCGGTGAAAAACAGACTGCCGGTGACGAAAACGGGCTTTGGGCTTGGTGCTGGATCAACGGTGGCCCCTGGATTTCAGCCCGTCTTGGCATGTTTACATGTTGACTCTGATTCAGGGGCTGATGTCGATGGGCATCTTCCCACACCTGACCGTGGCATGCCTACTCATTTGAATTATCATATTCCCCAAAATGTAGTCTAGGGCTACAGGCATGGCAATGCTGAAGTGGGCACTCTCATTGACGAGTTGGTTGATCGGCTGGGCGACCGTTGTGCCGTTGGTGACTGGATGCATTCTGAGCGCAAAACAAAGAAACGCTCCCCGTCGATGTCCTCGTCCCAGACCGACTCCAAGGCACAAGTATGAACGACAACGTGCATGAGGAGCAGAACCAAAAGCGGTGCCCTGTTTCTCGATTGCAATACCCGACGGCATCCGGCCAAGGCAAATGCGCTGCGCTCCCGTCGTGCTACTCGACAATGCAATTCCCAATAATGCAAAGCTCCCCCCCTACATCATTAAGCGGCCCCGTGTGGCCCAAGCTGCCTGCGACCGTGCTGCGCATGATAGTCCTGTGGGCGAGCGAAGTGGGTGTTGCACCGCATATACCCTGCCGCTCCAGCAGTAGTTCGCATCCACGTAGACTTCTTAGGTTAGAAATAGAGCCGAGCTGGAAGCGTTGGAAATGCTGGAGACCAGGCGATCAGGCGGCCCAATTTTCCATGAACAAAGGGTCGGCGATTTCCTCCTGGCGCTTGCTCTCTTTGAACTAGTGGCCCCCGATACGCGACTTCCACGAGGAGGTGAAACGTCCCACAAGGCGATACAAAGCATGGTCTCCATTCCCTGCCGTGTCATATCGCGCATATCGGATGTCTCACCTCCAGCAAACATTTGCCTGTAGATCAACTGGGCGCCCACCGCATTTGATGGGGGGGTACACGGTACCCAGCGGACAGCCAAGGGGGATCGTCTTGTGGAATACTTGGATGCGGTGAGCGCGACGAGATGCTTCCAGGGTTTGACCCAGAATCTTGTCGACCAGACAGCGATGCTACGTCTTAACCACCATCTCTCAGCCTGGCGAGGGCTGCAGCTATCCCACCACCCAGTTGCTCGGGCTGGCTCGGTCTGGCCACAGGCGGTGAAGTTTGCGGGGCTGCCTGCTTCTGCGGTGGTGGTAGTGTCTGTGGAGTTGGTTGTTTCAGGGGCAGCCCGCCTCCTGCCCCCTCAACGGCCGCCTCCGCGAGCAAGTCATCAAGGTCGTCATCACCAAAATCGTCCTCACCGCCCGCGACAGGCTGTGTGCCCTTGGCAGTGCCGCGCCCGTCCATCTCCCTTAGCGGTACCGCCGCAGGTCGCTTGGCCGTCCGCTTGGCCGCCTTCTTGGCACGAAACGGCTGGTCGACTGCCTTGCACCAGGCCTTGACCTTGCGCTCACCCCACCCCCCCACGATCGAGACCTGCTCGGGGTCGGCGTTGACGGCGTGGCGCAGGCTGCCAAAGGTGCTGACGAGGGCCACGGCGTCGGCCTTGTTGATGGCGCGCGGGACCGTGACGAACTCGACGAGCTTCTCGGCGTAGCCCGTGGCCTGCTGGCCGCGGATGGCGGAGAAGTTGGCGTGCTCGTACGACTTGTACAGCTCGAGGTAGCGGGCGGCCTCGGCGGCAGACCAGCATAGGATGACGGTGACGTTGTTGACGAGCGACGTTTTGGCCAGCTCGCGCAGCGAGTCCTCGTGATTGGAGATGTCGACCATGGTCAGCAGGACGCGCAAGTTGTACTTGCCCTGCAGGTTGCGGATGCGCGCGTAGATGTATTCGGGGTGGAGGCGGTGGTACTTGAGGCTGCGCGGGAGGCGGTTAGCCGCTGGGTTTGTTCTGGGCTGTAGCTTCCAGAAATGCGGGTCTGGTGTACGAGGAGAGGGGGCTGGCTACCTTAGGAAGAGAGCGCAGGTTGTGAGTCCGAGGCCGTAGTCGGCCACGATGTCGCTGTACTCCCATGGTATCGATCTCAGACAGGCCAGCACCGGATTGCCCTTTTGCCTGGGGGAAACCAGTATGGAGGATCCGGATGAGCGGGTCGGCAGGGCTTGCGGTGTCGGCTGGACAATCTTGGGGGCTGAGGCCGACGTTGATGGGTTCGGAGGGGGGGGTCTGTCGAGTCGCTGCGGTGTCGGCTGCTGCACTCTCTGTGGCTGCGGTTGCAGACCGGCAGATCGAGAAGGACCCGGATCGGCAGCGGCGAGGGCGGCAAGAAAATCATCGTCGACGCCGAAATCATCGTCCATTTTGGCAAGGTGACGGAGGTGGTGGGGGTGATGATGGTGGACTTGGCTTGGCAATTTTGGGGGGGTTGACGAAAATGGATCGCGCTGGAACGCGCCAAGCTAGTGCAGCAACCTGGTCCGCACGGAATCACATGACACCCCTCATCTGCACCATGAGCCGGGTGCCTTTATCCATCGTCTCTTGGTCGACTGGAATTGCCAACAAAAAAACAATGGTCAAATCGGCAAAAAACAGCCGCCCTCGCAAGGGAGCACTAGAACGACTGAAACCCCGTCTGTATCCACTGAACGAAGCACAAAGCGTCGATAAGGTATTTTAATGATACATGGAAGAAAGTTGAACTGAGAGCCTTTTGTTAGGAGGAGCTCATCTAGTTCATCACCTCGACAATTTACACCGTTCTGGATAAAAGTGTGGCGGTTGCTAGAATATATGTGGCGCACACGACCTACGGAGCCTACGTTACCGTGTCGCCTCGGCACTTGAGATGGAATTACAAGTTGCTTCACATGGATCACATTGGTATATTCATAGTTCAAGCAAGCAAAGATGATATCACATGCTCCCAGAACCTAGCACAAACAAACGCCAGATCCCCCCAAACGCCCCTTGTATCCGTGACGACCCCAACGTCCTTCTCTCAAGCCAACATAAGCAAAACAGGGTAGGTATCTTTACCCTAGCGACAAATCCCTCCTCACAACACTAAATCATCTCCCCCACCCCCTCATCATAATCACTCTCCCCCTCCTCGCCGGTCAGCTCATCATGAATCTGGTACAGCGCCCGCAACCACGTGTCAAACATGTCCGCCACCGGCCCCCCCGCCTGCCCCGGCGCGAACTGGTCCCGCAGGCGCTCGTACGCCTCAATCATGCACCACACCTGGAGGGCCGACGTCCCGGGCGACGACCGGCTCGGCCTGCTGGCCAGGGCCGACGACAGGTCGCGCGTGAGCAGGTCGAGGCAGATCTGCAGGCTGAGGTTGCTGTTCAGCACGTCCTCGGACGGGGTGGGCTGGGGTTGCGGCTGCGGCGAGCGCGGTTCGGGGGAGAAGGACACGGGCTTGAAGTAGACCCGGTCCTCCTCGAAGCTGACGAGGGTGCCGTCGTCCGAGGTGGGGGAGGTCCCGGCGAGGGTCTGGTGGGTGGGCGCGTGGAAGGGGGATGCCATGTCGAGTTCGTCCGAGCTCTGTTGCCGTCGGAGTACAGTTCCGCTGAGGGGCTCCGGGGCGCAGTCGCCGTTGCGCGACGGCGGGGGCTCCGAGTGGGAGTCGCTGAGAACCGACTCTTGGGACTCGATCAAGGCGCGGTACTGTTCGGCGATGAGCTCGACGCTCGAGGTCCGGCCGAGGGCATTGGCGGGCCGCGGGATGTTCTCGAGCTGGCCGATGGAGAAGATGGGTGTTTTTGCGCGCCGCCTCATCTTGGGGGCGGACTTTTGCGAGAGGGTGCGGGCGAAAAAGGGCCTCGATTCTTTCTTGTGGTAGTCGTGGTGATGATGGGGCGCATCCCGGACGGCGAGGTGAGAGAACTCGGGGATGATGTTGACGGGCGAGTCTTGGGAGTGGGAGGCCTGGTCGGGGTCTTGCAGACAGGCGGCACCCCCTCGGAAGAATCCCGCCCACTTGGAATCGGCTGGCCCATCATGGGACGGCCGGACGGGCGGTGGCAGTCTGGTGCGTGCCTGTGCCTGAGCCGGCCGTCTGTTTGCAGCATCGGATTGATTGCTGACGACGGCCTCATTGGACGCACCGAGGCCGGGCCGCTTCCTGCGAAGACTGCCGGGCAGCCTGGCGACGCTCTTCTGGAGCTTCTTCCTCAGCCTGGGCGTCCGAGTCTCGGCCACCTTCTGGGGCGGCGCGACCAATGAGCGCTGGTTGGTGTGTTGTGCCATTGTTTATCGAGAAATGCCCGATTTAGGCGAGGAGGGGGATAGCAGGCGGTGACACAATATAGCGCGGAGGGAAGGGGGCTCTGCTGCTGTTGGGTGGTGCGGGTGAAGACAGAGGCCCATATATGGCTTATAAGCCGGAGAGGAGCGGCTTGGTCTGCTGAGGATGACGTTGGGAGAAGGAACGATTCGCCAGCAAACATGGCCACACTGGCGAGATGGGACTGGCCATGGCAGGTCTAAAGAGGATTCGGTGCAGGCATGGGCCCGGAAGGCCATCGGCTCGTTGAATCATGACGGGACCCCCGAAACGGGACCAGTCCGGCGGCATGCTCCTCACGGTGCTGTCAAGAGGACCGAGAACAGCATGGTTCCAAGAAACGTCGAGAAGAGGGTCGCCATGACGGCATGGGCGAGGTGGTCCACTTGCAGTGGGCTGCACCAAGGTAGGGATGAGGCTGGCAGCCCGCATCGTCCGCTTCGGGAGCTCGGGGGCTCGGGGGGTGCCGACAGACGCCGGTTCCCCGTGGACTAGAGGGGATCTGTCATGCGAAGGCGGGAGAGGAGGTTGCGGACGACGCGGCTCCGAGTTGCTCGACCGCAAACCACCGATTGCTGCCGTGGTGGTGCATGCTCACCATCTGGTTCAGAAGGCCTGAGCGGGATGTATCTTCTGAACACCAAGCACCTGGAATGTTCCGCAGAAAAGAAAACGCCCTATAGAGACATGATTCGGCCATTGAGAGCAGAACAGCCCAGAAATAAACACGCCATTGCGATTCAGTGAAGAGAGAGACAGGACCAGCAGAGTCAGGGAGGCCTGCCACCCTTCGTGGCGACACGCGTTGGCCGATGGGCCTTGTTTAGCCGGCCATGTGGTGGTCGTGCCGCAGAGATCTAGATCGGGTTGACATCTCTTTTTTTAAACGCGGGTGAGGACTGGCTGGGTGGTGATAGCTGGGATGGTGAGATGAGAACAGACGGACGTGGGAGGAGGGAGATGGCATGCGGGGAAGAGGGGGAGAGGGGAAGACGAGATCTTTCCTCACGGCCGATTCGCGACAGCCTCTGTGCACAGAGCATTTTGTGGGGAAGACCACAAAACGCCCGTTTGTGGTCGTCGACGCCGTCTCTCCCGTCCATCACCAACCACCCAACCTCCAATGTTTCCTACCGGAACTGAGATCCAACAGACCCCAAAGCAGGATGCAGGTAGTTGGTAGATCCGCAGCTATGGGTGTAAAAAAAAATAGACCGCGTTCTGACATATCCCCTCTTTTGAGCAGAATTTGGCGGTCGTTTCTAATTCTGTCCTAAGGGATCTTGGTCTGGGCAGCATCTTTTGTTTTATATTCCTCTGTATCATTGATAATAGGGGCCTGGCAAACAGAGGACACCATCATCAGCATACTCGAGCCCCCCACCGTACGGGACTGCTACCGTTGTTCATGATTGCAGGATACCTGCTCTCCATTTCTCCATCAATCACGGCCTGCCCTTCGACAACCTCGTCCCACTCGGACCCCTCATCCCTATACCCCTCATGTCCATCAGGAACGAGAGCGAGTAATCGTCTGGACGGCCTCCGTCAAGATGGATACCGGTGATGCTGCGGTAGGCCGAGGAAGGCAAGTGTCTGTATCTCAGTTCCAAAAGCAGGAACAATGTTATTGGGGGCATCTCACTTAACAATCAACATGAACTAAACATGTCTCTCTCAACATCTTCCTTCCCACAACAAAAGGTTCAAAGATAGACACCAACACTCCATTGCCAGAACCATGGATATCACCACTCTGAGCGCCAACTTGGACATCACCATCACCGGCTGGACCACCCGTGATGTGCGCTTCCCTACGTCCCTCGACGGGACAGGCTCCGATGCCATGAACGCCGCCGGCGACTACTCGGCCGCCTACTGTATCCTCCAAACCGACTCGCCCCTGACTGGCCACGGCATGGTCCGTCCCACCCACTCCTACCCTCATCACCAGCAACTAACCCCCCCCCCCCAGACCTTCACCATCGGCCGCGGTAATGACCTCGTCTGCGCCGCCATCAACCACGTCGCCGACCGCATCGTCAACCGCACCCTCTCCTCCCTTGTCGCCGACTTCGGCCTCACCTGGCGCCACCTCGTTTCCGACTCCCAACTCCGGTGGATCGGCCCCGAAAAGGGCGTCATCCACCTGGCCCTCGGCGCCGTCGTCAACGCCCTCTGGGACCTCTGGGGCAAAGCCCTCTCCCGCCCCGTGTGGCGTCTCGTCGCCGACATGACCCCCTCCGAAGTCGTCCGCCTCATCGACTTCCGGTATATCACCGATGCCCTCACGCCCGCCGAGGCCCTCGCCATCCTCGAATCCTCCGCCGCCACCAAAACCACCCGCCTCGCCCACGCCGCCGCCTCCCGCGCCGTGCCCGCCTACACCACCTCGGCTGGCTGGCTGCACTACACCGAATCCAAGATGCGCGCGCTGCTCGAGGATGCCCTCGCCCAGGGCTACCGGCACTTCAAGCTCAAGGTCGGGTCCGCCGACCCCGCTGCGGACCGCCGCCGCCTCGCCGTCGCGCGCGAGGTGCTCGGCTACGACGCGGGCCACGTGCTCATGGTGGACGCGAACCAGGTGTGGTCGGTGCCCGAGGCGATCGAGCGCATGACGGAGCTGGCGGCGTTCCGGCCGTGGTTCGTCGAGGAGCCGACGTCGCCCGACGACGTGCTGGGGCACAAGGCGGTGCGGGACGCGCTGCGGCCGCTGGGGGTGGGGGTGGCGACGGGGGAGATGGTGCAGAATAGGGTGGTGTTTAAGCAGCTGCTGGCTGGGGGCGCGATTGACGTGTGCCAGGTGGATGCGTGTAGGTTGGGCGGGGTGAACGAGGTGCTGGCGGTGTTGTTGATGGCCAAGAAGTTTGGGGTGCCGGTGGTGCCGCACTCGGGCGGGGTGGGGCTACCAGAGTATACGCAGCATCTGAGCACGATTGATTATGTTGTGGTGAGCGGAGAGAAGTCGCTGCTCGAGTATGTGGATCACTTGCATGAGCACTTTTTGCATCCGGCCAGCACCAAGGATGGGTATTACCAGACGCCCATGGAGCCGGGCTACAGCGTTGAGATGAAGCCCGAGAGCATGGACAGGTATGAGTACCCGGGCGGGGAGGGGGGCTGGTGGAGGACGGACGAGGCAAAGGTGATTCTCGAGGGGAAGAAGATTTAGGAGAGAGCTATGGCCCACGGACCCGCCCAGCACCAGCCACTACTTTGGGTCCTCGGCTACATAGAGGAGCGAAATCCCCATGACGGGCTCCAGGTGTCCCTCGCCTCCCATCGGCTTGTGCTTGACAATGTTGTAATCCGCCTGGACGGACCACAGGTCTCCCACCTCCATCCTGCCCAGGTTGGTGCATGTGCTCAGGGACGAGACGCGCGGGATGTCCGCATCCCGCCGTCCCAGGGATCGACGACCGTGATGGTGGCCCCCACCCTCTCCGCCGCCGCCGTGATCCGAATGATCCCCGGGCGTCACATATCCAGGCTTCTCACCGTACCGCACCTTGTGAGTGCACGCCACCTTGCCGTTGCGCAGCGTGCGGACCTCCTCGGCTCCGTCGTGCGCGTGCGCTTGTGCGACGACGACTTCGCCGGCAACGGTCGACTTCCACGCCGGGTCCATGGCGACGGTAAAGGCCGTCTGGTTCGCGGGCACGGGGATCTCGCCGCCCAGGGAAAGGCAAGGGCCGTCGGCCGAGAGCCAAAGGGGCTTGAGGTGCTGAAAGTCCGAGGGGACCGAGGGGATGAACTCCCAGTCGACCGTGATGATGACGTCGCGGGCTGCGGCGGCATCGCTCATGAGCTCGGCCGTGACGTAGAAGATGTCGGTCTTTTGGATGCTGTAGCCGGCCTTGCGCGTGCTGGGGTTCGTGGTCAGTCGACGCGCTCGTTTCACGAGCTGCTGGGGGGCTTACCCGTTCAGGGAGAGGCTGACGACGGTCCGCTCGTTGCCAGAGGCAAAAGTGAACTCGGGCTGGTCGGTGGCGGAGCAAGTTGGCATCTGGCGGCCCAAGTTGAGAAACACGGCATGGTGGAGGTAGGTGCCCGTATTGGCGTTGGCGTAGCTGCCGTCGGCGTACTCAATGTTGAAGGTATACTGCGTCACGACACAGCCGGTGCAAGGGGCAGGGGCCGGGAAGTTGAAGTGGCCCATGGCATGGCTGCTGCCGCTTGGTGGGACAGACAAGGGGCCATACTTTGTCAGGATCCGCTGAGACTTGAGGTCTGGGAAGAAACGGGGTTGAAGAATCTCCGTCTTGATTAGACACCCGGTGGTAGCTGCGTTGAGTCAGTTGGATGTAGTCAGGCTCACGGCTGATGTCGGTTACGAACTGTTTGAGCATGCTGCGAGTGCAGGGACGAGCTGAGCGAGAACAGAATTGCTACCGCTCGCAACCAGAACTCCGATCGCGCTATAAAGTAAACTAGTCCTCATCTTGAAGTAGTTGACGCAGATATTACCAGCACCTCCCCCTCGTGCCGGAGAGAGGAGCACCCGCCATTCTTATAGTACTGACACGATCGGCTTGATAATTACAACGAGTACCGAGCATGTCGGACGGAGGATTGTGAAAGGCCGCTGTACAACCATCAGGCAGAGGTCGATATTGCACAGCTTATTGGAATGCGACCGGTTGAATGAGAAAGCGGGTGATTCGGAGGTATGGAAACTCAGGCCTCGGTACTCGGCTGGCTCTCTACTTGACGGTGACCAGCAGTCGCAACCTCCATAATCTCAGACTCGAGGCCGGGGATCTGGATGACTTGAATCCCGGCATCCTGGAGCAACAATCTGCCCGTGTTCTTGCTGACGAATGTGTCGGGCTCCACGATGCCGACGTAGACAGTCCTGATGGGGCCGGCGAGACGCAACACTCTCTCGGCACACGGGAGGTTTCCGCTCAGGCGTTTCGAACAAGGTTCGACGGTGGTGTAGAGAGCCAATTGAGAAGGTAGAACGTCCTTGAGATGTTCCTCGGGGACCTTGTGCTGTTCTGCGAGTTTGAGAAGGCAACACTGCTCTGCATGTGTGTTTCCGGGCAGTTCCAACGTGTACCCGGTGGCGAGAATCTCATTGCACGACTGGTCGACGACCACAGCTCCCACTCGAAAATTGGTGGGCTTGGGGGGAGACTTCCGGGCGAGATCCAGCGCCAGCCGCATATACGCTGCGTGGTCGTCTGGCTGAATGGCGGGTGACAGTGACATGATCATCAAGGATTCGACGAAGAATACCCGGACCAGGTTGACGTTCGAACGAGGAGGTCCGAGAATATATTTGCCCTTAGGGAAAGTCGTGATGCTTTGCGTAATTTCTTCAACAAGGCCCCCCCGCCGGTTGGTTGCGTAGCCGAGTGCGAGTATTGTCGTGGCGAAGCAAAAAAGAATTAGAGTGAAATTGAGTGTTTCCAGGACAGTTGGCCGTCAAAACGTGGTATTGGAAAGGGTTCCTGGTGAGAGTGGTTGACCCCTGCGCCGATTGTTTAAGCGGGGAATTCTAGGCCCCTGCCCATGCCCCACTACTTGGCACTCGGCACCGGCACTCTATTGCGGCCGTCGCGTCGACGCGTCCAACTGGCACTCTACCTTGTCGGTCCTTTTTTGAAAGTCACTTACACACGTCCCTCGCATTCCAACCATCCTCCTCGTTCAGCACCACGAGCGACAAGATGGCCCCACACGACAACTTGACCGACGACGAACCTCCAGTCATTAACCCTTACGAAGTCCTCGAACTCGAACGCGGCGCGGATGAAAAGCAGGTCAAATCGGCCTACCGAAAGGCCGCCCTGAGGCACCACCCAGGTACACCACCAAAAAGCGCTGATGAACCACCGTTCCATAGACTCTGACCATCTCCTCCACACAGACAAGGTGACCGATGGCGACAAGGACGAAGCCACACGGAAGTTCCAGGCCATCGCCTTCGCCTACGCCATCCTCTCCGACCCGGGACGGCGCAAGCGCTACGACGAGACAGGGTCCACCGCCGAGGCCATCGTCGACTCGGAGGGCTTCAACTGGAGTGAGTTCTACAAAGACCTCATCTCGGTCGATGCCATCAACAAGTTCTCCAAGAATTACAAGGGCTCCGACGAGGAAAAGGACGACATCCTCGCCGCGTACAATGATTTTGAGGGCGACATGGATGGTATCTACGAGACGGTCATGTTGAGCAACGTCTTGGAGGACGACGAGCGCATACGCAAGATCATCGATGACGCCATAGCCAGCGAGGAGGTCGAGGCTTTCCCCAAATACACCAAGGAGACAAAAAAATCAAAGCAGGCCCGTATCAGGGCTGCGCGGAGCGAGGCGAAAGAGGCTGATGAGCTTGCGAAGGAGCTGGGAGTCCACGACAAGCTGCGTGGAAAGAAGACCAAGAAGGAGTCGGAGGACGGACTGGCCGCCTTGATTCAGCGGAACCAGGCATCCCGCGCTGACGCATTCGACCGACTCGCGGAAAAGTACGGGGCGAAGCCGGGGAAGAAGCCGGGGAAGAAGCGGCCTGCCGAGGAGCCCGAAATCCCGGACGACGAGTTTGAGGCCTTGCAGGCCAAGATGTTCAAGCCGAAGAAGAAGCGCAGGGCTTGATCAACATGCTAGACCGGGCGATGAATGAGCCGAGGAAGCTTATATGGAATTTGAGGCGTTGATTTTCGGCGTGCGTAGGTAGGTACTCAGGGCAAGGGATCGGATGGATATGGCTTCGGTAGGGGCAAGAGGATACCTCTTGGTGTTTAGGGGTCTACCAGGAGATGGCTCGGGGTTTTCGACGTAGACATTGTGACCTGGATCATGTTCCTGGGTATGGAGAGGTCAATTGAAAACCTAGCTCAAAGAAAGAATGATTTTAGCCACATCTTAAGCAATTGATCCCCTAAACAGGAGGTTGAATATTGAATTTATCCCTATTCTCATCCATTTATGTCAAGTGTAGAGGTGTTGCCTGGACAACGGCACCTTGGCGTTGGGTTCCTTTTGTCTTGGTGGGGTTGCCGTCGCGTCACCCAAGCCTTCAATTCTCTCCCACTCTGACCGTGAAAGGTGCCCCGTTGCTGCCTGCCCGCACCACAGCGATTCGCAACACCGTCATGAGGATATCCGCCTCCAAATCATCGTCACTTGCGGGATCTCTCTCCCACCTCGCAAAATTCAACGTACCATGACCAGCCCCGAGCAGCCCGAGTTCTACCCCCAGTATTGCTTCCACCTCTCCCCGACCGTCGGAAAATGGTGCCATCTCCGAGCCGCCGACGTGGCAGCATTGTCTAGCCACCCTGGATTTGGAGGTGAGCGTTCTCCTTGGCCGTCTCTACGATGCCGCCTCGGTTGGCTAATTCTCCCTCCTCCCAGGCCAGAACGTCTTCTTTCACCGTAACCACCCCATCCAATGGGTTCGCATATCCGGCATCGTCACGGCCATCGACGAGTTCGCCGGGCGGCGCGCCTACACAATCGATGACGGCAGCGGCGCGACTATGGAGTGCCACGTCCTCCTCTCCGAAGTCGCCAAGACCAGGGAAGCAATCACCCTCGAGACCAAGCCCAACGTGTCAGCCACACCAGCAAAGATCATCGTCACGACCCCCATCAATACAGGCGACATAATCGACGTCAAAGGCACCATCCGCATCTATCGCGACATGAAGCAGATCAAGGCCGAGAAGATGGTGCTTGTCCGGACGACCGAGCAGGAGGTGCAGTTCTGGGAGAAGGTGGTGAAGCTACGGAGAGAGGTACTGGACCGGCCGTGGGTGTTAGATCCTAGGGTTGTGAGGAGGTGTCGGAAGGAGGAGGAGGGTGAACAGCGCCATCGGGCGAGGAAACGCACAAGGAGCCCTTCTGCGGCGGTTGAGATGGGTCAGCCGAGGCCGGTGGTGACTGGGCTGGAGAGGAGGGTCAAGGTTCCAAGGACGGTCGAGGTCGCGAGGCATCGTGGGGAAGATCACGGGGCTCGTAGCAAGGATGCAACCCCGACGGTGACCGGCTTGGAGAGGATCAAGGCCAAGGTCCCGAGGCCGGTCGAAGTCAACAGACGTCCCGTGATGGAGCAACAGAAGGGGGCGGAACTGGGCCGCGAGATTGGGGCCCTTCAATCTCGCCCGACTGCGACAGGGCTGGAGAAGAGAGACAAGACACGGAGGACGGCCGATGAGAATTCGCCATGGGTGCGAGACACATCAGAGGCGATACTGGTCAAGCCGAAGCCTTTGGTGACGGGGCTAGAAAAGGGCCGGCCAGAGGTCAGGCCGGCCGAGGTCAGACGACATCAAGATGCGAGGCTAGACCCGGGCCACCTGAGACATATGTCGAGGCGTGACAACTTCAATGTTGCCCCTCCCCAGCCCAAGCCCCTGATTACGGGGCTGGAAAAGTCTTCTGCGACTCTGAGGACAGCCAAGCGACCCGTAGAGCCGGTGCTGGGGTTACAACCGAGTCGGTCCGAGAGACCCGACCCGGAACCCAAAGTTTTGGTGACGGGGCTGGAAAAGAAGCACAAGACCAAGACCAAGCAGCCAATACCGGTAACAGGAAAATATAGCGCCCTCGGACTTTGAGATGGACGTCTTGCGTCTACGGCCGGATTTATCGAGCGGCCATCACCGCCGTGAAGCCAAGTCGACCACATCCAAGCGCAGACCTGGCATGCACTTGGCGTGGCCGCGCTCCGAGACAAATCTAAAGACAAGTTCAGCACGCCTTGTGGGTGCTGTATCGTGACGGGCACATGACGCGTGTGAGCTGGAGTCGTCTCTGAGCGGAAAGCGCCGTCTTGTCTTTGGTCACGGCGAAGAACACCAAGATTTCTGGGCATTCCGCCCGTGGAATCGATGTGAATACTCTGCCCTGACCATGCCGACCATTGGTGTGGTTGTCCCAACTCGGAAAATTGGCGCGGCAATCCATTCCTGTCCGACCCAATGCTCACCATTTCCCCGAATGCTGTGTCTGTGGTGGGAAAGTCACACTTGCAGCCGGGCACTGAGTATCGCTCGCTGACTCCCAGATCCGAGATGGACGGCCCTTCCCCAGGAGTATATTGAACCTCCATCTCCGGGTTGCGACAACCCGGATCCCAGGTCGCGACCGGGCTGATAGCTCGAGGGGTCTGTTGTTCGTCATGACCTCGGTTTCCATCGTGTCGCAACCTGCTCATCAAGTCCCTCTCGATCCATAGGTCCCTAGGAAACTACATCCTCCATCCTAGTCTGCGACATCATCATCATCATCACCTCGATTGACCCTAGACACCCTTCTCCATCTCTCCAGCCTTAACTATTCGATAATCGATCGCATTTTGACGCAACGGCTCCGCATCTGGCCCCAGATCGTTCCGACACCTCCAACCAGGTAAGGATACCCCAAGACACGTGGGAACCGGATTCCTTGCATCCACACCACTTGTCGTGGCCAACGGTTAAATATCCCCGTCTGGTTCATGTCTCGGGCCGTCTAACCGCGGAGCCTTTCCGTGGGATGGGCACCGCATCGGATGGGAAGATGGTTGAGAGAAAAGGGCCGTGATGGCTGGAGAATGCCACATCTTAAAGTCACCAGTGTGCCCAGTGCCCAGTTGCGACGACACTAGAACGAGACCTCGATACCATCGTGAATTGCTCTCACTCGCTTGACTAGACATGATGATGATGCTTTCTCTACTATTGCTAATGCTGCTCCAGGGCTTTGGCTGCTGGGCACAGCAAGGGGACGTGGTACGGCCTCACATCCACAGCCACTGCGGTCATCACGGCCACCAAGGTCATCTCGGCCCTGAACGTCGAGACACGCCGCCAGCTCAGCCTCATCCGAGGTCCGACAGCACTTGGAGGCTCGCTGACGCCAAGGCTAGCGCGGAGAGCATCACTCTTGCTGGCCGCATCGAGGCCAGCGTGGCCCCTGAGATCACTAGTCTGCGCACGGCTACGGAGACGGCGACAACAAGCCCGCCCTCTAACACAGCTGACAACTTTCTGACATCAACCGCAAGCGTCATCACCGTCTCTGTTTCTTCGGGAACAGCTCAAGTTCTGGTAAGCACCTGGACCCCTGGATCAGGAACGATCGTGTCGACACTCGAAACCGAAGGCCACCCAAGCGAGCAACCTCTTCTAACCGCTCCCATCCCGACACCTACAACGACCATATCGACGCCCTCGGAGGTAACCACGCCTCCCTCGCAGGCCCCGCCCACGATGCCGTTGGCTTCAGATATCTTTGAGCACCCCATCTCTGCTGATTCGATTCCCTCCAACATCGGCAGGAGAAAGGACCACCCCCAGCCCAGACTGGGCATCGAGTCCACGGGGCCCATCCAGACCAACAAATTCTACGCCAACTTCTTCCTCGGCAGCCAGCGGCAGCCGGCGTACCTCTTCCCCTATTCCGTCGCATGGGCCGGAGGCCAGGGCCCATCAGCGAGCTGGGGCCTCTCCATCTCGCACATCGACGCTTCCCAGCGCGACTACGGCCACGTCGACCCCGTCACAAACGCCAGCAGATACTACGCCAACCCCGTCGGCGTGCAATCCATCGTCCTCTCCGCCAAGGAGCTCGGCCCCAACACCACGCTCACCACAGACCAACTCACCGACCTCTCTGTCCGCGTCAGCCTCCGCCCGACCCCCCACTCCCCCCCGTCCGTGCAGTTCCCCCTCGTCCAAGGCACCGCCTTCATCACGGCCGTGTACAACGGCTCCACCCCGCTCATCCAGACGGGCGTCTACTTCCGCACCGTCACGCGCGCCACCAAGGAGATCAAGCCTGGCGTCACGCGCTACAAGCTCCGGCTCGAGGACGGCGCCACGTGGCTCCTCTACGCGCACCACGCCGCCGGCACCCCGCCGCTCGACATGCACGTCCTCAACAACGGGCTCGCGCAGGCCCGCGGGCCGTTCCACGGCGTCGTGCAGGTCGCCAAGGACCCTGGGGGCGGCGGGGAGGACGTCTACGACGCCGCCTGCGGCGCCTACCCCGTCGGCGTGCACCTCTCGGGCGCCGTGCACGCCGGGGCCGGCGGCGGCGCGGGGTCGTATACGTTTCGGTTCCGCAAGGCGGGGATGGAAGCGGTGACGCTGCTGATGTACGCGTTGCCGCACCACCAGTCGTCGTTTGACGCGGCGACGCGGGGGAGGATGACGGCGCTGCGGCTGGATACGCCAACAAAGGGGGTGGCGAGGGCGGTGGCGGCGGATGCGTGGACCATGGTGGAGGCGGAGATGCCGTGGGGGGTGGAGTTCGTGCCGTGGAAGCCGGGGACGGGGAGCGTGAGCGTGCTGGGGGAGGCGACGAGGGGGTTTGTGCACAATGTCACGCTGCAGGAGCTGTCGCAGAATATGGTGAAGCAGTCGGATCAGGATTCGATGTATTTTAGCGGGAAGGTGAGTTTTTCTCTCTCTGCTGTTGGTGGGAGGGGGGGAGGGAGGGGAGTTGATGCTGACGAGGGATAGGCGCTCGCGAAGTTTGCGTCGATCGTGCTGGCGGCGCATGATATGATGGGGGATAAGCCACTGGCGCAGGCGGGGTTGGGGCAGCTCAAGACGGCGTTTGCGAGGTTCGGGCGGAACAAGCAGCAATTTCCGCTGACGTACGAATGTGAGTTTGTCTTGTGGAGGTGTCGGGGGCGTGGAACTGACGGGTTGGTATCAGCGGCATGGGGAGGCGTGGTTTCGACGGCCTCGTACGAGACGGGGAACTCGGGGGCCGACTTTGGCAACACGTACTATAACGACCATCATTTCCACTGGGGGTACTTTATCTACACGGCGGCCGTCATCGGGCATCTGGATCCGACGTGGGTTGCGGTGAACAAGGGGTATGTCAACATGCTGGTGCGCGACATCGCCAACCCGAGCGCCAGGGACGAGATGTTTCCCGTGTGGCGGTGCTTTGATTGGTATCATGGGCACAGCTGGGCGCATGGTTTGTTTGAGAGCGCGGATGGCAAGGACCAGGAATCGAGCTCGGAGGACTCGATGCATGCGTACGCCCTCAAGATGTGGGGGAGTGTCGTCGGGGACCGAAACTTGGAGGCCCGGTGAGTCCCCCCCTCCCCCCCCCCGAGCCGAAAGGCCCGAGATGTGCCAGTACTAACGGGACCAGTGGGACCCTCATGCTCGCGGTGCAGGCGCGGTCGTTCAAGGACTACTACCTGTACGCGAGCGACAACGGGGTGCAGCCGGCGCGGTTCATCGGCAACCGGGCGGCGGGGATCCTGTTCGAGAACAAGGTGGACCACACGACGTACTTTGGGTCGCGGCTCGAGTACGTCCAGGGCATCCACATGCTGCCGCTGCTGCCGCACACGCCGCTGATTCGCGCGCCGCGGTTCGTGGCCGAGGAGTGGCGCGCGCTGTTCGCCGGCGGGCGGGCCCACGAGGCCGAGGGCGGGTGGAGGGGCATATTGTTTGGCAACTATGCGACGATTGACCCGCGGGGGGCATTTGCGTTCTTTAGCGCGCC
This sequence comes from Schizothecium vesticola, assembly GCA_030549215.1. Taxonomy (NCBI): domain Eukaryota; kingdom Fungi; phylum Ascomycota; class Sordariomycetes; order Sordariales; family Schizotheciaceae; genus Schizothecium; species Schizothecium vesticola. The sequence goes on along the minus strand of JAUKUD010000005.1, from coordinate 1,487,548 downwards.
CGGGTTCGATCCGGCGTGGTTGGATGGGGGGGCGAGCTTGACGTGGTATTTGTGTTATGCGGCGGGTGAGTTGTTCTTCTGGGGGTGGAAGGGAGAGACGCTAATGTGCTAATTCTAGCCATGGGAGGGTTGTGAAGACGGGGAGTGTTGGCGTTGAGGATTGCTGGGAGGGTTCTGAGTATGGGGGCAAGGCTCGGAGGGCGTTTCGAAACCAGGTTTTCTGTTTGATATATTTTTGAGGGCGGTCAGGAGTTTCGGGGCCGTGGTTGGCTGTGTGTACACTGGTAGTCATGTGGAGGCTAGGGGGGCATTGCTAGGAATCAGTAACAGAGGCGCAGATATATGTCTCCTATTCCCCCTAGCGATGCCGGTGCCGGCAGACGAGACGCGGAGAGGGTGGTGGCTCGGTGGCTGTGATGGGGGCGCAAGCTCGGCGGTAGGCCATGCAGTGCAACACTGGACGCGCGATGAATGAAACTGGCGGGTGCCTGTCCGACCCGGCGATCGAATCCCAAGCCCCGCGTCCCGTCGGCCTGCATCCCCGAGTGCGGGGCGATTGCTGGGAGGGTGTGATGGGGGCTGAGATTGAAGGATGGAGGGGGGAGGGAGAGGGTTCCAACGAGGTCCAGTTGTCGGGCCGGGCCTCTGCTGACGGTGACCCCGGGATGGGGGATACCTGGGGGTTTGGGGGCCTACCTATGCTATACAGTACCTGGTCGGGCCGCTGTGCGTCAAACTTTACAGTGGTGCATCCCGCTGTGGCCTATGGGTCCCGTCGCTTCCAAGTTTCGTCCAAAGCTTGAACTAGCCCTGTTGGCGCTTCCAGCTGGCATCAACTTTTTGATCCCGTCCCCTACGGCCGTAACTTCTCAAAATTGACAACACGATCGGTCTGTGACTCTTCTCAAGGCCACTCACTACTCACCTAGGTCAGCCAGATCTGTCTATGTTACCTAAGAGGTTATGACTGGTCTCTGGCTCCGACCTCGCTCCTGTCCACCGAGAAACAAACCGACGTGTCAACCACAAATCAGAGTATTTGCCCTGGAGAGGCGCACCTCACCGACACCGACGGCCGTGTTGGGAATCGCTGGAAACGCCGTGGCTGCTAGTGACTGCCGCCTACGCTTGGAGCTGTTGCCCGGCAAAGCCCGTCTTCATTTTTCATTTTCTTCTCGCTCTCGAGGGCCCTCTGCCGAGACCACAACCGTGTTCAAACAAACAATTGGACAGCTCATCGTGACCAGCTGCCCGTGTCCTCGTCCCAGCACCCAGCTCAGCCTCACTGGCCACCCGGCGCTGGCTCTGACAGGAGGAGCCTTGCGCCGGGGTCCAACATCAACCTGTGCATTTGAACCGTCTTGTTTCTCCCCGTTGCTCTCTCCTTCTCCCCCCCCCCTTCCACAAACATCGTCTCGAAAACCACTTCCCACCCGCAACTCCAACAACAACAGTCACGACGGCCGCCACGTTTGCACAGTCGCTTTCCCCCCTCTTCCCCCTGGATTTCGCCTCCTTTTCGGTACATGCCCCGCCGGACAGATTGCTGTCGTCCCGGGCTCCGGACCCCGCACCCGCACCGTCCCCCCTAGCAGGCGGACCCCCTCCCGCTGCCGGCACTCACGAGCAGCCCCCCCAAGACACCAGAGCCGAAGCCGAACCCGCTACGCCCCCTGAGTCCACCATGTCGTTCGATTCGGATGGCAGCACGTCGCTGCTCCCCATTGGCGACTACCTGGTCGGCCCCGAAGGCGACGCCTTTGTGTGGGACAGGACAGACGAGGAAACCAGCGAGGCCTGGCTCCGGCCCGTCCGCGAAGCCGGCCTCGACCCGCGAAAGCACAAGGTCTTCCACCACAACAACAAGGAGTACACGACACAACCACTACCCTTCATCCACGAGGGCGAGCTCGGCGACTCGGGGTCCACCATCGTCTACCGCGTCCGAGCCCCTAAGAGCATCCCGTTCCGGCGGCCGCTGGCCCTCAAGGTCATCGTCTGCAAGGAGTCGATGCGGCCCCCCGGCCCCGACAGCAACGCCCGCCGCCTCGCCCTGCAAGAGGTGCGCAACATGGCCGCCATCCGCCACCCGCACATCGTCGTCTACGTCGCCTCCTTTGAGGACTACTGCCTGCAGACGCGCCGCGTCGAGGTTAGTCACCGCCCGCGGCCCCACCGCCCCCGCGAAGTCTTCCACATGAACCAGCAGACCATCAAGAAGCACATCATCGCCATCGCCATGTACCCGCCCGCCCAGTGCAACCTCCAGACCTTTATGCACGAGTGCGTCGCCTACAGCCGCAACCCCAGCCAGCGCTCCACCAACGGCTCCTTTGCCGGCTCCTTTTCCCAGCAGCCCGCCTCCGCCGACGACGACCCCGACCAGCAGCACGGCTGGTGGAAGCTCCCCTACCTCCACACGTACTTTGGCTGCCTCTCGCAGGCCGTCGCCTACCTGCACCGCTCCAACGTGCGCATCCGCCACAAGGACATCAAGCCCGAGAACGTCGTCATCGACACGTTTGGCCTGCCCGTGCTGACCGACTTTGGCCTGTCCAAGCACTTTGAGACGGGCCACCACTCGGACGGCCCGACGGCCAAGACGATCAAGTACGCCGACCCCGAGGCCATGAGCGAGACGATGCGCGACGAGCGCTCCGATATCTTCAGCCTCGGCTGCGTCTTCCTCGAGATGGCGACCGTCATCATCGGCCGCCCGCCGCGCTACGCCGAGAAGCAGCTCGCTGCCGCGGGCGGCCAGTCGTCGACCGACGACTTCAAGTACGCCGAGGCGCTCCACGGCCTGCGCGGTTACCTCGCCGAGCTCGTAGCCATCGCCGACGATGAGGCCGCGGCGCCCGCGACCGACGTCAACCGCCAGGCCTCGCTGCGCGCCGTCGTCCAGGTGCTGCCGGTGGTGGAGAAGATGATGGACGGCGACTTCCACAAGCGGCCCTACGCCAAGGACCTGTACCCGCTGTTCCGGCATCTGTATGACGTGCCGGGCACGCCGGGCGAGTGTCCGACGTGCGAGACGGAGCGGTCGAGCGACCGGTTCACGCCCAAGAGCGGAAGCCAACGGAGCGGGAGGGGGAGCCCGACCATTGTCCGGAGGGACACGCTCAGCTCGGCGATCATTAGGAGAGCGTCGGTGCTCGCGGCCCAGGTGGGGCAGCAGTGCTCGCCGACGGACATGGGGATGGGGGTGGATGGGCATCTCCCGTGAACGGGGGGACAATACGGCATGCATTGGGGATCGAGTATTTGCATGGGGCGCTTCGCATGGCATTGGGAAGGATATACAAAACAGCGAGCAAACGAAACGAAACGGCTACGGGGAGCTCAGCATACATTACGAATTGGCATTTATAAGGAGGGGCAAAGGGCTGGAAGCATTTTGCCTGGTACTTGGGACGGCGTTGCTCAGGACTGACATGCATCTGGGTTGGCTGAGGAGGGGACGATATTGGTTGGGGATATTTTGGGGAGGAGTCTGATTGCTTTACCGTCCAAGGTCGCATTCATTGTTGGGCGTGGGAAAGCAAGGTGTTTGGGGGCAGGCAAGCATGGGTACATGACACACGGATGGGATTCTGGCAAGGGAGACTCTGGCGTTCTTTTTTTCGAGTGTTTGTAGGGTTCCCTGTAGGATTGAGCGGGAGTAGGAATAATAAGGGACATCTCCACGACTGTTGAGTGAGTTGGGGGCGGTCGAGGGTTGAAGCGAGCTGGTGAATTGCCAGTGGGTATGAACTTATGAGACGAGACAGCAGACCTCTAGCGACATCAATATCTACCTCCCTTTGCAACCTGTCAACCCACACGTGCCATCCCCAATTCGTCCCCCCTTTCCACCTCCAACATCACGACAGTTAAGCAGGGAACCTCACTCCAAGTCAACCCACACCCTCCACCAACCAGCCCCAAACTCACAGCAACGACTCGTGCTCCCGTCCCACAACCACATCTTTCAGAACTTGCGATCCCATACGTCTCCCCTATTACAAGCGCATTATGCCCAGTCGCCCGGCTAGCTCAATCGGTAAAGCGTGAGACTCTTAATCTTAAGGTTGTGGGTTCGACCCCTACATCGGGCTCGATTCCGGACTCGATGGGGTGTTATGTTCTTTTTCTAGTTATCCTTCTTTTTTTTGCTGCCCTTGGGGGGATGAAGGGGGCAGATGCACATGATGGAAGGCATTAGGCTCCCCAGGACAACGAGACAATAGAGAAGTACGAAAGTTGTACTGCGAATAGGAATCGCAATGCTTTTCTGCTGAGGACGGGGGATAGGGTGGGAATTGCTGTTGTTTTTCTAGCTCAAACCCCTATTCTCTTTGTTCATTGTTGCCAACACCGCCAAACTAGCCATAGTTTCCATTATCAAACCCTCCATTCACCAATCAACCGGCACAGCCCGGCTAGCTCAATCGGTAGAGCGTGAGACTCTTATGGAGTGCTCCATTCATCTCAAGGTTGTGGGTTCGACCCCCACGTCGGGCTCAATTCCCGTCGGACGACATTTTTTGCCTCTTAGCTCTCTCATCATTGTGATGTTCAAGGTATATCTTTTTCGCCGTTGAGATGCCGCCCTACTGGCCTGCAGAGGTGGGACATGTCTCTGATGTCACATTTCTGTGAGGCCACAGATCAGAAGGGGCTACGAGAACTGTCGATATTCGTCGTCGCGCTTTCTGGACGCCAACGGAGAGAGGGTACGTGGCAATGCAGTTTTCAGAGCTTCCAGTTGCCAGGGTTGCTGTGACAAAGTCTCCGGTCTGGCGTCTCTGAGGCTCTTTCGTGGTAAAGTAAAATATATATTCTTCTGGGCAATGCGAAGAGAGAGAAAAGTTCACAACTCTGACGACATAAGAGACGTCAACACCATCCCCGTTTCTAGTGGGCTTCGGCGGGGGCTGACCAGGGCAGCGTGGAAGCTGGAACGAAAAGACACGAGCACTGCTGGTGGACGTGGGGAGAATCTGGCGTCTGCATCGGCCGCCCCCGAGATAAGTTTCCGAACCGGACGGCGATGTATAGCCCTCGCTGTGGCAGGTCAAGGAGTGAGCTCACCCCTAAACACATCAAACCAGGGGCATGCCACAAACTCAAATAGGTACAGCACGGCTTCCCATCCGGGAAACCGTCTACGTCTACTATGCACAGTGTGTCCCTCGAGTCTGCCCAGCACAACTCCACCACCTCCACCTCTCCGTCTCTGGCTGCAGCGCTCTTGTCTACACAACCACCACCCTCCTCTTTTATGGCCGCCCGCACTTACATGCCCGGCGAGATGAGCTTGCCCTTCTTGCCCGAGTCATGCTCCCAGCCGCCCGCCAACGCCTCGCCGCCCGTCTCCTGCGCAAACTTTTGCATGCGCGCCTCGAGCTCAGGCCTAAAGTGGCGGATGAGCCCCTGGATGGGCCAGGCAAACGCCTCGCCGAGAGCTGCCTCCCATTAGCCAACCGCCATCACGTCAGGGGGAACACAAAACTCACCGCAAATCGTGTGGCCCTCGACCTGCTTCGTCAGCTCCTGGAGCATGTCAATCTCGCGCTCGCGGCCCATGCCCTTCTCGAAGCGCTGCATGATCTGCTCGGTCCACTTGCTGCCCTCGCGGCACGGCGTGCACTGGCCGCAGCTCTCGTGGCGGTAAAAGTGGCTGAGGCGCGAGATGGCGCGCACCACGTCCGTGCTCTTGTCCATGACGATGACGGCCGCCGTGCCGAGGCCCGACTGGCTGTCCTTGAGCGCGTCAAAGTCCATCAGCTGGTCGTCGCACACCCTCTTGGGCAGGATCGGCGTCGACGACCCGCCCGGGATCACCGCCAGCAGGTTGTCCCACCCGCCGCGCACCCCGCCGCAGTGCTTGTCGATCAGCTCCCGCAGCGGGATGCTCATCTCCTCCTCCACCGTCGCGGGGTTGTTGACGTGCCCCGAGATGCAGTAGAGCTTGGTGCCCTGGTTGCGCTCGCGGCCGAAGCCCGCGAACCAGCTGCCGCCGCGGCGGCAGATGGTGGGCGCCACGGCGATGGTCTCGACGTTGGCGACCGTCGACGGGCAGCCAAACAGGCCGACGGCGGCGGGGAATGGCGGCTTGAGGCGCGGTTTGCCGGGCTTGCCCTCGAGCGACTCGATGAGGCTCGTCTCCTCGCCGCACACGTAGGCGCCGGCGCCGCGGTGGACGTAGACGTCAAAGTCGTAACCCGAGCCGCAGGCGTTCTTGCCGATGAGGCCGTCGGCGTAGGCCTCGTTGATGGCATTCTGGAGCACGGCGGCCTCGTGGATGAACTCGCCGCGGATGTAGATGTAGGCGGCCGTGGCGTTCATGGCGCGGCCGGCGACGAGGCAGCCCTCGACGAGCTTGTGCGGGTCCTTGCGCATGATCTCGCGGTCCTTGCAGGTGCCGGGCTCGCCCTCGTCGGCGTTGACCACCAGGTACCGCGGCTTGTTGTCCTTGTCCCAGTCCTTGAAGTTCATGAACGACTATGACATCGTCTGGTTAGCGCGCGCTCGGGTCCTGCCCCGTCCCGAGCCGGGGCCACAAACCCATTTCAGACCCGAGGGGAAGCCGGCGCCGCCGCGGCCGCGCAGCCCCGACGTCTTGATCTCGCCAATGATCCAGTCGTGGCCCTTGAGCAGGATTTCCTTGGTCTTGTGCCAGTCGCCCATCTTCTTGGCGTGCTTGAGGTCGGGCGGGTAGCGGCCGTAGAGGTTCTGGAAAATGCGGTCCTGGTCGCGGAGGCCGCCGTAGGTGCGCTTGGGGGCCGAGTCGTCGACCGTGGCCATGGAGCGGCATTGCGAGGCCGGCTTCGCGGGGGTTATGGTGGTGGTCGTCGTCGTCGAGGCCGCGACCGCCCGCGCGAGCGTCTTGGCCGATGCCCTCGACGGCGCTGCGGTTCGTGAGAGCATGGTGTTGGGGTGTCTGCTCGGGCAGAGCAGCGTGGTCGGATGCCAATTGGCTTGGGGGGGGGGAGGGGAGAGTGTTCTGGAGGACGACGTCGGTTGTTCGGGATTGAGCGCCTTGTTGGAAATTGGATTCGTGATGCGTTGATTGGCGGAGGGGGTGTGGCGCCTGGGTGGGTGTGGCGGAAGCTTGGGCCACATCAACGCTGTAGTGACGCGGGGAGCTCGTGGGCAGTGGGCACTGGCCTCGCATTCCAGGTCGGCATCGCGAAGACTTTCCATTGCACTTTAGCATCCACACAACCAACCGCCAAACCCCATCCGCCCCGAAATGGCTCCCCGGAAAAATCAGTCATAAATCCAGAACCTGGCTCTTCCATTCGATCGCCACCCAATACCTCCACTCCCTCCAAACCCAACATGTCCACCTCGAAACGCGCCCTCCTCCCAGGCGCCGCCTCGCGCCCCTCGGCTGCCTCCCCGCGCCCGGCCGGCCCGCCCATCCCCCCCTCGAGGCCTCCTCGTCGGCCCTGCTCGCCGAGTCCGCCCAGCTCGTCGGCACCTTCCCCGTCACGCTGTGCAGCGAGAGCGTGATCCACCCGCGGGCGCGGATCGACGCGCAGGCGGGCGCCGTACACGTCGGCAAGCGGTGCATCGTGCACGAGCGGGCCGTGGTCGGGGCGGTGGGCGCGTCGGGGCGGGTGGTGGCCATGGGCGTGACGCTGGGAGACTACGTGACGGTGGAGACGGGCGCGACGGTGGAGGCGGGCGACACGGCGGTGGGCGAGGGCACGACGGTGGGCGCGGGGAGCGTGGTCGGGGCGGGGGCCAACGTGGGCAAGGTATGGCGGCTGTGTTTGGCGGGGATGATGGTCGAGACGGGGAGCTGACGGTGGGACAGAACTGCACGCTCACGGCGTACACCGTCATCAAGGCTGGCGAGGTGGTGCCTGACTATACCGTGGTCTATTCCAACGGACTGCGGCGGATCGACAGACGGGGCGTGGAGGTGTTGAAGCAAAAGGCCCAGGCGAGGCAGATTGACGTCTTGAGGCGCCTCATTCCGAGCAAGCCCGAAAAGTTCATGCCGGCTCCTCCCAAGGTGAAGCAGCAGCAGCAGCCGCCGCCGCAGGCGTCTTGAGAGACTCGGAGCGTTGTTTTAGATCTGGCTTATGGCGTTTGGCAGAGGATACCCCAGGGAATACGAATACAGTGTAAAGGTATATGCGTGCGTTGAGCATCTCGTCAAGATACCAGTACATACCATAAAATCAGCGCCATCGGCAAACCAAGGCTTGGGCACATATTGCCATTGCTTTGGTATGCACATTCACACGGCCCAGCGCTAGAGGTGCCTGACTTTCATCCACTCGCTCGTGCCCAGGCCCAGATTCAGTCCATTCTCGGCCCACCACCGCCTCACCTTGATCTGATCGCCCAACGAATCCTCCAGCGCCTCCTCAATGTCCATGGTCTTGTACTCGACCGGCTTCCCCTTGCGTCCGTCCATCCCCGGCAGCTCGCCGTGAGCGTACCTCCGCCACCACTCGAGCACGGGTATGTGCGCATGGAATGTCGGATCCACCAGGATCTGATTGTCATATTGAATCTTGTCATCGCCGCGGAGCTCCCGCCACAGATCCAGCACCTTGACTTGCCCGTGACGACCCGCCATCTTGCACACGCCGTCGTGGTGGTCCACTGGAATACCACTCTCTTCCCACCAGCGCATCACCTTCGTCTGTCCAGATTGCGCCGCCGCCAGGAGCGCCCGGCCGGGCTTGGGCGCGATCGAGGGGTCCTGTATGAAGGCCTCGCGCCACCACTCGAGTACGTGGAGGTGCCCCTTGGAGCTCGCGCTCTCAAAGGCAGCTTCGGTGTACTTGAGCGGGAGGTTGGAGCGGCGCCACCACTCGAGCACCTGCACGAAGCCGCGACCCGACGCGCCGTTCAGCGCTTCCGAGTCGTACTGCTTCTCGAGGAACGAGGGTGACCTCACCCACCAGTCCAGGATATCGGTGCGGCCGTAGTAGGCCGATGCCTTGGTGGGGATGGTCTTGCCGTCGAAGCACCGGAAAATGTGCGGCATGTTGGCTTCAATATACGCCAGCACACCGGTGAGGGAGAATTTGAATATGAGGTGCACGGCGAGGGCCGAAAGGTCGTGGAAGGTCGGGGGTGCCTGGGATAGTTTGGTGCAGATGGTTTCGGTGTTGGCCGTAAGCATGGTCCACTCCAGCTCGTGCACGAAGACTTGCAGAGGGTTCTTGGGATCCTTTGGCTCGAGCCGCCATGTTGGCGGCATGGGGAGGGTGGTGAAAACGCCGAGCGACGTGGCTAGCTCCCAGTCCTTGGTGTGTTCGAGAATTATGCTCCAGATCTCGGGAGGGAGACCGGTGCGCGACCGCTTGCCGAGGGGCATGTCGGCTGCCCCTTGCTGCACGGCAACCTCGACGTTGTGCCCCAGCTTGAGCAAGTCGGCCTGGTTCTTGATGATGGCCACCACCTCGTTGAAAGCGTCCCACTTGACCTCACGCTTGGGTATCGAACTGTCCTCGTACTTCCACAGAATCGGCGGCATGACCCTGATCCACCCCCATTTTCGGTGCAGCTTGCTCATCTGACGCTTAGTGACGGGGTTGTCCCACATGTGTGTCGTCATGCCAGGGACGAGCAGGATCCGCTTCGAGGCGTCCCACGACCGCAACACCTCGAGGAGGAGCGTGTCCGACACGCCAGACATCATCTTGGACAGGGTATCGGCGTCGATGGGACACAGCACCAGCAGGTCCGCCCATTCGACGAATTCAAAGGCTTGCTGCTGGCACGTTTCGATGTCGCGATTGTTGGTGCCATCGACGACGCCCCGCTTCAGACTCCGGTTCTGCAGGACGATGATCTCTTGGGCCAGCCGGTGTGTCATCTCGTCGACAATGGCGCGCGTGGTGATCTGCGACTCTTTGGAGAGGCGGACGGCGATAGCCTGGGCGAAGGAGACGTCCTTGGGGCCATTGGCGGCGACGAGGAGGCGCAGCTTGCGTGGGCGTTGGGGTTCGCTGAGGGAGGGACTGAGGGAAGCGCGGTCGAGCGTCACACGGCGACCGAGCGGGTGCACCCCCGAGGTGCCAACCATGGCGGCGGCAGGCCGGAGCGAGGCCGGTCTCTATCGCCAGGAAAGGATGTGGCCGGTATGCTGGGGTGCTGGTTTCAAGCCTCGCTTCTTGTCCCACGCCGTCGCCGGTCGAAAAGGGCCGGGTTTGTCGAGGTTGACGGTTCGGCAATTATGACGTTGCTGAATTGGGTATCTCTCTGAGAATCAATGGGGAGAGTTGGGCCGAGGTAGAGGGAGCTCGCCGTTGGATCGAGGAGGTGTGTGCGAAGACGAAGGAGCCGGCCAAAGTTCGGAGAGCAATCGAGTCGAGGGAGGCCGAACAGTAGTTTTCGGAGACGAGGGAGGACTGGCGAGGTCGTGGGCCGTAAGGAGGAGGATGGAATTCTGATCGAGTGTGGTGAGGATGGGGAGGGAGAGTTGGGAACGTCTGGAGGCCGAGTCCTGACGTTTGGGCTCGATTCGATGATCCAATCGATAAGTGAGGGGCCAATCACGTTGCGCCTTTCCCGCGTTGCCCCTTGTTGCGGGGTGAACAAGGTTATGAGGGGGCTACCCGATCGATTTGCGGGCTGTCGGAGTGTCCCCCGGCCCCGGCCCGGCAGGCCAAGCACCCCGGTCCGGCAGGCACCTTGGGGCCGAACTTGACCTTTCAAGACAAAGACTCGTCCTTCTGGGAGGGCCATTGTCACTTATGAAATTTGCCGGGTCCCTTCCACCAGGACCCTTTTTGCTTGTCGGTTACATTGCTGACAAGAAAAAAGAGAAGAAAAAGGAGAGGGAAGAGAAAAGGGAGAAAAGGGAGAAAAGTGGAGAGAAAAGAGAAAGGAAAGAAGAGGGAGAAAGGAGGGTCTCGTGATGGCATCTCAACTTTTCTCTCAATATGGTGAAATTAGGCAAGATGCGTGAGAACATCTCTCCTCAAGTGGTGCGTGCAGGTTGACCCTCCTCGGCCCAAATATATCTGCCGTCAGTGGGCAGTAGTACATCGGCGCCTCGAATAATCCCAGCCGTCACCCCCCATTAGCAAGCCAGGCGGTGGTAATATCAAAGGAAACCAGGCCGGCCCATCATGTTGTGATATGAGACCAAAAACAGCATTCTCACCTTCAACGAGCCCTTGACCCCTCTCTGGCCACGACCACACCTGAAAATCATACCAGCAGTTCAAGACAGGCCTCGGTGGCCAACTTGGGCGCCGGCTGGGCTTCCGGAAGTCAAGTCTGTTGCAGGTGGCCTCTGGTGGGCTTGTAGGAGGGTCCGTTTCCTGGCCGGCTGCGAAGCCGGTAACAAAGAACAGCACGTGGGAGATGTCGACTTCAGCTTTCAAGTCCCGCGCTCGACAAGCTTGGATGCCTTGGTGGCCCAGTCTGTCTCCCGGATGTGTTCCGGTCATTTATCATCCTCTGGGTGAGACAGCCATCAACAATAGAACAATACTGTGCCCCGTGCTATGATGCACCCGGCTGCCGTTCCGGATGTTTCGTGGAAGCATTAGGCCCAGGACCCGGGCCCGGGGGGCTGTCCCGGTTCAAGGGCATTGTTTGAATATACTTTTCTAAACTGACAGAATCCCTCCTGTACGTGAACAACATGAATCCAAATCCAGAGATATTAAAGCTCAACCCAGCCCATCATGGAAGGAATCCAACCAAAATACACAGAACTACACCCAAGCAAGCCATAACCAAACATGTATCATCAAGCCCCGACACCTGTTCCCCCCTCCGCGGCTCTTCACAGGAAGCTCGCCCACCGGCTCCGGTCCTGCCTGACCCCCACCCGCAAAGCAACCGACATACCCCCCCACTCCCGCTCCCGCCCCTCCTCCCGCTCCAGCACGCACTCCACCTCAAGGCCCCCCACAGCCCCCCAACACGACGACGACACATCCTCCACCACCAGCACCAGCACCCTCGTCGCCTCCCACCCTCCCTCAACCCGACCCTCGACATCGTCCTTCACCTCCACCCTCAACACCCACCCCAAAGACCTCCACCTCCAAATCCCCACCCGCTCCCACATCCTCTCCCTCGACCCCCCGCGGTCCCCCTCCCCCCCAACATCCCCCACGCCCCTCGCCCACCACTTCCTCACCACCCTCCTCTCCAAGTCCCACCCCACCGCCCTCCACCACCAACAAATCACCCCGCTCTACCCCCCCACCACCCTCCGCCTCACCACCCTCGTCGCCCTCGCGCGCACGCAGGACCGAGCGAGCGGCATCCGTCTCTGCGGACGCCTGTTTCGGGCGGCGGTGATTCACGATGAGGTGTCGGTGGCGGTTTGGGAGGGTGTTTGTGCGCTTGCTCTTACTCTTGACTCTGCTGCTGCTGCTGCTGCGGGGGATGAGGATGAGGCCCGGGGGCGGGACGCTGTGGGGGTTTTTATGGAGGAGATGCAAGGGCCCGGGACGGGGAGGTGTTGTGTTTGGTGCCCTTTGGGGGGGAGGGGAGGGGGACTTGTAAAGGCGTTGTTGGTGGGGGGTTGGGAATGGGGGAGGAGGAGTGGCAGGAGGGGGTGGTTTGGCAGACGGAAGAGGGGGGGAAGAAGTGGGGGGATGCGCCGCCTGTGGTGGGGTAGGAGGACAATGAACCGGGGGAGATGATGGTTGAGGTGGTGGTGATGGTGGGAAGGGAAGAGGTGGTAGTTTGGGCGAAAGGGTTAAAGAGTGAGTCGGGACGTAGGGGAAAGGGGGAAATGGGGGTGGAAGTTATAGTGATTTTTGGCACTCCTGCCGGCAGGGGTTGCTCATACCAATAATATTTGATTTGTATTAACGTTTAGATGAGCCTTGATATGCGGTTAGTGGTCATGACAGTGTGACCGAGGTCTTGTGTTTAGATGGTTGTATATTTCCAATACCAGAATTACCTTCCATCCCTTTCCCTCGCATCTTCCCAGATGCATGTAGTATGTACAAGCTGGAGAGGGTCGTCCGCAAATTAACGCTAAAAGCATCTCGTCTCATCCCATCATCCTCTGCTCCCAAATCCATCTCTAGTCCCCCGCTCTACAGGCTCCCACGCATGTCCGTTGCATTCATGACAAACATCAAAGGCACCTAGTACGCCCCAACAAGGGGGCAAACCCATGCAACCACGCTGTTTTGTTACGCCGGCCATGTCGCGAAGAAAGAAAAAAAAGACCATGCGACCTCTATGAACCGCACCTCTCAACGTATTGAGAGGCGGGGCGCGAGTACGACGATGCCTGGTCGTGACAGTCGGGCTGTCTCCTCCTCTCTAGCTGGTCGTTTGGCGCGCAGTCGCCTTCTACTGCATCCCCTGGTATCGTGGGAAATGTATACCGAAACCCGTCTATGCCTTGACCGAGTAGAAGCGCTTGAACATGTCGTCAATGTTTTCAAGGTAGTAGGTGCCGGGGATGATGGTCGAGACGTCGCCCTCGGGCTTGTAGTTTTTCTGAAGGTGAGCCTTCTTCCGGAGATCGCACATCTAGCGTGACTGTTAGCATATCCGTCTCGACCAAATGGCATGCGTCAAGTCGGAGAAACTTACCGAATCATACACCTCGGGGGCCACGGCGCGGCGCTGGACGAGCCTGTTGGGGATGTCGAGAACCTTGGAGATGGTCTCGGTGCTGCCAGCGACGCGGAAGGAGCAGAAGCTGGCAGCCAGGCCGGAGCCGTAGCTGAAAAGACCGATGCGCTTGCCCTGCAGAGTGGCGCTGTCGACGTGCGACACCAAGCTGGCAAGGCCGCCCCAGACGCTGGCGCAGTACATGTTGCCGCACATGGTGGCGACCTGGATCGAGGGGTTCACGCGCTCCTGGAAGCGCTTCTTGGTGAGAGCCATAAACGTCTTCTCGACGACCTTGTCCGTCAGCGACTTCTTGTAGTCCATGTCGCGCACCTCAGGAGGAACGTCGGCAAAGGCGGCGCTCTCAGGGTCGGCGAGGTAGTCGTTGTACAGGAGGCGGGCATACGACTTCTGGACCAGCTTGCAGGTGGGGGAGTGGAAGGCAAGGTAGTCGAAGCGGTCGAGGGGCGTTTTGGGGACAGTACCCTCGGCAGCGACGCCGTTTCCGTTGGCGTGACCGTTGGCGCCATTGGCGTGGCCATTGGTGCCGTTGGCCTTGCCCAGAAGCAGGGCCTCGCGCTTGTTGTAGGCGCGGTACGAGGCATCCAGAGCCTCGCTGTAGCAGTTGACCGAGTAGTGGCCGTCGACGTAGGGGTACTCGCTGGTAAGGTCGGGCTTGTAGAAGTCGTAGGCGTGTTGCATGTACGAGCCACGCAGGCCGGGCTCGACGACGATTGGCGCATCGGGGCCGATCAGGAGCGCAACGGCGCCGGCGCCGCCCGTAGGGCGTGCGTTGCCCTTGGCATAGAGGGCAATGTCTCCAGCAACAACAATGGCGTCGCGGCCGTCCCAAGCCGAGGACTCGACCCAGTTGACCGCGTTGAAGACAGCGTTGGTGCCGCCATAGCAGGCGTTGACGGTGTCGATACCCTCGATATTGGTGTTGTCGCCAAACAGCTGCATCAGCACCGACTTGACCGACTTGGACTTGTCGAGGAGGGTCTCGGTGCCAACCTCGAGGCGGCCAATCGAGTTGCGGTCGATGTTGTATTTGCTGAGGAGGTTCGAGACGGCTGTGAGAGCGAACGAGTAGATGTCTGTGGGCGGAGCATCAGCATCACCCTAGAGGGGGAGGACAAGGAATAGCACTAACCCTCGCGATCGTCGCAGAAGCTCATCTTGGTCTGGCCGAGGCCAATGGTGTACTTGCCGGTGCCGACACCATCAAACTTTTCCAGCTCGGATTGCTCGACATACTGTGTTTGGCCTGTTAGCGACATCGGCGCGCGTCGCACTGGGGTGGCAGCAGCTACGGTAGGTGGACGAGACGAACCTGGCTGGGGAAGTAAATCTCAATGGCCTTGATGCCGATGTTCTGGGGACGGGAAGCCATCTTGGGCGAGCAATTGGCTTGTAGAGACGAGGTTTTGGAGGAGGGAAAGTGGACAAGTGAGGGTAAAGGTCGTGGGAATGACGCCGCGAGGAGGGGGTCTTGGGGTGGTGTACTGTTTTTTGGAGGGGCAATATTAATCTGAGGGGGGGGGCGGACCCGATGTTAGCACGGTCCCTGGTGGTTTTTACAGTGCCCAGCGCTCCAGCCAGTGCTCCATCTCTCTTTCACCACCCACCCACCACCCACCACATGGACGCCCGCACACCCGGCTCTTTCACCGCCCTTTTGAACCCAACGTTGACCCGCCCTGCAGTCTATCCCAGAGAGGGCATGGCACGATGGAGGCCAGCAGAGGGATGCAGCTTACCTAGAGTCTATCGACGTTATCACAGGATTGGCCGGTTTGGGACTAGCGTGACGGAGGGGAAGTTGGTGATGGGATGGGAAGAAGAGGAAGAGATGGGATGAACCAAGAGGCACAGGAGGCGGGCGATGCGGCGGTTCAAATAGTCTGGGGCCACGCAAGCCCACAGGACAATGGTTGGAGCAGGGACAATAGTTGCTGGCGAGGTGCTCGTTATGGCGCGAGCAGACAAGGGTCTTGCTCCCGACGGTATCGAAGCTACCGCGAATGTCTGATACCAAACCTCAAGTTGATGAGACCTCAACAAACCAAGGGGCGGCGCGGTCCAACGAGAGACGACGGAGGGGACCGGGAGAGGTTGGGCGTCCCCGTCCATCCTGCAAAAGACGAGAACGTGGCTCCCGGAGGAGGACGACGGCACAACCACAACGACGACGACGACGACCAAGACAGCCTCAGATATATTCAACCACCAGCACAAGATGGCGATGGCACAGGAGAGGTACCTTGCCGGCCAATTTGAGTGCGAGGTTGCCGGCCAGACCCTCCCCTCTCGACGTCCACTTGCTGCAATGCCAGCACCACCTGTAAACGGGGTATCCATCCATTGGCCCCGTCCAGCCCGTCCTTCTTGCACCTTTTCTCGTCCAGGGATCACCATCGTCCCAGGCACCAGACACCATCACAAGCCAGTCCGGGTTTGGAATCCCGCCAACCGCACCCAAGCACAAGCACAAGCACCAAGACCGATCCCACCTCGAGTCCCCGAACCCAGCCAAAACCCAACGCCCCCAAACGTTCAGACAAAAAAGGAGACTGGAGAGTCTGGACGACGGGGACTTCGGACCACGAAAGCGGTGACCGTTGACTTGTTCACCACCTCTATCCCCACATCATCGAGCAATCATGGTCCCCGCGGACAGAGAGGTTCCCATCCTATTCGCTCAGACTTTTTTCATGCAGGAACCCATCGGTCTTATTCGCCCCCAAACCATCCCGCCCACGACACGACCGATGATCGGGGATGGACGCAGGAGGTCACTCCTAAACAGTTGCATTTATCTAAAAAGCCACCCACATCCTCGTCTTTGCCACGGCTTGGCTGTGGAGGCGCCCTCCTATCCGGACACCACGAGGGAATTATCAGATGATCTGATAAAATCTCTTGGAGGACGGGGGCGGGATCATCATCGCGACTTTTTACCCCCACCATCCATGCCGTCTCGACTCGAGCACCGACTGGCCAAGACACACAGGGCACGCGACAGCTGCTGCTGTGTGACACACAACCGAGGTGGTGGTTTATTTTGCCCGGTTCAAAAAAAAACCGCAAAACTCAGTTCACATCACATGCCAGTTCAAGATCATGGGCATTGTTTTTTATCAATATATTTTTGAGGAGACGGTTCAATTATACAGTTACGAAGCGGCGATTCGGCCGTCTAATGCCAACGGAAAAGCAACCCTTGCTATGCACTCCCCCAACGCCCGCCGATGCTGCATACCCAGAGAAACAGGAGAGAGAAAAAAAGGACAAGAGTCGCTAAACATGTACACCACTCCTCACGGCGTGCCGTAACCGGAATCCGCCCCCTGCTGCACCTTGCCGTCATCGGCATGAGCCTCGAGCGACACTGGCGGCGCCACCTTGTCCTTCACCTCCGTCTCGAGGGCGGCCACAACTGTCTTGTTGCTCTCCTCAGTCTTGAGCGCGGCCGGGGGTGCGACGACCACCACCACCGGCTTGGCGGTGGCAGTGTCCGCAGCCGCCGTCGGAGCCGCCTCCTTCTTCTCCTCGACCGCCGCCGCAGCCTTCACCGACTTGCGCGCCTTCTTGCTGTCGGCGCCCGACGCCTCAGCCTCCGAGTCCGACGCCTCCGAGTCCGAGCCCGAGGACGCCGACTCGTCGCTCTCGTCCTTCCTGCTCTTGCGCCGCGACGACGACGACTTCTTCGACTTGCGCTTCGCGCTCTTTTTCCTCTTCTTCTTCTCCTCCTCTTCCTTCTTCTTCTTCTCCTCCTCCGCCTCCTTCTTCTTCTTCGCCTCCTCTTCCTCCTTCTTCTTCTTCTCCTCCTCCTCCTTCTTCCTCTTCTCCTCCGCCTGCCTCAGCTCCTTCTCCTTACGATCCTTCCTCGTCTCCACCACCCACTCCGCGGCCCCCTCCACCGCCGCCTCGGGATCCCTCTTATTCTTGAGCAAATACCCCTGCAGCTCCGCGGGACTAAACTCGTGCGCGGGTACCCGCCCCGCGAACTCCTCCGCCAGCCCCTCCACCCGCACGAGCGTCGCCTCGCGCTCGCGCGCGCGCACCGCCGCCGCCACCCGCTCCGCCTCGAGCGCCTCGGCGAGGTCGGCATACTTGGTGCCGACGCCGGCGGTGGCGCGCGGCGCGTCGTCGCCCTCAAGCGGCGCAAAGATGGCGCGGAAGATGGCGGCCGTCATGCCGCCGTCGGCCTTGTCGAACTTGACCGTCATGTCGACGCGCCCCGGGCGGATGAGGGCCTTGTCGAGCTTCTCGACGTGGTTAGTCGTCATGATGAGGACGCGGCCCTCCTGGGAGGCGACGCCGTCGAGAATGTTGAGGAGGCCCGAGAGGGAGAGGCGGCCGCCGGTTTCCTTGTTGCCGCCGCCGCCGCCGGCGGGGTTGCCGGGGGTGAGCTGGCCAGGGACCATGTCGGTTGTGGTGGAGGTGGAGGAGTCGGTGTCGGTGGTGGGGGTGCCGTTGCCGTTGTCGCGGGTGTGCGTGAGGCCGGCCGTGTCAATGTCCTCGAGGAGGACGACGCAGCGGCGGGGGAGCTCGGCGAAGAGCGAGGCGAGATTCTCCTCGTTGGAGGTGACGGAGCTGAGGCTGACAATGTAGATGCGCATCTTGAAGAAGCCGGCGAGGGCGAGGCTGAGCGACGACTTGCCGGTGCCCGGCGGGCCGTAGAGGAGGTAGCCGCGGCGGTAGGGGATGCCGCGGTTCGAGTACCAGCGGCGCGTGTTGGGGTCGAGGTAGTCGGTCACATCGTCGATGAGGTCCTTCTTGACCTTGTCGTTGAGGATGACGGTGGAGAAGGGGCGCGAGGCGCGCGACATGCAGCGCTGCCAGGTCGGCTCGGTCGAGCCACTGCGCGTGGTGCCGCGGTAGATGAGCGTCTTGGCCTCGTCGCGCTTCATGTACGAGGTGCGCGCCTCGTGCAGCAGCTCCTTGAGCACCCAGGGGTTGCGGCCGAAGCACGAGATGGAGATCTCCTCCTTCTCACTGACCGAGTAGCCGTACGACTGGGGCGCGCCCTGGGTGCGGCGGAAGATGAGGAGCCGCCCCTTGAACCAGAACCAGTGCGAGCCGAACGTGGGCGTGTAGGCGAGCGCCTTCTTCTTCTGGCGGCCCGAGCTGTCCTCCTCGGCACCCTCGCCGTCCTCGTCCTCGTCGTCGTCCCACTTGTAGAGGAACCAGCTGCGCGACGACAGGTTGGTGTTGACGACGAAGCGGCGCGCGCCCTGGGCGAAGCGCTGCGAGGCCACCCACGTCATGAGCATGTTGTAGATCTCGTCGTCGGTGCGGATGTCGACGACCGACATGAGGTAGGCCTCGACCTGCTTCCAGGCGTACTCGGAAAAGTACTGCCACACAAAGGTGAGGCCGCCGGCGAGGAGCACCAGCGGGATGTAGAGGTTGAGGTCGATGTGCAGCGTCTTTTGCACGGCGGCGCTGAAGATGGAGAAGCCGGGGAAGAAGAAGTCGAGGAGCATCATCTGCGGGGCCGGGGCGGCCGAGATGACGGGGTCGTCGCTCCCGCCGATGGCGTCGGCGGCCGAGGGGCCGGCGCCGGGCGTCATGGCGACGATAGTCTCCATGAGGCGATCCATGGAGGAGACCGTGTGGGGGTGGTGGAAGGGTTGGGTGGTGATGGCCTGGGACGGCTAGGGTAAGGTCTCTGCTCAAGACGACTACCAAACAGTCGTCGTCGTGAGGTAGCACAACGACTTGGGCCGGAGAAATGTGTGGGTTGGGTGGATGGGTTGTGTAAGAGAGAGAGTGGTGGCGTTGGAGAGGATGCAGCCTGGTCTTA
Organism: Schizothecium vesticola; assembly: GCA_030549215.1. Classification (NCBI taxonomy): domain Eukaryota; kingdom Fungi; phylum Ascomycota; class Sordariomycetes; order Sordariales; family Schizotheciaceae; genus Schizothecium; species Schizothecium vesticola. Next base: position 1,468,179 of record JAUKUD010000005.1, on the reverse strand, counting down.
TACTCGGCTTCAACCGTGACCAGCTGCCAGTTGCTCCCACTTGGTTGCTACTCGTCAATCCCACAGCCTGCGGTACAGGCCGGTGGACGAGACAAGGTGCTTACGGCGATGACGAGGTCGAAACGAGGCAGCCATGCCTCGTCCTCACTGCGGGCTCACCCTCTTTCACCAACCGCCACACCCGGCAAGGGACGCACAAGAAGCACACCCTGCGCAGGTAATGGACTCGCTTGTGAGGCATCCATTCTGCCCTTGGGAGGGGTGGGCTGTGTTGGCGACACCCACTTCATGTCAAGGTCGGGTAGCTCTGCCCTACGACTATGCAGCGACGATGCATGTTGCCGTGTCCGGCAACGGGCACACCACCAGACCAGGCGGTGGGATGCACGGGAATCGAAACGAGTCAAAACTTACTGTGCCGGCTCCCTCCGGGCGAGGGCGGATAGGATGGGCGGCCCCAATCACGACACGGCTCGCCGTGGATTTGCGGGGGCAGCCTGGGGGCCTGGGCTAGCCACACCGAGCCGGGTCCACCATGGTGCTGTTGTTGGCAGCAGCCCGGGGAGGTGAAAGAAGAGTCACCGGCAATGTGGGGTTCGCCATTGGCTCCGGATCGAGGGTCTGAATGTCTGGCAGGACGGCATGACATCTTGACCCCACCGATGAACTGGATGCAACTGTGAGAAATGGGCAACTCGTAGCCCCCTCACCCAATAGAAGAGCTAGTGATTAGTTGTTCAAGTCGCCCGTCAGCCTGAGGTTACCGCGTAGGTCACCCGTCGCAAATGCAAGCGGTTTGCGTCTTTATTGGCCGGCTGAGTTTGTTCTAGGCCTAGGCTTTTAGGCTTCCACGCTCTCACGGCGTCACAAGCACCTGTCAATTCGTGCCTTGTGCCTAGATAGTAGACCGAGACGTTGGATACCATAGAGTCGCTCCCCAGCCAGGGAGGACTAGGAGCCGGGGCGCCGGGGATGGCTTGGCTGGGAGACAGGCTTTGAATATCCGGTGTGAGTCTGGAAGCCCTGCTCCAAGACATGGCGTAAAAACCGTCGTCCTCAAATGCGGTGAAGTGATACATGCGGGGAGGGAGCAGGGGAGCTGTCATGTCGGGCGTGGCGGGGCGGTCATGTCAGGCGTGGCGCAGCCGTCCTCAATCATCAAGCGGTGCAGAGTTGCGGGTGTCGGATGCCTCTGGCCGAAGTAAAACGTGACGTAGGTCCTGTCATGCGCGGGTCTTGATGCAGTCAGTCCTGGAAAGACTTTCGCTTGGTTCGTGGAGGCTGAGTGTTGGGTGCTGTGTTGAAGGAAGAGGGCGCCGATTGAGGAGGGAAAAAAACGTGATTGTAAAGTGATTGGCCAATCAGAGACCAAGGCACGAAAATGGTGGGGCCATGGTTGCCTTGTTTGTTTTGCCCTGCTCTTTACGGATCCGCACAAACAAGTTGACCAACGACTTGCCTCGCCAGGCAAAGAATACAACCAATGTGGACGAGTTCTAGTTCAGGTATTTCCTGGCCAATAGTAGCTCAAATGCTGACCTTGGTCTGCAAACCCCGAAGCAGGGGAGATCACCAAGGTCTCATTCATCTTGAGAGTCGCATTTGTTGCCTCTCGGGGATACCATGAGCCAGGCCTGCCAGATAGGATGTCCAGTCTCTGAAGCAGCGATATGTAAAGGGTTTGGAGAGTCTCGTACTTTTATTCTCATCTATTTTGCGGCTTATATGGATAAACCGTTACCCCTTGACCGGCACCTTTTTCGGAGCATTGCCGTGAGCTCTCCGGAGCTCGATGGCACGCTTGTACGGGGGTGCGGTCGGCGGTTGGACGGGGTCGAGCGAGACATGCCCCTCAGGAAGCCTGTACGAGGCGTCCGAGTCAAACGCCGAGAGATCACCGCAAGCTACAAACGGCGCAATCCATCTGATATCCCGCCGCCCGTCGTCCACGGTGAGGTCCTCGACCTCGAGATCGCAGATCCCGTCCTCGTCCACCTGGGCAGCCGCCGAAGCAACAGCCTTCCACGCCCCCGTCTCCTCATCCTGCACTAGTCCCGGCGCCGCCGTAATCGGCAGCACCTCCCGCCGCGCGGCCAGCATCTCGGGCAGACGGGTCCCGACGCCCAGCGGCTCCTCCAGGCTCGCCGTGAAGCCCTCGGGGGGGCGGAAGTCGATGCAGACGATAAAGGCCTCGACGCTGCTGGCACGCGACGAGCGCGGCTTGGCCACGTAGACCTTGTCAAAGAAGATCTTGAGCTGCGCGTACAGCAGGTCGACGTTGCGGCCGCGGAAGATCTTAGCGACGAACTTGCCGCCCGGCTTGAGCACGCACAGCGCCAGGTTGAGGGCCGCGAAGAGCAGCTGCGACTGCACGTAGATGTCGAGGTCGTGCAGGCCCGTGACGTCGGGCGCGCCGTCGCTGATGACGAGGTCGACGCGCTGCGACGCCTGCTGATTGCGCTGGTCGACGGGGTGGTCCGGATCGAGCGCGCGGAGGAGGAGCGGGACGGTGGCGGGGTGCGTGATGTCGGCGCGGAGCGTGATGATGCCGGGGAGGGGGCTGATGGGTTGGAGGTCGATGGCGACAATCTTGACGTCCTTGCGGGGGGTGGGGGCGGGGGCGGTTGTTGGCTCGGTGGGAGGGGGGCTCTCATGGTCTTCGGAGGAGGGGAAGATGTTGAGCATCTGCTGGCGGAATTTGGCTTCACGGTCTTGCCAGGCGGAGCGGCCGAATTTCTCTCCTTTTATGAGGACTCTGGAGAGTACTTGAGACCAGCTCCCTGGGGCGGCACAGAGGTCGACGACGCGGGTGACATCTTCAAAGAGGTTGAACTCTGGGGCATGTCAGTGCTGGAGATAGTAGGCCGCGATATAGTACGCACCCTCATCCAGCTGCAGAAGCTTAAAGGCACTCCTCGCGCGCCACCCTTGTTCTTTTGCCAAGCGATAGTAGGCATCGCGCTTGTCTTTGGATGATTTTCCCATCTCTTTTGGTGTTTGGTGGGGTTGGGGATGCCCTCACTCCGAGAACGAGGGGTCCAAGTGACTCAACGTCGCCCACCTAATGTCGAATGTCGCACTAATATTTTGGGTTTACCCAGGGGGCTCTGAGCTCTGACGAGGACCTGTTTTGTAAGAGAGAGTGTTTTTGGCACCTTTACAAAAATTGTTGTAATTCCTGCACCGAGTTGGCTTCAATTCAGGGGCGTGGTCACTGGTCAGTGGTCACGCTGGGGAGAAAAATGAGCAAACCCAAGGGTTAGGGTCTTTTGTGCCCCTGCCAATCCAAAGTGGAGCCAAAATTTCAGTCCATCTTCAAAATCCCATGCCGCCAATTTCAGACTCTAGCAAGGTGCATCCCCCATTTCACCCCCATCAATCTCCCACACCTCACCACCTCACCACCTTCGCCATGCCTGCCGATGGCAAAAGAAAGCTGCCCAAGGCTGGTCTGCCCGGTCAGGCCAAGCGTCGCAAGACCCAGGCAAATGGCGCCCCCAAGCGAGCCGTCAATGTGGACGCTCTCTCATGGAAAACTGTCGATGTGCCCGAAATGTTTGACGATGCAGAGGGCTTCTACGGTCTCGAAGTCGTCGAGGGCGTGGATATTGTCAAGGATATTGGGGGGACAGTGCAATTTGTGAGTTATCCTCCTCCTTCTCTTGCAACTCTCACACTCATGCCCATCTCAGGTGACCGCTGCTCCCGCGGCAAAGCCAGAGGCACACGCCGAGGAAGGTGACGAGTTTGGAGGCTTTGATGATGAGCCAAAAGCCCCCATGGAAACCTCACAGGAATCCCCCCAGGCCAAGTCCAAATCATCTGAGCTCTCCGCCGTGCAAGCGAAGCGGAAAGAACAAAAGAAGGACAGGAAGGACAGGAAAAAGTCCCAGAAGCAGCCGCCAAAGCCTGTCGACACCGACCACCAAGACGGCGATTCGGAACCAGAACTCGAGTCTAATGTCTTTTCCAAGATTGAAAAGGTCCCCGAAGGCTACGAGGACAATGATATTGACGTCGACGTGTCTCAATGGGAACCTCTCGACCTCTCGGCCCAGCTGCTGTCGGCGATCGCGCGGTTGAAATTCATGACCCCGACCCTCATTCAGCAGAGGTCGATCCCAGAGATCATGGAGGGCCATGATGTGATTGGAAAGGCATCAACGGGTTCCGGAAAGACGCTGGCTTTTGGCATCCCGATCGTCGAGAACTGGCTCAGCCGTCAGTCATCTAGCAGCGAAGAGGAGAGAAGCCCCATCGCCTTGATCCTAGCACCAACACGAGAGTTGGCCCATCAGATCGCGGACCACCTCCAGAAGCTCTGCGCTGGTCTCAAATCGACCCCGTATGTTTGCTCCGTCACAGGTGGCTTGTCCCTGCAAAAACAGCAGCGTCAGCTCGAAAAGGCAGACATCATTGTCGGCACCCCAGGCCGCCTGTGGGAGATTATGAGCGCCAACACAAAAACCCTCCAGTCGCTCAGGAACATCCAGTTCCTCGTTGTGGACGAGGCCGATCGCCTGCTCAAGGACGGCCACTTTAAGGAGGCGCAAGAAATCTTCAAGGCCCTTGACAGGGAAGAGACGCACGAGCGCACCGAAGAGGAGAGCTCCGAGGAAGATGAAGCCGACGAGACCGACGAGACCCCCCAGGGTGGTCGCCAGACCCTCGTCTTCTCCGCCACTTTCCACAAGGGCCTCCAGCAGAAGCTCGCCGGCAAGGGCCGCTCCAACCTCATGGGCGAGGGCGAATCCCTCGAGTACCTCTTGCAAAAGCTCAACTTTCGCGAGGAGCGCCCCAAGTTCATCGACACCAACCCCGTTTCGCAGATGGCCGAGAACCTCAAGGAGGGCATCATCCTCTGCGGCGACCTCGAAAAGGACCTCTACCTGTACTCGGTCCTCCTCCTCCAGCCCACGCGCCGCTCGCTCGTCTTCACCAACTCGATCGGCTCGGTGCGCCGCCTCGTCCCGCTCCTCCAGAACCTCGGCCTCCCTGCCTTCGCGCTGCACTCGGACATGATCCAAAAGGCGCGCCTGCGCTCTATCGAGCGCTTCAAGGCCAGCGGGTCCGAGGCGCCCACCGAGGCCAACCGCAACACGTCCAAGGCCAAGGGCATCCTCATCGCCACCGACGTCGCCGCCCGCGGCCTCGACATCCCCGGCATCGACCTCGTCGTGCACTACCACGTCCCCCGGTCCGCCGACGACTACGTGCACCGATCGGGCCGCACGGCCCGCGCCCACAGCTCGGGCGTCAGCATCCTCCTCTGCGGGCCCAAGGAGGCGGTGCCCACGCAGCGCCTCGTGGCTAAGGTGCACGCGGCGGCCGAGGCCAAGGGTGGCCCGAACCTGACCAAGAAGAGCAAGAAGACCGACATTGTGCACACGATCGACATTGACCGGCGCATCGTGGCGCGGCTGCGGGAGCGCGTGGTGCTGGCCAAGCAGCTGACGGACGCGTCGCAGGCAAAGGAGCGGGGCAGCAAGGACGAAAACTGGATGAAGGCGGCGGCCGAGGAGCTGGGGGTGGAATACGACTCGGAGGAGCTCGACAAGGCGAGCACCTGGAGCGGGCGCGGCAGCGGGCGCAAGATCAAGGAGAAGGAGGCGCGGGGGGTGACCAAGGCGGAGATGGGCGTGATGCGGGCCAAGCTGCGCGACCTGCTGGCGAAGCGGGTCAACACGGGCGTGAGCGAGAAGTATCTGGGGAGCGGGGGGATTGATGTCGACGAGCTGCTTCGGAGCGGGCCGCAGGGAGATTTCCTCGGCAAGGTTGACGGATTGGGGCTGGAGCACTTGTAAGGTACTTGAAAGTTGGGTAAATCGAATGGTGCTCATGTTCATGTATTCTGCACATCATACAACGGCACCAGTGGAATTAAAAGGGATATGCCACATTGTACAAGATCTAGTCTAGGCTGTATATACTCATCCCGAAACTGAATACTACAGCATCTCCAGAATCGAAGAGAAAGAACAATCCAACGCAGCCAATATACACGACCCACCACTTACAACTTCCCCTTCACCCTCTGCTTCACCCCCAACCACCTCATCCAATCCCCGTCCATCATCTGCTTCTCCCCCTTCGACCTCCCCGCGAACTCCCTAAACCTCCCTTCCTCGGCCCTCCAAACCTCCATCTCCCCCGCCACAAACCCCGCCGCAATCTCCGCGCACCGCCCCGTCGCCTCCATAGGCACCAGATGCCCAAACTCCTCAATCACCTCTTGCTTCACCCTGCCCGCCTTCACCCCCCCACTTCCCCCCGTCCCCGTCCCCGTCAGCGCCATCTTCTCCGCCCGCACCTCCTCCGTGCTGATATCGCTCTTCCCCCCAAACACCCACATCACCCCCGGCCGCAGCCCCGGCAGCCGCGGTATCGCGGACGTGCCCTCGGCCCGGTAAAACGCAAACACCCCCGGATCCTGCGCCAGCACCCCCTCGTCGGCGTCCACCAGCGCCGCGTTATCCACCACGCGCGCGCCCGTCGCGGGGTCGACGGCCTGCGCCAGCGGGCGATAGTACGTGAAGCACTCCTGGTGCTTGGTGGTGGTGAGGGTGACGTGCGGCGGGGGGGCGTCCGGGTGGAGGGGGGTCGGGGTGTCGCGCAAGCCGTGGCGGACGAGGAGGGCGAGGCAGCGCGGGTCCCAGGTGGCGTAGAAGGGGGAGGCGGCGAAGGAGGCGGCGGCGGCGGCGCGCGAGGGCCAGAGGTCGCGGCGGCGGGCCGAGTTGTAGAGTGGGGGGAGGCCGTAGGTGGGGCGGTCGCGGAAGGCGGCGAGGACGGGGTCGAGGAGGACGAGCGAGGTGAGGAGGCGCGGGTGGAGGAGCGCGAGGTTGACGATGATGTTGCCGCCGAAGGAGTGACCGACGCCGATGAGGGGGCGGGGCATGTGCGCGCGGAAGTGGTTGATCATGTGGAGGAGGTCACGGGCGTGGTCGTGCCATGATGCTGGGGCGGGGGGTTAGTGCGGTGGTGATGAGGGGTGACGGGAGGAGGGGGAGGGGAAAGTACGGTCGTTGCCGAGGAGGTCGTCGTTGAGGATGCCGCTTTGGCCTTGCCAGGCTACGTCGGTCATCCAGATGCCTCGCACGCCGACGCCGCGCTGGTTGAGGCTCCGGACGAGGTCCTCCCAGAGGGGTTCGTAGAGCTCCTGGATGGAATGTCAGTTGCTGGGTGGGGATGGATCAGAGGGTCGGGCGGACCTTGACGAAGCCATTGGCGTGAGCACCGATGATGGTGACATCGCCGGGTTTGGGGGACTGATTGTTACGCGGAATGTACTGCTTGACGGAGAGCTGGAGGACGTCCTCCTGCGAGTGCGCCGTGGCGTTGGGGTACTCGCGGATGTGCTGGGCATCGCACGTGTGCTCCTTGACGATGAAGGGCGACGCCATTTTTACGATTGACACACTAGAAAAAAGAGAAAAAAGTCGCGATGCGAGGCCGGGAATATTTACAAAATTAGAGTCGAGCACGGCACCAGATTGATGAGGTTTTGGGGGCGGCAATGCTACCGAAGTCCATCGCCGAGGATGCCACTCGGTGGGCGGTATCCGGGCCCTTACAGTTGCCTCGGCAGTTACAGCGCGGTTCCTGGCAGTGGTGGGCGAAATCGAACAGGGGTTCCAGAGATCGTTTCCCCCGCTCCCCCGACAAGCCACTGGCAGCTTGGCGGATGCCTCTAAGCGGTTGGTACCCTTCTAAGCGGGGCCTTGGAAATGTCGCGACCACCAAACATCGACAACAAACACGACAATGAAAGCCCCTCAAGTTCCCACTCCCTCTTTGACAGCATCCTGAGAACGCTCCAAATATCGCCAATTCAGTCCCTTCTTTAGCTTCTACTGCTCGCTCCACTGCTGGGCTGTGGTGCTGCACCCTTTTTTGCTGCACACTTTTTGCAGCACCAAACGCGTCTCCCATCTCCCGCATTGCCGCCCTTTGCGCAGCCAGTACCATTGCGCAACCAGTTACTGCGCGGCGTCAGGCTTCAGCCAGACCAGTAACTACGCGCGGAAGCGCTGCCGCTGTCGACCTGCGACAACTGAAATTTCATTCTGGTCCTTCGGGTTAGAAACCGCCGTTAGGGTTAGGATTAGGGTTAGAGCCTCTACCCCTGTCATGGGTCGTCCCTCTGCTGACACTCGCCGGCAGCCACGACGCGTGCCAGGCCAGGGACCGCCCAAACCCGGCCATGGCCCCACCCATCGTCTACGACAACGTCGCCCGCGTCGCCGACAGCGATGAAAATACCCTCTTCAGCGGGGCCAAATTCTGGGTTCACCAACGCGTGCCACTCCGCAGCTCCATCATCAACGACATCACGGTAAGTATTGACTGCCCTTCCTCACCCACATCGTCACCGTCGCTGACATGGGCGCAGGCAAATGGAGGGCGCGAGGTCAAGCTGGAGAAGCTGGCCGATATCATCATCGCCGACCATGCCAGGAAGGATGCACCGGCGAATTCGGTTTCCTGGAAGTACATCGCCGAGTCGGTCAAACGCGGCCAGCTGGCTGCCATCGCCGAGTACCGCATCGGCGGCCCTGCCGGACCTGCACGGAGCACCGTCGGGACCTCGGCTCCCGTCAGGCAGACCAGAACTCCCTTCACCCCGGAAGAGGACAGAATGCTCGTGGAGTGGGTCAGGACGCAGCCGTATTCCCAAGGCAACGTATGCTACCAGGAATTTGCCGACAAGGTAGGGAGCGCCCGTCACGTGCCGCAATGCATCGTCAGTCTTCTCTGACATCCCCCCAGCATCCACGCCATACATGGCAATCTTACAAGGACCGGTATAGGAAATACCTGATCAACACGCCCGACAAAGGAGCTGCAGCAGCTCCCAGCTCCACTCTCCAGCAACATACCTCCGTGCCCCAACCCCCACCAGTTGAGCCAAGGACGCCTGCGGCCGTCTCAAGCCATCCTTCTAAGAAAAGGAATCATTTTATGACCGAAGAGGATCAGATTCTTAGAGACTATGTCCTGAAGCGAGTGGCAGAAGGGGAGGGGGAGAGTGGGAACAGGATATACCAGGAGATTGAAGCGATGGTCAGTTTTCTCCTGCTCCTTGTAGACAATACTAACAGGCAACAGTATCCACACCGATCATTTCATTCCTGGAGGGATCGCTGGCTGCGGCACTTGTCTAAGAGGGTCCCCGAGAAGGAGACGGAAGCCTCTGGTCGACCCGCAGTTCTTCAGCCGCCCCGGGTCTCTCAACCGCCCCAAGTGCTTCCATCCCCCCAGGGGTCTCGACATTCCCGGGTGGCTGCACCGTCCCGGGTCTCTCCACCATCCCGGAAGCCCCAACTGTCCCGGGCACCTCAACCATCTCTGGGACCTTCATCCCGCGATCCTCGCGCTCCGAGACAAATGACCCGCGCTGGAACACCAACGCCCTCCGGCGACAGGATGGCGCAAATTGTTTTTCGAGCGGAACAAAAACTACGAGAACGGGCCGTGATAGTCATCCAGCGCGCTTGGCGGGCATGGCGTTTTGGCAAGGCCGTCCGCTCGTGGCTCGATTCAAAACTAGAGCAGGTGCAGATCAAGGAGGAAACCCCTAATACTAAAGTCGAGATGGTCCCAGTCCAAGATAGCATGGATGCCGAGCCAGAAATCGAAGAGGCCGCTGTGCAGCCTGAGACCGAAGTGCAAGCCGAGGCGGAAACATGGTATCCCGCCGAGGTCGAGATGACAAACGACGAGTCACACCAAATTCCGTCCCCGACATCCAGTGCACCACCACGGTCCGCCAAGGAGCAGTTCTACATTGATATTCAGAGATACTACGAGGACAGCGAACTGCCTCTCAAAAAGTGGCTCACGGTTGGCAACAAGACCCTGGAGCTCTGGGATCTTTGGAAAGCCGTGACCGATCAGGACGAGGAGAGCGGGTATCAAGACTGGGAGCTGATTGCCGAGATACTGAATTTTGACTGGCTCGACAACCCCAACGTCACAATTCAGCTCAAAGTCGCTTTTGATGAGCACCTCAAAGGGTTCGAGGAAGCGCTCAAAAGTTTCGAAGAGGAGATGGCCGCCTGGGGGGGCGAAAAGGGGGAGGAGGGGGAGGAGGGGGAGGAGGGGGAGGGAGGTTCACAACAGCACCCAGCACAAATTCCGGAAATTCTCGAGTCGTCTCCCCCCGTGCCTGCGACAAAAAGACGTCGAGAGCACCTCGTCTCCTCGCCCATTTTGGGTGTTTCCCCCCCAAGCAAGAGACTGCGCTACGGTCCCGACCAAGATGTTCCAGAAACTCCCGAGAAGCCAGAACAAGCTGGTCAAACCACGCCTCGGGCAGGACACACCGTCGAGCCAATGTCTCTCCGGACAAAGAGGCAGCATGATCTCGCTCAAGGTGCCTCCACAGAAGCCATTCCCGAGCCCGAGACCCAGGACTTTAGCTTTCGCCAGCACCCTGGCCATGGGGACGCCGAACCGGACCTGCTCGAATTGCAACACGGAGAACCTCTTCTCTCTGACGACTCCGACTCCGAGTTTCCACTACTCGAACAGCTCATCCAGAACCCCACCAAGTTCAAAAATCAGAAGCCATCGCCCAGATCCGAATCGTCCAGCGACGCGTTCGGCACACCCATGGAATCGCCTCCTACCCGTCCAACAAGGACAGCACCAGCAGCCGATCCGACTCTGGCGCGGCCCCAGCTTGCTTCCTCTGCCGCCCCGAACCCTACCCCCCGTCCCTTGTTAACAAACCGTCTTGCGCCCATCATCTATTTCTCGCCGCCGCGCCGGCCCCCCTCGGGCATGTCCCGCCCTCCCCGCGCGACACGACCGCTAGTTTCTGAACCCAACCCTTTCCCTCCCCCACCGTCCCGCGCGGACACGACGCGTCGACAGTCAGGCCAGGCCGCGCCCCTTGCATTCTTCAGCTCATCGCCGCCCCAACCCAAGCAATCGCCCGAACCCGGCCCGGAGTCCCTCGCCGCGCTAACGCCAACGGAATTTGAGGCTCGTGTACAAGAATATGTCGAAGCCGGCTACCGCGGGGCTGACGTGATGAGGGCCCTCCGGGCGACGAACATGGTCGTCGACGAGGCGGAGCTGGTCATGGAGAGCTTGGCCAATAGGCAGGGGATACCGGGCAACACTCCGGGGGTGTGGACGAAGAAGGACGATGACGACATGGCTTCTGTGATGACAATGGATCAGCTGCGGGCGCTTGGGGGTGGTACGTCGCAGTTACAGCGGGTGGCTGACGAGAAGCTGGAGAGGTTGGTGAAGAAGCATGGGGCGGGGAATGTGGAGGAGCGGAGGAAGTATGTGCAGTGATGTCGAGGGTTGGTGGGAAGAGGGTTAGGGGCGGAGTTGAAGTTGATTTTGGGATGGGGGGGTTCTGCTTGTACGTTCATATACCCAGTCTACTCTCCATGAATTTACCTACCTCTTTTGAAATTATTATTAGCGGTTATTCCTCTAGAGTTGCTTCTTTCTCTTCTAAGCATTCGTACTACTAGTAACCTAACTTATGCTGGCTAGTTTCCCCAGTTTTATAATTTGGAACGGTGTTTACTGACAGCTTAGTACTACGTCTCTGAGATGGGCCCTGAGTACTAGAACTAGTAGTACTAAAGCAGCACTACTGCACACAACTCCATTTTCTACCACTCTAAGGTGTACTAATCACCTTCCAAGTTTCAAACGCACCAAACCCACACTTGAACTGAAGATTCCTTCCATCCACTCTAGTATACTGGCAAATACTAGGTACCTCCAATTTTAAGTTCCTGCCCATTCCGTCTCCAACCTCCCAACTAGGCAACCACTGCGTCCTGTCTCCCCGGGAGCCAACACGGGATCACGCGTCCTGCAGAAACGCGGGGTTGGTTCCAACAAGCACGCAACTCCCACATAGCCTCCCTGTCATACAACAACAGTATATAGGAAACTATTTAAGTACTATAATATCTGTGTAGCTAGACCCGAGCCTTCGTTAGGTCCGGTATTCCGATCCTGTCTGTCCCGGGCTTCGCTTAGACATTTGTCCCAACCTAGCGGTCTAGTCCCAGTCCCATGCTGGATCCTTCCTGAATAGCTGAGGTGAGCCCGCCGGCGGGCCCACCGCCTTCCTCTAATAATTGGCTAGCCGTAGCTGCCCCAGGCTGCCGCGGACCAAGTCGTGACCTGGGTTATGATACTTACGTCCTTACAGTATGTCACGGGGCCGACCAAGAACTAGGGAAATAGACTTGTTAATACACGAAGGAGGGAAGAGTGAGAGCTCTGTCCGTCTAGCTAGATCTAGTGGTCTGTAGGGTGGAGCCTGGTTTGTGTCATATGCCCGCTGTCGGGTCTCTGCTGGAGTGGCAGCGGGTCGGTGCCGTGACACAGTGGCTGAGCTTCTAGTGGCGTTCTGGCAGTGCTAGGCAGATATCCTTACTCAGCCTCACCCAGCCTCACCAGCATCGTCGCGCCTGAGTTAATAGAACTTTCCCTTAAGAAGCCTTGCCCGTTACCACATCATCCCACCTCATCATCGTTCACTCCCGTGGATCGAATGGCTGCAACAACCAATAATTCAACCCGGCCCTACGCGGACCTTATCCATTCGGCTCATGGAGCCTCACAATCATGGCTCGTTAACTTCCTTCGAAAGGGCTATAACACCAGATACTGGGAGTCGCGGGACCCGTACATCAGCATTTACATCCTTGACAGCGTCGACGGCGTTATGTCTTGTCAAGATTTCCGACCACACCGCACTGGTGAAGTCGACGCCGCATTCCGATCAGCTCTCAGCTCTCGCCCGCCGGGGTCTAAAACTCGGCTAGTGCTGGTGCAGGGGGGCCAGCTTGGAGACACTAATGCCGCCTATATTGACGCCATCGGGTGGCAATACCGACTCGACCCAAAATTCTTCCGCACGCACTTCCAGGATGCTTTGTACTTGACAGAAGGAAGCCGGCTATTAGGTTCACAGTGTCTCCCCGCTCCTCTTCCTTATGAGAAGGATTATATTACAGTTGTTACTGAAACGCTTACAAGTTTTGCAACGGCTACCATTATGACAGACGCTATCCAAAACACAAGTATGTTTTCTTTTAAGAGTTCCCTACTTTTGACTGTGACTAAGAAAATCCCCTGGAAGTTGTGATGGTTGGGCTGGATCATTTTGATGACAGTAGGGTGACATCCTTGCGGAAAACCCTCGTCGATCCGGCCGTTTTCTCAAGAACTACGGTCTTAGCAGCAGATCTACACCCCTGCGACTTCCTCGTGCCTTATATCAACGGCTCTCTTTGGAAAATAGCCAGCGAGTCACGACGGCATGGCCGCATGCAAGCGAAGCTGGCCTCAGAGCAGACGGCAAACTCGTTCGATTGGGAGTTGAACCAGGCAAACTACCGGAACCTGATGCGGTCTTGCGGCACGATATCGCAATACCTGGAAATGAAGTATCCGATCCCATTCGGACAGCAGCCCCGTCTTGCTGAGGTCATTCGGCAATACAGCGCTCTCATCGCGGAGACACGAGAAAACGCGGGCCAACTTCAGACTCGCATTCAGAACTACACCAGCGGTCAAGCCATACTGGAAGCCAAAAGGGGAATTGAGCAGGCCGACGCAGTGCGAAGGTATGCCTATTTTTTCCGCAATACCTATATCGTCTGATAAACAGGCTAACCGACATGGCGTTTCCCATCACAGAATTACCATTGTTGGTATCGTTTTTATTCCACTCAGCTTTGCGACTTCATTTTTCGGCATGAACTTCGAACAGCTCGGCACAGGGACGCTTCACATTGGATTCTTCGTTTTGACTGCGGTTATCTCGGGCGTCGTAGCCTGGGCACTCGCTGCCAGCATCACACCAGCAGAAAATGGCTGGAATCGAGCCCGAAACCGGTACGGGGAGCGTGAATTCGGATCTAGAGACAATTATGAATGGGTAACCAAAACGACAATTGTTTGGAGCTGGTTACGTCGACCTTTTTCACCGCTTGAGAAGCTGTACGGGATCTGGTTGGAGGCGAAGGAGCAATGCATGGCAGCGAGCGAGGAATGGAGAGAGGAAGACATCCCTCGCTTTCACAGGATGGCAACAAAAAAGGTGTTCGGAATTCTGTTAGGCCATGCAACGGGATGGGCAGCCTCGCTGTTGAAACGGCTTCTGGGGGGACGAGCCGAGCGCGAAGTTGCCAGCGCTGGAGTCGCTGTGCAAACCTGAGCAAAGACTGAGCCGGTTCTGAGCCGGGGTGAGCAGTGTCACGTGGGGTGAGGTACAAAATAGGAAATTTCGTGTGCCTAGATTCGTTCTCATACAACACTATATCTCACGACCACCGTCCGGCGTCCTTCCATCTCTCCTACCCGACCTCCCCTCCATCTCCCAGCCGGAGCGTCACCCCCAAAACCACACCTCCTGATTTCCACCTCCCCAACACCAAACATGCCCTCACCAACCACCCACCCCCGCCCCCTAGGCCACCTCTCCCTCCCCATAACCCACCACCCCACCTCCCGCGCCTTCTACACCGCCGCCCTCGCCCCGCTAGGCCTGCACCTCGTCTACGACAGCGAAGACCCCGCCCACGGGGGCACCGCCGCCCCCGACACGAAAAAGAGAATCCGCACCTTAGGCTACGGCCCCGATCCCTCAAACGAGATCCTCAACCTGTTTGAATACCCCCCCACCCCCGAGTCCCGGGACAAGAAGGAAGGGAAGGTGGTGGGTCCGGCAGGCTTCCACGTGGCGTTCAACGCACCCACGCGCGACGCCGTCGTCGCGTTCCATACGATGGCGCTCGCAGCGGGGGGGACGGATAACGGGCGCCCGGGTTTGAGGGAGGGGTATGGGAGGGGGTATTTTGCGGCATTTGTGGTGGATCCGGATGGGTGGAGGGTGGAGGCTGTTTGTAAGGGGGGTATTGGGGGTGAGGGGAAGGAGGGGGAGGGGGGTGGTGAGGGGGTGGGTGTGTCCGAGGAGGGGGGGGGGGGGTTGAGTGAGGTAGGGGGGAGGCAGTTGGTGTGAGGTAGTCGGGGGCAGTGGTGTGATGGTTTTGGACCAGTAATTCGTGTGATGGGGTTGACGAGATGGAGGTCAACTAAAGGGAATCCTGTACCTCTAGCCCCTGCCATGGCTTGTTTGTTGGCGCGGGGCATTGGAGAGAGTAGGAGCCAAGGCCATATATATGTTGATGGAGGCCCTGGAATGGGTACTTGGATGGTTGCGCCAACTAGCCTTGGGAGAGGTCTCGCGCTCCCAGACAAACCACAGCTACTGGATTGTCATCAAGCGGACGCGAGACAGCGGAGCTTGTTCCCAGAAAACTAATCCCGCATCTGCCTGACGTTTATGTTGATGCGCTTATCCCCCATCCAGCCCCTCCACGCCTCATACTTGCCCCCCTCGGCCGGCCAGTCCTCCAGATACGCCGGACACGTCCCCTTGAGTACCTTGGGCACGCCATGCCACGCAAAGCGCGAGTCCTTGGTCATGTACAGGGCATCGCCCGACCGCATCCTCAGCAGGAGATAGCCCCGGCCGTCGAGCGCCTGCTTCTCCTCGTCCATCATCTTACCCATGTCGTTGGGCGCGATCATGAACAGCGAGTCGCAGCCGATGCTGATGCTGATCAGGCCCTTGTCCGTCTCCTCGGACACGTCCCGGTGCATCATCATGGTGTCGCCGGGCGTGTAGACGTTGACGATGGCGGCCTGCGCCTGCGTCTCGGGGAACAGTGCCTCGAGGAAGCCGGCCATGTCGGTGGGGAAGCGCGGGGGCTCCTCGCCGGGGTAGATGCGGTTCGTCCAGTCGTACTGGCCGCCGAGCGTCACCCAGTGAAGCTTGCGTTCCATGACTTGCTTGATGGAGAGGGGCTTGTGGATCTGGGGGTCTTTGGGTTCGAACCGGACGGGCGAGTCTGGGGAGTGGGAGAAGAAGGATGTGTCGCCATTCTCATCAGGGGTTGGGTAGGGGAGGTCGTAGTGGAGATGGAGGTTGGTTTGGTGCTGGGGGTTGCTGAGATCTCGGTGGAGGAGCTTTCTCAGAAGTATCTTTTGGACCTCGGGAGGGACGACGGAGGGAACGAGCAGGAGGCCTACGGAGTCAGGGACCCGGTGTATCGTGAGCACCATGGAGGGGACGGACCTGGCAGCAGAGGGTGAAAGTATATTGGCGCCTCCTTTTCCGCCACGACTGGACTTGCGTCTGGAGGGGTGACATGCTCGAAGGCGGCGTTAAGGCGGTCCACTGGAATGGTGCCAGCAAGACAGAATTTAGTATTCCTTTCTGGGGATTCGAGGTCGTTGATATCGCCACTGTCGATGAGGTGCTGTTGATCGGCTTTGGAGTGTGTCTTCCACTGCACCCGGAGCTCCTCGGATGGTTGCTCATGCGCATCGAGATCTTTGATGTCGACCGTCATTTTGGCAGGCCCCCCACTTGTGTACCGGTGTATTCAATGAATTAAAATCCTCCCAAAAAGAGTGAGATTGTTGGTGATTTTTTTATCTCATTCTCATCTCCATCGCAGCGCCTGCAAGATTGAAGAAAGACGCCGTCGGTGGGGGTTGCCCCGCGCTGGGCGGTGTCGGTCCACTTTGGGTGTCAGGCACGCCAGGGCCCGGCGGGGCGGGGTCCGACGCCTGACGCGAAGGGTGTGGTGCGGTCTGTTTGGTCGCGTTGCTGGAGCCCACCAGTGCCGCCAGTGCAGTGCCAGTGGCCGTTCCCATGGCTGCCAATGTTGATCAACCGCGGAAAATTAATGTTGATTGCCATCTCTTCCAACGACACGACAACCGACAACCGACACGACACACAACCTCCCTACTAATCGCACAACAAATACCCAGTGCCCAGCGACCAGCGCCATACACCCAACCGTAAGTCGCCCAGCCAGCCGACTCTCTCTCCCTAGATCCTCCCCCCCCCCCGGCTCCGTCCCTCACTTGGCCCTTGTTGTTTCGATCCTTTGCTGCCCCTCGTTGACCACCACCGCGCAGGACGACTCTCCCTGCCCAGCACCCAGCACCTCCTGGCCATTGCCAACCGACAACGACTCTTGCTTGACCACCTCTCAACGCTACCCATCCCCGACCCCGAACCGCCCACGACGAACCGCCCAGATGGAAAACTACCAGAAACTCGAAAAGGTCGGCGAAGGCATGTTTACTTTTCCCGCGCCCGCCCCGCGCCCGCCCTCGCTAACCCGCGTCTGAACTCCAGGTACCTACGGAGTGGTTTACAAGGCGCGCGATCTCCTCAACAACGGCCGCATCGTTGCGCTGAAGAAGATCCGGCTCGAGGCCGAGGACGAAGGTGTTCCCTCGACCGCCATCCGCGAGATCTCGCTGCTCAAGGAGATGCGCGACCCCAACATCGTGCGTCTCCTCAACATTGTCCACGCCGACGGCCACAAGCTGTACCTCGTCTTTGAGTTCCTCGACCTGGATCTCAAGAAGTACATGGAGTCGCTGCCCGTCGCCGACGGCGGCCGCGGCAAGGCCTTGCCAGAGGGATCCGGCCCCGCGCTGGGCCGGCTGGGCCTGGGCGATGCTATCATCAGAAAGTTCATGAGCCAGCTGTGCGAGGGCGTCCGCTACTGCCACAGCCACCGTGTGCTCCACCGCGACCTCAAGCCCCAGAACCTGCTCATCGACCGCGACGGCAACCTCAAGCTCGCCGACTTTGGTCTCGCCCGCGCCTTTGGTGTCCCCCTGCGCACCTACACCCACGAGGTCGTCACTCTTTGGTACCGCGCCCCCGAGATTCTCCTCGGCGGCCGCCAGTACTCGACGGGCGTCGACATGTGGTCCGTCGGCTGCATCTTTGCCGAGATGTGCACGCGCAAGCCGCTCTTCCCCGGCGACTCGGAGATTGACGAGATTTTCAAGATTTTCCGGTACGTTTTGCCCTCTGACCCGCACTGCAGACGGCATGGAGGCCCAGCAGGCAGCTGACCACGCCTCCTTAGCATTCTCGGCACCCCCACCGAGGAGCACTGGCCCGGCGTCACTTCGTATCCCGACTTCAAGGCGTCGTTCCCCAAGTGGGCGCGCAACATGGACCAGCCCATCTGCTCCAACCTCGACGACACAGGCCTCGACCTCCTAGAGATGATGCTCGTCTACGACCCCGCCGGCCGCATCTCGGCCAAGCAGGCGTGCAACCACCCCTACTTTGAGGACTACAACCGCCAACAGTACCACGCCGACGGCCATCACTAGGTGTCTCAGCCCAACGCGACCAAGTTGGCCGGTCCGGGCGCCATGAAGTTGGCCGGCCCCGGCCGGCAGCGCATGGCGGCCCGCATCTAAGACCTGTCCCCTCTCCGCCCCACCGCCTCCCGCGAGCGCGAGCGCGAGGAACAGCAGTATCGCTAGAGCAGTCTTATCCGGCTTCTTTTAGGATACGGTGCCTGTGTGTCCATGACGGACGACCATGTAGTGGGGGGTGCGCTGTCATGTGGGCGCTTTGTTGGCAAGGAAAACATGGTTGGTTGACATGGGAGGATAGTAGCTGACCTCGAGGAGGGAGGCGTGGCGGGACCGCAGCTTCGCGGACCGTGGGACGAGGGGAAGAGACGGAGGATAAGCAAGGAGACATGAGATATCCCGGAGTTCAAGGATGCGACTGGCCTAGCGTGTATTATTCTTATTCTGCAGTGTCGCATCCGCAGGCAGGACAATGGATCTCCTCTTTCCGTCATGTGCAGGCCCATCGCGGTCCTGGTTGACGTGCTGACACCCCTTTTCTGATGCTTCTTCCAAATGTGGCCTTAGACTTGCCCCATCTAACGCCACCCCTTGAAGTCTAATTCGAGACCTCAGCTGCACCCATCTCCTCCACATTTCGTCTTCGAACGCTAGATGATGAGGCCATCTGCATGCCGAGTCAGGGAAGCATATCCAGAAACTCGTCAAAACCCCACGCAAGTAAGAACAGAGTCCCATCACGTCCCCGCCAACCCAGCAACACATCACCACCCAGGGCCAAGGTAGGAAGAGCATCGGTCGTGGTTCGTTAGCGCCGGATGCTATTCCCATCATTGCCCTTTCGGTATTGCTTCAGCCCGAATCCAGGACCCATCAATTGTCCCTCAGCCCTCGGGTCTCGACGTGGTACTCTCCCCCATCAAAAACAGCAGTAGCGAAGAAGCTGTCCCGCTCAGCTGAAGGGACCGCCCGGACTCGGGAGATCAAAATGCTACCTACTTTTCAAGGCGAGGTTGCTATTTTGAAGGGTGGTGATGCAACTTTGACAATTACAACTAGGCAAGCAGGTAAATCTGGACCGTGGGAATCGAGGGCGGTTCTTGAGGACCGTGACGTGACGTGTACTTGGTCCCACGATTGTGGACCGAGTGGGAGGAACTCTCTCGCTTGAGGGGTGACGTGGTATTGTCCCCAGCAACACGGTGGTAACGAAGACCCGTGCCATGTCCTTCCTTCCCAGCCGCGCTGTTGGAAGGCTTTTGGGTTGGGGAGAGGCGTACCACGGGATCAGGGCTATTCTTGTCGATGTTGGAGGGACGTGAGGATCTCTCCTGGTGCAGATGATGCAGATGATGAGATGGACGACGAGGTGCTGTGTGTCTCCCAGGGGAGAATGGGGTGGGAGAGTGGTTCGGGCTTTGACAGTCCTGTTCCATTCTTGACGTCCCCGCGCATCCATCATTGCTGATGCAGATGCAGATCTCGACTCCAGAAACACCTACCACCATCCACCCACGCGCAACCCGAAAATCGACCCGTCAGAGAAATGAAGGACTTGCAGCAAGCAGAAGCCCTTTTCTCTCTTCCCCAAATACCAACCAACCTAACTATACAAGCATATTACCAACCTACCGAGATGAGTAACCCGTCCCGGATCGAAACCCACCCGAACTAACCGGCGACGGAATTAGCATCCCCAAATGCACCCCGCGGCAAAACCGGCCAGTGAGAGACCTGGGATTGTATGGCATCGTCGCATCGACTGACGGGAGGGACATGAGGAAATCTGGGGTAAACCCCCCTCCGTCAAGACGTAACAAGATGCGATCAAGATGGAGATATTTCCAGCCTCCGGAAACACACAAACGGATACTATTTTGGAAGATTGGTTGCTGTCTTGTTGTTGGGAGATGAAAGGGGTCCTCTCCCAAACCAGCCCTTCGATTGCAGCACTGTTCCATTGGCCCCGCCGGGGTCGAGATCGATCGGCCTTGGCGGCGATCAATTGCCGAGCGGCTGTTCTCCCCTGTCCCTGTCCCTGGCACAAGGACAGACGCGCGGTTGTTGGGCACCCCTGTCTGCCGTAAGCGCACCAGGGATCTGTCGGGAGTAGTTTCAGATAGCCGCTTCTGCTTGCTGTTTCTGCTTTCAGGGTTGTTCAGGGTTGTTGTTGTTGATGCTGTTTCACTGCGTTTGTTAATGTCGACGGGGGCGTTTTCAGATCGAGGGGGTTGTGCTTCGATGTTGACAATCGGGGAGGAAGAGCGGGTGGTGGTTGTCCTTGCCTGGTAGTGGGAGGCCGTCGGGGTTGAGAGGTTCTTGGCGCTGGTTGCGGAGGCAGCTCGAGAAGTGGAGGTTCGATTCGAGCTGAAGGAACCATTTTCTAGAAAATTGATTCTGCAAATGGTTGATTGTTTCTGTTGTTGTTGACCCCCCTAATTCTCAGCGGAAGCATTGTGGCTCAGGGAGTGGAAGGTGGGAGGGTTCCATCCTCGAGACACCCCGAGGCGTGGGGTGGAGTGGATGCGCGTCATCAGCCACCCCCAGAGAACCCTGATGGTTGTGTTCTCCTCTCCTCCCTCTCCCTTGCGAACCCCTGCTTTGCTGAATGCTGCACGTTTTGCAGACGGCAGGAGGTCTTGATTTGAGATGGAGGAAATTTACGAGAGAATCGCGGCGGCTCTCACCGGTGAAAGGGGTTTAAACATGTCGATATCCGCATCCCCGCCCGGAGAGGCCGGCCGCCGCTCGGGTTTCGCCCTCTTCTCTCGTCGGACCGCGAATCCCCGTCTCGTCATGTCTGATGTCTGATGTGTCGCAGCCATTTTTTTTTACTTGCCACGTGCTGGTCTCGGACACGAGACGAAGTAAAGAAAATCAGGGTTCTTACTCACTCGGGATCGGTTATGACGACAAAGGGTTCACTCACTTTTCCATTTCCCAAGAGCATCGTGTACAACATCCGCGACAACTTCCGACAACTCAACTTCCAAGCTTCTTGTCGAAAAAAAGACAGCCATCAAAACCAAGGACGGTAGGTCGTAATACCCTACCAGGGAAGGTAGGTCGCAATAGTGGTGGTGGTTACGACGACTTGTTGCCTCCCCATCAACTCAGCCCCCTTCTCTCACAACAAAAGAGAAAGAAAAAAAAAACCGTCGGTGTTCAGAAACAGGAAAGAGCCTTGCAACACCAGCGATTGGTCAACACGGGCTGGGTTCTTTTTCCTGATCTCGTCTCAAGACTCTTCCCCCCACAGCCAATCACCGCAACCCTTTGCCAACCAATTCTGCCAAGGGGCCTCCGGCCGAAATCGCGGGATCTGGGCGAATGGGAGCTCGGTGGCCTCCGGCAGAACGGGAGCGGGGAGCGGGGACTCGTGGATGGAAAGGGGTAACAAGATGCGGGGGGGGCTTTTGCATTGCTCTTCAGGTCTGTATGTACGGTTCAGCGGAGTAAAGGGGGCGGTGGACGGCCCTTGCATTTGTTTTTTTTCCCTGGTTGTTGGGGTTTTGGCGATTGATCGCCTCCTATTGCGCCTCCCTCGTGGACCTGGACCGTTTTGCCCAGGTGGGCCAGAGGCAACTCATCACGGGGCGCGACCGTGGGAGAGAGGGATCGCTAGAACCGAACCTGGTCGAGGAGGGAGATCCTTTCAAGCGTGGAGCTGTCGATTCCTGCATGGTGCGTCGAGGTTGGCGATGCGTGGGAAAAGGGGGCATGACGGGTCTGTGGTCAGAGCGCATTTTTCGGAGTGCCTCTCACATGCAACGAACTCGGTTCCTGTCAGCTCGAGGTGATGCATCGCAGCACCGTGGAATGAAGGAATGTGTGATGACGCATTGATGTTAGATTCCCCTTTTTCTAGAGTGATGGCGAGCAGCCGGTATCTCTCATCCAGGGTGGGATGGAAAGCTGGTCGGGAGGGTGTGATGCCCAGAGCCTTGAAACATCGCGAAAGAGAAATGTTTCGAGCTTGGCTGCAGCGGGGTGCTCGGCCCCAACCCGGCAGCATGAAGGAATTTGAAGATCAACGAGTATCGAAATCTTTTTTCGTCTTGATGGTCATGCCGATGAAAAGGGAGGGGAGAAGTGACTTGTCCATGGTCGATTCCGAGTTTGATGGACACTGAGTCAAAGAACCCACGGGGATCCAGCCGTTTCTCTTGTGATACCGACATTCGCAGGCTACCCATATCAAGTGCCTCTGACAGCCCCCGAAATATAGAAATCACATTCCTCCCCGGCCGGACCCGTGCACCTCGGCACCGTCCCGAACCGGCCCCACACCTGCCGATAACGCGCCCCTCCGCCAGAGTGTGACCACGTCGGGTGGGTAACCCCCTCTAGGCGGGTGCCCTTGGTGGTGTGGCGATCAGCAGCGCCGATGGGGAGGTCACGACACCACAAGGTAGGTGATAGGGACCACGAGATCCCGCAGTCGTCCAGTGTCGGGCTCCGGCGCGGGGTCGAGATCAGGTTTCCATCTCCCACCCCGAGTGGAGATGGGTTACACGTGGCATCCCGAAATCATCATGCCTCCTATCGCCGTGCTTCTTGCTTGCCGGTCACATGTTGAATGCTCTCGAACCCACTCGAGATTATGACTCTTTGACATGATCCCCGTGAGGTGCGTCAGCCGCGTAAAAGTCTTATCGCATGGCGGTCCGCGCCGGTATCTTCCAGCCTGCGCATCGCATCATCAAGTGTTTCGTTTCAACACACGCTGTCAGGGCAGGCATCGGTTCGTTTCATCAAGGGGGTAGGGCGGCGCGCTCGGGGATCCGGCCGCTGGGATGGGACTCTCCGTTCACCATGGCGAGTGCCCCCCTGCGTCGGCCGTCTGGAAGGATATGCGAGATTGATTGGATCTGGGAGGTCTTCCGGGGCTGTGGTTGGCTGGTGGTGTGTAACTTGAAAGTTTGCGAAAAAAAGATAACAGGGTGGCTGCGTTGATTGGAGGCGTGCGATTCGTGCAGGGCGAGCCTGGAGGCCGGTGATGGTTCCGTCATTGGGCACCGAGCAATTTAAAGGTTTTGTCTTTTTGTTGACAGATAACCACTCAGATGGCGAAAGATACTGTCGCCACGGCTTGGACATTGTCAACACGGCAACGCCATGACAGCCCACGCTGTTGATCCTTACTCAGATATCAGTACTCGCTATCACAGGCTGATGGGTAAGATGAGAGGCGAGAGAGGTGAGAGAGGTATGGGTAAAAATCCCTTTATTTCTTCCCTTGATGTGATACAAACGGCAATTTGGGCTGAAAGCCTCGTTGAGAGCTCGATGCCGCCGGGCGTCGCTGATGCTGTCGTTTGGGCCTGGACCGTGAGATGCAGCTGCTACGTGGTGATTGACCATAGCGGCCAGCATCTGCATCGTGGTCCGACTCCCTGCCATTGGGTCACGCTGCGGCTCGTTGTTTGCTGGCCGAATGCCCAGCGCTGGTGTTGAGGCACATTGAAGCACGTCGAACCCAACCCCGCAGTTCAGGGCCTCGACTTTGCTGAACGCTCACCGCCGTGATGGACCGACAAAATGAGTCAACAAGAAAAGGCCTCAACAGGAATCGTATCAGGGCGAGCTCACTCCGCACCCAATCATCCATTCTCACTCCGGCGACATCACGCCTTCAACCTGCAAAGGCCGGTCTTTTCTTTTCGAGGGTCGATGCAACCGCAAACTGCTTTCGGCCAAGGTACGACAAACCCCCCCCTGCCCCCTCGCTTGTTTCATGTTTGACGGCCAGGGCTTGCGACCTGCCAATGACAGCCCCGTACCCAGCGATCGCTGCCATGTCGAAATGCAAAAACAACGACTCCCACTGCCAGTCGTCCGCTCCCAGCTTCATCATGCAGTCGAGATGCCAATCCAGGCCATTCAATCCGCGCGATGCCTTGCTTTCCAGGAATGATGGGCACGGCGAGGCAGGGCACAATGCCGCTCCCAATGACTCGGTCCGTGTCTAATTGTTCTCGCTTGTCACGGCCTCGAGGGAGGACGGGCGAGGGAGGATGGGAGCATGGCACGACGAGGGAGAAGGCAATTCAATGTAGTGTCGCTGTTGAGCACGTAAAGGGGATCCCTCGTTGGTAAAAGAAGCGGTTCAGCCGGCGATGGGGCCTCCCTTTCATTTGAACGGCATCCCTTTTCAATTTTGATAGCGACATCCGCCTGATAGTTTACGCCCGGAGCGTCCCGACCGGCAGTGTACTCCCTTTTGTGCCTCTTCTCAACCCTCCGCCCTAGTTTATCTCACACACGACCCGGCATCGCGGCGATCTGGTCATGCCGACTTGTCTCGAGCAGATTTCGACGGGCGCCCATCCGTCGGTAGCGACCCTTGTGTGGTAAGTTGGCATGCCTTTCCGATACTCTTTATTGCAACTCCCTGGAACAAGGCGATCCATTCGGTATTGGCAGTTGGTTGTGCTCCCTCTAGCCCTGCCCGCTGCGTGTACAAATGCAGCAGAGTTTGTCGCGGGCATCATTGTCATCGAAATTTCGTCGGCCCGCATGCGTACATTGCCCCGAGCACCGCAGACCTACCAATCTCGCTCTTTATATCGCCCCTGTCTCTCTTCTCTCAGTCGACGTGCATCCCGACGAGCCCAACTTCCGTGTCGAATTGTTTGGCCAGGCTCCATCTCGGCCATCTCTAACGAGGAGGTTGAATCCAGATCGATTGGACCACAAGGTCGACCAGTTGTCGCGGCCTGTTTCGCCTGTTCGCCCCAACCACCCACAAGCTCCACAGCGCTCCGCCTCCCAATTGCCGCTGCCACGCTCCCACAGCAGACGCCAGCACGAATCAATCCCGCTGACTAGTCGCACCTGGCGACTCCTCGAACACTCCCGCGAGTCCCGCTTCAGGCCCATCCACGCAGCATCATCAGCACCGCGGGCACCCGACCGCCAACGGCCCCCCTTCCCTCCACGCTCTTTGGCGCGCGACAGCAAGGGCCCCCTGCCTCGTCCCGTCTGTCGCCCGTCTTGAAGTTTGCCGCGGACCGTCGTCGTTTGTGCTTTGGCCCAGGCTTGGACTGCCATATTAATCCCGCCGGAGCCCTCGTGCCCCGATCCAAAATATCGTCGACAGTGACAGCTCACCAAGCAGCACTGCAACAGCCAACGGTACCGAGACTGGTCTTGTGCTGTATCCCTTTTTCATCTTTTTTCTCTTTCGATCCCGCCCCATCCATCACGCCGCCGCCCTTCGACTTCCGCTGGTTCGGATTTTTAAACGACGCCCATCCCCAAGCTTCCTAATACGGTCGGCATTACGCACTTCGGCCAACACACCGCCGTCGACGACTTGAGAAGGCGACGAGTTTGGCCTTGACAAGCGCATTGTGCACGGATCGACCTCCTTTTTCCATTTCGGTTCCTTGTTTCGGTCTCTCGGTATAGACACATCTCGACAGTCTCTCTCTTCTTGACTCGGCTGCCTGCATTGTCGATTCGCACAAAACCACACGATACCCCGGATCTCCATCGCCGGCGTCTCCTAATTCTTTCCTCCACCCATCGACTCCACCGAGCCCCGAGTCATCGCAGCTCGCAACGGTCTGGCCCTGTTTCAGAAGACAGATTTACTTCGTGTTCTTCTTGATCAAATCCGCTCTTCGCCCTCCGCCACAGAGGTTCCACGCAAGCCGACATCGCCACCGACGCCGGCCTGAAAATTGCCCTGCTTCGGTTCGCATCCTGCATCACCCGCGGCATTTCGCCCAGATTCGCAGACACGACACGAACGACGCCGAACCCAACGCTGCCTCAATCGGAGTTGTCCGCCCGCGCTTTTTGGTTTCGTGTACTTTGATTGGTCCAGCGTCGCTCTCGCCTCCGGCCACCGCCAAGTGCATTCCAACCAGCTCATCCACCTAGCGCAGCCCAAGCTCGCTCTCTTCCACACCCCCCTCCCGGTCTCGACCGACCTCCCCGCCTCCTTGGCACTGAACACCCCCCTGTGCCCCCCTATCCCCTACCCCCTCCCCCTACCCCCCGCCTCCGCACCCCTGTCCACCTGGTGTCGTGGACGGCCACCACCTGGAACGCCCACTCAGCCTCGTGCACTTTGCACGTCACCCCTCAGACGAACAAGCCACTGAGACACGCAGTCAAAAGGCAGCCCACGCAGCCCGAAGCAGCCCAGTCAGGAGCCTTGACAGCGGCCCAAGACTGACCTCAGTGCCCACCCTCTTGGCAGCCTTTCTTACACGCGATCCTTGGCGCACCTTCCGTATAAGCCGTTGCCTTTCCGCACGACTGACTTGTGTTCATTCCACCTCGCCCCTCACCCTCACCTCACCAACCTTCGCCCTTCCCTCACCCAACACACATCACCCTCACACACATTCACCATGACGTTGTCATCACATCTCTCGGCGGCCGACGTCGACGCTGCCGCCCTCGAGACCTTTGTCTACAAGCCGGTCGACCGTGAGATGGTCCGGTACCTCGCCGAAGCCGCCTACAATGTCATCCAGTGCGATCCCAGCCAAGCCCCTAGGCCATCTCGGTCCACCCCAGCCATCTCGGTGCCCTCCGAGGACGGTGGCGTGCCCAGCCTCGAGGAGTTCATCACGCAGCTCGTCGTCTCGTCCAACGTCCAGGTCCCTACCCTCATGTCGACCCTGGTCTACCTCCGCCGCCTCAAGTCCCGGCTCGCCCCGTTGGCCAAGGGTCTCCGGTGCACCACGCACCGCATCTTCCTGGCCGCTCTCATCCTGGCCGCCAAGTACCTCAACGACAGCAGCCCCAAGAACAAGCACTGGGCCAACTACAGCGTCATCTCAACGGGCACCGGCAGCTTTGGCTTCAGCCGGACCGAGGTGAACCTGATGGAGAAGCAGCTCCTCTTCCTGCTCGACTGGGAGCTCGGCATCACCGAGGACGACCTGTACCGGGAGTGGGACTACTTCCTCGCGCCCATCCGCTTCGACATTGAGCAGCGCCACGCCTCGCGCATGCGCCGCCGGGCCGAGAAGCAGCGCCAGGCCGAGCAGCTGGCGCGCATCGAGTCGTCGCTCTCCTTTGTTCACCAGATCGAGATCGACGACGAGCAGGCCCTCCGGGGTTCGTCCCGCTCCAGCCGCACTACGCCCAGCATCAGCTCGCTCCGCGGCGTCTCCCCCCCGGGCCTCTCGTCCAGCAACTCGTCGTACGCCGGCTCCACGGCCAGCCGCGCCACGACTCCGGACACCGACGTGGGCGCCGATCGGCACTGCTACAAGTGCCTCGACGAGGACCTGTACGAAGATTTTACCGTCGACGCCACGATGGAGCCTCCCTGCTCGGAGAAGCCACGTTTCTACGCGCCCTTCCCCGACAAAGGCATGCTCCCTTTCGAGATCACGCCAGACGAGATGCGCCGCCTCGAGGACCAGAGCCGCGTAAAACGCATGCGCGGGATGCTGGGGCGCGTGTTTGGGAGCGGCGGTGCGCAGCAGGTCTCGGTGCGATGAGCCCGAGTCTCTTTTTTTTTCTTTTTGTCTCTTATGGTTTACGGACGGGCCGGCACACGGGATTGCATTGACTGCATGATGTCGCCGCGCAAGGAGTTTTACGGATTGGGAGGGTTGGGAATTTGGCTTTGGGAGGGGACGACGGCGCTTGACAAAACAGCGCCAGGTCATGACATGATCTCTGCATTTGCATCATACGGGTAGAATGGGATACTACTACTGCTGAGCGACAGCGGCGCCGAGGGATTTATTTGGCGGGTTGGCGTCGGGGATAGGTGGATGGGTACATATATCAGGCCCGGATGGGCTGATTGCCTCTCTATTTGATGAGAGGGAGGCACGGACGAGGAGATGATGGATACCATCTAATCACTACTGAATGAATAATTCACAGCCGAGACCTTTGTGTCTCTCAAACTTGGTCTCTTATGCACATTGTGAGGTATGCAGAGCATGGACCTAGAAGGTCATGATGGAGGAGAATCCATCTCGACAAGCGATGATTTACGCCACGAAGGTACGACTTGCAGGTGCTTTCTCCCTCTCCAACCCCAACGCGAAATATGCCGTGGCTACTACAACTACAACTTTGTCGATCCAACCTCTTCGCTGTACTTACCGTGCCGTACCGCGCCGTGGTGCATGCCGTGTTGTCGTCCATGCCAGGAATGCTTGAGGTGGCCGGTGGGACTGGCCCCGGCCGGCCGTTCAAGGAGGACGGGAGGGCAGGAGAGGGCTGGTTTGTGGCAGTCGCATGAACCGGTAAATTGACGAAGATCCTCCTCCTTCCCGCAGGTTCATTGGGGCGATTGGGGCGACGAACGAACGGACGGGATGCGCGCCCGAGGCTGGCAGGACGGCCGGCCGCGTTGGAGAATGAAGACTTCAAATCCCGTTGGTAGACGGTTTGTTGTTATTGTTCTTGAAGAGCGAGTAAGTGGTGAGCAAAAGGGAGGTGGTTGGGTCTCCGTTCCGGCGACCCTGACGATTGGAGGTCGGGTGAGGGGTTGGTTTGGGCGGGGAGGTCGTCTGGTCCAGTCATTTGGAGACGACTTGTTGGCACTGGGCCACGTTTTTTTTTTTACATGACAACCTTGAGATCAGACACGCACGCACGTGTGCGGTACCCCGCCCCGTCGCCCCGTCGCGCATGGTCGCGATGATGGGACGTGTTATGATATCGGGTGCCCTGCAGTGGCTGGCCGACCACTTTAGGTGGCCTCTGTTGATGATGATTGCCCTCCTACAGCCTCCCCGACGGGACGGCGATGATCAGGCTGTCCTCTCGGATCTGCGGGGATGTGCAGCGCCCGTTTGCTCAGTACATACACACACCCCCGGGCCGCGTGCCTGCCTACTTGGCCGCGGGCGGCGGAGGAAAAGGCAGACTCCCAGGCGCAGGGACGGGAGAGGCTGCGGGGATAATGTCGCCCGTTCGGGACATCGGTCTTCGTCGTCGTCGTCGTCGTCGTCAATCTCGTCGTCAACGGTGAACGGTCAGAACCCGAGAGGGACTAGACCCCTGTAGAGCGTGCTGTTGCAGTGGCGTTTTGGGGCGTTGGGGCTCCCGTCCCGGGGGAGGGGGTGAGGGTCTGTCCGGGTGACGCACAACGACGGCAACTTTCACGATGCCGGATGAGAGGGAGAACTTTCATATTCTGCATGCGGCAACCTAGTAGGTAGGTAGGCAACATTTCAATATTGGCGGCCAAGGGCCCAAAGCTCAAATGTGATGGAATCCGCCCAGCCGGGGTGATTCTGTCCTCAACTCGGCACCTGCATCTGCGACGACAAGCATAGCACAAAGTGAAAGTAGCAGGTGACACATCGCGGAAGGTGGCTCACGTCCAACGTCGGAAGAGACGGATAGGCGCAAGCCACAGGCGTTTTGGTAGGAGAACACGGGGGGGCGAACGGACGCGTACTTGTGCAGGGACACAGCCACGCCCGGCAGCCTGGTTCCCTCCATTCGATTGCCTAATCCGGTAATTCGCCAATTTCACGACCAACACGGCAGACTGGACAGTCTTGCCACTTCTTGGAAGCTATCAAAAGAGCCTCGCGTATTGTCATGGCGGCGGAAGGGAGTGGAGACGCGGGAGTCGCGGGTGCGCTGGGAGTTGACGCCGGCCGGATTGCTGTCTGGGCGGACGACATTGAGAGTAGAGATGCCGAGCAAAAGGCCAACGTCGGCAAAAACGAAACTGAGGTCAGAGATGCCGAGCAAGAGCCTATCGTCAGTACAGACGATATTGAGGAGGGCAGAGATGCGTACAAGCCAGGTGGCCTTCACCCTGTTTACATCGGCGACATCTATGCAGCCAAGTACGAGGTCATGAGCAAGCTCGGATGGGGCCAATATTCGACAGTTTGGCTGGTCAAAGATCTCTCCAAGGAGTAAGTCTAATGTCCTCTTTCTTCTCAGCCTCGTCTAAAGATTGCCAGACCAAACAACGAGCACCGCTTCCGGGCCCTCAAAGTTCTCAGTGATGAGAGCTACAGCCATGAGCATTCCATATTTGAGAGAGATATCCTCCGGCGGTTCCGGGATGGAGACCGCAAGCTTCTAGGCTACAAATACGTCTGCCATTTAATCGACGATTTTAAGCTCACAGGGCCCAACGGCACCCACGTGTGTCTTGCCCTCGAGCTCATGGGCGAGACTCTGGCATCCTTTGGCGTCTGGTTCCCGGAAGATAGCGTCCCCACCCTCCTCATGCGAAAATTCTCTTTCCAGATCGTGTGCGCCCTTGATTTCGCCCATGAGAACCAAGTAATCCACACAGGTAGAGCCGGCTATAATACCCCCTTTCGACGGCGGCGTGGAGCTGACGGACCATTGCAGATATCAAACCGGACAACATATTCGTCAGGGTCCTTGGCACGTCCCAGATCGAGTCCGGGTACCTCGCCCAAGAGCCCATTCCCAAGCAGAACCGAGCCGAAGAGCGATACACCCCGATAAAATCTCTGCCGCTCCGTTGGTTTTACTTTGGGGGCGACGGGAGTCGGCTGGGAGAAGTTAACCTTGCTCTCGGCGACTGGGGCGTG
The DNA here is from genome assembly GCA_030549215.1 of Schizothecium vesticola. Lineage (NCBI taxonomy): Eukaryota > Fungi > Ascomycota > Sordariomycetes > Sordariales > Schizotheciaceae > Schizothecium > Schizothecium vesticola. The sequence continues at coordinate 1,437,466 of JAUKUD010000005.1, read as the reverse complement.
TCGAGCTGGTTCACCAAGCACCTCACCGAAAACATCCAACCCGTCGCCCTGCGGGCCCCGGAGGTTCTGATCAAAGCCAAGTGGGACAAGCAGGTGGATGTGTGGAATCTGGGAGCTGTTCTCCTCGAGGTCTACCGAGCTGTCCAGATGTTTAGCGGGCGCGTGCCCCCCGACGGCCACTATGAGCGCAAGGAGCACCTAGCCGAGATGGTGGCCCTGTTTGGTCCCTTCCCCAAGCGCCTACTGGAGCTAGGTGACACCGGGATTGTCGAGAGCGTGTTTGACGACGAAGGACGGGTCAAGGGTGCTATACCCGTCTGCTACCCTCCACTCACGTCGGAGGGGTTCCTGCCGGGTCTGGATTTGGAGACCAGGGAAATGTTTGCGTCCTTCCTCGGAGCCATGATGAAGCTCGACCCGGCTGAGCGGTTGACTCCCGAACAGCTTGTCAAGCATCCGTGGCTGAGGCCCGGGCAGCACCGGTTGCCCGGTGAAATTTATCCACAGTCTTTGTCCGACAAGTAGCATGCAGCCAAGTCGTTGCAATGGTACGGTGCAGGTATTGTTGATACTGGGCATGGGCGTGGGGTGGCTCGGGCTGCTGAGAGCCGAGAATGTGGGCCTGCAAAGCATGGCGGCGAAACAATGGCCCGTGGTAGCTGCCAGTGTCTGCCGTGGAAAGGAAGCTCTGGTAAAGATCCTAGGTCAAGCCAAATCCCCATTCCCAAGTAGCTTCAGGATCTCTATGCTCGGAATTGAAATCCTTCTGAGATGGCAGAGAAACTCCCGCCAAGTTGCGGCTGGCTGTTCCGTGACACCGTACAACTATAGGCAAACCGTTAGACCTTGCTCGAGAGCCTTCAAATGGTTCCCGACATGTCTCATTCCGGACGACTTAGATGCCCCTCTCGCCTCGGCGAGGCTCTCCGACCAACACTCGACATCTCAATAATAAGCTTAAATTCTCTTTACCATTACTGAAATTGGCCTAGACGACCTTTCCACTTCGGTAGTGCCGCTTACGTCCTAATAGTCTCCTAGCTCCCCACTGCCGAGATCAGGCTCCGTGAAGCCAAAAAGGCTTCGCCAAATGTGTATTGGAAGCAGGCTTCGCAGTTGGCGGCTGTTTCATGGCTGCTGTAACTGGCGGCCTAAGTCTCGCCTTCACGACCTAAACGGCACGCAATGTTAACGTTACTTCCGAGAAACTCGCCATTCTTGAGGCGGAGCTGATACAACGAGGCTTCCCTTCCGCGAGGTACACATGGGGGACATGGTCGCCCCTTCGTCGGAGGCATGGCGGCGGCGGTGGACGGTGGTGAAGCACAGGCCGCTCTCAATCTGGATATTTCTATTGCTGTTGGGCAGTACCGAGTAGACGCATCTTCATTCCAGCCCCAACCTTCGGTTTGTGACATCCTGGGTGGAATGGCCGCGGGCGAGATTGCCAGCTTGGCTTCTGGGGGGAGGCATTTGACCACTAGCTACAGGAATAAGGACCTTCGCGGTCTGATCCTGAGATTGGTTGACTGCTCTAGGCTTCTTGGGGTGGATTCGAGGGAAGAGTCCAAGATATGGTGTGAGGTATGTGGAGTCGCTGCAAGGGTCTCTATGCACATATACCTCCCCTCCCTCTACCAAAGGCTGATTAGCAAAGCTGATCAACGTTTATGGGAGTGTGTGGACGACCTCGCACGTAAGGGCAGGGAGGGCATCACCTGCGTCATCGGTCAAAACGAGTTTAGCACTCAAATCACCGGCAGCAGGTCGAATGCAACCGCCAAAGCGCCAACTGCAATAAAGTTGCCCGCGCTGAAGGCTTGATCATCGACTCGTGCTACCACGACGACGACACGGTCAAGGGCAACGAGCTTATCTCTACTAATAAGTACATACAGGCTAACATCAATAGCGACCTCGACGGCAAGGCCGGCAAATATGTTAGTAGATATACACTATCTCCGGACCTTTTCAGCTCCGACTGCGGCTTTCTGTTTTGATGTTGTTGGTGCGCCCCCTTTTCCCCCCACGAAGGTTATCGGCATAGAACTCTGCATCGATGCAACTCTGACATGCATCTGCCAATAACCACGGTCCCCTTCCGCGATTCACCCACTGCCGAGCACCCTAAAAGCATTGGACACCAGTCCAGTGCGTCATGCCTTGTCCTTGCTCGTCCGAGAATAGGCAGGCCGATGTTGCATCCCTTCCGACGGTTACACAGTTGTTAGATGCGCTATTGGCCATTCTCGCTCCGGCATTGGTCCCCGACTGCTTTGAAGTCTGGTTCAGTAATTTCCCGACGCCAGTGTACGGAGTACTATTCTAAAACCCATCTCCTAACATTGTCATATTAGTACAGGGCCAAGCCAGCCGAAGGAGCCGACCCGACTGACAAATCTTCATGGGGCAATGGATTGTCTAGGTAGCTTACGAGTATAAGGCTGGGAGCCATCCCCACTCTCTCCGCGTCATCGACTTGAGGTAGCTTCCAGTCTCACCCCGTCACTCGTTCTTTGTTTCCTCTGCGGAAATCATGAAGTGGACTGCCGTTCTCCCGGCCGCCTTGGCCCTGCCGTGCCACGGGTACCAACCCCTGGCACGCGACGGCTCAGCGTCTCCTCCGGCATCGTCGCAGTGCAAATGCTCCCCCGTTGACTCCTGCTGGCCCTCGACACAGAAATGGTCGTCGCTCAACCAGACGGTCAGCGGTCGCCTCATCAAGGTGGTCCCGCCCGGCGCTGTGTGCTATCCCAGCTTCAACGGGATTCCCACAGCCGATCCGGCCAAGTGCGCCGTGGTGGCAGCCCAGTGGACAAACTCCACGTGGATGTACGTCCCTTTGTCGATGCCCATCTCGGCGCCAATACTGACAAGCGCAGGGCCGATCAACCGACCATTCCGATGACAACCCACTTCTCCAACAACACGTGCGAGCCCAACCTCGTCGGGGGGGGCGGTCCTCCAGCCGGATGTCCGGATCAATGTCTCCAGGGCTTCCTCTCTCCGTACGCCATTCTTGCTGAGTCGGCAAACCACATCAAGGCTGGTGTCAACTTTGCTCGGCAGCACAACCTCCGCATCGTCATTCGGAATACTGGCCACGACTTCATGGGTCGTTCGTCTGGGTGGGGTGCGCTGGTCATCAACACGCATCGGCTGAATTCGATTGAGTTTGACAATAAGAAACTTTCTGACGGGCATACGGGAGGTACCGTGAAGATTGGGGCCGGCGTGATGTTCCAGGATGTGTATCCCAAGGCGTGGGCGAAGAATCTCGACGTCCTTGGTGGGGAGTGCCCGGTATGTATTGGGGTTCTGTGGTTCTGTGGCCATTGGTGGAATTTGGGCTGACCTTTGGTACAGACGGTCGGCATGGCCGGAGGTTTCGTCCAGGGTGGTGGCCAGGGACCGCTCAGCGGTATCTATGGCGTGGGCAGTGATCAGGCTGTCTCTTTCGATGTCGTTCTCGCCAACGGGGACCTTGTCACTGCTAACGACAAGAAGAACTCGGACCTCTTCTGGGCGTTGAAAGGAGGCGGCATGGGCACTTTCGGTGTTGTTACGTCGGCCACGTTCAAGACGTACCCGAAGGTCCCCGTGGTCGGCATGACCCTCATCATCGCGGACCAGGGCGATAAGTTCTGGGAGGGCGTCAGGATCTGGTACACCCAGGCTTCCAAGTATACCGAGAAGGGCATGTACCACTGGTACTCCATGGCCGATGGATTCTTGCAGGTCCAGCCGATGGTCGCCCCGAACCTCACCGTCGCCGAGTTCAACGCCGTCATCAACCCTCTTTTGGCGCAGCTGACCGCGGCCAACGTTAGCTTCACGGCGTCGCCTGTCCAGTCCTTCCCCAAATTCGGCGACCTCTACAACGCCATGTGGGAGAAGACACACTGGGCATCGGGGGCCTCCATTCACTGGGGCGGTCGTATGGTCTCGCAGCGCGATGTCCGTGAGCGCGGCGACGGCATCGTCGCGGCGTACAGGGCGATGAGTGACAAGTACCCAGGACAGGTGCTCTTCGGCGGTCATCTCGTCAACCCTGGCAATAAGGTCAAGGACCCTCAGCAGAAGATCAGCGCCGTGCACCCCGTGTGGAGAGACACGGCCGATATCGAGGTCTTCCTCTACTTGCCTCCTCCATGCCAGAACACGGAGCAGAAGGCCGAGTCCGAGCGTCGCGTGACCCGTGAGCTCGGGGAGATTCTCCGGAATGCTACGCCTTACTCCGCCGTGTATCCCAATGAGGGTGATATCAATGAGCCAAACTGGCAAAGCGCATTCTGGGGGTCGGTGTACCCCAAGGTCCTCAAGATCAAAAATAAGTACGATCCCGAGGATGTGTTCTGGGCCAAGGCTTCGACTGGGTCCGAGGGCTGGGCTGTCAGGAGTGACTTGAAGCTGTGCAAGGTTTAAACAAAATCGCAGTAACGCTGTGCCAGAGTCAATAGTCATTCAATTTATATTTTGTAATCAACTCACAATTTATTGGCCTTTGAACATCAACCTTTTCTGTTCAGCGCTGACTAGTGCGCAAGATAGGCAGATAGACGTGTGTTCGATGTCACCCGACTGGGGTCAAAGGAGCTCTCCCCTTGAAATAGCTCCTTCTCCATCTCGCTCAGCTGCCGCAGAAATCCCGGGTTTGGCGACGCCACCGCGCGGGCGTTGACCAGAATTGTCAAGCTTTCCCTCAGTGTTGTTCCTCGCCGTTTCATGAGATACCCCGTAACGATTGTCGGCGATCGAGAGATGGCCGCCGAACAGTGAATAAGCACCCTGCCTTTAGCAGCCTCCGCCGCGTCAATTATGTCGCATGCCTTTTCAACAATTCCTGCGATAGGCGAGTCTTCTTCGTCGGTCAAGCTGAGTCGCTGATACGTGATCCCCTCGACGCGCGAAGCGGGGGATTTCCCGATGGAGAGGATGTGTGTGATGGCTTGGCGTTCGAGGAAGGCCGTGTTAGATGTCGCTGAGACGGGTCCGAGATATAGAAGGTCGGTGAGGATGCATGCTGCCGGCTGTTTGCTCTTCGAAGATGAAGTGGGCTGCTTCTTTTTTCCCATTTTTTGTTGTGTCGATGGGCCTGGGATCGAGTGAGATGTTTGGTGAAGTTTCAAAGTCGCTCTGCCAGTCTGTTAGTGGTCGCTTCGTCTTTTGCTGCGGAATTCGCCGTCTGACTCATCCGTCCGAAAGGCGAGTTGAACGTCAACGGGTCAACTTCAGCACATCTGAGCCACCGAGTTTCTCAGCTGCGTTTGCTTACCGAGGCTGGAGAACACAATATTTCCGAGCTCAGGGCACTTGCCGTTGCTAACGCTAGTGTCGTGTCCAGAGTTGAGGTGCATTAGGTCAACTCGCATGTGCTGACGGAGGCATTCAACCCCAACAGAAAAGATCAAGTTTTTTTTATGTGGAGGAACCAGACTCTAAGATTTTGCAATCTCTTTTTTTCATCTTCGAGACGATTCCATCTGTTTAGGTCCTTTACCCTAACTTAACATTCAGTCTACTAGGCTACGAACAGGAAGTCCTGAGATTGATAAAAATGTAGGTGACTTTCCTCCCTCAGACGCTTAGGACGAGCATCTGAACACCCAAAAAGAAAAGTGCCCCTAGTCCAAGCCTCGTGGTTAGAGTCGCTCGCACGGCCATGTTATTACTAGCGACATGCGCCCCGGTGATTCTATCCTGCGTGCTGTTCTCCGCGTTCAACTTAAGGCAGTTGCTGAAAGCCCCCTAAATATCCGACTGTGGCAGATTTTGCAGGTGTGTCGGAACCTCACCCTACGCAAAACTCTGCTAATCGAAATCCTCCTCATCAAAACCCTCCTCATCAAAATCCTTTTCGTTGTCAGAACCCTCCTCACCAGATCCCTCCTCGTCAGAACCATCTCCACTAAAACCCGCACCGTTAGAAGCCTCTTCGGACACCTCAACATCGCTCGACGAGTTATCCGTTTGCTCAGCATCCGACCCCTCTGGTCGTTTACGCTTTCTGTTTCCGGGTATCCCGGCCCGGCGAAAATAGGGACCGTTCTCCCGACAATATCTGCAAAATTCCAGCCATTGGAGAGCTAGCTCATCAATATCGTTGAAAGGCTCCTCTAGCTTGGTGTAAAAGTCGAGCTTCCTAGCCCAGTCGGCATTTCCATCGTAGTTGCGAATTCCGTGTGGTCGAGGCGCGATGTCTTCCTTCAGTACCGGGTAATCGTCCCGCATGGTGCGTAGCCTTATCTTGACTTCCTCTCCAGATAGAGCCTTCATTTGAAGAGGTGATTCTCCCAGGATGGCGTTTCTGAACCAGCCGTATTGGTTGTCATCTGCCAGAAACTCCTCGCAAGCCACGCATAGGTCGTGGTCTCCCAATGCTGCACATAATGGGCAGCAAGATATATCGCTTCTCTCCCGCTCTCTGGCGATGCCTTTCCAGTAGAGGACCTCTCTGGTGAAAAGCTTATACAGTATAAACATCCGCGATTGGCTGTTGAGATAGATGTAGCGTGGATCAATCCATGGAGAGATGTTTCTCTTGTAGAGTTGCGATCCACACCCGTCAGGCGAGCGTAGGGCCCCTAGGGTCATAGGTACTTCAGACCCTCCTAGCCTCTCCAGCAGAGCGAGAAAGCCAAAACCACGACTGTACACCCCGTAGGTTCCCCTTATATTCCTTTCAAAGCCACGGGCTGATTGACCTTGCTGGGTTAGCGCCGAGAAGCTCGGGCCTCTAACGGAAGTTCTTGTTGTGTGGTAGACATCGCGGGTTTCGAGTGCTTTCCTCATCATTACGGCCAGGACCTCGGTTTCCGGTGCAGTTGGACCACCCTCAGTTAGATAGACGCAAAGTCCATCTCCTCGTCTGCCCGCTAAGTCCTTTGGCTCGCATGTGGCAGTGACCAACACGCAGCCCTCGTCCGAAGCTTGAAGACTGTCCTCACAGATCAACGGATATGGGCCGCCATGGTCTTCCCGTAAGTGCTGCTGATCGAAGTTCTTCGAAGATCGCAGGAACGGCTCATCGGGCTCTAAAACTCCCCCTCTCTTGAGCCAGGCGTAAATAAAATACACCAAGTCGCGTAGCGAGCCGTTGTCCACTTGGATCTCCAGAATATGCGGACCGCCAACCACGATCCGATAGGCCGTGCTGACTATGGCAGCATGAAGAATGTGCTCAGGAGATCCAGCTTTCAGTTTCTCCACCACCCGGATGAATTCAGCCGTGTCGTAGTAGTCGTATATGAATGGCGACCTCAATTTCTTCTTGAACCTGGACGCGTCTCCAAGGACTTTCCAGGCATCTTTGGTCACAGCAACAGCGGAGAGCTCGCGTACTTGATGCCATTCGGAGGACAGATAGGTCGTGAACGATAGCACCACGTGGAATTGCTCCTGGGCTTGCGGGCGATATGAAGGCGCTGACGACCGAGAGACTCCAGTCCACCGCTCTTCAATTGCGTCCAAAGTGTCTGGGTCGGTTAGGATCGACTTGGACATGTGTCCGAGAATGAGTCGACAAAGAGGCTGAACTCTGCTCTGTGTTGTGGATTGGAGGAAGGTCTGGACGTTGTCTCTGGTGATGTAGAGGCAGTAGTATCTCGACTCTACAAAAGTAGCATGACGAAACACTCCAGCAGGCGAGTCCAGGGCCAAGAAAGATTCCTGTGCCGAAATGTAGCTACCGATGTTACCGTCGGCTTCAGTGACCTGGGAGGGCCGATGAATGCTGTGCAGCGGAACGGTGGAAAAGATGTCAGTGTCTTGGTAAACTCCACTGGCTGCGTCGCTTTCACCATGGGCTACGATTCTCAGAGCGCCGATGATATCCTCCCGATATCTATCCCTCGCCCAGTCGAAGAGATAGTCGACAAGCAGGAGCAGCTGCAGAGCTCCATCACGAGTCGTTATGCAACCGTGCCATACATCGACGACCCGCTTCACAAATGTTAGCCTCCAGGCGAGTATGGGATTACAAATGGATCAAGCTTACATAGACGGTAGTTCCGATGCGGTCCGGTTCGGCAGGAGCATCCTCAGTGTATGCCGCGCAAAGACGCCAATTTTCTCCCTTGTTGGAAAAATACCATACAAGAGGTCTTGACTTCCACTCAGACCGCGCGCTAGCTGCTGAATAAAGCTGTCGCTGGGTTTCAAGAAACGTCCTGATGGAAAAGGCAGTTTGCATATTGATTGCATGCCACTCGTCCGAAGAGCCTGTTTTAGCTTCGAGAACCAGAAATGGGAAAAGTTGGTGATCCCCCTTGGCATTCATCGGCTGATTCATGAACTGGAATGCCGATGGCTGATTCGTCTGATCCACGCCAGTGTGGGCTCCAGGTTCGCGTCGTTCGGCAGATGTTATATCGTATAGGAGAAGCTCAATATTTCTGGTTTTCCTCAGTCCGTATACTCGATCAGGAATCTCTCTCTTTGCCAGTTCTTCGGTAATTTCTGGGTCATGGTGCACTTCCTCGTCTGCCCGGAAGTTGAATATCCGGTTTAACCCTACCGTCTCAAGCCTGTGCGAATTGTCAAAACGTTGCAGATTAGGCACGCAGGGTTGTCACGCTGAAATGAACTTACTGATCCAGGGACCGTCTCGCTCTCGAACAGCGACAGGGCTGCCGGGCTTCTTGGCGATTCTTCAGAGCGATCGCAGTGCCGCTGAGATCGTCCCGCCTTACTTCGATCTCGGAACGCCATACTCGTTTTCGACAGTCACGACAAGTAGGGGGTTAGCTATAGGCAGCTCAATTTGTAAAAATGGCATGTGGACCCTTCTACTTACCAACAGACTTCAGATGACAGCCTGCTGAGTATGAAAGACTCACAAGCATGTCGCCAGGTGCTCTCGTTACGTCCGTGAGAGCGATTGGCATTCTCTACCAGGACCATGGCATGGGACTTCCTCTCCATCTTCCAAGGATCCGTCCCTAAAAGTGCCGGGTTGGTAGCGTAGGCATGGTATCTTTTGCTGGCCGCCTCTGTGGCATCGTTCAGAGTATCTCGGTGGCAATCCGGCCAATTGGATGGATCTATCTCGCCGAGGAACTCAATGCGGTACTTCTGACAAAGTTTCTGCCGATGAACCAATTGTGCGGCGGTCAAAGTTGGCATTTCGAAAATGGTACTGAAAAATAAAGAGTAGCTAATTGTCGTGGCTGCCTCTGACGATGAAAATGCTCACAATGGCCGCCGACTGCTGGTTGTCGTCCTTTTTATAGCACTTTTATCGAGGCAACCAATGGCCCGCTTTTACGAACCGTTGGTTGCAAGTTTGCTGCGCCACGCTCTGCGCCACATCCAGGCTGTGGGAGACACCTCGGTTCTATACGGCTAAACCCCGGGGACCGCCGTTAACAGCCGCCCTAGTTAACTAGTAGCCATTCCAGCCAGACAGTTAATTGTATCGCCTACCTGTATAATTTATGTAGCGGGCCATGCGACCAGTATTGTAGGTGACAGGCGTAGACAGTGGCTAGAAAGCTGTAGATTCGTAGTGTCGAGGATTAGGAAGAATCTGATCCTCGCAGCTAATCTAAACTATGGAATGTGATGGGCTGGTCTGGAGCATAGGCCACAAGGTGGTGCCCTGGCAGGGCACCCTGCCACAGCCAGTTACGACGATAGGCTGCGGCGTCTTAAAGTAGCAAAGCAATGGTATAGTGGGCCCCAGGGGTCCCACACTAGCCAATTAGTAGCCTCCAGCCCACAGCATTCCGTAGATTAGGCTAGATCCCCGGCGTTCCGACAGAGCTTTCTGCTCTGCCTAGATACACTCCAATCCACTGTTTTCACACGGTCTATCACATCAGCAGATTCGCCCTGTGATAGCCACAAATGGTTAGTTGTTATGATAGGTTAAATCGCATTGCAACCTAAGAGGGTTAATAGCAGGCTCCTGCTAAGGAGTTGATAAAAGTTAAAGTTATTACAAGGGAATATGGCCGTAAACCTATGGGGTAGTTTCGGGCACGGGCAAGTTATAAGATTCCATCTTAACTTCCATTTTGTCCAACGACTCCTTTATCTAATCCTATAACTTATTTATAGTTAACTATTCTCCAGGCAGAAATCATGCTCGCTAGAAAAACTCTCCATACTACAACATCTGTTTAGGCCTACGTAGTCTCTCTTGGACCACTACATCACAATACGACTTCTTAATGCTAACACTCGCCTTCTTGAAACATTCCCCGACCACGGTTTCCGGCCGACCTACGCCACTTTATCCCATACTTGGGGAGACGAAGAAAACATTTTCCAAAATGTCGAAGCAGCGTCACCGCCGACACACAAGAGATACACCCATTCATCCGACCCCTTAAGCCGCTTTCCCGTGCCCTTGCCTGGCCATGATGGAGTTCTTTATCGATTCCAGGTCCATCGACATCTCAGCCTCCTTCAGGCTCTGCGTGACCGCCTTGGCCCCCCTCTCCACCACGTCGTCCGTATACGCCTTGATAGCCTCCTCCCTCCCCACCCTCCCCTCCCTCACCGACACCAACGCCTCGACAAACCGCTGCGCATCCAGCACCGCATGCTGGTACCCCTGCCCGCGATACACTAGCATCGGATGTGCCGCATCCCCCGCCAGCGTCACCCTCCCCCCCGCGTGTCCCACTCCACCGGCACCCAGGTCCGCATCTCATCCACATAGCAACCCTCGCTCTCCCTCGTTCCCATAATCGTCCCCCGAAACGGCTCAATCAGATCCCCCGACGTCGTCTTCACCCACGCCAGCGCCTCGGGCCCCCTGGTCGCCGTCGCCTCGGGCAGCTTCTCTTTCCGCCACAGCTTAATCCACGACAGCGTCCACGACGCCATATCCTTGGCGTCATCCGCATACATTGTCGCCACCCCGCAGTTCGCCGTCGTCCCCATCGCCACGCACGCCATCGGATGATACCGCAGCGCTTCCCTCACCTTGGCCTCGTCCCCGGGCCGCGTCAGCGCCGACGCCACCATCAGCCCCGACGGCTTCACCCTTGCCACCTCCGCCCCCCGGAACAGCAGCTCCCGCACTTTACTCGCCGCGCCGTCCGCACCAAGCACATAATCCGCCGTCGCCGTCGTCCCGTCCGAAAACGCCATCGTCACCGGCCCCCCCCCGCCCTCCGGGGCCTCAAGCCCAACCAACACCTTCCCCCACTGTAGCGCCTCCGTCCCGTCAAACTCGGCAGCCATGACCCTCCTCAGCCTCCCGCGCGACACGCGCCGGGCCCCCGGGGCAGCGGGCGGCCGGAAGAGCACCTCGCCCGTCACGCCGTTGATGATGGGCATGGACTCGACGGCGGGGGTGTACTCGATGTGGCGGTTGCAGACGGCGTCGTCGAAGCGGGCGGCGGCGGCGGGGGAGAGGAGGGCTTTGAGGGTCGGCAGGGCCCAGTGCAGGAGGAGCGGCCAGTCGCGGGGGCGGGCGGCGAGGGAGGGGTCGGCGTCGTAGAGGGTGACGCGGAAGGAGGATTGGCGGAGGGCGTGGGCGGTGAGGAGGCCGGTGAGGCCGGCGCCGATGATGGCGATTGTCGGCCCGGTGGGGGTGGGTTCGGGCATTTTGGGGGGTTTTGTTTGGGGTGGGGAGGTTGGTAGGGGATGGAGTAGACGATGATGATAGTGGTGGATGGGGATGGGGAAAAAAAAAAAAAAAACGGAATGCGTGCGCCTACAAAAGCTTAAGGGGCGGGCCGCGCGGGAACTAAAGATGACCTACATACGGGCGGCGCCCCTCTCTTGTTCATACTATTTATGTCCCGCGTCCACGAACCCCCCTCCGGGCTGGGGAGGCGGGAGCGGGCATGTGGCACAGTGTCCCGGAGGTTCTCGTTGGGGAGGTCCCGTCCTGGGGGGTAGCGTAGCCGTCCTGTTCGTCTCTGGTACTAATTTTTCCATGCACCCATCCATTCCCCTCCGGGATGCCAACAACCACTCGTCAGCGGCCTTCTGAAAGAGGATACGGCACGAGCTGCGAGCCCGCCCGCGCGGCCAATCGGTCCGGCCCCAAGAAGCGCTGGGCAGGGCTTGGCGATGTCGTTGGCCTGATTGATGGGCAAACATGGCGGGAGAGAGGGGGGGAGGATGCCGGAAAAGATGCCGGAAGCCTTGTGTTTTGGGGAACCGGCGGAGATGGAGAATTGGACTTTCAAAAGTCCGAGTCGTCGTTCCGTTCCGATGAGGCGATCAGTTCACCCGAAGCTTCTCGGGGCTGCGATAATCGTCGTGGTGGTATGTTTGCGCCTTTTAGCTTGCACTCATGGCACTGGCCAGTCACAAGCCGGGCCGAGAGGTTTTGGCTGCTAATAATTGTTGTCACCGCTGGTGCGACGTGAGAGCAGAGATAGACTGACTGGTATTGATGTCGTTGAGATAAAATCCGTTGCCTGGCCTGGAAGAAAGTGCCCCTGAAATAAACACCACGACCTGGCGGCTTGGCGATCAGCAGTCGCAAGCGCTCTTCTTTACTAGTATTTGCTTCTAAACAAGGACTAAAATATTCTGGAGTATTACGATACAGATTCGAAATGCTTTGCGTAGAGATCTTAAAAGCGGAGGTAAGTTGATCACTGCAATTTTAGCGTCGAGCGAGGGACCACTTTCGTCATCGCGCGCCTTGGCGATCGACGGGTGCTGTGCCTGCCAAGACCCCAACCTCAAACGCTTCCACCTCGACATCAACTACTTCTTCCAGCGCCGCCCTCGGCAGCACACACATCTCTTTGGCCAAGGCATTTTCTGATCCAGCATATTTTTACGCAAATGGCCGCCGCGGAAGGCGGAGCATTCCTCGAGTACCGTGAGCCCAACAGTACGTCAAGATCGAATGCGCATGATCTGCTTCGAGCGCGCTGACCCTGAACGACAGTCATCAGCATCTTAACCCTGATCTCGTTCTTCCTTTTTCTTGCCATCGCAGAATGGGCATCGGACAAGATTCTCCGGGCCGGGCTCATCGGACAGATTGTTGTTGGTCTCATCTACGGAGTTCCCGTTGGCAATATTTTGGCTCTCGAGTGGCAGGAGACCTTCCTCGCTCTGGGCTACATCGGCCTCATCCTTATCATCTTTGAAGGTATATGGCAGCGGGAAGATTGGACGTATGGCATCTACTGAAATGGTCAACCGCAGGCGGCCTTACCATCAGGCTGGATCTGCTCAGACAGAACTTCGTGCTCAGTGTTGTCGCCGCTCTGCTGGGGCTACTGACGCCCATCGCCTTGTCGTTTGCTCTTCTCTATGCGGGATTCGGTCACGGTATGTGGCCCAAGTTCTTTGTCTCTCGTATTAGGGCTGCAGCATTAACACAGAAAGGGGCCATCGAGTCCTTCATTGTTGGGACCGCCCTCTGCTCGACATCCCTCGGGACCACCTTCGTCGTCATCAACAGCGCCTCCAAGGACGTAGACTTTTCGCAGACTCGAGTGGGGACGGTGCTCATCAGCGCTGCTATTCTCGACGACGTCTGCGGCTTGGTCCTCGTCAGCGTCATTCACCAACTTCGTGGCCTTGCCGACAGCGACGGTAGCCTCGGTTGGATCATCGGCAGGCCAATTCTAGCCAGTGGGCTACTGGCCATTCTAACGCCGCTCATCTCCAAGTTTGTCCTAGGCCCAGCGTTTCGCGGGTTCTGCGAGGCCCGGTTCGCACGCCTCAAGCATGTATCCAACATTTTGTTGATGGTGCTGGTGCTCTCTGCCTTCCTGGCTATTTCCGCGTACGCTGGGGCATCGGTGCTCTTCGGTTCGTTTCTGGCCGGCACAGTCCTCAGCAGCTTGCCGAGTCGCCACTCCGACGGGCCCTTTGTGGTCACAAGTCGAAAGCACGGAGAAGAGTCCCTGGAAAAGACTCCCACGTTCCTGCACACCTTTGAGAAGTACATCCTGGACGTCCAGCGCTACGTCCTCCAACCTCTATTTTTTGCAAGCATCGGCTTTTCCGTCCCATTCTTGGACATGTGGATGGGCGAGATGATTTGGAAAGGCATTGTGTTCAGCATTCTGATGGTGTGCGGGAAGCTTGTTGTTGGAATCTGCGTCCCCGTTTGGGATCTCATCGCCTCCAGCAAGTCGATGCACTCGGTCGAAGAACCAACTGCCATCACAAATTGGGCGCCCGCAGCGCTCCTCGGTACAGCGATGGTTGCTCGCGGCGAAATTGGGCTCCTCATCATCCAAATTGGATTGAACGAAACGCCGTATCTGTCCGAGAAGGCGTTCATCATCGCCATTTGGGCCATCGTCCTAAATACCATCGTCGGCCCCATGTCTGTCGGAATTCTTCTGCGGAAATTCGGAGCGCGAATCGCAAATGATTCGCGGTGGGGAACACAGGCGAAGGACCAAGCTCTAGATGCTCACCGCGTTGGTATGTCATTAAATGAGTTACCTAGGAGCTCAAGTAGCGCGCAGCATCCTCGTGACGGAGAACGCTGAGGTCCTTCTCAGCTTGAAGGCCCCACATCGGAGGGTGTGCATTACCAAAAAAAAACTATATCCTACATCTGACAATGCCCTCTCCGTGGAAAAGTCTCAGCCCATGCTGCGCTCCTCCCACCATGCGTGTTTGGCCCGCCAGAAAAGGAGAAAAGAGTCTTCTGCTGTCCGTCTATTCCATTCCCGAAAAGCCCGCGCTGTTCTCCTGACAATGTTCTCACCGCAATCCACTCGCTGTCATATGATATCGATCCTGTCGCTGCATTCCCCCACCACGCTCCATTGATCCACACCCCCACGACTAAGCAAAATAGCTCTTCCAGAGGACCCCCTCCAAGTCCTCGAGCTGGTCGCTCGTAAAGTACTGCTCCTGTTAGCTCGCATTCCCCACTCCACTCCACATCACCCCACCCCTAACCGACTCACCTTTTGATCCACGTTCCAGCTGTCCTGCCTCGTCTTCTTGAACTCCGCCAAGATGGCCTTGGTCGCCTTGCCCACCACCCCCGGGTCACCCGCCGCCTTGGACGCCAGGTACGCCAGCACCTCGGGCATCCAGCTCGGCGGAGGCGTCGCGTACGGAAACGCCTCGATGAGGGCGCCGAGGCCGAGCACGGCGGCGTGGCGCCTTACAATCTGCCTGCTCTGGTCGACGGGCGTCTCGGTGCCCGGCACCTTGCGCTTGGGCATGGGGTTCCGCGCGAGCTCGGCCTGGAAGCGGGCCTTGAGCTGGTGGATGATGGGCTCGCGGATCTTGACGGGCGAGCAGCGGATCATGCCGGCGAGCGTGGCGCTGGCGCAGTCGCGCACCTCCAGCTGCGGGTCCGAGAGCATGTCGCCCACGGCGTCGAAGAGCATCTGCCGCTGCGCCGGCAGCGTGAGGAACAGCCGCCGAAAGTACACGACCTGCATGTTGACGAGCGCGCGCAGCCGCTGGTGCCACGACGTCGCCGTCTTGCCGATGCGGATGAGCGCCGCGATGAAGGCGTCGTCCTCGCCCGAGCGGAAGGGGATGTTGGGGAGGTGGCGGTACACGTGGTAGGCGAGTTTCATAAGCTCGGGGTCCTCCTTGACGTCCATCATGTGGAGGAGCTGGTCGATGATGGGGTCGGGGAAGAAGGGCACCAGCTGGATGCACTCTTGCGACGACAGCGTGCTGTCGAGCCAGATGAGCACTGTTTTGGACCCCGATGTGTAGCTGCATGGCGTCTGCAGGCCCGGGGCTCGCTCGTGCCGCCACTTCTCCAGACGACCAAAGACTTCGTGGATGGTGGCGGCGAAGTCTTCGGCCGGTTGGTAGGGGCGGATGCCAATCGACGACTCGGCCTTGTTCAGCTCCAAGAGGCTCGTCACGTCCCTGAAAGACTCGTGATACCGAGTTCGGTACACCGTGGCAAGAACGCGGCCCATCGCCTCCCGCACCGTCTTGTACGGGTGGTCGATGTGCTTGAGAATGTCGTCCAGGATGGGCTGCTCTCGTCGAAAGTGCCAACCCGCGTCGTTGATGATGAACTCGACCAGCTGCACCTTGGACGAGTCCTTGAAGGCCGCGTTGGAGTTCACGTCGAGCCGGAACTCGGACAGGGCCTCGACAAATTCCCTCGATCGCCTGGGGTCCTTGCCCCCCCCGACGAGGTGCAGGGCCGTCATCCAATAGGTGAGGTTGTCGGGGGTGAGATCGGCGGCAATGATCTTCAACATCATAGTGGCGGCAAAGCTCCAAACCGTATTACGGAGCTCGATCTCCTGGTCGATGCTGCTGCAGAGCATCGAGCACAGAATCTCGGCTGTGGCCCGGTGCTGGTGCTTGTCGCTGCCGTCCCCATACACCTCCTTGACCATTTCGATGATCTCGTCGATGCTAGCAGCCGGTTCCACCCCGTAGAGAAGGTCAAAGATGTTGACAAGGAGCGAAAAGTTCTGCATCCGGAAGCGATCTGTGCTCGCATCCCGGGGCTCCTGCTTCATATAGTCAAAGCATTGCTTGAACCAGTCCTTGGTGAGCACGCCTGCGATCTGCTCCCGGACAGCGGTTTCGACCTTGTCGAATCCCCGGAACATGACAGGGCGGGACTTGACCATCGTGATCTTCTTGGGCCACACCAGCCATCCCGGGTAATCGTCGTCGACAAAGTCCTTGGTCGTGTCCCCGTCGGCGAACTGGTCCAGGAAAGTCTTGGTCAGCTCCTCATCGACGGGCACGTCGTACCTGTTATGCTGGACTTCCTTCTCTCGCAGGTAGTTTTCGTAGCTATGCTCGTATACGGCCCGCATGTCGATCGCCGTAAAGAGGTGATTGAACGCCGACGCGAATGTCGCTCGCAGGCCGGGATGAGGATCGATAGTCCCTTTGCTGACAAGATCGATAAACTCGGGGCTGGCGATCGAGTCGAATCGCAGGCTCAGATTCAGAGCGAAGATGGCGCATCGGTTCGCCACCTTCCAGTGCGACACCTTTGCTTTTTCCGTGAGCTCCACCCCCAGCGCCGCCTTCTTGGCCTCGACCTTGAGCCGGCGTTCCCGAATAAAGTCATGGCGCCGCTTGATGACGGCCGAGCAGTCTTCGGCCGGTTCCAGCACGTCCACATACCTTTGATCGAGAATGATCATGCTCTCAAACGGCTTGCCAAACTCGATAAGTGGATAGAGCGCAGTAGACCCTAGGCTCTGGATGCTCGCCTTGTCTACGCCAGCCGTCGCTATGTAGAGGCGCATAAGCTCAGGCGCGAACCGCCAGTCCTTCATCACAGATCGGATGAGAGTCGTAAAGAGCAGAGTATACATGGCACCCTTGACCCGGTCGTGATCGCCCGTGTCGAGCGCTTTCCGGAATGCCTCCATGACGACGGGAATGACCAAGGGTCGGCCCCCAATAAGGACCTTGAGCGACGAATCCTGCGCACCCTGGGCTATCCTTCGCACGTCGGCATATGATGATGTGCACGACTCGGCGAGATCGAGGAGCAGACGCTTATCGAGCTCGCTCTTCTTGCGGTACGTCGAGTTGTACTTGACACGCTGCAGCTGGTAGGCATCCGCGCGCTTGATCAGCAGCGGTCGAGGATACATCTTGCGCAGGCCGCTGATCTTGAAGGGCGAAATGTCGGCCTTGTAGAGGCGGAGCAAGCGCTCCAGCGGGTGAGCCGAGCGTTCGATGCCGACGTCCGTGATCCAGGTGCGGTACGTCGCGTACAGGGCCGTGAAGCAGGCGACGTCATCCTCCTGGTTGGCATGGAGAAAGGAGTGCGTCTGCGACAGGAGTCGCCCAATGTCTTCTCGGAGCCCATGGATGCGGGGGTAGATGGGGTCTGTCGGTTGGAGAAGATAGCCTGCGGGATAGTGAAACTGCCGCTTGACTTCGTCATCGTCGGCCAGCTCCGCGAGCGGGTCATCATCCTCTTCCATCATGGTATCCGGGTCGCCACTCGACTGCTCCTCGCCGTCGGCGCCGACATGGACCTCGCCCGATGCCCGGCCCGGGTCAAACAGGGCAGAGACGCCGGATATGATAAGTCGCAGGGCTGTCAAGCTCCGTGACACTTCGTCGGACCATTCCTTGTTCTTGCCTTTTCGGCTCACCGGGGGATCGTCGCTCATGAGCTGCTGCAGCTTTTGAGTGGCCGATTGGGCTTGGCTCTCAAAGAGCTCGACGGCAAATATGATTTCGGCGGGGGAGGGGCGGTGCCACTTGATCGTGAGCTCTGCCGGGGTCGTGGACCGGCCCCAATCGTCAATGTCAAGGCCGCGCTCGATGAGTTCGGGCTCGTACAGCGCATTGTCGAGGGGGTAAGTGTGCGTCAGGTTCAGCAAGAGGTGGTGGATGTAGTTGGATATGTGAATGGTAGGAAGCCCCTTGCAGTTTTCCTGCATGTACTTGGCGATGCCAAAGAGCTCCGTCTTGTACTTGAGAACCTCGCCGCCCACGTGAACCACGCACATGCTCAGCATACTAACGTGCCACACGAGGGCCCGGTCACGGGGAAGAACCTCTGTCCCACTGCTCCGATCGGAGGCGGCGCCGTTGTAGTCAATCTCGTTGCGGATGTTGACGATCAGCATGGGAATGAAGACCTTGAGCGTCTTTTCCGGACTGACTTTGCAGAGCGCGTTGCAGATCCAGGCCATGGCATCCCTCGCTTGATGGACGACGTGCGTCGACACAAATGCGGCAAACTTTTCCAGAGCCATGTCAAAGAGCTCGGGCGACAGGGAAGCAAAGAGGGGCGTCAGGGCCGCCGGGAGAGTGTTGATGACGTTGTCCTCGGGGGAGCCTGTGCGGAGGTGGCTTGCGTCTGGGAGATTTTCCAGCAGAGAAAACACCTTGCCCAAGAGCGCCAGGACAAACTCGCCGAGTCCGGCTGTCGACGAGCGCAGAATGCTGGCCTCTTGCTCGTCCGTCAGCTCGTCCTTGTAGCTGATCTTTGGGTCCTGGCCTTCGTGCTCCATCCGCTCCATCTCAGCCTGGACCCAGTTCATGGCCAGGCTCGTGTCATGGATGCCATTGGCGTCGTTGACTAGTGGCCGGAAGGGGATGCTGTACGCTACACTCTGGATAAAGTTGAGAGTGTACAGCGTCTTGCCCAGATCGTTAGCGTCGATGCCGGGCAGAGCTAAAGCGAGCAGGGCCGTGAGGTGACAGCGGAAGCCTTTTTGCTTCGACATGATGTTGGCGATCATCTGCAGACCGCAGAGACTGGACGTCGTCCGGTGCACCTCGACGAGCCCCTGCAAGCTAGGATAGAAGCGCTGCAGCGCACCGGGCAAGATCAGATCGGGCTCGAGGTACGCCAGCCCTTGCAGAGTGGAATAGTAGTAGTTGACAACTTTGGAGCTCTTGGCAAACAGGCCCATGAAGGTCACCTCCTTGAGAGCCAGGACGAAGCGCCTCTTCAACTCGCCGTTGATGCGGCGCTCTGGCGGTATGTCGAGCTCGCCGCTCTGCTCACGGTTCCAGCGGGAGACAAAGATGTCGGTCAGGAAGAAGGTGAGCTGGGCAAGGAAGGCGGTCCAGGCGCCTTGATTGGAGGGGTGGAAGAAGGTGTCAATGGACTCCATCAACCCCTCGAGGCTGGAGAGGACGGAGCTCTCCTGGTCAAGGCACAGCGGTGACAGCGAGTGGGCAATCCATCTCGCCACCATGTAGGGGACGGGGTACTTTTTCTTGTCCTTTTCCAGATAGACGGCCATTCCGGCGGCATAGTCCAGCGAGGCATACGGGGAGTTGGCCTGGCCGACGGGGATCTCGGTCAGCCGCAGGATGGCGGTAAAGATCAGGTCGGACTGCTCCCGGGTGAAGACACCATGGGCGGTGAATGGCACGTGAGTGCAGTTGATGTAGTCGCGGGCCAGGCGCGAGAAAATGTCGATAAAGACGACGTCAAATGTCTTGGAGCGCGTCATTAGCGACCAGAGGTGGAAGAAGGTGGGCAGAAAGTCTGCCGGCTGCGACTGGGGCTCTGTGGGCGGACATGGGGCGGTGGGCAGCAGGATGTTGAGCGCGCCCGCCACAATGAAGGCATGGGACATGGCCGATGTCGTAAAGTAGGGCAGCAGCTCCTCGAGGATGGCGCGCCGCTCTCTTGGGTCAAAGTAGATATTGGCATGCATGGCAAGCTTGAGCAGATGCTTCTGCGAGCGGCGTCTCGAGCTCTGGTGGGAAGGGGACTCTGTGGGAAAAACGAGCGTCTTGAACTCGTGGTACAGGGGCCGCCAATCCAGCGTGAGGTCTTCACCGGGCTTCAGGTAGTGCTTCTTCCTGGAACGGGCAGTTAGACATGTGCGCGGCGGAGGACAAACAGAAGAGGGAGGTTTACCTGGTTAAGGTGACTACCATCTTGGAGAACCTGTCGGCGGCAACAGGGTCAAGGCCGGGGGCGAGGGCCAGATGGTAGTAGAGCTCCGTGATGCGAGCGCGAAGTTCTCTCGTCATCTCAAACTTGAGATTCAGCCATCCTTGGAGCTCTCGTGTCCAGTGCAGGGCGCCGGGAGAAAAATCTTCGGCCTTGATGGCAATGTAGAGGTTCTTGAGAATGCCGGCCAGGGCGGCTTCCCGATGGGCATTGTCCTCGACTTGGAAGGGGAGGAGGCGGAAGTAGCTGAAGGTGCGGGGGCGGTAGCGCTTCTTGTCGTCTTCGTGGTAGTCTTCGGAATCGGGGAGGCCGGGAGATGTGGCGCGCGAGATGGTGTCGATGCCGGAGAGGAGCCCCGAGAGGAAAGCCGCCGGTGCGCCGGTTCCCGAGGTCGCAAAGGCCTCGGCAGCGCCGGGAGCGGCGTCTATTGATTCCTCCATGGTCGGTCGATGGGACTGTCGGGGGCGGGGGGAAGACGATGGGGCACGCGGGCGCGCAGAGGGGCAGAGATGGGGCGCGTCGTCGTCGAGGTCGATGGGCGGGGGAGGCCGAGGGGTGTTGTCGGACAGGCGGGGGTGGGTTCGGGGTCTTGGGTCTGGAGGCGTCGTGTCAAACAGAGGCCGCGACAGCGCCGTTGCCTTGTGTCTCGTCTCGGGAGGGCGGAGGGTGGCGGGCGGAGGACGCGGCGGCGGGGGGCGACCGAGGGGCTGCCACGGCAAAGATGGTCAGCGAATTGGCACGAGGTGCGGCGCGCAACGGGCAAGCATGCAGGCGGAGGGGTGGGCCGGATGGCGAAATGAATGGATTGGTTATGTCTGATGAAGCGATGATGTCCGATGGCCGATGTCCAATGCTGATGTCCACGCACGCTGCCGGGAACCTGGACCTGGCCTGAACCTGGATCTAGCGAGGCTGGAAAAGGGAACAAGGGAAGATTTTGTCCAATATCCAATGTGCAGTTTCAAAAGCCAGAGGGGGCGCGTACCTGGAGTGGGCAGTCCTAGAGAGATGCCGGTCGGGGGGGGGGGGGCGACGGGAGTTGAGACGAAGAGCTGGAGCAAAGACGACGATGTGGATGGCAGCATCTCGAAGCTCTGATCTCTGGCCTGCGTCGGAGCTTCTTCACCACTGAAAGCGTCACCATCTTCCAGGGTCACCGCGGGACGAGACGAGCTGGATCAAAGCTTCTACCCGCCAAGGCCGGGTGTGGACTGAGCTTATCTAATCAGTTCCATACTCCAGCACTCCAGGCATGCAGAAGCTGGCGCGGCACGGACAATGGACATGGAATTCGTCCGTCTTGCAACAAACAGGCACAAAAAGTCAGCCTCCATATTCCGTCTCCCTCCCATTCTCATGCGAGGCCGGCACCGCCCACCAGGCCATGGAACATCTGGCGAACCAACTTGGGATGATTCGGCAAAATCCGGATGCCCTTCCGTCACACAAGCCCTCTTCCGTGTCTCCATTGCCCAACGCCAGCGACATCAGATCGTCCAAACCCGTCCAATACCCGCCCAATCGTCGGCCCGCGCCGCAACACAGAATATCGCACCGGTCGTGAGAGCCCACAACCGCCAGATTTACAGGCGACTGCGGGACGGCCAGATGCACAAATGACGGTGGGCAGCATGGCAAACCGAGCACAGCTTCCCGGACATCGGCAAAAGAAATACACAACTCCAATTGACCTTGTAGCACAGCGTCTATACTGCTCATCCTCTACTCTGCAAGCTCTTGATGCCGCTTCTCCTGGCTCTTGGCCTTGGGCGCTCCTCTCTGCGGCTCATTCTTGGACCCGGGCTCGTTCTCGTACCCGCCTCCCTGCTTTTCGTATTCTTTGGCCAGCTTCATCCCCTTCCAGGCTGACCACTGGCCCTGGCCGTCACCCGACTTGTTGGGTTCTTGTTGAATTTCTACCAAAGTATCAGGATGAGAGCTCATCTATACTTAGTGATGAAACTTACCCTCCTTGAGTTCCTCGCGGAGTTCCGGGTCAGTTGGTTTTCCCTTGCTGCTGGGCATGGCGTGTATATTCAGGGTTGCTTTTAATGTGTCACGATTGAATCTCACCAGTCCGTTGAATTTGTAATGGCAGGGATGGTCTTCTTATACATCTTTACACTCTTTGTTGACGCGATGTGCATCTCTGGCCTGGATGCCGCCATCTCTGGCTGATCTCTCCATGCCGATCGATTACCATCGTCCATGTCATAGCGGACGGAACGGGCAACCAGTTACATCATGATCGCCCAGTGCCTTTTGACGTGGCCGAGACTGTCTCACAGCTCCGTCTTTGTCTTCATCCCCAATAGTCCCAACCCATCCAAACAACACCAGCCCCTGCCTACCCCATCACAACCCCCACCCCCACCAAAACCCCCACCCACCACAACCCCCCAGCCCCCCTCTCACCCTCCCACTCCCCCGTCAACCCTCCCCTGCACCTCCCCCTCCACCAACCTCCCCCCTCCCCAGTCACCACATTCCCCGCCGGCCAATACTCACAAACCAAATACCACCCCTTCCCCTCCCCACACCACCTCCCCCCGCACCCCACGTCCCTCGTCCCCCTCCACACCAGCTGCGTAAAGTGTCCCGTTCTTTTAGTAAACCTCCCCCTCTTAAAGTCGTAATCCTCCCGCTCCTCTCCCCACGCCTCAATCCCCGCCTCCACCGTCGGGTACCCGATCGCCAGGTTCTCGCCGTACGGCCCGCCCGAGTGCTCGAACGTGCAGGTGTCGCCCGGCCCGACGCCGGTGTCGAGGTAGGATTGGGCGAAGGACGCGAGGGTGGTGTTGTAGGCGAGGGCGGAGGCGTTGTGTTGGGAACGGTAGGTGTTTGTGGAGTTGAGGACGGCGGAGGTGAAGAGGCGGGGGTTGGTGAAGGAGGGGGCGAGGGAGGGGGGGATGTCTGAGGTGGTGGGGGAGGGGGGTTCGGAGGTGCTGGTAGGGGAGGGGGGTGGTCGCGGTGGGTGGGGGTGGCGTGGATGAGGGGGAGGAGGAGGAGGGTGGATTTGAAGAGGGATAGTAGTGTTAGTGTCATGGTGATGATGGATGATGGAAGGGCATGGCTGGATCGAGGCGATGCGAGACATGGGGGAAGGGAGCGAGGATCGGGGAGGGTTCTTTGTGGGTATATACGGGAATGGGTGAGGTTGGGTCTTTGTCCCTGTTTTTGTCGACCTTATTTTCACGTGTGTAAACCGGGTTTGAGGTTGTCGCCAATGTGGCTGAATGGTTGGGTGGTGAGCGCCGAGGCCCGGGTGGAAAATGACGTAGCAGCCGGCGTGCCGGGCAGGGTCCAACGGGAGAGCGCCGCGAAGCGCCGATCGGGACCTGTTGTTGAAATCCGCCAAGATGGTTTGAAATCGGGGTCCGATGTTCTCTTTCAAAATATTTGCTGATCCCCTCCCCTCACTCCGGCTTATCCAGCCACCCGCGCATCTTTTTGAGGGCAAAAACATCATGCTTCGCCGCCGAGGTATAAAAGACCTCTTCATGCCACCCCGGCGACCCCAACGACTGCAGCCGCCCCCCATACGGCGCGCAGGACCCAAAGTCAATCACCACCGGCAGCCCGTCCCTGACCATGATGTTGTGCGGGTTGATGTCGTTGTGCGCCAACCCCAGCCCGTGGAGGTAAGCGATGGCCGACTCGAGCGCCTCCATGAACTTGGCCTTGTCGAGGTGCGCAAATTCCGGCTCGTCGACGTACTGCGCCAGCGTCTTGTCCAGGCGCTCGAGGACGACGCCGGTGATGCGGCCGCGGTGCACGCGACAGCCGTGGTAGCGGATGATGTGGGGGTGCGGCGTCTGGGAGATTTGCTCCATGATGAGCGCCTCCTCGAGAACCGACTTGGGCACGAACTCGGTGCCTTTGAAGCTCTCGTACGAGGCCAGGCCGGGGCGCTTGATGTAGGCGGACACGTCGTCGAGTTCGGGGGGGGCGATGGTGAGGGTCACGTTGGGGGGGATCAGGGGATAGATTTCCGAGTCGGGGACGTGCTGCAGGGCATGGTGGTATTCTTCGAGCGTGATGTCCTTTTTCTTCTTAAACAGCTGTCCGAAGAACAGCTCGTCTGTGGAGGTGATGAGGTAAAATGTAACGGATTTTGCTTCTTTGGATCCCGGGTCGAACGCTTCAAAAATGGTCATGTCCCAGACCGAAGACAGCATCGGCGGTTTCTTGGACGAAGGCTCGGGGATCGCGTCTGAGGTGGTGTCAGCCATGCTGAATGAAAGGGCGAGCGGTAGCTCAGATGCGGGTGGTTGACGGCAAGCTGCGATGCAAGAAAAGTATGATTGCTAGGAAAGGCAGTCGGTAGTGTGGGGAGACACGGCAGGGACAGCGTTTCTGTAAGCACAGACCTATTTGTAAACGCGCCGCGGCCAACAGTGCAAAACAACCCATGCGTTCGGTGCCAATATAATGTACATACTGCACAGTACGTCCATCTTTCAAACCATAAACCGTGGACCGTCAATGTCGTCAATCTCCCGTTGCCGCCCAGCCAGACGTGGGATGTGACCATCCGGCGTAGGGATTGTGTGATCGACTGGGACTGAAGCGTGCCTAGGGGAGAGAACCCAAGGAAGCGTCGGAACATCACCAAGGTCGAAAATGCGACGGTGTATGAGGGAGTCTATTGGTCATACCGCATGTTTGGGCAGACGGACCTAACGAGGGTGCTCGAGCCTGGAGGAGCTGCGAGAATCTCTGCGACCATCGATGCGCCGCTTGTGAACTGGAAGTACGGAGGCGGGACAAAAGCAACCCGCTTCGAGTTAGTGGTGACGTGCACGGGAAACTTCTTCAAGGAGTCGTTGGAGCTTAGCATGACGAGGGTGATATGACGGACTGAATATTCAAGTGTCTTTCAGTCTCTGTTGTCCGTGGAAACTATCGGAGCATTTCTCATTAGACGTATCTAATCTCCATTTCTCATATCACAATGTAAACATGCTTCGTGTTGTACACAATTGCCTGTCTCTGGGCTCGGTGAGGGTTTGCCACGAGGTAAATACTCCGTCTCGTTATTGGCTAAAGCCCCACAGCGTTAACTCTTTTCAACCCTACTTCAAGCTCGCGATAGCTTCCCTCAACCAGTTCTTCGACGAAAATCCCCGGCTCGTGCGCCAGTGAACATCCAGAGTCGACGGCATAGAGGACTTACTATGGCCATTAAGGTCGGGAAGTATTCCTCGCTCAAATGCTCCCAAATAGCTGGCCAAAGTCTGGGGCAGATGCCGAGGTTCGGGGCATCTTATGATCTTCCGTCATTTATTTAGACCCGCAGACCGAGTCCATCGGTACCAGGCCGCTTTCCTCCGGTGTTTCGGAAGCCGGGACGAATTGTCGACGCTAGACCCGGGATGGAGTAGCATGGTTACTCCCATCCAAGCGCCTCATTCCTTCCCAGTCTTCCGGGCTTATCGCAAACAAGCGTGGACAAGACTGACCATTTTCCGCCCCGCAGTGAAAAAGAGTTGATTTCGGTTACGGGCTCTCAGTCATAGCGATGAACAGGGATATCAAGTCTTATGTAGGGACTTCAGTATCCGTAGAAGAGCGTTGAAATTGGATATTATCCTCCCCAACTCTTTTTCTCCTTCACGATGTCGCTCTTTTCCTTCGTAAGTTTGTCCAGACAGAAATCCATCAAACACTGAGCAGCCACCACAATGCTGAGCAAAGCCGCCCTTCTTGCCATTCTCCCCGCCCTTGTGGCATCAAGCCAGATCCTGCACCCACACGCCCATCAACCTCACCAGGCGCGCCAGACCAACGCGGCCGATGCAACCGCGTGTCTAGGCGAAATTGAGGCAGCCGCCTCCTTTCCTATGCTTCCCAAGGAGTTGGTAGGCTTGACAGACATTAAGCCGATCATCAATCCGTGCGACTACACGCCCCCGGTTGCGATGGCCGCGGCATTCTCTTCCTTTGAGAAAGATCTCCTCTCTTGGGTGTCTGGGAGCTGGCCCAAGGTGACCTCGGCGCTGTCCAAGTGTCCCTCGTTAAGCAGTGAGGTGGAAGGTTTTGCGAGGGCATGGGACCAAATCGTCTGCACCGACAAGAACGGAAGCGGGCCAACGGCTACCAGCAATGGAGGCGTTCAGCCTACAGGCAACCCAGACGGAAGTCAGACGACGGGGGCGGGTAGCGCAACGACGGTCACGGCGTTAACTGGGTCGCAGACGACAAACACTGCTGGATCCGCCACGTCGCAGGGTACTAAGAGTGCTGGGATGGCGAGGGAGACTGGATTTGTTGCTGGTGTGATCGCCGTCGCCGGGTTTGTCGGCGCTGTGGTCGCTCTTTAGAAAGATCTCTAGGGGTACATGTGAGAAGGGAATGATTTGGGCTGAATTGTTATTTTTCGTTAGACATGTATTATTATTTCATTATAGGAACTCATTGAGTGCTCGGAAAATGCCAAGGGAAACTCACTCGAAGTCGACGGTTGAGCTTGATCCACGGGGTGTCGTTTCAGAGGAAACCAGTATGCCCAGGTGGTGAATTTTTTAGTAGCGCCCAGTGGCGTCAGGCAAGCGAAAAGGAAACCGCACACTCCATACCAAAGCCAAAGCAACGAGCGTACCACCCCTGCGACCAGTAACTCATCTCCATGTTGTGTGGCGCGCCTCTGATCACACTTCCATCGACCCTCGGGCTTCCCGAAAATGCAGCCGCAAACTCCCTGACATGTTCCTCGGTCCCTTTCCAGTAGATACACCTCTCCGCCATCCCGATCATGACCGGCACACGCACACGCGGCGCCCATTCGGTTTGAACACGAGGCAGCCACGTGTCCCAGACGTCCTGCACCTCGCAAAACGGAACAGGCAAGTTGAGGCGGTTTGTATGCTGATAGACCGCCGGGTCGCAGGTGCCCTTGGGAAGAAACATGTCGTCTTTGACATCGTCAGGGAAGCGGATGAACTCAGGGATCTCGTTCGCAGGTCGATCGGCCGGCTTCTCGCCAACGGGGTGGATTCCGAGCCCTGAGATGATAATGCCGGCCAAGGGACAATTTCCTTGCTCCTCGTTTTTGACCCCGCTCGCCTCTTTGGCATGCTGAGCAGCGGCGATCACAGCGCCTGATACTCCCAAGCTGTGGGCCAAGAGCACCATGCTGTTGCATCCTTGCGGGGCGCCGAATCTTTCCCATACGGCAGGCAAAATGAACTTGTGCAGCCATTCCCCGTAGGTTTCGTGGTCCGAAGATCCCTCGTGGAGGGGGTAAAAGGAAGTTGAATTCTTGACGCCGGGGTGGTCAATAGCCACCCACGGGATGCCGAGGCCATTGCTAGCCAATGCCACGGTATGCTTCTCGTCGACGTTGAAGTAATCGCTCGAGTATGTTCCCCCGTGCAGGCCCACCATCAAGGGTCGATATCTGGGAGCTGTCGGCGTTACGGCAGGCAGGTTAGTCCAACCCGACAAAGTCGCGCCGTTGGCGAGGGTAAGCGTGAAGAGTTCCATTACAAACTGGGTAGTTTTATTCCAGAAGGAATTTTCTCGGTTGTCTGTCTTGGGGGCTTTTATACACTTTTGATCCTCGGACTTCCCGAGTTGATCTCGGATCCTGATGTTGGCGAAATGCGGGGTATGTTAAAATCCACCCACACTCGATCTTCACGGGCGTAGACTTGGTTTGATTGAGGAGAGGAGACTCGTCTCGCACAGACGATTAGGGCGACTGGATGCCCTTGACCCAGCGTTGCCATAGTACTAATTACAGCCGGATTTCCACCAACTCCATGTGCTAGTTCAACAGGGTGCATGGAACGATTCGTCCGCGAATCAGGCTTCTTAGAGCTGTCATCAACAGCCCAGAAAACAGATCCGTCGCAATATAACCAAGAACATCTTGTATTCTCTCTAGTAAAGACGCCGAGTTAACCGTTAGTCTCCGCTGTAAACTGGAAGCGGCCAACTTTAATACTCGTCTAAGTCGGTAAATTCAGTCGGTGTTAAAGATCTGTAGGCTGGTAGAGTACTGCCTCGATAAATAGCGTTCGCTTAGGACCGACGCGAGTGAATCTGTTGGTAAGTTGGGGTGGTGGTCTCTGGAAGGGTTTGGAAGGTTGGAAATGCTCAAGGTGGGCAGGTTGATGGGTGAACAGGGAGAGCAAAAGACTGGTGGAATTCGCTACTACTGCTGCTACTGCAGAAAGGAGAAGGAGATGGAGCGAGGCGGCTCGAGCGAAGGCCTGGATCTATGGGGGTGGCTGCCGGCGGATAGGTGAGGGCCCGCACCTTCAGGGGCGGCCTGACCGCCTGGGGCACCCAACACAGGTTTGCGCTACAGGTGTTGAGAGAGGCGACAAGAAGTGACAGGCCGACTAGTGAGGATAAGTTCCTGAATGGACTACCACCTAGCGGGATCAGCGAGCTAACGCTCTGGGAACCGGATGGGGATCTAGTGGGTGCGATGCGGGAGCTGGCACGCTCGGTGGCGGGGGGGCAGTATCCCCAATTAGGACGGGTAGTCGTAGGGCCGCCGGAACTGAACTCGGCTCGGTGGTCTGATGGGTGGTACGGCTAGGATGACTAGTTGACGGCGAGCGCGGACCTGCAGAGCGAGTTTGGGAGAAGTGCTGCCCGCTTTGAGGTCCAGGTTGACCGGGCGCATGGGTCCCAGTGGCTATTCACGGGCTGGACGAGGCTGATTTCTTCTAAGTAGCAGAGCAAACAGTGTTCACGTACCCCTCGCAGACAAAGCAGGTCGAAGAGAAGGTTGGGTTATTTGGGGGTGCCAACAGCTCGGCCAGCCCTGGCCCCGACAAAGCTCAAGCCGTCTCTCACAACATCCGCTAATGGCATAGAGTTAAAGTTGCCCTTTTAGGCGGGCTTTGACCTCCGCAACGTACGTTACTGCCTCAGCTCTCGTGCAATGAGTCTTCTCCCTGAGTTAGCACCAGTCTCAGCGCCAGCGCGTGCTATCTCGCCCGCGTATATGTCAAGCAGCATAGATATGGTACGAACACAATCATGTCAACACTCACGGAAAAACCTCAGCCTCGGCTTCTGGGGTGTCTTCTGGCATAAGCTCACCATTCCCATCTCTGACGTCTACCGGGAGGAGATACTATACTCCTAAGACTTGGCATCGTGGAGCCAAACGTCAAACTTTCTTGGCCTTCCGATTCCCCGCGGGATGCAGACGGCGGCACGGTCAAGGCGTGTACGGGCCGCAGTCCGCGCCGGCTGGGTCTACTTGTTTTCTGCGCTGTGTCATGCAGGCGTAAATTGGGTTGTGGTGTGGGAGGCCAATATCTTGAATGAGTTGGGCTTCTTTATGGCGAATATGTGCTTGGCCGAAACGGTGCCGAGGTGGGTTGTTGGGCCGGGGGCGAGGAGCGGCTCGTGTTCATGTTCCCACTCGTTGAGGTTTGTGTTGTTGCGCGTTCTCGGGTATTTCTGGGTCTTTGGGTTTTTTTACGTTGGTTACGGCCCGGCAGTAGTCTGCCGTGTCGTCGGCGCTTGGGTGGTGATCGCTGATTACCCTGTGGTATCAATGTATATTGGAGTTGGTGCTCTGTCCACCTACTAATCACGGGGAAGGGAAGCCCAAATCTGCCCGGTCCCGACAGTGTGGATAACCCGGCAGCACGAAAGTGGGTGGACTGCCTTGTGCCTGGATAGGCTGGTTGGTACGTGAGTTTCAATCCGTGCTCGGCGGTGATATTGTCCCCGCTGTGTCTGAGTGACAGGCCGCCGCGTCTGGAAAAGACGATGGTTCAGATGGCTACGGAGATTATGAGGGCTGTTAGGCTTGAGGGGCCCGGGGGCAGGTGGGGTTCGATATTTCGATGATTGGTGTGGATCCGGGAGCGGAGGGACAGCAGCGGAGGGTGGGGTTTCAGTGGAGGAAGAAGGGGGAGGGGTATGAGATGGTAAGGATGGGGGTGCCTGTGTTTGGTGAAAGTTTGGGGATGGGGACGGGGAGAGATATGATAGGGGTGAGGACGAGGTGGTTGCGTTGCTGAAATGGCCTAGTCACGCGCTAGGGTTGTTTGCGAAGATGTTTTCGCTTAAGTTGAAGGGGAGTGCGCTTAGTGGGGAGTTGGGGGAGCGCTGTGTGTTGATGATCCTTATAACGACATGTCGGATTTATATGTTAAGGTGTGCGGGGAAGACGACGAAGGGATATGTAGCTGTGGGCGACAAGACGCATCGGAAGGAGGCGCGTGGGCAGGATTAGTAGGGAGACTAATTACCTTATCTACCTACCTCGGTAGTTCCTACCAACGATGGAACGCGCGCTGTCTCTATGGGCCGGTGAAGATTGACCCTGGGTCTTAGAGGCGGGCGCATCGCCGCCAATATGGAAGCGCCCGGCAAACGAAAGGCGCTCTTGCTAGCTAAGGGCTAGTTCCCCGGTCCAGTCGTTTACTCTCGGTGGCCAACCAACACTCAAGGGGCAGGTCTAAGGATCCGTGGCTGACATGAGTGCCGACATGTAGCCCCACGACAGATAAGTAGGTTGGTGAGGATCACAATCCAATCGGTATCGATACTAGCGGGAATCGACAGGCCAGCCCCGTATCTGGGCTACAAATCAGAGCAGCCTACTGAAAATGGTATCTAGGGCGGCAAATATGGTCAAGTCAAGTAAAGACTGAGCTGAGCCTAAGCTGAGGTAAGTAATCTAAGCAAGTGTGGTGCGCATGAAGGTCGCTACATGCTCGTACTGCTAGATCGCTGCAGATATGATATGCGGAATAAGAGATGCTAAGTCTTAAATCAAGACCCATAATTAGGAAAGCGACACAAGTCGCTCTGTATCCGATATATACATAATTTCGGGGGATTAAGGAATTTCATACACGCCTCTAATCTCCGTCGGACCGATATACCAAGGCAGGATAATCTTGTATCGAACATGCCACGCCAGCGCAACCAGCGCGGCCACGGTACACAGCGCAACAGCAAAAAGGGAGGCGACTGCAAAGCCATACGCAGCTCCCATGAAAGTTGATTGCTCACCCAGCGGGCTCGTCGCGAGGCCAACCTGCATGGCGGAGAGGGCGAGCGAGAAGAAGACAAAGACGACCAGCAGCCTCGCTATGTTTCGATCCCGAAAGGACCCGTTCCACATGGACGTCGGCATGAAGCCACGCAGGGGGTTGTCTGAGCTGAGCCACAGCGAAGGGATGAATTTGTAGATGTAGTTCACCCTGCTCATGCGCAGCTCGCCAAAGCGGTACCTCTTGCCGATCAGCCGTGGTTGCTGCGACGCATCGAGGTGGTGGAGCCGGTCGAGGAAGCCGGCCACGAGCGATATCCAAGCTGGCCAGGTCACAGCGGCAGGAAGAAGGCGCATCTCGATAGCCATGTCGAAATCGGTTTTGTACGCCACCAGCCATGTGTACGAGAGCAACAGGCCACGCGCGTCGGCGTACAGCGCCGTGTCGCGGCACAAATGACGCTCCCAGAAGTCGTATGATAGGAGGTACTCGGGCAGCGGCTTGATGAAGACGACGGAGTAGTCCGAGATGAGGTGCTCGCTGGGGCTCTCGGTGAGGACGATTTGGCGACGCCGCACGACATGTCGGTGGAGCGAGCGCGCTTGCGGCAGCCGATCGCGCGCAAACCACAGGTACTTGTCGATGCGGTTGATCCGCCACGGCTCGAGCTGGGACTGGAGATAGAGGCGCAGGTCCCGCGCTGGGCGGAGGACCCTCCCGCGCCCGACGACAGCGGCGGGGAGATTTGCCAGGCAGCCTTCAAGGGAAGCGATGCTCTGATCGGGGGAGAAGGGAGGAGGGAGGTTCTGTGGTGTGGGGCTCTCTTGCGATTTGTGCAGCATGGTCGATATTTTTTGTGCTGTGGGCTTGTTTCCTTGAGGGCTTCATGAGTTAGGTACTCGTCAAAGGAGGGGGATGCACCAGTGTAACGGCCTATATGTAACATTTCAACGGCCCGTCCGTGCGATTGCAACCTCCCATTATGGCTTAGCCCCTTGGACCGTTTCCTAACCGTATGAATCTTGTCCAATTAATACCATTCGCAGCTGGATTGCGAATAGCATCAATTGGTGTCGTTAATCCATCTCACCTAATAACACAAAAATTCGTCCCACTGCCCGGACATTCTTAATTACATCAACACACCCTCCATGCTCCATCCCGTCCCCCTTATCAAACCCGAATCCCAAACAAGACTCACCCTCGTATACCCCTCCTAACCCGCCTGGCTACCAAACCTATACCGCCCACATCCTCCCACCTCCAATCGAATTTCACGGGATCTTCACCCAACCCTACTAGGAGACCCTAGACGGGTATTACGATTCCTTGCGGGACGGGATGCCACGGCCGAGAGCGGAAGTGATCAAGCGAGGTGGATGGGTGTGTGATAAGTGGAGGGCTTCGCAGGCGAGGGAAACTAAAGGATGAAGACTCCAAGTTAACCGTTAGTCTCCGCTGCAAACTGGAAGCGGCCTACTTCAATACTCGTCTAAGTTGGTAAATTCAGTCGGTGTTGAAACTTCCGAATCCAGCGAATCCAGAGAGTCGGACCCGGCAAATTCCATCCCGTGCATAGCGATTACTGGGAGAATTAGGTCGGGGGAAGAGTTAAATTGTGTCTGTCTTAGTAAGATGGATCTGCGGCCTGAGCCGCATCCTCGGTATCTGAATACTATAGGAGTTATGCATAGCTTCCTTTCCCTCATTGTCTCAAAGTAATAGAACAACTCCCATGACAACGATAGCAAAGAAAGCCTAGACTTGAAGCAGAAAACCTCCTATTACTCAATCTGCAGCCTGGCTCCGGTTAAAGCATACGGAATGCATACCGCCAAAATGGCTGTCTCTAGATAGTCCAAAACTCTTAGGCTCGCCGGCCCTTGATCAAGTCGGCCGCCTTCTCGGCAACGGCGTACACGGTCCCCTGCAATGCACCAGACGGGATGAGGGGCATCACGCTTGCGTCCACGATCCGCAAGCCGCGGACACCGTACACCTTGAGGTCCGGCCCAACGCAGCCGCCTAGCCGCTCAGGCATCATGGCGCACGTGCACGACGGATGTGCCAGCGACGGCCGAAACATGGCTGGGTTTGTCGTCAAGGCACCTAGAATTTCGTCGTCTGTCTGAAGCTGCGGGCCGGGAGTGAGCTCAGACGGCCCGAGAGGCGCTAGCTTGGGATTCTTCCATAGGGCGCGCACTCGCCGGACAATCGCGGCGACGTTCTCGCTATCTACCGGATTCATGAGGGTGTGGAAAGACACGATGGGAAGCCCGTTCGGGTCCACCGGGTTAAGCGTGACGGTTCCGCGCGACAGCGGCTTAAATAACGGGGCCGCCGTATTGCCGCCGCCGACAAAGGAGGCCAGCGTGATAGCCGCCGACGAGCTGTTGAGTTGCCGGGCGAGGATGGCGCGCTGTGCTTCAAACCCACGCAGGAGCGAGGTTGACGTGCCGTAGACGGGCGGGAGGTACGACGCGGCCGGCTGGGCTAGGAGTCGCGTGACAAGCGCCGCCGCTGCTGCCGGTGAATCGATCTCAGGACGCGTGAGGTACAAGATGGTGCTGCCGCCAACGGCAGCGATAGGCCCCGTCTTGTTGGTAAAGTACTCGTTCCAGACAGTCGCGTTATACGTCGCATTGGTTGCAATGGTATTCGGATTGGGAAATGATGGGTTCGCTAGTGCGTAGGACAGGAAAGCTGTTGGGTGGTCTTGGAAGTTTGCCCCAACTGCTGGCATATCCTTTTTAACAGGGACGCCGGCCGCCTTCAAGACGGCAGCCGGGCCGATACCGCTGGCTTGCAGCAGCTGCGGGGTCATCATAGCACCGGCGGCGAGGATGACTTCTTTTTTTGCGTAGACGCTGCGCGTCGAGTTGTCAAACCGCGAGACGATCCGTACCCCATGAGCCCTCAGGAGCTCCCCGGGTGCAAAGAGGACCTCGGCTGCGGTTTGCCCTCTAAGGAGGTGCAGGTTTGTCCGTGTGACATTCACAGGGTCGTAGTAGGCCTTGCGTGACGTGGACCGTGTCATATCGCGCGCGTCGATGGTAACTGGATTCCAGAACGCGCCGGAGCCAGCTCCTAGGTTGGAGCCCTGAGCTACAACAACACCTGGTTCATTTCTCAGCGCATCCCAAAAGGTTGCTATGTCGGGGTATTGAAAGCCCGGGATGTGAAGGTGTATGGGACCGTTGCCATAGGCTGATGGATCCCAAGTGATGTTCCACTCTGCAGCGTTCTGAGGGGGGATAAAGGTCGTGCTCTTGAGAAAGTAGGGGAGTAATCCTTCCCAGCCCCATCCCGGGTTCCCCAGTGCCTCCCAGCCGTCATAGTCAGCCTTGCTTCCGCGGGTGTAGCCCATCCCGTTGACTACGGAGCCGCCGCCCACAACGGCCGCAGCGGCCACCGCGTAAGTCGAGTTGTTGAGCTTCGCATTGGGGGCCGACGGGACGCGCATCAGCACGCTCGCGTCAAGAAGATTCCCGTAGTACGGAATAATGGCCTCGGGCTTGTTGTCGAAGTCTCCTCGCTCAATCACCAGAACAGACGCTTTTTCCCTTGTTAGTTGAACTGGAGGCAAGGCGCTGGGGGGTCCTGGACCTAACATACTATGGTGATCTTCGGTCAACCGATTAGCAACCACCAGGCCGGAAGTGCCACCACCGACGATAATGTAATCATATGTGCCACCATCCTGGGAAGACTGGTCGTGCCCGGCCAAGTCTGCTGCGGCTGGGATGCTAGAAAAGAAGCCTGCTAGATAAAAGGTTACCACAGATCTTGTCCACATGATGGGCGGTTGTTTGGATTTTCGCCGTCTGTTGGTTGACACGATGGCGAGTAGAAATAGCCAATGACTTCTGGCAACCAGGAAGGGCGAGACCCAAAGACTTTGTGCTCACACTATCA
The DNA here is from genome assembly GCA_030549215.1 of Schizothecium vesticola. NCBI lineage: Eukaryota > Fungi > Ascomycota > Sordariomycetes > Sordariales > Schizotheciaceae > Schizothecium > Schizothecium vesticola. Next base: position 1,402,294 of record JAUKUD010000005.1, on the reverse strand, counting down.
GCCCCTTCGACGCCCATTCCGCGCCAAGTCCTAACATGACGAGGACCGAGATAAACCTAGGACCATGGGTGTCGTGTCATCCGCATCGAGCGTAGCTTGGCTGACAAAGCTGTTTTATAATGCGGGGAAGCTTCTGCTTACCACCTAATTAACCCCTCATCCAGCGCATGCAGGAGGCTGGCCATGAGTCCGAGCCATTCACCAAAAGAATAGTCCGAAAAAGTCCCTCGGATGAAATGACCGCGTTCGTGCATCGCCTCGTTCGCACATACCAATGTTGACCAGCGTGATATCGACTCAGACGCCCATGTGTATAGCTACTATGGCGACTCTCCCCTTGATGAAATAAGTTCCATCATAATGTTCGATACCGGCGACGACAACGAAACGACAGCGACCAGTCTGTGATCCCGTACACCTTGGTTATAGGTGTGTGAGCTCGTAAGGTAACGTTTACATCGACCGCCGAAGGGGGCACCCAGCCTCAAGCTCGCGCCCCTCCTCCACTGCACAATCATCATCACCAGTCCATGCACCGCTCCCTAAGACAAAGATCACGGAAATAATAAATCTAGCATAAGCCCTACTAGCCGGGCCAAGGATGTTCGCGGCACTCCGACGACAACACGCCCACCCGCAAGGCCCAGAGCGTGTGGCGAGAGCTCCGCTTCACCCCCAAAACATCACCCATCCCGCTGCACCGAATAGTTGGAGCCGTGACGTATATGAGTCTCGAGGGAAATTCTCGAGAGTTCCGAGTCGAGCATGTCACTCGATCAAATCCTGCCACTTTCCCATTTTCCCCTCATCACTCTTGCCCAGCTTGACGACATGTCATGGTTGCGATAAAACTGGACGGTGGCCACCACCTACTACCCAGTACACTCGGCAAAGGCGGGGTTCCCGGTTTGCCTTTACATCGATCGGCCATTTATCTTGCGTAGTAATCGGGACGCCGCTCCGAACTATCCTACTGGACTGACTTCTCGGGGCTGGTTATGTTGGAGCTCTGCTTCAGGGGGCTGCCGGAAAAGGGAGGGGTTCCTTCTGGTTCTGGGGGAGGGAAACCTTTGTTCGATCCAGCTTGTGAGGTTCAAGTGGGCAAGGGGAAAATGGAGGGTTGCATAGAGAGGGTGCGAGAGATAGGGGGACATGAATATGCGAAAGCGGTGAGCTGGTGTCTGGTGGAGAGACCCAATGTGCGGGAGGACAGGGCGTGGAAGAAAGGGATGGCCGAGAATGTTGTGGATACGTTAGGGAGGGGGGATTAGGGAATCAGTTTGTTCCTCTATTCACCCTATTCACTCCAGCCCCCGCGAAAGGAGAACAACGTCGAGGATCTGCTTAGATATGGGTCGGTAAATGTAGGTAATTAATAACTACCAACTTAGGTCTTACATTATGCCGTTAATAAGGCGGCCGGCTCACCCCCAGCTTAGGACGACGAACGAAAAAGGAAATTTCGTATGCCTAAATTCGTTACAGACAACCAGGCTGTTATCATCAAGATCTTTAAGCCAAACTTGTATCGCCTCCTTTATCTCAAACAGAATGTAGATCCTCGTCGCATTCTTTACTATACATACCTGCTGCCGTCGTCTCTCGCTCCACCAAAGCTGACTGTCCTCGTCACTTGCCAGAGTGGTATGGGAAAGATCACTGTCAGAGATTTGGGTATCTGATCCTAACTTGAGAGACTGGTCTTCTTCCAGCAGCCGCTACTTTCAGCGCACTAGCAATCGAGTGGCACACATCAGCAATGTCACGAAGGGGGGGGGGGGATACGCCAAGGCGACCAGGGCTGACTTTTGCTGTACGTGGGCAGCGGGAATTAGCAGCTCGCCTGAGAACAAAAGGAGACTTGTTTTAGGAGTTAATAGCAGGATGCGGACGGCTCGCATCTCTGGTCCCTCGGATGCCGGAACCTGCCTCACGTGTTTCACGTACCTTGTCATCGATGAGAGTAGATATAGAGTAGATAGTAGATGGTTCCCGCGCGCAGCATGTGCTGCACGCGCGCTCTGCGCACCCACGTCTTTTGCTATAGGAGAGATTCTCTCGCAGGATCTTCCTCTCTCGGCATCACCTCACCACCACTCTTTAGTTCAATACTACTCACTTATCGTAAGATAACCCCGTCACCCTCGATGAAGAAGTATGCTTTATCAGAAGGAAGGATCTCGCTGTTTTGTGCGACGAATCTAGGCACACGAATTTCCTTTTTCGTACTTCGCCCACGTGACACTGCTCACCCGGCTCTGGCTCGGCTCAGTCCCTGCTCAGGATTTACTTAGGATTTGCTCAGGCTCGCTTACCCTTGCTCACCCTAATCACCATTTTCGGTAGGCTGCGCCACAGCCTGCTAAGTTGCTTCAACTCTGCCGAGTAGGCCAAAATTGGTCCCCATTCTTAAACATGAACAGTTTTGCCTTTACTTTTTCGTGTTGCTTACCTAACCGCACACGGCGCTCTACGTCTAGACTTTCTCGATACAACCCCCCATTACATTTTATGGCTAGCCCAGATAGTAGACTTGGGTAATATAACAGCAAGCCTCCATAACCTACGCGGCATTCTTTCACTTAGTGATTTGGCAATCAGCTCTCCGCCTTAGCCCCATGCGGCTACGAAGCGGCACGGTGCCGGCTACCCAAAAACCTCTGGCCGATAGGCGTTGCTATGTGTCGTTCTCTCCCAGGAATCCCCGCTCTTGGTTCAAGGCTACGGAGGGCCTTGCCGACACGGACACATTTGTATGTTCGACAATTACATCGTGATTGTTACCAAGGTTAACTGACGTTAGCCCCCACCACTACAGAACTATCTCCAAGGACCCAGCGTATATGTCCACGGCCAGGTGCTTTCATCAATACTACACACACAAGGCCATGCGTTACGGCTCCTCCATCGGCGTTCCATATCCTCCCACCGCGTAAGCGTGTGGGCCACCTCGTTAAGTTCCCTCTACGTGTTTGTATACTTCCGCTGGAGTTGCTGTTTCTCTGTCTTGTATTTCTAGCCCAGCTGTTCTGTCTCCCCATTGCATACCGACCGGAGCTGTTGCTTCTCTGCTGCGGTTTTCCGTTCGAGTTGCCCTTTCTCGTTCTTAAATTGCTCCTCAAGTTGCTCCTGCTCCGTCTGGTGGCTGTCTCGGAGTTACTTCTTGTCTCGGCGACATTACTACTTGATCTCCCCCTGCGTTACGGTGTGTTGATGTCCGAGTTGCTGCTTTTCCGTCACGCCCTCGGTACATTTCTGATCCTGCGCTGCTGCATAGTCCCGTCGAAGCTGGCCTAGCTCGGCGGTACAATCCCCTTAGCTACTAAGACCGGACAGGTATATCAGTACCAAGAGTATATAAGCTATCCACAGCAGCCAGCGTATGATATTTGTAGTTGTCTTACTCCTTTTTCCTTGAGTAAGGGACCTGACAGTCTTAATCTGAGAGATCTACCTTACAGCTTCCGCGGAAGCAGACTCGATGGTCGCGGCTTCGGTAGTTTCGTCGATACCGGCGCAGAGACTTAACATTACTATTGCGTATGTTGTCTAGCCAGCATGAAATTAAAGAACCAGGGTATTAATGTTATTAACTAAAGCCTCACAGCCGTCTTTAGAAACGATCGTGTGAGTTTATAGTCCCCTGGCGTGTTGAGATCCCGGAACTCTAGGGATAGCTGGATAGGACGGGACGTTCTGTTTTGTAGGACGTAGTCAGCTTAGTTAGATGCCTCGTCATTCTGGTCTAGTATAATAAGGACTTCGCAAATATTCTATCTCGAAATAACAAGCTCTTCTACTTTGGAATGAATATCCTCCGGGCGATAGTTGCCAAGGAAAAGTGGAGGCGAACAGGCGCTTGCAACGCACAGTGGAAGGCCACGAATGGGTGGTGTCACGTGATGCTCTTGACCCCACACATCCGTGACACTTGGGCTAAACCCGCACGAGATCCACGTAGCATGTAAACCGCCTTGAGTGAGCTTAGCTACGGTCAGGCTACACCGCCACTTTGTCGAAGAGTGATTGCCTTCCCTACCGATTCGACATCCCGCGCGCGGCTGTGGTGCTTCATCGGCCATGGTTTCACTTACCGTGCCAATAAAGCTCAATTCTCGCTTCATTTGCGGGTGGTGTGAGGGTTTAAGGGGTGAAGAAATCTTGCCAACCCGCCCCAAGTTCACTCTCAACACGCGCTTCATCAAGTGGGACCCGCCCTGTGGAGGCTGCCGCCTTCTGCTTGCGTCCATGGAAGCATTCAAGCAGAGCCAGGGCCACTACCTATCCGCCGACGGAACGCTGCGACTCGCCGTTTCTCCCCACGGCTGGGCAGACCAGGCCCGCTCCTGGCTCGAGTTCTACTATCTGCAACGTGAGTGCTCCAGGGCCGCTTGTCTAGATACACGACGCATGGCCAACCACATGCAGCCAGCCAGGTTCTACCGAAAAGTATAAAGCAGGGCCGGCACGTGCCCGAGCCCGCAGATGCCGAATTCAAGGACAGCCTCTCGCGGTGGACGCGAGCGAATCTAAGGTCACGGTCCCTTCCCAGGAGAATCCTGGATCTAGGGGGCTCGGGCGCCATCTGCCTCGCCGAGCCGTCCCACCGCGACCAGGGCGTCTATGTAGCACTAAGCCACTGCTGGGTCGGCCGTCAGGTGCTTCGGACCACAAAGCGCACGCGCAAGGCACGCGGCAAGTCAATTTCTCTGCAGTCGCTGTCCCGGACATTCCGGGAAGCTGTTGAGGTCTGCCGATGGATGGGAGTCCGTTGGCTGTGGATCGACAGCCTCTGTATCATACAGGACGACAAAGACGATTGGTACCAGTTTCCCAGCTGTCGACCCATGAGGAAATCTACTGACACGGTATATCAGGGAAGCGCAGGCCGCCGCTATGGCTGGCATATACGAGAATTCCTCCTTCACCATTGCCGCCCACAGCAAGCAAGACCGTCTGCTGCCGGCACCGCGAGAGTGGCGGCGGACATTTGCCGTGGAAGAAGGAGGCCATTCGGCTGAGGTGCACGTCCGCCACGTCCCCAGTCTATCGCTTCACAGCGGCCAAATCGCCGCCCCGTTGATGGCCGGGAAGTCCATACAAGACGAGCCCCACCTCTGGAATGAAGTGTCTCTGCGCGGGTGGTGCGTTCAGGAGCGTATGCTGTCCAGCGTTGTTTTGCACTTTACGGATCAAGAGGTCCTCTACGAGAAATACGGCCGCATCCTGGACTGCCACTGCGGTTTCCACATACACTACATGTTCCGCCCGCCCTGGGAGGACATCAATGCCGATCATGTTGCGAGGTGGGCAGTGCCAAAGCCGTATGGCTGCGGGGTCTTTTTCGAGGGAGACCTCCCCTCCGTTTCCTGGAAGCTTATCGTGGAGCACTACTCCCTCTGCGTCTTTACCCGGGCTGACGATATCCTTCCTGCTATCGCCGGCGTCGCGAGGAGACTGTTCGAAAAGACGTGCGGCACGGAGGATGCGTACGTTGCCGGTCTATTGGATCGCCCTCACGTGCCCGGAGAGTCGATCCTCTCCTGGCTCTGCTGGTCCAGCAGCTCGTGGCCGTCTCAGCTATACGATTCCACATGTGAGCTTTGTCGGGTGTGGCCCGAAAGGTGCGGGCTGCCACTCCGTGCCTCGAACGCGACGGTCAGTCCAGCCCTTTTCCGGGTATTATTCCGCCGGCCACGGGTCTCGCACGTTGTGCCGAGCTTCTCCTGGGCTTCGAGGATGGGGCCGTGCGAATGGCCGGGCGTGGAGTGCTTCTCCCCTACCTGGATTCCTTCCTCCCGGATCCTACGGCGAGTCTATTCCGCTAGCCAGGCAAACCCATTTGCCAGATTTCTGTCGGTTGAGCTGACCCTGGAGGGCCCCCTCTACCGCGGCTTGTTGTTCTCTTCCTCGGGCAAGAGCGAGCGCATGCATGGGGGGTGCCGGGCCGTCTGTGGGTACTTCCTCCCGGCGGGCGGGCAATCCCTGCCAGCTCTTCGCGCCAAGCTGCCAGACCCGGACCAGCAAGGCACTCCGTTGGAGGAGCCTTTCTGTACGGTCCAGAAGGCAGGTATCCACTACATCCTCGACGCGCAAGACGACGTGCCTTCTGATGGCGCGGAAGGGGTGCTGTTGGAGATCGGCCGCTCGCCTGAGGACACGGTCATCCTGTTGGTCTTGGTCCCCTGCCGAGGATCCGGTGGGAGCAACACGGGACTATGCTCTACTGAGGAGGTCCCGCGGTATTGCAGGATCGGGTTCCTTCGGGTGTATATGGCCGAAGGCAAGATTGCTTGTTCAGCCTCGCGCTTCCGCCAGAACCGCTGCGATGCCGTGGACGCGCTGCGTGGGGCGGGCCACACAAAACTATGTCTTGTTTGAGGGTTCGTCCAAAGTTCCTACCTTGACTTTCTTGGAGTTTCACGCAAGACTGTTGCGCAAGAGCAAAGATGACACATATAGCTTGATTGGGCCGGCGTTTGTGCAGGTTCCGCCTTAGTCTTTCCAATTCCACACCGACTAGAACTCAGGTAGCCTGATGAACGTTTGCTAGTGAAGACAAGGGCGCCAACGGGAACTCGACAAACACCACTGCCAACTTCCAAGCAGTCCAAGCGGCATACGAGATCCTGTCCAACCCCGCAAAGCGCCGAGACTACAACATCAAGTATGACAGAGACTACCGTCCCCGATCACCTCCGAAGCCCACCCCGACGCCAGCTCCAAAGCCCACCCCAAAGCCAGCTCCAAACCCTTCCCAACCCAGAACCTACGCCCAGCCTCCTCCACCTCCATCATCATCCTCCAAAGCCACGGGGAGGTGCTACTCCCCCTCCAAGCTCTTCCACCTCGCCAACAACCCCTTCGCCCGCCTCTGCCACACGCACAACCAAATCCGCCACCTCTCCAAAGCCCAACTCCCGCACAACAGCACCTTCCTCTTCGACCCCTCCTCTCTCAGCAAGCCCGACTCCTCTTTCTGCCTCTGCGGAACCTGTCACAACGCCCACGCGCACTAAGCCGATCACGCTGCGCCGATTTTCCGCGGAGCCGTAGAGAGTTACTTAACCTTGTTTGGAAGCTGAAGATGGGTGCTAGGTTTATTGCGAAACTTCCGGAGGAGGAATATCTCCGCGACAAAGGGAGGCGAGGATAAAGGCGGTGGAGCTTGTGTATTGTTTGAGGAAATTTGAGAGGGAGGTTGTAGGGGGGATTATTTATGGGAGGGTTACGCCTGAGGGAGGGGTGTGACCGGGGGAGGATAGGGGTAGGGAGGTGTGGTTTGAAAGGGCGTGGTGCCCGATTTGTGAGGAGAGGGAGGAAGTTTACGGGTTGAAGAGGGCGGTGTTGTTGAGTAGGAACGGGGGGATTGGGGAAGTGGTGACGCCGGCCTTGGAGAAGGTGAGGGAGGCTGTTGTGGAGTTGGAGAGGGGGGCATTTGAAGGTTAGGTGTGGAGGGTAAGAGCTTGGAGGAAGATAGAGAGTGTGATTGAGGGGTTATTCGAGGGGTGTAGAGGGTTTGAAGCGGAGCGACTGCTTGATGATGATGTAGAGTTTGTGATGCTGAGACAACTTGGAGGAAGACTTTTTCGCTACATAAACTATCAGCATAGTACTCTGTAGAACCTACACCCTCTGCAAAGTCCATCGCAAACTAAAGTTAGATGCCTGGATTTGTTAAAGTGCTTGGCGGGAACACGGATTCTTATTCTGTCTGGTTGTCGTGTTATAACCACAGGTGCGTAGTAGTACCTACTGCGAGGCATTGAGCTTTGCTTGCTGTATTCGCGAAACAAAGAAAGGAATGCTAACTACAAGAAGAAAGATATCTTCGTATCCCCGAAAAGACAGTTTGGAACAAGTAGATGTTCATCATCATCCCCCGATATCCGTACCAATAATAAACCCATAAATTCCCCAAGTGAGCGTCCACGGTTGACTGCTACCAGGGGCCGTGATTCATCTTTCTTGCCTTCCGGACGCATCCAACCCGTTAGTTTGCTTCAACTTCGACCCATCGCTAGAGAATGTGCCCATACTCACGTCTGTCGGGGTATTGTTTTGTTCCAGCGGGTTATTTTTGCGATTGAAGGGCTGTTTGAGCTTGTATCGAGAAGGTGATCCTCCTAGGACTTTTCGACGGCGAGATTCATGTTTTCCAGCTCTGACTCCTCCACACCAACAATATCATAATTACCAAACCCAGTCGTCATCATCACATCAAACCCAAAATCCTCCTCGTCCCGGAGAAACTCGAGTTCAACGGTTGGGCAATTGAGCTGCCGCACAACAGAGGCAAATCGTTCCTGCTTCTCGTGGATTCTCCCAGCGAAGAGGGTGTTTACAAGCCACAAGAAGGCGAATTTTGCATGATCACTCTGCAATGTCGCGAGTTTTACCTGCCAAGACTCAGGCCGGGCTGTGCTTGGAACGCATCACCGAAGAACTGTACGCCATTTCACTGGAAGCTGACGGCAAGCGAGATCCCGATGAGTTCACTATCGAAAGCTGTGAGGGGCGTGTCAATCCAGACTACCTGACCTCGGACAACATCGATCAATTGCGGCGCAAAAAAAAGGCTGTTGATACACATGTAGTAGTCCTCTCCAGGGTTAGGGTTCTGTGCCCACCACCTCCAATCGAGATCCAAGATCGACTGCCAGCCCACAAGACAGCCACCAAATCGCATGTCGCACCTGTCGCAGATCTTCGCAAGTGAGCCACACGGATCAATCGCTACGGCGCAGCTCAGCAGTAGATTACAGTGCCTCAACGCCCTGAACAGCCACTAATTCAGCGCAAGAGATCCATGGCGCTCCAAGGCCCTGTCGCAGCCGCCGTCGACGAGGGCATATGATGTCCGACTTCGAAGGGTTCTCCAATCACGAGCAAGACTACCACGACAGCCAACATTCCGGCCATACACCAGAGCCTGGAAGACGATGGCGCAGAGCAGGCCGCTTAGATAGGGGCGCCGACCGCACAGATGGAGGCGCCGGCGCCGGCAAGGAAGCGAGGCAGGCCGCCGCAGAGCAAGGAGCCGGCAGTACCCAAGCCAAAGCGCCAGCGAGGCGGTCGATTGGAGATAGGTGCTGCCGGCTGACGATTCTCAGGCACCTGTGATGGGCCGCCTCATATTTAACCCTAACCCTGGACTAAAAAATCGGGGACTACTGCACATCTATCAAAAAGGACTACTGCACGTCTAATCCGTATCAACAGCCAAAATAAAACACCGAAGAGTGAATGCCCTCACCGAAATACACTACGTGACTGGCGCCAGTCTCGGTGGTTGTATTATTCCACAGCCAGCAAAAGCCAATTGTGTCTTAACAGCTGCACCTATCATCCTTAGCTCATACAGAGTGCTTCATCTGCCGCTAACAAAATGGCTGACAGATCTGGATGGGTTTGGCACGGGCACCTTCAAGAGAGGCTGCCCCGCAGCTGCCTCCCGTCGAAGCAGGCCCCAGCCAGTGACTGCACGGTTAGGTTGTGTTGCACAAGGAGGGCATTCCCAACAAATAGAGGCACGCCGCCCAATGAGAGAGGGAGCGTCAGCGTGGCATGCCGCCCCAATGGTTCTTCGGGTTCTTCGAAACAGCCGACGCCCCGGCGCCCGAATGCCAAGCATCAACTTTAACATCTCAAGACGACATGCGACGACGGCCATAGAGCGACGAGATGGCCATAAAGACCGTTACGACGGCTCTCTCATCTAATCCAGCTATATCATCATCAACATCATCAGCTTCCATTCGAACATCTTTCCATCCAAAAATCCATCCAAAAATCTATCAAGCTCAACTTCTCTTATATTCAAGACTTCTAACTTATATTCACCCCTATAACCCTCCCCTCCACTTATACTAACAATAGCTCCTCAAGTCTGGCTCGTCACCGACACTACCTCCGGCATCGGCAAGATGGTGATCTAGGAGCTCGTCCGCCGCGACGACAAGGTCATCGCCACTGGCTGTAAGGTCGAGAAGCGCCTAGGCGCCTACATGTCTGACTCACTCCGCCTGCTCGAGCTTAACATCTCGGCCGACCGCGTCGCGCTCGCCGCCAAGGTATAAGAAGCCTAGGCCATCTTTAGCCATATTAACGTAGTTCTTAACAATACCGGCATAAACCAGCTCATATCCGCCGAGGAAGCCTCGTACAAACCCCCGTCCCCACACTCCTATCACCACCACAAAAGCTAACTCCCGTCTTCCTAATAACGAAGACCATATTAACGCCCTCCTAATCACCAACCTCCTCAACGCTATGCGCCTCACCCAGGCCGTTCTCCCGCTTATACGCGCCTGGCGTAACGGCACCGTCGCCTTCATCTCGTCCTCCTCGGCATAGAACTCCCTCCCCTTCATATCGCTATACACCGCCTCGAAGGCCGGCCTCTCCGCCTTCGTCGAATCGCTACATAAGGAGATCCGCCCGCTAGGCTTACACGCCCTCGCTATCGAGTACGGTGGCTTCCCCACCTCTCTATCGCAGGCCCGCGACGGCGCTCCCCCGCCGCCCCCGCCCACCCAGATCGCCGACTACGCACCAGGCCTAACCGCGCTAGGCGGCATATTCGCGAGCGATCCCACGGCCTACATACCCAGCGACCTGGCGCGGGTCGCGGCGCGGGTCGCCGACGTAGTGAAGCGCGAGGGCCCGGCCGCCGGCCGGCCCTAGGCGATACGTATCGTGCTAGGCTCGGACGCGCACGCGGCCATCTCCCAGAAAGTACGCGAGGTCGCGGGCCTGCTGGAGGAGTGGAAGGACGTGAGCTACAGCACGGATTCGGACGCGCACGCGGACGGGGCCACCAAGGAGTATCTGGAGGCTGTGTCGATCCTGGAGAAGGAGCAGGCGGACGGGTGATGGTGAAACCTGCAACCCGGTGAGCTGGAACAACCTAGCACGCTAAACCACAATCCGCAACAACAGAATTCTGGACAGAAGAGAATGCGTCCAGATGACCAAGCCAGTCAATGCTGTGACGACGGCCTTTTGCTGCACCCGAGGGGCTAGTGACCTAGCACTTAGCTTCCACGCCCAGGTGGATATTAATTAGGAAAATGTAACGTTTGGTTGGCAATATTCCGGTAGGTATTCTACCAATCCCTAGCATAAAAGGGGGGCAATCCGACATGGGACTCGAATATTATAGTTTCCAGAGACCACCAACTGAGCCGTTCGCGAAAACTCATTACTCCAGGGTACGTTGAACCAAATTCTCCAATGTAGAGACGCGACCGGATCCCATCCCATTTCCGTTGATATTCGGTCCCACGATTCCGGCAAGAAAAGCCTAACAGTGACCGAAGGAAGGGAATTTACCTCGTCTCCTCGGTCTCCTTTTTCATCTCCTCTCCCACCTTGTCGGCCCACTTATCCACCTCCTCCCAGTCGACAAAGTCACCAAACTGAGACCCCTTGGGAAACCACTTGAAGAACAAGGCCACCGGCCAAGGGAGCTGCTCCCTCTCGACACGGCCTCTGAAGAGCGTGTGGCCCCTGAGCGCAGGGACGCTCTTGCGGACCTCTGCTTCAATCTTTTCCGTCTCTTTTGCGGCGTATTCCTCGGTGCCGGGCACACCGACCGAGAAGGCCCACACCGGGCGCTCCGAGAGGGCGGTGCGCTGGTGGGTGATGAACTTGCGCGCCGGGGAGAGCCAGCTTGCCATGTGAATCGCTGAGCCGACGATCACGGCTGAGTACGGGGACACTCCGTCCGCGGGGATCTCGGCGATGGCTCTTACCACCACAGGGCCGGGGATGTGGGTGGCCAGACGGGTGGCGATGCGCTGGCCGATGGAGGTGGTGGTGTTGTGTGCGGATGCGATGGCGATGAGGACCGACATGATGAGCTCTCTGGTGACTGACTAGCTGTCGGGGATGTGTTTTTTTGGGGGTTCGTGTGTGTTTGTCTGCTTCCCATCATTCCAGCGTTCACTGGAGTTTTGGGATGAAAGGAGCTGGGAATTTTATGGATGTGGTGTCTGGTGGTCTGACAATGTCATGACAGGTAGGAGGGGCGGTAAACCATCACACCAGTCTCCGCCCTACCCGGCTCACATGATTAATAGACCGGAGTGAGCCGAGGCCTCAGGCGATCTGGGCCGCATAGTCTGTATCAGTGCAGGTTTTGCCAATGCTTCGGTAACTCGCACTGTTCTCATCGGGCAGTCGCACCTCTTGGCCATTACGACGCCCACTCAGGGGTCCCTACGGTAGTTCTCGGCTCTCAACACGGGACATGCAACCGAGAGTCAAGGCCGTCGTTCCGAAGACATCTCTCAATCCTCCGTCGAAAAGAAACACCGAGTCAACTCATTCGCCACGATACCCCGAACAAACGGTCCTCTCATGCAGCAAGACAACCTACATTCGGCTCCGAATTTAACCGTAGGACACTCCGGAGAACTTCCGCAACGCACGCAGACAACCATCACTAACAACCACACACTGGAGTAAATGCCCTGTCCGGACTATGCGTTAACCTTTGTTCCTCTTACTGTTATTAACCCTGCGGTGTATTACATTATAGTATAGCCCCTATCCTGGGTGCAGGTTGTAATGGATGTCTCATCTTGAATTCGAAAGTTTAAGAACCCTACTACATATTACCTTCTCCCTCCGGCCGTTTTTGATGTTGTCTCTTACTCTCCAAAGTACTAAAAATTCGAAGCAATATTAAAGAGCCTGGTTAATGACAGACCCTAGCCCTCTGCTGAGAACACCTACTAGTAAGATGCAGTGCCCAAAGAAGTGGGCACGAATTTAGACCGGTTTGTCCTTTGGGCTAAGTATCGGGCTTGTGTGGCAGTGGCATCTATACACATTTAAAATCGCCAACTAGGGGTTTCCGGGGTGGGGGAGGGGGGCAGAACGCAATCTCGGATCTACAAAACCTGTAACCTGGTGAGCTGTGACTGATTTGCCCTGAGCTTTCCTCCATTCTTTTTTAAGCTGAGGTGATCCAGCGTGCAGCTGCTGAGCAGCCTTATAGGTCCGTTTTTTGTCCCCTAGCTATAGTTGCCCTTCGTTGGAACGAAGTTGACGCGTAATCTGCAGGAACGGCTCCCAGGTAATAAATCTCATTCTTTTGTCGCGCCTCGGGACCCTTTTTTGCGACCTCACCCACTCGGAACTGCATTATCATAATGCCTACTGGGAAACTCAAAAAAAGCGGCGCGAATTTGTCAACTGCTTCACGCTACCTTGACCCGTTTGGACCTTATGGATCGAGCCAATTTGCTCCCCTTGTGGCTCCTCGGACTCTGATTTCCTCCTTTTTCTGGCCCCTCTCTCCTCATTTGAATTTTCTCAACACAACCACCTCCCCTCCTTGCAAATTGAGCGTGTGCCAAACTTGCGGCAAGCCGGACCTTGCACTCTGTACCTACGTGTACCTAAATAGTCCAAAGCTTTTGGATATATTGGAGCAGCATTTCAGAGGGGTTACATTTACGAAGCCTAGGTATCTGTTCCCGGCTGAGAAGTTGCCGAAGCATTCTCCTGAGTTTGCCGTTGTTGCTGAAACTGCTTGTGCTGGGAATTCTCCCGGTTTTCTGATCTCAAGATTTGGTCCTGATATCTGCTATCATAGCCTAGACAGAAAATCTTGGTCATCCCAAAGACGAAACCTGAACAGCACGAACATACCAGCCATGCCACCCTCAGCCTCCCTCCTCGGCCTTCCCCGCGAGATTCGAGACATGATTATCCTCTCATTCATTCAACTCCCCCAGTCAGACCCCCCCAACCCATCCGATCTCCCCCATCAACAACGCCGCCCAACCGAAGGCGTACGATTCAAAACCCGCTTTGACGAATTTCGCGTCCTCTTCCCCGCCAAACTCCCAAACAATCCCGCCCTCCCTCTCCTCCTCATCAACCATCAACTTCACGCCGAGAGCCTTGACACCCTTCGGCGTGCCTTCCCCGCCAACAACCCCGACCCCCCCTCGTACACAGCCGACGTCCTCTACCTCAAAGACACCGGCGCCCGCTGGCGAGGATGTCGAGGATCTGCTTCCGATGGGGCCGGTTGTGAGATGGGAGTCGGCATCGGGGGATAATCCGTCTGGCCCGGATGTCTCCGCTCCGGATAAGAAGAAGGTGGTGTCTGAGGCTATGTATCTGTACGATGGGTTGAAGGACTTGTTCGAGGGCGATCCTGGTAGGGAGGCCGCGACTAAGTTGATGTGCTATTTCTTGAAGTGGCTTTTGAGGCTTTCGAGGCGGTATGAGCGGACGTGGAGGAATGGGAAGGCGCTGGTGGAGAATATCGGGGTGATTGAAGCTTGTTTGAATGGAGTGACGTATGAAACGTTGGACTTGGGGCCTCCCATGCTGGCCCTGCCCCTCGCTCGCGGTGGCAACGCCATGCAGACTTGGCACGGCATCCTAATAATAAATCCGACTGAATCGTGCCCCAGACATCGGGACAACGATAAGCGATGCAAGGGCCGAGTCGTAGATATTTTCAGTGTGTCAACGTGGTTGTTGTTTTGGCTCCTTGGCCTCTTCTAAGACACCATTGGGCCAGATCCCGGGATCCATGACGCAGTCAGCGTTGTTGCCGCTCGTCCACACTGTTCCTGCAGGGTCCCGTGACCCGTATCAAAGCCCGCAGATTCGCCAGACTGCGGTTCTACGCCGAGAACTCTCCTGAGTTGGGTCCATTGGCGGCCTTGGGTTGCTCGTCATAGTCAGCAGTCGTGGAACCTTTGCGATGGAGCGCCTACCTCTCGGATTCAGTCACAGAACCATGTCGTCAAATCTGTACTCTCTCTCCAATGCCGTGGGGTGGGCCATTCATGGTTTCCAGGGTCTCCCACGGTGCGCCAAGGCCTCCAAGCCGCATGCATTGCCGCCGCTGAACGCCTTGCCAGGCACCAGCGTTCAGGTGCCATCCCACGTTAGCAAAGCCGAAAACTCCGCCGTGCGCGAATTCCAATTTCCGCTCTGGCTTATTAGTAGGTCGGTGTCATGACCCAGGTCGTGACATTGGGCCGTGGCTGCCTGGGGCACCCATGACGGACCAAATCAGTAAAGACATGCCCCCGCTGAACCAGAGGAGCCAATCAGGTTGGACCCGGAGGAAGCCCGGGTCCAGACGTCTCGGGACAACGGACCCGAAGGAGGCTCGGGTCCATACACACAGCTCTCCAGCACCTAGGTAGTTTCCTATATAGATAGGTAGACAGCACCCTTGAGAGAGGAACGGTTCTTCTTGTTCCTCACGCAAGCAATATCATGTTCCCGTCTACAATCTTGCAAGCACCTTCCTTCAAGCTCTTTGTAGAACAACACCCTGTTTGAGACGGTACACGGCACCCGTCTGGACCTTGCGCAACCTTCGTTCCACACCGTCCAAAACCCGCGGCGTACCGCCTTGCAGTCGGACCCTTAGGGTATAGGTGGTAACAATACGCTTTTGTCTAAAGAGGGCCTTTGGGGCCCCAATTAGCGACAGGCTGTTACTACTTACAAAAGGGTGGAAGGGTTGGAAACGTAACCCATACTAGAAGAAGCCGAGAAGCATTGGAGTGGTTGGAGGGGGGGGGGATAAGTGGCTGTAGTTAAAGGGGAGGGGGTACAAACAAAAGAATAGGAAAGAATTGTTAATGAGTTCCATTTTTATTATAAGGGGAGGGTGGTGGTTCATATCCTTAGTCAAATCGACGAGAAGATGAGCAGACGAAGTACCACTGCAAGATCTTCAATGGGTGCCTAGGTCGTATACGTACTCTCAGGTTCAAAGTTCAAATTGATATACTAAGTATTTAACTGCGACTAAGGAAATATGTACTGGCAATGCGCAACAAAAAGTATTTGACAATCTTCTAATATCCCCTCCTTCTCAACACCAGTTGGTCGGCCCGGCCGACTCATGATGAATCCCCATCCGAATTCAAAGCAGAAGGAGAGAAAACAAGACTCGGACAACCTCGGAGACTGAAAACTTCTAATGACCAAAGCCATGATAGCGACCAAAATGAGAATGAGACGACTCAAACGCAACATTACCACGAGGTGTTGGGAATACGCAAACTGAAAAGCAAGCCACCCAAGGACGGAACCAAAAATGTCAAAAAAGGAAATCCGAACCACAAGCCGGTCAACAGTGCCACAATGATTGCGCCCCAGACAAACCAAAATCAAAACCAACCCCAACGCCAGAACAGAAACGAAAAAACCACTCGAACGCTCAGCTCGCAAACGAAACCAGCTTGCTCTTCGCACACACCCCCTTGGCCAGCGTCTGGATCGACCCGCTCGACAACAGCTCCAGCACCTGCATGTTGGCCTCGAACTCGCGCGTGATAAAGTTGCGAATCTCAATCGCCACCAGCGAGTCGAGCGGGTAGTGCGACAACGACCGCGTGACGTCCATTTCCTCAGGCTCCATCATGAGCACCGACGAGATCTTGTCGACGAGGCCGCGGCAGACGGCGTCCTCGGCGTCCTCCCTCGTCTTGGCCGCCTTGAGCGCCGCGCCAAACGACACCACCGCGTTCAGCGACGCGTCCTTGGCCGCCGCCTCCTCGGCCGCGAGGCGCATGCCCTGGAACTTGGCGTCCTCGGTCCAGAACGGCCGCATCGTCGCCGTGATGCGCATCCCCGTGATCGTGTGGTTGTTGCACGTCGTCGCCATCTTGCCGTTGATGGCCGCGCCGAGCAGCGCGAGCACCTCGGCCTCGCAGATGGTGTCGCTCCCCAGGTTTCGAGCCACCTCGGCAGCCTTCTCTAGATCCTCAGCCAGGTAGCCCGAGTCCGACACTGCCGTCAGATCCAGCGAGGACGCCGGCAGGCCCTGGGCTAGCCGGTGCTGGACCAAGGCGTTGAGGAAGCAGTTGGCGGCGCTGTAGGCGGCCTGTCCGCGGTTTCCGACGGCGCCGGCGGCGGAGGAGATGGCCACGAAGAAGTCGAGTGGCGAAGAGGCGAGGGCGTGGTGGAAGTTCCAGCCTCCTTGCACCTTGCCCTCGATGACCTGCGTGTAGTCGTCCCACGTCATCTTTTCAAACAAGACATCCTATCGTGCTGGTTAGCGTCTCCTCTCTGAAACAGACGGATTGGCTGGACTTACTCGGAGAACCATGGTGCCATGGACAACACCGCGAACGGGAGGGAGATCTTTGAGACCGTCGACGAGCGCATCCACCTCTGTCTTGCTCACGACATTGCAGCGACGCACAATGACCTTGACATCCAGAGCCGCCAATTCGTCAACAAGCTCCTTGACCTTGCCGGCGACCGACCCGCTCCGCGAGATGAGCACAATTGTCTTTGCGCCCTTGGCTGCCATCCACCGTGCCATGCTTCGGCCCAGACCGCCCGTTCCACCGATCAACAGATACGTTGCGTCGGGGCGAAGGAGCGGCTTCAGCTTCTTGGAAGGAACCGCCTACATTGTGTCAGCTTTGCCCGAGGGGGAAGAGTTGAATTCCACATACCTTGACAATATCGGTCGCGCCGGGCACAACCACCAATTTCCCGAGGGATTTGCCAGTCTGCTGCGTCTTGAGCGCGGTGTCGACATCAGAGATGGTGAATGTCGTGACGGGACTGGCCGGTCTGATCTTGCCGTACTTCAAGAGGCGACCGACGTTGGAAACCAGGCGACCAACAACCTTGGGTCTCTCGGCCAGGAGCGCGAGGAGATCAACTGACATGAAGCTGGCGTTGCTGTCGACGTTAGACATGTCCAGCCGGGCCTTGGGGCCATGCTCGCGCCTGCTAATATCGACAAATCGGCCAAACTTGCTGAGAGACTTCCACGACTCGCGGAGCCCGTCGCCAGCCAATGAGTTGAGGACCACGTCCACTCCCTGGTCACCCGTAGCCCTGCGGAGGAGCGCACCGAAAGAATCGCCCCGGCTGTAGAAGATGCGGTCTTCGGCCAAGCCATACTCGTTCACAAGCAGTTCCTTCTTGTCGGCATTCCCGGCGGTGGCAAAGATCTCTGCGCCAACCATCTGGGCAACGCAGATGGCGGCCTGGCCGACTGCGCCGGCCGCGCTGTTGATCAAAACTGTCTCGCCCTCGCACAGCCGACCGACTTCCACCAGGCTGTGGTAAGCCGTGGCATATGCGAGAGGAAGGGCAGCCGCGGCCGGGAAGGATACGTCGGCTGGAATCTTGAAGGCAAATGCGGCCTTGGTCCTTGTCCGAGTCGCAAAGGCGCCCGCGGTCAGCGCCGCCACGCGGTCGCCGACCCGGAAACCGCTGACACCGCTGCCCAGCCCTGTGACCACTCCACTGGCCTCAATGCCAGCGTCTCCAAAGGAAACATGGCCCTTGGCGGCCATGGCATCCTTAAAGTTCAATCCAACTGCCTTGACTTCAATCTCGATCGAATCTGCGTCCAAGGGCTCCTCGATCGTCGCATCGTCGATGAAGTGAATCGTGTCGAGAGAACCCGAGGTTGTGACCTCCATCTTCAAGGCGCGCCCGTCATCTCCAAAGGGAGTCGGCTCGAGGACAGACGGGTTCGTCTCTTTGCGGACGATCTCGTTCATCTCGAGGTCATGGACGATGCGAGGTGTGAAGAACGACCCTCCCCTCTCCATGAACTCCTGCTCACTCGTTGCTGAAGATCCTGAGCCAAACGCAGCCTTGAAGACCTTAAAGATAGCGCTGGTGGTGGCGTCTTCAGAAAGGGGCGAGTGGGCATCGAGGTCCAATGTCGCGAACTTGGTCGCGGTTTCTGAACGGATGGTACGACTGAGGCCGATAACCATGTTGGCTTCGGGATTTGATGACTTTTCGTATGCTCCGCGAACAGCCCAGAGGACTCCCTCGGCGCTTGTCAAAACCCTCCGCAGGTCGGAGAATTGGGCAGGCGTAAGGGTGGCGAGGAACGGCTGGTGGAGTTCGGTCAAAAAGACACAGATCTTTCCAGCGGCATCAACGCTCTGGAGGGTTCCAAACTCTGGGAGCATCCCAGTGGCCTGCTCCAGGGCATTAGCCAGACCCATGGCGACAAGGCTCTGGAAGTTAGAGTCCTCGTGGATGATGACAACCCTCGCGTCGGCGGACAAAAGGTTGGACGTGTCCTCGGCGTCGAGGACTTGATCCCACTCCAGCTTGTAGCAAAGCTCCCTGGCCCCTTCGGCATCGGCCTGGACCTCGCCATCCAGGATAGGGGATATGACAAGACCATCGATGGAGAGCATCGGCTCGCCGATTGCATCGACATGGACCGCGGCCATGCTGACCTTGGTCGGCTTCGGAGACCCGGGAGCTACCTCACCCTTGCAGAATGCCCGCAACGTCCTGCCCGGCTCCTTGCCAATCGACGCAATCCTGGCAGAGACCGTCATGTGCTCGACAGACGACGGGAGGTAAACGGTGCCGATTGCGCGGCGGCCCGCTCCGAGAATCGGCCAATACATCTCAATGAGAGACTCCAGAAGAGCCGGCTGGACGACGGTATCCGTCAGATGGTGGTTCGGCATCTCCTTTGCAACATCGGGGACGACGATATCTCCGACGGCATGCGTGTCGCATGCTTGGCAGTTGTCAATGCCTTGGAAGGTTGGTCCGTATGCGACGCCGAGCTCCGACAGCTTCTCGTACATGTCCTTTGACGCAATGGAAGACACTCCAGCGTCCTGGGCGACAGAGAGATCCGCCTCCAAGAGCAACTGTGACTCCTGCGCCCGGCGAGCGCTGTCGACATCGTTGCGGTCGGCGGCCTTGGTGGTGATGAGACCGATGCAGTGCTCCGTCCAGCCCTGGCCCTGGGACCAAGAGCAGATTCTGAACTCGTCCCAGGCGTCGCCAGACGACAGGGCACTCTCTTGGTGAGGCCGCAGGGTAATGGTCATCTCGGTATCCTTGTCGGGGACGACAAACGGCTTCGTCACCGACACATCCTTGAGCTCGAACTTGTCAAATGCGACATCTTTGGCTGCGGCCCTCTGGGCGGAAGCCTCGAGCGCCATGGCGATGAATCCGGACATGGGGAAGACCGTGAGTGACTGGATCTTGTGATGCGCCAGCCAGGGAAGATCATCAAGCCGCACAATGTTTCTCCAGGTGGGCTCCAGGTCATTGGAGTAGTTGGCCAGTGTTCCGATCAGATCGCTTCGGGTTCCGGCAGCATTCCTGTGGGTCTCGGTCATGCGAGACTCTTGCCAGTACTTGGTCGAGTAGTTCCATGGGTAGCGAGGGAGATCCGTGAGGAGAACTGGTGCCTTTGTGTTCTTGGGGAAGTTGATGGCGTCAAAGTTGAGCGCAGCGCCTTTGGTGAAAAGGCTGCCCGCGAGCTCCATGGCCGTCTCGACGGCGTCGCGCTTCCGAATGAGAGCCGCGGCGTATGGGATCTTGGGCGCATTTCCACCCACTTCCTTGAGGATCTGCTTGATGGGGCCCTGAAGACCGGAATGAGGCCCCAGCTCCACAATCATGTTGACGCCATACTTGTGTTCCCCGGTAGGCTCGAGCATGCTCTGCAGCGCCTCGGAAAAGCGAACAGCGCAAGTGAGGTTGTCCACCCAGTAGTTGTTTTGCAGCTCGGTGCCGTCCACGAGATGACCGTACAGGGACGAATGGAACCTGACGTCTGTCGGAACGGGGGCGTCGAGTTTGGCGATGGAGGCTCTGTAGTCCTTGGCAACCAGGTTCATGTGATGAGAGTGGTACGCAACGTCGACGACAAGGCGCCTGTTGAACAGCTGCTTTTCTTCGCAGATCTTCTCAAGCTCGGCGAGGGCTGGCTCGTCGCCGGAGATGGTGAGGCTGGAAGGGCTGTTGTAGCAGGCGATTCTGACCTCCTTCTCCTTCAGGCCCTCGATCAAAGGAGCAAATTCCTCTTTGCTGCCGCCCACGGCCATCATGCGACCTTGAAGATTGGGGAACTTTTGTTTGAGGATCGGAATGAGTCTACCGCGGTGGTAGGCGATGGCCATCGCCGACTCGAATGTGATGATGCCAGCGGCGTAGGCGGCTGCGATCTCGCCGCTCGAGTGGCCAGCAACAGCAGTCGGCCTGACTCCCCAAGTCCGCAGCAAATCGACGAGCGCCAGTTGAACGGCGGTACAGGATGGCTGACTGATGTGAGCCTCGCTAACCTGGCTCGTCTTCGCATCTTTGCCAAGTTCCTCGACGAGCGACCATTCGGCACCCTGGGCGGCCAGAAGCCTGTCCGCGAGCTCGATGCTGTTGGTGAATGTGGGGTATTGTTCGTAGAGCTCGCGCCCCATGGCGTACCACTGGGCACCCTGTCCCGTGAAGATGAATCCGATTCGAAGGGGCTCAACCTCCTTGCCCGGCGTAAATTTCTCGCCATTGATCGCCTCGATAAGCTCGAATGAGTTGGCAGCAGAGATGGCTGCCCGCCACTGCAACAAAGATCGCCGCTGGCCCAACGTATAGGCCAAGTTGCTGGTGAGATCCATCTGGAAAATCTCTGGCCGCTGCTCAAGATAGATGACGATGTTCTTCATGACCTGGGTGAGGGCCGCCTTGTCGTTGGCTGTGAGGACGTAAAGCTTCCGGCCTTGGCCGGTCTTCTCGGGGGTCTCTTCGCCGGAGGAGAGGGACTTTGGGGAACGGAAAGGCGCGGCCTCCAGGACCACGTGTCCGTTTGTCCCGCCGAAGCCAAAATTGTTGACACTGATGTACTTCTTCCCCCTCGGCCATGGTCGTTGGGTCACTGGGACCTTGAGGTTCCACTCCTTCCATGGAATCTTGGGATTCGGCCTCTTGAAGTCATAGTTGGGCAGGATGAAGCCACGCTCCAGCATCAAAGCGGCCTTGATCACTCCGGCAATGCCTGATCACAAACTCTTAGCTCGAAGGTAGGGATGTTGGGCGACGGAGCAAACGAACCTGAAGCGCCTTCCAAATGGCCAATGTTGGATTTGACGGAGCCTATCCAGAGAGGGTCTCGCATCGTCCTCTTCATACCGAGAACATTTCGGATGGCCGTGGCCTCGATCGGGTCGCCGACTCGGGTGCCAGTGCCGTGCGCCTCGACGAAGCCACAAGCATTCGGGTCCAGGCCGGCATTTTTGTACACCTGCCTCATTAGGTCCTCTGTTCTCCCGGTTAGCTGGAGGTCCCATCTTCAACACTGGTTTTGCTTACCTTGCGCCTTGCCGTTGGGCATGGTGATGCCAGGGGTCTTGCCGTCCTGGTTGAGGCCCGTCCCGGCAATGACGGCCCGGATGGGGTCATTGTCCCTGATCGCTTGATCCAGTGGCTTCAAGACAATCATGCCACAGCCCTCTCCGCGACCGAATCCCGTGCCTCGGTCGTCAAAGGAGAACGACCTCCCGGAGTCTGACAGGAGTCTATCGCACAGAATTAGCACCAACAGACTACCAAAGAGACGGAATGAGGATGAACCCGGAGGAATCGACATACCGGCAGGTGGCAAAGGAGATCCAGAACTCTGGCAGCATGTTCAAGTGGCAGCCGCCCACCAGGGCAGTGCTAGTCTCGCCGAGTCTCAGACTCTGGCAAGCCAAGTGTATCGCAACCATGCTC
The DNA here is from genome assembly GCA_030549215.1 of Schizothecium vesticola. Lineage (NCBI taxonomy): Eukaryota > Fungi > Ascomycota > Sordariomycetes > Sordariales > Schizotheciaceae > Schizothecium > Schizothecium vesticola. The sequence continues at coordinate 1,379,794 of JAUKUD010000005.1, read as the reverse complement.
GACGAGCATGCTGTGTCCGAGGTGAAACTCGGGCCCCTCAGGTCAAAGAAATGGGAAATTCGGTTCGACTGCATGGCATATGCGCAGCCTGGGAGAGGTCAGCCGGGGACGGCAGCACACGAGAATGGGGAACTGGTTACCTGTGGCCTGATGCATGGGAATAGTATCGGAATCTCGAAACAGATGCGACTCGTACTCGGGAAAAGAACCGCCAATGTACACGCCCACGTCCTTGCCCACGACCGAATGCTTTGGAATGCCGGCATTCTCCAAGGCTTCAAAGGTACACTCGAGCAAAAGACGCTGCTGGGGGTCCATCGAGATGGCCTCCTTTTCGGTGAGGCCAAAGAAGGGGGCATCGAAGGCGGCGAGGTCGACATTGAGGAAGTTGCCGCCCACGGGGTTCAGCGTGCCACCTTTGCCGGGGTTGGGATGGTGGAAGCGGGCGCTGTTGAACCTCTCCTTGGGAATCTCGCTATATCCAGTTCGGGCTCGCGTGCAGAGTTCCCAGAACTCGGCGGGCGTCGAGACGTTGCCGGGCATGCGGCAGGCCATGCCTACGATGGCGATGGGCATGGGCTTTGGTGTGTCGACATGGCCATTGACAGCCCCGTTGGTGTATCCATTGGTGTGGCCGTTGGAGTAGCCGTTGGCGTGCCCGTTGGCGTGCCCGTTGGCGTGCCCGTTGGCGTGCCCGTTGGCGTAGCCATTGATATGTCCGTTGCTGTGGCCATTGGCGTGGCCGTTGGTATGGCCATTGGTGTACCCATTGGTATGACCATTGGTGTCCAGTCTGAGACCATTCCGGCCGTTCACATGATCGTTGGCATGGCCGTTGCCGTTGGGGATGTCGCTGCCGTTGGGGACGTGGAAGTAGCTGTTGGAGCTCTCCCCCGAGGGACTGGCGGCCGTGGAGCTATCGGGCGTGAGGGCGATGGGGGGCGCCATGGCTGGTGGCTCTGCAACAGCAGAGAGGGGGGCCGTCCACCGCTGCGATAGCCGGCAGTGTGCTTTGACGCTTGGCAGGTATATGCAGTGGGATTAAACCGGCATGGTAGATGCGCAAGTGGCAAGACTGTCTCTCTTTCTCTCTCCTTCTCCTGGACAGAGGCAGAAAAGGGCGAGTGTGGCTTCAGCAAGAAGCTTATATGCCGGGACCAAGAATGCGGCAGCCGTTCCGGGAGGGAAAAAGAGCTGGGTGGCGAGGTGTCCAGATGTTGTTGGCAACCCGGAGGCGTTGTTTCTGGTGACGATTGGGGGCTCGCTTCGAACCAGATACTCTGGGCCCGCGATCCAGTCTTCCGTGCATTACCGCCAGCTAGGAGTTCCCATGTCGGAGCTCGGGGGCACTCTGAGGACTGCTATATTAGAGTAGCATACGTGATGGTCGACAATCCCCAATTTGGGGTGCAATTTGGTGGCCAAGGTAGATGGCATGGCGCGGTTGGGGTCCCCGGCTCGTGCTTGTTGGTGTCCTGCTGCGGATGGGTGGCCTGGGACTCCCGTCTTCCAGATGATGACTGACTCTTCGGGATCATGGGGCGACCCAGGGCACGACGGAGGATACCCGTTGGTCCGCGCGCCTACCCGTTCCCCAGACAGGCACGGGCGCCGAAGCTTGAGCTGTTCCGTGCAACACTGGCCCGCCCGCCGTGTCTGCTGGTCACCAGCCGCCACCCGTTCGGGGCTCTCCGCCTCTATCGAGATCTCTCTTGGCGGATAGTTCCTCCTGGGACACGACCGGGGGAGGGGGGGCGTGCTCGTGGTAGAGGTCGAGGAACGACGGGAGGGAGCACCATGGCCGTTCGGAACGTGGAGAGGGCGACCAGGCAACAAGCAGGAGGAGGCGTGACATGTGGTCCGGGACTAGCATGCACGGGGTGCTGGCTCCAGTCTCCATCATCTCGCCCTGGCCGGCCTCGAGCTGACGCTCCATGGCGGAAAAGGAGCAACAATGGGTGGCGGCTAATGTCGATGGCGATAGTGACCAGTTTGGGGCCAGGAGGGATGGTGTGGGCGACAGAAACTGCTCATCAGAGGCGGGCAAACACAAACGGGCAGGTATCGGACGATGACGGCGACTGCTGGGGAAGGCACGGCGCCTCGAGCCCCGATAGCGCGTCGTTAGGAAAGAGCCGTCTGCGGCCGGCCGACACCGAGAGTCAGCCGAGGCACCTTATCGATAGCAGCGGCTAAACGTGTATCCTAGGTACTTATTTTGCTCTCCAGCGGGCCCATGTAAGGGATGGATTGTCGGTACTTGGACGTCGGCCTGGGCGGGACGCTGTTATCGACGACAGGTAGGTTGTCGGTACATGATCCGGGACGGAGGATTACCTACCAGGGCGTGGATAGGATAGGTACCTAGGTGGATTACGACGCAACCAAGCGATGCTTGGACGGCAAAAATCGCCTTTAATCTACCTCGGAAGGCCCGTCTCGACCAATCCTGTCTCTGGGGCTGGGAGGCTCTGGCATGGTATAGGGGCTGGTATAGGCAGGGTGGAAGAGAGGACGAGAGACGCAGCATCAAAATAAGCTTTTCCCCAGGCTTGCACTCGCCTCGAGATGGCGCTTGGCGGCTTGGCACCCTCTGGTCCGCAATCCCCCCCCTCCTTGCCGGCCCTTGCAATTAACGTCCTGCATATGCCACAGACGCAGGCGCATTGGGCCCGGCTGCACCTGTCGGCAGTGGAACGCGGGCGCGACTCCAACGGCAACGACCTCTCGTCTCTCCTTCCCTTTCTTCATGCCAGCACACTCCAGGTTATCGCCGGCCCGTCGACGGCTGCAAGCCCTGAGATTGTTGCGCCCGTTTGTAGTGGGCACCCGGCCTCCACCAGTCGGAAGGCCTCTTTTTCACCCCCACCAACCCATCCTCGTCCTCGTCCTCGTCCTCGTCAATCAAATTCCCCGCTGTCACTCCCCTGGGCAATATCCTTCCCCCCCCCGCCCCCTCTCACTCACTCACTCCCGGGCGGAGGCATAATCAGCAGCTGGCGTCGCCTCATCTATCCCAAACCAAGGTGTCGTCGCCCTAGCTTCGAGAACCCAAAGGCCGTGTCGCCGTTTGTTGTCCCCATCCTCTCCTCGTCGGCTGCATCTCGCCCAGGAAAGGGATGTTGACGCGCCGGATTGTTTTCCTGTTGCCCGGATTTCCCCCCCTCTTCTTCGTCCTGTTATCGCGCTCGATAAGAAAATTGGCCAGCTTCACCTGGCTCCCTGTTTTCTGCTATCATCCTCGCCTCACGTCTTGTTCCCCTGGGCCACCTAACGTTGCCATCCATGTGCTCCCGCCCCCATTTTCCGGCTCCCTTCCGGAAAGGGGGGCAGGAGGACAGGGACAGGGGGCGCTGCCAGGCATGTGGGCATGGTCGCATTGTTTCTCCTCTCAGGCACGCGGAACCAGGCCGACTCGTGGCTCGTGGCTCGCGGCTTGCCGGAGACACACGCACACTGGCTCATCTACATCGCGCCTGAACCCGGTCTCGTTCATGTGAACATCTCGCAGAAAGGCTTTCTAGAAGCCATGAATGCTGACCCACCCTGACTCAGGAGCCACGGCTTGAGTTGCGACGGTTTGCGTCTGGACGGCGATACACCATCCTCGCGGTTGTTTGGGTCCAACGCTGCATCTGGAGCGCGCAGGGGACCAACATCCTTCATATTGGATAAACTGCCGACTCCAAGTACCTGCGCGTTGCCAAGGCCCGACCCAGCTCAAGAACCTCCCTTGAGTCGCTGGCCAAGGGGGGGGATTATGCGCCGTGTTCTTCTCGATAGGTACAGCATTTCGTGTCTGCAGGCCCACCGACTCGGACACGCACAAGATACCAAGTCAGCATACATTCCCGCCCCGAGCCACGGCCAGATCTCCACGAGAAGGACTGCCGAAGTTTCACTCTCATCACATCGACAGCGTCAAGATGAGGTTCCTCTGCCTTCCGGGTGCCTACGGCAGCTCCGATGTGAGTAAGACGATGCTGCGGTGTGCTACGGTTCTTGGACATACGTCCCCATCACCGCCTCTCCAAACTTAAATACCGAGCCGGGGCTCTGGCTAACAAGGCACTAGAAATTCCAAGTGCAGCTGGGTAAGACACTCGTTCACATGCCTCCTATTTGGATATAGTTTACCAACACCTAGCCAGCACCAATCATCAAGGAGCTCACCGAGGATTCGACGGCCACCTTTCACTTCATCAACGGGCCCTGCACAGCTGTCCCTCCCGAGGGCTTCGAAGAGTACTTTGGCAATCCCCCCTACTACCGCTTCATCGAGCCCGACCAGGATGTCGAGAAGACCGAGGACGACGATGTCCTGTCCCGGATCAGAGACTTCCCCGACTGCGAGACGCCAGAGGACACGATGCGGGAGTTGATGCGGGAAGGAATCGCCTCTTCGCACAAGAGCACCGCCAACGCCCTCAAATACCTCCTCAAAATCATGGAAGAGCGGGGCCCCTTTGATGGAATTATTGGCTACTCCGAGGGCGCCACAGTGGCAGGGACCCTGCTGCTCCACGAGCAGCGGCGATTCAAGAAGAAGGGAATCAAGCCCATGTTCAAGTACGCCATCTTCTTTGCCGGGTGGCCCCCCGTCGACCCAGATACGCACGCCATGATCCTCAGCGACGAGTCCGACATAATGATTGAGATTCCCACTTGCCACATCAGTGAGTCTCCAACGCTTCCGGAGGGGGGGAGTTACGCTAACAAGAACGCAGTCGGCTCGCTGGACCCCTACGTCCACGGCTCCCTGGCGCTCTTCAATGTCTGCGATCCCGACACGGCGTACCTCTTTGACCACGCCAAGGGCCACACGCTGCCGCGCGACAAGGACACGGTCAAGGAGCTGGGCGACGTGGTGCGGGAGGCCATCGAGACGTACGACATTCACGACCACGTATAGACGCATCCGCTTTGCATCTTGCTCATACCTTTTTTTTTTTTTTTGGCGTTTGTTATTTTGTTTCTGTCTCAGGCTCCCTCTACATCAGCATCCGATCTGCATGTACATATCCGGCCCGTGTCTAGATTTGGAACACTGGGGTCATAGTTGCTGGCAACTTGAGAGAACTAGATTATACCAAGATGAGATTTTCTGCGCGCGCGCAGTGTCTGTGATTGTGAGGGCGTGCAAACGCTGCCCGAAATGATGACCAAGATAGCCAGACTTTTGTTTGTTGCAATTACCGTACAGGGGGGATGGGAGGGGCCGAAGGCCCCCTCCTCCTCCAAAAAGCCTTAGCGGCCTAGATAGCCAGACACCAGAAAAAGGTACCACAATATGACTGCATACCGCTCACGCACACATGCATCCCGGGACTACATTTCCCCATCCTCCCACCAGCCCGGAAGATATCGGCCATGAATAATGGTTAAATTCAAGTCAGAGGATGAGCCCCGACTCGGAGTCATTCATCTTGTGAGTATCGTTCTTGGGGGGACGGAATTGGCACCACCTGACAGACGACTCACGACTCGGGCGTACGGAGATTCATGACGACTTGAAGTTCAGCGTGTTGATGTACTAGTCATCATGGCATCAACATCTTCATCCCACCCCCGAACCGAAGTAGCGAAATAAAATACTACTACAGATCAAAAGAGAAGTTAAGAGAAAATGAACTAGGCGCGAGGACGCCCTTGGCCGTAGAGCAGCGGCTTGGGTGGTTGCTGCGCAAGACGCCGCAAGGACGGGCCTCGAGGGCCCGAGTCTACCTAGCTACCTAGTAATTACCAGGGGCAGCGAGGACCACTGCTGGTAGGAGCGCGAGTTGTGATGAACTCGTCAGATGGTGCAGCATCGCGGCGGCTACAAGGGTGAAATCAAAGATGAGCATCCACTATTCTCACTCTCAAGAAGGTGAAGTGCACATGGCCAGAATCTGGCAGACATCGGGGGCCCCGGGTCCCGGGCCCACGTCGAGGTCTAGACCTCCTGCCGTCCGCCCGTGGTGTCCTCCCAACCAGCTCAGCAGTCTTGCTTGTGACAAGATAGCCAGGCACTCTGCAAGATCTGGCCATGATTGCGTCGCGTGCCTGGCTGGCTCATCTCCCCTCGCCCGATTCCCGCGGGCCGTATCGGAGTGAGTACGTGTCCCGGTATCTCATCACGCCACGCGAGAAGAGACGCAGGGACAGGTGCGTACGCGTCTCGGCGCCCTTTCCAGTTCCGGGTCGCCGGCGACGGTTCCTGGCTGGGCGCGGCGGAATCTGCTGGTATCGTGCCACGGGCGTGGGACTGGCCGAGGGTGCACGCCCAGGAAGAAGATTCCATCTGGCGACGACGATAGATAGCCCGGCCCAAGTCGGGATGCTGATAGTTGATGGTCTGGTGTTTGGGGCGGATAAGCTTGGACGGGCGGCCGGTTGGTGGAGGAGGGTGGGGGTCAGAAAAAGAGGCGGATCAGATAAGCATTTTGTGGCGGCGTCTTGCCCGGCGGACGGGCTGTAGCGATTTTGATGTGGATCGCGGTCGGGAAGGGGCTTTGATGAGCTTGGAGACTTGCAAGATGGACGGTTTCCCATTAGGAGTCTTTCAGAGAGACCGCGTCATGTGTCGAAGGCGCCATTTTGTCACGGGCAAGCGCATCTGTTCTTGAGATTGGTGTTGAGATGTCGTGCTGTTCCCCCACGCAGGCGGTGGTCGTCCAAGGTCCAGCATCTCGACAATGCACGTGTGTTAGTCGAAACACTATACCCAATCGTCATCGGTCGGGGAGGTCAGGGCCTGGACTCTGCCAACGGTCGGCCGGGTGAATTACCCCACGTCGGCTCTGCACATGTGCCCTGGCACGCAACGTCGCAGTCGTGAGATGCGGCTGTCCAAGACTTGTCGGTTCACCATCCGAAGTGCTTGCCGGTCATGCAGGCTAAGACGGGAAGGACGGAGGGCGAGATCGGCAGGGTATTTAGCGAGACCCCCCAAACCAGAAACGCGAGCCGGACTGGAAACGTCGTCGAGGGCCAGTCCCCTATTCAGCCTGGACGTTGGAACCTTTGCCTTTTCTGGCTCCACCCGCCCGCAAGGCCACACGTCCACTTTCCGGCCGAGGACGGATGGAAGGTCGGCTCGTGCTTCGACGCCTTCGACGGCAGTCAGCGCATGATGTCGCACTCTGCAGGCGCGGAAGACGATACACCTCGTGGAGCTGTTTCTCTCCGTAGCTGCGTGGCCCGAACAGGGTGGTATCCCTGGCCAATTTATATCTCCCAGCACCCTCGTCCGAATATCTCCCGAGTTGACAGCTCCGCGGTTGCAACCATGGCGCTCAGAGCCGAAATTATGCGAGGGTGGGTGTGCCAGGGAATCGATATCCATTACCCAACAGGCCTGCAGCACCCTCCATGTCGGACAGGCCCTGTCTTGTGCGTGCTGCTGCCATTGGTGGCTGGGCTTCCTATTGTTGCGTGCCTCCTTGGTCCTAATGCGGATTGATGAGCATATCTGTGATGAGATATCACCATCGTACTGTAGCCTTTCACGTTTCCCTGGTGAAATTGCGCCCATATTGCCGCCAGATGAACTTGACATTTTCGCAAGCGGGGCGCTTGTTCCGGGGGATATCTGCTCTCTCTCGTGTCGGTGATGGCTTTTGCTGGCAGTAAACGGCCGAACGGTAGTATCGTGGCATCGTCCCTGGTTTCCCTTAGGGGGAGGGTCCGCAGTCCCGCCACGACAGGGAGCCATACTACCCGCCGCAATTCCCGACAAGCATTCCCATGTCTGTCAATTCCAGGGGTGAAATTTTCCAGATGTTCTAGAATTCATCTCTGAGATGACGAATGCTCCGCGTTAGCTCGACCATACTCCGAGCTCTTTTGGGTGTAAACGGTGCTGCCAGTGCGAGCGTGTGGGTTGCCTTCCCTCTGAACCTGTTCTCTTTCCGCCCGCAGGAGAGCTTGCTGTTGCAACTGCACGTGTCACGTATCACTTCTTGTCCAAGCCATGCAATCATCACTCGTTTTCGTGTCGTAAGCAGGGCTCTGCAGTCTGGGAGAACAGCAATGGTTTGAGCCTCAACCACGTGTCCTACGTCGTTCCTGGTCGGGTGCTACTGACTGGCAGCCTTTCACCGGCGCCAACGCCCAGACCTGAGGACGAGCCTCGGGCACCCTGTCACCAGGCATGTCGTCGGCCGGGGAATGCAAAGGGGGTTCGGAGCCCAGGTCGGAGGCAACAACATCGGATGTCATTGTCACGACCTCTCAGGCGACACCTCCACCTCCGGCAGCACCAAGGGAGAAGAAAACTTCTTTGCTCAAGCCAGAGCACAAGACTGCCCTGAAAGATTTCGTGGTAAGTTCCTCCGGACCTGAAAAAAATGAATTGATGACCAAGAAAACTTACATGACAACAGCGAATCTTTTCATTCTCGACATGGCTCGACAAGGTGTTTCTTGTGGCCGCGGTGCTGACTTCGATTGGCGCCGGCATTACCTTGCCTGTGATGAATATCATCTTTGGTATGTTTTATTTCCCCTACGATGCGTCTTGGGCATCTTGCTGGATGGGGGCTGACGTGGATGAAGGCCGGATGGTTGGTTCTTTCACTGGGTACTTCAGTGTAGACCCGAGTACAACGCACGAGATGTTTAGCAATGCCATCAAGACTTGCGCGTAAGTTGGTGGAAGAGCGAAACTGCCGATCATCATGATACTGACGACCAAAAGTTTGTATCTCGTCGGCCTTTTTTTCATCAGACTCGTCCTTGACTATGTTGCCTATGTGAGTACAGCCGTCTTGATACTTCAATTGGGGGGAATTGACACGTGGGAATAGATGGGCTTTCGGATGTGCAGTCTGAGGATATCGGCAGCCATCCGACTCGAGTATCTCAAATGTCTGTTTGGTCAGCCGGTGTCAACGCTCGATGTCTTGCCGCCTGGACAGACAGCCGCCATCATCACGATAACGGCCAGCGTTCTCCAAATGGGCATCTCGGAGAAGCTTTCGGCTCTGTTTCAGTCGGTGGCGACCGTCGTCTCGGCCTTCATCATAGCCATGTGCTACAGCTGGTCCCTGGCTCTGGTCACGAGCAGCGGCTTGCTCCTCATCATCATCGTCTATGCTGTCACGACGCCATTCCTGGTCAAGCTCCTGAACGAGGTGCAGCATGCCGACATCCAGGCATCGACGGCGGCAAACGAAATCTTTGGGTCGGTAAGGATGGTTACGGCGTGCGGCGCCGAGCACAAGATTGCCAAGAGATATGAAAAATGGGTGGATGAATCCCGTCGACGAGGGTTGAAAATGGCACCATTTGTTGCGATGCAGCAAGCTCCAGGTGAGTAGAGGACTGAAAAGAGTGGAAGAGAGAGACGAAGATTGCTGAATTTCCCCCCAGTGCAATTTGCTGTCTACGCGTGAGTTCCCCATCTGTCCCCTGGAAATTAGGCCTCAGGTCTGGAACGTAGGCGCCTGAGAAGTGAGCTAACAGGGTTTTTAGGACGTTCGCTCTTGCCTTTTGGTATTGCCTCAAGATGTACCTCGAGGTCCGCTTCAACAGCGCTGAGACGCTGATTGTGTGAGTCTCCTCCGATAAGGGCTGAAGAGAGAGCATGTCTTGCCCTGTTTCTGACCTCCTCACAGCGTCCTCATGTCCATCATGCTCATGACCACGTCCATCGGCGGCATCACGGCTCCTCTGTCCGCCGCTGCCCGAGCCGCAGGAGCGGCCACCATCTTCTACACCATCATCGACGCGCCCAGAAAGGACAAGAGTGGCGTCAAGGACCCAGAAGTGTCGGCCTCGGAAGACATTGTGCTTCAAAACATCAACTTTGCCTACTCGACGAGACCGGACCTCAAGATCCTCGACAACCTGACCCTCACCCTTCCAGCCGGCAAGGTCACTGCAATTGTTGGCCCATCCGGAGCTGGGAAAAGCACCATCGTCGGGCTCCTCGAGAGGTGGTACGAGGTCGAGGCATTTGACAGCGGGGACATTGTACGCGCCTGAACCCCCCAAACACTATGTCTTGTTTTCCCCCGAGCTAATCAATCGGTGTGTTTCCAGAGCCTGTGGTGGCGTAATGGATTCATCACGGTCGGTGGCCGTCCTCTGAGGGAGATTGACCTCAAATGGTGGCGGATGCAGATCGGTTTGGTCCAACAGGAGCCTTTCCTCTTCAACGACACAATCTACAAAAATGTCGAGTTCGGCTTGATCGGCACCGAGTGGGAGGACGCCGAGCTGGAGGTCAAGGAAGATCTCGTAAAGCAGGCCTGCAAAGAAGCCTTTGCTGATGAGTTCATCAGCCGCCTTCCAGAGGTGAGAAGATTACAGGTGTTCCGATTCAGGAAGATTGTTGACAAAGAATCAGGGGTATTCGACAAGGGTCGGCGATGCAGGGATCAAGCTGAGCGGCGGTCAACGCCAACGACTCGCCATCGCGCGAAGCATCGTTAAGCGACCCAAAATCTTGATTCTCGACGAGGCGACAAGCAGTATCGATGTCCGCGGAGAGCAGATCGTCCAGGCCGCTCTGGAAAAGGTCTCGAAGAACAGAACGACATTAGTGATTGCCCATCGCCTCGCCACGATACAAAAAGCCGACAACATCGTCGTCCTACGCAAAGGGCAGGTCGTCCAGCAAGGCACGCACAGCGAGCTCATGGCAAAAGAGGGGGGGGCGTATTGGACACTTGCCACTTCGCAACAGCTGTCAAGTTCAGACGAGGACGAGGCCGACGAGCCAGCATCTCCCTACGCAGAAGTCTCGGAGAAGAAGAGCATGGCAACAATCGGCACGGAGACGACATGTGTCGAGACTGTGGAACCATCCGAACAGGGAGGCGACAACAAGAAGAAGGCGTCCTTCTGGCGCACTTTTGGTCTGCTTCTCCTTGAACAAAAGCAGCTCCGCAAGTGGTATGCAGTACTACTAATCAGCGCCATCTGCGGAGGCGGTGAGTTGCCATCTCTTCCTTGTATTAGATAGGATGAGCTAACAAGACCGATCCTGAACAGCCAGCCAACCACTACAGGCATATTTGTTCGCCGTTGAGCTGACACTCTTCCAGCTCTGGGGAGAGTGGCTTGAGGCAGCTGCCAATTTTTGGAGTTTGATGTTTGTAGCACTGGCTGCTTTTGTTGGCATCACCTACTTTGCACTTTCCTGGTCCTCATCCACTGTTGCTTTTGTAAGCCCTGGGAAACTCCCCTTACACAGGATACGAACTAGACTGACACCTATGGACGCCAGCACATAACACACCACTACCGTGGCGAATACTTCACCAACATCCTCGCCAAATCAGTGGCCTTTTTCGATGCTGAAGACCACTCGGTGGGCGCTCTCACGGCGCGGCTCGCTACAGACCCGAGCCAACTCCAGGAGCTGCTTGGAACCAACATGGCCTTCGTCATCATCTCCGTGCTCAACGTCGTTGGCTGTGTAATCATCTCCTTCTATTTTGGCTGGAAGTTGACCATTGTCACACTGTGCTCGTCCATGCCACTGATCATCGCCGCGGCCTTCTTCAAGATCCGATACGAAACGCAGTTTGAAAGGATGAACAACAAAGTGTTTGCAGAGAGCGCCAAGTTTGCTACCGAGTCGATCGGTGCCTTCAGAACAGTCTCAGCCATGACGCTGGAAGACACCATCATCAAGAGATACGAAACTCTGTTACAGGACCAGATCAGGAATACGCTGTGGAAGTCGAGTTGGACAACAATGATATTTGCGGTGGCTGACAGCATCGTGTTGCTTTGCATGGCATTTGTTCTTTGGTAAAGTCATTCATGAGCCTCAGTGATGCAGAGCGTGTCGGCTAACCGTAGCAGGTATGGTGGTGGATTGATGCTCAACCTCGAATACACATCTTTTCAGTACATTGTGGTGTACATCGCCGTGGTGCAGGTATGGCTCATCTTGTCTGCTCGCCTGTTTGAGAGAGGGAAGCTAATAGCATGTCCAGGGCGGCTTGGGAGCCGGACAGTGGTTGAGCTATGGACCCAGTAAGTCGCTCGCTTGTTGGCATTCGAGCTTGACTGACGGATCCCAGATATTGCAAAGGCGTCTGTTGCCGCAGAGCGAATCATTGAGATGCGAGAAAGGGACCACTATGACGGGAAGCTTCTTTCCCTCGACTATGGAAATCTTGGGGAAAATGACATGGGCGTCAAGGTTCACTTTCAGAACGTTTGGTTTAGATACCCCACACGCGATGTCCCGATCTTGAACGGTCTCAACTTGACGGTCCGTCCTCCATCCTTGCCCACATGGAAGCACACTGACAATGTCATCTGAACAGATTGAAAAAGGCCAGTTTGCGGCGATTGTAGGCCCATCCGGGTCCGGAAAGACAACAGTGATCTCGTTGCTTGAGAGGTGAGGAAACATGGGTTATCTGGTGCAGATGACCTTGCTAATGCAGGCCAGATTCTACACGGCAAATGCTGGACGCATCCTATACAACGGCCTGGATATCACAGACCTCAGTATGCGTCCATATCGGCAGGACATATCTCTCGTGGCGCAAGAACCAAACTTGTTCGATGGCAGCCTCCGGGAAAACATCATGATCGGGGTCGACGATGACTTGGTCACAGAAGAGCAGATGTACCAGGCGTGTCGAGACGCAGAGATACACGACTTCATCATCTCGCTTCCCGACGGATACAGCACTGAGGTCGGGACGCGAGGAGTACTCCTTTCGGGAGGTCAAAAGCAACGCCTGGCTATCGCGAGGGCCCTCATACGGAATCCACGTCTCCTCCTCCTGGACGAAGCCACGTCGAGCCTGGACGTGGAAACCGAAAAGGCGGTCCAAGCCGTCTTTGAGAAGAACAAGAAGAACAGAACAATGATCGTCGTGGCCCATCGGCTGGCTACGGTGCAAAACGCAGATGTCATTTTCGTCCTCGCGGATGGTCGAGTCATGGAAAAGGGGAATCACGCTGCGCTGTTGAGACAGAAGGGGATTTATTATCAAATGGTAAGTTGCTTCTCGGAGTAATGTTGAGGAGGTTGAGCCGTACTAACACCCGACAGTGTCAATCTCAAGCCCTAGATAGATGAGTTTGGAGATACCCATAATCAACCACTTTGCAGGACACATTTGTCCGTGTATTGCGTAAAAGGAAATCGGATGCTAATCGCCTTGTCTTCGTTGCCGGAGCATTCTCCAATGGTGTGAGTGAAACACAAGGCTGGGAGGGCGGTGTCAGAATTCACCTTGGATCTTAGTTATCGACATGCAGTGTGCCCAGCACTTGTCCGGATCTGGTACCGGAGTTCAACAGTCGAGGACGACGTCGCCACTGCCGAGACAGACAGTGTGCTTGACGAGCTGGAGGGGTACGGACATTACTCGAACCATTGTCGCCTTTCACGCAGTCGAGATCCAGGTCCCCGGAAGCGGTGTTGGGAAGCGGCACCACGAGCCGAGCAGTTGGAGCGAATCGATATGAAGTTCACCCCCGCGAGCATCAAGGCATCCCTCAATGAATCAGTGAGAGGGAGCATCTCAAAAACGCTTTGCTGGCCCGTACCTCTCCAAGCTCTCCTTATCAGCCATGCTATCGAGTTCCACTCCCTGCGGCCGTGTTATTCTCTAGTCGCAGCTCAAGAGCGTCATCGCTCTGGATAATCGCCAGTAGCTATTCCTGTCACAGCCATGGTGTCCGTCCAGGGACCCTGACGTCCACGTCGCCAAGAGATAAGATAGCGCCCAAAGGCTGGGCATGCAGCGCTGGCTCGGCACGAAACCCCAAAAGTTAGGGGCTCCACCCCCCAGAGTCTCCAACTTCAGCGCCTAGACCCCCTCGCCAAGCAGAGGGACAGTGACCCCCAAGGGGCCGATTGGGTCCCAGCCAGTGTCCCTCGATGGAATTGGAGATAAGCCTCAGATGCCGGCCAAGCGGTTTGCTTCCGCTTGCTGCTATCGGGGAGTGGGTATTTCGCAAGCTGGCGTCAACCGAATTAGGCCTGGGCGGACTGATAGCTGAGATGGTTCGGGGGCGACGTGCCTGGTCAGGGAGAGCTCTCGTACATATGTATGGGCAGGCTGCCCGAGCTCCCCAGCAGCCTCTTTTGTTGTCTGGTGGTCTGTAGCTACAGGGTGCGAGGACCCCTCCTATATTCCTGTTGACCATCGACATGTCGGCCATCTCGAGCATGCTGGCCACCCGCCAGGACGCTGAGCCCGAGGCTGTAAGTCGTCCACCCGAGTCCGTCGTCGCAGCAGACGCGGTAACTAACACGCGCTGCTCTCCCAGCCCGCCATTGACCCCAATGACCCCTGGGGCGGAAACCCGCTCGAGGTGGACGTCAACACGACGTTTGCCGGGCTCGAGTACCACGCCGTGTACATTGCCTTTTGCTCGTGCCTCGTGTGGCTCATCATCCCCGGCATCGGCCTCCTCTACGGCGGTCTGTCGCGGCGCAAGTCGGCGCTGGCGCTGCTCTTCCAGAGCTTCATGGTGTCGGCCACGGTCACGATCCAGTGGATGTTCTGGGGCTACTCGCTGGCCTACTCCAAGACGGCCGGCCCCTTCATCGGCGACCTGAGCAACTTTCTCCTGCGCGGCGTCATGTCGGGCCCGTCGATCGGCAGCTCCAACCTCCCCGACATCTTGTTCTGCTTCTACCAGCTGCTCTTTTGCGCGTGCACCGTCCAGATCCTGGTGGGCGGCGCCTTTGAGCGCGGCCGCATCGTCCCGTCCATCGTGTTTGGCTTCCTCTGGGCCACCATCGTGTACTGCCCCATCGCGTGTTGGACCTGGAACCCCAACGGCTGGCTGTTTAACGTACGTGGCAGAACCCGCTCTCCGCTCCGGAAGAGTCCCTGCTGACTATGCTCTCAGCTCCCCTCGCTCGACTTTGCCGGCGGCGGTCCCGTGCACATTGCCTCGGGCTGCAGCGCCCTCGCCTACGCGCTCGTCCTCGGCAAGCGCAAAAACAAGGGCGAGACCAAGAAGAAGGCGCACAACGTGACGCTCGTCTTCCTCGGCACGGTGCTCATCTACGTCGGCTGGTTCGGCTTCAACGGCGGCTCCACGCTCGGCGTTTCGGTGCGCTCGATGCTGGTCCTCTTCAACACCAACGCGGCGGCGTCGGCCGGCATCATCGGCTGGGTGTTCGTCGACTACATCAAGCACAAGCGGCGGTTTAGCGTCGTCGGGGCGTGCGAGGGCGCCATTGCCGGGCTCGTCGGCATCACACCGGCGGCCGGCTACGTGCAGCCGTGGATCTCGGTCGTCATTGGCTTCATCACGGCCGCGTGCTGCGCGCTCATGGAGAACGTCGACTCGTGGCTCGGCATCGACGAGGGCATGGATGTGTTCAAGCTCCACGGCATCGGCGGCATGGTCGGGTCTATCCTGACGGGCATCTTTGCGACGTCCAAGAGTACGCTTACCCCCCCCCTTTCATCTCTGGTAGTAGCCCTCGCTGACAATTCCCCCCTCAGTCTCGATGCTCGACGGCGCCACCGAGGTGCACGGCGGCATCGACGGCAGCGGCATGCAGGTCGGCAAGCAGTTTGCCGACATCACGGCGGTCGCGGCCTACTCGTTCACCGTGTCGTGCCTCCTGCTGCTCGTCATGAAGTACATCCCCGGGCTGCACCTGCGCGTGACGGACGAGGTCGAGGAGCGCGGGCTGGACAACGACCAGTTCTTCGACGAAGAGATTGGCGACAGCGAGATCTTTGCCGAGCTAGAGAAGCGTCAGCTGCCGCACCGCACGCTGGTGGGCCATGGCGAGACCTCGTCGGTGGAGCAGGTGGCGCCGCAGACAGTGAAGCAGGATTGAGGGGTGGGTAGCCGGAGTCCGTATAGTTTGTATAGATAATAATATGAGGGCTGGGATATATATTGAAATGAAGTATTGAGATTTGGCTGTTGATTTGTTGTGAGCGCATCATGTCTTGGCGAGGGTGTACTCGGCGACTGGCGTTCTCACCCGCTTTTCGTGGTTCTCGCCATTGGGGGAAATGTTGATTGAACATGTGATTTGCAGACTAAAAACCCAACACAGGAAGAAATCCGAAATTGAAAAGATGAAGTGGTTGTGTCAGATCTGAATCTTGAAGGGACGTGAGAGATGCCGAGAATCGGCCCGGCCCGGCCCGTCAACATCCCCAGCCGGCCCCCATCCGGCCGGCAACTTTTTCCAGCTCCCCTCCCCACCACGCCAACATCACGTCTCCAAGCTCGACTCAACATGGCAGGCGGCAAAAAGTCGCGGGCCTCCGGACCAGCGCCCCCGTCGAGAACCCTCGTGCTCGACAATGGCGCCTACACCATCAAGGCCGGGTTCGTGCTGGGCGACCACACTGACGAGCCCCGGATAATCCCAAACTGCCTGGCGCGCGACCGCCACCGCAAGGTCTACGTCGGCTCCGAGCTCGACAAGTGCAAGGACTTTGGCGAGATGGCCTTCCGCCGTCCCGTCGAAAAGGGCTTCATCGTTAACTGGGAAGCCCAAAAAGAGATCTGGGACCGCGAGTTCTTTGACGACAAGGCGCCCCAGCGATGCGACCCCTCCGAGACCCGCCTCGTCCTCGCCGAGCAGCCCAACGCCCTGCCCGCCCTGCAACTGCACTGCGACCAGATGGTCTTTGAAGAGTTCGGCTTCGCGAGCTACTGTCGCGTCCCCGGTCCGCGTCCCCCCCCCCTCCCCCCCCTCCCCCCCCCTTCCCCCACCTCACTAACCACCTCTCCTCCCAGGCCCCGCCCTCAACGCCTACAACGACATCCAAGCCACCTTCCGCACCCCCCCCCCCCCACGGGGGACCCCCCCCCTCCCTCCATCCCCGCCGAAGCCATCCTCCTCATCGACTCAGGCCACTCCCACACAACCGTCACCCCCATCCTCCAAGGCCGCCCCCTCCACCCCGCCATCCGCCGCCTCGACGTCGGCGGCAAGCTCCTCACCAACCACCTCACCCGCCTCCTCTCGGTCCGCCACTTCGACATGCGCAACGACCCCTACCTCGTCAACGAGATGAAAGAATCCGCCTGCTACATTTCCCTCGACTTTTCCTCTGACCTCGAACACTCCTGGAAAGGCACCCGCGGCGAGCGCCGCCCATCGTACCTCGCCGGCTCCGCCGGCATCGCGCGCGACTACGTCCTCCCGGACTCGCACACGCGGTTCCACGGCGCGGTGCGCGACTACGACCCCACAATACGAAAGAAGGGCGGCACGGCGGCCGAGGACGTGCTGACGCTGCGCAACGAGCGGTTCGCGGTGCCCGAGCTGCTGTTCCGCCCGAGCGACGTCGGGATGCGGCAGCCGGGGCTGGGGGACCTGGTGATGCAGAGCCTGGGGGCGTTGCCGGTGGGGCTGTGGCCGGCGATGCTGGCCAACGTGGTGTGCGTGGGGGGGAATGTGCTGCTTGAGAACTTCGTGCAGAGGCTGCAGAGGGAGGTGCTGGAGAGGGTGCCGGATGTGTGTATCGTGCGGGTGGCGAGGCCGGAGGAGCCGGTAGTGAGTACGTGGCGGGGGGCGGCGCGGTTTGCGGTGCATGAGCATGTCGAGAGGGTGGTGGTGACGAGGGGGGAGTATGAGGAGTTTGGGGCGGGGTGGGTGGCGAGGAGGTTTGCGGGGGGAGTGGGGGTGGATTCTTGAAGGGGGAAGGGGGGGGATGTCAACATGGGCATTGCCAGAATGGGTGCCCTGAGGAACAGCTCCCTGCGCGCCAACGAAACCTGGCCTATTCTTCGCGGCAAGCAGACGCTCGATGTCTATCGGTTACGAGATGATACACCGAGGCGCCTCGAGTTCCCGGCGCTATGTGCCGCCAACAAGCTGAACATAGCCTGGCGGACGTGTTGTTCGCGAGCCCGGGCCGTGGTTTGGTGCTTGAAGAAGTCCTCCCGGTCAAGAAGCAGGAGGAGGATGATCTTTCACGGCAGAGCTTTATTCCCTCGTCAGAGGAAAGAGCATAGGACTGGCCAGAGAGAGATGGTCGAGCATGTTGAATCAACAAGGTGGCCATGGCACGGGGATGGGGAGGTCATGACAGTATCAGACAATCCAAGACGGAGATACGGAGGCCATTCTTGCGAAACCCTGATCCTCTCCGAAACAAGCATTAGCAAGGAGGACAGCAATTCAGCACGCCCTTGTGGAATGGTTGGTGTGGAAGAGATGGAGGCACCGGGCCGGCAAGATAACTTCATTTTCGGAAATGAATGAAATCTGGTGTGAATAGGCCCTACCTACTCCTCTCTGCTGGAAGAAATAAAAATTGCCAGAAACATCCGTGTTTTCGTTTCTTGTTAGTGGTGAATTGGATGGGTTTCCGCGCTGGACAGGGTTCAATTAGTGGTGGATGGCCTGTGCAGTGTGCACAACGCGTCAGGTGCCCAACATTACCCACGACAGGGATCTGCTGCGCGCTGCTCAGGTTTCCCAGAAAAAAACCCAACCAATTCTTTCTCCCTCCCATCGCCGTCATCGACCGAGCACCGAGCACCGCTTCCTTGTCAGCCATCGCGCACCGCGCCGTCGACGAAACGACAAAATGGCCCAGGAACCCCGAAACTCGCGTCGAGACGACAGAAATCCCCGTCGTCCCTCGCGCGACTACAACGACCGCGACCGTCGTGACAACCGTGACCGCCGCGACCAGCGAGACTACCCCCCGCCGCCCCCGAGACAGGACTCGTACCGCGCCGCCAACCCGAGTCTGCCTCCCCGCCCCCCGCCGCAGGCGAATGGTGATGGCTACCGACGCCCATACGGCGGAAACGATAACTACTCGCAGGCCCAAGACTCCAGAAACACCGACTTTCGCGACCGTCGAGACTACCGCTCCCATGCCTCCTCCTCCGATAGCTACCGCCCGCCCCAAAGCGACTTTACCTTTCGCGCAGAGAAGCCGAGTGGTGTTCAAGACTTCTCCGTCAACGACTACCGGGGCAATAACCAGCGGTCAAATGACCGCCGCGACCACGGCCCGTCTCGACGCGGCGCCCGTGGCTCAAGAGGCCGTGGCGACACCTTCCGCGGCAGAGGTGGTCGCCAACCCCGGCGCATCTTCATCCCCTCTGAGCGCGAGCTTCTGAGCGGCAATCACGCCGCCGAGCCCGAGCTCGATCTCTCCAAAACTGGTGTCAAGTACCGGGCCCTCGAGGACCTCTCCGACAGCGACGAGGCTGATATGGATATATCTGGCGATGAGGGAGACGGGTCTGGCCAAGAGCCTTCGCGCAAGCGTACCCGCACGTCGCTCAGCTCCGCCGCCGACAATACCGTCCCCAAGTGGTCCAACCCCGACCCGTACACGGCCATCCCGCCCGAATCGGCGACCCAGACCAAAAAGAAGGATGTCGTGGCCATGATCCGCAAAGCCCGGGTCGTGACCGCGGAGGACGTCACGGCCTCGATCCCCACCGAGGCCGCCGACTTTATCTCGTGCGACTTTGACTCGACCGAGCCGGAAGAGTCGGAGCCCGAGGAAGAGCAAGAGGTCGTTGGTGCTCCGGCGTCGCGAGGTGGTGGTCGTGCCGCCGTGGACCTCCCCACGCGAGACCCGTATACCTCGGCGCTTGGCAGCCGCAAGCGCACACATGACGACGTCATCAAAGCCCCTTCGGTGAAGCTGGGAAGACCGGCAGGCCCGGAGAAGCACTGCGATGTCCTTCGTGAATGGTGTGAGAAGTCGAGCGAGGATCCGACGCCTTGGCTCAAGATGACACACGCGAGCAGCGTCAAGCCCGCCGTCCGGCATGTTTCTCCACCCATCATGACGCGAATCAAGCTAACCCCGCGTGTGTAGGCTGCACAAGGAGGTCAAGGACTTTTACGACTTTGTCCGCCCCCAGGACTTTGAGCAGCGCGTGCGAGACGAGCTGGTGGCTGACCTCAAGGATTGGTGTCGGTCCGTTTTCCGTGACGCTGATGTCTATCCGTTTGGGTCGTACCCGACCGGCCTCTATCTCCCCACCAGCGACATGGACCTTGTCATTGTGTCGGACGGCGTCATGTCGGGCAAAGGGATATCCAAGTACCATGCCAAGAAGTTTCTTTGGCGCTTTTCTCACAGCCTCGAGTCCTCTGGCAAGGTGCGCGAGCGTCTGCTCGAGGTCATTTCCAAGGCCAAGGTGCCGCTTGTCAAGTTCGTTCATAAGAAGACGAGCCTCAAGGTCGACATCTCGTTTGAGAACACGGGCGGTCTCACCGCCGTCAACACGTTCAATGACTGGAAACAGCAGTATCCCGCCATGCCCATCCTGGCCACCATGATCAAGCACCTGCTGTGCATGCGGGGGCTGAACGAGCCCGCCTCTGGCGGCATTGGAGGGTTCTCGGTCATTTGCCTGGTGGTCAGCATGCTGCAGCAGATGCCCCAGGTTCAAGCGCGCTCCATGGAGACGGGGCATCATCTCGGACAGCTCCTCTTGCATTTCCTGGACCTGTACGGGAACAAGTTCAACTACAGAGAGACAGCCATCTCGGTCAACCCTCCCGAGTATATTGCCAAGGCAAGCGCCGTCTCGCCACGCCCCCTTGACTGTGTGGCTAACACGGTGACGCAGAACCGAGTCCCGAACATTACATACAGAAACCCGGACCGGCTCGCCATCATTGACCCGAATGACCCCTGCAATGACATCTCGGGAGGTTCGCAGAACACTCTCCTGATCCAAGGCGTGTTCCGCGAGGCCCATGACAACCTCCAGGCCGAGATCAAGGCGGTGGACGCCGGCGCGCCCAACACCAAGAGTCCCGGCTACAGCATGCTCAGACCCGTCTTTGGCGGAGACTACTCGAGCTTTCGCGTGCAGCGACGATGGCTCCAAGAAATCGATCGCAACCAGGACTCGCAGTCGCGCCGCCGCGGCAGGTGATGGGCAAGTCTTTGGGCATCCTCACCACTATGCCACAGCACTCTTTTTTTTTTCTGTACGACTAAACGAATCATGGACGGCCGCGACCTTTTTTTCATCCGCGGCCAAGGGGACGGGAACAGCACCAGGGGTTATCCGGCCGGTTCTTTTGGAGTTCCAGGTAACAAAAAAACGGGACAGCATCTTGATACCCATCACCCTGCGCGGCAGCGGCGGCGCACACACTTTCCCCATGTTGATATCAATACACACACACAGCGCGCGCGTCCCCAAGGACTTCCATAGGCGGCCGCCGACCGACGACGGCTGCAAACAGAATTCGACCGCGACCGTTTTTTCTTGTTTGGTTCCCCGTGACCGGTTGCTGACCTTGCAGGGCCGACGAACCGAGGAGAGACGAGGTGCTACTAATTATTGTGTCTACAGCGGCGCCGGCGACTCGAGTCCTGTGCAGAGGTAGCGCTCGGTGCGGTTTGCACGGGGGACGGGAAAAGCGGAAGCCACCCATTCGACGGTCTTCTTCGGATCACGGTCACCCTTTTCTCACTGCATGCCCTGCGATGAGTGCGGCTGCGGAGACGAGAGGGTGTCTGGGGGCGATGTAGCAGCAACATGAAGGGAAGCTGGTCGTACACACCCACAAGTCAATTCACAGTCAAGGTGTTTGTGTAGCCTTGGTGTGTGAGGTCGTTGGACGGGACGCGGCCCGCGATGCCATGAGGAGCCGAAGTTCAGCCATGTCGGACAAACGACAGCTTCATTCGGCCTCATCAAAGTGCGGAGTCGCTCCCCTGATTTCATTTGAACAAGCAAGACGATTCCGACAGCGGCTTACTTTGTACTCAGCAGACCACACCTGCCTTTTGTATATTTATCGAGACCAACTCCCCATTCCGTCACTCCCCATCTCTCTATTTTACCAACTCACTAGCCCACCTCACTCCATCAGTCAATACCAAAACCCAATGTCCTCAACCAACCCCCCCGCAACTATGGCCTTCATCCGCCCCTTCAAACCCAGCGACACCGAAGCCTGCAAGCACATTGTAGGTCTTCCCCCCGCTCCACTACCACCACCACATCTTCCTTCACGTCTCCCCGCTAAAATCCCCTAACTAACTCCCGCCAAGTGCATCGCCACCCTCCCCCCGACCCTCCTCTCCGCCCCCGATTCCGTCCGCTCCCTCGCCCCCTACCTCTGGACCCTCCCCTTCACCACCCTCTCCCCCGAAACCTGCCTCGTGCTCGACGATGTACGTACCACCCCCTTCCCCCCTTCCCCCCACCCTACCAAACTAACCCCCCCCTCCGGCAGGGCACCGGCCTCGCCGTAGGCTACTGCATCGGGTGCCCCAGCGTCTACACCCTCACCACCCACTATCCCACCTACCTCACCACCGTCCTCACCCCCTCCATCCCCGCACCCAAGCAACTCACCACCTTAGCCCCCTTCCTCCTCCCGGACGGGGCGGTAAACGCGGAGCACCTCGTCCAAAAAGCGTGGCGCGCCGACTGGCTGATCATGGAGGACGCGGAGGCGCTCGGCGGGCAGTGGAAGGGGATGATGCACGTTGACATTTTGGAGGGGTGGCAGGGGAAGGGGTTTGGAAGGGGGCTGGTGGAGGGGTTTCTTGGGAGGGTGAAGGAGAGCGGGGAGGATTTCGGGAAGGGGGTGTACCTGGGGGTGTCGCCGGAGAATCTAAAGGTGGTGGGGTTTTATGAGAGGTTGGGGTGGAGGGTTTGGGAGAGGGAGGGGGCGGAGGGGGTGACGATGGTTATAGATTTGTGAAAGAGGGGGGGGGGGGGGTAGGAGAGTGGTGTTGGCTGTGGCCTGTCTTTTTACATTGGGCGATGCTACAAGCAGTGTTATGAGAATGATGAACAATGATGCACTTGTCCCACAGGTTTGACCCACCTAGAGTCATGTCAACTTCACGCAGAGGAGGCAGATTCAAAAAAGACCTGTTTGCCTTGCAGCTAGCCTGATAATACCTGGCAGTATTCTCGCCGCCATCCTTCTTCCATTCTTTTCTTCCCAGCTTACATGTCCGGCTCAAGCCCCGAGGCTGCCACGCGTCTCCCAAAACGCCCTCCTCCGCAAACGGTACTACAACTCCATCTTCGGCAGCAGCCAAACAAACCCAGGTCCAGAGCCTTGGGCAAAAAAGAAATCAACAAGAAAGTGGGGACCAAACCCCTTCCCGTCCGCCAGTGTCTCCAACACCAGCCCAATCATGACTGCAAGATCCAGCCCAAGCCAAGAGAAATGCCCGCCAACCAAATCGAACGAGAAGAAAAATACCAAAAAGAAAAATATGTCTAGTATACAGAGGAGGTATCTCAGTTTCATGGCCTCATTCGTATGATGAATCGCACATCCCGGCCAAACATGCCCAACGCGGCGACGGCCCGGTGTCAGATGCCCGAAGAAAAACACCAAATAAAGACAAGAAGCGGGTGGGGGTGATTACAAGGAAATACACGTCTCAAAACATGCCGCTCGGAGCGTTGGTGTTGCCCCGCGCATGCGACGTCACGACCGTCCTGCTCGCCGGAGGGCCCTTGACGACAAAGGGCGGGCTGTTGCCCCTCCGCATGCTAAAGTCGCGCGGCCCCGTCGTGTGCGCCTCGGGAGTGGCCTTGCGCAGCCATCGTCGGCTGGACTTGCCATTGTCCTCCTCGTCGCTGACCGAAAAGGCGCTTCGGTTGTCCTCCGACTCGCCGAGCGTCGACGTGCTGGCGTTGGACTGGCTGGCAAACGGAAGACGCGGGGCGCTGAGGCCATTGTCGTCATACGTAGGCTCGTACGCCGGCCTTGTCCGCGACGTGTCCTGCTTGCGGCGGGGGTTGATGGGAGGGAGCGGGGGCGCCGACGTGGGTGCGGGCGGGTGCCGCGACCCGCCATATTGGCGATTTCCATCCGCCTCCGAGTCTATCATGTGCGGCAGGTTGACCGTCGGCACTCGGCTCGTCGACATGACAAAAGTCGGCTCAGAAATGTCCCGCTTATCAACGAGACGCTTGGTCGGCCCGTTGGGAAATCCTTGAGTGGGGCCAAAGGCCGGGGACTGGGACGCCGAGCCGTTGCGGGGACGCGGACCAAACGAGTTGGGCGTGCCAAGGGGCGAGTTGGCAGGACCCATTCCGTAGGGAGAAATGGGGAGTCCTTGCGGCCCGCCCATCATGGGAGAGATGGGCGACGGCAGGGGAGAATTGGCATCGTACATGGGACGGCCATGCACGCCCAAGTTGCCCGCCGACCGAGAGGGCTTGAGGCCGTGCGGCGACGGAGCGGGTGAGAGAGCCCCGCGCCCCGGGTGGCCGGGGTGGCCGGGATGACCAGCGTATCCAGGATGACCAGAGTAGCCAGGGTGGCCCTGGGGGGGCATGATGGGCGAGCGTCGAATGTCCGTCCCGGGAAGACCTGGAGCACGATGCATTTGGCCCCTCGCCATGTGCTCCGGCGCCAGCTGGTCCTGATAGGTGCCAGGGTTGCTCCTCAGCATCGGGGGCCTGGTACGAGAGGACGTGCGGCTGCCAGCACGGCTGCCGGCCCGGCTTCCGCTCGCATCCGAGCCGCTCCTCTCTCGCTCCCGCTCGCCAGATGTCTTGGAGGTCGTGGGCGAGTTGGGGGCGTCTTCGCTTGGCGCGCGCTGCCGGTACGAAAGCGGGGGAGGTCTCCTCTCCCTGCTCGGGGATCGCTGCGCCGGCCGACGATCATCCATGGGCTGAGCATCGTCCGGTCGGGCCTGATCGAGGGACGCCTCTCGGGACTGTGTCGTCTGGTTCGCTTGGCGGCGTGCTAGCATCTCTAGCTCCTTGCGCTTCTGCAGCTCTCGCCTGGCCTGCCGGAAGGCACGGAGGCCGGGATGAGTATTACTATCATCATCATCGCCTTCTTGTTTATCGACCTGTGCCTCGACCTCGCGGTCGGATCCCGAATTGGCACGGCTGACAGGAGGCTCCGTTTCCCTGGGGGCCTCCTCCACCATGGTCTCGAGCGGGGTGGGCTCCATCTCCTCCGCGGTCTGCTTGGCAGGTCCTGGCGAGGTGCTCATTGTCGTGGCTCCCAGTCCAAGGATCTTGTTGGCCTTGCTCTGGCCAGTGACAAGGCTGCGAGACCGCTCCATCAGGGAGCCGCGGCTGGACTTGGGCTTGAGGATGCCGAGCGGGTTGCTGTTGGCCTGCCCACCAATATCCCTTGCCGACTCCCCATGCGAGTGCGGCGAAGTGGCTCTGCTGCTATCAGACTCGACATACGACGTCAGCTTCTCCCGGACGCGGCGGCGAGCATCAGCAAGCTGGGACGCGAATTCATCCACCCCATCTTCGGTGTAGTCGCTAGAGCGGTTCGAGCCCTTGGACTCTGTTACTGATTCGGGCTTGGCCTCCACGACCGCCTCGACCTTCTCGACCTTCTCGACAGCAGGCTCGGCGCTGTCTGATTCAAACGATGGGAGCGTCCATCCTTGAAGGGGCGAAAGGAAGGGGCTTGACTTCGGCATCGGCTCGTCCTCGGCGGGAAAGTTGGAATCGACGCCCGAGGCCGGGGGTGTCGGCCCGTAGATCGACGAGGCATTGCTCTCGGACCGGAGGTGCTGGCGAACCATTCCACTGAGGCCTGCGTTCAAGTTCGTAGTCGAGCCCAGGGTGGGTGAATGATCGGGGGAGCATTGCGCCGAGTTGGCAACCGAAACGTTGACGGAAAGCGGCTTCTCAGATACCGGCGAAAAATCGGAGCTGAAGTTGATGCCAAGCGACTCAAGAGTGGGCATCGGCGATTGCCTAAAGGCCGGGTGGTCCTTGTCGGATGGGCGCTCAATGTTGACTGTCGGGGCTGCCGGCGTCGACAGCGCTGGGCTGACCGCGGGCGCGGCTTCTTCCTCGACGGCTAGCTGCGTCTTGACCGGCTCTGACCTCGCGTCAAAGTACTGTCGGTTGGCCGAGGACGAGGATCGTGAGCGGCCCGTCGCGAAGGAAGCATTGGATCCGGCTCGGAGTCGGCCCGTCGGCGTCTCGCGGCCTTGCTGCAGCTGGATCTGGCGCTGGGCATACTTGGACTCGTCGTATGGCTGCAGGGGCTTCTGGAAAACCCCCATGGCGGTGGCCTTTCCGAGGTCATTGGGCTGGATGGGGAGAACAGACTGTGGCTGTTCACTCGTCTCGCTCAAGGGTGGGCTCAGCGGTGGTGAGCCACCCAGATTCTGTTTGGTGTCGAGCTGGGGAGCCCTCGCACCCGCGTCAAGGGAGCTGACAGACGAGGCGGACATCGGAGGGCTAATCGTCTTGAGATTGGGAGCACTGGCCTTGGCCAAAGCAGCCCGCCGTTCGGCAAAGAGACGATCCGAGAAGCCAGGGGCGATGGGAGAGGGCGAGCTAGTCAGGTCCGGGGTGCGGGAGCCACCGAAGCCCTTGGTGCGATTCAAAGTATCGATTCTTGACAAGACCAGCGACGGCTCCGGGGTATCCGGGGTGGCCTGCTCATACAGTCTCCGAGTCCGTACAACTGTGCGGTCAAGGGCTGGCGTGGAGCAGGCAGATGTCGGGGCAGTCGACGTGGACTGCCAATCCTTCAGAATGGCCGTGGGCTGGGATGTGACGGACGTGGCCGCCGATGAATTACGCGCCAGGTTCGATGCCGAAGACGTGGTCGATGATGTTTCCCTCTTCCGGTTGTAGGCCACAGGAGACACAGGCCGAGATACGTCCTCGTCCTCCTTGTCGTCCTCGTCCAAAAAGGTCCTCTCCTTCTCCGCCTTTTTCCACCGCTGAAAGGCAGACATGGCGACATCGTCTTCGTAGAGAGCCCGGCCAACCAGACCGCCATCGGCACCCTTGCCGGCGGGAATCTTGTAAATTTTTTGCCTGCCGCCAAAGAGGTTGTTGCCTTCGGTCGCCTTGCCACGATTCATGATGCCCCCGCCCTGCGACGCGTCATTGTCATCGGATGCGTACGAGTCTGTTCGCATGAAGCGAGACGACGCTTTGATGGACTCCACCTCGGCGATGTCCGAGAGTCCGAGACCCCCTCCGCTAGGGTTGAAGCCAAAGTCGGCCAGCCGAGATTGTCGTTTGGGGAACAGAACACTGTCATCGCTAGCCTTGCCGATTTTCGAGTTGGGGTCGTCTTGCTCCCTGAGCATGGAAAACCGAGCCGAGAGATTGGTCATGAGGAGACTGGTCCGGAAGTTGTCGTCGGAGGGGAGGGCTGAGGCCAGATCAAGCTCGACCTTGATCTCCTCTTGCTGCTGCTTCTTTCCCCGCCTGAACAGCGAAGGCATGGAAGACGGCTCCTCATGGCTTGTACGAGCGGCTGCCGCATCGTCCTTGGCCCTTTTCTTGGTCCTGAAGCGGTTCATTTTGGTGAGAGCGGGTGGTCACTTGGACTCGATTGCTGACAAAGGGGTGTTGAACGAGGGTATGTGGGTCGATGCGTCAACTACGGGTGGTTGGCATCCATAGAGGTTGGCGAGCTGGCTAGACCTCGACAAGTCGCTGAAGCCACAACGTGTGAGCGAGAAATTCGAATGGTATCTATAATAATAATAAAAAGGCTTGTTAGTTTCCCCTTTGGCGAGTGTCTGCGAACCGGCTAGATCCAGAAACTGATCCCTTTTCACCTGGCTACAGCTTGACCCAGCACTTGCTCCTCAGAACCATAAACCCGAGCTTGGGAAGCTCTGGGCAAGTGACTCGGGATGCTCCCAGCAACAGAAAAAGGCAAAAGACGACTCTCCACTGTGTAGGCGTTCGGATGACTTACCGATGCTCCGGCACCTGTTCGTCTATGTTTCAAGGACAGTATCCACCTGCTCCATCCAATTACACATGTGGCTGGGGAGTCCACGGCGGTTCAGCGGGCACTTTCTGGCGAAGACAAGTGGAAGAATCGACCGTCGAGAAGCAAAAATGAGCAGGAGCTCAGGCGTTGGAGTTGATGTTAGGCACTGGCGAGGAGCGGGACTGCGATGCGGTGGCGGTCCGTCGACGGAGGCGGGATCGGATGACGGCAGGAGGTTTGCAACCCGGGGGTGGGTATCGTCGGGTTCTGAGAGGGGGCAATCGGGTTGGGATTCGGTGAAAATAAGGACAAAACGAGCGTGTGTGTGTGTGTTGGGTGCTGAAAAAGGAGATAGGAGGGGGGAGGTTGAGGTGGTGTTGTCGACGGTCTGGCGTCGATCGAGCTGCTATCAGTCACCGTTGGTCGTGTCTGCCGGCGAAGGGGCGTATAAAAAAGAGCGGACGAAGTGAAGACAAGGCGATACTTGTTGGAGCTGTGTTCTCGAAAAGAGAGACTTGCGCAGCCCAAGGACTCGAGTTTGGTCGACTCGAGCTCAGAGGAGGCAGAAGAGAAACAGCAGAACAGGAGATCAACGGCGATGGGGCAGGATTTGGGTCCGGTCTGGGGAAGGGGCAGAAAAGACAAGAGGCCTGGACTGGAAGAGTGAAAGATTGCGCGCTCTTGGAAAAAGTGGAACAAACCAGGTCTGAGAGCCAAACACCGGGAGGGGGTGAGGATACCGCTGCGATGCCTGTGCCAGGCCCGCCTGTCGAGCGAGTGTCTGCCCGGAAATGGGGCCCATCATTGGTCACGACGCCGCGTGATTGGAGGGCTGGCCCTGGCCATGGACCGGGGGAGGTTGTTCGCGACGATGGGGCGTGCATCGTGGGTGAAGGGGCGCCCGTGCGCTCTGGGGAACGCTGGAAATGAGGTGGGCAGCCCGCCCTCATTGGCTCGGCGTGTCGTGCAAAATTCAGATTGTGTGTGTGCTGAGAGGGGGGTGTCGACATTAAACTAGGGGAGACCGCCAAGGAAGAAGAAAAGGAAGCAATTCTGGTCCTGACCAGCGCCGGCCACACTGACCAACACCATTGAACAAAAGAACAAAAGAGAGCACCTGTGACGTTGAGAGCCTCGGGTTTTCCGACCTCCATCCCCTCATCGTCCTCATCCATCCTCATCCCAACGTGTGCCAACCTTGACCACGACCGCCGCACCGCTCGACTCTCCTAGCCCCCCAACAGCAAAGTCGTAACATGAAAAAGAGAAGAAGAAATCAGCCGCTTCATAATCCCATGTCGCACCATCAGCCAGCGGTGGAGCGCAACAACCATCCAGCTCGGCTCTCGTTGGCACGAAAACCACCCCAAACCCCCCCACTGCCCAATTCAGAAGATGGACCATCGGCAGTGCCTCCTCTAACGCTGCGCGCTGCGCTGCGCTGCGGCAGACCGTGTGCTGTACCTGCAGTCTGCAGATGCAAGTCTGCCTGCCTGTCTCCGTTTCGCAACGCCCAAGACAGGCGGGCAGATGGGGGGCGCCGGTGGTGGCGATGGCCTTGGGGGCGGGATGGCCATCTCCCGGCGCCGCGCGCCGCACTACCACACAACCTGGTGCCACACCCGACCTCCGATCAGCTTCCCGCGCCAGTCACCAGTTATTGCGAATCGCAGGCGAATTCTTGTTGTCGCCTTCCCCTCCTCGACCCGCGCCGGGCTGATATGGACGGAACCTAGCTCGGACGCTACCTACGCAACGGCCGGCGCCCCGGACGGGCTGGAGCGAGGCCAGTCCAGTCCATCGCTATGCCTAATCCGGCCCTGGCGAATCTCGCCAGGCTGTGTGATGATGGCTTCACTCGCAGGAAGAAGAGGGGGGGACGACAGATTGTCTCCCAAAGGCTCGCGCGTCCACGTCCTGCCTCTGTCCGTCGTCCGAGGCCGTGGCTACGGCTAGCTCTGCTTCAGAGGTCTCTGCCACTCACCCAAAGTGGGCGGGCTGATGCTGCGATGCCTGTCCTGACCGGCGCTGGTTGGACAACTCCCCTTCTTGTCACATCGCCGTCGAGACACCTGTGACACGGCACGGATCCAGCCCTCGACTTAGCGCATCATCGCCGCCAGGCCTCGCCGAGACGGCCGGTCAAGCCTCAAGGGCTCTCGGGCCTCGGCGAGATCTCTGGAAAGATGGCGTTCCCTTTCCGCTTTCCCTCTCTGTTTCCAGAACAATGTCAACGGGACCGGGGCCTCTTTGGGTGCTTTTTGTCTCGGCCTGACCAAGAGGGGATAGTGATCGTCTTGCCTGTCTCTGCCGTGCACACAAGAGACAAGGCGGGAAGAGGCTCAAGCGCCTGACCCAATGCTCCGCGCCGAATATCTACGGATAGTCCCCCCCCCCCCCACAGGTTCGTTGGGGGTGCCCCTTTTCCGAGTCTGGGCTCCCGTGCTGGGTGTTTGTGCAACGTGCAACAGCAGCAGCCCGATTCCACTTCCACTCGTATCATGACGTGTTGGACGCAGCGTACGGACGTCTTGGAATTGTCCTGTCGTGCCAGCCCTGGGTACGAAGGCGATATGGGGGGACATCATACAGGATGCTCCGGGCTATGTGGTCCTCTGGCACACCGGGCCAAGGTCCAGACCCGAGACAGAGTTTCTTGGACGTTGTCGGTCCCCTTCCCCTCAACCCTCCCAGCGGCAAGCAGCGGGTGGCGTGCATGCCCCCCGCGTGGACTCTGGCGCCTGTTTGGTCCAGCCGGCCCCAGGCCGATGCCCAATCCGGCGGCGGCACGGCGTCGTGCAAGCAAAAAGGCCGTCGCAAAGGCAGATTGAGTCGGCGACTGGCTTGCGGGGGACGGGCTGTCCATAGTAGTACGCCAATGCGTTTGGCAAGAGCCTCAAGATGCTGTGCCAGCAAGTCGATGACCGGCTTCCCAAAGGACGCACGGAGGCAGAGGGCGCTCCGATTGGGTCTCGAGCCTAAATGGGAGGTTCCCAATTGGCGGTTTTGCTGCAAGTTTTGCCGAAGACTTGTCATTGTTGGTGTTGCTCTGGGGGTCACAGACGGCACACACATTGTTTTTTCGTTTGCTGTCTGTCGTCGCTCGAAACAACTCTCCCGTCGTCTTCGTCAACCCGGAGAAAAAAGGAGCATTTGCAACGCGCATCGCGGCTGACGGGCTGATCACCACCTTGCCCGGAAAAAGGGGCCATCGCGGCGACAACCGGCATGAAAGCCAGCGGAAACATGATGGTTTCAAGCTTGCAGCTCTCACGAGTCACCATCAAGGACCCATGGGATGGAGCGGCGTTGTGCCGGAAGAGGGGCAGAGGGGGCCGAGGGGAAAAAAGGGGGTTGCGCTCGGCAGACACACAGCTTCGACGGGGCTTCTCTGCTCTCTCCTCTCTACACTCACGCCCCCCCCCCCTCCCCCGTAGCCGCTCTTCTCTTCTCGCTGCCTCCAAGGCGTCCCACCAGCACGGGTCGGCCAGGGCATTCCGCGATCCAATCGCCGTGCTGTTCCTGACGCTTGACCTTAACGGGCTTGAGGCATGGCTCCATACCTGACCGGCACCCCGGCCACCGGCTGGCCAATTTCCTGGAGGAGTTGGTCGGCGGGTCCCGTTTGTTCCCCGGCCTTTCAAGGCAAAAGATGGCAAGACAAAAACAGTTTTATTTTTAAGAATCTGACAGACCGTTTGATGCCATTGGGTGGGAGCATCGAATATCCAAATCTTGCCCCAAGCTGGAGATGCTGTGCTGCTGCTGCTGCATGAGACAGCCAAGTCCAAGACGACGAGAACACGAGCAAGAAAAGAAGGGCAAAAAGAAAACGGATCCTCCCCGCGGCCGAAATCCCGCCGATGGATAATGTCCAGAGGCCCGATGCAAAGAGGCAAGGGATGGGGTGGTGGATGGGATGGGGGTTGATCAGCGACCACGACGTTGACCCGGCGGGGTAACCATGCACAAGACAACCTAACAATTGCATCCCATCGGGCATCGACATTTCGCAACAAGGCAGCCAGGCCGTTCCAACTTCCCAGGTCCGGGCGAAAAAAAGGCAAAGTGCTACTCTCTCCCTTGTCCCACGTCGGGATCCAAACGATGCCCTCTTGCATCATGGCGGCTGTCGCGCTGGATATCCATCAGGCATCCCTTCTACGACAAACTGCGGCAATGATGGAAAACGTCGGCTGTCTGTCTCGCGTGTCGACAATGTGCTGGTGTTGTACGCCTTTTTGCGCATGCGCCGATCCGACCAGGCGGATTCAGGTCGGCCGAAGCCATCATGAAATTGTCCTCTTTGCGTCTTGCCGGATCTCTCCCCGCCAAGGGCCAAATGGTGAGAACCCATCCCCCACCAACAGCACCCGCAACGATGGCGATGAGTAAGAAAGTCAATTTCCTCAACTCCATCCTCCCCAACCCGTCGGCACTCATCCTGCAATTTCACCACGCCCAAACACCTTGTTTTCCTTCCCACTCCCCCCGCCCCGCCACAATTGTCGACTCCCGGAGCCGAACAGCACGCGAACCAATTTCCCCTCAAGTCTGGGTCGGTGTCACACACTACTCCACGACATGCAGGCTCCAGAAGCACAACGGAAATTCTGCTGCTGCTGCGCGACCCCACGCTCGCCCTAAAAAAAGAAGACGACGTACGCCATGCCGTGACTTGCACCGCGCTGCTGATAGTGGGGATGGACGGGGTTCTCAGTCAGGTTGGTAGCACGTTGGGCGAAGAGAGAGACTTGACTCGGATTCTAGCAAGAGGGCCAAGGAAGTTGGAAGAAAGGTAGGGGGGTTCCACCGCACGCCCTGACGGTATCGTTGTCGTACCCGGGCGCCGACGCGTCGTCGTCGTCGTCGACGGGCGCGTCTGCGGGGTAGATGTGTACGGTGAGATCTTGATGCTACCTCGGTGGTGATGGACGCGCGACGCGGTGGCTCGAGGGGTAGGAGAGGAGGGGTGACGCGCTAGATGACATGGCACTGGGAGGACAAGACAAGCCCGGGTTGTCCCCGCTGGAGATTGCTTCTTTTCCTGCCCTTCCCATGGGACGGGCAAGAGATGACCATGACCACGGACATGTCGGCAGTGGTCAGGTCAGAGCCGGGCCGTTGGGAAAGCTGGGGAAGACGGGGCCCGCTCGGGAAGGCCTGAACAAACAGGTACCGAGATCTTGTCGGGCGGCCGAGACCCTTGACATGGCACCCAATTTGCAGTGTTCTGGAAATATACATGTCCAGGTCTTGGGGGGTCTCGTCGACTGCATGTTTGGTGTTGAGTGGTCGAGGGGGGATCAACCTGACAGCCGTTGACAGTCGGAGCTGACTCCGCAATCGGATGCGTTGACACTGGCAGCGGAAGCCTGAAGCCCAGGGCCCAGGCCACCGATCGTCAGGGCGCGGAAGGGGTGCTGGTCTCCCCGGGACACCTAGGCGACAGGGCTCACAGCGACAGGCGGGCGGACAGGGGGACCACCGCCTGACGAAAAGAAGCAAACATGCGCGGTCAACAAATTTGTTTGGCATCTGACAAACGACAAACGGATTCCAATATTTTTCGTAGATGGGAGAATTTCTACTTTTTCTCCATGCCTTGAACATCATCAGTCTTTACCGTGTGTAGTGAGGCAAACAAACATAAAATGGACCTTTTACTCCATTTCTGCGAGTGGCTTCCTCGGCTCCCCCCCAACCTCCAACCCTTCCAGCTGCTCGACCAGCTCCCCTTTACGCTCAAGGACCTCGTCATCACCCTCCTCTCGGCCACCCATCCCATTCCTGAGCCCGACTTCGCGACACTCCGTCTCCAACACAAGGGCCCGTCCGAACTCCCCTACTATGGCCGGAGTCCCCCCGTCTACCCTTCCCGTACTACCTACCTACCCCCCTTTCCCTCCCTTTGTTGACTCGCCCCTGAACTGACCCCCCCCCCCCCCTAGCCATCGCCAATGGCACCTCCAACAACCTCTGGGCCACCGCCTACCACGAAGCCCACGACCTCGTCGCCCAGATGACGGTCGACGAGATGGTCAACCTCACGCGCGGCTTCCCCGGCCCCTGCGTCGGCAACACGGGCGCCGTCCCCCGCCTCGCCATCCCCTCGCTCTGCTTCTACGACGGCCCCTCGGGGCTCCGCGGCCAGGAGTTCGTCTCGGCCTTCCCCGCCGGCATCCACCTCGCCGCCACCTTTGACAAGGACCTCATGTACCGCTACGGCCGCGCCCTCGGCGACGAGTTCCGCGGCCGCGGCGTGCACGTGGCCCTCGGGCCCGTCGCCGGCCCGCTCGGCCGCGTCGCCCGCGGCGGCCGCAACTGGGAGGGCCTCAGCAACGACCCCTACCTCGCCGGCGCCGCCATGGGCGCCGTCACGCGCGGCATGACCGACGCCGGCGTCATCGCCACCCCTAAGCACTGGCTGCTCAACGAGCAGGAGCACCGCCGCCGCTGGTCCGCCGCCGACGGCGACGCCATCAGCTCCAACGTCGACGACCGCACCCTGCACGAGCTCTACGCCTTTCCCTTCATGGACGCCCTCCGCGCCGGCGCCGGCGGCGTCATGTGCTCCTACCAGCGCGCCAACCACTCGTACGCCTGCCAAAACTCCAAGCTCCTCAACGGCATCCTCAAGACCGAGCTCGGCTTCGAGGGCTTCGTCGTCTCCGACTGGGACGGCCAAATGTCGGGCGTCGCCTCGGCCCTCGCCGGCCTCGACCTCACCATGCCCTCGGCCGGCCTCTTCGGCCCGCACCTCCTCCGCGCCGTGCACAACGGCTCCGTCCCCCTCCCCCGCCTCGCCGACATGGCCACGCGCCTCCTCGCCGCCCACCACCACCGCCGCCAACACCTCTCCTACCCCCCGCTCACCATCTACCCGCCCTCCCCACCATCCCGCCACCCCCCGGTGGACGTGCAATCCGACCACGCCCTCCTCATCCGCCGCATCGCCACCGCCGGCACCGTCCTCGTCAAAAACCTCAACTCCACCCTCCCCCTCCTCTCGCCCCGCTACCTCGCCATCTACGGCCCGTCCGCCACCCCCATGCTCTCCCCTTGGTCCAACCCCGACCGCTTCGCCGGCGACTACACCGCCTCCTTCAACCGCTCCACCCTCCCCGGCACGCTCATCACCGGCGGCGGCTCCGGCGGCACCACCCCGCCCTACATCTCCTCCCCCTTCTCCGCCATCCAATCCCGCCTGCCCCCCAACAGCATCCTCCGGTGGGACCTCTCCCCCCCTTCCGCCCACAACCCAAATCCAACCCCCTACCCCAACGCCGAAACCTGCCTCGTCTTCCTCAACGCCTACGCCTCCGAGTCCTTCGACCGCGCCTCCCTCACCGACGCTGCCTCCGACGCCCTCGTCCTTTCCGTCGCCTCCTGGTGCACCCGCACCGTCGTCATCCTCCACACCGCCGGCATCCGCATCGTCGGCGCGTGGAGTCGCCACCCCAACGTCACGGGCATCATCATGGCCGGGCTCCCCGGCCAAGAGGCCGGAACGGCCATCGCGGACGTCCTGTTCGGGGATGTCAACCCGTCGGGACGACTCCCCTACACTATCGCGCGGGAGGAGCGGGGGTATGGAGGGACGCTGAATTCGACGCGGGGGGAGGGGTATTTCGCTGAGAGTTGGTTTGATGAGGGGCTGTGGGTTGATTATCGGGCTTTTGACCGGGACGATCCGGAGGGGGAGGGGGTGGAGTATGAGTTTGGGTTTGGGCTGAGTTATACCGAGTTTGGGTATGGGGGGTTGGAGGTGGAGGTGGTGGCGGGGATGACGGAGGAGGAGTTCCCCGACCCGGGGGTGGCGGTCGTGCAGGGCGGGCATCCGGGGCTGTGGGAGGTGGTGGTGCGGGTGAGGTGTGTGGTGGGGAATGAGGGGGCGAGGGAGGGGGCGGAGGTTGTGCAGTTGTATCTCGGGGTGCCCGGGGCTGGAGAGGATACGCCGGTGAGGCAGTTACGGGGGGTGGAGAGGGTGGGGGTGCTGAAGCCCGGGGAGGAGGCGGGGTTGGTGTTTGAGCTGACGAGAAGGGATGTGAGTGTGTGGGATGTGGGGGCGCAGCAGTGGCGGATGAGGAGGGGGCGGTATGAGGTTTATGTGGGGGCGAGTAGTCGGGATTTTAGGTTGAGGGGGGGGTTTGTTGTTGGGTAGGTTGGGGGGGGGGGGTTATGTATTTTGGAGGCAATAGAAGGCGGGGCATCATAGATGGATGGGCTAGTCATGGTATTATTTTTACGGATTGTAATTCAAGGGCAAGAAGCCTCACTTTCGATTCCACTGCCGCCCTGCACGGCAAACCCGAATGTCTACTCCCAAACCCCCAGTCTAATCCTCCCTCCCCTCCTCCTCTTCCTCCTCTTCCGCGCTCCAATCCTTCCACCCCTCCCCCCTCACCCAGCTAATCCCCCTCCTCCACGTCCCCTCCTTCACGGCCCTCGCATCCCTCTCATACACCACCCCCGTCAGCATCAGCGCCGCCACAAACACCCACACATCCCCGCCCCTCATCGCCCTCCACCACCGCCTTTTCACCCCCACCTTCCACAGGCTATCCACGCTCACCCGCGCACTATACAAGAATAGCGGCCTCCCCGCCCGCCTCTCCACCAGCGCCCAGAACCCCGCGACGAACCCGCCCAGGAAGAAGCGCTGCGTCGGCAGCCACGCGCGCGGCAGCCAGGCCTGGAAGAAGCAGATGGACGACCACGACGTGGCGATGGCGCCCGTGACGAACGTCGACATGCGCAGGGCGCGGGCGAGGATGTGGCGGAGGGTGCGGACGGGCGCGTTGTACAGGGCCTTGAACTTGGGGAGGAACATGGCCGAGTAGGCGAGGAGGAGGAAGCGGGTGAGCGGGGGGAAGGAGCGGAGCCAGAAGGTGAGGAAGGTGGTGGTGCACGAGGGGTCCGCGGGATGGAGGGTGGCGCACGAGAGGGACGTGATGAGGGGGTGGGCGGGGGAGGTGAGGGGGGCGATGGCGGAGAGGGAGGCGGGGAGGACATCGTCTTTGCCGGGGAAGAGGGTGGGGGAGATGAAGGATCTGGGGGGTAGGGTTAGTCTGAGGGTTGGATAAGGGGGAGGAGGGGGGACTCACGGCCAGTTGAGGCGGGCCATCTCGGCGAGAGAGTCGACAATCTCGTAGGTCTTGGGCCACTTGATGCTGAGAGGGTACTCGGCCGGTTTGGGGTGGAGGTACGCGGACGAGTGCTTGAAGATGAGATCTCCATACGACTGCGTGCTTGTCAGCAACCGAACCCCCTTTTCCAAAAAGAAAAGGGAGAGAAAAGGAAAACTCACCGCCGGGAAACAATCCCGATCAAACACCACCGCATGCAGCAGCTGCCCAAACGCCAACGGCTGCAGCATCCAGCTCCCCCACCACGCCGGCCGCGCCCTCTTCTTATCCGGCCGCCCCCCGACCCCCTTCTCCCACCCCCACACCATGCCGTTCTCCTCGGCGCAGTTCCACCCAAACTCCAGCGCGCGAAACATGGTATAAATCGCCACCGACACCCTCAGCTGCTGGCTCGGATACACGCCCAGCGCCAGCCCCGCCAGCGACGCCCCCACGGCCGGCGCGTACGGCGACGTCAGCGTGGCCGCCGTGCGCGGATTCCGCACGCGGAACGGCGCGGCCGACGGGTCCAGCAGGTGCACGCGCAGGCGCGTCAGGAAGCGGAACAGCAGCCGGTACAGCAGCAGGATGGAGCTCAGCGACAGCGACAGCCGCAGGGCCGATGGCTTCTGCTCTTTGGTGGTGCCCCCCTGCTCCTTCTTGCCTGAGCCCATGAAGCGCGCTGAGACGGCCTCCCACGCCTTCATGCCCGCGCCCGTGGCGACGAAGACGCGCAGCGCGTGGCGGATGGCGCGCGCGTTGTAGTCGTCCACCACCACCGCCGATGCCGCTTCCTTAGGCTTGTCTCCCGCTTTCCCCTTAGCCTTGGCCTGTTTCTCGCCGGCCCTGGCCTTCCCCTTGCCGTCCTGTCGGCCGCCGCCGTCCCCCTCCATCATCCGCGTAACCGAGTCCACCGTTGGTGCGCGCCGCCTCAGCACGCGCGACCGCGAGATGACGTATTTGTGAAGTAGGGCGTACTCGCGCGCCGAGATTGTGTAGCGCAGGGCATTACGGAGGATGACGGGGTCGCTAGTGGTAGTGGTAGTGGTGGTGGTGGTGGTGGTGGTGGACTTGGGCGTCGCGGCGGGCGAGGACGGCGGGGCGGCGCGCGCCGAGGACGCGGCTCCCCGAGAAGCCATCTCGAGGGCCACTCCCGGGACCTGGTGGGTGTGTTGGGTGCTTATCGGAGGTGGTTTGTGTTCGCGCTTGGGGGGTCGTGGATTGGGGAGGGAGGGTGAGAGGGAGGTACGCGTCGAGCTTCAGGGTGGCGGTGATTGTATGTCGTGAGTAAAATCAATTGAACGAGCCAAATCGCTGGGGATGTTGATCGAGGGAGGAAGGAATCGAGAATTAAATCGCAGTGCGCGGGTGAGAGGGGATGGTGTCTGGTCTCCCTTCCTCGGTGCTTGGTGGTGCTGATTCCACGTGCTGACGCTCCAAGCTCTCCCTCGGTCCAGAGCCCAGAGCGAGCGCTGATGCATGACCGTGCCAAACCGACAGATTGCATCCTCCATACCGCCCCACTTGGACGGACGAGGAGCAAGGGTCACATTGGGAACTCAACATGCCGTCATTTGATCGGAATTTCAGTGCGTCCCTGCCGGACCCCGCCCTCAGGGTCCCTCAGGGTCCTGACGCGACAAGACGCGTCTGGATTCAGTCACCAATGCTCCCGTCATACCAGGGCACCCTCGAAATACGGTTCATCTTTTGCATTGATGCTACCTAGACTCCTAGAGTACCGTATCCATGATCAAGAACCAAGACAACGCCGCCACCACCGTCCTCCTCCGTTTTTTTTGAGGCCAAATCCATTTCCACATCTTATAAACCAAGACAGTTCGCCGGCTTCATCAAAGACATTGACAAGCCAAAACCCAACCATGCAAACCTCGTCGGGTGGTCCATTACCATCCCCATGCCTCCACCACCACAGCCGAACCTCCATCCGACGGTCCTCCACCCCCAACCAGCTTCATCCAACCAAAGCCAAAGTACCGATCCATTCGCCAGACTCCCAGCATGCCCTTCTTGCCATAACCCAGAGGCTGCGCTGCGTTCCCCCGCAACCAGACGCTCTTTTTTATGTACCTCGTACAACTCCAGACGCAATGCAGAAAAGAAAAAAGCCAACAAGTGTAGTCTCAAACAGAATAGCATTAGAAAGTCGATGTGATGGGGGGGGGGGGGAAACGACAAAACAGAAATGCAACGTGTCGAATCTCGGCGTCGCCACGTCCTCGGTCATCACGGTCGTCAGGTGAGGCCCAAGAGATCAGGCCGCCTCGCTACCGGGCGGTGATATCGTCCACGTGTGAACGAGGAACGGCCCGTCTCCAAAGCACACTTCCTCCTTGAAGCCCAAGGCATAAATGTAAAAGTCGCGTTCTCCATTCACCATCGGCGGGGCAGCCGCTCTCTCCAGCGCCGAGATGAGCTCGGGGCCCGCCCTGTTTAGCGCGCGCATGCGCCTGGCCTCCCGCTCGGCGATGATCTCGGCGATGGGGAGGTGCTTCGCCAAATCCAACGTGCCCCCCAGGCTGGGAGCCTCCAGCACCTCCTTGAGGAACTCGTAGGGGAGATTGAGCAGAATCCGCGAGAGAACCGTGTCGACACCCGTGGGCGCCCGGCGCGGAGCGGGAGCAGCAGCGTGGCCAGCTGGGCCGTGCCCGTTCTGCTCGGCCGCCGAGAGGTCGCCAAAACGAATCTTTTGGAGTCCCGGGTTCGAGGGACGCTGGCCGCTGGGCATACACGACCCTGTGGCCGAAGGGTGAGAGGAGCCCTCCGGACTGGTTCCAACGCGCGGGAGACGAGGAAACCCGCCGTCCCCAACCTTGACGTCCAGGACAAAGTCCTGCGGGAACTTGAGAAGGATGAATCGCATGGCATGGTGCATGAGCTCGCCAAGGTCGAACGGGCTCGCGCTCCGGCGCGGCAGCAGCATGCCGGAGAGGGCAAAGTCCACGGCCAGGTCAACCGTGTCCCACTCGAACAGGCTGATGGCGCGCTGCATCGCGTAGCCAAACACCCAGGGTAGCTGCAGGTCCTGGCCAGCAGCCATGTAGCTGAGCGTCAGCATCATGTGGTCCTGCTGGTGCCGGAGGACGAGGTCTGTGTACGGAATACACTCGCCCAGGGACCAGCCGTACATGGTGCGGATGGCGGCGCAGACCACGTCCGACCGCATGTACTTGTCACCGAGATGAAACACCAGCACGCCGCCCGGGCCGAGGTCTTTCTTTTGCATGGCTTGGCGAAGGGCGCCGCTGCGAGCGAGAATGAAGCGGTGGGCAGGCAACCTGACTACCTTTTGCAGGCGGACGTAATCAGGATGGTCGCTGTACACATGTGTGTCAGGAAAATGCAGCTCGAGAACGCAGTCGGGGAAATCGGGCATCGCCGCGCCGGACCGCAGGTATTGCAGCGTGTCGGCTTCATGCTGAACGTTCTGCTTGATGATGTGAGACGCTGCCACGGGGCCATTAGCACCCCAGGGGCCGTGGCCATTCTGGATGGGAAAGGGACCATGTCCATTCGTGACGGGAAACTGGCCTCGGTGGACATCGTCGGGGAATCTCGACGACTGAGAATCATGGAAACTGCCCGATGTCAGGGGTCCGTTGGAACCTCCCTCGAAGGCGGGGACCCCATCGACAGATGGACGGATCGGGGCGGGGGGCCTGGATCCATCACGGATGGCATTGGGTGGAAGAAAGGGGTTGGGCGGAAGAAAGGCGCTGCTGGAGTGAGGAATGGGGGAGGACGAGGTGGATTCCTGGAACCCATTTTGGGCGAAGCTTCCGTTGCTGAGGCGGGGATGATGTCCGTTGCTGTGATGGGGGTTGTGAAAGGGGGGCCGGAAGGCCGGGTGCTGCTGCCAGCCGACGACAGGAGAGAGCTCGTGGGCAGGGCCGTTTAGGCTGGGAGCGTTGGAAATGGAAACGGTCGGGGCAACCTTCTGGGCGGGTTCGGAGAGGGCAAACGAGTCGGCTTTCGGGTGACCGTTCGGGGCGGCAACCACGGTGCGCGAGTCTTGAGGCAGTGGTGAGCACAGAGACAAGCCAGCAGGGCAGAGCAGACGCTGAAGTGGGGGAGACGTACCGGCAGAGGCATTTGAGGCGGTAACTTGGGCAGAAGGCACCACGGCAGCAGCCGACTCGATGGGCGACGGGCCGACGGACACGGTCTGGCCATTCTCAGACGACGAGGGCTTCCCGCCTCCGTTGCTGTTGAGGGACCCGTTGGTCTGGGGCGTCTTCTTCTGGTCCTTCTTCTTGCTGTACATGTGCGGGATGGCGGGAGGATAAATGGTCCGCTTCGTGGGGGGCATGGTGGTGGGCTTGTTGGAAGCCCCGTTGACTGGCGCCATGATGGTGAGTTGTTGCAACTTTCAGACCTGGAACGGCGGCGATCTTGTTGAAGGGCGCGTCGAGCAGGCGAAGACGGCGGACGGGGACGGGGGGGGGAGGCGTTGTGTTCGGAGACGTGCTCGGAGGTGGTACCTTGTGAGGTAGGAGGCGGAGTGGGAGGGCTGATGGCTAGGCGACGTCCATGCGGTATCGACCTGTGTGACGCGTGGTGAGATGACTGGAGACGGGTAGTGAGTGGTCAGCGAGGACTCTGGCTCTGGCTCTGGCTCTGGCTCTGGCTCTGGATGGCAAGGAGGAGATGCGAGCGGAGGGAGGCGAGGTGAGGCGTGCAAGGGTGAGCGGACAAGAAAAGAGAAAATGCTTACCGTCGTTTGCAGCAAGCCCAAGACGGAGATGGGAATGACGACAAGAGTCGGGCAGGGTTCGACGGCAGGGCTGGTCGGAGGGGTCTCAATGTCGCCGGAGCAGACGTTTGGTAGAGCGCGAGCTAGACGGCAGTGGCCCTGAAGAGAGGAGCAGCAGCAGCAGCAGCAGCAGCAGCAGCAGGTTGGCTGATGGGGACCAGGAAAGCCCGCCCACTTGCTGGCTTTGGCTTGCAAGCGAAGGCGATGGAGAAGAACGACGCCGATTTTTAGGCTCCCCGCAAAAAAAGCTTGGGAAAAAAATTGACTGGGCCAAGGGATTGGTCAGAGGCGATGTGGTGGGGCCAATTCGGGGGTGGGAGGGGGGCTGAATGCCTTATGTAAGCACCCGACGTCTTTGAATCTTTTGGTTGAAGTCAAAAG
The DNA here is from genome assembly GCA_030549215.1 of Schizothecium vesticola. Classification (NCBI taxonomy): domain Eukaryota; kingdom Fungi; phylum Ascomycota; class Sordariomycetes; order Sordariales; family Schizotheciaceae; genus Schizothecium; species Schizothecium vesticola. The sequence continues at coordinate 1,337,910 of JAUKUD010000005.1, read as the reverse complement.
TTGACACTGGAGTTCAGCGGACGAGGAGGTGCTCTTTCTCTCCCAACTCTGACCAGGAGGGAGACGACTCTTTTATCTACCACCTTTCCCCGAGCTGACGCAGCCATACGGCCAAGGTTTAATCCCACATGCAACGCGCAGCCATTCACCGACGCCGACAGGACCATTGAAACTCACATGAACGACATGCCCGACATGACGCCCGGACGCCGTCAAAAAAGCCAAATGCACCCCAACTTATTTCCCACCAGCCGGGAATCGGTACCAGACGCCCGCTTCCCTGCATCTCTAGCAGGCGTTGGGGCTCTTGGTCGACTTGACGACGCCCGAGATGCAGCTCTAGCTTCTGGCCACGTACTTTTACCCATCATGATCTCTCATGCCCTCACCGAGTCCCCGAACAGCTGTCACATTAAAGCTCGGCTCTATGCTGTATCGTTCCGCTCTAGACATCTCTCCGTCTTTGTGACATCACCTTCACGCCCCTCGGAGAGCACCTGGGCCGCCGAAAAAGACGGTTTCTGGCAGAGATTGCTGGGAGAAATGACATGTGCCGTTGACGACTGACCCCCACCAGGGAACTCACACCCACCCCCCATCAGATCGGCATATTGTTCCAAACCCCCAGAAACGCCCCCCGCTCTGACCCAGGACTCAGACTCCCACTCCCACTGCCCCACCTACCCCCATCCCCCTCTTCCCCCATCGGCACCCCCTCCAAATACTCCCTCTCCCTCCCCCACCCACCCCGTAACCCCCCCCTCCTAAACTCCCCAATCAACCCCCCCATCCCCGCCGCCTCTCCCGCCAACCCCCTCATCTGCCACCACCACGGCCCCCCCACCACCACCGTCCCCTGATCCGCGCTTCCCAACCTCTGCCCATACACATTCAACACCGTGCTCCCCCCGCTCAGCTTCCCCCCCCTTCCCCACCTCCTCGGACACCCCCCGGGGTTCCCACAAACCGTCACCCGCGTCCCCACCTCACACTCTCCATCAAACCGATTCCTCACCCACTCCCCGCACAAACATTCCCAGTGCGCGGGGTCGACAAACGTCGCCGACGCGTGCAAGCCGCCGACGGTGCGCGTCACGCGCGCGATGTCGTGCGACGGGCCGACGGCGCAGGTTGGGCAGCGGGGGTGCCGGCACGCGGGGCGGAAGCACTCGGCTGCGTCAGAGGTGGTGGTGTCGGAGTACGACATGCCGACGGGGTCGTGGTAGCCGGAGCGGACGCAGCGGCAGCAGAACCAGCGGTTGATTTCGGTGGCGCCGGGGGCGAGGCGGCCTTCGTAGGGGCGGACGGGGAAGTTGTTGAAGGGGGGGACGGCGCGGGGCGGGGGGAGACCCGGGGTGGGGAATGTGAGGAGGGGGCGGTGGGGGAAGTGGTAGTGGTTGTTCATGGTTCTTGGGGACAATGGCGTCAACCCGCCAGCCAGTCCGAAATAGCAACCACCCAGGTAGACAGGACAAGTTGGTGAGGGGCACGAGCCTGATTTAAACATCCCGCTGGCACGACCACCACCATCCGCCTCACCGTCAACCCTGCCTTGCCGCCGCCAAGGGACAGCAGCGACAGCATCATCATCGTCGCACAGCAGAGCGTGTTATCGGCTCTCGCATACCCTTTGTATGCACCCATCCATGACCGCAGTCTCCTTGCTCGTCAACACCTTGTACAACCATGCCCACCGCTTCCCTCCCTCCCTCCCACTCGTCCCAGCACATGTCACATGTAAGTTGAGCCCCTCGGGCAGAACGTGTCATAAAGCTACCTACGTTCCGTTCAGTCCCCGTAGTGCAAAGCGGCCGCGGAGTGGCCGGGACGGAGCCTCAACAACACACCCCGCACGGAACATACAGAGCTGCCGGTGGCGACCGTTGAACCCACCGCCCTGCACCCAACAAGGCCATACACATGCATCCTCCAGCAAGTCATGCAAACAACCTAGATGGTCGGTGCCTTCCTAAGCGCCAGCTGCAGATGTTCCTTTCCCTTGTGGAGAACCTCGGAGAACCCAGTCAGGCTTCTGTGCTTTGGCAGCTCTTCCTCCTCCGCACCGTTTTCAAGCAACAACCGAACCATTTCCGTGTTTTCTCGAGCAAGCGCCCAACCGAGAGGTGTTCGACCAATCTCATCCTTAGGCCCCAGATCTGCCCCAGCCTGGATCAACAACCTCGCCGCTTCGATTCCTCCCCAGTTCGCCGCGTGCGACAATGGTGTCATACCAAAGTCATCCTTGGCCTCCAACTCGGCTCCCCTGTTCAGTAGCAACTCGATCATTTCTCTGCATCCGTGCTTCGCAGCCAGCGCCAACGGCGTCTGACCCCCGATATCCCGCCATTCCACATCGTCTCCCTCGTCCAGAAGCAAGTTTGCCACCCCAAGACGGCCATTTACCGCCGCGTGCGAGAGCGCCGACCTCTTTTGAAGATCCTTCCACCCTCTGTTTGCACCCACACCAAGAAGCATCCTGACCAGATCAACCTTGCCGCTCATAGCTGCACGCAGCAGCGGTGTCACGCCGCGCCTGTCCTTCAGCTCCAACATGGCGCCCTGGCTGAGCAGAAGTCCAGCAACTTCTACGTTCCCATGCTCTGCAGCCCAAGAGAGAATCGTCCGCCCAGCACAGTCGACCGTATCGACCGCCACGCCCTGCGCAAGAAGGAGGCGCATGGTTGCTGCGTGGCCACAGGCCGCGACTCTCCACAAGCACACCTGGTGCTCATCCACAGGGTGACTGTGCCGGACGCAAATTTGTCGCTCCTCTATGGCAGCGCCGTCGGACATATACATCCGACGATCGGGATACGTGAAGCTTTCTGTGGTGTTTCGTTCAAAGTAGTCGCCCGCCTTGGAGAGAGGTCGCAGCCAGATTCCGATATCCCTCCCGCCGTCCTCGGTATGGACAAGCGCGAGTAAGTTTCTCTTTCCCTTCACTTTGATGACCGGGATCTTGAGGTGGATTCCTTTGTTGTTGATTACAACCGCAGGTATGTCGGAAGGCTTGGACCGGCGTACTGACCCGGAATATCCGAAGGCGCTGGGGTCCGGGGCGAGCAGACCGCTGGTTCCGTGGACATCCTGGATCTTCCAGGCAAACAGACTGAGGTCGTCGGCCACCCGGAGAATCTCTTCCTGTAGCCGCAAAAACGCCCTTCCTCCTTCCCCGTAAATCATGGGCATGCTGACACCAAACAATCCCATGAGGGAATAGGCGCGATCCTCGACAACGGTGGTTTTTCTTCTCGCAGCCCACGACATCTTTTGAGCCACACTGACTTCGCTCAGGTCTCCTGTGAGAAGTACCTCGGCGGGGATTCCGGTTGCCTTGGAGATGAGGCGGTGGAGGCTTGACTTGGTTCCAATCTCTTCCCAGCTGGAGTTGAGAAACATCACAAGTGGTGGCGCAACAAGTTCCTGCAGTGTCCAGCCCCGTTCGAACCATTCGCTCCCGCAGAACCCCTTCTCACTGTCGCTATCGCCAAGCGCCTTTTCGGACACGTCCGCGAGATACGCATAACACACAACCGCCTCTCGATACCACCGAAACATGGAGTTGATGGCCTGGGACAGTTCTGAGCTGCTTGTCTTGTCGATGCAGCATGTGTCCAGCCACACATACCCAAGACCATGAGCCGCCGCGACAGAGCAGATTTTCCGAAGCTTCGTGTAGTCGTCCCGGTCCCAGCAAGATGAGTCATCCCGCTCTAGGTCCTGGAAGGTGATTTCGTGGGACGCCCACCGATGCGAGAAGATGGCATATAGAGGGATCGCGTCATGGGAAAACGACTCAAGCCGATGGGAAGTTGTATTCAAGAGCCGCATGATGGAGATCGCCGTGGATTCGTCAGTTGCTTCGAGTTTTGTGTTGCAGGACGACAGGATATCCCCAGGGTGGAGAGCTGGGACTTGGTGGGCCGCATGTTTTCCTGGGGGAAACTTGAAGGTTGGGTGCTTGCCACCCAATACAAGGTTGGGCATCCTCGCCCAACTTGCCCGGGTGAGCCCTCTCTCCAATTGCAGTATTCCTAGCGGAGCCGGTTTACATTTACTGGACCACATGCAATCTGTGGCTGGTACCTTTCTAAGCCCCGCAAACTTTGGCTGTGTCCTTTGGTACCCAACATTGGGTCAACATTGGGTTGCGGTGCTTTCCATCTTTCTGTTTCTGAAACTACAAGAACCTACCTGAACTTTTGAAGTATCGTTCTGTAACTTGACTTTTGGTCACATTCTCTCAGCCATACGTGAGCCGGGGCAAATTCTATCACGACCTCCTCGCATCATCTGCCAAAAGGAACGGCGGCTCCTTTCGAGGCCTTGAACTTTCTTTCCTAGCACAGAAGGACAGTTTGCCACCATGGGCTTCTGGTCCCGCCACAATCCCTTCACGAGCAAGTCTCAGGACAAGCCTCAGACTCCGGCGTTTGCGGAACAGAGTGCAGACCACGCTTCACTGCCACAGCCAGAGCCTTCCGAGATGCCCTCTGACGGTTCTGACTCTGATGAAAATCCTTACCAGGCCCCTGGTGGTGGCCTCAAGCAGGTTTGGATTGCCATGATGGGAGTCACTGGCGCGGGAAAGAGTACCTTTATCTCGCACCTCGTTAGCGAGGAAGTGCAGATTGGCCATAACCTTCAATCATGTACGAACCCTCTTTTTTTGTGTGCAAGTGGAGGACCCGAACGCTGATCACTCTCCAGGTACACAAGATGTGCGGTTCTACTCCTTCATCCGAAAAGACACCGTCGTCTATCTTGTTGATACACCTGGCTTTGACGACACCAACAAATCCGACGTCGATGTTCTACAGGAACTCGCATCTTGGCTAAAGGAAAGCTACACCGAGGACATCAAGCTCGATGGTATCATTTACCTACACCGCATCACGGATGTGCGTATGCAAGGGTCGGCCCGCAAGAACATCCGAATGTTCAGGAGTCTCTGCGGCGAGAACTACCAGAAAAAGGTCATATTGGCCACGACGATGTGGGAAAATGTCGGAGCAGAAGTCGGAGAGCAACGAGAGAGGGAGCTTCTGGAGACGGAAGAGTTTTGGGGGTCCATGGTGAAACGCGGATCACGGATCGAGCGCCACAAAAACAAAGAAAGGTCGGCAAAGCGGCTCATCGACTACTACATCTCAGGGAAAGATGAAGCTACAACCCTTGAAATCCAGACCGAAATGGTCGCCGAGAAAAAGGAGCTTCCCGAAACGGCGGCCGGGAAGTCACTCGAAGATGAGATCACTCAGGGCCACGCCAAGCTGGGAAAGGAGCGCACGGATGTGATGAAGCTGCTGCGGGAGTCCAATGACGCCAATGATGAAGACTCGTCTCAGGAGCTGGAGAGGCACCTGCGCATAGTTGACCTCCGGATCAAGAGGCTGCAAGATGAGCGAAAGAAGCTCGCCGAGGGACTGCGGGTCTACGAAAAGTCAAGCCCTTTCAAGCAGATGCTGAGAAACGCACTGGCGGTAGGCCGGGGCGAGGAGCGGAGGTCGGCGCTTCAAAAGAAGCGCGATGAAAACGAGCGCGAGTTGGAAGAGCTCAAGGCGCAAAAGAAGCTCCTTAAAAGCCGGAACGGCAAGAACCCAAGGCCATCTTGGTCCAACTTGAAGGCGGCCACCAGGACTTTGACGGAACGGTACTAACCTAGCGAGAGGGTGGGTGGGGGGTCGAGTCTGCCAAGCTACAGGGTGGTTCTGGATCGATTGGGTTCGCTATCTGCGTTTTTTTCTGCTGTTCGACGATTTCTGCATTTCGCCAAATGGAGCTTACAATTGTTTTGTCCCACTTGTCTGTCCTGCTGTCTCCCTGTGTCTCCTCCAGTCCCGACTCCTGGCATGGTCCAATAGCAGATACCACAAGACGGAAAGAAATGTGCCAAGTTCAAGCTGGGCCCGCTTTTTGATTCGACGCCTTCACAACAAATCCGTCCTCGCCCAAGACCAACCCGAAGTCGGCTTGTCTCAGCTGCATCCAGGCGTTCGTTTGACCCGAGGATCGTCATCGGCCCCTTTTCGCCAGTCAATCGCCCCTCTACGACTTGTTGAGGGGACTCCGGCCACCGCCGTGACCAGAATGATCGGATTGGCTGTCCAGGAAAGTGGAGTTCTTTTCACGAGTTATTGGCTGAGCCCTTCGCTGGTGGTGCGGGGAGAGTATCGTGACCAAGAAGAAGCCACCCCCACGGGCTAGGTTGCCTTTTTCTTCCCTCTTTGACATGTCGGATTCCGTCGGAAGCGCGAGGTCCCCGTCTTGCGCGTGCTGCATTTGGTGGAGGACAACCTTTTGAGAGCGACGACAGGGTAAGCATTCCCATCCACTCTCTCTAGTAGTTGCGCGCGTGGACTGACTCCAATTCCCTCAGAACCCTCCAGTCCCGCTTCCACGACCCCAGATCGACTGGAAACCTACGACCATCGTCCCCTGCGATGAACAACGAGGTCTGGAGGTGACTCGTCCAGCAACCCAGAGCAGGCGGGCAACTCGGAGCGAGATGGATGGCCCAGGCACACCCGTTTCGCCTGAAAGGTCTAGGGCATCGCCCCCGAGCCGCCTAGCAGATGTTCAACGCGCAGCGAGCCTGCTGGGTCGCCGTCTGGAAGGGTTGGACGAGCAAGGACCATCTCCAACGCCAGCTACGCAACATGGCTCCTCCACAACACATGCGAACCGTGCAGCTACATCGGCGGCAAGGAGAAGTCGGCGTGCCAGCACAGAGCAGGGAAAGAACATTTCAAGAGGAGGAGCGCAGAGTCCACCACCAGAGTCAAATGGTATCGAGCTTGGTGACCGTGCCCGCCAGCGCCCAGAGACGGACCAGGCGGGTACAATGAACGGGAGAAGCCCTGGTGCCAATGGTCAACCGATTGGCAGTGATCGACCAGCCAACACAATTGTGGTGGACACCACCAACCTACAGCTCCAGTTGGCGGAAAGGGGCCACGAGCTCCGCGAGCTGAAGGCCAAACTGCAGCAAAGAACGGAAGAGATGACAGTATTGGAAAGTGAGCTGAAACTTCGAGATGCAAGCATGGCCGACCTTCGGAAACGAGAATCTGCATTGCTTTCAGAGACCGAACGTCTCGAGGCGGCAGTGGGGGCGCTGGCGGAAACGAAATCAAAACTCGAGAAGAAACAGGAGAATTTAAAGAAAGATATTCCACGTCTTGAGCAGGATATCGACGACAAAAAAGACAAGAAAAAAAAGTTGCAGGAAGAAGAGGCGATACTAAACACTGAGATCATGAAGAAGCAGAAGTTACTCAAGCAGCAGAAAGGAGAAATTGGTCAGCTGGACAGCCAGCTGAGGTTAATGGAGGTTCGGGGGAACCCTTCGACGAATCGGCAGGACGTACCGGCGGTGAGCATCAACCAACCAAACCAACGAGGTTCACGCTGTTGCTGAAATTGTCAGGGGCATCGTTCTGAGCGCCGCGGAGAGCGGGGAGTACATATGGTCTGAGGATGTCAGCTGAAGCGGGACGCCGGGAACTCGACTTTGCCGTTCGGGCAGCTGCTCCTGGAGATCCATCTCATCGACGGCGGCGCCGCGTTCAGCACCCCCAAGAATCTCAAGTCGTGGATGGAATGGTGGTCGTCACTGGAGGCGCTGGGTCTCAGACCCGTCAACAATGAAGACAATTGGATAGGCGATGTAAGCGTGGGCAGGCCGAGGTTCATCGAGGTTGGTTGTTTCTCCCACGGGCGAGGGTCCGAGAGTCTACATGCGCTAACAATGGCAGTACACCTTGATCAATGTTTTGGACAAGGAGAGAAAGTAGCTGCTCAGGGTGTGAGCCGCCGGTGGCCCATCGGTCAGGTCCGGTAGCCGGAATGCGGCATTTCCCAAGGTTGGGTTTTGGGGCCTCGATCGAGATCATTTGTCTTGCTTGGGCTGGTGGGATAGATACTTGGGGTAGATTGTGACGGCTGTAAAGAGGGTCCCGCTAGGTAATAGAACAGTAATTTGTTTCTCGCCTGAGGCATTGCTGTGAGTTTGCATGGAGGCTCCCTGATGTTTGCCATAACTTGGACCGTCCATGCCAGATTGTAACTTTATGAAGACACGAACTTATCAGGGAACATTGCCCGCCGCTGCCATTTCTGTGCGGTCGTGTGAGGGAAGGAAAAGGGGAGGGAGACAGCAAAGGAGTGGAGATTTTGGAGGGATTCTTTTCCATTGTCCACCCGACGGTTTTGGTCCATCTTTTTCCCACCCGGGCGCTTTCCAGGTACAGGATGGGGCGCACTCTCCGACCTTTCCTTCGTCATCGATACCACTATCAAAACACCACAAACAACACCACGACACTGGCAACGAGCCACGGGCCATGCCCAACACAACACGGCCACCTGGCCGAGCAACAAAACGACATGACAGACAACTGCGTAGACCCTAGAGAGCTTGTGACGATGGGCAGAACCTCTGAACGGACAATGGAGACGAGTGTAGCAACATTACGGGGAGTACGCCGGGGGAGAATTCAACCGGGGCGCAACTGATGCGACCAGTACGTCGGTCGCTAACTCTAAAGTACACGTGTACGAGAGAGTCGAGATTGCATTGAGAAAGATGCGAAATCTGCCCTGCCAGGGGGACGGTGACGTACGTAAAGGCAGACTTACCTGGAAATGCTTAGTGCCTGAGCGGTAGGCTCGACTGCTTAGATCCATCCCCGGATGCATCGGGCTGGTCTTCCATGTTATTCCCCCTGAGATATCCATCTCAGGGGGTTTCAGCCAATCAGAAGTCCAATATACCAGGCATTGCCATGCTGTTACAACGCTGACCAAGACCTAACCAGGAATTCGGTTTGTGTTACGCCGCACGCTAGCAGCGGGTCAAATGCGAGGCTCGGATTAAGCTCAACTTACATGGCCCTGGCATCACGGGATGAACGGGTGGGCACCAGACTCGGCTGACTTGACTAGGCATGATGGGATGAACTACAAATAACGGCCCAGTGTGGGTCGGGGACTTGAGAGCAGCCCTACAAACAAAAGTCCGACGATAAGTGCGACGGCACTAGCTGGGCGTCTCTCATGGACGGAATCAAGGAGATGCTTCATACGAGCATTATTGTGAGGAGCTGATGTGAGATGGTGGTAGTACTAGTAGGAGTAGTGGAGGCAAGGCGGACTTTTGGTCTCCTCTCCAGTAGGTATAAATCCCCCCGTGGCCTTACCCATCTCATCTTTCTTTTCTTTCATCATTCCACAGCAACCAGTCAGCAAATCTGCTCTTTCAAGCCTCAAAACAAACCTCAACATTCAATACAATGAAGTCCTTCGTCGCCCTTACCCTGCCCGCTTTGGCCATGGCTGCCGCCATCGAGCCCCGTCAAACCCCTGTGGTCCAGGTCGTCTCGGCCCGCTCTATTAGCAACGGACAAGGCAGCGGCTGCTCCACGGGCCATTTCAGCTTCTCGTTGAACGTGGACCGCACTGTCGGCACCGCTATCTTTGACGACTATCGTGCTACCGTCGGACCTGGAGAGGACGCCTCCCTGCGCGAGCGCTTCTGCGACTTTGAAGTCACCTTCACCTTCCCTGTCGGCTGCACCACGGGCATCATTCACAACAGCCCCGGCGGCCTCATCCGTCTGCAGGACCGCTTCGATGCCTTTTTCGCTGCCCAGTACACCATCGAGAAGGGCCAGATCGTGCGCCCCCCGGGCCAGATTCGCTACAACAGCAGCAACTACGGCGCGCCTCCGAACGAGTATCTGGACTTTAAGAGCGACCATGCTGCTGGCGTCAGGGTCACTGTCAACACTGCGACGGAGCGCAATGTTGTCTACAGGGCCAGCACTCGTATTTTCCTTGGCCAGCCCGGCATTTCCCCTACCGAGAACTCTGTCTACGATGTTCAGAATGCGGAGATCTACATCACCGATCTTGCCACTTGCTGAGCAACGTTGGACAACCTTTCAGAAAGGTTTGGAGCGGATAAAAGGTGGTTGGACAGGGTCTCAGTTTTTGGATTTGGCAACAAGGAGTGTTCTCTTCGATGTGATGTGGTACCTTTTTTAGATAGATAGTTTGCAAACCCTCCAGTAGGTTCTCAATTCAGGATAGTTCAGACGCCGTATATCAGAACTTCGATGTGTTCGAATCGGTGGACAAGATGTTCTCCCCTCTGCGACCACCCTTTCAGAAGACGGAATCAGCGATGATACTCGGCCAAACAAGACGACTGTATTCCCGGCGGAACGGCACCCTACGACTTGACTTCCTCTTTCTGATAGACCGCTTCACATACACTCAGGCTTAGGGTGACTGGGGGTTGGTGAGGGCGAATTTTGGGTAAACAACTACACTGTCCAGCACTTTTCAATTTCCTTGAACGTACAGCACATGCATAAGCACCCCAATCACCGTAGTTCTCCCAGCACCCGCCACGGACGCCGTCCGCGCCTCGGGTGAGTGCGCGATGTGCGACGGGAGGCCAAACTCGAGTATTGCAGCTGAGGTATTACCAAGTGTAGGCCAGAGCCCACCGACTGTCCGAGTGGATGCGATGAAGAGGGCGGGAATGTGGCGCGGGGAAAGAAGGAAATGAGGGAGTCTATTTCAGCTGTTGAAGAATGCTTCAGATGACAGTAACAATGATTGGATCCTTGACGCTCTTGAACCAAGCGCTGGTGCTGTGGGTATGCTCGCAATACTCCTCCATGCCCTCTGGACCGCTTCCTTGATACCGCCTGGAACGACCGACAATGCCGTGTCTTTCAAACACGCCCTCCTTAACTTGGCGCTGTTTGTGTTAGCTTTAGCCATCGTCTTGATTATGAAACGTACCAATAACAACGACCACTCATCATACGGTGGCCCTTCCCCAGTGGCACATATACAACCCAGCCTCAACAAACAAAACCGCTCCCTCCAAAACCCACCACCCTCCTCAAACCCCTCGGGCGACTCATCCCAAAACACATCCCAGGACTTAACTCCGTTCACCTGCACAACCCATCTGCCGTTCTCCAGGTACAAGGACCCACCCAAAGGATCCAAATCAACAACATACCCCCTAACCTTAGCCCACCCACTCTCTACTCTCCCCGTTTCATCGCCTCCAACGGCCACACACTCCGCGCCAACAAGCTCACAACTCGCACCCACCAACTCCGATCCCACATCCCCCCAATTTCCCAGCTCGGCAGGGTTATAAACCCCCACACCGCCCATCTGTATCCGTTGCCCATTCGTATACCGCACCCCCGCCCTCTGCGAAGCCCAAGACCAACTAGGTGCCACACCTCTGATCCTGTCACCCGGGTTGGCAACAGCCATCCACAGCAAATCCCTGGCGAAGCTCCCCTCCCACAACCCAGCTAAATATCTGCCTGCACTACCCCCCATAACACCCCGCATTTGTTTCGCGAGTCCCGACAACGCAGGTAGGCGATCATCCGGTCTTGTCAAAGACAGAGGTGAGTACTCCGTGGTAATCTTCCGCCAACGCGCATGCAGTCCTCTTTTATTATTTTTGCTATCAATAGCAGCAACCACTTTGACAAGAGCGGCGGCATGTTCCTTCTTGACGTCAACGCCCCACCTCGGATCAGCGAAGAATGTATATCGCGTATCGGCTCGGTCGAAATATCCGCATTGGCAGCGGGTACCGTGGTTACATTCCCATGATAGTTCGCCGTCAGAGGTGAAATGAACCACACGGGGCGAGAGGAGACGTTCCTGGTAGACCCAAGCGCGGGTGAGGAGGGGGAAGGACTCCGGATCCGGGTATCGGTGGATGTGCCGAGTTGCGGGGCGGGCGTAGAGTGTGAAAGGCTCAAGTGGGATGGATGTTGAGGCTTGGGTGGAGAAGAGGGAGGAAGTGGAGGAGGACGCGAAGGTGGCGGCTATGGTAAGTGTTGAGTTTGCGTAGACGGAGGCCATGAGGGAGGATTCGCGGTCCCAGTCGAGTGGAGAGTCTTGGATGATGCAGAGGGAGTCGATCCAGAGGTATTGGTGGCCGAGACGGGACGTGAGGCTGATTGCGTCAAGGAAGAGGCGGGGCAGCAAGGTGAGAGGGATGTTGTGGAGATAGGTACCGATGTTGGTCTTGGTTGTTTGGAGGGGTGGTGTCGAGGTCGTGCCCCAGCAGTGGCTTAGTGTGAGGTAAGGGGATTTTTCGCCCTTTGTGAGATGGAGCTTGACCTTTTGAACGCCTTGTAAGCTAGAGATCTTTAACACTCGTCGTGGCATCTGGACCGGCTGCACTGAGCGGCAAGCGGGATGGTTATTGAAACAATCTACCATCCATAATTTGATCTGGTTCAGAGCGTCATCGCTGTCGGTTCGTTGCGTGGAGTGAGGGAGAACGGGTATGAGCGGGCAAAGGTTCTGGTCTATAAACTTAGGCATGTTAAACGCTCTTTGGCACGATCGAAATGCTGGGAATCGCACCATTGCAACAGATTTCAAGATGCTGTTCTCTGAAATCCTGTCCGGTCGCCCCTGAATGTGCCGCAATGCATAACTTGGCTCTACCCAAAGTCTCAAGTGAGTCAAGTCTGACTCGAGCACCATTGAGAGCGGCGAATTCGGGCAGCATCTTTGCGATAACTCTGGAAATAACGAGGCAGAGGAGACATGATATTGACGATCTCTGGATGTCTGCGAGGAGCGGCGAGCGAAAGTCTCGAAAATTTGGTTGGCGGAGATGTTCGCACGTTTCGGACGGATAGGTCAATTCAGTCGACAAGTCCAAAAACCTTTCCTTGTGTTGCGGATCCGCAAGGAGCCTGAAGAGCTCTTGATCCATCGTCGTTGAGTTACTGTTTGAGTCGATTACCCCTCACTTCGAGGCGACTATAGGAACTCTTGACCGTGCAGCCTTATCAGGCGGCGAACTTCCCCGCCTTCGCGGCATTTCACGTAGCCGTCTTTCCTCAACCTACTGTCATCTTGAACATCACCAAACACGCATCACGTCCAATACACTGTGATGATGTCAAAATACCCCTACAAACCTCTAATCTCCGATCTCTAATCTCCGATGAAATCAGGCTTATCGAATAGTATACCGCCATCCAGCTGAAACTACGCCACGCCTCTGTCGCCTCACCGCCCAACTACCAAGCCTTCCACCTGGAGAGCGCTGTGCTAATGGGATATGCAAACGATATTTTCAGTCGAGTCGACGGATTGGTTCACCCGCTAGGTCGTCCCTAGTGGCGACGAGCATGGGTTGTTCAAGAAGTACTCCTGAGTCAAAAACACTATTATTTTGCAGCTCCTCGGAGCATGGAAGTGGAACAAGTTCGTTACTGCAGCCGAGGCATTGTCCGGCATCGAAGACTCGTACTCTGAACCTGGCCATGAGGGGTTTCAGACCATGTGTGAGTCTACAATGGTCGAGTGGGTCATGTATTTGCGAATAGGCGGTTTGTTTAGCAGCGATCTTCGGATTCCTTGCCAGCCGCGTTTCGAGTCCTGAGAGTTCCCATCCAATTCCAGCATAAGTAAAGGGCAATATTTGGCTGGGTTCTCACAAATGTAACACAATAGAAAACAAACACAAATGGCGTCCCGTATACTACTAATGCTGGAGGAAGGCGGCTTAAGTTTAAATTGTTACTCGGATTCTAATGTAAGAATGTAAGCTCAATCTAGCTAAGCTTTATGTAAACATGTGGTCGGAAGGAACCTCAACCAACAATCACCCTTCCCGCAGCCCCAGCCACTTAGATTCTAAGCCCATCGTAACATCTAGTGCTGTCTGGGCGTTGCGGCCTCTGGACGTGTGACCAAAAAAAAACAATATGCCGTCTCATCGAGAGGGGGGCCGTGTGAAACCCGTAATTCCACCCTTTGACAAATTCACTTCGAGTAGGAAGTCCTCAACATGCAGGTATTAATGACAATCGATCTTGTACGAGTCAACCTTGTTTTTCGCCGCCGACGAGAAATTGGGCAGGTTCCAAGGAGCATAGTTGCTATCGCCCAGTGGATCTCCTGAGCAGTCGCCACTGTTGTAAAGTCTGATTCTGCACTTCGTGAAGCCGTTGGTGTAGTCCCAGTGCATGCTCTGAGCTTTGTTGACGTTGTTGCCGAGATTCTTGCAGGGCTGTGACAGAGTGCCCTGTCGAGAGTGGATCTCATCGATATAAAGTTCCTTGTCGTAGAGCCGGAGAGACCAGGCCGCAGCAAGCGGAAGAGCGGTGAGGAGGTGAGTGAGCTTCATGGTTGCTGTCTGAAGGACTTGTAGCCCACTGGGAAGCGATGTTGATGATGCTTGTGGTAGAGGAAGTGGGTTTGCAAGTGTTTGACAGAAGAGAGAGGATGTTGCAGTCTGGTGCTCAAATTTCATTTTCCAGCAGGAGCATTGGGTTTATTTAAACACATCCTGGCAATCGCACTTGGAGTCCAGAAAAAAAGGAAAAGGACAAAACAGCAAGAATTGTTATTCAGCCTTCGGAAAGCCTTTGGTGGCAGTGCACCCAGTCTGATGAGTAGACAACGCCGTTGTTTCAGCTGGGCGATTTGATTGAGTTTGCATTCGTAAGGTATTTCAGGGAGTAGCGTGGCCACTAGTATCGATGGCCAGGGGGTAGATGTGCCTCCTGAAAGTGGCTTGTGTAATTCGCAACTTATTATAGTGAGATCAACAGTGACTCGGTAGACATCGTGGGCGGCTCATTAGCTGGGATGAAGATCCTGTTTCGTGTCAGTCAAGTGGCCATCCCCCTTTTTGAAAGAAGGAGGACATTGGCTTGGGACCAGAGCTAGGAAGATCGCGAGCCTGGCGATGGTTGGATAGGGACATGCGGGGTGCCACACTTTTACCACTTTAGAGGGTGTAGGGACTTCTGCGGATACTTATTTCCATTTGCGGCTGACGGTGCTGGTAAAGTCGGAGGTAGGTTTGACGGTGTTCTATTGGGAGCAGCGACTCCCACTATGACACCTTTCGGACATATTCTGCGGAACTCTTCATCCGCCAGTGCGCCTAAAAGACATCTCATTGGGATTGGAAGGCCGGATTCTATGCAATCCCCAATTTCCCTTCTCCTAGTCTGAGATTGCGTCCTATTTCTCAAACCTAAAGGGCCGAGCGTGATGTCCGAGGCTGATGTCGGATATCCTTACTGACCCTTGTGCACTACTTTTATTGCACAGGCAATTTTATTCTCTTTGATTTCCCAAGCCAGTGGTTAAGGGGAGAACAGCAGCGGATATTATTAGCAGGGAATTGTTCGAAATACAGCCAAGCAGCGGAGTCGAGTAATGCGGACTCGAAGACCACACCGCGTTACTTGTCTCTGGGAATGGGTCACCACGCATGCTTCATCGGTCTTGTATTCAGTTCTTCTCTGCCACCGCCACTTATTCAGTCGGCTACCAAAGGAAAGCTCCTCTGGCTCTGTTTTCTTCGTCTTTCATTTCTCTATATATTGTGGCCTCAAGCCCCTATGGAGAGCCTTGACCTTTCCTTCCATATCGACTCCCTCTCTCTGCATCCACCTCCGGCTCTGTAATTCTCCAACGCACCGCAAAATGCAGTTTTCTCAGTTTCTTTTTGCCTTCACCGCTTTTAGCGGCCTCACTTCCGCCGCCTGCTTCACCGGCGGCTTGACTTGGCCCAACTGGGCCCAGTGGCCCAATGGCCGCCAACCTACTTTTGATGCCATCGAAGAGGCTTGCCGCGAGACACTGGCGGGCCGTTATACGACACAGCAGACCCGGTACCGCTGTATCCCCGGAATCAATAACCAGAAGTTCGACTTTACTCTGAAGCTTATCAGCCCGGGTTCTAGGGTTATTTCCGCAACGGAGTGCATCAGCGGGATGACTAAAGAGATGGCGTGTAAGCATGGCGGAAGGACGAGGTATGGCAACTGGGAATATACGTAAGTTTCCCTGCTGGAGTTCTTCAAAGTGGAGAAACTGATGGTCATATAGTGCCGACCCAAACGCTGGTCGCTGCTAGACGAATACGTAAGCGAGCAGGAGGCAACAAAGGGCGTTTCAAGGAGCGGCTAGAAACAGCTGGGCGCTCTCTTGCAATCTCGGCTTTTTCAGAATACGAAGAGACGGGGACCCGGGCTCAGGGCGATGTCCCGAAACCTCTGCGCCGGGGGCCATGGAAACGCCGTCTTCATACCATATCCGTAGCCGCGGCACCTAGCTAGTTTTACTCATAATCTCGCAATCATGTACTACAGTACTCTGCTTTGGGACATCAAATAACCGCCCACGACTGCGTAACCTTGAAGCCCAAACACCCTCTTCACGTCCGAGTTCTCGGGCGCTCGCGTCCTCACATTCGACTATGATACATATGTCAACCATCACCACAAGGCTCACCCCTATCCATGACCAACCCCTGATCGTCACCATCCCTCCTTTGGGAATAGCCTCACTCACTCTCTCATGCAATCGATCATGGCTGACTCATGAGATGCTTGGATGGCCCAGAATGGCCTCATCACGATGATAAATAGCCGGTCTCTCCCACCAAATAGTTCATGCTCTTCTTAGACAATACACATAGTTCACTGCCAATCAGACTCTGTTATCTGGCCACTACAGGAGGCTATTTCATCTATTCTATTCATGTGACAATATACCTAGGTATGTTGCAGATTGCAGTGGAGTGGTGTCGCGGAGGAGGATTAAGTGCAATGCGTGGCACCTCACATAGA
Source organism: Schizothecium vesticola (assembly GCA_030549215.1). NCBI lineage: Eukaryota > Fungi > Ascomycota > Sordariomycetes > Sordariales > Schizotheciaceae > Schizothecium > Schizothecium vesticola. The sequence continues at coordinate 1,321,246 of JAUKUD010000005.1, read as the reverse complement.
AGAGTGCATAGCAACCTGGGACGCGGGCGCTTAAGAACTCGAAAGGGAGGGTTTGGGTCATAGTTCGGTTGCGTCATGGCGGTCTAAATCTTCTCACGATCACACCTAGCAGTTATACAGCCCGTAGCATACGCAACAGAACGGGCATTACGATTCGTCCGAAGGTTTGCGGTGTGGCGTTGTAAAATAAAAAAAACTTCTCGGTTCGACTTAGATTTTACATCACAACTACGGGTCTAGCCTGTAGAGCATTCATCTAGGAGTCGGGGACCAGAATATCCACACTAGGTAGGCTCTTGTAGTTCATCGACCAGTTCATGGGCCCCTTTTAGCTTGGCTCCTTTGGTGTTTTGACAGCTCGGCGACTTGTTTTCATTAGGACGACTACTACTACTACTACTGATGTCATTGTTGCTGTCAACAAGACGCACCCTTGCACGCTACTGGCTACTCTCCCGGAGTCCCCTCCTCGTCGTTCTGACACCATACAGAGATCGAACCAGCCGACGTATTGCTTCTTACTCTATAGTTTGATATCTTGATAAAATCTTGAAATAAGCGATCTTCTCTATTGGTCCCGGTTATGATACGAGATGGTCCGGAGCAAACCAACCACAGGAAGGGGAAGGTCGTCACAATGAAACTAGCCTTGCTAATATCAGGCGATGGCCACGAGGACGGCCTGGACCCGTCCTGTGTTGTCGATTGCGGGGAGGGACGTGCCGTTTTGTGCTTTCCAGGTCAGTGTATCTGAAGACGTTTTGGCATAGCCGGTGGATCCGCAATTCCCACCAGCGATCGCGGGAAGCAATGTGGCGTCGAGGCCAGAGCTGAGGATTTCAACACCAAGCTAACGCGTTTGGGGTGCAAATGAGTGTTTTCAGCCCGCCACCACGTGAACGCTGTTGAAGGCGCCCGCGTTCTGCGATCTGGACCTGCGGGGGGCTCGGATGATTCTGCCAGGTAGGATGTGAACGACTTCTCCTATTTGCCGACACGCGAGGGCGTCGATAACACCAGCATTATAGAGCGGGTCTCCATCTCAGCCTTGGCAATAGTGTTTCGTTAGTCCTCTCCGACGCGGTTGCAAGGCGTTTATCTTCAGCTGAGTTGTGTTGAAGCGTCGACTAGTCGTTTCTTCTTCCCGGTCAACGAACTCCTGACAGTGCCAGTGGCGGTAATTGAGTCTAGAAGTAATGTTGTCATTCCGAGTCCCTGAGTTCGGTGAGGGACTGAGAGCGAGTTATAAGAGGTGAACGTACCCACGTCCTTGGAGATAAACCATGTGTCTTTTAATATCACCAACTTCCATCATGTTTCGGTCAGTCGGTCTTGCGACCCTCTTGGGGGCGGCTCACAGCGCTGCCAACCTCCTCGTACCTATCGATGGTCAAATCATTCTCGGAGCTCCCGGGAGCGTCGCGCCTTCGGGACTCTACACCCTCAATCACGGCTCATGGGCCAGCGCCATCGAGTTTGGCGCCGACTTCCCTATCAAAAGCCTCGGCGCGAACGACATGAGGCCCATGCCACGCAACCCCGGACCCGACGACGACCCAGACCTGGCACAGAATATGGTGTGCTGTCCGCCGGGAACCGTCTTCAACGGCGAATCTTGCGTTTTTCTCGCCTCCCAGATCTGCCCAAGGGGCTTCATTCTCGATCCCGTCACCAAGAGCATTTGCATCAGCGCGACTCCTCCTTGCCCCTTGGACCTCAAGCTCGAAGATGGTCTCTGTGTCTCTCCCAGACCCCCCACCTGCCTGGACCCCAACGCCGTCTTCAGCGCCGAGACCCTCGAGTGCGTGTCAACTGCGGACCCCGTGTGTGACGACCCGCTTAAGATCATCGGCCCTGATTGTGTTTCCGACAAGCCCCCCATCTGTCTTCCCGGATTCTTCGTCTCAGGGGCCCGCTGTGTTTCGACTACACCACCGACATGCAGCTCGGTGGATCTCCTAGTGGACAAAGACAGCCAGGGGAACCCAATCTGCGTCTCCAAGGATCCTCCGACCTGCCGCGACGGTTCCAGGCCTTCCGGCAACGGGTGCGTCAGCACCACACCCCCAAAGTGCCCCGAAGGGTTCAAACCCGAGGGTGGAAGTTGCATCCTCGAAAGTGGCCCTTGCCCGGACGGCTCAAAGTTTACCGAGTTCACCGACCAACGGGCCTCGGTCTGTCGAACTGAGAAGGGTCCGGTGTGTGACTATGGTGAGTTACAGGATGGAGAGTGCGTGACCACAGAGCCCCCTCGGTGCGACCCCGACTACCCCTTGGATGAGGCCACCGGGGATTGTACGCTCTCAGTACTGCTCTCTTGCGATGCGGGACTGAAGCCCATCATCACGCAGCAGCATGATAAACCACGCGCCCTCTGCTGTCCCGACTTTCCCGGTATGACGCTGAACGACGAGAACAAGTGCAGCGTGCCGGCAACCGAGCAAGAGTGTCCCGAGGACATGTACCCTGACCCAAACGACGACGAGAAGTGCATCTACACACCAGAGGACATCGACTGCGGCCTCGGCACCCTTGATCCCGCCACAAAACGTTGCAAATTCGTCAGCACCCCAGAATGCACCGTCGGCAAGCCTGTCAATGGAAAGTGCGTCAGCAACCCCGTCTGCAAGACTGAAGGAGCCAAGTACAATCCGCACTCGGGTGCCTGCCACCTGAGAGAGCCGCCCGTGTGCCCCGAAAATTCGAGGCTGATCGGCACTGACTGCATCTCGGACGATCCCTCCAAATGCCTCGCACCTTCAAAGCTCTCGCTCGACAAGAAGCGCTGCGTCTACGAAGACAAGCCCAAGTGCCCGGAAAATGCCAGGTACGACGCAGACCTCCAGCTCTGCGTCTTTGATAACAAGCCCAAGTGTGCTGACGGCACCGGCGATCTGGATGGCGCCGACTGTGTCTCGCCGTCGCGACCGGCCTGCCTCAACCCCGACACCGAGTTCGACCCGGCGACTGGCGCTTGCGTCGGCAAGAAACGGCCCGAGTGCGAGACCGGCTTCTACATCCCTCCAGGGGGCACCAAGTGCATCTCCAACAAGGGACCTGTGTGCGAAGGAGATGACTTCCGTTTGGAGGGGGATAGGTGCATCTCAGACAAGGAGCCCGAATGTCCCCCGGACTCGAAGTGGATCCATGTCAAGAAGGCCTGCGTGAGTGACAAGGGACCTTGTGCTGAGGGCACTCCCGACAGCAACGGCAACTGCGTCAACCCAGAGCCTCCAAAATGCAGAACGCCTGGAACGCATTTCGAGCCGGGTTTCGGCTGCCTTGCGGACGAGAAACCCAAGTGCCCCATTCCCAACACTCAGCTCAACGAGGAGACGGGCGAGTGTGAGGCAGACACTGGTCCTTCCTGTGACGAGGGCCTGGAGCTGAGAGGAAATCTTTGCGTCTCTCAAAAGAAGCCTCACTGTCCCGATCACACGGAGCCGAAGGATGGGAAATGCATTGCTAAAGCGAAACCGGTGTGCGACCGCTCCGATCTCACTTTCAACGAGGTTCGAAAGGCGTGTGTTGGCGGGGATCCAAGGTGCCCTGATGGCACAGCCCTCGACAGGGACATGTCCAAGTGTATTACCGCAAGCTCGAGAACCTGCTTCGTCATGCTGGCTTGTCCTGATGTGCACGATGATACTTCGCCGCCGAGTATTGAGGGGTAGGGGTAGTGAGCGGGAATGAGGATGAAGCCGAAGTTTGTGCACGGCAGTGCTCATGTATGTATGATGTTAGTTCCAGCATGTACCTAGGGCTGGTCACATCAGCTGCTCTTTCTCGGAAATCGCGTGATCATCAAGATATCGCGCTCATATCCCTCTTTCCCCTTCCCATCGTTCCCCGGAAATGAGAACCGTACCTCGGGGTTGAACTTATACTCTTCAGCCAAGAAATACCACTTTAAATCTCCCAGTCGGGTCCTTTTCCTTCCCTGTTTCCGGCTTCGGTGCTCAAGAATACACTCAAGACCCCGTGCTACGGATATGGACGCGTCTCGCAGCATTTGAAATCAAAACCCGTAATGTCCTCAAAAATTAAGCCAGCATCGGCAACCCGTGTCGCATCGGAATTCGGATCTGGCAGGGTGTTCGGTGCATCATGTTGCATCGCATCCGGCACTCTCCATCCGATCTATACCTAGACGTCGATACCAACCAGACGGGTGCCACAGGTACACCTACAAAGAAAGAAACTTGTCCAGGACCACGCCAATGCAAACAACTCCTCCCCTCCCCATCGCCCCTCTCTCCGCCCGTTTCCTCCAAACCATGACCTCCCTCCCCAGCATCGACCACGCCCTCCTCCTCCAAAAGCAATCCCTCCTCCAAAAGACCTCCCATCCAAGCACCAACCCCGCTGTCGCCGCAACACTTGTCTTCGCCCAGCACGAAACCGGCACGGCGGTCTGTATCTCCGCCACTGGCCTCCTCTTAACCTGCGCCCACTGCATCGCCGAAACCCCCGCCGAATTCTCCCCCACCCATACGCACTGGCTCCTCTTCGCCTCCGGCGCCGCCGTCTCCGCCGTGTGCATTGCCTGGGACCCTTAGCGTGACCTCGCTCTCTTAAAAGTTACGCGCTCCCAGACCGCGGCGCCCTTCCCCGCTGTGGCACTTGCCGACACGCCGCCAAAGGTAGGGACGCGGCTCGTTTGCATCGGGCATCCCGGTAGCGAGGACCTCGAGACGGAGGAGGCGGGAGTGAGGACGGGGTATGATGTGCTGTATGTTAGTGAGGGGCGGTTTTGGGGGTGCGCGGAGGGCCAGGTCGATGCTGAGCGGGACGAAACCGTCAGCGTCACCCCCGAACGAAGCGAGTCAGGGGTCTTACCAGCAGGTGTCAATCCATGGAAAGTCAATCTCATCTTGAGCGGCCATTTCGCAGACGCGTTGTACTTTCTTGAAGCCCGACTTGCGCATTGCTGCCTCCATCCCTGGGGACAACATGTCCTGATGGGTAACCTTGGTGCCGGCCGGGCCCCAGGTGCACCGCCCAGATCATGTGTGATTTACTTTCTCCATGGCACGGTGCCGCCGCCGCCGCTGGTGGTGGAGAAGATGCCGACGAGGGTAGCCAAAGGCAGGGGAAAGAGAATAGCGGCTCTTGCGCCGGCGGACATGGCGTCTTCCAATCTCGCCTGAAATTCCACTTGAGTAGTTCCCAATGGCGGATCTTCCATGTTGCCCCCGTTCCATCTTCTGCTCCGTGGGCTCGTTCCAGCTTTGTCATCTTTCATGCTTGATGCTCTTCACCCACATGGATGCCGACCTGAATGCTGTTTTAACCGCGTTTCCACCAAGCAAGGCCGATACTTTGCTGAAATAGCCATACGCGCCTAGCTCTCCTTCGCTTAGGCACAAGGCGGCTACTTTCCTCACTTCGTCCCTCAATGATGGCTGGCTATACCTTGCCGCATACATCCGAGACTGCTCGACTCCATGCTCGAGAAGAAACTTGACCAATTCCAAACGGTCCGAGGTAAAGGTGACGCTGTTTGGGTTCCACTCGGACGTGTCACTGTTGAAGTAGGTGTATCCAAAGATGGCTGATTCCAGGAGGCCGATGCAACGACTTCTTGCCCTTTGGTACAGAACTGCCCGGTTCTGCGAGGCCTTGGCCATGACGTAGGAACAAACACCGAACTGAGCCGCGAAACCAATAAGGGTATTCCCCCTGGCGCAAAGAGGGTACCCATCCTCGAGGGAGTAGATATACGGTCGATGGCGTGCTTGGGGGGCTCGTACCGCGTCTCTCATATTCATGTCAAAGGCGTCGAGGGCGCGTGTCATTGCGCCTGTATTTTCCGGGACACGGCTTGCTCGGCAGGCGCAGAGAAATGCCTGCATGATCCCGTCCCGCCAGACATCATTCCTGGGCCCATTCTGATACGCTGGATAGGCGAGCGAGTCGCATGACATGCGGAGGGTGAACATCTCAAGAAGGCATAAATACGGCTCGAACTCTTCACCACACTGCTTGGCCAGGCTGGTGCCGACCTCTGGTTGCCGAGCCCATTCCATGGCGGTACGATGGGTGACGGTGACCTGCCCGCAGCTTTCTCTTGGGTTCCCGGTCATCACTAATCTACCGCACTATTTCTCTAGCCTTCGTCTTAGCTAGCTTACAAAGTTACAGCCACTTAATATCTCTCTTTACACTCTATTCCTAATAATAAAACCTATCTAGCTTTTATAACGTAGTACTATTACAACCTATGCCTAAAAGGGGTAAAATACAATGTAGTACGCCGAGGGGGTTGTTTATGGTAGGGAACAAAGGTTACTTAAGGTTTAGACGGAGTCGTATATCGTCTTAAATCTATATAGGAAACTATCTAAGTACTATAATAGTTAGCACTTCTTTATTTTGCTTGCTTGTAAATATTTTGGCAAGGCAGACCTTACAAAAGTTCCAGGGTGCATTGGATATATCGTTCCGCCTTACAAAAGTTCCAGGGTGCATTGGATATATCGTCCCGCCTTACAAAAGTTCCGGGGTGCATTGGATATATCGTTCCGCCCCGCCCTGGGCGCCAAAGAGAGCATTCGTGTTTATTTTTTGGCGTTAAAGGACTGCTGCCAGGCACCCGCACCCATGCCAAGAACCCGGTCCTTGGTACTCCCAGCGGTTATAGACGAACAGAATCTAAAAGTATGGGTATCGTGACGTTCGAAGGATTCAGGCCTGCCTCTTCCCCGCTCTACCTTTCGCCGGTTCTGTGTCTCGCCGTCATGCGCAGACTATGTGTCCGCAGGAATGGTACCTTCCCTTCGGGTCGAGATTTGACTGTCCTGTAGTCCGAGCTATCCGTTCCCATCAGCGTTACCCAGGGACTCCGCCCTCATCGTCCAACTAGCCCCGGCAACATGAACCATACTGACGAGCCCTCTCGAGGAGGTATTTAGCTTGCCTCCCCTCCCAGTACCGCTGACATTGACCAATCCAACGTTTCCGCACATCTCATCAAAGCCATCACGATGAGACTCCTCTACCCCCTTCTCTTCGCCGGTATGGCTACAGCGACCACCGCCCCCCTAGTAAAGACCCTCAACGGCACCTACCTTGGCCGTTACGTCCCCTCCCTCGACCAAGACTTCTTCCTCGGCATCCCCTTCGCCCACGCCCCACGTCTCGCCAACCCAACGCCCTACGATGAGTCCTGGTCCGACGTTCGCTCCGCAGAGTGGTACGGCCCTATCTGCCACCAGTCCATCACGCCGGAACGCGTCGAGCGAACGAATATTTCCGGCGTCAACGAAGAATGTCTCAACCTCAACGTTGTCCGCCCCTCGGGTCATAACGTCAAGAGACACGGCAAGTTGCCTGTGGTGGTTTGGTTCTACGGGGGCGGCTTTATCGGTGGATTTGGCGCGGACTTGAACTCGAATTTCTCATATGTGGTGAAGAAGAGCGTGGAGATCGGGACACCGATTCTTGCTGTCACGTTCAACTATCGACTCGGTATCTTTGGGTTTCCGTTTGGCGAGGAGGTCTTGAAGGAAGGCGTGGCGAATCTGGGGCTGAAGGATCAGAGGATCGCCTTGGGGTGGGTTCAAGAGAACATCGAGGCGTTTGGTGGCGATATCAACAGGGTGACGCTTTGGGGTCAGAGTGCCGGCGCAATTTCGATTGTCGGCCAGCTGTTGGCGTATGGGGGCCGGGATGACGGGTTGTTTCATCGGGTGTTGCCGTATAGTGGGGGGTTGGGGGTTGCGAATTCGGGGAATGTAACGAGGGGCGATCGGTTGAAGGCAATGGAGACGATAGCGAAGGCAACTGGGTGTGAAGGGAAGGGTTTGGCGTGCTTGAGGGGCGTTGGTGCGGATCTGTTGTTCGAGGCGGGGAAGAACGCGAGCACCCTATCCACGTTTTGGAGTGCGATTGATGGGGACTTTTTGAGGGAGATGCCGTCAATGCAACTGTTGAGCGGGGGGTTCCCAAAGAAGCTGAAGATACTGACTGGGTCGAATAGCGATGAGGGGCTGGCATCTCTGGGGTCGGCTCCGGAAGTGAATACGGAGGAGGATGTGACGAATTTTCTGCGGCAATATTTCTCGCAGGCTACGAACGAGACGCTGAGGAAGTTGTTGGATGCGTACCCAGTTGAGGCGGGCGGACCGCCGTTTTCGTTACCCGTGGATCAAACAGATTGGCTGTGCCAGGGGGTGCGGAGCGTCGGCAAGCAGTGTGGCACGCAGTCGAGAAGACTAGCCGCCATCCTGGGGGACCACAGATTTCTAAGTGGTCGTAGGACTTTGGCAAGGACTGCGGCAGAGCGGGGGATGACAGCCTATTCCTACAGGTATGTGTTTTTGGCCTCGAAAACGCACCCACTGACTCGCTGTTGCAGATTCGACACCTGGCCATTCGGGAAAGAAGTTCAAAATGGCAACTTCAGGCCGGGGTTTGCCACTCACTCGGCCGAGTACTCGTACTTTCTTGGATACGGACGGGAACATATTTGGTTTCAAGACAACCCTGTGGTCGCTAACTCGAGTGCTCATCGGGCCTTGTCTCACGGAATCATAACCACATTTGTCTCGTTTGTCCACTCGGGAGATCCGAATGCCGTCAAAGGTGTGTGAACAGTCTCTTTTGTCTTCGATGTCCCCTACTAATGATTTGCTAGCCCCCGGGTTTCCCACGTGGCCAAAGTACAGCGTCGAAAAACCGTCCAATCTGGTTTTCAATGCAACCGAGGAGCCGGATGTTCTCAATGTGCATGTTGAACCTGACACATTCCGCGAGGAGGGCTTCCGGTTGTTCGAAACGTATCCCTATGAGCTGGACTTTCTTAATGTCTGAAAGAGTATCGACACGTCACTGCCAGGATTGAGCACTTTGTTGGGCCTCGGGAGATATAATTGTATATTACAGTTTTCATTCATGAATACGACATTACAAACCACTCCCTGGGCTTGGACGTGGCGGATTTGCTCATCGGTGCTAGTCAAGTTCGAGGGAATCATACAATGATGAACGGTATGTCCTGGAATCCTCCTTCTGCGGTCTTACCAAGTCCAAGTCCTTCCCCGTCCATAAACCCATGCACGTATGCAAAACCCCTGAACTTGTAGCGCCCTTGTTCGACAGGGCGTAGGATCCAAGGTGTTTCAGCACCAGTAGCCACGAACACAACATCGCCAACCAGGATGTCGCTGGGAACCAGGCAGAAGTGCCACAGCGATGTAGCAGCAAAAGTTCGACCAGGAAGAATGTCCTCCAATGTGCCGGAGGCCAGAAACCTTAAATCCTCCACGGTAAAGTCCAAAGCTGGCTGCAAGCGGGAGGTATTATTGCTGTTGGGAGCTTTGACAACGTTGGCGCAAACCGTATGGCCGAATGCCCGACAAATCGGCTCCTTTGTCCATGTATAATCCTCTTGCCACAAGTTTTCAGGCGTTCCTGAACTCTTGAGTTGATCTGTCCATGCTCCCATCCAGGACTCTTGCAGGGATTTGAAGTTCAGGAAGCCATCTGGGGTGATAGACTGGCCGTTTTCCATCGAAACTTCAGCCTGCAGGAGACGGTCAACCGCCGTGGGGTCTCCTACAAAGTTCATCAAGCCGATCGGGAGACCCCAAACTTCAAGAGTCGAGCCATCCCTGAACTGAAACCTAGGCGGAAGCTTACCGCCGGCGTCATAGAGTCTTCTCCTGGAATCCAGTCGCCGATGAGACCCCAAAGCGTTGAAGCCTGAGCCTCCCTCAAAGTCGACAGCCCATGACGGAAAATTCTCTTTTGTTGAAGGTTTCCAGAGTGCCAATATCGAGAAGTCGCAGCCACCTTCCAGCTGTTTTCTGGTCGCAGTTTTGAAAACATCTGCTGCCGTCAGGTTATAGTCCACCGTGATGTCCATGGAGGCGCGCATCATCCCAAGGCCGCCATATATGTGATCCTTGGGGTTTGACGCCTCGAACGGCATCATGGCGTCGAGAACGAGCAAGGCATACCCAGTGATGTTCTGCTGGAACAATCGCCGGAGATCGCTGGTTCGAGAGAAAAAAGTTGCCGGTTTTTGCACGTCCAGCAAGGATTGGTGCAGCAAAAGTGGGCTTTTCGACAGATCCGGGCAGCTCAAAACCCCCCCAAAGCGGCAATGCTGTCTGAGCAAGGAGACCACAGACTCGAGCCAGTCCCAGGTTGCAAGTCCATTTTTTCCCCAATGAAAGACAACCATACGGCTGAGGACCACCTCCTGGATTATCCAGACTCGGCGAAACCAATTCCGACCCAAGAGTTGAGCCACGTCGCGTAGGTCTTGCAAAGAGCTCTCATATCCAAGGTCACGTCTCACCAGGGACCAATATTCTTGCAAATACTGTGGATCCCCATAGTAGCTCTTGAGATGATCTGGGCGTTCGTCCCACGAATTCATCCAATGCGAAATTGCGCCAGTTTCCATGCGACTGTCGTGCGACTCTGGGCCTAGCCAGGCGAATGTAGCCTGTGCGTGGGTGTAAATGTTCCCCATGTTTTGAACCTGATGGTTTTTCTCGGCGGTATTGGACTGATCAATGCAGATTGCGTCGACCCACAGAGCGGGGATGTCGTACTCCGCCAGTCGTCTGAGGGCGGCGTCGAGGTTCCAGCGTACGTGGAAATCTTTTCCGTTGATCTTGACCAGACGCTTGGAATTTGGGTCGTCCCATTCAGGGGAGAGTCCATCGAACGGGGCGCCCCACGTGTATGACAATGTCCAATACTCTGGGCTATCGCCTAATTTTATGTGCCACAACTTGAGTTCGAGTGGCTGTGATGCGTCTTGGTTGGAATCGATCTCGAGGACCCGTATTTTCTTTTCGGATGAGTCAAGGGGCTGGTACTGAAATTGGTGAACCATCTTCGTAAGACTAGCGGCGAGGGCTTGGTTTGCGAGAACGTCTTGTCTGTTGTTTGGGGTTGACCAATAGATGTCTGTTTTGGTCGATGGCCTTAAAGAAAAGCGACAGTGTCCGCTCCGATTAGAACATGAGTGTTCTTCAAGTTCAAGCAAAGCCCAAAGCGAAGTGCGGAAAGGATGCGTGGCCAGAGGATTAAACGCAGAACCAAGAAGCACTTGTGGGAGGAGGGTATTATCACGTGACGTGGACATCTCTTCGCGACCAGCCCTTGGGCGTTTCTGTCAACCGCAGCCTAGGGAACCGGCGGGGCAGCTGACATGTGCACGTCGTATATCTCACTGAAGCGGGCGATAGGCTTGGGCGCGGGGTTGGAGTACCTGACGACTAGTATCAGTCAGTGTATGTGGCCAGGCAGGGCTTGCATGTGGGTCTTTGCGTTGAGGGTTCAAGGTCAACTGCTTGCTTGGAGGTTGCAGAGGAAGGGGGGGGGTGGTGAGGGGAGTGAGAATGTGGTTTGTCTTTCGTGAACTTGGCCAGAGGCACTTCTTTGATCGGACCGAAACCTCGACACTACAGCAACAATAAGTCCATATCACCTAACAATCACAGTCATTCTCATTACTCAAGGTACGCTCTGAATTTCCCATCTCTGGGTTTCATATTTACTACCTGCGCTGTGTTCATCTACCAACAAGCCCTTGACAGAACCGATGACACGACCAAAGAGACGCCCGTATCCTCGCGGCCACATACCCAGTGGCATCTACACCTCCAACAACTGTTTCTTCATCACACCGAGTAGACCATACCTGTCTCCACACATTTCCCAGCTGGAGACGCAATCCACAAAGATTAGCGTCCAGGCCAAAACCACAAACCAACCTAATCCACATCCTCAATCTTGACCGCCGCATCCTCCATCTTGATCATCGCAGAGTCATCAAACTCCTCCATCTTGATCACCACAGAGTTCTCAGACTCCTAGTCGCTGGTGTGATTGCAGTGGTGGCACTTGGACTTGGCCCCAGTCTTGCCCGTGGGGATCACGTCGTCCTGCTCATTGTTGATAGATGTTCCGGTAACATCCTTCTCTGCGAGCGACTCCTCGCCGGTGGACTCAAAAGAACCTTCATCCGCTTTGACATCGACGGCGGGGGCTTCAACTTGGCTGGTCGAGACGAGTTCTACGTCGGAGCCGGCGGTGGGAGTAACCTCATGCGTCATGCCGTCACTGTGGTCGGTCGTATCCTCTTCAACAATTGGGGCGAGTCCATCAGAGAGCATGCTGTAGCCCTCAACCTGCTTGTAGTGGATTTTACTGAAGAGCTTGTCCTCGGCAAGACGGCTGGAATCGTCGCCTTCCTCGTAGTTCGGGTCCCGAATCGAGGTGGAGAGCTCGTCAAACATCTCGGCGCTGTAGGCACCCGACCTCATCGCCTTACCCTTGAGCACCTGAATCAAGTCTCCAGGGAGGTCAATACCCTCTGGCATGGCCTCGCCAGTGATGTCCTTACCCCGGAACCCGCAGTTGGCATGGCTGTCTTGGTGGGGCTTGGCTCCCGGTATCTTGAAATGGGAGACCTTCATGTCTTCCAACTGCTTTCCCAGAGAAAGGGCACTGCCCTTGTACTGGTCGACCTGAGGGACAGGGTTCATCTTGGCCTTTGTGAGCCCACCGATGAGAGAGCCAAGCTGCATCATCTGACATTGCTCCTTGATCTCCTCAGCGGCATCCTCTGAGCGGCAACAGGCTGTGTTTCCTTGAGAAGACGAGTCCAGCAGCCCGGTGAGAGAGGCGTTGAGCATCGAAAGCATCTTGGAGACCGCGTTGGCGCGGGTCTTGGCAATGATATCTGTGGCGGAAAATTTGTCAACACTTTTTATCGGATGGAAGACAGGAAGGGATACTCACCAGTGATGCCGGAAGGAAGACCGTACTGTTCCAGCGGAACTCCACCGCCGCTTAGCAGGCTGCCACAATTGGCGTCCAGGGTGGCGCGGTAGGCCACGTGAAAGATGGTGTGGTAGAACCAGCAAGGCTCTCCAAAGACCCAGGTGATGAAAAGGGCCTTTTCGTAGTCATCCCCGCTCTGGTTGGTCATGATCATCTGCCAGTCCATACCCTCAATCCACTTGGCCGTGTACGGGACGAGAAGATGGACGCAGGTGTACTTGTTGGCGACCTGAGCAATGCTGTGGAGCAGGCTCATGCCAGGGCGGGCGGGGATCTCATGGAACTTGTAGTGAATCAATGAGAAGATGACATCAAGTCCAGCGGCATTCTCGTCGACATCGCACATGCTGATGACCCAGTCTCCAGTCTTGGGGCGGGCGTACTCTCCGCCGTAGATCTTTTGGCGCCAGACCGGAGAGGCAGCGGCAATGAGAGCGGAGTGGACTTTGAAAACCTGCAGGCCATGCGTGTCCTGAGCCTTGACAGCCAGGTCGGCGTCAATGTGGTATGAGGTGGTTCTGACAGCCATCTTGTTTTTGTGATTGGTGACGGTTATTTGGGGAAGGTTGAACTTGGGGAGGTCAAGGCCGGGGAGGTTGGCGTCGGAAAGATCGAGCTGGGAGACGTCGTCGGGCAGAGTGAAATCGCGGGAAAAGAAAGAGGGGCTTTCAGCGGGGGGGAGAAAAGTCGGCGCCTCTGGGTTGAGGAAGGACGCGTCGCGCTTGGAATTGGGCGTGGTTACCTCCGTCTCGTTTGGCAGGTCCGAGTTGAAAACGGCAGGAGTGAGGGAAGACTTTGCCTTGGGGGTGCAGGGGGCCGAAGATGCAGTGGAGCCGGTGCCTTCCGTGCCTGCCTCCTGAGCGGTGTCTGTCTCTCCCTCTGTGCCAGCGAGGTCGACGGTGCCAGCGCTGTCAGCAGGAGGGGGAGGCACATGTGTACCGGACTTGATGTTGCGGTCGCGCGTTTCCACGGCAGCCCAAAAGAAGGCGGGATCGGGGAGAGGGACTGTGGGAGACTCGGAAGCCTGAGGGGAACTCGTCGACACGGCCAGGGAACGAACCGACAGGGACGGCGAACCACAGTCTACCGACACCTCGCTGGTGCCATCTGCCTTGCTCTGAGTCGTCACAGTGTTAATGGACTGCAACTGAAATGATGTCCGTCGGCAAGGAAAGCTCATACCTCGACGCTCATGTTAATTTGCTGGACTGTCGGAGTCTCGATGGCCGCCTTTTTCTCGCAGGTGCCAGGGCAGTGAGAGCAATGGCCCTCTACCGCGACATTTTTAGGCGTCATGTTCGTGGGCATGATGCCAATGATGGCTGTTTTCAGCAAGCTGAAGCCTAGCAGGTTGTTGTAGTCAAGGAGGATGGTGAAGGAAAAAAGTGATGGGAGAAAGCTGTTTGTGCTGTCGAAGGTGGAAGTGGAAGGTGGAAGGAGGAGAAGTGTGGCAGAGGGAGTCGGAAATGGGACTTTGTAGGCAGATTCTGGCGCTGAGAAGCTTAGTTGCGCCTTCCCTCCGTGTCGAACCTTGACACTGCCTTGATATGAAATGTCCCTGCGAGGGCCAGAAGCCCTATCTCTCGGCGCCAGAGATGAAGAGATGCCAGGCTGAAAACATCAAATGGCCTAACAAAAAGAACAATTTCAAAAAGAAAAGCGGCAAAGATACCAATTGGTGATTTGTAATATCAAAAGGAGCCGAGCACCTCGTACTGCGTTTTGACAACCCCTTTTGTCTGAGTTAATGAATAAAGCCACAGCACAATTGATGTCAATCAATGTGTGTGAGTGGCAGTAGAGGGTGTGCGGATAGGGGAACTACCTAACTGACTGCCACAGTTCAGTTAAGTCAGTGGAGAAGAGACGTGGTGAACGACTTGGGTGAAAGTCCGTTTCCAGAAGAATCCAGTGGTTTGCATTTCACAGCCACCCAGATATATTTAACAATAAAGGCCGTATTTCTGGCCCGTGTGATCTTACGTTCAGAAAAATCAAAAGAAAGGGCAATCTTTACAGACTTTCAAGTTGAATGCAGAAACAAAACATGCTTCCTAGATCAAAGTCAAGAATAATATGTAGCACAAGATTGAGTCGGGAGGCTGAGGGGTTAAGAATGAAAGAGCACATGCGAAGGGTCAGTGTAAATTGAGCCATAAATTGAAGGCAACAAATCGTATTTGTTTCAGCGTCACAATGGCAGAATGTGTTCATCGTTATCTCTAAATGAAGGAAACCTGTGAGTCTACTTGGGGGAGCCTACCTGTTCAGGCATCAAAAGGCCCAAGGTGGAAATGGACATAGTCGGAGGACCAAGGTTAATCTCGAGTGGTATCCAGACAGAGAGGTGAAAACAAAAACTCATCCATCACCAAATCTCAAAGCTCGACACCCTCCGAACCCCATCATCTGCCGACGAAGGAGTACCCCCCAATTCCCACTCCTCCTCCTCCTCCTCACCATAATGCACCACCTTCCCCCCAATCATCTCATACGACGACCCACTGGACCACGAAGAATCCGTCGAGCACTCACCCACAGTCAGCGCCGTGCCAGGCATGTACTGACTCGCCTCCGGCACCTCCACAAACCCAGCAAACCCATCCCCCACCTGCCTAGGCGACAACACCTCCTCCTCCACCCTCGTCCCCCCACTCTCAAACAGCCCAGCCCTCCTTGCAAAAATATCCCCCTTCCCCCACAGCTGCTTCTCCCAAAACTGAGGGTCGCAATCCGGATCAGGCCTCTCATCGGCTCCGAGCCGGAACCCAATACTCCGGCCCCTAGCATTCTGCCGCCCGAGCTCATCCACGAACTGGTCCCGCGGCGCGAGGTACCCGCGACGGGCGTAGCGCTGGGGGCAGTGGGGGACCAGACGCCCCGAGCGGGGGACGGACACCATCTTTGTGTGTTTGCGGTCCCTCCACCAGGTGTTCTTGCGCCAGGTGCGGGCGTTGGTGCGGGGCTGGGGGGCGGGGAGCTTGTAGGGGATGCGGCGGGGGTTGATGGTCGGGCCGGTCATCTCTTGGGTGTAGCGGGCGGCGGTACTTACCGAGGGGTTGGTCTTGAGGTTGGCGGCGGCTGGGGGGGCGGCGGCTGCCGGCGGAGGATGGGCTGGCCGGAGTCGGAGCCAGGGCTGGGTGAGGAGGGTGGCCATCGTGGGGATTCGGGATGCTCGATTGTGTGGGGAGATGGTCGAGGGATGAAGAGCACTTACCTTGCAGCTCCGGAATATCGTGAATCTTTCCCGTCCCGGTGGAAGTGTCTCCTCTGACTTGGTGCTTGCGAAGCTAAACAGCAAGAGAGATGGAGACAAACCAGCGGTGGAGAGAGATTCAGAGTGGAAGAATCTGTGTGAGTGGTCGATGGCCAGTGAGGACTGAGCATCGATGGGTGCGATATTCTGCATTTATATTGTCGAAATACCTACGGTCTCCGAGGCGGTCCATCTCGAAACAAGGGATTTGTGTAAGAGAGATGGAAGCCTTTGTTGTTGCTAGTGTTGAAACAATAGGGGCAAGAGTTCAAACAATAGCCTTGTAGCTTCTTTGTCGGATTATCTTCCCTGCTTTGCGGTAACTCCTTGACTTGATATTGGGACTTGGAAAGGATGCTAATCGACAAGGACAGCATATGTCTCTGAGAGTTAAAAGTCAGTGTGACAGAACCATCCCATTTGGAAGAATAGGTAGGTACCTATACCAGTCGAGAGAGGCCTGAGATCGAGGAGCGTGCCTTCGGCGATCCTACGTTTTTCTCACAAACTGTCTATTTTCGCAATAAAAACATGGAATCCAGATATTCGCACATCACCGAATCCTGCGAGCTGCCACCCCCATTCCCAAAGTAAGAACGTGTCGTCAAGATTGCCGAGGAAGCTCGTGTTCCGGCCGGGCAGTACCGTTCGGCCCTGCCCAGTGTGACACTGCTGGGACGACGCCAGTGTGACATTGTGATGTGACAAACAGGCTGATGCTGATGCCATCTTGGCATGGGCTTGGTAGACTTGAAAAAATAGGAACCTGAGGACGTCCACTCGAGGTCCAGCCGTGATGAGAGGAGCGCGTGATCGTGGTTTCTCAACTCCGCCCAGCGGCTGCAAGCCCTGTCGTCACCCGACCGGCCGCCCATTGGCCCGCTGGGCTGTTGGAGGGGTCGGCGCGGTGCCCATTGGCGGCCCGGGCTTCACCAAGCCCAAACAAAAATGGAAACCCCGATTCAGGCTTCCCGATGTTTCATTGTTTCAGCGCCGAGCCGGCCGCCCTGATTGGAACCAGCCATGCCAGCTTTCCATTCGGCATCACTTCAGCCTGTGGACGGCAGCCTGCCAGCGATGTCAGCTCAATCGGGCATCTCTGACATGTGAAAGCCGGCCTCGTGGCTGAGTCTGTGGTCGAGTCTGAGTCCGACACGGTCTTGACGGGCGCACCAAAAAAATGTCGGGCAGCACATGGCTGGTCTCCAAGCCAAACACATCTGGCACCCGGACAGGCCACGATCAACGAGGCGCTGACCGCGGAACCTGGAATGCGGGGATCACAAGCTGGAGGTGGTTTCATGCTGTCGTCACTCGGCTGGCAGTGGAAGGCTAGGTTGAAATACATAGACCGCCCCCCACCGGAAGAAGCCCACGTAGTTGGTCCTGAATCATCACCTGTCGATATTTTCACTCAACCCCAAGCGCGGTTTGGGCAATACAGACCAATTTTGGCGACGAATTCCAAACTCTGCACAACCTTTGCGGCTTCTCCCGCTGCTTCCCGCTTAACGTCCAAGCAGCAAGGTTAACCGGTGCGACGCTGCTGGCGATATCGGATCAGGTCAACTCGCACAAAACCAACGGGGAGGCCCTTCCATAACCCTCATCTGCTGAAGCCCTGCAACCTGTCTCGCCTTGCTTCCGGCCCAGTTCTCATCGCCGGCGGGAGGGGACAACGGGCGCCGACTATAAAAAGCGGACTTTCTCAAACGGTCTGCTCCGCTCCCGTCGTCCGCATCATTCGTTGATTGACCAGCTCGAGCTGGTCGCCGACTATCGGCTTCACGGTCCCGGAGCTCCCATCCGAGTCATTTTGCTTGGACCCCTGCCGCGACGAGGGGAAGCATCAGTCGTGGGGTCGAACGGGCGTCGAAGGCGGGGCCTGTTGTTGTTGACTGCCCCGCCGTCTCCACCGCTTGGCAGCGATCTACCTGACCGCTTCTTCTTCATCTTCGACGACGACGACGACGACGACGACGACGAGTGGAGCGGGTCACGCCATTGAACAAGCAATCAACATTGTCTCGGACGAGATCTGACCACCGCCAACCCAGCTGTTGGTGATCTTGGTTCCGATCGATCGAAAAGCAGGTCCAAGACGCAGTCATCTCTTCGGTCCCGGACATCGACTTCTGGTGGTGGTGGTGGGGGACCATCTGCCATTTGTGCCTCACGAGTTGCATTTGCATTGAGAATCTACCTAGGTAAAATCACACACCACTCCAAGAGCTGCTCGACGGGTCCTCCTGCGGCATCCAGGCCCAGCGTGCATACCAAGCCTGCACCAGCGGCAGGCCGGGCGCTATCGGACGCTCCAACGCTGCAAAACGTGCCAATCATCCACATCGCCCACTGGACCAAAACCAATTCCCCCCATCGATTCGTCTGTCAAATCCAATCTGGGCCAAGGGACCCCTCGAAAGCTCCCCAAAACGCTCTGGGTCGCTCGACGTCTCAGAAAAACCCTCGTCCTCGCCATCTCGGTTGTTTATTGCCGAGTCTGCAGCGACTGGCACCTGGGAAGCGTTGACCGCAACTTCTCGACGGGCTCTAACCCACAACATTGACTTCCCTCCAGCAACGCTGCCTTCACCGACAGACCACCCCGAATCTAAAAGAAGACACTGCCCTCCTTTGGTCCCTGGCTGGACACACTCTTTTCTCCAGTGGTAATGCTCCTTGTCTGGTCCATCGAGTAACACCACGACATCATGTCCCAACTATTCCCCCCTTCGGCTGCGGACCGGCCCGACTCCCGGCTGAGTCTCGCCCTCTCCGACACCACATACCACAGCTTCAACGATGCCGACCTCCCCGAGCCCCGACACAGCCAACAAGCCGCCCAGCCCATACCCAACCACACAGTACACACCCCAACGGCAGTACAACACCACAAAATCCCCACCCCGGGGGAGATGCGGCGGCAGGACTCCGGTTACGAATCACTTGACCGGGACCCGTCCACGTCCTCCACCCGCCGCGCCTCCACCATCTCCGCCACGTCCTCCACGAAACATCGCCGCGCCCGTCCCTCGGTCCCCCGCTCCTGTCAATCCGGCCCCGTCTCCCAGCTCCCCCGCCACACCCACACCCGCCACTCTCTCTCCCCCACGCGAAGCCACCACAACCGCCACCGCGCCCCCCCGTCCCGCGAACCCGCCACCGCCTACTTCCACTTTCCGCACTTTGCCGCCTCGGAACCCGCCCTCGAAACCTCGGAACCCACAAAATCCGGCTACGTCACCATGGAAAGGTCGCACGAGTCGGAGCCGGACCACCCGCCGCCGCAGACGACGCACTACTGGACCAGCGACCGCACGCGACGGCTCGAGTACGCGGCCATTGACGCGGCGAGCCGCGGCGTGCGGGGGTGGGTCATGCGACATGTGGTGCCCGACTGCTTCGTGCCCAAGAGCAAGCGGCGGGTGGGGTTCGAGGACGACACGGGGAGCGTGGTGCGGTATCGGCTGGATCTGGAGGACGAGCAGGAGGAGAAGGGGCCGAGGGGAAGGAGGTGGTGGTTTGGGGGGCGGGTGAGGGAGGGTTGAGGAGACCCTCTCTGCACTGGACCACCATCCGCGAAGGGCCGCTTCTTTGCGGAGAGACGAGGGAACTACGACGACGAAAGCATGAGGGATGTTGGGCATTGGCATCATCGGAGCACAGAACGAACGAAACACTTATATACATGCATGGACGGCAGGCGCATATTCATCACTCGACAGCAGGAACATCAGCATCACTATACCCGCAACAACAACGACAGCAACAACACATGGAAAGGAGTTTGATACCACAGTGCATTTGAAGGAGAGACCTGCGACTTGGGAGGCAGACAGACTGCATGGCACCAGGAGGCAGAGAGAAATGTATAATGCTGCGGTATACGGAGGTGTAATCTGGGAGGAGATGGCTGGTAATGATGGTGGAGGTAATGAGGGATGGGCAAGATGGACACGATGGGTGTGGATGGTGTGATCTGGGCGAGGGCACGCCCATACGGGCGGTGTAGATTGGGGGTTGTTCGACCGTGAGAAGAGCAGAGCATACACTATCTAGAGGAGACGACGAGAGACGCCAAGCTGGTGTAGAGGAGGAAATACCACATTTTTTTTTGTTCCCAACGCCCTCTCTTCTCAAAGCTGCTCCGGAGTACATGAGTGAGGGGAAGGAATGGAAATGAAAATGGAATGCCCCTCCAGATTGCCAAGCATCATTCAAAAGCGGGGACTGTCTGCTGCAGGGCCAAGCCCGGCACGGCTTGCGCCGCCGCCCAGGCGACAGCCCGAGAAATTTCCAGCGGCTCATCCACTGAAATTGCAGTGGCGGTGAGGGAGGCCTCAACGGCGGTTTGTTTACTTGCCCCTGACTCTAACCGCGTCGCATTTCCCCTGCCACCCCTGCCCCATTGACATGAAAACCATGCAGCTGGACACAACAAATGCTCAACCACAGATGCAAAGCCAAAATGACTGGCAAATTTCCAATTTGGTACCTAGGTACTCTAGATGGACGAGGAAGCTGTTGCACAATTGACTACCAGAATCAGAAAAACCCCTACTAAGAACAAGACACCAAACCACAATTTCCACCACCAACTTATCCACAACCCCAGCCAGCACGCCGACAAAGGAAAATACCAGAAATCCAACCGAGACCCAACCCCGATACAAAAAAAAACGCCTCCCCATCACAGCTCGCTACCTCAGTTCCCCGCCTTCATCCCTTCCTCCCCCATCGCCTTCTTCCCCCGGTCCGCCATCCCCATCATGCCCAGGCCCGTCTTTCCGCCGTCCATGCCCATACCCGTCCTTTTGTCGTTCATTCCCATCCCCATCTTGCCGCCGTCCATGTCCATCATCTTCCCTCCCTCCATGCCCATCATCTTGCCCCCTTCCATCCCCATCATCATCATCCCCCCCACATACCTCGCCAACCAGCTCACCTCCCTCCCCATATGCCCCTTGCACCCCTGACATCCCTTCCTCGCCATCTCTAGCCCCATCTGCCCCGCACTCATCCCATTCTTCTGTTCCCCCGCCCCCATCCCATTCATATTCCCCACAGCCAGCCCCGTCCAGCTCATCCGCTTCCCCTTGCCCCGCATCATCATCATCCCCCCTCCCCCACCTATCTTCATGTCCATCCCCGACGCCGCATGTTGATAACACGCCATGGCCGCAATCTCCCTCTTCTCCGCGCAGTCCCTATCAACATGCATCACACAGTCCATCATCGACGCCGCGGAACCTCCACCCCCCATCTGCCCCGGAAACATGGCCATCATATAATCCTTCATCATCATCCCCCCGCCACCCCCCTCCATCATCCCCATCCCCATCCCCATCCCCATCCCCATCATCCCCCCATTCATCACAAACACCCCCCCACAGTACCTCCCCGCCATATCCCTCCTCACGCTCCTCAACACCCCCATCTGCGCCATCGGATCCCCCGCCATCGCAAAGTGCTCCACATGCACCCCCTTCCTCTCCGCCATCACCCCCTCCGCCTCACACCCCGCCATCTCCATACTCCCCTCCCCCACCGGCATCACAAACTCGGCCGCCGCGCACCCAAACGTGTAGACCTCGAGCTTGCGCAGCCTGTCGGCGGGGAGGTCGGCGCAGAGCTGCGCGACGGCCTGGGCGGCGAGCACGGCGCCGGCGTGGTGCGCGAGGAGGACGCAGCGGTGGGTGGCGTCGTCGAGGAGGGCGACGCGGAGCTGGAAGTAGAGGGTGCGGCGGGCGCGGGAGGGAAGCGGGAGGCAGCAGCGGTGGAGGAGGAGGAGGAGGAGGTCGAAGGGGAGGCCGAGGGTGGGGAGGCAGATGCAGGTGAGGGGGCGAGCGAAGAGGCGGCAGAGGAGGGGGAGGGTGGAGGTGTGGGTGTGCCGAGAGCTGTACGGGGGTTAGATGGGCTGGGACAGGGGGGAAGGGGGAGGGGAGGGGAAAGGGGGAGAGACGTGCCTCGTGCCCATGCCCCCGATAAAGAGCCACTTCTCGTCGGAGTGGGCGTCGTGGTCCATCATCCAGCCTTCGGCGCCGCTGGAGCCGGCGCTGCACTGGTGCATCTGCTCGCGGCTGTTGAGCGTCCACCACATGGCCATGATCATGGCGGCGCAGACGGTCAGCCACGTCATGAACATGGCGCCGGGGAGCATCATGCACAGCGGCAGGGCGGCGGCCATCATGGCCATCTCCATGCAGGCGAGCACCGTGTGCATCATCATGTCACCCATGTCGGCCCACGACATTTGCTGGTGCTGCGTCAGCATGGCCCAGCAGAGCGACGGCATCATCTGCATCATCTGGGCCGTCTCGTGGCGCAGCATGGCCATCATGGACATCTGCGAGCGGGGGGTGGTGCCGCAGGCGCCGTCGCAGAGAGCGGGGATGTAGGTGACGGGGGAGGACATGGACGAGGTCTTCATGGTGTTGCCGTTGGTCATGCCCATGTTGGCCATGCCGTTGGCCATGGCCATGGCGGGCGAGTGCATGGGGGCGGCGGGCATCATTGGCTGGGAACCCATGTTTGTGGACGAGGTCTTGGGGGAGATTCTGGGCATGGCAGAGGCAGAGATGGCGTCCTAGGGTGGTGTCGATGCCGGTGTCGTTATCGATGTGGGCGGTTGTCGAGGACTTGACGCTAGGGGTAAGAGGTGGTAAATGAGCGAAACCGACGCCACTCCCTGTGCAAAGATGGGAAGGCAGTCCATTTTATCGTCGACGGCGTGGTTGTCGATTTGCATTCTCGAACGCGTGTGGTGGTTGGGCGAGGCGCGTGTAGGCTGGCAGACACATTCCTCGGAGGGAAAACATTGCGACCTGGCAGGGAGAAAAATCCCCCACCCCCAAATTTGATGGCAACAAGTCTCAGTTTTATCTTTCTGGGCTTCCATTGGCAAATGGACTGGCCGAACTCTTTCTTCAGGTGGGAGAGGCACGCAGAGGAAA
This sequence comes from Schizothecium vesticola, assembly GCA_030549215.1. Classification (NCBI taxonomy): domain Eukaryota; kingdom Fungi; phylum Ascomycota; class Sordariomycetes; order Sordariales; family Schizotheciaceae; genus Schizothecium; species Schizothecium vesticola. The sequence continues at coordinate 1,298,227 of JAUKUD010000005.1, read as the reverse complement.
AAGGAGAAGCACCGAAGAGGACTAGCCAAAGGGGACGTGAATAGCAGGAATCTCAACCTCTCGAATGACCACATTCCTGGCCGGAGATAAATGGCAGTAAGGTCTGATGCTGTTGAATTCCTCGGTCGAATTTCTCAAGGACTTTTCAGTCCTTCTGTGAACTGGGCCGGCCTGAAGTCTCCGGTTCCTTGTCGTTGTTCGTCTTGGGGCATCTCTCTTCATCATGGCAGCCTTCATTATTCTGAATCTCTTCTCCCAGTGCCCCCTTCCCGGCCTGCCCATGATCATAGACTTCTTGATGCTTGTGAAGTTGCAGATATTCTTGGTCAAGTCCAAGGTAGTGGCCTTCAAGGCAGAGACCAAGGTTAGGGTCGAGAATTAGTTGGGTTTTCGACTTGTCCAGTCCCCGCTGACCAGAAGGGTCGTGCACTGAACTAAGCCTTTTCAGGCGCCTGCTTTCCCCGGGCGGCCACTCTCCAAATCTTCAATAACAAACAAACGAACAAGGCCGATTTTGTGCAAAAGGTCAATCCTTGTGTCTCTTTTGTTGATTCAATTGTTCAAGGGGACGTGGACAGTGAGGACAAGCTTCAGCCTCTCCACGACAAGCTTTTCCGACTTGTCAGCCCTGAGCCCTGAGCCCTGAGCCCTCGTCGCCGCCAAATTGAGGACGAAGGTATCGACAGGGATTGACTCACGCTCCCGCCCGTCCTCAGCCCTGCAGCCTCACACCGTCCCCTACAATTCTTCCGTCCTCATGCACGCCGACATGGGTCGCTTTGATGAGCATGGCTCTAAATGGGGCTCCCAATGTCGTCCTCAAGGCGCATCGTCAGTTGCCAGACGAGCCCGAGGCCAGCCGTCGACACCAAGTCTTGGGGATAAAAGGCCATGGTTTTGCATCATGTTGCCATTCCCCTTTTTTCTCTCCAACTCGTCACCAGTCGCCCTCTCTTCACAGGCGGAATAGGATCTTCTTGAGCATCCTCGACAGTCAGAGACCCTCCCCCCCGGAACCTCACCATGTCCGCCGATCCGACCCTTCGCAAGAGGCTCTTGAGCGACATTGCCGAACTCCAGACCAAGCCATACCCAAACATTCGTCTACACACCAACGACAGCGACGTGACCCAGGCCTGCCTCGTCCTCACCCCGCCTCGGTCCGGGCCCCTCCATCTTCGCGTCCGCTTCCCCCACGACTATCCGCTGCGGGCCCCCACCGTCGAGATCGACACCGACATTGTCCACCCAAACATCTATGGCACCTACATCTGCGCCTCCATCCTCAACACGTCCGAGGGCTACACTCCCGCCTACACCCTCAAGGGAATCGCCATTCAGCTGCTGAGCTTCTTCTCGAGCGAGTCCATCGAGCAGGACACTGGCGGAAAGGTCAATCTGGACTCCTTCCAAGCGTCCCGCCGACGACATGGCTATGGGAACCGAGACAATGACTTCCAGTGTGAGTCGTGCCGATATGGCATGCCCCCGTCCCGTCGCGCTGGAAAGCGGGACAAGGTGCTCTCCCCACCCGGCAGCCCGGCCCGCCTCTCGAGCCCGAGCAGCCGCGCTTGCTTCATCGATACCCTGCCCGACGAGCTCCTCCTCATCATCATGGAAGACCTCGACTTTGAGGAGCTGACCAGGCTCGCCCGCGCCTGGAGCCGCGTGGGAGGGCTCATCGCCCGGTTCGACGTCGTCCGCGTCCGCGAGTTGCAGTGCTTCGTGCTCAAGGAGAACTTTCACAAGCGGAAGCTCGGCGTCGGCGTCTCCATCGGCATGCAGGGCCGCCAGGGAAAGCTGCAATCCGAATTCGACCTGCTATCCGAGGCGGCCTTCAGGCAGCACGATATCCGCCTCTCCGTCCACCGCATGCCCTTTGAGCGGTGGCTCCCGCTCCCCATCTCGTATGGCCACTGGCGCCGGGTCAAGGCCGACGTCGACGGCGCTCTTGTCCAAATCGCCACGGACGCTCGCATCAAAGGCCCCGACAACGTCCTCTACGCCTTCATGAACGACGTCATCGTCAAGCTCAACTCGGACCTCGAAGCCCCTCCACCCAGGAACTGGTACGACGACGACTCGCCCACTAGCACCCTCCAGCATGCCTCGGAAAAGGCCATCGAGTCGTACTTCCACCTCTTCCACCTGCTCCTCTGCCTCGCCGTCGAGCGCCCCGCCATCGTCGCCCGCGCCAACCGCATGATCGCCGACTTCCTGCGCGGCCGCAGCACCAAGACCAACGTCCCCAACCTCGGCTACCTCCTGACCGCCCTCCTCATCAGCGACCACCACCCCACCGAAGCCCTGATGAAGAAGATTGTCACCGAGGCCATCACGCGCAACGTCGTCTGGCTGCTCGACGCCAAGGGCGCCCGCCTCCCGGAGCTCGGCTACCTCGAGACGGACCCCATCTCGCAGTACCGCCTCAAAAAGACGTTTGAGGGATCCCGCACCTCGTACCGGCTGCTCATGTTCTCGGAGCTGTTTCGCCGGACCGCGCGCCCGAGCCCGACAACCCCGTCCCCGTCCCCGTCCCGCACCACAACCCCCGCCAAGACCCCCTCCCCAACCTACAGCACCGCCGCCACCACCGCCGCCCCCCCCTCCCCAAACAAGAAACCCCCCCTCCCCACCCTCCTCGCCCACCTCTTCTCCCGCCACGGCGCCCCTCCCCCGGGCGCCGCCGCCAAGATGGCGTCCGAGGTCCGCCGCCTCCAGCAAATCGCCGATTTTCCCTCGTTCCTCCGCGAAATGGGCATCACGGTGCCGTCCGCCTCGGTCTTCACGTCGGTGCTCCGCGACACGGTCAGGGCGAGCGCGACGCTGGGGTACTCGCGCGACGTGGGGCAGCTGGCGCGGCAGCTGGCGGTGGTGCGGCTGCGGCGGGATCCGACGGTGACGCGGGAGGGGGTGGCGGAGGAGCTGAAGGGTAGGGGGGTGGTGCTGCCCGAGGGGGACGCGGCGGCGAGGATGGCAAGGCAGGTCGAGGGTGGGGGGATGAGTTTTTTTCCGGGGAGGGAGGGGGGGACGGGGGGAGGAGGAGGTAAACAAGGAATGGACTACTGACTGGCACCATCTGTAGCACCGGGAACGGGAAGGTATTCATAGACTCTCGAGAATCTTGATAGATTGTAATCAACGACTCATGCATTGATTATCTAATACCCAATCTGCCCTGCAACACAACAATGCCGCATATGCCTGTCTCCCCCCTCGTATAAGTAAACAAAAACTGGTATAACCCCCCATCCTTCCTACTCCAACCCCATCCTAACCTCATCCCCCACCCCCCAACTCCCCCCCTCCTTCCCCGCATCCTGCATCGCCAGCCCTACATGCATCCCCAGCGCCGCCGCGTCGTCCTCGCTGTTTGCCACGCTCGTCCTCCGACTCCTATGTCTGGTCCTATGATGGCCGCCCGACGACTTGAACCGCGAATGATGGTTCGCCGCCGTCGTCGACCGGCTCGACGACGAGAGCATCGACGCGCCGTCGTCCTCTTCCTGGTGCTCCTCGAGGAGGTCCTGCAGGTACGACGGTCGGTCCGTCTTGGGCTGCGGGGGCGGGACCACGACGGCGGGGGGCTTAGCTTGGTCGACTTCGTCGAAGACGACCTCGGCCTCGACGAGCTCCGCGTCACGGAACCATTTCCTGCGACGAGTCCACCGCCCCCAGCCGTCTTGGCCGCGTCGGCCGTTTTGCCACTGCACAGAATTAGTCCAGTCCCAGACGTGGTTAGTGGGGGTGGTAGGCAACGAACCTTGTTGTCATAATACACCCACCCCGTCCTCCCCGCCGCGCCGTCGTAGTCGACCGCCTCGTCCGGCACGCCGTCGACGCGCCACCGCGACCCCTCGACCCACTGCCAGCGCATGCTGCTGCCGTCCTCGACCTCGGGCAGCTCGAACTCGTCGCGCGGCGGCACCGCGTTGTTGTGCTCGTCGGTCCAGGCGGGGCGCTCGTACGCGAACAGGCTCGTCGTCCACCCTAGGCCGACCCAGCGCCGCTGGTTCTCGTAGATGATAAAGGTGAAGCGCACGCCGGCGTCGTGGCCGCCGCGGGCGCGGCGCAGGGCCTTGGTCAGTTCGGATTCGCGCTTGCGGACGGGGAGGGTGCCGTTGGTGGTGGCGGTGGAGGTGGTGGAGGTGGAGGTGGTGGTGGTGGAGGATTCGGTGGACATGGTGGCGGGGGTTTCGGTGGTGATTGCGGAGGTGGTTGGGGTGTGGATTGGTTCCTCGAACTGCAGGCCGGTGATGAGGGCCATGAGGCGGCGGAGGCTGGCGCTGCGCCAGAGGATGACGCGCGCGACGCGCATGACGCGCGCGTGCCAGGTGAGGGCGAGGGTTCCGAACAGGAGGATGACGCGGCGCGTGGTGATGATGCGCATGGGCGGGAGGGTGAGGAGGAACCAAAAGGGCGTGCAAAGCAGGATGCGCACGAAGAGGGTCGTCAGGGCCGGGCGGGTCGTCGCCGACGTCGGGGTGCGCTGGGTGCTGAGGAAGTCGGTCAGCTCCAGCAGCGGCTCCAGCATGATGTTGCACCGGGCGGTGAATTCCTTGAGCGTCTCGACGATCTCGTCCAGCGTCTTTTGGTGCCGCGTGTTGGTGACTTCGGAAATCGAGCCCTGGTTCCGCTTGTGTCCGCCCGCCGGCGCCGCTCCTCCCCCGCCGGTCGCCTTGCCATTCTTATCGGGCAGCCCGTCCACCGAGAGATTCTTCGTCTTGGCCGCCTTCTTCGCCGCGGCGGCGCTCTTGGCGTCCGTGGCTTGGGTTGTGCCGTCGCTCGTCCCCTGCCCCGGCTCGCTGTGGCCGCTGCTGCTCAGCGGACTGAAGCGACGGCCGTACATGCCGGCGATCAGGATGAGCACCAGCACCACGGGCCCCGCCAGGCGCACGACCGTGTCCCCGTATAGCACCGAGGCCCAGAAGAGAGCCACCAGCAAGAAGCTCTCCCAGGGATCGGCCGTCGTCCATGTCAGCAGCCCCACGAGCCTGTTGAGCGGCAGCAGAAAGGGGTGGCTGTAGGCCAGGGCGCGCGTGATCTGCGGCGGGGTGGCCAGGAGGAGGGGCGACTTTTGGTGGACGAGGATGGTGCTCCTGCGCTGGGCGGCCGAGGCGGCGCTCGGGGTGGCCGAATTCAGGGTGGCGGGGGAGAAGGCGGCGTAGGTCGGGGGGTTCGCGGCGCCGGCCGAGAGGAGGGAGGGCACGGAGCCATCGTTGGAGTAGACGTTGCTCGTGGAGCGCGAGGGGGTCGCGGGTGGGCGCAGGTCCAGCGGGTCGCTGCGCTGGGCGCGAGGGGGCGACATGTGCGTGAGCCAGGGGGGTTCCTGCGTCGGGGGGGGGGGCGTAAGGGTTAGTCAAGTGCTGGTTGGAAAAGTTGGCCTCAAGCTACGAGGCGATGCAGCATCTCGGGGAGGGTGTGCGGGGGGGTCGCGTCGCGGTGTCGCATGAGACGCGCGGATGCGTCGGGAATGTCAAGACGAGAACCGAAGGAGCAGGCGCGAGCTCTAGAGTGGTTTGAGATGCGCCGTGGACGTGTCGAGATGCGGTGTCGTGAAGGCGAAGCCGGGGAAGGGGACGAGAGGAGAGGAGAGGGAGAGGTGGGAAGGGGATGACGAGGCAACTCACGAATGCAGCCATTAATCGTCGGCCACAAGCCCACCTGGAGCTTGATTCGTCACGTCATAGGCTGCAGGCCTTTTCCCAAAGTTCCGGCAACCAGCCCTGGAAAAAAAATAAAACAAAATGTCGAGAAAACTGGTCGAGAACGAAAGATATTGGCAGAGGTCGCGAGGAAGGTGTCAAAATTAGGAAAGGAGGGAGGTGATGTGCCGGGGAGAATGGAGAATGGAGATGGAATGGGGAACGGAAGAGCGGAAAGAGACGACATGCGACAGGCGTCAGCTGCCATAGAATAAGAATTCCACTACCCATCGCCGCAAAGCCCACCCCGCTCTTCGGCTTCCGGCAGTAAGCGTTGACATTCGCCTTGGTGATGCTGGATGGGGTCGAGGGGGAATCACATGCCAAAACCATCGAACATGCATCCAAGTCAAGCTACCATCAGCCCTCTGTAAGTAGACACTCACACCGTACACTCCGACTTTACGGCTTCAGCTTGGAATACTCGGCTTCCTTTTACTTTTGCCTTTCTCAATCGAGAAAATTGTATTCTCAGCTCCCCAAATAAATACAATGCACAGGAGAAATCCCATGACATCCCGATGCCTTCACCCTGATCTGGCGCTTGGCTTGGCAGCAGCCAAGCAATGCTGCGTCACTGTCACTCGAATGCCGGAAATGGCCCCCATCGGAACCGTGCCTTGAAATAATATCGCAAGCCTTCGCCAGTCAACCTGTCAATTTTGTTCCTAGTACCTAGATATCCCTCTTTTCACCTCGAGTCAAGACTCTCTGCTCATAATCTGATACCGTTTTCTGCTATCTCCTTTCCCATGTATTATTGTTGGGCCTTGACCCATAAACATCGCCACGGCCCCTCCCAATGTATTTCTGCTTGCTGAAAATCAATCTCACTGCTCCCAAAGCTCCGTCCACGCCCAAACAAAGTCAAGCCAGTCCTTGACCTGCTAGAAGAAATAAGCCGAAATGATTGCTGATCGCAAAAGGCAGTGCGCCGTGTCCTGTCGCCTGAAATGTCGCGTGGAGCCGTTCCATGTTGTGGATGGTTGAGTTACCGCCTCACCTGGCGCCCGGAGCTCGCTGGAGACTAGAATCAACCCGTCAGCACATCCGGTCAACACACAGAGCCCGGCAATTCTCACCAATTGTTCCTATACGTCATGGTCCGATTCATCCCCGTGAGCCATGCACAGAACCGCCGGGCGTGTGCGCTCCCCGCCGTCTGGCCCAAGCCCACATCCGCCGCCTCAAACACGAGCGTCTGGCTTCTGCCCTCGTCGGTCAATACAAGCTTGACCGTGCGTGACGAGCGGTTCGTCTCAAGCACCTCCACGATGGCCTCCGTGACGTCTCGGGGGTCAATCGTCAGCGAGCCAGCGAGCGCCGACGCTATCTTGGCCTCGGGATCCACCCTCAGACGATGCACCGTCCGCGATGCATCTGAGTAGAGCGAGACGTCAAAGCACTCGCCTTGGCCACCAGCTCTCTCCCTCTTGGCGTCGACAGAGGGCACCGAGCCGGGATGAGCTTCACCCGGTGACGCCGGTTGCGAGGCGCCAGTGCCGGGCCTGCTGAGCGTCGGTGGGGCGGTCGCGCTTCCTGCTGGCGTGGCCACGGGGCTCAGGGCCGGAGGTGTGTCGATGGATGGTCGAGGTTGCAAGGCTGGATTTGCGTGATTTGCAGTAACCAAGGGTGTCGTCGCCGGTACCACGGGGCTCAAAACCGGAGGCATCTCGACGGATGGTCGAGGGTGCAGGGGCGGATTTGCCTGATCCGTCGCAACCCACGGTGTCATCGCCGGTAGCATGGGGCTCAGAACCAGAGGTATCTCAACAGATGGTCGAGGTTGCAAGGCTGGATTTGCGTGATTTGCAGTAACCAAGGGTGTTGTCGCCGGTACCACGGGGCTCAGGACCGGAGGCATCTCGACGGGTGGTCGAGGTTGCAAAGGCGGATTTACCTGATCCGTAGCAATCCAAGATACCATCGCCGGTACGACGGGGCTTAGAACCGGAGGCATCTCGACGGATGGTCGAGGTTGCAGAGGCGGATTTGCCGGATCCGCAGCAACCCAAGGTGTCATGGCCGGCACCTTTGACGTGATGTATTGCGTTTCCATCGCCGGCACCTTTGGCATGATGTGTTGCGTTTCCATCGCCGGCACATTTGAGGTGATGTGTTGTGTTTCCATCGCCGGCACATTTGACGTAATGTGCTGCGGTTCCGTAGCGCTTCCATAATACGATGCCCACCAGTTTGTGTCGAGCATGCTCGATAGCGCCGGCACAGCCGGACCAGTATATGGCGCTGGCGGCGCTAGTGTCGCCGGTGGCGGTTCAATCCGGCCACCGGGCTGGGAAACCACGGGTCTAGCGGGAAGCCCAGAGCCCAGGTTGCGAGGCAACGAAAATGGGGAGTTTGGTTCAAGATGGAAACCCGTACTCGTGGACTGGGGCTCTGCATGTGTCGGCTGAACCGGTGTCCCGGTAGCGGAGGCGACCAACACGGCCGGGCGGCTGTCATTCCTGGCCACGCCCTGGCGCAGATCTCTAGTCCGGGCAGATTCCAGAGGCAGAGACACCCTCTCATCGCTATGGCGCCCCGACGGATGCGCCCCGACTGGTATGGTGGTGGTTGGTTTCTCCGAGGTGTTGCCCATCGGAACATCGTTATCCTTCTCGCTCATACCCATGCTAGGAGAGTCGAGTTTGCCGCTGGCCCGTCGATCAGGGAGTGGTGAGTCGCTGGCTAGAGTCGCGGAAATGGAACCGCTCATGAAAGGAGTCTCAGAGGTCGCGCTGTCGAACATCTCAATGTCCTTGTCCTGGTTGCTCATCGCCATGCTGGGAGAGTCGGGCTTGGCGCTATCCCCCCGCTCAACCACTTCCTTCACGTCATAGCCCGAGGCTTTGTTTCGCTGATCATTGCTCAAAGTCCCAGCATCACATTCCTGTCTGGTGGGAGCAGGTCCCGGCGATGGCACCGCAGGGGTGGCTTGCGACTGTGGGGGAGGCCGGAGTGGCGGGTGGCTGGCTAGAGTTGCAGAAATGGACTCGTTCCTGAGAGGAGTCTCGGATGTCGCGCTGTCGGGCATCTCAACGTCCTTGTCCTGGTCGCTCATCGCCATGCGGCGAGAGTCGGGTTTAGCGCCATCCCGCCGCTCAACCACTTCCTTCTCGCCAGAGCCCGAGGCTTTGTTTTGCTGATCATTGCTCAGAGTCCCAGCGGCACGCTCCTCTCTAGTAGGAGCAGGCCCCGACGATGGTACCGCAGGGGTGGCTTGCGACTGTGGGGGAGGCCGGGGACGGGCGTGTTGGGCGTTGGTTGCGGGTATAGGCTTCCGGTGAGGAGCGCGAACTGCGCCGGTTTTGTTAGCGGAGGAAGGGGAACGGCGTCGAAAATCCAGCTTACCCGTCCTCGGGTCAAGGCTGCCGGCTGCGGCCATCATTTTTTTAGAGGATCTAACTCCCCGGATCTTGGCGTGATACTCGACGGCATCATTGAAATTGGGAACTTCGTGATACCGAGGGTCGTTGAAGTCAAAGGGCAACAGCTCCCTCAGCGGCACCCATCCAAAGCGTCGGTTTCCGTCGAAGAACATGACGGGAAACTCCCGCTCCGAAACCCGGGATCCACCATCCTCGAAGCCGGGCGCCCAGCCGACGATTTGGCGGGTTTGAGCGTCCAGGGCATAACACTCCGGGGCATCTCTCATGATGGACGCGCCGCGTGACTTGTGGGGTTTACCCAGTGGGCCATGGGCCGGAGGGTCGAATAGTGACTTGTTTCGCAAACCACACGGCCTGAGAGACCCCTGGCTGGGAAGAATCATGACAGGATACCTCTTCTGATCCCGCTTCCAGAAAACAAGGTGAAGGTCCCCGACAACCGGAGTTTCGACCTTGGCTGCCGCCGTGGGCTTCTTTGCGTCCCAGTTTTTCAGATTAGGAAAAGAGGGGGCGGCGCTCGCGGGTGCGGCTTCGAGCGAAACTCCATGCTCAAGCTCATACGCCCGGCGATCTGACTTGGTCATCTGGTTGATATTCAGAGGCTTGTACCCGTCTTGAAAGGCCTCATGGACCATCTCGTTATTCAGGTCGGCGAGCTGGTGGGTGCAATCGGGAATCCGATGGCCAAGAAGTTCGACCGCTAAGCTATGATCTTTCGACATGTTACCATGCTGCGCGCCGTGGAGGTGCTTGGCGGCCCCGTGTAGGGGATTCTGGTTGAAATGAACCACGTGCTCATCACATCGAAGAATATAAAAGCAAGCGCTCTTCGAGGGGAACTCGACAATCCAGTGATGGTAGACTGGATTGCCGTCGCAGTACACCTCGTTGAACTTGATGGTCCTTGGGGCTGTCTTGCGCCGGCGTGGCATGGGAGCGGGCTCGTTCCCGCCAGGACCATCATCGCTCCGGGCTCGTTTCCTCGCTGTTACATTTGGGAGTCCCTTGCGCTGCTGGGGGGGCGCTGGTTGGGAAGGCGCTGGCTGGGTGACTGTCGCTTCAGCCAGCGGTGACGTGACAGGTCCAACTGTTGCTTGCAGGCTGCGCCGGACAAACTCGGAGAGTTTGACGGTAATACAGAGCGATGGCTCTTTAGTTGTAACGGGCTGATCGTTCGACGGTGGCGGAGACACGGCGATAGCCGCCAGTGGTGGTGTCATTCTTGACGAGGTTGTCATGTCGGGACTGGTAGGTGGCACAAGCGATGATTTTTGGCTGTTCTGTAGACGTCGGCCACTCTCTGGCACTGTCATTTCCCTTTCCGTGGATGCTGTGGAGACAGGCTGGTGGACACGTCAGTATGATGTTGACGGTGGGTTTGGCGGGGAAAAAGCGGGAGGCACATACTGGAGCTGACTGGAGGGGCGCGAGCAGTTGATCGCGAACCGACATGGTGTGCTCTTTTTCTTTCTCAGCAAAGACCCTCTTCCTCTGCACTTTGGCACGTTTGTATTCCTCGTCTTCCTTGGCAAGGAGAAGTTGACGCGTCTCCAACACAACTGGATCTTGTTGCGCTTGTTGTTCGATCCACGCCTTCCTAGCCTTGTGCCGGACGAGCTCTTCTTCCTCGAGCCTGGCGAAGGCTTTCCGCCGCTTTCTTTCCTCGGCCAGGAGGAGTGTGAAGCGAGCTCCTACCGTCTCGGCCGGTGGGATGGGTTCGGACAGAGCCATATTGAGAGGATGAGACGGCAATGAGAGCCCTGGTTGGCGGTGCGACTGCGAGTCCAGAACGTGGCCGCTTTGCATCCCGAGATCTGTAACACTCGGAGTTAGATGACTTCGACTGCTCCATGGAACAGGTGTACTGGACGTGAAAATGGAGGGTATTGTACTAGGCTGGTGGGGTGAGGTCCTGCTTGGGGGAAGGGATGTGGAGAGAGAACGGGAGCTTACCGATAGAGAAAATACTATAATGGTATTTCAAAGTCGACCTTTTTGACAGCTGCCTGGGGTTAGAGGGCGGTGTCCAGATGAGTACTCTTGTCGCTGGGGAAGAGATTGTGTGTAGAAGGGAAGTGCGGTTTAGCGACAATTGTAAAGAAATACCTCTGCCAAAGAGGTGGGGTCTTGACGGTCGAACTAGAGGTGATAGGCAAAGTCTTGGGCCGCCTGTATCAGAGAGAGGATTGTGGGACGACGCCTTAGTGAGTTCCGTGGCTTTTAGGCCGAAATACAATAGGAAGAAGTGAGGGAATGTCTGCCTGGTCGAGGGGGGGGATGCGCCGGGGTAGTATATGAACAGCGACAGGCAATGTTAGGCGTCCAGGTCGAGGTCAGGGCCGACAGGCAGACTGGATGAGAGAGAAGAAGGTGTACGGCCGGTTAGGCAGGATAGTAGAGGAAGTAGGGGACAAGACAACCTTGATCCTCCTGGGGCACGTCTCTAGTCACAATGACGCCGGTGCTTGGTAGGGCCGCACCTAGATGCAATGGTCGGTGGATGCCTCACGTCTAGAGGAGGAGCCCGTCATCCAACAGATCGAAAAGCATCCTGGGAAGAGGTGGTGTCGGGTGGAGCGGAGTGTGGTGCAAACGACAGACGGGGGCGCCGGGAGAGACGAGAAAAACAGGTGGGCCCCCAAATTTGGTGGCGATAAACAGTTGCTGTGGAACCCCCAACCCCTACCCAGAGAGCCCACATTTCTGAGATCCTAGAGACGGGAGTGATAGAGGGGCGAAGACGCGTCTTGCGGTTGTAAGAGAAGGCACACCTCAAAGCCGCTTCCATCTCCAGGCAGCGCCGCTTCAGTCCTTTCTGGTGACGGATCCAGCCCAGGCAGGCGCCATGCAGTCCTCACGAGGGGGTGCAATATGATGAATGGACTTTTGAAATCGAACAAGACGTACCAGATATGTTGTGGGTGAAAGGGTTGGTTTTACACCCGTCCCTGCGCGAACCTAGGTGACAGGTCAAACGGACACTGCCCAGCAGTGGGGGGGCATCCCGGTGAAACGATTGACACCAAAGGATACGCGGACAACAATGCTGGAGAACCGCGACGTTTAAAAGGGCGGAGATGTAGGCGCAACGAATGGATGGAAAGAAGGACGACGAGGGAGCGGAGGCATTTGCCCATATGCCTATGGCTAGACTAGCCCCGTCGTTTGTCCCAACACCTAGGGTACCCTTAATATGAAGCCAGTCTAGAAACAGACGCGAATGTGGAGATCCAGTTATCCCTGCTTAGATACCTACCCAATCATGTCCCTGGTATCCCGCCTCAAAAAATGGAGACATGATAGGTAGCTTTTTTCCACGGGAATATTTACTAACTTGCGGGCTTGGCACTAACTTCCCCGGTATCTATTCCGTATTCCGGTCAGGTGGAAAGTGAAAAGTGGAAAGGGGTTGACGGGGGGTGGAAATTACAGCCTAGCCATCTATGGACGAAGTTTTTTTGCTTTTTTCTCACACCTCCCTCCCCCGGCTTCCTACCATCGCGCGTCCATGGGTTCTCCCCGAGCCCTTTCGCTCCCAATCGGACGGATCCTCCGAGCTCAATACTGCGACCATGTCCTCGGTTTCCGTGTTTCAGCAGCCACAGCTTCAACGACCATTTGCAGGGTCCACAGTGCGCCCTAGATTCGGCGGCTGATATAGTAAGCATTACGTCCTCGGGCAATAGTTTCGAGAATTGCTGAATTGCGCGACATTTGGTTCTCGCTGGCGACACTAGTATACGCATTCCACACTGCACCACATCTAGCCAGCATGTCGGAAGAAGGCGGTCCATTTCAAGATACCACAAACTGGAGTTGTCATGATCTGAAAACGCTGTGCTACCTGTCAGTGGCAGGTCTCCTTTCGACACACATTCCTTGAGAACTCGGCAGTTCCAAGCACTCCATTCCATTCCCAGCCGGAACGTAGCGGCAGCAAGTTGGAGCACTACTGTGTAGACGCGCCTACCCATGCCCGTGTCGTCTTCCTCGTCGCCTTCGGATCAAGCGCCACTAGGGAACTTGCAAAAGACGGTGCGCGCTCGCGTCGGACACGTCCCACTGAGGAATGCCAGACCGGGGTCTATCTGCTGAAAAAATCTCTGTAACGGCAATGGGGTGTTCTCCCTTCTCCTATCCCCCGCCTCCATGTTATATATTTGCTTCCCTTCCTGGCTACTCCGCATAAGCAGCGTCTGACCACATATGTGCTGCTATCACACTATATAGTAAAGTCATGCACAGCTCCCAGCCCATCGACCGGACTGCTCAGAACTCGGATTCACATTGCAGGACTTGGTAGCAAGCTGTCACTCCAAGTCCAGTCCAGCATCAGCAACCTGAGCAGAACCTTCCCGCCCGACAAGATGGCATAGAATAAGCAAGCAACGCTTAGCATCCTTCGTACACTGAACAACGCGTCAGCCTCAAACTGTCCCCTCTCGGCTCCGAGCATCTTTCCTCGGCGAAATGACCACCATCCTCCAAAGCGCAACTGCAAGCTCGTTTCGCCATGAACTGCTCTAGTCCAACAGAGTTAAGCTTACTAGGAATGTGATGGGACATTTCCAAGCAGGGCTGCACTCCAATCATTATATGCCACGCCTGCAGGCGAGGAACCGCCGCCCTGGGACCAATCAATATCTAGCGGTTCATAACGTTCCCATGATTCGACCCATCAACGCATGCACGGCTCTCCAACAAATCACAAGAGGATGGTTGCATTGCGTTCCAGTAGATGTTTAGGTACTTAGGTAGGTACATATTTGGAGGTCCTATTCTTCTCGGGGGGGGTTTCGTTTGCTGTCATCAACGTCCGGGGAGCTGCGTGGAGGCCCGCGCCGAAAATCTTTCCTCGTTCTGGGCGGAGGCGCAGGTATTGTCGCGTCAGGTCTCAGTTCACACCCTCTGACCCGCGGGTCCTTCCCCGGCCCGGTAGGGAGTCACCCGTTGCCTGGCCCGAACCTCTAGCAACATATGCAGGCTTTGTTTCCACCCCCTTCCTCCGTCGCCGGGATTCCTAGCGACCGTCGTCTAGCGGTCATGGATGCCATGGAGGGCCCCATTCACAAACCACAGCTCGACGGGGGGGGCCTCGAGGTCGATTTCCGACGGAAGTAAAACTCCTCCCTCACCGGGGGGGTTGTAGCGGTCGACCTTCCTATAGGGGAGTTGGACCATGAGCTTTTTTGGGTTTTTCTAGCCCGGAGGGAGAGGCTGGGAGTCAGAAGGAGCAAGACCGTGACACTGCTTGAAATACCCACGCCACATCTGCCAATCCACACCGTGATCTCTGGCGAACTTGTCTCTTGCGCCTCGATCAAATTTTCACTCATTAAGCTGAAACGGCTTCGCATCGTCACCCAACCAGATACGAATCTCATCCAGGGCGTCAAGGTCATTCTGCGGAACAGCGACCTCGACTTTATCATCATACTACTCGGACGTACGGCTCACATCCTGCAGACTTTTTCCCACCCGCCTACATGACCCGAAATCAATGACGACGGCCCTGTTCCCATCCAGCATGACGTTGCTTGGGTTGATATCATTGTGAGCCCATCCAGGGCAGGAAGATGCCCGATACTATGTTCCACCCAAGCCAACACACCACTGTAGTCCTTCCCTCTCGGACGCTCGGCTCTTGGGTATCTCTTCCCTAGACTGCCTGGGTTGACCTCCTGTATCAGGGTACCCGGGTATCGCACAAAGCAAAGGCGTGTGAGCCCAGATGGCGGGAATGGGGGGTTGTAGGCGGAGACGGGGATGGGGATGGTGTTGGTGAGTGGTGGGGTTGGATGGTTGAGGGGGAGGGGTGGCGAGCTGGGGAAAAGGCGTGGTGTGGTGTAAGGCGCCGGTGGGGTTTGGTAGACGACGACGGTGCCGGTGAAGGTGAAGGATCCGTTGACTTCTTTGTAGGACTCGCGTATCGAGAGGACGTCGATGGGTTCGGCTAGTGGCTGGAGAGGGGGGGAGGGTATTGTCTGGATTACTAGTATGGAATCAGGTAATATTTTTGACGCGATCAAGGTGAAACATGCGCGTGTGGAATGATGGATTTTACTCACTCTCAGGGCCTCGAGGGCAAGCCAAATCCCCGGGCCGTCAATGTCGGATTACGGAAGGATGCTGCAACTCCAGAGGCAAAGGGGGGTTGAACAGAGAGCAAATGCAAGCAGGGCGCTGGGCATTTTGCCAAGGTCAGCTGAAATTGGGTCAGCCACTTCCGAAAGCTCGGGCGGGTTATTTATGGAGATGGGTGTTGGCCGCCTCCGAGACAACGATCAAGACAGCGACGAAGACAACTGCCAACATAGCGATTTAAATACTATACAACGGATTAGATAGTTAAATAAAGCTCAGTCCGGCATGAAATATTCAGATATCTATTTTATTAGTAAAGTACACCAAAGGCAAATTTGATCTTAAAGATACACTACCACCCCGGGCCCTTCGTCAAGTTGATTTCCAACTGCTCCCTGTAAGGCAATTCCCACCCCAACGGAGGCGGCAGGGGGGGCCTCATTGGGTGTTGCGCGTGGCGCTTGGCTCTGAAAGGGCGGCGGCCTGGCTCTCCGGAGGCTGGTCTCGCTTGTTCAGCTGCTGAGCGGGTGCCTTAGGGGCCTCTTGCGCCTCGGAGGCGTCCTGCGCCTTAAGGGCTCTGATCCAACTGGCTCGCTCACGTTGACGCGATACGGTTGTTTTGGCGATTGTGGTGGTTTGGTTGTTTTGGCTGTTTTAGCTGGCTCAGGGTGGCTGTCTTGTCCGTTTAAAATTTGCCAAAGCTTTGACAAAGTCAGAAAATATAGGCGGGGCCCAATATGTAAATAATCATAACCCTGTACCAAAAACAGTAATACTACACCTCGATCAATTGCCTTATTTTTGAAGTGGTGCACAGCAACCTACACCTGATCTTTGGCGGCCACAGAAGTTCCTCCTCTGGCCGGAAATATCGCCCAAACAACCTCATTCAGCTCACCATCGCCTCCCTCCCTCGCGTTGTCCAACGTCCTCCTCTCCATCTCAAATACCGAAACGCATGCGCCGGCTTAACCCCATGATTCCAACCTACATATATCCCTCCCCCTCCTCTCCCCCACCCTGCGTACCTACCCCATCCGTCAACAGCTCCGTTTTCCCCCTTTTCCGTTTGTTTACTTTTGTAGGTCCTTTCTTCTCCCAGACAACTGCCATGAAGGGCGACGAGTCACGAGAACGCTTAATTTGATACTACGATATAAGAAACGGGTCGTCTTTGGGAACTGGGATCCATTGTGAGTTTGTGACGTGCGGGAATCGACAAACTTCAATGACGACGTGTGGCGGGAAGCCGGATGCGGTGGACAAAGAAAAGGGGCGATTTGCCTTGGCATTTCCGCTAGTCCTCCCAGGAAGCGGCATCAAAACATCAAATCGCCCTCATCACTCGTAACATGCATGCCCGCAATGTTTTTGTCCTGATTTGACACCATCTGCCTAACTGCGGTCAAACATGACCAAGAGAACTGGAAATCTCTCTGACCATGGCCCGGCGGAGTGCTTTGTCTTCTATGTCATGCCAGCAAAATGGCAGGGACCAGTTGGGCATAAACCGTCAAAGAGAAGCCAGACAGCATTTGACGCCCGCCCACCCAAGTCGATGCATAGATTCCCCCTTTGTTGACCCGCCGCGTGATAATAATCCGCTGCGGTCGATGACAGCAAAGACCACCTCAGCCAGCCAGGTTCATGTGCCGATCAATTTCTGCCTCCAGCAGTCATCACAATGAATCCTCCAGATCCGCCTACGAGTAGCACGCGACCACCAGCCCGTTTTACAGCCATCAACGTCCCTCGGGACCCAACCTTGCAACAACAGGCCAAAGCAGGTCGCTGCCTCCTTGAACCACCCTGCCAGCATGGCCGCCATGGCTTATACTTTTCCCCTGTAGCATCCATGAAGGACGCCTCGAATCGCCTGGGGAGGTATTATATGATTGAAGAGGGGCTCAAGCACGACCTTGGCGCGCTGAAAAAGGGCGAAATCTACCACAGGGATGACTTTCTTGTGCGGGTGAGGGCCTGGTACAAGGCCGAGATAGGACGGCTGACCCATCTCGAAAAGGTTCATGAGGTGAGCCAATCTTCACACGCATGGACAGCAGCCAGGGACTAATAAACACTCCCAGGAATGGAAGCTCACCAAGGAGGCCAAACGACAAGAAGAGCTGAAGGAAGAGACAGAGTCACCAGCAACGAACACAGACGACGAAACTGACCAACACCCCTCCATCCGCGCGAACCAAGCAACCCTCCTCCCGGGAGAAACAACCTCAGAACCCCCTCGCACCATAAAGCCACGGGAAAAGAAAACCCCCGCTGCACCCACCCGCGTCCAACCCTCCCGCTCCGCCAAGCGCAAAGCCCTCGACCCTCCCCCTCCCCCAACTAAACGAACCAAAAAGACCACCATCCCACCCCCCTCACAACCAACCCCAACCCCACCCCCCTTCCCCAACTCTCCCCTCTCCCTTGGCGCCCCCACCGCGGACCTCCTCCCTCTCTCCTCCCCCGGAGTACAAATCCCCTCCCGCTGTTCCACGCCTTGCCCCAAAACTCCAACCCCCCGCAATCTCCACAACCCCAAGCAACCCAACCCCAAGCACCCCCCCCACCGACATCACCCCCCCGCCCTCCCGAAACAAAATCCCACTACACCCTCCCCCCTTACAACTGGTCCGCGTACCAACGCTGGCTGCACAGCACCACCTCCAACGAGCCAGAAGCAGAAGCCAACGCCTTCGTCGCGCTCGTCGAGCAGGCCGTGGGGGAGCGGGTGCAGGCTTTGGAGATTTTGAGGGCGGAGGCGAACCGGGAGGGTGGGTTTGGGACGGGGCTGGGGTTCCTGAGGGACGCCGAGTTCGAGGGGAAAACGCCCGTGGTGAGGGCGCCGTTTGTGGCGGCGGCGCGGAGGGAGGATCGGTTGGCGTGGGGGATGGGGGTTATGGAGGTGGGGTGGGGGGAGGAGAGGGTGGATGTTGGGGTGAATTCGGAGGGGGATGAGTTGCAAGGAGGGAGGTTGGAGGGAAGGGTGGTGGTAGTTGAGGGGGACGAGGAAAAGAAGGACGTACTACAGGTCGATACAGCGGAGGGAGCGGCAGGCGGGGAGGAGGAGGAGGAACTGACCTCGGCGCTCTCGGACCAGTTTGACGACGCCATGCGCGAGATTGAAGAGGAACGTCGGTCCAATGACGGGCAGAGCAAGGGAGCAGAGCCGGAAATGGTAAAGATGGAAGACGACTCGTTGTATGGAGACGAAACCCCGGGTGAGCAACGGCCAGAGGACGAACCTGAGGACACCCCGGCCGGAACCCCATTCTACTTTACAGGGGAGGAGGATCTTGAAGACGTCCAACCTCTGCCAGACAACACAGACCATAAGCCTGAAGGGACCCCCGAAACCCCAGCCGGCACACCTGGCTATGACGCCGACATCCCCGAAGACACAGACATCGAGATCACCCTAGACGGCTCCATCGCCGACAGCGAGGACGTGAAGCCTCAAGATGGATCTGACCTGGAGCCCAAGGAAACCAATATCGAGATTACCTCCATCGCCGACAGCGAAGACGACGCAAAGCCCCAAGGCGACGAATCTGACCTAGAGCTCGATGACCACTCCCGCGCACCATCAAGAATCCCATGGGACTACTCCCTCGCTAACAGCGACGCGTCCGACTCCGAGTCCCTCGCCGACGACGCCATCCAAGCAAGCCGCGAAGCCTTTGACTGGAACCCCGATGACGACGGCAGCGCCATGGAGATTGAAGAGCTAGAAGACTCATACGAAGCTGAAGCCGAGCTTGCCAGTAATGCGGTCATCCAAGTTTCCGAGCCGCCGGCACCAGAAACCGCCCCCACCATCCCTCCACCATCCCCACCGCCCCTCATCCTCATCCCCGGCCTCAACCTCCTCCACCCCCCCACCGACCTCCAGCCCCCCAGCGCCCCCTCCCCTCCCGCACCCCGCCCGCCTACCCCCTCCCCGCCAACACTCACAACCCCCACACAAAACCTCAGCCCCTACCAACGCAACCTCCTCATCGAGCGCGAGCTCTTTGGCTACGAAGGCAGCGACACGGACGTGCACGGGTTCGTGGACGACACCGGAGACGACTCGGAATCGGGCGTCGTCCACACGCCCCGGCATCGTTCCAACGGGCCTTCTCCCACGACGACACCACCAAGACCGGCCACGCCCAGCGAGGCAGTCATGGACGTGAGTCCCACGCTGGGCAAGTGGATTCCGCGGGGGGCGGAGGAGCGGGAGGGGTTGCTGCGGGAGGGGGTAGAGGTTTCGGGGTTGAGGTTTTTGGTGGATTGTAGGGATGTGAAGGGGGTGCGGGTTGGTAGTGAGGAGGGGAGAGAGAGAGGGTATGAAGTTTTGGTATTGATGCTATAGATAAGGTGCTGGGGTATATATCTAGAATATATCTTTTGAAATCATCTTGGGCGGGGGCAGGGGGGGAGGGAGGAAGGGAGGGATACTGGGTAGGACATGTTGTTGTCAGGGGGTGCCAGCTTATACCAGGTAGAGATGATATTAAGTCCCGGCCCGAATCACAACCTAAGAAACCGCGGCAATCGCCGCCTCAAACGCATCACGCATCGACCCCATGTCCGTCTGGACAGTTCTCTCGAAGTCCGGGTCATCTTCGAAGTCGAGGATTATAGCCACAGTCGTCTTTACACAGATATCGTTAGCCCATCATCCTCGGCCCAAGATGGAGGAGGGGTGGGGAGGGGTGCCAACTTACCTCAGCGGCAGCCGCCGCGACCTCAATCACACCCGCAATTCGCTTACCGACACCCGGGACCGCTTTAAAGACCGTCCCCTCCCGGATGAAGGAGCTAATAAGGACGCCCCTCTGAGCGGTACTGAAGGAGCTGAACGCGTCGGCAACTGCTGCCGAGTCGTCGTCGGTAAACTGCGTGGTCGGAGGGAGCGCGGAGGTGGCCGCGGTAAGAGTGGCGGCCATATCGGCGAAGCCGTCGACGACGGTCTGTCGGTTAGCGACGGTCTCCGGGGAGGGAGGGGACGAGGTGTCGTACCGCCCACGGCCCGGCGCCGAGGAGGAAGAGGGGCGCGTTAAGGACGCTAACCTGGCTGGCAGGGCCCATCAGGGCCTCGCACTCGGTGGTAAGGCTTGTAAGGACGTCGACGAAATCGTCGACAGCAGAGACGGCTAGGCCCAGGCCAGAGAGGGTGGCGATGGCAAAGAAGAGGGCGGGACGCATAGCTGAGCAGATGGTCTGACGTGATGGGTAGAGTGAGGATGTGATGGCGGTGACGAGGGGCTCCTGGTCTCGACGGACGGGGATGGGGAGACGGGTTATATACCACTGGCATGAAGAGGGGTATGGGTATTTCTGTCTTGTCTAGGTCCAGAAGCTGGGGTAGGCACGACGGTTGTCGTCTGTTCAGCTCGGCGTCGGAATGATATCGTGGCTTGTCGGCGGCGCCGGGACTGATCTCGGAGGGAGACCTTGTACTATGACGATCCCGCGCCAACAGCAGTGGCGGTGTCCTGTGTATCACATAAAGGGCGACGCAAAAGCACATGACAGAGACGTGGTGGGAATAGGGGCAATGGCCAAAAATGGCCCATGTTCTCGATTCCAGCTTTTGCCCGGACTACCCAAATAATCCTCAAAGCATAGTAACGCCAAGCGGAACCGGAAGGAAAAACGGCAGCGGATCGACAGGACTAGCCATTATAGCGATGGCGAGCGTCTGGTTCATCTGTGTCTTGGTGGCGGCGTCGTCGCGGGGAATGGCTGGCCGGGGCGCCGGGACGGCTAGGCTGGGGCGTCGGGGCGGGGCTCGGACGTCTCCGGATCCCACCTGGAGATTGTGCGGCTGTGGGTGTGGACATGATTGATGGTGTTGAGCAGTTCTCTAGAGGTCTTGAACAGTTCTCTAGAGGTCTTGAAGCTTTTCAGAATAAGTAAAGTAAAAAGACGAGATGTTCAAACTGGTGAAGATCTAATTTCCAACTTATACCAAGTAGACTCCCTAACTGGGATGAAGCTGATGGTCGGGATGGGTCCAATGAGAGGTTGAGCCGATCTCAGATCTGTTTCAACCCCCCTGAACCACCATCATGACATACGACAACGTCATGGCGATGGCCGCATATCGTGATGGGCCATTGCCGCACAGAGTCAGTAACGGGGAAAGACAATGGCACTGCTGGTGACATTGTACCCCTTGAGCTCCTGGCGCCGACCTCCTCTGGAGGTGAACTGGTCTCGTTTGAGTGTTGACTGGTCCCATGTTCCGATATGCGAGACATCTTGACATCCGGCGAGGACTGGTAGGACACACGGGATGGGGGTTGAGGAAAAGGAATGCTTGTCGAGTTGATGGTGAGTTGACGAAAAGAGGGACGGTTACCACTCCGTTTTGCCCCGAGTTCGCTGACAGCAAAGGCTGCTAGCATCCCCGGCAACGCTGACGCCGACTCCGAGCCAAGGCCGGTTGGAGACCACCACCATGCAAAGATTACCCAACGGCATTAGTTGACCAGATCTCGACAACTCGGTAGATGAAAAGAACCCCCAAACGATGACACTAAACGGGCGCCACCGTCCGATCAATCTCCGAGGGACCTCGGAAGGCTTCCATGGAAAACCACACACCGTACTGCGTAAACGCTTGGAACCGGCCATCTGACCAAGCCAACCCCAAAAAGATGCCCAATCAGTGCCACCATCGCGGGACGTCACCGCACACACACGGCGTGTGTGATGTCCATTTTTCAATCGCCTGGCTGAGCTGCACGCACAAATCTCGCAGAGCCCGTGTGGGGGGGGGCGAAGCATGACGCATGGCCCCACCTTGCCCACCACACCCCGCGGCGAGGTCGAACCTCTCTCTGTCCACTGAAGAGACATCACTGTAGCGTTCAGGGTCCAGCGTCACCCATCCATTCGGGACGCTTCCAGGCGGCTGGCCATGAGCCTCCCTCCCGATTTTACTGGTCGCCAGCTTTCAGTGGGTCACCCAAGCCGGCGCTGTTCTGCATCGGGCTGGGCTGGATCGCCGCCACACGCCAATCCAGCACAAAGAACGCAGAAGAGGAACGCACTGGAAACCGGCACAAACCGCGCAGCGTCAGCGTCAGCCTTCTGATCCCCCTCCCCTCCTGTGGAGAAGGCGAGGAAGAGATGACATATCGTTCTCGGTGTATAAGTATCCCCATCTCCTCCCCTTTCCAACCATTCCATCATCCCATCATCACAAGCAACTTCACCAAACAAGCAACTCCAACTCCAACACAAACACAAACACAAACACCACCCCCACCAAACCAACCCCAACCATCAAAATGAAGGGCGACTGTGGCTGCTCCGGAGGTGCTTCCTCCTGCAACTGCGGCTCGAGCTGTGAGTTTTTTTCTCTGTGTTCCATTCCTCCAACAACAAACGCTGACGATTTTTCCTTGTCCAGGCTCCTGCTCGACCTGCAAGTAAATGCACCAACATCAACGTCATGAACCCCTCCTCTCTTGCCTAACCCCGATTCATCATCAATACCGGGGTTAGGCTCCTTCCTCCTTGACCTTCTTGGCCTAGACGTCCGGCTCTTTCGATCTTGTCTTTGTTTGGGTT
Source organism: Schizothecium vesticola (assembly GCA_030549215.1). Taxonomy (NCBI): domain Eukaryota; kingdom Fungi; phylum Ascomycota; class Sordariomycetes; order Sordariales; family Schizotheciaceae; genus Schizothecium; species Schizothecium vesticola. The sequence goes on along the minus strand of JAUKUD010000005.1, from coordinate 1,275,477 downwards.
GGATAATCTGCTGCGAGGGGGCGATGGGATTGAGAGGGTACTTAGTCGAATGAAATACCAATTGTTTTGCATGCAATTCTTGATGCTGTCGTGTCCGATTGTTCTGGGGGTGTTTTTGAGATGACGTAGTTGCCGACGTAGAAACCGCCGTGGAAATGTGTAAGTCTAAATGCACCCAAGCAGCTCCTAGAGGGTACCGTGCCAGCTACTAGGGTCGTACACAACTGCCGGCATCCCCCGCCACATTGTAAAATATACACCAAATCTATACCCTCTATGTCTCAAATATGTACACAACCGTCACCCCCTCCCCCTCCCCTCCTTCATCCTCAACAAATCCACCACCAACCCCCGAAACTCCCCACCCAGCGCCTCCACGACGATCCCCACATCCGGCGGCACCGGCACCTCCCTCTCTGCCAGCGCCGCCAACTTCTGCGGATCCCACCCGTCCTGCACCGCCGCGCTGACCGTCTTGCCCTGCGCCAGCGCCCCTTTCACCTCCTTGCCGCGGCGCAGACCCCCGTCTGGCGTCTCCGGCGTCACGACGGCGTCATCCAGCAGCTGCTGCCACCGCGCCAGAAACATGCCCGGTCCGCATATGCTCGCCCTGGACGTCCGAGCATCCTCGTCAACAGCGAGGACCCCACCCGAGGGCATGTCGTCGAGGATTCTCTGCATCCTTTCGAGGGAGAGACGTTCGAGGGCGGTGAGATAGGACGCGTGGGCGTCGATGGCGGTGATGACGGGCTCTTTGTTGACGTTTGAGAGGGCGGCGTAGAGGAGTTGGAGATTACTACTCAGCGCACCGGCGGCGCCGCCTCGACAGGCCGTATCGGTCGCCGCCGGGGGGGTATTATCGACGTGTTGGGAGAGCGCTGGCTCCGCTGAAAGAGCTTGACGGTTTCCTTGGCCCACGCACGAAATTCGTCGCGGATCGAGGGGCATTGGCTGGCGAACTGGTGGAGCCAGTTGTAGAGGAGGTGGCGGTTGCGGCGGAGGAGGCTGACGTAGTCTTCGATCGAGGGAGCTTGGGTGCGGAGGGGTTTTTCTGATGGGTCGCCGCTGGATATTTTTCTTGCGGGCTTGGGTTTGCTGGTGTTGAGGAGGTCGGTGATGAAGGCTTCGCCGGCGGCTACGTGCTCGCGCAGGTCGATCTTTTCATGGATGGTGCGGATCATGTGGTCAAAGGTTCCGACGGCGTCTCGGATTAGGCCGGTGAAGAGGTCGGGGTTCTGGCGGCAGATGACTTTGGCGATGGCGTCGCGGTCGTGAACTGCCATGAGGGCGACGTAGTATTCGAAGCATTGGGCGTGCTGGGCGGGGGACAGCGGTTCCAACGGCTTGGAGCTGCTCGCGAGGATGGCGGCAACCATGGAGGTCGGCGTCTTCATGCTGTAGTCCCGGACAGCATCGTGCTCTTCTCTGGGCTTGTCAATAAACTGTCGGATGGCAGCAAGGTGAGCCTTGGACGGTCCGTTAGGCGCTCTCTCGATTCTATCCATGGATTTGCGGAACTCGGCGGTGTCCCACGACAGGACCAAGGAGATGATGCTAAGGTCATCAGAGTTGTGTTCCAACTAAAGGGAGGCGAGGGGGAGACGCACCGTTGCAAGAGGTTCATGCCATCGTCCGCGTTCTGGGTCAACCCGACCCAGTTGGACAGTGCCCCAACCCCAATCTTCGCCAACAACAACCTCACCATGCCGTTGATCATGGTGGCGGCATTTCCCACCCGTAGGGTCTGTCGAATCATGCTGTAGGGAATGAGGTTGTGGAAGTTTTCCAGCAGCTTTAGGAGATATGGCCCTTCAGGAGACAGCACAAGGACATGATGGATAAAAGTCGCTAGGCTACCATACCAATCAGCCTCCCACTAGCAAAAAGAACGCCATTGGAACCCACTGGATAATGACATAGTCAACCGAAGCCTTGACAGCGGGAGAATGCTTTTCGAGGCTGTCCTGCTTGGCGGCACATTCGAAGAGCTCGTCCACCAGATTCCCGTGAACGAGTTCATGGATCGCATCTTCCCATGCGCGTACCAGGTCCTGGGCCTTGGAGCTGTCATAGGGCCCTTGTAGACTGCTACCGGAGCCCCTGAATGGCGGAATGCCCCCGAGAAGGCCCCTGGACACGGCTTCGTGGATGACCGAGGCGGCGGTGGCCAGAGTCTTTCTGGTGCCCAGCGACCCCTTGTCGTAGCTGGGAGAAAGATCCGCCTCACCCAGCTTGGTCAAGATTCCCTGGAAGCGTACGTGCCAGAAGCCGTCGGGGAGGTTTCGAACACCGGGGATGGGCAGCACGATGCTGCGCAGGACGCCGGCGAGCAGCGGGGCCGAAGAGCCAGCGGCGTAGACGAGGGTGCCATCGGACTGTCTCTGCTTGAAGGGGTAGCCATAGAGGGAGACGGTCTCGGGATGGCTAAACTTCTCGACCTCGGCAAAGGTCTCGTGGTGGGTGAGGATGTCGAATAGGGCATGGAGCTGGGTGGAAGACAAGACGTCGGGGGGAGGCTGCAAGGGGCCGACAAGGGATCCCATGTTGACTTGGTCGCTGGTCTTGGCCGAGTATTAGCAGCTGCAATTGTATCTGCTCCCTAGGCCCAGCGCCCGCGAGATGGGTTGGCAGTCGTCAGCGTCCGCGTTGACCCTGGCGTGACTGCCCACCTTGGCATGCGTGGCCAGGAGGTTGCAGTGCAGACGTCGGGGGTTGAGATTTGTCGGTGGCGCTGACGTAGTGGACGTCGGTATCGACGCGCCGTACAATACAGGTACAGGTGCATAAATGGTGGGGGGGGGGCCAGCTTGGATTCCTTTAAAGTCCTGGAGAGTCCATTAAAGTCGCAGATTTTGCTCTGGGCGGGAAGACCTCGAAACTTGGGAGGTCAAGGCATTTGAGTACCATGGACAGCGAAGGCCATGGGGTAGGTGAGGCAATATCAAATATTAAAAACAGAGTCAAAGATATGGCAGACCTTTAAAGGAAATAGGGACGGGGAGCCTGGGCGGTGTTGGTTGTGGTCGATGACGAAACCATAGCAAGCACCCACCTCGTCAAAAACACGTCTCTCTCACGCCTCGGATAGGTCAAGGGACAGGCTAAAGCACCAAAAGCACTTTCCCAATTGTTTGCCTGAGCTGAAGCGATCGGGCGAGCCCTTTTACCCGTCTACTACCGGGCAGCCTTCAGGTACGTCAGTGGCACCTTTCCAGTGGATGGGTGAACTGTAAAGTTAGGTTGAATACGTTAACAGTTGGCAGGTCACAAGGTACTCAACCCTAACCCTCTACCATGGCAATTTACGTCCAGTCGTCCTCATTCTTCACCTTTCACCTTTCTTCACCGTTCAACTTCTTTCATCGTCCCCCCCACACCCTCTACGCCGACATTCTCTACGTTCCCCTCCAGCAGAAAACCTCCCAAGCCATCAATAGAGGACATCCTGCCTGTCTCGGCACCATATGAGATGCTGGGCCGAGGCCTGTCGGGGCGTGCGTGCGCGGTACAGGTCCGAGGTACACCTGACTCTTGAGTGAGCTGCTGCGTTGATGCGTTGCTGCAGACGTCCATGTAGGTGAGACCCCGAGACCTCCGTGTTGCTTTCGTTTACTGCCTGCAGCGCTTCCTTACTAACCAGTCATAGGGTAGCCCATACATTTTCCACCAGCACGCCCAAAGCATCGCCACATCGCCGTGTTGCCGCGCATTCACGGCCGTTGCCAACCGTGACTGCTGGGCTGCTGGGGCCTTGAATCAGGTCATTGTAGTCCATGACAACTGCCACAGCCGCCGAGGTGCAAGCTTCGGACTGGAGAGCATCAGCGCTGGGCAGTGGCGATGCCAACTTAGGCCAGACACGCACGGAAGGCCTCGATTTTGGACATCCCTCTGCATCCTGCGCATCTCGATGGCGACGGCCCATCATCATCCCGTTGAGCCCTCGAGGCGTTACCTCTTTTCTCCCGCTTCCACATGACGGCCCATGTGAGAGCCCACGGGGCTCTCCATGACGGGCTACAACGGCCCGTGACTATAGGTCTCTCGGCAACCCGTCTCACCAACCTGCCAACGGATCTCGCCCCTACGAAACACGTTTCTTGTCCACTCTTTTGCAGGCCACGGACGTCATGTTCTCATTTATGACCTGGCAGGGCTGCTTAAAGATGGGTGAGCAATTTCTTGTTCTCCAGCCTGTCGTTTCCGAACCAAATCATACAAACAGCCACGATGTGGAAACTCGCGTTATTTTTCCTTGCTGCCTGTCGACTCCCCTCTGCCGCCTTTGGCAAAGTGGCAGTTCACGATGCCAGCTTCATCCCCGATCACGTTCTTCAAGTCACCTACGACACGATAAACGCAGGGTGCGAGTCTCGCACAAGTGTCCTCATCAATGGGTCGCTACCTGGTCCGCCCATCCACATCACCCCCGGGTCCCAGACCTGGATCAGAGTTTATAACCGCATGCCGGGCCAAAATCTCACCATGGTGTGTACCTTCACCCCCCACCCCTGAATCCTGAGCTGACCAAAGCTAGCATTGGCATGGCCTGACCCAGCGCATGGCACCTTTTGCCGACGGCAGCCCGCAGGCCTCGCAATGGCCTATACCGCCGGGGCACTTCTTCGACTACGAAATACTCACACACTGTGGTGACTCTGGTACCTACTACTACCATTCTCACGTGGGCCCACAAGCTCTCACCGCCTCTGGCCCCTTGATCGTCGACGACTCTCCCGCCTCGCCGACCTACCACTACGACGAGGAGCGCATATTGCATTTTCAGGACCACTTCTCCCTGAGCGACGGCGACATTATGAGCAGCATAATGGATTCGAAACATCGTTGGACAGGCGGAACAAACGGAATCCTGCTAAATGGCAAGGGCGTGGCCGCGGGGAAGACTGCCTCTGCCGGACCGCCGCGCAGCAAGGGAGGCAAGACCAGGAAGCTGGTCGACCGACTTCGTCCTCGAGGATCAGTGCTTCCTCAGACGCACAACGATGCCACCGACGACGGTGCCGGCTGCGGCTTGCCAGTGATTGACGTCGAGCCCGGCAAGGCCTACCGTTTCCGATTCATCGGCGCCACCGGGCTTTCGCTCCTCACCCTGGGAATCGAGGGGCACGACAACCTCACCATCGTGCAGGTCGACGGCTCCGAGTATAACGTGCCCGTCACGACCGACCACCTGCAAATCGGCTCGGGACAGCGCTTCGATGTCATCTTCACTGCTAAGACGGCCGAAGACTTGGCTGCGGACGGCAGCAAGGCGACGTACTTTGTCCAGTTCGAGACGCGTGGACAGCACAACCCGTATGTCGGATACGCTGTCCTCCGCTACTGCCCGGATTCCGCCGTGCCCGCCTTGCCCAACGAGCCTGTCCTCAACCTACCAGAAGAAGTCAACGACTGGATGGAATATACGTTTACACCCTTGTTCCCCGGCAGAAGCAAGGCTCCGACGACGGCCGAGGTGACGCGTAGGGTCATCATCGACTGCGACCTGGTTCAGGATCCCAAGACGGGCCGGGTCGTCTGGGAGATGGCCAAGCAGGCCTGGACCGAGACAACATTCCAAACGCCGCCCCTCGTCGACATTTACCTGCGCGGCCAGGCGGTCATCCCCAACTACGAGGCCGCGCTCCGAAACTACGGCTGGGACCCGGCGACCGGGTCCTTCCCCGCCAAGGTGGGCGAGGTCCTCGAGATCGTCCTCCAGAACCGCGGCGCTGGCGTCGGCCGCTCGGGCGTCCTGGACTCGCACCCCTTCCACTCGCACGGCAAGCACTACTTTGACGTCGGCAGCGGCCCCGGCAAGTACGACGCCGCGGTCAACAACGCCAAGCTGGAGCGGCTCGGCTACAAGCCCATCAGCCGCGACACGACGATGCTGTACCGGTACCACGACGCGGTGGCGCCGGGCGAGCCGGACGGGTGGCGGGCGTGGCGCGTCCGCGTCGGGAACCCGGGCGTGTGGATGCTGCACTGCCACCTCCTCGCGCACATGATGATGGGGATGCAGAGCGTCTGGGTGGTGGGCGACGCGGCGGACATTATCAAGATGCCGCCGAGTGTGTCGGCCAACTATTTTACGTACTCGGGGAACGTCATGGGGAACGACACGAATCCGCCCGAGGTGTATGAGTTTTATAGCAGCGAGGCCGGCGGTATCGAGAGGGGGTGCTAGCGGAGAGGGCAAGGTGGGTGGGTTTTGCGTTGAATCATGGTAGGCGTTTGATATCCTTGGGTCGGGAGCTTTTCGCTGGTATTGAAGACTATGACGGGCTGTCTGGCCAGATGTATATATGGTCATGGGCAGATTTGCGGGCATTTGCACTGGGCATCCGGGAAGGGCGGGGTTCCTCTGGCGGGAAATATCAGGCATAGAAAAGGATTGCATGGGAAGGGGTGTTGTCGGAATTGGAACTCAGCGTGTGTTAAAGGGGAGACAGACATTAAGATCTTTTCCCTTTTCCAGGGGCCAGAGATGGGATAATGATAATATTGAGGAGTGATTGATTCCACGGCATCTGTCAAGAGAAGTCGAAGAAACGATGTTCTCGTTGTGGGGATCTCCCATCAGGTCAGACGAAGCAACGTTTGGCACTCAGCAGCTTCACATGACGACATGCATGTAGACGGCGCTTCACATGTCAGGGACTTTGATGTCATCTGTCACCCCGCCAAACCTTTTCCAGGGACTACCAGCGAGCGCCGAGGACCTCACCATGACCAAACCTCCGGACATCATCTCACCCCCGGCCCAGATAGGTTGAGCAGAATCTCCTCTCCTTGTCGCGACCAAAAAGGCCACGAGCAAAGTGAAAAAAAACCAAACTTTAGCATCTCAGTGAAAGCGTGTCATCCTAGCAGCAGGGGCCAAGCTATCCTCTCTGTAATGGTTCATGTGACCAGGTGCCCGAAGGCTAAAGAGGAAAGGAAGAGGTAGGGAAGAGAGCAGGGGGGCAGTCCTGATATATGTTTTGGAGATGATCCGTGCACAAGTCCTTGCTTACGTGGCTGACGTGATGACCGAGGCAGGGTTATGTGGCTGGTATGCCACCTGCCTGCCGGTGCGATGTGGCGCATGCTGACCTCCAACCGGCATCGTCGCGACAAGACCCCAGACCATCACCACAACTACACCACCAAATGCCACCACAACCACCACCACCATGACACGCCCAACATCCCTCCTCCTCCTCTTCCTCTCCCTCCTCACCCTCTGCACAGCTAGTAGGCCCCCCCTGTTCCCCCAACCCATCCCCCCCCAACTAACCCCGTCCTCTAGCCATCCCAACCTTTTGCAAATGCACCTGCTTCACCAACTCCACCATCATCGAGCTCGGCCCCGCCTCCGACAACCACCCGTCGCTCCGTCACCGTGCCGAGCCTGAGCTACAAAAACGCGCCGCCTCCGCCTCGTGCGACCAGTGCAACCGCGACTTTTGCCTGCAGAAATACAACCTCCCCATCTGCCGCGACGCCGAGGACAAGGACGTCAGCACGCAGTGCTTCCAGCGGGACAGCGTCAAGGATCGGGTGATTGTCTGGGGGTTTATAGTGGGGACCGCGGGGCTGTTGGGGTGGGCGGGGGTTAGGGGGGTGTTGGAACGGCAGCAGGGCGCCGTTGTGGGGGGGTCCGGGAGGTGATCGGGGAAGGGGGGTTCTGTCGTTGGACTGAGGAGTAATATTGCTAGGCTGGGAGGGCGATGGGAAGGGATGGCGTTTAGGGCGTTGGGGGGGCTGTTGTTTTGGGATTATGGGTTCCATCGTATACTCGGAGTTGGATATGGGAGGGCGGTAATAAGGAAGTGGTTGATCATTGTCCCTTTCTGTCTATCATGGCTGAAGGATAAGGTGGGAGGGTTGACGATGAAAGTCGTCTTTCACGGGGAATTCAAATCCAATCACAAGGCATCTGCGCACTCGTGGTCACACGGATTGATCCCATACCTCCACACCCTCCCTACGAACAACGAGGTCAAGACACAGATGAATGATGCTGGATATAGCTGTTGCCGGCTGGCTACCTATCCATCTCCCGCCGCCGCTAATGCTGGCACCGCGAGGAAAAAACAGGTGCACGGTGCTTTTCTCTATCCCATCCCGAATGCTGCTGCCCCGGACCCATCCAGAACACGAACCACGCTCCACCAGTTTTGCTTTCCTGCCCTCTCTCCCGTAGTAGCCTAAAATGACCCAAGAGAAAGAAAAAACCCGGCTAGCCGTGCCATAACCCATGTTACCGCACGACCATGACCCACGATCGACCATGACAAGCCCATGATCTAGCCCTTCTCGTCAAAAACGAAACCCGCCACCCCTCTTCGACGAACTCAGTCCTCCTCCTCCAACACCGTCGTCTGCTGGTCCGCTGCGGCCGTGCCGCCATTGACGCGGCGGCGCTCGCGCACGGCGTCGGCCAGGTCCTCGAGCACGGCCGCCGTCGACGCCCAGTCGATGCAGGCGTCGGTGATGCTGACGCCCTTCTTGAGGGCGGCGGGGCCCTCGGCCGGCACCGACTGCTTGCCCTCGTTGATGTTGGACTCGATCATGACGCCGATGAGGGCGCGCTCGCCGGCGCGGAGCTGGTCAGCAATGTCCTTGGCCACCTTGGGCTGGTTGCGGTGGTCCTTGTTGGAGTTGCCTGGGGGAGGGGGAGGGGTCAGCGGGAGCTCGGCGTTAGGAGGGAGGGGTAGAGGGGGGGTCGGGGTAAGGGGGTCTCGGCGTTGGGGTCAGGGGTGTAAACGACGGGGTTAAAAAATGAACGCCAGTCGAGGGAGAACCGGTCATGGCAAGGGGGAGAGAGCCCGATGAGAGGATGAGAGCCGGGGATAGACTTGTCACATGTAAAAGGAAAAGAAAAAAAAACCAACCGTGAGAGCAGTCGACCATGATGGCCATTTTCTGCTTCTTTTGCTCCAGAATCTTCTTGGCCTGGACAATGTTGTCCTTGTCAAAGTTCGGCCCCTTGGTGCCGCCGCGCAGAATCACGAAGCCGTGCTCGTTGCCTTTAGTGCGAGTGATGGCCGCCAGACCTTGCTTTGTCACGCCCATGAAGTGGTGCTTAGCCGCAGCCGAGCCGATAGCGTCAATGGCGACCCCCAGGTTGCCGTCCGTGCCGTTCTTGAACCCGACAGGGAACGACAGACCAGAAGCCAGCTCGCGGTGCAGCTGGCTCTCGGTCGTGCGCGCGCCAATGGCACCGACGGAGATGAAATCGGCGAGGAACTGGGGAGAAATAGTATCCAGCATCTCGCTGGCAATCGGCATGCCGGTCGAGGTCAGGTCGCGGAAGAGGGTCCGCGAGACGCGGAGGCCCTTGTTGATCTGGAACGTCTGGTCGATGTCAGGGTCGTTGACGAGGCCCTTCCAGCCGACCGTGGTGCGCGGCTTCTCCAGATAGGCACGCATGACAACGACGAGGTCGCCCGAGAGCGCGTCGGCCTTGGCCTTGAGATTGTGAGCGTACTCAATGGCCGTGGCGGGGTCGTGGATGGAGCAGGGCCCGACAATAACGAGCAGACGATCATCGCGACCCATGATGACGTTGGCGGCCTCGACGCGGCCCTTGACGACGGTCTTGAGGGCGTCATCTGTCATGGGGATCTCCGAGATGAGGAGAGCCGGCGGGATCAAGGGATCCTGACCAGCGACTGCGGGCTCATGGTTAGCCGTGGTTGTCTTGACGAGTTTCTTTGGCGAGAGCTGGAAGGTCGCCTGATTGAAAGCAGGGGCCGACCAGCGCAAAGCTAGCGTGAAGGAAATATTAAGCATAGCTCGGGATACATGACGGCGCTGTCCAGCGCGACGATGGCCACAGTGTATGTGTGTCCAAAAGGGGAGGGGACGTACCTCGGACATCGTCGGCGACGAGGGGGGCCAAGTCGACTCCAGGCATATCGAAGGTTTGGAGAGATTTGGAACGTCGAAAAGATCGCGGTGAAGAAAGGCGACTTGTTGTGTGTCGAGATTCCTGTGGTCAAGAGGGTCGAAAAGAGGTTGAAGGTGGGGGGAGAAAAGGCGTGGTGGTGTGGGTTGGAGACTTGGAGACGGCCCTGCGAGGAACTACGGTTTGGGGGGAAAATTGGGCTGTCACAAGGTATAGGGGAGAAACTGGGGTTGGAATGGGATAAAAAGGAGTCGGAACTGCGAGAAATCTCTGAGCTTTTAAGGTTTGCGTGCTAGGGGGGTGGAAGTGAGGTCGGGAGGTAATGGTGCAGGTCCTGGGCAGACACCGGGGAAATCAATATTTAGATCAAGGTGACTCAGAAATCGAAGCACATGGTACGGAGATTTGACGACTCGGAGAGTAGGTTTGGAGGCTGGCGACTGGTAATGGAATCGCCGACTTGCTTGGGCTCGAAGCGGTGTCGTCCGATGTCGTTGATAAAGAAAAGGGCGCGGATTGACACATGATTCGACCAGCTCGCAGCCCGGCCCCGATGCAGCAAAGTCTTGTTGTCCTTTGAGCAAAGAGGAAAGGAGGACGCGGATTGCTGCTTTTTCGCTATTTTCGCTGCTGGCGATTGTTTTTCGTGTATTTTCTGCATGTGGCCGAGGCCCGGGGGATCCAATCGCATCGCCTTCTCAATGCCACGGGCGTCCCTCGACTGCTACGATGCCATGCCATGCCATCAGACCCGTGCGTATTGAAGGCTTCCCTGGGATCGTATACGCTGGATGTTTGTGGCCTTGGTTGTCGTGTTCCATCCCGTCGTCCATCGGCGCGACTGCGTCCGTCACCATGGTGGGGGAGGGGCGGGCGGGGCATCAAATTTTCTGCCGCCCCTCCAAGCGGCACCGGCGGGTTGTGGGAGTCGGATCGGCCGCTCACCGCCCTAGACCTTGACGGTTTGACCGTTTCTTGGCGGTTGTTTTGGGGTTGGCGCACCGGCGGCAGCACCCGTGTCTCCAGTGAACGGGTCCTCCAAGCTCCAGGCGGGAGACGCCATCAAATTGGCAACATCTTGACGCCATTGGAGAGAGAGTCTCGCCGTCGTTAGGAGTCTCGCCGTCGTTAGCTCGGCGACATGGGAATTCTCTCTCACCCTATGTGCCACCCCATCGAGTGCCCCCAGCCCATCCCCAGCATCATCGCCGCCCAATAGGACCGATGCCGTACCCGATTCAGGGCCACCATCCACACGCCTGTCGTCGTGGGCCCGTGGTGGTGTGCTGCGACGGGAGCCACATGGCACGACAGGGCTGACGAGCTGGCGGATGTCGTCTGCCTGGCCGCCTTGCATCCCCCGACGACGACGGCCGCCGCCTCGGCGTGATTGTTGCGACCTCGTGTTTGGGCGCGGCCGCCGTTCCTGAGACGTTGAAAAGGTGCCGATCTCGGCCGACCGGACCTTGCAGCTTGTGGAGCTTTGACCCAGCTGCCGGTCGGTGGATTCCGGGCCCTCTGCGGGTACGCGGCCGTCCAGGACCCGCGATGCCGCCGCTGCAACGTCGGCGATGGCGTAGCCTCGGGCGCAGGAAACATGCACGCGGGTGCGGGATCGCGGTCATGAGATATTCCCCTGTTGTTTGTTGCTCTCTGGGTGGCACGGTGCCGGCGATCTTACTCTGGTGCATCTGGCAGCAGATCAAACCGTCAAAGCCCGAACGGCATCCCGTCATTGCGATGCTGTCTCTCCTCAGTCAGCTTCCATCTCGGCGCAAAGGGATTCGAGCGGTAGTGGCTTACCTGAACCAGGTTCCCGCCGTGTTTCGAGTCTTGTCCTGACCTCGTGGAAGCCTGCAGGTTTCGATCGGTGGCACCATGATGGGCCATGGCATTCGAGATTCCAGAATGTCGTCTTGTATCCTAGCGTACCCTGAACCTGACAACCTACCTCCTCGTTGGACGGAACATGAGCGGCCGAGGTCTATTTCCTCCAACATCTAGTGACATAGCTTGTCCGGTACACCAAGCCGTGCTCCGTATCAACGACAACCTGGACCGGAAGCCTTCCAGATGGGAGAAGAGACAGTCAAAACGACCTACCCAGGCCAGACATCATGGCCTTGTCAGCCAGAGACACTGCTGTCCAGGTTCCGCCCCTGAGATCCGGGGGCAGCATGAAGGATCCTCGTGAAGCTTTTGCACTTTGGTCAGAGGACCTGGTTGACGATTGCCACGAGCGTCGTGATGCTTGGCGGTCGCACCACTGAGCAAAAAAAGGATCTCAAATCAAGGTTGCGTGTCTGCTGTGCCTATTCCACGAGGTGTTCATTTTAGATCTACCCGAGCCGGGTTGTCTCGGCGTGGCTCAGCAGCTCTTGGGGAAGAGCAAACAGCCCAAGCTCAACTTGACGATGTATCTAGGTAGGTATTTCCCAGGTGAGACTGAAAAAGTGAGCTGCACTGTAAAGTGGGTATTAACCGCCCCTCGAAATGGTGCTTGTGGCCTCCTGGACGGCTCATGAAGCAATTGTGAAACCTCGACTCTGGCCTGGCGAACGGCTTCCCAGCGACTCGGGAGTCTCTGAACCACGGCTTCTGCGGCTGCAGGAGGATCCCCCCGCCGGCCGGCGTCCATGCGGGAGCCGTCCTTCTGATCACAGCCGAGCCAGAGGACAACAGCCTGTCGCCAGCGACCTTGAAAGTCTGGAACAGCGATGGGGGGCGCTAAAATGGCCCCCCTCTGGTGTCTCGGAGTCGCATCGTGGAATCGGAGAAACTCTTCCACAGCGAATCTCTCCGACCGATTTGTGTTTTGTGTTTTTGGTCGGCATCGATCCGCCGCGTTGCTTCGAGAATTCCCCGGTGTTGGAGTCGGCGATGATGTGCATTTTCTCTTCCAAGACTCCTCGTCGCTCTTGATCACCAATCCCCCGAGGACCCCTCAATCCTCCCTCAGCTTACACAACCCTTGCTTCCCACCTCTTCTGACGTAGGCAGCGAGGCGAGGGTGAGGCACCCTGCCTGGGCTTGGCGAGAACCAACCACCACATGAAAACGCCCATCGCCCATCGAAGCCTCTCAACCGTCAACCCCCCCCCTCAGCTGATCGTCCCATGTTGGTTCACATTTCCAGCCCTCCGCCAGACCCCGAATTTCGACAAACCGTACAATCCAGTACTGGTTCATTTGTGACCGCCTAGTTGGCACAATTGCAGGCCTCGAGCTTCGATTTCAGGGCTTGAGGAGAACACCAGCCTCCCCTCCAATTCAGCCTCCCATTCACGAGTCCCCGCTCTCTGCGATTCGTCACTTCCAGAACGAACCCCGAGCCTTTCTGTTGAAGACCAAAGGAAAAAGAAACCGCAAAGGACGTCGACCCAAAAGGCAGTTTTCGCCCATTTGCGTTTGCCTTTTGCATCGCCGTCCACCCCCATCGGCTCTCGTCTTGGACCCATTTTTCCCGAGTCCACGACCTTGTCCTTGCGCCCACGGCCCCCGAGTAACGGTAGTTCGAGACAAGCCGGTGTCAATCGGACCGTCGCTGGACACAACCTCGCCTCGCCGCAGTCACCCGTTAATAACCACCTTTAAACTTAATCGACGCAATGGAGGAGTGGCTGCACGAGTCCAATCGCAAGAGGGTCAGGGACGACGAGTATGCAGACATCGCAGCCGGCGGAACCCTCGGCTTCACCGAGCACCGGAGTGTAAGTCGACCCCGCGCCATTGAAATCAGTCAACTAACCTCGTGACTCCTGCAGAAACGCATCCAAGCACTGCCCGTCCGGACCTCGCCCAATTCCAAACGATGGGCCGCTCGCCCCGGCTTTCCGCCCGCGAACCCGACCTTTGCCAACCCCGTCGCCCCGCGAGTGATCACGCCGGGGGACTCGGAGGGGGAGGAAGTCGCGCCCCAACACCCGCAAACATGGGCCGACGAGCCCGAGCTGGTCTCCCAGATGGGCGACTGTGATATGGACATGGGCGATGCACACCCCGACCAACAAAGCCAGAGTCAGTTGGAGCCGGGCCCGTTCCAACCCGACGCATCCGCGCCGAGCATCGCCAGCCGTATGCCAACACCAATCCACTGCAGCTTCGCGGCCCAGGTCCGCGGGAACAACTGGGGCGGGGCTGCCGGGGGTGTTGTACAGCAGCATGCACAGCAGGAGGACCATAACAACCAGGCATTTGGCAGCAACGGCATGGCAGAGTCCCGCCAGAATACCGGCATGATGGGCAACGACAGCGTGCCTCGATCCCTCGACGGCCCGGCAGCCGCCGCACAGGTCATGGCGGACTGGAACATGGTGCAGAACCGACGCCTCCCCTCCCCGATTAGTGAAAGCGGAGGGGAGGACAGCAACCTCGAAAGCCCCGGCATGATCCTCGACTCTTCGGGCCACGCGATGGGCCACCACGGCCACCTCTCCCACCAGCACCACCTGCTCTCGACCCTCCCGGTGCGCTCCAACTCGGCCATGGAGCTCGGGCAGCATTCCGGCTCCCCCGGCAGGGAGCACACGCCGGGCGCCGAGAGCCCCAACGGCAACGCCATGGACGTCGAGGGCCCGGCCACGCCCTCGCCCCGAAAGGGCCACACGCGCTCCAAGCACACGGTCAACTCGTGGACGGCGCTCCAGCCCGGCATGATGCGGTCGTTCAGTATAGGGTACCGAGCCGACTGCGAGAAGTGCCGGATGAAGGTGCCAGGGCATTTCAACCACATCATCATTTCTTAGAAGGACGAGTCTGGTCGGCTGCGAAGTGCCGTGGAGCCTCCTGCGGCGCGCATCTTCGTCACCCCGGAGGCGGAAGCACACGCCAACTCGGCCCGGCTCTTCATCACGCCCCATTCCCAACAAAAGAGGAGGAGCGGGGCCGGGAGATCCTCGAACACCGGCTCTTCCACCTTGGTTCTTCATCGTGGCTCGGGTGGAAACGGGGGAGCACCGAACCCGACCCGTCGGAAGCTGTTTGGCGACGACCTGGCGAAGCGCTGGCCTCGTTACCACGTTCAGCGGGGTAAAACTTGTGCGGAATAAGCCTTGGGTAGCATGTTTTCTTTTGTCATTTTACGACAAGTAGGAGCCAGCGAGTAGTCGAGAAGGTAGGCACACACACAGCGTGCGGGAGACGGGCGCAGCGCATTTTTCTTTTTCCAGGCGGGATGGTCATGTTGATTTTGACGGCGTTATTTGGGGTGGGGAAAGGAAACCACACGACATGAGAAACAACAGCTTTTGCTCTCTCTCTTTTTGCATGGGTTTGGGTCATGGAGTAAAACTGGGAGCGGAGCGGATTAGGATACTTGGTAGCAGTTGGCTCGGCCATGCAGCAAATATTTACCTATTTTTACTTGTTCATCTCTGGGCCCGGGGCTCGGGTGTGTGTGTGATGCCAGTTGGATGATGAATTGGGACGAAAAGCCTCAGATCTAAAGACCCAATGTACAAGGTACAATCTCCCCCCAATGCGCCGAGTGAATGCCCCCGATCTTGTCGTCCTCTTCTACAACTATGATACACCCCATCCCTCCCTTCCCTTCATATGCTATATCGCAGGTAGGTACGCAACCACACCGGCCGCCCCCGTCCCTCATCCATCCATCCCTCCCCGATCAGATCACCACCACCCCGACTTCTTCCCCGGCTTCTCCGTCCCCACCCGGTCCAGCGGCCCCCCCTCGCGCTGCGCCGCCTTCTCCCGCTCAAATGCCTCGTGCGCCTTCTCCCGCAATGCCGCCGCCCGCCCCTCCGCCGCCCGCACCAGGTCGCTGTCGCGCATCCCCGTCCCGTCGTCCTCCTCCGACAGGCTCTCGTACCCCAGCCGCCGCTGCGCCGTCATGGGTTCGTCGCCCTCCTCCTCCTTCTTGAGCGACGACGTAAGCCACGCCCAGAGGCCGGTGCCGCTACTCTTCCTCATCTCTGCCGCTGCCGGTGGTGGGGGTGTGGCGGCAGGCCAGGTCGCGGCCTCGGAAACTTTCTGTGGGAGGGGCTGCCCGGCGGGGAGGGGTTGCGACGGGCGCGAAAAGATGGGGGCGTCGCGCTCGCTGGCCTCTTCGACGAGGAGGATCTGCTCGTCTGTGGCCTTGCCTGTCATGTAGGCGAGGCGGGCGGCCTCGAGGGATGAGGCTTCGAGGCGGCGCTGGGCTTCGAGGAACTCGGCTTTGCGCTTGCGGTTGTACATGATCATGTCGGCGGCGGTGTAGACTGTGACGAGGCCGGCGACGGCTGATTGGGGGGGGTGGGGTTAGATGGGGTTGGGTTGTGGGGGGAGGGTATGGGGGGGAGGGGAAGTACCGGTGGCGGTGATGATGCTCATGACGGCGATCTTGTGCGCCGAGTCGAACAGTCGCCGGGAGCTGTCAACGATTCGGTCGAACTTGGAGACGCTGGCGGCGGCGGCGCGGCGGTGGGCGGCTCGTAATCGCGCGACGCGCTGCTCGGGGGTCTCGACGAAGGGTGGGGGGGTGCCGGAGCCGGAGCCGGGAGGGATCGGTTTTGCGGAGGACGACGGGGCCGGAGGGGCCAGGCGGCTGGCGGTCTTGGAGCTTGCATGCGGTGTCGCTGCTGTGAATCGCGTCGCGTCCGAGACGCTGCGCGGGGCCGGGGGGGCCGGCATTGGGAGGTTGTGATACGGTTTCTGAGGAGGGGGTGGTGTCGTCGTTGGGGGGGGGGTGTGCTGGGTTTCCCTTGAGAGAGCTCAAGCTGTGTGTCGTTCAATTCTTGTCGGGGGGGTCGATCTTGGGGAGCCCAGATCATTCGATATCCCCACGCTCAAGGATTTTTTTGCCCCAGCCCAGCGAAATTTCATTCGCCACACTGTGGCGGTTCTGCAGTTGGTCTTAGTGGTCAATGCCAGGCGGGCGACGGAGGGGGTGGATCGAACGGACGCCAAAAATTTGGAGTCGGGCTCAGGCTCGGCAGCGCGATTGTCGGCCGTTTCACCTTCGCGAACCCGTCACCACGACACCTCGAGGGCCCCGTCAACGACATCGAAATGCGCGGTCTGCAGAGGTTACGAGGCCCGGCCTCTTGCCTGTCAACATGCACGGCCACGGCCCCCCGAACGACCCCCTTCCTCCGCCAGCTGAGCACGTCCGCATCCCTCCATCACCAGCACCTCTCGAGACCGACCCCCCGAGCGACAAGCCAGCTTCGCCAACGGAATGCCTCGACTGCGACGACGATCCCTACAGAGACTGAGCCCGTTGAAAGTGGACTCCTCGACGAAGAGCCCGCCCCCTTCTACACGGACCTCGTCCTGCCCGGCGAGCGCACAGAGGCCGCCATGCCAGACCAGATCACAGATGCCGACTACGTCCCCGCGGTCTCGGCGGTAGGGCTCGAGGAAGTGGGCGGTCTGGACGGCTGGTGGGACCGGCCGGGGAACTGGGGCGAGTCGAAGCAGTACCAGGGCTTTGGGCCGCGCGAAAAGGTCATGGACAAGTCGATGCTCGAGGTGCTCACACGCCAGGCGTTGATCGAGGCCGTCATCTTGCACCACCACAAGAGGCCGACGAAGGTCACGCTACCGGGGCCGGAAGTAAGGCGCAGCGTGCTGCTTGCGGAGATTACTGTTGGGCCGGAGGGGGAGCCGACGCTGGCGCCCGAGGTTAGGAAGATGGTGCTTGCGCTGGGGAGATCGAGAGCCAATGACTCTGCCGTGGCGCGTGAGAAGCCTGCTGCGGAGGAGGAGCACGTTGTGGAGGAGAAGGCTGCAGAGGAGGCCCTCGAAAACAACGACGTCGCAGACGAGCCGGCTGGGTTACCGCACGAACTCAATCCCGTCGAGGCGCGACGGCTCAGTAAGCAGTGGGATTCGAGCTGGAAATCGCTGAAACTGGAGAACCCGGTGCTCAAGTTCTGGGTAGGTTGCCCTCTGCGGATGGTCCCGGTCCATGGCTCGCCTCTCCAGTGCTAACAGGTCCACAGCTTGGCAGACGCATCACAGAGTTGACGGGCCACAGGATTATGGACTTCAAGATGACAGGCTTGTCGACCCCGGCGTCCATCATCAACCACCTTGCGCAGCCGACCAAGACAAAGAAGCTCGTCGAAGAGCTCGAGGCCAAGGGGCTTTTGGCGGGCCTGCCCAATGTCACGGTCTTTGCCAAGAGAGTCGGGCCTGTGGACAAGGAGAGGATGGTGGGTCGGTGGAAGATTATCGAGAAGGAGCTCACTGCCCGTGGTCTGCCTGTACTTGGCACTGGCGACCACAGGAAGGCGGTGGAGAGGAGATGGATCACGGGAGATGTCTAGGTGGTCGGCACTAGGCATCTGTGTCTGTGTACTGTGTATATTTGATAGAGGTGGCGCCGCGCTGCGTAGCATGTATGATGTTGAAGCCGGTGCTATCGACGCTACCATCCAGTGATCAAAAGTGTGAGGAGCCGTTCTTGTTGTCTTGCCCCTGAAGGCCGGCCGCTGGTCTTGATGGCTGCGCACGGACCATGTCAGTTCGGGGAACAACACCTCCAAACTGCATCTTGAACTCATGAACTTGGGGATTCGCACCCTCACATCGAAAATCACCAACCACCAAAAATGGTGCTCCCGCTCCAGGAATACAGGGGGTTCTTCTCCCAGGACCCCAAGGCCACCGAATCCGAGGATGAATCCGCCGCGGACGCCATTCCCCGCGGCTTGAAGGCCATCGCCGACGAGGCAAAGGCGGCTTGGTCCTCCAGCCCCGATGATGCGAAAGACGACATGGCCGCCCTTGCGGAGATGGTGGCAGATGCCTGTCGACAGCGTAGGTTTATTTTCCGTGGCTGCTTGCCCCACGCTGCCCCTCCACGACGCCAACATCCTCACTGACCTTGAGAACCACAGCATCTTGGAGACGACCTGCTGGCGACTCGGGACTCTTGGCCTTTTTCTTGACCACGATCCTCCCTTCGCCAGACTTGTCACAGTCTCTGCAGAAGCAATCTCTTCGCTTGGT
The DNA here is from genome assembly GCA_030549215.1 of Schizothecium vesticola. Classification (NCBI taxonomy): domain Eukaryota; kingdom Fungi; phylum Ascomycota; class Sordariomycetes; order Sordariales; family Schizotheciaceae; genus Schizothecium; species Schizothecium vesticola. The sequence continues at coordinate 1,256,627 of JAUKUD010000005.1, read as the reverse complement.
TGGCAATGCATGTGCCGAGTGTGGTAAGTCGACCTTTTTCTTCCTGCTGCGGTGAGAGGAAGATGCAATCTGGGGTTTTAGTTTCGGTGGTTCTGCCGGGATATCTTCCTTCGAACTTCTTCCTTCCTCTATTGTTGATTCCCCCTCTGCCCTTTTCAGTTCTCCCCGTTTGAGCGGGGGAGGCCGGCTTGCTATTCTTCTGGAGATGGAGGCACCAAACTCTCACCCTCTCCCGTTGTCCTCTCAACCCCAATCCTCCCACCGAAAGCGAATCTTTGAGTTGGAGCTCGAATAGAACAACGATCACCTTTTACTCCTACTCGCCACTCTTCTTTCCCTTCTTCGAACCCCTTGGTCGCAGGTCTACTTACACTCTTGCCTAGAGGAAAACCAGGAACGAGCTGTTGAATCCGGACAGCTCTCCAACAGCATCCTCGGCTTCTTGAAAGCAGAGACCAGCGACTACACACTCCTCCCATTCGCCCTCGCGGTTATTTACAACATCGCTATGGGTAACAGTAAGGCCCCATCCCCAGCACCGCCCGTGGCAACAGTGACTGACTTGTGGTATTTAGGCAATGGAATCATCGAGCTCTGCACTGCCAACTTGAGCAGAACCCTCCTGGATCTCTTCAAGGAAGAGAAGGAGAGCAAAGAGCGCTTCAAGGCTTGCCGAGGCTCCCTGAATATGATCATCGAGCTCTTCGAGTCCATCGTTGCCACAAGTACAGCCCCTCCCTCGAACTGCCCGCAGACATCTCAACTAACATGGCCTTCAGCGGAGGAGCCCGAGCACGCCGACCCCCACACCCCCCACATCCTCTTCGACTTCGCCGTCGACCGCTCTTCCGAGCTGGACATTGACGAGTTCACCGGTATCATGACCATCGCCCTCGCCTACCTCACCTTTGAGGACTTCCAGCGGGTCATGGTCGAGTCAGACGAGATACAGTCGCTGCTCCGCGCCTCGTACGAGTCGTGCCTCCGCCTCGAGGCCGAAAAGGGAACCAACCCCGAGGCCGAGTCGCAGATCCAGCAGTTCTGGACCGCCGCCGCGTCCGTCTACGCCGACATCTCGTCCCTCCCCGCCTTCCAGCAGAAGCACGCCTTCGGCTCCGGCCCCGAGGCCTACACCCGGATCGTCGAGACCTTCTTCACCTGGCTCGCGGCCCCCAAGCCCTACCACCACCTGCAGACCGTCGCCTGCCTCTGCCTCGGCAACCTCGCGCGCTCCGACGACGCCGCCGTCGCCCTCCTCCCCCGCGTCGCCCCCGCCCTCGTCAACATCCTCGCCCGCGCTATTCCCGCCCCCTCCTCCACCACCCCTCCCCCAGTCCTCCTCCACGCCGCCCTCGGCTCTCTCAAGAACCTCGCCATCCCCGCCCACAACAAACCCCTCCTTAGCGACGGCCTCCTCTGGCCCACCTCCCGCCTACCCACCTCCCCCGTCCTCTCCGCCCTCTGGTCCCGCACCTCCACCAACCCCCAAGTCCAATTCACCGTCATCTCCCTCACCCGCCTCCTCCTGACCTCCAACCCCTCCGCCGTCCTCGCCCTCTGCACCACCCCCGCCCACCACACCCCCCCGCTCCCCACCCCCACCTCCCCCACCGACCTCCACCTCCTCCTCACCGCCGCCCTCGCCTCCCCCGCCGAACCCACGCGCCTCGAAGCCGCCCGCGCCCTCGCCGCCGTCCTCCGCACGCTACACGTCCCCCTCGCCGACCTCACCGCGCTCCTCCCGTCCTGGCCGTCCCGCGCCGCCCTCTACGCCGCGCACGCGGCCCCCATGGCCGACGCCCTCGCCACCATGCTCACGCACGCCAAGGCGTTCCCCACCATGCGCGCCGAGGCGCTCTTCCTCCTCGCGCTGCTGAGCCGGTCGCCCGACGGCGGGCGGCTGGCGCTCGACGCGCTGCGGCGGCCCGGGGCGTTCCGCGCCGCCGTGGAGACGATGACGGGGCGCAAGGGGGACGAGGTCGCCGCGCTGCTGGGGGACTTATCCCTGGACGAGACCTCTCCCGCTGCTGGTGCGGATGAGGGTGCCGCGGCGGTGGGATACGTCGGGGGTGCGCCGCCGACGCCGGGGAATGTGGACATGAGCGTGGTGGAGGGGCTGGGGGTGCCGCTGCAGCCAAGGGATGGGGAGGAAGGGGGCGGGGGGATGGTGCGGAGGAACTGGGAGAATGGGATGCTGATGGCGGTGCAGCTGGTGAGGCTGTTTGGAGAGGAGATGGAGCCGGCGAGAGTCAGGCTGCTCAAGGAGTTGTTTGAGGAGGGACGGACGGCGTTGAGGGCCATGCGGGCCGCCGGGGGGGAGTGATGGGTCTGATGTTCTGGCCCACTGGGTCTGGGAACGATAGTCGGGAATGTAATCGGCTGACCGAGGTCAAGAAGGGGGGCTCGGCCGACATAGGACTGGGTACATGGGAGACAAGTCATATGGGTACATGGGAGAAGTCATGTACTGCTGGTGGAAGACAGGTAGGTGGTCGTTTGGCCGATAGTGACTGTTCCAAGGATTTGTCCCGTAGAGTGATGCTACCGAATAGCCAAGGCGTTGCCCAGCATGCACTTCACTCCAGTACACCTTGATGTGTCATGATTCATGCTTTTCCCGTTTCATTCATTCGCGAATGCTCTAGTAGTCCCCATGATGCGTGTAATCTGAACCCTGCCCTGAGCAAAATCAAGTCCCCGAAACTACACGGCCATGTGAGAAACCCATTTTCCTCGCCGGGTTACCAGGAAAAGCAGAAGCGCGACCAGACCTGCCAAACAAACACCGGGAATCCCCCCAACCATCGCCCCCGCCAGATACCACTGCTTATTTCTTGGCAGCAGCCTCGGCATCCGCCTTGTCCTTCGCACGCTTCTCCCGGACGCCAACCAGCTTGCCGTCGGATCTCGCCTTCCGGAGGGCCTTGTACGAACCGGTCGACTTGGGGAGCTCGCTCTTCTTGATCTCGCGGAAGCCGGCGGCGATGTTGTCGACGAGCTGGAAGGCGGCGCGCGTGCTCTGTGTGGTCTCGGCGGACTGCTGGTCCTTGGGGGTATCGGTCTTCTTGGGCTTGTTCGACTTCTTGGGGAAGAGGATCAGGCGGGCCTTGTAGGCCTTGAGGCGCTCGACATTGGCGGCGAGGCCCTCCTCCGAGAGGTTGGCACGGCGGGGGTCGACCGAGATGCCGATGGTGGGGGCATACTGCTTGGGGATGCCGGCGGCCTGGGGAAATGTTAGGATGAGGGGGTGCTGACACCGTCTCTGCAAATCGTACCTTGAGCTCAGCAAGGGAGAAACCGCGGCCGAGGCGGGTGCGGCGGTTATACTTGATGGTGCTGTTTGGGGGCACAGTTAGGCGTCGGGTTCTCTTGGTGTTCTCGAATTTCGCAGCGTCACTCACGGGCATCGGACAACGGGCCTGAGCTTGTCAACCGGGCGGGGAGCAACGGCGGCGGCCTTCGCGCGGCGCGCGACACGACGGCTGGCCTTCTTGCCGGCCTGTTTTGTTCCTGTCAGAATTGTGTCCCCTCGTCCCAAACGAGCCCTCGTCGGCGTTGCAACGAACCTGGTCGAAGTGGCACCGGACGCGTCTCTGCCAATCCTTGCGGAAATCTGGGGGCAATTGGTCAGTCTCGCTGTCGTCGTCGGGCAGGTCGGGCTGCTTGTCGCCGTCGGGTGGGATTTTGCTCACGGTTGTTGGGGATTTGCTGATTGTGCTTGATCGCCTGGACGCAGAATTCTCGTCAGCACACGCTCAGAAAGGAAGAGACGGCGGTACCCGTCGGTGTCGCCCCGGCGGCAGCAGCACTCACCATTGTGACGGTTGTGGATCAAGCACCTCTTGATTGTCGTTTGGAGATCACCGGTCGTCGTGAAGGCGGTTGCAATTTGGAGGTGTCTGCTTGGAAAGGACTGGCCCAAAATTTTGGGAGGGCTTGATAACCCTATGAGTGTGGTGGAGAATTTTGATTCGCCCGAGGATTGTGCAGGTGGGGCACCCCACAGCTTGTCGAGCTTGAGGTGTGGCCTGTCAGCTGCTGGTCGGCTGACACAGAGAGCCTCCAGCTGGCCACTAAAACAAGCGTCTCTAACAAACATCACCATCATGTCAATGATCGGAGTGGCTCCCATCGAACAAGCCTTGCCCGTGCTGCTTCAAATGGACATCCCCATGGAATGATATAGCCAAAAAATGCGCCGCCTCATTTTCTCTTTTTATTTTATTTGTATCCTGCCAAGAGCCATAGATTGCACTTTCCATCCCTTCTCCTTCACTTGATTGTTGGCGATTGATGAGACTGGGATGACGACACAACATCACCGCCACTAGGAATCAACATGCACCCAGACACTGTCTCAGCGAATTTGACAAAACAAAACTTTGCTTTCTCAGAGTTACGGAACGTCAAAGACCAAGATCATCAACTGCTCCAAGTTCATAGCGTCTCTCAACCAACAATCGTGCGGTGCGTCCGTCGATGTCTCGGCGTGACCGGCGTCGCAGCTTGCCCATCAGATTTGCCCATCTCCCGGCTCCTGCAAACCCGCACTTCAGAACGGATCGTGACAATCTTGCCCTGCTTCTTCGTAGCCCCCCTGACATCCTCCGCCGACGCCCTCTTTAACCCAACCACCAACCCCGTCTTAGGATCCCGCTTCACCCCCCCGCCCAGCACCAAGCCACTCCGACTCCTATGCAGCACCCCCAAGCTTTTGACCACCCGATCGTAATCCCCCAAGAACCCATGCGTCCTTACATCTCCGACCCTCCCATCCGCCCCCGTCCTCCCATGCCCCAACGTCACGCCCCAAACCCCATCGACGCAAATCGCATGGGCATCCGCATCCTCATCCCTCTCCAACAGCACCGAATACACCGCCCCCGTATACCTCACCTCCCTCCTCTTCACATCCACCGGAAACACCCATTCCCCCTCGACCCTCACAGGATGCCACGGCGTCACCACCGCCCCTCCCACAAGACACATCCCCTCCCTCCTCACCACCGTCCTCAGCACCGCCACCACCCTCCGCACACCCCTGGGCGTCACGACCTGCACCCCCCTCCTCAACCTCCCAATCCTCACCAACCCCCCACCCTCCACCTCCACCCTCCCACACCCCGCAAAGCACGGGTTACTCGACCGATTATACGCACTCATCACCACCTTCCCATGCCCCCCCTTCCCCACCCCCTTCCCCTTCCTCTTCCTCGACGGCACAGGCGCCGCCAACCCATCAAACGCCCTATCCAAATCCCCCCTACACCTCTCAAACACCCCCCCGCTACCACCATACACCATCGGTCCCGGGTCCTTGAACGAGTTACACACCTGGCGCGCGTGCGCACCACCCAGCGACGGGAGGAAGTGCTTCCCCCAACGGTGGTAGTAGTCGGGGGAGGCCAGGGCGAGGGAGACCTGGCCTGCGAGGTCCTGCGTGAGGGCGAGGCAGGCGGGGTCGGCGGGGAAGGCGGCGGCGGGAAAGGAGGCGAGGAAGGCGGAGGTGTCCGTGATAAGGGGGACGTGGATGTGTTCGAGATCGAGGGGGCGGAGGGGGCAGACGGTGGAGAGGAAGGCGAGGAGGAGGGAGCGCGAGGTGTGGAAGGCCGTGGTGGCGGGGGGGAGGGGCGGGGAGAGGGTGGTGGTGGTTGTGTGGTGCGGGGTGGGGTTGAAGAGGTGGTAGGTTAGGGAGGCGGTGATGTTGGGAGGGGGGAGGGTTTCTGTTGGGGGCGTGGTGAAGCGTAGGTAGATGTCGCGGGATTGGCCGTATTGGAGGGTGCTGAGGGGGAGGGTGAGTTGCATGGTTTGGTCGGGGGAGGGGAGTAAGATGGGGGGTTGCTGCTCGACGGACTCGCCCGTCGTTTCTTCGAGGCCGAGGGAGGCTGGGTAGGTCAGGGTGAGGGTGGTGTTGTTGGCAAAGGTGGATTGGAGGTTGGCTACGGCGTGGATGAAGACGGTGCCCTGGGCAGTTAGCATCGGGGGACAGAACAGATGGGGTCCGGGCCAGCTTACAATCATCCCGGCGTCTGGAATAAACGAGTAGTTCCCGCCGCCCACTTCGGCAATGGATTTCAGCAGCCCGGATCGGAGTTGGTATCCAAATCCGAAGGTGTGGATGGTGGCCGGGAGCTTGCCCATGGACCGCAGCTTGGGGACGTATCCTTGTGCAGGACACATGTGGTTGGGCATGCCGTCGGTCAAGACCATGAGGGCAGGCATATTTCCTTTAAGGTCGTCGTTGACATCCTCAAAAAGCTTGATGCCTGACAGAATCCCGGCCCACAGATTGGTCGCATCTTCCGACTTCATTTCTTCAATCCTCTTGGAGGTGGCCCTCTTGGCCGCCCTGGTCATGGTGGTGAGGGGTTGGACAACCTGTGTTGTAATGTTAGCAGGCCAAGTCAACCCCCTGGTTTGACACCCTTGGGGATATATGACAGGACATACCTTTGCTTGCATAGAGAATGACACGATTCCCAGCCGATCATTCCCATCCAACGTCTCTAGAATCGTCTTGGCCGCATGTTTCGTGAGATCCAGCACCGACAGCCCATTATCCTCCACCGTTTCGCCTGGCTCGTGTGGGACAGGGGCTTGTTCGTCCATGCTACCCGAGACGTCAATGACAAGAACAATGTCGCACGGGGTTCGCTTCATCATCCCCCCGCGGGCTCGATGGGCGGGATGACCCTGACGATGATGCCTTCTTCACTGGGGAGGGGATGGATCTCGACAGCGGGCTCGGGAGAGGGGAGGTCATTGTCGTTGGTTGTGGTGGCCTTTTTCCGGATGGGGAGGCCCCTATCTCCGTTGTGGCCGCTACTTTTGCGCAAGACGCGGCTTGGACTGGTATAAGCCGGCTTGGATACTCGGTGGCGGGTCATGCTGGGCACGGGAGAAGTGTGAGGTGGAGGGATATGACGTCCGTCTGCGGGATGGAACAACGAGTTTTGTGTATAAATTGGGATTTGGGGGGGATGAGCACCGAGACGAGATACTTATGAAGAAGAAGAAGGAGATGCCCCTGTTTTGTGGGCTGCGATGGACAAAGAGGACTAAACAAGGACCCTGGCTCGGCAAGTGAGGCAAATGTCTGGTGTCCGGTCCCCGGTGCATTCATCGGGGTTGTCTACATCCAGAGCCGCATCCAAGGCGTTTTACGAGCCGGTTGCTATTGGCCAAAGGGGGGGGAGGTGCAGCAGAGCGGAGGGGCACCGAGCCCCGGATCCTTTGGACTGGATGACTGCTGACAGTTTGGCTGGGCTTCCGTCAGAAATGCTACTTACATCTGGCGGCTGGTGAGTGCTGAAGAAGAGTGCAAACTTTGGCCCTATGACGGGCAAGTTGCTCAATGATTGCGGCCGGGGCGAAGCCACCGAGATTCCGTATTCCCACCCACATAGAGCACTTGATCTCACCGCTCCGCAATGCTTCAATGCATCGATATCCTGTGGTCCCATGTGAGGAGCGGTCCCCGGCTTGCGTCGGAAAGAAACATGCCGCGTTGACGCGCCCATGGCAAGGCGGATGGAAATGGTGTCGGTTTCGGGGCTGGTGCTCGTTGATGGCGGGGTTTCGGGGGCGCCATATTGATGTTTGGGCGTTCGCTTGGACAGTTGGAGAGCCGGAGGCGAGGTTGGCGAAAATGCCCCTCAAAAAGCCTGACGGAACAACTGCGAGCGATGCTGAAAATCTCCACAAAACTGGGGAACGCGGGCTGTGTGCCGGAGGCAGCCGGGGCCCCGAGTCAGAGAATGTCTGGTTTCAGGGTTGGGGTTCGCTTGGCATTCGGCCCAAGAAAAACCCGTCATCGGCGGGGTTATCCATCTTGGCACCTTCATCTTTGGCTCACAGATCTGTCTTGGCTCCCCAGTCCCCGAGTCCACGATCCCGGCCGCGGCCCACGACTGAACCCCGGATTTTTGCACTCGGGGTTCCCAGTGACGACATGTCTCACCCTCTCTCTCACCGTCTACATTGTGGAACAGCGTGCACGCGGCCTTATGCGATGTGTCGTATGGCCATGGCAGCATGGGGAAAATTGACAGACCACGAGTAGTAGATACACGTAGGACCGCTACGTCTTTCCTTCCGGTGGCCAAGGAGGTTCGGGACTCTCTCGTCCTCACCGGTCGGGAGTCGGGAGTCGTAAAAGTCGTCGGCCCCCCACACCAAAGGCAGTCAAGTGCATCGAGCTGGATGCGGTCCCCAGGTCGGACGATTTCGGAGGCTGAAATGCCCCCTCTCCCCCCTCAAGCCCCCCTGAGCGGCCCCCATATTCCCCCACACTATCTCCCACGACACAGAGTTACCAAATGCTCAAACCTCATCGCATCCCACCATTGGTGAATGGCGGGGTCGGCCAGCGAATCGCACGCCCGTCACGGCTGCGGGGAAGAAGGCGATCCTCGGGCTAATGCAGGAAGGGCTGCATTGCAGCGCTGTGCAAGGCTTGGACGAGCTTGAAGGAGCACGGCAGCATGGTGTTCCTAAGAGTCGGTCTCACGATCCTCGAGGGAAACCCGTCCAGAGTTGCGTGGCCTCGAGCATCTCGTCCAAGCGCCCTTTGTTCCTCCGTGTCCATCACCATGGGGTCTCCCGTCCCCGGCGCCAGACCGGCGGCACACAACCCCCATTGTCAGCTCCCGATTCGTCCCGTCGCTGCTGTCGCATGACCACCCGCTCACCTCGACGCTGCCTCTCGCCACCCACCGAGGGTGTCTGGGATGGAAATTTTAGCTATATATTCCCGTCCCCTCCCCTCTTTGTTCTCAATACCACGTCAGCTTCGTCAGATTTATCTTTTTCCTGACTATCAAATCTGTCCATCCTCTCCTCAAAGATCAACATCACAAAATACACACCATACCCATCAAGACTCCCGCCTCTTTCTCCAACCGAGTCAGCTTGCCACCCCCCTCCACCATCACCATGTCGGCCTGCAATCCCCGGTGCTGCAAATGCGGCTCGATGCTTGTCATCAGCACCAGCTGCTCCCACTGCCAACACGTTCAATGCACCGACTGCCTCTAATTCTCTCCACATCTCGACGAGTCTGGTTGCGTGGTGCTCAAACCATACACCCACGACACGCCCCGGATATCCCGGCATCGACAGAGCAGGGCTCTTACGGACACCCGGGCTCCCATCTACACCATGTCTCCGAGTCATCACACCACACAAGTCACTCAAACACACCTTGATACCCAACCCCGAGACGACTTGACCGGGCAGTGACGACACGAGGCATGACGGCGCGGCAGGGATTTTGCTTCATGCTACCGGCGTTGGTACGACGGGTTTAAGAGAGATTGAGAGAGAGGGTTCTGCTTGCGGCCTGTTTGGTTCTCATTTATACCGGCGATACCCCCTTGGACGGAGCGACGAGAAAAGGATGGAGGTGGTAGATACCCCAGATTGGATCGGTGTTGTGTATCAACATGTCGTTTTTTTGTGGAAAGCACCAATCCAGTATTTTTGACCAACTGGCTCCCCGAGATGTCAAAGTTGTCTTGCCTGAGTAGATGTCGGGATGATGCTGGGCAGTTTCGTTGCCTTGACCCTGGGTCACAATCACGGTGCAACCGCAGCCTCCCTGCGGAAAGCCATCAACATGGGATCTGGAGCTCGTCTGTCCACCGTCCAACTTGAGTTCGCCATTGCAATGACATAAAGTGTTCCTCGAAGTGGGCGAACAGTGGAATACACCTCGCCCGTACTGGTACCTTTCAAGACGGCGGTTTCTCCATGTACTTCCCTAAAGAACACTCCCAACAAAGAGAAGGTCTTTGTAGAATCGTCGTCTGCTTGAACACTAGTGAGCAGGCTAACACAGAGTCCCGTTTGACTGAGGTGGTGATACTAGATTGAGGTTGGTGCCGGCAAGTTTGAATATCTTCCACCCGTACCTTCCCCTCATCACTAGAACTGTCCGTGGCTGCCAAAACAAAACAAGCCCTCCAATCTTATCCATTTATCTTTTTCCCTTTGAGTTTCATTCCAAGCACCTTAAGTTCTGCTGTGGTTCTGCCAACCGCAGCCACCTGGCTTCTTGTCACTCCTTCAGCAGACCATAGGTATTTAAACCCATCTTCCACCCGAACTCGCAACTCTTTTTTCTGCTCTTTCAACGTCTTTCCTCCTTCGACACCTCTCCTCTTCTAACCAACAACCTCTCTGCCTTCCGCTCCGGGCTCGGATTGACCGTCCTATCCTTCCAATCTCGGAAGCCAGGCTGATCATCAAAGCACTAAACTTCACTTCCCATATCTTACCCCAGGGCCAGTTTCCGGCATCTCCATATCAACAGCCCTCACCAGCTATTCCGCATCTCTTTGACCGTCATTCTTCACCTCTTCACCTCACCGCAACGATATCAGCCGCATCATTCCACGAGCATCAACCTCCGAGTTTGAAATCCCACCGCGTTAGGTACGCTCGTGATTCTCAGAAGGAGAGCCCCCCCCACAGACCGTCTCTGATGAGCCCGTTTGACCCATCGTCTCAATTTTCCCTTCGTCAACCACACTTCCTTCATCACTTTGAGTGGTCGGCGCCTTTCTGCCAATTTTATTCCAGAAGCTCATCTCTCTGAAGAAGTACAACTACTCTGCTGAATTGCTGGGAAACCCCCGTAAGTTGAAACTAGACCGCCTGGCCATCCCACATAGGTCACGGTAGGTGTGTCAGTACCCACGATGTCTGATATTTGAACAGCTCGAGCCAGTTCACAACTTTCCGCCATACGAGTCACGATGGCGACAAAGGACAATTTTCCATGGGAGAATGTCTCCCAAGTCAAAGATCACTCAACCATGAAAAGACTGGAATCAACCTGCGACATGGGCGGCTATTATGCAGCAAAATTGGCTCATCGCATCATCGAAGCCAACCTCGACGACCCTTCATTCGATGCATCAGAGATGACATTCTTGCGCAAGTGTTTGGCGGAGAAAGGTATAAATCCCATGTTGCCATGCCGCAGCCTTTCACGTGCAAACCGAGGGACATCGTACTAATGCGCCTTGCTATCTAGATTCTCTCGCCTCGAAGCGTCAAGAAAAACAAATACTTGTTGGAGTCTCTGGAGCAACCGGTGCGGGCAAAAGCACCCTGCTCAATGCTCTCTTGGACTGCGAGGGTCTCCTGTCTTCTTCTGACAGTTCCGCGTCGACGGCAACTATCTGCGAAGTCGGCTATAACTCCGAGGAGGATCCAGACAAGGCGTTTCGTTGCGACGTCTTTTATCGTGACGAGGCCGATGTGAGGAGAGAGCTGGATGCCTTCTTTCGGGACCTTCAATCTCGCAAGGAGCTTCTCGAAGCGTGCCTTGGCAAAGAGGGGGGCGGTCACCAGTCCGAGGAAGCCTGGGAAGAGGCCGTCAAGGAGTTCGATAGCAATATTCAATGTGTCCTTGACAAGATACTCGCAATCTGGGGCAGAACAATATACGACCTCGATGGGATGTCCACGGACGATCTTCTGCGAGCTGATGATCCAGCAATGGATTTCATTCGTCTGCAAAAACAAACTTTCTACGGCCACGACATGTCCGACTTCTCAGAAAAGATCCAGCGCTATCTGGATTCCAGCCAAAGCGAGATGGAGGTGGCGAGGCGCAAGGGATGGGCCCAAAAAATGTCATTGTGGCCACTTATCAAAATGGTCAAACTCTATGTCAAGGCCGACATTCTCAAGAGCAGCATTGTCCTGGTTGACCTCCCAGGCCTCTCTGACGTCGTTGGAGCTCGAGCGCAGCTGGCCGAGGAGTACTATGGCAAGCTAGATGTCACCATGGTGGTGACGCCGGTTGTCCGGGGGGCAGATGAAATGACAGGAGTCGATCTGATGTCAAGAAACCAAGCCCTCAACATGAAGATGGACGGCAAGTTCGACCACAAAAGCTTCTGCGTGGTCCTCTCCAAGGCCGACGTCACGGACTGGCCACAATCCGACCGCCCGTCAATGCCAATGGTCAGGAAGGTGAATGCCGAGGGCAATAAGCTCCGTGCCGAGATGGCAAGGGTGAAGAAGGAGATCAAAAGTCTCAAGAAAAGACGGGCAAAGTCAAAGCAGAAGGCGCAAGGGTTGGCCCTCAATGCCAAGTTGAAAGAAGCGCAAAAAGCGCTGAAGACCTGCAGGGCGACCAAAAAGCACCATGCGAGGGGCGCCAGAGCGAAGCTCGGGACAGCTAATTTCAACTATCGCCAGGCTCGCGACAAGCACCAATTTACGAGGATCAGCAAAATGCTGCAGCAGCAGCACAAGAGTATGAGAGAAAGATCCCGGAGCTCGCTTCCGACCGAGTTCAAGGATCCTCGAATATTTTCAGTCGGCACAAAGGCTTACTGGTGCTTGAAGTCCGGCAAGTATGTCGAGGGATATCCAACTATCAGATATACTGGCATCCCCGAACTTCGCCAGTGGCTCAAGGAGGTCACCATCCCGATTCGGGAGAAGATAACAGTCGCTCCGCTCAAGGAATACCAGAAATTCTACAACAGCCTGCAGACATGGTCGGACAATCTCTGCATGGTTCGGCGGGTCAAATTCTCGGCCGAGGAGTTCGAGGAGCATACCCTGAACCCGATGCTGGAAGAGCTCCAAGGTCTGCTCAAAGCCGAGTTGCGAACATTTGAAAGGAATATCAGGAACTGTGATCCTCTCCTGGGCTACACGGCGGCCATCGAAAAATGCCAACAGGAACTCTGCGAAGTGGTGCAGAGCTGGGCTCGCCGGTATCCTAGTAACAAAAATCGACTGCAGTTGCTCAACCATATGACCTTTGGCGCCATCATCAGACGCAACGGTGGTCCCTTCACCAGCAATGCTGGTGGGAAGAAAACATACTACCACTGGATGGAGGATTTGTATGTACTCTCCCATATTTTGTCCTTGTTTCACTTCACGCCGGCGAAAACGCTGACTACAAATGCAAAACAGGGCGACACTCTTCAACAGTCAAATTCTCGGCAACTGGGTGAAGCAGCTTCACGAGGAAATCCCAAAAGAGGTTCAACTGTTCCGAGAATCCACCGACAAGACTTGGGAGATGTGGCAAGAACGCTTGGTCCTGGCCATATCGCGGAACTCACCTGATATCGAGGGCAGACACCTTGCCCAACAGGCTGCCAAGCTTTCGGTGATCAAGGAAGAGTTCAAGAACTCCGTGTCCGACACAGTCGGCAAGTTCGTGGCTAGGAGCCCCAAAGTCCGTGCCAATCTCGTCGACGCGATATCGACCTTATGGGAGCCAGGTTTCGAAAACGCCGATCGTGTTCCCGGCGGCCCCGGGGTGACGAAAAGAAAGCAAGAGGTGCTCTCGACATTCTGCAGGCAACACGGAGAGAAGGTCTTTGAAGGTCCCGTTGCGGCTGTGCAGAGCAGAATCCAACACGGGCTCTACAAGCTAAAACTTGGCTTTGGCCGTTCGCGGTTGAGGCTTCTGGACAGCATTCGCTTGCAAACCCAGTTGTTCTCCCGAAATATCGCGGGGATCGACGCCGTCCCAACGATCAAGGTGGAAAAGACGACTGGCAGAGCTGCTGATCAGACGCCTCGAGAGCAGCTCGTTGCACAGTTGCGCGCCGGGTGCCTACAATGGTCGGAGGCATGGCAGGGTCAAGACTTTGAGAATCTGGAAACTACGCCTGACTACAGTGTTCCTCTCCAGTGGAGTCTTGGGAAGGAACTTTGTCCCATCGAGGATTCTGACTTCGATGACTCGGACTCCGACTCCGACTCGGATGAGGATGAGCCGGAGGATCATGGAGCCACAAAGGTTGATCAGGACGTCGTCATGGTCGTCGAGGAAGATGCTGTCATGGTCGTCAACGAGCAAGATGTCATCACGGTCAACGAGTAAGACGTCGTCATGGTTGTCAGGGAGGAAGACGTCGTCACGGCCGTCACGGAGGAAGACATCATCACGGTCTTCAAGGAGGACGACGTCGGCACGGTCGTCAAGGAGGAAGATGATGCTGGGAAAGAGTGGCGCTGGGTTTTTTTCTCTCAACAAAACTGAAGAGAGAGGGTGGGTAGGGGGGGGGAAAGGGGACGATTAAGTTTGGTGCGCATACTATCGGCATGTCTCCCATGGCCAAGGTGGTATGGCAAATTTTGTCCATTTCCTACAAAAATGGCCTCAGCACATGCAATGGAGGTGGAGAACACAGAGGAGGGAAGCATTGCGATGTTTTGAAGCTCGACGACCGGGAGATGGCCATGAAGGCTTCCCCTTGCACACCACATTGCTCTCACCTGGAAAGGCATTGCGCCCTGGCATCATGTTACATACACAGCCTCACGTTTAGCAAGACTAGCAATTGCAATCGATGATTTACCCTAGACAGCCCTCGCCATCGTAGTCCTATTTACCCCCTACTCCCTAACAAACAACCCAGCCATGCCCATGCCCGTCCCAACACACATGCTCACCACACCCACCTCCTCATCACTCCTCTTCAGCCCATGCAGCAGCGTGCTCGTCATCCTCGCGCCCGTCGCGCCCAGCGGGTGCCCCAGCGCGATCGCACCGCCATCCGGATTGACCTTGCCCGTCTCCCACTCCTTCTCCAGCCCCAGCTCCCTCACACAGTAAATCGCCTGGCTGGCAAACGCCTCATTGATCTCCCACCTCTGCACATCCCCCTTCTCCAGCCCCAGCTGCGCCAGCAGCCTCGGAATCGCCACCGCCGGCCCAACCCCCATCTCATCCGGCTTACACCCCGCCACCGTCGCCGCCACGAACCTCCCCATGATCCTCCCCCCAAGCCCCAACTCCATCGCCGTGCTCCGCCTCATCATCAGCGTCGCCGCCGCCCCATCACTAACCTGACTCGAATTCCCCGCCGTGCTCGTCCCCCCCTCCCTAAACGCCGGCTTCAGCCCCGCCAGCTTCTCCACCGTCACCCCCTCCCTAATCCCATCATCCTCGCTAACCACCACCTCCCTCTCCTCCCCGACCTTCTCCCCCGTCTTCCGATCCACCTCCTGCCACCGCGTCCTCACCTCCACAATCTCCCCCTTAAACCACCCCTCCCTCCTCGCCCGCGCCGCCCTAGCATGACTCTCCGCAGCCAACTGATCCTGCACCTCCCTCCCCACCCCATACCTCTCCGCCACATTTTCGCTCGTCTCCCCCATCCCCATCAGACAATCCCGCGCATCCTTCGTCGCCCCCTCCCCCACCACGGCGGGCCACACCCCCTTCGGAATCGCCCTACTCCCATAATTCCTACTCATACTCTCCATCCCCGCCGCCACCCCCACCCCAATCATCCCCGTGCGGATCTCCCCCGCCACCGCCACCACCGCCTGCAGCGACGACGCGCACGCCCTGTTCACCGTGTGCAGCGCCGTCGCCTCGGCGCGGAACCCGGGCGTGTGGTTGAGCGCGGCGCGCGCGGCCTTGGAGCCGCCGAGGTCGGAGAGGACGACGCCCACGGCGACATCCTCGATGAGGGTGGGCGGGAGTTCGGGCACGGCGGCGAGGGTGCCGCGGAGGACGGCGGAGAGGAGTTCCTCCGGGTAGGCGTCCTTGAGGAGGCCGCGGTGGGCGCGGGTGATGGGGGTGCGGAGGGAGGAGAGGATGACGACGTCGGTGGGGAGTTTGGCGAGGAGGGAGGGGAGGGAGCGGGGGAGCATTTTGATGTTGAGGGGGGGGGGTTTCTCCTGGGGGCGGGGGTTGGTGGGCGGGTGGTAGTGGTGTGTGAGATGCGCGTTTAGATGGATGTTGTTGGTGGTGAGATGGATGTCGTTGGTGGTGAAATGGTGTGAGTGAGTCGTCAAGGAGGGAACGGTGAGAGTGAGGGTTGAAGGACACTTGGGAAAATAAAATAAATAAAAATATATCATAGAAATCGCCGCCCGCCGGATGTCCCGTCGGGATCCAAGTGGACCGAAACGCCTCCGGGGATTGGCAATGTGGGGCAGGGAAAATGCAGACCCGGGGAAACCAGGAGCGGCAGTTGGTCTGCGGCATCGGAAGCGGCAGCGGTGGGCGGGCGGAGACGGACGCCGGGTAATAGAATCATAGGAACAGCATCAACACCGCACAGAACTCGTGCCAAACCAATCCCGCTTGTCATTCAAGTGCTATCTGCACCCTGACCTCGCCATCATCCTAAGTCAGTACAAACATAGTAGAAGACCATCGCCGTCGTCGTCAAATTCGTAATGTACAAACCCCCCCAAAACCCAAGACTCAACGCCCTTGCTTCCTGTCCATCGTCGAATGCTCAGGCCATCGTCGCCGCGAGCTCGTTGGTATCGTAAGCACCTTGAAAAAAGTGCAACCGGCATCTGCCACTCAGCAAACCCACCTGTGCCTACCGGTACAGGCAAAGGCAAAAACAAATTTCTGGCCTTGTTGAGCCAGCGTCTCCTACAACCCCAGAACCCCTCAGGCACCCAATTTCCAGAGAATTACCGATAACCGCCAGAACAACGACCCTATGCCTCCTGACCATAACGAATCCCCAGACCTACGCGACCAGGATCGCGCAACCCGCCCGCCAGCCGCAGCTTCTTGGTCGGACTGAGCCCCTCGCGTACCGCCCCCTCGTCCTGGACCTCCCCCGTCGCACCCAGCTTCCGCTTCTCGGCGCCCGCCTTGAGACCGCCAAACAGCTTGGCCTGGAGCTTCGCGCTCTTCTCCGCCGGCGCCGGCGTGCCATCGCGCGAGTTGACCGAGCTGGCGACTTCAAAGCTCTCGCGGGGGTCCCGGCGCAGCATCTCCGACGCTGCCTGGCTGGCCTGGCTCTCCCAGACTTCCTCCTCCGCCTCTTCGCCGGGGCGAGACATGGACCGCGCGTGCTGACTGACGCGCGAGGCGAACGAGACCGTAGCCGCCGCCACGGACTGCAGGGCTTGACGCGCCAGCTCCTCATTGTCGTCGGCCGATATGGTGCTTTCCCGGCTCTTACGCCGTTCTGGGACCTTCCCTGCCGGGGGTGTTTGTGGGACGAGCCGGCTCGCGCGATGGGGAGGCTCCGTTTGCGGCACCAGGTCGACCGAGGGGAGCAGTGCTCCCGTGCCAAGGCGAGACCGGGCTATGGGGGTGGTGGGCAAAGACGACATGGACTGGACGTTGCGCGTGTGCTTGGAGTAGGCGCGGTGCACTGGGCGATGGCCAGGGAGCGGTGTCGAAGGGGCGCTGTTGTTCTCCTGGCTCAATCCTTGGAGCAGCCGGGCCACTTCCTTCTCGTTGCTGTGGTCGCGGTCGGTGCGAACTTCTCGCTGGGCCGACCGAGGCGTTTGGCGTGGGGTCGCGCGTTGTGGTTGGGCGGGGGTGGTGGCGGTCTGGGTCTTTGGTGTCACGGCCCCGTGGAACATGCCGCCGGGGCTGCAGAGGATGTGAAAGTGCTCTCGGTTTTCCCGGATGCGGTTGAGCAGCATGTCCCGCTCGTCGGTGAGCTCGGCGAGCTCGTCCTCCTTTTGCTGAATGACCTTGCGAGCGGCCTTGAACTTCTTGTGGAGGCTATCATTCTCCTCCAGGGCTCGGTCGTACCAGACTTTGAGCTGAAGGTATTTGGTATGCGAAGCCTCGTTGGCGCTGGTCAGATCACGGCGCGCCTGACGCGAGTGTTCAGCCATGCGGAGAGCCTCGACTTCTTTCCTCGTCATCTCGTGCTCCACGACGGCGCGCTTGGCGTCCTCGTCGGCCTGGATCGCCAGCAAACTGTATTGCAGCTTGTGGTGCGCCGCCTCCATCTTGAGCTTGGCATGTTCTGTGATGCATCCGCTGAGCATGCTCCGGAGGTCTTCGACCGACGCCTCGGTCACCTTTTGGAGTGTCGGGAGCGTGAATTCGGATGCGGGGCCGACCTCCCTGGCGAAGCCATGTAGGCCTGTGGCAGGTGGTGAGAAGATGCCGGTGCGCTGCGAGGCGGCGTACCCGAGAGCCGTGATGGCGCCGGCCGCAGCGTTGGAGATGAACTGGGAGGAGGGCGGCGGGGTGAGCGAGGAGGGGATGACGGGAACGATGCCGTCGTCGTGGGCGTCGCTCTGGAAGGAGGCTAGGGGATCGACGGGTGAGTTGGGGGCCTCGGTGGAGGGGATCGTCTGCTGCGATGCTGGTATCACCGACTCGTCGTCTCGCGGGGTAGCGGGTCGGGTAGGAGCGTCGTCCATGGGGCTCAGCCGGTCGTCTTCCAAAAGACCGCCGACCAGCTGCGACAGTTTTCCGGCGTCGACCGACATTTCGACCGTATCAGTTGCCGCCGCGGGGATGAGGGATGGGAGGCTTGTCGAGGATTGTGGGCGACGAGTGGTGTTGTGGTGGTGGCCGCGGTTTCGGAAGAGGGTCGGTCTGCGACACGTCACAGAGCCTTCAGGTCGCAGCACCGGCAGAGGGAGAGACGAGGAGGGCGGGGCGGTGGATGCGAGCAGCAATGCGAGACCATGAAGCCGATGGAGACGCGATGCGAAACAGAGACGAGCTCGCGAGGAGGAACGGTGTGGAGGAGGTAGAGGTGGGGTGGAGAGGCGGAGACGTGCCGGTGATACTGGAGCACTGGAGTTTGCTGTTCAGTGCTCAAGGTAGATCTTGTCGATTGGTTCCGGACCGTCTCGAGCCGTTGCCGTGTCGATGACCTGAGCACAGCAAAATTGGAAGGGGGCTGGTTGGTCCGAGCGTGCTAGTCCTGAATGGGCCCACCACAACCATTTCCCGCCGCCCATCACCGCCTTTTTCACAACTTCATCCATGTTTCAGAGCATCTCTTCCATATCAACTCAATTAACTACGAAATGCTCCCGCCCAGATGCAAGCCAGCTGACGCCCATTTTTTATTCCCTAGACCTGAGCACTCTGATCCTCACGACCCGGAGATTGAGGACCCGCGCCATTCTTCTTCTTCCTGAGATCCGTCCAGCCCACGAAGAACGATGCAAAGACGGACACGGCACCAAGTGCCGCCACCATGAGGAAAATGCGGCCGATGCTAGTGGAATAGGCATCCACCACCCCGTTCAACTCCTTTACCCTGACAACATTTCGAAAGCCAGTCGCGCCGGCCCCAATGACAGTCTTGGGATTGACCCCGGGCACGCGCTTCCGTAGTTCTTGGATGAAGATCTGGTGGAAGATGGAATTCCCGACGGCCAGCACGACCGATGCGCCGAGCATGCCGATCGAGATGAGGATGCCCATGCCGAGCGGGAGCTCGTCCTTTCCGAGGCACATCTGGACGCCCAGCAGTGTCTGTAGCTCAAGTTAGAACTGTCCCCATGTCATGTGAGCCGATGACTTGCCATTTGCGTGCTGGTTCCTCGGCCCACGCCGTTGATGATCTGGAAGCCGACCCATTGACCGACGGTCGACTTTCGCGACAAGGTAGAGAAGGCGCCATTGCTGACCGAGGCAAGAACACCCCCTAAAACGCAGTAGGGCATGATGTAGCCTGTCTTTTCAACTGGAGAGGTGTCAGCCAGAAACCGACGTCATCTTTCCGATAGCCCTCGACTTACCAAGCACCCCCGACAGCACGGCGAATACCAGTTGGCTTCCAATGCTGGGCATGACATAGACGCCGCTCATCGACGGAGTCGCCCCCTTGATGGCTTGAAAGTAGAGGGGAAGGTAGTAGCTGGCTGTAAAGATGACCGACATGTTGGCCCATTGGAGGATCGAGCAAGACCACATGGCCTGCCTCTTCAGTATCGGGAAGGGTATCAGTGCCTCGTCGCCTCGATAGTAGTTCCAAAAGACCCAGACCACAAAGCATGCCCCTGATCCGCAAAACAAGCCAATGACTTCCGAATCCCCCCATTCGCGCGCGATGCCGCCAGACTCGAGAGCCAGGAGCAGCATCACGGTCGCCGGTGTGAGCAGGGCGAAGCCAAACAGGTCGAGTTCTTTGTGAAGATGGCAGAAAACGTCCAAGGCCTTCGGCTTGACCGAATGCTCGGGTATGTGGACAAAGATGATTCCGAGGAATACGATGGCGCCGATGGGAAGGTTGATGTAGAAACACCATCGCCATCCGGGGTAGCTTGTGAAGACGCCACCCAGCAAGGGCCCGAGGACGAGACCGAGCTGCGAGAGACCAACCATGGTGCCGATCAGCCGTGGTTGCCGTTCAAAGGGTACGATGCTGGCGGCGATCGTGAGGGAGCCGTTCAAGAGACCGGCCGCTCCCGCGCCGGCAATGGCGCGGCCGGTGATGAAGGCGTAGGAGCTCCGAGAGATGCCGCAGAGAAGGGAGCCCATTTCGAAAATGATGAACCAGAAAAGGTAGGTCCATTTTATGTTGAACTTGGAGTAGACCTTGCCAGAGAGCATTTGCAAGGACGACGTGGACAGCTGGTAGATGCTGGCGTACCATCCCATGTCCCTGAGGGAGTGAAACTCGTCTGTGATCTTGGGGATCTACCAGCTGCCTGTCAGTGGGGTAGTTCATGGAGAGGAGGGGCCATGCTCACAGCTGTTGCGACAATGGAGCTGTCGAGCAGACTCAAAAACATGACGAGGCAGACCGATACCACCACCGACAAGAGCTTGAGCCCGGAAAGGTACTCGCGGTCATCGTCGTCGTCGTCGTGTTCAAATACGCTGACGTTGGGAAGCGCGACTGACGGGGCCTTGGTCGTTGATCTTTGCGCCACCGACCTCGACCTCGACCTCGACCTCGATCTGACGGTCGAAGTTGAGATGCGTTGGATAGACATGGGCCCCAGCTCGATGGCGACGGCCGAGCCAAGGCCGCTGCCATGGCCGGAGGTGTCGTCAGGATCTCCAGGGTTCCAGTAGCTCTCTGCTGCTTCGGACTGGGAGTTGCTTCGCCTCAATTCAGACCTAATCATCGCTGACAAAACATTCGTTGTGGGATTGAGGCGGGTAGGTTATTTGGGCAACTCGTCTTGATGTTTGACGGTATCGTAGAGGGGTGATGTTGACAACTGCACCAGGTCTTTTTTTTCTGGGGGTCGGGTGAAAAGATCTTGAATTTCGATTGTTCAGATGATGTACCTTCCCACGGGACTTTTCTTTGCCCTTCCTCTATCCAACGTGGAAGGAAACTTTTGGGACGAGACATGACCAACGGGATCCCACCCCACACGATTCCATGGCAGCTGAAGTTGGCCCGAAGGCCGTGGAAACCCGGTTATCGTGACGCGTTTGGTGAAGTCGCGTTGAGTTAATTTGCTCAGATTTATCTATGGAAGGTACGAAAGAGGCTTTGCCTGGGATGGAGCTGGCGATCGGGGGACCTGGAGGAAGGAGCGTCTTTTGCTGCCTAGGTCGTTTGTTTCGGCCATCCTCTTCCCCGAAAGGGCAATAGATAATCTTCCCTTGGATCCAACCCACAGAAAATCATATTTGAAGTTGACTGACAATACCTGGCGACGATATATGTCCTACAATGTTTGATGGAGCCAATGTTTTGGTGCCCCTGAACCGGAGTTGGATTTTAGCCGTCAAGACTTGTTGTTTAGGCCTTGGGGCTTGGCAGCGCTCAACCTTCGTCCCATCATCTCCCAGCGAATGAGTGTGACTGCTATAATCGGGCTGGGAATACTCTCATCTCAATCTGGTGGTGTGGCCAACTTGTCAATATCTGGCCCTCTGCAGCCCTTCCCGCGGCACTGGTGTGATGACCAATTTGACGAGTGTCTTTGAGGGGAAAAGCAGTTGGCCCCATCAGAATTTCAGATGAGGGTATCCAATTACGAGAGGCATCTGCTATGTATCGTGTCGGAACCTGGTCCCCAACCCCTCTAAGGGTTCGCCTATCTCCCTCTTAAACCGGACACAAGGTTCGGGCATCAGTATGTCTCCCGGGCGCCCTAACTCAAGGAAAAGGTTGATGATCTTGTCACAATGCTTTTAGAGACAACCGAGCTGTTATCGGAACGGATTCTAGTAGTATCCATGCCCATTTCCAAGATTTGTGAAGACTGCACTGGGCAACTGTTGGGAGCTTGGTGGTCAGGCTGCGGTGTGAGAAAAGGTTGTCATGTAATTTCAAAGTATGGTGTTTTCGACGACTCAACTAGCTCGTAACCCAAAAATCTTACTAATTCGACAGCAAACAGATGCGCTGAGAGAAAAGAATTCACATGTCGATGAAATGCCAAGGTTGAGGATTGAGGAAAGGGAGTTGTCGTTAAAAGGGACTTCAGGGGCTGCCGGCTGTTGGGACCTGAACTCTTGGCGGAGGGTACCGCCCAGATCCCAGAGCGGCTTTAGCTCCTCGACCCCTGCTCCCCTGCCTGTCCTTGCTTTTGTGGGCAGCCATTTCTGAAGCTGACGATTGTCGTCGGGTCAACTTTTTTTCTTCAACTCCAAATTGCAGCAGCCGTTGAGTGTTCGAGACAATATGCTGCACGCAAGTTGTACATTTTTTCTGTAGCTCACGGCGTAGGGCTGTTGCTTTGTCCCCGTCATCCACCCTTTTCAGAATCGCCAAAGCCTGTCGTGTTTGCACCAGCATTGCCGAGCACCGACTGTCTGATCGCGTCGACGCGTTGAAGCTTGAACTTCCCACCCTCGGGCCACCTCCCCTCGAGCAAACGACGCGGATCCTGCCCCCGACAAAATAGCCTGTGCGACAAACACTGGTCTCTTTTCTGAAACAACCCCCACCACCCCCATGGAGGACAAGCAAGCAATGGACGACCCTCGCCAAACCAAGCCGACGGGCATTCCTCGAATCTCGAAGCTGCCGACACCCTCGTCGTCGAAGCTCCCCGTCCCCCGCCCCAGCTCGCTCCGCCCGACCCCGTCTCGAGAGTCCCTGTCGGGACCCAGCGGGAATGCCACGCTTCGAAACCCCAAGCTCCGGGCCGCCCCGTCCCGCGACCAGCTGGCCCCCAACGTCGCTACAGCCCGCTCCCAACCCTCTACCGGCCCATCGCGCGCCGTCTCGTCTACTCATCCACGGCCATCGTTGAACCAAGCTGCCGAAAATCCGAACAGGCGGCTATCGAGATTTGGCCCCAGTGTTGCCCAACAGCAGAAGCCAGGTAGAACCGAAGGGCCGTCGGCCAGCAGTCAAGGGAGTCGACCAAGCTCGGTCGTCCGTGGTGTTCTACGGCGCGAATCGCCTCAGCAATGGATATCAGGGCCGTCAGCTGGTATGGAGGAGGACCCCGTGGTGGACGGCCCAGAGGAAGCCAACCTCAAGACAACACCACGGAAACCAGACAGCGACGTGGCTAGTCAGGAGAGCGCACGATCCTCGTCGTTCAAACCGCGCCTCTCCCTGGCAGAAAGGACCATGGAGACACTGTCCCAGCTCCCATCCTCTCCCTCAGTCCGTGGAAAGGGGGCGGCTTCGTTCTACGAGGGGTCTGCTAGCAAACGGAGGTCCCCGTCGCGACCTAGCAGCCGTTCGTCTCGTCCTGGATCCAGCCACCACTCCGAGGAGTCGAGCCAGGGACGGCGCTCAGCAGCTGGGAGCAGGCCGGGCTCCAGCTCAGGGTTTGACGAGGGCATGTCCAATTTCCGGGCCTCCATCAGCGCCTACAAAAATCCTCTGGCGACCATCGAGAGCCCCCTGAGGAGCCGCAAGAGCATCCAGTCGCTCCAGACACCATCGACATTTGGAGCCGGGAAAGGCGTTAGGTCCTCCATGCACGGCCTCCCGTCGCCCACCATGAGCAAGATACCCCATTCGAGAACACCGAGTCCCGAGAAGCGAGGTCCAGAGGTCACCGTGTCAAAGTTTAGCTCCAGGACGCTCGCAGCACGACCACCAGCCAAGCGGCCATCGATCAATGGTCTTTTCAAGAAGCCCTCGATGCCCAATCTCAACAGGACCGCTGTGACGGAAACGCCGCGAAAAGTTTCGACAACGTCCCGAGGCTCTTCGGCCACATCGAGGGATGGCTCAAACCCTTCGGGTGCCTCGGTCGCATCTGGGAGCACGGCGATAACATCCGATTCGGCTGATTCTGCCTCTCCTCAATCCGCTCGAAAGTCGTCATCGGCGCTTCGCGAACAGATTGCCAAGGCAAGGGCTGCCAAAAGAGCCGTGTCGAGCCAGATTGCTTCGTCGGATCCGTTGCCCGAGGCCGGGCCCGAGCCATCCCTCGTCCCCACTGACCACACGTTCGATTTTGGGCTGGCCAGTGATCCGTTTAATCTGCGTCGTGACGACCAGTCTCAAGCTAAGATCCTGCAAGGCCGTTTGGAGTCTGCCAGGACCAGCGGCCGGCTGAACATTGCTGCCATGAGTCTGAGGGAAATTCCCGACATCGTCATGAACATGTACAATCTCGAGCCGACATCTCAGGCGGGCGCTTCTTGGGCGGAGAGCGTCGATCTGACTCGGTTTGTTGCGGCTGACAACGAGCTGGAGATGATCACCGATTCCATTTTCCCCGACGTGGATCCCCAGGAGTTTGCCAACGACGAGGACAGCCAGGGCAACATTTTTGCTGGCCTCGAGACGCTTGACCTGCACGGAAACATGCTGATAGCCTTGCCGATGGGTCTCAGGAGGCTGTCGCAGCTGACCTCGCTCAACTTGGTAGGTCTGGACGCTATTTGTGAGAAGACAGTCGCTAACGCTCTCCAGTCGCAAAACAGACTCGCAAACAACTGCCTGGAGGTGGTTTCCCAGATTTCGCCCCTGAGGGATCTGAAGTTGGGCGGCAATCTTCTGTACGGACCTCTCGACCCAATCTTTACCAAGCTGGCCAAGATTGAGATTTTGGATCTTCATGGCAACAACATTGCCTCTCTGCCGTCGAATTTCGGCGAGCTTTCTCGGCTGCGGATTCTCAACATCAGCGAAAACTCGTTCGAGTCGTTGCCCTGGGAAATCTTTGCGACCCTGCCCTTGACTGAGCTGGCGGCTCGCAAGAACCAGCTCCGCGGCACTCTGATCCCAGACTCGGTGGAAGCATTGCCTGCGCTCAAAAACCTTGACGTTTCGGCCAATCAGCTTACCCACCTCTGCTCGAGCGCTGATGGCAAGTCGGTATCACTGCCTGCTCTTGTCCAGATTTGCCTGTCCATGAACCGGCTCCAGACGCTACCGGATGTGAGCAGCTGGACCAATCTGCACACGCTGGCCGCCGACGAGAACAGCATTAATGCGATTCCCGAAGGCTTCACCAGCCTGAAGCAGCTGAGGTCGGTCGACTTCTCGAGCAATGACGTTCGTGTTGTGCCTGCTGAGGTGGGATGGATGGAAAATCTCACCATGCTCCGCCTGAGCGGCAACCCGCTACGGGAAAAGAAGTTTAGCACCATGAGCACCGAAGAGATGAAGGGCATTCTCGCCCTGCGCCTCGAGCCACCACCAGAGCACTTGGAACCCAAGGCCGAGCCGGCTGCCGAGGAGCGACCGACCGACACTGCCGTCCATTCCGCGGACCCCGTTGCTGGGTATGATCTCGACGACAGCCGGTCGGACGGAGACGACTTTGCCACGCCGCCCACATCGATGCCCGGCTCTCCGGCTCGGTCGCGCTCCCACACGTTGAGCAACCAGACCTGGCCCGTTAAGCCCGGGGGTATCCTGGATCGCTCCAGCACGCAGTCCTCGTCTCTGCACCCCGTCATCAGCTCCAAGGTTGCCGCCAACCACAAGGTATTCGAGATCCAGCTCCACCACAACCTCTTCACGGCACTGCCCGAGTCCCTCACCTTCTTTGCCGCCACCCTCTCGGCCCTGTCCCTGTCGCACAATCAGCTCTTGGGAGAAACGTACATGGGCGGCGAGGGCCTCGACCTCCCCTCCCTCAAGGAACTGAACCTCGCGTCGAACCACATCACCGGCCTCGGCCCGCTGATCACCCACCTCCGAGCCCCCAAGCTGCAGAAAATCGACGTCAGCTGCAACCGCATCGCCTCGCTTCCCGCGGGGACTCAGCTCCGGGATGCGTTTCCGAGCTTGACGGTCTTGCTAATAGGGAATAACCACCTGTCGGATCTCGATCCGGAGGCGATCAAGGGTTTGAAGGTGGTGGATGCGGGCAACAACGACATAGCGCATCTTAACCCGCGAATCGGCCTTCTCGGCGGTGCAGGCGGGTTGGAGAGGCTCGAGGTGGGCGGGAACAGGTTCAGGGTGCCGAGGTTCAATGTGCTGGAGCGCGGCACGGAGGCGACGCTGCGGTGGCTGAGAGGGAGGGTGCCTGTTGCGGAGATGGCGGCTTGGAAGGGCGAGGATGGGGATATGGATACGAGCATTGCTGACTTGGATTGAGTTGCGCGGGTGTCTCACCTGGGGTTTTGGGGTGAAGGCGTTTTTGGTGGGGGACCAAGGGGATTTTGGCTAGCATTTTTTTGAAGGGCTGTGGGGTTGTCATTGTGACATATTCGATATTAATGTATGTTTGGGGCGGTCGGGGTAAAGGAAACATGTGCCGGGCTAGGAGTAGTATAGAGATAATATCATGAGGTACGAGCCTCGGGTTGGGTGAGGGAGTACGGTTGATTGTCACTGATCTAGCCATCTAGAGATGCACAAGCCGTATATCCGCGGGATCATACCTTGGGAATAGATTGCAACACGCCATTTGGGCAACATGTTTGGTTCAGCTGAGTGTTTCCAGGGGAAGATCCAGATAACCCTAACCCTCCCAGATTCGCCAGCCCGGCGCCAGCGACAGGGGTCAACCGCCAACGACGAATGCCACGTCCCTCGCAACGAAAGACGCGCCGCCGCGAAATTGGTGAAGCTCGTCGTCGACACTTTAGCAAAAAAGTACACCGTCGCATCCCAACCCGCCCACACACGACACTCCCTCCCACTCAATCCGAGAAATTCCTCCCGTCCTCTTCAAAGAGGTATTCCATACAACCACAAACGCAGCACTTGACCGCTCACCATGTCGCGCGCCCGACAAACCATCACCGGCGCGCTGCTCTTGAGCTCGGTACGACTTCCCCTTGCCTTTCCCTTGCCTATACCTTCCTGTCCTTTCCGACCAGACCAACCGAGACTAACACCTCCCCCCCCGCCGCAGCTCTACCTCTCCCTCGCCTTCGAACTCGTCCCCCTCCCCGCCATCGTGCAGAAGGATGTCGTTCCCCTAGTATGCCCCCCCCCCTTTCCCAGAGATTGACAGATGGGCTGACCGTGGTGGTTGTGGTGTTGTAGCTCCCATTCTGGTTCCTCGTCTCGTTCGGCGCGTGGCTCCTCTTCCGCCTCGGCTGGGGCATGTTTACGTTCCGCGACACGCCCGAGGCGTACGCGGAGCTGATGGACGAGATCAAGCTAGCCAAGGCGGATTTGAGGGTTAGGGGGGTTGATGTTGATTAGGTGGGGGGAGAACTACTGAGATGTTGAGGGGGGCGGAGATGTTGACGGCGTTATAATCCGGGAGTGGGAGCTACTGGGATGTCGACGGGAGGGGGAATAATGTCAAGATGATAGGAGGCGGTAGAAGTAAGATGATGGTGGTTGTTTGATGAACATGGCAACGCCTGATGGGTATTTTCAAGGACTGTCCAGTCGCAGTAATTCGTACATGACCACTCCACGCTCCAACAACCCATTGTAACTCCTGACGCCAAAATAACTTGGTCCCTGGTATCATCACGCCCACTGCTCCCCAGCCAGCAAACAAGCCACGGTCCGCACCGCCGTTAACGGATCCTCGCCGCCCTCAATTAGCTCGTTAAACAACCCCGAGATCCCCGCCAACCGGCCCCGGTCGTCGCTTTTATGCCCTATCACCACGTCAGTCAGCAGCAACACTTTGAAACCCCCCCCAAGGGAAGGGAAAGAAACTCACATCTCCCCGGCACTCCCACCAGCACCCCAATCTCATTCCTCCCCTCCCCTGTCCAATCAAACCGAGTCCGCCACTGCACCCTCAACGTTGACCTCTCCCCATCCTCGGCAGCCAGCACCGGAACCTCATACTCGGCGCTCGTCCTCCCCATAAACGGCAGCAAATCCACCCCCCCCTTCCCCTGTTCCTCCCCCTCCTCCCCATCCTCTTTCCCTCGCCTCTTCCCCTTCCTCCTCCTCATCCCCCTCACCATCCCCCTCAACCCCTCCCCTCCCCCCGCCAACTCCCCCTCCAAAACCCCCCACACCCGCGCCCGCTCCGTCGCCAGCCGCACCCACTCCCCCATCGCCCACATTAACACGCTCACGTTGTTCGTCGTCGCGCTACTCCCCCCCGCCGCCGCGGCAGTGGTGATGCCCTCCACAAACGCCCCTAGCTCCGCCCTCGCGGCGGGATCGAGACGCGGCACCGAGAGGTCGACGATGGCCGAGGTGCGCGTGTTGACGGTCATTTCGACGCGCGCGGCGAACAGGCCGCGCGGGGCGGTGGCGGTTATGGTGTGTTGCTGGAGGAGGGGGTCGGTGTCCGGGAGGGGGGAGATGGCGGAGGTGAAGGAGAGGGGGGAGAAGACTTGGAGGAAGGGGAGGGCGGCGGGCGCGGGGAGGGGGAGGGGGTGGTGGGATGTTGGCGGTGGTAAGGGGTCGGGGGAGGTGGAGGGCGGGAAGGGGGTGGGTTTGGTGAAGGGGAGGAAGGACAGGGGGTCGAGGAGCCAGGCGTCGGGGGACGGGGTGGGGGGTTCGTCGTGGGAGGGGGGGAGGGCGTGACGAGCGAGGAGGGAGAGGATGGCGTGGCTGTTGGGGGGAGGTGGGGGCACGGTCTTGGAGAGGTGGGATTGGCGTAGGCGCTCGTTTTCGGCGCTTGCGAGGACTAGGTCGGCTTCGAGGGCGGCGATCTCGGCGAGGAGGGTGTCGTGGTGTTTCTTTTTGGGGGCGTCGGGGTCGTGCGGTTGGAGGCCGCGGAGCTCGGTGGTGGTGGGTGTTGGGGTGACATCGGCGTGGACGGCTTGGCTGAGCTTGCTGGGCTTGGTGGGGAGGCGGAACTTGGGGGGCAAGCTGGGGGGTTGGTCGGGCGAGCTGGCGACGTTTTTGAGGGGGGAGGAGCTCTTAAGTCTCTCGGCGAGGGCTTTACTGCGTCGAGGCCGTCGCGAGGGTGTATTGTGGATGCCCGAGGGCGGGGTGCTCACCACTGGGTCGGGATGTTCTGGAGTGGGCGGGAGTTCGGGCTCGGGCTCGGGCTCAGGTATCGTCGGCTCAACGGCGGGGGCCCCGGGGTTCGGCGACCGGCGCAGCCCACGACGCGCAAAGGGATTCAAAATCTCGTCGTCGTCCTCGGGCCCCGGTGGGGGCAGCGGCCGCGGTTTTGGAATGCCTGACGGTCGCGCTGATGCAGCTGGTCTCCTGGCCGGCGATCGCAAGAAGCTTTCCTCGCCACCCGGCGCATCCAGTCCTTTGCCCTTTCGTGATGCCGACTCGGCAGTCTGTTGCCCCAAGCTCCCATCTCTTGGCGCAGGACCTGATATGCTGCCGCGACTGGTCGGGCGCGAGGCGGCGAGGGCCGTGTTTTTATCGGAGCGCGACGGCTTGGGCGGACTTCCTCGACGGCGCAAGATCTCGGGGTTATGCCTTTCGAGGCTCGCCTTGGTGGGAGAGGCAAAGGACGGTCTTTTTTTGGCTGCCGTTGCGCGGTCAGGCGGTGGTGAGCCTGTGGTAGGGTTTGACGGGGCGTCGTGGGCTTCGGCTTCGGCCTCGGGCTGGACTGGAATCGAGGATTGCGGCGATGTCCTGCGACGCTTGGGCGCCGAGGTGTCCATGGTCGCTCAATGGAAATATTCGCTACCTAGACATGTCGATATCTTGTTTTGGGGTGGAATCGAGCCGATTGACGCGTCAAGTCGCGTGTGTGTCGGGTGGGGTGGTGGGTGGTGATTTGGGGGGTTGAAGTGGGGACAAGTGCTACTTTTTGGAGTCGCGAAAGAAGTCGCAGCAATGGTTTGTTTACAACCACCACCTCGGAATCCAGTGCCCCTCCTTTCTAGACACTCAACATGGAATTTTTTTTTGTTTTGTAAATATACTTTAATTCCTTAAATTTACACCTGGACATACCAAGAGATGGAGATATCTTCAACCTCATCACGTGCAGGCACACGTGACCTCCGATGACGTTGTTTCTCGATTGGAAATTTCTCATCCGATGTCGCCTCGACATCACCTTTGCTTCTTTCTGCATGCACCTGCAGTAAACACCACACCACACCACTGCATCCCCGCACTGCATCCTCAGTCCACACCATGCGCAGGAACATCTTGAACGCCCAGCCCGCGCGGTCCCTCGCCCAGGCCCTCCGGGCGCCGCACCCGGCCCGCCGGACCTTGGCCTCCCTCTCGACAAAGAACACCTCCTCGCAGGAGCAAGCCCACCCCGTCGGCCCCTTCTACGAGGCCATCCTCAACTCCGCTCAGCCCATTCCCGCCCAGAAGCCCGAGAAGCCGCCCGTGACGGCCAAGACGTCCCCTCCCTCCCCGCCCATCGCCCCGGCCCCAAAGCCCACCCCCACCTCCGCCAAGGAGCCGGCCTCCTCCAAGGCCGAAAAGGCCACCAAGCCTGCCGGCCAGGCCGCCCAGCCCGCGGAGCCCTCCAAGGCCGCTGACGACGCCGCCGAGCCCGAGGCCCCGGCCAAGCGCGCCCGCAAGACGACCACCACGACCACCCCACCACCCACCAAACCCAAGTCGGTCGACCCCCCATCCTCCTCTGCTGCTGCCCCCGTGCCCGCACCCACCACCGCACCGCGTGATGATGAAGCCCCGTCTAACGCCGACCCCCCACAGGCCCGCGTCATCTTCGGATCAAGCTTAGCCGGGCCGGCCGAGCGCGCTGAGCGCCTCGCCGCCATTCGCAGCCGCAGCCGCCTCGTGGCCGGCGTGCGCGTGCCGCCGCGCCCCGACGAGCCCGACAACTGCTGCATGAGCGGGTGTGTCAACTGCGTGTGGGACCGGTACCGCGACGAGATGGAGGAGTGGGCGGCCGCGCACAGCGAGGCCGAGCGCCGGCTGCGCGCGCAAGAGGTGGGGGCCGCGGCCGGCGTGACGAGCGAGAGCATGGGCGAGGCGGCGCGGAGTGGGCGCATGGACGTGGGCGTGTATGAGATGGAGGACGGGGCGGTGAGCATGGACGAGGACGGGGGAGGGTCATCGTCGGACGCGAGTTGGGATGAGCTGACGGGGAAGAAGGGGGGGTGGGACGAGGAGTTGTACAAGAATGTGCCCGTGGGGATCCGGGAGTTTATGAAGCAGGAGAAGAGGCTTAAGGAGAAGCACCTGCGCGAGGGTACGCTGGGAGGGTGAATGGGTTTGTACCCTTGTTTTCCTGGCGACACTCGAGCATGATGTTGTATAGACTTGGCTGGGAGGACTTGCGTGAGGAGTCGCATGACCTTTGTTAAATACCACGACGACGTTTGATGCCATCCCGGAGACCGACTTTCATGTGTTTGTATCTGCGGCGAGGCGGCTGCCTGATGCTATCAACAGACCCCCCGACCCCCCTGTCTGGGAACCCCTTGCCGCCCGGCTCGCCCAACAATCGACTCGAGCGAACGCCTTCACCCATGCAATTCTCGCCATCAACCCCAACAGCAAATACATCTGCAACGTCCAATATGCCGCGCGAAATACCAGCCATTTCTCTTTCCATCGCCACACCACACGCACCCTATGCCGCCGTCGGCCCATGCCCATACGCCCAACCTCGACTCTGCGATTCAGAAGGACTATTTCGTCTTGCCTCTCTTTTCCCGTCCTGCCTTACTCCTGCAGACCCGCCGCCTTTTGCCTCTTGGCATTCTCATCATGCTCGTCAATATCAATCGCCTCCCACGGATAGCAGATCCACTCATCCCCCACCGTGCGAGCCGCCAGGTACCGTCCGTTGTTGAGCATGTCATGGGGGAGCGTCCCCTTCTTCGTCTTGTCCTTGTTCTGTTTTCCCCGAGCTCGTCAGCACGCCATCCCAACCAGCCCACACACAAAAAAGGGGACTCACATGAAGCACAAAAATGCTAAACTGCGCCTCCTCTCCGCCAAACTTGGCCCGCGCTGCCTCGACGTCCTTCTCCAGCTCCTTGACCGCGTACTCGAGCGTCGTGCGCGTGTCGTCCACCTCGTCGACGATCAGGATCCGCTTGCCCACCAGGCTGCCCATCTCGCCCAACGCGCTGAGGTCCAGCCACTGCGTGCGCGTCACCGTCTTGCCGGCCTCCTCGACGTCGACGTCGGCGTCGTCAGAGGTAAGCTTCTCGTAGAGCGACAGGCCGATCGCTTGGATCGGGATGTTGGCGCTGCCCGGGCGCTTGAGGAACGACCGCAGGATGCGTGCGGGCACGTAGCCGCCGCCGCCGATGGCGATGATCAGTTGGGGCTTGAGCGAGTCGAGGAGCTTGGGGGCGGCTTCTTGGCAGAGTTTGTGGACCTGCGGGCGGTTTTTTTTAGCGGGAGGGTTGGGGGGTTATTAGGGGGGTTTTGGGGGTTTTGGGGGGCGGAACGGACATCATTATAGGTGACATAGGTCTTTTGAACCATCTTGTCGGCTGGGGTGGTGTTTTTCTGGAGAGAGGGGTGATGCCGATGGCGGGGTAGACGTGGTGTGTAGTACGAAACACACTCAGTGAGGGAGGACAGGAGACGGCGGAAAAGATGGCAAGACGACGACGCAGAGACACAGGACGGCGACGGGATTCCGGAGATGGGAGTTGGAGAGAAGAGAGAAGCTTTTTCTTGTATTTTTCTATGCCGACGGCGGGCGGCAGTGAAGTCGGGGCAAAAAGTGGACACCCTTTCAGAAGAAATCGATAAGAGAGGGGAGAGGGACAAAAAAGTTTGAGATAGAGCCCACCGGCGGCTTGGAACATCCCCACCACCCAGCAATCATCGCCTCACCTCAACACTCCCTCACTCACATGGAGAGAGCAAAAAAAGGCAGCAGCAGGACCCCGCTTCCCTTTTTCCCTTCAGCGAGCCGCGCCGCGCCGCGCGTGGGATGACTTGCTTGCTTGGCGCACCCCCCTTTTTCCGTGTTGGGGAGAAGATCAAAAGGGACTTGGTGAAGGGGGTCGGGCATTTCTGCCTGCCGGGCTGCGACCTGCCCGGAGACCGCCGGCTCCCCTCCCGGACATGGACGGGACGACGGGACACACGCTCTCCTGCAGGGCTGCGATCTGGGGTGCCACGATGCAGAGATTCTGCAACCTCTTCTCTCTTGAGTTGCGTGGCTGCCGGAATGCCTCCCATATTGTTCCCGTCTGAATCCATTTGGTCGATCGGGAGGTGGGCGCCTGAAGGGCCGGTCGGTTAGTTCCGCCCCCTTCGAATCGGCAATTTTGGTGGTGGCTCGATTGTGCCCGATCACTGAGCTGGTCTGTATGACCAGCATGGGGCCCTGTGGGTGTACAGGACGACGACGGTTTGGATGCCTTTTATTGAGGGAGAGAGCTGCGGATATCATTTATCATTTTTGATAGTCACTTCTAGACATGGCATGTTCTTTCCGCCACCTGAAGTTCAGCATCTTTCTCGGCGGAGCGCAAGGCGCAGCGGGAGAGAGTTTGACTTCTCAGCTAGGATTGACATGGGCTTGTATTTCTGGGCCGAGCTCGATGGCATCATGGGGGGGATGTCGGTATACATATTGGATTCCGCCCATCACACGAAAACAGCTGTCTGGAGCTGCCGTGGGGGCTTCAACAAACGTCCCCAACCTCCAGCCCTGGTTTCCTGTCTGTTAGGACGGGACATGGAGACACAAGCCAACGCAGGCCAACTAAGTGCTTTTTGATGGAGGCCTTGAATCAGAACTGGACACCTGTACCTATTAGGCGACCAGGTCCTGTGGTCGGAACTGGAGGGCATATTTGAGCCAACTACACCTTGCCAGGAGAGAGCTGGTCTTGGCTTGCCTGGGGAAAAGTCTCGTGCTAACAAACCACCCAGTATCGAATGTATCCCAGGACATCCCGGTGGCGCTGATTCGTGCGCCAGCGGCGCCTCCACAACTATGCTGAATCTCTCGTTGCCTCCGGGGAGCTGGTTTCCTGGCCCCTGAACGCTGCCCAAAACAAAGGCAGCTTCCCCCTCCTCTTCCCCCTCCTCTTCCCCCTCCTCCCTCGCCCTTCCCCTGCCAGACCGTAAACAAAGAAGCGGGAGCCTTTATCAGAAACCACAACCCACGGGCATCCTGCCTCCATTCATTCATCAAGTTTCAACCCGACTCTCCTCGTCCATCATGACGCTCCTCCGTCTTATCCCTGACAGGTCATCCAGTACATTCAGCACCGCCAACGCCTCTCCCAACGTCAGCACCACAAGAAACAGCAACAGCAACAGCAACATCCACAACAGCAATGCTCCTTACCCCCCCAACGACGCCTCCCTCCTCTTCCGCCTCGCCCATGATCTTCACCCCGCCAATGTCTCCCACCGCCACCACCACCAAACTACCCGCTGCGAAACCCCAAACCATCGCCGCCACCACCAACAACCCACCAGCCAAAACCACCTACCCCCCAGTCCTCCAGTCCCTTCCCCGTTTTCCCGCCGCCGCCCAACCACACCTCCTCCTCGCTTCCCCAGCCGCACCCCCTTCCTCTCCGGAAAACCATCCCCCCCGCAAATACACCACCCCATACACCACCACCCCCCGCAAACACCAGCCCCAACACCCGCCCGCGCGATGCCCCTCGTGCCAACCAAAGTGGAAGCGCCGGCGCGAAGCCAAGAAGAACCTGTGGCCGTGGTGGATCCGCAGCGTCCCGGGCGGCGGCAGCGGCGGCGGGGTGTAGACGTGGACGACAATGATGGGGAGATATTGCACGCGTACGACGTGGGGGTGTGCGCGGCGATACGGAGCATGGCGGCGTACTGGGCGGGGCGGGCGGGGGAGAGGCATGTGAGTAATAGCGAGAGGAGGATTTTTCGGCGGGAGGCGGAGAGGTTATGGGTGTTGGTGGAGCAAGCGGAGGGGGAGGTGGGGAGGAGTTGGGTGGGGGTGAGAGAGGGGGGAGTACGTGAGGGTGGTTGTTCTGGTGGGGAGGGGAGGAGGGATCACGGGCGGCGTGGAGATGATGTGGTTGGGGACGAGAGGTCGGGAGGTCGGGGCTGGGGGGACGGGGGACGGGGGAGGGGAGGTGGCTACGAGCATTTGCAAGCGCGTGGTGTGGGGTCTTGATAGCAAGCGAGCGAGTATTGATGAGGATTGTTTTTTAATGAAGAAGGGCTCGATCAATGGTGTTAGCCGCGGACAACCCTTGTGTCGGCCGAGAGGACTCGGTCTCTGGGACCCGGGACACCACCTACCCATCCAGGTTCTATCTGTATAGTAGTACCTCGGTTGTGCATGGAGGACGAGTTGTGAGCTCGCCTCGCCTAGTCTCAGACACGCGGGATCATTGGCCGTCAAGGCCAAGTCATGTGAAATGAGATGGATGGTGGGTGCTGCTCAGGGGCAGGACTCGGAAACACCCTTGGAGTGTCGGTGTATCCAAGGTCGGCCTGGACGTCTTTTGAATACTAAAATGTGATCCCGTTGTCATCGTATCGATAACTCTCCTCGGTTCAATTTGGGAAGAGGATCGAAAGTTTGCGTATGGTCGCCGCATGTAAGCCTAGGGGTAAACGGCGTGCTTGAGAACGCACCCATCTTTACAATCCAACACTGGTTTGTCTGTTGACGCGGGATCTTCACTGCTGGGTTAACACACTGGACGGAGGATTAATTAGTTGACGGGCCGGCTCGCGATAGCCAAGTTGGAGAAGGCCCGGGCGGGCATGGCGGGGCAGCCCATTGCCGTGCCAAGAAGCGGAATCGTTCCCCAAAAATCAATCGGGTGGGGGTACTCGGCTTGCGTCGGCGGAG
This sequence comes from Schizothecium vesticola, assembly GCA_030549215.1. Lineage (NCBI taxonomy): Eukaryota > Fungi > Ascomycota > Sordariomycetes > Sordariales > Schizotheciaceae > Schizothecium > Schizothecium vesticola. The sequence continues at coordinate 1,220,960 of JAUKUD010000005.1, read as the reverse complement.
ATGGGGGTCGGACAACCTACCTCACCATCCCCTCGATTGTCGTCGTCGTGGAATCAACCACCAACTCACCTCCTTCCCACCTTCAATTGTCTCTCACACCACCATCACCACTAAAATGGCCACCTCCTGGGTCCCCTCCGTCACCCCCACCACCGAATTCTCCCTCGCCAACCTCCCCTTCGGCATCATCACCACCCCGTCCGACCCCTCCCCGCACGCCGCCGTCGCCATCGGCGCCTCCGTCCTCGACCTCAAAGTCCTCTCCTCCCACCCCGCCTTCCCCGCCCTCTTCCCTCCGCTCGCCGCCCACCCCGACGTCTTCGCCCAGCCCACCCTCAACGCCTTCGCCGCCCTCGGCCGCCCCGTCCACCGCCAGGTCCGCGCCGCCCTGCGCGACCTCTTGTCGACCGACACGGCGCACCCCGCCGTCCTCCGCGACGCGCCCGCCGCCGAGCGCGACCGGGTCCTCCTCCCGCAGAGTCAGGTGCACATGCACCTCCCCATGCAAATTGGGGATTACACGGACTTTTACGCCGGCTACCACCACGCGTACCGCGTCGGGTGCCTGTTCCGCGGGCCCGAGGCGGCGCTGCAGCCGAACTATACGCACCTCCCCGTGGGGTACCACGGGCGGGCGTCGAGCGTGGTGGTGTCGGGGACGGGGATCAGGCGGCCGACGGGGCAGATGCTGCTTGACGGGGAGCCGACGACGGGGCCGAGCCGGAGGCTAGACTTTGAGCTGGAGCTGGGGTGCTTTGTGGCGAGGGGGAATCGGATGGGGGAGAAGGTGGGGGTGGAGGAGGCCGAGGAGTGTATATTTGGGTATGTGCTGCTGAATGACTGGAGCGCGAGGGATGTGCAGGCGTGGGAGTATGTGCCGCTGGGGCCGTTTTGCGCAAAGAACTTTGGGACGACGGTGGGGGCGTGGGTGGTGCTGGCGGATGCGCTGGAGGGGTTCAGGACGAGGGGGGTGCAGGTGGAGGGGAGGGGGGAGGTGCAGGGGTATCTGAGGGAGGGGAGGGAGGAGGCGGTGTTTGATGTGAGGTTGGAGGTGGATTTGACGAGTAAGTTGGTCTGTCCTGGGTTGTTGTTTGTTGACTGACATTGGGGGTGGTGACAGCGCCCGAGGGAGATACGACGACGATTTCGAGGACCAACGCCAAGCACCTGCTGTGGTCGTTTCCGCAGATGATTGCACACCACACGCTCGGGGGGTGTCCTATGCGGACGGGGGACCTGTTGGGTTCGGGGACGATTAGTGGGCCTGGGGGGCCGGAGGAGAGGGGCAGCTTGTTGGAGATGACGGAGGGAGGCAAGAAGGAGGTGCTTTTGTACGGGATGGACGCGCGCAAGTTCCTCAAGGACGGCGATACCATCACGCTGCGGGGGTGGTGTGGGCAGGATGGGGCGAGGGTTGGGTTCGGGGAGTGCAGAGGACGCATCTACAGTGCATGACGCACTACTGGCCTGGCAGCTGGGGAGAGGCTAGATGATGCAGGTCAATATGCGTAGAGACTTGAAGGTTCCGCCCTTTCCGCACTCTGAAGATTTGGGGAAATCATCACGATGAAATCCTCCTTTTCGCTTGTTCTTGAATTGTCCAATCGGTGGGTTGTTTGCTCGGGCATCACGTGAGCAGTTCGGCTCATTAAGCCCGAAAGGGGTCAAGCTGAAGAGGGACGGGAGAGCCGAGAGGAGGCGGGGACTTCAGTGCCAGGTTGTCCCGTCTCACAGGGGCTCTCACAGAGGTCGTTGTCGCTGATTCCAGGCCGGCTCCTTTCACTTGTTGCTTACACCCGACCAACCTCTTTTCCCCAAAAGAGAGAGAGAGAGTGGAGAGGGCAACCTGCAGACGTCGCATCTGTCAATCTGCCAATGCCATCCAGTGCCCTGCGAGCATCCCGTCGTCCCCATTTCGATCCTGATTCCCAGTCCAGTCCCAGTCCCAGTCCCGGTCCCTCAATCAATTCCACCCTCCACCCCCCCCCCTCTCCAAGTAGGGGCCATGGATCTGCTCGAGGCACAGCAAAAGGAGATCCGGTCGTTTCTGGAACCGGCTCCGCTCGCAGTGGGCAGCAGCGCGTCAGGGTCATCCGCGACCGGCGGTGCAGCGGCCCCGACCGCAGGCTATTCCCCAGGCACTGGCGCTGGCGTTGGTCCACTTCGTCCCATCTCTCACCACCATGCCGTCCCATCGCGTTCCGCCCCCGGAGACAATTCCGCCCACACTTCCTCTCACTATTACGCCCACCAGCTCGACCTCTCCCCCCAGATCGCCTCGTCGCCCACCGCCACCGTAGCCACCAGCTCGGGCAAGCGCCGTGCCGAGGACGACGACTACGATGTCGACGGCGCTGCTGGCTCGGGCTCCGCCAAGCAGCAGAGGAGCAAGCGGAATCGTGTGCGTGTCCCGGCTCTTCCTGTTGTCCTGTTGTTCTATTGTCTCGCAATGCTGACCAGACCTGTCGTCCATTGCAGTATATTTCCATTGCATGGTAGGATTTGCCCCCTCGATGACCAATAGACACCCACCCATCCTGCAGCCCTAGTCCCATCTCCCATCTCTTGCCCATCTCCCGCCCATCTCCCATCTCCTGCCCCCTCACCCCCTAATCGCCGTGTGGTGACTCTGACTGGTGATCTCTCCAGCAACGAGTGCAAGCGCCGCAAGATCAAGTGCAATGGCCAGACCCCGTGCCAGCGCTGCGGCCACCTCAGCCTGCAATGCCTCTACACGCCAAACTGCTGCTCCAGCAGCTTCAAGGACTCGGACGAGTTCCGCCACATGACGGACCAGGTCAACGACCTGCAACGCCAGGTCACCGACCTAGTGGAGAACCTCAACCTCCTGCGCCAGGAGCAGCTCCGCCTCGCCCCCATCCCGCCCGACAGGATCCTGCCGCCGCCCACCATCACCACGTCCTCGTCCCCGTCGGCCTCGTCCATCCCGTCCCTGTCCATGTCCCGCTCCCTCCACTCGTTCCGCGTGCCGCCGTCGTTCCACGGCCCCACGAGCATGGGCTTCACCGTCGACGTGGCCAAGAACACGCTCCACAACATGGGCTACTCAGAGCTCAGGGATTTGGGCGAGGACGGCAACGGGCAACGAGAACAGACGCCGCAGGGCTCGCCGTCGAGGGATCAAGCCCTGTCGATGGAGGACACCCCCTTTCAGCGGACCCGGGACCCGCTGTGGGAGCTCGACAAGGACGAGATGGTGCGTCTCTGTCGCGTCTACGAGGAGGAGGTCGGCATCATGTACCCCGTCGTCCCCATCAACACCGTCATTATGCATGCCAAGACGCTGGCCGAGTGGATGGAAGCCGCTGGCGGCAATGACCTGACGGCCTTCCACCTCCAGGATGACGGCATCACCGAGTCGAGGACGCAGCTGGTCAAAATCATAATATGCTGCGCCCTGACCGTCGAGGAGCACGGAAACAGCTCCCGGGCCAGCCGCCTCTACGAGACGATCCAGCCCCAGGTGGACAAGACGCTGATGAACGACCCGGCCGACGTGAGCAAGCTCCCGTTTCTCGCCCTGTGTGCCGGGTACCGTTTCCTCTCCAACGACGAGATCCTGGCATGGCGCATGATGGGCCATGTGGCTCGCCTGTGCCTCGAGCTCGGTCTGCACAGGAGGGAAGGGTTTGAAAAGATTTCGGATCCAGACGAGCGGAAGACGGCTCTCTCTATGTTCTGGTCCGTCTACATGCTCGACCGCCGCTGGAGTTTTAGTACCGGCCTGCCGTTTGTCTGTCATGACGACATGATTGATCCAAAACTGCCGTATCCAGTGAGTTACCCGCCGGTGACGGGCGGGAGGAGTGGAACGCTAACGTGCACAGGAAAAACAACCATATCTCCTTGCCATGATATCCTACTCCAAGCTCGCCGCCAAGATCTGGAAGCTCGTCGACTATTTCGAGCCTGCCGTCATTCGTGAGCTGAAGCCAAAAGACTTTGAGGACCTTGATCGGCAGATTCTGGAGTGGTACGACAGCGTCCCCGAAGAGATCAGGGCCGTCTCCATTGAGGACATTCCCCTCCCCTCCGCACCAGCCTATGATTTGGGGAGGTTACGGATCTGGACCCTACTAAGGCTGAATCAGGTAGGCTTTCCCCCTTGTTCCTCCCCCCCCACATGCGCCATGCTGACACGTCCAGATTCGCATCTGGCTGTACACGCCCGTCCTTCACAGCGCCAGCAGCATCGAGGCGAACCAACCTCTCGCCCTCACGGCGGTCCGTCTCGCCAAGGAGACGATCCGATTCCTGACGCACCTCAACAATGCCACCAATCTGTACCGCCGAATCCAGGTATTCTACCACCAGTTTCTCACGTCCGCCATCGCCGTCCTGTTTCTGGCGTCGACGCACGCGCCCGTCATGTTCAGCGCCAGCTGTCGCAACGAGTTTTACATGGCCCTCGACCTGATCAAGGACATGTCCGGCCGGTCCTGGGTCTCGCAGCGGCTGTGGCGGACGGTGCGGTCGCTCAAGGCGTATGCTCCGCGGCTGGGCATGGAGGAAGACCGGCATTCCCACGAAGGCTCCGGCCTGCCGATGAACATGATGCCCAACGGCGGGGGGAGGGCCAGCAGCAGCCGGAGCCCCGTGCCGGGCATGGCTGCGCCGTACGGCGACACGCCCAACCGCGGCGGCGGCCGGGGCGCGTCGCGCGGGTCCATGTCGACGCCGACGACGGCCCACGTCAAGCTGTCGCCGTCGGAAGATCAGAACAATGGCTTGCGGCTCGGGTCGGCGATGGGGGTCCTCTACGAGGGCTTCCTGGGGGCTGTGGGAGCGGGCGGAGCGTCGGCGCCGGCCGACATGGTGCCGTCCCGGGCCGGGTTGACGGCCATGGTCAGCCCGGACGGCGGGCACTACATGGGGAGTCAGGGGATACCCGACGGCAGTGTCTATCAGCAGTTGAGGGACATGTTTTAGCGTGCTGCTGTTTGTCTGCAGGAGTCAATTGAGTCAATTGAGCCAATTGAGCGCGTCACTCTCAGCCACAGGTCTGTCTGCCATGCCCGTCGGATGGATGCGTTTGAGGACGGAAAAAGACGGGGCTTTGCCAAGATTGGCTGGGGACACGCGAGGGAGGCCCGAGGTCACGCAGGTGCAACGCAGCGTCTGGTGTGGATTGAAGCCAGCGATTTTGTGGCGTTTGACGAGCTTGTGCTGCGGTCAGCGTCGTGGATGGAGCCTTGCCCGGGTGTTGGCCTGGGGCTTCCAAGTTCCAGGGCTTACACGCTACCGTGCCCAGCCTGCCTGCGCCCCTAGCCCCCTGCGGCCTGTGATCACCGGGCTCTGTCCAATCGCTGCAGCGCCGGCCTTCAGCGGCTCGGTGACTCAGCCCGGCAACCTAACCTCAGCGCTCTTCGCCTTTCACGATGAGGTTGGAGATGCATGAGTCAAAGCACAACGAAGGATGCCATTGGAGAATTGGGGCGATGCTGCGAAGATGCCCCGATTGGGGAGTCATGGGCCGGTCACTTGTTAAATATGAGGCATCCTCGATTGCAGGCTTGTCCAGGGTCACCATCTTTCGCCTCGAGTTCCCAACACCACCCATTGATGACGAACCGAGATATCTGACCCTGATGGACCTGGACGACACACAATCAAAACCACTACCATGCATACACCACCACCTCCCATAATCCTCTCCAAAAATCCACTACCTCGCCTCACCCAACTCTTCCCCCTCCCCCCCCAGGACGTGTCCCCTCTCCAGGACACGACCACCGCCACCATGGCGCAACCCCAGACCCTCACCGGGACTGGGACTCCCGGACCCCACGCCCTCTCCCCCTTCGAGTCCCTCCCCTTCGACATCGTCCACGAAATCATCTCCAACCTTGACTACCTCTCCACCCTCCACCTCTCCCTCGCCAACTCCCGCCTCCGCCACTCCCTCCACCCCGACGCCCTCGTCCCCCCCTCGTCCAAGGCCGCCTTCCTCCAGCGTGCCGAGGCCTTCCCCCAGCACCGCTACTCCCTCGCCTGCTTCCGCTGCCTCCGCCTCCTCCCCCGCCTCTCCTTCGCCGACACCCACCGCGCCGGCCCCAAGGGCAAGCACTCGTCCCACCCGGCCAAGCAGCTCCAGCGCTTCTGCCACCCCTGCGGCGTCGCCCACCGCCTCTACCCGCACATGTGCGGCTTCCGCCTCAACCGCGTCCGCCACCGCCTCTGCCATACCTGTGGCATCTGGTAACTCCCCCTGCCTCCCCCCCCACACACCCCCGTACTAACCCCCACAGCACCACCTCCCGCGAGCACACCCACCCCCAACTCCCCCCTCCCGCCCCCTCTCCCCTCGAACTCCTCCCCCCTCCCTCCTCCACCAAAACATCCTCCCTCACCTCCCCCACGCCTCCATCCTCGCCCTGCACTGCACCTCCCCCCTTCTCCGCGCCTCTATCCCCTCCCCACGGCACACGGCCCCGATCCTCGAACGCTACCTCGCCCTCACCGCCAAAAATCTCCGCCCACCGGCCAACAGCCTCCCCTGCTTCGGCTGCTTCCGCCACCGGAACCGCGCAAACTTCACGGAAAACCAACGGGATGGACTGGCGTGGCGGAGGCGGTGTATGGCGTGCTTGCAGCTGTTCTACGGCGTGGGGCGGGATACCCAGCAAGGTCGACAGGCGCGGGAGCGGTTCGCGCGGCAGGGGTGGTGTGAGCTTTGTCGGTGCTTGCGCGTTATCGGGGAGGGGGAACGTTGTGAAGGGTGTGTGATGTTCGGGGAGAGGGTCGCGCGGGAGGAGGGGAGGAGGGCGGAGAGGAGGGCGGTGGCGGAACGGGACCCTTTCGCCGAGGGGGAGGGGGAGGGGGCGGTGGTGGAGTTTTTCGGGGGGTGGGGGTTTTGGGGGAGGTGGAGGTGGAGGTTGTTGTTCCTGCCCGAGATGGGGGGTGGGCTGTGGAGGAGCCAATGGTGCCGCCCGCCCCGGTACGCTTCCGCCCGGTGTATCCCGGGGACGACGGCCGGCCGCCGACTGATAAGATGCTGCGGAGCATCGAGATTTGGCTGACGTACAAGAGCCTGCTGGGGGCGACGGTCTCGATGGTGGCTGTGCCGGGGGAGTCGGCGGCGTCGGCCCCCGCGAGCGAGTCGTTGCGCCTTGTTTCGCGGGAGCCAGAGGCTGGTGGGAGGGAGGCGGAGGAGCAGCGGGAGGCTGTCTCCGATGTGAGACGGGCAAGCGAGGAGAGCGGCAGCCGACGGCGGTCCTGGCTGTTGGCGCTCTTGGGGCGGAGAGAGTGGAGGACGCTCATGACGTGATGGATTATGAACATGGGTTCTGGGATTTGCATTTATTTGGCCTTTCGGACGAGATGGACGGACGACGTGCATGGTTTGGAGTTATTTGTTGCAATGATGAGATGACGGCTACCTAACTTTACAAGTTTTGATGCCTACACTGCTCACGCTCTTGTTGCTATATGAATTACGCTCGCTTCTGCCAGGCCTCAAAGCATCCTCCCCAATACCCAAACACCACCTCACGAAACGTCCGAATCCCCCCTGGCCAGCGCGACCTTGAACGCAATCCCCTTGTCCCGAAACACCTTCTTCAGCGCCTTCAACCCCACCTTCTTCTCCTTCGCCCACGACATCCAAACCCGCCCCGCCTCCCGCTTGTCCTCCTCAGCCACCGCGGCCCCCGCATAATACTGCCCCGACGTCCAAGAATGCACCACAACCGTCACTTTGTCCACCGACGGCCTCTTCTCCCCCAGCACCCCCGCCAGCTCCTCGAGTCCGGCGACAAACGCCCGCTGCACGTGCTTGTACCTCTTGGGCCACCTCTCTTCCTTTTCCCCCACAGGTGCCACCGCCGAGGGTGGCCTTCTCTGAGTGAAGCGAGCTGGCATCATCACCGGCTCCGAAAAAGGCCACCACCACTCGAGCAGCTTCAGCTCCTTCAAAGCCGGCGGTAGCTCGTCCACCAAGGCCTCCAAGCCCCTCGTCAAGGGGTCCGTAGCTGCAGTAGAGGGGGCGACCGAGGAAGAGGTGGTGGTGGTGGAAGGCGCCACGTGAGTAATCGGCATTTCACCGTCGGCGGGCGGGTGTCCGACGGTAATAAACCGCCTCCCCCCAAACACGCCGTGCATGTTAACGAGGGCACCAAAGAGGGCCTCGGTCGTAAGCTCGAGGACTTTGAGATCGGGAAGGTAGGATCCTGTCTCGGCGCTGCTCAGTCTGAGGCGGCCGCCACGGCCGAAATAAGCCAGGTTGGTAAGGAATATCGGAATTCGTAGGGGGAGGTGCAATTCTTCGAGGGTGGGGATGCAGGCGGGGCAGGCCGTGGGGTCAAGCAGGTGGGTTTGAAGGCGGTGGCGAGTGAGAAGGATTTCAAGGCCGGGTAAAGGGCGTGAATCGACCACGTCGTAGCGGAAAGTGAGGGTGGAGATGCTAGAGGGGGGTTCAAGCTGACCAAAGTCAAGGACAAAGAGGGCCCAAAGAGGGAGAGAGAGGGACTTGCTCCGCGTGAGGAGGCGGGAGTTCCAGGTTCCTGGGGCTGGGAGGAGGCGCAGGATCTGGGCAAGCCCTCGTGCCGAGGTGTGGTCGTAGTCTGGGGAGGAGAGGTAGGCATCAAAGGCCTTGAGGCGATCCAGGTGGGTGGTCATGGCGTCGGAGCTGTCGGCTATGTATGGAATTTGCTGGAGACCGTCGAGGTATCCAGTGACACAGAGCATTTCTGCAGGGCTGAGCTTACGAAGTCTGCTGGGCCGGAGGACGTCGACGGGGTCGAAAGGGGCCAGGCCGTTGAGCTTGAGCAGAGCGGCGTGCTGCAGTGCGTCGATGGGGGGGATCACATCAAGGTGGACGTAGGATCCGGACAAGCCGTCCGGGCTGATTTCCACCGTGATATTGCGCAGAAAGGGCGGTGGCCAGCAGGGGCGTCCAAGGAGCTGTGCCTCAGTAGGCGAGCCTGCGGTGACAGTCATGGGGATGACTTTGCTGAATTCAGCAAAGGGATTGGTGTCGTCCAAAAACCACCTCCACAGCGAGGGGACAGTTCCGGCCGCCCTGGGACCAAGGCGCGTGTCCAACATGACGGGAAGCTGTACATTCAGCGTCTCGACACGATTGGTGAGACAAAGAATAGCGCAGAAAAATGCTTGGCCGGCTCTGTAGTTCGGAGCGAGGCTAGAGTTATTTGCCGCCTCGCACTGCACGAACCATCTAGAGAAGCGGTGGTAGGGATGGCTGGCTCCAGTGTCCTTGCCCATCCAGTGGTTTGGAAACTGCCATGATTCCCAGGCGTGGGGTGTTACGGTAGTATCAGCCTGCTCCAGATCGACTGCGCAGTTGAAATGGCGGACATGCGAGGGCAACGAGGGATCAATCGCAAAAGCCCTGCCCAGGGCCCAGAGATGTTGCGCCTGCCAGATGAGGATACTCCGATATAGCAGGGGGGTTGCCAGCAACCTGGTTCTTTTGTTTACAAGACAGAGCGTCTTGATGTTGTTTCGCCCGTTGAGGTATTCAGCCCTGAAATATGTCAGTTGGTCGGCTCAGCCTGTTCAAGCGGATAAGAACAGAGAGCATGGCCGTACCAATGACTCGTAGTGCCTTGGGCAACGGGCGGAGAGTGCTCCAACTGCACTACCCGCCTGATGCTCCCCAAGCTGGTGTTTCCCCGAGGTGCGACTGGCGTTGGGGCCAGTTCCTCGAATATCTTGAGCAAGACCTCGTTGGGCAGTCGCTCAAAGGGTGTGGTGATGTGAAGCATTTTCAGGGCGTCGACAAGGTCGTCTAGGCTGCTGTCGAAAGCCTCTGGCTCTAGCACGGCAAAGGCAGTAGCAACGCGGCAGCTAGCCCTTGGCCGTGGTGAGCGACGACCCCTCCTGTTTGATGTTCTTGTCGAGCCTGGCGAGTTCGCAGTACCTATGGTGGGCACATTGCGAATTTTCTGGTACTTGGTGGCTTGTTCCACTCCGGCCGTTGAGACGAGCGAGATGGAGCGCTTGGTTGATGACCTTTTGGAGGAGGAGCTGCTGGGTAGAGCTGTCATGCCTGGTTTCCTGTCAGCCTTGGTCCCGTCTTGGGTGGTAAAATGAATGGGGAGGGGGTGGACTGGGAAGTATGGGGCGGCATGGCCAACATACAATGTGTAAAAGAAACATGGACTCGAGCTTCGAACTTCGAGCTTCGAGCTTCGAGCTTCGAGGGTGGGCATCCAAGACTCGGGATAAACAATGCACGACAAAGAAAACATGTTTGGAAAAAAATCGGGTTCGTGACCAGGGATGTGGTCTTGGGGAAGGAAAGAGCACAAACAAACAGCAGTTGTGAATCTACCGGCGAAAGGAAGCCTCACTCAGACTCGAGAGTCATGGGCACTCGGGCTCGGTCACAGGGCTTCCTGCCATCTGAGCACCGCCTGAATACCGCCAGAATGGACAAACAAATACAAGACCAAACTTACCGAGAGGAGACCAATCCCGTGCAGAGTCTCGGTATTGCATCCTGAAGCAAACAGCGAATCGCACCCCCGAAAAAGAGTCTGTGGAAAACACGCACCAAATCTCAACAATGGCATCCAAATTCGACATCAAAGTCTCCAAATCCCACCCCATCCCCGCGGATGACCCAGCGGTATTTGGTGCCGGTTAGGCTGCAACCATCAACTGGACGCATATGCGTGGCCAGCGGGACTGCAGCCCGAATCGTCCCAGTGCCAGGCGTCCTTGTCGCTGAGTGGATGACCGTTGGTGATGCGTTGGATAGCATGCGGCCGAATCGACGGCATTGAACAACATCCCAAAAACTACTCCACCGAGCAGACGTGGCCATCCGACAGGTCGTCCCCGTCGGTCCCGGCAGTGATGCGTGTGGGGTGGTGCAGCTTGATCGCGTGCGTCATCGCGGCGAGGCGGGATTCCAAAGTGGTGGATGTACAATTCGCACTGAAAGGCAGCCGTAATGTGAAAGACGCGTATGAGAGGTGTCGATGTCTGCCAAAGACTGCAACGGTGAATCGATGGCGCATCATGTTCTGCTGTCGAATTGTTTCGGTGAGTCATTTTTCCTGTCGTACCAAGGCTCCGCGGCCGGGCCCTACTTCCAATGGAACCAGAGCGGCTCAACAGGTGCTTTTCTCCCGTCATTGTGCATGTTGTGTACTCGAGCTTCAGAGCCAACGGTCCGGAGCCAGAGTGACCCGGCGACCGGCCGGATGAAGTCGGTGCTGTGGATCCCGGAGCCGGCCTTGGCATGCCCCCCCTCCCTAGGTACTGATCTGCCCGGCCTCCATCAGGGAGGGAGCCCCCTCCCCGGTCTAGATCACCATGCCAAAGTTAGCAACCCAGGTGTGACACTCTTACCGTGGTCCCCACATTCCGCTTCCAGAAAAAGAAAGCGAAAAGACGCAGAAGAAATCTTCCAACGCTGCTTGCTGCTTGCTGCAACGCGCAGTGATGAAACAGAAATGAAATGACGTTCCGCGCCGTGGAAATTTTCTTCTGGGAGTCGTCCTCAAGCTAAGCTAGGGCTGATAAGGCAGACCCCTGATCGGTAGACATGGGGGGGACATGCCGGTGTCGCGCACGGCCTCAGCCCTGGTACCGATGACAGGCCCCGTCCATGGGCGACGAATGGTACGGCGCGTAAAAACGGGTCGTCAAGACGGGGCTCTCCGCGATGCTGGTCGGCTCTCGAGGGCCTGGCACTTCATCTCCACATCCAGAAGCCCTCACTGCGCGGGTCTGTGCCTGGCGCTCAAACCAGACGGTTGTGAGTCGGCCGTCGAGTGTGCCTTCCGGGCGCCCTCCCGGCGAGACGAAGGGGGAAAGCGGTGCGCTTCTCCTGGCAGACATCCCCTGTTCGAGGGTGCTCGTATAAAGAGTCTTGCCGTGCCTCTCCCCCTTCTCTGTCCCCGTTGTTGTCATCAAAGATCATTCCTGTCCTTCATTTTCCGATCTGCTCGACTTCGATTCCACGAATTCCCACCCCACAGTCGTTCCCACCAAACAGCCCCCCCCCCAACTCATCATCATGTCTGCTCCCAACGGTGCCCACGCCGCCGCCGGCCCCCAGAAGCCCGGCCCGCTCACCGACCGCGACGCCGACGAATGGAAGGCGCGCGTCAACGACGTCCTGGCGCGCCCCAGCGAGCACCTCAACTCCAAGTCGCCCGAGTCGTCCCAGCCGTGGATCAACTCGCTGTGGGGCTGCTTCATGCCCATCGACACGTGCCTCATCACCTGCTGCGTGCCGTGCGTGACGTTCGGCAAGACGCACCACCGCATGCGCAACAACGGAAACCTCAACGAGTTCTCGCCCGTCAACACTTCGGTATGTTTCTTCCTGAAGACCCTCGCAACATGTTCATGTGCTGATTTCCGTCTAGTGCCTGCTCCTCTGCGGCAGCGCCGTCGTGTGCCTGTCGGTCGTCCCCGTCGCCATGCAGCGCGCCGACATCCGCGCCAAGTACAATCTCGAGGGCAACTGCATCAGCGATCTCCTCCTGGCGTGCTGCTGCGGGCTGTGCAACATGGTCCAGCAGGACAAGGAGGTGGCGGACCGGGAGAAGGGCGGCGCCGTCGAGGAGCAGTACCAGGCGCCTGGAGGCATGACGTACCCCGTCAAGCAGTAGATGGTTGGGCGGTGATGCTTGGGAAGATGACGAAGAAAACGACCGGTTCGGTCGGGAAGGTGGAAGGGGGGATAAACGTGGAGTCGGAGCCAGCAATCTCGCGCATATTGCTCTTTTTTTGTTAATACCCATCAATGATACTTCTGGCTTTGGTTTGAGCCAAGCCACTAAGCAAAGTTTGTTTTCTCGCCCTTGTTGCATTGTCGTCGCCGGAAAACGGAAATCCCTGGTTGTGATGTTGTTAGCGCCAGAGGGCTGAAATGTGCCGTTATGTTGCAGCAAACCCCTGCCCGGTAATTTCAGTCTGCGAGGGAAATCGTCTAGCCGGAATGGGCATCCTGCGCGACCCGACGCATAGGTCTGATCTCCGGTGGACTGTGCCATCCCGTCCGTCTGCCGATCCCCGAATTTCGACCCGGAGCGGATGTAATTTTGGACGTCAGCCGTCTGATTCTCGGCCTGACAACTGCCCGAGTGCTGGCGGGTCGGGTCAGCTCCTCCGGCTGGGCACCGGTGGCCCGTCTTGATGGTGAGCGGCGAGGTCATGACGACCTAAGCGAATAAAGGAACGTGTTTTGGAGGAAATCAAATCCAAGAGATGGCAGTAAAAAGCGCGACCGTTTGTCCACTTGGGCTGAAATGTAAAGTTTTCAATTCCATGTCCATCAAAAGTGATCGAGAATTGAATTCCTCAGATCTAGGAAAGAGCAGGCGAAAGAGGGGGACGTTTTTGACCTTTCCCATTTTTGCTTTTTGTGTTGCCTTACACCAATCGAATGAGTTAGACCCCCCCCCCCGGCGGCAGTCCAAGAGTGAGGCATTTGCACTCCACTTCCTAACGTCCCTCTTTCATCACCACCAACACCAACACCAACACCCCTATCACCATCTTAACCCAATCCCTTTCCCCCGACCAAAACAAACCCCCAACCAAACCTCCTATCCCCCCACCCCCTCAAAAAAAAGGGAGAAAAATGCCCGGCTGCTCCCTTTGGCTTCTCCCCCCCGGCTCCTCCCCCCTCTACACCACCCTCACCACCCTCATAACCAGCACCCTCCCCTCCCTCCTCCCCTCGGAATCCCCCTCCTTCGCCCCCCACCTAACCCTCACCTCCGATATCCCCCCTTCCGTCTACTCCACCTCCACCTCCCCGCAAGCGTGGCTCGACGCCCTCCCCCTCCCCGCCGCTTCCTCCGTCCGCGTGCGGTTCACTGACCTCTGCACCCACGACGCCTTCTTCCGGCGGTGTTTTTTGCAAGTCGCGCCGGGGAACGGGGTGGAGGAGTTGGCGGGTGTGGCGCGGAAGTGGGGGGTGGAGGGGAGGGAGGACGGGGAGGGGAGGGTGGAGGGGTGGCTTGGGGGATATATGCCGCATGTTAGTTTGAGGTAGTGAGTTGCCTTGTCTTATGTACGGCGTGGGTGGGTGGGGTGCTGACGGGACGCAGTGGGAATGTGCCGATGGATGAGGAGAGGATGGAGGTGGTGAGGAGGGCGGTGGGGGAGGCGGGGGTGAAGCTTGGGGAGGAGGGGATTGGGTGGGAGGGGGGCGTGGTTTGGTTGGTGCCGACGGATAGGCCGATTGGGGAATGGAAGCCGATTGCGGTGAGGGAATTGTGAGGGTTTGGACTTGGGGTTGGGAGATTGACTATGGCTGCTAGGTATCTCCCGGGTATATATCCTCGTGAGTTAACTAATCCCCCCGGTATTCCGGAGGATCCATTCCTGCGCCTTTGCCACCTCGCCCTCTGCCCCCGCCCACGTCCGCCCCTTGAGATGTCGCACACACAACTGCTTCCCCTCGTTGGGGTAGTACAGCCAGCACGCCCACTTCTTCCAGTTCCCCTGCTTCATATCCGCGCGCGCGCGGTGTCCCACGGTGTCCTCTATGAACCCCCCGCGTGGGATCGCCAGGCGCGTGGGAAACACGCGGGCGAGGTAGTGCTCCGTCTCGGCCAGATGCGGCTTGTCGTGCCAGAGAAAGAGCGGCGTCAGGGGAATCTTGAGGCCAGGGGCCGCGGAGGGCTGGACCACCCCCCTCACCGCCGCGGGCGAGAACGTCTGCTTGTACAGGTTCGTCAGGGCCTTGAGCCCGGGGTACAGCATGACGTGGTCCGACGTGGCGTAGTTGGCCATGCGAACCGATGGGAAGCACACGTATTTGATGGGCACGTCGACCACTTGTCTTGTCTGCATATCATCGTCGTCGTCGTCGTCACCGCCGGATCGGGCTTGGCGCATCAGATCCAGCAGCGGCGCGAGGGGGATGTCGGACACCAGCGACCAGTCGTGCTGCTGGATCCAGACGTAGGGTGTCGTCGTCAGCCGCAGGGCCGAGCGCACGGCGAGTCCGAACCCGAGGCGCTGGGCGGGCTCGATAAAGGTCACCCGGTTGTCAAAGGTGGTGGTGATGGTCAGCGGCACGGCGTTGGTCTCCTGGGCGTAGGCGTCGGCGCCGTACTCGGCCTCGTCGTGGCTGACGGAGAGCAGTTCCGGGACCGAGTCGTCGTACTCGTCTCCTTCCACCACGTCGTGGAAGCCTCGACGGTATTCGCGGAGGATCAGGCGCTTGGCGTTGTCCTTGTAGGCGGCATAGTTGTGCGCGCCGTCGGGGGTCACATGGCCCTTTTTGAGTCGCGGCTCGGTGGTGATGCGGTCAAAGGTGTCTAGGACCAAGATGACCCGACAGGCGACCAGCAGGCGGCAATGGCGCTTGAAGGAGGCGATGATGGTCGAGATGAGGTCCGTGGCCGGCGCCGAGGGGGTGGGCGAGGTGGTGATGACGAGGGTCACCAGTTCGTGGTGAGGGGACCCGCCATCTGCCGAGGCCATTTCACCTATGGCATGGGAAGAGCGACGCGCGTGAGGCTTGTTTTGCTATGGCGCATCCATCCAGACAGGCAGGGCGCGGCGCGCGATCGCTTGTGTTGCGGAGGAGGAGCCCGAGATCGGGTGAGTGGCGTTGAGGGAGAATTGGCAAACGAAAGTCTCCGGCAGACGATGGAAGGAGGCAAAAGTGGGGTATCCCCTGCCTGGCCTCGAAGAAATCTTGGACTCTTTGGGGGCGTTTGAGAATCGTCAATGGCTCGGTCCGACAAACTCCCCTCCGAGAACCGGACAGACTGCGAACGAGTGAGTTCAAATAGGCTCGCGAGCGAAGTGACATTGGATGTGCGGAACCCTTCCGGCCCTTCCCGGGGCGCTGGGCCCGGCGTGGCTCTAGGGGCATCTCCACTGAACAAGGCCTGGAACACCCCACCACAAAAATGGCACCTTGGATTCTTCTTTTTTCTCTGTACAACATTCGTCTTCCATTATTCCATCGCGAGGTATCCATTCTGGAAGGATATTTTCCAAACAATCGCAACCCAGTGCCGAATTGACAATCCAGCGCCGTCCTGTACGCCCCCAGCAAGCAACCTACTCCCGTCCCCCACCTCAACCTCGCAACTTACCCCCCGTGCAACTCATCCCAAGGACACCGCCTCGCCCTTCCTAGCTCTCACTCCCCTCCTCGCGGCTTATCATCAGTAGTGCCAGTCGACCTAATCCATTTCCACCGCCTCCACTCCCCCCAAACCGCCGCCGCCATCCACAACGTCCACATAACCACGGCCACCACAACATACGCCGTCTTGAGCCCCTTTCCCTCCCCCGCCATCCACAGCCCCAACCCCCCATTCGCAATCCCCAGCGTGATGGCGGCCCGCCCATTGAACAAGTGCAAATACGACCAAACCTGCCTCCCCCCCGTCTTCTTGTACCCCAAATGATGCAGCATCCCAAGCGCCGGCTGAATCAACAACAAACCCAGCACCACTAGCCCGATGATCGGATGATAGTTGAAATTCGGATTCGACATCTGCTTCAGTCAGCCCACCGACTTCCCACTCAATAGCACCTAGAGAGGAGAACTCACCAACCCCCCACTCTGCCCCGGAATTCGCACCTCCCGCACCAAAGAGATCCCAAGCGTCGCAGCCACGATGAACATCGACAGCGCCACCATCTGCATCGCCGCGTGCACCGGCATCGCCCACCGCCTCGGGGCGACGCGCATGAGGATCGATCCCCACGGGAAGAGCACGACCATGGCGAGCGACGCGAGTATACCGTGGATGGCGCGGGCGCGGTTGGCGTCTTCGACGTCAAAGGACGCGCCGTTGTTGTTAGGATTCCTGTTGGGGACGTTGCTGGGGTCGCTGGAGCCGGAGCCGGAGCTGGAGCCGCCGTTGTAAGGATAGTTGCCGCCGTTGAAAGGAAAGTTGCCGCCGCCGTGGTCCCAAAAGGGTTTGAAGATAGGGTGGGCGTGGGTGAGGGAGGCTGGGTGGGATGTTAGAGATGGGGTTGGGAGGGGGTGATAGGGGAGGTACTAAGTATCGCCACCACGGCGAGTAGTTTGATGATCATGGTGGTCGTCTTTGAGCTGAGCTGGATAGGGACTGAGCTGTCCGGTCCGCACCGGTCAAAAGAAGCGACCTTGCTTGCTACCAGAGAGCACGGGATCGGATATGAAACGATCGTAACGTGACGGCGTCGGTGTTATCACATCGAAATTTGCGTTAATCAGAACCGGTAACCCAGGTAAGAGAGAAAGGAGGAAGAGGAGGCGAAGGAGGCTTCGACTCGACAGTAAGAGGGACAAGCTGTGGCAGCACATGCCACACTTACACAGCGCGGATGATTTCACTCGCGGCTCACATCTGCAGTTAGGCAAGTAGCTTGCGTCTCGCCACACGCAGTCTGGTCTACCGCTACCACCACTGCCCAGCTCGGGCAGGACAGAGTCAATTACGCCAGACTTTAGCACGTGGGCATGTGGTCCAGCGAGATACACGCCAAAGCCAGCAAAAGACTGACCCGGAACTTGCGTCATTTGGTTGGTCTGGAGCAGCCATTGGTTTTTATCGCCACGGTTCGGCGTCGATGCACGTTTTACGACTTTCGTCCGATGTAGACCTCCAGCTGCTGCATCTCCGTTCGGCTGTGTTGCCGGGACCGAGAGATATTCCGATCCCCTTGGATCTCTTCTTCTCTTCACTTCAGGGATTTGGGAATAGACGTTTTGTTAGAACAGTTTCTGGTAGCCCTGCCCCTTCCAAATTTGCTGTCATCTGTTTGGCTGTGTCGAGCAAAGCGTCTTAGCTTTTCCTGTGTTGCAAAGGTTAGGCGACCTAGCTGCTCGCGGTTGAGGCTAGAGATGTGCTCACCCAGGAAGGACATAAAGCGGCTTCGTGTTGCAGTACGCGGCTTGCCATGAGCATGGCGCCGCAACTGCGGGAGGACCAGTGTGGGCCTCCACCAAGAGAGGGGACTCCAGACCAGCCTCACCCTCCGTGGCTCTCGTCACCGCCGCCCCTTCAACCGTTGCCCGGCCCTCCGCACCCAGAGTCGACGTCATACCCCCGTCCTCCTCCCCGGAGACCCCCCTCGCCGCAGCATTTACCCTCTCGTCTCGCCACTCAAAGCATAAAAGCACAAACTCTCGTAAACCCCTCCCCTTCCCCTTCCCCCTTCCCCCTCCCTCCTAACCGCCTCCCTCGCCGCCTCCTTCGCCTCCCCCAAGAACCCCTCCCCCCCATCCCACCTCCCGACACTATACGCACGGGCACGGGGGATAAACCTTAGCTCCTAATGCCGAAAAAACGACCTGAAACTAACAAGCAAGGCACACCAAGATCAGCAAAACGCACCCAAAGCGACAGCAACATCAAAGGGAACCTACCGCGATAGCGGCCGCCACGGCCAAGCATGTGATCCCCCGCATACCGCACATCCACCGCCGAATCACCCGGTCGGCCGTCGTCAGCATGCACGCCAGCCAGCCCCCCTTCTCTCCCTCCTCTGCGTCTCGCTTCCGCGCAAGCACCCACTCATCTTGCAAGTTTGGCAAAAGGAGAAGCGAATGCGTCCAGAATACCATGCCCCTTAAGACGCGGCTCGTAAATAAACACTTTTCGGTGAATGAGGTGGGTCCTGTCATGAAGAATGATGCGTCGAAATCGGGGCAGGGGGCGATGAAGTAGCCGAGGGCGTCGGGGATGTGGAAGATTCGGGATTGGAGATAGTAGACAACTCGGTTTGTGAGGAGCTGGTGGGGGAGGGTTAGCGTGCTGCCTTTTTGTTGGGGAGGGGAGCTTACGAAGGGGAACACGAAGGCGGTTGAGGCGAGGAGGAAGGCGTGGAAGAGGGTGGAGAGGACGTCTGAGAAGAATGACGCTCTGGGGGGGCAGAAGGCTTCCGTCACGTTGGCGAGGAGGGGGGTTTCCATTATGTTAGCAGTGGGTGATTATTCGGTGTTCTGCCGCGGATATGTAAGCGGGGATTTTGATGATGGTGATTCTGTTCTTGGACTGAGATGTGATGTGGTGGTTTTGCAGAGGGGAGGGGGTTTTACGAGAGACTGTCTTGAATGACGCTATGCTGGTGGGTGACGTGTTGCTGGGGCCAAGGAGGGGCGAGGGGTGCTGTTGCATGGTGTGGTCGAGATGACTTTCACAAGGCAAGCACGAGATCACAGGTATCCGACAAGACACGGCATGAGAGGAATATGTATGACTCGATTGCTATCGCTAACCCATCGCTAGGTATCCTCCTGCCCTTGAATCACAAAGACGACCAAGACGCCGACCAAATGCATTTCAACAAGTACAACTTCTAATACGGAGCATTATCTCCAAAGACTTCCACCACTCCGACGCTAAAAGATCAAAACACGCCTGACCACGTGCCGCGGCGCCTTGGGCACCACCACGCTCAGCACGCCATTGTCCAGCGTCGCCGTGACCCGGTCCTGGTCGACGCGCTCGGCAAAGGTAAAAGCCCGCGAGAACTCGCCCACCGAGCGCTCCGAGAGCCAGACCCTTTCGCTGGCGGCCTTGGCCGGAGCGGGAGCGGGGGCCTGAGGGGCGGCGGCCTTTTGCACCTCCTTTGTCTCGGGGGCAGGTGCCGTCTCTGTCTCCTTGGTTGCCGGCTTGGCGGTCTCCGAGGTCACCGACTTGGGAGTCGAGACGTGGCTGTGGGTGTCGTTGTCGTCGTCCGCGTCGTCCTCGACGGTGGGGCGGTGGTATTTGGAGTGCGTCGAAGAGGTGGTGGACTCGACTTCCTCCCAGTCGATCTCGACCTCTTCCTCGGGCTTGTTCTGCTCGAGAACAGCGGCCGGCTCCGTGGTGGTAGGCTCGGGAGCGGAGATCTCCGTGGGGGTAGTCTCGGGCGCGGTGGTGTTGACGGTGCCCTCCTCAGTCTGCTGCTGCGGCTGGTTCTCGTAGACGCGCTCGACGCGGCCGCGGATGACTAGGGTCTGGGGATCGACAAAATCGACGCGGACGTTGTCACGCTGGAGGCCGGCGAGGTCGCCGTGCAGCACGTAGGCGTTGGCTGTCTCGCGGACGTCGAAGCGGGGGGTGAAGGTGGAGACTGGGCGAGGACGGACGTTCATGTGGCGGGGAGCGCAGGCCTGGGGGCGCTGGGGACGCCGGGGCTGGGGACGCTGCGCTGGATGGAAGGGGGCGCGGGCATTGTCGAGACCGCTGAAGAGACGGAGAAGGGCGTCGAGGCTGGGCTCGGGCTCGGGCTCGTAGCAGGCCGCGGGGGCGATGTAGGGGTGGCCGAAGAAGGACAGCATTTTGGGGGTGTTGTGGGGGTTTGGCTTGGTGGTCTGAGGAGGGAAGATGATGATGGTTTTGGAGCTGGAGATGGAGCTGGGCTTTGGAGCTGAACACGGAAGATTTGAGGCGAGGAGGAGTGTGATGCTTTGGTCTGTTTTCTGAAAAAAGCTGGCAGTCAAAAACAGTCGGCGAGGAGCATTTAAATAGGGATTCTCTGAGTCGAGATGGCATCTTTGCCTCTGCTACTTTGGCTTGCTGAAGGCTGACAATAGTAAGTGCTTGCATCAGCAAGCCGCTGCCTGGCGTTGCTGGATGTTTCTGGTGCCGCTTGGAAATCCGGCTTGTAATTCGTGTCTTGTCGCGAAGCTGCGCGAAGTTTCGAGAACTTGTACGCCACCGTCCAATCACATGGCGTATCGCAGTCTTGTTTTGTCATCAGCGAAACATGTCAGGGTTAGGGTCAAAATAGCATTTCCCTCTGAGTGACAAATTACAATAAGTATTAGGGCTAACTCCTGTGTATATGATATGTAGAGAGACAGAAGGCGGGATGGAACCCGAGGACGTTGGTGGCAGCAGACGGTGGTCAGCCCAGCTGGAGGGGAAAGCATGCTCTGGAGAATGGGGCTTGGGGGGATGGAATTGCCCTCAAAGTATTGAACCATATCATTGCGCCTTCAGGTTGGTTCGGCCCATTCTTGCTGGAAAATAGAAACCTCGCTCCCATCTGGCCATGGAAGAGGTAGGGAGGTCACCATGATCTGCAACGCAGCACTCGGATGGAATTCCATGCCCTTTGGCCTCTTCATCCGACCAGACACCCGCCCATCCACCCATGCTGCTCCCGCTAGCCACCAAGGCACGTTTCCCGAGGCACTGACGAAGAATCTTTCAGTATGAGCCGGCAGCTCCTCGCCGGACGATACCGTGAGGTTAGCCGGGCAAACCCTCACCGCTTGCACCTGGAGGCGACGCTCAGCTACCCCGGGAAAGAGGACGGTCAGCCGTGGACGTCACCTACCATCCCTTCGCTGACTGGGCCCGACTTTGGGCAGATAAGGTCAAAAGAGAGACAAGAAGCTTACTGGAGAGACGTCATCGAGAAGCGAAAAACTCATCTGCCGGCGTCGCTCAACCGGCCGGGCATGCTCACTGCCCTGGCGCGAAGCCGCCCAAATATCGCCGACTACCCAAGGACTCACGCCTACTACGAACATAGTACGGGAGGGGCTTCGTTAAACGCAAGGCTCGACGATCTCATCTTGACTGTGACTGAATCGAAGAACGTGGTTTCAGGGGTCTCGATCGACCGAGGCCTTGAGCTTCCGAGCGTTGACATGTTGTGGACCATCTTCATCATCGGCGATCATGCACCGTCTCCAGACCTCCAGGGGGGACGGGACAGGGCAATTCACTATTCCATCCCTGATGTCATGTACACGAGATTCCAGTATCTCCGGGTGCACTTCCTGGTGCCGGAGTGGGACTTCCCGGGCCACGACACCCACCGTTTCTTCTGGCACGGCCACCCTCAGTACGTCGGCCCCGAACCACCTCAGGAATGGATCGACGACAACATTCGGCGCGTCGCTGATGGAGAAGCCACCCCCAGGTCTCTCAAGAACAACCCGGCCCCTGCGACTCGGGCCGCTTTGCCTTCTTCCTCCCGGCAGCAGAGCCGGGCTGCTACCTCGGCGAGAGGCCGGTCTCCTGTGTCTGTGAGGCGGGCGTCTACCTCGGTGAGAGGCCGGCCTCCTGTGTCGTCTCGGGATGCCCCTCCCCCGCGCCAACCCCCGCGCCAACCGTCACCCAGCCCGTACCTTGACCACTCGATTCCAGTGCCGCAGCCCCAGATGTCCGCGCTTACCCATGGATGGGGTCATTATCCTTTTTCCAACCGTACCGTCTACAACATCCCTGGCCTCAACCAGACCGGAGGCAAGCAGCACATAACCCCCGACCAGCAGATCTACAACCCGGACCGAATGTCCCAGCTCCCTCTTCCTCGGGCCCCGCCAACAAACCCGAGCCTTCTAGCCCGCAATGCTCCAACTGGTACCTCCTTCGGAGGTCGATTGCTCCCTCCTCCTTGGGCCTCGTCAACGAGCCCGAGCTATCCTCCTACCGACACCTCCTTCGGGGGTCGACTGTATTTTCCTCCTCGGACCCCGCTAACGGACCCAGGCCTTCCGGCCCGCAATGCTCCTACTGGCGGCTCCCTCGGAGGTCGAAAGCTCCCTCCGCCTTGGGCCCGGCCAACGAACCCGAACCTTCTGACCCGCAATGTTCCTATTGATGACCCCCTCGGAAGTCTAACGCTCCCTCCCATCAGGCTACCGCCAACGGACCCAGGCCTTCCAGCCCGCAATGCTCATACTGGCACCAATCTTAGAGGTCGACCGCATATCGGCAGCGGCCAGCAGAGAAGTAACATAGCTTCGATGCGTCAATCTCGTCCTGCTTTCGAGCCATCAACGCATTCGCATGTTCCATTGTTGAGCGTCGCTGCTCTTCCCCAGCCGGAAGGGCAACAGCCCACGCGACTTGGCCAACAGACAAGCAACACAGCCCCGACGCCTCGAGCTGATTTTCCTTCGAGGGGATTACCGGATCGGGATATTGCATTGAACGCCGATGCTTCCCCCCAGTCCGAAGGGCAACAGCTCACCCAACTCAGCCAACAGACAAGCAACACAACCCCGACACGTCGAGCTGGGTCTTGCCCTCCATTGAGAGGATTACCGGATCGGGATACCATATTGAACCCCGATACTCCTTCCCAGTCCGAAGGACAACAGGCCATCAATATTACCCCGCCGTCCCATAACCCGGCACCAATGACGCAGCAGAATCCCAGCGGCCCGCCCGGAATCCAGTCAAACTTTGGCGATGCGCCGCATCACCAGGCCCCTCCTGCCCTCGTCCAGACGGCTCCCGGTCAGATGCAGCACCCCCTACTACGTCGACAACAACGACAACGAGTACGACAACGACAACAACGACAACAACGACTTCGGCGACGACAAGAACGATTACAGCGACGACAATGGTCATGATGACGACGACGTGATGGACTAAGGGGGCACTAGCCTTGTTTTTTCCTTTGGGTCGGATGTGGACTATTTCGCCTTGGGCGTCTTGTGGTCTGGGTTGCTTTTTGTTGATGGTGGAAAAGGGGCCGGAAAGGGGGTGGGTGGGCGTCGTCCATTGGCATATTCCCAGCGAGTTTTGTTATAATGGATAGGGGTCATGGTTTTTCTTTAGTTTAGGGTTCATGTATTCCATCAGCGTAGCTTACCTTGAAGTTTCAACCTCCCACAGCCCACTATTCATCCACAAACGTACGTATTTCACTACCGCCTGGGCAGGGTGTAGCCCCATGGCACCCAGCAACCACGTCTCACGAAACCGGACCCAAGGTACCAGCGCGACATGGCACCGACGTGGAGTGCACGCCCGGCAGGGACGATCCCTGGGATCTGAACCTTCTAGAATCTATATGCCCGCCCGTGTCTTAAGTCCACCACTCGGAGGATTTGGGGAGTGGGATGGAGGAGATGCTGTGTACGGGTTCCTCCGACATCCGACGAGGGACGGTGGGACTGTGGGACGGTGGTGTCTCCGATCGGGTCGCTGGCACTTGGTTTTATTTGAGCGTGTGTCACTGGGTGGTGATGGCCTTCTGGGTGGTGCGATAGGTGGGTGGGGATGGGGATGGTTCGGGGGCTTGACTGCTCTTCGGTGTTTAGATAGCTACGTACCTATAATTGGGTTGAGAACGGGGTTTCGTCATGAGTTAATCTTCATTTCAACGTCCGCATAACTCAGGCCAGTCCCAACCTCAGCCCACCCCCCCAAGACAAAACCCCCCAAACTCTAATTCCCACTAGCCGGCAACCCCGAATTCGTCCCCAAATCCTCCCCCATCTCCTTCCCCCCGACCACCAGCGGCGCGCAGTCCTGCAGCACAAACATCATCCGCGCCCACACCTCACCGCTCCGGTTCACCCACTGGTGCTGCGTCGCCCGCTGCACCGCCACGTCCCCCCGCCGCATCGTCACGCTGTCCCCGCTGTCCAGAACCATGTCCACCTCCCCCTCCAGCACGATGCCATAATCCAGACTCTGCGTCCGGTGCATCCCGCACGCGTACCCCGGCGCGAAGTCGACGCACCGGATCACGGTCCCGCGCGGGTTGACGAGGCCGAGGGTGCCCGAGGCGGTGATTTTTTCGTGCGCGAGGAGGTCGGCGTCGGCGTTGAGGTCGGGCGGGAAGGCCGAGGTGGTGTAGGGCACGGAGAAGGCGAGCTGGTTGTTGTCGTAGGGGCGCCAGAGGAAGGGGGTGGAGGCGTGGATGATGGCCTGGCCGGTGGTGGGGGAGTGGGTGGTGATGTGGCGGTGGAGTTGGGGGAGGTTGGAGAGGGGTTTGTCTGAGGCGGCGGGGGGGTGGTGGTGGGAGGAGGCGGGTGGGGGGAGGGGGTGTCGCCCATTTTGGAGTGGGGGGTTCTGGGGGCGGGGTTAGTGGGTGGTGGTTTGGGGGGTGTTGGGTATCGACCTTGGGCGGAAAGGGGGAAGGGAGGATGTCGGCGTTATTTGGACGAGCTGGATGTATTTGGGAATGGAAACAAGACGAGACGGCTAGAGTTGAACGGTTCAAGATCGGGGCCTCGTGGTGGTTTATCAACTGCCCGACAAGTACCCCGCGCGTTGGAGAAGGGGGGGAGGTAGTATGGGATTGGACAGAGAGCCCGAGGGATCTTCCCGTCTGTCGTGTGATGGTTGCTGCCCCCCCAATGGAAGATGCAGAACCCACCCCTCCTCCCACAGCGGTCTGCAGGTCCGGCCCCGATGAATGTCCCGAGGTGCCGCTCACTACCGATGAACTCGGCCCTGTGGCCTTTGACTTGTCATTTGGCGGTGGGACGTCGAAACAAGCTCGCTGCCGGACTTGTGGGTGCCCGCATGCGACGACTCTGCGCAACCCACGGCCTCTTGAGACTTTGATGGAGACAGGTCAATAGTGTACCGTCGCACGCTTCCGTTCCCATTCTTCTTCCACGTTCGAAGTACAAGGCGCGTGGCTGCTGCTGGTCTCAGCGCAGCGAGACGTCGCGACATGATACATATCATGTAGACTTGGCTTACCGCCTGTTGGCGTTCCCCGACTACGGCCGTTATCGCGCGCGTCTGTCCGGCGCGCCATGGGATTTGACGCCTTGCGCGCTTTGGAAGAGTGTGCAAGGTCAAGTTCCTCACCGGGCAAACAGCACACACACCGGTGCCGTGTGTTGCCCGTCGGTCTCCCTGCCGTCGGGATCTTGGCTGGTACCCGGGGACTTGAGGTGGACAGCGTAACTCGTCAATGTCAACTCGCATCTGCAAGACAAGGCCCGCCATGGGCATTGCCGAGCCTCGTCGAGCAGCCTGTGGTGGTCGGCTATGGAAATGCGAAAGGTCCCGATACACACGAGGTGTGTTTCCGCAAAATATTTGGGCGAAGCAGAGAATACTTGCCGAATATGCCAGCTGAGGCCTCGAATGTCAATATTGTATTGATGGCTGGCACCAAAAGATGCCCTGAATAGGGGGGTGAAATGACGTCATCGGGCCTCGGGCTCCCCAACACCCCACGACAAACACCTCAACATGTCGGGAATGTTAGATTTCCACATCTTCAACTACTCCCAGTACCCTGCAGGAGCCATGGCCGCCTCGGCATCACAAAAGTTGCTCAACGTCGAGGTAATCCGAACCGAGAGAGACGCGACTCGTCCCCCGACTCACCACATCGTCCCCCCACGAGCGACTGGACTTCCTTCTTCCAGGCCACCGAAACCCGGGGTCCAAAGAAGGAGAAGAAACCCACCGGCTTCCGCAACCCGTGGCCCAGCTGGCACAAGGCGACGGCCGCCGAGGCCTGGGACCAGCTATCATGGGGCAATGAGGGGCCGGATCCCTGTGTTGAGCTGGCGGCATCACATCTCAAAGGACAACCTGTGGCAGAGGGACCTCCCCCAAAAGACGCGCGACCGAACTTTGGCGACATCACCAGCTGGCCAGACTCGATGGGCGCAAAGGCAGCCCGCCTTTTGGGCATCCAAAAACCCGACTTCTCGGTTCCCGAACCCACCTCCGACTGGAAGGCCAAGACGACATGGCTCGGACACGCTAGCCTCCTCCTGCAGCTACCATCTCTGGCACCCGCCGGCCGACCGCTGACCTGTCTCTTTGACCCCATCTTCTCTATGCGCTGCTCGCCGAGCCAAATGGCTGGCCCGATCCGCTCCTACCCAGCCCCGTGCGAGGTCAAGGACCTCCCGGCGCTGGACGCCGTTTTCATCAGCCACAACCACTACGACCACCTCGACTGCAGCTCGATCAAAGCCATCTGGAAAGGAAACCGGCAGACGGTGCGCTTCTTCGTGCCCCTGGGCAACCGGCGGTGGTTTACCGACTGCGGAATATCCAACGACCGAATCACCGAGCTGGACTGGTGGGGCTCGGCGCATCTCTCAGTGCCAGGCCACGACCGAGTGTTAAAGATCACCTGCACGCCCGCGCAACACGGCAGCGGTCGGTCAGGGGGTGATACGGGCTCGACGCTCTGGGCTAGCTGGTATCTAGAGCACCCTGGCATTGCTAAAAATGACCGGCCATATCGCGCCTTCTTCGCCGGCGACACGGGGTACCAGTTCCACGATTCGCCCGACTGGCCTCCTGCTCCTGGGCAGACCTCCGAGGAGCGCCAAGAGGCAGAAGACACAAAGTTCCCAGCTTGTCCGGCCTTTGCCGAGATCAGAGACCGACTCGGTCCGCCGCAGCTGCTGTTGCTGCCCATCTCGGTGGGCGCGACGTACGCGTATCTTCGGAGTCTTGTCTTTTTGCCTGACTCGATGAGTCCGGTACCGAGACACAGCGTCGGCCTGGCGGGGGCTGCCCACATGCCGGCGTGGGATGCGGTGAGGGTGCTGAAGCTTATGACAGAACAGGACAAGGGGGAGGGGGAGGCAGAGCGGCCGGTTGCGATTGCGATGCACTGGGGGACGTTTGTGACCGAGGGGATCGAGGTGCTGAGGACGCTGGGCCAGCTGGAGTGGGCGTGTGAGAAGCAGGGGGTGGAGTTTGGGAGGTCAATTCCCGATGGGGATCGGTTAGAGGGGATGGACAGGCCATTATTTCTGGCGGTCAATCATGGACAGAGCGTCTGCATTTGAGCGTGGTGGTGGGGGGTGGTCTCTTGAAAGAGTCTTCTCTTTGTCTTTGCGAGCAAGGCGATTGTACATGTTTTGGCAATAATAAAATCCACAGAAAGAATTTGAGAAAGACACCTGGGCAAGGCTGTTGAAGCTGTTGCATGAAAGATAAAAGTATCACACAAAAAATCCAACTTCTGATAGCAATAGCTTCCCGGACTGATGATGTTGGGAGAAGGGTCGAACTTTTTGGTGGGAAAAGTGATGTTCGATGCCAGGTCTTCCCCACAGAGGCTGACTGCCCCTCTTGCTGCACGCCAAGCCCCTGGCCAGTGCTCCCCTCCCTGAAAAACAGACCCCACGGAAGATTCCGGCAACCGCGGGCTGACGTCGGCTTGAGCTCCCTGGAGCTTCTCAATCGTGAGCTCCACCACTCTTTCTCCCTCCCCCAACAACAACACCACCACCGCCCACCGCCATGGCTCTCGCGACCACAACAAGGGTCCTCGCGCCCGTAATACGACGAGGCCTCGCCTCCACCCGCGCAGCCGCCCTCACCACATCCCTTGTCCTCCCCTCCCAACCCACAAGGACAACACCCCCCCGCGCGGCGCGCAGCTTCCACACCTCTCCGCGCCATGCCCAGCAATCCAGCTTCGGCTCTAGCGCCAACCACCAGACCTACTTCCAGAGCGCCCGCGCCCTGCCCGTCAACACCATCGTCCGCTTCGTCCCGCAGCAGACCGCGTGGGTGGTCGAGCGCATGGGCAAGTTCAACCGGATCCTCGAGCCCGGCCTCGCCATCCTGATTCCCTTCCTCGACCGCATCGCCTACGTCAAGTCCCTCAAGGAGAACGCCCTCGAGATCCCTAGCCAGAGCGCCATCACTGCCGACAACGTCACCCTCGAACTCGACGGCGTGCTCTACACGCGCGTCTTTGACGCCTACAAAGCCAGGTCCCTCCCCCCTCCCCCCGCCCCCCGCCCCCCCCTTCCCCACCTAACCTAACTAACCCTGCTTAACAGCTACGGCGTCGAGGACGCCGAATACGCCATCTCCCAGCTCGCGCAAACCACGATGCGCTCCGAAATCGGCCAACTCTCCCTCGACCACGTCCTCAAAGAACGCGCGGCCCTCAACACCAACATCACGGCGGCCATCAACGAAGCCGCTCAGGCCTGGGGCGTGACCTGCCTGCGCTACGAGATCCGCGACATCCACGCGCCCGAGGCCGTCGTCGAGGCCATGCACCGCCAGGTCACGGCGGAGCGGTCCAAGCGCGCCGAGATCCTCGAGTCCGAGGGCCAGCGGCAGAGCGCCATCAACATCGCCGAGGGCGACAAGCAGAGCGCGATCCTGGCGTCGGAGGCGGTCAAGGCCGAGACGATCAACAAGGCGACAGGCGAGGCCGAGGCAATCCTGATGCGGGCACGGGCGACGGCCGAGGGGATTGGGGCCGTGGCGAGCGCGATTAGGGAGGGGGAGGGGGCCGCGCAGAGCGCGATGGGGTTGTCGGTCGCGGAGAAGTATGTCGAGGCGTTTGGGCGGCTGGCGAAGGAGGGGACCGCGGTGGTGGTGCCGGGGAATGTGGGGGATATTGGGGGGATGATTGCGACGGCGATGAGTGTTTATGGGAAGGTGGGGAATGCACAGGCGCAGGCGGAGGCAAAGCGGGTGGTGGAGGGGCAGCAGGGCGGGAAGGGGGAGGGTAGGTGAGAGGGACGGTATGCATGGATGGACGGGAGGCAGAGACAGAAGTGAGCGCATTAGCTCAACTTTGTATTCGATATGAGCGTAGTAGACGCGAGGCGTGGGATTCCCAACCTCACTCAGCAGCAGCGGTAGCAGCGGACGACCAGTCACGGCGTCACCAACATCAAGCAGCCATGGAATCCACTATGTATTATTCCAAGAAAGACGCTCAAGCAAAGAAAATAAAAACACATCATACACTACTGCC
This sequence comes from Schizothecium vesticola, assembly GCA_030549215.1. Classification (NCBI taxonomy): domain Eukaryota; kingdom Fungi; phylum Ascomycota; class Sordariomycetes; order Sordariales; family Schizotheciaceae; genus Schizothecium; species Schizothecium vesticola. The sequence goes on along the minus strand of JAUKUD010000005.1, from coordinate 1,191,590 downwards.
CCCCGTCCTAAACCCCCAACTCCCCCCCACCACATCCAATGCCACCCTCACCAACCCCAACACCCCATCATCCCCGCTCGTCCCCGCCACCTGCCCACAACTCACCAGCAGCGGATACAACCTAAGCAAATGCTTCCTCGTCTCGCTCTCCGCCCCGGACACGTCCGGAATCGCCGCCGCCTCCGACCGCAGCCCCACCAAGCACCGCAGCACCCGCCCCACCTCGCGCCGCTGCGTCAGCGGCTGCGGCATCCGCCCCCGCAGCGGCTGGTCTGCCGCGTACGCCCGCAGCGTCAGCGCGCACCGCATCATCAGGTACGGCGCCGCCGTGCGCGCTAGCCGCACGTGGTTTTGTTCTGCGTCGCCTCCACCGGGAAGCGTCATGCCCGCCTTGGGCGGGAGCCCGGGGGTGGGCGGTTGGATGTGGATCGAGGGCTGGACCTGGACGAGGGAGAAGAGCTCGTCGAGGCAGACGTCGCTCATGGCGCGGCGCGGCGTGGGAGGGGGGTCGACGGTGCGGCCGGTGCGGGAGGAGCCGGGGCGGAGGAGGGAGGGGAGGGTGCCGGTGCCGGCGGCAATGGCCTCGGCCTCGGCGGGGGAGGGGGGGTGGATGAGGGAGGTAAGAAAGAGGGAGTGGGCGTAGGCCTTGCGGGAGGGTTCGGGGACGGTTTCCGAACCGAGGGCGGGGATGATGAGGTCGCGGAGCTGGTGGAAGGCCGAGATGTCAAAGGCTTGGTCGGCGAGGATGTCGGTGCCGGGCGGGGCGGCGGTGCAGTCGGCCGTGAGGATGCCGTTGGCGAGGGAGACGATGATGGGCCAGATGGCGTGGAGGGTCGGGCGGGGGAGGGACTGGGCGGCGGCGTGAATGTGGGGGAGGGCGGCTTCGAGGACGGCGAGGGCGGCCTTGGTGGCTTCGCGCCAGGGCTGGGAGGATTTGGTGGTGGTTTTGAAGTGGTATTTGAGGGAGACGGGCTTGGTGAGAGCCGAGAGGGCGATGGCGAAGGCTTCGGTCTCGTAAATATCGAGGTCTGATGCGTTGGTGATGATGAGGGATTGGAGGATGGACATGCTCTCTTTGGACATGGCGACAAAGGTCCGCTTCTCTGCGGCTGACTTGGCTGGATTCTCTTGCGAAAAGGCCAGCGAGACGAACTCGGCGACTTGGGTGATCAGGGCCGAAGGAACCCCCTGAATGTCCATCCTCACCATGCGAAAGACCTTGAGGATGGAGCCCTGAAGCGGCGTGACCTGCTCGATGTCGCTTGCGTACGCCCCTGGCGTGGCATGCTGCATGGCATCCCGTAGCAGGGTCAGCATTCGTCGGACTCTCTCGACACTAAAGTCTTTTTGGATGAGGCCGTAGAGCTCGAGGAGAGTTTCGACCCAGACCAAAAGGCACTTTTGGTTATCCGCCGACTTGTCGTCCCTGCTGTCGCGTGGGACGGGGATGCCCTGAGACCACAGCTCCCACGCAATGTCCATGCCTTCTTTTCCAACCTGGGGCTTATCGACCTCTGCACACCGATGCAGAATGTCTCTGACGGCACTATACGTGGCGGCATTGATGTCGAGAATCTGAACCTCAAGCAGGCTCCCAAAGTGAGCAAACAACTCCCGCCAAACGTTGGCGAACCCGCGATGTGTTGCAAGTACGCCCAGATACGAGACGAAGAGCCCAGATACTCCTTGAATGACCACGATCGCAGTCTCTTTCCAATCACTCTGCCGTCTTTCCCTGGGGGCTTGCTCAGATGCCGCGCGGTGCTCATCCTCAATGGACGAAAGCAGGCGGAAGATGACGGACTTGATGCAGATCGACCAGGCCTCCGGGCTGAGACTGTCTCCGTAGGCGGATATGATGCGCATCAGGGTTTGGATCGCACCTGGTCATGTTAGCACGAGAAAGAAGAGGCTGCGCATCGAGAGTGGCCTACTGTTCCGCAGCTCCAGCCGCTGGTCAGTCGCTACCGAGGTGAGACGTAGGAGGAGAAGCATCCACAGCGCCGCGCCAGAGCCCTCGTGCGAAGAGTCTGCCGCCAGCTGTAACAGGGCATCATCATTGGACTGCCGAACCATGTCTTCGGTAAAGGATATGGTCTTGCTCTTGACGGACAGGAAATCCGAGATGGCCCAAAAGAACGTAACCGTCTATATTTGGTCAGCACAGTTCTCTCCCGTGGAAAAGAGTACTTACCGTAAGTGCAACATTGAGATCGTCATCCTGAGTACAAAACTTATAAAGGGTATCAACAAGGTTCAGGAAACAAGCGTTGGGAAGCGAGGGCAGAAAGTCGGAGCAGATGAGCTGCAAAGAAGCAAACGAGGGACGGATGAGTTTGACGGATCGAGTCGTTAGGGTAGGGCGGTTGGCATCGCCTTCCCTGTTTTGGTCAAGAAAGATGGTGTCGATAATCTCAAAGGTAAGCTCCCAGCCAAGCACAAGGGACTCGCCACAGTTTTCCAAGAGGCTCTTGAGACCTTCGAGGATAATTCTGTGGATATCCACATCCGTCGCATGGCTTGTAATGGTGGTTTCGCGCAAATGGTTTTGCAGAGGCGTGAGTGAATTTCGTAGCGCCTCGAGCAGACGATTCTGGATTTGACCTCGTACATCGTCCGGCTGCGTCGTGACCGCTGTCGCCGTTTCTAGCACGAATTTGACCAAAGTCTCAGCCGCCCTGGCTCTAACGGGTGCAGTGTTCCCATGAGAGCCGAGTACTGCTATCAATTCGGACACCAAAGGCGTCCACCCTGATTCTTCAGTGGAGTATGTCAGTAGTCGCTCCATGTTGATCGAGGCAAGGTCGCCGAGCTTGGCCAAGGCGAACTGGTCTTCTTGATTTGGCCCAGCTTGAGCGGAGGTCGAAACACTGATGACGCGCCTGTGGGACCCGGCTGGGGTCTTGAGAGTTGTTGTTTTGGGCGACTGGGGACGAGTGCCGGCATCCGGGGCTGGCCCGGCAGCTCTCTCGAGGAGATGGCAGACGGCATCGACCACCTCGACAAATGCGGCATTGGGAAAATCGACGGTACTCTCAAACAGGCGTGATGCGGCGGTTTCGACGGCCCGAATTTCATTTCCAAAGTTGGAAAGCAGCACGGCGGCCTCATTTTCCGCGTGTTGGTCTGGTCCTTTCGCCGCCAATGGTGTCCTCCCTGCTGTTTTTCCCGTCGAGAAGAGGACAAAGTCGGCTTGCTGCAGTGTTTCGAGAATAATGCTCCACGACGAGGAGAGTGTCGGACCAAGAGCGATACCCAAGTTCAACAGAGCTCGGAGGCACAGCAAGTTCCGTGTGTTGAGACTTGCAGAGTTGAGATCCATGGACAACTGTCGGTTTTTATCGCCCGGCTGGTTGGATGGACCCACCAGATTATCTACACCGAGGAGCCCTCGGGCATTGTTGAAGAGGGTGTTTGGTGTTTCCGCGGACGCCGAGGGGGTGGCTGGTGCTCGCGATGCGCCCATGTTGAGGCACGCAGTAAACACGTTGGGTGGCACAGCTGCCTTGCCGAGCGTCGTCAGGAAAGCGTCTCGTGGAGTCGTGAGCTGCAGCAAACCGGCAACATGGGCAAACTTTTGGAAAGCCCTTACCAAGCCATGGTAGTACTCAGAATCCAGGGCTGAGAAGAGAAACGTTGAGCATGTCGCGAGGATAGCCGGCCAGCACTCGTCGATGAAAGCCGCGCAGACTTTGACTTCGGCATAGAGTGGATGGTTCTCGAGCGTCAGGGGGTTGACTGGCACAGGGTTCCTTTTGAAGGACGTCGAGCGCTCCAAGGAGCCCTTTTCCCCAGGGGCTTCGCCGCGGTCGTCGATAGAGGGGGCTGGAGAGTCCCGTCCAACGTCCTGCTTCGCCGGCCGTTTCCTACGTCCATCAGTGGGTACGGTCAGGGGCAGGATGAATTTGGCGAGCCCTTCGGAAAGCGACGTGATGCATGCAAGTGTCAGACTGTAGACATAAGACTCTGGGATCTGGGGCGCGTCGGTCTTGTCCAGTTGATCAATGCATGGCACCCGCATAGTGCTCCACTGCGTGCTGATGCCCGTATTGTGGCCATCGGAGCTGACCGAGCCAGCGATGATACCCGTAACACCACTTGCATCGAGCATGGCTTGGTCGGCGGAACCTCCGGCACTGGCGTAGGGATCGGCGACGGGAATCGTCGATTGGTGGGACAAACCAATGACATAAATCTTCTCTTTGCTAACGCGGACGAAGGTGGCTGTCAGGTTCCTGAGCACTCTCTTCTTCTCGCCCCCGTTGGAATCGCAGAGCATAAAGATGCGTCTCAGAAGGGCGTGCTCGGCAAAGATGCCCCTGAATACCTCCATACAGAGGGCTCGTTTCCACAGGGCCGTATCTTGGTCGAGGAGCTGGGTGAGAATCTCGAGGGCGTCGATGCTCTCAGACGGCAGGATGGCTAGATGTCGCCGGAGTAGGGTATACAAGATGCGAACCAAGCGGACGCTTGTCGCAAAGTTGAGCTTGCCACGGAGGGCGCTGATCACGAAAGGCATGACTCTTGTTCGCAAGATGTTGGCCTGCTCAGGGTGAGTGGAGAACATGGCGGCGTGGTTGGTCAGGACCGATTCTATCAGCTCCAGGCCGAATGTCTGGGGGAGGCCGGTGAAGCGGAGGTACTCAGGTCGGTGGCTTTCTGTCAAGAGACAGATGTCGTTGAAGACCTAGGTTGTTAGCTACGTAGGGCGTGGAAGAGAACAAAGGTAGCTAACCCTGTAGGCGTCCATGGCAGCGGATCGGAGAGGAACCGTGCCATCTTGAATAGGGGCTTCTCCCACGGCGGGAGAGTCGGCACCGGACTCTGAGCCAGGTTAGCCATGGCAAGTTCCAGCGAAAGACCGAGGAACAGGGACCTACTGTCTTCGACCACCACCTTGTCAAATACGGAGACGACGAGCTGCTGGAGTGTGGCGGCAGAGGTGTTGTTGACGATGGCATTTTTGCTCGACTGCAGAATGAAGCAGATGTTCAAGGCGGTAACCAGCAGCTCGCCCTTGACGTCGACGGCATAGTTGGAGAGTAGGGAGGGGAGTGCCTGAAGGATCTTAAGCTGGACATCCAGACCTGCCGAGGTGCCTTGCTGGAGGGCCTCGAGGACCTGGCTCAGCTTGGTGCGGGGGAGGGCGCGGGCGACGATGAGGCGCTGCAGGCAGACGATGGCGATGCCAGTAAACTTTGCATTTTTGGTGCCGCAGGCGATGATGAAGGGATTGACAAAGTTGGGGTACTGGGCGAGTTCTAGAGGGGGGGTAAGCCGGGTGTCAAGTACAAAAGTTGCCCAGGATTTGTCCCGAGGACAGGACAGAAAGGGGGGCCCTACCGGAACCAATCTGGGCCTCTGTGGGTGTTCTCAGGTTCTTGAGCTCATCCAGCGACCTTTCTGCCGCCTGAGAGGTGTCAGTAGAGAATAAAAAAGCCAAAAAAAAATCATGTCTCCCACACAGAACCCCGGGGGGAGAGAAAAAACAAAGGGAGGATGCCGAGGTACCTGTCGCAGATCATTGTGCTTTCGTTTGCTCTCCTGGATGAGATTGGAGAGCTCTGATGCCAGCAGCTGGGCTGTCATGATGGCATCTCCAAAATGTGGTTTTTATATCACCATTGCGCCTCAGTGAGACTCGTTGAAGTGTGATGGATGCTCTTGGGTGTGTAGCCTGGAGCGTGAAAGGGGAGGTCCCTTGCAAGTTGCTGGCCTGAATTGCTGGAGCTCGGAGCTCGGTCGTCGTTGTCCAGTGAGACGCAGGGATGAAAGATGACTAAGCCCAGCTCCCCTGCCCTGCTCGACTGTAATCCTGGAGGCTGCCGTGAGCCGTGACCCCACCATTGCGTCCATGGCTTGGCATCCAATGGCCCGGGCGGCTTCGTGCCCCGCTGAGCAAGCCATCAGGCCCCTCCAGCTCCGAGCACCTGAGCAACTACAGTCATCTTCGAACTTAGTCTTTTCCCGACCGACGACAGGGCTACGCCAGCTTTCCCGCGACACAAACGAGCCATAACCGAGCGAATATATCCAGTGTTCTCCCACAACCGCAACCATGGCGGTCGCGCAGGTGCCGCGCAACTTTAAGCTCCTCGCCGAGCTGGAAAAGGGCGAGAAGGGCATGGGCGCAGGCAAGCATCATAACCACCCTCCCCCCCACCCCTTCTTCCCAAGGGGCGGCGCGCTGACAGACGCTCCGCCATTCAGGTGCCTGCTCGTACGGCCTCGAGGACCCTGAGGACATCTTCATGACGCACTGGCGGGGCACCATCTGGGGCCCTCCCCACGGCAACCACGAGAACCGCATCTACGAGCTCAAGATGGAGTGCGGCCCCAACTATCCCCGAGAGCCCCCGGCCATCCACTTTGTCAGCCAGATCAACCTCCCTGGCGTCAGCAATAACGACGGCAAGCTGGACAACAACGCCGTGGCCGTCCTGCGCGACTGGACCCGGATCGCCACGGAGCTGGCTAAGAACCCGCGGCCCAAGGAAGACCCGTTGAGCCTCGAGACAGCTCTGATTGCCGTCCGGAAGTGAGCCATCATCCTTGAAGAGACAGTTTACATGTCGCTGACCCGTGAAAAGGTACATGGAGGAGCACAAGAAGCTGCCCCAGCCCCCCGAGGGCTCCAAGTACGCCATGTACAGGTAGGGCACAGGGGCGCACGTGTGGTAAAGGGGGGATGGAATGAGAACATAGGACAGGGCCCTTTTGTCATCTACTTTTCCAGCATGGTCGTAAAGAGGTTGGCGGGTGGTGTTTGAAGGGGTGTTTGGGGATACGGGGGTCTTACGGGGGGTTCATATGGCGAGGGACGGGCGATCGGGTGGTTTTGACACTGCTGCAACCCATATCCAATATCATTCCCTTTTCTCTGCTGTATCCCAGGCAGCCGCATCTTGCGCTCAAGATATGTCACAGTACCGCTCCTGGTACTAAGCATGACGAAACGGTATCCATACGGGGAGCACGTGACCTCGCGCAACCCTGCAAATCACGTCCCCAGCGTCTACCACAACCTCCTCCAAGCCCACTACCGCGTCCCCCCACGCCCACCAAATGAATGTCCATCCTCTATTATAAACCCTCGCGCGACGCGCGGCACAGGGCAGCCTGTAAGTCCCCCTCTCAGTCTTCCAAAAAAAACCCCTAACCCGCCCCAGGCCTCGCCCTCTACCGCTCCCTCCTCCGCCTCTCCACTCGCATCCCCCTCCCCGCCCCGCTCGCCACCTCCGGCCCCTCCGCCACCCCTCCTCCCCCACCGGCCAAAACCCCCTCCGCGCCCTCGTCACCCGCTCCTTCACCTTCCACCGCCGCCTCACCTCCCCCCGCCTCATTACCTCGGCCCTCTCCCAAGGCTACCGCTTCCTCTCCCTCCTCACCACCGAATCCGCCGCCCCAGCCCCAACCCCGCGCCTCCTCGCCTTCCTCGACGCCAACGCGTCCCGCCTCGCCGCCCACCGCGCCGACCGCGCCGCCCTCCGCGCCAAGTACGCCCCGGGCCCGGACCTCGTCCCGCTCCTCACAAAGGTCGCCGACAACCCGCCAAGGTACGAGCCCACGGGGCTGCCGCGGCCCGTGGCCGCGGGGAAGGTGAGGTGGGTCCCGCGCTTCGACGACTGCCAGGGGATTCCGTTTCTGCGGATGAGGGGGCGGCAGTCGTTTGTGCTGAGCGCGGTGCTGAATCGGAAGCTGGGGAAGAGGCGGGAGAGGTTGGAGCTGTTGGAGGAGATGGCGGGGGAGGGGGTGCAGGCGGGGCAGGAGGAGGATGTGTGGGAGGGGTTGGTGGGAGAGGGGGAGGGGAGGGGGGAGGGGACGACGTGGAAGGCGGAGGCGAGGAAGGGAGTCGGGGTGGTGTCGGGGTTGCTGAATAAGGAGTTTAAGGATATGGTGGCGAGGAGTCGGGGGTATTGGAAGGTGCTGGAGCAGGAGAGGGAGGCGGCGGTGGGGGAGAGGAGGGTGAGGAAGAGGATGGAGAGGGAGGGGAGGGGAGGGGAGGGCGGTGGCAAGACGGGGAGGGTGGATGAGAGGACGGGGAGGGTGTATGGGAGGAGGAGATGAATTTGAGTCTATGGCCAGTGGTCCGTGGTATGTAGCTAAACAAAGCATCAAGTTCTCACTGACTGGTCAATTCATTTGAGATTGAGTCGCATCTTCCTAGCATTCCGCGTGCATTCAGCCATGCATCCCAAACGCACAACTGCACCTGTGACCTATACAGGCAGGGTTTCCACACCAGTCTTTCACCCCTTCCAGCTAACGAAGTCAGCCGTGGTTTTCAAGCGGTTATGGCGGTGGAGGGGAGAGTCCTCCCCCTCCGAGGCAACCGCGGGTTCAATCCCCCCCCGAAGCAAAAGCCCTACCCCTGACAGGGCCCTGACAGGGCTTTTCTTACCTCCTAGGCATAAATAACCCTGGGGGGTTCTTTTTTGCGACTTCTTGACTCTGCCTTTTTCTGAGAGTCCATCCACAAGTTCCAATGCTCTGTTATGACTCACGTCGCCTACGGGATAAAAAACCAATTCTTTTTATTTCTCGAGGCGTTCTGTCTCTCCTTCTCCCGCGTCAACCCCAAAATCCCATACAATGCTAGCCCCAGCACCCAATCCATGCCCCCTAGCGCTCACGAAGAAATCACCCTCGTCGCCTCCCAGAACGCCGCATTGATGCCCTCCCGCCGGAACCCCGGCGTCCGCCCAAGACACGTCGCTCGCTCCGTCATTTCTGCATCACAGTTAGCCTCCAGAAACCACCACATGATGATTGAGGGAACAACATACTCGTAATCAGCATATTCACATCCACCACCACCGTCACCCTCTTCGCTGGCGCCGCTGTCGAAAACCCCATAAAGTCCGTCGTCGTCGGCGCCGCCTGGGAAAACATTCCCCCCAGCAACGGATCAATAAGACTTCCCGCCCCAAAGTCCCAGCCCGACGTCGTCGTCGTCCCGCCATCGACGCTCGAGGACGACTCCGACTCCGACGTGGCACCCCCGCCAGACGAGCCCAACCCAATACCCATCCCCACCCCCCCAAATCCGTCCACATCCACCACAGCCGTAACCTCCTCCACCCCGCCCGGAATAACCACCCCGCGCATTCTCAAATACAATTCCACCTCCTCCGGATCGAAAAACTCCCCCCCAAACCCCTCCACCCCCATCCTCATCTCCCCATCCAACAACTCCCGCGCCGCTCCGACCCCCGCCGTAAACGGCCCCGTAGCGAACCCGTTCGCCTGCGCCGGCTTCATCACGTCCACCGTGCCCTGATTCCCGTACCTCAGCCCCCCGTCGGCAGCGCCGTCAAAGTGGTGCGTCCCCGCCCCCCCGAGGTTATGGAACGGATACGGCCAGTACGCCAGGCTCTCCTGGATGCTCTTTTGCACGGTGCGGCGGGTGCGGGCGTGGATGGCGTCGCGCGTCTCGAGGAGGAGGCAGAAGCCGAAGACGCGGTGGAAGCGCTCGGGCGGGGGGTCGGGCATGGAGATGAGGAAGAGGGCGCGCTCGGTGGCGAAGCGGTGGAGGCGGCGGCCGAACGTGGATTCGAGGGAGGTGTAGGTGGTGGGCGGGGGGAGGGAGGCGGTGGGGAGGGGGAAGGAGAAGTCGGCGGTGCCGAAGGGGAAGCTGGCGTTTTCGGGGGTGGGTTGGGTGATGATTTCGAAGTCGAGGGGGGGTGGAGGGGGGAAGGGGCTAGAGAAGTCGGAGGGGGGGAGGGCCGGCTCGTGGGTGATGGTGTAGCCGCCCCAGAGGAGGGGGGTGGGTTCGCTTCGCGGGATGTCGATGGCCTCGGGGGAGGTGGAGATTCGGTGGGAGTCGGCGGTGTTATGGCTTTCGGGGGAGCCGTTTCCGCCGTCGTCGTCCTTGCCGCCGCCGCCGTCCTCGCTCGCCTTGCGGGCCAGGGCGAGGAATTTTTCGGTGGTGATGCGGAGCTGGCGGCCGAGTTCTGGGTTGCGGTCCAGCGCGCCCGTGGTCATGGCAAAGTCGTGGAGCTGCATAAAGACATTGCTCATCTCTTCGTTGGTATCCTTGAGGTCCTGCACCTTTTGCTCGAGCGTCTGGATGGCATTTTCCTTTCGGTTGCGATAGGCGCGCTGGGCCAGACGGATTTGGGTCCGCCGCCGCTGGAGAGAGTTAGGGACCAGGAGGTCACGGAAAGGAGAGGGCAACTTGCATCGGCGGCTGTCTCGTCCTTGACATCTAGCCGTGGACGGCCTCGGGCCCGCTTCTTCTCTTCCTCTTCCCCGTGGTGCTCATCTTTCTTTTGGGTAGGTGGAGGTTGTGGCTTGGCTCGTTTCCTGGGGCCATCTTGGGTGGCATCAGAGCTCCGGACGGGAAGCCCCTTTTTCGATGCACGAGTCGGGGCCGAGTAGGACAGACTGGCCAGGCCTGGGGGGTATATCTCGGCACTCAGGATGGGGAGGTCGTCCCTCGACGTGTACCGCATGGCGGCGGGTGCGGCTGTTAGTGACATGCGCCAAGGAGCGATTGACTCGAACGGCTAGGAAGCGAACAACTGCCTGCCGCGATGAGAAGCGTCGGCAGGGAAGGGAGGAGGCGAGAGCGGTGATCACAAAATCCGAAGTGGTGTCAACTCGCGGCCACGACAAATCCGTCTCTTTTCCCACGACTTGGCAGAGGGGAATGGTCCGCGGTTGCAGGAGAGAGTAGATATGTGTGGTGTGTCCGATTTGTGCAAGGTAGGTAGGTGGTAGGTCAGGGAGGCGGTCGGCGGGTGAGGGGCAGCCCTGCAGCGGCAATAAGCTGGTCTTAATTGTTTCTATCGGTGTGATCTGCTCCGAGAGAGGTGCAGGACGCGGAGATGTTGCGGGGGAATGTCGCTGAGAATTGGGCAAGAGTAATTGGCATGGAACGGTGAGGATGCGGGACACGCTCCCTAAATCCAACCAAGGCCAAGCAATAGCTAACCCACAGAGAGACGTTACTCGTTGCAGAAAGTGTAGAAAGCGCAGAAGGAATGGCGCTGAATAATCGAAGCCCATTCATGCTCAACATCTGGCGGGAGCTGGGGTTGGTAAGAGGTTGGGATGGGGGATGCCGACACGCTGTGGTGGGGGATTACTGATCGACCCCTTGTTGGGAACCCTTTCTCCGACTACGCGCCGCTAACAGATAGGCGCTTTGATGGCGGAGCATATCTGGTAGTGCGTGCTAAGCCGACGCTGCGTCCTTGTTTCCAGCGCAAGGCTCAGCCTGAGCTTTGTTGCTGCCGATGGTATCTCCTTGACCCGGTCTCTAACCCGGAGATCACATATAAGATACCCGTCAATGAGCGAGGGGGACCCGTTCTGGAGAAATGTTTTGGGCATGTCCCTGCTCTCTCCTCTTGCTTAGCCATGCTCTCTCTTACGAATGGAAAATAAAAATAAAGTGGCAACTCAGCATGGAATCTTGAGTCCAAACGTTTTCCCGCTCCAGTCGCTGACACGACCAGCTGGTGCCATGTTTTGGAAGATGAGATGGCTATGGCTCTCCATCGTCAAGTCAACCTGGAATGGAGAAGCTGTAGGTAGGTTTTGTTTTAACGCGCTGGAGTTGAACGCCCCGCCCGGATTGGCATGCTCGCATGGACCAGCGGCCGTTGAACAAGTCTTGGCAGCCGGCAAGTTCCTGACCAACTGGAGGGACGGATTGGGAAAACGGGACCCATTTCCCCGCCCCTTTGGCCACTCCTAGCAGTGCTCAGCCGCAATTGAAACTGAGGCTGTGTTCCGAGGGCGATCAGATAGCAAACGGGATCATCCAAACTTTCTTCTTGCTCCCATCGTTTTTCTGGCCAGCGGTGAGGGGTTGCTTGCGTAAACATCTACAATATCGACCATGGCACCGACCATGATGTGAATTCGCGCTGGAGGCCGTTTTGCCCCTTTCTGATCTTGCTCCTCGTCGAATTCCAGCCACAGCCACGCGAACACGACTCTGGCAAAGACTCCAGAACTGAGAAAACGACGGTGGCACTCCGCCTCGACACCCGAGTCGCGCGGTCCGTCCCGAATCCCGACCCCGACACCATGGCGGATCATGGAGATGGCTGGCAGACGGTCATGCCCGTCAAGACCACGGGGATGGACCGTCTGTCGCGGGCACAGCTGGAGGACTACGAACGCCAGATCCTCCGGGAATGGGACATGTCCCGGGGGCACTGGTCAGGACTGTACGGCTCCCTCCCCTCTCCCATGATGATGGCGATGGCTAATGTCTGGCTGTTGCAGAGGCAAACACACGGGAACCTCGACCCAGGACTTCACCGAGGCCAAGAAGCTGCACCAGCGCCTCAAGTCCGCCAACGACAGGGTGTTGGGATCCGGAAGCTACGGCGTCGTCGAAAAGGTCAACCACTTCCACAATAACAAGACGGTCTGCCTCGCCCGGAAACACATCCAGTACCGCCGCGGCTACTCGATACAGCTGCTGCGGGAGGAGGCCAATGTCATGGAGAAACTCGACCACGAGCACATTGTGAGGCTGGTGGGAACATACTGTGTGCGCCCAAACGAGCTCTATATCCTCCTGTGGCCCGTTGCTGTTTGTAATCTCGACAACCTCCTGAACGACCTCGACCTCCTCCGGACCGGCCAGGGCGACCGCGACGACATCGTCAGCCGACTCCACACGCTGGATCTGCAGGACATGAGCGCCATTGAGCGCACCCAACGACCCAATCAACCGCAAGGGGCCCGGGGAAACTGTCCGCTGGATTACCTCAGGCAGATTATGGGATGCATCACACGCGCAGTCTCCTATTGCCACCAGACCCATATCCGCCACCTTGATCTCAAACCCAGCAACATCTTGCTCAACCCTGGCCGCGTCTACCTCGCCGACTTCGGCATCGCCAAAGACGTCAACAGCCGGGACCACACCATGACCATGGGCGCCCAGGGAACGCCAAAGTGGCGAGCCCCTGAGATCCACTCGTCGCGCGACGAGTGGTCCATGAAGGCGGCCGACGTCTACTCTTTGGGCCTGGTGCTTCTGGAAATAGCCACGGTCCTGTACAGAGGCAACCTTGCCGACTTTGACGTCGTCGTGGGCGACTTGACATCCTGGGGGCGCGCTGAAAAGCTAGCCCAGTACCACCCGAGGCTGGAAGCCATGGCGCTGGCCACACAGGAGGTTGAGGACGCGAATGCCCCATCCTTCTCGCCCAAACACATCGTCGGCCTGACAGCGCGGATGCTGGCCACCGAGCCTTTGAAGCGCCCCATCGTCGATCAGGTGGATACCGAGCTCGTGGAGCTGGGCGGCATCGAACAGATCTACCATTCCTCCTGCTGCAAAAGGAGCAGCCGCTTTGTCACGGACCGCATGAACACAAAGTACAGGCAGGCCGTCGATGAGCAAAACCGCTTACGAATCGCGCATGCCCCCATGGCCAAACGGCTCGAGGTGCTGGAGCGCATGGAGGAGACGTTCATCTTACGTATCGACAACGAGAGAAAGGCAGCGGCGGAAAAGCTCGCCAACATACAGACACAGCTGGAAAAGGAGCGCAACGAACGAAAGCGGCTGGAAGGCCAGGTGGCCGACATGCAGCAGCCCGGGCGGAGACATCGTCCCAGCATTCCCTTACCAACGTCGGAGAGGAAGCTCTCGACGGGGAGTCCTGTCTGCGGCGGCCTGACGATGAGGTCCCGCCGCACCCTCCCCCTCACGAGCCCGCCTTCCGAAATCCCCTCACCATCCCCTGCCTCTCAACCCCGTTTCCCCGCTCCCACAGTCAGCTTCGCCGCCCGCCCTACCTACTCCCAGGCGGCCGTCTCTGCACCCGTCATTCCCACGGCCCTCCCTCTCCGGCGCGACTCGGTCGCCCGCGTCCTCTCCGGCTCCCCCGGCTCGACAACCGTGCCTGCCAGCCCCAACGCGGACAGCGGCGGGTTCCCTATGCGCTCACGCAACTCTGCCTCGCGCTTACCACGGGCTGTCAACCCCGCCACACCCATCCGCTCGGGCACCCCAGCACTAGCCCGAGATCCCTCCTCTACAGACAGCACCCAGCTCAGCATGTCCAGCTCTACCTTTAGCCGGCTCGGCTCGTCGCGGTACGCCGAGTCTGCCGCCGAGACCAGCGTGGCAGGGACTCCGGCGATTGGTAGCCCCGATGTCAACGGCATCCGGACGGCTGGGGGAGAAAGCAGGCGGCCGTCGATCGCCCAGGAGATGGCCATGTCGGAGGATCGGCCGGTGGACGCGCAGAGCATCGCGTCTGGAATGGGGCTTGGGATTATGGAGCGGAGGGAGAGCGTGACGAGCAAGACGGGTAGTGTGCGGGACGCGGCTAGTGCTGTCGCCGTGCCGCTGAGTCCTGTGCTGACGGGGTCGGTGTTGTCGTCGCCCCGGTCGGGATATGCTTTTCTGGAAACGCAGGGTGATGCACCCGTCAGAGTGCCCTCGCTGCCAACGGCGAAGAGCTGGGCGGACGTGGCGAGGAGGCCACAAGCGCAAAGGATTCAATAAGGACGCAAAAGTTGCATGGATCTTGGATACCTAGGGATTTGTTGTATATATACGGATATATATGTATATGAGATGCCATCTTATGAGAATTTTACAATTTTGCATCAATCCCCGGATGACATGTCCTATGCCAAGTCAAATGCGACAGCAACCCATCGCATAGAGATACCCATCCCGATTTAACACCACAGCATCTATCCTATCCACCGCTCTCCCTCCTCAAGCCCCAAACCAACAGCCCCCCATTAATCCCCAGGCCACTGCCCCGGCCCCACAGCCACCCCATGCTGCCATCTCCTCCCCTCCTGCCCCCCTACCCTCATCATCCCCGTGTACCTATCGAGGTCCTCTACAAAAAAACTCACCATTGCACACTCTCAACTTTACCAGAAACATGACTCTCGTCGGAGGAAGAGAGAGACAGACGCTGCTCGTTCCGTTTTTGGGCCGGCTGGAGGCAGTTTTCAGCGTTGGTAGGGAAACCAGCGAAGCTGGGTAGGTAGGTTCTCGTCCTTTGTGTCTGCCTCTGGGTTAAATCATGATGCCCGCGAATATAAGGTACTGGCGCGGCGGAGGTGCAGGATTGTGAGACATGAACAGCTTGGTTCTCGGAGGAAAATCGTCAGTTGGAGAGGCGGTAGCCCAGGAGCGCACGGGCCGCATTCAGAGCCGCACGGAAAATCGGGCTTAAGTGATTGGGTTAACAGGGGGCTTGCAACGTTAGCACGCTGACCTTTCCTTCTCCTTACTGCCATGGAATGGGATCAATTGGCCGTTGGAGGTTTGAGCAGAGGCAATAATGTAGGGCGAGGGAGGATGTGCGATGGCTGACGCCTAAACAGTTATCTCACCAAGCCTCGCAACCACCTTCTCGATGTATCGGACTCCCACCACCACGCCGTCCTTGTCGTGGAACTCCTTTTCATCCCCAAAATCGACATTGTCTCTGTCCAGACATGTCAGACACGTCTCCACCACCTTGCCGTACACGGTGCCCATCTTACGCCGCAACGGGCCCCTTGCCAGCCATAAGAGGCGGCCCTTGACCTGCTCCGGAGCCTTGAGCAGCTCCGGACCGCTCATGCCGCCGTCCGATACGCCTAGTCCTGGCCCTAGCAAAGGCGCGCCGGAGCCAGCCCCACAGTCGACGAAACTCTCCCACAGTCCGATCTCGAGTAGGCAGACGCCCAGGCTATAGATATCGTGGCGCATCTCGTAATCGACATTGAGTGACAGACCCTGCCTCTGCGGATGCCGATAGAGGTTCTTCTCCCAATCGTTGTCGCCCATGCGGGACGTTTTGCCTTCGGCGTCGCGGAGTACGTCGAAGCCGACGAGCGCCACTGTTTCGCGAGCTACCTCGGCAATTCCGGCCCCCATACTCAATATGCATTCGGGCGGCTGGGGGTGGTAGAGCAGGATCGTCTCCGGTCGGATGTTTTTGTGTACAAAGCCGTAAAGATGGACGTAGCTGACGGCCACCGCCATCTGCCTTGCCAGGGCGAAGCGCTCTGACAACGAGTCATGGACGCGGTCCGCCCCCCCAAGCAGGCGGCCCCGCAGACATTCCACGTGTGAGTGGGTTGCAGGAAGGCGGAAGACGAAGGCAAGGCCCGCGGGAAATATGGGTTTTGCTCCCGTCCCTACTAGCGCCTCGTTACCCTCCTCTTCTTTCAGGATGCCCTTGCACTCGAGTAGGCCGAAGGTAGAGGGGTCCGTGTGGCGCAGGCTCCGGGCGAAGTTGCGGATGTCGCGGATCATGGCGTTTGCAGAGGTTCGCGACGCGCAGGTGACAGGGTCCAGCAGCACGCTTTGTTGGTTGTCGGCGCGCCGGGCGGTGCTGGCGGTGCTGAAAGGGACAGGGCGGATGCTCCCGGCCACCAGACCCTCCAAGTAGAAGTATATAGAAGTAATGTTGGGGCGGTCGGTGTCGCCGGTGCTGGCATTGATCGCGCGGCGCATGGCACGGGCGGCGGGTACGGACGCTGAGAGCCCGCTACGGGCGGAGGCGGCGAGCAGGCTGTCGACCTGCGGGTCGGCAATTCGCAACATGAGGAACCAGCTCGGGTCGAAGATTTGCTGCCATCTTTCGAGCTCCAAGATGGCTTCTGCGAGGCCGTCTTGACGAGCGCGTACTTCAACTTTTTGACTTCCGGTTTGGCCAAAGGTCCCTGAGCAAGGTCCGGTTTCGTGATCAGGCCTTCTAGCTTGGAGATAGCGACCTTTAGTTTGGCCAGCACGATCTCTAGGGACCGCTGTTGGACACCGCGGTGGCGGTCGTCGAGCAGCGGTTCCATTTTGCAGATCATCTGGAGCTGGTCCTCGATGCGTAGCCAGCGGGCCTCGAGAAGAACAATGTTCTCGTCAAATTGCGTGTCGGCGTGCTTGAAGGCTTCGCACATCCCGACGAGCTTCTTACCCCATTTGCAGCAGATATCAACGACGCCGACAATGCCGAGAATGCCAATGGCCTCTGCCATGTTTGCACCGTATGGATGGTCGGTAGCCTCTGGAGTCGCGAAACCGAGATGGGCGTGGAAATTGGCAGTGAAAGGTGTCGCAAGGCAACGGGGCAACGAAGAAGCGGGATGCAGTGGGTCGATGACAACCCATCAAGACAACAGGCGGCTGAGGCCATCGCCAACGTTAACTGGATCGTGCGCTAAGCCACACAATAACCCCGCATTCCCGTCAAGCGCCAGCCCTCTTCGCTTCTTCTCGGCGCCATTTCTAGTCACTCTTCGACCTTGGGATCATCACAGTACAAACCACGGCCGCACCGCTATGTCCTCCATCCCGGACCTCGTCCGGGACAACAAGTTAGAGACGGGCTTTGACGGCAAGTACACGATCCACCATTACGATGACTCGGATGGCGAGGAGCACAGGCGGTCCAACCAGCGCTCCGAGCGCTGGGAAGACAGTGGGCTACTGGGCCGCGGTGGCTTCGGCGACGTCTTGCTCCAGCGTTGCGTCGAGGGGAAGCACATCCACAAGTTGCGTGCAGTGAAGAAGATTACCCGGTCTATCTCGCAAGCTAAGCAGTTCGACTATGTGCCCGAGCTTGAGACCATTGCCAAATTCTCCCACAAACGAGTAAGTTGATGACCGCTTGAGAGAGTGTGTGATCGGGTAAGAGAGATGCTAATTAGGCGTCGCCTCTACAATAGTACTCCAAGTGCTTCGTCAAGCTCCTTGGATGGTACAATACCGATGACCACTTATTTATCGCCATGGACTACTTCCCCCTGGGTGACCTCCAACAACACATGTCCAAAACTGGGCCGATGGCCGAGGCGGATGTCTGTGCCATAATTTACCAGGTGCTCGAAGGACTACACTACATGCACCTCGAGGGCTTTGCCCACCGTGATATCAAACCAGGAGTAGGTGCTCACATCCCTCCCTCGGGTCTCATCGTAACGTTAGACTGACTAATAGATACCTTTAGAACGTGTTGATCAAGTCGCAGCCGCCCCAGCAGCGAGACTGGTGGGTCAAGCTCAGTGACTTCGGCATCAGCAAGCGTATCGAAGGATCAACAGCGATGCTGTCGACGGCCAAGGGCACCCCACAGTACATGGCTCCCGAGCTCGTCACCCACGAGCCCGGAAGCACGACCCAGATCAACTACCAGGTTGCTGATATGTGGTCCCTCGGCGAGATGTCGCACCGCATGCTGACCGCGACGGCCGCCTTCTCCACCTACCATGCACTGTTCCGCTACGCCATTCAGCTCGACTCGTTCCAATTCCAGGAGCTGGCCAAGCACGGCGCCAGCGGCAATGCTGAGTCTTTTATCCGCGCTCTAATGAAGCCGACGCCAGAACATCGCTTGACTTCAGACAAGGCCCTGGAACATACATGGATCCAGCCTTGCAAGCCCTCTGGAGTGAACCTCACCCCATCAAGGACGTCCACACCAGCGTATGCGATATCTCTTATTCGCCTTTGTCTCTCCTTCCTCTTCCTGCCTTAACCCGCTGTTGTCAGGCTAATTTCTCATGCGTGGCATAAGGTCTAACGTCAACACCCCAAGCCTCCGCGCTACCAGGAGCCCTAACTCCTGGGCTACAGGGTTATCAATGGTTTCAGTTCCGTCCCTTGGACAAGATCGGAATCTAGGGGGGATATCCTCAATAGCGACCGGCCAATCGGAAGTTACCAACCCAGCCCCTGACAGAGATGATGTTCATCACCCTGTGGATACGGCGCCGCCTTTGCAAGCAGTGGTCCAGCTGGACGAAGATATTGGAGGAGCCAAAGACCCACTACTCCTCGCGTCGGGCTCGATCGACAAGACAGTCAAGATCTGGGATCCGGCGACGGGCCAGTGCGTGTCGACGCTAAAGGGTCATACTGGGTTGGTCTATTCGGTAGCCTGGTCGTACGATGCGACCCGGCTTGCATCGGGCTCGAGCGACAAGACAGTTAAGATCTGGGATCCGGCGACGGGCCAATGCGTGTTGACGGTAAAGGGCCATTCTGATTCGGTCCGTTCAGTAGCCTGGTCGTACGATGCGACCAGGCTTGTATCGGGCTCGGACGATAGGACGGTTAAGATCTGGGATCCGGCGACGGGCCAATGCGTGTTGACGGTAAAGGGCCATTCTGATTCGGTCCGTTCAGTAGCCTGGTCGTACGATGCGACCCGGCTTGCATCGGGCTCGATCGACAAGATAGTTAAGATCTGGGATCCGGCGACGGGCCAGTGCGTGTCGACGTTAGAGGGCCATATTAACTATGTCTTTTCAGTAGGCTGGTCGTACGATGCGACCCGGCTTGCATCGGGCTCGATCGACAGGACAGTTAAGATCTGGGATCCGGCGACGGGCCAGTGCGTGTCGACGCTAAAGGGCCATACTGATTCGGTTCGTTCAGTAGCCTGGTCGTACGATGCGACCAGGCTTGTATCGGGCTCGGACGATAGGACGGTTAAGATCTGGGATCCGGCGACGGGCCAATGCGTGTTGACGGTAAAGGGCCATTCTGATTCGGTCCGTTCAGTAGCCTGGTCGTACGATGCGACCCGGCTTGCATCGGGCTCGATCGACAAGACAGTTAAGATCTGGGATCCGGCGACGGGCCAGTGCGTGTCGACGTTAGAGGGCCATATTAACTATGTCTTTTCAGTAGGCTGGTCGTACGATGCGACCCGGCTTGCATCGGGCTCGATCGACAAGACAGTTAAGATCTGGGATCCGGCGACAGGCCAGTGCGTGTCGACGCTAAAGGGCCATACTTTTGCGGTTCAGTCAGTGGCCTGGTCGTGTCCGTAGACTGTTGAGTTAGGGCGTAGAGTGCGCAGGAGGAGGACGGTGGCAGTGGAGGTTACGTGGGCGGCATTGCGTTCATTTCTATCGTCTTAGGCTACTGGGGCTTCTCTCCTTTGGCACGTCTTGGGCAGGCGGACAGTTACGACACGTTGATTTGCACCATTCTTTCAACCATTGCGTGCCTATTGCCGTGATTTCTGACACCTTGGAGGTGTGTCCAGTACGACTCGAGAGACGCTGCCAGGCCGCCATTATCCCCTCCGTCGATGCCGTGTACCAAGAGCGAAAACCATGCCCAAGACCAGTGTGCTCCGGGACCAGTTCACGGGGTTCTCGGGGTCGTTGGGGCCATCTCACGAGACGACATTGGAATCCCGGTTCTCGTCGTCGTCTGTGGTCTTGGAGGGGCCTTCTTTGCCGTCTGTTCTCCTCTCCGTCTTCGACCCCCGGTCCGATTCGGCAATGGTTGGGGCGCCATCGAAATCCGAGTCAGAGCCTCCTGGCGACCCCTTTTCGATGTCGAGGTGCTGGTTGTTGACGGGCGTCACGGCGCGGTCGGCCAACGGGACCGAGGTGGTTGATTCGGCCATGGTGAGAACGAGCGTGTGGATGTCGACTGGTATGGTCGGTATCTTGGGAATGGGGCCACAGAGGAAGAAGGCTCGTGGACAAGGTGGTGGGCGTCCTTGTTAGGTATATATATGGGGTCCGGGGCCCCACTCGCTCGGGTTCGGCGTGCCATTTTTGTGAGTTCCTCCCATCATCGGTTCTGGAGCCTGGAGATGGAGATGGAGACTGAGGTTTGTTTGGGCTAAGCAGAAAGCGAAAGCGAGATGGGGGGGAGATCTGTGGAAGAGGCGCCACCCGATCTGCCAAGCGAGATCGTCTGCGTCCCGGCTGCAACCTGGGCCCTCTTTCAAGATTGCCCTTGTTTTTGGTCAAGAATCAAATGCTGTCGTCACTATCGAAAGCCGCAGTGTCATAACTGTCGTTGCTGGTATATGGTCCAACATGCTCTGAGCGGTGATGCTCGAGTTTGGAGAGGAAGGAAAGGGATTTTTTGGCTGTCGAGGTTGAAATCGAGACCAACCCGAACCCCTGCTTATCTCCGGCCAAATGCCCGTCCATGCCAAGTCTTTGGAAGATTCGGTCTCGATTCTCGGTCTTCCATACCGCCAATGAAAACCGAATTCGAAGGGCATCCCCGCTTTCGCTTTTCTCCAATCCAAGTTCCAAGTTCCAAGTTCCACGCTTCAAACCTCTGCCCTGACTCTTCGTCACCAGCTGCATTATCCCGTCATCACCATGCGAGGGGCCATACAGGCATCAGCCGGGAGCATCCGAGCCCGGGGCTTGATTCCCCTGGGGCCGAGTCCGGGCCGACGGTGATCACCCGTCCCCTTCGACCTCGACCCCGACCTCGACACATCATCCCGGGCGACCTTGACTACGGCATAGAGATTCCATTTTTCTCAAAAAACCCCTTATTTTTTCTTTAACCCCGTCCACCACCCCGCTCCAAAGGCCAAACACGCCCACGACTCGCTCCCTCACACACACACACACAACAAACCAAGCCATCCCTCCCGGCTCCCACCCATCCGTCCAACCCAGCCCGCCTACCGCCACGGCACTTCAACCCTCCGTCTCCCCTACTCCAGCTCCCCCATCGGCCTCCATCCCCCCGGCGGTGCCCCACCCGGCGGCGGCGCCCCCCCACCGAACCCTCCCCCCGGGCTCCCCACCCCCCCGGTCTCATACAGCGTCGCCCCGGCCTGCACCTTCCGCGCCAGCGTGGCATTCACCCCAAACGCAATCCATCCCAGCAACCCCTCCCCAACCGTCTCCCCCAGCTGCACATAATGCACAAACGGATCACCCACCGCCGCGCCCTGCGCCAGCAGGAAATCCTTTGCATTCGTCGTCAGCACCTGCTTGTTGGCCGCGTACGCCGGCAGCGCCGTGACGCGCGAGATGAGGTCCTGGTCAAAGTAGACCTGGCCGACGTGCGCGGCCGTGGTGCCCATGAGCGTGCCGTTGGCGGCGGGGGTCGCGTTGGCGTGCACCATGACGTGGATGTGCGTGGCGCGCCCGGTGTAGTGCCCCGGGAAGAGGGTCTCGAAGAGGGCGACGCCGTCGGCGTCGGTCTTTTGGATGCCGCGGAGGTAGGTGGTGTTGACGTTGGCGGGGTCGGCGATGCCGTTGCCGGCGGCGGAGACGCCCGAGTAAACGCCGGTTGTGTTGCAGTCTAGGGGGGTTAGATGGGTTCGGTTGGGTTGGGGAGGGGGGGGAGGGTTTACGCCAGATCTCGAGATAGACGTTTTTCAGGGGCTCGCACGTGGCGATGTCGAGGACCTGGAGGTCGAGGGTGAGGTCGACGCCCGGTTGCTTCTCGACAATATTCTTGCGGATGTACTCGCCCGCGACGTCTATCTTCCGTCAGCTAACGCGGTACTCCCGACGACAACAGACACGACTCACAGTACGGCCCCTCCGTCACCTCGGGGCTGAGCACGCACGAATTATTCGACGCAAAGAGCACATCAGCCGGCGTGGCGAGCGTGTACTTTTCCTTGGAGTGGTGCGACGTCTTGAGGAGGTCCTCCAGGCTGCGGGCTACACCACACACACCGTCAGCTCGCGAGGAGACCCGATCAACTACCACCACTACGCACCCTTGAGGTTCGCCCTCTTCTGCAGCTGCTCCACCAGCGCGTTGCGGCGGGCCACGGACCGCGCCTCGAGCCCGCGCTCCCGGATCTTGTCGGCGCAGTGGCTCAGGTCGCGGTAGGCGTACTGGCTGAGGGCGGCCTCGCGCTCGGCCAGCTCGGCCGAGAGGTCGTGGCCGGGATGCGCCGAGACGCAGGTGGCGGCGGCGGCGAGGACGCCGGCGACGAGGGTCTGGAGATGCATCGTGGGGTGCGAGGTCTGAGAACCTGGGTGTAGTCGGAATCAGGAGAAGACGGCTTGGCCTGTCCAAGGTGAGCGAATGCCCAGACTCATATACTCGACATCATGCTAGGCCCTGGCGACATGGCGTGCGCGGCATACGTAGTCCCCCTTCGGGATGGCAGGTAATAAATGACCGGTCTACGATGCTGCTCCGTCCAAGTATACCGTACCCCCGCAATCCGCTCCCCCGTCCATCTCCATGGTCCTATATCTCGAAACGACGCCCCTCCCGGCCCCGCTCCACCGGCACCATCACCGTGATATTGCCATGGGTGGCGGTTGTATACCCAAAGGGCAAACAGACGGGCCAGTCACGGCTCGCGGGCACGGCTGAAGTCGCGGCGAGGAATAATCGAGAGGCAAGGTACACGGCATTTTACCAGGGGAAATCAGATTTTACACTCCCTCGGTCGGTTCGGTGGGAGGGAGAAGCAGTTTCATGGTACCTCGGTTCGGTTGCAGTGTCCGGTACCTGCAACAAATTCACTACACACTTTCGGCCCCTCCCCCGTGCCCCCTAGGAGAAAGAGCAGCAGAAGTCTCATTCAAATAATAACGGAGGTCCATTGGCCTCCGTCACCTCTATCGTCGTCGTCGTCATCGCCTACAAAAACTATCACCGGCCATGCGGCAGGCATTAGGGAGGTGGTACTCGGTCGTTTTCCTAGACGACACAACCTTTCCTTGTGAAGACGGATTGGCCAATCACACATTACTGATTCACAACACCCGTCTAGGTGCCGAGCTGCCCTCCCGCGCACCGCCGCTCTTTATGCAAATGAAGTACGTGCGTGTATCGAATTTGGGGCTCTGCGGTGGTCGGTATTGAGGGGCGGGGGGGGGGGGGGGGGTGGATAAATTCTCTGGCCTCCTTCCGGGCGGTTTGACGCGCGTCTCTTTACTAGGTCTGGGGTCTGGGTTTTCCAATTTCCATTCCCAGTGTGAGTTGTGGTCGGGTGGATGGAGTGTGATGTGTCCATGGGAGATGTTTTGTGGTTTGTGTTTGGGGATTGGGAGTGTTGGCGGCAGGTCAAGGCAGTCCAGGCACATGAGCAGACAGGATGGTGGCGATTGTGCTTTTTTTGGTACTACGATATGGGGTATCTTTGAGACGCTAAAGGAAAAAGAGGCCGAGAAACTGCTCGCAATGGCGAGGTCGCGTCGGACTGGCATGAGTTGGGTGAGGGCAATGTACAGGATCGAAGAGTGAGGAGCGTTGCAATCATCGCGAGTGGACAACTGTTTGGGGCAGGCGAGTTGAGAGGAGAACGTCGGAGGAAGCCATGGGGACATTGATGCTGCAATGTCACAAACGCCGTCGTCGGGTGGAGGCCGGGTACTCAGTACAGTTCCCTCACATGACGATTGCCTCCGGAGCACCAGTCACACTTGATGACGGGGTTGGGTTAGCAGTCGGTCCCTAATACTTGTTCGGCCTCGGGACATACCAAGGTCTTTCCAGAGCCCTCATTGTGAGTGAGGCAGTACCCGCCGGCGCATCGTTTACACTGCCGTTGGGTGACTTTGATGCACTCTCGACACTGATTTTGTTAGCCTCTAGTTCTGGGGTAGGAAAGCTACTTTGGGCAGAACCTACGTGCTGCCCACACTCCCAGCAGTCTCTGATCACGGGAGGCTGGTGGAAGATGGCGTTAGTACCTCTGCAAAAGCAACTCGATTCACCTCAGGAAAGCTGGGCACCGAGACAATTTACAACCTCGAGGAACGCGACCTTTGTTCCGCTTTACCTGAAATGGACTTCACAGACAGCATCGACCCAAATGCAAGGCAACGGAAGTGCTGGTAGAAGGCGACCCGCCTTCAAAGCCCTACCGGAAAAGGCGTGCGGGAACACGGCCCATCCCAGCAGAAACCGGCCCGTACCCTACAACTCGGTCTTGCCTCGTTCGCCAGGGACGCATCATCAGCACGAAAAGAAGGGTCGCTTACGGGCTCAAGATCGGGGTCCATCTCTCCATAGCTACCCAGCACAGGCGCCTGCGGCCCGACGTAGCAGCTCTCACACCACCACACGTGACATCCGTTGCAGTACCTATCCCGGAGACAGTCGAGGCACCGAGGGATGAACCGAGCCTCGGTGGCCTTCCCAGGCGAGACGGAATGGATCCGCGATTTGAGAGGCTGCCCCGCCGGGCACATGGCTGCCTCCAGGTTTGCCGAGTGCATCGGCGGCGGCGCGAGCAGCGGGAACCGGCCGACCCCGGTGCGGGGCTCCAGTTGCATGCTGGAGACGCTCTCGCCCCAGACCGTCCAGCCTTCTGGGGCCGCCCCACACGAAGCGCATCCGCCCAGGCTATGTTTCGCGACGGCAAAGTGTGGAATCGCAGAGGCGGCGGGCGATCCCGCCGCCGCGTTGAGGCTGTCGATGTTGACGGAGCCCCACGCCGGCGAGTTGACGTGTCTCGGTCCTGTACACAGGACAGTGTCGAAGGCGATGATGCCGTCGCACGCGACGAGTGTCGATGCCCATTCGGGGCTGATGCGGAGCGGGAACTGGCTGCCTCGAAGGGCGTACCATGGCTCTGGTTGTTGGAAAGGGCTTAAGGGGGCCATCTTTTTCACCGCGAGCCGGTCCTCGACTGCCCCTGTCCCAGAGTCGGCGTCCTTCGGCCCAAAGACGTAGAGACCCCTCAGGCGCGGCATCCCTTTGGGGCGCGATTCCCGACAGGCATATTGCAGCGCGCCTCGAAGCTTTCGCTCGTTGAGGTTCTTTGCACCTCGGATGGAGAGGATGCGCACCGAGTAAGAGGGGTCGACGAGGATGTCGTGGACTAGCTCGGCCGTCACCGACAGGCCGTCGAGCGACAGTACCTGGACGTCTCGCAGGATATCGGCGCGGCGGAGATGGTGGAAGATGCCGCGCAGGGGGCCCGAGTAGAAGCTGGTGACGGGTCAGCACCTGCAGACAACCAAGCCGGCCCATGTCCGAGACTTACTCGTCCTCTGTCAAGGCCTCGTCCAGCTGGGTGTTGCGCCAGGTCTCGCCGCCGCGGTCGATGCCGACCACGTCGAACTGGGCATTTCTGACGTGGCGGAGGTCCAGACGGCGGAATACCAGGGGGGTGTGGTAGACGAGAAAGCGAAGGGTGCGCGATGCGGCGGCGAGGTTGAGCAGGTCGAAGCAGGACAGGTAGGGGGCCGTGTTGCCCAAGATCAGCGAGTTGGCGAGGAGGTGAAGCAGGGTGCCGTGCTGGATCTCGATTGGGAGGGCGTCAGTCAAAGGTTCCGCCCGGGTCATGGCGTCGCCGGATCGTGGGCGGTGTCCGGCAAGAGAGTGACCGTGGCCTGGGACTGGAGGGAAACGATCAGGATCGGGGTGGCAGAAGATGGACACAAGTTGGACAAACCCCAGGCGAATGGGGATCTGTGGTCCGGGGGACGTGTCAATATGTACTCTTGGAAGTGACAGTTGTCCACCGCATCCAACCCGCGGACGCGGCCGTGGCCGTGTCGAGTTGGGGGCGGTCAAGGCGTTTGTTCGGGAGGCCGGGATTTAGGTGATCCTTGACAAGTCGAGCAAGCGCGGGCCTACTAGCTACCTCTGAGTCTGGATATGGCCGCCCGTCTGGTTCCTTGATGGAGTAAACGTGATAGACGCGTCTCCTATTTTTTCAGTCCTAACGGCGTTGTTGTCTCTCTACTTTCGATCTGCTCCCTAAACAATCGGGCAAGATCCAGCGCTGTGCACTGGTGGCTGCAGTGCCAAGCAGATTCAGTGGTCCCCGAACCCCCCAAGGGGTCTGCTGGCGATCATGTGTGTGGTGATCTGCCGCACAGTAACCTTGCCCGGTTGGCGGCGTGGGGTGACCGGGCCTTTTCATTGAAGGGATCTTGGGCTACACCAACTTGCAGGTCCGGTCAAGCTTGTTGAGCTCAAGCTAGCTCGACACCCGACTCTCCGAGTCTCCCTATCTTATCGGACCATCTGAAGCCGGGATGCCGTTTTGGGCTGGATTGGGGGAGGATAACCCCGCACTTGGAAGAGGTGGGTTGAAATCACTTCGGTGCGGTTTACGAATTCAATGCTCGTTCGGTAACAACTTCCATTCTTTTCCGAAAAGGGCATGGATCTCGAGTACAGTTGCCTGGATGGAAATAAGGGGTTATCAAGGCTCAAAATCTGGCCCGATGCTGGAAAGTGGTTGGATGAAAAGTTCGGATTCTCGGGGATGCGACTATTCAAACAGTGGACATGGGTTGGGGCGAAATCGTGTGCCGGTGCCTGGATGACGTCCCGGTTCTGGAACCTCGACGAAGCAGCTGACAGATGGGGCTTCAAGGTTTCTTTGCTGAATAACTCTGCTGGTGTAAACAAACCTTTAATCTCTACTCCTGCGTACCCCATCCAATTCATGACAACCGTTTTGCACCTCTGCTCCCTCTCGTCCTGGACGAACGACGTTAACTCAACGCCAAATCCCAACAACCCCTCCATCTCGAACATCGATCCATTTTCGAACCGAGCCACCACCGACCGCGCTCAGACGACAGGACACCTGGATAGACACGCAGCATACGGCGCATCGCCATGGAGGACCAGCCTCTGCAGCAGCTAAACTGGACAGTCTCTCTCCGCGCCGCGCGTCCCTCCCGCGTCGCGACCAAGGGCCTGGAAGGCGACAAGATCCTTCTCCCCCAATCCGCCCTCGAACAGCTCCTCGCCGCCTCCACCACGCGCCCTGCGACAACCTCGCACACATTCACCGCATTTGATCGATTCAATCCCTACTCCCTCAATCATGCGCGAAACGACACCGCCCAGTTCAATGACACCCACCAGCAACTACCGCACCCATTGATGTTCCAGCTTGTCAACAGGAAGAATGGGAACACAGTATATGCTGGGATCCGCGAGTTCTCGGCCGACGAGGGCGAGGTAGCCCTGAGCCCCTACCTGCTCGACGCGCTCGGTATAAAAGAGGGGGAAATACAGGACAAGCCGGCTGTCGAGGATGGAGTCATGGATCTTACCGAAGAGGACAGTCCGGAAACGGGAACAGAGGGGGCAATCATGATCACTGTCAAGGCAAAGCAATTACACAAGGGTGCATATGTCAGACTGCGCCCACTAGAAGCTGGCTACAACCCCGACGACTGGAAATCCCTGCTCGAACGGCAACTCCGGGCCAGCTTCACAACACTTACACTGGGGTCGATCCTCACCGTCAAGGGCGTCAAAGGTGAAGAGTTTCGCTTCTTGATCGACAAGTTCGGGCCAGAGGGGGGCGGCATATGCGTCGTCGACACCGACTTGGAAGTCGACATTGAGGCCCTCAACGAGGAGCAAGCCCGGGAGACGCTCCGCCAGATCGCCGCAAAATCACAACGGGCACCCGGGACAGAAGCTGGGAGCACGGTGGGCCACACCATCGATATCTGGAAGGACGTTTCCGGCCAAGTGCTGGCCGGAGACTATGTCGACTACGAGCTGCCCGCATGGGACCGGTCCCGCCCGATTGCTATTGAACTCGCCGTTCCCGAGGGCCAAGAGGTCGATATCTTCGTAAGCCCCAGGTCAAACCGACAGAGAGCCTCTCCGCGAGAATCCGAGTACATCTTTGCCGACTTTTCATCGCCGAGCGACGGGATCAGACGCATCGTCATCCAGCCCACCAATGTTGAGCTCCAAGATGCCGAAGCCCTCCTCGTCTCCGTCCACGCCTTTGCCAATCCCAGTCGGACAAGTCCCGACTCCTCTCCCCGTCAATATACACTTCGAGCCAAGTCGGCCGACATTACCGGGTCGGACGCCGCTCCCGTATCAGTGCCTACATCGGCAGATGAAGAGCAATGCAAAAACTGCCTGCAGCTGATTCCCAAGCGGACCATGATGCTCCACGAAAACTTTTGCCTCCGGAACAACATCCTCTGTCCACACTGCAAGAACGTCTTCAAAAAGTCTTCGGAAGAATGGGCCGCCCACTGGCACTGCCCAACCCACCCCTCCGCCCACGGCTCCAACCACGCAACCAAGACAAAGCACGACTACTTCCAACACACACCGCACACCTGCCCCTCCTGCGGCCCTTCCAGCCCCTTCACCTTCCCCTCCCTCCCCGAACTTGCCCGCCACCGCACCACCGTCTGCCCCTCCAAGCTCATCCTCTGCCAATTCTGCCACCTCGAAGTTCCCCAAGAAGGCGACCCCCTCGACCCCTCCTCGGAGGCCGAGACCGTCCTCTCGGGCCTCACCGCCCACGAGCGCGCCGACGGCGCCCGCACCACGGACTGCCACATGTGCGGCGCCATCGTCCGCCTCCGCGACATGGCCGCACACTCGGCCAACCACGCGCTCGACAAGGTCTCGCGCGCGAAGCCGGCCGTCTGCCGGAACGAGCTGTGCGGCCGCACGCTACACGGTGTGGGACCGCGGGGGCAGGTCAACGGGGGCACGAGGATGGGGCAGGGCGCGGGGAATGAGCTGGGGTTGTGTAGCTTGTGCTTTTCGCCGCTGTACGTGAGTATGCACGACCCCGAGGGGAGGGCGTTGAGGCGGCGGATCGAGAGGAGGTATCTGACGCAGGTTATGGCGGGGTGCGGGAGGAAGTGGTGTTCGAACGAGTGGTGCAAGACGGGGAGGGGGAATCAGGGGATGGAGGCACTGGGGTCGAGCGCGGCAGCGGCGTTGCCGTTGGTGAAGCCGCTTTTAGAGGCTGTGCCGGATCATGGGGAGGCGATGCATTTTTGCGTGGACGAGAGCTCGCAGCGGAGGTTGAGTATGGCCAAGATGTTGGCGGCGGAGGGAGTGTGGGAGCTGGAGTGGTGCATTGCTGCTTTGGAGGCCGAGGGCGGTGATGTAGCCAAGGCGAGGGGGTGGTTGGCGGATTGGGCGCCTACCAAGGGGGGGAGATGAAGGGGTTACAACCACAGACCTGGAATAGAATAATACCACCCAAACCGAGGGCATTCATCACGGGGAACAAGTGCTTTTTACGAGCAAAAGAGTGTTGCCATTTTCGACTGTCGACCAACGACTACGGGTCTACTGTTCTCGCCTCACGGCATCCTGATGTCTTTCATGCACCCATCATCCATCCACCCATTGACAAGGCTCCATCCACTCCGCCTTGCCAGTCTCGAAGAGGTTGCTGAACTCAGTGCGACTATGGTGTCTCGGTCAGCATTCTGCCCTTCACAACGATGAATTCAAATGTGTCTGGGACGTACGCAGCAGGAGCAGCCACTGCAGCTCGTGCACGAGCACGTATTGCAAGAGCAGCTGGGAGTCATGGTGGTGGAGGTTGGGGGGTTGGTGGGTTGGAAAGGTAATTGATGGTGGTGCTGGTCTGGTGTCTGGTTGGAATCTGCTGAGCCTGGACCAAGAAAGAAACAGATGCTACTGAGGAGGGGGAGGCGTGTTCTTATACCCACCCGGCTCTTCATCCCCCAATGTCAACCCCTCGATCCCCCACGGAGTCGTCATCGTCACCGGTCAAGCCTTTTCCGTTGGCGTCCGGACGACCGGTCAAGCCCTTTCCGTTGGCATCCGGAAGACCGACCAATCCGGAGACCCAGCGCACCGGGCCCCAGGATCCCTGCCAATCCGGGCCCGGTCCGTATTCGTCCGGTGGGTGGCACGGCAGGCGTGACGGGTCTTGGCTCCGCCCCCGAGGGGATGCGGCCCGCGCCTCTGGGGTGGCACGGCGGGATGCCAAGTTGATGGGCGGACGGAATGGTGAGATTCCATTGGGCGGGGAGGTTTGTTGATTGGGGGGGTGCGTGGGATGCAAGTCTTGGAGTTTGCTGTCACTAGCCATCCTGTATGCCATAGCCGCGGCAGGTCTTGACAGAGTCGTCTAGCCTTGCCACGCAAAAAGTCTGGGTAGTTCTGTCGAGTATTATCTTTCGGAATTGGGAGGTTGACGCGAGTAAGTCATCGCCACCCCCGTCCTTGTAAGACGTCTGGTTCAACCACCCCCACCTCCCTCTCCATGCTGTACCATCCGACACATCAAGAACCACATCCCACGAAACCACACACCGACACCCCTGCTACGAAATCACCAACACGCCTCCCTACTGTACCACCTCGGACAAACCATGCATCCCCTCCTCCTCCTCCTCCTCCTCCTCGTCCTCCTCCTCCTAACCACCCACGCCCTTCCCCCCCGCACATCACCCAAGACACAGGCCAAGTCACCTTCAACGCCCCCCCCCCGCGCGCCTCCCACCAATTACACCACAACCACGAACAGAACCCTCCCCCTAACAGCCACCCTCTTCTACACCCCCCCTGGCCCCTCCCACTGCCGCGGCCGTCCCGTCCTGCGCCTCACCTTCCCACAAGCCTCAGACCCAGGCCCAGACCCAGACCCAGACCCAGACCCAGACCCAGACCCAGACCCAGACACAAACCTAGAGACATCAAAATGCTACAACATCCCCACGCCCGCCGCCGCCATGTGCGGGACGTTTATCGCCCCGTCGGGTGGGGGTGGTGGGGCCTGCGAGGCGATGTTGTTGGCGGAGGAGGGGTGTAGGATATATGTGAATACTGTGGTGTTTCGGCCGACGGGGGAGGCGAAGGCGGTCGGGGGGTGGTGAAGGAGTTTGAGGGTGCAGTGTGGAGTTGTGGTGCCGGAGCAAGGGGAGGGGGGAGGGGGGAGGGTTGGAGGGGCTGTTGGGGGCGGGGGTTGAAAAAGAGGCCCGGAGAGGGGAGGATGGGATGAGGAGAGGAGGGTAGCTTCGTGTTAGCAGGTCAAGGACCGTGATGGGTGTGTCGTTGCGGGTCAATGTGGTTGAGAGGGGTAGTGGTTTTATTGGAGAGAGTTAGGCTTTGGGGCGGGGCGTCTGGAGGCGTTGCTTAAAGGAGGGCGTTGCAGGTTGGGGCTTAGGTTGTGCTCGCTGAGTTGTGTTTTGGACTGGCATGGCAGTGTGGTTTCACGGCTGATGGCGAGAGGGTGTTGGAGAGGAATGGGATTTGGATGGTTGACGCGGCAGGGATGCAAGTGGTGGAATCAAGACAGCAGGGTTGCTTGAGAAAGTGCAATCTTATCTTTGGTTGATAGCATTGGTACCTAGGGAGGCACTGGGCGAGATTTTGAGCAGACATAAGGCAGCAAATCAGCTCCCTCTCTTCCCCTGGTCACTGTCAGTGTCTTTTGAGGGGGGGAGACTGCTCATGGGCTCCGTATTTCAAGTTGGCGTTGAAGATTGAACTTTCCATTCTCTGGGCTTTCCCTTGAACCATCGCAAAAAAGCCCACAAATCAGTCAATTCAGGTCCACTTCAACTCTAGCCCTCCTCATGCATGGTCCAGCAGACATGACGAAATCCACCTCCTTGAAAAAAGACCTTCTTCTCCCAACCCACACACACATCCACCCAGTCCCATCTTTACCCGAAAATCCCTACACCTCCTCCATCAACCAATAGGCAACTTGGCCGAGCGGTCTAAGGCGCCACGTTAAGGAGTACCCTTAATCACCTCTTGATCATCTCCTTGATGATCTTGAAATGTTCCGTGGTCCGAAAGGGCGTGAGTTCGAATCTCACAGTTGTCAGCTTCTATTTTTGCCCTTCTCTACCCCGCCTATCTCAAGTGGCATCATTGTCATTGTTTTCATTCGCTTCTTGTCTGTTCGTATCAAGCTGTCGCTGTTGGCAATCAAAGTGTCTTCAAAGGCTGAACTCACTTACATTCCCAAGCCCAAGCGACAAACTTGGTTGAATTACCTGCTTGCACACAGTCCTATTTCTCCCCTTTCAACTGTTCCCAAGCTTCATATGACCAGATTTTCATCTGGCTATCCATCCTTGGAACTTACCCTCTTTTAACCCGGTTCAGCTCCGCCTTGGTCCGCGGCTGGGGCGGTGCGGACCTGCAGCTTCCGCTTCCGCCCTCGTCAACGGAACTGCCAACCAGCCGCCCCCTCTCGCCTACCTGACATTGACACGGAACCGAATTTTGAAGCCAGCAATGCTCCCAGCCACATTTGACAGCGTCCCCTTTTCAGCCCTAGGCGGGCCCCGTTCCAATGGTTCCGACCCCGGATCGGTTGAAAATGGGCCTTGAAGGGCTTTGGCAGGTGCCGCAAAAGGCTGAATACGTCTAGGTTTTACTCAGCTGACTTCGAAAGGCAGGTTGTGCCTTGGCAGAGAAATACGTGTTGCGCCCTTGGAAGCCATCGCCGGCAGTCTTGGATATGACCCCGGCCCAGCAAGCTGCTGGTGGACGGGAAAGAAAAGGCATTCAGAAAAGAACAAGCAATGCCATTGGTGAAAAGTAAACGAAGATCAGGTCTCTTGGCGACCCGGAGCAAGACGTTGGCGTCTGTCGGCCGTGCTCGTGCCGGGCGCCTGGGGCCGGTTGAATACACTCCCAGACGTCTAAGGACAGCTCTGACAGTGCGGAGGGTTCCTTGGGTGCGGGAAGAAGCCAAAGGGGGTGTGGGCCCTCCCGACAATTTAGGGACGATCGATGCATACAGCCTATATCAGCCATTATCACCTCGCCAAACCTCCGTCTCAGACGATTTGGACATGACAGCCAGCCTTCAGCTTCATCCTGCATTCAGTCAGGATGAAGCCCCTGGTCCCTTTGCTGGGCTTCGTCCTCCTCGCAGCTCAACATGGCCTGGGCTTTGAGTTCACCTATGAGGCCAAACACAATGGAAAGCCGCTCCCCCAATCCATGATCAAGATGGTAAAGTCGGATATGCGGACTGGACATCCTGTTCTGAAATCTCGACCAATGGGGCCTGTCAACGACCGCAAACTCGACAAGAGGGCCAACCAAAAGAAGTACAGTGTAAGTTTCTCCCACCAACCCTCCGACGAGAATCTGTGCGCTTGCTAAGCCAGCTCAGGCCAACTGGTGTGGAGCTGTCAACCACACACCCTCCTACAAACCCATACAGGTCTTGCACACCTTTTGGAACCATCCCAACTGCAGCCCAAGGGAAGAGGATAGGTTTCCCCAGGGGCTTGCCTCCTGGGGCGGCATTGACGGCGACAGCCCTGGCACCACTGGCCTTCTCCAGGCAGGAACAGTCTGCAGGGTGAGCTCTTTTCTCCACTACGCGGTATTGGACCTGTGGCTGACTCGATGTTGCAGATCTGGGAAGACGGCACCATAACGTAGGACCATGGCCCGGAACTCGCACTCCTGTGGGCACCGCCTGACAAATGTTTGCAGAAACGAGGCTTGGTGGGAGTGGTTCCCCGAACCTCCATATCACCTCGACATTAAGACGATGCCAGGTATGCATATCCGCCCCGCCGCGGTCAACGAGAGGCTCAGAACCTGACGTGGTAGCAGTGGCACCAGATGACATCTTTGAGCTCACCATCTCCATGTCCGACAATCACACCGGCCTCGTGTAAGACATGCTGTCCCCGAGGCGATTGCGCGCTGCTGACCAGACTCCTCCATCAGGGAACTAGTCAACCTTTCTCGAGGCCACTACTTCGGAATCAAATTAACAAACGGCCCCGCGATGCTCCGAGTCGATGCCGACTTTGTCGTCGAGGTCCCGGGCTACGGTGATCGTCTCGCGGGGACTCCCCACTTTACGCCCGTCTTTTTCCAAGAGTCGTGGGCCAAGGTGTTGGACAGAGGGCTTGTGGGGATTGAGGGGGCGGTACAGTACCAGATGTCCGGCCGGTGCGAGTCGGTGGAATTTGACAACGAGACGAGTGTGTCTTGGCCGCCTGTTTGACAAGGCAGATATGACGTTTATGAACAAAAAGAGCAGCACATTTTTCACTGCCACGAACACCCGTCCCCCTGTCTTGGTTGTGTACCTCCATCAGGGGCTCAGGGGCACCCTAACCCTAACTTGTCCCCCAACCCCAACCGCGGCGCTTCCATTCCCCTCTCTCAACGCATCCCCTCATCCCTCAACTACAACCTCACCACACTCACCATGGCCGACCCCCAAACCCCCGTTCTCGTCCGCCACGAGGACGCCGAAACCTTTGCCACCAACCTCCTCATCGCCGCCGGCGTCCCCCCCGCCCCCGCCGCCATCACCGCCTCGGCCCTCGTCGAAGCCGACCTCCGCGGCGTCGAGAGCCACGGCATCAACCGCCTCCCCTCGTACCTCGCCCGCATGCGCCACGGCGTCCTCGATCCCGCTGCCTCCCCCACCCTCGTCCACCTCACCCCCGCCGTCGCCCAGGTGACCCCCCCCCCTTGACGTCAACCGTCCCTCGTCCCACGCTAACACCCCCCCCACCAGATCAACGCCCACAACACCCTCGGCTTCCCCGCCGCCGCCCTCGCCATCGACACCGCCGTCTCCCTCGCCTCCACCTCGGGCATCGGCCTCGTCTCCGTCACCGCCTCCAACCACTTCGGCATGGCCGCCTGGCTCGTCCGCCGCGCCGCCACCGCCGGCTTCCTCTCCCTCGTCTTTACCACCGCGTCGCCCGCCCTCGCGCCCTGGGGCGGCCGCGTCCCGCTCCTCGGCATCGCGCCCCTCGCGTGCGGCGCGCCGGGATCGCCGCATCCGTTCATCCTGGACATGGCGCCGTCGGTGGCGGCGAGGGGGCGGATCCACCGTGCGCTGAGGCGCGGGGAGGCGATTCCGGTGGGTTGGGCGCTGGATAAGGAGGGGCGGGAGACGGAGGATCCGGCGGCGGCGTTGGACGGGGGGGTGATGATGCCGGTTGGGGGGCCGAAGGGGGTGGGGTTGGCGGTGATGATGGAGGTGCTGGCGGGGGTGATGACGGGCGCGGGGTTTGCGGGGGGGGTGGTGGGGCCGGGGGATGTGAGTCGGCCGGCGGGGGTGGGGCATTTGGTGGTGGCGATGCGGGCGGATCTGTTTGTGAGTGCCGAGGAGTTTCGGGAGAGGATGGGGGTGCTGTGGGGGGAGGTGGTCGGGGCGGAGAGGAGGGAGGGGGTAGATAGGATTTGGTTCCCCGGGGAGAGGGAGCAGGTGTGTGAGGAGCGGAGGAGGGAGGGGGGGATTCCGTATGTGAGGGGGGAGGTGGAGGTGCTGAATGAGGAGGCGAGGAGGCTGGGGGTGGAGGGGTTGAGGGAGATGGTGGAGGGGGTGTGAGCAGTCGGGTTGAGAGTATGGGACTTGTCAGGAAGGACGGTAAGAGTTGGTTTCTGTTCTGTCTGTGGGCTTGACGCGATGGCCGCGAGCAGAATTTTAAAGCTGCAACTACTAGGGCAGCAAGCCCGGACTTGACACGCAAAATTGGACGGCGTTATCTACGGCATCCTATCAGTGAAGTTTATTGAAGGGGTGTTGAGCGTGGTAAAGACCGAAGCATCTAGACTCCCGTGTCAGGCTGCATGACCTTGTGTTACATGACGGTATTCCTGAGCTCCACATGATGGGAGCTGTTGACGCGGTGATACAAGCCTGCTGTGGTTGCCATTTGATGGGAGGGCAGATGGGAGGAGCTGTGACACCACGCTACGGCCCTGATATTGGCTGAATCTCACAACACAAGAAGGGCCCCCACGACCATGCTGCGGTCACTCTTGATGCCCAAACCCATCATCGTATCCGGCAGGCAAGGGAAAAAAGAGATTCCGGTGATGGCTAAGAGGGAGTTGAATATAGATATTTGTACTTCTAAGTCATAGACGGTTACTTTTCCCGAAAGCCAGATTTAAGATTTTGCCGATCCGAAAGAGTCATCCTGATTCTGGAACCCAGGCAGCCATGGAAGTCATGAGTCTTAGCGCAACCACCGCTGACAACATCATCATCAACCGCATCACAACCACAATAGCGCCAAATCTCGCTCTTACAAGCGTATTCTGATTCAGACATATTCAATAGTAAGCTACGAGGCACTGTGACATGGCCCAGAGGATGACGAAATACAGCTGGGAGCGAAATTGGCGTCTGTCGCTTACATTCTTCTCATGTAACATAGACGCACGGATCGCGCTGACGACTGTACAGTACCCTTGTTCTAACACATCGAGCACAGTAAACGGGCAACGAGGAGTGAACTATTTAAGTCGGCATTTTGAGCATAAATAATGTAGCTAGGTACCTAATTTCCAGCGTCCGCAATCATTCTGAACCCCTCCTCGACGCGCGCCTGCCTGCCGTGTCAACTGCCGCCACAGGTGCCGACCCACACGATGCTCACATCTCATCAGCCCCTGAGTCTACCCCTTAACTAAGGCATTCCCCCACTGGGAATAGCCTCATCTCCGAACCAAGTCACCACGGCTCGTGCCTCACATGCTGGAATGGCCACCTGTTGCTCATAAATAGGTGCCCATGCCACCCAGATAGCAGCATCACTCTTAGATCAATACATTCACTTCACTGCCAATCATGACGCCCTCGTCCAGCCGCCTCGTGTTGCCTAATTATCTTCTCTTTTGCTCGTGACATTATCACCCACGGTAACGTATTGGACAGGGTCGTACTGTCGCCTAGAGCAATCACGATTGTGGGACCAGGGCACCGACACACGCGCGACGCGGACAGATAGCACAGTTTTCGGAGGAACGCAAAGTTTCTCATTTTCTCGCCGCGAACTGAAAACCTCCGTTTGCCACCAAGCCGTCATCCCCTCTTGAAAAGACAGAAAACACTGCGAGCCAAGTCCAGAGATAACCCCTTTTCTCGCTCAAGACCCATGACGCACGCTGAAGCTCGCCGACCCCTCGCGAGCTGGCCGGGTCGCCATACAGGGCTCAGGCGAGTGCCAGGTGGCGATAACATCACAGCTTAGGGGCAGGCGATGGCGCATCCTGGAGCAGGCATGTGAGCAGGAGGGAAGGGACGTCGGCTCAGGTCGGAACAACTTACCCAAGGCAGTTCCGAGGCAATCAGCTCCGCCGGCAGCGCCGCTGCAGCCAAACTTCTGCAGGCAGGCGCTGTATCCGTAGACGCACTCGTTGCCGTCCTGGTACTGGCACGACGAGAAAGGGTCCGAGCAGGTGTCTCGGACCACGATGCGTGCAGCGTCAGCCGGGAGAGTAGGCACAATGGCTCTGGCGGAAGCCACGGTGGCGACAAGGGCGGCGGCGAAGATGGAGGTGAACTGCATGGTGGGCAGAGTAAGATTGCTCAAGGTTGACTTTGGCTGTGAGAGTGGAAGGTTAGAGACAGGAGGCAGGAAGCAGGAGGCTGAAGGCTGAAGGTTTAAGTGATGAGCGGGATGGTGAGAAAAGATTTATGTCAGAGGTGGTTATGGGCGAGTGTTTTTATACCCCGAGCTTATCGAACTCCAACGGCTCTGAGATGGCAACTTCTCTTGCACGGTTGTTGAGACCAATGTGTTGATCGAGGCCGATGTGCTGATCGAGAGCGGAAGCGTTCATAGAACCGGCAAGGCAAGCCCAACGGCGACGAGGCCCGGTGGAGTTGGACAAGGAATCGAAGGACCTCGGGACACTCGGCGACACCGAAGCTAAGCTATCTCGCAAGGCAGGCCTTGGCGTTAGGAGAGGGGTAGCCGCTGCTATCCAGAATCAGTTCCCTGTCCATGCTCTAATCACAACCCCGAGCTCTTGGCAGGATCTGTCTGGGATGGACTCGGCGAGCTATGTTACCACGTGCTAGATTGGGCTACTTGTGGCTGGGATAGGCCGAATGACAGTGTTGTTGTGTCTTGAACTCCTCTCTATCTTGCTGCTGCACTCGGGCAGAAAACTCATGGCAAATATAGGTATCGAGGCGGGGCTGTAGTGAGAAGCAGTAAGTGAAGTGGGCCTTCGAGGCTCTCATGCATTGCCCGCCAACACCATAACCCCAACCCAGAACACCAGCTTTGGCATGAGTCGCCGCTCATTTTTTTGAATCCCAAGAGTTGAAGCAGACCAGAGACCTCGGCTGGCTAGAGGAAAAGATCCCCCAAGAGCGGTCCTGGATTCCCAGCCACCACCCCACAAGGGTGCCTGGGCTGGAGTTTGATCATGGCCCTTTCCGGATAAACGAGTTGCTTGGAAACCCTATCTCGATTGTGCGCAGTGACCTGATCCCTTCTGCAGTGGAAACAACAGAGCCCTTGGAGGACCCGGCTGCCACCAGGCTGGCCGTGATGCAGGAGGAGCGGTTCCTACTGCGGTTGTAGTGTTCCGTTGATTATGCCGGTCCCTATTCAGGAGCACCATGCACAATGTGGCCAAGTTACCTTGCCTCTTACCTGCCTTGGCTTGCGAGCCTTTGTTACATAGCCAGTCAGTTCTCTGAACTCGATTTGTCAATACACTATATTCCCGGCAACCATCTGCACTCGCGGGAGGAACAGCCTGCGGGCTGGAGTCATGGAATAGGCGAATTGATCCTTCATATCACAGAAACGTCGCTTGAGCAGGTCGGGATGTTGTTGCATCGCGTTTGTGGTCAATGTGGTAAGGGTTGGAAAAGGGGCGCTTATGTGCTGCCTCTTGGTCGGTCTCTCCGAGAAGCACCACTACTCCGTACGGCTCATTAGATTAACACCTAGCCACCAAGAGGTCGTCTATGTCCAGCTTCTTACGAAACCGGCAGCCAATCACATTTACATCGCGCCCGTAGCACCCCTCGTGGCCGCGTCGCGCCGCGCATCAAGGCTACTTTCTCGACTTGACCATGCAAACTCAAAGATGAAGACATCGCAATCCTTCTCGGCGACACCGAGCGTACGTGGCAATCGGCAACCCGGCTGATTAGGCGTCCCGCGGCACCTGGTGTTGGGCCGCGCCGGTAGAAACCCGAGCTCGGCGACTTGGCGACCTCGCGAGACAAAGGCGGCCCGAGCCCACGTGGGATTGCGGCCCCGGCCGATGGGGGATGCCGTCTAGGGCCGCCGATTTTGTAGCCTGCGGCATCGCCGACACGCCGCAGGTGCTCGGAGCCGATGGGGGCGCGTCTCTCGTCAAACATTCCCTTGGCAGGTGGCTACAAGGCACCCCCCCCTTTCCCTTCCTTTCCCCCTGGCCTGGCTAACACCTCTGATATGAGTTAACCTTCCTCCTTCCACAAATACGCTATCAACCCATCACCCACCCCACCATAGAATAGCTTATTTTTCAACTTTTTGCCACCGGTACGAGGTATCCTGTGGGGCCTGGAAGTACAAGGACCCGTGTAGGATAAAACCCCGGTTATCATGCATACATAATCCGTACCCCTTTGAAGTATTTTGCGTGGGCGTTGTAATAGACTGGCTAGTGGCAGGGCAGGGATGGACTGCCAACTGCACATGAGACACCGTTGGGTCAGAAACAACAGCCAGTCAGCTTACATAGTAACTAACCCCTGTGATGTAGAAAGTGCACAGACCCGAAAGAATCGGGTCTCGCGAAAGGAAATGCATGTCAGCGAAGCGAACCTTCAGCTGGGCAAATTCTCCTCTTGACAATTACGACGCAGTCAAAACGACACAGATAGTCCCTTATTGCGTCCCAGATTTTCCCACACTCTACCGCTAGCAGCCGCCTAAATGACTGACGCAGCTGATCAGCCCAAGCGGCAAATGCAGGTCCTCTCCCTTGGCCTCTTCCGCACCGGCACGTACAGCATGTCCCAGGCACTCACGACACTGAGCTACGCCGACGTATACCGCGGGCTCAACTCGCTCGGCAAGAACGACGACTGGATCATCCTCGGCAACGCGGCCGATGTCACCTTTCCGTCCCTGCCCACCTACCGCGGCCTGGAAAGCCGTTCACGCGCGACGAGTGGGACCAGATTTGGGGCTCCTGCGAGGCCGTGACCGATGTCGCCAGCGTGTTTGGCGTTGCGCTGGTCAGGGCCTTCCCCAGGCAAAAGTCGTGCTCGTCAAGCGCGACTACGACAAATGGTGCAAATCCGTCAACGAGACCATTATTGATTCCTTGTGGGGCGTGCTGCCCAACTTTTTCGTTGGCGCCGTCGAGCCGCTTATCGGCTCCGTCTCGGGCCTTACCAGCCGTAAGATGCTGCTCGGCTGGGCTGCGGCGCGCGACGAGAAGGAGTTGCGCGCCAACCTGCGCGCCGCCTGGTAGCGCCACAACGCCGAGGTCCGCGCCGCGTGTGCTGCGACGCCCAATCGGTTGCTGAATTGCAAGCTGGGTGATAGCTGGGAACCGCTGTACGAGTTCCTCGGCCGCGAGGTTCCGCGGGGCGAGGACGGGAAGCCGGTGCCGTTCCCGCACGCCAACGAGGCGGCGGCCTTACGGAGGAAGATCATGGAGCAGCAGGTGGGGATGCTGAAGAGAGCGGCTGTCATGATGTTACCGTAGGTGGGCACGGCGACAGCGGTTG
Source organism: Schizothecium vesticola (assembly GCA_030549215.1). Taxonomy (NCBI): domain Eukaryota; kingdom Fungi; phylum Ascomycota; class Sordariomycetes; order Sordariales; family Schizotheciaceae; genus Schizothecium; species Schizothecium vesticola. Next base: position 1,150,701 of record JAUKUD010000005.1, on the reverse strand, counting down.
GCGTAGGCTTGTGGTTAGCGAGGGGGCGGGGATAGCTTTGAGCATGTATACAGATGGGTACTCGGACAACAGGGCAATTTTCAATAGAGAAAATAGACGTACGGGAAGATGGAGAGCTATGTCATACCATCCCGCTGCATTATACACACTCGTATCCTGGCTCGTCAATCTATCCTCGACAGGCAGATACTACCCACCGGGTTCAAAGGAACTCCCCTCTCGTCTCCTATTCATTGCATCTCTCCAACTTGTCATCACCATCGCCCCTCAGCCGACAACCCCTTTACTTCCCCCTGGCTTACAACTTCCTGTGCCATTCTCCCTCGCACAACCCGCCAGACACGGCGCCGCGGGTCAAACTGCCACGTAAAGTACGGGTCTGTCTCATCGGCCAGCACCCCGCCCAGCAGACGCCCGGGCTTCCCGAGGTCGAAGCTCTGCGCGACACCATCGATAGACGCGATACGGATTTGGGCTTACCCCTTCTTGGCCAGTGTGTCGATGCTTGTGCCGTACACGACCTCGCGGAACCCGGCCCAGCGAATCGCCGACGCGCACATGGGGCAGCTCTCAGCGTTGGTCTAGAGCGTCAGGCTCACGCTCCACTGCACACTCACGTTTCTCAAGCATACTACGCGCACCACCCCACAATTGCTGGCGAGCGGAACAAAAAAACAAACCCACCTCTCCGGCGATGAATCCCAACTTTCCGATGTCTACGGCTCCTCCCAGTCCCATCGCCACCCTGACAGGCCAAAACGACGCGGGCCTCTTTGACGTCTCCCTCATAACGACCGCCTGCTACCCTTTGAGCGCCGCGGCGCCATTTCGGCCCGGCGCATCTAAATACTCTCTTCCATCGCCCCTCGGCACTGTCTGACCATCTCCTTGATCTTGAAGTATTGTTGTGTGAGCGGAAAGTCTAGCTTGTCACTTGGGCGAGTTGTCGAGTATTGCCGTTTGATGATGAATACGTAGTCGCCGACGTCGAAGTCTGGGACTCTGCGGTGCTTGTTAGCCTGGTCGCAGTTCCGTTCGTTGGCTTTTTTTATCATCTCTCAGGTAGTGTCGACTTAATCTTGTATCCTGCCGGCGATTGCCTGAGCTTTGCTCCTTGTTAGCTGTTGAGTCGGCGTTAAATCCGGGTCGGTCAGGTCGGTCCAGTCCTGCCAGTTGAACGTGAGAGACATGGGGTGCCCCATCAAGACCTCGTGTGGTTCGAGTCCTGTACTGTCGTGGGTTGTGCTGGCTTGAACTGCGTTCATCACGGGTACTGCTCGAGTGAGGAGACATGTGTGTGCTGAGACGCTGAGGAGGTCCTTGGGTTTTGTTGCGCTTGGATTTTTTTGGGTTTATGACGGTGTCACAGATGGATACAGACCACAGAAAGAAGGTCTCTGAAAGAATGTCCGCTTCGACATGATGAACTTGACTGCTGCCTTGAATCCTGCCTAAACCTCCACTGCAAAACACAGCCAGCCCCCGCCCCCTGATCTAGATGCTTGGTCTCACAAGCTACAAGACCGCGTTCGCTTCGCTATTACTGCTCTCCAACTTCGCAGTGACGCCCGAACACAACCCCGGGTCAACGAGCTAGCAACACCAAAACCCAGCCCGTTCTCTTCACCCCCCAAGCTTGCAACACCAACCCGCCCAGCCTCTTCTCCCTCAACACCGCCAGCCTCGGCGCCAGCTCTCTTCCCCCAGCGTCAACATCGACATCGAGAGCCTCCTTGCGCGCATCACCGAAACTGAACAAACTCAAAAGTCCGTCAGAATGCCACCCTCAGACCAAACCCGAAACCACTTCCTTCTGGGTCTTCCCCAACACCTTGGAACGCATCCGCATCGCCAGCGTCAAAGACATGGAAGCGACCTACCCGCTTTTAGCCTCCTAATGAAAACTTCCTCCCAAAGCCTCCCTCATCACCGAAATCATCATCGACCACCAAGCCATGATTGAATCCGTGATATCCCGTTCCATGACCGAACCCCCCCCCTCAATGACCCCGCCAAACTCGTCAGCCTCACTCTTCACACCCTCATAGAAATCGCCACTCGCGACATTAGCATGGACCTCGAGAAGACAGAGAAGATAGGTGCTTTCCCCATCTTGAGTGGAAGAAAAAACCACCACCTCCTCAGCAACCACCCGCCCATCCCGCACACGGATTCGAAATTGCCAACCGGGTGGTACGCAGCCACGGCTACTGCGTTTCCTATTGGCGCTGTGTGGAAAAACATGACTGTGTTGCGCGCGTGTACGACCTCGAATGGACGGACGGTCAAGGCAAGATGGTGTTGAAGGAATTTTATGATGCAGAATAACTACGGGGTACTGCCCCCTGGGTCAGCTGCAGAAAGTTGCGCTCCCATAAGTACTCGATTCTCGATGTACAAGTTTCATCCAATTCCCTCATGATATCCAAGATCATCTCGAAGCAATTTAAAACTGGGTCAGGGAATAGCCAAAACATGCGAAACCCAAACAGGGAGATACCTATATGCAACTAAAGGGCATCAGACCCCAGACCTCGAGGCATAACATACATGTCTAGGCGCTCTTGTCCTTCGGCGCGTCTAAAGCCTGGCTCCTCGCTCGCTGCAGCAGATAATCACCTCCGACAATGGCCTTGTAGACACCAAACAGTCCCCGCATTGGCCATATGGCCCAGAAGATGGCCAACAACCAGGTAACCCACGAGGCGTTAATAGCCTCCTCCTCGGCATCAACATCGACCTTGACTTTATCATACACACTTGGTAGATAGGTTGCAAAGTATTTGGCGCGCAGGGCGTCGTACGACTTGCGGTCGTAGTGCGCCCAGAATTCCTCTTCGGTGTAGTATGCATGAGCATAAAGCCACTTCTTGCCTCCCAGCTCGTGCACCTTTTGCTCGAGTTCCTTGTTCTTTCGAACGGCCTCGCGGCGATCAAACGCAATGGGGCCCCACACACCAAAGCTGAGAAGGTCGGGCGTGTCAGGGTCGGCGAACTCGGAGTGTAGACCATGGCGGGCATCGGGTGAGATTCGGCGTATGTGCAAGGGACAGAGCCAGAGCGGATAGAGACCGAGGTTCTTATCGAGCCAGATGGTGAATTCTTCAACCTTATCGAACGGAATGCCAACATCCTGGACCAGATAGAAATCCGAAAGGCCGCTCTGATGCATGGCGCGATACATGACACGCGTGTGCATAAAGGGGTTGAGGATAAATCTGGTAATGCGGTTAAAGGGCGTCAAGAAGTATCTGAAGGCGTAACGTGCCGTCCAGAAGGCGCCCCGGTCGTAGCGGAATAGGTAGTCCTCCAAAGGAATCCAGTCGGTGGCGGTGGTTCCCGGATTTCGCCTCAGACGCTTCTGCATCCGCTGGGCGTGGACGTAGAACCACGGGTCAATGCTGCGGAGAAAGCGCTGCGGCGAGACGTTGGGCGGGACCTCGTTGGTCAAGTGCCCGGTGCACACAAGGGTTGAATCCAAAGAGAAGGTGATGGCATCGACATAGTCATTCGACGTGGTGACCTCTGTCTCGGTCTGCAACATGGCCGTTGCTTCCTGCATGTTCGACGTGTGGTGGTAAGTCAGTTCCACGTATTTTCGCGCGTCCTTGAGTTGGACTTCCAAAAGAGTGATGACACCAAGGGTGCCAAAGGCGGATGCAGCGCCCCAGAAGAGGTCCGGTTTGTTTGTCTTGGAAGCTGTCACCACGTTGCCATCAGGCAAAACAATTTCGATCCAGTTGATTGTGGCATCGAAAGCACCATAGCGGAAGGAGCTGCTTTCGCCCGACGTGCCTGAGAATCCGCCGCCAACCGTGATGCCAGGGAACTCCATCACCACAGGTGGCACCAGGCGGTGCTCGAGTGCCGCGGCAACGAGAGCATCCATGGGAACATTGGGCTCAACGAGGGCTGTTTTTTTGGCTCTGTCAATGTCGAGAATGTTGTTCAACTTGCTGGTGTCGACGGTGTTGTCCAGCCGGCGAACCGACCGACGCGTGGAATTGGTGGAACCGTGGTAGACGCGGTAGGGGGTTCTGGAGCTGTAGAATTGCCGCGTTCGCGCTGCGATAGCTGCCACGGCGATATCGTGGGCCTCCATTTGGATGATGGGATGGGTTTGAAGCCAAGATGGGATGGGATGACGAGTCGTCAGTGTTCAACTTGGGACGATGTAGAGCGCAGGATGAGATGGAAAGTTGCGATGAGGGATGGCGGTCAGTCGCCGAGTCGCCCGACCCCGCTGGATTCAAAGTGGGGCAAGTAAGGGTAGTGACTTTCGAGCACTGTGGTGATGTTGTTGATTGTGTTGTTCTGTGGAAAAGCTGGAAATCTCTGGCCCCCTGACGGGGCTTGATGCCAAGCCGGAATCCTCCGCAAGTTGGCCCACATGGCCCTATATAAGGCCCATTGGAAATGCCCACCTTTTAACCCATTTCCATTCCCCAACTGAATATTGGATTCTCCACCGTAGACCTCTGCCCCCTCCATCGGGATGCCACGCGACGCACCGTAGGATTCCGGCCTCCCCGCTCGTGCCGTACCGGGGGGCGAAGGTGAAACAAACGGACCGCGCACCCCACCGGCTGAGGTGGGGCCAGGCTTGTCAAAGGCCCTGGGCATTCAATAGTCCCTGAACCTACTACGCTATCAACGGGGATCATCACCCGTCTTCTTTGGTGGTGGGTAGCCTTAGGGCAATACGATGTGACGATGGGATGCGGTGCAAAGTGGCGGCATGGGGATTGGCTAGAGTCTTGACTTATTTGGGCTCATGACCTGTGCTCAGGGGTTAGAGTCAATGACTGTGCCTCGGCGGGGGTTTACAGGTGGATGTGGCATGTCCTTGCTACCAAAATAATCCCCAAAGTAGGATTATGGGGGTTGCACCTGGTATGATGTGAGCCACGTTGTCAATACGGACAAGCGTGTCTTGACATCGACGTGAGGGATCTGTCTCTTCAACGTATATTCGCAGACAGACTGCTGGCAAGAAGTGCCGGGACTGTTCGATTATCCACTCAACACCTTATCCGCTCAATATCCCAGTCTCATGTCTCCCAGTTCCACCTCGCTAAATCGACGCCTTCGAGTGATAGAGAACCATCCCCGCATAAAATTTCGTGATGCGTAAAACAGCGACAAAGTGCCAAACCCCACTACCGTTGAGAAGAATGCCGCTAGCGTACTGGAATGTGGAAACGGCGCGACATACATCAAAAGCAAAAACGACGCCCAAGCTACCACGAAGAAGGAACCCCGCCAGATCGTCTGCCACCACTCCTTCACAGCGTGCCTTTCGAAGTATGCCTCGACGCCTATACATGCACCGAAGACAAAGATGATGAAGCCGAGAAACGCCCACGCCTCACCTGGGAACTCGAGGAGCTCATAACACCATATCATGAAGAGAGATGCCGCCATGACAAGGCAAGTCATGACTAGCTGCAAGACAGCGCTACGAAGGTGGTACAATGTTCCGCCACCGATAGTAGCCTCCAGTTGTCGAGCTCGAAGTCTGATAAGCGCCCAGGTAAGGAAGATTGCATAAATCGCCAGCAGAGAGGCGGCAATGACTCCGGGCTCGAGGAAGGTAGCTTCAACCGCACTAGAGTTGAAGAACTCGTAGATGCTCGTCTCAAGCAACGCTAGGAACAATAAAAGCCGAAGACTCCTCGTCTCCCATGGACGTTGGCGAGAGCCGATCTTGTCGATCCAGAGGCACCATAGAGGCCATGTCAACTGAATGACGGGTTGGAAGACATAGACCTCAAAGTTCAATGTGTAGAACAACGCAACGATGTCCCTTGGGGCATCCGTCATGATGTACACGGTGAGTGAAATATAAAACCAGGCTGCGAGAAAGAGAGCGCCGCGGAATGAGGATGATTTTTCGTAGTCATCGAGAATATCCTCGTAGTCGGAAGGTGATGGTGCAACAGCGGCCGGTCTTTCCACATCCTGTTGCGGCCCAGTTTGGGTATTGTCGACGTCGTTGATAGAGCCGGTGCTCAATCGCTGGGAGTTGTGTCCGCCCTCGCCACTTACCTGGCTCCTTTCCTGCCCCGGAAGACTCTTCAGAAAGGAAACCAGGGGTGCAGCCAACAGGATAAGAGGCAAGACCTGGCCGAAAGACCAGCTATTCTCTCCTCCCGGACTAAAGCCTCGTGTGGCGACGAGTCTCTTGGTTCCCCATGTGACAGATACAATGAGCCAATAGACCTGCCCGATCATGGTTAATACTCAATGCATTCTATTACTTAGCTCCGCGAGGGCCCCGCAAGTGACTTACCTCAGCGAGTACGGAGGAAAAGAGGTCCAGTTGCACATGCAGGACCTGGAAAAATGCAACCAGCACGGGATCGAGACAAACCGATTTGAAAAGCTGCCAACCAGATGCAAACGCGTCAGGGTTCCATCTTTCCAACCGCTCCATCGACTTCCGCTTGTACTTCAAACCGGACCTTCTCAGACTCTTAGAAAATCTGGAGGACAGCTTTGCAATCCGTATGGCATATCCGTATACTAGTAGAAGTATAGTTATTGCAAGGGACTGGCCGCCTTCCCAGTCCATTGCAATATCTGGTCGATAGAAGCATATCGCGTGGCTTGCTGGGTGTGCTCGGAGCTCGCCGCCCTCCATGTCGGGGCCAATCAGCCATGCGAATTTGGCAGTCGGGCCCACGGCGACACAGAGGAGAGCAAGCATCACAAGCATGAAAGCGACACGGCACCACTTTTCCACGGGCCTGTTGTGGAGGTAGCGGCGAAGAAAGGTGAGTGCGGCGAGGTGCGTAACGGAAGAGAACCAGGCAAGGTCCACCACGAGCTGCCAGTGGTACGCCGAGATACCACAAGGCAGTGTGCTGTATCCTCCAATGAGAATGGCTATACCGGTGACGATCTGGATGTCGGCGAACATGATGATGCACTAGGGTCAAGTCAGCGTTCGCTGTCTGCTGCAAGGTAAGGATGCGCTGCAGAAGTAGACCATAGCAACCAATAACCAACCTTATTGAGTATGCCCTCCATTCCAGCTCCAGCATTCTTCCTGTCGGAGGGGTTTCTTTTCCGAAGACTCAACAAGACGACCCGATCAACTGGGTTCGGGACCTCAGTGGTGGCCGCGTCATCACCGGAAGCGCGAAAGGGGTCCAGATTTGGGTCAAAGTACCATACGTAATATGCAACGAGAAGAGCGACAGTAAGGTAGGCTGTAATCAAAAAGCCCAGGATCACCTGCTAAAGAGGTAAGCTTCCCTGTACCAGATGTCTGGCGTCAAACAATGCTTACGCCCAAGCCCGCAATGTCGGCGTCAGGCTCCAGTACGCCCGGCTCACCTTCGCATGAGAAGCTGCATGATTCATCTTCTTCGTCCATTCCGAGTCTTTATGGCACGTCGCGGCCAAGAGATGATCGCCTGGCGTGAGTGCGGAGGACTGGTCTTCTTATAAGACCTCATCTGATGTCTGGTCAGAGCCTTATGTGCGCGAGATATGGTTATTCCGAAAAGGTATTGGTTCCATGCATGTTCACTAAGTGGCAAGTTGTGGCGTTCGAGGTAAACCGGCGGTATTGGTTGAAATGTGTGCGATGTTTCAAATCAGCGCTAACCTACAGGACAGGTTTGACCGCAGAAGGCTGGGCATCTTGGTCAAGCTAAAAGATACATATGGAGGGTAAGCTCTAGATCACAGAGGCTGTGGTTGTAGCAGAAGTAGAGAATTCAGGTATCAGAGGGGAAGTGATAAAGCTTTTGCTTAATCGAAGAGGGGATGAGGTAAAGATCAGAGGGGGGGGCTCAAGCCCCTGAATCGTATGGCTGGCAGACCACCACCACAAGCCATTCTATCAGTTTACAGCGTGCTAACATTTCTAACGTGGTTGCACGTAACGCATTGCATGTTTGCCCTCAACCATTTACTCATGTTTACCCTCACATTGCATATTTATGTGCTCTGGGTTCCTAGCACGTTAAACTCTGGGGCCCTAAGCGACAACCTCCTCATTTCCAACCACCTGTTACAACCTGTACCCAAGGTGGGTCAGACTGCAAGGCAGTACGCCGCGGGGTGTGCTGACGGTAGGGGACGAAGGTTGCGCAGGGTCCAGACGGGACTGTGTACCGTCTGCAACAGGGTGTTCTACAAAGAGCTTGGAGAAGGTGCTTGCAAGATTGTAGACGGGAACATGATATTGCTTGCGTGAGGAACAAGAACAGTTCCTCAAGCAAGGGTGTAGTCTACCTATCTATATAGTTGACTATCTAAGTGCTGTAGAAGCAGTGTGTATGGACCCGTGTATCGCAACCCCGGGTCCTCCTCCGGGACCCGTGGACCCGCAACTCGGGTCTACGGGTCTTGCCTGATTGGTTCATTCCTTGCTTCGTAGTGATTGGCTGGCCATGGCGGCCCCAGGCCGCCACGGCCCAATGTCTGACCCAGGGTCATGACACGTTATGCTTTTAAGATCTACGGCACGGTATCCTAGCATTATCTATCTATTAAGAATGACTTGTACTGTTAAGTGAACTTTGCCTTGCTTAGTACTTGGATAGATCGTTACGAATTGATAGGCCCTGTCTGCCTTTCCGCCGGCTACTAACATCGCTATGTTCCGTAGCCACCCGAGATACGGCTTTGTCAGAAGTAGGAAGAGAGTGGTTAAGGTTTAGATACCTGGAGCTCTGGAGTATATAAACCATCCCTCGCCCCCTTTTCCCTTTCTCCTCCTCTTGTCTCTTGACTTCTCCCTCTTTGGGAGCCCGACGAGTTTACTAGTTGACTAGCGACCTCGACAATCAACTTTTGGTAACGTGCGTGATAAGCGAGCGGATAAAACAAGCGAACGGATAATTTCCCCCGCGACGCGCCCCCTTCACCTCTTACAACGTTTTCCTCCACCACACAACATGGCATCGCGTTCAAACGAAGCTCAATTAATCTTAGCCCTTCAAGCTCTTAAAAAAGACCCCAAACTTCGTCTTTCCAAAGCAGCGGAAATCTATTCTGTTCCATATACTACCCTTTACAACCGACGCGCCGGTCGGCCTGCACGACGCGATACTCCAGCCAACTTACGCAAACTTACGGATTTGGAAAAGTAAACTATTGTCCGATATATAGTTAAGCTATGTACGCGTGCATTTTATCCTCGGCTTTGTTATGTAGAAGATATGGCCAACCGACTATTCCGCGAACGCGATACGCCTTTTATCGGTAAACGCTGGGCTTACAACTTTATTAAATGTTAGCTAGAACTCCGGACGCGTTTTACGCGTAAATACGATTACTAAAGGGCTAAGTACGAAGATTTAAAGATTATTGGCGAGTGGTTTACCTTTATATATAATACTAAGGCTAAGTACGGTATCCTTGACGAAGATATATATAATTTCGACGATACTAGCTTTATAATAGGCGTTGTCGTCCCTAATATAGTAGTTACTACCTTTAATAGCCGTAGTAGGGCTAAATAGGCCTAGCTTAGTAATCGGGAGTAGGCTACGGTTATTTAAAAAATAAATGCTTAAGGCTAGGCTATTTTACTATTTATTATCTTAATTAGGTAATATTACCTTACCAACTAGTATTAAGAGTGTAACCTTCCGCTTACTTAGTATATTATAATAATTAAAAACAGCTGGACTATTAGTAAAAAGAGTATAAATTAAATTTAGTACTTCGATTTCTATATAATATCTCGTATAAAAGATATATACTAATTATTAATTCTCAACGGCTACGAAAGCCACTACTTCGAAGAATTCGAGACCTACTACTAAGAGTATAATATTATTACGCTCTATATACCTCCGTACTCTTTACACTTATTACAGCTATTAAATATAGGCTGTTTTTCGCTGTTAAAGAAGGCGTACGGTTATTAGATTAAATAGTTAATAAAGATAAATATTATATAAATCAGTAAATTAGAGTTTCTTTGTAGGTTTAAAGAGGCGTTTTTTACTTCGATTATAAAAAAGAATATCCAGGGTGGTTTTACTAGGGTCGGCTTTATGCCGTATAACTTAAAAAGAGTAATATCTAAGCTAGATATACGTATTCGGACCTCGATACCTCCAATATTAAGTTTAATAATAGGACTACCTTAGGTTTCTTAAATACTATATAACCCTTAAGAGGCTACCTTACAATCGGCTTTTATTAAAAGCTAAATTTCCAACTATTAGAATAGCTCTCTAACTTTAATACTTACTACTATAAATCGATTAGCCAAGAGTACAATAGTTGTAATATACGAGGTGGCTCTTCTACGTACGGAGGTCTTAGCCCTACGAAAGGCCAATAAAGAGCTTAGTAAGAGACGGAGGGCCAAAAAAATACGTATACAGCTTGGAGGGTCACTTACTATATAAGAAGCACAAGATCTACTAGATCAGAAGGCTACGGGTAAGCAGTTGGCCCAAAAAATACGACAAAATGGTGGTAGTACAAGGGGGTCTCAAACAAAGATTCGGTATTATAGCGTGTACGGCAAGCCTGGCCATAATGTACGTACGTGTAAGGAGGCTGTAAAATCGTCTAATTCATCTGTTTCCAATTCAGTTATTGTTATTTCCTAAGGTTATGGTTGTATAATTGAAGGTCTTTATATTATAGTGGTGGAAAATTATCCGTTCGCTTGTTTTATCCGCTCGCTTATCACGCACGTTAGTTAGTCCCTTTCGTGATGTCGCCTCTTCCCGCAGCCGTGCGCATCACCCCTGCGAACATGTGGGTCCGGAGGTTCCTGTCCTGCTAGAGTCTTCGCTTCTCGGCCATCCTCGTCCCAGCAACATGTGCTAAAGCAGTTGGAGCATCGCAAACGGCGGAGAGATCCGTGGAGGAGAACACATTCGACGCCTCTCTCTTGGAGCCGCGGCTCGTAGTCGACTCGGTGGTGGCCTCGGACAAGTCTAGGCCGGTACTTCATGCAGAAACGAGATCAACTTCCAGGACCCTTCCGCAAATCGGTAGAGAGGCCAACCTTCTCTTCGAGGCAGTCGATGTTCTGGGTATAGTCCCGAACCAGTTTTCCAGCATTACGCAAACGAAGGATGAAGCGATGTGTTCTTGTTGGACTGGCGCGCTTAACGACCTGGCGCATCTTGGTAATGCCATTGTAGAAGAGAGGCCTCCTTTCTGGATCAAAAAGAACCGACGAGTTGAAAAGACGACGATGACCGAGGGAATAGACGCCATTTTCAGACCGAAAGTCTTAAGTCTGGTGAGAGGTGACCAAGAAGGAAAGCGGGGAATACCTACAGGAATGCCTGCCTTTGTACTAATGCCAGCCCCTATGACGGCCATCATCTTAGATACGGCACTAAATAAGCTCGCGATGCTTTGCAAGTGGAGACGGTTATCCGATCGTATATAGGTAATGGCCATTACACTAAGGTAGCGACGGACGGTAATTTTACGTAATTAATCTTAAGAACGTAGGAGAAGTAAAGACGGCTAACGTGCGTGATAAGCGAGCGGATAAAACAAGCGAACGGATAATTTTCCACCACTACAATACAAAGACCCTCAATTACACAACCATAACCTTAGGAAATAACAATAACTAAATCGGAAACAGATAAATCAAACGGTTTTGCAGCCTCTTTATACGTACGTACATTATGGCCAGGCTTGCCGTATACGCTACAACACCGAATCTTCGTTCGAGACCCCCCTGCACCACTACTATTTTGTCGTGTTTCCTGGGCCAACTGCTCACCCGCAGCCTTTTGATCTAATAGATCTTGTACTTCTTATATAGTAAGTGACCCTCCAAGCCGTACACGTATTTTTTTGGCTCTCCGTCTCTTGCTAAGCTCCTCATTGGCCTTTCGTAGGGCTGAGACTGTCACAGGCTTTGCCTGTGCCTTAGTCATGTAGCTTAGTCATGTAGTCACGTGAGCTGGAAGCTTGGGCCACCCTCGAGAGCTTACCTCTCGCAGGGCCTCGGCTCCCAGAGCTTTCCACTTCCTCGCAGATCAACGATCTTCACACCTGACCCCCAACCTTGCGCCGTGATAGAGACCTCCGTACGTAGAAGAGCTACCTCGTACATTACAACCATTGTACTCTTAGCTAATCGATCTATAGCAGTAAGCATTAAAGTTGGAGAGCTATTCTAGTAGTTGGAAATTCGGCTTTTAATAAAAGCCGATTGTAAGGTGGCCTCTCGAGGGTTGTGTGGCGTTTGGGAAACCCAAGGTAGTCTTATTGTTAGACTTAATACTGGAGGTATCGGGGTCCGAATACGTACATCCAGCTTAGATATCACCCTCTTTAGGTCGTACGGCATAAGGTCGGCCCTAGTAAAACCACCCTAGATATTTTTTTCTGTAATCGAAGTAAAAAACGCCTCTTTAAACCTACAGAGAAACTTTAACTTGCTGATATATATAATATTTATCCTTATCAACTGTTTAATTTAACGACCGTACGCCTTCTTTAACGGCGAAAACAGCCTATATCTAATAGCTGTAGTAGGTGTAAGGAGTGCGGAGGTATATAGAGCGTAATAATATTATGCTCCTGGCAGTAAGTTTCGAATTCTTTAGAGTAGTGGCTTTCGTAGCCGTCGAGAATTAATAATCGGTATATACCTTTTGTACAAGATGTTATATGGAAATCGAAGTACCGAATTTAATCTATACCCTTTTTATTAGTAGTCTAGCCGTTTTTAATTATTATAATATACTAGATAAGCGGAAGGTTATACTCTTAATACTAGTTAGTAAAGTAATATTGCCCGGCTAAGATAATAAATAGTAGGATAGCGTAATTTTAAGTATTTACTCTTTAAATAACCGTAGCCTACTCCCGATTACCAGGCTGGGCCTATTTAGCCCTACTACGGCTATTAAAGGTAGTAACTACTATATTAAGGACGACAACGCTTATTATAAAGCTAGTATCGTCGAAATTATATATATCTTCGTCGAGGATACCGTATTTAGCCTTAGTATTATATATAAAGGTAAACTACTCGCCAATAATCTTTAAATCTTCGTACTTAGCCCTTTAGTAATCGTATTTACGCGTAAAACGCGTCCGGAGTTCTAGCTAACATTTAATAAAGTTATAAGCCCAGCGTTTACCGATAAAAGGCGTATCGCGTTCGCGGAATAGTCGGTTGGCCATATCTTCTACATAACAAAGCCGAGGATAAAATATACGCGTATATAGCTTAACTATATATCAGACAATAGTTTACTTTTCCAAATCCGTAAGTTTACGTAAGTTGGCTGGAGTATCGCGTCGTGCAGGCCGACCGGCGCGTCGGTTGTAAAGGGTAGTATATGGAACAGAATAGATTTCCGCTGCTTTGGAAAGACGAAGTTTGGGGTCTTTTTTAAGAGCTTGAAGGGCTAAGATTAATTGAGCTTCGTTTGAACGCGATGCCATGTTGTGTGGTGGAGGAAAACGTTGTAAGAGGTGAAGGGGGCGCGTCGCGGGGGAAATTATCCGTTCGCTTGTTTTATCCGCTCGCTTATCACGCACGTTACGTGTAAATGGATACTTTCTCATCGTCCAATCTTCGGGAGGTGACGTTGGCGAGTCCAGCGTCTAAACATCTTCGCCGGGTGAACTTGAGGAAGATGCCGAGGATGCCTTCCGACGACATGGAGGAGGATTGAAGCTGCCCCTCGCAACACCCTGCCACCCCACCATAACCCCAGCAATTTAGTGACCTCATCACTGGGACATCGACTTGCGAGTGGTAACATGATGAGTGCTCACCCCGATAGAAAAAGGGAAGAGTGCAGTGCCGGCAAGGAGCGGGGGTTATCCACTACCTAAAAGCTCAAAAACATTAAGAAAACACCATATTAAGATTCGTAGAAATTGCATGGCTGAGGAATCCTGCTTCACTTTTGACCAGAACTTTGGATGCCAAGGTAGCACCTAATCGATAAGAGTTATCCCTCCTAGTTCCCAGTTCCCAATTCCAAGTCGATGGAGCCAAGAAACGCCTGATTCTACTCTCTGGACTCTTTACGGAATATTACTTCATCTAGCTAAGCGTAAGGTCGATGGGATTATCCCGGCTGCTCCCTTGCTCCCCATCATACCCACGAGAAGCCATCGCATTCACGTGCTCACCGTCTCCAGTTAAGTCTATCAGGATCCTCAGCATCGAGCCAGAGCAGAGTGCCGGCTGACGGTTTGTTAGATCTTGTACCAAGTCGTCACAATCCCACTCGACCCAGTAATCGATCATCGGCACGTGGTGTTGCCAGTGGGGACGACCTTGCGCTCGGCGGCGGCGGCCTGGGACAGGGAGTCGGACGAGGGGAGGCTCGAGTCGAGCTGAACAGGCTTCTGGAGCTCGAGGTAGAGCTTCTGCGTTGTGTAGAGGAAGGAGAACATGCCGGCGAAGGTGCCAGACCAGAGGAAGATGCGGCGGTTGCGCTGTTACTCGTGGGATTTGCGGGCGAGCTCGCGGACGTTGAGGCTCTCGACGGCGCGCCCCGAGGAGGAGTCGTTGCGGGCAGAGAGGAAGGTCCGCCGGGGTGGGAGGGGGACCCGGGAGGCGGTGGCCCGCGGGAGTGCGGAGCATGGTTACCTAGGGTTGGCAGGTAGTTCGCATGTCGTGTTGCTGTGGTTAGGGAGCAATTGATGATGGGGGTGATGTTCGGCTGGTCCGCGGTCGTTCTGAATTTCCCTTACCTTACTCAAGGCAGCTTCTGTGTGTCGCGCGACAACGTTCCAGAGAGACTTGATCCTGATGCACATCAACGGAAACTCCGCTAATGGCGATGCTTCGAATTATGTGTGTGGCAGTGACGTTGATAGGCTGCGCAGATAATCGAGGGACTCGACGGAAAACGTGCGGCGCGCTCGCGGTCTCCCGCCATTGAGGTGAGCCGCGCGACCGGCCCTACATCGGGTGAGCGGAACCAAGCCAAGAGCTTAACTGCGCAGAGGTACGGCGTTTTACGCACCCTCGTGGCCTCGGCACCCGCACCGTCACCTTCATCGGCATCCAGGTTTAAGTTGTCGGCTATTACATCGTCACGGCCGACATCGCGGCGTTGCAGAGCGCGCTGCAGAGCGCGCTGACGAAAACGATCAACCCCGACGTCGCTGGTGGCATGCGAGCGCGACGAGCTGCGCGCCGCGCTCCTCGACAACGCCGACAGCGAGAAGACGTGGGACGACCTGCTGGCGGCTGGGATCCCGGCGCGGTCGGCGTTCCGCGTGGTGCCAGTGCGGGACACCGACTTCCACCACCTGCGGGACGGGTTCGTGAGAGCCGCCAAGGCGCGCGCGCCGGGGCTGTCGGGGACGCCGGCCGACGACGAGGCGTTTGGGGAGGCCATGATGCAGTTCCGGCGGCGTTTAATCGGGGGACCGTGCCCAAGCAGAAGGAGTTGCTGCTCATTCGGTATGGGTAGGGGAGGCTGAGCATTGAGTATCGGGCGGGGGGGAAGAAGTCGGGGAAGAGGCAGCTTATTGGGACGGTGGATGACGAGCGGGTGTCGAGGGCGCTGTGGTTGAATTACCTTTCTGGCGCCAAGGTGGCCAGCGAGCCGGCGCGCAATAATATCGTCGAAGAGATCATGGAGTTTGTGGAGAGGCCCGTCGGGACAGTTGCCGCACAGGTGGTGTGATGCACAGGACGAGCAACGGCATTGCAGTGTGGTTCATTGCATATGCCTCGATAGGTGTAAGATATCTATTTGTACAAAGACATCCCAACGTCGGTGAGCCGACGAGATAGCATCGCTCAGCAGCATCGCTCAACGTCCTAAGAGACGGCCCCAGACCATCGCCCTTTCTATCCCCCGGAGTGCGCACACCTTCCGGCGTAATGCCCTCCCTTGAGTAACAACCCATCTCGTCCATCAGACCCCACCCCTATTCTCGTGGCGAGTCGCGGCCTAAATTGCCTCTGCCGCCGTGAGGAGCTCCTCAATCTTCTTGCCATCCTTCCCGTTATTGATGACCGCCTGGAAGTTCGAGTCGTCACCAATGTGCTGCTTGTTGATAAACACGTTTGGAACGGTGCGCTGGCCCGTGGGCTCGGTAAGCGCCTTCTGGAGGTCGTCGCCGCCGCTCTCCTGGTTCAGCTCGTACACGGCATACTTGGCGCCGTATCCATCGAGGAGGCGCTTGGTGTTTTGCAGTAGGGCAGTATCTCTTGCTGAAGACGACTGTGAAAAGGGGAGAAATGAGTCAGCGACTGCATGCAGGCGATGTTGGGACGAAGTTCTGACGACAGTGGTGTGGGATGGGAGATGACAGGCGCATCTGAGAGTGAGGGGTACGTACCGACACCGTTGGCGTCAATCAACTGCTAAACCTTCTTTTGCGCGGCATCGCTCATGGTAGTGATGTCGTGGAGAAAAGTCTTTGGAAAATGGAAGACATGTATTGGAGAGGCGTGTGCTGTTGCTTGGATTTCCTGGAAGATGTTCCAGAAAGGCCAAGCGACAGCCGAAAGAGAGATGGTCGAGATTAAGGTCGGAATGGCTACTGCTGCGCTTCGGGGCGCTTCGGGGCTTGCTCGTTCACTGCGGTCGATTGCGACATTCGGGAGGAGTGGATTTCACCCTTTTCTGGGACAACGAAGTCTCCCGGGACGGGGTCGACAATCTAAGGATCATCCACATCTCGTCGACGGGGTCGTCATCGCGCTCGCAGTTCACGGCCATGTTTGCCAGGAAGATGAGAAGGGGCCTGGTATCCCCTGTCCAGCAGCACATGCGGTCATCTGGTCTGATCATGGAGGCAGTAAACCCTTCCAGTCAGACCCGCTTTCCGTCAGCGATCGACACTCGTCGTGGAGAAGTGGCAAAGTTACACTTGTCAGCATCAGGCAGTGGTAACAACTCAGTAGTATAAAGCAAGTCGTCCTCCCAGCCCCTTCGGTTAAGCAGAGGTATCCAAAAAAATATTGTACTTGTTCATTACCTCAGTCAGAAGAGAATTGTAGGAATGTCACTTGCCCAGAGTCGTGTCCCAAGACCATCGAATTCTTGTGCACCGATACGCATCGTGCGCGGTAATCAGGAGGAAGCCAAAGAACCTTTTCCCCATCTCGAGTGATCCAGTCGTCATCAACAATCAAGATAGTACCTGGCGGTTTGGTGGTAGAGTCCGAAACGCCTGAAGACGCGGAAGCGCCTGAAGCAGCTGGTACGTCCGAGATGTCCACGTCTGGGTTGATCTTGACGATGCCCTGGCTAGTCTTGAGGTACTGGCCATCCGCTGAAAACGATAGAGTCGTAATATCGTACCCTTCGAGCGTCTGCTGGTGCGCACCCGTCGCCGCATCCCAGAGCCGGATTGTGCGATCGTCTGACCCCGACGCAACGACCCTGCCGTCCGGTGGTGAGAAGGCAACGGCGCGGACCATACGGCTATGCCCCTCGAGCGTCTTCTGGTACGCACCCGTCGCCGCATCCCAGAGCCGGATTGTGTGATCGCTCGAACCCGACGCAACGACCCTGCCGTCCGGTGAGAAGGCTACGGCGTGGACCGAACCGCTATGCCCCTTAAGCGTCTTCTGGTACGCGCCCGTCGCCGCATCCCAGAGCCGGATTGTGGTATCGCCTGACCCCGACGCAACAACCCTACCGTCCGGTGAGAAGGCTACGGCGTGGACCCAAACGCTATGCCCCTCGAGCGTCTTCTGGTACGCGCCCGTCGTCGCATCCCAGAGCCGGATCGTGCGATCGCCTGACCCCGACGCAACGACCCTACCGTCCGGTGAGAAGGCTACGGCGTGGACCGAACTGCTATGCCCCTTCAGCGTCTGCAGGTACGCGCCCGTCGCCGCATCCCAGAGCCGGATTGTGTGATCGGCTGACCCCGACGCAACAACCCTGCCGTCCGGCGAGAAGGCTACAGCGTAGACCCAACTAATATGCCCCCTAAGCGTCTTCAGGTACGCGCCCGTCGCCGCATCCCAGAGCCGGATTGTGCGATCGTCTGACCCCGACGCAACGACTCTGCCGTCCGGTGGTGAGAAGGCTACGGCGCGGACCATACCGCTATGCCCCTTGAGCATCTTTAGGTACGCGCCCGTCGCCGCATCCCAGAGCCGGATTGTGCGATCGGCTGACCCCGACGCAACGACCCTGCCGTCCGGTGGTGAGAAGGCTACGGCGTGGACCCAACCGATATGCCCCCGAGCGTCTTCTGGTACGCGCCCGTCGCCGCATCCCAGAGCCGGATTGTGGTATCGGCTGACCCCGACGCAACGACCCTACCGTCCGGTGAGAAGGCTACGGCGTGGACCGAACTGCTATGCCCCTTCAGCGTCTGCAGGTACGCGCCCGTCGCCGCATCCCAGAGCCGGATTGTGGTATCGCCTGACCCCGACGCAACGACCCTGCCGTGCGGTGAGAAGGTTACGGCGTCGACCCAAACGCTATGCCCCTCGAGCGTCTTCTGGTACGCGCCCGTCGCCGTATCCCAGAGCCGGATTGTGCGATCGTCTGACCCCGACGCAACGACCCTGCCGTCCGGTGAGAAGGCTACGGTGTGGACCACACGGCTATGCCCCTCGAGCGTCTGCTGGTGCGCGCCCCATCGGTCCCTGATACCTGCGGCAGACCTGATAAATGAAAGCCTTTCCTTCCAAGACTGCTCTCTAACATCGCTTAGCCTCGGACTGAACACAAGCGCAGAGCCATATATCTGTAATGGAGCCCGCTCCATAATGGAGCCATGGCTGAGAACAAACTTTTCTGCGTCTTTCAACAATCGTACTAAGCCAGGTGCGGTATCCGTTCGTAGCTGATTTAAATCAATTAGGAACTGTACATTCATTACGCCCCGTTGGAATTGACATACCTGAGCAGCAAGAAGCTTTTTTATCGATGCTACCCCATCTGAGAGTTTCCCCAGCAGAGACAGACCCTCGAGCCAGTGGAGCAGGTGTTCCCTCAGAAACATCAGTACCTTCCCGTTTGCCGTTAGCTCTCTTGAGCACTCGGGGTTCTCGCTGTTCATGAAGCAGAGATGATCGGCCCAGAAGACGCAGGAGTATCGTATTGGTATCAATGGATCTGAATCAGGGGGTGCCATACGCTTGAAGCCGAAGTCGAGGTTGTACATGTTTTGCCTTAGAATTGACGACATCGCATCGATTGAGCGTTTGGCGATATCCGCATGTCCTTGGGCGAGGCCACCCGGCTGAATAGAGTCGAAGTTCTTCTTCAGGTAATCCCTAGCTGACTGGTGGATGGGGTTGACCGTTTCTTCGGTGATGGTGAGGAATGAGCGGCACTTTTGGACAATCGTAAAGGGGTCAGTATCGGCTGACCAGGGAACGAGCCCGGCAAGCTCGTCAAGGGAGAGTGGACGATACGCAAGGAAGGTAGCCACCAAGACATCTCTGCAACGTTGCAGGTGCTCGGTCTCCTCGGCCTCGATGCTTTTCATCTTGTGATCATACAGCTTTGACAAACCAGAAGGGTAGTCCTTGATGCTGTTGACCGCGTATGACCCTCGCACTCTTTTGAGGTCATTGAACACGAGAGACACCCAGAGGAAGTTGTCCTTTGCTCGTTGACGGACCTCATTTGACACTGTCTGGAGAATTGTATCGGTGTAGCGGAGTTCCGGATCCTTCCTCAGCTCGGACACCTTATGCTCAATGTATGCGTTCACGGGGCCTTCAAGACTTTCAGTATCCAGTTCGACCAGTGTCCCAATATCCAGAATATGTGAATGCGACTGCTTGAGCTTGACGATAACGTCAACTTCAGGGCGGCTGGAGAGCAGCCATTTCACGTTGTCGGAGAGAGTGAGAGAGGTCGAAATCAAGTTGATAAGGTCCAGCCCCTGCTCACACTCGTCAAGTGCGTCGACTGCAAGATAGACGGGTGACAAGCGAGGGTCTTTCAACATGTTCTCAAATGCCTCGGACAGAGCGATGAAGGCATTATTGTCCCTAAAGAGATTGGCGCCTGAATCTCTGTACTTCTGAAGTAAATGCGACATGAGACATGGCTGCTGAAGAAGTAGAAGCCAGATCAGAGATCGGAGGATGGCCGTGGCGTTGTTCAGAGCTGTGTCGGTGCCTTGACAGAAGAAAAAAGAAAGCGACGGCGTGAAGGGGTGGGGTTGGCGGGAGAGTTCGCGGATGATGCCGATCATGAGCATCGTTTTTCCCGTTCCGGCGTGTCCCTTTATCCAAAGCAATCGGCGTAGTGGGCATCCGGCTCCCCTATCGTCCCAATTGGTGAACGCTGCATACTCCGGGGTGCGAAGAATCCACTTGTACGCGTCCTCGAGTAGTTCATCCTTGCTCTTCTCGATTCTCACCATATCGTGTTGCGGATCAACGACGCGAAGATCTCTGCGACAGTCTGACTCGATATCATCCCTGCGGGCGTCTTTCTGCGACGAGATGAAGACTTGAAGCGACTGATGGATGTCGCCGAGCCGCGTCTCCGTTCCCTCAGCATGAGTGACGAGTTCTCCGAGAAAAGCTTTCGTTTGGTCTTGGTAGTACTGGGCCGCATCATTCCGAACGATGGTTTCTGCATCGGTGACAAGCTTCAAATCGCCGTCCCAATCGTCTAAACTCAGCATGCCGCGAAGGAAGACGAGACCTTGGTTGCGATAGTATGAGCAAACACTCTTCATCTGATACAGGAGGAGAGCTTTGTAGAGCTCAACGACCGTCTCCTCCAGCTGATGTAGGATTTCTTGGAACTTGTTACCAGCGGCAATGTTGTCCTTGTTCAGGAGATGCTTGGTCAAGGCGCAATACCAGTCCATCCTGGAGATGACGTAGGCAATACCGGCAAGGTTGGATGTTGTGGCCTGTGCCGGATTCCGCAGCATCTATTCATCTATTAGCAGAGCTAGGGAAAGAATCTCTAAAGGTGACGGCTTACTTGCAGCCCAAGGCAAACTCCGGCCCATGGAAGTGCGGCCGGAGCAGCTTGTGGAACACTTTGAAGTACCAGATCCACTATTCCCTTCGACGCTAAGATGGCATCGGTGAATTCGCCCACTCGGGTCGTGATCTTAGATGCCCGGGATATTTTCTCCTGCCCCCTTTGGACCAGCTCTCTCATATGCATTTGCCGCGTGGTTGGATCCTTCAGCTTGGTCGAAAGGTCGGCGGCGGAGGGCTCGCCAGTCTCGCCTCCGAGAACTTCCTCCAGGATCTTCAAATATGATCCGACAAGCTTTGCATCGTCCTCCTCAATGCGAGAGTACGCGATGTCCCACTGGCCTACGGTTTCGGTCACGGGTAGCTTAGGTGGGGCGTCGTCGGGCGGAGCTGGAGGTAGGGCCGGTGATGCTGCGTCTGACTGGCGATCATCGGTAACTCGAGTATCCGTACTGGGTCGTAGTACCTGGCCGCCGGCGTTAGGCGGTGAGGAAGAAGCACACGGCTCTGTCGCGACGATAGAAGACGTTTTTGATCCGTGGTTTGAGTTTCCCTGTTCGGAGGACGGGACCTCTGCTGGAGAACGTCAGCTTTGGGAGGGGATGTGATGCCCAGCCGAGTCTCGACATACGTGAGGACGGCGAGGCAGACGGAGTCGGCGTGCCTGTACGACGGCTCTTGACGAGCTCCCTCAACCTCTTCCCCCACTTCGGCTTGTTTTCGGGAGGCATAGCTTCGAGATTGTTTCAGGAAGAAGAGGCGGTTCGCAACAGTCGTTAAGAGGAGAAGTCGACAGCTGCCATTCCGCGGGGTATCGTGGAGTGGACTGAAAACTGCAGTGTGGCTGGCGTGTTTGGCTGTCCGATCGCCGAGTCAAAGCTGTGGCGGCGCTACTGGCGAATGGCAGCAAAGTACCTCCTCTCCATTGGGAGACGGATGGCGCAAAGTCGTCAAAGGTACCGGTGAACCCAGCCCACTGTGGATGGATTGTAAGCGTCAGCGACACGATCCTTTGTTCATATTCTGTGCACGAAGAACACGGGTGGCGCGACGCGCTGTGCTCATCGTGCACACAGTCGCCGGGGTTCGTGTAGGGATGGGTTTTGCGGTGCCGGGATTGACCGCGCTGCATTGGGGAGGAGACACGATCGAGGGGCAAAAACGCGCTCTACGCCCCACTTCCCACTTTGGGCATTAAAGCGTCGCGGCGCGTGCCACACCATCCAAGATCTCAGCCCCGGCGCGACCTTAGTGACATCCAGTGAAGCCAGGTCCATGGCAACCAGATCCAAGGTGGCAGGTTCCTAGCAGCCACATTCAGGGAATCCAGATCCCTAGCAGCCACATGATAACCCACATTCAGGAGCGGCATCCACTGAAGCCGGATCCATGGCCTGTGCTTTCGCGCTGCGCTTGCTGTGATACCCCGCTGTGTGCACTCTGCTCTTACCCAGCGCCTCCCCGCGCAGTGCGGCTCTTCCCGCCTGTCGCTTGCCACCCCTCCAAAATTTTGCAATGGGCTACTGCTAGAGATCGCATTAGATGATAAGGCGATGGGTGTAGACCCAGCGCGTCACGAACTCCAACTGACCTCACGCAGCATAAGACTAAGAGCTCCCACTATTCCAGCCTTCGGGGAAGGTGGCACCGCTAAGCCCCTGCCCAAATACAAGGCTGTCTGCTTAATACATCGGCAAGAATTGTAACAAAAAACTTGAGCAAGATGAGCAGATCCCCATTGCTTGGTATGCCAATTCCACATCCCCCCCCGGAAGGAACCCCGGTTGTAGATCCTGACCAGCAGCAGGAAAGGCTGACCCTCCTGTGTACTGTTAGTTCTGTTCGAGAAACTAGCCTTCGAAACTGACCTTGGGACTCGATGTACGGCCTGCGAGGTGCGCCTCGGTTCCTCTGTCGAATGCGGCCCTCATGCTTCTCTCTGACATGCCGGTGCATGGTATTTCTCCTGGTGAAGACTGCATCGCAGCTGGGGCGTATGCATCGCACATGATTGTGCGCCTGCAATCTGTGTTGTTTCAGTTCGTCCTGGCCACCTAGAACTGCGATTTAGTTTTTGACTGTGCAGTAGAACTCCATGGAGAAAATGATGCTCGTAGTTTGGCTTCCAACAACGACTGCCCTGAGATGGGATACTGGTGGGCTTTATGCCCTGCAGCTCTACAGTGATACAATGCAAGGGATGTCCTCGAAGTGTTCGTGTTCGATGCCAGCATCCGATTCCCGAGTGAACTGACCAGTGATGTATACACATTCCTCCGGTGGTGCATGCTTCATTTGATCATCTCCTTAAAGGGATGAGTTGCAGAGCGGTGAGATTCACAATGACGGGCTTGACAGACCAACTTGCTCTCCCTTCTGACCGCACACGAGGCAGCCTCCCGACTCGTACATCGAGCAGCGCACCCATAACGCTACCGTGACCAGGGCAAAAGAGGGGCTGGGGAGTGGTTGACGAGCTTAGGGTGCGAGCGCAAGGGATAGCAATGAAGTACGGGGCGCCATGGAACGGAGAACCGAAGCCTGGTTTCAACAGCAAAGAACTCCGGGGACATTGAGGTGAGGGGCCTTCGACTGAGCAGAGGAATAAATAAAATTATGCTCGTTCATTAGTTCAGTCAGAATAGCGTGTTCTTGTATACCGATATGCATCGTGCGCGGATCAGGAGGAAGCCAGAAAAGCTTTTTTCCCATCTCAAGTGATCCATTCATTATCGAAAAAGAAGATATTATATGACGGTTTGGTGGTAGAATCCGAAACACCTGAAGATGCGGAAGCGCCTGAAGCCGCTAATGCGTCCAAGACGTCCACGTCAGGAATGATATTGATGATGCCCTGGCTTGACTCGAGGTACTGGCCATCCGCTGAAAACGATAGAGTCGCAATATCGCTATACCCCTCGAACGTCTATCGTCGCCGCATCCCGGAGCCGGATGGTAGCATCGTCCGAACCCGACGTAATAACCTTACCGTCCGGTAAGAAGGCCACGGTGTTAACCCGTTGTTACAACCTGCACTCAAGGTGGGTTAGACCGTAAGGCAGTACGCCACGGGGTCGTTGACAGTGATGTAAACCGCAAGGCCCAGACAGTGACGTTCACTGTCTCAAACAGGGTGTTCTTGAAGAAGGTGCTTGCAAGATTGTAGACGTGGATATAATATTGCTTGAGTGAGGAACGTACGAAGATGAAAAAGATGAATAATCTGAAATCTCTCAAGACAAATTCGATTCATAGTTAGGAAATGTCAGGCTGAAACAAAGAACCTCACCACAACGTTCCATCAACGTACTCCCTGGAGACATGCTGTGCTTCCACCTTCCCAACCCCTACCCTCTCATATCCCCCGCCTCTAGCCTTCTTCCCAATAACAAGGACGTAGTAAGTCTTCCGAGCGTCTTCCTTCTCGTCGTCCCGAACCATGCTAACAACAACACAATCACAGTCTTTAAGCTGAATCTAATCTGCCACATCAAACGATAACGAGCCTACTTGCCGCGTCCCGTCGACAATAGCATGTTCTTCCCCTTTATCTTCCATTCGACAATCTCCGCCAAACTTCCTTACTTTGACGTTCAGCGCCTCACCATCCTTGGTGAAACCCAGGTCCATACGGCGTAGGACTTTGTAATCCTTCATCGCATCTGCGATAAATCCAATACCTCCGGGGTATGCCATCCAAGACCATGACGGCACAGTTCGATCTTTATAGGGAATCCGTCGTATCTTGTTCTCATGAGTTCGCTCCTACAGGAGAAGGAAACCAAGGACAGAACAGTTCCTCCAGGCTTCCTATGGCGGGCCGCTCGTCGGCACGGTCCCTCCTGTTTGCAGCTTCGTTCCTCAAGGCTCTTTTGGCGAACCGCTTGCGGTTTGCGTCACCTGTAAGAAGGTGTTGCGAACAATGCTGGCGTCCCATATTTGCCAGTCACTTTTGGACCAACGCATGTGGGTCGTAGGCAGGCAATATCATTGGTTCTCTAGCGGACCAAACAGGGACGTCACTTTTCACGTGGCCACCCCGCCGCGTCGCGAACTCCCGCGGATTACGCACGTCTCTGGAACATCGCAATTGCAAGTCACTCCTGCACGGTGCGCCTCCGGTATCACCTGTGCGAGCATTAACGTGCTATCTGCGATCAACCCACAAGTGACCTACAGGCACGCCTATCGAAACTCACCGATAGCCCTCCATGCCGTCTCTCCGCCCATTAAGTGGCAAGCAATGGAGTGGATACCCGCTGAACATTCGGCCCCGCATCTGAAGGCACGCGTACCTGCCTGCCTTCAACTCTCTTCTTCCTCCTACCTCCCCTAGCCTAAGCCCTCACAATTGCGCGCCGAAGGTACGTATTCCACGGCCGACGGTGAGCCTCCATCACCTTCCCTCCCTTCCTTCGCTCTGCCCTGAATCCTTTAGCTGGTATGTAAGTAGATAGGTAGGTGGGGGTTTGTCGAGTTGGAAGGTGGGAGTCTGGGTTGTTGAAACCTGTTCCCCTTTCCTCTGGGGCCCCCCATAGCACATGGTTGACGGTACATGACGTTCCCCGGTCGGACTTTGTCAACATTCTCTTGTTCATAAACTTTGCGCAGAGCTTCTCCATCTATAGAAAGATAGTTCTCATGACATCTATTTTCGGCGACGTCCCGTTGGACGACTTGCTTGCTAGCCAACAGGCCACTCTCTTCGATTTGCCTCCAACCCTCCACACAAGAAAAATGCACAGCGGGTGGCCACACTTGTACCTGAGAGTGTGTTTACAGCGTTTTCGAGCACACGCGCAAGTATCTAGACTGTAGCATGCTGGTGTCCAGGTTGGAACCTTGAAAACGGAGTGGCAGGTCTCGGTACTAATAGCTGTATATATACTAAAAATATTTAAAATACCTCCTCAGTAGGTACGTTCCCATTTCCCTAGATGGCCTCCATTGGCTTTGAGAATGGTGGTGAAGTAGGCAGCTATGGTGTGGATTTGCGTTGGCCTGTATGTGAAAAGTCTCGCCGCCCGCCGCTTGACAGAGGCACCATCGACGTGTGTTCAAAGCGACGGCACCGGCTGGTACACCTTTGTCCAGTCTTCCATCGAGCCGTCGTAGAGCTTGACATTCTCAAAGCCCAGCATGCTCGTGAGGACGTGGAACCAGACAGAGGCGAGCATGCCAATCCAGCAGTACACAATGACCTCGCCCACATCCTTGGTGACGGGCGAGGTCCCGACGGCCGCCTTGAATAGGGCCATCAGCTCATCGGTGGGCTTCCACATGCCGCCGTCCTTGAAGACCGTCGCCGCCGACAGCAGCAGCGCCGACTCGATGTGTCCGGCCTTGTAGTCGGCCGCGCCCCGGCCGTCGATCAGGACGATGCCCTTATCGGCCTTGTTGAGGCGCGCCTTGACGTACTCGCGGTCGGCGATGAACGAGGCGTCGAGGTGGTGGGCGTCGAACTTGCCGGCGGGCCGCGGCACACCCGGGACGGTGGAAACGGTGTAGCCGCGGGCCTTCCAGGCGGGGAAGCCGCCGTCGAGGATGCCGATGTTCTTGGTGGGGATGCCGGTGTAGCGCAGCGTGGCGGCCGATCGGGTCGCCATGGCGATCATGGACGGGAGCGTGGCGACGTCGGTGACGAAGACGACGCTCCGCGTCTCGAGGATGCCGTTGGTGGTAAGCGTGTCGACGACGACAGCCGGCGAGGGCATAATGAGCGTCTCGTTGTTGGCGCCCATGGACGTCCACAGCGGGGTGCCGTTCCAGGGCAGGCTGAGGGAGGAAGGGATGTGGCCGGCGAGGTAAGCCTCCGGCGACCGTAAGTCGATCACAACGAGGCTTGGGTGGGCGAGGTGCTCGGACACCCAGTCCGCGGACACGACGGGGGGGATGCTCGCCGTCGATGCCCCTTGGGCCGGCGTGTCGTGAGCCACCCCAAAGGGGACGACGGCTCCAAAAAGCGCAAGTCGGATCAAAGAGGCCATGTTTGCATAAGTTACCAAGGCATGGGTAGTCATCTCCACGACAAGGTTGTGAACACATGGTATTTGAGCACTTGAAATGAGGTGTTTTGAGAAGTAATAACTGAGCCTGGTAGAGGCGAGATGCAGGCAAAGTTCCGGGCTAAATGTTGTGTGCGACGAGCTTGGCCCGTTATCCCCAATATCAGAGCGAGGACAATATAAACTTTAATGAATGTAAGGGGCAGCATACTTGCCCGGAAAGCCCGAACCTGGACATTGTGCCGGCGAACTGCAAACCAGGTACCTGGACGGGCAAGGGAGCCTTGAAGACATTCACTCCGTTGACCCAGTCAAATGTCTTGAAAACACGGTAATCAACAGAATGGTAATAACCAAAACAACTACTTAAGTCGATTGGCGCTCCCCTTGCAAATGCATTGCAGATGGATCAAGGCGACTTCACTGTTTACCTCCCCTTTCCCACGTCGCAACACTTGCCCAAGTCGCAACATCTCCTACGTACACACCAGTGCATGCAACCAAGTGGCTCAACTTCAGCACGATGCATCTAGGCGATTTCTGGGCTAAAAAGCAAGATAACGGCATAAACAGATAAGCCTTTCGTAGGACAATCGAATGGCAATCGTGGTAGCTCCGGTTGCCTAGGTCCCTCAGGTGATAGCTACTCCCACGCGACGCCGCTTCGCAGACCCCTTTTTGGGTAAGCACGGGGGGGTTTAAGCCCTCCGAAAAGCGCTAGAGGGGGGGTCTCGTTTGCGTGCGTCTGGTGGGGTGAGCGTAACCACTTTCTTTAAGGCGGCTTCAACAATCAGCCCTCTGTTGGCAGCGCTAGCTGGTCAGGACCACAAGCAAGAGGCATATTAAGCACATTTATTTTAGAGCGACTCGACTTTGACTATTGATGTTAGTCAGGGTATTGGCATGCCATCCAACACGAAACAGAAAAGCAAGAGAGTAAATTGTCGAAGAAGCCGACGAGAAGACAGCTTTGCCTCAGCATCTGCCAATCACGCTGGTTACTGCCGCTGCCTTTTGCGCCGCTTTTGTCCAGCCTGCTCAAACATCGTTGTCGCGTGTCGTTCCGTTATGGCTCGACTCACACTCGCTCTTCTCGCTCTCGCCGCCTCGGCGGCCGCCCTCTCCAACGTCGACCGCCGTCACGATGGCCACGATGACGCCAGCTCGACGGTTGCACCAGCCGCCGCGTCCACTGCCTCTCATTCCCCAGATCACACTCACGCGCCTTCGGGGACCGGCCACGGCCACGGCATGAACCACGGCGCCTTCAACTTCACGCCCTCGGGCATCCCCTGGCCGCAGTGCCTGCGCGACTGCTGCAACTCCTTCTTCGAGTACTTCCCCGAGCCGGTCAACAACCCCCTCTGCGTCAGCACGGCCTTCTACTCGAACGCGACCAAGTGCATCGTGGTCAAGTGCACTGAATTCGAGCAGGGTGCCTTCGCCGTCGTCGCCGCCGTGGAGTGCCCCAAGACGAAGACCTGGGCCGTGGACACCGACGAGACAAAGGTGACGGCGGACATGGTCAAGCTAGGCGGAAAACCCCAGGACTGTGAAGGCGTGCGCAACGAAACAATCATTTGCCAGAACGCAACGTCCACCAAACCGCCTGGACCGGTGACGACGGGCGGGGCCGTCCGGCTGATGGATAAGACGGGGCTCAATTGGGTTGTGACGGCACTCGTTGTAGGAGGGCCGCTTGCGTACTTTCTCTGAGACGTCTATTTGGTGTCTTGGCCTTGTAGTCGTGGAACCTTAGTCGCCACAAATTACTTTTTGCAGGCTCTTATTGTCTCTTCTCCTTTAAGACTAAGGTTTACTGAGTTGGGGCGCAGTGTGCGCAAGGGTCGGACGGTGGCCGAGGAGGTCACGTGGGCAGCGTTGCGTCCATTTCCATCATCTTGGACCACTGGAGATTCACCCCTCAGACCGTGTGGGCCTGAGGCAGCCATCGGCCACCAATCGGGAGACAGAAGGGTCGGAGAACCTCGTAACCAATCAGCAAGGACCCATGGCCCCGGGGCCTCGGGTCCTCGGGTCCAGGCACACAGCTTCAGCAGCACTTAGATAGTTAACTATATAGCTATATAGGTAGACCGCGCCTTGAGTGAGGAACTATTCTTGTTGCTCACGGAAGCAATATCATGTTCCCGTCCACAATCTTGCAAGCACCTTCTTCAAGCTCTTTGTGGAACACCCTGTTTTGAGACGGTACACAACACGGTCTGGATCTTGCGCAACCTTCGCTCCCTACTGTCAACAGCCCCGCGGCGTACTGCCTTGCAGTCTGACCCATCTTGGGTGCAGGTTGTAACACCCACTCTTTCATACTACAGGCAACGAGACTAAATATTGGCGCCAAAAAGAACTGACTTCTTGTGCTCGCGTTGGTATCCTAGAGTAAGTTGTGGTGCTTTGCGTCAACTGCCGCCACAGGTGCCATCCCACACGATGCCTACATCTCACCAGCCGCTGAATTTGCCCCTGATATGAGGCATTCCCCCTTTGGGAATAACCTCATTTCCGGACCAAGTCGCCACGGCTCACGCCTCACATGCTGGAATGGCCACCTGTTGCTCATAAATAGGTGCCTATGCCACCCAGCTAGTAGCATCACACTCAGTTCAATATATTCACTTCACTGCCAATTATGACGCCCTCGTCCAGCCGCCTCGTACTATGCCAAGCACACGTCGAGCTGTCACGGGCCAAAGAGAGGATGATCAAGCACCACCTGCATGCGCGCTGCCCCGTAGTTGCGGCTGAAAACCTTCTCAAAATGCAGCGCGTGGGTTGTTGGGCTGAATTCGGAAGCATCTTTGCAGCCAGGCGATGGTGACTTTTTCTCTAATCTGCTCAAACGGCCTCCCCACTCCCCACTCCCCTGAGCGACCCCTATGCACGAGGCCTTGGGGCGTATTCCAGACCGATGGGTGTTGCGGATTCGCGTTGGTGACCATGACACGTATTGTTACGTGGGCCTGAATGGCTGCGCATGGCACTTCGTCCGACGTGATCTTTCCTCAGCCCATCCGGCTGGGCCGGGTGAGTGCGCCAGGCAAACGGGGTGCAAAGTCCACGCTGCGACAGCCCTAGACGTCGGAGAGGATTTCTTGTCTTCCTCCTCATCTCCTCCTCACCTACTCGTCAGCAGCGACCGCACGCCGTCCAGTTTGTCCTGCTCGTCGTTATATGAGCGTCTCACTCCCTGGCGCGCAGTGATAGATGAGTGGCAGTCGAAACAAAGCGAAGAGCCCTTGGCACAGCGCCCAGGCTCGAGTTCCGCGATCGCCGTTGGTCGACGGACTAGCTGTCTTGGTGTTGATCAATCGCCGTCGGTTAAGCCCCCGCGGAGCCGGCGGCTCTGTTCCCTGTATCCGGATCCGTTCTCTCCTTGGTTACTCGTTCCAGCCCGAGAAGGATGTCCGAGCGCCTAAAACACCTGACAGAGCCTGAGTCGTCCTCGACTGGGACAAGTTTTGGAAAACAAGCTTCGACTCGCTCGGCAGGAACCTGCTGTTGCCGGATAAGGCGCCTGCAGCCACACTGAACCCAAATGTGGTGGTCAATTCCCGAATGTGATCAATTCCTGGTACTTGCGCAAACCGGCGCGGATCTTGTTGGACGAACGATCCCGGCCAGCTGCGGGCTGATTTTCGTCTGTTTTGCGGAAATGACGAGAGTCAGTGCAGTGAAAGCTGGTGTCGTAATGTATCACTGTTTGTGGTTAGGCTGGGGGTCTGCTCGCTTCGTGTAATTGACCCTGGAGCGGGCCGCCCAAGTTGTACGGGTAGAAGTGCCTGTCACTTCCACCGGTAGGAGCAATAATTCCGCGCCGCTCCCTCGAGCGGCACTAATTGGCCGCACTGGGGCCAACCCCTACCAGTCACTGCTTCTGCAACCAGGTACCTATCTCGCCCTACCCGCGGCCATGGTCCAATCATGCCACCCGCATTGCGAAGAACGCAGTCGTCGGCGACTGCCTGTGAGCTAGCGTATCTCCCTCAACAAGAAGATACCGAGACTCAGAACCCCACTACATCACTACTTTCAACATCGACCGCACAGCCAAAACAGGCGTAACAACTTACAATCGCCGTATTCTAGTCCTATAGAAAAGTCTTGGAATACACCAAATAAATATTTCTAAAAGGGGCTTTTTTAGGACGACTAAATAGTTAAAGACCTTACCGAGGACGGTGGCAGGCACTGTTGCAAGCCACCATCAACGAATGGGTTGACCAAGTTCCTTAAATCTACAGGCTTGTATTGTCCTGTAAATGGGAATCACTGACCACTCATTACATAGGTAGTTTCTGCACCAACTTTAGCCGTATGGTCGATGTTCGCTGGTCATTTCTCGTCGTCCATGTGCCACGGACCCAGAATGCGTGAGTGCGAACGGAGCGCAAGGGTTGCGCGAGGTACAGGGGCTGCAGAGGCGCCCAACCCTGCCTCTGATGATTATACCAAGATCACCAAGGGAAGGGGAGGACGGGGGGGATCGAGAGAAACACTCGTTCATAAGAGCTTGGCCGGACCCGGGCCGGAAGTCTCTTGCTCCCCCTTCTGCATCGCACATCGGCAGTACACCTCGCCCTACGCCATCAGACATTCGTTTGTTCGCATCATCCGTCGCTCTTTATTTCTGTATTTTTTTTTGCTACCCATACAGTCGCTACCGCCGCTCGCGCGCCAAGACGAAATCCAACATGAAGTTCTCCATCATCGCCGGCGGCCTCGTCGGCACCGCCGCCGCCTTTCCGTCGATGACGGAGCTTAAGGCCGCCGTATCGAAGCGGCAGTTCTCGGGGTCGACCGAGCTGTTGGGTGACCTCGCCACGCTCAAGGACAGCGAGCTCACTACTACGGGCAAAGACATCAAGGCCATCCTTCTCGGGGGCGGCGACGGCCAGAGCACGGCCGACTACAAGGCGCCGGCGTACGACTCGGCGGAGTGTAAGAAGGACGAGTGCTGCGTGTGGCACTACGTCGCCAAGGAGCTGTACGGCCTGATGTACGACTCGGCCACGGGCATGTGCAACGACTTTGCGCGCGCTTCGATCCGCATGGGCTTCCACGACGCGGCTGCCTGGAACAAGCAGTCGTCGTGGGGCGGCGCCGACGGCAGCCTGCTGCTTTCCAACGAGATGTCGCGGCAGGAGAACGCGGCCATGAATCCGGCCGGCACCAAGATGAAGGGCATCTTCGCCAAGTACGAGCCCCGCGGCATCTCCATGGCCGACCTGCTGCAGCTCGGCGCCAAGGTCGGCGTGCTCGCGTGCCCCGGCGGGCCGCGCATCCGCACCTTCATCGGCCGCCCCGACGACGCCACGCCCGCGCCCGTCGGCCTGCTCCCGCCCGCCTTCTTCACGGCCGACCAGATCATCGACCTGTTTGCCGACAAGACCGTCAGCCCCGGCGGCATCGTGGCCCTGATCGGCGCCCACACCGCCTCGCGCAACCACACGGCGCCCGGCGCCCCCGCCCCGCCCCAGGACCTGACTCCCGGCAAGTGGGACACCGAGTACTTTGACGAGCACCTGCGCACCAACGCCTCGGCCGGCGTCTTCCGCTTCCCCAGTGACGTGTCGCTCGCCAGGTCTTCCAAGACCAAGCCGGTCTTTCAGCAGTTTTCTGCCCAGAAGGGTGCCTGGGACGAGGTAAGCGCCTTCTTTTGGGAGGCGTCAGCCCCAAGCTAACGCACGGAACAGGCCTACGCCAGGGAGTACATCCGCATGAGCCTGATGGGCGTTAAGAAGATCAACAAGCTCAAGGAGTGCACGCGCGCGCTGCCGGGCAAGGGCGACAAGCCCAAGCCGCCCGTCTCCTCGGCCAAGCCCTCCACTGCCGCCGCCTCCTCGACCAAGAAGCCCACCGCCTCGACCGCCGACCAGTCCAGCACCGTCACCGTCCCCTCGTGCGCGCCCGGCGTCAGGTGCAACGGCGGCGGCGACCACCCCCACGGGCCCACGGCCGCGCCGACCAGCACCCCCGCCTCCGGCACGCACGGCGCGCACCCGGTCCCCACCACCACCAGCGTGGCGGCGGTCGGGCCGACCCGCGGCGCCGTCGTCACGGGCGGCAGCCCGCGCGTCTCGGCCGGTTGGGTCGCGGCCGCGATGGGCGTTGCCGTTGCTCTGTTGTAATGAAAGCGGGGTGGTTCGGTTCGGCACTCGGGCGCGGTGGGATGAGGAGTTTGATTGGGAGTTGTGTCGGCTGCGCTTGGCACACGGCGATGCCGGACCCAAAAAAACCGTCGGTCGTAGCAAATCCTAGAGAGAGAATAACAGCGCGTTGATTGACAGCTTACCTGTCTCTAATCTAATGGATAATCCACCTCTTAGAAACGGTGCGGGGAGTGATGAACATGTCCGGCTCGACGTACTAATCGACGCGTGGGGTGGACCTGCCTGAGACAAGTGTTGAGCATTCCCCTTCGCGAGATCCTGGTAGGCTTCTGAAAAGTGGCAAGGGGAGGGAGGACTTTTACCTCAACCGCCGGCGTCCGAAGCGTCCGGGCCGGGCCAGTCGCGGTGGCGTTTGGGTTGGTTTTCCATCTGCACGACCGCAACAGACCAAAAACTGTTGCGCTCGATAACAGTCTTGACATGTTTCGTGAGTCGGAAGAGGCCATAAGCCAGCTGGTCTAGCCATGCGTCGAGGTGAAAATGGCCCCTCGGGTCTCATTCTGCGTGGTTGTTTGTCTGTATTGACGAGGACCACTGCCGTTGTGGTTTTTGAGCTGTGCCCTCGGAATTTATGTTTAGAGATGCGAGGGTAAAGTCCAGGACGTCTTTCACAACCGGTCAGTCTGGATATATTACTTTAGTCTATCCCACCAGCACGGTTCCGAGATCGGTACGGGGGCGGGCGCGGTAGAATCCCCGCTGCCATCAACCCGGTTACTCAGGTTCTTGAACCGTTGGCGACGGTATTCCCGTTCTTCTTCATTTGGAGTTTACCAATCGACTGGGACGTCTGCAGTGTGCAAGGCTTGGATGCACGTGGTCTTATCTCGTCATCCAAGCGCTCTCTCCCGCTGTATACGCCAACCCTAATTGGCTACGGAGGGCGCAGCCCCGCAATAGGGGAGTCAACACAACACGTTTCCAGAGGGGGTTTGAGCAGATTAATCAGTCGCTTGCGAACGTCACTCAAGAACCTGTGCGATTTGAATTTCCATGCGAGCTGATCGACCTTTTGTCGAAATCGCAGCACCTCTTCCCGCCGGACCCGAGGCGAGCGACTACCCTCCTCGTCCGGACCATAACCCTCGGTAGTGCTGACCATGTTCAGACGAGACCCGTTGCATTTTTTGCTTCTATTACTAGAGCTGCTGGTTGTGGCAGTCGCGCTCGGCGTCTTTGCCCATTGGCGCACACACGGCCTGCGGACGGCGCTGTGGGCGACGGGCGGGGAGCGGGGATGGAACTCGAACCCGCGGCTTCGCATCTACTACTACGCCAACCATCAAGAACCGCCCGAGATTCCCTTTCTGTGGACGGAGAGGTGAGTGCAGATAAGCAACCGCGCTGGCAACTGCTGACCCGGCTCGGTGAGCAGCCTAGCGGAATCGCTCCTCGGCATCGCCATCGTCAACGCGGCGGTATGGGCGACACGGGTGGCGCTCGCCTGCAGCGGTGTCAGCCTGCCGCTGGTCGGGGCGTTCTACGACCTCCTGCTGTCGGGGCTCTGGACGTTTGGCGTTAACGCGCAGACCGCGAGCGACCTGACCGACCCGCGACATCTCAGCCCGCGGCCGTGGTACCTGGAGCGGAGCTGTGCCGGACTCTACGGACAGGACGGGGCGACGTGTAGGCAGGGTAAGACCTCGTTTGCCGTGGCTGTTATCTGTATGTAAGTCCACAAACCCCGTGTTCATGCTCGGGCTTAGTCGGTTGCAGGTAGGTTGCCATCTCGGTGTCATATGCTGATTCCGTGACACAAATGTAGGGTGCTCTACTTCGTGCGGTCGGTTGGGTCCGTCCTCCGGCTTGCGTACTGGTGCGGCGAGTATCGTGTCCTCGATAAGTGTGCGGAATGGATTGGCGAGTGCTGGACCGGTCCTAAACAAGAGAAAGCAGGAGGCAGTCGCTTCTACAAGGACAGGCCGCTGATGGAAAGAGGCCGAATCAGCATGGACGGTTCATCGTACTTGGGCTCCGAGTCTGATTGAAATGTTGCATCTAGTTGGATATTCCTCACTGTCTGCGCGGAATGGAATACACGAGTCCCTTTTTCCTCGGGACTGTGTCCTGTCACGCGGCGGACGGAGCTGTTCGCTGGCATCTGCCTGGTGTGACCAACTCCCTCGAGCGGGCAATGTGAATTCAATCTGGAGTCTTCGTTCAACCTCAATTGCCAACAGGCGCCGGTTGGCGCGGAGAGATACCAAGTTCGTTTCTGGGCTTGTTGCGCCGAGCATGAAGCCAGGTTAGCCCTTGGCCCTCTGGGAGCCTCGTTGAAATTGGATAGCAGCCAATCAGGCTCAAGATCCGAAAATAGGTCCGGATGGCCAACACGTTCCGCCGACGAACGGGTGACCACTACCGTGCCGTGCACAAACCGCGCGTGGGCAAGCCAATCTAGACGCCCATGGGCTGCCCTGTAGCTTGGTATTTCTCGGGTACCGCAACTCGAGGATCGGGGTGGGACCCTGAATGGGACTGCAGGCCCGAAACTTGCTCAAACACGTCCTGGGTCGGGTGGGCGCCGGTCGCAGCAGCAAGCTCCTACAAGAGCACAGTATTAGTGTGGCGGATCCAATACTGTCGAAAATGGATCGCCGCTGTGCCCATCGGAAATGAGTCCCATAGCACGTCGAGGTTGTGCACTACCCGATGGGTCAGGCAGTCATCCATAGGGACCCCCCCCCCCCTTCTCCTTTCCCGCGGGGCCCTAATCGATATTACCACTTCGCTCCTTGGGAAGGCAGAATACCGCTCGCGCATGACCCTTAATCTGCTCGTGACACGCCGTCAAGGGCGCTCTGTCGACCACCGCCCAGGCGGAGCGCGTGTCCTCCCGCCTACGTCACCATGCCCCTGGCCATCTGGTGAGTGGCGACTCACTCCCCACTGCACAGGTATAACAAACGCGAAGTTAACCCCCACATTCTCTCCTCTCCCCCAGCCGACCGTCGCCACTCTTTCCTGACCACTCGCTCCCCCTCCCTTCCCGGCACCTCAACATGAACCACCACCAGCATGACTCTATGCCAGGCATGTCCGGCGGCGCCTCAACAACAACGAGCAGCAGTGCCAGCACCATGGATATGGGCAGCAGCGGCGGCGGCGGCATGGCCATGACCTTCTTCCAGTCCACCTCGACCCCGCTCCTCTTCTACGGCACCGCCCCCCAGACCCCGGGGCAGTACGCCGGCGCGTGCCTTGCGCTGGCCCTGTTGGCCGTACTCGCCTGCGCGCTCATCAGCCTCAAGGCCGTCCTGCAGCGTAGCGTGTGGGTGCCAGCCCCCCGGCGCGCCGCCGAGGAGTGGCTGCTGGACGCAGACGAGAAGGCCGCCGCAGCCAACACCGGCCAACACCGTGACCTCCGCGTAGGCGGCAGTTCGGAAGTAGGAGCGCTCCGGACCGAGATGCGCAAGTGGTGGGCTGCGTGGCGGTACATGACGCTAGCGCAGAGGGCGGGTATGGCCGGGTTTGAGGTGCTGATTGTGGGGGTGGGGTATGTGCTGTAAGTCATGGTCCTTTTCCTTTCTCTCCTCCTAAGTTCTATCTGTTGTGTTGATGGATTGGCTGACTCTCGTACCTAGTATGCTCGCCGTCATGACCATGAACGTGGGGTATTTCCTGTCGGTGCTGGCGGGTATCTGGGTCGGGACGCTGCTGCTCGGGGCGGTAACGCCAGCAACAGACGGGTTGCAGCATTGTTGAGGCAGGTGGGGATACGGTCGTTGGGTGGGCTTGGGAGAGGGACTGGGGCCGACTAAGGTGGACAACTCCCAACGAACATGGGCCTTTGGATATAACGAGACAAAGTGGGGGTGGAAGGGGATGCTAGGTAGTTGGATACTTTTCTTCTTTAAAACAAGGTCGTCTCATTTGGTTGCCACTCTCCAAGAGAAAACTTTGATGAAGATATATCAATAGACTAAGCAAAACTCTATCCCTCCACCTACCTCAGCCAACATCTCCCTTACCATTCCTGTCCAACACCTCCAACCCACTAACACCACCCACCTCCATACCCTTTTATCCCTTTGAATATCAGTACCTCTATGATAGGACTCTAGCTCATTGATGATTTAGTCGCACCCCGACTCGCTCGGGACGGTTGTAGTCTGGGTCGAAATCTTCCGGCTGTAACGAAATCCCGGGTATAGCTATAGCGCTCCTATTCTCGTTGGGAGTTCTCCCCAGGAGGTTTTCGCACAATTTATTCAGCACGTTTTTAGTGAAGACCCGGCGTACGCTGGGACGTTGTCGAGCCGTCTCAGTCCAGAGATGTGCTGGTTGGCGAGGAAGCAGATGGCGCTGGCGGTGCAGGCCATGGTGGTGAAATGCCACTTGATCTAAGGATGCCCTTTTGAATTCCGACTACCCAACGCCTGGAGCGAATACAGCAGCCTGGCTGTCTGAGACGTATCTAGAATCATCAAATTTGAGTTGTGGCTGATTTGTCCCCATGTTACAACCTGTACCCAAGGTGGGTCAGACTGCAAGGCAGTACGCCGCGGGGTTGTTGGCGGTAGGGAACGAAGGTTGCGCAAGGTCCAGACGGTGCCGTATACCGTCTCAAACAGGGTGTTCTACAAAGAGCTTGAAGAAGGTGCTTGCAAGATTGTAGACAGGAACATGATATTGCTTGCGTGAAGAACAAGAACAGTTCCTCACTCAAGGGTGTGGTCTACCTATCTATATAGTAACTATCTGAGTGCTGTAGAAGCAGTATGCCAAGGCCCACGGAGTGCCAAGGCCAAGTTGCGCCCCCAGGGCGCACACGGCGCACACGGCGCCTCCTCCTGATTGGCCACCCCGGGCCTTCGGCTTGCTTTCCTCCTATTGGTCTGCCATGGCGGCCCCAGGCTGCTACGGCCTAATGTCAGACCTGGGTCATGACACCCGAGCCTCGTAAGTTTAGGACGGTCTCGATATCCTAAGACTCGAGACCATGGGACCTCTCTAATGGCCCCGTAGAGCCCCACAGGCTCGGTTTCCTACGATTGGTCCGCCGTAGGTGCCCCAGGCGCCTACAAATGTCGTGACCTGGGTCATGACACCTGCGCTCCGACTACTCAGCGCGGCGCGCAGCGCTCGCCTTCCCCGCTTCTGCGCGTGGGGTGCCTCCCACAGCCTCGAGGTCAGCCAGACTCGGTAGCTGAGAGTAGGCTGCCTCTCTTGGGAGTATTTCCTCGACGACCGCCCACCTCGCCTGAACCGTTGAACTCTTCGCGCACTGATTTTCACGTCCTCGCATTGACTCACACAATGCGTCTCCTCAACACGCGCACCCTCCTCATCGAGGATTTCCAAGACGACAAGATACCGTCCTATGCAATTCTGTCCCATACATGGAGAGACAACGAAGTTCTGTTCAAGGACATGACCAACGCTGTCAAGAACATCCCAAATTTCAAGGAGCACAAAGTTGTCAAGGCCTGCGATGTCGCAGCCGCGAGGAGTTTTGGAGCCTTGCTTGGCCAAAGCTACGAGTGGATTTGGATTGATACATGCTGCATCGACAAGTCAAACAGTGCTGAACTTACGGAGGCCATCAATTCCATGTACGATTGGTACCGCAACGCCGGAGTCTGTTACGTCTACCTCGATGATCTTCCAGTTCACCAGGTCGACTGTTCCGTTCACCTGGAACCCGATCTTCCCGCTCACCAACGCTGCTCGGGCCAGGACCTGAGCATTGCCTTTCAGAACTGCCGCTGGTTTACGAGAGGGTGGACCTTGCAGGAGCTGATGGCCCCAAAGCACATATTCTTTTTCGACAAGAAGTGGAATTTCA
Organism: Schizothecium vesticola; assembly: GCA_030549215.1. Lineage (NCBI taxonomy): Eukaryota > Fungi > Ascomycota > Sordariomycetes > Sordariales > Schizotheciaceae > Schizothecium > Schizothecium vesticola. Next base: position 1,111,854 of record JAUKUD010000005.1, on the reverse strand, counting down.
GGGGAACCAAGATGGACCTCATCGACGAGCTCTCTCAGAGAACACGGATCAGCAGACCTATCCTCCTGCATGACGAGCCGCTCTCTACCGTATCCGTCGCTCAGAAGATGTCCTGGGCCGCAGAGAGACATACGACTCGTGTTGAAGATACGGCTTACTGCCTCTTGGGCATATTTGGGGTGCACTTGTCTATGAGATATGGGGAGCGACACCGTGCGTTTCGACGGCTGCAGGAGGCGATCATCAGCTCCGGCTCAGACTTGAGTGTCTTCGCTTGGAAGCGCCTCCCATCTTGTCAGCTCCCACACCCCCAGTCTTACTCTCAGCCCCCGGGCCGCGATTACTGCGGCGTCCTGGCCAAAGAACCTCGAGATTTTGAGCATTCGGGCAACTACATCAAAAAGGTTCCGTCTGGGAAGCGCAGCCTTCTGTCTCTGAACGGTTCCTTACTGGCCAACTTGCAGTTTGGCGTCGAGCCAATTCTCGAGGAAGGAGGATACCGCTACCTTCTCCCTCTCGACTGCCAGGACGAGTTGAACCAGAACCATACCTCACTCTATGTGCGCCTCCGCAAATGTGGCTACAACGAGTTCGTGCGAGAGGACCCATCACTCATTCTAACATACACCCGCCACCTTCTCGACCCCATCATCCCGGTCGACAGATATCTCTTGCCAGACATATCATCACAACCATGGGCAATTGCAAGGAGCAAAACGCCACTAAACGGCCTTCCCATTGTGGACCCTATCGGCCAGTCACGAACTCACGCAATCCAGCTCCAGCTTCCACCCGAAATGTGGCTGCAGATGTTGGATATCTGGCCTGCGCATCGCTTCGACGGCGAGGACAGGGTCTTTTTCCTCCCAGACACCAACACCAACCACGACAGCTGCATGGCGCGTCTGAGCGGCGGCTTACGGTCGGAATTCGGAGACCGCATCGAGGTCAACATTGAGTGCGTGTTCATCGCGCTGGGGTGGTCATCCACCAGCAGGGAAAGCCCGCCGCAGTGCACGTTACTGGACTACTCAGCTTTCACCTCGGTCTCTTCCGAGTTCAGATCCGAGGTTTGTGGGTGGGACTTCCAGAGAAACTACACGTTGGAGCGGTTAGTTTATCATAGTATTCCGAAAACTTCGTCTGTGGTCATCAGGGGAAGGAGGTCAACTGTGCGCGTGTCGTTCAAGGTGTCGGAGGGGCCAGTGACTGATAAGAATGTTTGTGGAGGAACGTTTTGGAGGGTGCATTTTTCCTATGAGCGTATTAACGATGATGATGACCAGGAGCTTGAAGCTAGTGAAGGGTGGATTGTGCCGAAGGTGTGAGCATCCGAGTCGATGCCTGTGTTGATGCCCCCGACAGGGCATCCCCCCTCAACGTACACAATGTGGACGTTGAAGAGCGGAATGGAGTGCAATCAAGAAAATCAGCAAATGCAGCGGGTTTAGCTCAGTTGGGAGAACTTCAGACTGAGGTCACGCTTCGGCAAATTATCTGGAGGTTGAGTGTTCAATCAACAAAAATCGCAAGCATCTATTTTTGCTCCGAGCTCCTTTTTGCTGCTGGTGCTCTAAGACAAGCACAATTGAACCAGCTTTAATTTCGCCAGGTAATACCCAACGATGGCGAAGCCGAGGACATATGATAGAGCCGACAAAATTCGGCATCTGGCCATCGTGTCTGTTCCCTGGATTCCCAGCTGACTTACAATTTCTCGGACGGGGGGATCGTCGTCGTGGATCCGCGCTCGGGTTCGGTTACCGGAGTCATCGTCTGCGCGACTGTTTCCTCAAATTTTAGGGTAGAGCTTCGTTTTAGCAATTTTGTAACGACTGCAATGAATAACTCGCCAATACAGTAGACGACAGAACAATACTGTATTTGATAGCGTTCGTTCCACCTGTAGCACCAATCAATCTAAAAGACCGGACATGGCCAGAACCACGGCATCCGAGCCCTCTTCTCCATTCGCATCCCCAACATAGCCAAGCTTGCCTAATCCAACGTTCGCAAATACAGCCGCAGCTTCACCCAAAACCTCTGTCTCAGCGTACCAGACCTCCGATTCCTCCACGTTCTTCACAAAGAGCGCCTTCTGGCTGTCCTATGTAAGGGGGGCTAAGAAGAGAAGGGGGATTGGACTTCAACTAGTAGTACCTAACTGGCTGCATTTTGTCCTCATCTTGTTTCAGCGGGTTCCGCCAAGATCAAATCATCAGTCCTCCGTCCTCGGCAACCTGGATGAAATCCCACAAAGTGTTTCCATGGTCTCTTGTGACCAGAGTCTTCCCGTCTTCGGCAACAACGACTGTCTTCAGGGAGTACCACCAGTGCGGCACCAACAGCTTGTATCCCCCACCGGGCTGATCCCGTGTCGTGATGCACTCCCAGGCACCAAACTTGGTAACCGATGCCTGCATAACCCCTTCCCCGTTATGGCCGATGTATCTACCAGTCTTCGAGTTCAACAGGCCGAGATATCCGCCGCTCTCGACGCACAGCCACGAGTGGTCGGCTTTTCCGGCTTCGCCGAGGTCTTGAAGACACAGCCCGCCGTTGCCATCGGGGGCGATGGCCTTGCCCGAGAGGCTTTCAACGATGAGGAACTTATTGCCGTGCGAGAGAGGGCGATAGCGGAAGCGATGCTCGTCAGTTGAGGGGGTGTGAACAGTGGTCCCGGTCGTTGCGGTTATTTCGGATCGGGCGTCATCGTGATTGTTACTGAATTCCATTCCGGTTTCTGGGGAAGCGATCGAGCGGTTACACTAATCAGATGCTGGGGATATTAAGTGTCTGGCGCTGGCGTTCCATAAAATCGCGATTTAGAAGTTGTGGGGTCCTCTTAGGCCTTGGACTTAAATCTCTCACGGGCGGCCTCCGGGTTGGTGGAGGCGAAGTGGCCCGTGCGGAAAGCCTGGAAATCCGACACACGAAGCTGTCACGCTAACTAACAATCCCACCGATCGACATCCGCGGGCCGTATCACCCTCCGCACCACCTCTTGCTCTCGAGAGCGAACTGGCCTTGATCTCGTAATGGGCTTTCATAGCCACGATTGCCGCCCGGTGCTTCGCTCGACGTGGTCGCTCATCTGCTTCCGTCCCGCCACCGAACGACTGGAGAAGTGCAGCTGCAGCCCTGTGGCAGTTCAAGTTTACAGCTCCAACGGCGTCGACATACTGCTCCCTGGCCGCGCCGTAGACTGCAGCTCCTCTGCTAAGCAAGAGGTGCAGGGTTTTGAGGCGGCCTTCGAGCGCGGCAGCGGTGAGTGCTATTAACTTCATGCCATAGTTCTGAGAGGTAGCTTGGGTTGCCACCATTGCCATTCACGCGAAAATAAAGACGACAAGAATTTGGAGACGTTCTGACAGAGCCTATGAAACCCAAACTCCTCCCTCGCGTCTCAACGAATCTCAAAAAGCGTATCCGGAATCTCCCAGTAGAACTTGGAGCGCAGTGCCTCCCCATCCATCATCCCGTGCACATACGCCTCTCCCTTGAACTCATAAAACACCTTTTCCCCTTCGTCCTTGTCCTTGATCCTCGGGTACCGGTTGTTCCTCTTCTTGCGCGCCGGAAAGGGGCCTTTATAGGGAACCTCCTCCCACTCGTTGTCATCGGCCTCAATGACCTCATCCTTGTCGAACACTGCTTCTTGTCGATCCCCACCGTCGCTGGATGGTGAAGCTTGCGCTCCAGACTGGCTGGTCTGAGTCTGTCGCTCCATGCGGGGCCCTTCTCCTGCGTCATCCGGAGGAGTTGCTTGCGCAACCTCGCTCAGACTGCCAAGGGAGGATGGTGCATGACTTCCAACGGAGCTTGCATCGCCCGGAGCCATAGATCTGACCTCTTCCTCAGGTGGTGGCGCGGCCCCTTCCCCTGGATCTCTCTCTTTGCCCTTATCACCCCCCAGGACGGCACCCATTCTTTGGCCTTTTCTAACACTCTTTCCTTTCTGCTTCGCTTTTTCTTGTCTCTCCCCTGATCCATTGGCTGGTAAGTGCTTTCCTGGGCCGCTTCGAACTGGGGAGTGCTCTGGCTTGCCCTTGGTGTCTGTACTGGAGGACCCCTGCCTTCGGGACCAGGTAGGGTCTGTGAACCGTGTGCTGATGCTGTGAGCCCGGGTTGGGGAGGACCAGGGATTTTGCGAGATTTCCTCGAGGCACGGGGGTTGCTGGCTGCCGTCTCTTTGGCCGCTCGTGACCCTTCGTCTTCGCTGAAATGGTTCCCAGGCGCGCGTTTCAAAGCGATTCGTCTTTCGAAGGCGATTGCATCTGCCCGCGCTTTGCGGATCGCATCTTCATACCCCCCATCTAGTTCCTTCTTCTTCCTATACCTCTTCTTACGATCCAGGATCTGTTCAAGACGATGAATACACGCTTTGAGGGATTCGATAGCGTCGTCCATGGCCTCCCGCTTCAAGATCTGATCGATACGCTCGCCTTCTTGTTCTTCCTTTTTGTTGCGGCTTAGTATCACCGGAACGGTGAGACCATAAAGCACACAGACACGGTCCCCTGGATGAACGTTGGTCGCCAAGCCAAGCGAGCCCTTTTCCGTCTTGAACAGCCTCCGGCCCCAGACGACGGATTGAACCCGGCGGCAGAACTCTGCAACGATAGAGTTGCGCTCGTTGTGAATTAGGTCTGATGTATTGACGCTTCCGCTCGCAATCCCTCCTTTGCGGATGGATTCCTTGCAAGCACTTTGGATAAACATGTTAGCGGGCATGTTCAAAGATGGTTGTCGGGGGTGGGACTTGCGTCATAAAGTACTTGGGCGGGTTGCGATTGTCACGGCCCCTGTCGGCAACAATGGTTCGCCAAAAGGCATCTGGGGGGTCCTCGGTGTAGTCGGTCCACCCAGCCATGGCCAACCATGATTCTGGAATGTTGCCACCTTGAGAGGCATCGAGAACTTGGACAACCGTGTCGAGCTCAAATCCCCTGATGTAGAGGCTGTAATGCGCAGACATGTGACGCTTCCTGAACTTGAGTGTATCGAGGTCGACCGGGTTGGTTTGCGCTGCGCTGTAGTTTCGGTGACCATCCTGAGGATTCCCAACTAATGAATCTGCGTTGGCCCTCCCCATCTTTATAACATGTACACCTAAGTAGCCAGACAGTTAGCCTTGACTTTGGGAGATGGAAGATGATTGAATGAAACTGACCTGGGTGATGGTAAAGATTGAAGGGCGATCGAGAAGCAAGTGCCACCCAAGTTGGCAAGCTCATTTCCCTGGGTTGGTGGGCTGGCTCCTTTGAAAAATATTCTTGAACCTTGTCCCACTCAGGGGGGTGAACCGTCCACACGTGTCCTTTCCCAGAGTCCAGCGGTCTCGTTTTCTGGATCTCGTCGTTGTACTGGTTTCGGGTCCGTTCATCAATCCAAGTAGGTCCCTGTTCGCCGTGGTTCGTTGCCTTTTTCTGCAAATTTACCCATTTTCCTGTCGCCATCCCCGTCTCATCAGGTGGCCCTTGGATGAATTTCTTTTTGTACCGTCTTGGTCTCCAGGGTGTCGATCCTCGCTTGCGGTAGGGTTTGTTGACCGGTGGAGACTCTCCAGGAGAATCGATGTGTTGTGCTTCCGTGCTTGACAGCCGAGAGGAGGACTGAGCCGGATTTTTCAACCATGGCGACAGGCCACTTGATTTAAGAGCCCATGGGCGGCACAAAATATCCAGGGCCTGAACCGGATCCCACTTGTTCTTTTGTTTGATGGCAAACTCGATAAAATCCCGACACACGTCGGGATATGACCGGCTGTAGTCGACCCTGAAGGGCTTTTCCTCGAGGAAATGCTCCATGACTGACGATATGAGGTATGCAGGGTCTCCTTCCCCCTCTTGCTGGGCGTAGGGAGAAGCGTCTCGAGCAATGGCGAGCAGGGCGTAGACTGCATCTCGAGGTTCTGATGCCCCGAAGATGAACATGGTGGTAACGAGATACTCCTGTCACCGAGTCAGCGATTCGTTTGAAGTGGCTAATGAATGTGTCTTGAAGGCTCACCAAGCTAAGGAGACTCCTCCTGTTCAGTGGGTCAATGGTGTCGGGATCCGGGTCGTACATGATGGCCGGGGGCTTGTTTTTCACCTTGTCGGACACAGATTCGCTAATCGGCATCCGGTGGGCGCGGAAGACTTTGCCGGTGGCCTGTACTAGGAGGCTGGCACCTAGCTCAGCAATGTACTCGAACCACCCAGGCACAAATCGAAATCTTTCGTCGTTTTGCATGATTTCGGAGAGGCGATGGGTTGCAGATTCCACCTCGACAAAGAGCTCCACTGCCACGGCGAACTCGTTCCAAGAGATGGAGTCAGGACCGCAGTAGATCGTGGCGTTGCTGGCGAGCGCGATCTCTTGGACGACCCATCGACGGGAAAACCACGAACGCTGCATCAGCATCATCAATGCGCGCCACTGGTCGGAATATGTCTTGTCGGCGCAGAGGCTGTCAAAGTCCTCGAGCTTGATGATTTTCTCGTGAATGAACCTGATGGCGGTGGTGGAGTCTTCGTTGTCCTCCCCAAGCCAAACGGCAACCTCGTTCGCTCTCGTATAGATCCGGGACATCATCTGGACCTGGTGGTTCTTTTCGTTGTTGTTTCCCTGGTCGATGCAGATGGCATCGATCCACAATGTCCGCTCTTTGTCGGGAAGCCGTAGGTATTTCAGAGCAAGGGCGAGCTCTTTCTTGACAGCCTTTTTGTACATCTTCCCCTTGACTTCGATCTGGACAGCATACACGGCGTCGTCGAGGCCCCATGCCCAAGACAAGGCCTCGTATATGATCTCCTTCTCCTTGACCTTTTTCTTCCTCTCCTCCCTGTCCTTCCTATTTTTTTCCTCCACCTCCCGCCTTTTCTCCTTCTCTTGTTTTTCCCGCTTCCTTCTTTGATCCACTGTCTCTCTTGCTGGTGAGGGTGGTTGAGTCGATCCCGGTGTCTCGGCAAGCGCATCAACGTCCTGTGGGGTCTGAGTCGCAGAGCTTTCCTCCGCTCCTTCTTTGGCCGGAACTAATATGTGGAATTCGTCGTCATAGTCGGCGGGGATTAGTCTGCAAAAGATTTCGGGGCCGTGGGTGGTGCCGCTACGGAGCTGGAGGAGCCGGATGCGCTTCTTATTGCGAGGAAGACGGTCATAGGGAAACTCCTCCATCTTTGCAAGCTCCGGGCTGTCGAATCTCTGGAGTTCGGAACGTTGAAGCCGATGCCGCCGGGAGATCGCAGAGGTGTCTTCCAAAAGGGGTACAGTGATGTAGTCTTGGCCGCCTATGTTCATGATGTGCGCTCCTCGGCCCACGGAGCGGGACGAGCCCGGCCACTCCATTGTGCTGGTGTGGCTGAAAGAAGTCATCGTCGGGCCGGGAGGGACTGTTGCCCTGGATGTGCTGGAAATCGTGAAGGGGAGCGCTATTCGCAGCCCAAGGGGGACGGACTACTGCATATATCCCAGGTTCTGTTGCCGCCGCCATTGATTTTGGGGGGCCGAATCCTTTCAGGGCGGAGGCCCGGATCATGGAATTGAGCGGGCATCTTGCCTGCCGCGATAGGTTGAGGGTGTCATGCAAATGAAAATGGAGCAAGCAGGGTGACTGGGGCGCCACGAAGTTGAGGCTTGCATGGCGGCGGCGGCGACCGCATTGGCGGCCATTGATGCGCAGGGATCGGCAGCCTGATTGGCAGCCTGCTGTTGCCGTAGCCGAGATGTCGAGGGGCGATTCGCTGTCGGGTCCGCGGCAGAGAGATTTGCCGCGTCGGAGCCTTGCGAATGGTGGTCGGGTCGGGCCGTCGGTGGTGGTGGATGAAGAAGAGATGCAGCCCCTAGGCGCAGGTACCAATTTGCGGGCATTTCCAATCTTCGCGGGAAAGTCCCGCAGCAGAAAATGGAAGAAACCTAGGACCCTCACCAGCAGATGCAGACCATGCACCGGGCAGGTTATGTTCAAAAGTTTGTGAAAGTACCAATGCGAGCTGAAGCCCATCTTGGACTGCTGGAATGATCGAGGAGCCTGATGATGTCCATGGATGGTTCCGGGGCCGTGAGAAGGTAGAAAAGGCAGGCCACAGCAGTCGGCGAACAAGACGCTCAAGCCCGTTAACGAAGCCTCGCGATTCATCCCATCTTCTTCCACGAGACAACCACCACTTGCCCCCTTCAATCAACAACAACCCCCAGCCCCACCTCCACCACAAACGGCAGATACCTCTGCAACTTTATTGGGGGAAATCGCAGGACGCAGCTGGTGTGGATGGCTTCCGGGGATCTGTCTGTTGATATTCAGCGTCCAGGTCAATTTGATGTTGGTGTCACGTTCAGTCTCCATTCGACTCCTCGCGGGACTGCTATAAATAGCAGGGTTTGCTGAGTCAAAAGAACAGTCTAACAAGCCCCCATCAAGAATCCAAACACTAGACCAAACACCCCTTTCCAACCCCCCAAGCCTCCCTTTAACAACCCCAAACCACTCCCCACCCCCCACACCCATCCCCAAAATGCCCCAACCCCCCTTCTCCCTCCTCTGCAACAACCCCCCCCCTCTTCCTCTCCCAGCCCCTCCTCCTCGCCCTCCGCCCCCACCTCGACGCCCTCAACGCCAAGACTACGCCGCCCTCCCCGCCTTCCACACCCCCACCTTCACCTTTGTTGACCCCACCGGCCAGGTCTCCAAGGGCAGCGCCGCCGCCGTCGCCGCCATGACGGCCGACCTCGCCGTGCTCGACGACTTCTTCTACGAGGTCACGGCGTGCACGGGGGCGCCGACGGGGGAGCGGACATACAGGTTCGTCGGGGTGGCGAGGATGTTTGCGGACTTGCCTGGTGGTGAAGGTGGGGGGGAGGGGAAGGCGGGGGTGGAATATACGGGGAGGGAGTGGGATTGTGTAGGGGGGGGCGTGAGTGTTTGATGTGGTGGAGGAGGGGAAGGGGTGTTTAAGTTTGAGAGGATGCAGGTGTTTATTGATTCGACGCCGATTTTGGGGGAGGCGTTGAGGGGGGGGGTGGTGTTGAGAGGTTGTTGGATTGAGGGGGATGGGTGTGGGATGGGGGGTGAAAGAGTGGTTGATTGAAAATTGGTGAAGTGATTTAGAGCACTTGAAAGGCTGTGCTGTTTGGTTTCCCGCTAGTGTTTTGTTTTCTGCAGTATGAGACGAATCTGGGCACACGAAATTTTCTTTTTGATCGTGATCCTGAGATGGAAGACTGGCACAAGCGCGGGCGAGCAGCCAATCTGAAGCCGAATCCAGCGGGGCACCACATTCGTATGGACCTCCCGTGCGCGTTCTGTAAGGAACAACGAGCGAGCACGCTTGGTCGTTGGGTGGACGTAATGAGCTGGCTTGACCAACTTCCCTTTAACGCTAGCCAATGGACAATTCGAGGTAAATAAGGCAACTGCAACGAGTTCGGCGACCCCCGAGAACAAGGTAGGCAACCTTCCCACCCATTCCCTGCACACTAGCTTATGCCGTCCCTTCTTCAAAAGCCCTTAAAACGGTAAGACTCACTATCGGATAAGACATGATCCTATCGTGTAGACCCCATTTCGCAATCTCCTCCCGTATGGCGCCCCTTGCAGTTTTGTAGTTCACGGTCCAACCCGCCGCGCCCAGCGAGGTCTTGGTCTCGTCCTTCTCTCTCTCCAGCTCCTCGAAGTTGAACTCCCGCGGAGCCCTCGCGGCGCTGACGGCGTGCCAAAACACCTGATCGCTGTGTGACCACGGAATGTCGTAGTCATCCTGCGCGTGGATCACGGTAATGTGGTACTTGAGCCCATGGCCCGCCATGGTCTCGCAGTTGCCGACAAATGCGGCGAGGTTGTCCTTGCTTGGCCACTTGTGCAGGATAAACTTGTTGAAGAAGGCAAGGAGTCGGGGGAAGGCGGCCAGAGGGTCGAGAATGGGGATGGTGCCGGCGATGCGGTACGTGGCGGTCAACAGCTCGACGTCGGCAAAGGGGGCGACCAAGACCATTCCGGAAAAGAGGACGCTGTCTGGACGAGACGCTAGGTGGCGCGCGAGCGAGATGGCGACCGCCGTTCCCAGAGACTGCCCGAAGAGGACGATCCTCGAGGGAGGAATGCCGGCGTCCTGCATGGCCCACTCGGCGAGTGTTAAGGCGTCCGTCAAGAGCCCCTCCTCCGACGGAGTCCCAGTGCTAGCACCGAGCCCTCTGTAGTCGATGGCCACCGTGTGGATCTTGTCGGGAGCGCCAGCGTACATGGTGCGGTAGCTGGGTGGGCGGAAGCCGGATCCAAGAGTGCCGGCAGCGCCGTGGAGATAAAGAACCAAGAGGGCCTCTGGGTCGTCGCGCAGCAGCTTGAAACTGAGGCTGGTTGTGACATCGTCAACAAACCCCGCGGTTTCAGCGGCTAGGTCCTACTCATGCCTTTGATATAACCCCAATGGGAGGATGTGCCAAGCGTGGATTGTCTCTCCATCGGGTGTCGATAGACGGAAGGGCGTCACCTAGCCTTTAAGAAAGCCCCATTGCTCAGGTATGCCTAAATCCTAGAACCACGTAAGGGTGATGTGGTTGAGGTAGATGGCCTGGCTCTGGAAGAACGGAATGGCGAGGAGGCCGACGAACAGGCAGTAGCCGACGACAGACGCCGCGATGATGTAGATGGCGATTTGAAGAACCGAGAAAAGCTTCATGGTGGAACCGACAGGTGCATCCGAGTCGCGCGAGGGAGTCCCGCCGATCTTAGGAGACGATGGCATGGTGTCGCGTCAGCAGGAAGAAACTCGGCTTGCCGGCGTTGGCGTCTGCGCATGCCGTCCGCAAAAAATTGCGCGTGCTAAACCAAGAGAGCCTAGATAAGGAGATAAGGTCTCTCTCTGCTCAGGACGACGAACGAAAAAGGAAATTTCGTATGCCCAGATTCGTCGCAGACAACCAAGCTGTTACGTGTTAACTTCCCTCGCGGTGCTAAGTTTGAAAGGTCTCGACATGGCAACTTGAATATTCTCAATTCAGGGGCTAGTAATGTTGTTAACTCAAAGTTGAAACAATACTGCCCTCTTCTCTGTGATTTTTGGGATCGTCTCCTCCGACGGCATACCCCTCCTATATCTCTTCTCTACCAACAAACGTCTATGGCAGCATCCCGCCGGCCTCCAAGCCTGTAAACTGCACCCTTACCGTCTCCCCAGGCATGATGTCAAACCTATTGTCACTGACCCTAACCCCCTGCCTCTCGGAAAACACCTCGGCCCACGTAGCGGGACGAACCCGGCCACTCCATTGTGCTGGTGTGGCTGAAAGAAGTCATTGATGATCAGGGAGACGGAGGTGTTGAAGGGACATCCAGAATTTGGGCGGACTTTTTGGGGGAGCCGAATTTGACAGTCGTGATGGCGAGGAAGGCTTAAGTACCTATCTTCACGGACGAGACTTGGCGGCTGTGTTTCATGGAGCAGAAACGAAGTCGTTGGCGTTTTATGGACTATGAATTTAAGCTGGGATCCTGAACAACAAGCCGACGCCCATTACCAACTCCCCTTTGCAACTTTGCCTATTGTCTTCATCTCACCACCCCAAATCCCTGCCCAACTGCTCCGGCGGATCAAACCCACAATTCGGCTCGGCGCACACCGTGATGGTATGCACATACCTAATCCTCCCCCCCTCCACCTTAAACTCATGACTATCCGGTAACCCTCCATTCCCAAAGCTCAAAAACACATCCACCGCCCCATTCACCTCATCGATGACATACCTCCGATTAACCAAATCAATCCCGCTTGGTACCCCCGTGTTACACGTGTCCCCTGGCGCCGTGTACAACCCGCCCTCCAACCGCCTGCAATTGTCCGCCCACGGCACCTCCACACTCCCCGGCCCGGCCTTGAACAGGTTTAGATACGCATCCGCCGCGGCTTGGATTACGGCCCTACTATCCCGCTTCCCCTCCGGAATGGGCTCCCACGCCTCCTGCAGCGCGTAATGCAGCGTGTGCTTCGCGTTGAACAGCCAATCCTCCTTGTCCGTCACCAGCGAGTCGATCTTCGTCAAAGTCCCATTCCCAAAATACATTTGTGTGCCAATGACGTATTGCACGGGATCGGTGACGATGAGCTCGGTGTATGTCGCGCATGTGGTGGTGTCGTAGATGCTACGGCTGTGGTCGATTTTGAGCTTGGTGTTGAGAATGCCGACGGAGATGTTGGTGGTCACGTAGTTTTCGACATAGAGGGTGGTGGGGGCGAGGGCGCGGAGATAGCGGGTTTCACCGAGGGATTGGGCGGTGATGTACCGGTCGGCTGCTTCGACGAGGCTTGCGCGGGAGCAGGCCGCGGATACGAGGCCAGGAAGGGCGAGGAGGGAAAGAAGCCTCATCTTCGTAAAGCTTAAGTGGCTAGGTAGTCAAGGTGAATTTCCTGCTGAGGCCTAAAATCAAGCGTGGAAGTCTGAACTGTGGGAGTTTGGCGGTTTTTATCTGGGTACATTTCTGGCCGCCGAAGTAATTTCCATGTCGTCGGTCTGGAGGTGGGTAAAGGCCTATTAACAGCCGCCTATCTGGTCCAGCGGTGGTTCATTTTTACCTATACATAACTACTAGCGTCCCCTTGCTGGCGGGATCTCGTGTTACTTCGAGGGTTCCGGTTGTTTAGGCATTTCAAAACCCCGAGTATCAACCGCCACGACCTTTGCGCCCTCTTTTACCGCCGCTTCATCCTTGGACCGCAACCCACCACAAGTAACAACATACAGCACACATCCGTCATCCCTCCCCCTTCCGAACGCAGCAGCTGTATCCCCCAACACAGTCAGCTCCCCCGCCGCTCCATCCACAACCACACTCTGCCCTGTCTCATGCTGCACCGCAACAAGGGTATTATCCGAGTTCGTCGTAGCCCAGATGATGCCGTCGTCTCGGATCGCAAAATCATCCAAAAACGTCGCATTCAGCTTTGCTACCGTCTCGACTTTGGCGTCCTGCACTCGTCGCCCGTCGGCGTCCAGGCGGACGCGGTAAATGATTGCTAAAGCGCTGTGCGTCCAGTAGAGGCAGCCCTTGAAGATCTTGATTCCGTTTATTCCCACTGTGCCAGGGGCGGATCCGAGTGGAGGGGACATTTCCGGTGCCTGGGCTGCAATCGAGGTGACGCCGGTGGCGAGATTGACGTGCCATGTTAGACCAGCGAAGGAGTCGGCTATGAGAACTGCATTGCGGTGGGGGATAGCGGTTAGGCCGTTGGGGAGGGAGGCATTGAGATGGGTGACCTGGGTGATTTTCGGGGGGCGGTTGTGTCTGCTGCCGAAATCGATCGTCCAGACGAGGTAGAGCCCAGCGGAGGAGGAGTTGGGAATGTTGCCCCCCACGAGGACGAAGAGGTCTGGGGTCGTGGCGCTTTCGGCGATGCCGAAGAGATTGGTTATGCCGTCGAAGGTATGAACGGGGACTGGGGAAGGCGAGGGAGAGAAGGGCCTGGGGATGGTGTAGAGGGTGACGTTGGTAATTTCAGGGGTGACGGTAAGCTGGGTGAGTATGAGGTCGCCGTTGGGCCGAACAGCGATGTTTTCAATCCAGGATGGCTTCGGGAATTGAGCAATGAGGCTGTGGGCAAGAGGAAGGGGGACACCGTAGGGCTTGCGACCCTGCACGACTGACAGTGTCGTCAAGATGATGGCGGAGAGTTTTGGTATCATGGTGTCAAGTGAGAAGGGCTTTCTCCAAGTGGGTAAGTGACCAAAGGGAGTGGTGTAGATGTGAAGACGAGATGGTCTGAACGTTTGTGGGACTCTTGGCGGAGAGTTATAGCGGCATATAAAAGGGTTGGCGATAAGGATCAATGGCGACAGCTGGTGCCTGTGTTTCGGACCTCGGACTCCAGTAAGTTGGGTGCAGGATCAGAGACCGAATAATTTTGTCAGCGAGAATCGAACTACGGAATACGTCGCCGCTGGCTTGCATGCATTAATTACCATTAGGCCCCAGCCCACCTTGCTGATCACCGCCACAAACCGATGGCTCGTCGGCGAGCCGAAAGCGGATGCCGCCCTGTTATTTATCGCTAAAGCTTTGCCACGCTTAGGTGGACCAAGAATATTCTGCTAAGAAATACGTAAAGCCAATGTTTAAGCAGACAGCGGTAGTTCCCAATCTCCTACCGAAAGTTCCCAACGGAAAAGGAAAACCATAAGCACCTGTTTTATTTCGTTAGATTCCAGCCGAAGGAGCTGAATTTACATAAATGGTAATTAGGTGGGGTTATAAGGCTTTCCATCGTTAGGTACGTAGAGAATTGTTATCTTTTGCCTGTTCATTTTTGAATACCTTGTAGTTTCCGCCGCAGCAGATGTATACCGCCCTTGCCCGCCTCCTTTTTTCCGACTTATCAAATTCCATTACATAGATGCGAGTGCATCCTACAATCTCGAAAAATACGCTTTGCGATCTGTTTTAAAAAGGTCAGTGGCTTTGGGGAATCCATTGTACAGATCTCGCAGGAGAGTTTTGATAAACTATTCGGATGTTAGTTAGCTATCTAGGTAGGTATCTAACTTGTACTTTTCGCCGCAGCTCTATAAAGTTTAAGGGGGTTAATCTTATACTTTTTAATCGTATACGCTAGAGACTATACGTTTTCTTTCCGGAAAAGCTTAGCCGACTGCTTGCTTCGAAGGAGATTTAGTAAGATGCTTCCATTATAGTCGATATTTGTTACAACCTGTACCCAAGGTGGGTCAGACTGCAAGGCAGTACGCCGCGGGTGTATTGACGGTAGGGAACGAAGGTTGCGCAAGGTCCAGACGGTGCTGTGTACCGTCTATAACAGGGTGTTCTACAAAGAGCTTAAAGAAGGTGCTTGCAAGATTGTAGACGGGAACATGATATTGCTTGCGTGAGGAACAGGAGCCGTTCCTCACCAAGGGGCGTGGTCTACCTATCTATATAGTGGATCTATCTAAGTGCTGCAGAAGCAGTGTGTCTAGAGAGTCGATGCCAAGAGTCCTCGACTCTGGCATCTATGCCAAGAGTCCTCGACTCTGGCATCTATGCCAAGCCTTCTCGACTCTCTCCTGACTGGCCCCTATTGTTCCACAAGGGGGCCTCTTCTGATTGGCTTGCCTTGGCTGCCGGCAGGCAACCGAGGCCCAATGTCGTGACCTGGGTCATGACAATATTAGTATAGAATATTCTCGCAGTAAAATGAAGTTTAGGCGCCGGAAGCGTCGATACTTCTTAGGACAGCGCCTAGCGATCTTGGAAATGCCCTTTACCTTGTTAGTAAATATCACGGCCGCCGTAACCGCCTCGATAAGCTGTAAAATAGCGGCGACGCACCTACAACTTTTATATTGTCTATAGTAAGTATAGCCGGGGCTTATCTCGGCTTAGGCGCCCTTCGGAACGGCTTACCTCTTGCTTAGTATCTAAAACTAATACGGACTCGGCTAGAAAAAAAGTCGAGTGTAACTACAAAAGTACATAGTAACCGCTAAACTAAACTGAAAATACCTATCCAAGTCAAGATTTTTCAACAGCGTTATTAACTTAAAGTTGAAGCAGTAAGACCCTCTTCTCTGTGGTTCTTGGGATCGTCTCCTCCTATACCTTTTATCTACCAACAAACGTCCACGGCAGCATCTCGCCAGCCTCCAAGCCAGTAAAATGCACCCGCACCGTCTCCCCAGGCATGACATCAAAGCCATTGTCACTAACCGTAACCCCCTGCCTCTCGGAGAACAAAAACCCCTTGACAGGCTTCTCCGCCGACACCTCGACAACCCCCTCCTCCACGGCCTCCACCCGCACCCCCCGGTCCGAAAGGTCAAGATACTTGATCGGATCCGGCCACGAGACATCGCTCCCGACCTTCTTCCCCCTAACCCACAGTGTCACCCAGATAACAAAGTGCTCCTCAGCCTCCTCCACCCTCTCCCCCACCACCACCTCCGTACGCCCATTCCCCCCAAGCTTCACATCATACACCTGATCCCTCATCGTCCTCCCCGTGTCCACCCCCACGAACGTTACCCCCACATCCCACTCTAGCCCCACCCCCCCCTCGACCCTGGAATTCACCACCCACACATCAAACACCACCTCCCTCATCCCCCTCGGATCCACATGCCCCGTATCCCTCTTCCACTCCCCATCCTTCTCCCTCGTCGTCCAATCCCACACACCCCTCCGCACCCCGACCGCCACCGGGGCCAACGCCCTCCTCACCGCATACCACGCCGCCTTCCTCACCCCATAGTAATCCACCACACTCCACGACGTCCCCGGCCACACATCATTCGCCTGCCACACCAACACCCCGCCACACCCCCTCTCCTCATCCCACCTCCGCCGCCAGCTCTTATACGCCCACCCCAGCGCATCCGCCTGCACCACCTGACTCAGATGGACAAACCCCACCAAGTCCCTCCCCCCGAGATCCAGCCGAAAGTTCTCCCCCAGGTACGCGAGCATCCTGCGCGTGTGCCCGACGGCCTTGTTATGGAAGTCGAGCGTCATGCTCCCCGGGTAGCGCTCCTTGGGGTTGGTGATGAAGCGGTGGATGGTATCGACGTGCGGCAGCGCGGGCATGCCGAACTCACTCACAAAACGGCCGCCCATTTGGGGGAGGGCGTAGCGCTGGTAGGGGAGGGCGAGGCCGTTGTAGACGTCCCACTGGTGGATGTCGCCGATGGTGGGGTCGGTGAGGAGGGTGGGGGAGTGGCCGTCGCCGAAGGGGGAGGAGGGGTGGTAGGGGATGGAGGGGTGGTGGGCGGTGACGAGGGAGGGGAGGAGGTGTTCGTAGATGTAGCGCGCGGGGAAGTTGGTGCGGAGCCAGGAGGAGGGGTCCTTGTCGGAGGGGGAGTAGATGAGGTGCGGGTAGCGTTCGGGGAGCTGGTAGTCTTCGTTGTTGCCGCACCAGAGGACGAGGGAGGGGTGCTGGCGGAGGCGGAGGATGGCTTGGGTGGCTTCGGTGGTGATGGAGGCGAGGAAGGAGGGGTGGGTCGGGTAGGAAGCGCACGCGAACATGAAGTCTTGCCAGGCGAGGAGGCCGAGGGCGTCGCACGCGGCGTAGAAGGCGGGGTGCTCGTAGATGCCGCCGCCCCAGACGCGGATCATGGTTTGGTTAGAGGCGGCGACGTCGGCGAGGAGGGTGGTGTAGGAGGTGGGGGTGAGGGAGGGGAGGAAGATGGAGGCGGGGATCCAGTTGGAGCCGCCACAGAAGATGGGGATGTTGTTGATGCGGAAGTAAAAGGAGCGGCCGAGGGAGTCGGGGGTTTGGATCAGTTCGGCTTTGCGGAAGCCGAGGGTTTGGGTGTGGGAAGTGGTGGTGGCGGGGGAGGAGAGGAGAGCACGGATGCAGTAGAGGGTTTGGGGACCGTAGTTGCGGGGGTACCAGAGGGAGAGGCCGGTTCCGGGGAGGGTAAAGTGGGTGGTTGTGGGATGGTTGAGGTGGCGGGACGCGTTGGGGATGGGTTGGGAGGAGGACGTTTGGAGGACGTTGTCCTGGGCGTCGAGCAACTCGATGGTGAGGTTGGCGTCATCCAGCGAGCAGAGGGACTCTACCGCGATGGATATCTCGCCGGGTTCGCCCCGGGAGATGTCGACTTCGTAGTCCACGCGAACACTGTCGATTCGACAGATATATGTCTCGAGCCGGATGGGCTTCCACGGCCCGCACGTCATCAGGATTGGGCCAAAGTCCCAACCCCAGTGGTATTGCGCCTTTCTCACCGGCCCTCGGCTGACCTCGGTCTGGTGCACGATAAACTCGTGCTCGAAATGCTCCTTGACCAGCTGCAAGCCGCGCTTGCGGGCCGAGTCAAAGGTGATCTCGAGCGTGTTGGCGGCATTGTCGGTCTTGTCCTTGGTCAGATACTCGTCGACGTTGACGCGGTGGGAGATGAACATGTTGTCGGCCTCCAAGATGACCTTGCCGTTGAGAGACACGGTGGCAAAGGTGTCGAGGCCTTCAAAGACCAGGTCCGCAGTCACAGATGCCGTGGAATGGGCGTCGAAAACGTCTCTCGGGGTGGGAAACGTGGTGCGATACTCCCATTTCTGGTCGCCGACCCATCGGATCTCGAGCTCGTTGAGGTCAACAAAGGGGTCCGGGATCACGCCGTGCCGCATGAGCTCGGTGTGTATCTCGCCAGGCACCGTCGCTGGACGCCATGGTGTGTCGGGCTCTGGGGAGTCCGAGGCGGGGGAGCAGCGGAACTCCCAGTTGCTCGTCAAGTTGTGGGTCATGGTTGCTTGTCACCGTGGCCGGTGAGGGGACTGGACGGTGTTGAGGGGAAGAGGGGGTGCAAGAGTGTTGTCTCCTCTTATGTCAACGAGAGATGTATGTGTCTTGCTCCCCCAACTCCGCAGCAGTGGGTTTGGGGACTTGGAATCCCCGCTTTCAAAACTCAGACGCCAATAGGGGTGGTTCTCAAGAATCGATTCGCGATCCGGTATCGGTCGCTTCGTCCCTCGGTGCAATATTGCCACGAAGAAAACCGGGGCATCTATCTGAATGTGGTTGATACGGCTGACAGCTTCTTGTTAAAGCTCAACTTGTTGTCAACCTCCCCCAACACCTCACGAGTGCCCCTGAATGGCCTTTGCCTGGTACAGCTCCTCGACATGCTTGGTCTCCTCCTCAGACAAAACCTTGCCCCGGGCCGAAATGGCCTCCTCCAGCCGTCCAACGCTGCTGAACCCAATAATGGGACTCGTCACGCGCTTGTTGATCCACGCCAGCGCCACATGCGATATCTGCTCGTGTCAGAACCTCCCGAGGGACAAGACCAAGGAGCACAACATACCGGCCACTCATGCTTATCCGCAATCTCCACCACCCGTTTGATGATCGTCACGTCCGGCTCAACCGTCCCATGCGACCCGGGCGAGCTGTCCTTCTCCCCCTGACTCCTCACCGTCGACCCAAACTCATCCGGCCGCCGCGCCAGATGCCCCCGGCACAGCGGCGCCCACGGGATGATACCCACCCCGGTATCATTGCAGAACCGATTCATTTCCCTCTCCTCCTCGCGATACAACAAGTTATAGTGATTCTGCATGCTCACAAACTTCGTCCACCCATTCCTCTCCGCGCAAAACTGCAACCTCGCAAACTGTGTCGCCCACATGCTGCTCGCCCCAATATACCTCACCTTGCCCGCCTGCACTAGGTCATGCAGCGCCTTCATCGTCTCCTCGACCGGCGTCTCGGGGTCCCACCTATGGATCTGCAGCAGGTCAATGTACTCGGTATCCAGGCGCTTTAGCGAGGCCTCAACCTGGTTGAAGATGGCGGTGCGCGACAGGCCAAAGTTGTTGACGTAGTCCTTTGAGGCCGCGACCTGGTCGCGGAACAGCACGGCGCGCAGTTCGGGTGTCTCGCCGACGGGGAAGTGGCACTTTGTTAGGATGACGACCTTGTGCCGCGGGATGGCGTAGTGCTTGAGGGCCTTGCCGACGATGGTCTCCGAGGCGCCGTTGGAGTAGACGTTGGCCGTGTCCCAGGTGTTGAGGCCGCGGTCGTAGGCGGCCTTGAGGAGGGGGAGGGCTTCGTCTTCGCCGATGGCCCTTGGGGGGGTGTTAGCGGGGGGGGGGTGAATATGGGGGGGGGGGCGAAGGGGGGGTACCAGTTGAGGGTACGGGGATCACCAAAGCTCATGCATCCAAAGATGGGCACAGAAACGGTGAGGCCGCTCTTGCCTAGGCGTCGGTATTCGCACTTGGACTGCTCGACGGACTGCCTCAGGCTGAGAGGGACCTCGGTAGCCATGGTGAATAAGAGAGGTCTCGTGGGTGTGGTGTCTGGTGTTGGTGAGGAGGGTGTTGGGTACAGCTGGCTGTCCTCGAAAATACGTTGATGAGGGGGGTAGAAAAGGAGAAGGGGCGAGAAAGAAAAGGAGAAGGGGCGAGAAAGAAAAGGAAAAGGGACAGAACAGAGGAGAGGCGGCCAAAGAAACCACCCCCAAAGCACACCATCGGCTTCGTCTCTCCCAACGGCTTTGCATGGTTTGCTCTACCTACCCCGCAGCGGGGATCGTGTATGGTTTGTGGGAACTGGGGAGCAAGGCGAAGTAACGTCATTCATGTTGGAGGCGGGCATGGTGGTGCGTGGTTGGCTGGGGGCTTGGCCGATGGTGCAAAGCTGCACGAAGCGTCGAGACTCGAGACGGCCGGTGATGGAACGACGGGCCGGCCGTACGCCCGCAAACCCCGACAAACACCGAACCCCCTTCGCCCTCCCCCAGCAGTAGCCGCCCGCATGGTCCGGAAGCGGTTGGATATATCCGTCCACACTGACGAGTCCATGTAAAAGGAAGGGGAAACTGTGTATTCGCATCTAAAACAAAGTAGTGTACACCCCAACTCCCCCCTATGCCCGTTCCACTGCCCTCCTTCGCCCCGCTTGTTCCAAGTCCAACGCTATTCCCAACTCCCTGATGCAAAGGAAACCAAAGGACTCTACTAGGACCATAGTTTTTGTGTCAAGAGGGTTGATCCGATGTCAAATGCCTGGAATCGGCGGAACTCTTCTTTCCCCCGGCGCGAATCTTCGACGACAGGGTCCTCCACCCTTGTCCCGAGCCCCTCGGACAAAAAAAAAGTAGCCTCCCTCCCCACAGTTCGGGAGCCCGCCATCATCAACTCCCCTCCCCAAGCAGACGCGCGACGAGGACGTAGAAAAAGACGAGGCTCCCAAAGATGAACAGCTTGTTTCGAAAGACCCACCCCTGGCCGGCATCCCTCTGCTGTATCACGGCGTCGACAACGGCATGCGCCTGGTGCCCGCTGCCGGCGGCCGCGATGCCGAGCTGCGGCCCGCACGACGCGGCCCCGGCATCTGGTTTGCTTCCCGTGACGAGGTCGACCTTGTGCTCCTTCATCCACTTCCAGTTCTCCTGATCCACCTCGGGCCACTCGGCCTTGAACTTGGTGCCGCCGTCACCCGCCCGGACATTGCCCTTGCCGGCGTTGGTGGCAGGGCCCTTGTGCGATCCGCCCCCCGTCGAGTTCCACCACCGGGAGCGGGCGGCGTAAGCCTTTCGCTCGGCCTCGGTCGCCGAGACGGAGCCCGTGGTCATCTCGTCCGACGTCATGAAGGAGAGGAGGCCTATGAGGATGGTCGAGACCTCCCAGGCCGGGTTGAAGGAGCGGGGGTGGAAGTCGGAGATGGACAGGCATAATCGGCTCGACGGTTGGAAGCGGCCCGAGGGGGTGTGCATGCGGATGGCCGGGGGCGCAAAGGGATAGTTGTTGGGGAAGATTAGCGTCCCCCAGTACTGGCCTCCATGGTAGGGTGTGTTTTCGGGGCCCGTGATTATGTAGTGCCACTCGAGGATGTTGCTGTCGGACGGGTGCGCCGTGATGTACGGGGGAGGGTTCTCGGTGATGGACTTGTATTCGCGCGTCAACTGGAGAGTGCCATGTCAGCCGCTGTTCTTGGGAAGGGGGTTGGGGTGGGAATGCGTACGCGCTTCTGGGCGGCACGGGTGGCCATCGAGCGCGGTCAGTCGAGGCTAGACAGGCCGCAGGTTCCTGGTTGGAGATAAATGAGGCCGTCGCAAGGCGAAACGAGCGAAGATGGCGACGATGGCCAGGTCGGTTGATCGCAGGTTCGTGTCGGAATGGTGAAGAGCGAAACCCGGTCGGGCGATGCGACGTGGCGGAAATGTATTCCGTGGTAAAGGATGGATTAGGAACTTGGAAAGGGTTAAATTAATTCGGCGGTTGTAGGAGAGAGGATGGAGGACAGAGGCTGACGACAAACAAGTGGTGTGCCAACGTAGCCGGCTTCCCTGATGATGGAGACGACGGCCGGGGGGTCTCAGTTAGGTACACGTTCGATACGGGGCACCTCGGAGAGTCATGTGCCCGTCCCACTTTCGCCCCCGGCCCAATTGATCGATCAGGCCGCTTCCCCACCCCCAAATGCAGGGGTTTCCGTACAGTGCTCCCACCAGCTCAGCCCTGCTGAAGCTTCTGCTGCAGTGTGCATCACAGCTGAAGCTTTGGGTCCTCGGCCCCCCAATCGTCACCACCACCCCTCACCGGGCACACCTCGCGCGACACCACCCATGGCCGGCCCCCTCGAGTCTGGCAACAGAAATGTGAGCCTCTAGCCATCTATTTAGCAAAGTCCCCAAGAGGCGATGCGCAACCCAAACAGCCCCTGACGCGACCCCCTCCTCCAGGTTGTCGACCCATCACCACCAGTCCCCCAGGCCTACAAGACAGTGGTATGTGGTTCCGCCTCTTCGCCTCTCTCTATGCCCCTGCTGACAACCTACCCCCCTCTCCAGCTGGACAACGCCCTCACTCCCGTCTCCGTCAACCGCGTCGAGATCAATGGCGCATTCCGCACCCGAAGGAGCTTCCTCGACCCCATCTTCAAGCCCCTCGTCGACCATGGGCCAAACTCCACTACCACCATAGGCGATGTCGTCGACCGCATCAACGTCGCCTCCGAGAAGCTTGCCCAACTCGGTCCGTCACCCCCCACCCCCCACGCAGCCGCCCACTGACACCACCCCCTCCAGGCGTCTTCCAAGAAGACATCCGCGTCTCCATCGCCCAAGCCCTCGACAGCCCCCATCCCACCGCCGAGTCCCTCAACCTCACCTTTGGCGTCCAAGAAAAAGGCCTCCTCGTCCTCTCCGCCGGCACCTCGGTCGGCAACACCGAAGGCTCGGCCGTCACCCACCTCCAACTCCGCAACATCCTCGGCGGCGCCGAAACCCTGACCCTCGACGCCAGCACCGGCACCCGCACGCGCGCCGCCTACCAAGCCGCCCTCTCTACCCCGCTCCCCTCCCACCCGACCCTCCGCCTCTCCCTCGAAGGCCAGCGCTCCTCCGTCGCCAAACCCTGGGCCTCCCACACGGAAAACCTCACCGCCGGCCTCCTCCGCCTCGCCTGGCCCACCCCCGCCCTCGACAAGCACGCCCTCGTCCTCTCCACCACCCACCGCCAGATAACCTCCCTCGCTCCCTCCGCCTCCCCCACCCTCCGCGCCGAAGCCGGCGACTCCCTCAAGACTGCCCTCTCCCACACCTTCACCCGCGACCGCCGCTCCGGCCCCTTCCCCTTCCTCCCCGAGCGCGGCTACCTCCTCCGCACCGTCTCCGAGCTCGCCGGCTGGGGCCCTTTAAAAGGTGACGTCTCTTTTGCCAAGTCGGAAGTGGAGCTCGCAGCCGTCACACCCCTCACTACCACGGGCGGCATCACCGTCAGCGGCACCTTTCGCGCCGGCGCGCTCCTCCCGCTCCCGTTCGGCTACGGCCTCAGCGGCCCCGCCGCCCCCAGCCGCATCAGCGACCGGTTCCAGCTCGGCGGGCCGACAGACGTGCGGGTCTTCCAGCTCGGCGGGCTCGGGCCGCACGACGGGCGGGACGCGGTGGGCGGGGACGTGTACGCGGCCGGGGGGGTGAGTGTGACGGCGCCGCTGCCGCGGGTGGGGGCGGCGTCGCCGCTGCGGGCGCAGGCGTTTGTGAGCGGGGGACGGCTGGTGGCGTTGGGCAAAGGGGGGATGGCGGGGGCGGTGGGGGAGATGGGGAGGGGGTGGCCGAGCATGGCGGCGGGGGTGGGGCTGGTGTATGCGCATCCGATAGGGCGGTTTGAGCTGAATTTTGGGCTGCCGCTGGTGGTGAGGAGGGGGGAGGAGGGGAGGAAGGGGTTGCAGTTGGGGGTGGGGATTACGTTTATGTAGGAGGGGGGGGGGATCTTGGGGAGGTGGTTATTGGCGGTGGTTCCTGATCAAAGCATAGCCTGGTCAAGGCATAGTCTGACCAAGGCATAGATATGTCTACCCTCTGTCCCTGTGGTCCCTAATGGCGACCACAGGTCTCAAAAACCGCCTTCAAATCAGCTTGGATGCTGGGGGATAATATCACAACCTCGCACCTCAATACGTCAACTCAAGTCAACTCACACCACCCAAAACACCCAAAATAATCTCAACAAGTCTTGATCTCGTCTTGTCTATGTCTCTTCTGTAGGTAGGTACAGTACACATCTATCATCGCAAATGTACCGCCCTCCTCCTCATCTATATACAATTCCCACCAACCGGTCATCATGCTAAAATCCAAGAGGAAATACCCAGAGTAATAAAAAAAAAAAAAAAGCCATGCATTAGAGTGTACCTGTATAGTACTAGGCCGCGACAACGGATGGCTCGCTGATGGTGGTGATAGTGGTGATGGTGGTGGCGTCTATCTACATTCGTTCCGACGCCAAGAGGTATGTGTAAGAAATGTACAGCTGTGTAGCTAGTAATTGAGAGAAGATAAGAGAGACAAGAAAATATGCTTGAGCGGGATGCACCAAGTAGTATCCAGGGAGCCGTGAGGGGCATGCAAAAAGGTCCTAGCAAATAACCAACACAAAAAAGAAGAAAAAATTACTCCTTCTTCGCCTTCTTGCCGCCGAGCTTGTTCTTTGGCACACGGACGAGCCAGTACACAAAGAGCGCGGCGGCGATGTTGAAGAGGACGTAGACCCAGAGGATTCTGAACACTCGTTAGCATGTGGGGGAAAAAGGGGGGCGGGAGGGGGGAGGAGCCCTACCCAAAGTCGCGCCACCTATCCGCGTAATTCGCCTTTGCGGCCGCGAGAAACACATTCGTGTCGGCAATCGGGCAAAACAGGCACTCGGCTGTGGCCAGCGGGTCGCGCAGGTAGCCGCCGGCGGCCTCCATGTAGGGCGCCATGTACTCCTGGCAGGTGGCGTTGGCGGCCGGCACGAAGCGGAGGTACTCGTTGCTGGCGCAGACGACGGCGGTATTGGCGACGGCCGTCGAGAGCATGGCGCTGGCGAGGTAGGTGAAGGGGCTGACGCGGTACATGAAGATCCAGAAGCGCGGGAGCGTGTCGGGGTTGGCGAGCACGCCGCAGAAGATGAGGCAGAGGGTGAAGATGAGGTTGGCGATGTTGCCGCCGGCCTCGGCCGTCTCGAAGCCCGCGATCATGAGGTCGGTGAAGGTGGACGTGAAGAGGAGGAAGACGACGAGGAGCAGGAACATGAGGCCGCCGCGCTCGACGACCTGGTCGGCGGCCGCGGCGTTGTTTTGCAGACCGACGGGGTAGTACCAGCAGAAATACATGAGCACCGCCATGAGCGTGTTCCACGGGAGCTCGACGATGATCTGCGACAGCATAAAGACCTTCCAGCCGTAGACCTTGGACGGCCGCTCGCGGACCTCGTACAGGGAGCGCTGGATGACGAAATGCGGCATGGTCTGCTGCACGAGCTGGCCAAAGACGGTAAAGATGTTGAAGATGGCAAACATTTGGTTCTGGAGGCCCTGGATCGAGTTGGGCGCGTCCCAAAAGACGAATCCGATGAAGAGGGCGACGAGCACGCAGAGGGCGGCCTTGGAGTAGATGTAGGACGGGGTGCGCCAGTACTGCGAAAAGACGCGGCTGGTGACCTCGAAGAGCTGCTTGTGGAAGGGCGCGGCGAATTCGCGGTAGCTCCCGTCGTCGATCGACTCGGCACTCTCCTTGGGGTTGGCAGCCAGACGCTGGAGCTCCTCCTTGACGCCGACATACTCGGGGCTCTCGCGCCAGGTGACGGGCCAGTCCACCTTGGAATGGGTACCGGGGGCGGCGCCAATGACCTCGAGCATCCACTCGGCCGGGTTGGCCTCGGGAGGGCAGGTGACGCCGCTGTTGCGCTCAAAGTACGAAGTCATGGTGGTGGAGTGCTTGCCAATATCGCCAAAGTAAACAGTCTTGCCACCCTTGGCGAGGAAGAGCAGGCGGTCGAAGCGCTGGAAGAGCATGGCCGAGGGCTGATGAATGGTGCAGAGAATGGCTTGGCCGCTCTTGGTCAGCTTCTCGAGCAGATCCATGATGGCCCACGAGGTCTGGCTGTCAAGGCCGGAAGTCGGCTCGTCGACGAACAGGAGAAGAGGGGGCTTGGCGGCGAGTTCGACACCGATGGTAAGACGCTTGCGCTGCTCGACGTTGAGGCCTTCGCCGGGCACGCCAATGATGGCGCCGGCGTACTCCTCCATCTCGAGCAGGCGAATAACCTCGTCGACGTAGGCCAGCTTCTCCTCGCGGGGAACGTGGTCGGGTTGGCGGAGAAGAGCGCTAAAGTTGAGGGCCTCGCGGACGGTCGTGGTTTGGAGGTGGAGATCTTGCTGTTGAACGTAGCCAGTCTTGCGTTGGAAGGAAGCGTCGCGGGGATGACCATCGACGAGCATGTCACCGGTGATGACACCCATGGCGGTACGGTCGGCCAGGCAGTCCAGCAGCGTGGTCTTTCCGGCACCCGAGACGCCCATCAGGGCGGTCAAGGTGCCGGGCTTCACCCAGCCGTCGACGTGGTCCAGAATTTGGCGAGTCTCCTTCTTGATCTTGACCTCGTAGCAGACGTCGCTCCAGTGGAAGGTGCTCGTCTGCGCCTGAATGTTGCCGCCCTCCTTGTCAGAGCCGCTGCCATCCTCGCGCGCGGCAATCTTTGTGACAATTCCAGCGACGGGGCGGCGTCCCGACTCGGCATCCTCCTTGCTCTCCTTGAAGACGGCGGGCTTGTGGCCGCGTCGGAAGACGAGGACCTCGCCCTTGCTCTTCTTGGCGGCGACGTTCTCGGCCGAGTACATGTAGGTGGCGAGGAAGACGACCAGGAAGACCAGGATGAGGCCAAAGTCACGCCACTTGTTCGCGTTGGAGTACCGGAAGCCCGACAAGATGTAGTCGTCGCCGAGCACATAGTCCAGGCCGGGAACGGATCCGACGGCGGAGCACACCTTGTTGAGCGCGCCGACGTCGGCGTAGGCGGGCATCTGCGGGCTGGGGACGAAGGCGGAGCAGCTGAACTGGCGGTTGTGGAACTCATTGACCATGAGGGCCTCGAAGGCGTAGGCGAGCGGGTCAATGTAGTTCATCCAGCGGCACCAGGGCAGCATGTAGTCGATGGGGATGGCGAAGCCGGTAAAGATGACGAGGGCGAGGATGATGATGGCGGCGGGCACCATGGCTTGCGACAGGGTTCGCGAGGCGCTTCCCATGGTGCGGAACATCATGGACATGGTTATGACGGTCGTGAACGAGATGAGCAGGAAGAAGAAGAAGGCGCCCGCTTCGCGCCGCAGGCCCGTCATGAAGTACAGCGTGACGTTGAAGACGATGCAGTTGGAGATCTTGTAGGGCAAGTCGCAAATCATGGAGGCGACGGCTTCGGCTGCCGGATGGTAGAGGGCGTAGCGGTTGTGCTTCTCGACGATGGGTCGCTGGGCGTACAGGGTCAAAATTTCGAGGGCGCTGGCGAAGGCGTTCATGAGGCAGGCGAAGAAGAGCAGGGCGCCTCTCTGGAAGAAGCTGTTGGTGGTGGGCTGGAGGTTGTAAAAGACGCTGGCGATGATCAGGCACATGATCAAGTTGCCGATCAGCGCGCCGATGGTGAAGCTGGGGTCGCCCATCAGTCGCCGCCATCCGCGCCAGAGACAGAGCTTGGTCTGCTGGGCGAACGAGAGGGTGAAGGGAGACTTGGCGCGCTGTCCCTTGGCCTGCTGGGCCTTCTTGGAGGCGCGGAAGGCCTCGGCGTCAGGGCCGTTGAAGGGGTGCGAGACCTTGTACTCCTCGATCTCGGCCTGCAGCGCCTGGTAGTTGGGGCTGCTCTTCCACGCGGCGGCGAACTCGTCGGGGGTGCGGGGCGCCTTGGCCTCGAAGCCGGGGCGGATGACGCGCTCGGCCGGGCTCGTCATGGACGTCAGGAAGTCGGGCGTGGTGGCGCGGGCGGGGCACTCGAAGCCAAGGTTGACAAAGTACTGCTTGGCCTCGTCGGCGCGGCCAAAGAAGATCTGCCTTCCCTCGTAGAGCACGGCGGCCTTGTCAAAGTGGTCGTAAGCGCTCTGCGGGGACTGGTAGATGGAGACGCAGGCGGTGCTGCCGAAGAGCTCCGTCTGGAGCCGCAGCGTCTTGACGAACTCAATGGCGTTGGCGCTGTCGAGACCTCTGGTGCTGTTGTCCCAGCACTGCAGGGGCGCCCCGGAGAGGGTGGCCTCGGCAATGGTGACGCGCTTCCGCTCACCACCCGACACACCGCGGATGTACTCGTTGCCGACCTGGGTGTTGACTGTGTGGCTGATGCCGAACATGGCCATGACCACGTCTCGGATGTGGTTGGAGAAGGCGCTCTTTTTGAGACCCTCGGGCATCGATCGGGGCGCGCGAGCGCGAGCAGCAAAGGTCAGCGTGTCGCCGACCGACAGCTGGGGGAAATGCGTGTCGACCTCGGCCGTGTAGATGGCCTCGCCACGATGGGCCGTGTGCATCTCCTTGGCCGTCATGCCTAGTCCACCGTCAGCCAAAAATCACAGAAAATAGCACCCAGTGTAGGGGGACGCACCTTGGTAGTTAAAGTACGACTTGTCATCAATAAAGATGCCATTGTAGTCGCCGGCGATGGTCTTGAGGAGCGTGCTGCAGCCGGAACCCGGGGGGCCGAGGACCACGAGCATCTCGCCCTTGCGGACGATGCCGTCAAAGTCGCGGAGGATGTCGATGCGGCGCTTGGAATTGCCAAAGATGCCGCGGACGAGCCCCACGACCTCGAGCCAGACGTTGAAGATGTCCTTTTGGTAGTCGGTGGCCGAGCCGAAGCCAAACACATTCAGGTGCTGGTAGGCGACGCCGGCGGTGCGGAAGCTGTGCCCCTCGCCGGCCACCATGTCGGCGACCGTCTTGGCCCAGGCCATGGCGCTGAAATTGGGGCCATTGGGGTTCAGGGGCGAGTCCTCGTCGGCGGACGCAATGTCGAAAACACTCGGGCCGGGGGCGTCGCCGGCGGCGTTGGACTGCTCGGTGTACTTGCGGGCGAGAGCCTGGACAATGCTGGTGCGGCGCTCCAGCTCGATCTCGTCGCCGTCCTCGTCGCTCTCGGCACCCGTGGCCACGGCCTTTTCTTCGTGGTGCGGCCCATCGCCCTCGCCGACTTCGGTGGTCGATGTGGCGCGTGTCCTGCTCACGCCCTCGTGGCGCGAGGGAGAAGAGCCCTCGGGGAGGGAGGTCGAGGGGTGGTCGGCATTGTCGCGGGTTGTCGTTCGCGTCAGTGCTGGGAGGCCGGTGCTCTGGGATGTGAGGTCGTTGTTCCCAAAGGAACTTGCGCCGGTGAGCGACATGGCTCAGGTCGCGGCGACACGAACACGGAGCTTGCCGTCAGTGTCAATGCCGTCCTCGCTATCGTTGGCTGTCAGCAGCGGGGTGTGGCGTACGGCTGCTGCCGTGGCACCCTCCAGGGCAGTTTGAATTAGGATTATTGGACGATCTTTCCGGTACACAGCCTGGGAGAGTTCAAGACAGAGACAACCCAGGGTAGAGATTGATAGACCCGGAGCAGGGCGAAAGAGCGGCAGCGAGCTTTGACGACAAAGCAAACGCGGGATGGGGAGGCGATGGAAGAGAGGGAACTGGAAATGGAAATGATAAAAAGGGACGACGCAGATAAGTGCAAACCTCGGTCCTCAATCCTTTTGGGACCTAGTCGCGCCAAAAACAGAGGCCGGGGACTTTGGACCCCCCTCGAACTTTGAAGGGGGGGCGCCTCGGACGGATAGGGCGCCGCACCGGCGCGGGCCCGCGGGTCGCCTGGGCCACTGGCAGCCAGAGGGTCCCCCCCTGTGCGCTCCACCATTCAGGGCTGTACCACCCAGGAGGGGCCCGCCCATATCTCCGAGTACGCGGAAACGTGCGAGACGACTTGCCCGTTTGCTCGATACGCGTATTCCGTCCAGCACACGAAGTGCCTCCATCATCCATTCCACGCCGCCATCGTCCATGTCATTGTCCATTTCCATCGTCCAGAGGTCCCTAGGTAGCTGATTTATATGTCCATGATTGATATGGATGGAAATCAATGACACCTATCTGCCGACTGTACTCCGTATGTTTCCCCAGATCCCGCATCCATGACATGGGACCAGATTCTGTCTTAAGTTTCGTCCCACCTTGATGCCGTCGTCTGCAAGCAGGTACGTGTATCCTGCAAGTACGTATATCCGTAACAATCTAGCCAGCAACGGAGCCGCGACTTTTGTTGACGGTGCCGAGATCCATCCCTTGGGAGGTGCCTGTCCTGGGAGATGATCCCCCATCATACCCATTCATTAGTTCCACTCCAAGACCTTAATTCCTCTTCTCCATGTCCTCCATATCGAGCAATGCCTCGTCAACCCCAACAATAGACATTTGCTCGACTGCCCGAGACCCCGCGCCCTTCCTGGACCATTAAAATGGCCTCCCTAGCGCTCACACGTGCTACCATGTTTTGACGCGCCCGGGACAACAACCGGCCCCACCGTCATCTCTTGGGCGTCGTTCTCGTCCTTGGGGCGACTTGGCAATGGATTGAGCTACTGCGCGCCAAGTGCTCGCCACACCACTCCCAGCAATCCGACCGAACCGAGCAAACCTAGGAACTTTCGGGACTTGGCCGAGCCTCGCCAATGGGCGCCTTCGATCGAGGCCCCAGAAAACCACGCCTTTTCCCCTTCCCGGATTGAACGCCATCCGAAGCGAGACGATCCCGCTATCCCGGTTTCGGTGGGGGGGTGAGGGGGTCCACCGCCCGTGTGCGTGTTCGCATCATTCTCTTTTTTTTTTCCCCTTCTCGGCGTCGAATCTGATTCACCGTGAATTCCCCCACCACCACCACATCAATGTACCATATTTTGCCGTGCATCTTGCGACATTCTGTCGCCTTCCACGACCCCGTCATCCCGCAACTCCGGATCATTTGCCGTAGCCCCCTCGGTCCCCCTCCCCTCATCGCGGGGGACCATCTCGCGCCGCGCTGCGATCGGAGACATCTGCAACATGTGGCACACATGGGGATGACGGCGACAAGAATACGCGGGTCAGATCCCAAAGGAGGCACAGATGCACCATATTTGTTCATTGCAGCACGAACCCGAATACGCTCACCCCCCCCCCTTTCCTCCAACAGCCAATTTCTAACAAAACGATACCGAGATATCCCGCAATTCCCTCCCCGGTCTCTAACCTCTCTTGAGACTGACATGTCAGCGCCAAGCAAGCAAACATTGCGACCTCAACTTTGTCCGACTTGGGCAACTTCCTCGCATTGTCAAGTGCTTCATCCTTCCACTCAATCAAAAAGACTCTGCAATGCACAGCTTCCTTGATCTGGTCTTGATCCCGCCGAGGGCTGCATACTGTTGCTCCAACTTGAACTTCAACAGCGCCATGTATCAAAATGCATGCAAGCCCCATTCACCGTCACAGACCCACCGCCGCCATTCATTACAGATCCAACCTCTTTATGTATTGGCTCTACGGACAAGTTGAATACGTTTACGCGTAAGAAGACAACGATGCACTCTGCTGTGGAAATGGAAACCCGCGGAGACAGCGGGCGGCGCCCAAATACAGGCCATGATAGGGGTCGTCAACAATACGAATACGCACTCACCCCCAAAACCACACCTCCCCCACCGAAGTTGGGATACAAGTTCCGAAAGTCCGAGCCCACTCAATGATCAAGTCCTTCAAGTCGCCATTCGAGTTGCATTCCCATTTCAATAAATTGTTCTGCCACATGAAGACGACAAATTCAAAGAAAGATAGCGAGAGAATGGACGATACATGGTCATGCTGGTAGTGTCAAAGCTAAACGGCTACCAGTCGACCGTGTTATGGAATCTTTTCCGAGTCCTCACAGCCTTGATTTGTCTCTATTCAACCACATCTACCAGCATGGAGTGATTTGCGGGCAGTTATGGTGAATCAGGTTGTCCAGTCTCATCTCAAAGGTTATGCAGCACATTTAATATCTGGGCAGCCGGTACAATGTCAGGGCCTTCGCACAGATTAAAGGAAACGTCTTCACATGAAGCCGGCTCGCCGTGGTCCTAAACCAATAGACTCTGGTTAGGAGCGTAAACAACAGGTGAGGTATAAAATAAGTCAATGTTCGAAACTAAGCGCAAAATATCAGACATAGTGCGGACAATGATGCGAGAAGTTATTTTGCGTCTGCGTGATAGGACGGCCATGAGACGCCGGCCGGTACCTGGAGCCTCCAGTACTGGCCGTTCGTCGTTCGTTCCGGCGACAGAATGGGCCTTGGGCCGAATAGCTTCCTGGAAAGTGATATGGTGGATGGTTGGGCTCCGGAGGTAAGGGCCTGGCAGGTGGTACTACCTCGACGTTCTCTGCCGACTGGCAGTCCCGGCGAATTGTACTGGGGCGGTAACGGGCGAGCTCGCTCAATGTAAAATATACTCTCAGATGGCTGTCTCGCCGGCACCGGCGGTCTGGCCGAGGTGAGGGTGAGGCAGGTGGCAAGTTGCTGCTGCTCAATCAGGCCGCTGGTCTCGAGTCTTGGAACCATTGCAGATAGGGGGTAGGGGCTTCCTGGGGATCACGCTTTAAAGCCCAGCCATACTCGGTCCTTTACATAAGAACACTGCTAGCTGAGGTATTGTGGCGAGTTTGGCCGAGTACTACGCCCATCCTGTACCATCACGGGACAGCTAGGATGGCAACTAGTAGATCTCGACCCGGGGAATATCTGTTCAAGGGAAAACTTGAACGACAAGGAAACCCCCGTCTTGAAAATGTAAGAATGAAGCAAGGGGAGTTCCAGGGGATCAGATGTCCAACTCAAATGTTAGAGGCGATACCTACGCCTCGAGCTAGGTAGGTATTGACATGTATGCAGCGTAAGTCACTGGTAGTTCATCAAGAGGCTCTTGGATAAGTTAAATCGACCGAATCCCCCCAGACCTTTGGCGCCTCTGGTACCCCTTCGCCCAGCACGCATATTGGCTGATCGCCTGTCCAGCCCTTCTCCCTGACGCTCATTCGCCGGTAGTTACGGAAAAATTGTTCGTCTGTTGGAAATACCTAGGTAGCTCCATGTCGTGCTTGCAAGCTGTAGCGAGTGTTTTTGGCCGCCACAATAATCAAGATTCAAGAGGGTCTAGTAAGTATGATGCTCTCACTGATTTGTTCTTTAACCCTGGGCCTGTGGTTCTAGTAGGATTTAAACGTAGCTGGGCGGAGGTAGACTATAGTGTACCTGCGGATTTTATCTTTGGAGTGAGGGGAGAGATGTCGTTGCTCCTATTGTCTTGTGGTCCCAGATAGAGTATCCAGACTCTCCACAGGTCAAGCTCGAGAGCCTTGCAAACATATGTGATACAATGACTGCAAGTACTCTTAGTGTTTGGGTTGGGCTGCCGAGTATCGGACCTGGGCCTTGAGGAGAGGAGGACTGCACGGTGGGTCGGTACTGCCCAGGTCCTGACCATGACACAGGGCGCGGTAACACACCAAATTACCTGAATGGTTCCTGTAAACAGATATCTGATGAAAACACCGACATTCAAACTTGTCGACCAGCTTGGGCACCTATCCATACATGATCCCGGTAAAATCAGGGAACAGAGACAAGACTCGAGAATCTGGTGTGATATGAACCAAAAGGCCAGGGTGGTGCCAACGGCAAGACCATGTGGAAAACCACATGATGGCTCATCTCGCCCCAAAAGAATTGGTGTGTGTGTCCATGTGTGGTGGTCAGGGAAAGGTTCAACGGCGGCGGGTGATGCTGTTTGCAGAGGACCTGGATGGTGGGACCGTGGCCCCATTGGCCGGGCTTCTGATAGGTGGGCTGCCACTTGCCCCTTGCCTCAAACGCCCGTGCTTCCTTCTTGCCTGCGCCGTGCGGTCTCGCCGGCATTCTTGGCATCGTCCCTTCTCAACCTCTCCCCCATTGAGTTTTCAGTGGAAGCAGCATTCTTTGTTTGGCGGCGGCGTGGCACAACACTATTTTCCCCTCCATTGCCTCATTGCCGCCAACCTGGGAGGACATTCCAGCTCGGCATCCACCCCTCTCCTCCCTGGCGTCTTGTTTTCCATCACCTGCCCTGCTGGCGACAATGGGGGTGCGCGGCGCTTGATAAGTTGATACCTACGTGCCAAGGAACCCCGCCATTTCTAGCTCCCTGCCTGGGTTGTCCTGCAACAGCAACTCCCGCTCCCCCAGACTCCTGCATCCAACTCGACACTTGACGCCATCCGCCATCCGTCGTCCGTCTTCCGCTGACCAGACATCGCCGGCCAGCCATTTTCCCGTCCTTTGCACGGCCAGAGCACTCGCGAGCGCGACGGTGGGCCGACCCAGCTGCCCTGCCCTCTT
The DNA here is from genome assembly GCA_030549215.1 of Schizothecium vesticola. Classification (NCBI taxonomy): domain Eukaryota; kingdom Fungi; phylum Ascomycota; class Sordariomycetes; order Sordariales; family Schizotheciaceae; genus Schizothecium; species Schizothecium vesticola. The sequence goes on along the minus strand of JAUKUD010000005.1, from coordinate 1,077,727 downwards.
CTCCGCCGGCTACCTCGGTTCCCCTTCTCCATCATCAGCCGATCCCGCCAGTCAGCGCCCGCAACGTCGGCCCTCGATTCTGCCTACGTCACAACCCATCATCGTCCGACCGGGCCCCTCCCGACCGCGCCGATCCCTCTGCGAAACCCCAAAACTTTTGACATTATCTGGCGAGCCGCGCCCCTTGTCGTCCATGAGAGCAAACAACCCTTATCGCCATGGGAAACACCAACACTAAGGAGTCGCGGGGCGGCGATTCCGCCCACCGCTCCCAGCACCCTGGCCACATTCCCAGCCTCGAATCCGCCCATGGCTCGTCCGCCGCCGCCGACAGACCCTCGGGTCGCCGAAACCGCGTCAGCCGGGGAGACATTGGGGGCATCTTGGGCCTGGGGGCCGGTGCGGCTTCCGGCTCCAGTGCAGAACCTCCCTATGCCCAACGGGAAACGCGGCAGGAAAGGGAGGCCCGGAGACTGGAAAAGGAGCGCGTGGCTAGGATAGCGGAGCGCGAGCGGAGCATCAGGGAAGAAAGTGTCGATGGCGGCTTTCTTGTGACCATGGGGACGTACACGGGACCCGAAGACTTCAACAAGCCCACCGTTCGACAACTGCAGGTATGTCGGCCATCAGCTTGTAGACAGCACATGTCGGGATGCTAATCCCCGCGACTAGATTGAGCGAAGAATTGCCCCTTTTTGGCGAGGCCTCAACGACGTCGACCCACAGTGGACCGAATTCCAGATCATCGCCGCCGCCCGAGGTCTCCCCGTCCCACCGCCCGACCAAACCCCTCCCGAAGACCTCATTCCGAGACCACTCCCCGCAGAATCGCCCGTCGACTTCACCCCGAGTCTCGCTAACTTAACAGTGCCGATCAATGGCCGCAGTCAGTCGGCGGCGTCGGAGCACAGCGTTTCCAACCCCGGGTCTGCTCTCCCGTCACCGATCGCCGGCACTACCCCACGAACTAGCTCCCCGTTTAAGCCCCGGGGAAAAGCCCTGGCTGCAGTCCTGGGCAGTGCCTCCCGCAACGGCTCCACCACCGACATCGTGCCCCGCGAGATCAACCTCCCCTACGACCCCTTCGTCAACGGACAGCCCTTGGAAGTCTTTCTGTACAAGGACGCGACCGAGTGCCCCATCTGCTTCCTCTCGTACCCGCCCTATCTCAACCACACCCGGTGCTGTGACCAAGCCATCTGCAGCGAGTGCTTCGTCCAGATCAAGCGGCCGGACCCTCACTTCCCCGAGGGACACAACGAGAATGACCCCAGCGCCAACCCAGAGGAGTCGGCCGGGCTCTTGGTGTCGGAGCCTGCGTGCTGCCCCTATTGCACGCAGCCCGAATTTGGCGTCACATACGAGCCGCCTCCCTTCCGCCGTGGACTGACGTATGGAATCTCCCCGCCAGCCCTGGGAAGCATGAATACCGCCATGTCGTCTAGTAGCTCGCTCAACTCGGGGAATCTGTCGCCCAGCTCTCCGACTGCCGGCAATCGCAGGCGCACTCAGTCCCTGTCTGTCAATGCCTCGAATGTCGTCTTGACAGACAGGATCCGGCCCGAATGGGCAACCAAGCTGCAGTCTGCACGGGCCCACCTTGCGAGAAGAGCTGCCGCCGCCACCGCGCTACACACAGCCGCCTTTCTCATGAACAGGGACGACGCGAGGCCGTCACGTCGGTTTGGACGTAGAAACACTAACCTGTCAAGCTCGTCCGCCACGGGTAGCACCCCTGGTGTGGCCAACAATAACGGAGAACATGGCGACAGTGGAATAGTAACGCCCTCCGCACGTGTTGAAGACCCCGCATCGAGCGGAGGCCACCGCCGCAGCAGGCTCGAGGATCTCGAAGAAATGATGTACATGGAGGCGGTCCGCCTCTCGCTGGCTTCGGAAGAGGAGCGCAAGAGGAAGGAGGAAAAGGAGCAGAGGAAGGAAGCCAAGAAGCGTGAGAAGGAGGACCGGAAAGCTGCCAAGGCGGTCACGCGAGAGCCCTACGAGGGCGCCAGCGGCCGCAGCGGTCAGAGTTCGGCCAGCGGGAGCAGTTTGAGCCTGCCTGGTTTCGGGAGGAAGCGTGGCAATAGTGGCGCCAGCAACCTTCGTGTCGAAGCCAGTGTGGCCAGCGCCATTGCCACCAGCGGCCAGCCGTCCTCGTCGGCATTGGATGCTAGTGCCAAAGACAAGGGCAAGGCAGTTGATCGCGGTCTTCAGCTGGCCCCCGAGGGATCGGCAACCGGAGCGACGGACGCTACCAAGTCCGGTGCACCACCCGCCTCTTCCGTCTCCGCCTCTTCCGTCTCCGCCCCACGGCCCATTCCCTCGGCCCACCAGCCCGCCGGTCCCTCTCATCTTCGCCAGATGAGCAGCGCCTCCTCCGTCTCGTCATCACTCCTCGACAGCCAGCCCGGCAGCTACGTTGGGCCATCTCACCTCCATGACCCGCGGGCGAGCGGCCTTAGCCTTGGCAGCGACGACGGCGGTGACAACGATCGAGACCGAGACCCGAGCGCAAGCACCGAGCCGATGTTTAATTTTCGGAGTCTCGCCGAAGTCGTCGGCGTGAGCCTGGAGGGCGAGAATGCCGGAAGGCGTTTGAGCCAGATTGAGGCAGAGAAGAAGGAAAAGGAACGCAGAGAGGGAGTTGCTGCAGGTGCCAGCAGCGATCAGGACGGCGAAGAGACACCGCCCAAAGGCGACTCGGCTCTGGTGGAGCATGTCGAGGGACATCAAGGACCGACCCCGAGAGAGAAGGCGGTAGCGGACGGCCAGGCTCACTTGCTTACCCCTACGGTCACCATCACCCCTGAAACCCCGGGGCTGGTGGAAGCTGGCGAAGACTCTAAGAGGCTTGGTTATGAAACGGCCGTGGAGGAGACTCGCCAAGTGGCACAGTGACTGACCGAGGCGTAGTAGGAGGGGATGGTCGATAAATCGCCTGTCGAGTGTGGGAGGAGCTGCCGGCGGAAATGCCGAGACCTCGTGGGGTGGTCTGCTTTTAAGTGTGGGATTCGGACCTTGTTGCTAACCGTTCGTTGTATGGGTTCAGCACTGGTAGCTATGCTACCCTTTAGGGTCCAGCTTCAAAGGGGTGGCGGAACTCGGTTGGTCCAAGGTGGTTTTATTGATTAGAGGCTGTATATAGCCATGGTTTTCCTTTCTCTTCCAGTCTCTTACGAATCTTTGTGTCATGGTGATGGGCGGGTCAGGGAGGAGGCGCGAGGGAACATTAAGGGGCAAGGGCGCATGGGAGTTTATGATTGGGGTTGATTAGGTATGACATGGCGCTTCTAGACTGGGATTCAGCACCGATTTGACATGTTCTTGGTCTTTCGAAATGAATGCAGTGGGCTAGCATCTGTTCCACGTCCTGCCCCGGGATCAGCCATTCAGCTGTATCCTCAGCTCATGCGCCGAGACGATGCCGTCGTCAGGAACCGTCCCCATCTCCTCGGGCTTCCTCTGGTTCACAAACCCATCCTCCGGGCTCGCCCACGCATAGTCCTTCCACTCCCCCAGCGCCGGCCAAAACTCGTCCCGCACCAACCTGCCCACCTTCTCCCGCCGCTCCAGCGCGCCCTCGGGCGCCACGGGCCCCAGCCCAGCCATCACCTCCCGCCACTCCTTGACGGTCTCGTCCAGCTCCGCCACCGACGACACCCCGCACACCGTCCCACCCACCCGCCGCGGCAGCGCCTCCCCCGGAACCATCACATCCACCCCCGTCCCTGCCCCCTCCCTCGCCCACTCCTCCATCGCCCACCTTATTGCCACCCCCTCCAACCGCTCCCCCGCCTTCTCCGCCATCCCCGCCAACCCCTTACACACCGTCCTCAACCCCGGCGGCGACGGATGCCACCCCGCCAACGGCGACGTCCCATCCTCCCTGTCCGCCGGAATCCCCCGACTCGTAAGCAACCCCATCCCCAGCACGCTCGCATTCAACACCACCCCGACCCCGGCCCCCTTCAACCTCTCCAGCGCCCCCCCCGACACCAACCCACAGTTCTGCACCGTAAAATGCCCGTAGCTGAGCACCGCGTCCAGCGGCTCCCCCGTCTCGGCTAGCACCAGCTCCGCCAGCTCGGCGAGCCGCAAGGGCGGGAACCCCGAGATGCCGACGTACCGGAGGAGATGCTCCTCGTCGCGCAGGCGGCGGAGCTCGCGCACCGCGGTGAGGACTTCGCGGGCGGAGAGGAACTCGGCGTCGTGCGTGTAGACGAGGTCGAGGTAGGGCGTGTGTAGGCGCTTGAGGGAGCGGAGAATGGAGTAGCGGATGTGCGGGGGGGTGTAGTCGAATTGAGTGGGGGTGAGGCGGCCGCACTTGGTGATGAGGAAGAGGGAGGAGCGGGGAGGGGGCGGGGAGAGGGAGGAGAGGGCGGCGCCGAGGAGGAGCTCGGACGGGCCGTAGTAGGGGGAGGTGTCGAAGGCGTGGAGGCCGAGGGCGAGGGCCTGGGTGATGATGGCGGTGGAGGGCATGGTCAGGGGGGAGGCGACGTATTGGGTGTTGAAGGTGGCGGTGCCGAGGATGAGGGGGGGGAGGACGGTGTGGATTGGGGGTCGGCCGGTGCCGGAGGGGGGGCGGTCCATGGTGTTGGGGTCGGCCGGTGCCGGGGGGGACATGGTGGTGGTTGAGTCCGGGGGTTGAGGAGTGGTGATGTGTGTGCAGTGTGTGGGTGAAGATTTTCTGCTCGAGGTTGTTCCCCAACTTTTGTTGCTGGCTTGGCTGTGGGGGGGGTCTAGACCCCGAGGGGTTTAGGGGTTTAGGTGGGGTTTAGGGGCAGGTCAAGAAGGACGGGCTGAGACTTGGTAGTGGAGCTGAAATTTTGGATTAAATTTTGGAGCTCCTTCCCTTCTTTCTCAAGATCGAGGTCCCGTTTGATCTGCAAGATCAAGGAACATGAGATGAAAAAAAAAGGGAACTGGTAGAATTGGGCAGAGGTTGGACGATGAGGGGTCGGGATCGGAATGGCACAGCGGGGTCTTCCGTTGGAGACTCAGCGATCAGACTCACTGATTCTCTTGTGGAAAATCGCCGATTGGCCGTCTAAACTTTGATCTGACTGTGGACATCTTTTTTTTTTGGTTCTCCTTTTCTCCACCCAACATCTCATCAACAAGAACATCCAACTTACTCATACCGTGATGTATTTATTTCTCTTCGACGATCCGGGTGTCTCTTCTTGGGCTCTGGCGCATTTGACTTATCAAGGGTCACGATTGGCGCTGGACGCGTCTAGTCCACTGCCCAAAGTTGAACACTCAAGACCGGCCAGAAACTTAAAGTTCCATCGTAGGCCACCTTCGAGAAGCCGGCGACCTCAAGAAATCCCACCTATGATTCAATTGCAGTCTATTTGACGCCCAAACCTAGCTACATGGTACACAGCTCCCGAGCGAGCCCGGTTGCCTGGGAGAGCCGCTGTCTGCCAAGAGACTGTCCGGTTCCACAACACCGGTCAAGATTTGGAGGTCGACGGCTTGCTCTGCAACGTCCATGGCCCCTTCACACATACGATACGATCAACATGTTGAAGCGAGTACACAGTATTCCCAATCGATAGCCCTCATCTCCCGAAAAGACTGGTCGTCCTCGCTCCGGTGGCTCGCGGCTCGCGAATTAGCCTAAACCAGCGCTGGTCTTGTCGTCCAGCTCGACATCAGCCTCTATCTGCCACCTCGTTTCCTCCTTCATGCCCATCTTCAGCAAATGGAGAACAGGCCCGTACGGCTCCGCTCCGCTCAATCTATCCCACGTCCGCCTGGAGCACTCGTTCATTTATCGTTCAGGGCCAGCCGCTTTAGCCCTCCAATCACCTCGACGGGATACTCATCCGCCGAACAGGACGACGGCCCTCCCACGCCCATTTCTCCATCGCCAACTCTCTGCCCCCGGTATCATGGCGCCCCCGGGGGTTATTGACGCAGCATCGACGCCCCAGAGCGGATCGCCGTGTACATGGGCCCGCGGAGCGAGCGCTCTGTCCAACCGAAGCTGCACCAAAACTGATGACCATGGTTGCCATGTCAGCCTGGAGATATTCTTGGGTAGCGTTCCCGCCTGTCTAGCGGCAGACAGGGACCCATGAGCCCTACCGAGGAGGACTCCGGCGCTGACGGACCATTTCCTTCATATGCTTCTCGGCCTCGTCGTGCCGTCTGCCACCCAACCCGATGTCTGGAGGTAGCATGGGCGCCTCCTGCGTCGTTCCCCCAAGCCTGCGCCATATTGGTCATTCCGCAGCCGAACCTCCGGGACATGGTGGCTGTTCCTGGCCCGCTTCCCCGACGGCACCGCGGCCGCGGGCGTCGAGTGACGTATAAAGGAGTCCGGCCCCCGAATTCCCGTGCTTGCCTGTGCTGAGCCCACCCTCGCCGTCCGCCGTTGAACTTTCCAGCGCCGTCCATCCACAGACAAGATGCATCTGCCAAGTGGTCTTGCCGGCCTCGTCAGCCTCCTGAGCTTGTGTGAGCCAAGCCCGTTCCCCAACTCGTGTCCTTGGTAGACCTAACTCTCTGAGGATAGCCAGGAGAGACGAGTTCTCGTTCGAGCCCGATTCCCACCCCTACGAGGATGCCGCCACAGGCCTCAAGTTTGCCTCGTACGCGAGCGACCGCGGCGTCATCTACCGCGTTGCCATCCCGGCCATCATCCCTGCCAGCGCCGAGCTCGACACGGTTCTCCAGGTCGTGGCGCCTATCAGCATCGGCTGGGCCGGCTTCGCCTGGGGCGGAACCATGACGTACAACCCTCTTGCGATCATGTGGGCCAACGGGACGAACAACGTTGTCGTCTCCTCTCGCATTGCTTAGTACGTGGCCATTCTCTCCCTGCACTTTTCACCATTGGCTGACACTGGCGAAGCGGCTACTATACCCCCCCACTCTACGAGCCCACCAAATACACGCTTCTGGAGAAGGCGTCGTTCATCAACGCCACGCACTTCCAGGTCACGGCCACCTGCAAGGGCTGCACCAAGTGGGGTGACGACGAGATGGGGTACACCGAAGTGGACGTATCCCAGGATGTCACGTTTGGCTTTGCCTTTAGCAGCAACTCGGTCGACGCGCCCGAGGATTCCGAGTCGTCGTTTGCCATCCACGACGGCGTGGGCCACCCCATCTACGATCTCTCTGTAGCCAAGAACGACGACTTTGCGGCCAAGGTTGCAGCTGCTCTCTAGGCGGTCGGTGGGTGTGACGTTGCAGGGGGTTGCGGGCGAGGGGATGTCGAAACAATCTAGACATATGTGTATAATACCAATGGCATTCATGGCAGTTCATTCTGGATTCTCAATGGTACTCCGTGTCTCTGCACTCCTGCTCGCCCCCAGGGCCTAAACGAAAGCTGGCCACAACCTAGGTCGGCATTCTTCCAGAAGGCCTTGGCACTGCGCGGAAGCCCCCCCATGGGACACACGCACCCTCTTACCCCAAGACCCGGTAATGGCAGGTGGCCCCGACCTCAATATCGAGGGCTCCCATCTGCCGACCTCTTAGCGAGCTTGTTAAGCCAGGGGCGCTTTATCTCCTGTCGGGTGAATCGAGCATCCCACGTTGCACAATCACAGTCAAACGTCATATACCACCACAGGGTTCCCCGCAAGAGGGGACTGGTTAGGGGGCCGGCATGTCGTCCGGGAGACGACGGGGGGGTATAGCGTCGCGGCTCTTGGGGGATACTAGTAGACGGAGACAATGGGTACGTACGTACCAGAGTCGCACGAGATTCTGTTCGTGTCCTCCAAATGATGGTGCCAAACAAACATCACAATGAGACTACCAACCCCCATGATTCTGCTGCTCGCAACACTCCCCTCTCTAGCAGCAGCATCAGACCACTTCCCCCCCCTGACAGTGAACTTAACCTACGCCCTCTACACCGGCATCCGCACCCCCCTTACCTCCCCAAACCTCACACTCACAACATGGAAAGGCATCCGCTATGCCGCACCCCCCGTCGGTCCGCTCCGATGGCAGCGACCCCAACTCCCCGCTGCACCCCCGCCAAACACCACACCACCGGCCTCGGTACTGGCAAACACCCCCGGCCCGACATGTCCGCAGGCGATGCCCGCCATCCCGGGCCTGGGCTTCGTCAGGGGGGAGGAGGATTGTTTGTTTTTGAATGTTTGGGCTGCTAGTACCAGTTCGTCTCCGAGTCCGTCTCCCGAAGTGGGTACGGAGGTAAATGGTACCGGGACCGGAGGAAAGGGGTCGCCGGTGCTCGTGGTGATTCACGGCGGGGGGTACGGCCTCGGAGGGGCGGGGACGGATATGACTTCCTTCTTAGTGGGAGGGGGGGAGGGGATGGTGGTTGTTGAGACGCAGTATCGGGTTTGTCCCCCCTATCCTCCCATTGGGTGGTGGGTTTGTGTGGCTGACGTTGTTGGAAGCTCGGCGCCTTTGGCTTCCTTGCATCCCCCGAGGTCAAGCGCCGCGGGGTGCTGAACGCGGGATTGCTGGACCAGAAACTCGCACTGGAGTGGGTGCAGGAGCATATTGCCCAGTTCGGGGGGGATCCGGAGCGGGTGACGATCATGGGGGAGTCGGCGGGGGGAGGGTCGGTGATGCTGCATGCGATGGCGGAAGGGGGGGGTTTGGGGACGAGGTTGTTTACGAATGTGAGTGCTACTGTACCCTGGCTGGGGTTTATTTGGGGGGCTGACTGGTAGGGGTTCAGATCATTGCGGCGTCGCCGTGGGTGCCGACGCAGCCCAGGTATGACGATGCCATATCGGTGCGGCACTATGATGACTTCGCGGCGCTGGCGGGATGCAAGGGGCAGGGGGATGTGTTTGGGTGCTTGGTGGGGAGGGATTCGTTGACGCTACAGTATGCTGCGAATCAGGTGTCGACGAGTCCTCCTACTCCAAGGGGGAATTGGTTTGTTGACTTGCCCCTGACAGGCGTGATGGGGCCGGGGCTGATGGGGTTTGTGCAGGGCGTTTATCCCCGTTACGGACGACGAGTATGTCCTTGGGCCGCCGAGTGTACAGCTGGCCAAGGGGAAGTTGAATGGGCTGAGATTGCTGGTCGGGGTATGTCCTAGGATCTCACCAAGCTCCCAGGCACAACGCTGACCTCCACAGAACAACGCAAACGAAGGCACCCTCATCCCCCCCTCCAATATTCTCACCGAGGCGGACCTCATCGCTTGGATCAAGAGCAACTTCGCCAACCTCTCCCCGCAAAACGTCACCGCCCTCCTCGCCACCTACCCCAGCGACAGCGGCCCCGTCCGTTCCTCCGCCCCCCGCTTCGAAACAAGCGGCTACGGTCCTGCAACAGCAGTTAACACAAGCCAAGCCGCCACCGGCCAGCAGCAGCGATGCTACGTAAATCACCCCCGTCTGCTCCCCCCCTCCCAAGCCACACCAGACTAACCTCCCAAAAGAATATGTACGCCGAATCCTCCGTCGTCTGCCCCGCCTACTGGCTCGCCACCTCCTTCTCCCACAACCACCTCCCCGCCCACCACTACCAATACTCCGTCCCCTTCGCCTCGCACGGCGCCGACCTCGCCGCCACATTCGGCCCCCCCGGACCAAACCTCGGACCGGACCTCGTCACCGCCTTTCAAAGTCCTCTCCCCTTCCCACCCCCGTTCCTACACCAGGGCTAACCCGAGACAAAAACAGAGATCTACACAAACTTTATCACAACCAACTCCCCCTCCCTCTCCGCCCACGACGCCAACGGCGCGTCGTCGCCGCGCCCGGAGGCGCCGCACCCCGCAAGTAAGTGGCCGGCGTGGCCGGGGTTTGTGAATATCAACCAGACTGGGGGGGAGGCTTATAAGGTTTATGTGGGGGAGGGGGGGTGGGGGTGACGCAGTTTAGGGGGAAGGGGTTGAGGAATGCGATTACGGTGGTGGGGGACGCAGAAGCGTGGGAGGGGGGGAGGGGGGAGAGATGTGAGGTTTGGAAGGGGTTGGGGGGAGTTGTTCCGCTGTAGAATGTCCTTCACATGCCGTAGGGATCGTAGATTCAATTATCTTCTGGTGGGCATTTGGGGGTTGAATGGTTGCATTGTGCAGGGGGGGGTGGTGTGGCCGGCTCGGCTGCTGGGCCGGGTATTATGCTGGGGAGCGAGACATGGGGGCGGAGGATGGGTTGCCGCTTTTTGGGCGGGCTTGAAACACTCTATTGATGGTGAGCTGGATGATTAAAAGGATTCATGTGAGGTGTAGCCCAAATACCAAGGTGAAGACTTGACTTTCGTTTTGGAAGCAGGAGGCTAATCCAAGACCTTTGCTTTCTTTGACCAGGGATTTGGCATTTGAGGTGCTGCTTTTGACGGCACAAGTCTGGGTTGAACATCCCAGCCGGCTCTTTGGACAACGACTGTCTTACGATGTGGTGTATTATACCCAGGTCCGGCATAGTTGTTCGGCAAGCCAGAAAATAGCCCGCACATCCACTGTAGTCTGCGCCGGACATATATTTGACGAACTGTCTGCGCAGAATACCTGCCTTGGACTCGCCGGCCAAGCTCGCGATGCAGCACTGACAAGCAGGGACGGGAGTACCCGACCGCCACACCATGACTCCGACTTGGTTCCGCACCCTCCTTCTCCTATCTGCCTGCCAAGCCATCGAGTCGGCACACCTCGGCCGCGTTCGACAGGCAGGGACCACAACATGCAAGGCGGTCCCAGGCAGCGAGGACTGGCCGGCCCCGGGCACATGGAAGGCTCTGAACGAATCCATCGGAGGCCGGCTTTTGCAGCCAACACCGCTCGGCGCTGTCTGCCACCCGGGACACGCTTCATACAGTCCTGGGCAGTGCCCCGTCGTCCAGGCCGCTTGGTTCACCGAGCCGCTGCACTCGGACGACCCGGTGTCGGCTTATTGGAACAACTGGAGCCGGGATACCTGTCTTCCGGATCCGAGAGCCCCGTGCAGTTCGGATGGGTACCCCGTCTATGTTGTGAATGCGACGACGGCGGAGCATGTCAAGGCTGGTGTTGATTTTGGTCCGTTGATGCCCCCTTCAAGGCTTGTGTTCTGAGCTGACAGGATGTGTCAAAACAAGCCCGGAAGAACAACATCAGGCTGATAGTTAAAAACAGCGGCCACGACTATCTAGGCCGTTCGAGTGCCCCCAACTCCCTGTCCATATGGGTCCACCACATGAAAAGCATCAAGACGCACCCCGATGGCTTCTCTCCGACAAATTGCAACGTTGCCATTGATGGACTTGCCATCACAGCGGCCGCGGGCACCCAGATGCTGGAGGCCTATCGTGCCACTGCCTTGCTCAACCGCACTGTTGTGGGAGGGAACGGAAGGACGGTGGCTCTGGGGGGTTTCATGACCGGAGGCGGCCACAGCATTCTGGCACCTCATTACGGCATGGCCGCGGACCAAGTCTTGGAGATGGAGCTCGTGACGCCAGGCGGCGACATCGTCATCGCAAACGAGTGCCAGAACACCGATCTGTTCTGGGCGATGAGGGGTGTAAGTTCGATATTGCCCCTGAAAGCTTCCCATGTGGCTGACAATGTCCATCCAGGGAGGAGGATCAACCTTTGGCGTCCTTACATCCGTCACGATCAAGACGATCCCCAGTCCCCAAGTTACGACCCTCGACTTTGCCTTCTCAACAGCCGCCGAGAACCCCCACGCCTTTGACGCCATCACCTACTTCGTCAGCAAGTTCCCCGATCTCGCCGACGCCGGCGTCTCCGGCTATCCCATCATCTTCAACACCGTGCCCAACACCTCCGACGGTGGAAGAACCCTCGTCACGGGCGTCGTCGGCAAGGTCATTAAGCTCCACACCCGCAAAGCGAGCGAGATCCTGCAACACTTGGACCCCCTCCTCGCTCACATCAACGCCACCTGGCCCGGCTTCGCCTTCTTCACCAACATCACGACCCACGCCTCCTTTGGCCTGTGGTACGAGGACAACTTTGACCCCTCGCCCGTCGGGTTCAGCAGCGTCATGAGCTCCCGTCTTCTCGACCGCGACGCCTTGACGGCCGACTTGAATGCCACGAAGCGGGGGCTGGAACGGTTTTCGGCGGGCGGCCAGGCCACGGTGTACATTGTGTCGGGCAAGGGGGTGCGCGATGCTCGACCTCAGGGTGGCGGGACGGCGGTGCATCCGTCCTGGCGGAGGGCGTATGTGCATGCGAGTAAGTAGTGATTTGTCGAGGTGGTGTCACAATGGTGGTGGAAACTGACACCCTCCCTCCAGCTGCAACAGTCAACTTTGCGTCACTGGATGCCGCAGCTCGAGACGCCGCGATCGCGCAGACCAAGGGGTTTGCGGCGGGTCTGCGTGATCTCGCGCCGGATATGGGGGCCTATGTCAACGAGGCAAGTAGTGGCTCTTCCGGGTGACGTGGGAGCATGAAAGCGGGAGCTACCTGGTTCGGTCGTTAACTTGATGAAAATGCAGGCTTCGCGATACGAGACAGACTGGCAGCAAACCTTTTGGGGCGACAACTATGCCCGGTTGCTCCAGATCAAGCGCAGAGTCGACCCGGAGGATGTCTTTTGGTGCACGCCCTGTGTTGGGAGCGAGAGGTGGCGGGAGGTTGACGATCTTCTCTGTCGTATTTGATGGGGGACCAGAGTCTGTGGCCTGAAAGTTGAAATCGACGGCGATGAGGGAGTCGATCGGTTTGAGTCTTGACGTTCTGGGGGTGGATGAAGAGGGTCGAGTTCCTCTAAGAGGAGGGTCTATGCTTTGTTTACGTCCCCCGACCTACGGGTCTCCCCTGGGGGCATGTGGCCCCAACCCCCAGCAATATAGCGATTGTTGACACCCCCTTCATCCATCGCCAAGATCCCCAGTCCCATTTACAAACCACACCTCAACGTGGGGGACCCCGAGTTCGATTCTCGACGGAAGTAAAACTCCTCCTTACTAGAGGGTTTTCGTAGCGGCCGACTGTTACAACTTGTACCCAAGGTGGGTCAGACTGCAAGGCAGTACGCCGCGGGTGTATTGACGGTAGGGAACGAAGGTCGCGCAAGGTCCAGACGGTGCCGTGTGCCGTCTATAACAGGGTGTTCTACAAAGAGCTTGAAGAAGGTGCTTGCAAGATTGTGGACGGGAACATGATATTGCTTGCGTGAGGAACAAGAACCGTTCCTCACCCAAGGGTGTGGTCTACCTATCTATATAGTAACTATCTAAGTGCTGTAGAAGCAGTAACATAGCTCGAGGCCAATTGACGTCGAGCGTTCCGCTCGACGTGCTCGACGATCGAGCGTATCGATCCCTTACGCTCGATGCCAAGGCTCCTCGAGCCTCTCCTAATTGGCCCCTTCTGTTCCACCTGCTGGGTCCTTCCGATTGGCCTGTCTTGGCTGCCTACGGCAGCCAAGGCCCAATGTCGTGACCTGTGTCATGACATTTGAGCGCGGCCGAACAAAGGATGACGATAGGAGCCCTTCGGTGAGAGACAAGTAGCTATAGAGGAGGGATGGTCTGCCTCAGGCGCAGGACGAAGGTACAAAACGATACAGAGAGCCGCTATGGCGAGTTTAATGGCGGGGCGACCGAGGCGTTTCGTGTCAGCAAGGAGCCAGAGGGTTGGCGGGGGAAAAGGCGAAGCGGGGTTTGACTGCCGCTGTTGGTGCCGCCACCATCGACTCTGAGCTACAAGATGAACGGAAGTAGATGCTCAATGCTGTATTGACGAGTCTACCTACTATCTGCTATCAAAAACGTGAACGAGAGATTTATCACATTGCTCAAATGGTGACTTCCCGGGTCCACTGACTTCTCTCCTGGGCGTATAGGTTCCAAAACTCGCGCCCGATATTTTCCGGAGAGTGTTTCTCACTTTGTGGACTGACAATTCCACCAACAATCACCGCAGAAACGTGCACCCCCTGTGGCTCGAATTGCATTGCCAGGCTTGTCGTGAAGCTGAGCTGCGCAGCCTTGGACATCGAAAGTGAGAAATACTCGGGCCGGGGCTCTTTCCCCAACACCCCATTCGTCACGAACAAGGCAGGGTGGATGCTTGACTCTGGCAGCCCGTTTGCTTTGGATATCATCAGAGGCAGAGCCCATCTTGCTGTCGTGAATAGGCCGATGTTGTCAACCTACTGACGTCAGCTTAGCCTGACTCCAGCACGGACTGAGCAAAATTGTACCTTGAAATCCTCCACCATTTCAATCTCACTGTACTCTTCAAAGTCCCCCTTTGCCATCCTGGATGCGTTATACAACACGACGTCTGGCGCCCCAAACTCGGCCTCCACTCTTGCAAGGCTTGTTTTCAGGTCTTCTGGGTCACTTGCGTCTGCCTTGAAGGCCATAACGCAAACCTTGGAAACTCGAAGTAAATTCAGCGTCTGGACGTCTTGGGCCAGCCGAACAGAGTTTCTTGAGAGCAATGCGACATTTCCGAAACCGCCATCCCGGACGAAGACACTCGCGACTCCGATTCCAATTCCTGGTCCGGATCCAATTACCACAATGGTTTTAGTTGTCGATGCAGTCATCTTGAGACGTTGGGCTGGTGAAAGGTGAAAGGGCCGCTTCACCCCGCTTTCCAACTCCGCTCGAGGCACTTGTCTGCGCTTTCGCACTTCCTCTCATCCCGTGCTCTTACCCCGCAATTGCAGCCCCGGTTTGATTCGCTTGACGTCCTGGGTGCGTCGTCTGATCACGTCCGCCTCACCTTTTGGTTTGGCGGTGGTGCGCAGCCCATGAATTCCTCCGCTGCCTGATCTTAGTTTGAGCCGTCTTACGGTTGAAAGCTGCCCCTAGTTTGCTAGGTAGGTATAATACAGCTCCCACCGCCTCGTTCTACCCTCCTCCGAGCCGTTCACCAGTTCCAGCAACATTGAAAGGTTCCATTCCATAATCGACATGGCTGACCCGCTCTCTATCGCCGCGGGATCCGTGAGCTTCATCTCTCTGGTCATTCAGATCCTCGACAAGGCCAAGCAGATTTACGACTTTTGGCGGGACCTGGACGGTATGCCGAACCGATTCCAGCCGTTGCTGACCGACATGGCCGTTGTCAAGACCGTCTTGCGTGAGATTGTTGACACGGCTCAGCAGGAGTCGTACCCCGAGGCGGAGTGTCTGATCCAGCGATGCAACTCGCAGATAGAGTTGCTTCTTGGAGAGGTCCGAGATTTCCGCCGCCAGCCGCCAAGGAGAAGGGCTTCCCGGGTCCGTCTGACGTTCAAATTGGTGTACAAGGAGCAGAAGATTGAGGAAATGAGACATTCCGTGTTGGAGGTTTTGCGGTATCTGTCCTTGGCGCTTCAAGTCATTCACAGGTTCGCTTTCATGAAAGCCTGGGCGAGTTTGTGTTTTTAAGCGCTGACGCACCTCTGTCCTGACAGCCGCGGCGTAAGTAAGATTGCAAAGTTCGCGCCCGAGATCGTCGCAATACGAGAGGCGAACCGCAGCATCATCGAGATATCATCCTCGTCGCTGGACAGCATTTCGAAGATAGCCGCCGACTGCTTGACGATGAAGAAGTTGCTCGGCCCGGACGAGGGCTTCTCAGAAATGGCGTTAAGTAGTCTGGAAGGCTGCGTCAAGAAGGCCGTCGCATCAGCCGTCGCGGAGATACAGCCGAAGGAGTCGGAAATGGCCAGCGACCTGACTCGTGACACCGAAGAGGAAAACCGGCACGCAGAGAAGCTACCCCGTTGGATGGGGGAGAAGAGAAGGTAGGTGCTATGGTTCTTTTCCCAGTAATAACGCCCCCTGACTGTCCGTACAGATGCAAGTTGACTCGGTAGACAGCCATAAGCTTTCCGGTTGTAGGAAGAACCCTTCGTCTGCAAGTTGCCCCTGCGAAGACTCCACCCGATATTCTTACCATGGAGGATACCAGCTCAACTTATTCTTTGGGACTTTGGCACTCTACCGCAGCTCGAGTGGCATCCAAGGTCCAGTTCATCCGCTCTCCGCATGTCATCGTCAAATAACACTTGGATTGCTATTCGTACCGTCAAAAATGTTTCGAACAGGGATAAGCGCTAGACTGTTTATGGAATGGGGTCTCAGGGGCTACACAATTTCTCAACGAGTCACGACCCGGCTGATCGTTCCCTTCGATGATGAAGTCATCAGGCTGGTGAAGTCTGCGGATGTGGACGGCGTGAAGGCAGCTCTAATGGCTCGACATCTTTCGGTGAACATGTCGTGCCCAGACGGTAAAACCTTGGTGCACTATGTCAGTAGATACTCTTTTAAACCAAGTACGAGCATCTACTAACCGTGGATAGGCTGCTGCTGGCGGAGATGCAAGGATGGTGACCTTTCTGCTCCAGCATGGCGCCGATTGTTCGACTGTCGATATCCACGGCCGGTTAGATACCTACCATTTTGGATACTTTGCTGCCGTACAGCTAACATGTGTCAGTTCGACCGGGTACTACATGATCGGTACCTCCTGCTTCTCATACACGAAAGAAGACCAACGACCCGACACGACTGCAATGCTCGTCAAAACCAACCGAATTGAGGCCTATGTTCCTGGACGCGGTCCAGGAAGCAGTGTTATCCACGATATCGTACATGACGCTCAATCCGGCATAATCCCCCAAATTTCCACCAAAGACTTTTCGACGACGTGGAAGAATCTCGACAGCGACGTTGAGGTGGACGTGATGAACAACGTTGGCCAAACACCCCTGTCCGTGTTGTGCGGACAACCAAGAGGAGACTCCCGCCTCGTTAATCTTTTCCTGTCTTCCGGCGCGGACCCCAACGCTCGGCCAGGCTGTCTCCCAAAGTACACCGGCCTCACCTGCCTGCATCAAGCCATATACTCCCTGCAACCCCTTAAAATACCAGGACTGTCCACCTTTGTCGACCACGCATCAACCTTTGCACGCTTCAACCCCGAGTTTGTATCGTGGCCTCGAAGTGCCAAGTTCCACTCGAGCCAGACGAGAGAGCTTCAAAGGCAAAAGATTCGAGCGCTGGTCGATCACGGAGTCGACCTTTTCGCTGTCTCAACGGAATTCGGTACTCCTACTGATGTTGCACGGCTGTCTGACAACTTCTTTCTCTGGTGCAGTGTCTTGGCCGACTCCGGCATTGACGTCCCAAAGTTTTTGGCACGCGACAAGACGGTGTTGAGAAATTTCAGGTTGGGGTGCTGGTACCGGAAGAAACAGCAAAGTCAAGCTATCAGGAGGGATATGGGTAAGAAATGGAGGACGCTGAGGTCTGCGATTGAGGAGACGCCTGACCCTGACCACAGGGATCAGGTGAGCGATTTGTTCACAACACCCATGCAGAACATCGTGGGCTCTTTGTGTGACGCCGTCGAGCTTTTTAACCACGCCTGCTCCAGACTCTTGGACTGGTATGATTTGGGCAAGCCGTGCCGCAGCTTGAAGGTGGATTTTGTCGCGTTGGCGGAGCTGCTTCAGTTTGGCCCATTCAGCATGACGGAAAAGGGCGAGGTGCTTCCTGAAGTTTTTGAAGATAAGGAGTGGAACCACTCAAAAGCGCGGCAAGATCTAGGAGACAGGCTGGCACAAGCCTTGAGAACGCATGGGACTGGCAAATTTGAAGAATATGTCGTCATGAAGCTGAGGAAAGGAGCCGGCGTATGGTCTGGAACAGTTGAGCATACGACAATGGAGTGGGGAGTGGATGGATGCCTCTTCGAAGGACTGTTTCAACAGATCGCAGAGACAGCTCTGAGTTTACACTGGCCTGTGGCGGAGGAACAAGCGGTGCAGGGGATGTCACCGGCTGGATCCATGCCTGGCTCGTGGCCGAGTGACTCATGAAATAGCTCCAAAGCTGAGATCAATGGTCTAATTCTATGGCTAAAATGCCAACTGCAATAAACAGGCGTGGTAGTGATTGGCTTGTTGGACAATGACCTTGATGGGGCTTTTGCATGTACCTAGGTTACCACGCAAGTCTAGGTACTTATGGTGACTGAGGTAAGGTACCTACATCTAATACACCTTTTTGCAATGCTTGTGCTGGTAGCGCCAACTATAACACACTCACACCGATGCCCTGCATCAAGGCTTAGCCCTTCTCGACGAAGGAGCTTTATATCCCTCATTAGTTTTGGAACCTTGTCCGTCAACTCCTGCGCAATATCCCGATTACCCCCCTCAACCATATACCGCGCATACAGCAGCAGTTGAATAAACGGCCACCGTATCCCATAATACTGATGCGCCTCCGGCCCCGTAGCAAGCCATCCATCAACCGGAATCATCTTGAACGCCTCATTCGCGCCTGTGATGAAGCTGCGCTTCTCGAGCCCGCTGAGGGTGTCTTCATGGTTGCGGTGTCAGATCCACTACGGGAGAAGAATCGTTTCTTCAGGCTCGGGCCAGAATATACGTTGTAATGCTCGACGCTGCGGATGCAGGGTTGGGGATGCCGAGGTGGTCGGCGACGCTGTAGATATTAACGTAGTAGTGGTAGATTCCGTTGCGGCCGCCGTTGAGGAATCCGTGAATGTCGTTGGCTAGAATGATATTGTTAGTGCTTCTTTGTCTTCGGGTTGTTAAGGGGGCATTCCGGGGTGGAGGGGGTGAGCGGGTGAGGACGCGATGATGACAAAGAGAATGGGTAATTACGTGGAAGCTCTAATTGTTTTGACGATAAGAATATGCGAGGTGCCCTCTGCTTGGGAATTACAAAAATGGAAATTACGGTTGCCCGAGTACATATATCTCAGCACCCGCCAGAGGATGTGCGAAGGGTGAGTGCTGCTGTTGTTTTGCCCTAAAGTTGCCTTCACCAACCCCAGTCATCCACACCACCCCTGCTTAACTTTCTTAGGCGCTACTTAGGAAATGATTAGAGAAATTGCCAAATATGGTTTAGATAAGTAGGCAGTACTCTGTAGTTTAAATGGCAACCTTTCGCGAGGTCCTAATTTTTGGACACAGGTGGCCTAAAACTAGGAACCCCCCACCTACCTTTTTGTCATGACCCAGGTCACGACATTGGGCCTCGGTTGCCTGCCGGCAGCCGAGGCAAGCCAATCAGGAGAGGCCCCCTTGTGGAACAATAGGGGCCAGTCAGGAGAGAGTCGAGGACTCTTGGCATAGATGCCAGAGTCGAGGACTCTTGGCATCGACTCCCTAGACACACTGCTTCTACAGCACTTAGATAGTTTACTATATAGATAGGTAGACCGCGCCCCTTGGTGAGGAACTGCTCTTGTTCCTCACGCAAGCAATATCATGTTCCCGTCTACAATCTTGCAAGCACCTTCTTCAAGCTTTTTGTAGAACACCCTGTTATAGACGGTACACAGCACCGTCTGGACCTTGCGCAACCTTCGTTCCCTACCGTCACTATACCCGCGGCGTACTGCCTTGCAGTCTGACCCACCTTGGGTACAGGTTGTAACACTTTTACTCCTCTTTCTTTTTTCGCTCGACCGTTAGTTAATTACCGCGCACTTAACAACCCATCGACGGGAAATATTGGTTGAGTTTACGCGCTTTACGCGGCGGCTATTTACAGAGACGGGTTTTGCGCATTTATGGCCCCGTTAAGGTTTTCCCCGGGGTGGATATCGATACGCCGGGGGAGATTGTTGAGAATTTGAGAAACGCTATGATTCCTTTACTTTTCATCCGATTAGGACGGCCGCGATGACGCCGAGGGAGTTAGGGGGTGTGGTGGACCAGAAGTTATTGGTGCATGGGACTAAGAGACTGAGTGTCGTAGATGCGAGCGTCATGCCAGATTTGCCAGGGGGGTATACGCAGCAGACTGTGTATGCAATTGCTGAGAAGGTGAATTTTGACTTTGAGATGATGTGATGCACATCCTGCAGAGCTGTCGCTGACATGTTTAGGCTGCGGATTTGATCAAGGCTCGTGGGAGGAATTAGGGTTGTAAAGAGGACGGGTTCGGTTCTTGTAAGGCGGAGATAGCCGGGTGCCAAGCTGTTACTTTCACCTTGACGTTAGCTTGCAGGTTACGTTGGCTGCAGAGATGTGATGGCATTACTTATCTATCAAAACAATTCACATTGGGCATTAACCGAGTGGAAGTAGTGCATCGGCCGCGCCCTAGCATCTCCTAAAGCCCTGGTGACATAGACCGCTAGGGGTCTAATATGGCTAAGAATAGTAGAAACTGCATTTTGCAGAGCCGTAAATGTAAAGAAGTTACTTCTTTATACTATAATCACTTGTCTCTCAAACAGCAGCTCGCTACAGAGCGCGACCTTAATGCGGATTGCGCGCCGCTCTATCGATCTAGTGTATTCCGTATAAGTATCAGACTAGCCATCTCACTGATCCCATGGAGTCTAACACGTATATTAGAACGCGTTGAAGCAATATAAGAAGCTATGCAAAAGACGTAAAAAGGCATGGAAAAGATCGATGGATGCAGTTAGGATACCAATATGGTTTTGAGCCTTTTCTGCTCTATCTAGATTGCCCCTTTCTTTTGGTCCGAGCCTTCGTAACAATGTCAACACAGTAGAAGTCAATAAGTCGAGTTGTTACCTTGGGAATGCCACATCATTTCGCCCCAAGGTAAACATCTCTGAGATCCATAGTGCGCATCCCTGATTGACCCCCATTCTCCGCCGCATCAATCTGCTTTAAAATCAACGCTCCACTGCTGCTCTTCCAAAAGGCAAAGACGCGGCCGCGGCTCGGCATCCCAACAGCCATGGCATCGTGCTGAACCTTTAGATCCGCCCGCTCCGCTGAAAAGTTGGCAATCTCCTTCACCGTCCCGCTCGGCACATCCAACACACACAACTTATGCCTCCCGCTCTTGAAGGTAAAGACATCCCCGAGCTGGGCGGCGTTATCGATGCGCTGCTCGGCGAGGTCCAGGTGCTTATGGCGGCCGCGTTTGCCGCCCAGCGACAGGATGGCACCGTACGACTTGTTGCAGGCGGCTGTGAGAAATAAACGCGAGTTCTCCGGTCTTGCCGTGTCCATGGCGCAGAAAATGCTCGTCAGGCCGGTATCATCGCCGTATCCCAAGCTCAGCGCCGTCGGCTCGAGTTCCTGTTCGAGCGTGGCCTCCATCCCGGAGCAGTTCCACAGGCGCAGGTAGACGGGGTACTTGTGTGTGCCGCTGTACTCCTGCGTGGCGGCAACCAGCATGGTGGAGTCGGGTGAGAAGTTAACCCGTTGGATCCGGTACTGGTCTGAGCTGGAAGAGAAGGCGGCGCATTCGGAGTGCGGCTCGACCGAGTTGGTCAGGTACGGCGTGCCGTTGAGGATGCGGAACAGATGGATGACGGGCCCGCAGCCCACGGCGATGACGGCGTCGTCTCTCGAAACGGCTAGGCACGTCGCGGTCGACGTCGGCAGACCTAATCTCGTCTCGGTTTTGTGCCCGCCCTGGTCGAAGTAGAGCAGCTTCGATGTCTTGTCGCACAAGACCATCACGGCAACGCTGCCGGTACCGCCCTCGACGAGTCGGACGCTGACGACACCACCGCGGCGGATCGTGTTCTGATCCGTCTGTTGGTACAGATCTAGGATGGTCGCGCTGTGGAATGGCGATGGCACCTTTGTGATGTGGCTCGGGCTGCGTCGCGGCCAGAGTAGTAGGACTGTTCCGGCAGCGGAAAAGCGGAACTGCAGGTCCTCGGGTACCGAAGGGCCTAGGGATTCCGACCCCGGCCCTCGCTTCGGCGCGGCAAACATGCCGAAAACATTAAATTTCTTTCGAAATGAGGTGCGACTGGAGGTCGCCAGACTCATCGCCGCCGGTGACGACGGTCTTCGGGGGATGTCCAGGGGGGGGCCAACCGAGGAACTGTGGTTGACTTCTGGCAGACTCGGTTCCGGGCGTGTTGTTTGCTGGTGAGCCAGCGGAGGAAGAGAGTTGTAGACCCGCGACCGGTTCTCTACTACCACCTGCTGCTCCACCACCTGCAACCCTGAGTCGATGTACGATGGGATGCCTGACGGCGATTCAGCGGCTGGGGAGTAGAACTCGTGGAGACGGCTGTCTGGGGGGGGCTGCGGGCTGGGTTGGACTGGTGGGTATTGAATGTACCGGTTGTGCCCAGCACCAGTGGCCATGTGGGCATATTCGGCCGAGACCCACACAACCTCGGTCGGCTGTGAAAACTCGCCCTGGCCGCCATACATGGACGGCTGTTGTTGCAAGGGGTTGGTTTCAAAAACAGGCCTTAGACCCCTCTGCGGACTGTCTTCGTATGGTGGCTGTCGCAGTTGAGGGCTGGTTTCGTGTAAACTACCGTCGCATGGTGGCTTCTGTGGTGATGCGCTAGTTTCAAAGACAGGCAACAGACCCTTCTGCAAGTCGTCGTCGCAGGGTGAAGCCGCGGGCGTTGGGCCGCGGGCGTCTATGCTCGTTGATGCTTCGGAAATGCTTGGGGACATGGATGCCATGCCGTGTCCCGCAATGACTTGCCGGGCCGAAGGTGACGCTTGTTGGAAGCCGCGAGCGTCAGCCTTGCTTGTTGATGCTTCGGAAATGCTAGGGGATGCCATGAGGTTGTTTCCAACGAGGTCTTGCGCGGGCGATGGCGACACATGTCGACTCAGTCTCTCCTCGAGATACTGAGGTTGAAGCGGCATCGGATGCAGCTGACCGTTGTCCTCAAAAATTCCATCCCCATCTGGGTCTACCTCCAGGCTTTGCTGTTCCTGTCGTGAAGGTGGAGCGTCGCGGGCACGGAGAAACGAGGCAAACTCCGCGGCTTCCGCATTCAGACTTCTCTTTAGTCGATCAGAAGCTGCCCCCCTTGTTGGAATTATCATGCCCGAGCTGCTGGGGAGCTGGGATAGCATCCCGCCAATGTACTCCCAAACGGATTTCTTGGCTGTGTCGTTTCCCAGTAAGCCTGACATGGCTTGGACCGTGTCCAGAAGATCTCTGTCGGATGATGCTGCGGCGGGATGGCCTTGTCCTGTCTCGGCGGACCCCTTCAACGAGACAAGCTGTGACTGGACAACCGTGGCCAGCGCGGCCGACGTGACATCGTGCAAGGTCCAAAATGCCTCGAGCAGGTTGACATCCGTCATTCCGCCGAGCGTGGACCGTACGGATTGCGAGGCACTCTTCAGGGCGAGGCCTCTCAGCGGCGGCGAGGTGGGGTCGCGGCAAAAGGGCGTACGGCCGCGCTCGAAACTCGACGCGCTGAATCTCGCGCATCCGAGTTGCTGAATGCAAGAATTCCCATCTGTCTCCTGCAGCTCATCCAGCGTCGCCGGAATGATGGTGTTCAAGACGAGGTCCTCGAGGGCGGAAAGAGGCTGCTGTCGAGTCCATGCCTCGGCGAGTTGCGCAACTCGGTCGCGCAGCAAGTCCTCCTGCTCGAACTGTAGCGGCTCGCGGTGCAGCACCAGCAGCCTAAATGATGAGATAAATGCGTCAAGCGCGAGAGCTCGTTGCTGGGCATAGTCCTGTCGCGCACTTCTCTCGGGCGGCGTGAGGCGAGAGCCAAGGCTCGTGAGATAGACGGCGCTCTCAAAGCAGGCATTTTTGCCAACGCCAAATGCATCCGCTGTTGTATCTGCTGTGTCCGAGGGGGAGAACTGACGCCGCGCAAAGTGCGCGCTCTGCGTGTCGAATATGATTTTGAGGCGGAACATGGATTGGCGGATGGTCTGGGCCAGGGCATCCCAAGCCGTGTCGGCCACGCTGCAGAGCCGGATTGTCGTCAGCCCAACAAGCTCCCAGATGATGTTCTCGATGTCTGTCCGCTTTGAAACTTCCATCCACAACGAGGAGTTCTCCATCTTGACGGGCGCGCGCGCGCGCAGCGGGTTTCCTGAGGACAGCGGTGGGTGATGGAGATCGAGGTGAGGCGGTGATGTGGGAATTTGAGACGACAAAGTTTTTCTTCCTACAGCTGTCAGGTCGACTACTGTGTAATGGTCAGTCCCTGTCTATCTGGCTAGGTCTCACTGGCAGGCAAGATAATGCAAGTGATGGCCGCCACGTCACGCTTGCGCTCCTGTCGGCGGCTGCGCCATGGCCTAGTTGTGCGGCGAGAGCGGGCGCACTGCATGGCTATGGCTTAATAAAGGCTTTGAGTATTGGATTGAGGAGCTTTGGGGCGTTCTTTGAGATTGGTCAAAGCAAGCCTAACAACCATGGCGCCTGCAGCATAGCTTGCGGCAAACGTGGTGACCAAGGAAGGGCCAGGCTCAGAGCCTCGCCTCGAACACGCCCCCCCCCCGCGCATGTTGGGGCAAGAACCTAGCAGGACGAAGCGGATCTAGCTGATGAGCCTCTCGCCTCTCCGCGGCCATAATTATCTGGCTGGCCCTCTCCCGGTTGCTGGAGCCTGGCGTGGCCTGTCCTTCCCATTCAGTTCTTTCCCACCGACCAAGTCCCCGCGATTGACAACGATGGACACACCACGAATTGCAAGCCCTTGGGAAGCGGACCTACCACCAGCCGCGAGTCCTTGGGGAACGACCAAGTCCAGGGGCCCAGAGACCTTGACGGCAGCGTCCGACGGCGGCGAATCCATCTCTTCGAACGCACCCGAGACGGAGCTACGGCAGACCCTGAAGGAACGCCATGTGAACATGATCGGCTTCTCCGTGGTGTTGGGCGTGGGCCTGTTCCTTTCCACCGGGAAGTGTATCTTCATCAGCGGACCTGGCATGACCGTCATTGCATATCTTCTCATGGGAACGCTCATGTGGTACGTAAATCGCGCCTCATCAGTCCACGATCCACACCCCCTTTCGACCTTCCCAAGCGTGAACGGATCTTGGAGAGCTGGGGCTAATGTGGTCTTTGACAGGTCGGCCATGGCGAGCATGGGAGAAATGACGGCGCTCTTCCCGGTCAAAGGCCCAACGTTTGAATTCGCACGACGGTTCGTCGACGAATCCATCGGCTTGTCCGTGGCGTGGATGATGTGGTTCTCGTATGTGTGCGTCGTCGCGGCCGAGCTGTCAGCCATCACCGAGATTTTCAAATTCCGTGTCGATCCTACCTATCTCCGCGACGTCAACTACCCCGAAGAAACAGTCGAGTGGGCGGCAGGCCTGGGCACGAACCCCAGCGTGTGGGTCGGTCTGTTCCTCGTCGTCCTCCTTCTCGTCAACCTCCTGCCCGTGCGCCAATACGGTCGTCTCGAATACATCTTTGGCTGCATCAAAATCACCTTCCTCGTGGCTCTCATCATGATCAACGTGGTCTTGAGTGCGCGCCAGAGATTCCACGAGACGAGATTCTGGACGTACGAGACGCCCTGGGGGTTCGCCACGACCAACTTCACAGCCCGGGCGGGAACCCCAGACGGGCAACCGGCGATCGTCTACACGGGACCGACCGGACGGTTCGCTGCGTTTTGGACGACCATGGTCACGTCCTTCTTCTCCCTCATGGGCTGGGATCTCATCCTCTTGACGGCACCCGAGAACCGACATCTCCAGCGCGAAGAGACCATCAAGATTTCCACCCGCAAGATCGCCCTGCGCGTCATTGTTCTGTACACTCTGGCTGTGTTTGCCGTCGGACTCAACATCCCCTACACAGATGAAGGCCTTCGTAACCTCACCATCAACGGCGTGTGGGGTGGCCATTCCAGCGCCTTTGTCCTCGTCGCCATTCGGGAGCACGTCGTCGGCCTGCCTCACTTTCTCAACGGCTTTTTTATCTTCTCGGCCGCCACGACGGGTATCAACTCGCTCTACGGGGCTTCGCGACTTCTCCACGCAATTGCCAGTCTTCGCGATGCCTGGCCGCAGTGGGCGTGGATGGAGAGCATCCGCTCGAGGCTAGAGAGAACCCGGCTTGGAGTTCCGATGAACGCCGTCTTTGTCAGTTGGCTTTTCGGCTTCATTGCTTTCTCATCTGCCAATTCGCAGTCTGCCGAGACACTTGGGAGAATCATCGCCACCGCCGCCACATCGACGCTCATCGTGTATGCAGTGAACTGCTTTGCCTTTTTAAAATTCTTCCAGGAGTAAGTTTGAAGCCTGCACATGCTATTTGGTGCGCTATGACAGGGGAATTTCGCCGCTGACAGGGCACAACTGCAGAATTAACTCTGTCGCATGCGGCGAGAAGGACGAAGAACTCGACATCCAGCCGGAGATGCGAAACCGATACAGACGATCCGCAAAACGCTATCCGTACCGATCCCATCTCCAATGGTTTCGCGCTCTGTACGGATTAGTATTTTGCACTTTGATGATCATTTTCCAGGGCTGGAGAACGCTTATTCCACCGGCAAGAATCAATGACTTTGTCGCTTCGTATATCAGCGTAAGTCAAGGTGCCAGCAGTGTTGAAGAAGAGGGAGAAGCTAATATACACGACAGGTCCTTATCTTTTTGGTTTTGGCAGCCCTGTACTTTTTCAAAACTAGGGGTTTCAACCCGTCGAGCTGGCACATCAACGCGAGCAAGCTGGCTGGATTGGAAGCGGTTGGTCCGCTTGTCGTCGTGGATCCTAACAGCCGGGAGCCATGCAAGTTTTGCGGCATGAAGCATCGGCGTGGTGTTCTGGTGCTGCCGAAAGAGAAGGGGCTCAGCGCGGGGAAAGGAAAGGCAGTTCTTGAGTGGATGTGGACTTGGCTGAAGTAGGGAGTACCATTGTCGTTCGAAGACCGGGGGCGTGCCACACAAGATATTGCCCCAGGATCACGCTTGGGTACCTACCTAATTCAAGGTGTTCAACAACATATGGTTTGATATTAATTCATTACAAGGCGTTATAAGTGGGTTCCCGTGGCTATCCACCCTTGAACTCACACGCCAATACAGATGACGCGTACGATTGGTCACCCGCCTCCGGCCTCTGGGAATGGGAATGGGTCTCATCGGATCCGGCTTTATGCAACTCTGGTCTGGGGCTTTAGTCTGTTGCTGCAACAGACGAGTCTCAAGGCCCCATCTATCTGGCCCTAGGCTCTCCGGGCTCGCCGAATTATGCGGTCCTCTGTGTCACTGGGCCTTGCACTGGGGGGCTGCTCTTGGGGCTGAATTCCAGTTAAGGGGTTATCGCAAATTAAGGTGTTGGCGATGTTTATACCGCGGAAGAGGAAAGGAACGCAGTGATGTAGACTCCAGACGCTGCAGACAGCTACCGTGATGATGGAGCATTTACACAAAGGGGTGGGGGAAGCTCTGTTCCTATCTGACCGTATCCTCACTAGTTCTCACAGACCGGGGTCACGGAACCAATGCCGTCGAACAGCCGCGTAGGGCGGCTAACACATTAAGCGAGTTAGGTATATATGTACTGAAATGTTACTCTCCTCCTGAAGTTGCAGCCAGACTTTACGGTAAAGGGCGGTGTGCGTTTCTAATCACCCAAGCAATGGGTTGCAGCCCAACACATCCCGCAATCGCTCCTCGCCCACATACAAAACTCGTCATACCTTTATACTATACATTTCATTTACATCCACATTCCGTCTTAATATGATATCCCAGCAGCTTACCGAATTTAGGAGGTATAACTTGGTAGCGTATATAGAAATGTAGATCTTAATGGCGCTAGATAGAAAAGAGGAAGAAAATTAGCCTTAAGGGTAGATAAAGGTATTATATCTAAAGTTAGAGCCCGGAACTTAAATTACTAACGAAATTCGTAGCTTGATAAGACATTTGCACTTTTTAATACGTCTAACCATAGGGAGGGGGTAGAGTCTCCAGCTAACGACCAAAACAAGGCCCTGCTTATTGCTGTTTACCGTTGAACAAGGTTCAGAGCGCGTAAGCGACCTACGTTTACGGCGGTAAAACATATCCTCTTTTGTAGGGCTTAGTAGTCGGGTAAACATTCTTAGATGCAGCACGTGTCTACCCAGACGTAGGGGATGCCCTGAAGCCGCGCCAGTCGGCAGGTTTCTGTTATTTTCTCAAAGCCTTTCTTGTGTGTGGCTTGGCCTGCTTGAAATTCTTGTAGGGTTACTTCGTCATCTCGCTAGGTGTGCGACAGGATCGCATAGCTGTGAGGCGTGCCTTGGGGTTCCTCAAGCCGGAGCGTTGTGGAGTTGATCAGCAGGATGCTAGAGATGCAGCGCTGATGAGGGCGCCTAAATTTGCGCGTTGCTGCGAAAGCGAGGCCATAACCCCAGCGCAGCGTGAGCCACGAAGGGCATGACATTCTACAGGATGTGGTTCATTTAAACTTACAATTGCACTGTGAGGTGAATCGTGCCGCAGTTTCGAAAACCCCCGCCCACGTGATTTTGATCTATCGCCAACACGTTGCTGGCGGTCGGACGACTGCCAGCTGTCAGACAGCTGCCCCCCCTGCGTCTCGCCAACAGGTTCGAGGTTGAAGGTTGGGAAGCGGCAAAGATGGGATTGGCTTGGAACCGCTGCGGTAGCGTCGATCTCGACGAAGCTGGCACGGATGGATTGCGCAGGACCGGCAGTGCTATGATCATTCCTTGTTGCATGGACCCCTTCAGTACCCTCGGTATTGTAACTGCCGTCGTCCAGTTCGTGGACTTTGGCAGCTGGCTCCTGACGCGCACTTTTGTTTTTGGTTTAGGTTTATTTGTTTTCTTTGCACCTAATGTTTTAGGTGATAGTGATAAGCAACGTCACGTACGCAGATACGAAAAAGGAAATGCTGTGTGCCCAGATACGTCGCACAAAACATACAAGCTAGAATCGGCATTTAAGCCGCGGATTGTGGCCAGCTGTAATAGTCGACTTTGGCTTCGGTGAAATTTTTAGTTTTGAAATCGGACAGACTTCCTTCGTAGGGGTGGGAGGTTCCATGGCCACGCCCTCCGTTGAATCTACGCTTATCCTTGACAGGAACCAAACAGAATACAGCGTGGTAGTCACAGTGAGGGGAAGGGGCGTGGCGTTATTGGGGGCTCGGTAGTTACTTTTGACGCCCATGTATTTGGTGCGACTTCCTCTCCTCCGCTCTCTTTCAGAGACAGCAAATATTTCATTTCATTTCGTCTTTGATTGATTTGAATGTCACACCCATGTCCTCTTGAGCAGCAAACGCAGAAAATGCCAATAGGGCGGATCTCGAGTCCCTCCAAGGCCTCTTGGCGCCTGCACTCATTTTGCCTGTTTCTCGCCCTCGGCTCGTTTGTCTGGGGGTAAGTCCAGAAATTGAAGCAAACCTCAAGAATCAAACCAGAATCTGACCTCTCTCTGACAGATACAATGTCGGCGTCCTTGCCTCGGTTCTCGTCCACCCCGGGTTCAAGGACACGCTACACAGCCCTGGTTCCTCCCGAAATGGCCTCATCACCGCCGTCTACTACATTGGGACATGGTCGAGCTACATCTTCTTTGCCCACCCCGCGGCTGATCGACTAGGACGTCGCTATGCCGCATTAGTCGGGATGGCCATCATGGCCCTTGGCCAGGTCTTCCAAGCTGCCGCATCGGGGTCCAATGCACTCGTCATGGTCATCGCCGGCCGGATCATCGCCGGTGTCGGGACAGGCATTGTCTCGACGAGTGTGCCGTTGTACCAGAGGTATCCCATCATAATACCAGGGCTTGAAGAGGTAGCGGGATGCTAATGTTCTTGCCAAACAGCGAGGTAGCGCCGCCCAAGCATCGCGGGAGATTTGTGGTCATGAACCATGTCGGCTTCGTTGCTGGTCTCGCCAGCGGCTTTTGGTATGTGGCTCATTCTCTAAACTAACGTACGTTGACCGTGGTTGACTTGACAAAAAGGGTGGGATATGCCATGACCTTCTGGACCAGTGAACAAGGACAACGCATCGGCTGGCGCGTCTCACTTGCTCTGTCACTGATCCCAGGCGTCCCATTCCTAGTAGGCCTCCCGTTCATGCACGACTCGTAAGTACAGGCCCGCTTGCCTTTCCTCACCTCCCAACAACCGCTGACAAACAGACCTCGCTGGCTCGTTGAGCATGGACAAAACGGCGAGGCCCTCAAAACACTGCGGTACTACCGCGAGGGATATTACAGCACCGACGAAATCAACACCGAACTAGACGAAATCGAACGATCGGTGGCTTCCTTCAAGGCATCGGGTCTGGCGTGGATATCCCTCTTCACGGATGCCAGCCTCTTTGCCAGGCTCTGGCGATCGGCCCTTTTGCAGTTCATGGGCCAGATGTGCGGTGCCACCGCTATGAAGTACTACCTGCCGGCCCTGTTTCAGGCCCTGGGACTGAGCCGCCGGGTGTCGTTGCTGGCCGGCGGCATCGAGAGCACCATGAAGATTGGGTGCACCCTGGTGGACATGGTCATTATCGACAGGGCTGGCCGGAGGATTACCATGACAGCGGGTGCCGCCGTGATGGCATTTTCAATGCTGGCAAGTCAACCCTTCCTCCACAGCCAAGCAGCAGAGGTTCTGACGTCTATGGCCAAATAGATCAACGGTGCCCTCCCCCAGATATACCCCGGCAACACCAACCACGCCGCCGATTTCACCTGCATCGTCTTCGTCTTCATATACTCCTTTGGCTTCAGCATGGGCTTCGGCTCCGCCGCATGGGTATACGGCTCAGAGGTACCCCCCCTCCCACCCCAACCCACAACCCAACACTGACCCCATAACCAGATCTTCCCAACAGCCATCCGCGCCCGCGGCCTCAGCTTCGCCGCCTCCGGGGGCGCCGTCGCCTCCATCGCCGTTTCCCACATCTGGCCCGTCGGCATCCACCGCATCGGTTCCAAGATCTACTTCTTCTTCATGGCCGTCAACCTGGTATGCGTGCCCATCATCTGGATATTATACCCAGAGACAAAAGGTCGTTCGCTCGAGGACATGGACGCGCTATTCAGCAGGGGGGTAGCGAGGGCCCCGAGGGAGGACGCCCTCGACTCGGAGGCTAGGCAGGGGTTGCTTGGGAGGGCGGAGGAGCATGATCTTGAGACGCCAAAGGATGTGGCGCGCCATAGGAGGTCGGGGAGTGAGGAGGGTTCTGGGTAATTTGTTGTTTTCATACGCGGGGCGTGGGACCTGTCGTCGACGCTGTGAGATGATCAAACAGTCAATAATACGACGGCATCAAGGATCTGTTGGGAATTCTAGCAAAACCTTTATCCCAAATATACAAACTCATCGCAAGTGATGCAAAAAGACGACCAAGATATGGGGGATATATTGGATCCGGCAAACGCTCCAGTTGCCGCGTGGAGTGGGCACATGCCATTTCCGGCAGAAGAATATCTTGAGCGCTGAGGTCGTTGGTATATCCTTGGAATTTCTCCCTGGCAGCTGAGTTTAGCCAAAGCCACAGGGGCGGGTCTGGTAGCAAGGGGCATGCTGATGGGGATGACTCGACACAGTTCCGCGACCAAGCGGCACCTGCGGCGGCGGGACAGGATCACTAGAGCTTGCTGCAAGTTCAAAGTTGTTGGGACACGGGCGAAACTCGAGCGCCAAGTACCAGACCATGTGCTGCCGATCGTCACCTCGGGCTCGGGATCCTGAATGATGTGGGATGAGGCATGTTCGGGGCTTGGGCGCACGGTGTTTCATAGAGACGATGGGAGAATGGCGATGTCGCTGTCTTGGTTCTCTGGACGTGATACGGGGTCTCCTCGCTGTTGCCGCAAAGGGACCCGTGAGCACGTGTCAGGCAACCGCCTGTCTGCCCCAGCCCGCGCTGGCCGAACATTGCGACCAAGACGTCCATTCGCCGACCGTAACCCCGAGAAACACGTCGCGACACGAAAAGACAGACGGAGCCCAAATGCACACACCCCGTGAGACCATCGGGTCATATTGTTATGGCGTCAAAGCCGGGAATATCGGTTTTCCGTCACCCCCATCTTTCCCCCCGTGTCATGCCCATCCTCCTCGCGTGGTGCTTGAACGCCGGCCGTGCCATGGCAATGATTTTCCCAAAAGCCCAAAACAATACGGGCATCGTCTCGCCCATGCTCGTCCCCGCGCTGCATTCGTCCCTTGGATTCTTTATCTGAGGCGGCGGGCCTCGCGCTCGGATTCTAGGAGGCAGAGGATGTCATCGACGCGGACTGCGGGACGATTGAGTTAGCTAATCGTTCCTTCGGTTGGCGAGCAGTCGGGGGGAAGCCGTACCTGGGCCCTTGACGTTGCGGATGATGGAGCGGGTCTGGTCGTCCATGAACTCTACGCGGACCTGGGTGACACCACCACGCGAACCTGGCCGGATTAGCAGGCGGCTCAGCGGGGAGAGCAGAGGTCGGGTCGGAGCCTACCGGTGCGGCCGAGAACGCGGGTAACTTTTACAAGCTTGACTGGGGCCTTGGAGGAATCCATTATTGCGACTGATCGGTTTGACGTGAAGACGGTCGGTCGGTCGGTCGGGGGCGGGCGGAAAGATTTTGGTGCGGATTGAGCTGTTGGGAGGTTGCAGAAATTCGCAATTGTGCGGAGCCAAATTCGCAGGGCTCGGGGGAATATTTTAAGTCCGTGTCCCGCTGGCTCACCGCCCGGGGGCACGGGCCATGTAGCCTCCCACGGCCGCCCACCCCGCTGTGGGGTTGCTGAGGGAATAGTGGGGGTCAAGCTTTCAAGCCAGGCATGTGAGATCAGCACTGTTCAATGTCGATTGCTGGGGAGGTTTAGGTTTCCCAAAAAATCGCATATTCTGCAGGACGCGATTTATGGTCTCTTTTTATTTTGGCTTGCTTTCTAGATGCTCGTTCAGTAGGTATCTTAAGGCGATAGACTTCAATTCGGTTCGGGCAGCCAAGATGGATATCTCGGCCTGTCGTTTGTCAACGTCAACTTCCATGTCAGCATTTTGGCGACTGCCAAGCCCAAGACATGAAGGTGGAAACAGCAGCGGACGACTTCTTCACCACTGCCTTCCGATTTTAGCCCCCTTCTTTTTTCTGGGTCAGGCGAGACGTGTTACCTCGGTCTTCTCCCTCCATCATCTTCATCCCGAGATCAAGTTGCTGTCGGAGCCACCCACCACGAGAGGATCATAGCTGTGGTCATCAACACGATGGGCTTCTTATCCAAGATGAAAAAGGAGATGACGGAGCTCGTCGAAAAGATGAGTGGAAATGACGAGCGGCGTGTCTTTGCCCACTACATGGTAAGCCCTGTCGTTTCCCTGAAGCCGTCCCGTTCCTCCCGGAGTGGTCAGCGTTTGTCAGTTCATGAGAGGCTTCACTGTCAACAGATGGGGCGATTTATGCTGCTACATGTTTTCCATAGGTCTGGCTCTCTCGACCGTGCCAAATCCACGACCGAGATACTATGACTAGCCATGCAGAGCGCTGAGCAAAACTGGCATATCTAGGTCGGCTTGACATGTAACCAAAAACCAGAGCAGTGGCTCCGCGATGTACAGTGCGCCAAAGACTGCGGCATCGATGGCTTCGCCCTAAATA
Organism: Schizothecium vesticola; assembly: GCA_030549215.1. NCBI lineage: Eukaryota > Fungi > Ascomycota > Sordariomycetes > Sordariales > Schizotheciaceae > Schizothecium > Schizothecium vesticola. The sequence continues at coordinate 1,044,521 of JAUKUD010000005.1, read as the reverse complement.
TCGGACCCTGTGACCCTTGGACAGAGTCGCAGCTAGATCTAGCCTACTCTGCCGCCGAACAGGTCGGGGACTTTGTCCTGTTTCTCTCATTCGAGTATGCATCTGGCCTGGCTATCCTCCTTTGGACAGCCAGTTAACTTCTGTGTTCTAGCATGGCTGCTGGGAGTTGGACAGTGCCTCAGGTGGTTGCTTCCATCAACCGCTACAAACTGTCCGGAGCACAGATGGTTATAGACGGCAAGCCATTTGTGTCAACATTTGAGGGCCCAGGATGGGGTGAAAACTGGCCCATCGTCCGGGAGGAAACCGGCGGCATCTTTCTCATCCCAGACTGGTCCAGCCTTGGACCATTTGGCGTTGGGGAGAAGCTAAATCTGATTGATGGCGCTTGTGAGTTTCTTACGCCTAAAGAAAAGGTGAAGCTGCTGACACGGAGAACAGTCTCTTGGGACGCCTGGCCAAAGGCCGGAAGCACCAAAATGACCACGACCGAGGACGTGCTGTACAAGGAGAACCTCCGAGGTAAAAAGTACATGATGCCCGTCAGCCCCTGCCTCTATACCAGTAAGTCTTCAGCTTCCAGCCTTCCTATCTGCATTTTCTGTTGCCAGGACCTTGCTGATGTAACAAGACCTGCCACAGTGGAACAAGAACTGGTACTTCTCCAGCGAGTCGCTCTGGTACGATCGGTGGCAGCAAGTTCTGGATGTCATGCCCGACTATGTCCAGATTCTTACGTGTGCGTTCCGCCCTTGGAACCATTTCTGATCTTGAGGGTTGCAGTCAGGGATACTACAGAAACTGACCTCTGTCCAGGGAACGACTACGGAGAGTCCAGCTACATCTGCGACACCGTCCCTGAACAAATCGTTCCAGGGGCGGAAAAATACACGGTTGACTATCCGCACTCTGCGTTGCGAGCTCTCCTTCCCTCTTTCATCGCCGCCTTCAAGTCTGGAAAGTCTACGGTCCCACCGCCACAGCGCAACACGGCGGTTGCGTGGTACCGCACAACGCCCTGCAGTGCTGGACCAGATGGGGGTGAGTCTAGTGAAACCTATCTTTTGTTGCAATGGAGATGTGCTCAACATCTTCCAGATACCCAGTGGGGCCATGGGGGCTGTGGGTCGGCCTTGAACGGCGCCAGGGACGTCGTCTCCGTCGTGACCTTGACAAAGGAACCTTGTCCACTCACCGTATCAATTGGAGAGCACCGTTGGACTTTCCAGGCTGGCAAAACCTCGTCTGTATCGTACTACGAGGTGCAGTTTGACTCGACGATGACGGGGCCCGTGAGGATTTCTCTCGACGGAAACACCACGGAAGGTCTAGCCATCGTGAATGAATGCTGCCATGGCCAGGTGAGGCTCCAAATCCCCCTACTCTAAGGTCTCTTTTGGAGATGTCATCAACTAACATTGGATTCAGCTCATCTTCAATTGTGTTGCGATTCGGACTGAATGATGGCAAGACACGGTGGTCACCTTCTGGACAACCCCGTCTATCGCCAGTACCTGGAATGATTTGTATCGGTAAAAGGAACTAGCTAGATATGCTTGACGCAGCAAGCAGGGTAGAAGCATCCCATAGGAGTAACCATGTTCACAGAATGAAGAAAGGGGCAGATCCATAAAACCCTAACCCTGCTCACTTCCCGAAGCCGTAGTTTGGCAAGGGGCATCGGTTATTCCCGGGCCCTGCTGGCGCCCAGAACCTGAGTTCAGTGGTCCAGTTTCAACGACGTCACGCTCCCTGCCCCGGACCAAGCCACGATCGATCCCTCGCTCATCACCAAGTCCCTCCCCTTTGACCGTTCCAATCCGCGCCATGTCGCATGCCAAAACGGGATATTTATGGAATTCCGCCGCCCACACTCCCAACAAGAATGACTGTTAGCATTGACCTGCCACGACCTACATCTCCCGTCCCGATCCTCGCCGGCGCAACGCCATGAGACTGGCTCTCGCCCTGGGCCGACTCTCCTCCCGCGCCAAAGGGACCCCGTGCCTCCACACGCTCCCGCGGCTCCGGTGGCAGTTCTGTGAGGGCACCTCCCGAGCTTCCGCCTCCGCATTCTCCTCGTCGGCGCTCGCGCGCAGCCGGTCTCGAGGATGGCGCAACCACCGGAAAACAACGGCCACCCTCTTTGCTGCTGCCAACGGCGCCCTGGCCGCGTCCGCCTTCATCGAGCTCTCGGAGAAGGACAATGACGGCGCCGAGGACACGGGGGAGATGCGCATGCTCAAGGTGTCGCGCCAGGAGATCAAGAAGCAGGTCGACGACGACGACCGGGGCTTCACGCGGTTACGACGGCAGGTGGTCTTGTTCCTGGATCTGTACATCTGGGAGCCGGCGTGCACCGGAGTCCGCTTCCTCCAGCTCGCCGTCATCTTTGTCCCTGTGCTGTTAACAGTGCCCGCGATATGGTTCGGGCCCCGGCAGCGCGATCGGGGGAATGAGCGCTCCGGGACGCTCTGGTGGTATGGGTTCCTCGTCAAGGCCATGGAGTGGGCCGGCCCGGCGTTCATCAAGGTCGGTTCTGCTCTGCCGTACTGGGATCATAATGGTGACTGATTCGGAGCCGCGCAGCTTGGGCAATGGGCTGCTTCGAGGTCCGACATATTTCCCACCGAGCTGTGCGACATCATGTCCAAGCTGCACGCCGACGCCCCCGCGCACTCGCTCCACGCCACGAAGCGCATCGTCCGGGCCGCTTTTGAAGGCCGCGAATTCAGCGACATCTTTGAGGAGTTTGACGAGAAGCCACTCGGCGTCGGGGCCATCGCCCAGGTCTACAAGGCGAAGCTCAAGGCGGACCTCGCGGTGCCTGGAGACGTCGACGTGGCCGAGGAGCCTTCCGACCTCCGCCGGAACGTCCGGAAGAACGTTGAAACCGTCTTCAAGAGCAGTCCGAAGCGCGTTCCGTCGTCTTATGTCGCCGTCAAGGTCCTCCATCCAGGGGTGGAGCGAACAGTGCGACGGGATCTTCGCATCATGTGGTTCTTTGCCACCATCCTCAACGCCATTCCCACCATCGAGTGGCTGTCCCTCCCCGACGAGGTGGAGCAGTTCGGGGAGATGATGAAGCTCCAGCTCGACCTCCGCATCGAGGCGGCCAACCTGACCAGGTTCCGGAACAACTTCAAGCACCGGACCACGGCCTGGTTCCCTTTCCCCTACACCGAATTCAGCACCAGAGAGGTGCTCGTCGAGGAGTTTGCCCACGGCATACCGCTCGCCGACTTCATCTCCAACGGTGGGGGGGTATTCCAGCAGGACGTAGCCTCGGAGGGGCTCGACGCTTTCCTGCGCATGCTCCTCCTCGACAACTTTGTCCACGCCGACCTGCACCCTGGGAACATCATGGTGCGCTTCTACCAGTCGGAGAAGCCGAGGATGCCCTTTGGGCGCAAGGAAGACAAGGTCCCAGACGTCCAGCCCGACGTCAACGAGCAGGTCCTCGCGCGCCTGCGGCCGTTCCGCCACGACAAGAAGCTGTGGGCCGCCGAGCTGGCGAGGCTGGACCGCGAGGGCTTCCACCCCCAGCTCATCTTCATCGACACGGGCCTCGTGACGGAGCTCAACGCGACAAACCGACAGAACTTTATCGACCTCTTCCGCGCCGTGGCCGAGTTTGACGGCTACAAGGCGGGGCACCTCATGTGCGAGCGCTGCCGCCAGCCCGACGTGGTGCTCGATAAAGAGGTGTTTGCGCTCAAGATGCAGCACCTGGTGCTGGGCGTCAAGAGCCGGACGCTCGCTTTGGGTAGTGTCAGGATCGGGGATATCTTGCAGGAGGTGCTGGCCATGGTAAGGCAGCATCATGTGCGCTTGGAGGGGGACTTTGTCAATGTGGTCATTAGCATCTTTTTGCTTGAGGGGATTGGCCGCGCGCTGGACCCGGATGTGGACCTGCTGAGCGCGTCTCTTCCCATCCTCCGGCAGCTGGGGGCGCAGGGGGGAAAGCAGATGGTGATGGGGGGAGACTTTTCCATGTTGGTGGTGTGGTTTGGGTTGGAGACGAGGCGGTTTATGCAGGCCAGTGTTGAAGATGTGAGTCGAGCATTCCTGGTGCGTTTCGGGAGATCGGTTACTGACAACAATGCACTTAGGTTGAGCGTTGCGTCAAGTACGACCTATTATCACCTAATGTATAAGACGGCATGGCGTGTAAATACAAGCATCCGATTTCCACCCTCTGCTCTGACAGTTCGTCCTGGATATCACGTACTTTGAACCTTTGCCCCGGCTTGACAAATGCAGATGAAGGGACATGAGCCCCAGCGACAAATATTGAACATGTTGAAAATTATCTTCAAAATTCTATTTATTAATTTCGAGGTGGTGGGTGTTTTTTTCCCTTTTCACATGTTTTGGTCATCGATGCAGGAGCGTTGGGTCTTGGCTTGAAAAGGACTTGCAAAGTCTTGGCGCTGGGTTGAAGCGGCGAGATGTCGCGTCATCCCGGCTTGATCCGCAGGGAGAGGTGGTCGCCAATCCCACTTGCCACCAATTTTGAACCGGCAGGCCTTCTCATCCCACCCGACAATTTTTTTCCTCGTCTTCAACTGGCACTCAACACCACATCTTGGTCAACCCAACAGGCACACGGCGCCAACTCATTGTCCAGCAAACCTCAGCCCTCGAGAACACTCCCACCACCTAAAAATGGGTTGGTTCTGGGCTGATCCTGTCTGCCCTGCGCCTCCGGCCTCGCGACCCCCGCATGTCGCCCGCGACGGCTCCCCTCCTGTAAGTCCCCCATCCACCCCCCCCCTTCCTCGTCCCCTGACCTAACCCCCCCCAGCCCAGCTGCCCCATGCACAAGCGCACCGCCGAAGCCCTGGCCTGCAAACGCTCCGACTCATCTCCTCCCCCCTCGGCCTGCCCCGTCCCGCACGGCGGCAGCAACGCCTCCGAACCCTCGACCCTCTCCAAACTCAACCCCCTCAACTACATGTTCCACACGCTCTCCCAATCCCCGGCCTCCTCCCAAACCTACTCCCTCCCCACGACGCGCGACGAGTCCTCCATCCCCAAGGGCACCCCCGACGGCGAGAGGTGGGAGTACCCCTCGCCGCAGCAGATGTACAACGCGCTGCTGCGCAAGGGGTACACGGATACGGACGTGACGGCGGTAGAGAGCATGGTGTCGATCCACAACTTTCTCAACGAGGGCGCGTGGGCCGAGATTGTGGACTGGGAGCGGCGGTTCGGCAAGGGGCTGCGGCGCGGGTGGGAGGTGAGCAGGCGGGGGGAGGAGAATGCCGAGGTGATGATGAGGCGGTTGGAGGCGCGGGAGGGCGGGGAGGCGGAGCAGCCGAGCTTGTTGAGGTTCCAGGGGAGGCCGAAGGATATGACGCCCAAGGCGGCGGTGTTGCAGGCGCTGGGGTGGGCGTGGCCGGGGAGGTTTGGGTGAGTTTGTCCTTGTGAAAGTGGGGACGGGGTGGTTTGCTAACGTTGGGGTAGGACGGAGCCGCCGTTTGATCGCCATGATTGGTATGTGGGGAGGAATGTGGATGGGGAGGTCAAGGAGGTGAGGTATATCATCGACTATTACTCGGGGGGGAGGAGCCGACGGGGGAGCCCGTCTTCTTTCTGGACGTTCGGCCGGCCGTGACGCCGACGGCGGCGGTCGAGCGGCTAATGAGGTGGGGCGGGGATGTCTGGTGGAAGGCGGCTGGCGGTGAGGTTCGCTGGGGGGACAAGCCGGCTCCTCGATGAGCATGCCGTTTGGTGTCGGGTGGGGGTAATGATGGGAGCGAAGCATTTGGGATGGACGGCGTATATGGCACGAGGCTTCGTGATGGGGAAGGGTCCTTCTATTCTGTGATCTTGGTCTCGCCGAGTCTGGAGCATTCATATAACACCTGTAGGAATATGGTGGCTTGGACGGGAGGTAGGTTGTCAGGGTCGGGGAACCGTTGGCGGTGGGAGTGGCGTGTGAGATCAACAATTGGAATTCATCCCAACTCACATACTTGAATTTGCCCCCAAGGAATCTACAAATTGCTCCTTTTTCACAATCCCATCACTAAACATGGGAATTGCAAAGACACCATGAAATTTTAATGCTGGAGACCCTAACCCTTATCGCAGATGCTGCTCAATCTTCCCCAAAATAATATGGCGAGCACCTCTGTTTCTTTTTTTTCCCCATCCCCCAGCCAGCCAGCCACTGCACCTCCGCCGCCCCCAATTTCCGGGTTGAAAAAAATTCGCGCCTCCCTTGCGATCTCAACCCACGGCGATGACCCAGGCACCACCCTCCAGCGTCCGGCTGCACATCACCCCCCTCGACCCCGACCTCCTCACCGTCGTGCTCTCCTCGGCCCTCCTCCCCAAGGCTACGAACATCTCATACCACGCCCTCGAGACCTTTCCCGAGAAGCGCTACGGCTTCCTCAACCTCCCCCCCGACGACGCCGAGAAGCTCAAGAAGAAGCTCAACGGCGCCGTCGTCAAAGGCCAGAAGATCCGTATCCAGACCGCGCGGCCGGAGTCGCTTCCGACGCCCCTAGGCGACGAGATGGCCAGGCCCAAGGAGACGGACACGTCGCGCGACGTCAAGAAGCGCAAGCGTGACGACGTGGTGGTGCTCGAGGGCGCGCAGCTCGAGGGCGGGCGCAAGGTCAAGCGCGGGTGGACGGCGGCGGCGGCGGCGGACGAGGCGCAGGACAAGGACAGGCGGGCGAGGAAGGAGAAGGGCGAGAAGAGGGACAAGAAGGAGAAGAAGGCGAGGAGGCAGGAAAAGTCAAAGTTTACGGACCATGAGGAGTGTCTTGTCAAGACGATCTTGCCGGCTAATGCGGTGCCGGCGGAGGATGCTGGGGCTGTCGCCTCGAAGAGCAAGAAGAAGAAGAATGCGCGCGAGGTGGTCGTCCATGAGTTTGAGAAGACGACCAAGTTTCCTACCTTTCTCAAGACGACGGTTGCGTCGACGGGAGCGAAGCGTGAGCTGGAGTACGTGGAGGGTAAGGGCTGGGTGGACGAGACGGGGACTGTCGTTGAGCCCGTCAAGGCGAAGCCGGTTACGAGGTCCAGGGCACCAATTTTCAAGAAGCGCGCTCCTGTCCCCGACAGCAGCAGCAGCAGCAGCAGTGGGGCGGACGAGTCCGACGAGGAGGATGCGAGCGACTCGGAGTCGACAAGCGCGTCGCCTCTCCCCAAAGCGGACAGGAAGGGAAAGGTTGCTCAGATGAAAGACTCAGAGCCTTCCTTGCCCCAATCTGACTCCGCCAGACCCAAATCTTCCGGCTCTCCCAAGAACCTATCAATCAGGATCCCCCCCGCGACGCCCAAAGACGCCAAGGTCCACCCCCTCGAGGCCCTCTACAAGCGCCCCGCGCCAGCCGACGGTGTCACCACCGAACCCGAGCAGACCAGCGAAAAGCCCTTTAGCTTCTTCGACCACGCTAACGACGATGCCTCCGACGGCGAAGCCCCCGCCGCCACCACCAACGAGGAAGAGGGTCCCAAGACGCAACAAGCCCTGATGATGACCCCCTTCACCCGCCGCGACATCGAGACGCGCGGCATTAGAAGCGCCGCGCCGACGCCCGACACGGCGCACCCGAGCCGGCGGTTCAAGCCCTGGGACGATGACGCCGCCGACGGCAACATTGCGGAAGAGAGCGAGGATGAGGACATGGTGGGGGAGGGGAGCCCGAGCGGCAAGGCGACGCGGGCGGCTGGGGGCAGAGAGGAGGCGGCGGCGACGAGCGACTTCCAGAAGTGGTTTTGGGAGAATCGCGGGGATATTAATCGCTCGTGGAAGAAGAGGAGAAAGCAGGCGGGCAAGGAGAAGAGGTATCGCGAGAACAAGGCGAGGATGGCGAAGGCTATTTAGACGGGGCGTGTGGTGTGGTTTGGTGCGAGGTGGAAATATGAGTCTCGTTCGGGATTGCAGTGTCCTCTCCGTGCCCTGAAGTTGTCTTCTGCTCTTTTGCCAGTGTCGCTGAGGGCGGGGACGATTTGTTCAAGATGCTGAGCCTGCGAGTCGACGCTCGTCCTGACTGGGACACCCGGATGTCCTCAAGTCCCCTCGCAGAAGCCAATACCCATGACGCTCGTTCCCTAGACTCCAACTCATCACGCGATCAAATCAACAAAGGGGCGCGGCTGCAATATAGCTAGGTATTCCGTCCGACAAGACGCCAACCCTATTTCTTGATCCCCACCCGAAACTTCCCTGCCCACTCGGTAAACTCATCCTCCTGACCCTCCCACCCCTTCGCCAGGATCTCCGACACCTCGACTGCCTCGCCAAAGCACTGCTCCATCAAACGATCAACCTCGGCTGGATCGAGCTGATAAAACGCCATCGCGAGATTCCCTAGGCCATCCGGCAGCTTCTTCAGCCGCTCCATGACTTCGTCAACCCTTGCCGCAATCTTCGTCTCTGGGGCAGGAGGCAGCTTCGGCAGCGTTTTTAACCTGCGCTTGACCGCAGCCTGGTACAGAAGCGTCGTAAGTCGGATCCGTCGGAGACACACCTCCAGGCGCTCCCGTATCTTGTCCGGATCGTCGCGGGGGATGTGTCTCTCTGAACTCATCCACTCGTCGACGAGGTCTTGCGCGCTCTGCGTGGAGTCGAGGTGGGTGTTGTCCACGCCGTTGGTGATTGCGCTAACCTCCTCGTCATCGTCGTTCTCGTCGTCGTCCTCTTCGTCGACCTCCTCCCCCCACTCCTTCAACTCCTCCATCATATCCCTCACCGTATCCCTCCCCTCCTCCACCTTATGCACCAAGTTCCCGGCGAACCCGCGCTTCGCAAACGCCACGACGTCGTCGCACGCCGACCACAGCACCGCCGTGGTCGCGATGCTGCCCTTGCCCGGCGCGGCCGTCTTCTTGTCGCCCGAGAGGATCTTGCCGTCTTTGGGGATCTGCGAGAGGAGCGCTTTCAGTTCCTTGAGGACGCGGCCGTTCTTCCAGGCGAGGTCCGCCTGGAGGGTGCGCGTGTAGCGCGCGGGGGCGCAGAGCTGGGCCGAGGTGGCGAGGGCGGGGAGGGGCCCGGCGAGGAGCTCTTTGATGACTTTGGCGATGGCGGTGGGGGTGAAGGGGTCGTTGATGATGAGGAGGGAGATTTTGGTGGAGTGTGCGCGGATGAGGATGGCGGCGTCGTGGGCGAGGGAGAGGACGTCTAGGGGGGCGGTGGGGGTTGGGGGTGGGGGGGGTTGTTTTGCGAGGAGAGGTCGGTGATGGTGGCTTCGAGTTGGGAGATGAGGGCGATGGCGTTGGAAACAACGGTTTCCAGGGCTCCGAGGGCGGATGTTGACGCCATACTTTGGGGGGGTGAGGGGCGTGTCCGCCGTAGGGATGTGTTGCGAAAGGGTAGGCCGTGGGCTTTGTTTTTATGAAATATTTCACCTTTGCCTGTAATGGTGTTGAAGTTTTGGAGCTGTCGATGGTGGGGAAGGTCCTCGGCAGTAAAGTCACGATGGAGGGGTAACGCCACCGATGCAACTCTGTCTTGGCAGGTACCGCGTTCCAGTGCTGCAGCCGTCGCCGGGCCGGCCAGATCCCGGAAGCTTCCGCCAGCTGGCAGTCTGTCTCAAGTCGCAAGCTGTCCTGTCTCAGCTTCCAGCTCGCTCTCCTCGAGACGGAAGCTATCCGGGAAAAACCTGGAGGACATCATTCTCACCACTTCTACCCGTCAATTGTAGGAGACCGTATCCCTTGCAGTCACCATGCGACGAATAGATGCATTGGTGCTTCTCAGCGCCCTCCACCAGGGAAAGCTTGTCTCGGCCAAAGACGTGCCTCGAGGCGTGGGACCAGAGTGTAAGTCGAAAAATGAACAATGGCCTGGTGTTTGCTCGAGTCTTAGATCCCCATGGCTGACGGTTGTTTGCGCAGTCGCCAGGTTCTTCGAAACCAAGACGTCCTTTGCCTGCATCGGCAACCCGACCATCACCCTCAGCCCCTCCCAGATCAATGACAACAGCTGCGACTGCCCCGACGGCTCCGACGAGCCAGGGACGGCGGCATGCGCCTACCTCGACGCCCTGTCGCCCGAGCAGCCCCTCCCTGGCTCGCTGACGGGAACCACCAACACGACCAACAGCCTGCCCGGCTTCTGGTGCGCCAACAAGGGCCACATTGGTAGCTACGTCCCCTTTATGTACGTCAACGACGGCGTGTGCGACTACGAGCTTTGCTGCGACGGTAGCGAGGAGTATGCCCACGTCGGCGGCGTCAAGTGCGAGAACCGTTGCGCGTCCATCGGCAAGGAGTGGCGCCGGGTCGAGGCGGAACGGAAACAGAGCAAAGAGCGGTCCATCAAGCAGAAGCGCTCCCTGGAAAGCCAGGCCGAGGGTCTGCGCCAGGGCCTCGAAGGGAAGTTGGTCTTGTTGAAGAAGGACCTGGAGCGTCTTGAGGCCAATAAGGAGGAGCTGCAAAAAAAGTTTGAGGACGTCGAGCGCGCCGAGCGGGGCAAGATCGTCAAGCCGGCCGGTCAGGGCGGGAAGCTCGGGATCCTGGTCGGGCTCGCGAAGACGCGCGTGGCGGAGCTGAGGACGGCGCTCGACAAGGTCCTAGACCAGCGTGACGACCTCCAGGACAGGGTGGACAAGCTCGAGGACATCCTGCGCAGCCTCAAGGAGGAGTACAACCCCAACTTCAACGACGAGGGCGTCAAGGCTGCGGTCAAGGGCTGGGAGGATTATGCCGCCTCGAACGACGGCGAGAAAAAGTCTGACGTGTCCGATGTTGACGTCATGGATGCCCTCAAGGAGGACAGTGAAACCTCGGGTGTCAACTGGGCCGAGTTTGAGGCAGGCGAGGAGAGCAGCGACGCTGATATCGGTAAGGCCCAAGCCCCAACTCCCATCGTGGCGGCTGGCGTGCTGACCCCTCTAGTGTACAACCTGGAAGCGTACCTGCCGACCATTTTGCGTGACTACGTCCACGACAAGATCACCCTCCTGCGCGTCTGGCTGATTGAGAATGGTATCCTGGCCGACACGCCGACAGGTTCCGGCGAGTCGCGCCTGGTCGCGGCGGCAAGGGAGGCTCTCGACGCTGCCAAGAGCGAGGTCACCACCACCACGAGCACCATCGAGGAGACCGAGCGCGAGATCGCCAAGGACTACGGCCCCAAGGCCATCTTCCGCGCCCTCAAGGACAAGTGCGTCAGCACCGACGTCGGCGAGTACGAGTACGAGCTTTGCTGGATGGGCCAGACGACGCAGAAGAGCAAGAAGGGCCACGGCAACACTAGCATGGGCAGCTTTGTGCGCATCGACCACGAGGCCGCCGACGAGGAGGAGCGTGCCGACGGCAAGGGGCTGGGCAAGGGCCAGCGGATGGTGCTCCGGTACGAGAACGGCCAGGGCTGCTGGAACGGCCCCAACAGGCGGACCGACGTGTGGCTGGCGTGCGCCGAGAAGGACGAGCTCTGGCGCGTGAGCGAGTCGGAGAAGTGCGTCTACAGGATGGAGATCGGCACGCCGGCCGCCTGCGAGGATGTGGGCGAGCCGGGCGTGTATGGCAAGGACGAGCTTTGAGGGATATGGTGGGATAGTGTGTGTGAAAATATATGGGCGTATTTTAGCAGTGGCGTTGTCGAATGTTGAATATGAGACGGTTACATATCACTCGTCGGCACTGCCATGTTCTTCAAGATTGTAGGGTATCGCTTCGTTTCCACGACGGTATCGCTCGATTGTGACTAGGGGAGGTACTGCCCGGCAGCAACAAACCGACACAAGCCTTCACCTCTGGGCAGCCAACCTCCGCCGTTTGTTGTTCTCTTCCTGCTCGGCCATGACCTTGGCCGTGACGGACGCCGTCATGGAATTGTTGATACCGGCACGACTCAAGCCGGTTGATTTAGAACTCGCCCCCGCTGACTCCTCCACCCTTTTCTTTGCACCCTCGCCATCGTCCACCGCTGCCACCTCCGCCTTCCTCTTCTTCTTCCCCCCACTCTTATCCTTCTTCAGACTATGCGTGAGACCCTTCCCCTTCAGCTCCTCCAACCTCCCCACCAACCTCTCTACATCCCCCTTCTCCGTCGGCAAGATGGGAATCACATCCCGCACCTCAAACCCCTCACTACACTCCGGACAGACCCTCTCCCCATCCACATGCTCCATCGCCACCTCGGCAAACACATGCCCGCACGGCACCAGGTACACCGTCCTCGTCGACGGCCCCAGCTCCTTGAGCGACACCGGGCACGCCCACACCTCCTTCTTCCCGCCGGGGGGCGCGTACCGCTTGAACTGGAGCTTGACGACGTCGCGGAGGGAGCGGATGCCCGTCGAGGCGAACGTGAACTGCGGCGGGGGGGAGTCCCCGGTGGGTGGGGAGTCGTCGGAGCCCGAGGGGAGCAGGGCGTGGAGGATGGACTCGTAGTTGTAGAGGCGGCCAAGGGCGTCGGAGACGATGTTTTCAAGGTCGAGGGGCAGGGAGGAGAGAGGGTCAAAGGTCCACGAGTGCGTCAGGGACTCGTGGGCCGTGGCTTTGAGCTCGCTGACGGTGGGGGCGCGGGCGGCGTTTTTGACGAGTTCGCGGCGCTTGGGGATGGAGCCGCCGTCGTTGCCCATGGTGAGAGTGTAGGTGGTGGGTGGTGATGTGGTTTGAGATGATGGTCGGTTTGGGTGTGGTTGAAGGTGGCCGTTCAGGATGTTGGCCTGATTGGTAGTCAAGGTCGAAGAAATAAAACCCGGGGCGATGACGAGACCCTTGTTTTTATGTACGTTGGTAGGTAGTGGTCTTCTTTTTTTTAACCTGCGTCCCTAGTCTTGCGGTTTCTTCCAAGCCTTAGCGTTCAGATGTGAGCTTGTCAAGGGGATGGGGCGGATCTCCAGGGGGCTAAAAAGGGCCAGAGGGCCTACATTCGCCCGGCACAGACGGCTAATGGGACAGTGCGGTAGCAGTGCCAACACCCCTTGCCATGGGCTTTCTTCGGCACTCGCACAGTGTGCACCGGGCAGGTGATCCATCGTTGCGCTCAGCCCGAGCTTCCCTTTCCGCTTCCGAACATCGAGGTCCTCGACCTGACCTCGTCCATCGACAGCGCACTCCCCGTCGACAGGAACCCGCGACCCCCTCCTGGACGGTGGCCTTTCTCTGCTCCTCCCACCTCGAAGCACAGTGGCCCCTAGTACCGCTGCGACGACCTCGTCTTCGATATTCGAGAGGAACCCCCGACCGTTCAACCCACCTCGAACCTCCCACCTCCCACCCTACCTCCCGCCATCGCCGACCGACCGAGTCTAACCGACGTCGTCCATCTTCCATCACCCACGCAGCATTCTTCACCCTCACCACGATTGCTTTTCCAGCCCCATCCACGGTCAGAGCCACCATAGCACTCACTCGAGCGCCCATCCGCTGCACATCCGTCTCCCCGCGGGATTGGAATCGCCGACGTTCCCCCCCTCCCGAATTATCGACCGTCACCCGCGTTCGAGCATGGGGCTCGGCCAACCCACGTAACGCTGTTCAAGGCCACATGTTGTGAGGCGTGTCAGTATCACGCTCTGGCAAGATGTCGTTCGCCAAGGAGCAGGCGATTGCCACGCTCGACCAGTGCATTAAAGATGCTCGGAATCGGTACGTCGCCGCCTCGTCCACTTCTGGCCCGAGGATGGGCGTGTCGCCGGCCCGTGACGCGCTCCTCTCTGTCCCCCATCCCCTTCCCTCCCCCCCATTCCCTCATCGACGTCATCGCTAACACCATGCTCCCTCCAGCCAAATACCCGAAGACCACCGCAAGCGCGTCGCGCGTCAGGTGCGCGAGCTGGTCAACCACACCAAGCAAGGTACGGGTCACCCCTTAGTCCCCCCTGGACACCACGGGTCACTAACTGCTAGCAGAGATGACGGCCGACCAGTTCCAGAACTTCTTTAATAATGTCAACCAAAGGATTATGACGCTGATCCAGTCCACCGAGGGCTTCGACCGGATAGCTGGCGTCTACATCCTCGACGCACTCGTCGACTTTGACGGCATTGACCTGGCACTCAAATATTCTCGCTTCCAGCATTATATTAGCATCATCATGCGCAGCAAGGACTACTTGGCCATGCAGGGAGCCGCCGTCGTTCTCGGCAAGCTCTGCAAGCCGGGCGGCTCGCTCATCTCGGAGCTTGTCGACGCTGAGGTGTCTACCGCGCTGGAATGGCTTCAATCTGATAGAGTCGAGGAGAGGCGATACGGGGCCGTGCTGGTCCTGCGAGAGCTGGCCCGGAATGCGCCGACCCTAGTCTACATGTACGTGGGCTACATATTCGCCGAGATCTGGACTGGCTTGCGCGACACCCGCCACCTCATCCGGGCCACCGCTGCCGAAACAGTTAGTGCCTGCTTCAAGATCATCCGCGAGCGCGACCAGGCCATGCGCCTCGACTACATGGCCAAGATGTACACGGAAGCCGAGAACGGCCTCAAGTTCAACACGGTCGAGTCCACGCACGCCTCGCTGCTCGTGCTCAAGGAGCTCCTCGACCAGGGCGGCATGTTCATGCAGAGCCACTACCAGGACGCGTGCGACATTGTGTACCGCTTCAAGGATGCCAAGGAGCCCACGATTAGGAAAACGGTGGTGCTCCTCATCCCCGAACTGGCCAACTATGCGCCGACGGAATTTGCGTCCAGCTACCTGCACAACTTCATGGTCCACCTGACCAACATGCTCAAGAAGAAAGAGGAGCGCAACGACGCCTTTCTCGCCATCGGAAATGTGGCCAACTCGGTCAAGAGTGCGATAGCGCCGTACCTCGATGCCGTCCTTACCTATGTTCGGGAAGGGCTGAGCCTCAATTCTCGAAAACGAGGCTCTGTGGATCCCGTCTTCGATTGCATAAGCCGCCTTGCCGTCGCCGTGGGCCAGACCCTGAGCAAATACATGGAGGCCCTGCTCGATCCCATCTTTGAGTGCGAGCTCACCCCCAAGCTCACCCAGGCCCTTGTCGACATGGCCTTTTACATCCCGCCGGTCAAGGCGACAATCCAGGAGCGGCTGCTCAACATGCTGAGCAGGGTTCTATGCGGCAAAGAGTTCATGCCTCTGGGCGCCCCCCACCCAAACACGCTGACCACCCTTCCCGTCATCCCAAGGGACCCAAAGGATCCCCAGGCTCACGAGCGGGTCAAGGCCGAAGTGAAGTTGGCCCTCAACACGTTGGGAAGCTTTGACTTTGCCGGCCATGTGCTCAACGAATTTGTCCGTGACGTGGCCATCAAATATGTCGAGGACGACGACGCCGAGATTCGCGAGGCCGCCGCTCTCACCTGCTGCCAGCTCTATGTACGCGATCCCGTGGTCAACCAGACGAGCTTCCACTCTCTCCAGGTCGTGTCGGACGTCGTCGAGAAGCTACTCACCACCGGCGTGGCCGATCCGGATCCAAAGATTCGGCAGACAGTCCTCACTGCACTGGACGAGCGGTTCGACCAGCACCTCTCCAAGGCCGAATGCATCCGGACGCTGTTCTTTGCCCTCCACGACGAGCAGTTCGGCATCAGGCAAGCGGCCGTAACCATCATCGGACGCCTTGCTCGGCACAACCCTGCCTACGTCATTCCGCATCTGCGAAAGACTATCATCCAGCTGTTGACGGAGCTGGAATACACCGATATTCCCCGCAGCAAAGAGGAAGCCTCCAAGCTTCTCAGCCTGCTCACCCTCCACGCCCAGGACCTCGTCAAGCCGTACGTGAGCTCCATCATCGAGGTGCTCATGCCCAAGGCCCGCGACCCGACGCCGTCTGTTGCGGCAACGGTCCTCCAGGCCATCGGCGAGCTGTGTGCGGTGGGGGGAGAGGCGATGCTTGTTTACAAGGACACCCTCATGCCCATCATCATTGACGCCCTCCAGGACCAGAGCTCCCCATTCAAGCGTGAGGCTGCCTTGCACACCCTCGGTCAGCTGGCGAGCAACGCGGGCTATGTCGTCACGCCCTATCTCGAGTATCCCCAGCTGCTGGAAATGCTGCAGTCCATTATCAGGGGCGAGCCGCAACGTGGCAGCTTGAGGCGAGAGACAAGCAAGCTCATGGGCATCCTCGGTGCGCTGGACCCGTACAAGTATCAGCAAGTCAAGGAGCGTGCGCCACAAACCCAGCACCAACCCGAAGCCACTCAGCTGACCGACGTGTCCCTTATGATGGGCGGCCTCACCCCGTCCCAGGAAGACTACTACCCCACGGTCGTCATCAATGCGCTGCTTCAGATTCTCAAGGACCAGTCGTTGGTGCAATGGCACGGGAACGTGGTGGATGCCATCATGAACATCTTCATCGCACTGGGTCTTAAGTGTGTTCAGTTTCTAGACCGCGTGGTCCCGGCTTTCATCGCCGTCATTCGAGCCTCAAGCCCGACTCGGCTGGACTTCTTCTTCAACCACCTTAGCAGGCTGGTCGGTATCGTTCGGCAGCATATCAGGGTCTACCTACCCGACATCATCGAAGTATTGCAGGAGTTCTGGAACACGACGGCTTCGCTGCAGACCACCATCATGGCCCTGATCGAGTCAGTCGCTCGCTCGCTCGAAGGCGAATTCAAGATTTACCTCGCCAGTCTTCTCCCCCTGATGCTGGGCGTGTTGGAAAAGGACACGACTACCAAGCGCCAGCCGAGCGAGAAGATCTTCCACGCTTTGCTTGTATTCGGCTCTAGCGGAGAGGAGTACATGCATCTGATAATACCGGTGCTGGTGCGCCTGTTTGACAACCCGAGTCAGCCCGTCTTTTTGCGGAAATCAGCCATCGAAACGGTCGGCAAGCTGTCCAGCATGGTCAATCTCAACGACTTCGCCGCCAAGATCACGCATCCGCTGGTGCGCGTCCTGGGCTGCCAGGAGCCTAGTCTACGCGTCGCTGCCCTGGACACGCTCTGTGCCCTGATGCTGCAGCTGGGACGAGATTACCTGCATTTCGAACACACGGTCGGCAAGGCCATGGCGCAGCAGAACATGCAGCACGCCAACTACGAAAAGGCCATTGAGAAGCTGAAGAAGGGCGAAGTACTCTCCCAGAATCTGGCCCCTCGGTTCGAAGACAACCCGGCCGAGCTTCACGCGGCCGAGAATAACCCGCCCAAGAAGCTCGACTCTAACCCCATGCATCTCAAGCAGGCCTGGGAGACCAAGGGCAAGTCCACTAAGGAGGACTGGCACGAATGGTTCCGCAAGTTCAGCACGACGCTGCTTACCGAGTCGCCCAACCACGCCATTCGCGCCTGCGCCAGTCTCGCTAGCAACTACCAGCCGCTCGCGCGCGAGCTCTTCAATTCCGCCTTTGTGTCTTGCTGGGGTGAGCTTTATGAACAATTCCAGGAGGACCTCATCACGAACATTGAGAACACGATAAAGTCGGAGAATGTTCCGCCGGACCTGCTCGGCCAGCTGCTCAACCTTGCCGAGTTCATGGAGCACGACGATAAGGCGCTTCCTATTGACATCAGGGTGTTGGGTCGTGAGGCCGCTAGGTGTCATGCCTACGCCAAAGCGCTCCACTACAAGGAACTGGAGTTTTTGCAGGACCACAACAGTCATGCCGTCGAAGCCCTCATCGTCATCAACAACCAGCTGCAGCAGTTCGATGCTGCTATCGGCATCCTGCGTAAGGCCAAGGCATATAAGGACGGCATTCAGCTGCGGGAGAGTTGGTTTGAGAAGCTCGAGCGATGGGATGAAGCCCTCAACTTCTACTCGCAGCGTGAGCGAGAAGTTCCGGACGATCAGCCTGTCCCTGTCGACATTCTCATGGGCAAGATGCGCTGCTACCACGCGCTGGGAGAATGGGACTCCCTTGCCTCCCTGGCGGGCAAGACGTGGGCCAACTCGGCCCCTGAAATCCAGAGGCGCATCGCCCCTCTCGCGACCACCGCCGCCTGGGGCCTTGGTAAATGGGATGCCATGGACACATACCTTCAGTCCATGAAGCGGCTCTCGCCCGATCGTGCGTTCTTTGGCGCCATATTATCACTGCACAGAAACCAGTTCCGCGAGGCTCTCATCTGCATCGAGCAGGCCCGTGATGGGCTGGATACAGAACTCAGCGCCCTCGTCAGCGAGTCGTACAACCGGGCGTACCAGGTTGTTGTGCGCGTCCAGATGCTTGCCGAGCTCGAGGAGCTCATCACGTACAAGCAATCCGACGGCGAGAAGCAAGCGACGCTGCGCAAGACGTGGGAGACGCGCCTTAAGGGCTGCCAGCGCAACGTCGAGGTGTGGCAGCGGACCCTCCGGCTGAGGTCCCTCGTCCTGAGCCCCCAGGAGAACATGCACATGTGGACCAAGTTCGCCAATCTCTGCCGCAAATCTGGGCGGATGGGCCTCGCCGAAAAGTCGCTCATGCAGCTTATCGGGACTGATCTGCCCTTGGAGACGGTCATCCCTCACTGGAATGAGCGCCAGGTCAACCCCATGGCCAGCCGCATCGCATCGCACATCCTCTACGCCGTGCTCAAGTTCCAGTGGGAGGTCGGCCAGCAGCCCGGCGTGCGAAGCTCGGACCGCCGGGTCGCCGAGAAGACGTTGTACTGCCTCCGCAAGTTCACGGACGAGACGGCGCACCGCGTTGGGAATTCCATGGAGAACTCCAGACAGCATCTTATGGCTCAGGGGTCCAACGGGGCGAACGGGTCCAACGGGTTGTCCAACGGCTTGATAGACGGGCCCGCGCAGGTCGGGTTCCCAGACATCGACGACCCCCATGCGCAGCGGCGCTGGATCGACCAAACCGTGCTGTTGGCCAAGTGCTATCTCCGCCAGGGCGAGTGGATGATTTCGCTGAACAAGGACGACTGGCCGCAGACCCACCGCTACGACATTCTTTCTTGCTACATGAGGGCGACCGAGTACAACCCCACGTGGTACAAGGCCTGGCACGCCTGGGCCCTCGCCAACTTTGAGGTCGTCACGCACCTAATGAACAAGAACGAGTCAGACAAGCTGGACACAGCCTCGGTTAACCACCATGTGGTCCCGGCCGTCAAGGGATTCTTTGAGTCGATCGCCCTGTCCTCGGGCAGCTCCCTCCAGGACACCCTTCGCCTCTTGTCGCTCTGGCTCACGCACGGGAGTCATTCCGAAGTCATTGCCGCCGTCAATCAAGGGTTCAGCCGAGTCAGCGTCGACACATGGCTCGAGGTCATCCCGCAACTCATTGCCAGAATCAACCAGCGTAACAAGCGGGTGCAGCAGTCGATTCACAATCTCCTGTCGGATGTCGGGCGAGCGCACCCGCAGGCGCTGGTCTATCCCCTCACGGTAGCCATGAAGTCGCACCACAGCAGCAACCGATCCCGGTCGGCCGCCCAGATCATGGACAGCATGCGGAAGCACAGCCCGAAACTCGTCGAGCAAGCCGAGGTTGTCAGTCATGAACTCATCCGCGTCGCCGTGCTGTGGCACGAGCTCTGGCACGAAGGCCTGGAGGAAGCGTCGCGCCTCTACTTTGGCGACCACAACATCGAAGGCATGTTTGGTGCGCTGGAGCCGCTGCACGCGCTGCTCGAGCGGGGACCCGAGACCCTCAGAGAGGTGTCCTTTACGCAAACCTTTGGACGGGACCTTACGGATGCCCGCGAGTGGTGCCGCCAGTACCAGGACACACAAGACGTCAGCGATCTCAACCAGGCCTGGGACTTGTACTATCAGGTGTTCCGGCGCATCAGTAGGCAGTTGCCCCAGATGACCTCGCTCGACCTCACATACTGCTCCCCGAACCTGCTGGCGGCCAAGGACCTTGACCTCGCCGTGCCTGGCACGTACCGAAGCGGCCAGGAGATTGTCAAGATCAAGTCGTTTGAGACGACGCTCAACGTCATCACGTCGAAGCAGCGCCCCCGCCAGCTCGATGTCGTCGGCAGCGATGGCAAGATGTACACGTTTGTCCTCAAGGGCCACGAGGACATTCGCCAAGACGAGCGCGTCATGCAGCTGTTTGGCCTCTGCAACACGCTTCTGTCGAACGACTCGGAATGCTACAAGCGCCACCTTAACGTACAGAGCTACCCTGCCATTCCGTTGTCGCAGAACTCTGGCCTCTTGGGCTGGGTGCCCAACAGCGACACGGTGCATCAGCTCATCCGAGAATACCGAGAGTCGCGTAAGATCCTCTTGAACATTGAGCATCGGATCATGCTCCAGATGGCTCCCGACTACGACAATTTGTCCCTCATGCAAAAGGTCGAGGTGTTTGGCTATGCACTGGACAACACGACGGGTCAAGATCTCTATCGTGTCTTGTGGCTGAAGAGCAAGAGCTCGGAGGCATGGCTCGACAGGAGGACCAACTACACGCGATCCCTCGGCGTCATGTCGATGGTTGGCTACATCCTCGGCCTCGGAGACAGGCATCCCAGCAATTTGATGCTCGACCGCATAACGGGCAAGATCATCCACATTGACTTTGGAGACTGCTTCGAGGTGGCGACGAAGCGGGAAAAGTACCCCGAGCGGGTGCCGTTCCGACTAACGCGCATGCTCACGTACGCCATGGAGGTGAGCAATATTGAAGGGAGCTTCCGCACTACGTGTGAGCACGTCATGCGTGTTCTTCGGGACAACAAGGAGAGCGTCATGGCTGTCCTGGAAGCGGTAAGTGACTTGATCCCCGATTTGTCTCACGTTGCCTTTTGACTGACCCTGTTCCAGTTCATCCACGACCCGCTGCTGACATGGCGGCTTACAAACCCCGCCAGTCCTCCTGGTCCCAACTTCGACTCGGAGAGAGAGCATGCCCTGGTCGGGCCCCAGGCAGCACGCACCCGCCGCCCGTCGATCCTCGATGCTCCCATCGCGCCGACCGAGTTCCTCGCCGCCCAGGCGCCGGGAGGGGAGCCCCACGGCATGCCCCTGACGACGACGCGTGCCCGGGCCAGGACGAACTCGTCTGTAGTGCCGGCCAGCTTGGCTAATGGCCATACGACGAACGAGGCTAGCGAGGCGCAGAATGAGCGGGCGGTCGAGGTGCTCGACCGGGTTGCGCAGAAGCTCACGGGTCGCGACTTCAAGCCGGGCGAGGAGCTGGTCGTCACGGAGCAGGTGAACAAGTTGATCATTGAGGCGACCAAGCTGGAGAACCTCTGCCAGCACTACATAGGATGGTGCAGTTTCTGGTAACCGGGGGGGAGGAGGTAGGGATATGGGTGCTGGGATAGGCACGTAATGATGGTGGTATTCGGGACATGAGTTTTCCGGGACACTGAGAGCAGATGGCGTTTAATAGAGGCACAGCGGTGGTTTGGATTTGGAAAGGTGTGGCGGCGTGTTGGCATGTAGGGTGGTTACGGTTCCCATGTGTTTGGCGGTGAGGATGGATGCCCTGGCTGGGTGTGGACTTATTCATGACTGCCTTGTGGCGGCGTTTTCAGCGAAACATTCTCTATTGATTTTATTGCATTCAACCATACAAGCAGAACAGTATGTATACCAGTACCTCTTGAAACTGAGATAAACTACCACATGACGCCATCTCACAACTTACACGTCTTCCCCCCACACTCCGTCATGGTATGGATATACCTCAACTTCCCCTTCTCTAGCCGAAACTCATGACTGTCCGCCGCATTCATCATGTGCTCCCACACGCACAGAATACTCACCGCCCCCACCTCCTCATCCACCACGTACCTCCGCCGACTATTCGGCGCCTGGTTATGATTCGACGGAACCCCCACCCGGCACGAATCGTCCGCCCTTCCCTTCCCCGTATACGCCCCCCCCTCCAACCGCGTGCACGGCGTCCCCCACGGCACCCGCGCCTCCGCCCCCCCGTCGCTCCACAGATCCATATACGCATCCCCCGCCGCCTGGATCACCTCCCGCGGGGATCGTTCCCCCGCGGGGATCACGCCCCACGCCCCGGCCCCCTCTTGCTTCACAAACTCCAGCGTCTTGGTCGCGTTGAACAGCCAGCTCCCGGTGGTGGAGGCGACGCTGTCGATGAGCGCCACCTTGCCGTCGGGGGAGTGGTGGATCTGCGTGCCGATCACCCAGCCCGCGCCGGTGAGGGAGATAAGTTCCGTGTAGGTCGCGCAGCGGACGAGGTCGACGATGGTGCGGCGGTGGGAGATGGTCAGGGGCTTGGTGAGGACCGATGATTGTGCGGTGGGGGGGAGGACGAGGTTGTTTTGTTCGTAGGTCCAGTTTGCCGCCGCGAGGAAGGGGGTGAGGGGGGCGAGTGTGCCCGCGGTTTGCGAGGCGATGTAGGCGTCGGCGGCGAGGAGGAGGGCGGGGCGGGTGCAGGGCGGAGCGGAGGGGGCGGTTTGGCGCGGGAGGGAAAGGGAGTGGGCGGTGGGGGCGAGGAGGGTGAGGAGGAGGAGGGGGAGGGGTGGCATGGTGGCGGTGTTGGGTTGTGGTGGTTGTTGTGGTGGTTTGTTTGTGGTTGTTGTGGATTGGGGCTGGATGCGCAGGGGGGTGGAATGAGTGCGACAGGGCTCTTTTTGATGTCTGGCCATGTCAACAGGCAAGGAGAATTATCCAAGTGCCGTGGTGAATATAAAAGAGCTGCCTATATCCATACGAGTCCCTAAAGAGCCGGGAGGACGGCCCCGGCACATGGGCCTCGCCCCTCATCTCCAACTGCGATGGGCATCTCGGGAACAAACATGGCGTCCGATCGAGTTTCTGCAAATGGGTTGGGCATACCATGAATGGAAGCGATTGATGTTGCTGCATTTACATGGCTGAGTCTATGAAGCGACCACACTTGTTGGGGTTGGAAAGAGTGAGGGATGGTTTAAGATGGGGCCTGGATCGGGAATAGAAGAGAATACTTTTCCTCATGCCCATGAATTGGGCCTTGTTCATGATGCATGATATTACTGCTGGGTCTTCAGGATTGACTCTTCAGACATATCCTCAATAAAGCTCCAGCCCCCCACTCGCACTAATAACCTGCCCCGACACCCACGAGCTATCCGGCCCCACCAGCCACGCCACAATTTTTGCAATCTCGCCTACCGTCCCCACCCGATTCTGAATCGGCGTCCTCATCCTCTGCATGTCCACAATCTCCTTGGGGATGTTATCCAGCATCGCCGTCTGCACCGGGCCCGGGTTGACCTGGTTCACCGTCGTCCCGTTCCCGCCCAGCTCGGCCGCCCAGCAGCGTGTGAGGCCCTCGAGCGCCGCCTTGGACGAGCAGTACAGGCTGAGCTTGGCGAAGCCGCACCGCGCGCCGACGGAGCCGATGTTGACGATGCGGTTGTCGGCGGCGCTGAACCGCGGGAGCAGCGCCTGGGTGAGGAGCATGGGGCCGCGCACGTTGAGGTCGTAGACGGTCTCGTAGTCTTCGACGGTGAGCTCGGCGAGGCCTTTGACGACTTCGACAGCGGCGTTGTTGACAAGGATGTTGATGTGAGAAGAGGGTCCCAGCCAGGCGTCGAGGGCGGACAGCACTGCTGTTGGGCCATCATGTTTGCTGAGGTCGACTTTGCATCCTGTTGCGGGGGCGCTGTTGGGGAGTTGGACGATCCGGTTGATCAGGGCATCGACTAGTTCGGCACTCGAGTTGGACGTGTATGTCAACATGACCTGTGGGTGTCAGTATTCCGCCGGAATCATCGGGGTTTCGACATTGGACTTGCAGCTGCTCCCCTGCTGGCGAGCTCCAGTGCCATCTCGGCGCCGAGTCCTCGCGACGCCCCAGTGACGATGGCGACTTTGCCTTTAAGTTGTGAAGACATGATGTTTGCGGATGGATTGGTTTGAAGAGTGTTCCCGGGGGTCCGAAGAGAATCTTCCAAAGTTGGGCGAGTGTGGACAGTCTCGCAGTCTAAATACTGCTAATCGGCGGATCCCATCGGGCGAGAGCAATCGCCGAAGGCTTACCCCGATTTGGACCCTTGAATCCTTTTCGATCCGAAACTTGGCCTATTCGCGAACCTATACGTTTCCTGCCAGGTTTTTGGGGTTCCCAGTCTGTACGTACATGCACCTGCAGATTCAGGAAATCCAGTTGGGTGTGACGTCAAAAAGGGGTGTCAGGCGAAAAGAAAGTCCAAATTGACGACGACCTGAAAACATAGCAAATACCTTCATCCTGGGTTGGGGAGCAAGGACGAGCCAGACCCTATCTTCTGAGATCCCGAAAAGGTACCCAGATAGCCAAGATCCCCTCGGTGATCCCCCACCTCAGACTATGATCTGTTTGTCGGCATCTCAACCATTTGAGTCCCTCCTAACTCTGGTTGGCCAGGAGAGCGGGAGTATTGCGGTGGCGGCATAGCTGTTGTCTCAGGCGTAGCTGCTGCCGGCTGATGCTGAGCATGGATGGCGAATTCCTGGTCGTATGCAGGCTCTGGCTTGGAGGACGGAGTTTTCCGTAAGCTCTTCCGGTGAATCCAAAGGATAACGGCAAAGCAAATGGCAAGGAGAATCACGCCGCCAATGGCAATACCTGCGATGGCCCCGGCCGAGATACCGTTTGGCGACGTTCCTGGTGCCTTGCCTACGCCGTTTGATCCATCACTAGAGCCGTCTCGCCCGGAACCATTTCCCCCATTTCCCCCAGAACTACCGGAATCACCACCACCCACAGCGCCATTGCCCGCGCTCCGAGTGGTACTGGCTCCGCCTCCGGAACCTGAACCGGTCGGAGTCGTGACCAAGGATGCGATGCGACTTGCAGAAAGACCGTTGACGTCAAGTTCGCACAGCCCTGACGAGCCGGAGATAGGCAGAACACCAAAGTAACCAGTCGGACAACAAAAATACTCGTTCTTTGCAAGGCTGTACATGTCCCAGGATGAGTTGGCGCAAACAGGTCGATTGAGGACGGCAGCTTTGCAATCGGCCTCTGGCTGCGTTTCAGCTGATGCTCCTGAGAACGACAATTTCCGGTAGAAGAACTTACCTGTCGGACAACAGTAGATGGAAAGCACGTCGTCCTGGCAGGTTTGGCCGGTCGGGCAGCAATTCAGGTTGAATCCATACCGTACTGTACATTTTGATGGCGTGTCGGCAGGACACTCAGCGCCCATATAGCCCAGCGGCCATCCGCCTCTGTATTCCTGCTGGCGCGCTACATGTCGTTCTGCGGCCATCGGTGCGAGCCTCCCGGTTGAAAGTTGAGCAGCATTGCGGGCAGCCGGCAGCCGGTTGTTGTCGAGCCTCAGGTCCATTGCGGTCTGGTATTGCGTGATCGGATGCAAAAGAGTTCCGCTGTGCCGGAAGTGAGGGGACATCGCCGGTATTTTCAGCTCATATACCGGCCGTGTGTGGCTGTCGCACAGACATGCAAGTGTACAAATAAGGGGTTGACTGAAACGAGCCATGGGATTGAGCTGAAGCCAAGATATTGGACACTACCCTGTCTATGCTGGGCATTAGGGGGGCCTTCCTGGCACGTGCCTGGGCAGCGGGAGGTGGTGTGTGATATTGCCAACCCAGGCCTCGGGTCGGCAGCCACAACATCTGCGGTGCGACATAAGGAGCAGGATGCTGCAAACGGCGGAAGGCTCTCGGGGCTTTGTCTCGATTCCCCGGCGTCGCCTCCCTCCTGCTGGTCTCTCTTGATCACGCGCCGCGCGGAGCGGGGGTCGGTGACTGTCCTTGTTCCTAGTTTGTGGTCTTGATGTTCAATTTATTTGACAGACGCAAGGCTTGGATCCAAGTCGTGGAAGGGGTAGCGGCGAGCGTCTTTTTGAACGAAATGTGGCGCCTCGGTGTGGGGACTTGCGTATTGTCTCAAAGATGGTGCACCTACATCTAAGCGCGGGAGAGGTATTCCGCGGACAAGAGGCCATGGGCTTGAAGAACCCCCGCTCTCCCCGCTCCCCTGGCAATATCTGTCAAAGCATCCGAGGGCTTCACCACCGCGACGTCGAACGCGGCTCCGGCAAACTGCTTGACTTGCTTCACAAGATACTTCGACATGGAGAAATCGCCAGCGAGGAAAACACTCTAAGCCATACCGCTGATTAGTCACAAGGTCGTTGCAGTACATATCCCTGGGAAGATCCGAGGTCCCGTTACCATACCTGCACCTGTGTCCTTGGATGATACTTCGCTCCTTTTTGTCATGCCCGCCAAGATAGACCAGGGAGTCAGCGTGCAGTATTGGTTGTTACGACGCGGGAATGAAGGTTCGGTGGGCCTCGGCTTCCTCCGTTTCACCTCGTGCTTCGCAAATGCGGGAGAGCAGGGCCAACGTTTCCCAGCAAGGGGGATTCTCCTCCAAAGTCTTTCGCTTGCCCCATAGTGCCCGTTTGCAGCACTGGTCAGCCTTTGCAAACTCGGAGCTGTGCATGTGGGCAAGGGCCAGCGTGTGGAGACCGACAAAGACTGCAATGTCAGCCAACGTTCGTTCCATAGCGATGGGGAGAATGATGGTCTCTGCGTCAGCCCATTTCCGCTGACGTAAGCATGCGTAGGCTAGATCGATCCTGTCCTGAGCTAGATCCTGTGGGTTGTAGTTTGACTCGCTAGACTCGGACCGGTTGATGACCTTTCGGTAGAAGTTCTCGGCCCTGGCGTAGTCTCCCTGCTGTCGGCTCTCGACGGCCAGCTCTCTGAGTCTTTTAAGAAGAGCCTCGTCAATATCATCGTCCGAGTCCGGATGGTGCGACGGATCGACAACAGTGCTGGGCGTTGTGATCCCACCTTGATTGTTGTTCGGCGGGGGTATTCAGCTCTCAATACTAGAGAATCGTTCCCTGGTCAAGGTGTCGCCAAGGACGCTGCCTCCCCAAACAGTTGAACTTCGGCCCTCCTTCGTGATTGTGCTTACATGGGAGTGAAAACTCTCGGCGACACGCACCAACTGTCGAAGATTTCGTGTGATTTGGTTGCCGTCGGCGTTCTGGCTTGACCCGGTCAGCCCAAAATTGGATTGCGTCCCTTGATGCAAAGCAATCTCAACGCGTCCAATCTGGGACTTGAGACCATCAAGCACGTTGAAGACGGCATCCTGAGAAGAGTTGTTGTGTATCATGAGACAACTACAGAGATATTTTAGCCAGATATGCCGTCTGCTTGATGAAGATATTTTGACCTACACGTTGATCATCTGCAAGGCACTAGTCATGGCGGTATTGTACGATTGAACCCTGTCTTTGCATGTGGCAATATCCTTGGAGCGAAAGCCAAACTTGATCTGCTTTGTTGGCTTTCGGAGAAAACCTCGACTGAAGGCACCGTCGCTCTTCTTGACTTCCTTCGGGAGCTGGCTCAGTTTTGCGAGTGTATTGTCGATGCCGCCCAAGGTGGCTATGACCACGGCCCACAAGCTCCCATCGGGGTCAATCTCTGCCAGGACGGGACGTGGGGCCGACGTGGAGGCACTGCTGATTGACTCGAGCACTCGTCCGAGGGCCTTGATCTCGTCGCACAGACCAGCAACGTTCTCATCGACGGCGATGGTGTCGTCTACCTAGGTGTAAAGAGTGGCAACAATCTTGGTGCATCCAGTAGCAAGCCCTGCAGCGCTGGCAGCGATGGATAGCGGATCCATGTCGTCTGGGATGATGAGAAGACACCGATTCCGTGCGGTTTCGAAGATGTCACGATCACCACATGGTGTTTGGGGCTCAGCTTCAGGCTTCCAGCTTCCCGCTTGCCCGGCAAACCTGTCAATGCTTATGTAAGGCAGAGCTCAACCTGTTGATGGGAGCAAAAATCCCTACATAAGCCGTTGTTGATAGAGTCAGTTTGGTGAATGGACCATCTACTCTCTGATGTCATAAAACCAAGGACAAGGGTTCTCGCTATTCCAGGACCTTCCACATAAACGACGCATCGAATTTGAACTCGCTTCCGTCCTCGTTCCACGCCGGATACAGCGGCGCTTCCTTCCACTTGACGTACCCCATCCTATTATACCAATCCTCATTGCTCCTCCCCTTTGCCGGCAACTCCTCCCCTAAAAGTCTGTGGGGAATTTTGGCAACTTTCCTCCATTCATCCTCCTCTACGTACCGCCTCGCCAGGGTGTTGAGCGTCATGACCTTACAACCCGCCCAACCATAGGGTTTATCCTTTGCCATGCCCTCCAGCATCCGCACCGCAGCCCTAGCTAAGCCCCGACCTCTGTGCTCCGGAAGGATAAAGAGAGTGCCCAAGTCCATGACTTTCAGTTCCGGAAGCACATCGTCCACGTCGTTCTCGTCGTACGTCTTTTTGGACATGGCGATGTGACCTGCATATCGCCGTGGCGCAGGAATCTCCGATAAGGAAACTGGGACTACCCAGAACATGGCTTGTGTCTTATCGTCGTTGTCAGCCCGCCAGCTCTCGATCACTGAGGTCGAGTGGCTCCAGCCGCAGAGGACGCGCTGACGCTGGAGCTCGGCGAATTGTAGAGTATCGTGGAGGTCCACGGGCTCCAAGTCGAGGATCTTGTTCGCTGCGGAAGATGCCATCTTGGTCGTTTCAGGGTTTTGCTCTCTCTCGGGCCTGGCTCGGTCGGGGAAGATGGAATGAATCGTCTTCAGCGTTTTGGGGGTGAAGTCGAATGCCCTGCATTTGACAGCTGCCGATGTATTCCCCACCTCCCTACTCTGGTTTAGCTTAACCTGGCGCTTCTCGTTTCGGGTCAGCACTTTCCCCGATTTTGCCGTTTCGGCGTTACGAGCACGCCAGCCTCGGCGACCGAGATTGTGATGTTCCGGAGCTAGTATCACAGCACCAAACCGGCAGCGGACCGCAAGCGGTCACATGACACATTGCGTGGTCACATGACACGTCGCGTACAGAACCCATACCTAGCGAGAAGCGCAGAGCTCTCACTCTTCCTCTCTTCGTACAATATCAAGTCCATTTACCTAGTTCTTGGTCGGCCCCGTGACAGTATATTGTACCTCCAAATCCTCTGGAGGCTATAAGCTGCCCCCCCCCCCCCCGGCGAGCCAACTTCCCGCCAGAGTTCCGCCCACGAAACGGTACCGACCAAAACCCGACCCCTGACAAACACCAATCCGCCCCGACCCGCCCACGACCCGCCCCCGATCCGTCCCCCCCCAGCATGACCTCCGCCGCAGAGGTTTTCGCCACGTACCCGACACTTGCGCAGTTCGTCTCGAGCGTCGAGGGCGACTTCACCCCGTTCAAAAATTTCTTCGACGCCCACGCCCTCAACGCAGACCGCCTTTTCGCCGCCGTCGACAACCACTTCAAGGAGGGCATCGAGCTCGTTGATAAACTTAAACGGGAGCACACCGATACCGTCTCGCAGACGGCCGACTTACGAACAACCGTCGCAGCGCTCCGCGAGCAGCTCGACCGAGCTACAAAGCTCAAACCACCCACCCTCCAGCCCCAGCCAGTGCCGCAACCCCAATCGCCAGCTATGTCGACCCCCGGCATCGCGACCCCCGTATCCTCTCGGAGCGAGTCGCCCTTTTCCCTCCAGCCGACCGCCGCCGATCCGGTAGTACCCCGCGCACGCGTCCCCGACATCCCTCTCTTTCCAACCCAGTCCACCAGGTTCGGCCGCAAACGTCAGGACGAGTACGAGAACTGGCGCTCGAGCCTCAAGGCTAAGATGGTAATCGATAGAGCGTCGTTCCCTCGCGAGGTCGACCGCATCCTCTACACGACGCAGCGACTTACAGGCGAAGCGTACGCGCGCGTCCGTCCTCTTGTCGACGAAATCACCTCGTACCCCGATTCGCCATCGGAGTGGCCCCGAAACATCCGCGATTTTGGAGATATCCTCAAGATCCTCAACCCTATATACATCACCATCGATACATTCGCTTAAGCCTAACGCGACGTGTTATGTGACCACGCGATGTGTCATGTGACCGCTTGCGGTCCGCTACCGGTTTGGTGCTGTGACAACGGCGTAGCTGGGACCTTGGGAGGGCTACCCCATCCCGGATGAATGGTTTACGGATGGCAATTACGACGACGAGATCCTGGCGGCCCACATGGACTATACCACTCGCTACCTTGCGGTGCTTTACAGCGCGACTCTCCGGAGGACATGCAACCAATCTGCCGAAGTGAATATGACAATGGAAGATCTAACCCATCGCGACTGGGCCACCTGGAACAATTACAACCCGTTTGGTTATCACCCATCCGGCCCACTCAATGCGACAAAACCCCCTCCCGTTATGGGGACAGCTACGGACTGGACAGGTAGCCAAAGGGTGGTGCAGAGCAAGGAGTCAACTGCGGTGCTCGTTGTGCTGCTCTCAGCGTTGTTGGTGCTACACTCGGCCGCAGGGATGCGGAGATTAGGTGGGATAGGGGCAGACAAGGATGTCCTACGGGAGGATCCGGGGACCATCGCGGCCATGGCGAGGTTGCTGAAGGGGTCGAACGTTTTTGAGTATTACGCAAAACAAGAAGAGCAGTGGAGGAATGGGGAAATTGTTGATAAGGAGGAGGATGTGCTTGGTGGAAAACGGTTGAGGTTGGGGTTCTTTGGCGCGGGTGATGATGGCAAGGGGATTGTTTATGGTCTCAGAGTTGTCCATGGTGACAAGAAAGGAGAAGAGTCGGAAAGCGAATAACGACCAGGGTAGAGATGATAGGGCGTGAATCGATAGGGCGGCTCGAGTCAACGCAGATAAGACATTTTCTCACTGCTTGAATCATGTTCAAACTAACCAATATGCGGAACATACAACGACCATGTCGGCATCTCATACGCCGACTCGGGCAGATGCGACAAGTTGATGAAGCTCTCCACCACGAGATACACCCTCGCCAGTACGTACAACGTCACCAATACCGGCACCACCAAGTCAAACCCAAACTTCAACAAAAACGCCAATACTCCTGGACCGTACGCAACAACACATGCCGGAATGGCCACAATGACCTTCACAGCCTCCCACAATCCCCTCCCTACCGCTCTCCACCCTCCACCCTTTCTTTCCTCATCACCCTCCTCATCTCTCTCCTCACCCCCCCTGTCACGAACCCCACCTATACCCTCATCCTCACCATCCTCACTGCTATTACCACACCTCCCACCAACAACCCACCTCTCCAACACCCCCACCCCAAACAACAAAAAACTCGCCGCCATCCAAAACCCCCCCAGCGGATCCCCCCTCCAAAACGGCTTAAACCTCTCCCACCCCAACACAATCGCCACCAAGCCCCCCGTGCTCGCAACCGTCACGCTACTCAGCCTCCACAGTATCTTCTCCGCGTGTGTAGGAAACGACGCGCTCCAGGCTAGGATGTGGAGACCGCCGTAGACGAAGCCTGAGAGGGAGAGGGAGAGGTATAGGGCGTGGGATTGAGATGGGGAGGTGAAAGAGGGGGTGTTTTTCAGACGGGGGGCGACGGAGTTAACGGGGATAGTACGGGGTTTGTGTCCGTGGTGGGCGGAGAGGAGAGAAAGAAGCCAGCGGCGGAGGTCGAGAGCCGGGATGGAGATGTGGGGGCGAAGGGGGACGGGGCCGAGGGTGGGGAAGTCGATGCCGGGGGTGATGGTTGCGGCGAGGAGGGGGGTGGTGAGGGTGCCGGTGTAGGATTTGGTTAGGGGGATGAGGAGGTCGGAGGTGAAGACGGGGGAGGTGGTAAGGGTGGCGAGGGTGAAATCGGGGCAAAGTTGGATTGTGAGGTATAGGTCGGTGGAGGGTTGGCTGGGGATGTCAGGGACGAACGAATGATGAGACTGGCAGGGGGATATGACATACCGATCGTAACAAAGGCATGCCCACGCTCGATCGAAGGCTTGGACGGTCTCTCCGGGAAAATAGGGGTACGCTTTCTTGGGTTTGATGCCCATGACGGTGTCGAGAATGACATGGAACCGAGTTCTGTCCTCACGATATGGCTGCAGGGGATCGACTAGGGAGACAGCGCACATTTGAGCTATAACCATCGCCAGCTTGTGGTCTCCGGGTTTGATGACGATGACCTCGGGCTCTTCGATATCAAGGGGCTTGTTCCACCAAAGTGAGTAGATTAAAATGGAGCAGATTGCGTGTCCAAAGGTGTTGAGTTCTAGCAGGCTGATGGCAAGTCCTTGGCCTACACGGGACAGGCACTGGATGCAGAACCAGATGGCTTCATAAGAGTCAGCCGTGGTCAGGGTTCTCATCAATCAGCCTTGGAAGAACCCACCTTGAAAACAAACAATCGACTTCGCAAGGATGCTCCCTTTGCTCTTGTCCTCGATGAAGCACATCGGCAAGTCCGGTACAATTCCGGGAAGTTGTTCCTCTAGGTAGACCAACGCTTCGGGTGTCAGCGAGAGACGGACGTGTCTGTCTTTACCGCCCCGGATTGTTGGAAAGAAATTCGGCTCGCCGTCGGCGAGCTGAACGACAAAACCTCCCATAACGGCAAAATAGCTGTGTATCATCGTCCATTTGTGCTTTCTTCCATGGACCGTCGGCGCTGGACTGTCAGGAGTTTCTTCGACGTCGATCTCCTTCTGCGTCGGCTCGGACGGCTGTTCCCTGGGCCATGGCACCAAGGAGCCACGTCTGGATGTCTCTGGCTTTTCCTTGGGACTGATAGGAAAGTGATATCTCATCTTGTCATTCATACTCCTGGCCGCCCGGTATTGCTGAAATGCGGTAAAAGCAACCAACTCAGGGGCGATAAATCCCAGCATCATCCACCTAATCTTGCGCCATACTTGCCGTCGCCACGATCCACGGTATTCCGGAATGTGGAGATGTATTGCCGTCCATATACACAAGCCGAGGGTGACGAAACAGGTTGACAGAATGTTGTAAGTGCCCCGGTGAGAAGGGTCGGATTTCCATCCTGTCGTCTCGGGGGAGAATCCATCACCGAAGATACCAGACATTCTGGAAACGAAGATTCAAGGTCGTTGTTGTATTGTGGGGACTGTTGGTGGCGTTCTTTTCGGAACTTACCCCGGTAATGATGAAGTATGGAGGTGGAGGAGGGGGAAAGGGACTGTGCTATTTCGGGAGTGCCCGCCAACGCGGTTGCGTGTCCTGTCTCGGCCATTGTAATTGCGGGATTGGCCAGAAACGATTCATGAGCTCCACGTCGTACCGGAAACCCAAGGATTGATTGGTGGCCGTAAGCTGCTGGCATTTCGGTCAACAATTGCGCCGGTCATGGGCACGGTAGTCTATGGCTGCCTTCCATCCCTTTTGGCTTGCGATGTGCTGTGTCTGCAAGCAGCAACAAGCACAGGTTCAAGGAAAAGGTCAAATCATAGATCCTGATGGGTATCTCAACTGTTGAACGCTACCATAGCCGACGAGAGCTTACTATTTCCCTTTACTCTCCCCCACCGCCGTCTCCTCCCCATCGTTAACCTCCTTAACTTGACCAGTGTCAGACACTTGTGTTCCCCTCAGCGGCCCTGCCAACGGTTTCCCCTCCCACACCAACCCCATCCCCTCCACAAACTGCACCTTCGCGGCAGGCGTCAACCCATCATTCCCAGCCGCCTTCGCCAACAAAATCGCCGCATCTTGCGCTTCAAACCCAACAGCTCTGCCCCCAACCCACCCCCTCATAAGCCCTCCAATCGATCCAACCAGCAACAACACATACACCGCCAGCCATCCATACAAATACGGCCCCCCGCCCAGCCTCAGCACGGAAATCCGCACCGTGACCTGCGCACCTTCAATCACAGGCGGATCATACACGGCCACCGTCTCCACCATCTGCCGCATGCTTGACATGACAGCCTGTGCCGACTGCGAGAGCACCGTGCCCAAGACATCCCCAAAATCAGTCAAATTCTCCGCGTCAAGGTTATACTTCGAATCGCGGAACCCCTTAGCTAGCACGCCTCCACCGCCGTTCGCACCCCCGATGATGCTATCCAGGCTGTATGCCAGGAGACGCTTAACACTCGGCCCGATGGGTGGGCCGTCATCTATTGACGCGGTATCAACAACGAGTGGCTGGTCAGGCCCGTCTATTGATACGTCAACTAGAATCTCTCGGCCAGAGTAGCGACATTCGAACACGGTACCCTCCATGTTACTAAAACCAGCAACGAGAAACACATGCACGGGCTCGGCCATGTTGCGTGCGCTGTTGCTGTTACCGCCGGTGGGCAGCGTGATGTTTGACGCGGCTGCCAGCGTCCCCTCGAAGACGCCGCCGCCGCCGACTGTGTTGGAGATAACTGTGATATTCCTATCAAACCGGTCTTGGCCGATGCGTGCGGCAGTGGTGAGCCAGACGTCGGTTCCCGTTCGAATGATCTGCGTGAGGGCGTAGTTGGCCGTCTGGTTGGTGCATGTGACATTGACGATGGTGCCGAAGACGGTACCGTGGAGGCTCACAAAGGTGTAGTTGGCGGGCGCGACAAAGTGATCAGAGGCCCCCTGGTAGGAGAGGTAGGACTTTGCGTTGATGCCGACGCCCGAGGTCCAGAGGGTGTTGTAGGACGTGGCGCCGAGGGGGTCGTCTTCGGGGACGACGGCGTCAGAGGGGTTGGGGATTTGGACGCGGTATCCGAGCTTGGCGATTTGTCCGTTGATGAAGGCGCTGCGGTACATGAAGGAGCTGAGGGTGGGGCCTAGGGTGTTGGTTTGCATCGAGGGGACCCCGATGGGGAAGACGGCGCCGTCGGCCCGCTGGCGGACGTAACTGCTGTTGAGAAGCGAAAGTGGGAACGAGGGGCTGCTGTTGGTGACATCCTCAAACACTGTTTGAGCCGAGAAAAGCGCGACAGTCGTGGCCGAGGTCAGTGTGGTAGCGAGCAGCATGAGAACGAGAGCGGTACGCTCGGGTGAGAGAGACAGGCGGCCCTTGGCCGTGATGAACTGGTCCAAGGCGCGCTTGGTGGTGAGTGGGCGGAGGAAGATGGCGGGGATTCCGCGCACCGACGCCAGCTCGATGCGCGACAGAAACGCGTCGTAACTGGTGACGGCGATGCTGGCCATGATACCCACGGCCGTACCGATAACGACCACGGCGACATTCCATGTCGCTGGGTCCACCCCGTCGACTGTTGACCATCCCGGATTGCGTTGCGCTGCATTTGGGAGTGGGACGAGGATGGGTTTCCCTCGGTTGACGAAAATGGCGAGTCCTAGTAGAACGGCGAGGAGGACGGTGGTTATGCCGTTGAGAGTGATCGATTCGACACCGCGGATGCGGTTAGCCATCTTGCGTGAATGCGCCAGAGCTGAGGGCATACACAAAAAACAAGCGTAGAGGTGGAGCAGAACTTGTCTAGCAGGGCTGGGAAGCGACGCGCTTAAAAATCATAGCCAGGTGGTGGGTGGCAGTGCAGCTTTTAATTTGGTTGCACCCTCGCGGTGCGAGATCATAGCCTCCCGCGCCGTCGAGCGTTGCATCGAACCGTTGAAACATTTCCAAAGAATCCTCCCGCATTGGCTGTGAAGATTTGGTCGCTGTTTGAGCGTGGCACCTCTGGACAGAGGTGAATGCAGTGCTTTGACAACTTGCACCAACCAGCAAGCGGAGCTGTCGGCTTGATCAGGCAATGGTCTGTTCAGACTTCATGAATCAACCAGGCACCACAGAGTGATCTTCCATGAAACTGCACTGGATCAAATCGTCTGCTTTGCGGTTGAGTCTGGTCTCGCAGGGCTCTCTCTTCCTTCCCTGGCCTTTAAACAGAGCATCTGTCAAGTGAGCTTGCGATACATCAACATCACGCCGTAAAGTCATGGGTTGGATTACGTGCACAGAAATTGCTCTTAGTGCGGTGGTTGCGTCCGCCCCTTGGCTGCCAGTGAAATTCTCCAGCCGCAAAGGCCATCGAAGATAACCCCATCGGCCACAACCAGCCGAAGCATTGTCAACATGCGGCTGACAACCACACCCTTTCGGTCAAGTTTTTCAGAGTGTCTCAAGCTGGATGGAAAACCTTGATTTTGTGACACACCACGAGACAAGTCATTCAACCAACCCAGGCCTTTTGGTCCACGCTAATCGAGTCGCCATGTTCCGAGATTGGAGAGAATTGAGACGAAAGGTCAAGTGGTTTGACAGACCGCTGTGCTGACCAGTGCACTCTTTACTTGAGAACCCAGGTTGGTCAGTTGGGGAATTATTGTTTTCTGTTTCAAGTTGTTCACCTTGGGATGTGGTCATCTAGCGTGACGTTGAAAGGGTGGCAGGGCTGAGATTGAGGACCAAAATGGAAGGCATTAAGTGTAGATCTTTGGGGGTGAATCCGGACTCTGGAAGAAAACTGGCTGAAGATGGAGGATAGGAAAACTATGAAAAGCGCCGTAAAAGTCAGTGGTCCTTCCACATTGACTCTTTTAACATTATCTCCACGCCCAACCTTATTCCAACGCGGAAGTTCATTGGCATTACAGCGGTCTTAATTAACCGTTACTTCTTTCATCCCATACGAATCTCAAACCTAGCCAACTCTGTAAGAAAACCGCTTACCACCACACCCCTAAGCCCCTATAAACTAACTCCCATCCCGTCCAGCCCGTCAAGCACCATGCTCCTCCCCAAAGCTTTCCTCCTCGCCGCCCTCCTCGCTCTCACCCACGCATTCCCTCTGGACACTTCCACATCCATCCCCGACCTCAAACCAGTCCTCGCCGAACCTATCCCCTCTGCCAACAGTACCCTTACCTGGTATCAACTTGCCACCCCCGACACTATCCCTAACCCTCCGAACTTGAACCTCCCCCGCGACCCCGGCTGCGGCAGCACCCAATACAAATGCTCCCCCCTCAGCACCTACGACCCCACCACATGCAGCACTCTCGCCGGCAGTCTTGACGCCCGCCTCATCCACATAGGCTACCGCGCCGTGTGCCTCAACCGAGGCAACGGCCAGTGCTGCATCAGCTTGAGCCAGAATACATCACGGCAAATCCGACAAAACTAGCTGACTCCTAGCGCGAGGCGAACACTAGGACAGTGCAGGGTCCCTAACAACAGCCTGAGGCCGGGGAGGGAGCGGAATGTGATGCTGGGCAGGTGGCAAGCTGACGGGCACGGCTCACACCAAGTCGACAAGGTCGCTTATCCTGCCTTTGCCGCCGACAACTCCATGACTTGCTCAAGAACTAAACCTCGCCTTAACTCTGTTCTACCCCATGACCACTAGCTCCCTCTTTGGGTCCGATTTTACCCAGGCCTCTTCCAGAATATTCGCAATCCCAATCCGATACGCTACTCCGTCTCTCCTGACAATTTGCAAGACGACCTTTTGCACCGGGCTCTCCATGACCCTGCTAGTCGCGAGAAGCGTAAACTCATGCCTGCCTTCGCCGAGACTACACGTCATGTCTCCGGTATCACCCGGCACACAATAGTCCGTAACCCCCACCTTTTGGCCCTTGCCGTCCAGCACTTCGTAGCGGTGATAGCTGCTATCTCGATAGGTAATGTTCTCTTCCTGTATTGGGCCTGCCAATGTGAATTCGGCCACCTCGGCCCAGAAGAAAATCAGCTGATCGTCGGGGGTGTTCTCAAGCTTCTGGCCAGTTAGTTCAGGGGAGTTGGTCATGACGTCGTCGAGCGTGACCATTAGTGGACTTTTGGGTAGC
Source organism: Schizothecium vesticola (assembly GCA_030549215.1). Lineage (NCBI taxonomy): Eukaryota > Fungi > Ascomycota > Sordariomycetes > Sordariales > Schizotheciaceae > Schizothecium > Schizothecium vesticola. The sequence continues at coordinate 1,007,152 of JAUKUD010000005.1, read as the reverse complement.
CTGATGTTCTTGAGGTAGCTGGGAATTGATAACTCGCTACTTGGGCCAGTGACACTGGAGATTTTGACGACTCGTAGTGGCGAGTTTCGGAGCACAAAGCACAGGATGTCCGGGCTAAGTCTAATTTAACGTCCGGTTGTTAGTGATGAAGCTTGAAAGGAGGCGGTAGAGCATGCCTACCCGAGATCCGCATATTGATCCGTTATAGGAAGACCAACACATCCGGCCCACCCAAGCCAAGACCAGGTAGGAAAAGGCACCCTACACTGCAGGGAGGTCATTGGAAGCGTCGTTAGCGCCGTGCGCCGTAGCAGCCTCCCTTGGCCAGCCCGCTCCCAGTTTCTCGTCCAACAGAGCCCAAACTCAAAGCGGGAGACGGGCATACCCCAGACGCAATATACATCGGTTATAGCGTGGAGCTCCTGAGTGATGGCGTGGAAGGCGTTGTACGCATCACCGGCCTCGGTCAGATGCCTCCGGGAGAAATTGTCAATGGTCGTGCGGAATTGATCCCAAGCGACATCGATATCGTCGTTGTAGCTGCCCTCCCGCATCGTCCCACCGCCGGTAAGGAAGCCGGCTGCTGTCCTCAAGCTGAGAAAAGTTGGCTTGGCAAGATTCGTCTCCAGGAACATCCCCTCTGTCCAGTCATCGGTACTTCGGCAGCTCCAATAGACTTGGGAGCTTGTAAACGTGACTGTCCGTCTTGATACTACCCGTTCTTGCAGCGTCCAACCACGGGTTGCCCACACAGTATTGTCAATGTAGGAATATTGGCTCCGCCGATCCCGTATCCCTTGGGTCGTCGTGACATGGAGAGCTGGCGCCTCGGGCGAAGCATCTCGGACTTTGAGCACAGCTTGTTCGGCGAACTTGGTTCGAGGCTCTCCAACCCCTGCTAGGCCGGCTGCGGCATCTGGTCCACACGCCGCTATGACCGTGACAGCGGCGTACCGGTATATCTCGCCCATGAAGTCTAGATGGACCATCTTGTCGACTGTGTCGTCCTGTACGATACACAAGGCGTCCACCCAAAGGTACTGGATTTCCAGGGAGTCTGTCAACGCCATGGCGTCCTCGATCGTCTTGGAAACCCCTCCAATCAAGGACCCCGGCTGGGCCAAGGTTGCTTTGTTGTGCTGGGTGATGACCAGCTTCTGAACTTTGCCCCAGATATAGCTTAGCGCTATGTAGTGGAAGGTGGAAATGTCCGCGTCGGAAAATCGTACGACGGCCTTGCTTCTCACATCAATCAGACGAAGAACGTTGATGCGCTTAGATCTTGAGCTTGACACGGGGGCGCATTTGTTGCCATGCTTCAGCGAGCACTCGCGCATCCATGCCTGGAGCAGATCTGGGCGGACGGCGGGAGAAGAATGCCGGCCGCAACACAGCAAGCGGTCATCGGCGAGAGCCTTATCGTCAAAAAGTGCAGTGTCGTCATCGGAAGCGTGCGGGTCAAAGGCTTGAATCCAGCACGATGAGCCGCCCATGGCTGAGAGCGCAAAGTCTTGTCCTGCGTCATCCCAGGTCAAATCCAATGACCGCAAGTGATACGAGACATCTTCGATCCTCTGCTTGCGGTTGTGTTTGACAATACTCTCGTGAAGATGGGCGGCGGGCGGCGGGCGCAGATCGCCGAAAACGTAGAAACACTCGGCCCTCCAGATAGACTCAGGAGCAATGCAGCCGGGGTCTTCCTGGCCGAGTTCAGCCGCACGCTGACTGACGAGAAGGCAGAGATCGCATTCATGTTTGGATGCCGATTCATTGATGCGTCTGAGGGTTCCCAGTTCCCAGAATGGGGCTGTCGTGTATTCGGAGTCCTTCTTGAAAGGGTATATATGCTCAATCTCTGCGACCATGTTTTCTCCAGCCGCCATGCGCCGCATCTGGCCGGCAGTCGGAACCCGGAGAAGGTCGAAGTCGATGGCGGAACAGAAGGCGCACAGAGTTGCTGGCTTCAGCGGCATATTTAGCTTTTCGTGCGACATGATATCGGAAGCCATTGCTCATGGGGATTGGAAGCATGGAGTCTTCGGGCGGGGTTGAGGTTGAAGTTAAATCTCGGAGCCTAGTCGGGCACTGGGTGCGCAACTGCCTTCATCCCATTCGGCCATGTGGTCCCCCGCTGTGCGACCCGAGTCACACCACCGGAGGGATTCCCGCTATTGGCGAAGCTCGATTTGGATGTGTCGTTGGCGAACACCGTTGAGGGCCGTCAAATTAGCTTGGTGTCGTATTTTTGTTCTGTACCGAGCTTCGAGGACCGCGTCGTTATTGATACGGACATCTTGGGGATTTCTAGCTCGCTCGCCACGGGGATGTAAGGATATTCAACACCAGGGATCCGCTGGTCGTCACCGACCCAACTACTAGTCTGGCGGTTACTGGCCGGGCATTTTTGCTTTCGACATCGCTTTGTGTTTCTCCAGCTTCCCACCGCCGGCAGATGGATAGTGCAGGTTGAGTGCCGGTCGGGCAGAGCTGCAGATACCTAGAAGTTTCCGTGTCTGGTGGACGACTCGGACGGAGTTAAGCGGGGGTTATGGCCGATCCCTCTCCCAACAAGGGGCATCTTTTGCGCAGTTGGATGCGAGTGCCGGCTGACATGGTAGCCCAGCTTGAGATGGACTCCTGGGCTTGGGGAGCTGTGCAGACGAAACCTCGAGATAAGACGCCATGCCCAAACGAGACTTGACATGTGCCGGGTGTCCTGTCAGAAAATGGAATTTGCCGCCCACAACTCCATGACTTGCTCAAGTACGCTAGCATCTGCGGTTGGTGTGCTTAGCTGCGTGGTGTCGTTAGCTCGGTTCCCTCGGGTGATCCTTCAAGGCGGACTCTTCCGGTGTCGACATTGAATATTCTGAAACTTTGCACTTCCGCAGCCCTGGCTTCTCGTTTTGTCATTTTTTTGTGCATTAATGTGTCGGCTACCGTGGCATTGGTCCAAGGCATCATCCAGGTTCGGTGGCGAGAGGAGGAAGTGCAAACCAAGGGTGGGTGGCCAGTCCCACGGTTGGGTCCGGATCGGGACACACTCAGGGCGTTACTTAGCCTGGTCATCAAGGATTGGCCTGAGCGAGAAGGACCTTGCAGGAGTGGATCGTCCAAAACGGCCTAGGCGCTGCCCGGGTGTTAGGCCCAGGGGCCGCCTCGCCGCTCAGGGTGGTGTTGAGGACTGAGGAGGGCAAAATGAAGGAGGGCAAAATTGGCGCCCACAGCACACGCACCCCAACCCCACAAGTTGAGTTGCGAACGATGGGCGGGTTTTTCTTCCCTCGATGTTCGCCCCTGTCGGCAGTTGGTGATCGCGCCGCTCATTGGGCTGACACCGGCAGCACGGCGGTCAACGGGCGCGGGCGACGATGGCGTCGACAAAGAATCGTGGGATCGCGGAACCAAGGGAATCGTGGGCCATTTGGAATGGCCCGGCCAATGGCAGAAGCTGCAAACCCCGGCTGGGTTGCATCTGCAACCTCGAACCAACAGCATGTGGCACACAGCCACTCTCATCTCGACGTCGATGCTCGGGCTCGGCCTTGGCCCGGAGCCCGGATGGTTGTTCATGAGGGGGGTGTCGCAATGAGGATGGTCAACCTGGGGCCCCGAATATTTTGCCCTGCCGGGCATCTGCGGGTGCTGCCCGTGAGGTCGAGGCCGGGGAAGTGGGCTGGAAAAACTGGATGGTCAGCGCGGGCAGGGGTGCCCGGAAGGGAGGAGCGGCAGGGTGCGAAGACGACGCGGGCTGGAGCGAGTGGCAGAAATGAATGGACAGCCCTAAAAAACATGCTTGTCATCTAGCAAAAAGGCCTTGCTGCCGGCTTGGACGCGCGTGGGATTTGAAAATGCAAATGGGGTGCTGGGTTCCTGCCGTGTTGATCAAGAGCCGAAATCCACTTGGAGTGCTTCCGTCCCGTCCCCGGCTCCTCTGTTCCCAGTTCCGCCTCGTCCCCCTCTTCTCCATCTCATTTTCGATCGGATGGCTGGTTGTTCTCCTAACACGCGACTCATTCTTTGGCTCTGCGACACCGCCAGCTGGCTCCTGCTGACTGCTGACTGCCCGAATCCACCATGAGGCCGGCGTCTTCGGCCCTCTTCGGCCTTGCCGCGGCCGGCTGCTCGGCCGCGTCCGGCGCCGGGCACAGGCGGCGCCAGGACCCATCCGCATCCGCATCCGTGGCTCCGACCCCAACCACGTCCGTCTTTGTGCTCCCCTCGGCAACTTCAGCGCCAAACGTGAACGCGTCCGAATACGATCTCTCCCGGCACTACTGCCGGCTGTGGAGGCATGCCAGTGGGTGCTCCCATATGTCCCCATCGCCACCCTTGTTTCGACCTCACGTCGTCGCTGTCCTGTCATGTCAAAGCATACTGACCTCCCCTCCCATCACAGGCGTCGTCGCCGACGGCAAGATTTACGTGGACGGTGGCGAGACCTACGTGCCCAAGAATAATGGCAACTTCAACACCACCCCCGAGGGGAACTTTACCAAGGGCATCAGTTCGTGCTCCCTGCCCCCCCCCCCCTCTCCCACGGTGTTGCTGACTTTCCTCGAGATAACCATCTCCTCGTCATTGACCTCTCCAAAAACTTCTCCACCACCGAAACGGCCCCGTACTCTCGCATCCTCAAAGGCCCCCAGGTCCCCTCATCGTTGATGGAGCACGCACTGTGGTTCTCTCGCGCCACACGGAAGCTTTACCAGCTCGGCGGCTGGTGGTCCGCCAGCAACGTCGATGACCCGGGCTTCAAGGACCTCACCGAGATCCCCGAGTCCGAGCTCTGGGAATTTGACCTCGACAAGAAGGTATGGGCAAAGCCCACCGACCTCGTCATCAAGAACAAGGGGAAGCTTCAACGGCCAGGGGCTGCCGCCTATTGCGATGCTCCCACGGCCGACAGGAGCTATCTGTTCCAAGGCTACGTCGAGCAGCGCTCCGACAAGGAGTACATTGACTACAAGCAGTGGTCCGAGTACAAATGTACGTCACCCAATTCCCATCTCGCTGGACCGTGTTAACAGGGACTAGATGTCGAGGGGCTTCTCGAGCTCGATACCAGCGATTCCGTCACGAAACCCACCCTCACCAACATCTCCGTCCCGCTGCAAATGGGCAACAAGGACTTTGGACCACGCATGAACGGCGCCATGGTTCACGTTCCCGTCGGCAAGCTGGGAGCCCTCGTCCAGATCGGCGGGCAGATCACGCTCAACCCGACTCCTTACGGGAAGCGGCTTCCCGATGCTAGCGGGGGCAACATCAACGTCAGTTTCTTACCCCGTCTGCCAACCCCCCACTGCACCGACTAATGCCTCGCAGATCCCCTTTGACTTTGTCGACATCTACGACATCGAGTCCGGCTTCTGGTTCCGCCAACAAACCTTTGGCATCGCTCCCGACGGCATCCCCTCCGGACGCTCCGACATCTGCGCCGTCGTTGTCCCCGCCCCCGACAACTCTTCCTTCAACATCTTCATGGTGGGCGGCGTTGACAACTACGCCAGCCACACCACAAAAGGCGAGATTTGGGTCCTCACCCTCCCCACCTTCCAATGGGTTCTCGTCCACTCGTCCATCGAGACAGCCATCTACGGCCACACCTGCCACGCCCTCGGCGAGAACCTTGTAATCGTCGGCGGCATGTTCATGACGCAGTATGGCGACGTCGGAAACTGCGCGTCCACCATGCCCGCCAAGGTCTTCTCCCTCTCCACCCTCAACTACACCTCGACCTACAACGCCGACGGCGCCACCCGCGCCCCACCCATCCCCGAGAAGGTCGTCTCCGCCATCGGCGGCACCCCCAAGGGCGGCGCCTACATCCAGGCCCCCAAGCCTTGGAGCGACGCCTACCTCCAATACGTCTTTTACCCGTCCCTCGCCCGACCGACCTATACCCCAACCTACGCCCTCGCCGACCCCTCCGAACCCCCCGGCGGAAACACCACCAACCCTGACGCCAAACAACCAGACGAACCTGCCCCCGCCCCCCTCAGCGGCGGCGCCATCGCTGGCATTGTCATCGGCGTCCTTCTCGCCGTCGCCGCCCTCATCGGCGCCGTCTTCTTCCTCCGCCGCCGCCGCAACAACAACGGACCAGGCGGCTCCTCCTCCCGCCGCGGCGCCAACGAACTCCCCGGGGAATCCATGTCGGAGACGGAAAAGGCAGCCCAGCAGCAGCACTACCTCTACGACAACAAGCCCGTCGCCGAGGTCTCGGCGCACATGCGCAGCGAGCTGGGGAGCTCCGAGCACGCCGTTAGCGAGCTGCCGGCCGGCGGGGCGAACTACTATCCGAATTCCGAAGCGGGGTGGAGCGGGATCACGCCGACGGTGTCGCGGACGGGGGGGGCGGACGAGAGGCTGGCGAGGGAGATGTCGGGGGAGGGGAGGAGGGGGGATGTAAGTCCACTTGGGGGGGGCTCGAGGAGGGGTTCGTGAGATAGGTGCGTGGGGATATGGGCTGGGATTTGGATACCTCTTGGAATTGAGAATTTGGGATACAATTGGGCACTACTAGAGCACTCTCTATGTAATTTTGGGCAGGCGGGCAAGCGTGGTGTTTGGGATTGGATTGGTTCGGGATCATATTAGGGACGTTAAAAAGATTTTACTTTGTTTATTCTCGGATGGGGTTTTGGGGTGGTGATGGTGACATGCATCTCGTCAAACTAGAAGTTGTAGGGGATGGTGGGAAGAGTTGGAAGAAGAGATGGTCAGACGTCAGGGGCTCTCAAGAAGCAAAAGCGAGGCCAAAATCTCAACACACCAAATCCCCCATGGCGCAACTGGCTAGCGCGTCAGACTGTTAATCTGGAGGTTCTTAGTTCAATCCTAAGTGGGGGAGTGTTTCTGGTGTGTTTCTTTTTGCGTGCGGTTCCATTGTGGTGGGGCCGTCGTGGAGTTTTGGTTTTGGATGCGTTCTCGGCGTTCTCATGACGGTGGTGTCCGGTCCCCTTTTTAGTCGCTGTTGAGGCCGTTGTTGACTTCGTTAGAGTTTGGCTTCCTTTTCCCCCCTGAATTCCATTGTTGCCGGACACTGACAGAGAGCACTTGTGGGAAAGCGGCATGGAGAGGTTTGTTTCTCCAGCGAGGCTTCCATTTCCTTCCGCGCTTATGAGGTTGATCTCGAGGACAACATTCCCGAAACTCTTGACCTTGAGACCGAGCCTCGCATTCATATTCTCCCGAGCGTCTAGTCGTCCGTTCTTTCCATCTCCTGCGTCCAAATCACAGTCTATCTCAAAACCCTCCAGCGGAAGAAGGACCATCCCAGCCCAACCCCCCCAACATGTACCAAACCCAGCAGGAATCACAAACCCCCCGCCCTATATAACCCCTTTCCAGCCCCCCCCAACCCAATGGCAGCGTGGTCAGAACTAAACTACCGAAGACGCACATGAGGGATGGTGAGTTTGGTTCGCGCGCATCACTCCCAGGTCCTCAGCGCCCCAAGATGAGCCGTCGGCTGGAGCCCCAGTCTGGCGGCTCCCTGGCGCAGGACCGCCCGTTGGAGGCAGGAACGTGTCGGGACAAAAGACGAAGAGAAGTCTAGCTGGGGATTTGGGAGGACCACTGAGCTACCGGCGCCATTCTTTTTTGGGCGTTGGTTGATGGGTTGCTCGGGCTGGGGGGTGCTGGTTCGAGTCTTGACCTGTCACCAGCCTTTGTCTTTCTTTTTTTCGGTCTGTTTCAAGCCTTGTGCGATGGGAATGTGTCTCGGCTTTTATTTCCGCGAGCAAGATGTTTGGGGTTTTGGGTTGGATGTTCTTGTTCGTCGAGGGGGGGGGGGGGGTGTGGCCTGCAACTTGGAAATGCCAGCCCGGTGAAGCGCCATGTGCCTGTCCGTCATCTCCCGTCTGGCTGAGAGGTGGCAGGCAGGAGAATTCCACCCCCCCCTCGTCCCAGTCTCCTCCAAATGGATAAGAACCCCCCATATAAGGCCTTCCCGCCTGTCCGCAATCCAATGACAGCTAGTTACCCAAAATGTCCAGGCAGATGCATGGTCAGTTTGGTTTGCGCACCACTCTTCAGAGACAGGCGGACTGCTGATCACAGGCGCCCTCTCCTGTCACGCTAAGCTGAGCATTTGCCGACTGAGTGTGACGGGTCCTGTCACGCTCACTGAGCATTCGCCGACCGAGCGTGACGGGTCTGTTGAGTCAACTAGCTGTTCGAGCTCGCCTTTTTTTTGGTTGGCCAAATGGGTCAGGGCGTGCTCGTACACGGCGCCGATGAAGTCGGCCACGATGCCGACGGCGCTCTTGAAGATACGGTCCAGCTCCTCAGCCGTGGTCTGCCCGTGGAAGTGGACCATGTTGTCCCCGGCGTCGATCCCAACGGCGGCGGCGTAGAACTCGCGCTTCCTAGGGTCCAGGCTGAGCTTGAAGCCGCGGATCACATCCTTGGCGTCGCCGCTGACGCCGTGGCACCATTCAAAAGTGATGGCCTTCGGGTTGGTGCCATTCATTTCCCCGTACTCGATCACGGTCGGGATCTTGTCGATGTCGTTTCTGCCCCGCACCTCAAGCCCGGGCCACTCCTTGATCACCGTGACGGTGGAGGGGTCGGATGTCAAGCCGTGCGCAGTTATTTTTTACCATGCCAACGCCATGCACCTCACCCACAATAATATCAACGCACACCTATTTTTCTACTGCAAGACCATGCAAAGATGGGCCGAACGCATCTCGATACATATACGAATGCCAGGATCAATCGAAGAAAAGAGTGAAGAAGAGACCTTGTTAGAACGAGGAGATGGTGATGGAGTTGGCTGGAAAGGGGTGTGTTACAACCTGTACCCAAGGTGGGTCAGACTGCAAGGCAGTACGCCGCGGGTGTATTGACGGTAGGGAACGAAGGTTGCGCAAGGTCCAGACGGTGCCGTGTACCGTCTATAACAGGGTGTTCTACAAAGAGCTTGAAGGTGCTTGCAAGATTGTAGACGGGAACATGATATTGCTTGCGTGAGGAACAGGAACAGTTCCTCACCAAGGGGCGCGGTCTACCTATCTATATAGTTGACTATCTAAGTGCTGTAGTAGCAGTGTGTCTGGTCCCGGCCGGAACTGGTCCCGGCCTCGGGACCTGATACCTTCGGGACCACCCTGATTGGTGGTCCTAGACCCCGCAGTCCTTGCTTGTGATTGGCCTGCCACGGCTGCCCCAGGCCGCCGCGGCCCAATGTCGTGACCTGGTCATGACAGGGTGGGCGAGTTTGAAACAAGAGACAATCAACGAGTGGATCGATTTAACTCCTCAAATATTTAAGGATTGTATTGCACTGGAGGGAGCCATGACTGACCATTAATTTCATACTATTTATACCTATGTTGGCTGTGTGGTTGATGTTACAGGGTCGTGTTGTGGTATGTTTGCGCTAACGTTTTTTTTGTGGAGGGGGAGGCCGGATCTGCAGCTGACAGAGGAGACGGGATTGTGAGGCTTGGAGCCAAGCTCCCAGGCCATGATTCCAGCGCATCGATGGCTTCCTTTGGGCATACGCGGGGTCGGGCACAGCACCTTGGAGTAGGTACCAAAAGGGTCATTGACGGCCGTGATTGGTGCAGCCGATATCTCGGCTCCTCTGGGCGAAATATGTCTTGACAAACAGAATGCCCCACCTCCTAGCCCGATAGGGCAGTGTCTGGCTGGCCCTGGTGCTGCTAATTGGGTCGGGTTCTTCACTTGCCATTCGCCGCCCCTGAGGCGGCTATTCGAGGTTCTGCCAAACCTAGAATTCGTCCAAGCGGGCCTCTTTTGGCAGGGGGGGTGTTACATCGCCGACTTCTCTTTGCTGAGTAGGAATAAAATGTCCAATGAGTAGATGCACGAACAAAAGAAAAAGAGCCAGCCAGGTCAAGGAGTATGAGCCGCTTCAGACATGTGAGTAGGCAAGATGTTGGATACCTAGGTAGTTATATAAGGTGAGTCGAGTTTCTTTCCCAAATCACTTTGGAATGCCATTTTCCTTACTACTACCATCCTGCTTCCCCGTCTCACTACTTGCACCATTGTTTGCGAGCACACTTCTAGAGACATCCAAGCAACGCCTTTGGAATCAACTACCCGCAAAATACGCCCACCCCGAACACACCATCTCCATCAGGATCGGTGCGTCATCATGGATAAGAACACAGCGTCCCAGCCAACACCCCTTCTAAGCAGAAAATTTCAGTTGCAGTCCCTCTCCACCTCGCCCCTGGTATTAACTTTTTACTAACACTCTATCACAAAAAGGGATGCGCCTACGATCGAACATGCGCATGAAAGTCAGCACTCTCCTGCTGCCTTGAATGTCCATTGCCTCCACGACAACATCTCGATGAGAATCCCACCTCTCCCGGCTGACTCGGCCAAGAGGGTTGCCTTCTATGAGGCTCGGATGAAGAGCCTAAGGGTGAACAGCTCCTCTTCTGATCTGTCCTGCCGAGGTTCATTCGCGTCCCTCCAGTCAAATCAGACTCCGAATAAGGGTTGCTTGTGCTTTCCTAGCGATGAAATGGCTTGTCGCTGTCGGCATAGAAGCAGCGCAAACAAATCTGAACCTGAGCCATTCCGTTAGCTAAACCATTTCCTCCTCAGCCGTGATTACTCACTGCGCTCCTAGGCATACCTCCTCACCGCCTCCCCTATACATAACACCTTCAACACCAACAACTCATTCACCCATTCCCCCTCCTTAACTACATGATGCTCCCTATCCTTGAGACTCCAAGCCGATAATAAATCCCAAAAACGCTCCCCTATAATTCCTCTTCTCTAGTCCCCCCCCCCCTCCCTACTAACACCTCCCTACTAACTCTCTTAACATCAAACCTCTCCCCGACCTCCTCCTTCAAAATCCCCACCACCTCATTTTAACAAATGTTTTCAGCCAATTTCCAACAACAAGGACCCGTCATCTTCCCCATCGTAAGTCCCTCAGCTCCTCCCAATCCGACCTTCAACCCACGGAGCAACTACTTTCGCCATGTGCTTCTTAACCCTTCTTCACCTTCTACTTACTTACTCTCTAGAAGTAACCTCAGCGCCAACATCCCTCGACATCGGTCCCGCATTCAATTCGTCAGGCCGCCCACCCGCCTTCTTCCCCGCCATTACCCCCTCAACCTACGATGTTGGCGCTAGCGAATGCTTGTCTCTTAACGGCGAGGGCCTTGTCTTGTCTCTTGTATTTTAGGCAGTCTGGGGCTCTGAACACCTTGCTTTAACAACCAATGAGCCAAATCGGCAGGCTACAAACAAAATATCGTCCTTCAGCCATCGAGCCTCTCATATGGACTCTCGGGCCTAGCATAGCCTGGCTCTCCAATGATTCGATATGCGCAAGACGAAGATGGAATGATTAGTAGTATCTCAGAATGTAATTTATCCTTCAGGGTCCTGAACCAGAATCTCTACCCAACGCCGTGAAAACAAACCCATGTACCCATGTCTATACATCGTTACCCATCACCAAGTGTATCACTTCGTCCCAAACTCAAGCCTTGACCGCCCTCGACATCCCCTGCTCCGCCCACGGCAGTCGCCCACCTGCCATCTTCTCCCTCTCGGCAAACTCCAGCACCGGCGTCCTCGCAATTGCCGCGGCGGTGCGGTCCATCATGAACCTCTGCAACCGCTGAATGCTCATGACGTGCTTGTCGACGAGCCGCGCCATCCCAGTTCCCCACGTCGCGGTGCCCGTGACCCGCCCTGAAAACTCACACCCCCTGACAACACTCTCGTAGCGCTCCGCCTGGTACGCCCGGCACGCGGCGCGTATATCTTGGACGTCCATCTCGGCGCCGCCGTCCATGGCGCGCCGGAGCTCATTCACCAGCACGACCACGTCCACGATGCCGTTGTTGCACCCGGCGCCGGTACTGGGCGTGAACTTGTGCGCTGCGTCACCGACCAGCACCGTACGGTCCCCGCTCCAGTCCGCCACGACGCCTTCCTCGAGGCTGACCAGGCCGGCCTGCACGCGCGTGGCGTACGCGTCGGCGACCGTCAGCTCGCGCGAGATGGGTAGGTAGCCCCATCGCCCGACGATGGCCGCCTCGTCGGCGGCCGTGAACCGCAGGCGATCGCGGGTCGGCGCGGGTAGGCGCTCGTACAGCCCGATGACGGACGTCTCGGCGCCCGAGAAGGTCTGGATCGCGCAGTCCGGACCGTGGGTCTCTGTCGCGACGCCCGCGGGGAGCAGGTCGGCGGCGGTGGGGAAGCGGATCCAGAGGGCGCGGTAGGTGGTCAGGAATGGGTTGGCATCGTTGTCTGTGGCGGTGGGCTCGGCGGCGTTCATAAAGGAGCGGATGCGGCTGTGGGCGCCGTCGGCACCGATAAGGAGGGTGCCGGTGTAGGAGGTGCCGTCGGTACAGTAGGCGGTAATGGAGTCTGGGGTGGTGTTCACGGACGAGACCTTCTTATTGGCGTGCAGGGAGGACTGGGCTGCGGTAGGCAGGGTGGTGTAAAGGACAGAGGTGAGGTCGTGCCGGGAGATGACTCGGGGCGCGAGGCCATGACTGGGTTGTTAGCCAGTGATCAAGGGCATAGAAGCGGGGAACCCAAGCCGTACTTCTCTTTCCAGCGCACAAAGAAATTAATGTCGCCGAGGTCGTGGCCGTCGTGATCAAACCGTTGGACCTTACCGAGAGGCGAGCTGACGTTATTCAGTGTTTCCAAGAGGCCCATCTCGCCGAGGATGCGTAGACCGATGGGGTTAAGCACGAGGTTCGAACCGGCGTCGATGACAACGCTAGGCCGACTCTCGAGGAGGACAAAGTCGATGCCGGCGCGGGAGAGGGCATGGGCTGCCGTGAGCCCAACAGGCCCGCCGCCGACGATAATCACTTTGATGTTCTTGGAGCTCATGATGTTGGTCCGATGGGTGAAATTGGTGAGGGTGGGGGTGCTTTCGAGGAGGTACGGATGGCAGTTGAGTTGTTGAAGGTCTGGGGGTGAGGGTGTCATGAATTGATGTTGGGTGTCTGACGAGTAAGACTGAAATTCATCCTGAATGTTTGGACGGTCATCTTTATACACAAATCCAGGCGAGTCTTAAGATGCGGCCGTGGAGATGATGGTTGTCCCATGTCGAAAGGTTGAGCCGGGCCCGGCGCGGAGATGCTGAGCGACCCGGCCGCTCGCATTCGCTTGGCCAAGCACCAACCCGATTAGCTGCATGGGACTTGGCGTACGTCTCTTCTCCAAGGACGGGAGCTTTGACCACCTATCGGTGCGGCTGCGCTCTCGCACTCGCTCAGAGGCGCAGCTGACTCACGGAACCGCCCGAATGTGATCCCGAAGCCGGTGTGCACTGTGACCAACCATCACAACTTCAGTGCTCTATCTTAGTCAATTGGCCGACAGTGAGGCTAAGTTTTGGTAGCCTGTGAGGAGGCAAGGGTGTGATGGAGTCTGTTTGCGTAGGATGAGCACTCTGAGAGAGATCAGACGTAATAAGAATAATGGTGCCGGCTATGGTGCCGATATCTGTTGCTTTTTGCGTTTGGCTGAGCTCCACACAGTGATTATCATTGTCAGGCGTTTTACGAGTCGTTATGTAGCAACGCACGTGATGCGCTTCGGGATGCGCTCAATGGAGTTTGCTGGCTTGAGGCCAAGCGTCTAAATGTCATGACCCAGGTCTGACATTGGGCCGTGGCGGCCTGGGGCCGCCATGGCCGGCCAATAGGAGGAAAGCTAGCCGGAGGTCCGGAGTGGCCAATTAGAAAGTGCGCCGTGTGCGCCGTGTGCGCCCTGGGGGCGCACCCGGCGCAGAGGGCGCAACTTAGCCTTGGCACTCCGTGGGCCTTGGCACACTGCTTCTACAGCACTTAGATAGTTACTATATAGATAGGTAAACCACGCCCCTTGGTGAGGAACTGTTCTTGTTCCTCACGCAAGCAATATCATGTTCCCGTCTACAATCTTGCAAGCACCTTCTTCAAGCTCCTTGTAGAACACCCTGTTATAGACGGTACACGGCACCGTCTGGACCTTGCGCAACCTTCGTTCCCTACCGTCAATACACCCGCGGCGTACTGCCTTGCAGTCTGACCCATCTTGGGTACAGGTTGTAACACTAAATCGGCGATTCTTCGGTTAATATAGGCCCAAAACAAGCCTGATCCTGGCTAACTGTCCTGGATGAGGCCCCATTTCTTTTAAAAGAAGGATCACCTACATCAGGACAGAGGCCTTTTCTAAACCAAGTTTATAAAAGTCCAGAGAACTTTAACGGAAACTCATCAGAGGACAGACATCAAATCCCCACCACCTCCAAGATAAACGAAAACCTCATCTCCTCAACCTTGACCAGCTAATCCTCCCTCACCCTAGGCCCGCACGCCCCCGCAACTCGCGCATCCAGTACCACAAGAGTTGTATCCTTCTCCACGAGATCGCACTGATGCCTTGTATCTTGCAACACCCTGGCGCTGTGTCGAGACGCAGCCCAGCTGAATTCCTGCTCGCAGTTATCGGACCACTATTCGGAATCGCCTGCTACTACCCGTACCTCTGTGCCTTGGGGCTCCAGGAACTTGACCTAGCGCGTCGCTATTCGGGTTCCGTTCTCTTGCGGGACCTCGTATGGCGTCTGTAACTCAGCGACTGAGTCGACAGACCAGAAACCTATCCGCTAAGCGGGCCGCTTGTCGGGATACGCCTTACTGGGGCCAAGGCCCTGCCACTTGACAGGCAAAATTGTCCTGGATCTGCGCACTCCTCCAGTCCTGACTGGAGGCGCTAGGGGCAGAGCGTCCAACAGGAAGCTGCGTGGCAAAATCGTTGCCATGGCCAAGAACTGCACTCTGAAGGCATCGGTTATTGTGCAGGCCAAGCCCGCTGCAGATTCGCCATGGAAGACGGTATCGACCGGCGATTCGGACAAGGCCGGCAACTTCACAATGCCCTGCCCGTTTGGCAAGTACGTCGCCGCTCAGGCCATCTGCTCGTTGGATCCGTCCAAGCCCACAGCTCTCTGGATTGCAAACAGCGAATCGGTGACGGAAGAGTCTGTCGCCAACGACTTCATCTTCGTCCTGCTGCAGTCGTCCCCCGAGGGTCCCGTAAAGATGAAGGACTGCGGCTGTGCGGCACCGTCGCGGCAGGCCGGCTGCCCTCACAAGCCGACGTGATCCAGTCGGACTAGTACACGCAGGGTGTCGGGGGTGGATGCACCAGCCTTACTGTCCCCAACAGGACGCTGCGGGAATATCAGTACCTACACAGCCATTGTGCGCAACTCGGACCCTGACACTGCCAACTACACCCTGGCATCCACGGAGACCGAAGATGTCATCACCAAGGTCCGCACCGTCTCGCACCAGCTAACAAACCGTGGCAAGGTGACGCGCCACCGAATCAGCCTCGGTGACCAGATCAAGTGGGAGGATGCCACCAATGCGGGCAAGGATCAGGTCCTGTACGAGGCCGTGACCGTGTCGACGGGCCATGTCCGAGAAGATATCTCGGACAAGTTCATGCGGCTGGACGCCAACTTCCAGACCCGCCGCCCGGCAGACTGTATGCGCATCCTTGCTTTTGATATCATAACGGTCGAGGGCGGCATCGTCTTGACACTTTGGACTTCTTCGACGACTCGCCCGCCGATCATGCCGCCTGGCAAGCATATGCCTCGATGCTGGGCTTCACGGTGCCGGAGGGTATCCGCAGCATGCTCCGAAACTACTTCCTCAACGCGACCATCTCCTAGTGGGATCTCATCTAGAAGGACACGGTCGCGCCCGAGATCTACCGCCGCATCGCCAACAACCTGAAATTCGACGGCTTCCACATCGAGGTATACAAGCCGAAGGGCAGCTCGGCCGGGTACCACAGCCTGTCGTCGGTGCTCAAGAACGCGCCCATTGCCATGGTGGGCAATTCGATGGTGTTGCCAATCCCGCCGGGGTACAAGGTGGACCAGTCTATGATCATCCGGGGGCCTGCCGACGGCGAGTCCGAGCTCGATGGGGAGCGTGGTGCCTATGAAGAAGAGGTGAAGGTGCAGCTCCTCATCTCCCATGTCACACTATTCATCATCCCCCTAGCTCTTATAACTTTGCTCGAGTCTCGTGCTTCTACTTGTAGCCATAGACCAATGATCCGCTTCGCCGTTCACCCACGCTCTCTTTCTTTCTTCTTTCCAGCTCTCCGGGGGCGCCTTCGACGGAACGCCTGCGGAGGACTGCTCGCTCCGCTCGAGTTTTCATCAAGGCGAGTGAGTTATCATATGGCCGTCGCCCACTCCGGGAACACCTCATTCCGGATCGGCACCGACGCCTCATCGCGATCCCTGATATACTCCTCCAACGACAACCTCTCATACTGGCTCCTCTGTCCCATAACCACCCCCCTCTTCTGAATAAACCGCGCATACCCCATCGTCATCCGCTTCCACTCCTCCCTACTCATCTTCCCCTCCACAAAATCCGCATAAAGCATGGCATCATACGTCGCCTGCGACGTGCTTGCCACGGTATGCGGCCGGAACCCCGCCAGCGCGTCTCCAATCAATACGACCTTCCCGTCGAGAAACTCGTTGGACGGGCTGATAACGTCTGTCACGGCCTGCACAAAGGGACGCTTCGCCTTGCAGACAACCTCGGCAAACTGCGGGGGCAGCCGTTCGCGCGCAATTTGTCTCTGTCGCTCCCACGCTTGCGGGTTAGTCAGGCCGGGCGGCATGGTGATTCTGTGGCGCTTGCCATTTTTGTCGGTGAGAATTTCGTTCAGTTCAGAACTGCCTTCGGGGAAGTTGGTGTAATAGACAAAGTTGATGAGGCGCTCGCCGGGCTCAAGGGTACCGTTGGGTCCGGGGATGAGATAGGCCAGAATCTGGATGCCGGGGCCGTGAAAGAAGGTGAACTTGTGGGCAAATGTCTGGTGTGTAGATTGTCTGGCTTCATTTTCCGGGATGGTGCCACGGAGGGCACAGTAGCCGGCGTATTTGCGCTCGAGGCCCGGGGCAAAAAGGGAGCGGATGAAGGAACTGGGGCCGTCGGCGCCGACGACACGGTCAGCGATCAGGGTGCCGGTCTCGGAGGCATTAGTGGTGGAGTTCCAGGTGACAAGAACACCACCTTCGTAATCCTCGACAGCGGTGACAGTACGGTTGTGGAAATGGGTTGCCCTGCCATGGTGCGGCTCAGGGGTTGGCACCTCAGGACAGTACGCACTAGCAATGCCGTCGTAGTTGGCCCGCATGAGGTAGTAGGTCAAGTCCCAGGAGCTCATGTTGTGGTTGGCGTCGACGGAATGGACAATATTGCCGTCCTTGTCGAGGTACTGGCGCTTGTCCGAGTGGACTGAGATCTCTTGTTGTTTTTGCTGGCGTATGCATCGGTTGTATCTTGCCAGGAACTCAAGCGCATGGCCGCCGGCGACGATGCCTGCACCTTGGTCGTGTAGCAACGAGACGGGTGACCGCTCTAGGATGGTGGTATTGTGACCGAGGGATTTCAGTGCGATGCCAGTGGCTAGGCCTCCGAGGGATCCTCCGACCTGTAAAAGGCCAGACGGTCAGAAATATGCCGTTACATATTTTGGATTTTGGAGTTCGACTTACAATGACGAAATGCAGTATTTTGTCTGGCGCAGTGGCCGTTGTTCCATTGCTGGTTGCCATGATTCTCTCGTCAAAACGTTACAGAGTGGATGGCAGTGCTCCTGAGATGGTGTTGGCAAAGTCACCGGGAAACAAATCCCGGGTGTGTCAGGCACCCTATATATGTGCATGCATCATGCAAGCAGGGGCTCAAGCCGTCGACACATGGGTAAATAGCCACAGAGCAAGGTCCGCAGTCGGCCACTTGGCGCCCCATCCGAAGGAACGGCAGTGAGGTCTAGACGTTATCACCATCTCAGACATAACGAGGATCGATTTGGTAGACACATTCACCAGGCCAACTAGGGTCGATTGTGATGCATTCGCGCTTGATTTCCTTCTTTAAACCAGCAGATAGCTTCTGCTCCCAGGAATACGTGGCGTTCCGTTGGCTGGTATAGAAGGGATGGAAGAAGCGAACGGAGTCGGTGGGAAACCACTCGGGGGACGCAAGCTGAATAAGTCGATGGAAGACAGAGCTCTTAAGCACGTCGTTTTCCGGTGTGACTTCCTTCATGCCCTAAGATGTAAGGCTATTGGTGTTCCAATCAACCGTGTAGAAGCGGTCTGACCGAACTAAAGTGATGACATCCGAGAAGATGGCAGCCCAGAGAGCTGAGTCCAAGTCACTCGGTCCGGGATCGCCGCTCATCTTGGAATCAGATTCGCAGAAGACACCGGGATACAGCTCAACCTTGTCCGGGTGCTCATAAAATTCGCGGAAGGCGTTTGGGACATCGAAATTGCCGCTTATGCTCTCGAAGGCTTCGTAACGCTTCATGCCGAAGAACTGGCGGAAGTCGTTAGTCGTTAGTCGATGAGGGTGCCGATCTCCCACTTGCGTCCTGCAGAATACCCTTGATCCCAACAGCCTTGAGCGACCAAGGCACGTTCTTGGGACCAAGGTTGAAAATGGGGTCATCCATAGCCTCTGTGAGTGCCTTGATCATCTGTTCGTCGTCCAAGAGGTTTGTCACCGCGTTCCTCTTGAAGCTTTTGAGACCAGAACTGAGATCAAACTCTTGATCTTCGGGACTGTGAACGTGCTTTACTTCGCATTCACACTTCGGATTCTTCTGTCCGTCCTTCTTCGCGTCACCAAGCTTCTTCTTGCACTCAGCTTGAGCTTGGGCTTCCTTGGGTCGGCCATCGGTCATGAGTTTGAGAACCTCGTTGAGCGGCACGTCTTTGGGATCCCACTCTTTTTCATTCTTCTTGCCAAAGAGCTCACGCGTAAGTTCCTCCGTGTTCGTTTCATCTTTTGCTGAAATGGCGCAGTAGAAACGATAGAGGACATTGAACTCCACCGTTACCTGGTTTCCGATGCCCCGTGAAACGCAATGGATGGGCTCTCTGAAATTTGGGACGATGCAGCTGGAGAAAACACTGTAAGCAAACGGCATTTGGAAAAGCCACACTCTGTGGGAGTTGGTTGAAGACACGACGCACCGATTGAACTCAGTGTGGCCACCTTGCCATTTCGTCATCCGAGTTTTCAATGGGGCATATAGCTGCCTGGGTAGGCCCATTTAAAGGAGCCAGTGATGCATGACGGACGGAGAGCAGCAGGATTGCCGTGATGGGCAAACTACCTAAGCTGCATAGAGAAATCGAAAAGATGCGCTCAGGACGGGCTTGTTCGTTGCTGCAAGTAGAAAAGGAGGCAGAACAAACGGGATTCGCGACAAAATGGGGGTGAGTCGAGTAGCACAAGGACCGACTTGTTGGTCAAGCTGTGTCACACGCCAGCACACCTGCTTTTTCCATCTGCGTTTGTGCAACCATGCATTATTCAAAGAGTGAATTTGTTCAGATGACTGCATTCAATGCTGATTCCAACCACTGGCCTTGCCACTCTGACTTTCACAATGAAGACATCGCAAAGATACCCCCCTGAGATTCATCCAGCAATGCCCTGCCTCCTCGACAGCATCAACATCATCATCATTTCCAGCAAAGCCTCCATGAAGTTGACCAGTCACTCAGCAATTCGCCTCATCAGATCCTTGAATAACTCATTCTCGTCCAGGTAATGAAGCTTGCTTTCATCGATGAAGAGTGACCACCTAAAAAGAAAACGGGAAACCCTCAGGTCAAACATGTTTTTCGCCCCACCACTTCAGGACACGTAACGCGCGGAGCGTCATCCACGAGGACGGCCTCCCCACTCCTTCGTTCATGGTGAACCACTCTCTTCCCTTGTGCTCCCGGTCAAAGAGCCACTTTCCGTCGTCCTGACGTTTAAATCGGACGTGGTCAATGGCCTCCTGAAGACGCGAATCCGGAGCCTCGCCCGTCAGAAGCGACTGCTTGCGGAAGTAATCTAGAGCGCGGAGGATGTCATAGTTCCAGCGTCCAGGCTCATCAAAGAGCAGATACTTCTCGTCGACAACCGCGCCATTGGAAAGCCGACGAAAGAGCTTTCTCTTCAAGAGATATTCTTCTCCAGACTTCCTCGCAGCAATAGACTCCTGAGTGCCGCCTGTGACCCGCTCATACTCAAGCAGACCTTCGAGGACGCTGATAGTCGAGTCGAAGGATGAACGAACCGACCCGCGCTCTCTCTCGCAATTCCATCCACCGTCTTCCATACGATCTCCTAGAAGACGTTCAACAATTGAGGAGATATCAACACCAAAATAGGCCCCCGTTGCCACAGTTTGGCCATTAATGCACTCCTCGACTTCCCCATCCCAGTACGGCTGTCCATCGTGGTCCCACCGACAGTTATGGCGCACCAGCTCCACGGTTTTCTTCGCCCGCTCAGATTCGGGATCGAGTCCAAATTCGCGAAGCTTCGTCAGCGTGTGATATGTCGACGTCCACGGCTGACCTTCGAGCTTCCACTTTGCCTCGGAGAAGTCGCGTGGCACGAAGGAGCCCCCGTCCCACTGGCCATCCTCGTCTTGATGCGAGAGGAGCTAAGCGCCCCATCCTTCGAACTCGACTTTCTTCCGCTCGGCTTGCCATTCGGGTTCGGGTTTGTCAAGGAGGTCACGCATGACTTGCCATTTGATGGACGTATCTGAATTGAGAAGCCAGGTAATGACTGCATCTTCGTCGGACTTGATTGGCTGATACATGGATTGACTTGTTTGGGAGGGAGCGGTGTTGTTTTGTGCGCTGTCACGGGCGGTAGTGTGGGGAGGAGATTCCGACCTGCGCACGTTCTAGAAAAGAGGAAAGGGGCTTTTATGAGACTCTTGCCCCATTGATTTCTGGCGAAAAGGCAGAACATATCCTCCGTCTTACCAATCTTCGAGCTGTAGCTTGGCGTTGGAGAAGTTGGTGAATTGGCTAACAAGGGCATTGTTCTGTCCTATCAGCTCACCTCGGTGAAGGTCGAGATATCCGGCCAAACGAAGTTCGTCGGATAACTGTGTTGCGTCTCTCTATGCATGCCGTCGCATTGCTGGCGCAGGCTTTTCGAATGCGTACAGACTCGTGCGTGGTGCAAGATGGCACCATTGCTCTCAGGCGTTACAGATAGGGTTCAACCTCTCGCACCAGAAGGGAGAAACGCCACTGATAAGCAGATCATTGGGTATCCCGGCGCGTGGAAGCAACATGGTTTTCACTGGCTCGGGTGTTCATTTAACCCCCCCGAGCGGCAGAAGGGACACGACCTTCTTCCTCTTGGAGGGTGTCGATGCACCTCGGAGCGGCAGGGACCCCTGCACTAGCTGTTGACTGACTTATGTTGCAACTGACGCAATTTATGCCTGCATTTCCTCTCAGCGACGGTTGTTAAACAATGGCTCACCCTAGATCAGGAGCGGCCCAGGATCACGCACGAACATGGAAATTGCTGAGGGCAACTTAGGGTATAACAATAGCCTGTTCTTATCACTGGAAATGTCCAACGACAGCAGGCCAACAATACTTTTGCTAGCAGCCATCCGCCATATCATCCTCAAGCAAATTCCGAGATCATGACTCTTCCACGGACAGCGTTTGTTACGACTACACAATTGAATACTAGTAAAGTTGTCAGCAGCGTCGAAGTCACCGGCGCAGGAGTTTACCGGACATGCCCCATTGGTTGTTCCAATAAACCTCGCATGTTGATTAGCGCCGTATGACACCACACAGCAAGTTGCCCAATGGAATAGTTACCTAGAATACTCACCGATTTGACGGGGGAGGGGGCGCGCGTTGCTCTGGTTGGAGGCTGAACTGCGGCTGATGAACCAAGCCAACGGCGAACAAATTTCTCATCACCACCAGCCCCTCTCATCGTCAAGGGCAGCTCCCAAATAATTTCGCACCGCTGACCCGTCCTCGTTCCTACGCCGTTGCCCTCTAAGACCGTCCCCCCCAATATGGAGGCGCCATATACGTACACGCCCATCGGCGACCCCAACTGCGGCATCCGCCTCCTCTCTGTGACGTCCGTCGCTAATGGCAGCGTATCCATCTCGCTCCGCGAGGTCCCCAGCTTGACATCCGAGCACTACAACTGCCTCTCCTACACATGGGGAGCCCAGCACCCCGAGAATGAAGTCGCCTGTGACGGACGGCCCCTGGCGATTCGCCAGAACATCTACAACGCGCTGGTGCACCTGCACAAGCTTGTGCCAGACAAGCTCTCGGCCATCTGGATCGACGCCGTGTGCATTGACCAGCGGAATGACGCCGAGAAGCCGCCCCAGCTGGCACGGATGCACGAAATCTACGCAGGCGCCGACGCCGTGCTCGTCTGGCTCGGGGGTGCGCCGGCCGACCCGGCCGCCATTCCCCGGTTCGAGGACGTGGTGCGTAGGATCGAGGCCAGCTTCCCAGGCGCCGATGGCAGCGCTTTCTGGGACTGCATGCTGCAGCTTAACGACGGGGCGAGCGCCGACGCGGCCAACCTGCCTCTTGTGCACGAAATCGACGCCGAGGGTTGGCTGGCGGTCCACGACCTCATGCACCGCAAATACTTTCGCCGCCAATGGATCTGGCAGGAGGTCATTGCGTCGCGTGACGACCCTGTCGTCTTTTGCGGCGACAGCTTGGTTTCGTGGGAGGGGCTGCGCAAGGCTTCGCATGCGTTCACCATCTTCGGGTCGACGAGGCTTATTGGGGAGGGTAGGATGCCACAGGCCGACCTCGGTGGGATGCGCACCGTCAACCTGCCCTACCAGCTCGCCTGGTATCGGGATCAGTACCGCCAGTCTGGACAGTCATGGATGAGATCGCGGTTCGGGAAGCTCGTGCTGCAGGGTAACCGCAACTCATACACCTGCTGGGACGAACGCGACAGGCTGTACGCCATGACCGGCATCTGCGGATTTGATCGGCTGGCGAGCTGGGACTACGGCCGCCCGTTCGAGGAGCTTTACCTGCATTTCTGGTGCGACTGCCTGAGCCGGACGAACGAGGTCAACCTCTTGACGTTCGTCGAGGGCGTCTCGGCCAGAGCAAGCCGACCGCGCATGTCGAAGGACCCCGAAGGCGGCATATATGAAGCCAAAATACCATCCTGGGTCCCAGATCTGAGAGCTTCGCTCGAGCCGGATTCGCTGTGGGCTTATTTTGAACACTGCGATAACTTCAACATCTCCAAGGGCCTCGTTGAGAGGAGCGCCCGGCCTGACGGCGAGCCAGGTCACGGTATGCGCGTGGACGAAGAGAATGGGCGTCTGATGCTGAGCGGCTATCTCCTTGATATCATCCAGAGTAGTGCGCAATCCGCGTTCGAGATTCTGGACATGGTGAAGCACATTCTGAGCAATCCCAATGGAGAGGAGCACAGCCACCAAGGGGCCGTTGAGGCGCTGTGGAAATCCATGGCGTTACTCACCTCTCGGAACGTCGACCAGGAGTTTCCCGTGTCGGATGTTATGGCCCTGGCGGCGAGGCGCTGGCTTCTTCAACTCAGCAGTGGCGCTGCGTCCCTGCGGTCCGATGTCCAGAGGCTGGATGCGAACAGCATTGTGTTTCCGTCAAAAGGGCAAAACCTTCCTCGCTCAGGGACGCATGAAGAAGCGGCCCTGACATGGGGGATGAGAGGGATGAAGTTGTTCCATACCAAGGACAACTGGGTCGGAAAAGGACCGGAAAGTCTGCAGGCGAGGGACGAGTTGTGGATTATCCCGGGCGCCGTGGTCCCGTTCGTTCTTCGCCCGGTCCTGAATGGGGAACGTGTATTCGTGGGACAGGCTTATATTCATGGCATCATGAGTGGAGAGGCGTGTGAGATTTTGAAGGGGAGGGAGCCTGTTGAAGTTGTGTTGGTCTGATTTGCCCAGGATCGCGGTAGACTTTGACGAATGCAATCCCCTGATCCAATCTACACCAATTCTGACCCAATTTTCTCACATCGCGGCCAACATGTCGTCGTCTTAGACCAAGGCACCCATCGACCTCCGACGCAGCATGCCGTTGACTTTGGCAGAGGTCCATCCAAGCAATTTGCTCCCACACCGACATCCCCTTCGATTTGTACAAGACCTGCGTATCACTTTCGCAAAGAAAACTGCCGCCATACTGCCATCCGGACCAAGAGTGCGGCTGCGCCATAAGCTGTGCGGCCACAATATCGGGCCTGTAATTCCTGGGCCTCTGGTGGTTGTGGCGCTGGTTTCAGTTGGTAAAGGGGAATGGGCTCCTTCCAACAAATATATATTCAATATTATAATCCGTCAATACTAGTTACAACCGGCTCTTACCTATATAGTATATATATACCTCGAGTATTATTACTCCTTAATATTACAACTGGGCTATTAAATATTAGTAAAATGGTTAGTGGCGTCGAAGTCCTCGGTGTAGGAGTGTGCGGGAAATGCTATTAGTGTTCCCATAAACCTCGCATATTGATTAAGGCCACATCGCATCACAGGAGAGAAAGAAGCCCAATAGGATAGAGACATATCGATGCTATCAGTGGTCATGATGTGACCCATTTGAAATCGGCCCTGTGGCCTGATTTCGGGTGTGAGGGCAGGCCAAGATGGTTTGGAACTTGCCTTGACCAAACAATCTCGCCCAACACGAAAATCATTTGAAATGGCTGAGTGCGACTATGGACGGAAATTTTCTCAAAAATTTGGCAAAACTTCCAAGCAATCATGTCATTCTACAACGTTCTGCCGCTCTCCGAGCGGGCCAGAGAGATCCAACTCCTGCGCATCCACCGTGACGGCCGTCAATCCATTCACTGCTCCATCCAACGCGTCTCATTGAACAGTCCACTCAAGTTCACCGCTCTCTCCTACACCTGGGGCCAACCAGGCGAACTAAACACCATCTACATTGAGTATGAGGCCTTCAATGTATGGCCCAACCTACACAGCGCCCTGAATGAGGTCAAAGTGGACCGTGACGTCGAGTGGATCTGGATCGACACCATCTGCATTTAGCAGAGTGACAGCAATCCCGAGAAGAGCTGGCAGCTGGCGCAGATGAAGGATATGTACATGACTGCCGGCAAGGTCCTAGTCTGGCTTGGTCCGGCGTCGGTCGAGTCAGACCGCTCAATGGACATGCTTGCCCAGGCCGGAAGGGCCGCCACGGTCGACATCAACATTCACGATATTGTCGCAGCGGTCCATGATGACGCGGCATCGTACCTTGTGGACGTGTTCACCCGCAGACATGTTCCGGGGCCCAAATCTCTGGGAGAGCTCGCCCTAAGCTTCCACGACACGGAAAATTCCGGCGTAGTTCGGCAGGCCGTTCTGTTCGACATTCTGGATCGCGAATGGTGGCGGCGGGTGTGGGTGGTACAAGAACTGTCGGTAGCTACAAATCCTGTCTTTGCCTGCGGCAAAAAAAGATTGTCGTGGGCCGACTTTGACGCCGCTTTCATGGTGATGGGTTTGGTGTCAGAGGCTCTGATGCAGATGGGCGAAATCCAAGTGCCATGCCGTCATTCCCCTTGAACCTTGGTGCCGTCCTTCCTAGCTGGATGCCACAATCAGCCAGTGAACGGAACTTAGCAGCCAACTTCCAAGTTCAAAGTCGGAGGAATTGGAAGCTCCCCGACCTCCCCCTAAAATTGATCCTCGCCAGCGCAACAAACCCGGCCTTGGGCGCCGGCCTAGCTTGTACAAAGGAGCACGACATGGTCTACGGCTTGACGGGACTCTGCTCTGACTGCAACCAACTGGGAATCAAGATCGATACATCCAGATCCTGGGAGTCGAGTTTTACCAAAGTAAGCCGCGCCCTAATCACGCAAGATGGAAATCTCAGCCTGCTGTCCTTGCGCAAGTTCCCGGTAACTGCGCCGAGGCTCGCCACATGGGTGGTAGACTGGAACGCGCGACGCGAGCTTGTGCAAAAGGTCTTTGCTAAGCCGCTGAACGACGGGCTACGACCTCCCTTCCAGGCGTCCAGGGGCATGCATGTCGCCGGAGATGGGTTCCATTTCTTCGAGCTCCGCCACCTCGATGCCCTCATTTTCCTCGGCGCCCAGGTCGGCATTGTCTCATCCAGGCTGGAAAGCTTCAAGCCCATTCTCCCCATGAAAACGGATTTCTCGCCATGGGATTTGGGGAACACAATGCTTGCCCGATTCACTACGGTCAAGGCTTGGGTCCGCAAGCACTGCGCCAGCCCCCATGAATCTGACGTTGCGGCGACTTCTTTGCGTGTCATGTTAGCCGGGCAGTGTACGACGAGCAACAATGAGAGCTTGAGCTGGAAGAGGCTGGCAGACAGCTAAAACGAGAAGGATTTTATGGAGTGTCTGGGTTCCGATCCAGAAATTGACACCCAAAGCGTCGGGCAGAAAACGGGGATGGGAATTGCGGACGTTATGGGTCCGGCGATGGTCAGCGCAGCGGCGATTTCCATCATCAAAGAGTTTGCTCAAGAGCTGGGACAAGACCAACGAGACTTTATGGCTCGAGAGGAGTGGGAGGAGCCACAGGACATCCCAGAGACCATTGCCGAGGCATTCTGTCTCTACGACTCAAAGCTTAAGGAGACGCTCGCGAGCATGCTGATGGAAGAGATGGCCGACCATCCTGCTACTAGTTTTGACAGCGAGGAAGGCTTTGAGCCCCCAGCACGATTGCGGAGAATCATGCAGGCCATGGAGGGCGACTCGGATCTCTTATTTACCAGGACCATGGAGTTGGGAAAGCGGCGCGTGGCAGACCGTTCTCATGTCCAGGGTGTCCCAATTGACGTCAACATGCGGCGATTGCTGGCAAATGGGCTGCTGTCAGCGCAATCGGACGGAAGTATTGAGAGGAGGGCCATTTTTGCTTTGGGCAATGGGCTCATCGGCGTAGGTCCTGAGGAGTTGAGACTTGGGGACGTTGTGGTCATTGCTGCTACTGCGGATGTTCCGTTGGTTATTCGACCGGCTTTTTGGGGCGCGACTTATTCCTTTGTGGGGGAGTCTTTTGTTGAGGGTATAATGGACGGAGAATGGTTTCGGAGTCCTAGGCGTGAGGCGTTGGAGAACTTTCAAATTTGGTGAGCACATTGAGGTCACGGTCCTGTAGGTCTGGTCTTGGGTGTACAACATCTTGGTTCATGACACGAATCTGCTCGGAATTAATCGAAAATTTGTTGCCTGACTGCGGTGCATTTATTACTTGCCAGTTTGCATGATGCCGTTTCGGGCTTTATACTAGTATCAGTTACTGGAGACAACGCACTTGATATATCCATGAAATAACAAACTAGAAACTGCTAAGCCAGCCGTCGCCGTCCATTGAATAATCCGGAAACCGGCCCAATTCTTCAAAGAAAAAAATCATCAAACTCCGTGCGAGTATCGGCAAGGCCCATGCCCCATTCATTGTTCACACTTTCTGGCCGTTCCTGGGCGGCCATATACATCACTCTCGTATCATCGGCACTCTTCTCGGGGGAAGATCCGTCTGATAGGATGTTCTTGTCGTGCGCCTCCATAACCGCGACAGCCGCCGCATGCTCCGTTCTACAGACTCGCTCATCTTCCTCGGTCTAACCACCGTATAATTTGAGAAGCGCGGTGGCTGCCCCATGGCAGCCTAAGTTAGCAGCTCGGACCGCGCCAATATATTGCCTCCGGGCAGCGCCTTGGACTGCAGCTCCTCGGCTCAACAAGAAGTGCAGAATCTCGAGGCGGCCTTCGAGCGCCGCGGCGGTGAGTGCTGTGAGCTCGAGGGCATAGTACTCGCAGGTAGTATCGTCGTCGACTACCTTCCCTGGAGCGTTAATGTCCGCTCCGGCGTCGGTGAGCGTTTTCACTATAGCTAGAAATCCCATGAACGACGCGAGCTGGAGTGCTGAGAATTCTTTTTTGTCCGGGGCTGACCAGTTGTTGGGATTTGCGCCTTTGGCCAGAAGTAGTTCGACGAAGCCTATGTTGCCACAACGTCCTGCCGATATCAGGGCTCCATCGTCTTGAACGTCTGCTCCCGCCTCGAGGAGTATCTTGACAAGCCACATCTGATCTTAGTCGATAGCGGCCTTTAATGACGAACCATTGTAGGGAATCCCTCCTAGTGCTTCACCTGCATCCAAGAGATCCTGAATGATTGCGTAGTTTCTCTGCCAGATGGAGTGTTTAAGAGCCACGTCGAGATGCTCAGGCGGCCAGTCGAACGCGGCCAAGATAATGCCGAGTATTCGGCGACTGCCGCAACGAGCGGCGCACACTAGGATAGAGATGGTGTCGTGTTCGCGATCAAGGGAGCTTTTGGCTGTCATCCACGCGCTGAGCAGCAGGTGTGTGATGTCGCCACAATCGTCTGCTTCAATGGCTGCTTTTATGGCCCCAGTGATGTTCGAGGTCGTCCAAGCGGCGCCTTTGCTGATCATGGTTTTGATGAAATCAATGTCGAGCATGTGCTCCACTGCTGTAGTCAGGTTGCGGACATATTTGCCCGTGAGGACCATTTCCGCCTTTAAAATGCGGTCAACGAGCCACCGTGATTCCTCCGCTCCCTCAATGGCCTTGTCCAGGATTGCCCAGCCATGCTTGCGCAGAACCACGTCTAGCATCCCTAAACTGTCCAGAAACTCGGCTGTTTCTTTATTTTTGATGTTGTAAAGTATCCCGGTCTCGGTTGCTCCGGCATCGTGAAGCATTCGAGCAAGACTGAGGTTCCCCATCTCGATGGCAAGCCCGAATGCGCTCGACCCGTGGCGGGCATCTGGCGTTATATCCAGCATCGTACCGTGGCGGAGCAGCAGCCAGACGACTTCGACCCTCTCTTTCATGGTTGCTACTATCAGTGCTCCGTCGGTGTGCGCGCCCTGGTTGATCAGCGCTTCACAAAGCCCCACGAGTGTCTTTTCGTCCCCTTTTAGCTGTATGATCAGACAATCCAGTAGAGTCTCTGGAAAAAACTCCAGTAGCGTCTTTGGAAAACATCGCAGCCCCCCCTCCATCAGTACTCTCTGTCGAAGCCGTTGAGGAATTACATCGGCGCGAGAAACATCAGCTCCGGTGCTAAGCAATATCGTAATGATCTCGTTGTTGCCCGTGAGGACCGCAATTGCCAAAGGGTAGATGTAATCCCCAGCAGACCTTTCTCCACTTCTTCTACTGGTGATTCCAGCAAGAAACTTCACAGTCTCAACTTGCTCAGCAGCAACTGCTATCCCGAGCGCCGTGGTCCACAGATGTTCATGATACCAAACGCCCCTAAACGCCGACCACTTATGCATCGCATCAACATCCGCTCCTCGTTCGACTAGTGTCTTGGTAATCTTCAAATGACCACGTTCTGCCGCGAGCGCAAGAGCCGCCCATTTGTTCAGGTTCCACAAAGTGGGTTCTGGTGGAATTCTTTTGTTGATGTCCACCCCTGTATCCAGTACCTTCCGCACCATCTCTTCATTGCCCGACCATATTGCAGCCGCGAGAGAGGGGAGACGTAAGCAAGCACCGGCTTTAACGAGCACATCGACAGCCTTTTGGTTGTCCTTGGCGATAGCAATGTTGAGAGCGGAGTCAACACGGGAGCTGTCGATCTTCGCGCCGTGCTCGAGGAGTGTATGAATCATTTTCACCGAAGTCCTCTTATCAGTTATGAAAGCTGCAACCTGGAGTGACTGTTTGCTCCATCGGGAGGCGTAAGTGAAGTCTGGGTCGGGGTTCTGGCCGAGACGCAGAAGAAGACGCACGATGTCGTCACGGCCGCAACGAAGAGCCCATGAAAAGACTTTAGTCTTGATAGCATCGCTAACAAGACCCTGTGTGGACAGGAAGCACTGCAAACTCTGGGAACCGGTGGAGATGATTTGCTCCACTACAGTTGAGACCTGCGCATCGTGGAGCTTGGGGAACCGTTCATCGGAAAGCGAAAAGTTGTTGGAGAGGAGAAATAAGCGTATCATCATGCCCTTCTGGGAATTCCAGTCGCTGCTGATGTCTCGAGCCGCCAGGGTGTGCTGGCCCGGATACTCCTCTGGCATGATTCGGTTCAGGGCTTCGGCGATCCAGACGGTGTTTTGGGCCTCTAGAAACAATGTTTAGGTCTCGACTCATCCGCTCGGTAGCGGCCCACGGTTCCTAGGAGGCCCAAGCAAGGCCATATATTGAGGGTCTCAAATGGACCAGAGATGGCGCTATGTGGTCTTCCCTGGGTCACTGCTTCCAATATGAGAGCTGCTGCGCGTCTGAGCAATGCTGCCTGATAAGGGACCTAGGTCTGGTTCTCCACATACCGTGAACAGTGTCATGACCAAGGCCATGACATTGGGCCGTGGTGGCCTGGGGCCGCCACGGGCGACCAATCAAACAAGGAACACAGGGACCAATCAGGAAGGACCCTTGGCCCCACTTCCGGGACCACGCCGGGTCCCGGATGACCGGCCACCGGGTCCATACACACTGCTTCTACAGCACTTCGATAGTTACTATATAGATAGGTAGACCACACCCTTGCTTGAGGAACTGTTCTTGTTCCTCACGCAAGCAATATCATGTTCCCGTCTACAATCTTGCAAGCACCTTCTTCAAGCTCTTTGTAGAACACCCTGTTGCAGACGGTACACGGCACCGTCTGGACCTTGCGCAACCTTCGTTCCCTACCGTCAACACACCCCGCGGCGTACCGCCTTGCAGTCTGACCCACCTTGGGTACAGGTTGTAACAATTCGGTAGAGCGTTAAGATATTCGTAAAAGGTTGTTATGGTTTAAATAATGATTTGTTTTGAATAAAAATAATTTATGCCTCTGTGCATTATGTGAGGGCGGTTGTGAAGCTAGCTCAGGGGTGGTATATGTAACAAACATGTCGTTGTGCTACCAGAGTCGACATTGAGTGGGGGCTGAGGCACTGCTTTGGTATCAGCGCTGCTCAGATAGCAATGCGCAGTGGCATATACAATAATTAAAAGTCGAAGTGAAAGTGAAAGTGATGCTGAAGACATTGCCTATCTGGGGCTGTGCGGTTGCCCAGTGGAGGCGGACTGAACAATCTAGTACCTCGTTTTTGCTGCCTAATGTGCGACTTTGGCCTATAATGCTTTCCGCCTGGAGCCAGATACCCGCATTTCCTGCACATAATCTATCTTAGCCTGTGATCACAGACTCACCAATGCCTCGGGCCAAGGAAACACAACCTCATTCCGAGGCTGTCCCTGAAAGAAACACAGCCCCCACACCCATCTCTTCGTGGTATACAGCTTGGGTCTATTTTCCCTCACATCGTCGCATCTGACAGCCATGGATACATAACGATCCAAATCATTCAGCTCAGCCGCCCAATTCGATTCCCGCTCGCGAAAAGATGTGAAAATCAGTATTTGGTCATCCTCTTCAAGCTCTTCAAAGGCCAAAGCGTCTGATTCTTCCGATTCTTCACTTTCGTTCTCCTCGCCACTGTCCTCGTCGTTATCCTCGTCGTTATCCTCGTCGCTATCCCCGTCTCTGGTGAAGACGTTATCCTCAATGACGAAAAGGGCACCGCTATCCTCGCCTGGATTCCTTGGGCCGACCAAGCGAGCGATTCCTACTTGCAAAGCTCTCCCGCCGTTTACGGCCTCAACAAGACTCTCAGACATCCATGATTTCCAGTCCTGAGAAAATGTCTCGCGTTTCCCTGCAAGTTCTGTGTTAAGAAGTCGGGCAAGGCCGTATTCGCCCAACTCTTCTAGCTTATCAGCGATGTGACGTAATTTGAACGTGACATAGTCCAGTCTCGAGGTTCTCCTGCTTGGACGACGCCGAGTCTTGAAGTGCTCCGCGGAAACCAGCTTCTCCACCGCCCATAAATGACCCTTGGTCAAGATTCCGTCTTTGCTGAGTCTCACGGGATCCGCAAACCGGCAGCCCTTGTTGAACGTGAGGCTGCCGTTTCCAGGAGAGGGAAACCGGAGCCATTTATAGGATTGGGCCTGAATAAACTCGACCACGGTCGAGTCTCGTGTGTTATCGACGTTGTCGGGGTGTTCTGGCTCGTTCATCAAGATTTCTCCGTTCATGAGATATAGAGCAAGTGTCGTCAAACTAACGCTGTCTTTTGCCTTGTCTAGCTCCATGCTATCAAGGAGGGCCTTGTACTGGCAGCAGTTTGCAATAATGGGGATGCGATCCCACACTCGCTCCAGGCCCCGCTGGGTGACGTTCTTGATGATGATGGGCGACATGACCTGCGGAGATGGAATTTCCCCGCGTGCGACCTCTTCCTGAAACAGAGCGCGGTAGCTCCCTGCCCTTGCCATCACGCTGTCGTATAACTCTTGTTCGAGCGGGTCGTGATACTGCTTGTTGAACGCGACGCAGAACCTGGTAGCCTGCTCATGGAACATTTTCGACTGGATACACAGCTGCCCGCTCAAGTGACCGAATAGTTTGGCATCCTTCTCGCAACTCAGAGCCGGAGCGTGCGGTAACAGGAGAACCATCCTGAAGAAGGCTCGGAAATTTTCCTGGTACGTCCAACCTCTCGTCCACCACAGGTCGTCGGTGATGTTTTTCAGCAGGTGCATCGCTACCAATGCTGTTTCACGGGGCGCCATCTCCGAAAGAGTAGACAGTCCTGCCCCTGAGTTGATGAGGTCGCCTTTGCAAATTCGCGTCAGCAGGTCGAGCTCCTCTTGGGATGCAATCGGGCGGGCAAGCAAGGCGATCGGGTATTTGCTACGGCCGTACACCAAGTCCATGGCCTGCATTCCAATCTCCTTCTCACGCCCAGGCGTCTGCACGATGCATTGCTTGTCGATCCAGAAGTGGTCCGTCTTTTTGTATTCCATGTATTTCCGTATGCGAGTTAGAATGCTGTCTCGCACACCAGAAGGGACCAGCCTGGTCGATCCTCTTTCTTCGACGTGATACCCGTCGTCAGGTTTTTTGGTTTCAAAACCAGGTGATGGGCTCCAAGTCCACGAGACGGCGACGAAGTTGCCTTTGGAGCCATCAATGATATGCCGCTTCATCAGAGCGATGGGCCCGCTTGGCTGGCCGTTGCGGGAGCGCTTGGCAGAGTGGTGGAAGCGCAAGCACTCGAGGTGTTCGACGAAGTTGATAGACTTCTCACAATCGAACTCGAATTGGCGCTGGATGTTGGTCAGGCGTTTGACGAGGGTCAGCTTTGGGACTTGGGCGGCGATTCCACGGAGCGATACATCGCGATCGTCGACACTCGCGTCGCTGCTGTCGTCGCTGCTTGAC
This sequence comes from Schizothecium vesticola, assembly GCA_030549215.1. Classification (NCBI taxonomy): domain Eukaryota; kingdom Fungi; phylum Ascomycota; class Sordariomycetes; order Sordariales; family Schizotheciaceae; genus Schizothecium; species Schizothecium vesticola. The sequence continues at coordinate 973,990 of JAUKUD010000005.1, read as the reverse complement.
ATGACGCGGGGCTTCTAAATTTGACAGAAAAAAAACACAAGCAATTGGTGTGTGGCTGGATGGCAAAGTTGTGGTTTGGGCAAAGGTTGCCGTAAACAACATCACCCCCGCTTTTATTCTTCTTCGATTGATGCATTTACCCAATCCAACATGTAGGCCTCAATGCACACATACGCACGATAACCGGCATAAAGCTCGCATGCAATTATCAGGTAGGCAACACGAAAAAATATAAGAGGTAGGGCGAGGTTGTTTATTTTCAAAATATGGACCAATTTTAGTCAATCTTTATATATAGGACTAATTCTAGGCCTACTCGGCTAGAGTTGAAGCAGTTCAGCATGTTGCGACGCAGCGTGCCGAAAATGGTACTTAGCCTGAGCAAATCCTGAGCAGGGACTGAGCCGGCCCTGAGTCGGGGTGAGCAGTGTCACGTGGGCGAGGTATAAAAGAAGGAAATTTGGTGTGCCCAGATTCGTCTCATATAACAGCGATTGCACTATCTTAAAATCGACACTACGAATTTCCCTTTCCTTCTTCGGAACTAAGCAGTTACTGCCTTAGGCTGAACCAGACTGAGCCAGACTGAGCAAGGGTCCCTATTTTGGCCTGCCTCGGCTATAGTTACACCGGTTGAAAATGGCAGTGGAGGTGCAATGTTACAACCTGTACTCAAGGTGGGTCAGACTGCAAGGCAGTACGCCGCGGGTGTATTGACGGTAGGGAACGAAGGTTACGCAAGGTCCAGACGGTGCCGTGTACCGTCTATAACAGGGTGTTCTACAAAGAGCTTGAAGAAGGTGCTTGCAAGATTGTAGACGGGAACATGATATTGCTTGCGTGAGGAACAAGAACAGTTCCTCACCAAGGGGTGCAGTCTACCTATCTATATAGTTGACTATCTAAGTGCTGTAGAAGCAGTGTGTCTGGAGAGTCGATGCCAAGAGTCCTCGACTCTGGCGATCTATGCCAAGAGTCCTCGACTCTGGCAATCTATGCCAAGCCTCTTCGACTCTCTCCTGACTGGCCCTTATTGCCCCACGAGCGAGGCCCTTCTGATTGGCTGCCCTGGCTGCCGGCAGGCGGCCGAGGCCCAATGTCGTGACCTGGGTCATGACATCTCATCCACCCCACCCACAACCCTAAACGTCCCCTCCCTAAACTCCTATCCAACCGTCCCTATCTAGCTAGTGTATTTTACTTAGAATCTTACTAGTTAGTATATTGAATTATCTTATTAATACTTATTATTTTAAAGCTTATATTTAAATTACAATCACAGGTCAGTACAGGAACCACAGAGGTAATCTGGCATAATGTCTTTTATCTTTCGGTATCAACATCACACAAGACAATTACAATAACATGTTCATCGGCATATAGTAGAACTTAATTAACTATCAACACTCCTTAACAAACTTCCTCGTCCGCATTACCTAGTCAATCCACGCCTTTACAGATTCATCCGCTCAGTCTAGATTTGTAGGGGGACAGAGAGCCCAAGCAGTTGGTGGATCTCTAGAAACGGGCTTACTTCGTCCATTCCACTTCGACCCTCTACCTACGTACTGTTGGATCCACAGGCGCCTCTAAATCCTGCCTGCCCATGCCGTCTCCGCTCCCCATTGGATGGTTAACTTCCTGACCACTTCAAACGCCTTGAGACCTGATTGAATGCTATCATATGCATCGCAACACTATCTGCCTACTCAAAAGTCGAGGGGGTTTACATCACTGCTGCTGCCGAGGTTGCTGATAGTGGTTGTGAAGTCCAGTGAGCATGTTGTCACGACCATAACCAGTCGGCTTGTCTTTGAAGCTTAAGACAGGGATACGGTGATATATTATTATCTAGCTACTAAGCGACAGCCGTTCCAACAAAGTAGGCGACATCTCTCCCTCGGGCACCGAGAAATAGACTTGGACACCGAATCCGGCAAGACAAGGGATGGAGATGAGCGAGAAGACAAATTTACGTGTATTGGGCGTCGTTGGCGGTGTCGTCAGCGTCGAAAAATCTAGCTGTAGTACATTGCTGTTTGAAGACGACGACGATCCAGTCGACTCAGACGACTCAGGAGGTGAAAAAGGAGAGGAAGACAAATGAAAAGATTCGGAACGACAACAGTGACGATGAAGAAATGAAAGCGTCGAACGAGAACGAAGGAGGCAAAGAGAGCGGCGAGTCGGAGCCGGAATGACAGGGAGGGCTTTGAGGAACATTCGCGTTCTGTTTCCATTGGAGACAGCTCTCCTGTCGTCGCAGTGACCTCAACATTCTGGTCAGATGTCAGCCTAGGCGACGATGCCGCTGCCGTACGGCTGGTCGCTGTAGGGAGACTTGGCTCCGATGCCCTGCTGCTGCTGCTGGAAGCTGGAGAGGCGGGGGTCGGACGGGGTCTGGGGGACCACGGGATTGTTGTTGAAGGTCGGCTGCAAGTGGAAGTTGGCAAAGGTGTTGGTGATGCCGGTGCCCGAGTTCGGCGGACCCAGCTGCGTGTCCGCAGAAGGGTCGATGATGGAGCTGGGGGCAGTGATGGGACTCAAGGTCCAGGACTCGTCGGCGGGGATGTCACCGCGGCTCTTGAGGGCGCGAAGGGCCTCGTCAATGGTCTCTTGGGGTCCGCCGGCGGCGCCGAGGGGCTGGCCCAGGAAGGCGACTGTGCCTTGGGCGGCGCCGTTGCCGACCTCGTACTCGATGCGGAGCTTATTGCCGTTCTTGTCCCAGATCTGGACGGTGCAGCCCTTAAACCTGTTGCGCAGGTAGCTCTCGAGGGCGGCTCCGGCGGCAGCCAGGGCGAGAGGTTTGGCGAAGGCGACGATCCATTTGGCGTGGTCGAGCGCCAGCATGAGAGGGAGTTGGCCGCCTAGCACCGGGGCGTCAAGGGAGGCGGATGGGGGAGGCGCAACCAGGGCCTGGGGCGGGGGCCCGGGAGAAACGGCCCACTGGCTGCCGACAGTGAGGAAGGTGGTTGAATACTCGTACGAATTTGTCAGAGGGTCGCTTGGGTTGGTGTAGTCCTGCTCGCACGAAGCGGACTGGTTGTGACTGAAAACCTGCCCCGTCTTGTTGCCGCCCTCGAGCCACCAGCTGACCGACTCCTGGGGCTGGTAGCGCGCGCTGCTGCCAGGGCCCAGGGCAGCCGTGTCGATGAAGATGGGGTCGAATCGGCCTGTGTCGGCGTTGCGGATACCCACGACAATGTGCAACCCCAGCACGCCCGGGTAGCGATAGTTGATCTTGGCCACCTTGAGCCAGCCCGCGTCGTCGGGGTTGGCGGGCTCCTTGGACCGATCCCAGTAGCCGTTTGAGTTGATTTCATAGGCCTCGCCTTTGTTGCACTGCTGCCAGTTGCCCATGATGGACACCTGCACGCCCTGCCCCGGCACATTCGCCGTCCAGCCCAGCGCGTATTCGACTTTCCACGAGAGCGACGTGATGGGCGCCAGTGCCCGCGACTGCCACACAAGATTGTATGTGGGCGACCCCGTGCCGCTGGCCACCGCCTTGGCCACCTGAAGGTTCCAGTTGTTCTTCCCGATGTTGATGGCGTCGAGCTGCGACTCGAACCAGTTGAGCTTGCGGGCAGACATGGTGCAGATGAAGGAAGCAAGAAATGCGAGGTGTGCGAGTAAGTAAGTAAATGAGTAATGGTGGTGCTAAGGAGAAGTGTCTGATTTGTTTGCTGCTTTTCGCACTCGAGGATGGAGGCGACGAAGCTGGCTTTATACTCAGAATCACCTTTCTGTTCACCTCATGTCCTCCGCCTCTCCGAGCAGCACTTGTCAACTCTGAGAGTTCAACCCATCACATCATCCGTTCGTCTTTCACCTCCCGTCCCCTCGCTCTTCCATTTCCAGGTTGTTCCGTGCCAAGTGACGTCGAGTGATGTTGCAAGGCCGGCTGAGCAAGGTAGGTTTTCCCACGAGCCGCCGGATGCAAGCCACGCCGCGAACTATCGACGTCTAGCCAAGTCCATCATCACCACATTCCGTTGTTCTCCTCATCCACTCGAACAACCTGCTGGTAGCATAGAGGTTCTCCAGACGTGTGACTAGAAGAGAGCTCAGCCAGCCTCGTAGAGTCGAGACTCAGGACTATCAGCCTCTCAGGCAAACTAGAGGTTGGCGTTCGATAGCAACATGCAAGCTGAATGCAATGCTCGTCAACCCCGCACGTCTATTACATTACAAAACGGGATGGTGATCGACATAAGGAAACAGAGACAGCGTTTATGCATTCCGTTACATCGAGCTTACCTAGTTAGGCTCTGTGGCTGGCTGACCCGCCGCGGGTCTCTCGCTTTTTGCCACATACCCTGGGCCGTGCCGATCGGATAGCGTCATCACTTGCAGGATGTCCTCAAGTGGCTTGGTTTTCTGAGAGGCTAGAACAAGGTGACGGACTTGGATTCCCCATCTGAGTACCTTACTTACATATACTCAGCCTCGTGAACAACATCTCGGCCATGGACATCTGCGGGATGTAGCAAACTAGAAGAACTGACCATCGTCAACTAACAGGACTACCATCCCTCTTCGAAGATGTACGCATCCTTAAATAGTGCCTGAGGTGATAAATGGTGTCAACAGTAAACCCCCCCATGCCAAAGCCACCGCCCATACGAACGACCCGCAGCGTCTGCACCAGCGCAACAGACGAGACGCAGACAGAAGGGCTTGGAGCCCCGAATTCCACCGTCAGGGTCACATTCAGTCCTCGGATATTGTTGTTGAGCCGCCGTGTCTCACTCTTATCGACCTGATAAAAGTCGCTCAGCACATGATTGTGGAGGTCGCGGTCGGTTGGCAGAGACTGCAGCTGCTGCTGTACGTCGCGCTGACCCCTTTCATCCCCTTCACGTTCCCCCAATACACCTATCAGCTCGTCTCCGGCGTAGAGGCGTACACTCGTGATCCTAGTTGGCCCATGGCGACGTCGCTCACCTCCCACGGTCGTAGCATTCCCCTCTCCATCACCATTCTGGTGTGCTTGTTCTAGGCCATTGTCGATATCATGCGGAGCTACGCCAACCTCCAAGGAGAGTGAGGCCATGACGACGACCCCGCCCTGTCCCTGAGAAGGAAGCTCCTGTTGGGGGCTAGGAAGGGTGGGAAGAGGAAAGTGTACCTTGGCCCTTGCCGATGATAACGACAACGCCGGGTCGAATGACTCCCGCGCCATCACTCTGGAAGAAGGTCCGAGAGGCTCTAGCACGACGCCCTCGGCGTGATGGCTGATGGACAGGGGCATCGGGGAGTCGGACACAGCAGCGTTTCCGTGCGCTGCCGAGACCATAGTCTCGTTTCGGAACGTGGAGATCTGCTGCTGCTGCGGCGGCGGCGGCGCTTGGGGGTTCATGGTTTTCGTCGATAGTCTGCTTGGTGCCAAGTTGAGTTGTGGTGGAGGTTGAAGCGGGACAAGACTTGGAGAAGGTGATGGCTGTGCCCGAGGAGATGGAAGAATCCTGTGGCTGGCTGGCTCGCTTTGAAGAGAAGGGATGGTCAACTTTGTGGTGATCTGAGGATTCTCTTTCGGTCTGGCTTCGAGCTATCACTAGGTGATATTGCGTGGCAAAAGGTCAGAAGGGGGGTTCAGCTCGCCTCGACGAGGTGGAATATCCCTCTCCTTTCACGGTTCTATTGCCTCCTGGCAGCTCACGCGGTATGTTGTCCGACCACATGCATGTGGCGACGGCTAGACTGGATTTAGTCGACCTGCAAATGTACCATGATGCATTAAGCGCCCGCAAAGGACCTCGCCGATGTGGTGGGTGTCCGGAACGATGAAAGTCCAGCCACGTAGATACATGTGCCTTAGGTACCGAGAGAATCAGTTCAGGACGCATGGCAGCAAGCACTGGGATGGAGAGCAGAGAGAAGCAACAGCCACCTGGGTGCCATGGCGATGCAATGACATTAATAAGAAAGATGCCTCTCCTGTGTAAATGTCTGCCATTGTATTCCCAAATGCAACACAAGAATACCTCACGTTTCAAACAGCTCTTCCCTTCCTGAAAGAGTCAGCTGTGATCACTCGTTATGTCCCTCCACAGGCTGCTAGTATAATAAATCTTCTGCCATGGCTCCTCCTCCCAAGATATGCACCCAGATGCCGGTCCCCGAGGGGATCCGGAGCCTTGCCGAGTGGGCAGCCATCGAGGAGAACCCCTTGAATGGACGCCAACGCAACCTGAGCCGGGCCGGTGGCTTCGGCATTGATGATGGGCCACTCCAACTTGCACTTCCAACTTCGACCCTATGGCAAGTACTACATTTCCTCTTTACATCAGGTACTGACATGGAAACCTCCAAACAGGGAGAACGGGCGAGTCATCCGCGTCAAAATCATCAACGGCACGCCCAAGATCAAGGAAAAGATCCAGCAGTACGCCAATGTGTGGACCGAGTATGCGAACCTCAGCTTTGTCTTCGTCCCCGACGCCGACGCCGAGATCCGGGTGCGATGCGACAACAGCGGACAGTCGTGGTCGCGCGTTGGCACCGACTGTCTAGCGACGCCGCTCAGCCTGCAGACCATGAATCTCGGGTGGCTGACCGATACCACGTCAGATGAAGAGTTCTCGCGCGTGATCACGCACGAGTTCGGCCACGCTATCGGCTGCATCCACGAGCACCAGTCGCCGGCGGGCGGCATCCCCTGGGACAGGCAGGCTGTGTACAAGCACTACATGGGCTCCCAGGGATGGTCCGCGGAGCAGGTTAACATCAACATCTTCAACCTCTACAGTCGCACCACCACCCAGTTCTCCGACTTCGACCCGGACTCCATCATGGTGTACTCGGTGCCTGCCGCCCTGACCATCAATCAAAACTACTCAACCCCGTGGAACACGCACCTATCCGAGACTGACAAGGCATTCATCAGCGAGATCTACCCGCACCAAAAGCCCGACACAGGCTTGTTCAGTACCGACGAGCTGAAGCACAAGCCCTCCATGTCAGCCGTCCAGCGCCAGGTCTTTTCGATGGTGTACCCCTCTGCGCCGGACATCGTCGTGGGTCTCTCGGCGCTCGATCTCATCCCGACAGCGCAGATGCATGTCGGAGTGACGTCCTTTGCGGATAAGATCACCGCCTCCACGGCCGACATGCATATCCAGACGACCAAGGGCACTCTCCTGAGTTCCGCCGCAGCAACGTGGTTCAAGGCTGCCCCTGGAAGTAGCGGCGGCGACTTCCAAATCGGCAGTGCGGATTCGGGTCCGAGTGGTGGGACCCTGGTCGTCACTTTCGACCGGCCATATGTCGAACCGCCAACTGTCGTAGTCTGGCTGAGCGGGTTTGAAATATCCAGCAATCCGAACAACAACAACAAAAACAACAACAGCCGTTGGCGGGTATCCGCGACGGCAATCGATGTTAACACTCGGGGGTTCACGCTCTGCTTTGACACAGGAAGCCTTCCCAAGGGGGTAACACTTGCCACGAACCCAACCTCAAATTCTGCTGCAGCGAGCATAGCCACAGCATCCTGGATGGCCTTCCCCAAATGGAGAGCCGGCATGGCAGGCGGGTCTTTCAGCACGCAGGACGTAGCTGTGGATAATCAAACAGTCACGGCAAAATCTTCCTGGACAGGAAAGGCCCCAGTCTTGTCGCCCGAGATCTTCCGTGGAAAACCGCCGTCGCAAGTCCTGGTCGCACTCAACAGTCTGGACATAGCCGTGGGAGACGTGCTGCGTGTGAGGGTCGGCGCCGCCGCCGCGTCGTCGAGTGAAGCGGTTATTGGTTGGGCCATCGAGAGCGAGGGTGGTGATGGGGTGCTGTACTCGGCCGGGGCGTCGTATGTTGCGCTGGCGTGATGGTGCTGCTTCAAAGAGGATGTTCCTACTTTGACTGTTTTCTCGTTAGGAAGGAGGGAGAAATCCACTTATTTTTGTAGCAATGAGTATCTAGGTAGGACCTAGCCGGGTTCTGCCACTTTTATCATAAAGGGAGCCAGTAACCAAACTCATCGGCGTGGTAGAAGTTGTTTCTCGGACTCTCGGAATCCTGCGTTGGGGAATGGGTTTACAAGCTTACCACGCCCCAAATCCCGTCCTGCGGCCCTAACACAATCAGCATATGACTGTGAGAATATACTTCCATGGGGCAAATGTCCCAGATTCCTACCGATGAAAATAGGGCAGCATCGCAGTCCCAGGGGGACGTTGAGCACGCACTCGCTCGTACACTATCAGACGTGCATCAGGCAGTAGCTGACGATGCAGGCGTACCGATAGAGGCTCTCGAACTCGCCGTTGCCTGTGCCCGCGTTGCACGCCCGCGGCGTAAAGGGAGATGCGGTCGGCGTGGCCGTAGAGGTATGCGTTGGCGCCCAAGCCCAGGTGGTCCTCGCTGAGGCCCGCTACGGAGTACCCGATCTGGTTTGTCGACGACGGCTTGGGCTTGGAAGCCTATCGCCTCGCACACGCACAGCCCTACGCGGTCAGATACTGCTTCAGATGTGAGCAGGTGATTTTGTTTTCTATACATCAAAGATGGATATACCTTGTAGAATCCTAGGTAATTAAAAGTCGTCATTGTCGGACCGTATAGTGGCCTCGTCCTTCTAGACGGCAATGCCATTTCCTGGCTTGAAGCTGGACGAAAAGTCCGCACCCCTCGGGTGGTCTCGTAAACGACCCTCCACCCGCCGACGCAGTCCCCGTCATTGCGAAGGGCAAAGTGCAAAATGTCAAAGACCTGGGAAGCGCCAACGTCATCTCTCCCGTGAACCCGCCGCTGCCATCATGCCTTCGTTCGTGTCAGGCCAGGTGGTTGTACAGCCCACACAAAGACCGTCGGGGACGGGTCGGCACATCCCGGGCCCCCGCTTTATCGCGCGCGGTAGCCTGGTCTCGTCGCTCTTGATGACTTCTGGGTCAGCTACGATGAAGCCGTCCTCTTCAGGCCCGCGGGGACCTGCCCGGCCCGTATCACAGCCGCGAGCCGTAGGGGGGAACGATTATGAGCTGCGCCTCGTGGGCCGTATATCCGAGCTTAAGGATAATGGTCGGTAGGAAGAGACCGATCGAGTAGATGCCTAAGAGGAGACCGAAGTAGGCTAAGGACGTTAGCCAGACGAGCGGGTACTTGAACGCCCCGCGGACTTCGCTCTAGGAGAAGGTCTCCTTGTGCTTATTGCCGCCCGTGCCGCTCGAGCCAATGCCGGACTGGCGGTTAATAGCGTAGTCGCGCTGCTCTTGTGTTAGGAAGCTTGCGGTGTCGAGGTTGTTGGGCAGCATAAAATAGGTGAAGATGGCGCAGAGGATGGTCTAGCAAAAGGCCTTATGTTAGGCCCGGTTTCAAGCTCCCTTATTTCCACCGCCGCGGGCGAAGCGAGCAGCTCTCCGTAGGAGTCCCGCCGAAGGCGCCCCCTGGAAGGAAAATAAAATAAAAAGAGGAAGACTTATAAACAATCCTTTAATAACGAAGATCTACCGCTAGGTAGTCAGGCTACCGCGATTACCAACAGCACCTATAGCACGCGCCAAAAGGCCTCTAAATCTGCTAGACAGAGACGTGGCTGTATAGGGCACACCAATCCGTAAGCCCAACTCGGACAGGTATAAGACCATGCCGGGAAACAAGCCACCCTTAGCAAGACTAAGAACTGTACGCATCGCGATAAACTGGTTAAAGTTCTTAACCAGCCCTAGCACCAGACAGGAGAACCTCCGGATGAAGGTTATAAGGGCGAGCCATATCCTGGGCGTGACTTTCTTGAGGATCAAGTTGCTGGGGATTTCGGCGAGAATGTAGAGCAGGTAGAAGAGGATTTGTTGGAATTGGCGGTCGGAGAGGCCTAGCTCCTCGTTTATACCGTAGACTTTGGCGTTGCCGACATTGGTACGGTCGAGGAAGAAACTAAGGACGAGGAGGATGAAAACGGGGAGGATTCTGGTCAGGACGGTCTGTTAGTGGGTGTTGTGAAAGGGGAAAAGCAAGTGTTGTTAGAACTTGAGAAGAAGTGCTGTTTGTGGAAATACGCACCTGGTGTCCAGCTTTACCAACAGCCCGCGCGTAAGGCCCTTGCTGGCCTCAGTGTCATAGCTACCAGCTTCCACAGAGGAAGAATCGTGGGCCGAGATGGACGAGTCCTTGGGCACGGTGGCCTGGAGCGTCTTATCCCCCTTGTCTTCTCCCTCCTGCACGGACATGGCTGCTGATCGCGAGTGCATGTGTTCTGTCTCTCGGAGATGCAGCTCAGAACCAGAACCAGAAAAGAAAAGAAAAACAAAGGGAATAACTTATGGGGAAAAGATAAGATGGTGATGCCCGGCCTCTCTCGCCGCGTCTACGTCTATCTCTTGCGCCAGTTACACTCCTTTAGCTGCAAGTGCCACGTTTTTTCCTGTCTCAAGGAACATAAAACAAAAAGATTCTGGAACGGTTAGGATGGATCTCGGGCATATACACCCTTTTTCTACACGCTCCATCCAACCGTGCCATTAATAGACACGCAGAGCGCGCAGAATGGTCCATGAAGGATCACTCACCTCCGCCCTGGGGTTCACATCTGTAGTACAGGGTTACTGCGACTGCTACTATTTTTCGCGGAACAGAAACACTCGAACCCCCTCCCGGGACTTGGATCAGACCAATTAGCAGGTTTTACAAAAAAAATAAGCAAGGGTTCGGGTTTGGAGACGAACTATGTTCAGGTATTACATTACAGATGGATTGTACAGTATTGCTGTACATATGTATTTGCTAATTACGCGAGCGGCGCAGCCCAACTGGTAGTATTGTTAAGGGAGATAGGGTAGCATAGGCTGGAAGTAGGTATGGCCGTTTTAACGCAGTAATCATTCTGGGTACTAAGTTCGTTGTACAAAACAACAGGCTTAGACATTAAAGTCTAATCGGTGAAGACAGGTATAGGGAGTAGCAAACCAAACGATAAAGTAAAAAAAAACCGGAATCGCCAAGCAGGAGCTTAGGAGCCAGTTCTTATATGCCTCGAGAGATTCCCGGACGCAAACAATTCCATTTCCGCTCTTTACATTCCGCTTCCCATCCGCCACAGGTGCGAACCAAAAAAAAAACCAAAAAAAAACTGTAAAGACAAGTATGCCCGTTTCGTAGGGACTACCAAGGCAGCTTCTACTCTTTGAACGATTCGGCAATCTCTTCGATGAGGTCCAAGATTTTGTAGCGAAGCCTGTGCTCCGCCTCGACAGCGATCCAACAAGTAAAGGCGATGGCCTCCTCGGTAATGTCGCCCGTGTGCGACCCCCCGAGGTTAAGGTCTCTGGTCAGCTTCTCGGAGAGCTTGTCGACGACGTAGGGGGACAGCGGCGAGCGGATACTCTCGAGAACCCCAGCCGTCGAAGGCGTATCCGCGGCCGGATAGCGCCGCAACTTGCCGAGAAACCGTCTCTTTTTATTCGGCGCGTGGCCGATTTTCTCGGATCTCTTGTACGAAGCCCATCGGTCCTTGTCAAACGTAGCGATGACGTTGTTTTTTTCGTCGACAAGCTATAGTATACGCGACATCAGTCTTCTAATATTATGTGGCTTGGCAGAGAAAGTATTAGAACTAGTACCTTTAAATCATGTGACAGGCCCTTGAGATTCCTGGGCAGCCCCGTAGAGAAACGACGGGTGCCCTTCCACCGGTATTCGTGCCCGCCAAGCTTCCATATGAGCGTGCGCCCGAGGAAGGCGGAACGGCGCATCTTGAACACAGCAACGAGGCCTTGCACCTCCTGTGGGTCTTCGAGGGGCTCCTTGGGCGGCTTCTCTGGCATGCAGAAGAATCGGCGCATCTTTTGTTTGCGCTTGTGCGCCCTGCGCTTTTTTTCGCGGGCCTTGTTCTCGAGCACCTCGCGCACTCCGTCGCCGAGCTGGATTTGAAACGAGTTCCACATGCTGCTGCGGAGCGCACGAGCGATGGGGGTGCTGATTCTGTCGACGTCTGCATACTTTGGGTTGTCGCCCCGGTAGAAGATGGGCCGCCATGTGTTGGCGTGTTTCTGAGGCACGGGATTGACGACAAAGTACTGCGCGGCCTGGTCGGGATCGTCATGACCGAAAAGGTGCTTGCGGCCAAATTCGAGGCGGCAGTAAAGGTTGAGAGTATAAGATGGGGGCTGTCCTGGGACGGTCGGCTCCTGGACAGGTGTATTGTCATTGTTGATGGAGCTCATTATGGGTCATTTGGGTGGAGAGGCAGTGGACCTAGTAGGAATAAAATGTGAAGTGCCTGTGACTTTGTCGATATCGCTGTCGAAATGACAACTGAGGTGCTGATTGAGGGTGCGATGAGTCCCCCTAAAAAGAAATCGAGGCGAAGACTTGGGTGATGAGGCGGAGGAACAAATAAGCCGAACGTCCGATCGACGTGTTGCCAAGAGTTAGGTTATTTCCAGGTTTCAGCACGTACAAATATTACGAACCAGATCTGGCTGCCCCCTTGCCCTTTTCATTGGAAGATATCAATTTCTTACCGGAAACAATTGACGTTACTTACCCTTTGCTCGCGGAGTTTCCTCAACCCCAGAAACTTATTCTCCTACCCCCTACCAGAAAATGAGAAGACTCCTATCCGCGAATATATCTTACGCTCGGGGATGCTCTACCGTAGAACCAGCCCCTGGCACGACAGCTTCCCACCATCGCTCCTCCTTGAGGTCTCCACCAGCAGACACCCGGCCATCTTCTCGTCCTCGTCCGTCTCCTCCCCTTTGACGTCACAGCGCAGCTCGCGGAGCGTATGCCCTTTCGCGTACGAGTCCTGCAGGAGTGGCACATGGAGCCGATGGCGCGGTGACGCAACTCTAGGCCGCGGAAGCGCGTCTTGTTGCTGGTAAGCAGGGTGCACAGCGTGGCGGAGACCGTGGGCTGCGAGTCGTGAGGGAAGAAAGTGCTGAGGCGGTACGTGGTCGGGTTGACGGGGGTGTGCACGGCGGCGCCGACGCTGATGTCTTCGAGCCTGGAGTCGGGCGTGATCCCCTGGTCGGCCGCGAGGCGGTACATGACCTCCATCCAGAGCATCATCTTGGCCACCTCACCCACGTCGGACGCCATGGCATGCAGGAACTGCAGGTTCCAGAAGCGGGTCCGCTCCGTGAGGTGCCAGTAGTGCTGGCGCCCCTTGTCTGAGTTCTCGTTGCGTTCGTGGCCGTCGCCCCACTTGAAGTGGTCAAAGTACCAGTCCTTCACGCCACCGAGGGTGAAGTTCCAGTTGTCATCGTCATCGTCCTCGAAGAACAGGACGGCTGGGTCGTCGTTCCACAGCACACCCCGGAGGCATTCGCGCGCCTCCGCTGTGGCATTGCTATACGTCGTCGTCGCGGCCAGCTTCACGTCTGAGTGGATCAAGGCCGAGAGGACGATTTTCTCGTGGACCGCCGAGGTGGGGACGAAAGGATAGGGGACGTCGACACCGGAACCTTCGCTCGCGTCGCCGGGGTCGATGAGATCGAAGGTTCAATCATGAGCTCGTCCTGGAAGTGGATGGTCTGGATGAAGAGCTTACCCTTCTTGTCGGTGGCCATAACCAACGACGAAATCCTTGAAGGACCGCTTCGACATGCTTCAGTCCTGCGGGTTGATCCAGATGAAGGTCGTGTTGTTCCCGTTGTCGCTGCCGTCGCCGTCGATCTGCACGAGGATCTTAGCGTGGGGTGAGAAGGACTTGCGCTCGTCCGAGCCCGTCGTCACCCACAGCGGACCGTATGTGTTCATCTACCGGACGTACGCGGACGGGGGTAGCTTTTGGATGGCTCGCCTACCATGCCCATGCCGGCGAGGAAGGCGTCCTTCTTCTTAGCCGGCATGCCCAGGCCAGCGGTCCACACGGCGACGTGCTGGTCTCCGGCTGGCTTTAGCGCCTCCTCAGGTGTCAGCGTCCTGCCCGCCTTCCACGACGCAAGCATGGTGGCGACGGCGGCCCAGCACGTCCGCGCCTCTGCTGCCTGCTGGGCGATGGGCACCGCCGGGCGGACAACGGCCAGCCTGGACGTGTCACGGACCCGGACGATATCTTGACCGTCGAGACATTTCCCTCCCCGTCTACTGTCGTGGCCTCCACCTGCTTGTTGCCGGTGACGGCGGCCACGGCAGCATCCGACAGCGAGGTCTTGGAAGCGGCCTTTTGCTGCTCCAAGAAGAGACCGGGTTCGTAGCGCGGATGAGATTGTGAATGAGATGTTGCATTTCACAAAGTCCGACTTAATGTCTGTACTTAAAATAGCATTGACAGCACTACTATTGTATAAAGAAGCCGTATGCAAAACATGAGAAGCATACTGTACTTGCTGCCGATACCTAGAGACGGCTCGCTAGGTTAGGTTTAGCCGGTATTAGTCTCGGGGGTCGGTTGCCTGTTGTTGCGCACTTCACGCCGGACAAGCGACCCTACTGTCCCGACAGATTGGGTCTGCCGCCCTACGGGGTGTCCCCGAGTGGCTGATAAACCAATCAACCCCTGCATTATACGTGCTCGGCGTCAACTCGAAATTTCCGAGACACCAAGATGGTGTTGGTCCCCTCACCGAGACCAAGTTGGTGTTTGTTGGCCCCCTTATCGAGACCAAGTGTGTTTTATGCCTACAGACTGAATCACTATCTGTTTGCAGGCGGCCGGGGGAGGGGGAGGGGGTGCGGAATGCCGTGATTAATATTGAGCGGGTATTAAAGCCTCAGTGCTCCTCAACTCAGACTCGTCATCAATCCCTCATCCCTCTTTGTCACGCGATTTCAAGCACCGAATATTGTCAATTACTTGTCTTTACCCTAGCGGTCTAGTTCAGCGCCTTCTTGCCTGACCGTGATTGCTCCTACCATGACGAACAAGGTCAGCCCACTGCTTGATGTATGATTCCACATAGAGATGGCGAAGTCACTGACAACCAAGAAGAGTCCCTCCGCTGTCTCCTCCCCCTTCGAATCAACGAGTGAGCGAACCCGTGCCTCATCAATGGGATACTCGACAACTCCATCTCAAGACACACTCAACAGAGGGACGCCGTCGAGCTCCCCGCGACCCTCAACAACCCACAATGGTGCCGTTGCATCCGAGTCCGATACTGCCTCTCTGCCTATCTTTACACCCGCTTCAAGCAGTGTTTTCACATCCTCAGGCTCGCCCCGCGGTGATGGCCAGTATCGGTTTCAAGGAATCCCGGGATCCGACATTCCCATCCCGTCAGTCGAAAACGGCGCGAGCCCATCTGCTTCATGCTCGTCCCCCTCCCAGAATCCTACCCCCGTTTCTTCTTCCCAGCTGCTGTCGGCGAGATCCCCAACACCCTCCATCGCCATCAGCCAGGCCCCTTGTAGCTCGGCAGCAGCTACCCCTCCGAGTTCCTCGGTTGGTTTCAGCGAAATCGAGGCAGGCATTCAAGGTATCCGGCTTTCCCAACCTGGTGATTCCCTCGACATGAGCAGTCTGGCCGCTGCGCTTCCTCGGAATTCCACGTCAGACTCGAGGCCAACCCCTTTGCGGGACTCCACCGCGCAAAGCGAGTCCCCACGCTCTTCGCCTGGTAGAAGCCGGCGCTCCTCGTCCCGCGTCAACTTGCAGCCTCACAACGTTCGAGATGAAGAGCCCCCGCAGGATCGCTTCCACGAGCCCGCGTTTCAACAGGCTTTCCGCAATGCCAAGGCTCTGATGGGAGGCTTGGCCGCCGTCCTAGGGAGCAGTGCCCTGCATCTCGAGCCCGATTCCGCCATGAGCAACCTCAGACAAACGGCGCAGGACCTTGCGGCATTTCAGTGCCCCCCGACGAGGGTCGTAGGACTTGTCGGGGATTCAGGTGTTGGTACGCATCTCCGATTTGGCAATCATCCCCCTCGTGGACTGCGACTGACAATAGGTACTCAGGCAAGAGCAGTTTGCTGAATTCGTTGCTGGATGTTCATGGACTGGCCCGCGTTGTGAGTTTTCTCGACGTTCAATATTCTATCCCCAGAGTTAATATAGGTATGCAGAGCAACATCGGGGCAGCGTGCACCTGCGTCGTGACCGAGTATCGCTACCACGAAGCCGACGACTTTGCCATAAATGTGGAAGAGTTTAGCAACGACGAACTCAGACGCCAGTTCACCGAGATGGTGGGCAACTACCGCCACCACCATTTTCATTCTGCGGAATTCGAAACGAATGAGGAACGCCGGGACTGGGAGGATCTCGCCAAGCTCGCGCGCGATACTTTTAGTGTCATGTTCCGAGGACGGTTCACCACCGCGTTGCTTACGTCCGAGCAGCAGAAGGAGGTTGTGGAAACACTTCTGAGTTGGGCCCGGGAGCGCAACCCAGTCGCCAGACAGAGTATTGCTCCTACGGCTGAAGAGTGCTCGGCTACGCTCATGCGTCTCACATCGGAGGAGGCTTCCCCCCAGGGGCCGGCTGCTTGGCCGTACATCAAAAAGATTAGGTATGTCCTGACATGATGAAAACCTGCGCAGCCGACTGATAAAGTAGCGTATCACTTAACGCACACATCCTGAGCAAAGGTCTTGTCCTCGTGGATCTCCCAGGTATGCCTCTTTACTATTTCCGTAGACTGGGGTCGCTAACACAGGACAAGGTCTACGTGATTTGAATTCGGCCCGGCGTACAGTCACCGAGCGATATCTCCTCAGCTGCGACGAAATTTTCGCCGTTTGCTCCATCGGCCGCGCCACGACCGACGAAGGGGTTACGAGTGTCTTTGGTCTGGCTCGACAAGCTCGACTATCCAATGTCGGAATCATCTGTACGAGATCAGACGTAAGGCCATTCTTTATTGCACCAGACATTTGCTGTGTACCTATTAACACCGACCAGGACATTCGCGCCGAAGAGGCCAAGAAAGACTGGCGTGGTGAAAGGGCAACACTGATCCAAGAGCTCATTGCATCGGTAAATCTCGCTGAACGCAGGCTCGCCGATACGCGAGGACGATTAGCAGAATTAGAGGACTATGGGGATGAGCTATTTGACAGCGAGGAAAATGAGAAGATCAGACTCTACCGAGATATTGAGAGGCAACGGTTGGTGGCAGTCGAACATGCTTATGGCGTTTTGCTAATTCCTCGCTCCCAGGGCCACTGTTCAAGACAACAAATTCGCGCAAGTGACCCGTTCCACTGATATGCTACAGGCCGCTAACAGACCCCGTCATAGCCTCCAGAGCTATCTCATCGCCACTCGCAATGCCCTCATCACCGCCCAGCTCACCGAGCAGTACGGACCACAAGTCCTTGGCGGCAACATCAGCGTCTTCTGCGCCAGCAACACGATCTACTGGGACAACCGCAACAAGACGCCGGCCGAACGGGCCATGACCTTCCTCCGGCTTAGTGGCATCCTCGACATCAGACGACACTGCATCGCGCTAGTCTCAGAGAGCCAACTGCGCATCGCTGTGCAGTATATGCAAGACAAGCTCCCGAATCTTATCAGCAGAATCGAGCTTTGGGTTCAATCGGGCGCGGGCACCGCAGACGCCGAGCAGAAGCAGGCTGTCAGGGCGGCGCTCGATCAGCTTGAGGCGTCACTTCGACAGGTAAGTGAGTGGACCGCCTACAGTGTGTAGGGGAGGAGCTAAAAGCAGCCAGAAATTCCGCGGGCGTGCGGCCCCTCTCCTCGCGCTGTCGAATGGGCTGGAGCGTGACTTTGATGAAAATATCTACCAACGTATAGACTCCGTTTCTTGGTGATTAGGTACTTCTCGGTATCTGATATTGGTTTACAGGTCGAAACATCAAAAGGTGGACGCAAGGGGCAATGAACGCGGGATATCGATGGGACGCTGTAGGCACTCTCCCTTTTCTTCCTGACAGCCAGTCTGTCGACTAACTTTTTCATCAATATAGTGGCCTCCTCGTAAGCTAACGCTGCTTGAAATCATGCCAGTAATGGTAACTTACTATTTGCAGAATCATACGCGGCGTTCTGTCGAGCCTACGGCATCCACACCACTAAGTGGGCTAAATATCACAACTGGAACGAAGAGGCAATCGAGACCATGGTCCGGGAACTGTCTGACCCGTGGAACACCTTTGAGGGGGTGCTCGGCAGTCGTTCTACTCACATCATTACGTCCATCAATGATGCTGTGGGTTCGGCTTCGAATCACCTGGGTAAGTACCTCCCTTGCTGACATCCCCGCCGTGTGCTAAGGCTCTTTAATTTAGACAATCTGCCAGACGGATACGACAGCTCCATATCGCCGCTGCATCATGCATTGACATCATGTCAGCGACTTCTCGCCACCGAGGTTCAGGACCTTTGTGACGTGTATGGAGACCGTGTTTCGTATGTTGTTCTTCCCAGCAGACTTGATAAGTGGAATGCAAGGCTGATAACCGCAGTGAGCTCCGAACCAATGCGCTGTCTGGATTGCGGACGGCATTCTTCGCCCAGGGTATGGACGACGCGTATGCGGGTGCCAACCGCATGTCAGGTTAGTCCTCTATGAACGCCGTGCACAGAATGCTCCCAAAACAGGCGAAAGATGCGCAACGATGGACGAGACCACCCCAATAGAAACAGACTGAAAGATACAAACACACCAAAGAAAGAATGACTGACATCGATAACGTACGCAGGCACTGGATGCACTGTTCGTAAACAGAGCATCATAAACGGTCGACTCGCGCAGCAAGAACAGTTCCGAAATCTAATGCAGCGAGTCCGAAACGAGTTTCGGAACCTGTCAACTCAGCTTCAGACTGACATCCAGGACCGGCTCAACGAGCGGCTCGATGTTATCGCGGGGATACTGGATATTGTACGAAGTGACAATGTGGCCGAGGAGAGCGAGAGAGATCCGGAGTTCCGGGCACGCGTAGATGAGGAGATTCAAAGTGTGAAGAGGGCGATGGAGGAGGTTTTGGCTGTCGTTGGGGGTAGGGACGACTGAGATGTCGTGAATTTCTTTCTTTCTTTCTTTCTTTCTTTCTTTTTGAATTGTGTAGAGTAATGCTCTAGAGCTTTACTTTCGGCATAGCTTAAACCTCGACGTTGCACAAGAGGAATTCGTTTCTGTCGGCACCGTCATGGGTCATTACACCGCCGTTCATGCCATCGTCGGTGGGATTGCTGTCCGGGTTATTGTAGAACCAGAATACAACCCTGTCCGGGCCAGGTTCGCCTCCACCAAATACCTTACTGGTGTGAAAGATGGAGAGCTCCCAGAGCTTCTTGCCATTGCACTTGGAGTTAAAATCGAGGTTCCTGTTGTTGCCAAACCTCCTGGGGTGGTTGCCTGGAGAGCAGGTCAATTACCACGGCGAGAATGTTCAGAGACGAGCACGAGATTTGACATACCTGGCTGCGGGAGTGCCGGAAGTATCCCCACCCGGCTGAAAGGGATTTGTGGGCGAGGTTCAGTACCACGTATACAGGCCAACGTATAGAGAGATTCCATAGGAATGAAGAAGCCCCGCTCTGCAAGGTTCCGAACTTGTGCTGTTATTGCAATCCGTGAGTACCTGGACGCGCGACCAACTCGCTCAGGCTGCATGCGGGGATGCGGGACGAATTTGAATTCATAAAAGCGGGCAAACCGCCGCCGAGACTCGGCCAGGTTGGATTCCAGTCTTTGCCTACCTCACCATTCCACCATGAAGCCGCTATCTACGGTCTTGGTCGTGTCCTTTGCCGGACTTGTGAACGCCGCGCCTCGCTCCGAGTCGTCCACTGTCAGACATCAAGTCTCTCAACTCCGAAATGAAGGCTACGATTTCATCGTTGCCGGTGGCGGCACTTCAGGTTTGACCGTGGCTGATCGTCTCTCGGAAGCTTTCCCTGAGAGTACGCCGCCTCCCCCAACCCTGTTTTTGTCCAGGCATTGGCTGATACAGAATGCAACAGAAATGGTGCTCGTGGTCGAGTATGGAGACGTGGAATATGCCCCTGGTACCTTTGACCCTCCACTCACCGAGTGGGGTGGCCGTCGGATAAGCGCCAGGTCTTGGACCATCATCTCGCAGCCGGTGCTAGACTTCAAGAACAAAACTGCGCTTGTCCTCGCGGGCCAGGTCGTGGGTGGGAGCTCAGCCGTTAATGGCATGTTTTTTGACCGGCCGGCCAGGCAAGACC
This sequence comes from Schizothecium vesticola, assembly GCA_030549215.1. Lineage (NCBI taxonomy): Eukaryota > Fungi > Ascomycota > Sordariomycetes > Sordariales > Schizotheciaceae > Schizothecium > Schizothecium vesticola. Next base: position 953,946 of record JAUKUD010000005.1, on the reverse strand, counting down.
ACGATGCCTGGGCCAACGCGGTTGACGACGCGGGTGACCACGGGGGTGAAAAGTGGGACTGGAACGGCATCTACCCCTTCTTCAAGAAGAGCGTCAGCTTTACTCCCCCCTCGGCGGCTGCTGCCCAACAGCACGGGTTCACGTGGGACGCTTCTGTCTACGGTTCCACGACACCCATCTATTCTAGCTTTCCCCCCTTCCTGTGGGCCGATCACCACATTGTCCGCAACGCATGGAAGGATCTCGGTGCCCCTGCCCTTCGAGAATGTGCCGGAGGCGAGAAGAGTGGACTCTGCTGGATCCCCATCTCGCAGCATCCCGTTACAGCTCGACGTTCTCACTCCGGAGTCGGCCATTATCTCGCCGTCAACACGACACGCACCAACTACGACCTACTGGTAAAGCACCAGGTCACCCGCGTCATATGGCCCAAGGGGCCCACGTCCGGACCGCCCGTTGTTGAAGTCAGATCTCTGGCTGATGGCACCATCTTTAATGTTACGGCCAAGGAAGAGGTCATCATCTCGGCTGGGGTTTTCAACACTCCGGCCATCCTGCAGCGGAGCGGACTCGGGAAGGCATCCATCCTCAGCGCAGCCGGTATTAATACCGTCGTCGATCTTCCCGGCGTCGGCTCCAACCTCCAAGACCACTCCGGGGCAGCTGTGGCGTGGAACTACACCAAGCCGGGCAATTGGACCCCCGTTCCCAGCCAGATGGCCGATGCAGCTTTCCTCGCAGACGCCGTCGCCGGCTTCAACGAAACTCCAGCGCGCGGCCCCTACACTCTGGGCATGTCGAATAGCGCCATCTTCATAGCCCACCTTGACATTACAACGCGCGAGAAAACGGACGATCTTGTCCAAAAGATCGAGCGCAGCATCAAGGACGGCACTGCCATCTCAACCCTCCCCGCTGACTACCGTGACGACCCTGACCTTATGGCCGGCTACGAATACCAGCTTAAGATCATTACTAAACTCTTGGGTGACTCCAAGACGCCTAGCCTCGAAAGTGCCTTTGCATCAGGCAACAGCGTCCGCGCCATCAATCTCCACCCTGTCAGCCGCGGTACCGTCCGACTCAACACCACGCATCCTCTTGAGCTTCCCATCGTTGACTACCGCACGGGATCCAACCCCGTCGACTTTGACGTCTACGTCGATCACGTACGCTACCTACGGCGCATGATCACCACCCCCGCGATGCAAAGGTACGGAGCTGTCGAGGCAGCGCCCGGCCCCGCTGTGCAAGGCTATGCCGAGTTGGTCGAGTATGTCAAAGATGTCATCACGCTGTCGTTTATGCACCCGTGTTGCACGGCGTCCATGTTGCCCAAGAACAAGGGTGGCGTGGTTGGAACGGATCTCAAGGTCTATGGTACCAAGGGGTTGAGAATTGTTGATATGAGCATCTTGCCTTTCCTTCCCAGTTCCCATCTTAGTGCGCTAGCGTATGCTGTGGGCGAGAAGGCAGCCGACGCCATTATCAGGGAGTGGCGGCGGTGATTGGAGATGGGGATTATCCTAAGCGTTTGAACCGCCTACAAAAAGGACAAGTTGCTGCCACCTGCACCCATGTATGCTTTCCTTCCCTTCCAATAAACAGTATCCGACCAGGCAGGATTCAAAGTCCGCTACGCTTATGCACTGTATCCCGGCCCCCCGAATTCCGTGGCCGGGCGGCAGTATGTGGACATCACAGGCAATTGAGCCCGACACTCCCCCTGTACCTGCTCGGACAAAGTCCAACGCGAATGTCTCATGACGTAAAAGAATTTCACCACAAGCGATCGCGATTGACTCTAAAGAGGCGCGATAAGCTGCGGAGACCACAGTAGGTCAAATGCATGTCTCGACCGTCGGCATGCTGCACGACGTGGTTGCCGGCTTATGGAATGCCACAATGGCTTTCCTGTCGATCTATCGAAGATCAGCTTCCCTTGATGGAGAGCTGCATGCAAGTGCATTCATCCGCGCACCGCCGCGGGAGCTTCCGTGGGCGCGATAGCCCTGCGTATATAAGCCTCGTGGAGTCAAGCTGCTGGTGAGAGTTTGTTGACGCCATCCAGCTTGACCTTCAGCTCGTCTAGCTTCGCATCTCCAACCATCAGTGAGTGACCGATTCAGGCGCTCGCGGGCTCCACAATAATGCGCTCGGTTCTTGGCGCCGTACTCGCCACATTGGCTTTTGCAGTCAATGGCGTTGTTCTACCTCGTCAAACAAACACGGCGCCCGATTTTGACGCCGTCATCGTCGGTGGCGGCCCTGCTGGTCTCGCCGCCCTGAGTGGCCTTGCCCGTGTGCGACGAAAGGTCCTCCTCATCGACTCAGGCGTATACCGCAACGCCCCAACAAGGCACATGCACGATGTCCTCGGATTCGATGGTATGCTTTCTCTCTCATACCCGGCCTAGCCACCCATCCTAATCCCACCCCAGGCGTCACCCCCGCCTACTTCCGCTGGGCAGCCCGCCAGCAGCTCTCCCACTATGGTACCGTCACCATGATCAACGGCACTGTCACCCACATCACCCCCGGCGACGCCCAAAACACCTACTTCATCATCACCACCTCCTCCCCCGACACCACCCAGCAATCCAACCTCACCGCCCGCAAGGTCATCCTCGCCACCGGCCTCCGAGACATCCTCCCTCCCACCCCTGGCATCCGCGAAAACTGGGGCACCGGCATCTTCTGGTGTCCCTGGTGCGACGGCCACGAGCACGCAGACCAACCGCTCGGTCTCCTCGGGCCCCTGACCGACGCCCCCGGCGCGGTCCGCGAGATGGTCACGCTGAATTCCGACGTCGTCGCGTTTGTCAACGGGACAGATACCCCTGCGGCGCGGGCCGAGACGGAGAAGAAGTTCCCCGGGTGGGAGAAGTACCTCCAGCTCCATAACGTCACGGTCGATAACAGGACCATCCAAGCCATCACCCGTCTTCGCGAAGGGACAGACGGCCACGAAGACCCGAGTCTGCCGACGGTGGCAGAGCATGACTTGTTTAGCGTGGTGTTCCGCGAGGGGCTGTCCGTCGAGAGGGCAGCGTTCCTGGCCAGTTTTCCGTCGGAGCAGACGAGCAAGGTGGGCCAGGACGCCGGTGTGCAGTTGTTGGGGGGCAGGTTGTCGGCGGATCCAACGGCGGGGTTGGTGACGAATGTGGCCGGGGTGTATGCGATTGGGGATGCGAATTCGGATAACGTGACAAATGTGCCGCATGCATTGTTTAGTGGGAAGAGGACGGCGGTTTTCTTGCATGGTGAGTTCTGTTCCTTCCTTGATGATGTGTACTATGCGGGGTGGGGGGTGAGGTTGAGGTTGGGATCGGGGTTCAAGGGAATGTGCTAACAAAAACATAGTGAGACTTGCGCGGGAGGATGGCGAAAAGGAGCTGAGTGGGTCGGTAGCGAGGAGGGATACGGAGTTGGAGGCTCGTTCGTTGTGGGATGTGGTTAATGGACACCCGGGAGATGTTCTCTATGCCGGGGCGTTTGATGGAAACTAGATGGCTTAGTGGTAATCGAGGACTTCCATCCACAGCTTCTCTGATGGCAACAAACTTGAAAACCCTTGTTGTGTCGCAAAGTTTTATCAAGACGTGTTATAGCATTATGTCTTCCCACCCTCCTATCATTTTAGGGCACCTGATTAGTTTAACCCCACTAGAACTCCGTTGGTTTATAGAGCACTACCTTAATTATGGCAATACCCCCTCCCAAAACTACCAACTACCTAGGTTCCAAAAGCTCGCAGGTCTTCTCCCATCACTTTATCCCCGATAATGGTCGGATGGGTTCCCTGGATGACAAAAACAACTCTCGCCCACTCGGTTTCGCTTGGGTTCCGCCACGCGTGCAGCGTATTCCTTTGGACGATGACGTCGCCCGCCCTAAGCATCCGGGTCTCGCCCGAGTCCATGATAGCCTCCATGGATCCGAAAATGACGATTCCGAAGTCTATGGTCACGTGTCGATGCAGCGGCGAGGAGCCCCCGGGAGGCCAGTCGCAGTAGCGAAGAATAGTGGCCCCGGGCTTAGGAAACGAGATTGCGGCTTCCTCGGCCACCCGCTCCCGGATCACCTTGATGTCGGATTCGTTGTTCAAGTTCACCGGTGCCGGGTCAAACGTTTTGTATGCCTCGTAGTAGAGCATGCCCGGGATCTCGTGTGTGGTGAGCGGTCCTTGGAGGGCGGGGGAGAAGATGGCGTTTCCTTGGGCATCGTGTGTTGTCACGAACCGGGTGGGCTCGTCGAACGGCGGCCGATCAGTGTCTGCTTGTTCCCGCCGGAGGTGACCTTGATGCCTTGTCGGCCAAGCTGCAAAGCTTGGGGCTAGGCATATAAGTATGGTGGCGACAGAGAGGTAAAGCATGATGTGCGTATGGTGTAAGAAAAGTCGTATTGCCTGAGATGCCTTTGATTAAAGAAATGGATGCGCCGGGGTGATATAAGTACTGCCACGGGGTTTCAGCCTGTACATTGCCGTGACTGCAGCAGTATGCACTCGCCATGCAGACCTCGGACTCAAGCAGAAAATGCGGCCGACAATGGTTTTCCCCTCTTTGAAGCCTAGCAACACCGGGAGGACGTTGTCTTCTACCATGGTTACATTGCAAGCGCGACAGGTATGAGGTGTTATCGAAATGCCGAGCCGCGTCTAGAGCCCTTGAGCAAGTGTTTATCTGCAGCTCAGGTCGGCAACGAGCATAAAGGGCTGGCTGCTGGTGGTCAAGTCGGAAGTCGAGCGCAACGTGCGGGGAATGGGTTGACGGGAATTGTTCTAATGCCGGGAGCTCGCACTCGTCCGCCGCTTTGTTACCTACTGTATAGTTTGGCTTTCTCCTATTTTTCTGCCCTAAACGGACGTTTCTAGGCGCTTATGGTAGTGCTTAGCCTAGCGGCCGTCGCTTACCACAGCCTAGCTTATATATATATCGTATAGACGACCAGACGGTTTAGAAGGTTGCGATATATAACCGGTCACCACCTATAACTGATCGGGTTTTATACTAAAATACGTACTTTTAAAATAAGCACCACATACTCTATATAACTAGTACAACCTACTAAAGTATATAATTTAGTTACCTAGTAAGTAGTATAATAGTAAAAGATATTATTTATTACTAATAAATTTAAGATGGAACAAGACCCCGTCTGGACCTTACGTAACCTTCGTTCCCTACTGTTAAATAACCCCGTAGCGTACTGCCTTGTAGTCTAACCTACCTTGGGTATAGGTTGTAATACTACCCCTTAGTAAGAAAGACTACTGCCCCCTTATTAATTGCCTTCCAAAGAGCTCCCAAAGCTTTATAAACAGACATTTACCTTTAACGTACTTGATAAGCGAGCGACCAGAATAAGCGAGCGACCACTTTTCTACCACCCCACCACAACTACGCTCAATTATACAACCACAACACTAGGAAACAATAATAACTGAATCAGAAACAGATGAATCAGACGATTCCGCAGCCTCCTTGTAAGTGCGTACGTTATGGCCAGGCTTGCCGCACACGCCACAACACCGAATCTTCGTACGAGACCTCCCCGCACCACCACCATTTTGTCGCATTTCCTGGACCACCTGCTCACCCACAGCCTTCTGATCCAGTAAATCCTGTGCCTCTTGTACAGTAAGTGACCCTCCAAGCCGTACACGTGTTTTTTTGGCTCTCCGTCTTTTGCTAAGGTCCTTATTGGCTTTGCGTAGTGCTGAGACCTCCGTACGTAGAAGGGCTACCTCGTACATTATTGCCATTGTGCCTTTGGCTAATCGATCTACAGCAGTCAGTATTAAGGTTGGAGAGCTGTCCTGATGGTTAGAGATTCGGATTTTAATAAATGCAGACTGTGAGGTGGCCTCTCGAGGGTTGTGAGGCGTTTGGGAGACCCAAGGTAGTGCTGTTGTTGGGCTTGAGGCTGGAGGTGTCGGGGTCCGAATACGTACATCCAACTTAGATATCACCCTCTCTGGGTCGTAAGGCACAAGGCCGGCTCCGGCAAACCCCCCCCGGATATTGTCTTTTGTGATCGAAGTAAAAAATGCCTCTCTAAATGCACAAAGAAACTCCAACTTACTAATGTGTGTGATGTTGTTATGACCCAGGTCTGACATTGGGCCGTGGCGGCCTGGGGCCGCCATGGCCGGCCAATAGGAGGAAAGCTAGCCGGAGGTCCGGAGTGGCCAATTAGAAAGTGCGCCGTGTGCGCCGTGTGCGCCCTGACGGCGCACCCGGCGTAGAGGGCGCAACTTAGCCTTGGCACCCCGTGGGCCTTGGTATACTGCTTCTACAGCACTTAGATAGTTTACTATATAGATAGGTAGACCACGCCCCTTGGTAAGGAACTGCTCTTGTTCCTTACGTAAGTAATATCATGTTCCCGTCTATAATCTTACAAGCACCTTCTTTAAGCTCTTTGTAGAACACCCTGTTATAGACGGTACACAGTACCGTCTGGACCTTGCGTAACCTTCGTTCCCTACCGTTACTACACCCGCGGCGTACTGCCTTGTAGTCTGACCCACCTTGGGTACAGGTTGTAACAGATGTTTATCCGTATCAGCTGCTCGATTTCGCGGCTGTATACCTTCTTCAGTAGCGTAAAATAGCTAACATCTAATGGCTGGGGGAGATGCGAGGAGTACGGAGGTATATAAAGTGTAATAATATTATACTCTTTACAATAGGCCTCGAATTCCTCGGAGTGGTAGCTATCGTAGCCGTCAAGGATTAATAGCCGGTATATGCCCTTTGTACGAGATTTTGTATAGAAATCGAAGTACCGAATCCAATCTATACCTTTCTTATTCGTAGTCCAGCCATTATCGGTTATTACAATACGCCAGGTAGCCGGAAGGTTACACTCTTTATACCAGTTAGTAAGGTGATATTGCCCAGCTAGGATGATGAATGGTGGGATAGCCCAGCCAAGAGCGTTTACTCCTTAGATAACTGTAGCCCACTCTCGATTACCAGGTTGGGCTTGTTTAGCCCTACCACGGCCATCTGAGGTAGTAACTACCATACTTGGTATAATGATACCTATCATAAAGCCGGTCTCGTCGAAATTGTACGAATCTTCGTCGAGGATGCCGTATTTGGCCTTGGTATTTCGTACAAGTGCGAACCACTCGCGAATAACCTTTGGATCTTCGCATTTAGCCCTTTGGTAGTCGTACTTACGCGTAAAACGCGTCCGGAGTTCTGGTTGGCGCTTAACGAAGTTGTAAGCCCATCGTTTGCCAATAGGAGGCGCGTCGCGTTCGCGTAGCAGTCGGTTGGCCATATCTTCCACGTACGAGAGCCGGGGATGAAATGCGCGTGCACATAGCTCGGTTATGTATTGAACAATCGTTTTCTCTTCCAAATCTGAAAGTTTGCGTGAGTTGGCTGGAATATCGCGTCGTGCAGGCCGACCAGCGCGTCGCTGCCTGAGGGTACTGCGGTCAACGTTGTAGATCTTTGCAGTAGTTGTGACATTAAGATTTGGATCTCTTTGAAGAGCGTTGAGAGCTAAAACCAATTGGGCTTCGTTTAAAGTAGTTGGCATGTTGTGTTGTTGAGAAAATAAGATATTGGTGGTGGGGTGGGTGGTTTGGTAGAAAAGTGGTCGCTCGCTTATTCTGGTCGCTCGCTTATCAAGTACGTTAGCCCTTATATTTTTTACCGCAGCCTTCGCATTCTCATGCCGTTAAAGTTTCTTAAAAGCTTCCCTCGCTTTAATTACGTTAGTGATAGCATTGTCGAGTTCGACGAAGTCGGGTATATTGTTTTTTGTCGTTACTATTAGCCAGGTCTATAGTCCACGACATAGAGATAATATGCACCTTCTTTTAAATGGCACGGCGGATAGCCTGGGCGGCGCTCTTTGCTGTGATCAGCCGAATGTTACCTCCGTCTAGGTGCGGATGATGCTCTAGCCGTTAGAAAAAAGGCGCTCTTTATATACCATTGGCCCTGAGTTATTACTGCCAGCCGAGAAAGGGGCTTAGTGTTGGAGTCTTGTCAATGGTCCCCTGATGCTGTTATCCCTTAAGTTATTCGCGAACTCCGTCCGAGAGGCTTCCCTCTCTCGACGGTCGGAGACATGTCAAGTCCAAGTTGAGTTTTGAGGAGACCACCGGCATTAAATTCGATCATTCCGGGGTTTCTAGAAATGAAGGCCCTCCCATACAGACATGGACATCGCATAAAGTGTTACGTGCGGAGAAGTCAACTGCTCAGGGGTTATTATAACAACCGGACTATTCTTCCTTCAGGTTCTCCTCATCGCCCTCCTCCTCGTACTCCGGCACAAACCCTCCTTCCAATAGAGACAGGGCCAAAGCCCGTTGGAGCTGCACCAAGTCTGTCCCGTTCGCTGTATATTTATTACCAGCACCAACGCCGCTGCCCTCCTTGCGCATGGACTCGAAGCTTAGCTCGATTGCTTTGCGTAGGCCCAACTCGTCTTCGTCCTCCTCATCTCCGCTGAGCTCGAGCGCGGGCGGCGCAACGGGTGTTTGCTTGTCCTCTACATCTATGGCAGAGACGAACCAGCCCCCGTCAAAATTCTCCACCGGGGCAGGTGTCCGCATGGCCGGCGAGGCGGGTGTCCGTTCCCTCTCGGATCCGTTCGGGCTGCGGGACTTGATGCGGAGATTGGCCAGACTGGGGAAGAGGCGGTGAATGCCGCGAACCTCCCCGGTGACGCTGTCGAGGAGAGCTTCTGTACGACGCGCGACATTTAGCCTTCTGCTTCAGGAGCTTTTGTAGAGGAGCTAGATGGAGGAAAATACTCACGTCTTCGAGTGGCCCATCGATCGTGCCAGTTTCCATTCTCCTCCTCCGTTTCCTCGGATATTCCCAATATATTCGGGATTGAATCCTCGAGGTCAAGTGGCCAGGACGCGCTTGCCAGGGGCGTGGGATCGCTGTCGACGTCGGTGCTTATGTTCTTCCAGTACTCGTCGGCCGAAAGTTTGGGTGTGCTCGCCATTGTGGTGGCTGTGGTTGCTAAACCACATTGTTAGCCACAGCTTCAACAGGAACGAAAAATATCACATACCACGTGGGGAAGTCTCAGCGACGATCTTCCTAGGAAAGCCGCTGATGGGAATGATGTCGGCCCAAGCCGCCTCGGTGTCCCAGAACGCAAGCGAAATGGTAACCTCGGCATTCTTGTTGGATACTCGATAGCTGAGCTTCTCGAGATCAAAAATGGACCTCAGCCCCTGTGACATGTTGCTGAGGACCTCTTCCGTGAGCTCCATCTCCCGATGTGGTCGACCAGCTTCCTCAATACGAAAGAATGGGTACGCGCGGCCACGCCCGTTGACCGCTTGCGTGCGATGCGACTGGAGGAAAGTCCCGAGATGGCTGAGCTCCTGGGAGTTGTTTGGGAATCTGCAAAGAATCCGGCCTTCAAGCATTGTCAAAAACTGTCATCATTCATCGGGGTTGAGGTTAACATAAAACATACCATCGAATTCGTAATGGCCAGCACCGAGACTATCATGACGCAACTTCTCAAAGTAAAAGCAAGAAGCGACAAGACGGTGGGCCACATTACGCACTTTTCTGCCGTAGGCGCGATCAGAGTCGAGCCTCTGGCCAACTGTTTCCTTTAGCTGTTTCATCTTGGCCTTGTCGTCCAACCGGGGCGGCTCGTAGCCGAGATAGGGGTCGATGCGCTGGAACCGTTGAATCACCGACTTGATTTCGTGGCGCGGAGTTGTCATCGTCCTCTCCCGCTTAAACGTGTCCCAGATAAGCTGTGAGTTGAGGACGTTGGACATGCGAGCGAGAATCACTTTGACGTTCTGAAAGACTTCGTAGCCCTGGTTCGCTGATGGGTCGGCGTTCTGGCCTACCGCATGTCTTGGGATGGAGGCTCTCTTGACCTCACGGGGCCGCACCCCGCCTGCTCCACCTGCATCTGCGCTCAAGGCCAACAGAGCCCTGTTTGTTCTTTCTCGGTTGTGCCCTGTGCCGATGGAGAGAATAATGTCGGGAAGGCAGTGACGGACATCCGGCCAGAGCAGTCGGCTTTCCTCGAATGCTACATACACCGGGTTGTTGTGATAGACCGCTCCATCGACGAATTGCTGTCCGGTTTCCTTCTTGACAAATGGTCTAAAAAAGCCAGGAGCCGCGGTCGTAGCACGAATACTAGATTACGATCCGTCTATCAGCACCTTTATCAACGAAGCGTCAGGTGGAAAACTTACGCTTCCCATATCTTCAGCTCATGTTCAGGTCGATCAGGTCGGATGAATTCCGTAACTATCACCGAGTCAGTGCTTTTCTTGCTATAGACTGTTGAGCTCTAACTCACAAGGAGAATCCTCCGGCCTGTTGTAATTTGCTAACACAACGGCCGTGCTTCCTGTGGCCGTCGTTGAGGTAAGGGCAACCCTCGTCTTGTATCGCTTCGGATCGGGTTGGAAGCCGCCAAACAGGTACTCATCCTCGCCGAAGAGCTCCTTAAGGATTGTCTCGAACGGCTTGGTACGATATTTGCGGCCCGCCTTACGAAGCACCGGCAGGTCGTGCACACCGACAAATCTCCTCCTAGTGAATGCTTTGTCGGCGAGATCCATGAAATGCCTGATGCACTCGTCTACCCGCCAGTCGCCGATTCCAAGCCCGGCGGCGACAATTCCGCCGGTGCTGTAGCGATTGGTCAGAACAAAACTCAACTCGGCCTTATTGAAGTCAAGAGCACAAACCTGGTACCGACGATGAGGTCGAAGAACGACTGGATGGGGATGTTGGCCCCGAGATATTTCTCAATGTGTCTCAAGACCTCCAGCTCTGCTACCCCTCGAATCCCCCCCCTGTCAGCAAGCAGTCAGCAAGTTTGTTTCCAACATCTCGGGAATGGGAGTGTCTCTACCCATCCAAGCACAGCAATCTCACTCCTGCCCCGTCCGGCTTTAGCGTGACAGTCTGCGGCTCTGTGACCTTGAACCGATCCTTGCTCGGAGGGTGAAGGGGACACCTGGTCAGGCTGACTTGCCCCTTCTGTTTCAAGCTCTGGCTGCTCTTGCCATGGGATTCTTCCAGCTTTGACTCGAGCTCGCCATACGTCTTCAGGCACGAGGTGCACAGGACGTGGCCGCACTGAAGGGGGTGCTCAGGAAGTTCGCGCAAACAGCACAGACAGACGGAGTGGCTGACGTATGGGAGCGAGCCCTCAACCTGCTCGTAAAATTTGTGCATGTTGTACTGATGGATCTGTGAAACTAGGTCTTCCTCGGTTACGGTGGCCTCACGCGTTGTGGTTTGGCGCTCCAACCAGGACTGAAAGTGGGCGATCCAGTTATAGACCCATTTCAGCCACTGTGGCAGCAACTGCTGGATGGGGCATGATGTAACGTAGTTGCCGGGCCGCTGGCGCCCCCTGAGTTGATGGCCTTTCTGGTGCCTTTCTAGGGTGTTGACACAGCGTCCACGCCGTCCGTCAAACTCGTACTCGCACGGCCAAAATTGTTGGTAGAAGGATTGCAGCGCCTTGATGCATGATTGCTGGTAGTTCTTCTCGAAGAACTGGATTGCCGAGCCTGCGCCGAGAGCTGTCAGTCTTTTCCCTGTTTGCTGGCGGGACCGTGGTTCGTACCTTTCCAGCCTCCTCTGCTACATTCGAGGAAGATACTCGAGGCAACCATTAGACTGAGAGGCTCAAAGATCTCTTTGACACCAATAGGAAGGGCATCACTGCTGTCGGACTTGTCCTTCGGCACCTTCTGCTGCAGCACATTCCGAACGGCGACGGCGAGCTTGGTCACATTCCCGGCAAAGTCGCGCGGAACACATGTATTTTTGCGGGCAGCTTCGACGAGGTCGAAGGGCGAGTCCAGAGTCTTGGAGAAGTGCTCAAAGGCTGCCTGGAAGAGCTCGTCGAGTTCGTCTGCGTTCATGCGCATACGAGCCAGTCGCTTTGAATCATGCGACGCGTGGCATGTCGACTGGATCTCCGCGTACAGCTTGCCGACCTGCTCCTCGAGCTTGAGGTACTGCCCATCGTCGGGCACGTGCACAACACGCACAGACGAGTAGTAGCAAAGCAGAAGATCTCGAAGATTACGCACTGGCTTCTCGGGCAGGTCCCAGTGCTTCAACAGCTTGGCCACACGCTCCGACTCGCGTGCCGAAGGGATGGACCCAATGACACTGTCAAGGAGTGAGTTTGTAGCGTAGTCCACATCCCATTCCTTCGGGCTGGTTCGCGCATCAGCTGCATTTAAAACAATAATGGCATGGGGCAGACGTGGCTGGTTGGTGGAGGCGTTGAGCACTTCGGCTGCCCATTCGATCAACCTGGTGGCTACGGCCGATTCAAATGTTCTCCATGAGAATCCTGGTCAGCCCGAAACCCGACTTTGAAGTGAAGAGGAATTCTGTTAAAACTGCTTACCTTGCATTCCGTAACACAAACACGATAACATCCGAGAACGTGTAGAGGATGCGTGGATAGAAGTGTGTGACGGTAAACTCTCGCTTGTCCTTCTCGGGCGCGTCCATCCAGTTGATGGGTCTCAAGACCTCGTGCGAGAACCTCCATCTCTTGGTCTTCGCCAACCGGTTCTTGTTCCTGCCAAACTTCATTTTGGCGTTGGCTAGTCGGTCCTGCTCCCGATACCGGGTCGCAATTGGGGCCGCTTCGCCGCCATCGAGTCCTTCGCTGTCAACAAAAAAAGTGGGTGACTCTGCGAAATAGGTTGCCGGGTCGGCGTAGAGATGCACGTCGCCCGATGTAGGGACAATGCTGTTCTCGTAGGACCCGACGACAGGTGTGAGAAAGGTCTGCAGGCATGCAGCGCGGTCCATTTCGCCGGCGAGCCACGAGAACTGTCGCTCAATGAGCATCTTCAAAAGGGTACTCTTTCCGGCTCCTGTCTGCCCGACGAATGAGACGACCGACGGATATCGCACAAGATGGCGGCCTTCGGAGCCGTTGGCGACGAGCGAAGCATAACGGCCAGAGTCGAGCAGGATCTTCTGCTGGTTCGCGGCGTTGGCCTCGCGCCGTACGGCGAACCAGATGGTCTCCTCGTTCTCACGATGAAGCGCGTCTTGACGCTGCGGGTCGGGATTGAAGGTGTTCCAGAGCCGCAGGTAGAGGTCGGGCTCGACCTTGTCGTGAGTACTGGCCGTGGCCCGACCCGGCCGGTGCAGCGGCTGCAGCGGCCAGCACGCTTCGCAGTAGTAGTCCTTGCAGGTCGAGCAAAACACCAGACTGCCGCGGCATTCCTGGCAGAACACGCACAGGGAGTTCTCGTCGATGCCAGCCGGCGGCGTCGGATCCATTTCGAAGATTGGCCGAGAGCCTTGCGCGATTTGCTCCCGTCGGCGGTCGGATCCGATCAATGGCGGGGCTGAGTTCTCTTCAATTGTCCCTTTAAAGTAAGAACCTTGGAAAGCAGCATCGACACCCGGATCAACGCCTGGCTGTTTGGGAATAGTCCGCCGACAGACAGGTGTGAGGTATGTGTTATTCGTCAGTTTCAACTGGGGCGATTGCTGTTGAAGTCGTCATCTCGCCCTCACCGAAACTTGCGCAGGAATTGACCCCCTGGCGAAAAACTGCGCATGCGCCAACGTTTTTCGGAGGGAGCACGTCTTGGCGGCAACGCCATGCCGAAATAGGGACGACGGAGGGCTGGGATCATATTGACAAAGGATCTGTCTCGGGCCGACCCAGCGGCGTCATGACATCGTTCACCTAGGCCCGAAAGCCACAGGCGCGAGAGCAAAAATCGAACAAGCAGAAACCTTTAGGTTTTTGCTTTCCAAGTCAGCGCAGATGTTGATCTGTGCCGGCAAGAGAGCACATCTATGCAAAAACCAAGTACGGAGTAGCTACCTTAGTAAGCTACTAGTAGAGACGGCAGGATATCTTGCCGAAGCTAGTTGGTGACAGTCACAAAATCATCGACGCGTTCGGGGTATATGTTCAATACGAGAGCGTCGAGTAAGGCGCTCTGCACTGTACCCGCATATCTCGACATGAAATGCACTCAACCAAATCGCAGCAGCCACGAAACCTTGACATTTACGGTAGCAACTGCAAGACTGACTGGAAGCCATATAACTTGGTTATAGTGTTAGATGCCTTTACACTGACGGTTGGTATAAATCGTGATTATTAACGGCGAACGAGACCTGATGGGACAGCGAACGCTGCCGCGCAATGGTAATTCACTTCGGATGACGTCGTGCTGCTGCCACGGTCGCTCCTCAGTCCGCAGCTTATTATAGGGCGCATTGAACCTGCTGAACTTCTGGTTCTTCTGACGAAACTTGGACCTACCTGTAACCTCCGAGCCTCGTCAAAGCATGTCAAAAATGCCAATGCGGGATGATAAACAATGGCTGAGACAAAAAAAGGCTTGATTGGTCAAAATCCAACCCTCTGCTGCGCTGACAGGTGAGCTGCTGTTCGTTGTAACCACATTGAAATAGAAGTTGGATGCATGTCTCGGCGGGGGTCTTCCTATTGAACAGTCAACTTCTTGGTAGATGCTGAAAGGTGGAATGGGGAAATGCGGTGGCGGCTTCGCCCGCAGCCATGAGGACGACGGTTGAGTATGGTGCTGTCATTGGTTGGGGGCGGCCGCAGAAGATTGCAGCTGCCTGGCTCCAGGCTCGATAAGAAAGTGCAGATACTAACCCAACACTGAAATGGTGCCCAGTCCCTTGCTGGTTTTGAAAACATCTTTCTTTCATTCTATCCATGTTGTTTTTACCCCTTACCCTGAACAGTGACAGGAAATGGCGACGGACGAGATACTGGCTCGCCGAGCCTCCCGTGCTGCTACCGAGTCGGAGCCGATAGAACCGAAAAAAGAAGCGGACACTAAAGTTGAAGCAAAAGATGGCACCGACAGCTTCCGCGCGAACCGCTTCGCCGAGAAAATCACCCTCTCGTTGTGGTTTCCTCAAATCCTAGATGACGAGAGGAATACCTGGCGGATATGGTTATCGAGGCGGAGTCGCGCGATACTAATTCAGATCGGTATCGTCGGTCTCATCTTCATCACCAATCTTGGTCTTACCATCTTCGCTGTCTCGAGATACGGAAGCGAGAAAGGGGTTGGTTTGATCTACGAGGGCGACTGTGACAAGGTGAGGACGCTGGACCAGTGGATTCATTTGCTCATCAATTTGCTTGGAACGGGCATGCTGTCGGCTTCCAACTACTGCATGCAGCTGCAGGCGGCCCCGACCCGGGCGAATATCAATCGTGCGCATCAAAACGGCAAATGGCTCGATGTTGGTATCCCCAGTCTAAGGAATCTCAAGTATATCAGCAACTGGAGACGGGCGTCGTGGGGGTTGCTGGCTCTCAGCTCTGTTCCTATTCACCTGATGTGAGGGCCCCTACTCCCACAACCCCCCTCCCCCCCCCCCCCCAGTTCCATTGTTGACATGCTGATCGGGGACCATGATCAGATACAATTCGGCAGTCTTCCAATCCCTTTCCTCCAGCGTGTACACCGTCGCCGTGGTTAAAGACTCCTTCCTCGATGGCGCTTCATGGAATCTCACAGCAGCCGAGGGGCGACGGAAAGGAAGTCCGGGCTGGGACTTGCAGGACGGCCGACTTAACCCTCCTTCTTTCGACTACGATGAGATCATCCGAGGGATGCAGACAGCGGCCATAGAAGGCCTCTACACAGAACGGAACATATCCTCGTGCTTCGACATTTACAACGACTACTGGCAACCGCAAGGCAACGTCCTCGTCTTTGTCCAAAACTCCACCCTCCAACTCGTCCCTAACGACAGCGTCCTCCTTTACGCCTCCGTGATCCCGCGCTCCGACGACTGGGCGAAGAACATGTGGGCGCTCGAGAACGGGACCAGTCGCTTCACCGCCTTACAACCCCCTCTCCCTGTGACGAAATGGCTCCTCGGCCCGCCGCACTATGTCGCCTCGCGCTGCCTTGTGCAGCCCCCCAACCAGCTCCTGACGCGCTGCCGCTTCGAGTACTCTCCACCCATCATGTTCACCATATGCTTCATGAACTTCGTCAAGGCCTCCGTCATGCTGTCCATCTGGGTTCTCCGAAGATGGCAAGAGCCCGAACGGAAACAAGACGAGAAGGAAGTCCTCTACACCTTGGGCGACGCCATCGCCTCCTTCATGCGCGATCCCGACCCGACGACGATTGACATGGGGTTGGCGACCAAGTACGATTTCCTTACGAAACGAACCTGGAGAGGGAAGTTGGTAAAGCAGCAACCTGCTCCGTCGCAAGAACCACGTGTTTTCACGAAGGAAGCGAAGCAGTGGCGGTCTGCGGTTAGTCTCCGTCGCTGGCTGATCGCCTTCGCTGCCTTTGGGCTGGTCATGCTCGTCGCCGCCGTCCTCTTGTTCCGCGGCTTTGTATCCCTGCGTCAACGACGTTTCTCGACATCTCTTGCCTCCCTCTGGGATCTTGGGTTCGGATCCCTCACGCCCTACACGTACATCGTCGTCGGCCTACCGACAGAGGACCCCGCAGGCCTCGTCTCGAACGTCCTCCTTGCCAACTTACCCCAACTGATCCTGTCCGTGCTGTACATCATCTACAACGTAATGCTTTCAGCCTTTCTCGTGCAGCGCGAGTTTAGCCGCATGGGCAGCGTGCGGAAACCA
This sequence comes from Schizothecium vesticola, assembly GCA_030549215.1. Taxonomy (NCBI): domain Eukaryota; kingdom Fungi; phylum Ascomycota; class Sordariomycetes; order Sordariales; family Schizotheciaceae; genus Schizothecium; species Schizothecium vesticola. Next base: position 937,311 of record JAUKUD010000005.1, on the reverse strand, counting down.
CTGAGGGTGAGTGAGCCGATCGGGATTCAGAGGTCAAGCTACTTCATCTCGTTGCCGTTGAGGTACGGCATCCCCTTGTATATGAGTTCGGGCGTGATGCATTGGCTGCTGTCGCAGAGCTTGTTTCTCGCCCGGATCACGGCGATTGCGCCCGATGGGAGGGTGGATGTGGTGCATTCGTATTCGACGTGCGGGTATAGTCCGGTTGCTATTTTTGTTGGTAAGTGCTCCGCTTCCTTCACCTGTCAGTGAAGTGAGCTGATATTTGGGTAGCGATCCTCGCGGGGATTGGGCTAGCAGTTGTCATTGTATGTCTGGGGTTCAGGAAGTATGATGGGACAATGAGGATGGCGTCGACAAACAGTAGGGCGATCAGTGCCGCGTGTCACGTCCTGCCCGAGGATCGCGATAGTGGGTTTCTGCTTCCTGTGCAATGGGGCGTTGTAGCGCTCAGTCAGGGGGTCGGGAAGTGCGCCTTTACGACGGCTCCGCAGCAGGATATCAGGATGCCAGCAGAGGGGAAAATGTATAGATAGAAGCAGCCAATCTTCTTGTCGGAAACGAAGGACTCGGGGGGGTGGCAGTTGATGGCTTAATATGTTTAGGACGGAAAGGGATCAGAGAGAGGAGATACAAAAGTAAAGAGTAGAGTAAAAAAACATACAACAACAGGGATTTTGCTGGTCGTCACCGCGACTCAATGTCGTAACCTAGGCCATGAGACAGGACCATACCGTAAAAATTAGCGCCTTGGGCTGTGAACGCCTAGCGGCATTAAAACAAACACCAAAAAATAATGGTGACGGGCGGGTTCGAACGCCTCAACTCGTGAGAGTTGTCATCAGAGTCCAAACCACAAGCCAACAGTACCATTACTGGTTTGCTGGGTTGATTGCCCGCCAAGATTTTAGACGGAAAAAGTCTTTTGTGTCATGGGGGTTCATTGGGTGGGGCGTCTGGGTAAATCTGCTCTTGTGGGAGTGGAGCAAGGCGAGTCATCATCTGTGTTTTCTTAACTTTGGCTCATATTGAGAAACGGATTCTTACCATGTGCAGAGGTGGGAGACACGACAAGATGCTTCAGAGGTGGCAGGATCGATGAGATTTTGGCATCCTGCATTTGAATTTGTCGACTGGTTTGTGGGCCACGGGAGGCTGAGAAAACCCCCCAAAAAAAGAATCCACGCTTTTCCCATTTTTTCCACTCCCAACCACCAGTTCAACACCTACAAACTGCAGTGGCAATCCCTCAAAACTGCCACGACGTTATTCGCAAACTTTTCAATCTGCCTCTGCCTCTGTGCCCGCAGCTCGTCGGCCCCAAGCCCGTCTTCGGCCTCGTTCTCGTCCTCCTCCCAATCAAGACACGCACAAACAGCCTGCTTATACTTGGTCCCCGCCCGTGACGGCAGTGCCTCCCTCGCCGTCTCGTACAGGTGGTCATGCGAGCTTCCGTCCATCCCCTGCCTTGACTGCAGAATGGTCGCCGCCGTCATCCAGCAGCCAATCTCCAACAGCACCACACCCAACCCGTAGATGTCAAAGCGCCGCTGGTATCGCCTCCTCCCTCTGTCGCCGTCGCCCGTCAGCGACGCCACCAGCTCCGGATGGCAGTACGCCTCGAACCCGACCGCGCCGCCCGCTGACCGGTCAATGGTGAGGTCTCGCACCGTGTCGGGCCGCGCAAACTCGAACCCTGCGACAAAGGGCTGCCGGAAGTCGAGCATCTCGGTATGCGCGTCGGCGAAGAAGAGGATGTTGGCGCTCCAGACTGCCTTGTGCAACCAGCTGGCCGTGTGGAACGCGAGCAGCGACTCGGCCAGCGCCGCCGCCATGCCGAATCGTTGGGTGAGCGTCGGCCGCCGTCGCTCCGAGAGCGTGGCCAGAGCCGCTTGCAGAGTCAGTGGCAGGGTCATGCCGTTGGCGAAGGGCGGCGGGTGGTAAAAGTAGCCAAAGTCAAGTCGGCCCCGGGGTCCGTCGGTCATGGTGTAGGCGACGAGATCGAGACAGCGAAGCTTAGGAGGCTTGTGCTCAAGGCGGAGGACGCTGGCGAGGCGGTCGGCGCGGTCGGTAGCTATGGTGCGCTCGAGGTCGCCCCAGTTGATCTGGCCGTGTTTCCATTCCTGGAGCACACGAACTGCGGGGTATGTCAGCTGTCATATCATGTTCCGGACCCGGAATTACCTACTCGACCGCTTGCCTGGACGTGCAATCGTCCCCATGGCTCGGAGAGTTCCATTCTTGATCGGCGGGGGAAGACTCGGGCTGAGAGCGCCGGACGACACCATGAGCCCGCTGGGCTCTCCCTCCCTCCGACTCTCGATGCCCAGGATCTGGCGTCTGAACGCTGCTTCGTCCCCGAGAGACGGGTGTGTGCCTTGGGCTGCACCCTGGATGACTTCGAGCTCCCTATCTGTCTGGGCGGCGGACAAGAGTCGGACGTGCATGTTGGAGAGAAGGTGGCGGCGCATCCTGCTCTCTACCACGCCGTTAAGACTATCGTTCCAATTCTTCAGCTGCCCGAGCAGTTCTTTGATCTCATCCTTGCCGCCTTCCTTGAAGATTCTCGTTTGGAACAGGATGCGCCGCGAGACCGATGCTTCATTGGCCCCATACTTGTCGAGCAAGTTGTTGATCTTTTTCAAAATCCTGGCCACCTCGGTCAAGGCGCCGTGCAACGGCGCGTGGAGATTGATGGGGGATTCTCTCGTCAACATGGCCGGCAGACTCCTTTCCTCGATCTGAAGCGTGTCAATGTCGATGGGCGAGTCCGTGACGCCGACCACGTGGGCGATCCAGAGCGCCAGTCGAACCTGCTCAAAGTTGTACATGGCGTAGAGCGATGCGCTCTCCTCTTTGAACGCCCTAGTCCCATCGATGGCGCGAGCAATAGCAAGACACACCTCGGCGACGCTGATCAGGCCCGATGTGCCGATGACAAAAGCTACGACTTCCATGGCGCTGGATTCATCCACTTGAAGATAATGTCGGTCTCAATACGCGGCGAAGGTTGTTTTGGGGAGGCACAGAGCAGAGCCCTCTCAGCTCAAATAAAGGGGTCAAGAGAGGGTGTGACAGAACCTGAGGCGTTTAGGTTGCCCTTCACGAGTGAAAGACCATCTCGATGCACGTAGGCTCGGGTGATAGCGGACAGTGCGGCTGAGGCGCATGTCTACACTCCAGCCCTGGTTTGTTTGTTAGCGCAAAACATGGGAAATACGAGCCAAGGCCATCTAACTGTTGATAGAGGCCCTGAAATTGGAACATGAGGCCTATGGCTGTGCCAGCTAGGCCTTACCAGGAGCGAATCGGTCCTCGCCTGTTTGGCGAGAGGTCTTGTGCTAACAAACAAACCAGTATTGGATTGTATGCACGATGCCCTCGAAGACGTTCTGGGCTCTACTTTGAAGACTGATTCGCGGTGCTCCTGAGCGTGGGCTTGCAGGCTTGGCGTTTGGGAGGAACCCCTGCGCAAGCTTCAAGGAGTACAATCCGATACTGGTTTGTTTGTTAGCACGAGACTTTTCGCCAAGCAGACGAGGACCGATTCGCTCCTGGTAAGGCCTAGTTAGCACAGCCATATGCCTCATGTTCCAATCTCAGGGCCTTGAGTTCTGATTCCAGGGCTTTGGGTTCCGATTTAAGGGCCTCGGCTTCCGATTTCAGGGCTTCCATCGACAGTTGGATGGCCTTGGCTCGTATTTCTCATGTCTTGTGCTAACAAACAAACCAGGGTTGGAGTATAGAAACGCCTCCCGCATAACAGTTGGTTCTCGGAGGGGGGGACGAGGATGGAGGTCCCAGAGCCTTGTCACCGCGAACTATTGCAGTCGCCATCTCTCTCTTTTTTTTTTTTCACCAGGGGTCTTGGTTTCCGAACATACACAAAATTCTGGTCGTCACCTCCATGCTTCTCTGCCAGTAAGTGTCCCCCGATCTGTTTTACAAACTCTTACTTACCATGGAACATGGACAGCAGCTTGACGCAACCGAATCTCTCACCGACACGCAATGGGCGACCAGCATACGACCGAGTGGCGCGGTCTTCCGGACCCGCTGCGGTTCAGCACCATCGATCAAAGCTCGCGCGTAAAATCTGTATTTCACGAGTTGTCAGCCACTCGCCCGCTTTTCGGTCTTCCGGATAATCAACTGCAATGGACCAAGTCCATTCCCCGACTCTCAAAGCCCGCGCTTGGGCGGCTGTCTCAACTCCACAAGGACTCGGCAACGCAAAACACTACCGAGCCGCCGCCGGAGCCGGTGACAAGCATCTCGTCGTTCATGGCTGCCGTCGCCGACATCAACCCTCCCTTCAAGCCTCGGACTCTCCATCGGCCATGGACCATCTCGGCAGGCCATGGCGCGTCCGGCGCCGTCGAGGTGCACCGCTACGTTCGCGGTCGCAACTGGGACGTCTTCAACGACAGTTCGTCGTTGAAGCTTCTGACATACAAGCCCGACCCAAAGCGGACCGGCGACTATTATGCCGTGAAGCGGCTAGGGCTCCTAGACCCTGAAGGAAAGGGGAAGAAGACACAGCCCACGAGGAATCCATACGCTCTGCTCGTCGACGAGCTGCGCATCCTGGCCCACCCCGACCTTCGCGGGCACCCGAACATTGTGTACTTGTTTGGTGTGTCACACACTCCATCTTGGGGCGGGATTGACTCGGCGGAGCCCAATCTGGTTCTCCAGGAGGGCGACTGCGGGGACCTGTTCTCCCTCTACCGCGACGTCCACATGGGCTATGACCGCCACACGCTGGTCGAGGTGAAGCTGAGCTTGTGCTTCGATATTGCCTGCGGCATTGAGGCCCTGCACCGCCACGGGGTCGTTCACTGTGACATCAAGCCCGAGAATATTCTCATTAGACGACGCTCCGGGAGAGACCAGCCTATCGTGAGATGCACGTCGGAAATCGAGGCCGGACAGGTGGCCCTACAGTCACTCAAGGGCGCGAGCCCCTTCGTCGCCATGCTGGCCGACTTTGGAGGCTCCATCATCATGGCCGACCAACCAGGCGATAAGGCGCAGTTGAGAGTGATGACGCGTCTGTGGTGTGCACCGGAATGCTACTCGGAGGCGCCGATAGCAAAGAGCCTTCTTCCCCGAGTCGACATATACTCGGCAGGCCTCGTCTTTGCCTTTATCTTCCTGGAGGGACGGGACATCTTCACCAAGGTTGTGGAGCGTGGGCTGATGCACCAGTACGACACCACCATGAACCGGACTATGGTGCGCTCCAAGAAGACGACCGGTGCTGCCTTAGCCCTCGCCGTGGAGCAAGTTAAAGGTCTTGAGTCGAGTGTTTTTGGCGTCACGGCAACGGGGCAGAGACGGTACATGTCCAGAGATCAGTGTTACCCCCCAGTTGTGTCAGACATATTGGCCTCGATCCTGAGACTGGCTCTCCAGGCAGATCCGAGCAAGCGTGTCGCTAATGCTACCGAGCTCCTCGAGCCGTGGCATCGGGCTCTGCAAGGAGATTTCCATGTCAAGAACTCACTGCACTACTCGCAGCCGGCCGCTTTCCGCGCCTTTGCCTGGAGAAGCGATGGGAAGGACTACTTTTCTACTGGCAAGACGTGCGCAAAGTAGGTCAATTTCTTTTTCCTGTTGACTTCGAGGGGGGAATGATGCTGATATCGGATACAGGCCTGCAGGGCAGGGCTGCACACACGTCCCCCCGTTATTCTCAAAGTCTGACACAGACCAGGTCCCTGGAGTCTTTGACGTACGTTGACGAGACTCCCCTATTCCTGCCATGAAATTTACGTGAAAAAGGAATGCCACACTCTTTCGTGTCATCGCCTGGTGACCAATAGTTTTGGGTGCCGGTGCTAACTCGAGGACTTCCAGATTCGCAAAAGCTTCAAAATATTTCGGGCGAGTCTCACAAGCAACCTCAAGACGGCACTCTTCAACGACATGTTGCAGGAGGTAGACCGTGTGCGGTTGGTCAAGGACCTGAAGGTTATGGGAATACCTTCCACATACCAGCTTCGCCGAGCTGCTGGCTGCGCCTACCAAGTCGGTCTGGCTTGTTTGGAGGGTTTCGGTCGTCCCCGTGACGCCCAAGAGGCTCTCCGGCAGATGAAGACTGCGGCCGAATGGGGCCTCCCCGTCGCTCAGGCTGACCTCCTTCCTCTGTCGGTGTCACTGGGCGTTTACCGCCATGACAAGGGTGAACTGTACACCGAATTTACTGTCTCTGGTATCGTCAAGAAACCACTGGCCGTTGACCTTCCCGACAAGAGCGACCAGTGCGTCAAATGGGCTTTCAATGCTGTCGTCAACAGGCAAGCTCACCAGGGCACCGTAAACGCTCTTTGGCACGTCAACCAGGAGGTGTGCACCAACGCCATTTCCGAGCACCGGACCGAAAGGGCAAAGGAGATCCAAGCCGCCTTCAAGCACCGGATGTCCGCGGACTGGAAGGAGCTGAGCCAGTCCGCCGAGTGGAAAACAAAGCTGACGCAGCTACACAAGTCGTCACTGGGCTTCGGAGGCAAGATGAAGACGGAGGCGGATCGAGGTTGGAGTCTTCTCCACTACGTCGTCGCTTTGATGCCTGACTATGGGGGTTTGGGAGATTTTTTGGGAATACGAGCGATGATGCAACTCAGGTTTCTTGTTGAGGAGCTGGGAGCCGATGTTCGGTCCCTGAACGAGGACTCAGCCACTGCACTGGACCTGGCCATGGCCCGTGGCGACACGAGTACCGTATCGTATCTCCTCGACCGGCACCAGCTCATGGCCCATGGCGACGCGAGAACCATCTCGTATCTCCTCGAGCGGCACCAGCTCTGCGGGCCCCCCTTCCTACCCGGCAGCTGCCCCTTGCAGAATGTGGCTTGCCTGCCAGCCGGGCTCATCAGCAGCACTATCGACAGAGTGTGCACAATAGCACCAGAGATGAGCGTCGATGCTAGACTCCCATCGACAGGGCGGACGGCATTGCTCAACACCCTGCTCACAAAGGAGCCTCTGCTGCCCCCAGCCAGGACGGCTGCTATCATGTCACTTTTGGACCATGGCGCAAACCCTCTCCTCACGACGGCAGAGCCAGGCACCGCGAGCCCGCTGCTTCTTGCCGTCACCGGTCTTGAATCAGATCTGGTTGGGCCAATGTTGCTGGCTGTTAAGAAGTTCGGACATGGCCTGCCCTTGCTGAACCAACTCAGGGCACGGCCAGAGCCAGCGAACGAGCTCGCTCGGGCGTTTCTGCGCTTGGCGCAGACGCCGCGCTCCGTCACCCTGGCAAAGGGGGTCGTCAACCACGGCCTATCCCTTGGCGCCATTATCAAAAGGATGCTAGGGCATGGCGCCTGTTCTGAACTGCCCTACGTCTGTCGCGGTATGCCGCATGACTTGCTTGGCCTGGCGTGCTACTACGGCCGCGACGACGCCATGCAGGCCATCCTCGCGGAATCCCATGGTGTCGGCCCGGCCGTGTTCAAAACTCTGGGATCGGGCCAGGCCACCGGTATCGAGGCCTTGGCTACAGCCGTCGAGTGCGGCTTTGTCGAGGCTGTGGACCTGCTCCTCCCTTACATGGCGAAACTGCCCCAGGTAATAACTGACCGGAGCCTCCTCCTGACCGGAGCGCTGCACCATCAACCAGCTGTGGTGCCGCTGCTGCTGAGCCACTTTGAGCGCGCTGGCCGGGGGCCCGAGGTGCTGGAGTTCGAGGACCAGTGGGGAGCGACCATCCTGGATCTGGCGCTCGAGTACGGCTACCTGGACCTCGCGCGCCAGCTCCTAGCTAAGGGGGCCAAGTACGATGTCTACCGCCTTAAGGGCGACCACAACATCGACGACGGACCGCAGTCGACACTGGCGTCGGTGCTGCCGCGGATGAAGCCCATCCAGCTCCTCATGGAACAGACGCCAAAGCCCAGGGTCGTCGTCACGAGCACTGGCCTTAACGTCTTTCACGTCCTCGCGGCCAACGATAAGCTCATCAGTACGCCCCCCTCTCCCTAGTCCCCTCCGCGGTTAACTGACACGAGAAACCCACAGACACCACCGTCGGCCGCGCCGAGTTCCTCCAAGTGATGGAATACTTTCACCGCCTCGACCCGACCCTCATCCACGCCCGCGGCGGCACCCGCGGCATCACGCCCTTCCACGTCGTCAGCCTGTTCTACTCGGAGACGGTCGGCGCGTTCCTCCACGCCCACGGCGCCGACATCAACGCCGAATCGGACGACGGCCGCCACACCCCGCTCGATCTGCTGCACTTTCACGAAAACGGCGACCGCGGGCCGGACGAGCACCTGACCATCGACTATCGGACCAGCGGGGCGCCGCAGACGGGCGTCGCGATCTGCGATTATGGGATGGCAGGGCCGGTGTACTGGAAACTGGAGGATAAACTCCTCGCGAGGATGAAGGAGCTGTACAAGACGTGGGGGGCGGAGAGGGGGGCGCGGGGGGTGAGGAAGCTGTTAGGGCTGGGCATGGATGACCTGGGGGGGGTTTTCAGTGGGGGGATTACGTCTTACTACACGGATGAGAATGGGGTGGAGAGGAGCAAGCATTACTCGTAGGGGCGCGGGTTGTGTATGATACACTCCAGCCCTGGTTTGTTTGTTTGGATTGTATGGAGGTTGCCAGTTCCTTTGTGTCTAGTACTAGCAGGTAGGACGGCAGGCATTTTGTGTGTTTGGTGCGAGAATGGGAGTTTCCGTCGCCTTCAACGCCTAACAATTTTCCGTCAAAGTTCTCGCAACCAGCACGGTCAAACATGAAACACCACGCCCTACCAAACAGCGGCATCAGCCCTGTCGTCAGCATGGCCGGCGCTTAGCAACCAATGAACCCGGCGGTTTGTTGCTGGGATGAACTAGGGCGGCCAACCAGATGTCACGGTTTCCAGCCCGTGAATCCCCCTGCGTCTGTCAGCCGCCTCTGCCTCTCTGTCGTGAAGAATCGCGACGACAAGCGTCACTTCATCTCGTCTTCCTCCATCAACGGCTTCATATTTGCTATGACGTGACGGTGTTACCAGCTGGTGATTTGGCTTCTCGCGTACGGATGAGCAGTCTGCTGCCGCCGCCCTTGTTTCCATCCCTCTGCGTCGCGAGGCCTTGACCGCGTCATCGGTGTTTACTCTCCGAGTTTACAGATAACAGTATTTGGAGACGTCATCCTCCCAACTTCCCAGTTGTTCCTTCAAAGAAGAAGAAGAAGGAGGAGAAGCGAGAGGCAACTTATCTCCCTCACGCCTCTCCCGCTCCTCGACTCTCCACCTCCCTCGACCACCCCCAGCAAACCACCACCACAAACACGATGCGCCCCCCCCTCATCCTCGCCGCCGCGGCCGCGACCCTCACAACAGCCACCACAACCCCCTACACCGACCCCCTCACAAACATCACCTTCCAATCCTTCACCCCCCCTTCCTCCAGCTCCGACACCCCCGACACCACCTTCCGCATCGGCCTCGCCTTCCCCCCGTCCCCGGACCAGGACCTCCTCCTCCTCCAAATCACCACCCCCCTCTCCCCCGCCTCCTCTTCCGGGTGGGGCGCCCTCTCCCTCGGCCCCACCATGCGCGGCCCCCTCCTCCTCGTCGCCTGGCCCGACTCTACCTCCTCCACCGTCCGCATCGCCCCGCGCGTCGCCACAAGCTACGCCGTCGACGGGACCGTGCCCTATACAGCGACAGCTGTTACGCTGACGCCCATACCGAAGGGGACGTACTTTAACGCGACGCACCTGGTCGCGACGTTTGTGTGCGCGGGGTGTGTCAACACCGGTAGGGACGCGTTTGATACGGCGGGGGGGAGCGCGACGGGGGGGTTGTTTTCGTATGCGTATTCGATGGTTGCGGTGAGGGACCCCGGGGACGAGGGGACGTTGCTGTCGAGTCATGTGGGAGGGGGGGGGATTTTGGGGTGTTTGGGGTGGATGTGGAGGGGGCGAGGGATGGGAGGTTTGCGGAATGGGTGGAGATTTCGGGGGCGCAGGAGGACGGGGTGGTGGTGCTGCCGACGACGACGACGAAGGGGGAGGGGCCCGGGGAGACGAGGGCGGTTGGGGCTGGGGCGGGGACGACGGCAGGGCATGGGACGGAGGATGGCGCGGGGGGTGGGGATTACAAGAGGATGGCGCCGGGGGCGGTGGCGGCGTTGGTGTTGGTGGGGACGCTGTATTTGATGGGGGCAATGTCTGTGTTTTGAGGGGTGGTATAGCTGTCTGGATGCGAAGCGTTAGCTTGATAATCTGGAGGAGGTATAGGTAGAACAACTCACGACCACACCACAACCTCTTGACCCAAGTTCGTTCCCGAACTGTATCTGCCACGGGTAGACCCCATACTCCCCAACCTCAGGCGCTATTCCCAAAGAACTTGGTAATCTTCTGGCTCCCATCCCCCTTACCCTTGACCCCCTTTTTTGGGCTCTTGTGCACATTTCTCGTCGCGCTGATCTTGGGGCGGGACTTGACCGGCGAAGGCGAAGCCAAGCCCATCATCTTTTTTTGGGGGGGCTCGTCCTTCGTCTCACCCTCCGCCTCGCGCTTCACCCCCTTTTCCGACACACCCGCATCCTCTTCCACCTCGTCCACACTCTTCATCTCCTGCTTCACATCCCCCTCCTCATCTTTAACCTCGACTTCCACATCCTTCCCCCCCTCCTCTTCATCTTCCTCCCCCCCTCCCCACCATTCCCTTTCCCATTTCCCCCCTCACCACTTTTCCCCTCCGCCTTAAACCAGCCCGCAATATCGCCCTTCCCCCCTTCCACCGGTTCCACAAACCTCTTCTCATCCCTCCCCACCCTCCCCACATCGCCGCTCACCTTATAAACCTCCAACCCCCCCTCCTCCTCCCACGGCCGCAACAACCCCCCCACCTCCCCAAACGACCCCTCCGCAACCCCCAACCACCTCTTCATCCCCTCCCCCCCATCTCCATCACAACTGGCATCCGATCATGCAAGAACCTTAGCGCCTCACACGACTCCGTCGTGACGATCGTGTAGCTGTACAGTCCCTCCCCTGCCACCTCTCCGTCTGCGTTTTTAGAAGGGGGGACGTAATCCCACAAGCCCGCGAAGCACATCGGCAAGCCGTCGCTCCGCTTGATGTAATACGGCGTGCGGGTCTTCCCGCTCGGCCCGGTCTTGAGCCACTCGTAGAAGCCGTCGGCGAGGACGATGCAGCGGCGTTTGTGGCGGAGGCGGGCCCAGAGGCCGGTGGGTTGGGCGAGGGAGTCGGCGCGGCAGTTGATGGTTTTGAGGTGGGTGGTGGTGGTGTTTTTGGTGGTGTTGTTCTTGGCGGTCCAGGCGGGGACGAGGCCCCATTTCATGGTTTGGAGGATGCAGTGTTGTTGTTGGTGCTTGGGGGTGCTGGTGTCGGCGAATGGTGTGTTGTTGGAGGTTCCAGAGGATGTGCTGTCTTGAGGGGAGGGGGCCTCGGCGGCGCGGAGGACGATGCCGTGGTAGGTTGGGGCAAAGTTGTACGACTGCCGGGGGGCGAGGGGGCCGTCGTCCGGGGGCGCGTCGTCGATGAGCATGTCGTTGTCTTGGAGCATGCGCCTGATTACAGAGGGGGTCTGGAGCGTGTTAGTCTTGGAGTCTTGGTGATGATGAGATTTCTTCGGAATTGGGCTGACGGCGGTGTGGTCACTTGTATCGTCAATCGCACACTTACCAGGGCCAAGACATATCGACCGCACATGATGTCTGTTCCAAGCCGCTAAAATTGGTTGTTGACCTAGGTTGCGATTTCGATTATACACTGGCAAGTTGTGGTGTTGGTGTTGGTGATGGTTGCGATGACGCAACAAATCGCCCCGCGCTCAAGCCCAAGTCACGACAGCCATCGCCAAGTCATGTGACCACCTTGTTCTCAACATCAATTCGCTGGATGCATCCTCTATGCTAGTTCCCAACACCAATTCCCCAAACCCGTGGATATCAAAACACCCCACCGACCATACCCAGCCTACATTGTAATGACGCCAGTACCCAACTCCAAGGCGACACCTCAGACCCTAGCTCAGCACACCACCACCGGCTGGAGGCCGTTCTCCATCTGCCCCATCGACCTCCTGGCAACAGCCGCCTTTCGCTTCTCCAGGACAGCCTGATGCTTGGAAATCTCAGCTTTCCTCCACGCATCCTCAAACGGAGTGGGCTTGGGGACGACTTGGTGGTCCCGGATGCCCAGCCGCCTCACCACCTGGAAGGCGCCCGTGCCGATCGACATGCCCTGGCCCATGATGATGCACTCGCTGACACCCTCGATCGGGTCAGTCTTCATGCCCGCCGCCGCTTCAAAGAGATGGTCCGGCGTCTTCTCAAACGAAGCCAGCTGGAGCACGCTGTCGCGCATCTTGGAAAGGCCGAACCGCGTGATGCCGAGAACCTCTCCCTTGTACGTCATGACATCGGCGAGCAGGTCCATGTGTCGGGGGTCAATATTCATGTCGCCCATAACATCGCCAATTTCCTTGGCGATCGTGAACCGAGCCGCTTCGATGCCCAGCACGTCGCGCGTCTCCATGACAGAGTTGGACGTGCAGTTGGTACCCACCACGCCTTCCGTCGTCATGCACGCCCGCAGACCGTACCCCTCGACCAGCACCTTGTTGTTGAACGTGCCGTCGCCGTTCGCCGTCTCGCTCGTCTGGATGATGGCTCTCGTCGCCTCGGGGTAGCCCGACACGGGCACCAGAGGCAGCATGCGCTTCAGGAAGTTGACGCGCAGCTGGAAGTCGGCCGCCGATCCATCCCCGGCCATCGCCACGCCCTTCTCCAGCATGGCCGCGCGCACCTTGGCCGCCTTCTTGGCCGCCGTGACATCGCGCCACGTGTTGCGGACAATGATGTCAATCTGGTCGCCCCGGATGCGCAGGTCGTCCGCCTCGATCTTGAGCTTGAGCTTCTTGGCCTTGATGATGGCGTCGGCAATGTCCTTGAGCGAGATGCCGAGCTGCATGTCGGCGAGCACCTGCAGGTCCAGCTTGAGCACAATCTTGGCCACGTCGGGAAGCCACTCGTCCTCAATGTACGTGATGATGTCCGAGATGTACGTCTTCTCGATTCGGCCCTTGACAAGACGCGCCGCCATGATGTCTGTCTTGTTCTCGAGCTCGCACTCAATGACGGGTGTGCTGATGTTTTTGGACGCGTTGATGATTTCCTTGATACGCGGTACGCCCTGCGTGATGCTCATGCCAGCAACACCAGCGAAATGGAAAGTCTTGAGCGTCATCTGCGTGCCGGGCTCGCCGATCGACTGCGCTCCCACGGCGCCCACAGCGTGGCCGGGCTCCGTCTGCGCCTTGCGGTACTTGTCGAGACACTCTTCGATGAATCGGCGGAGGGCCTTTTCCGACACCTTGGCCACCTGCTCCACGTGCAATTGCTGCAGCGCACGCTCCTGCTCGTCGAGCGTAGGATCCTCCGCATTTCTCTCCGCCTCCCACGCCTTGAACTCGACCTTGAACTTGGAGTCAAGGAAAGGCAGGCAAGGATCGAGCCCCGCCGCCTTGCGAGCTTTGGCGAGCTTGAGCGCACGCTCTCCGACGTAATCTCGGACCGAGTTGAGAAAGCCTCGCGCGCCTTCGTGCTCGTCAATGGCCATCATGACATCGTTGGCACCGCTCGTCTGGATAGCCTCATCGTCGTAAAAGAGCTCGGTTCCCGTGACAATATCCCGCCTGGTGTACCTGGACCGCTGCAGGTCAAGAATCTCGTTGCTCATCTCGCTCATCTCGCTGGGCAGCAGCGACCGGTCCTTGTTGTCCCACGTAATATTCTCCGTGTGGTTCCATGTCCTCTCAAAGTTGACGGGTTTGGCCTCGCCCTCCATGTCGACGGGGTCCAGCCTATCCGCTCCGAACTGGAATTGCACAATGCCTCCCGCCGAGGTACGCACCGTGTCGTCGTACTGCGTCGAGAGATCCTCCAGTGACTTCATCAGTCGTCGAGACATGTATCCCGTCTCCGCCGTCTTGACGGCGGTATCAACCAGACCTTCTCTTCCCGAGATGGCGTGGAACAGAAACTCAGTAGGGAGCAGCCCCGTGTAAAAGCTGTTTCGGACGAAACCCTTGGATGGTGGCTGCCGGGCGTTCTTGAAGAAGTGAGGGAGCGTCCGGTCCTGGAAGCCATCCGCCACACGCTTTCCTCCGATAATTTGCTGTCCGACACAAGCGATCATCTGGGCGACGTTGATGTCTGAGCCCTTGGAACCAGACTTGGCCATGATGAGCGGCGAGTTGTATTTGCTGAGGGTCTTAACACAGTAGTCACCAGCCTGCTGTCGGACCTTGCTGAGGATGCCCGAGATCATGTTCTCCAACGTCTCCTCGAGATCGCAACCGGCCGCCTTTTCCAGCTTGCCCTCCTTGAACTTCTCGATGAGCACATCGCACTGCGCGTAGGCCGTTTCTACCAGCTGCATCTTTTCCGCCGTCAAGCTGGTCGACGGGAAGACGTCGCCGACTCCGATGGAAAATCCCTGAATGCCGAGGGTTCGGGCACACAGCTTGGCGAGTCGATTCATGGCGGCCGCCGCAGCGTCTGGTCCAAAGTCTCGAAGGATGACATAAAAGACGGAATTCTTCTTTCCGCCGCCGACCGTCGACTTGTCCATCCTCCCGCACATGACCTCGGAGTTGCGAACAACCAGGTATGTGTCGTCAATGTCCATGTCGGCAAGCTCATTAGCCTTCTTTTTGTAAACCTTGTTCTTGCACTCGAGGTTTACGAGCACGTTGGACTGTTTGTTGGGCCGCATGAGGACGTTGAAGATTTGTTTGCCCGTCCAGAGCATCTGCGGTTTGATGATGACGGGCGGCGGGAGATCGAGATGGGTGTCACCAAGCAGCATCTGAGTACAAATGTACGCAAAGGTCTTGCGGTCGTAGAACTTGTCCTTGCTAGTAAGAACATACGCCGCCGTGATGAAGTCCTGCGTGGCCGCGATAATGGGCTCTCCGTTCTTGGGAGTGGCAAGATTGTGCTTGACGCCCATGAGCTGCATGGCTTCGGCGCGCGCCTCCTCGGTCTGCGGGACGTGGAGGTTCATCTCGTCACCATCAAAATCGGCGTTGTATGGCGTACATACACACTCGTTAAGGCGGAAAGTCCTCCAGGGGCGGATCTTGGCGCGATGGCTCATGATGCTCAGCTTGTGGAGCGACGGCTGTCGGTTGAAGAGCACAATGTCGCCGTCCTCGAGGTGCCGCTCCACGACATCGCCAGGCTGGAGGTCTCTGGCTCTCTGCTCGCGAATCGCCACACCGCCATACTTGAGGTTGTACTTGATGGAGCCGTCCTTTGCGACCAAGGCCTGCGCGCCAGGCCAGACGGTGGGGCCATTGAGAATGCACTGTCGCAGCTTGTCAATGTTTTGACGATTCACGCGCTCGGGATATGTCATGTTCTTGGCGACGAGCTGAGGAACAGCGACTTCCTCAATGCTCAGGTTGGGGTCAGGGGAAATGACGGTGCGGCCGGAGAAGTCGACACGCTTGCCCGACAGGTTGCCACGGAAGCGACCCTGCTTGCCCTTGAGCCGCTGGCAGAAACCGCGGATCGGCTTTCCAAAGCCGGGTTGTTGGAGACCGGGGACTTCGCTGTTGACGTAGAGGCCAACCTGCAGCTGAAGAAACTCCCATTGCTCCATGATGTTGGACAAGGGGGAACCCTTCTGCAAGGCGCCTCGCAAGAATGCCGAGTACAGAATGATCTCGGAGAGCTTGCTCGTGATGTCGTCTTCGTTGCTGGCGTTTTCCTGGGCGACAGAAGGGCGAATGCAGATGGGCGGGGCGGGAATGTATTGCCAGAGGAACATCTCGGGTCGGCCCTCGGCGGGATTCATGCCCATAATCTCGCAGTCGGTAGGGCTGATGGCCTTGAACAGCTCCAGGACTCGGAGGGGGTTGAGATCGTCCATCGCCTTGCGAGCATGCTTCTCCAAATCGGGGAGGTATCTTTTGGCCGTCTCAAACGAGGCATCGAATTTGACCTTGTCCTCGGGGGGCACCTTTTTTTGTGCCGTGGATTTGTTGTAGGCCGAGTACTTGTCGTGCACCAGCTTCAAGACGCTGAGCCTGCGAATGACGCCCTGGAGGGCTCCGCAGTATGGGCACGTCTTGGCCTTGCGACATGTCTCGTTGACCGTCTTGAGGATCTGCGTCCGCTTGAGGTTGTCGATTCCGGGGCGCCGGAGCTCCCTCAGGGTCTGTCGTCGCTTGTCCTCCTCCAGGAGCACTCTCGAGCATTTCTTGCAGATGTTCTGGAGGGTGGCTTGGATGTATTTCAGGTAACCAATGTGGAAGACGGGGAGGGGCAGTCGAACGAAGCCGAAATGGCCCATGCATTCCTGCAGCGATTGGTGGCAGGTAGCGCAGGTTCCTGTTTTACTCGATGTGCCCTGGGAGGAGTCAGACTGTGTCACTCGGGGTGACGGGGGAAGACGTCTTACCAGACGGGGATCCAAGGGACCGTGAGGGAAGGGTACTCGGCCATTCTGAACGTCGTAGAGCAGGTTGTCCGAGACCTCGAGTATACCCTGGCTAACAATGTCTTGGGGGGTCCTGCAAAGCACGAATCGCGTCAGCTACCGGCAATGGCCACAAGGGGATGGAAGAGGTGCTCACTGGACGCCAAACTTGAGGGCTTTGAAGCGCTTGGGGAGATTGTCCACCAGCTGCTGCTTGACGGGAGCGCTCTTGACGGCGGGCGCCATGTCGCCTGTAGTGTCGGGTTGCTGCCGGGAATTCGAAAGGGCAGCGCGGTTGAGACCTTCGGCGATGGCGAGGTGGACGGATGCCCCTCGGTGTCGAGAAACGCTACCGGTTCATAGTCGAAAGGTCGTCGAGTTTGGATGGCCTACGGTGGGGGGCTCTCAGTTCTCGGTGGCTGGTCGGACGCGCAGCAGTGTGGTTCGTGGCGATGCAGAAAGGAGGCAGTGGGTAGACTTTTTTTGGTGGAGGGAAGCTCGTTGTTGGCGTCGAAATATTTTCCAATCGATTGACGGATTCCCCGAGGCGGGGCGCAAATGGCAAAGACGGGGGGAATGACTCCAAAAAACGAGTCGTGCCCCACCAGAGCAACAGCGCGCTGCAGCCGGGCAGGTCTTGGCGCCCATGTCTCTGAACAAAAAGATACTTTGCACGCGGCCCCAGAGACTTGTACAGGGCCGGATTTGCTCACTGTGGCCCCCATCTGCCGGTATCCTGCACCCTGAAAAGGTATCTGCTCCTGCTGAAGAAGCCCGGGACAAGGGGAGCTTTTGCCAATCATGTGCTCAGGTGAAAGCACACTCCGTCATCGCACCGTCGACCGTCAAGTGGTCCCGTTTGACTCTTGGGTTTGGACACGCTCACAATCACTGCGTCCACGCGTAGAAGCATCCGACAACTCATGAATCTAACCCAGCCAGCTACATGATTATTTGATACCTCACTTGCTCATCTGCTCGCCCCATTTTGTGATTTTACTTACCAAACATCTTTGTTTTCCACACCGTCCCCCCAAGACACATCTTCCCTTGAAACACAAGTCCGTCCTCCGACAACCTCTCAGATCTGCAAATTGGCGCTGATTGTCTCCAAGAACGGGTGCTGCAGGCTGACCCGGTGCTCTCTTCACCATCGGTACCGGCCTCCATCGTCGTCGAAGCTTGGCCGTAGGACCCTTTCTTCGTTTGGGTGGCCGCTGGGCCCGGCCAGAACCACCATGGCATCCACCGCCCCCGAAAAAAAGGTAGAGAAATCATACCTCGCCTCCGCCTACGACTCGATCAACCCCTGGGGAGGGAGTCGCACTGCCACGCCCACGCCGAGAGACCCCCAGCCAAACCCCGCCCCTGTAGTCGACCACATCGTCAACCCCTTTTACGGCCAGAGTCTCAAGAAGTATCCTCCCGACTGCCCTCCCCTGAGGGTACAGTGGTTTCATGCTGTTGATGTGAGCGCACCCTTCCCGCTACGACTCTGCGGCAGAGTTGCTGAAGCTATCCCTCCAGGTCCCCAAGCGGAAGCCCAAGTTCCTCGGCGGCAAGAAAGAGGACGACAAGAAGCCCACCGTGGCCCCCAAGAAATTCTCCACCTTTTCTCCCGCCGATACCCGCGCACTCGAAATCGCATACCAGAAAAAGCTGGAGGAGATAGAGGCAGAGCGGGCGGCCAACAAAAGCTCCCTTGTCTCGCGCGCCGGCTCCAAGCGCCCCCGCGTAGCCTCGGCCGACCATGGATCTGCTGCGGACAAGGAGAAGCCAGGGGGTGACGTGGCAAATCTGGAGAGCGTCAAGGTCCCGGTCAACGAAGACTACCTCTTCGATGTGGATATTGGAGAGCGCGAGCTGAGCCCCGTGTACTGGGAAGGGCCGGTCTACGAGGTGCGTCGCGGCACATGGTTCTACCAGGAGGGGTCAACGCTTCGGCACTGCGAGGAAAATCTGGCAGCCCAGCTCGAGGAGGGATACCTAAAGGTGAAACCGTGGGCCTATCCTTTGCGGGCTCGAAGCGACTCTGCGCCAAAGACAGTGACGCCAAAGGCCTCCGTGGAGAATCTCAACGCTGCAGCGGCCGCTCAAACGGATAGCACCGCCAAACCCAATATGTCTGCCACCCAGCATCAACCGCAGACACAGCGTCTCTTTGGCGCCCACCTAAACAACATCGTGACATACCAAGACTCCTCGGTCGCCTGGCTCTCCTCCGAGGGCGTTTTGTCCTGGGTGACGTCGACCGTCTATGAGAGGTTTGCCGGGGGTGGTTACATGAGCGGCATCAAGCTTGTTCGGGGCTACACCGAGGCTAGCAAGGCCAAGGAGGAGAAGCGCCCTCTGACGCCCAGCGGAACTCAGTCAACCTTTGCAGAACAAGATGAGAAGCTCCAAAAGGCTCTCAAGAGGCGATCAGCGCCGGCCATGACGCAACCCGACCCTGTAGAGGAGGTCGAAGATGATGACCCGCTGGGGCTGGAAGACACCACCAGGCGCCTGACACGACAGTTCTCGAACCTCCTCGAGGGCAAGGAGGACACGGAAGAGGAGCAAGAGGCCATTCGCAAACAGGAAGAGAAAGACATGCTGGATGACTACAATTTCAGGCTGGGGGAGAAGCAGGGCCGAGAGATTGAGCACGTTGTTCTGATCACCCATGGCATCGGACAGCTCCTTTCACTCAAGTATGTTTTGGCCCCTCCCCTATTTAAGACTGATATAAATGGCCGCCCAATGCCGGCTTCCCTTGTCGGTCATCTCTTCCAGGGCACCTACTGACTACCCCAGGATGGAGAGCATCAATTTTGTCCATGACGTGAATGTCCTTCGAAAGAATCTCAAATCAGTCTACTCCACCTCTGCCGATCTTCGATCGCTGAACCAGGAGGCCCATGAAGGCGGCCCCGGGAACTGTCGAGTCCAAGTGCTCCCTGTTGTCTGGCGCCATCTTCTTGACTTTCCGAAGCGACGACAGAAGAAGGGAGAACACGACCTCGGTGATTCACTCAACGAAGAGGACGAATGTAGGCCAACCCTCCCCTATACGCTGAGCACGTCTCCTGACATCATCTCCAGATCCGTCTCTCGAGGACATCACAATCGAAGGAATGGCGTTTGCGAGATCTCTTATCTCCGACCTTGCCCTCGATGTTCTTCTCTACCAAAGCTCCTACCGAGAACACATTACCGAGATCGTCCTCAACGAGTCGAATCGCATCTTCCGGAAATTCAAGGAGCGCAACCCCGAGTTCAAGGGCAAGGTCCACATTGCCGGCCACTCCCTCGGGTCGGCCATCATGTTTGACATATTGTGCCGGCAAAAGGAGAGAAAGCAGGATCAGGAGCCTCCACGAAACCCGCTCCGCTTCTGGCCAACCCAAGACCGCTACGAGCCCCAGAACCCCAAATCCCTCGAGTTCGAGTTTGACGTCGACGACTTCTACTGCCTTGGCTCTCCGATCGGCCTGTTCCAGATGCTTAAGGGGCGGACGATTGCAGCCCGGAGCCTGCCCAACGCCATGCCCTCTGAGAGTCCTCTCAACCCCGAATTCGTCGAGGACTTCTTCTTCAACGCTTCATCGCGCCCCTACGTCGATCAGCACATCTCCCCGGTCACCGGCCACCCCTACAACGTCTCCTCACCAAAGGTCTCCCAGCTGTACAACATCTTCCACCCGTCCGACCCCATCTCGTACCGCCTCGAGCCCCTCATCTCGACCGCCATGTCCAGCCTCAAACCGCAAACCCTCCCCTACACTAAGAAGGGCATCTTTGGCTCCGTCGCGCCCCAGGGCCTCACGGGCATCGGCGCCAAGGTCGGACAGAGCGTCAGCGGCCTCTGGAGCAGCCTCAGCGCCGGCATCGCCAGCAACCTCATCAACCGCAGCCTCGGGCTCACGCACCAGGACGTGGCGAATATGAATGCCGCGGCGGCGGCGGCGGCACAGCAGAGCCTGGGCGCGGGGACCAACATCGCGGCGGGCGGCGTCATTGCCGACAAGAACCTGTCGGACCAGTTGCGGATTGAGAAGATGATGGAGCGGCAGCGGCAGCTCGCGGGGGGCGAGGGCGGCGTGGTGACGGAGAGCGGGAACGAGATGACGCTAATTGACGACGAGCTCGAGACGCTGTTTAGCCGGTTCCAGAAGAACAGGGCGGCGATGGCCAAGGAGAAGGGGACGAGCGCGGACAGCGCGATCAACGTGGATGCGCTGGATGAGGAGGAGGAGAAGGTGAGGAAGATGCGGCGCGAGGAGATGAAGGCGAGGGCGCTGAATAGGAACGGGAGGGTGGATTACTGCATTCAAGAGTGAGTGCCCTCTCTGCCTTTGTGAGGGAATTTCTGCTGCTAACGGTGGACACAGGAGCGTGCTTGACTTTAACCCCATGAACACGATCGCTTCGCACATGGGGTACTGGGCGGACGAGGACGTCAGTCACTTTATCCTGTCGCAGATGCTGTCCAACAAGGTTCGGACACCAAGGGCATAGTAGAAAGTTCGGGAAGGCATCATGTAGAGGTAGAGATACACCCTCACACCGGGAGTTTCATTCTTCTAGACATGTCCGCATCTAATCTACCACAAATCCAACCTCCCCTCCCTCCCCCCTCTACAACGTCAAAACCTCCGCCAACCCCCCCCACGCCCCCCCCATTCCCCTCGCCACCTCCCCTGCCACCCTCCCCGCCCCGTCCCTCAGCCCCCTCACATCCTCCCCTACCCCCTCCCCCCTCCCCACCCCCATCTCCCCCGCCAGCTGCACCACCACCTCCGGAAACCTCCCCTCCTCCACCCCGCTCCCCACCCACAGCAACAACCACACCACCTCCTCCCGCCCCGCCTCCACCGCCACATGCAGCGCCGTCCTCCCCCCATTCAACGGATCCCTCCACCTCACCACATCCTCCTCCACATCCCCCAGCAAATCCACCATCCCCTCCACGTCCCCCTCGGCCGCGAGCGTGTGCAGCGCGCGCGCCGGGCGCGCCTCCGGGTTCGACGCGAGGAAGGCTTCCTCGGTGAGGATGGGGAGGAGGTCTAGGGCGGAGGGGCCGCCTTCGGAGGTGTACGTTGCCGGGATGGTGGGGGGGTCGGAGGGCGTGGGGAGGTGGGTGTCGCAGGCGGGGCAGCGGAGGGAAAGGGCGATGGTGGGGGAGTGGTCGAGGAGGCATTGCCAGTGGAAGTGGCAGGTGCAGGGGAGGAGGAGGTCGTCTGGGACTGTTTCGGTGGTGGTGGTGGTGGTGGAGGGGCCGGCGGAGGATTCGGAGGAGGAGTCCGGGGCGAGGGAGAGGGTGAGGGGGTGGGAGCAGGTGCGGCAGGACATGGTGGCGGATGGGTGGGGGTTGTGGGGGTATGGATTGTTTGGTTGGGGGTGGTCTGGGGGGTCGTTAGTGATGGGGGGAGGGGAGGTTGGAGTGGTGGTGCTTACCCCTGAGTGGGAGATGCTAGCCGCCGCGCGTTCGAGGCGGGTGAGGTTTCGGGCGTTGGCGATGGCGGGAGGCAGCAGGATGTTGATAGGTCGGGATTTGTTGGTGCTTCGAAGAAGAACTTCCAGGCTGGCTTGTCGGTAGGACTTGTCTTGGCTGGTAGTTTATTCGGAGAGTACGTCACCCTCGGTTGTGGTGGCTTGAGGCACTCGTGGGGAAAAAAAGTTGGTGAATAATAGAAATTGGAGAAAGTGTTTGCGAGCAACGGGTCTCTCTACCCAACGGAAGCGGTGGCTCCAGGTCCTCGCTAACAATTTGGTCTCCCCCCAAAATCTCGCTGCTGGGTGGGTTTCCAGCAATTTTCGGTTGCCTGAAGATGGCGATTGGGCGTTACGCAATCCCTCCCGTCGGGTAGTTTCAGTGGCTGAGCAGGGGGCGATTACATCAGGCTGCCTCTGGAGTCTGAATTGGCAGGGGACTCAAACTCCCCGCCCCCGCCAACTTGGAGAGCGGCTATGTCTGCTCTCATCCAACAGCTTCCATCCCGGATCCATACACTACCATACAAAGCTCGACGTCCCCGTCGACGCGACCCGCCTTGTCGTCCGAGACCACGCCATATCGACCCGCGCGCCCGGAAAGGAGGGCCCTCTTTGTATTCTTTCGACCAGATATTCCAAAATTGAACAAACTTGTTCTGGCTGCCACAACCCCCTCTTGGCTCGCTGAGCAGGTTCCTGGTTACCCCGCGCAATCATGAATGTCCTCAAACTCCAGAGGTAGGGCCGCCGTGAATGTGTGATTGCACCCAAAACTGACAGGCGCCAGGAAATTTCCTCAGTTCCAGCAGGCCGACATCTTTGGCCTGACCGACGCCTTTCGCAAGCTCGACGTCGACGACAAGGGGTACATTGACGAGGCCACGGCCATCAAGGCCACCCAGACGAGCGAGCGCAAACCCTACGATGTCGTGCGCCAGGCATTGAAAGACGTCGAGCTCGACTCTTCGAGACGCGTCGAATTGGAAGACTACGTCGGCGTATGTTGTGCTCTTGCGACGGGAACCCTGCGCCCCGGGTAGCTCGGAATCCTGCCCAGATGCATGCTGACCCGATGGTGTTGCAGCTCATCGCCAAACTCCGCGATGCTCCCGCCGCTCCATCCCGCTCCGCCGGCCAGGCCCCTTCGTCGTCCTCACCCGCCGCCGTCATCTCGCAACGGACAGGCGGCCATGCCTCCAAGGGCAGCGTCGGCAAGATCCACGTCCAGGGCTCCAACGCCAACATCACCCACACCATCAACGAGGATGAGCGCACCGAGTTTACTCGCCACATCAACGCCGTCCTCGCCGGCGACGCCGACATTGGCAGCCGTCTGCCCTTTGCGACCGACACGTTCGAAATGTTTGACGAGTGCAAGGACGGCTTGGTCCTGGCCAAGCTCATCAACGACAGCGTCCCCGACACCATCGACGAGCGCGTGCTCAACGTGGCCGGGCGCAAGACCAAGACGCTCAACGCGTTCCAGATGACGGAGAACAACAACATTGTCATTGAGTCGGCAAAGGGCATAGGCTGCTCGGTCGTCAACATTGGCAGCGGGGATATCATCGAGGTCCGCGAGCATCTGATTCTAGGGCTAATCTGGCAGATTATCCGCCGCGGTCTGCTCGGCAAGATCGACATCAAGCTCCACCCCGAGCTGTACCGGCTGCTGGAGGAGGACGAGACCCTCGAGCAGTTCCTGCGCCTCCCGCCAGAGCAGATCCTCCTCCGGTGGTTCAACTATCACCTCAAGGCGGCCAACTGGCCACGGAGAGTCCAGAACTTTTCCAGCGATGTCAAGGACGGCGAGAACTATACAGTGCTGCTGGCGCAGATTGGGTCTGAGTACGGCTGCACGCGGGCGCCGTTGCAGACGCGCGATCTCCACCAGCGCGCCGAGGAGGTGCTCCAGAACGCCGACAGACTCGGGTGCCGCAAGTTCCTATCGCCCAGCTCCCTCGTCGCCGGCAACCCCAAGCTCAACCTCGCGTTCGTTGCCAACCTGTTCAACACGCACCCCGCGCTGGATCCCATCACGGAGGAGGAGAAGCTCGAGGTGGAGGACTTTGACGCCGAGGGCGAGCGCGAGGCGCGCGTGTTTACCCTGTGGCTCAACAGCCTCGACGTGCAGCCGGCGGTCCAGTCCTTCTTTGACGACCTCCGCGACGGCACGATCCTGCTGCAGACGTACGACAAGGTGATCCAGGGCTCGGTCAACTGGCGACACGTCAACAAGCGGCCCGCGCACGGCGGCGAGGTGATGCGGTTCAAGGCGGTCGAGAACACAAACTACGCCATCGAGCTCGGCAAACAAAACGGCTTCTCGCTGGTCGGCATCCAGGGCGCCGACATCACGGACGGCCAGCGCACGCTGACGCTGGGGCTGGTGTGGCAGCTCATGCGCAGGGACATCACGCTGACGCTCAGGGGGCTGGCGCAGCGCCTCGGCAAGCGCGAGATCACGGACTCGGAGATGGTGCGGTGGGCCAACGACATGAGCCGCAAGGGCGGGCGGAACTCGAGCATCCGGTCGTTCAAGGACCCGGCGATCGGCACGGGCATCTTCTTGCTGGATGTGCTCAACGGCATGAAGAGCAGCTATGTCGACTACGATCTTGTGACCCCCGGCCGGACGGACGAGGACGCCTATCTGAATGCCAAGCTGAGTATCAGCATTGCGAGAAAGATGGGCGCGACCATCTGGTTGGTGCCCGAGGACATTTGCCAAGTCCGCAGCCGGCTGGTGACGACGTTTATTGGTAAGCCCCCAATGTTGGAACTTGTGGCGGTTTCGAGCTAAAAAAAAATTCAGGTTCTCTGATGGCGACGTTTGAAAAGATGCAGTAGGTGTCGCTTTCTGTGTGCGGTGGGGGCCCGGACGGTCAAGCAGGCAGGTTCCGGAAAAGTTGATGAGCAAGGGTCGGGGTACAAGCTTTCTTCTACGGCCGCGTTGGGATGGTTTGGTTGTGTCGGTAGTCTCGTTTTCTACAGAGCAGTTTTGAGGGACAATTCGGAATTGCGGTTGAGTTGCCATTTCCTTTTGAAAGGGGTTGGATGCGAATGAAGCATGGCCCTGAATCCAGCTAAAACAAACCTTGCACTTTGTGTCGGCGTGTTAGCATATCGCAAAACGAAAACGAAGAAAAGTAAACAAATGACGTCAACCCGAACGTCCCGAATCCCCAAGGCGGGGTTCGCAGTCTTTTCAACTCCTCCAACTCCGCATCCCGACCAAATCCAACCGCCGTCGACGCCGGTGTGAGTCCGGAGATGCCCGGGAACCACCAACACTTCTCACTCAGCCGCATCGCCCCAACTTTCCTTGCTTGGACGAAGTCCAGTGCCGAGTCAAGTCATGCACATTCTTGAATCGACTGTAACGCCGGCAATCGACGTGGTGGGCGGATGCATCGGACGTAAAAGGGTGGTGCTTACCAACTGGTTGTTGGGGGCCCGGAGTCTAGTCCACTCCTTTAGTTTTTTGGGGGCGAGGGGGGTGAGATCCGACTGTTCCCTCAGTGGTGCCATTATGGAGCAAGGCCACCCGATTTGGGCGTTCCGAATTCCGAGGGTTGCGGGATGGGTATGGATGGGGGATGCAGTCAAGTAGAGGTATATCTCTCCTCTATCTCCTGGACGTATTGCCTGTGTTGTGTTTAATCATTTATATCCAATCCCTTCATGTCATCCTGGGAGCTTGAATCCCCTTCCCATCTCAAAACATTGTACTCAGGGATCTGAACCGACATCCTGTCGCCTACCGCGCAACATCATCCCCAGTCTACTTCTCGTGCTATCTGCTGTCTGTCACCCTCCCGAATTCCCGGGTCCCGAGTCCCCGGTTAGCTTGCGGTGTAACACGACGAGACAACAGACATGCAACCCGGCTAAGCCGAACTGCTCATCCTCGCCCCCGTCCTCACTTATTTCTCCTACCATACCTCTTTTAAGCTCTCCCAGTCAGGTTTCTTCGTCGTAGGGAAAGAATATCAGGCATTCACGATCCTGACCTGACATCCTGGCCTCGCCAACCGCCTTACACGCAGCCCGAGTGCCGCTCGAATCCCACGTAAGCCGTGGACATCTCACGAATTTAACTCTCCGGTCGAACAAATCGTTCTTGAAGTCGACGAGAACCCTCTTCTTCAGCAACGCCACGACGCAAGGCATCACAACAAGCCTACGACACCGTCCACCATGAACACCACCACCACCACGGCCACCACGGCCAACGCGACCACCACCACCACCACCACCGCAAAATCGATGACCTTCTCCCTCTCCCCTCCCAGCCCCAGCGACGCCGCCGCCCCCCGCCTCCGCGACGGCCTCTTCGCCCGAAGCTCGTTGTCGCCGTCGTCGCAGTACCACGACCACGACGCCGTCTCCCCCCTCACCGTCCCGTCCTCCTCCCCGTTCATCCCACCATCACCACCATCAACCAAACCCCAACCCCCAAACACATCTCTCCCCTCCCCCCTACCACTCCAACAACAGAAACATCCCCCCCACCCTCAACAGAACCTCATCCCGCCCCAAAAACAACCCCCCTCTTCACCCCCTTCGACCGCCACTCCCCCTCCGTCTCCACCACCCCCTTTCACGGCTTCTTCACCCTCCTCTGGCTCGCTGTCTTCTTCCTCGTCGTCCAGATCTGCGCCGACAACTACGCCGTGCACGGCCATCCGCTGGGGGGCAACGAGATCCTCCGTGGCTTGTTGTTGTGGGACGACCGGCCCGGGGAGTTGTTAGTGCTGGCAGGGGCGGATCTGGGAATGTGTGCGGCGACGGGGGTGACGCTTTGGGTGCAGAGGGGGGTGATGGGGGGTTTATTTGGGGGGAGGGGGTGGGAGGGGTGGGGGTGGATGGTTCAGGGGGTGAGTTTCTTTCTATCTTTTTTCTCTTGTGGTTTTTGGTGTAGGGGGAGGGGTCAACTGCTAACGAGGGATAGGCCTGGCAGATGGTTTTTATTGCGGGGGTGATAGCGACGCCGCTGTACCGCGAGTGGGGGTGGTCGCAGACGGTGTTTTTTGTGATGCATGGGCTGGTCATGGTGATGAAGCAGCATTCGTATGCGTGGTATAATGGGTATCTGTCGACGGTGGAGGGGCGGCGGAGGGGGGTGATGGGGAGGTTGAAGGAGTTGGAGCGGGTGGGGGGCACGAGGTCGTCGACGGGGCAAAGGAGGAAGTCGGTGAAGAAATTCGAGGCTGACACAGTTGGTTTTGAGGAGCCTCTCGACGAGGACCAGGCGCAGGTGCTCGAGTGCATGCTCCGGTGGGAGGCGGACGCGCTGACGGACGAGCTCAAGGGCAAGGCGACGTCGGCGGCTCGGGCGTACCCGCACAACCTGACTTGGGGGAATTTCTACGAGTTCATCGGGCTGCCGACGCTGGTGTACGAGCTCGAGTACCCGCGGTGCGACGGCGTCGACTGGTGGTACGCGGCCGAGAAGGCGGCGGCGTGCTTCGGGGTCCTCTTCGTCATGGTCCTGGTGTCGCAGGCCTTCATCTACCCCGTCGTCATGGACACGGTGCGGTGGAAGGACGAGGGCATGCCGCTGTCGGAGCGGTTCGCGCACTTCCCGCACATGCTGCTGCGGCTGGTGTTTCCCTTCATGATGGAGTACCTGCTGGCGTGGTACCTGATCTGGGAGACGATTCTCAACTTTGCGGCCGAGGTGACGCGCTTCGCAGACCGGAGGTTTTATGATGCCTGGTGGAACTCGGTGTCGTGGGATCAGTTTGCGAGGGACTGGAACCGGCCGGTGCACAACTTTCTGCGGAGGCATGTCTACCACAGCTCCATCTCGGCCATGAACGTCGACAAGCACACGGCGACGCTCATGACCTTTTTCCTGTCGGCGTGCGCCCACGAGCTGGTCATGTGGTGCATCTTCAAGAAGCTGAGGGGGTATCTGCTGCTTCTGCAAATGTTCCAACTGCCGGTAAGTGTCCCGGGGGGTGAGGGTGGCGGATGGACAGCTGCTGACTGGGATCTTGTTGAAGCTGGTGAAGCTCAGCCGAACGAGATGGCTGAGGGACAAGGCGGCGCTGGGGAACGTCATGTTTTGGTTTGGCATCTTTACAGGGCCGAGCATTCTCTGCAGTCTGTATTTGATACTCTGAGCAGAGGAAGAGACAATGCCTAACGCCGGTTTGAACTTTGCATGCAAAAGCCCAGGACTATTCTCGTCGTACCCAAGCGGGTTTTTCAATTACCTAGAAGCGGAGAACATGGCCTGGCCATGTTGGGGGAATTCTGGCAATGGAAATTCATCATCACCTCGTGATGTTGATGTTGAACCTTTGAGCAAGGTTTGGCTATGGAGGTGCCAGGCCAAGCTCGGCTCGGCAGGTCTTGGCCGCTGTGCCGCCACCCCCAATGACCAATCCCTGTGCTCCTGC
The DNA here is from genome assembly GCA_030549215.1 of Schizothecium vesticola. NCBI lineage: Eukaryota > Fungi > Ascomycota > Sordariomycetes > Sordariales > Schizotheciaceae > Schizothecium > Schizothecium vesticola. Next base: position 908,953 of record JAUKUD010000005.1, on the reverse strand, counting down.
GGGTCTCGCGCGCGGACCCTCTGTGGAAGCCTTCTTCTCTTTTCGAGTCTCTTTCGATTTCTCTGACCTCACCATCACAACACCTCGATTCTGGACCTCCAGTCTCGCCAACACCGCGACTGGCCCCCCAATTCTGTCACCTTTTCCATCAGGAATCCGACGCATTCTGCGCCCCGTTGCGCGCCCTCTCTCCGCTGAAGGCTTTGGGTCACCACTGTCCCTTTGGCCAACCTCTGACACTTTTGGATTGAACAGCGCCATTCGCCCGCGGCATCACCACCGACCGTCGCCATCATGTCTCGCGGCGGCACCACCCTCTACGTTACCGGCTTCAGCCACGGAACTCGCGCACGCGACCTCGCGTACGAATTCGAGCGGTACGTCCACGTCTAGCACCACGGCGATGACCTCGACGGTCAGCTTCAGCTTCGAGTCCGGTCCTCGATCGAGTGCCTACCCTCCGTCCTCCCCTCCTCGTCCCACCCCCCCTCGTCGCCGACCCCCTCCGCCCTCGCTGCGTCCCCCATCCTTATCCACCCCGCGATCGTCGCCGTCGTCGTCGCCGCCCTTCGTTCGCACCCCCGCGTTTCCGTTGATGCGCTCGACGCCCCCCCCCCCTCGATCGCGCCCTCGTTCCTCCTTCCCATCCCTTCGATCGAGCGGTCGGTGATGACACGTCATCTTGGGCGAGTCGCCTGCCAATCGGGGCACACAATGGTTGGGCGCCATTAGAAAAAAAAGACACGCCGTGCTGTCCAAGGTTTTGTCTGTGGCTATTCAGATTGCTGACTCTTGTCTGCAGCTTTGGAAGGCTCGTGCGCTGCGACATCCCCGCGCCTCGATCTGCTAGCAGCAGGCTGTAAGATTGCTCTCCCAACCTCAAGATGATGCTCTTCTCTGACCTATTCCCCAGCTTTGCCTTTGTCGAGTACGAGGATCGCCGCGATGCCGACGAGGCCTACCATGACATGCACAACAAGCGCATGGGCCGCGATGACCTCCTGAAGATCGAGGTAAGCACCCTCGGGCCTGTGCCGCGCCTGTCGACGCGAGCAAATGTATACTAATACCTCTCAGTGGGCCCGCACCCCGCCCTCTGCTTCGTGGCGGTTCGACCGCAACGAGCGTGGTGGTGAGCGTGGTGGTGAGCGTGGTGGTGACCGCGGCAGTGACCGCGGCGACCGTGGAGGTCGCGAGAGCCGCCGCTCGCCTCGTCGTCGCTCGCCCAGCCCCCGCCGTAGCACTCGAGACTACTCACCTCGAAAGGACGACCGGCGTGACCGCGACCGCGACTATGACCGCGACCGTCGCGACACGCGTGACCGCTCTCGCAGCCCCGACCGGTATGCCCCACGATTTGCGGAATTCCCACTTGCAGCAGCTAACCCGAGTCCCACAGCGAGCGTGACCGTGACGTCAAGGACGACCGCGATAGGGATCGCGAGGACCGTGACCGCCGCGACAATGGCACCAACGGCGATGACAGGAAGAGTACGGAGGCCCCTGAGCAAGACGTGGCCGCCGAAGATGTCATGCAGTTCTAACATGCGCAACCATAGCCCTCGATAGCCCGGTACCCATGCAGGAGGATCTTGACATTGGCGGCGTGGAGTAGTCTACCAGTCTACCAATCCAGACGAGAGATCCTATGCCGCCAGGAGGCGATCTGTAAGAGAGTTTCGACAAGGTTGACAAGGTTGACAAGGTTGTTTTTCCCCCGTTGGCGACTACTGATGAGCTGGGTGCCATTTGGCCTCTGCTCTTTCCTCTCAACCTTGTCTTTTTAGTGCGAGTCGATCGGTCAATGTTTCTCGAATCATGGCGCCGAACGATAGACAAAAACAAGGCAAGGACAGCGAATTAACCCCCCTTCGACACGGGAATTGAGCGGTGTGGCTTTACTTAAAAATACGGGCATGATAGGCCTAATATGGCATGCAATTGATATGTTTTACTTGTTGGCTCTCTCTGCCCCTGTGCCATTGTGACCCGGGACGTCGAATCGATGAGACGAGGGCTTGTATTTGAGCCTCCATTGTGCATGCTATGAGGAGGCCCAAGGGTCCAATGATGGAGCATCTTGAACCCCAATGACATGCATGCGGGGGCCTACCTTGGTTTTTGGAGGTCGAGTTACGAGCGGCAGAATGCAGACTATGTCATGCATCGAAGCATCAGGCAGGTCGTCCATTCGCAGCTCAGGGGGTCAGCACTTTTCGAAGTCATCACACATTATATTTTCAAACGAAGTGAAAACAAAATGCGTCAGTGGGAATAGATTTGACCGAGACAGCTTGGAGCTGAGCTCCCGAATTCAAATACCTGAGAGCTCAAGCTGTGGCAAGCTGGGAATTGATCATGGCCAACTCCTGCAAAGTGGAAGCTCCCGCAGTGCCGCTGCTAGTTAACCGCTGCTAGGGACGACGTGACATAAGATCAAAACAACAAAAAAGGGGTTCTAAGGAAGGTTGTCTTGCTCTTGGTCGGCCAACCATGGTGGCATTGATGGCAGAAGCTCGGCCCTGGCCCAGAGGTGAAAGACCCCTGTCTGATTTTTTCGTCATCCGGCACACGCGACCAATCTCGGCAAGCCACAGCCAGGGCCCAGGTCCCCCTTCCGACCTCAATTCGCGGAGCTCCCAAGACTCAGCTCTGACTGGACCTGGCTTCCATCCGCAGTCCCCAATCCCCAATCCCAACCTCGAATTCAGCCCTCGAAACCACGCCTTCAGGCGCCCACCTATGTCGCTGCTGAGACCGCCGTGTCCGCCCCTGTCCGCACACCAGCTTCAATAGACCCGAACCCGACCCCGCCGACCTAGATCCCATCCCGCGCATACCATCGGTGCTCGCGAGAGTTGTGCCGCCTTGCCTGTTCATCCGACATGTCGCCCTCCCTATCGAAACCGCTCTCTCTCTGACCTTTCGACGACTCCACGCCCTACGATACCGCCCTACGCCTCCCTGTCTGCTAAACGCTCTCGCGACTGCCAGTCTGCGATTCCGCACACCCACCGAGCCCCTTCTCTAGACCCCTTTCCATCCCCTCCCTAGCATGCCAGCAGCCTGCGATATTTCGGCCCCTTTGTAGCATCACACCCCCACCGGCCCCGCGCAAACCCGGTCCGACCCTCACACTTTCGATGCCAGCGCCGACGCCTCTTGGTCAATCTTTCGTCATGGCAGCGGTATGTGCCCCAACTCACTCCCCCTTTGCCATTGGCGACGTAGGTCGCCATTCCACCAGCACAGCTTGCTAACCCCGTTCCTCTCAGCCAACACCGGTTCCCCCCCGGGAGGGGTCCCCTGACGGACAAAACACACCATCCCACGACCCCCAGACACACCCCTCGACCGAGACCACACCCGCCCCCTCGACGACCCCCGTCCTCCCACCAACCTCGGAGCGGGTCTTAAAACTGCAAGCCTTCGTCTCCCAGCCCGTCGTGGCCGCCTTTTGCGCCGGCGGCGTCGCCGGTGCCGTCTCGCGCACCGTCGTCTCGCCGCTCGAGCGCCTCAAGATCCTCTTCCAGGTGCAGAGCGTCGGGCGCGACGCCTACAAGCTCAGCGTGGGCAAGGCGCTGGCCAAGATGTGGCGGGAGGAGGGCTGGCGCGGGTTCATGCGCGGCAACGGTACCAACTGCATCCGCATCGTGCCCTATTCGGCCGTGCAATTTGGGAGCTACAACTTCTATAAGAGAGTACGTTCTCGGTCGGACTGGTTCTGCGGGCCGTCGCTAACCGCGCCCGTCGCAGAGGATGTTTGAGCGATACCCGGGAGACTCGCTCACGCCGCTGGCGCGCCTCACGTGCGGCGGCATGGCCGGCATCACGTCGGTCACGTTTACCTACCCGCTCGACATTGTGCGCACGCGCTTGTCGATCCAGTCGGCCTCGTTCGCCGAGCTCGGCGCCAAGCCAAAGAAGCTGCCCGGCATGTGGCAGACCATGGTGGGCATGTACAGGACCGAGGGCGGCTTCACGGCGCTCTATCGCGGGATAGTGCCCACGGTGGCCGGCGTGGCTCCCTATGTACGTGGACCCTGCGGGCCGGACCGGACCCCCACTTTGCGACGGACGGCGCTGACATGTCGAGGGACAGGTCGGCCTCAACTTTATGACGTACGAGTTTGTGCGGCAGTACCTGACGCCCGAGGGCGAGCAGAATCCCAATGCGGTGAGGAAGCTGGCGGCGGGCGCCATCAGCGGGGCCGTGGCGCAGACGTGCACATATCCCTTGTAAGATGCCCTTTTTTATCTGCGTCTGTTGATAGGGGATGATGCTGACGCGCGAGCCAGCGACGTCCTGCGGCGCCGGTTCCAGATCAACACCATGTCGGGCATGGGATACCAGTACAAGTCGCTGCCGGACGCGATCCGCGTCATCATCGCCCAGGAGGGCCCAAAGGGGCTGTACAAGGGGATAGTGCCCAACCTGCTCAAGGTGGCGCCGAGCATGGCGTCGAGTTGGCTGAGCTTTGAGGTGTGTCGGGATTTCCTGGTGGCGCTCAAGCCCGAGGAGGAGACGCTGCTGCGGTGATGATACTCTTTGGGGTTAGGCCGATGTGCGCACCAGACGAATTGATCTGGCCCACGGTTCCAAACGGACATCGCACCGGCGACCGCCCGCTCCAAACACGCATTCCTTACACCCATCCCGGCGGCAGACGTCCGGGTGGGTTCCTACTACGAAGCATTGGACACGGAAACGAATACCTGCGGGATAGAAGACGCATAGACGGAGGGTTAGCATCCGGGATAGCTCCGTCTCTTTTCGACGGGGCTTTCTACGTATAGTACGAAGGGGGATAAAAGAGCTGGCGGGGGTAGATAATATATCTGTATCTAGGGGGGAGAGAGACGGGGGGATGGTTGCATGGGAAAAAGAGAGGCGCGGGGTAGCTGTATATAGACAGACGGATAGGCGTAGGTGTTGGTAGTCTTAGTAACTGTACTATCTACTCCCCCGTACATCATCCTGCCTAGTTTAGGGATATAGAGAGGTAAACTTTTCCAATCCCGTAAGCAGAAGCAGAGACCGGGAGGAATGGTGGGAGTGGTTCCTGGATCCCTCGGATACGGGGAGTCGAACCCCGGGCTGGTGAGTGAGAGTTATCGATGTTACCGCTACACCATACCCTATTTCTGTGCATGCCTTTGCTTGAATTGCTGGTGGGAGGGGGTTGGGTCACGGGGAGGGGGGGGCATGGTGGGAGGGGCTTTGGTAAGGGGGCCCAAGTCGGGAGGAGATTTTTGAGGGTGGAGGGGTGGGGGGGGGTGGGGGGGGGAGAAAGGGTGGATTTGGTGGTGGCTCGCGGTGGCTTCGGCGTTGCAGTGAGTCTCGGGTGGACGAGCTGTGAGTTTGGCATTCAGAGGGCAGATGAGGACCTGGAGACATTCGGAAGCTCATATTTTACTTCTCACACAAGTTGAGTACTGGACTAAATTGAGGTAAAACGGATGTTGCAAGAGTTTGCATGTCAGCGTTTGCATGTTTTTCAAGTGGTGTTTTGCCTTTTGGGAGCTCGAGGTTGTAATCGATAGGGGTCGAGACATGAGCTTCAGACCCACTCAGAAAAAAAGGATGGGGCCGCCAATTGCCATCCCACACCGCCCACCTGCCCACAAGCCCCAGCTGCACACCAAAATTTCCCTCCCATATTTTTTCGCCTCGAAATTCTGCTCCTCAACCACCCAACTTCGCCCATCAACCGGATTTTGTCGACAATCCGCCGCCACCGTCACGATGGGTACGTAACAACACGGAATCTCCAAAAGCCTACGTGTGCGAGTGGATGGGATTCAGGAAACTGTCTCTCTCTGCGAACCATGGCATTCAACGTTCCTGGCGAGAGTGGCATCGGCTGCTGGCGAAAGCGTATCCTCTCTCACGAGAGTGGCGCCTGTAGCTGCACCGAATGCCCTCTCGGTTCAGTCGAGCGGCCAAATGAGCATACCGGACCGAGAGGCTGACGGAGTCTTCCACGTTTACAGGTATCGATCTGCGCAAGCACCACGAGCGGAACACGCACCGCAAGGCTCCCAAGAGCGACAATGTGTACCTCAAGCTCCTGGTGAAGCTTTACCGCTTCCTGGCCCGTGAGTTTTGGCCCCCCACTGGAATTTTTGTCCTTGCTTCGGCAAGGTCGAGTGGACTGCTGACACCCGTCGCACTCAGGCCGTACCGACTCTTCCTTCAACAAGGTCGTGCTCCGCCGCCTGTTCATGAGCCGCATCAACCGCCCTCCCATCTCCCTCTCGCGCGTTGCCGCCAACCTCAAGAACGGCAACGAGAAGAAGACGGTCGTTGTTGTCGGCACCATTACCGATGACAACCGCCTCCTCAAGGTCCCCAAGGTCGACATCGCCGCCCTGCGCTTCACCGCCACAGCCCGCGCTCGCATCGAGGCTGCCGGCGGCAAGGCCCTGACCCTCGACCAGCTCGCTCTCGAGAAGCCCACGGGCGCCAACACCCTGCTCCTCCGCGGCCCCAAGAACTCGCGTGAGGCCGTCAAGCACTTCGGCTTCGGCCCCCACAAGAACAAGAAGCCCTATGTCGCCAGCAAGGGCCGCAAGTTCGAGCGTGCCCGTGGCCGCAGAAGGTCGCGTGGCTTCAAGGTTTAAGCAGGATACCCCGGTGGAGCAAAATTTGGGACACGGCGTGGTGGGAATGGGGCGCTGGTCATTGGCGAACGGTTGCAGGGGCCTTTTTCGTTCCCTCTTTGCCCCGGTCATGGGCAGCATGCAGTTGGGGCTTCTTGCATGGGCCGGCGCGGAACAGCATTTTGTCAAAAGAATCATGATGAATTGATGGCCTCCTGCCACGGAAATGACACAGACTGTTCCGTCTACCTGCTCGTGATGCTATGCTATGATACAGTGATGTACAGTTGAGGATTGATATCTGTTACACAGTGTGATGACTGGTTTGGTTACCAGGGTCCTCGATGTTACTCGTCGGTATCGGTGAATGTGCGGTTGTTCAGCCTTCTCAGCGCGACAAAGTAGCCCTCGCGTGATTCCTGGGCTCATGTCAGGGACTCTCGAGGAACTTGGGTCGCTAGGTTTCCAGACTCACACTTCGCGAAGCCGTGGGCTTGACTCGATGGACAGTCCTGAACAAGTTCTTGAGATGGGCCTCAAACTGCTTGTCCGTGTTTCCCTGGTAGAACTTGCAGACAAAGTGGCCACCGGTCCTCAGCGTGTCGCTGGCGAAGCTCAGCGCCGCTCGGCAGAGCCTCTACAAGACGGATGTGATGGTCAGATCAGACGAGGTTTCCAAAAACCCCCCACAATTCGTATCAGGCAGGGGAAAGGTGAAGAAAGGGCCAACGCACCATGCTTCCGATGTGGTCAAAGTTTCCAATGCCGCTCGTGTTCATCAGCCTGCGATAGGGGTTACTAATGCTGTTGACCGAGAAGCCGTGGGTCTGGGGCCAGGGTGCTGACATGTCGCTGAGAACGATCTGCGAGGGGGGAGTGAGTGGCCATACGATTAGTCTGTGTCTCGTCAAGGGGGAGGAAGCGAAAGAGGAGGTACAAACATCCACCGTCTTCAACATGGCCTCCTTCTCCTTTACAGCCTTCTCCTTCTCCCGCGCCACCCGTTCCCTCTCCTCCTCCGTCGTCCCCTCCCCCTTCTCCTCCCCCGCCGCCACAATCACCGCCTCCACCTCCTCCATCTCCTTGGCCGCCGCCCTCTCTATATCAATATAACTCGGCCTCTCCCCCACCCCTTGGCCCCCATCCCCATCCCCATCCTCATCCCTCTCCCTCCTCCACCGCCCCTCCACCTCCACCACCCACCCCCGCACCAACTCCCTCGTCCCCCAATCCAAAAAGTTCCCCTGGATCGCGCTCGCCCCCCGCGGCGGCACCGCCGGCAGCAGGTCGATCCCCAGCACCCGCCCGCGCGGCAGCGTCCGCTCGACCGCGACCTGCGTCCAGCTGCCGGGGGCGAAGCCGAGGTCCACGACGCACTGGTTCGCGCGGAAGAGGCGGTACCGCTCGTCTATTTCGATGAGCTTCCAGGCGGCGCGAGATTTGAGGCCCTTGAGGCGCGCGGCGGTGGTGAAGGGGTCGGAGGCGGCGCGGCGGGTCCAGTTTGAGGAAGAGGAGGCGGCGCGGGTTTGGATGTGGGAGAGGGGGTGAGTGTGGGGGGAGGGTGTTGTCGGGTGGCAGAGGGTGAGGGGGGTGGGTGTTTTTGTTTGGTGGGAGAGGAGGAGGGTTGTGGCGAGGCGGCGGCGGGGGGGTATGAGAGAGGGCCGCATGGTGGTGATGGTGGTCAATGAGTGTGGCGGGGTGGTGTTTTTATTGCGGCATTGGCATGGCGTTGCTTGCTTTCTTTGACTTGGATGCCGGGTTTTATTGGGATTGGAGGGACCGTCTCTGTTGAGGATTGTGGAGACGAGCCAAGATGAAAGAGGGTGGTGAGTGAGGTGAAGGGGGATATCAAAATTCGTTACAACGATGTGGTTGTGTGTTTTGTTTTGGCAGTTGGTCAATGCAAACGACAGGGGTGGGGTCGACGACGACAAAACACCACAACTCGGGATTTCAATGTCTATAAACTTCGGTACTCTTGGCTTCGAAAGGAAGAGCTTAGGTCCTACTCCTTCTTCCCTTGAAATTGGGGTGTCCGGGTTCCAAGCCTCAACTGGATTGATGCTTATCCCATCTACCGTTCCAAAACACAGCTCATCAACATTCACAGACAAACACTTTGATGATCAGAACAGATTCATTGCATTCCGCGCTCATAGCAAGCCCAAATATCCAACCCCGACTTAGCCAAGTCCCCACCTAAACCCAAAACTCCGAACCAAAACCCAAGTTCAGCCCCCAAACGCCACCCATGCAATCATCATCACAACCCAAACCTCATCATCCGTATCCTACACGCCAAACACAGTCCACAGGTCCATCTCACGCCAAGAAACTCGCCCCAACCCCTCTCCTATCGCGCTTCAGCGGCGAAAACGACGCCCCGGCAAAGGCATTCTTAATGCCCCCCAGAGGCGCCTTGGCTCGCACACCACCCAGCGCGGCGGCCTTGGGCGGCCGCTTAGCCGGCACCACCTTTTCGCCCTCGTCGTCGTCAAACAGGAGTGACGGCTTGTTCGAAGTGCCGAGGACCTTCCGCTTCTTCTTCTTGGGCTCCACTTCGGCGGCGGCGGCGGCAGCAGAGCTGTCCACGAGGCTTTGGGCCGCCGCAGTGCTCTCCGTCGAGCGGTTCTCTTGGCCAGGGCTGATCTCGTCTGGCTCCTCGGCCACTTGTTCCAGAGACGATTCTTGAGCCGATACCTTGCGGCCGCGGGCGGCCGGGTTCTTTTTGGCGGCGACGTCCCCGAGTGGCCGCTTCAGGACCTTTGTGGTGGGCTTCTTCTCTGCGGGCTGCTCCAGCTCTTTTGGCTCCTGAGCCTCGGGCTCTGGCGAGTCCATGGACGGATCACTTTCCTCAGGTACCGGTGCCGTCGTGGTTGTCTCCTCTCCAGAGAGCAGCTTCAGGATCGGGGCCGTTCGGGTGGCATCGTCGCCCATCTTGGACGTGTCGCTGAGGTTGATGGTCTTGTTGAGGAAGGGCGTGATGGAAAACGTCGACTTCTCCACGGCGCCTGCGAGCTCAAAGGGCTTCTTCTTAAGAGGGCGCTTCGGCCGGTCGTCGTGGTCTGGCGTTTGGAGCATCGATTCCTCAACGCTGAGTTGCTTGCCCGGCCGTTTCTTGACCGGTGGCTTGGCGGCTGCCGCCTTCTTGAGTGGCACTGAGGTTGTCGTGGACTTGGGAATGGTGACTGCTCGCTCCTGCGCCCGTTCCAGATCTTCCCGACATTGCTTGAGCTCCTCTTGGGACTCACGCAGCCGCGTCTTGAGCCTGTCGACTTTCCCGTTGATGGCTTCTTGGCGAATCTCGAGGTCGGCGGCGAATTGCTCCTGCTCCTTTTGGATCCGCGTCTTTTCCTTCCTCTCCTTGGCCAGCTCCTGTTCCACTGCAGCCAGTTTCTCTGCTGATTCCGACACGTCGTCCTGGGCAACAGAAGCCTTGGCAGCACGCTGCGCAGCGCGCTTCTCGGTCGCCAGAGCCTTTTCTGTGTCGGCGAGAGATTGGCGGAGCTGGGCAAGCTCCTCTTCCACTGCACTCGACATGCTGCTCTGATTCTTGGCCAGCCTCTCTGTTTTCCGCTTCTCAGCAACGAGGTTGTTCTGTGCTGCCGCAAGCTCCTCCCGCAGGGTCTCCAGCTCCGTCTCAGCCTCGCTACCCCTGCTCTCGTGAATTTGCAGGCTCTTCTGCGCGGCCTTCCTCTCCTTGGCCAGCTGCTTCTCCAGCTCCTGTACCTGCTTCCGAAGCTCGGCCTCCTCGTCACTCTCCTGGTCCTGTCTCCTCGCGGCCTTGGAAGCGGCACGCTTCTCGTTGGAGAGCTCGACCTCTAGGGTATTAACCTGGCGCTCCAAAGCCAGTTTCTCGGCAAGGACGTCTTTTTGGTGCTCCAGCTGGGATCGGAGATGGTCGATTTCGGGTTTGAGGACCGCCACCTCTCGGGCCAGGGCGAGCTTTTCGGACAGCAGTTTGGCGGAATCCTGGGATACGGTGCCGAGCGACGACATTTCCTCCTGCCGACGCGTTAGGCCACACCAAGCCTCCTGAGGACCTCTGCAGAACATACCTTGAGGTTAGCAATCTCGCGCGCCTGGTTCTGCATCATCTTTTCCTGGCGACGGCACTTTTCCTGCAGGCTGTCCAGCTGGGCGCGCGCATCGCTTGTCTGCTCGGCGAGCGACTTGATGCGCGACTCCCGCTGGGCGACGGCGCCCTTGAGGGATGCGGCCTCGTCGGACAGCACCATGCTGCGGAGGCGCATCCTGCGTGTCTCCTCGTCCTTGACGAGTATCTCGGTCTTGTGCGTGCTCTCGCGGTACTTGATATCCAGCTCATGAATGACATCGGCTCTCTGCTCGCAATGCGTCAGCGTCAGCGATGGGGCCGGGCCAGGAAGGAATCAGGGAATTGGTTCGAACCTCTGAGGCGCCCATGTTTACGCATAGCGACGGGGCGCGTTTGGCGGGCATGGGAATGAATGATGGAGCGAGCGTGTGGGGATATGGCGATCCAAAGGGGCCCGGGAGGGTCGGGGTGGTCGAGATGGCGTCGTGTCGCGGCCGTGTCGTTGTCGGGTCGATTGATTTTTGGCGATGTCGAGGGGACCTGCGGTCAGGTTGTGGTGGAGCGGAGCGTGTCGTGGATTGTTGGAGTGCAGCTCGTTGCAGTGTAAACAGTGTTCCCAAAGGGGCGTGGCGCTTGTTCCACAGCGATCAGCCCCGCCATGGCGCGGCACCGTGCGCGCCCCTGCTCCCTGACGGACTGCCAGCGCCCGGTGGCGGACAGTGCGTGCGGACAGTGTAACTTTTGTAGGAGTGACGCTGCTGAGGACAGATTTGGAGATTCTGGGGAAAGCTTCAAGTTCAAGCAACGACCCCGACGACACCAACCACCAGAGGGCCCGACACGACACGACCCGGAGCAATTGGCCTCCCGCCCACTCCTTCGAACCCCCTCCCACTCAACACGATACGAGAGCCAAGATGCGCTGGCTGCCGGCTTTCGTCTCGGCCCTCGTCGCCTCGACGACGGGCGTCCTCGCTGTAAAGAAGTCGACCGAGGAGCGCTTCGCCAGCTTCCATACCAAAGCCCTCGCCTCGTCGGCCGTCAAGCTGTCGGACGCCTCGTTCCGCGAGCTGACGGCCGCCCCGCGCGACTACAGCGTCGCCGTCCTCCTCAACGCCCTCGACTCGCGCTACGGGTGTCAGATGTGCCGCGAGTTCCAGCCCGAGTGGGATCTCCTAGCAAAGAGCTGGACCAAGGGCGACAAGAAGGCCGAATCCCGTCTCATCTTCGCGACGCTCGACTTCTCCGACGGCCGCGACGTCTTCATGTCCTTCGGGCTCCAAACCGCCCCCGTCGTCTTCTACTACCCGCCCACCACGGGCCCCCACGCCGCCAAATCCAGGGACCCCATCCGCTACGACTTCGTCAACGGCTTCCAGTCGGCTGAGCAGATGCACGCGTGGATCGCGCGCAACACGCCGAACCGCCCGTCCCCGCCCGTCCAGCGCCCCATCAACTACCTCAAGTGGATCGTCACGACGACGATCCTCCTCGGCGGCGGCACCTCGGCCTTCGTCGCGTGGCCGTACGTGCTCCCCGTGCTCCAGAACCGCAACGTCTGGGCGGCCGTCAGCCTCATCTCGATCCTCGTCTTCACGTCGGGCCAAATGTTCAACCACATCCGCAAGGTGCCCTACGTGGGCGTCGACCAGCGCGGCGGCCTGACGTACTTTGCCGCCGGCTTCCAGAACCAGTTTGGCATGGAGACGCAGTTTGTCGCGGCCATGTGTACGTACCCCCTTCCCCTCCCCCCTCCCCTCCCCCCTCCCCTCCCCCTTCTTTGCCCACATGCTAACAAACGCAAAACAGACGGCGTCCTCGCCTTCTCGGCCATGTGCCTCGCCATCAAGGTTCCGCGCATCGCCGACCCAAAGGTGCAGAACGTGGCCGTCTTTGCCTGGGCCGGCATCCTCTTCTTCATGTACAGCTTCCTGCTGAGCATCTTCCGCGTCAAGAACGCCGGCTACCCCTTTGCGCTGCCGCCCTTCATGTAGCAATTCCCAAAGTTCGCGACGCTCGCCGTCGCCGTCAACAGGCTCGGACACACGCACATTATCTAACGGGATTTGGCGGGGGGGGGGGGGGGGAGATAAGTCAGAGAGAGAGGAGGGAGGAGAGAGGATGGCGATACATGTACACATAGATATACAGCGGATGCGCGGCGTCTTGAGCGGGGTGGGCAAAAGCTACAGAGGTGTGTTGCTCGGTTTATGGAATGGTCTTGACTTTTGCTATCTGTGTGCCTAGGTATGACGCAAGGGGGGAAGCCATGTTGAGATTGGATACAGTACCCTCTAGGATTTCAATACTCTAGAGGGGATGCAGACGCTAAAATTCATGCCTGGTTCTTCTCCTAACCGTCTATTTTGGCCCTCTATCCCCCTTTTTGTAATCTACCCTTCTCCACGATATTCACAGACAACCAAAACAAAGCCCCCATTTTCCAACCCTCTCCGTCTCCCCTCAAACAATCCACAACAAATCCTCCCTCGCCCTCTCCACCCACGCCGGCGGCCCATACATGACCCCATCCAGATAGCATTCCCCCACCAGCTTATAATACGGCTGATCCCCCTGCTTCCTCAGAACAAACGGCACCGCCGCACTATTCGCCACAAACACCACATCCCCCGCCGCCGCCCTTCTCGGCGCGATGCCCGCGTACAGCGGCTGCTGCTCGCCCGCCCTCGCCGGCAATACCGTGACAAACGCCGCCTCGGGGATCCGCCGCGTAAACGCCGCCACCGTCTGCCAGTACGCCGTCATCAGCCCTTGCGACTCGGCCGGCCCGTTGAGCGACCGGTGCCCGTCCTCGCTGAGCTCGAGCTCGAGGATCGTGCGCTCGAACCCGGCCGGCCACAGCATTTCCGGCTGGGCTGGGCCCGCCTTGGCCTCCCCGAAGCGGACGGCCCAGTCCGACTTGGTGCGCGGGCCGCGGGCGTCGCCGATCATCGTGCGGACCATCATCTCGTCGACGGCCTGCGGGCCGGTGTCGCTTCCCGCGGGGAACTTGTACGAGTTCCTGATCGAGGCGGCGTACTCGCGGATGTCGGCGTAGGCCTTGGGGAACGTGACTTCGATGTCCGTGTTGCCCATCTGGAGGGGGAAGCACCCGTCGACCGTGCCGATAATGTGGCCAGCGATCTCGAGGACCGGCGGGGGGTGGACGCCGGGTCGTTCTATCTTCAGCTCCTGTTTGGAGCTCTTTGTGAGGCTCTTGACTGTTGCGACGGCCGGGCGATTCTTCCCTGCGTGGAAGCCGTTCTCACCCCCTTTCCATGTCGCTATGCTTCGTGCGAATCGGTGGTTCAGAAAGTTAGGAATCCACGAGCAAAATGCGGCGGACTTGCCGCTGCCTGCCCACCGGAGCAGCTCGAGGGTCCTCTTGCTCCTCACCAAGCCTCTCGCGTACTTCTCCAGCACCATCTCCACCCGCGATTTGTAGTCTGGGTTGAAGATGGGCTCTTCCACGTCGTAGGCCATGCTTAGATGCGCAAACAGCTTGTCCCGGGGCTCCGTGGCCTGCGTGTACGAGAACAGCTCAAGCAGCTCGAGAAACCTGAACTTTCGGCCTTTTCGATGCCTTTCTCTCGTCAGATGCAACGCCATAGCGGGCGTGGCCTTCTCGAGGATGGCGTCGCCTCCCTTAAAGAGCGACGCCATGAAGCAGTCCCATCCAATTTCCGATTGACCGTAGACAATGGTGGTGTTCTTGCCGAGCACCAACTCTTGAATGATCCATGTGCGAACAAACCACTCCTGCTTTGTCAAGATAGACAATACGCTGCCCCATCGATGGTCCCGCTCATAGATGCCAGACTCAGAATTCTTCGTCATGTCGCACCGTCCAGCCGTCTGGCAGGTTGGCGTGTGGGCGCCCTTCAGCCAGTCGACCCCTGGACTGCGCTCGTCGTGAAGGCCCGTCTCGCCCATCCAGATGATGACTCTCTCTGACCTCCGGTACACAGACCCCAGACTCCGGATTTGTATACTCTTCTCATCGTTGTCGGACTGATTTATGCAGAGCGCATCGACCCAGATGTACGTCTCGACACCCTTCCGCCGTAGACACTTCAAGCATGCCGTGAGGGATTCTGTAATCGAAATCACCCCCTGAGGCGTTCTAAATGTGTTGCCGTTGGGCCCAGACGACGGTGGACCCCAGACATAGGATATCGCGCAGTATGGGGGTGGTTTGTCCCTGGCGACAACCTCAAAAGACCCAGATAACGGTTGGCTGTCGAGATTCCCGCTCTCCACAGCTCCGTCTTCCCCTCTCAGCAGATCCAGTTTGATGACCCGGATCTCTCCCTGCTTCAGATCGAATCCGTGATAAATCGCAGATTGCTCCCTTCGCGTTTCAATGACGTACTCCTTGTGGATGGCTGCGTGCGACGGGCGATGAATGCTCCCACAAAAGTGGGAGTGGGATTCGAGAATGATGGCTTCCTTTTCCATGAGATGCCAAGGGTCCAGAAACATGTCGATGCCGGCAACTTTGGAAATTCCATAGACCCTGGCCAGCACGTATGCCCTTCGGTATCTTTTGCCCTTTCTCAGAGTCATCCGTCGCATCTGTCCCATCTGTCAGCACTTTCAACTTGACAGGCCCTTTTGACGTACCTTCTGGACCTGCCAGTTCGAGACAGTGAAGTCAGTAGCCAAGCCCAACGTCGTGGTGACGACCTGGATGTGGAACTCCACGATGTCGGAGAGCTGTTTGGGGTCCACGCAACCGCTCTGGACAAGTTCACGCCGGAGCTTTCCGCTCTTGTCCTTGATGGTAAATGTCGAGACATCCTGCGGCATGTGCTCGGGATGAAATTTCGAGTGATAGTCGCGGACTCTCAAAGTGCTTGTCCAGTGCTCATTTGCATCGTAGAATTCCTTCCCAAGCAACTCTTCCAAGAATCGTGAGACCTGTGCACCGCGGATTGATCAGTATTCTCCTTTCCATGCTAGTCCTCTCTGGCCATACAGGCGCTGGGCATCCGCAAAAATCACTCATCACTTACAAATAGCTCTCCAAGGTACTTCGTACGCTCCTCGGCACGCTCACCAACAAGTACCGTGACAGTCGGAGGAGCAATGATCCATCCCTTGCTGATGTTCAAGAAGCCATCCGCACCGTCGGCCCTGGGAGCAATGTCGTCGTCGACACGACTGCCCTTCTGACTGAGGTCGACGGCAACTATTGCCGGATGGACGGGCCCTGACTGCCACTGGCCCTGAGCTACATCGCATTCGTTGTCTGGCGCTTTTCCTCCGAGTGGCTTTGTGATTTTTTCCTCCTCAGCTCTCTCTTCTGTTTCTTCGCATTCGGTATCTTCATCTTCGGCAACTTCCCACTTCAGCTGACTTGGGTTTGGCGTTTCGTGGACAGAGATCTCCTCGTCGCTTCCACCATCAGTCGAGATGCTGCTACGCCGCGATCCCTTGACTGATGGCTCCTCTTCGGAGGTTGTCTCTTCCTCCTGGGCAGTCTCATACTCAGACTCGTGTTCAATCCCTGAAGCCCATGACATTCGGGTCTGGAGTGGTGCCGTTGGTGGCTGAGGCATCTCCGTAGGCTTTGGATCGCCAGAGTCGGGCTGCTCTATTTCTGGAAATGCTGCAGCAGGATGATCGGTGTCCTGCTTTCCTCCTTCGTCGGCTTTTTGTCGAGCGTTCTCGGCCTGCCCAGAGAGATCCGATGCCTCGCTTCCCTGTTCGCTGGCAGTGGCTGACACCACTGGCGGTGCCTCGGATATAGGCTTGCCAGTCTTCTTCGGCTGGAACTTCTCGACTGCGGGGTTGTCGGTATTTTCGAGCTTGGCCTCCAACGGGGTTCCGCTTTCACTCCCTTTGATGAGTGCTGTCCCTGGTTCCGTCTTGGCTTCTGTCTTCTTTGGCTTGACTTTTTCAAACTTCTCCGAGTGGGGGGCAGGCTTCGCAGACTTTCGGGGCTTGACCTCCTGGGGTGCAGGATGGGCAGTCCTTTCATTCTTGACCTCCGACAAGGTCTTCGTTTTGCTTTGCGTGTTGGGTGCTGTCCCTAGTTCCGCCTCGGTCCCGTTTCTCTTTAGCTTGGCCTCCTCAACCGTCTCAGATATGGACCTGTCAATCTTCTCGGACTTTGCATCCTGAGGTACGGGATTCTCAGGCTCCTCGGACCCGACGATCTCGGAAGCCGGGTTGTCTGTCTGCTCGGGCTCGATCTCCGACGGTGGTGTCACGTCGCTTTTCGTGGTAGTTGCCGTCCCCGGTGCTGTCCCTGGTTCCGTCTTGACCTTCGGCGCGGCAGCTCCCTCTCCAGGTTTCGTTTTTGTTTCTGCCGGTTGTGCCACTTCAGGGTCTTCATCTTCGACTTCAATGTCTTCTTGGCAAGGAGGGTCGTCTTGACAGTTCCATTAGCAATGCTCTCCCAATCTCGGCGAAAACGTACCAGTGTCAGGCCCGTCTTCGGGGCGGCCTGGGGCGAACTCGTACCCATGAGACTCGAGCCGTTCCTCTGTTCGTTTCCGGTTTGGTTCTGCCAACGCCCGAAGAAGCCGAATGCTGTGCACTGCGTCCCCAATTCCGCAAAACCTGGCAAGTTCCATAGCAGTCTCGTCAAAGTAGTGCCCGGACCTTGGGTCTGGATCAACCATGTAGAGGGCAAGTTCGCCGCCCTTGGATATCGTCAGAGCAGCATGCCCAGCCTCCTTGGCCGCAACACTGGTTTTTCTACCGAAGCCTTCGACTGTCCATCGGATGGTCACGATATCTGCTCGTCGGAACTTCATTGCTTGCAACTGGCGTATGGTCTTCGCCCTGTTTGGTATCGAGGGGGGGATCAACCTGGCACAGGTTAACCTTTGCAAATGACAAAGCCAGCCACGGTCCCGTAGGCTGGGGGCTTGCAACTGGAGAATTACTCACGCAATCACGAACCGAATCCGCTTTCTGAGCCACCGTCCGTACAGATGACCGCCCGTCTTGTTTTGACCCCCCACCACCGCTTCACACCGAGCAGCCACGGATAGTAGGCGATTGCGAACCCCCAGCCCCTCAAAAAGGGGCTTAAACAGAGAAAGGGACTTCCTGTCAAGGGCGAGGAAACTCAGCTGGTCCTCGAAATGGAAGGAAGACCGCTGGTCGTCGGGCACAAACCACTCGTCTTCGTCGCTTGCTGTCTTGAGCTGGAAGGTTTTGGTGCTTTCCAGTCCAAGTCGCGTGGGAAAGATCCGCGCCTTTTTCAGCGGAGCTAGCACAGCAACCTGGGTTGGAGACGGCAGATAGGTTGTGGGCAACCGCATGCAGATTGCCGTGAAAACATCCTCGATGTGGTGCAGATTGTCGGTTTCATCGATCATCTGCGCTTCCCAGGCCATGTGCTCGAGCTCGGCACTAGGGCATCCCAGAATCCTGTAGAACAATGTGAACAGCCGCGGATATAGGCGTTTCAAACGAGGCGTTCTCTTG
Organism: Schizothecium vesticola; assembly: GCA_030549215.1. Taxonomy (NCBI): domain Eukaryota; kingdom Fungi; phylum Ascomycota; class Sordariomycetes; order Sordariales; family Schizotheciaceae; genus Schizothecium; species Schizothecium vesticola. The sequence goes on along the minus strand of JAUKUD010000005.1, from coordinate 890,850 downwards.
AGACAAGTCGGGCCGTCCCACACGCAGCTGCTCAAGGCGACCCAGCGTCCTCCGTCCGCGAAGCCGTCTTCGGCGGACAGAAATATCAGGTTTTCGGTTGCAAAAAGGTCGCTAATCATGGCATTCAGCACCGAACTCGCACAATAGAGAGGTTTTCTTGCTTACCGGATGTACTGCGTGTCCTTGTCCTCGGCAACATGCTCGATGAGTTCGTAGATGGCGACCACGTTATTCTTCGTCAAGTTCGCACTCTCGCCGAGCTGCTGAAGATGGGACAAGAAGACACGCACGTCAACCTTGACGACCACCCCAAAGGTCTCGAGAAAGTCCCAGCCTTTGTCTTCGGGATCTGATACGTCAAGTGCGGGCTTCGATCCAAGGCTTGAAGGCTGTCGCTCTTCCTTCAAGCCTGGTTCCGCACCAACAACCGTGTCTGGGTCGCCAGACTGCGGGTCGTTGTCCTGAGCAGCGATCTCTACGCCTAAATTGACCGTTTTTCGCGGGATGAAGGTATTCCGTAGCTCATCCGTCGCGCCGCCCACGCAGCGGACCTTCATTCTCGATATTTCGTCTCTCATTTGCCGCATTGATTTGAGACTGGGCAGCGTTTCGCCCGGGCGAACGGTTGTGCCTTCAACAAACCACCTTTTGTAGGTGGCATCCCAGGAATGTCGAAGAAGTCGAAGAACCATCCCCGCATCGAAACTGGCTAGATGTCGCATGTCGTTTGACAATTGGTAGTCCTTGGTCTCCAGGTTCACCAAGGATGTCATTCGTGGGGCCGTCTCCACCCCCAGGGACTTCTTCAAGTACGACGTCCAGTCTGTGCCAAACGGGCCCATCGTCTTTGCGTAGTTCTCGTGCAAGAAATTGAAATTGGACTTGCAACTCTCGAATACAAACGAGGCACTGAAGGGCTCGTCAGTGGATACCACATCGATGTACAGATCGGTGCCAAGGCAACGGGTGCCTTTTGTGGTGGCAAACCAGAACGGGGGGGTTCTCTCCTCGACGGGGCGCCAGCGGGTGGCCTTGAGGAAGAGAGCTTGTGATATCAGATCATCGACTGTTTGGCCCTTTGGGTCAAAATCTTCGCTTTCGTGCCTGTCTGTGATGATTTTACAGATTGCCTTGTCGTCGTAGTGGTTGGCATCCAAGTAGTAGAGGAGCCTCTGGCGGTCGCCGATGTGTCCAACCTCTTGGTGGATTTCAAACATGCCCAATCCTGTTGGGATGCGGGGTGTATCTCTCGAGGTTGGAAGAACGAGGTACCCGCTGTCAACAGATAACCAGTCACAGTCTTCAGCCGGGGTTTGCTTGCCATTGTAACCAAGCACGGGGGCAATCCTCAGTCGTATGAGCTCGTTTCTATGTCTGTAGCTCCGATATATGGTGAGGAGAGCTTTGGCCAGTTCGCAGTGCCAGCTGTTTCCCATTTTCCTAAACCTAGACTCGTGGAGGCGGATAAATTCTTGCAGGCCGAGCACAAACACGGAGTTGGAGAGGGGAACAACTCCCAGAGCCTTGAAGACGTCCAGACTCCCGGCGGGATAGTTGTCTGAAACATAGGTAATGCCGGAGACCTCGGATGGAAGCAGGGGGTCTTTTAGAGCATCCCTGAACTCTTCGGGAGCAAAAGTAAGCGACGGCGGAAGGGCCAACTCCCCAAGGCTTGACTGCAGGACTGGAGAGACTGAGAGACGGGCAATGGTCTGGGCAGGTAGAGTGGCGAGCAATCTGTCCTGGTATGGCCCCAAAGGAACGAAAGGGAGCCACATGTATGTCTTTTCACGCTTGTTGAGCTCTGTGACGGCTTCGACAAAGATGTCGGGCATATTGGCAATGAGGGCTTCGTTCCAGGGACACTCGTCGACGCTTTCGCGACTGGTGACCAGCAGGAAGTCGGCCTGGACAATGAACTTTTTGGTGGAATCAGCACGCATCCAAATCAATCAAACGTGGCTGCTTGGAGCGTTACACACCTTGAGGCCGTAATTTCGAACAGGGAGAAAGGCAAACAGTGATTGGGTGGGGGGGTTGGGGTTGTCGCCAGCTCGGAGGCTTTGAAAGGGAAAGACAATCTGCATGTGGGAGGACGTAGCACCCTTGCGTCTCTTGTCGGGGGCGAGGTCCTTCTCGGAAAGGGTCTTGCCATAGACGTAGTAGGAGGTGATGGTCTGCTCGTGGTGAATAGCGGCAGTCGACATACCCACCTTGCCGAGTCCAGGCCCGTCGTACCTGAAGCTTGTCGTCCATGGCGATCTGTTGAGCTCTCTGAGTTGCACCTTGACCTCCATGATCCTGTTGAGGAAGAGCAGGAGAGACGGATCCAGCTTTCGGAGCGCCTCAATCAGACGCTGGTTGTACTCTGGCAAGAGTTCCATCAGGATGGACGTGTGGCCGGCGAGACGGGGCTGCGGGAAAGGGGCCCATCGCGGCGTGATGATGCCGAGAATCTCGTCGTCGTCGTTGATGAACTTGAACTGGTAATGGCCCGAGCTGATGTAGACGACGTGGGCGGCACCGAAGACGGCCTTGAAGCCGACGCCCTTCTCGCCGATGCGGTCGGCGTCGGGGTCGGAGAAGGCGTCCGAGTCGGCCTTGGTGCTCTCCCCGGCGCTGCAGATGGACTGGATGTTGGCCGAGCTGAATCCATTCTCGTTGGTATCGATACGGAGGGTGCCGCCGGAGGCCGAGTCGCCGTGCTGGTAGGTAATGGTCATGGAGGGGACGACATCGTCCCGGTACGTGTTGTCGTCGGCATTCTGCACCAGCTCCAGTAGAAAGTGCATTGAGTCGCTGTACAGTCCTCCGGTCGTTCTGGGGGAAGTCGGTGGGTCAGCTGGGCATTCAGAAATTTCAGAGAGCCATCATCCCCCCCCCTTTTTTTTAACCACCCACAACTCCATTTCGCATCTCATATCGCATCTCATACAACACACACGACAAAAAGAGCCGATCAACTTACTGCTTCAAGACGGCATGCAGTGCCCTCGCATTGGCGTCGGGGTTGTCCAGCTTCCTCGTCCGCCTAATCCACTCGATATGGCTGCGCGCCTGGTCCTCGGACTCTGGAAAGAGTTTCTGGTCTCGTCCATTTCCCCACCATCCCGGCTCGTCCGGATCCTCGCTCTCTTTTCCGCTCAGGTGTAGCTCAGCAGTGCGGATGGGAAGCTGAATGTCGTGTGTCGTTGCCAAGACCGTGACACTTCCGGACGTTTTGTTGCTCGTACTCGCCATTGTCGTCGTGTCTGGTCGTCCACCGCTGCCTAGATGATTGTACGTGTTTTCTCCCGCGAGACTTATCCTCTCTTGCTTCAGAACTCGGCCTTCGGGACGAGACAAAAAAATGCAAAGGGAAAAAAAAGCCCAACTTCCCCTCAATCACCGACCCCCGACTCTTCAACACTTCGCCCAAGACCTTCATTGGGCCGCAACTTGCAGCGGCCTGCATCTTGGGCCCTTCCACTCAGCGACCTCAACACACCAGGCTCTGGACAGAACGCCCGCATTGCGGTATCGGTGATGCGGCACCACCCCGACTAGTGATCCTGAGTGGTTGACGCCATCGAGACTCGTCCGCATCTTACACCGAAACAAGCCACGTCCAAAGAGCGACAGGGCCTCGAACCTCCCCATGGCCATGGCGTGCCAGATCTTAGCGACACTCCGCCAAAAAGTTGTGTTTTGGGTGAGCGGTCTCTAAGAGAAGCTCTCATCGCAGGTCTTGTTGTTGATTGGTCTCCCATTGGCACAATGTTGAACGAGTGAGCAATTGAAGAAGTCCAAAGACTTGAGTAACCCGAACAACTACTAATTGCCACACTACTACGAACCGAGTTTCACAGACCTTCCGACTAATCGACAACAACCCAAGGACCTGAAAAGCCAAGCCAGATCAGCATGCATGGAAGCTGATTGGAACTTTCAGCACACTCTGGGTTGCTCCCCCGAACAAACCCGGCCCGGAGCTATCTCCCCGCCACGGCGCTCTGCCCCCTATTTTCCCCAACGCTCCTCCACACCAAGCCCATTCGATATTAACCACCGCCAGCGCCAACCCCGTCTTCAATATACGCGCAAACCCACCATGCCGGCTCGCTTGCTTCATCTTGCCGACGGGTCATATGGGGAATGACTGAATCTAGGAGGGATTCCCATGAGCATCGACGCAGGGACTGGGAATCCCCTTCCTCAACCCTCCCAGCGTGGCTCGGCACTCCGCTGTATGTGTCCAGCTGATCGTCTAGTGGTCATCCATATACTCGTCGCCACTTTCTCACGTTTGAGAAGTGGTTAACCTACCATCCGGCACCCGGTGGCGACGAATCCCACTGAGTACCATATCCCCCTACCAACCAAGCCTCTCGGCCCTCAAACACTCGTCTCCACAGCATGCAAATCTTCAGACCATGAGCCCCTACCGCTGCTACCTCATCGAACGGATATAATATACACCAGAAACCGAGCGGACCACATACCAAAGGGCTCCCAGCGGAGAAAATTAACGTTCCCTTCCTGGACACTTCTTCTTGCCATCGTGTTGATCAGCGGCAACGACCTCAGAGAAACGCGCGCATTCCTCCTCAACCGCCACAGCGGGATACTACCGTCCTCCCAGGCAGACGACACAATGTAAAGTAGCCATGGTGGGCGCGTGGCATGGAAATTAGACCCAAACCCGAACCGCGGCGGATGGGCCGCCTCCGGCGACTCCTCAATGATGATTCCGGGTTTCGTCAACTTCGCCGTCTCGGGCGAGCCGGGCACACGACCAGATGCTTGCTTTTATCTGACAGTGGTGTGCCAAGGTGGTGATGGGGGATAGTAGTAGGAGATGCAATGCCTGGAAAGAATGCCCTCCTAGCTTAGCTCCGGGTCATCATCATGGTCATGATGGCTCACCTTGACAGCACTCCAGTCCCCAATCCCTGGATTTGACACCGGGATGACTACAGCATACCAAACTTCCTGCGCTGGAACGGACCCACGCCCGCGTTTGGGTGATTAGCTCCCGGGCCCGCCGCCGCCGCCGCCGAGTCCCGCAGACGTCCATCCGGCAATCATGATGGGTTGAAACAAAAGAAATCCCCTCGTGCCACGATCGTGGAGTACGTGGTAGTATGCCAAGACAGCGACCGTTGGACACGACCTCGCCTCCCCCGTGGGGTCCCCATGTTCGTCCACCACTAGTCCATCGTGCCGAATATCGCCTTCCCTCACAGAGGACCAAGGGCGACGGCACTGGGAGGTCTGGACCCGACCCAAGAAGCGGCAGCGACGGACGGCATTGCGCCGGTACACCAACAGCAAGCAAGCACCTGTCATGGTTGCACTGGCGGCGCGGCATTCCCAATACCATGCTTTGCCTGTCTAACATCAATCATCGCCATCTAGACGCGAGCTGGTGCGGCCTTGCTGATTGGACGGGGTATGTCGGTACCTCTCGGTGCGAGGTCGTCTTACACGATGCAGTCAGTGGCCGCGAGTCAATCAGTCAGTACTTACTCTCCCCGGACCTCATAAATCTCATCTGGGATCTAGGATCTCGGGGAACCATAGTGGCCTGGTACCGCATCTGGTGCCGCAGCCTCCCAAGTCAAGTCTGCCTCCGACACGACAACGCGCTCAGCTCAGCCGGAAATGATGGCGCCGGGTGGTTTAGCCGCGGGGGGACCGTCCGTCAACCACCGAACGAACGTTGGGGCGTCGCATTGCAGTCGCTCTCTGCCGTTCGCCGCCAAGGTCCCGTGGCTCGCAGCTGGGCGCCGCCGTCCGGGCCCCCCATCTGCGAAAAGAGCCGGCTAATAATCTGCGGCTTTATGGAATTCACTATCCAGCGACCGCAAAAGCTCCCACGGCTGTTTCAGGGGCAATGGGCGATAGATTAGCCATCCGCTCTCGACCCTTCTTGGCGGCGGCGGCCACTCTACCGTGTACTGCGCATGCGCCGTGGTATGGAGCCAGCCAGGCGACGTCCCGAACGAGGTGCTCGGTCTGGGGGTACGTTCGTTGATGGTGCCGGGCCTGTACCACCCTGCCCCAACTCGTCCTTGCGAGCACCACCTCCCCCGCACCCGGGGTGACCACACACAAAAAAAGCCCCGAGGTGGATGTGGTGAGGGGGATGTCGGTCTGTGCAATCTGGCGTCGCGAGTCAACGACGACGGGGCTCGAGTCTCGACTCATGAGGGTGGAATTGCTTCAACACCACTCCCGGGCCGCATCGGCATTTGCAATTGGAAGGGAAACTGTGTCGAAAGGGGCTCCGGGCGGTGGCAAGAACGCTGCGGCACTCCCAGGTCCGTTGCAGCTTTCTCTCTCTCTCACCCGACCGACCTCTTCTCCGCAGAACCCATACCACGCACTCATATGAGCAAGAAAAAAAAAAGGCGCTCCATGGCACGACGCCGCGCCCAAGCACGACACCAATATACTCGCTCTCCGCATATTATCTTGGCGGGCGCGTGGTTCCTCCAACGCGGCTGGGCCCTGGCAGCATGCGAACCCCAACGCAGAGCCACGGGAGCCTGGGGCCTCCCCCCCCCACAACCTTAATCCCAAGCTGCAAGGGGTAGGCAGGGCAGAGCAGGGCAGGGCAGGCTCCCCGTGTCCGCCGTCCCTCGCCACGGGCAGCCGGCGGGCCCTTGACTCCCCAATGCGGATGGTGGAGGGGACGTGCATGGAGGTGGAAATATACCCCAGATTGCCGCAACGGCGTCGTCTTCCCCACACTCTCCACGTCCCCATGACCAATCCGGAGGAGGGCGGCACGGCGGTCGTCGCCTCGTCGCAATCAAGGCCCATATGGAAGAGCCGATGCCATCTCGAGCCAGGCCACTCGTCGACGTCGGCATCTGCCACGAGCCCCGCACCCCAATTCCCGCGGTCGATTTCTCGGCGGCGGCTCGAGGCCGCCTCGGAAGTTGGTGGCCGAGGGCTTCTCGCAAAGGACGGGCCTGTCTTCCTGATTGCGAGCTTCGACCTTCTCCCGTCGAAGCCAGGGGGGGCGAGTCGCCTCCCGCTGTCGAAGACGGCGGCCCACGAGCGACTGCAGGGCGCGGCACCCATCGTGATGGGCTCGGCAGGCGAGCCGAAGGGGAAGGGGGTCGTCGGTCCTGGTATAAAGATCGAGCCACCCACCCTCGTCATCCGATCCAGCCCTCCCTCTCTCGCCAGGCTCTCAGACATCACAGAACAAGTCCCCTCCGTTCCATCCCACCGCCGATCAATATGAAGCTCACTCAGTCCGCCGCTCTGGCCTTTGCCGCCACGGCCGTTGCCGCCCCCTCGGCGACGACGCCCCTGAAGCCTCGCCAGGCCTCGGCCTGCGCCTCGGCCGTCAGCCTCGACGCCAAGACCAACGTGTGGAAGAAGTACAAGCTCCATGCCAACTACCACTACCGCGGCGAGATCGCGGCGGCCATCACCTCGATGAGCGCCGACTTGGCCGCCAAGGCCGCCAAGGTTGCCGAGATCGGTACCTTTGTGTGGCTCGACACGATCCAGAACATTGAGCGTCTCGAGCCCGCCCTCGCCGAGACCCCCTGCGAGGAGATCCTCGGTGTCGTCGTCTACGACCTTCCCGGCCGTGACTGCGCCGCCAAGGCCTCCAACGGTGAGCTCAAGGTTGGCGAGATCGCCAAGTACAAGGGCGAGTACATCGACAGTAAGTTGCCCCCCCTCCCCCCCGGATTGGCGACGGATGGCTGACGCTCGCCGCCCCGCAGAGATCGCGTCGATCATCAAGGCCCACCCCAACACGGCCATCGCTCTCCTCATTGAGCCCGACTCCCTCCCCAACCTGGTCACCAACATCGACCTCCAGACCTGCAAGGACTCTGCTTCCGGCTACCGCGACGGTGTAGCGTACGCGCTCAAGCAGCTCAACCTGCCCAACGTCGTCCAGTACATAGATGCCGGCCACGGCGGCTGGCTCGGCTGGGAGGCCAACCTCAAGCCCGGTGCCGAGGAACTCGCCAAGGCCTACAAGGCGGCCGGCAGCCCCAGCCAGTTCCGTGGCATCGCCACCAACGTGGCCGGCTGGAACCAGTGGGACCTGTCCCCCGGCGAGTTCTCCACCACCTCGGACGCCAAGTACAACAAGTGCCAAAACGAGAAGACGTACGTCACGACCTTTGGCGCGGCCCTCAAGACGGCTGGCATGCCCAACCACGCCATTGTCGACACTGCCCGCAACGGCAAGAGCGGCCTCCGCAAGGAGTGGGGCAACTGGTGCAACGTCAAGGGCGCCGGCTTCGGCATCCGCCCCTCGGCCGAGACGGGCACCGAGCTCGCCGACGCCTTTGTGTGGGTCAAGCCCGGCGGCGAGTCCGACGGCACGTCGGACAGCTCGGCCGTCCGCTACGACAGCTTCTGCGGCAAGGAGGACGCGTACCAGCCCTCGCCCGAGGCCGGCCAGTGGCACCAGGCCTTCTTTGAGGACCTCATCACCAACGCCAAGCCCGCCTTTTAAGCGGTCGGTGTCGGGAGGACGGGGTAAAAAGCGGCGGGCGGTGGCGGCCGCCGCAGCGAGCGTGGACGGGGGGCGTTTCTGTGCACAAGTGACTGGCCAGCATCGTTTCCTTGACGTCTTTTGGAGTGTATATACATAGCGTCTTCGTAAATATACTGCGTGCGCTGCGATTGCGGTGATGACTAGAAGGACTTTTTCGTGGGCTTTGTGATGGTAATGCGATGGCGCGACTTGTGTGACTCGATTGACATTGTCTGGGGCGCGAGAAAGAGCTGGTTCTTGCTGTTTGAGGCGCTTCAATGATTACATTGACAGTGATCCGGAGAGATTAAATACGGCGATATTTTAACCGAAAGGATAGGGATGGGGGTGGAAGATGGAGATGGAGATGAGCTGGGTTGAAGTGGGCAAAAAGCTGGAAGACGTTGCAAGTGGAACGGAACTGCGTTGATCAGAATTTGGACACAGATAACCCTAACCCCGTACCTTCCGCTTGTCGTCTCGTCTCGACTCTCGTCTTCCAAAACACCAAAGATTTGCACAGATTTGCAACGAGGTTTTCCCGTAAATTTTTATTTTTACAATGGGTCTGGAATTCAACGTCTAAGTAAACTTCCCGTTCAAAGAACCTGAGGGGGGGGGATACGATGAGATGGACCCATCCTGTCCCTGGACTATTCTGGCTGTCGAACTTGCGAATCCCCTCAGCACGCGACAATTTTGGTCTCGCAGTAGCGAAATTCCGTGTGGCAGAGCCGTGTTGATGACCGAAAGAAAATAGTCGTCGCAAAAGAAAAAAAAAGAAAAAAAAAGAAAAAAAAACACCAAAAGCTCTCCCCCCAGCTCGTAAGCCGGGGGGTTACGAAAAGCCCTAGTTGGGAAAGGGCTTTTACTTAGGGGGGGATGTTCGGTTCGAACTCGAAGCCTCGGAGGGGGAGGGCTTTGGAATGGGTCCACATACCCCATTTCTATTACAACTAAGCCATACAGCTATTGATGCGGTAGTCATCGAAGTGAGGGGTACTGGTGAGAGAAAGGGCTGGTATCGGGAGGTATATGGGAAGGAGTGGGAGCAAACGGGATGGGATATTGGGGGTGGACAGCTGACTGTGATTTCTTCCATCCAAAACTCGATGAGCTGCCTCTTGGCTATTCCTCCACCTTGCCATCACCACCACTCTATCCCCGACACCCACCACCCCAGCGCCAGATCAAGCCCTCTCCTTCTCCCCCGCCCCCTCGACCTAAACAACTTCCCCCTCCCCCTCACTCGCCTTGGCCCTCGTCGCAAACAGCGCGCCTTCCCCATCAAAGTACTTGGCAATCTCCTCCAGCGCCATCTACTGGCCACTCATGTCGCGCGTGCCGAAGGCGACCCAGGAGCCAATGACGAGCCGAGGCACCAGAGGGTGTTGTAGACTGTGCTGTAGGTGGCGCGGTGCTGGAGGTGGACGAGCTCGGCGATGAGGAGGGGGGCGGAGCCCTGTGATGCGGGGGGTTAGGTTTGCGGGGAGGGGAAAGGGGGAAGGGGGGACGCGTACATGGGCGATGCCGATGCCGAAGCCGAGGATGAGGCGGTCGACGATGAATAAGGCGACGTGGAAGCCGATACAGATGAGGGCGACGCCGACGAGCATGATGGAGCAGCCGATGACGACGCCGGTTCGACGGCCGAGGATCTGGCCGTTGGTGTTGTGGAAGTATAGTCGCGCGCAGCGGGTCAGCCAACCGCCATGGGCTGTGGGAGGGGACTCACGCGCTCTCGTTCCAAGCGTCGATGGCTTCGAGGCCGTTCATGAGCGAGCCGTCGTAGCCTGCAAGTGTCAGCTACCCAGGTCACCACTATAGAGAAAAGGGGGGCAAATCATTAGTAGCAGACGTCAATATGGCCGCCCACAACGTCAAGCACACAGTTCGCATCCCCTTCATCTGCCACCACTTGACCTTGGGCCACTCGCGGCCGGCGAGCGTAAAGTTGTCTTTCCCCATCGTGGATACCGAGGCTTGTCACAAACTGTCTCGGGCAAGAAATTGTCGATGATCATTCCGCGAGGGACCTATCGAGACCAGCCAGAGGCAGGTGACTGCCGTCTTAAGTACTCTACCACAATGGGCCCTGATATCTGCGTCTCGTGATAGACAGCCACCCGACAATCACACCCAAATCTTGAACCAGGCACATGGCCAGACAAGGGTCATGTCTAGCACCCCATCCGCCATCATCCCACGCAATCCAGGAAGGCAAACTGGACAAAGCCACGGCACCGCGGGCCGCGCCGGGTTGGGGAAGCCGGACCTGGTATATCAAGCGACAACGAGGTCACGGATACGGGCAAGGCACGCGTTTGGTGCTGATAGCCCATGGGGAAGCGGGTTGTTTCTGTCCGATAATGCCATGTTTCGACCTCGTGGTTATGGGGATTGGGGGACGGCGGGGAGGGGAATACTAATCGGGTCAACAAGCCGGAGGCGGGGACGGAGCGCGCGGGGAACATCCGGGGAGGGGACGGCATCTCGGATCCGGAGGACGATAAGAAAGGTAGAGACCAGGTTTGCCCCCTTCCCCATCGTCAGCGGGGTTGGATATCCCCATCCCCGTGCATTCACTTCATGGTCATCACCTGGGCTGCGGGGATGGCGGCGACACCACGTTCAAGGACATGGACATCCCCTCGTTCCACGGGCGTGGTGGTGGATATCTTGAGGTTGTTAGCCGGCCATGATCACTGACTAAGAACGACCGCCTATGTCCGTTCGAACCCCAGCGACAGGAAGAACCTTCAGCGAAAGACCTCTCGATTCCAAGTTCCATCTCTATTCCCGGAAACAACAATGGAATTGGGGAAATAAGGACGGGAAGCGAATATCAGACGTCTTGAACAAAAGAGAGGCTTAACAACAGCCAAGCCCCGTCTGCCGACGCGGCCCTCGTCCCGGGCCTGCAGCCAAGAAGGAACCACGGGAGCCAAGTTTCCAGCGACCGGGGGAAACATGTGGCGATGACACATGCCGCAGACTCTAATCATCTTGAGCCCGGCCGGTCTCCAGGCTTCAGAGTGATCCACACACACCTACTAGATGGATGGCCCACTCGCTCAGAACCTAACCAGCCCGGGCTGCTCGATGCATCACTGGGGGATGCTGAGGGCAGAGCAAGTTGTCTGATGTGCAGACGGTCATCGGAGGAGGTGGGAAGTAAAAAAGGGTAAGGAATGAAGGAAAGTCGTCTCTGGTTTGGGGCCTTTGGATATCCTTGGTCGGTGAGGGAAAGGGGGGGGTTCAACATCAAGTAGCGGGATGTTTCTCAAATATTCTCTTTTGGTGATGGGGAGAGCCTCGGTGATAAATCCAATAAACTCGTCAGCAACAGTATTGATGAGATGGGATACCAACAGGCCGGCCCTTGCTCGCGCATTCCTGACCGCCCACACTACCATACAACCCGGCGGCTGCAGACCACAGCTTCATCAGCGATCAAGCTTGACCCAACATGATGCTCGATCGATCTCGACCCCACACCACCCCTTCCCAGTCCTCTCTACGAGACGGCCAAGAGTGCTGACGCGAATCCGCTTCGTTCGGGCGCTGGCCTTTGGCGTGCCGTGAGTCCACCGCCGGGGTTCGAGACTGGTGGAGTTGGCGTTGGCATGGAGGAACGGATCGCCTATCATTGAGTGGAGATGCCTTTCTTTCCAAGATGGGAACTCGGTGCTCAGTTCGCCAGCCGCCAAAGCCCCAGGACCCCAAGACCGAGGGAAATGCCGTTGATGGCCAGCCGCCTGCTCTTCATGCCCATCATGGACTTGCTGGCGATGATGCGTGCCTGTTGCTTCTCGAGCTGGGAATGCCCTGAGAAGTAGCTGTATGCCCCGAGACCAAGGAAAGCACCGCCGCCTGTCCCATGTTAGCCGTCTCTGGGAATGGAATATCTGTCTATGATGGGAACTCACCGACAAGCTTGCAGGGAAAGCAGTCGTCAACTTCTTCTTTGAGCAGGGTCCTGTAGTCTTCTGGCTTATCCAGAGTCCGGATGGAAGGGATCTTGTCTCCGGCCATGGTGGGCAAGATATTTGAGGTTGGCGGGGAATACCGTCATGAACTGGGACCCTCGAAAGAGGTCAATGCCAATTGAGGCGATGGGTGTGAGTGGGGGAGACGCGTGAGAGGTCTGGCGCGCGACTTTGACTTTATGCCCATCCTCACCGCCCGCCCGGACCGTCCATCAGCTTTCAGCGCTCTCCCCCCTGATTGCGTCAGTGATCTCCAGCGGGGGAGCTCCCCGTCCCCGTCCCGGCAACCAAACAACCCCCAATTCCCAGCTCGCGACAGAGTCAACAAACACCACCATGAACGGCGTCATAGAGGCCCTGCACATTTTCGACGACCACAAGTAAGCCACGCCAGGTCTTGGAATACTTCCCCTGACATCACGCTAACTTCCCCCCAGCGCCCTCGTCCTTTCGCACACATACACCGGACGCCCCCTGTCGGCGACACACCTGCTGCCCCTCTTCCTCGACCACCCATCCCCGCGACCGAACCTCATCTACCTCCCCAATACCAACCCGCCCACCCTCGTGTTCAGTCTCGTCCATGCCAACCTCCTTCTTCTCGTCACCACCTCCTCCGAGATCGAGCCGCTGCTCGTGCTCGAGTTCCTCCACCGCATCGTCGACTCGTTCGAAGACTTCCTCGGCGCTCCCCTCCACGCCCAAAAGATCGAGGCCAGCTACGATGTCGCCGCCCAGCTCCTGACCGAGATGTGCGATGCCGGAAACATCAACACAACAGAGCCCAATGCCCTGCGCGACCTGGTCGAGGTGGAAGGCTTCATGGGCAAGCTGCTCGGGAACCTGAGCTTGCCCAACCTGCCCACGTAGGAAACCCTCTTCGGCCATGGACGGCATATGCTGACTCCTTTGCAGAAAAGGCGGCTTCGGCGCCCACTCCTCGGGACCCCCCTCCCTCCTCGCCCAGTCCACGCCAGCCCTCCCGTGGCGACGAGCCAACGTCCGCCACACCTCCAACGAGCTCTACGCCGATGTCATCGAGACCCTGTCCGTCACGCTGGCCCCCTCGGGCCGACCACTAGCCGCCTTTGCCAACGGCTCCATCGTCTTCACCTCCAAGGTGTCGGGCGTCCCCGACATCCTCGTCACCCTCACCGGCCCGTCGGGCAAGCACAACCTCAACACCCTCATCGAGCTCCCCGTCTTCCATCCCTGCGTCCGCCTCGCCAAATGGAAAGAGCAGCCGGGCCTTCTCAGCTTCATACCCCCCGACGGACGATTCATCCTCGCCGGCTACGAGGTCGACCTCCTCCCCTTTGGCGACGCCAAAGCCAGCCAAACAAACGCCGGAAACCTTAAACTCCCGCTCAGCCTCGAGATCAAGACCGGCCTCGGCCACGCGGGCTCCGACTTTGAAGTCCGCCTGCACATCAACCGCGTCTTCGGCATGGGCAGCTCCCTGTCCGGGCGCGGCAGCGCCGGCGGGCGCGGGCTGGGCGGCGGCCCGAATCCAGGCACGCCGGCCTCGCCCTCGCTCCAAGACCTGATCGTGTCGGTGCCGCTCCCCGCCGACGTGCGCAACCTGTCAGAGATCCGGCCGAGCAAGGGCGACGCCAACTACAACCCCGGCGACCGCTTCCTGGAGTGGAGCATCCCCAACAAGGAGCTGGCGTCGGGCGCGTCGTACTTTGGGCTGCGGTGCACCGTGGTCGGGCAGCAGATGGCGGAGGAGGACGGGGAGTCGGATCCGACGGGGTTTGGGTTCAATACCGGGGGCAAAGACTACGCGTACGACGAGAATTACCAGAGCAATGCGTTGCCTAAGGGGAAGAGGGGCAAGGAGGCGGCGGCGGCGGCGGCGGACGAGAAGGATGAGAGGAGGGCGGCGCAGAACAAGACGCTGATGCCGAGCTCGGCGTCGGTGAGCTTTGCGGTCAAGGGGTGGTTGGCGAGCGGACTCAAGGTGGAGAGCATTCTGATTGACCCAAGGAAGAGTCGCGGGTTGGGGGATACGGTGAAACCGTTCAAGGGCGTCAAGTATCTTACTGTTAGCAAGAGCGGGGTGGAGATTAGATGTTAGAGGTAGGGTAATGGAGGTTCGGACTCGGTCTCTCTGGAATCGAGAGGCCTTGTCTCGGTCGGTACTTGGCGTCGTGTTCAGTTTGGGGGATGTGATCACTCAGAGGTCTGCCAAATCGTAGTATAAAACCCAGGTACCTCTCGACCACCCCCCCCCCCCCGGAGGCTAGCGATGATGCCCGTCAACAAACAAAACAGAGCAAAGGGACGACAAATTCAGACAGCAGACAGCAGATAACAGACACATTCAGACAGAAAGACAGACAGACAGACAGACAGACAGACAGACAGACAAAAAAAATACTCAATCCCCCCTCCTGCATATCTCCCAACATCAAGTAGTACCGTACCGTATCTAGCAAGTAAAACCCATTACCCTCCCTCCTCCCCAGAGCACACACGCACACCCCCTACGCTAACCAGAGCATCTCCAGTGTGCGTGTGCATGCCATATCCCCTTTCCTCCTTTCCCCTTCCCCATTCCCCATCCCGCCGCCGCGGCCGCCATGAATAAAGTCAAGAGTACCAGTAGCAGCAGCGGCAGCCCCACAAGTAAAAGCGCGTAGGTACCTATTACCCCCCCTCCCTCCCCTTCGCTGCTCTCTTCCTCCCCCGCAAAAATACAGACATGTATCCCCGTCGCCGCCGTTGCAACCAGTTCTCTCTTGTTACAAACAAAGACAATTATACTGGGTATCATTTGGAAAAAGAAAAAAAGCGGAACCCCCCCCCCCCCACCTTCAATAACAAAAAGAGATGCTCCCCTCCCCTTCCTTACTCCCCCATTTTCCTTGCGCTATTCCTCTCCCCCGCGACCTAGACGTAGGAAATCCCCCTCCGATGGCCCGCCTTGAGACCCATGTAGATGCTAAAGTTGGCCACGTCCTGCGAGCGAACCAGTTAGCACCGAACCAAGCCAAACGGATCCCGCATGAAGTACATACCCTGGTAATGACCGACCCCGCGCCCACCGTCGAGCCCCGCCCAATCCTCACGCCCGGGAGGATCACGACATTCGCGGCGATCCACACGTCGTCCTCGATGACAACCTGCTTGCCGTGCTGCGCGCCCGTGTTGCCTTGACGCCGCCTCGGATCCGTGCTGCACGTGCCCGTGTAGATGCACACGTTGGGGCTGAGGATGACGTTGTTTCCAATCAGCACCTCGCAGACGTCGTTGATGAGGCAGTTGCGCCCGATCGACACGTTGTTGCCGATGCGGATGTTGTACCCGTAGTCGCAGTTGAAGGGGGCTTCGACCGTGGCGTTGTCACCGACGTGACCGGTGCGCGTCACTGGCGACGCGACCGTCGGCGTGATGTGCACGCCCTCGCGGGGATGCAGGATGTCGCGGAAGAGGCGCGCGCGCTCGGCGGGCGACACGCCCACGTTGGGGTTGGTCGAGTTGTTGAAGCGCCAGCAGGCGGCGTTGCACCGCTCGCGCTCGAGCACGAGCTCCTTGTCAAAGGGGTAGTAGGGGCGTCCGTTGAGCATCTCGTCCTTCTCGCGGCGGTGTTGGTTGGACGGGAACTGCGTGTGTGAGAGCGCCAGCTGGGCCGTCGCCTGCGCGCCGCTTGATGGCGGTGCCGCGCTTGGTGGCGTGTTGGTCCGGCTGCCGTGCAGGTTGAACGGGGGCTGCGTCAGGGTGGTGCTCGGTGGCGGCGGTTGATGATCCGGGTCTGTCCTGGTCAGGTCGTGCAGGGGCGGCACCCGCTGGTACTCCTTGGGCGCCCTGTCGGAGAAGGCGGTGGTCGGGGCGGCGCTAACGGGGGTGGGGAACATGTTGGCCGTGGCCGACGTCGTGTATCCCGAGAGGGCCGAGAGCTTGTTGTCGGGAGTTCCTACCGAGGCACTGTACAGGGTCGAGGCCGTGGGCCTGTCGTCGTCGCTCTGAAGGGGTCGTCCCTGGGGAGGGGTGATGCGGAGGGAGGGCTGGGTGCGGTTATATGCGATGGGGTCGCGCTTAGACACGTGGCCGGGGATGGGGGGGTTCAGATGGGGTTGTGGTTGTGGCATGCCATAGGCGCCAGGGGGTACGTAGTTCGGATCCTTGGACTCGATGTTGATCTGCGCTGGTTTGGCCTCGGGCTTTGGCCACGACCCTCGCTGCGGCGGGTAGCCAGCGCACACGAATCCACCGCGGATGCAGTTGCTACCTGAAAATGACGGTCAGCACCGCGACAGCTACACCAGAATATCGCGTCACTCACATTCGGGCTTGGCCTCGTCGCACTTCTTCTTTCGCTTTCGGCACGTCAGACACCCCGTCTTGGTCCTGTTGCTAAAGTTCCGCTTCCTCTTCTTGGGATCGGATTGGAGCAGACCGTCTCTCCTCTGCTCGGGCGTGTACTGGCCCGAATACCCTTCGCCGTCCGAGTCCGCCTGGCTTGTCGCTCTCCGGAGATGCTCGGCCATCTGCTCGTCCGACTGGGCCGAGATGGGCCCCGCAGAATACGGCCCCTCGTAGCTGGAGTTCCGTTCCTCGCGCTGGTTCCAGTCCTCGCGGCTGTCGTCACCATAGTGGCCCCGGGGGGTGCCGTAGCGATCGCGATCACGTGACTCGGACGGGGGACGATGCGACGAAGATGGCGGCTCCGACCTGGGTGGCGGGGATGCGCGGCCCTCTCTCCTGGGCGACTCGGACTGGCCCCTCTTGCGCTTGTTGGACTGCTCGGCCTCGGTGTAGGCAGCGGCTCCGGGAAAGGGCAGTCTGTCGTGACTGGCGCCAGCGCTCCACCCCTCCCGTTCGGCCTGGCCTGTCGATACCTCGCCGGCGGACCTCGCCTCTCCCTTTCCTGATGGTGCGTTCGTCCGGTCAAAGTCGGAGGAGCCGTTGGCACCGTCCGACGGTTTTGGGGAGCTCCCGTTATGAGCTGTAAAGGTCGACATGGTCATTTGCGGCGTCGCGTCGAGTGGGGGCGGAAATTAGTCGCGATATGGGCGACGTCGAAGAATCAATTCTCCCGCGACACGGCGGCCCTGGCACAGCGCCGAGCGGATGGGCCGTGGTCGCAGCGAGGGAATGGGGATGAAAAAGAGGTAAAAAAAGAATGGATGCGTGCGATGGCGCGCGACCTAACCAGATCAATGGCTGGGTTGTCGCTGGCGATCGGAAGCTGGCGGATGCGGATGCGGATCCCCCGCAAAAGCGCTGCGCCTGAAACGCGTGGTCTCGCTCGGCAGGCCTGCGGTGATGATGACAGGCGCGGGCGCAAAGCACCTGTGGGCTTTGCAGTCCGTCGTGAGCGAGCGTTATCCAGGTCGGGGTCGGGACCAGGTCGGGGTCGGGGCGACGAGGGAGCGGAGCCGCAGCTGTGGCAGATAAATGAAGGCGATGCTGAAAAAAGGACCACGACAGCCGAATCCAGATGTGGGAGGCCTGGGGCCTGGGACGGATGGGACAGAAGCGGCGGGCGACCCAGCGGTCTGCGACGGGCCGGTGCCTTGTTGAGTGGGCGTGGGTGCGTGTGCGTGCTGATGGCCGTGCTGCTGCGATGGCGCGGCAGCTCTCTCAGGATCGTCGCGTGGGAGGTGGGAATGTCGGGTCCCGTCTCTCGCAACGGGAACGGGATCGCGGAGGCCTGATGAATCAGCGAGCGATGGGGGGAAAAAAAGTGTGATCAGCCTGCAGGATTTAGGTGGTGATGCGCTGCGGTGCGTGTCTGTGTGTGGTGTGTGAAAGGCGGGGAGCGATCTTTGTCGACCGTGCTGGAATACCCCCCCCCCAAAATATGTGTTGTTGGGCTGTCGCGCGAAGCGATGCGATGCGATGCGGCCAGCGGCTGTCGTTGGAGAATGGGGAAGCCGACGATGGCGACGATGGTGCTGTTGTTGGTGTCCTGTCCAGTGTCCAGTGCGTTGAACCGCGAAGCGATGGAAGGCCGGCTTGATGCGGTGTGCAACAAATGGACTCCACCCAGACGAGTAAAATGCAGAAAACCACCTTCGTAACCTAACCTGACCTAACCGCTCTGTTTTCTCCTCCCGCGGATACTGCTGCTCCTTGGTGGTGCTGATGGTCCTGTCGCCGACAATTAAGGTGAGGCCGACGATCGATGTCCTGAACCTCTTGCAACCGCCTGACACGTCAGAGACACATGAAAATGGTCCGTTGGGGCGGAGGGTCGCTGATTTGCGCGGATGCGGCTTTCTCAGAAACAAAAATGCCCGATATGTCGCTTTGGATCTGCTCCTGGCAGAGCCTGCTCTCTGGGGCGTAAAGGGGCACCAAAAAACCCACGGCTCCCGCTCAATGCAAAGGGCTGTCGAAGCTTTTGAAACCAGCGGCGAAGGGCGATTCCCGGGTTCCGTGTTGTCGGCCGACGAGGAAGAAAGAGGCTGGAACGGCGCTTGTCTGGTGGATTTGACGCGCGAGTACTGCGGTTGACGGCGGGTGGGCGATGGGCGATGGACGGGGGGAGGATGTCGTCGATGCAGTCGATGGAGATGACGACGGAGGCGACTCACGAGCCTGTTCGACCTAGGTATGTCGTCTGTCTGTCTGTCTGGTCTTGGGTCCCGGTGATGTTCCTGACGGGGCGGGGTCCGAGGTCAAGGAAGATCACGACAGGCGGGAGTTGGGGGGTATGGAGGGAGAAAAGTCAACGTCCGCCGTGCTCGTCAAGTAAGTACGGAGTACCTGGGCGGCTGCAGCAGGGTGACCACCGCAGCGGACAAGCGTCAAAAAAGACGTCCTTTTGGGGGGGCGGCTGGGACAGCACCAGGATGGCGCAAGGTGCTGGGTACGGGAGGTACGCAAAAGGTACTCTGTTCGATACCAGGTCACCGTCGCGGGTAGTTGGGCGGGGAGTGTAGGTAGGGGGGGGGGGTGGGTGCTGAGAAAGGATGGGGGGTGGGATTGGCCCATCTCTCAATCTCAAAGTGCACCTATTCAATGGAATTTAGGACCAGCGCCGTGACGGAACCACCTGCTTCGAATGTCTGTGACGAGACGCCGTCTGCACGCTTCTGGAGACTGGCGCAGACATCGCTCCTGCACGTAGAGGTCGAAGGACCGACGTGATGGTAGGTGACGGTGACGGTGACTTCCATCTCATGAGAGACGTTTGTTGCTTGTACAAGATACTGTGCATGGGTGCTACCATTCCCCACTGCTTGCCGGCAGGCCTCGTCGCTTCGCCCGCCAAGGGGTCGTAGTCCCCGTGCTCATTGGCCTACATGGCGCTCGTCCGAGCTTGGACCCGACGTGGCCATGTACTGGTACCTCCGTCGCGCAGAGTCCAAGGACTCGCAGGGGTTCCGCAAGCCACTTTGGGGTAAGCTGGGTGGTGAGGTGAGGCGTAAGGTCCCCTCCTTCCCGTGGTGATGAGCGGCCGGGCCAGGCACCTACCTGCACCTGCAGCTGGACCTCTCTGTCAAGTGCCACCTCACAAGTTGACTTGTACCTTCTCCGCCGCCCACCCCACGGCAAGAAGCAGGCAAAGTTGCCTTTCCAACGCTGCCTCTCTTCTGCCCGTTTGCCTGACCTAGGTCCGGAGGTGGCCTGACCTAGGTCCAGAGGTGGCCGGTCTTTTCCTGGGTTGCTTTTGGATGACCCATCTGGCCAGGACAATTGGAAACCACCTATTTCCGATATCATCGGTCTTCTCAACCTGCAGCCCGCAGGCCAACGATGGGCATGTTGGACTGCTGAGGAACCAAAAAAGAGATTCAACCTCCCCTCCTCCTCCTCCTCAGGCATATGGACCGACGGCTCGACTAGAAACCACCCTCTGGATCCCTTCCATCCGATCCTCCAGCTGAAAGTAAGCGATCCTGCGACGCCTGTTGGGCGAACAAGCGATCGAGAGCCGCAGTAAAAAGGGCATTCCACGCGGGTTTCGAGCCGTCCCCGAATCCACACACACCCCATAAGCATGTCCTCAAGTCAGCGATGCGCCGAACCCCTTTCCAAGTATCACCCTCGTCGGCGTGGCCGTCCGTGGCCATCCTGTAGGTACCGAGCATGAAATGCCATTCCATCTTCCCCAGAATCACACGCGCACACCCACATCTTACCCACGGCCACACACCACCAACGCCTCGCTTAACCTTGAGCAAGATGGGTGTGTGTGTGTGTGTCTGTCTTCCGCCCACCTGCATCAATGGAGCGGCTGTCGCCTGTCTCTTCCGCGGTGTGCCACAATCTGCTGGAATCTCTCACTCCCAAGTGGCCACGAGCGACAGACGCCCATGTGCTGTCGTCTCTCTGCTGCTGTTCCTCCGCGACCACCTGCCCACCTGCACGAGGCTCTGTAGTCGTGGTTTGATGTTATATGCTGCCCCTTCCGGTCTGTGCAACTCCAGCGGATACGGAAGTCGGGGGTGGAAATCATCCGGACAACAAAGAAAAGAAAGACGTCGTTCGTCCGTTGGTCGTCGGCTGGGCTGCTTGAAGAACCGACCACCGGCTGCGCGACATTCGGCCCCCATCCCATCCGAGCAGAGGGGGCGTGCCGCCTCGTCTGGGCCTGGATCTGATCACCATTCGCCAGCCGCCAGCAGAAAAAGCCATCGATAGTGAATGACCGGCAGCATCAACCACCACCTGTCCGTAGACGGTCCGTTTTCGTGTGTGCGTACCAAGCTCTGGCCGATGCCATGCATGCGACAGCGACGAGTGAGCGGCCGTTCCCCTGCAGCGCAGCAGCACAAGAACGTGACGCTGGTCGCCGGCCTGTAATAATGACTCTCCGTCCATTCCGGCCGGCCCTTTGCCTCGTTCTTGCGCCGCGCACGCCTCCTGGAGAAGCAGAAAGACAAGACAGCCCGGCAGTTCGTCGCTGTCGGTGCCCCGCAGCTGACAGGCTTATCCGGCCCCGGTCCCGGGGCGTGCGTCCCCTGCTCGGTGGGTGGCCCCCAGACGCTGGCCGCCCCGGAACCGACCGCCATGTGCTTCTGGTTTGCCAACCACGCCGCCCACACGCTTGCCCCACCGGGCCCTTTGAGGCACGAGAGCATTGCCGACAAGTGCGATGTGATGAGAATAGAGAGATGGAGAAGAAGACACACAAGAAGAGAGGTGTGTGAGAGCCATTGTGTGCGCGAAGCGAGTCCACGGGCCGAAGGCCAATCAAGCGCCTGAGACAGGGGGGGTCAACCTCGCAAAGTCATGCAATTTGGCGCGGCGCTGCGACCTTTCTTCTTTCTCGCGCACCCGCGTCTATCAGAGAGGGGCGGTCGCGGCAGCGCATGTGGCCATGGCGGCGTTGCCCCTCACTCCCGTGCTCCTTCTTTCGCCCCCGAGGCCCCGTAGTCAGAGAGAGTCCAGTCCCGTGCGACGCAGCTCGGCCGGCCTCGTATCCGAACGCTACCAGAATTCCGAAGGCGGGGACCATGTGTTGTTCGCCGCGACTCCAGCCGGGGGGTTACTCTGTGCGTGTTGATGAGCAACCAGGAGAAACGAACGCCTCGGCTGAATTCCCCAGATGCGGGTTGCGGGCTGTTGTCCAAAGAGGGCCAAGTGCCAAACCCCGTCCGTCGCCCCAACCCACACAGCCCGCCGCACCCACCGCCGAACAGGTGCCACTGGCAAGGGCAAAAAGATGAAACCCAGGCTCAACAAGCATCGTCGTCGAGAAGCCCCCCCCTTCCAGCAAATGACGGCCCCCCCCCGGACGGCCATGCGGCGGCCGAGCCAGGGATTGCCGATGTAGAGGATAAATTTAGCAACAAATACCCGCAATCTGGTAGCAATCTTCATGCTTGAGTCTTTAATATACATATCGCCGTCAGTGGTCGTGACGAGACGCGGCGGTTGTCGCATTGCCTCCACCCTCGATCCTGCTGGCTCCTCCTCGATGGGGAGAGCGGAGCGCTTGTGGTAGCCACACGCCGCCTGCTGTCGGCGCGGGCGGTCTATGCCCCCCCCCCTTCGTGCTGTGCGAGAGAGCAACAAACCTGCAACTAGTGTAGCGCAGGCCATTGCCTGAGGTTGCGGTAGTGGAAAAGGGGGGACTCGTCCCGGCTGGGCCGTCTCATTGGGCAGAAAAGGGAGGGCCAGGGCCTATGGGAGCAGAGGAACGACGTCGAGGATATATCCCCTGTGGTCGTATCAAGATAACGACCGAACGGGAGGGTCCAACAGGCCGAGGGGGTCGATCCGGTGATTCCATTCTTAGAAACACGATGAGATGCAGGACGGCATGCACCCCGTCACGGCGTGTTCCATCCCGTGGTCGGATCCTGAAGCGCGGTTAGCACGGCGATTTGCTGCTGCGCCAAAGGGTTCCCATCAAGCTGAAGATATTGGCGGCTGGTTGGACGCGGCGAGATTGGGACCGGGTCAGCATGAGGATTCTCGGCTGGTCTGTGGAGAGTGGCACACGTGTGAGCAAGTGCTAGCCGGCGAGTGCCTCCGACAACATGGCCCTGATGGGTGAAGAACGGGACTCGATGCTCCGCTGGCCCAGCGGAGGCGGCCGTCTTACGAGTCATCCCAGCCCTCGACACGGACTTGGGTGCTTGTTTGCCGTTCTCTGTGATGGCCGACGGTCCCAGCATCTGGTCAAGGGTTGGATCTTGTGGTGGGCTGGGTGGGTGGCAAGCTATCGCTACCAGAGCCGGCCGAGGCGGTGTAGGCAGGTCGGTAGCAAGCACGGATTCCAAAGAAGGGCTCTTGCAGTTACGCAGTGCCTGGGACGCGATGGTGTATCAGCAAATCAGAGCGGCGGCTGGCCAGTTGGATATCCCGGTCTGGAGTCGCAACAATGCATCACGACATGGGAGGTGCAAGCTGAGAGTTGCCAAAAATGGCCAGTTCCATTTGCGGACGAGCAAACTCCTTGGCCTGCTGCCAGAGCGAAATAGCGAGTGTCTACTGGTCTGCGGTAAAATAAAGCAAAACAGAGGTCGGTACCCGCGGAAGGTTGGTTGTTGGCGTCCATGGTGGGCATTTGAAGATGGGAGGGCCCAACGCCCTTGTTCAATCTATGGGCGGAAAGCGAGGTCTCCAGTGGTCCTACTTGAGGTACAGTGTCTCCGTGTTGGCGTCGTTTGGTGGAGGGGGACGAAGACACGACCTCAACGCCAAAAGACTTCTTTCTGGGAAACGTGGTCGGTTGAGTTGTACAGATGGAAGATGGAAGGTGGAACAGAAAGATGATGTCCCAACCTCAGGCTTGCCTAGACTAAAGCCTGCTCTCAGGTGGTGCTGCCGGCTGCCGAAATTGGTGGGGACATTAATGTCGCTTCGCGCCTGCCCTATGGAATCCAGATGCTGACTGACCTCTCTGTATCTTTCCAAAGATGGAAAGAGAAGGATATTTTTTTCTCAATCCCTCATTCCGCTTCAATTCATCGCACACCTCATGGATGACAACACGATATCCTCATCGCCAATTTTACCACCATATTGTGCCCATCCCCGCTGGCAACGAGCCAGGGCGAATCAGAGCGAGAGCCGCTCATTGGCGCCCAAGCACACCTGCAGGCGCCGCGCTTCCAGGGTGCTCGGCGCTAAAGACGACCAGCGCCAGGCGCTCCAGGTGGTGCTCAGTGCTCGCTGCTCAGTGCTTGGGGGACGCCAAGGTGAGGGTGCTTCTAGAAGGGTTCCAGGTCCCACCGTTGACGTCTTGTAGGCTATTTCAGGATCACCGATGACCTCCGCGTCAAACCTGCCCGCTCTCATCAGGCCACCGACCTTACCGGGAACCTGCATCGCCCGCCCAGGCCGCAGAGAAACTGTCTGCATGTCTGGAGGAAGAAACAACAGGCCTGCGAGGTTATTCTCAATCTTCTCCACGCAGTCGGCTGCCACTCACAAGTTCATCTCGTCGTCCGGGCGAAACGCCGTACCCAGCACCTTAAAATAGCTGCCCTCCGGAGCCGTGACGGACGGCAGGCCGACCGACCCATTGGCCTGTACGGCTCCGTAGCCCCCGTCCGCCCGCCTGACGGGAGCTGGACGATTGCGCAACCGGCCCTTGGCGCCGGACTGATGCAGGTCATGGAGGCTCTGCATCTTCGGGCGCCTCGTGGCGCTTACCTCAACATGGAGATGTTATTCCTCTCCTGTCATTGGCTGTTGGCTGCTAAAAAACAAACGCCAGCATTGGGCAAAATCCCCCGAGAGGCCGACTTCCCCTTGCCGCCGCACCATTGCTATTTATAAGGCTGTCATGAAGCCTTGTTTCGAAACCCGGCAGCTCCCACGCTGCCGGGACGCGTACGGTGATATCATCCCGCCTCACCGAGCTCGAACCCGTGCCACACCCCCTGCTCGGACCGGGGGCCGCGATTCGCGATGGGCTCGCTCGATGGAAGCGCCGGCGGATGGGATTGGCACTGGCGGTTCGATGCCAGCGGCTGCGGCAACGCTCGCCTTCACCTTGAAGATATACACGCCGCCGACTCTTCACCTGAAGTCTGCCTCCGCTCTGTACCCTTGTGAGGCGCCTGCCGCCATGTTTACCCCCCTCCCTCCTCGTACCTTGCCGCCCTTGCGCTTACCCTGGGCGTCTGCGCCAAACATGCCTATCATAACCCGGGACCGAGATCTCCAGATGCAATACCCCATACCTCGTACTCGACATGTCCCGGTACCTTTGTAGGGCTCAAGACACACCCAGGTACCGATACATGCTCTCCCTGGTAGGCTATCCCCGGATTGTACCTGCATATGGCCTGGCCCACTCTCAACGTCGCGGCCCCCTCGGCCCCCCAGGTACCTACCAGCAGCGCCTGTCGAGGGAGAATGCTGCCTTCAGTTTCTATACTCTGGGCGCTGCCATTGGCTTCGACACGACTTCTTCTCTGCAGGCCGCGGGGGAGTCACATCCCTCATGGAAGATGCGTAATCTTCACGGCCGCGGGACGCTCTGCCGAGGCCACAGTAATCTATTCATAGAAATGAGCAGCCTGCATCTTGCGATCGGAGTTGCAGATCTGCCTTAGCCCGTAGGTTTTCTTGACGTCCTGGCAAATAGAGAGCGGCTGTGTCCATGAGGGAGAGAGTTCGACATGCTTTCCTCGAGGTCCCTTGCAGAAAGAAGGCTTCCACACTGTTGGAATGCAGATTCTGTGCCAAAATCCAGAAATAGATCTCACATGGAAGTCTCTTGACCACTGTTGGCCCAACCTGAGGAGATGAATGTAAATCATTCCCTCATCTTCGCCTCACCAGGACGCTTTCCATTGAGACCCCCCCTTTTCCCCTGCCTCAACAACCCATTTCGCGACGCCGGCCGATAGACAATGACAAGGCATCCGAAACTCTTCCTACCGCTGCATGGATATGATCTGAACGCCCTCTCATCTTGACCCCCTCACGATCCCCCCCGTTCGCAAAACATCTGGCGGTTGTTGCCATATGGGCCCTTCCAACGGGCCCCATCCCTTCCCCACACAAACGCCCCTTTCCCTTCACGACCACTTGTGCGGTTGACAACTCCGAGGTCATTCCCTTCTCTGTTTTGACATGAACGCCGTCACATCGATCACCCCTTCTCATTCCCATCCGCGCTTAGTATTCGAGATCAGGGTCTCTGGTGCTATTCCTGGACCATGATCATCAAAACCGACGGCCAACGAAGGCGGCCTCGCCTTGGACCAGATCCCATTCCGGATCAAGGGTCTCACCAGGGATGAAGATTGACACGAGGGGAGGACACTCCTATGACTCCTCATGAACTTGCTCAACGGTGTCCGCCAGGGAGGCATGAGATGGGAGGCGGAGACCATGTGGACATGTCCGCGGAGACACTCACCATCCACCCAGCCAACAACCCCCGCCCCCACCCCTTCATGAGACCCTCCGAGGGTCTTTGTCCCCATGGACAACAAGCTCGTGTGGTCTAGTGGTATGACGTTCGCCTCACACCTTCTTAGCTTCCCTACCTAGATAGGGAGTCAGAGGTAGGACGCGACAGGTCCCAGGTTCGATCCCTGGTATGAGCATTGCTTTTTGCTTCCCCCCTTTTCTACTCAGGGCAGAAGGGGAGGAAGGTGGATGTGATGTTCCTTGCCTTTTTTGCCGGCTTCTGGTGCCTATCGATGTTGAATGAGATCAGGTTTGTCGTCACCCGCCCCCCCCCCGGGCAGGTTCCTCTCTGTGGAGGGGAGGGGATGGAGAGGCCGCCATTGGGACATGAGGGGAGAGAAATGCCAAAAAGAAAAGGACCGCTCGTGAGTTGAACACGAGACCTACCGGAACCACTCTTCCAAGCTATCAGATTGGAACAGCTGCAGCCGGTTGCTCTACCACTGAGCTAGCGGTCCTTGCGGCTGCTGGTGGATTGCAGGCCCACGTAGGAATGCGCCTGATGGCTGCTTGCTGGCTGGGATTGATGGTCCATCCACGTGGAAGTTGCGTTTTGTGGAATACGGTTAGGGTTAGTGAAATCGATGCGAGTCAGGATGTGCGTTGAGGTGAAGTGTCGTCTGGAGCGGGATCTGGAGTTGTCGACGGGGTCATTGGGTTGTTGGATGTTCTGTTGAATGGGGACTTGGATGCATATCGAGGATGCCAACTTTGATTATGGGTTGGTTGGTAGCTGGTGTGAATGGTGGATAGTAAATGGAGAGTAGAGACTGGTCGACTTGCTAACGGACCTGGTATGCATTGAGATACATGTGAGCCTGGAGGCGGAGAGAGGTGGTGAAAGTATTTAAAATGTGTTGGAAACCTTCCTTTCGAGAGCGGTGGGAAATGGCGTCGGTGGCAGTAGCACCATGACAAGAACAGCTCAATCTGTTGTTCTCTGTCCCACTAGAGCCAGTTATCGGCAAAGTTATCCCGTTCAAGTTCAGGTGCCGCACTTTGAACGCAATGCTATTCATACACTGTTATACACAAGTGTCTAGATGCGTGTGTGTATCGGTAGAGAAGTTGGTAGCCCCCTCTCCATAACCATACCCCCTTCCCCCCCCCATCCCCACTACTTCTTCTGCCTCTTCGTGCTCTTTTCACTCGTCGTGCTGAGCACGCTCGCACTCCTCTTATGCGCCCCGCTGCTCCCCGGCCTCGCGAGCGCCCCTACTCTATCATTCTCCCCCGCGCCAGCCTGCTCCTCCTCCTCCCCCCCTTTCCCACCATCCGCCGCTGCATCCACCGGCGCCGCATCCCCCTGCGGCGCCTCCCCCGCCGCGTCCGGCTCAACCTTGACCCCCGCCCTTCTCGCCACCTCCGCCCGCTTCGCCTCCTCCACCTTGATCTCCGCGTCGACCTTGTCGTGAATCTTGCGCAGGTCGACGAGCTTGATGACGGCGGCCCACAGCGTCTCGAACTCGGCCGACACGGCCGCCGTCGTCATGGTCAGGCGCACGGGGACGTCGAGCTCGGTGAGCACGTTGTTGATGCGCTGCTGCTGCTGCCCCGACTTGTGGCTGAAGAGCTTGTTGATCTTTTCGTACCGGAACGTCGGCCCGCTGCCGAGCCGGTCGTGGTACGTCACGCCGTAGGTTTGCTCTTCGATGGGGGTCAGCTTGCGGCGCTCCGGGGGCGGCGCGCCCTTCTTCTTGTTGGCGGCGGCCGCGGCGGCTGCTGCCGCGGAGGTGGGTTCGATGGGGGTCGCCGGGGTCCCGCCGAGGGAGTCGCGGTGTCCGCCGCCGCCTGTGACCGAGGCAGCGATGCTCTCGCGCCGGTGGTGGCCGGGGGGTTCCGAAACGGCGCTGCCGGGGACGGCGGTCTGCGGGCTGGCGTCGGCGCCGGGCATGGGACCCATGAGGCTCTTGCGTTTCTTGGACTTGTCGACGGTCATGAGGTTCTGGAGGAGGTTCTGCAGGCCGGCCGAGGTCTTGAACGAGTTGATGTCGGCGTCGGTGGCGGGGTAGTCGAGGCGGTGGTAGAGCTCGCGGCGCTCCTCGTTGAAGCGCTCGGTGCGGGCGAGGATGCGCTTGATCTCGAGGAGCAGCGACTCCTCCTCGCGGGCCTCGTCCTGGGAGCGCGCCATGGTGTTGAGGGCGAACTCCTTGCGGGCGCGCTCCTGCGCCGGGTCGAAGCTCTGCATCATCTCGTAGAGCTCGAATTCGGGGCGCGTCATGTACTGGGCGGGCTTCTGTACCGCCATCATCTTGGCCGCCACCTCGTAGTAGCGCGCCTTGAGGCTTTCGAGCGTTCGGGATTGCGCTACCGGGACCATGGCCGTGCTGGGGTCGCTGGCATCCGCCTCGCCTGTTTGTGGTTGGGGCACGTAGTCGTATCGGTCCCAGATGATGGGCCACCGCAGGTCAAAGTCCTTGGCCAGCTGCATGAGGTAGTCCGTCTCCTCCCGTGTCCAGTCGTCGCTCTCGAGGTTGGCCGTGTATTGGTCCTCGCTGTATTGTGGTACTTGCACCCGCACATTGTACTTTGCAAACGCCGAATCCTCCAGCGGTTCGTCCGCGTCGGGGGCGGCATCGGCTCCCTCGTCCGCCGGCTGCCCCCCCTCGCCGTCGTGCACCGGCTCAGGCGGGGCTCCGTCGTCCGTTTTCCTCCGCCAGTGCCGCAGCACCAGGGCGCCGTTGTCGTCCCTCGCCGAGTTTGTAAAGGGCTTGAGTATCCATCGCGCTGCGGGCTTGCGGCTGGCGTGGCGGCGCTTCTTGAAGACGGAGACGTCGGGGACGATGGAGATGGGGTTGTCGCCGCCGAGGTTTTGGACCTCGCGGGCGAGGCCTTTGAGGTTCGGGCGGGGGGCCGAGGGTTTTTGCCGCTTCGCCGGGCGGGCTGGGTCGGAGGAGGGGAGGTTGAGGACGTCGCGCAGGTCGTGCGAGGCCATGGCTGTCGTCGTCGGGTCGCGGGTTGCGCGTCGAAAGCGTCACTCGGCTGCACGGGGGGCCCCACTTTGGCGGCGGCGACGAACAGACGAAAAGTAGCAAGGCGACAGCACCGGGTATCAAGGAAAAGGGAATCTGCTATTCTGCCGATGCAGCATTGTTTCCTTAATTTTTATCGGGGATGAGCGATCGAACGGTGCCCGTTTGTCGACGATTCCTCTACTTTTTTTGGTGACGCCGATTGACGGAGTGGTGATGATGGCCTCTCGGCCAGACGCGATTTTCCATTTGTCGCGCCAAGGCCAAAAGCTCCAATGGCCAGAACCTGCGGCACGTGATCCTCCCTAAACCCCCCCTGTCACCTTTTTTTACCTGAACGTGGCAGCTTCGCAGCTTGGCTCCGGCTCATGCGCTCCCCCTAATTGTGGGAACGGTGAACCGTGTCGCGCCCAAACACCACGAATTCCTCAACACATACCAAAAAACACGACGACGACGACGACGACCACTCCCTCCCTCTCGCGAATCGAACCACTCCTTCCCCAATTGCCCTCCCCCCCCAACCGCCACCATGCGAGCCGGCCTCCTCCCGCTCGCCGCGGCTCTCTCGTCCGTCGCCCACGCCCTGCACTTCTATGTCGACCCCGACGGCGGGCCCAAGTGCTTCTTCGAAGAGCTCCCGCACGACACCCTCGTGGTCGGCCACTACAAGGCCGAGCAGTGGGACAACACCCTCCAGAGCTGGCAGTCCAACGACGGCATCAGCGTCTACATCTCCGTTGACGTACGGCCCCCCTTCCCCCCTGCCCTCCCAACCCAACAACCACCCCCCTCCCACCCCGACGCCCCTCACAGCACAATGACACTAACCTAGCCCACCCCCCCAACAGGAAGTCTTCGACAACGACCACCGCGTCGTCTCCCAGCGCGGCAGCGCCACGGGCAAATTCACCTTCACGGCCGCCGAAGCCGGTGACCACAAGCTCTGCCTGACGCCGTCGTCGTCGCGCGCCGCCGCGTCCTGGCACGACGCCGGGACCCCCCACGCCGGCTTCCGCGTCACCCTCGACGTGGCCATCGGCGAGACGTCGGCGATCGAGAGCGCCGACAAGGGCAAGCTGCAGGACCTGGCGTCGCGGGTCAAGGATCTGAATGCGCGGCTGGGGGATATTCGGCGGGAGCAGGTGTTTCAGCGGGTATGTTTCCCCTTCCCTTTTTGGTGGAGGTTTTGTGTGCTGACTGGTGGGGACACAGGAGCGCGAAGCCGAGTTCCGCGACCAGTCCGAGACGACCAACGCGCGCGTGGTGAGGTGGATCCTGATCCAGCTGGTGGTGCTGGGCGTGACGTGCACGTGGCAGCTGTCGCATCTGCGGTCGTTTTTTATCAAGCAGAAGTTGACATGATGGGTGACGGGATGAGGGGGGGGGAAGAGGGTAATTTAGAAGACGAGGACAGGATATATGGGTATCAAGTTGAGGACGGGTGCTGCCACTGCTGTTGATCCCCTTGATGGCGTGACAGCGCGGCTGGTGGGCGTGTATGTGTGCGTGTCTCTTTGGGAGGAGGCAATGGTAGAGGGGGTGACGCATGGATTCGGAACTGGAGTTTTATACACTATGCTACGAGACGGCGGGCGTTGTCATGTGTTTCTACTGTAATGATATGATATACATGCCTAGGCCATATAACTCGCCAAGTTCGTCTTCAGTTTGGTGTCTTTTCTCCTCTTCAGTTTGTCGTATTGTCTGTTCTGTTTGTCGTCTTCTCCGAGATGTGCGGCTGATGCTTGTTGTGGGCGTGGGTATACTCGTCGGGTCTCAAACAATTGAAAGAAGCCCTAGACAAGTAGCGGCATGCCTTAAAGGGGCGACATCAAGACAACATGTTCCCCTGCATCACTCCGGTCAAAAGTACAGGCGCTTAACCAGTAAAATGCATCTCCATTCCCCCAATCTACCCATCTATCAACCTCCAACGGGAGGGCCCGACATCCCCACTCTACAGGACATCCGACACCCTCCCCATCGTCGGAAACACGCACCCCCTCTCCACTGTGATAACCTCTTGCTCCGCTCCCCAAGCCCTTCTGGCCTCGGCCGCTTGCTGTCTGGACCAGACACAGTCTCCATCCTTATTATAAACATTCGTCAACAAAAAAGAGAGACTAGAAAAGAGACAGCCTCGACCAAAAAATGCTAAACCCTAGACGCCTTCGCCGGAAACAGCCCCTGGAACGGCCACCTCCCGCAGACTGCAGACGTGTGGGAGGCCGCAAGATCCATTCGTAAGTGGGGGACAGAGAGAAACAAGATCCTGGATAAGAGACTCCTGAATAAGAGACGCCGTCCGGGCAGTCAGGGTGAACCGTGCCTGTTGCCATGCCGTTCCGTCTGTATGTGCCCAAGAGGAGGAATTCCGAGTATTAGAGAGGTTTGCGGCGGGAAGAGGTCTCCATCTTTGTTTTCCTGGCCAGCCCTAGATTAAAAAACGCCATCGGCGGCAATCGAAATAACGACAGACCCGAGGCCGACAGCGGAAAGACGAAGGCGAATCGAAGCAGTGTCCCGTGCTCGTAATGATGTCCCGTAGACCCGCCAAAAGCAGCCAAAAGCACTGCGAAAATCGAGTATCCTCTAAGTTGGTGCAAAAATAAACAGCGGTTGTTTCGGCATATCATGCATGATGGCTTGCTTCGTCGACGTCTCCATCTCAACCCGACGGCTGCATCTGCTCTAAGCTGCGCGGAGAGTTAGCAAAGCACCAGGGGGGCTGGTGCATTCTGTAGACCTACACCAGTGTGCCCATCGGATCCCTGTGGCCCTCTTAACCGCAGCAGAGCGTCTTCATAAACTTTTGGAACCCAGTGGGCTGCGGCTGAGCGCTAGTCTGCTGCTGCGCCGGGTTGCTCGTCGAGGCGTGGTGCACTGGACGTTGAGGCAAGGTCTGGGAGCTGTGTTGGAACTGCGCCTGGGTGGATCCCGTCGGCGTCGGCGCTGCCGCCATGTAACCCCCGGGCCTCGGCGCTCCCAATGCGGGGACGTTTGGTCGACCTTGCTTCGACTGCCGGTTCTGTGGCGTCGGGGGTTGTGCGGCGTTTAAACGAGCCATCGTCAGTTGCTGGGCGCGAGCGTCGCTTTGGTTCTGAGTCGTGGCGCCCCGCGAGTTTCCGTGGATCTCCATGGCTGAGGCGCCAGGCCGGGCGTTTGGGTTGTGAAGCGCGCCCGGCCGATCCCAGTCCCCCTTCTTGTCGGGCTTTCCCACCTTCATCCAGTCGTACTCGCCGTCCTCGACCTCGTGCGTGTCCTTGAGCGCGGCCGTGAAGAGCTCGCGCAGGTAGTCGTAGTCGGGCGTGTCCTCGAAGCCGAGGTTGCGCACGTACGTGAGGTAGTGAACGAATTGCTCGGGGAAGCCCTCGCACAGGTCTTTGATCACCGTGGTCTGCTTCTTCTCGCCAATCTTCTCGTACTTTTGCTTGTTAGTCGCAGCCTTAAGGCCCTGCCAAGGCAGACCTCCGCGCAGAAAGTACATGAAGACGTGGCCCAGTGCTTCGAGGTCGTCACGTCTCGACTGCTCTCTACCCAGATGCGTGTTGATGCTCATGTACCGAGCCGTGCCCGACAGCGACTTGCGCTCCCTATAGGGGATGTGCTGCTTGGTCTTGGGGTCGCGGTACTGCTTGGCCATACCAAAGTCAACCACGTGGATGACGTTGGCGGTCTTGGAGCCAGGTCTGCCAATCAGAAAGTTGTCGGGCTTGATGTCGCGGTAGATGAGGTTCTTCTCGTGGATCGTCTGGACCCGGGAGAGCATCTGCTTGGCGACCATGACGACCGTCTTGAGCGAGAACCGCCTGTTGCAGTGGTCGAAGAGATCTTCCAGCGAGGGGCCGAGAAGGTCAATCACCAGGATGTTGTGCAGGCCTTCCTGTCCGAAATAGTACACATTGGGGATGCCGGCTGTGGCAGGTTAGTACGGGTCGGTTCAGATGGCAAGGACGGGCAGACGTACGGCATCCGACCAAGATCTTGTATGTGCGGTACTCATCGCGAAGTTGAGGAGCATCGCTCTTCCGGGGTTCCTTTGGAGCTGTTAGAGCGGTGAGCACGTCATGTGCTTAGGGTGTACTGACAAATTTGATGGCAACCTGCTGGTTGTTCAAGAGGTTGGTCCCCTCAAAAATGACACCGAAGGAACCCTCTCCAATTTTTTTCCCGACCCGGTAGTGGACACCAACAACGTTGGACGAGTTGGAAGCCATCGCGGGCGAAGGGGTTGTCGCTGGGCAGCGAGGCAACAGGAATGTCGACGAGGTTGCCTAGGGGCGGCCAACGCGGTGTGCTGAGACGACCGTCTCCCAATGACTGGAGCTGTCGTTTGCATACGTTAGCGAACAATGGGGTTGAGTGTTTACGTCAAGTGCGATGGAGTGAATGTATCCAATCTTCTTGGGCGCAGCTACGTGGTAACAGAATGAAGTGGAGAAGGCAGAGGCAGGCAGAGGCAGACAATGCCCGTCGCGGGATGTTGGGAGGAGGCGAGGCTCGGGAGGAGGAACGGGCTGCGGGAAAACACGACGTGGGACGAAGCGTGGCGGGCGGCCATCGGGATCAGCCATGGAAACTCACCCAAACTCTGGGGGGCCACAACGGTGTGGGATGGCTGGGACAGGCTCGACGAGCTGTTGTTTGGTGTCGTCAATTTGGTATGGGAAGCGGGCGTTGAGAGAGTCGCAGGCTCGACGGTCGATCGAAGCAAGGTCGGTGTAGTGTTTGACTCGTTACAGCACCAGTCGCGGGTATGGAGCACTGCGTATTTCGAAGGCTGGTGATGGAGACGAGACGGGACCTCTGCGAGGTTGGCCGCTGGAGACGGGACGGGGACTGGAGCGGGCTGGGCGACGTCGAATCAATCGGCTCCAAGAAACCTTGTCGTCTGCGTGCCCGCGAACAGGCACACAGATGGTGATGGAGGAATGGCGACGGGCGACGGGCGACGGGCTCGTCTGTTGGAGCAGCAGTGGAGGTTGAGAAGGAGAAAGTCGGGAGCCCTGGTGGAAAGGGAGACAGAGAGAGCCAGGAGTCGGTGCAGCGGCACGCAGAACACAGCACAGCAGAGCACAGCACTGAGCACAGGGCAGTCTGGACTGTGGGTGGCTGCCCGGCGACTGATGGGGAAGGCAGAGCGGTCGGGGGGGAGGACCAGGCGCACGGCCAATCCGCAGGGGGGGCAGCCAGTGCGGGATGTGGCCCATGCACCTAGCATTTCAGTGAATGCCTCCTCCTCTCGTGTCGCTTTGGGGTCGGGTCTTGTTCATTCCACTGCCAGCCGACTCGACACCCCTCCGAGTCTCCACGAGAGAGGAAGCCAAGATGATGGCATTGGTGTTTTTTTATATCATTATTTCACTTTTATGGCATTTCCAGTAACAACGACATGACCAGAACCCAAGGAGATGATCTGATAGAGTCTAGGCCCCCATGCAACTCTGCAATCTCATGATTGGTGCCGGCGCCGTCGCAGCGGGCCGTTGGGCGGTCAAGAAATGGGAACTGTTCCTGGCGGCCCCGGACCAGTCCATCGCCTGTCTGAGGAGGCCCTGCAGATTTCAAGTGCCAGTCATGGCAAACAGGAACACGGCGGTAGGGATCGCTGGCGTGTCCCGAAATAAGTTGAAATCAGAAGCGACGTCGGAAACCCACATTCCTGATTGTTCCCCCCCCTTTTTTTTAGATCTATCAAAGAGACGGAGACGAGGAGACGAGCTGGCGCCATTCCTCGTCTTGCCCAGTCCCCCGTGTACTGTGTAGAATGGCATTGTGGCAACGCCAAAGGAATGGTGATTCTATTCCGCGGTGGCGACCGGCTTTCCGTCTTTGGTTCTGCATGTGGAAGGTTGCGGCATTGACCGACGGGACGGCGACGCCTGGACCTCGACCTGGGCGTGAGGCGGACGGGCAAGATCGCCACCATCGGCCATCGGCCGGGCTGGCAATCCGGGAATCTCGTCGCCGCCGCTTCTTGTTCATTGTCCTCCACGTGTGGACTCGTGGGCTCGATGCCCGCGCCAGCGCGATCAAGTCGCCTCGCCTCAACCTCGACCACCTGATCTCGCTGGACAAGACTGGCAGAGGGGAAATGCAAATGCCCTGCATCTTGTTCTTGGCAGGCGACGACATGGCATCCCCATTCGCCCACTCCGCATGGCGAGGGGAAATCGGTTGAGCGCGACAACACAACATTGGACCAAGTCCCAGCCTCCCTCCTCGTCTGCACATGAGAAAAAGGCCACTTTTTTTTTCACCACCACTGTTTGGCAGCTGTCCTTCCCCCAGGCCTCGGCAGAACTCGTCCAATAACGCCCCTCGGGTGCTTGCTGCTTGCTGCAAGTAACGAGGGGCGGCGGCGGCTAAAAAGAGACGCCGAGCCTTGCCGTCTCTTCACCACTTTTCACCTCTCCAACAAAGTCGACGGGGGGCCTACCCGTCGACGGAATTACCCGCTCGGTATCCAGAAACGACCAGAGACACCATGTCTTGGCCGGGTCCGTTCTGGGAAAGCGGTCAACTTCGATGGATGCCTTCTTTGACGGATGGAGGTGTGCAGAGAAGGGGGCCATGTGCCGGGAGAGGGACACCCTTCCGGCACTGGTTCCCTGTCAGATGTCCATCTGGGCTAAAAACCACTAGACTGCTTATGACTTGTGTCGTTGTCGGGTTTGCAATCCAATACTATTTTGTCTGTTAGCGCGAGGCACGGGAGATACGAGCCAAGGCCATCTAACGGTTGATGGAGGCCCTGGAATCGGAACAGGAGGCCCATGGCTGTGCTAACTAGGCCTTACCAGGAGAGAATCGGCCCTCGCTTGCTTGGCGAGAGGTCTCGCGCTAACAAACAAACCAGAGCTGGAGTGTAGACTTCAGGTCACATCTCATGAGCAGGCTGCTTCAACACCTCACCGCCAATGGCCATCATGCTTTCGTCGAGACTGCCATCGAGTATGGCTGAAAAGTAGGCCTGGCCCAGTCAGGTAGGGCACGACGGACACTAGCCCGACAGATACCTCCCGAGAGTTGTGTGCTATTCGCTTTGAATCTCCTTGGTCGTCAATATCAACAACAAAGAACCCCTCAGACCACAACCCCCTACTTCACCATTGTCCATTGTCCATCGCCCCTACTATCGGCTGTTCCTTCGCGTGCTCGACCGAGATCTAGAACTCGAACCAGACACTCAGACTCAGACTCGAGGCCTTTGGCTCCGGGTGGGCACCTCAAAACCAGTTGTGCAACCCGAGGCAATTTATTATAGAACTAGGCACTTGGGCGGGAAACGTCTCACCGGGCGCCTTCTTTGGAACCAGGGCATGTGTGCGTGTGACGGAGTGCTGACTGACTGATCGAGGCGTCCTGTGGTACCTTCCTACGTGCTTGGAGTCCAACTAGGTGGGGATGGAGACTGGAAAAGTACCTAGGACCTACCAAGTGCATGTAGCCATCTGCCTACTCGGCGAGAGGGCCTGCCGTACGTTGTCGAGTGGAATATACTTATACGGCACGGGCAAGACATGTTATTGACGTCGGGATTATTTTGCCTAGTAGTGTCCCTATTCCGCCCGTCTTGTACCGTCAAAACAGCCCTTCCAGGCCCGTCATACATGCCGGTTATGCCTTGTTTACATACCCCCTACCCCCTCCGCCCCCCCTCCTCCTCCCTAACAAAAACCCTCCTCCCCCCCACCCACGTCTCCTCCACTACGACTCCCCTCCACCTCTCCCCTTCCACTCCCTCTACCCCTGCCTCCATCACAATCCAATCCCCCCACCCCCCCTTCCAAAT
This sequence comes from Schizothecium vesticola, assembly GCA_030549215.1. Taxonomy (NCBI): domain Eukaryota; kingdom Fungi; phylum Ascomycota; class Sordariomycetes; order Sordariales; family Schizotheciaceae; genus Schizothecium; species Schizothecium vesticola. The sequence goes on along the minus strand of JAUKUD010000005.1, from coordinate 853,758 downwards.
CCCCCCCGCTCTCTCCTCCATAAACCCCCCTCTCGCCGCCCCCTCCAAGAACCCCCAAGCGCCTCCTCCATCCCTACCGCCTCCTCCACATACCATCCCTCCCCCGCCCCGTCCCTCCCCCTACCCGTCTTTGGATCCTTCCTCGTCGTCGCCGCATAAATCCCCCCCACGGACTCGCTGTAGGTAACCCATGTCAGTATTTACCAGAGTTTAAGGAATTAAAGGGGGTAGCGGGATCTCCCGGAGCTCCCACTTGGCAGGAGACGAGGGCCGGGGCATCAAGAAATCTAGTACGTACTACAAATACATGTCAGCAAAGGACTACGACGCTGGAAATGGCATTATCCCGCCACGGAAGCGCTCTCTCCCCAGAACTCCAGCCACATCCTCCACACAAAAGAAAAGGGGGTTTATCCAGTCATGCATAGGTAGGTAAGTAACACGTACCGCGGCTCCACGGGAAAATCACTCCCCAACACCAACCCCCCGCCGAACGACCGCATCCGATACGCCTCCGTCCGCGTCCTCTCCCGCCCCAGCCGCCGCTCCGCATACGCCATGTCGCTCGTCGCGTGCGTTGGCTGGATGCTGGGTATCACGCCGACGTCGCGCATCCGCCGCTGGTCGGCGGGGTGGATGATTTGCGCGTGCTCGATGCGGAAGCGGTGGAGGGCCTGGCACTCGCGTGCGGGGAGGGACGGGCAGAGGGAGGCGAGAGCGGATAGGATGGCGTCGAGGGCGAGACGGTTGGCGCGGTCGCCGATGGCGTGGATGGCGACTTGGAAGGAGGTTGGGGGGGAGGACCAGGAGTGGACAAGGTGCGTGAGGTGGCTGGCGTTGAGGAGGAGGGAGCCGGAGGTGGTGGGGCGGTCGGAGTACGGGGCGAGGAGGGCGGAACCCCACGAGCCCAAAGCGCCGTCGGCGAAGAGCTTGACCGCGCGGAGGGTGAGGTGCGGGTTGGGGGGGAGGTCAGGGATGAGGTCGGGGCAGAAGGAGTTGCGGACGGGACACTCGAGCATGGCGTAGACGCGGAGGGTGAAGGGGGAGGAGGGCTCGAGGGCCATGGCGTGGTAGAGGCGGAGGTCGTCGGGGAGGACGCCGGCGTCGTGGACGCCGACGAGGCCGACGGCGTGCAGGGCTTTGGTCGCCGAGGTGATGAACTGCCGCTTCTTGGCGGGCGTAGGCTTTGGCCAGAGGGGCATGACGAGGTCCATGGCGTTGTCGCAAAAGACGCCCGGGCCGGGGTCGCGGACGATCTCGCCCCCGGGGATGCCGTCGGGGAGGGGGGAGGGCAAGAGGTCCAGGACGACTTGGGAGACCCAGGTGCAGTGCACGTCGACGCGGTCGAGCATGATGAACTTGCCGTGGAGTCGGTCGTCTTCCTCTAGCATGGCCTGCGACATCACAGTCAGCACCCCCCCAGACCATCACCGGACCCAAAAGAACTCACAGCGTTCGGCATCCCCCCCATCACCATCTGATCCCACCCTACGCCCCGGATCCACTCCCCCTTTCCCCCAACCCCAGGCGGCTTCCCGTCCAGATATTTCGCGAGCCTCTCCCTTACCTCGGCCGCCGACGCCGCGCCGAATAAATCCACAGAGTGCAGAAACTCGCCGTACTGCAGCAGATGGCCGTGTCCGTCCCACAGGCCGGGGAGGGCGTATCCCTTCCTAACTTCCACCTCGCCGTGTACCTCGGGGCGCGGGACCACATCGCTGGTGAACAGTCCGGTGGCGAGGTCGACGGTGAGACAGGCGTCGGGGATGGTGCGGGAGTGCGACGAGGGGCGGATGCCCTGGTAGCAAAATGTTCTTGTTGTGTTTGTTTTGGGGCTTGCTTCCTGGAAAAGGGGCTGTTGTTGTTGCTGCTGAAAGGAGCGCAGGACGACGGCGAGGCAGCCGGCGACGAGGGAGAGGCGGAGGCCCCACCAGAGGAGGAAGTTGGTTGCCTGGGAGGGCATCCCTTTTTTTGTTGGCTTGCTGGGAGACTTGTAAGCCGGTATGACTGGTGGTGGTGGTGGTGAGTGAGAGGGGGGTGGGTGAGTTGCTGTGTGAGAGGGGGCGGGTGTTCTAGGAAGGGGGGACTCGGCAGTTGAGAAAAGAGCCGGCTCCAACCCAGAGACTTGATTACACGTACTTGGTAAAGTAAGTCGTTGTTGTGTGCTTCAAGTAGTTCAGGTTCAAACACGGAGAATACAAGAGTCGGGGTACGGCCAGGACAAAGTCAACGACCTCGTTCCCCTCACCCAACTACCCCAACCTAACCCCCCTTCTTATCTTACCCAGTATCTGGATTCTGAATCGACTCATCTGCATCATCACCCCACCCAGCCCAGATAAACAACCTCAACGTTGACACGGTCGATCAACCCCAAGTCCCCATGTGAAAAGGTACCTAGTAACAAAAGTGCATTCAAAAGAGATCTCCGCCACCCCACCACCATCATCAAACTGATCATCTATGGACTGGTTCCCATCACCATGACAAAAACTCACAAGGGGTCCGCTCTTCTTGTGCCCATGAGCACCGCGACTACTATCTACATCAACCACCACCATCTCCCCGTGCTGCTGCTGCTGCTGCCAATCATCCGAATTCAAACGCTCAATGCCTGCATTGCCGACTGGTATTCCATCCCCCATCGTCAACTCGGGCGCGCCGTAACATGTCCTTCGGCACGCCCTCGCCGTTCGCCTCGCAAAGAACCGTGGGTGGATAACAGACACCCCTATACTTGTCATACCAAAACCTTTGGAGCCATAGCGCGCCAAAGCACATCGCAAGCCCTCGTCACCATGGCGCCTCGCCCTGCCCTCAACCGAATCGTAAGGGGTTTCCATCTATGTACAGGCTGCCCCGTCAAAGCGAACAAGTCGCATGCAGACCTTACTCCTGGCCGAAGCCCATCGTCTCCTCCACGGCCACCGTCAGCTTCGACTGGAGCATCTCCAGATTCTTGTACGGCGGCAGATCCAAGCGGTTAAAGCTGCACCATGTTAGCATTTGTCCATCCATAACCCCCCACCAGTACATACCAGGTGTGCGCCTTGGGCAGGTTGCCAATCTCGCCAGCCTTCTCAATCGTGAACCGGCGCGGGCCGTCACTGCCCTGCAGATCCTTGAAGCCGTTGACAGGAATACGCGACGTGCCCGTCGCGAACTGCAGCAACCGCGACTTTTGCTCGCCGTCCCACGACCGGATCGTCTGCCAGAAGAACTGAATCACCTCGTCCGACTCCGTGTAGCCGCGGTAGTCCGTGTGCTTCTTCCAGTCGTCCACGTCAATCTCGGCGATGCCGCCAATCAGCAGCTCCAGCTCGCGCTCGTCAAACACGTTGATGAGGTCCTGCGGGATGAGCTCGTGGAAGCCCTCCTTGAACGCCTGGAACTGCTCGGCGATGCGCTTCTCGATCCTCCACTTGACCATGAGGTCCACGTACTCCTTCTTGTTGTCGTTTGTCACGTCAATGTTGCGGCCGTTGGGAATCAAATCCTCGACCGTCGTCACGCCGAACCGCTCGTCGTCGGTCGAAAATGTCTGCTCCAGCACATCGGTAATATCATTGTCCAGCATCCACTGCAGCGACCGATGGAAGTCGGCATCCACGCCCTCCATGTCGGCCAGGTTCACCGGCTTGTTGAGCACCATCTTGTACAGCGCGCCGATGAAGAAGGCGTCGAGGAACCGCCGGTGGAAGATGGCCAGGCCTACTACGCGCCCGATGAACTTGAAGTAGTTGAGGTGCTCGGGGTTGATGCCCGAGTGCGGGTTGATCTGGAGCGTGTAGTTGTCGTGCGCCGAGTACTCAAACAGGCAGTAAAAGGGGTTGAACATCTCGTGCGACAGCAGGAAGAAGAACTCGCGCGAGAGACCGCCGTAGTCGAGGCCGTCCTCTCCGTCAAACTTGATCATCAGCCGCTTCTTGAGGTCCGTGGCCGACTGCCGCGAGATTTCGGCAAACGAGTCCTCGAAGATGTGCGCTCTCCTGACCTTGATGTGGCACTGCCCAGAGAGGATGCGCATCGCCGGCTGCGAGCGGAAGTAGATGAGCTTCCGCCTAAAGTCGCGCTTGTACTGCGGTACATTCTGATCCAGCGACGACGGGAGCCGTGGGTCGTCCCACGTCGTCGTCTTGGTGTTGTGGTCCACAAAGTAGACACGAGCCGTGTTGGTGAGGCGCATCTCCCACCCGCTCGGCAGGGGGCCGAGCTGCGACACGGGCTGCTGCTGGATGCTGCCCTGGGGGTTGTTTTGGCCGCCGTACATCCTAATGTACTGCTGACGCCGCGGATCCACCCATGTCGTCGTGCGCGTGTTGTGGTCCACAAAGTACGACCGTCCTTCTGGCGTCCACCGCTGCTCCCACCCCGGAGGCAGCTCGCCCGTACCGGGACTAGTGGCCCCGGTATTGTGCACCACGGCGCCGGGCGCGTTGGGTCCCGCCGCCGCCGGTGGTGGTGGCGTCGTGGCCGTTCCCTGCTGGGTGGGCGAGTTGGCGCCGGTCCGGTCCTCTGGAAGTGTCCGGTTTTGATGTCTCTGCCTCTCCACCTGCGTGTTCGCCTCGTGAATGCGGTTCTCGGCGGCGCCCGTGGGACCCGTCGGTCGGTTCCAGCTCGTTGTCCGTGAGTTGTGGTCCACATAATACGTCCTGCCCAGGTGGTCCTCGCGTCGTTCCCAGCCCGCCGGTAGCCGTCCCTGAGCATCCTCAAAGGGGCTCAATGTGCTGGCATTCTGCTGCCGCGCATGTACGGTGTCGTTTACGCTCAGGGGCGGGGCGGCGGGGCCTACCGTTGACGACGTCGTCGCCAAGCTCGCTGGACGGTGGGGGATGACCAGCTGCGCACCGGCACCCATGGTCCCATTAGGAGCAGGGCCGGGCCCGGACATGGCCGAAGACGGTCGGTCGGCGGGTCTGTCACCGTTGGCCGTCGTTGATGTCTGCGGGGCGAGGAGGGAGGGTCTCGATGACGAGGCGGATGGCTGCGCCGGCTGCTGCTGCGGCGGTGCGACCTTGGGAGCCGACAGGTTCGTTGACAGGTTGATGATGAGCTTTCCGTGCACTACCAGGTTATCCGTCGACTTCTTCAGGTCACGAGTGAGCATCTGGTCTGGAGACGGTCTAGGTCAGCCAAGGGGTACATCACAAGACACCGGGTCCCTTACCGTCAGCATCAGGCGCCAGTTCGATAATGTCGCCAACGCGGATATTGATGACGCCGAGAAAGCCCTGGTCCTTCTTCTTGAACTTCTTCTGGTCGAAGACCTGTATGGCGAGGATGCTGTCTTCATTCACCGTGCTGCGATGTGTCAGTCTACCCCTCGAAAGCTTCCAGCAAGGGAGAGAGAGCCGCACAAGTCAAACTGCTCATTCCAGTATGGGTTGAGCGTCTTTCGCGTCACTTGGGTCGTCTGGGTCTGCTCGCCGTTGACCGTCGCGACAGCAAATGGATCGGGGTATCCTGGAAGGAGGCGATGGTTAGTCACGCTCCGGGTGGCTTGAGAGGAAGGCGGAGGGATGCATACGAAATACATCTCTTTTGTATAGACCGTCGGCCGCGATGACTGGCGCTTCGTGTTAGCAATCCGGACGGAGGGGCTGGCGGGGAGAGGGGGTTTACTCGTGACGCGGAGGTTCGGCTGGCTGTCGGGCATCGTCAGTTCTCGTCCGGCAAGCAAGAGAGAGGAATCGGGATCAAAAGACATACCCTGACGGACCCGGAGCGGCGCGGCTGCTGGAGGCCATGGTGACGACTGGCCGGACGGACTGGGAGCGGGACTCGACGGGCGGCCGAGAGAGTCCTTCCACCACACCGGCGGGAGGTGGTCAACACGGTGGCGGGGACCAATGCTGGCGACCCCGGAGCGTTGGGACGATGGTGGTTTTGGTTTGGTGGAAGCTGGGCAGCAGGCAGTGGGCAGTGGCAGTGGACAGCGGGTGACGGAAGACCAGGCGGAGACGAAGGGAGCGGCCGATGATGGCTGCGGCCTGGGGAGGGGGGATCAATAGGCGATGGCTTGGATGGGCCGATGGACTTGGAGTCGTGTCGTTGTCGGGGGATGCAGGATGGACGATGCGCGGCCAAACGGCTGGGCTGGTTGATGGATCCGGGTGGGTGCCGGGTCATGGACTGTCTGGAGGTCGAAGGCGAAGGTGAAGGCGAAGGCGAAGGGCGGGCTGAGGCTGTGCTGCCGGGCTCCCCGCTTTGGAGTCTCGTCAGGGACTGGACTGGCTCACTGGGTGGGTTGGAACTTGGAGCAGCAGGAGCAGAAGCAGGAGCGCCAGGCGAGCGGGAACGGCGGCGGTTATCCGTGTCAACCAGCCACGACACTGCGATAAAGGCTCCCAGATGCAATGTCCCAGGCCCCACGAACATAAAACATAAAAAAAACACTACCTACTGGACAATGCGGCCTTGGTCGCTGGTCACTGCAGGTTCTCGAGGGTTCAACCTCGGGCGAGATGGGTCCGAGTCGCTGCTGGACACTAATTGTAGGTCCAGCGGGTTTGGCCGGGAGCGATGAGGTGTTTGTGTCAAAAGGTTGTAGGTCACTGACGACGCGTGGATGGCACTCGGCCACAGCGCATCCCAGCGCCTGACGAGCAGGTTTGGAGGGGACGAAGGGATCCAGGCTGCCATGTCGGACTGGCAGACCGCGCACGGAGTACACCACCTGCCGGCTACCCAGCAAAAGAGCACCAGGAGGGGAAGGTGCTGGAAAAAGGGGTGGTGCTGGTCCCTATCCAAAGTGACAGGCTGCCGCTATCCCAAAATGTGTAGCGACCAAGAGCTCGAAAGCCAACAGGCGGCAAAGCTCCACCTAACTTCCATGCAAGCCGAGGGATGCTCGAAGGGGTGCTTGTATAGGGCCATTTTGTCCATTTCCGTCTAAGCTGTCTCAGGGCCATGGACGAGCTACGAGCAAGTTGAACTTATAAATGTAGCAGGTATCGAACTCAGACTAAAAACAAAATACCCTCAACGCCCTTCGATTGTCATAGAAGAGTGGCGTAGCCACCATCACCACCACCCGACCCTTGGAGGAGGGCTCGAGGAGGGGTGCCACCATGTCTACCGTGGGCGGCTCCATCTCATCGCACCGTGTCGAGACAGTGGGCTGCCTCTCTCTCTCTCGATCGTGGCTTGTAATCGCATACAAATGATTTTCAATGCCTTTTCAAGAGCAGGCGTACTGGAATGGCGCAGCACCATTTCGATTATTCGTACATGACAAATGTATCAGTAGCAGTCTCTTGCCCAAATGACAATCACCAAAGTCATCATCATTCATGGTGGGGTTGGAAGCTGGGAGTTCTCCAGACTGGTCTGTGCAAGCGAACTCGGCTTCGATGAAAACAATGCCGATCTTTGTCCAGCATTTCTCCACTTGACATGTCTCGGATTTCGAGGGGAGATGATTCGATTCCAGGTTAATCAGACCCAACGGACCATTGCTAAATCTGTGAATAACACGGCACGGCTGGCGACTGCAACACTGCTCTGCCCCAGAGAAATGGCCCGTCTGCACAAGGACGGTCTAGGTCATGATGAGTCGTGAGAATGCTTCCCAATGGCTATTTTCGGTTGCCCGTACTATTTAAGTGCCCGCCCTCGTGCCGCCGACCCTCGTCACACGCTGTATCTGGTGATATTCCTAGCATATTCCCAGCTTACTATTTCGAGTAATGGGAGGCAGCGCTTGGCCCGATGGTATCGGTTTGGATTCGACATGGCTATGAGCAGCCTCGAAAAGAGGAACGCTGAGCACGAATCCAATTAATTCGGCCATGTGGCCGTCTCTTCACCCCCGCCGCCGGCGCTGATCCGCTCTTCCGGTTTTCCTGTATCCCGGGACGCCGCGCAGAAACGTACAATAACAATCTTCTCCTGATGACTGGCCCTCCCCGACCCGTATCTTACACAACGACATATCTCGAGCCCGGAAAAGAGCTGTCATATTTCATACTCCATACCATCACCACCTCCCAAAGTCTTTCCCAAAACCAGCACCTCAGTAGGGCGTGAACCCCCGGCCCCGTCCGCGGTATCCTCCCCGGTATCCTCCCCCCCGAGGGGTGAAGCCTCGTCCGCCGAACGCGCCCCGTCCCCGGAATCCACCCCGTCCGCCGCGGCCGCCCCTGGCCATGCCGGGAATGTTTGTGCGTTTCGGAACAACCTTGATGGGGCGTCCCTTGAAGACGCTCTCGTTCAAGACCAGCGCTTGGGCGACCAGGCTCGGTTCCGTAAACTCGACATAGGCGTACCTGCAACGCTCGGTCAGCTCCCGCCCCAGACAATCCATCTCATACCCCGCTGAAACCTACCCTTTCGGCTGTCCCGTGAACTTGTCCAGGAGAATCGTCACTCGGTTGATGGAGCCGCAGCTCTGAAAGTGGGCCTGAATCTCTTCGGGCGACGCCGAGTAGTCGACGTTGCCGACAAAGATGCTCCGGGTGTCGACGTCCTCCTTGTTGTCGCTGCTGAGGTCCTGTTGGGCCTGGTCGAGCGACGCCTGCATCTCCCGGAGCTTGGCTGCCTCCTCTTCCATCTCGGCCACGCGGCGCTTCATCGCCGAGATCTCTTCCTAGGGCCCAGAATCAGCTCCTCGTCCGTGTCCGTCTGCCTGTCTGTCGGGGATGATGCATGCGAGCCGAGCGGTCGTCTCGGGCCTTGCGCACCTCGTCATTTCCGTCCTCGCCCTCGGCGTGCTCCCGCACCTCTTCGTGCGGCTTCTCCTCGGCCTTTGGGGACGACATGTCGATGGCTTGTGTGTATTGTGTGGGTTATGGGATGGGGTGGGCGTTGTGGTCGGTGTCTGGAGGGAGAAGTTAGCAGGTGCCCGAATGCCACGACGCGATGTACGCGACGACGTTGGTCGCGTCTCGGGAGGGTCAGGAGGGGGCTTTGTAGGGACAGTGGGTCTAGGTTGAGGAGAAGTGGGCAAACGTACCGGAGATAAGAGACTTGTTTGTTTGCACGAGTCAAAGAGGGTAAAGTGAAGGAGCCGAAGTGTCTAGTGATTGTTGAAGTGACGAGGCCGACGACGCGAATAAAGTTAGCGACAGGCCTGTTGCGAGTGGAGGGGTGGGTGTGGGCGTATCAATGCGCCCAGGGCTGCCGAGCAGGCCCCAGGTCATTCCCCAGTGTCCCCGCTTTTGGCGATAAGATAAAGCTCTGCTCCAGGGTGCCAAGCGAGCTAAGCTCCGTCCTCTCCTTCACCCAATTCAGTCCGTCCTAACAAAAACCGATGCAAAGAGATTCAGTTCTGACTTAGAAAATGGGCCACCCTGGGTTCTTGATGTTGAGGAGCGAGAATAAGACCCATGAGCTGGTCTGGTGACGAAAAGCGACGCAGGCAGGGTCGGGGTCAAGTCACATGCGGAAGAGGGACCAGAGATGGAATCTTTCTTTTTCCCCTCTGTCCCCAGTTGGTGCCCAATCCTCATCCCAAGCTGTCGTCGCTGCTACCGGTAGCTCAGAGGCCTACTGTGAGTAGAAGAGTAGGCCCCCACTTGGTGTCATCGCCGAGGACCACCCCATCTCCCCCCCGCAACCACTGTACAAACAATCCATCCTGCGAATGCCCTCGACGGGAAACTGTCTTCTTTGATGTTGGCCTGATATCCCTCATCGCGGCCAACATCAGCCTTTGTTGAGAGTCTACCTAGTACTCTTAGCCCATCCATATTTGGCCTTAGGAAGGAGTGGACCAAGCGCGAGCGCGAGGCCAAATAGGCCCTAAAGAAACAGCCCGAGCCGGCCGCCCCCTCAAAGGCTTCTCGGAAGCGAAAGGCAGACGATGGACCCCAGCTAGGAACCAATATCAACATCAGCCTCAACCTCGCCGTCGGCGCTGGCGGGAACGTCTCGTTTTCTTCGGCTTCTTCAGCACCCGCGGCAAAGAAGGCCAAGACCGTCAAGGCCGAGCCAGCGGTGAAAAAGGTGAAGGCTCCTGCGAAGGCTAAAGCCTCGACTACCAAGGCAACGGCCACCAAGCCCACAGCTACCTCATACTCATGGACGCCCAGCAAGGAGGCGGCTCCAGTCTTTGGGGCTTCTTCGGCGAACGTGCCGAGGACGAACCGGGCAGCCCGCAGGAGCCGTCCCCTGGCCCTAGGCTCTCGCCTGCCGCCGTCGTCCCCTCCACAGAGCGCCCCGAGGACGAAACAGACAGCCCGCAGGGGAGGCCCCCTAGCCTCAGCCTCCCGCCAGCCACCATCGTCCCCTCCTCAGCCTACCCCTCGCGGGCAAACCGCCCTACGAGGGGACCGCATGCACCCCGCCGGCGTCATCGACACAGGTCCCAAATTTCCCAGCACCGGAGCTCCTCCACCAGCGCCCGACTTCGATCCCGTATTCGACGACCCCCCGCCGCCGTACCCCGGCTCCGAGGACGACCTAGCCGACGGCCCCCCCCCCCCGGGCCTCTTGAACGGCCGGTACGCGATCAACGTCCATGACTGGAATCGGATGGACTCGAGTCTAGTCCTGACTCTGGACGGCAACATGCTCTGGGGATCCTTTGATATCGGAGGGTTCTTCCGCGGCATCATTCGCCTCAACGAACGTCCGTACCAGTCGTCGTACGATATGCTGGCGTTTGACTGGCGGGGAGAGAATGAGTCGACGGGGTATTACCGGGATGGCGACGACGAGCCCGACGGGAGCTTCATTCGGTTTGTGGGCGATGGCCGGATCGAGGGTATGATTGGGAGTGGTGAGGGTCTGCTGAGGTTTGACGGGGAGCGAATCAGTGGGCAAGAGATGCGGAGCGAGATTAGTGCGTGGAATATGAGGCGGCAGTGGCATGAGGGGCCGGATCTTCATGCTTAGGGGAGGTGGTTGACTTTGGGGAGGAGCTTTCTGAGGCTTTTTCTTCCTTTTGTTTGAGATGGGAGGTAACCAGTCCTTTGAGACCGCCTCCCCTTGAGCCCAGACTGGTATCCGGTCACAGATTGAGATACCCCTTTTTATGTTGGTTATTGTTGACAGGCGGATAGTCGAGGAGTTGTATGACAGCGTCCCAAGACCTACATCGGGCTTGACACATACCTCCACTTGGGAGCTTGGGTGATACTGGAGAAGGACTCCTGGTGCCTCGACTGAACAAGCCATGGCAGTGCTCTCAGCGTTTGACTTCTTCCCTTCCCCTTCTCTACCACCTTTCAAGATTACGCAGTCTTCTCATCACATTTATTCTCCATCACCTGACAGTCTCCATTCTCACCATTGAAGCGAATATTTCAGATTTTGATCACCTCCCCCTAGTCTTTGTCGATTCATCGGCCTCTCTCCCAGCACCAACAGCCTCAACCACCCCCCTCTGGTCGATACTGACTTCAGTTCCTCATTTGGCCTGATGATGATTTACACAGTACGACCCTAACCCCCAAGTCGCAAGTTCAGGGCTGTGTGTTCACCCACAGGGACGTTGCCGTGGTTGCATCAACTGTTGCTGCCCCGCTACCCCACCTCCCCACATTGCTGACGGCCCCCTCAGGGGGGACTTGAAGCTCCAAGCAAGGCAGGCCCAAGGGAAGTTCGGCCGGCTCCCAACTTGCTCGACTCTTTCCTGAAAGTGGTGCATCTCGGCCATCACCAATCTCGACTTTTTCTTTTCTCCCTCTTCAGAATCTGCGTCGTCTATCCCCTAACCATGTCCATCGAGATCCAGCAGATCCTCGCCGCCAGCCCCGCCACGACGCGGGGCCAGCCGACACAACTCTCGTGCGATCCCAAGGGGGAGCGCATCGCCTATGCCGTGAGGACCTCTCTCCCTCTATCCATCCCGTTTTCCGACTAGAGCTAACACCATCCTCTCCCACCAGTCCGGCAAATCCATCTTCCTCCGCTCCATCGACGACCCCTCGCAGTGCAAACAGTACACAGGCCACACCACCACCACGACGGTCGCACGCTTCTCCCCCTCCGGGTACTACGTCGTGTCTGGCGATGTCTCAGGCCACGTGCGCGTGTGGGACGCCGTCGAGGCCGTCAACACCAAGGGCGAGTACGCCATCATCTCGGGGCGCATCGCCGACGTGGCGTGGGACGGCGACAGCCAGCGGCTGATCGCCGTCGGTGACGGCCGCGAGCGCTTCGGCGCCTGCATCACGGCCGACAGTGGCAACAGCGTCGGCGAGGTCAGCGGCCACAGCAAGGTGGTGAATGCCGTGGCGATTCGCCAGCAGCGGCCGCTGCGGGCCGCGACGGTGTCGGACGACGGCGCCATGTGCTTCTTGCATGGCGCGCCGTTCAAGTTTGCGACCAAGGCGGCGGTGCACAAGGGGTTTGTGCTGGGCGCAGCGTTTAGTCCGGATGGGGCCGTGTTGGTGACGGTCGGCGCGGATCGGAGAATTCAGCTGTACGATGGGAAGACGGGAGAGCCGACGAGGGAGGTGGGCGAGGGGGTGCATACCGGGAGCATCTTTGCGGTGAGTTGGTCGAAGGACTCGAAGCGGTTTGTGACGGCGAGCGCGGACCAGACGGTGAGGGTGTGGGATGTGGAGGGGGGCAAGTGTGTCCAGTCGTGGCGGGTCGGTGAGGAGGGGGCGGTCAGTATCCCGGATCAGCAGGTTGGCGTGGTGTGGCCGCATGGAAGGAGCGATGGGCTCATTATCAGCATGAGCTTGAGCGGGGATCTCAACTATCTCAAGGAGGGGAGCGAAAAGCCGTTCAAGGTCGTTCAGGGGCACAACAAGAGCATCACAGCGATGGGCATCGGGTCGGACGCGCTCGGCAAGACTCTGCTTACCGGCAGCTTTGACGGCAGGATCTGCAGCTGGGACGTCACCAAGGGTATCAGCACCGTGGTGGACGGCCAGCCTCACTCGAACCAAGTGACGCAGCTGACATCGGAGTCGGGCAAGACGTACAGCGTGGCCTGGGACGACACCCTGCGGACCGTCGACGACCAAGCCGGCACCTTTGTGGGCTCTCCCATAAAGCTCAGTTCGCAGCCCAAGGGTGTCGCGACCTCGGACGGCCGGGTCGTCGTCGCCCTCAACGACGGCCTCGCAGTCTACCTGCAGGACAAGCTCGTCGGCGAGCTCCGCACCGACTACACCCCGTCGTCCATCGCGGCAGTCGGCCCGCTCGTCGCCGTCGGCGGCCACGACGACAACTCGGTCAAGCTGTACAAGCTCGACGGCAGCGGCAAGCTCGGCGGCACCCCGACCACGAGCCTCAGCAACTCGACGGCCAAGGTGTCGGCGCTGTCGTTCTCGACCGACGGCAAGTACCTCGCGGCCGGCAACTCGTCGGGCAAGATTGTCGTGTACAGCACGGCGACGTGGGAGGTGGTTACGGACCGGTGGTCGGCGCACACGGCGCGGGTGCTGAGCATCGCGTGGAACGCCGCGGGGACGCACGCCGTGAGCGGTGCCCTGGACACGAATGTGTTCGTGTGGAGTCTGGCGAAGCCGGGGAGTCGAATTAAGGCGGCTAATGCGCACAAGGACGGGGTGTATGGCGTGGCGTGGATCGAGGGGGACCAAAAGGTGGCGAGTACTGGGGGGGATGCGGCTGTCAAGATTTGGGGGGTGAAGGGGTTGCAATAGATCCAGAGGGTGTGGCCTGTGGGGTTTAGCGCTGGCTTGGGGGGCGGTGTTGGGAACGATCTTTACGAATGAATGCCATGGTGCTGGTTGAGTGTGCCAAAGTCATGAGGTGCAGTGTCTCCGTCATCTGGCACTGAGTAGTGTACTGGGCTTTACCGGCTGGAGGACCAACCCCTGGTCCAGCCGTCATGACTGTTGTTTAATGAAGAGAATAGCAAGACGAACTTTTCCCCCTTCATCCCTTGACCAAGTTCCCGAACGCCTGTACTGCATGCACCGCAAAGTAACAGCTTTGTCGCCCCGAACGCCAACCTCCAAAACCAGCAGACGCCACCACCCTTAACCGACCTTCTGTCCCTCATTCTGGACCCCCTTCCTCTCATAAAACTCCTCCTCCTCCCTCTCCTGCCTCCTCCTCTCCTCCGGCCAACACCCCAACATAACCCAATCAAACACCGTCACCCTCTCCGCCTCCGCCACCGGGAACACCGCCGGCACATACGGCCCCAGCTCCGACAGCCCCCTCGCCTCAGCCATCTCCATCGCCCTCGTCACCGCCTCTGCTAGATGCCTAGGTGCTTCCGTCAGTCCCATCACACAAACACACATGAAGGAAGAAAGAAAAAACGTACCCCAACTCCCCCACAACCCCCCACCCCCCCTCTCCACCTCCCCCACCACTTCCCTCTGGTGATCATCCATCAGCCCCGCATTCGCCACCGCCACCAGCGCCACCTCGTACCGCGCCGCCTCCCCTAGCGTCCCCGTCCCGCCGTGCGAGATGACCACGCCGGGGCGGCGGACGCCGCGCTGCCCACGGCAGCGGAGCATCTCCGTGCTGAGAGAGGGGGAGAGGGCGAAGGCGGTGATGGTTAGGTCGGAGGGCCGGGAGAGGGTGGAGAGCAGGGAGGAGATGGTGGCGTGGTCAGGGCCGCATTGGAGGGTCAGGGAGCGGAAGCCGAGCGTGAGGAGGTGCGAGAGGAAGGGGGGGAGAGGGCCTCGAGGAGGAGGGGGAGGAAGGAGGCGGTGGCGCCGGTGGTTATGAGGGCGTGGGGGGGGAGGGGGTCTGGCATTTTGGTTGGGGTTGGGGGGGGTGTTTGGTGGTGGTGGTGGTGGTGGTGGTGGTGGTTAGGGGGTGGTGGTGTTGAAGGTGGTGTGAATATTCAGTAATAGGGGGATGCTGTTATCGAATAGCAGGGGTTAGAGACAAGAAGTGATGTGTGGACTGTGGAGGTGCATTCGATGTGTGGCTTGGCTTCTGTGGCGCACCAATTGGCCGTCGCGGACCTCTGATCACGGCCAATTTTTTGGAGACGCCCGCATCGTCGGAACAGTCCACCGTGCCCCGACGACCACGACCACCACAACCCCCCGCCATGGCTGCCACGACCAAATCGCTCCGGCACTGCCTCCGGACCTGCAGCCGGCCCCCACCACCCTACCTCCGCACCGCTGCCCTCCCCCTTCGACAGCGACGAGCCCTCTCGACGACCCCCCCCCGGCGGCGCGAGGAGCCCGAGGAGCCCGAGGAGACGCTGGGCATTCCGACGTACGCCGAGGGCATTAAGAACCTGCTGAAGCGCAAGGAGCTGCAGCCCGGGGACCGGCCGATGCTCGAGCGGCTGCTCAAGGAGCTGCAGGACAACCCGGACAAGGCCGAGTTCTACGAGCGCAAGTACCGGGCGCGGCGCGACTGGTCGCGCGTGCCGTACCACGAGGGCCTTGCGCCGCTGTCGCGGCCGGTCAAGCCAAAGGCCAAGCGCGCGAGCTTCTGGAACAAGAACGAGCCCGACCCGGACCTCGTCACGGCCGAGGTCGGCGAGGACGAGTGGGAGGAGGACGACATGCTGAGCATAGCACACGACAAGCTCGAGGAGCACCGCGAGTATAGGCAGTATGCGCGGATCACGGTGTGGGAGATGCCGCTGCTGGCTAGTAAGGGTCCTTGTCTTGGGGGTGGGGGTGTGGGCTGACGGGTGAGCAGAGTTTGCCAAGGAGTTCCGGCCGCCGACGCAGGACGAGGTGCTGCGGTTCCGGTATACGACGTATATGGGCGAGTTTCACCCGGCCGACAGGAAGGTGGTGGTCGAGTTCTGCCCCGAGGACTTGGCAGATCTTACGGACCTGCAGCGGATGAAGCTCAAGAAGCTGGCGGGCGCGCGGTACAACCCGGAAAAAGACATTGTCAAGATGAGCTGCGAGCGGTTCGAGCACCAGGCGCAGAACAAGCGCTATCTGGGAGACACGGTGCAAAAGCTGATTGAGGCGGCCAAGGTACGAGGTGCCCGTGCTGGGGGTGGGATGGGTCTTGCTGACAGGAACAGGACCCGAGCGATACGTTTGAGGATGTTCCTCTGGATACCAGGCACCACAGGTCCAAGCCCAAGCCTAAGTTCCCCGTCCAGTGGCGCATGACGGACGAGCGCAAGGCCGAGCTGGAGGCACTGCGGAAACAGGTGTACGACGCCAGGGGACTCCCGATTCCGGCGGTGCGGGGGGAGAATACGCCCAAGGCAGCAGCGGGGGAGGGAAAGCAGGCAGAAGTGCGGCCGGAGCTTATCCCGGAGCATGCTCACGTTGGGCATGACAAGAGGCTATGAGAGAGATGGGCACGGTCTAGCGCGAAAGACATGAGAATAGCCCATGGCGAGTTGGCAACCACTTTGCCCGGTTGGGATTCTCCCAAGACATGTAGCACAGGGCTTGAGGGGCTCGCTGCCTGTTGCATCTTGGAGCCAGGTGTTGGGAGAAGCCTCTCGTAGTGGCCCTGCACAGAACCTACCTGCCCCGGGTAGTGTTCATGATGTGTGTATAGTAGAAGTAGAAGGGCACATGTACAAATGGGGATGTTGGAGCTGCATGGTGTCTCGTGAGCGGATTAGTGTGGTAGTGGTGCTGTGGTGAGGGAGGCGAACACGGGGGCCGGGATGACCCATGACAGGGCAATGGCGCCCCAGTTGGGCAGCCACTCCCTGTACTTCTCCCAGTCGTCCACGAGGTAGTAGTGGCGGAAGAAGGCCTGGGCGACCGAGAAGACACTCATGACGATGGCGAAGATGCCGCTGTGCAGCGGGATGCTCACGCTCGGGTCCGTCACGGCAACTGTCACGGCAGCCCAGCAGTCACCGAGGAAAGAGGGTAAACATGCTCAACCAGGATTCTGGTCAAGCGACGTGAATCTGTTCGACCACTTCCTTGGCCCATGCGATACATTGCTTGCCAGTTTTATGCGTTTAAGCCATCTTCTCATACAAGCCATCGATACTGCCAAACCCCGCTATTTCTCCTCACTCCTTTCCCGATGCCCGACCAGAGAGCTTCTCATCCACGAGCAGAGGAATTCTCCCACGGGGAGTCATCAGCAACACACCAGGGTCCAACATGGCAGTCCACAAAGTCCAGCCCTTCCGCCTAGAAATCAGGTCGCAATTCGAAGGCTTGACAGCGAAGGAACAAAGATATGCGCATCATATGGCTCGGTATCTCTGATTGACCTGTTGGGCGCCTGACGCTTGGCTGACCATGACGACTGCAAAGAGCCGCTTGGCACGGCGCCCGAATCGTACTTGAGCAGGTGTCGCCAGAGTCCCAGGCAATCTTCGACTTCATAATCGAGCTCCATCGAGCCTGTTCTGGTGACTGGAAATCCCTCATACACAGCGACATCAGCGAGGAGGAGCTGCAGCGCTTTTTGACTTATGCTGCCACATTTCTGTCCAATCTTGGGAACTACTATGTGGGTTGAGCCCGTGCTAGCGTTCCAACGTCGGTGGCGAGTGCTGAGCTTCTGCATTGCCTAAGGTTCCGGCGACCAGAAGTTTGTTCCCGAAGTGGGTGCTGAGTTCCTGCGCAGCCTTGCCGCCAAGTCGCCCAAGTCGGTGGAGCTCGTGGACAGAGTCTTGCCGTCGATTCTTTCCATCCCACCGTATGGTCTTGGATACCCTAGTGAGACAACGCAGACTGCGTACTACACGGGTGCTGGCATCACCGAGCAAGAAGTTCAGGCTGTGTCCAAGATCCTGGAGCAGAACTCCATCTTCCCCGAGAACACCAGGATCCGGAAAGATGACAACGGCGACTTTGAAGTGTTTCTTGCTTCTGTACACGGTGGAGATGTCGGCCGAACCTTCTCACCTCCAGATGGGAGCGGGTGCGTGAAGCTGCGACGCGGGGACCATGCTGCTTCCCTTGAGCGCGTGTGTGCAGAGCTATCCGAAGCAATCAATTACGCTGCGAACGAAGGACAGAGAAAGTATCTCGAGGCGTACATTGAGAGCTTTGAGATCGGGAGCCTGGACAAGTACCGTGATTCTCTTCGAATCTGGGCGAAAGACAAGGCTCCCAGGGTGGAGAATATTTTTGGCTTCGTGGAGCCGTATCGCGACCCCTACGGCATCCGATCTGAGTTTAAGGGCTTGGTTGCCATTGCGGATGACAATGAGACTGCGCTGCTGGCAAAGCTGGTCGAAAACTCGGCCAAGTTCATCCGCCGACTGCCATGGGTTGCTGCAGAGAATGATGGCAAGGGGCCCTTCGAGAAGAACCTCTTCGAAGCACCTGATTTCTCCAGCATCCACAGTACGCAACTGCTCTAGTGCTTGCTTGCCACAGCTAACAATCTCAGCACTGGTGTACTGCTCAAGCATCATCTTTCCCGGCATCAATCTTCCCAACGTGTGTGAACCGATCACGCAGCCGCGAAGCTTATGCACTGACTCGAATAATACAGTACAACGACATTCGGCAAGAGGAGGGCTTCAAGAATGTGATCATTGCTAACAGAATGGCGATTGAGGCACAGGCTCTGCAGTATCCTTTCATCGACGCCCTCGAAGCCGAAGAGTTCAAGAGATGCAAGTTCTCCGCCTATTACTGGTGGGTTGTACTTCACGAGCTTCTCGGCCACGGCACCGGACGTATGATGGTCGAAAGGAACCGGGCCAATACAATTTTGATATCAACAACCCACCAACCGATCCCGTCACCGGAGAACCGATCAGGTCGTGGTACAAGCCAGGCCAGACCTGGACCGGCCAGTTCGAGGATCTGTCAACCACGGTTGATGAATGCAGAGCTGAGCTTGTGGGGGCCTATCTGATGGACGACGTCGAGCTCCTTGAACTTTTCGGCTTCACAGAGACTTCCGAGATCCGCGCCGCGGATTGTATGCTCTGTCAACACCTTCAACCTCCGACGACACAAACTGACAGCTTATAGTGACGTACAACGTGTACCAACAACTTGGTGTTGATGGCCTTCGTGGCCTAGCCAATTTCAATGTGGACACAGGAGTAAGCCGAAACTCAGGCTGTCGTAACCGTTGTGACCGTTACTGACGTACTCTTTCCTTGCAGAAATGGGGACAAGCCCACAGTCAGGTCGGTTATTCATATAGACACATGCCTACAGGCCAATGTTCGCGACTAACGCAGACAGGCCCACTTTGCTATCCTCAAATGTCTGCTCCTCGACGGCGGAGGTTGTGTAACGGTCACCCATGATGAGTCCCTGCAGGCTTTAACGGTTCGAGTCGACCGAACAAAAATACGCACACACGGGAAGCAAGCTCTTGGTCGTATGCTCCTGCGGCTGCACATGTTCCGCTGCACCGCTGACGTCGAGGGCTGTCGTGCGTATTACCGAGAACTTTCCAACGTCGACGGCGAGTATGTGAAGTGGCGACTGACGGTTCTCGCGACGAAGCCGCCGCCACTCATATTTGCGCAGCCAAACACTCTCCTGGATGGCGACACCGTGACCCTTAAGGAGTACGAACCGACTGTCGAGGGTATCATTCAGAGTTGGGGGGAGCGAGATGTGTAAGCCTATGTAGCTAGCTACCTATTCGCCCTTGTCGCTGTGTGAGACTGTGTCGGCGTATTGCAGAATCTGGAAGAGTGTTTGTATAAAGGCGAGGAAGATACCGAGAGAACCTGGGCGGTACAACCAATATCCACGGAAATACAGGCGTCGTACTGTACTACGGTATTAAAGGCGAGACCGATCTCGTTCTGCAGCTGGTCGCTGTTAGAGACGGAGCGAAGGCCTAGGCCGCGAAGTATATATCGGTAAAACTGTACTCAGGTATTTTGGAGGTCTGCTCCACTTGCTAAGAGGCTGACGATACAGTTATGGTAGGTTAAAAATGGCATCGACGGTGTTGGCAGCGAGTTTTAGGGTTTTAGAAACGTATACGGAATGGCGGGTAAGGCTGTAAAGACGTCGGTAATCTGGCGCCGGACGGTCTACGGAAGGACGGCTCTGCTCGGTGGTATGGACGAGGTCGCGAATTGCCCAGACAGCGGGATGTTGTAGACGGATGACCATGCCCATTAGCGGGATGTATATCCAGAAGGGATGGCGGGCGTCCACACTGTCGGGATTGTCGAGATGCAAACGGGGCAGAATGTTGCCCATGGACGACGGTGGGTCGAAGACAAGAACCGTTGTTCGACGCGTGGTTCGATGCCAGATAGTGAAGATGTTCAGCTTGCGCTAGTTGTAGTCTGTCGAGCGATCGGGGGCGGGGGTCACTTGTTTGACGAGAAACCTAGACCAGGCGTCTAGACGATGATGAACCAGCGCCCACCCAGAAGGATGGCCATCTTCGGCAGGTATTCATAGAGCGAGTCTGCAAGCCCGCTAAGCGTAAAATCGGTCCCGTCGCCGGCTTGCTCATCCCGGAAGTTGAGCAACTTCGGCCACATGCCCGGCAGTGATGTAGAGGTTTGCGTACGCTCGAGAAAGTCGGTGACGCGACTGATAGCATCGTAGTACTTGGTATCGCCGGTGAGCTGGCTGAGGCGTGTGGGCTCCAGCGACAGCGAAGAAAGGCATGTCGAGGGGTCGCTGGTGCCGGCGACCTGGACTCCCTGCTTGGCGTCCTTGAAATTGAGCCAGAATCCGGGAAGACGGTTCGGCGTGTCAAAAGCCATGTAGAGCATGTTTCCCAACTCATTTGCCTTGTCGAGCAGCGCTGGCTCGCCGCTGACATCGTATGCGCCAAGAAGACTGCCGAGGTATCGGATTGTCGTCTCAAAGAGGTTAAGGCAGCCGTGTTTGCAAAGTCCAGTTGGGTGGCGGCAGCGGCGGCCAGGCGGAAGTCGTCGTCGAGATCCATAATCCAGAGTATATCAAGGGTGTCCACCAAAGTTATTGCCAATCCACCAAACGTAGTCTTAGCTTCGCCGCTGACGGGCGCCAGCTCGTTTCTTAGCCAGGCATACTTCTTATAGCTTTTCCCGCCTCGCACAAAGGCCGCGCGAACTCTATCCCGACGCTTCTTGGTTGTATCGTCGTGTTTGTAGTCGACAAAATCGTATTGAACGCGGCCGAGCGATCTGCGCGTGTCGATCGGGAGGGCATGAACCAGCTTGACGGGGTGGTGTTGTGTCGCGGCCGTCCAGTCGAAGCTGTTGGGTTTGAAGCGAATCTGGGGGGCCTTTCTTAGATCGTTACCTGGGGGGTCTTGGCGTGCCGAGCTCCTCTTTGCCTCGGCTCCCGCTCCGTGGCGTCGTCTACGTTATCACGAGCCAACGTGGGTTCCGGTCTCCATGCGCCCGAGGGAGCGAGGGGTTGCAGTCCGAGCTGCCCAGTGATTCCCACTCAGCACCGAAAAGAGAAGCAGATCCGCTGTTGTTTTCCTCATTCCACCCTCTTCTCTTTCTCTCCCCCATCTTTAGTCTCGCCTCCCCCCCCCCAGCCCCCGAAACAAAAGCAACCTCATCGTCTCGACATCCTCCATCCTCCCACCATGGCCGCCAAGGTCGCCATCCCCGAGTACGCGGCCACGGCCCTCGAAGTCATCCCCGTCGTCGCCAGCAACACGCGCGCCACGTTCCGATCGCACAAGACCAAAAACGTCCAATGGCGCATCACGCAGCTCCGGAAGCTCTACTGGGCCGTCGAGGACTACAAAGCCGAGCTGGCCGCCGCCCTGCAAAAGGACCTGCACAAGTCCGAGTTCGAGGCCGTGCTCAGCGAGATTGACTGGGTCAAGAACCAATGCCTGTGGATGATTGCCCACGTCGAGCAGTTTGCTAAGGACGACAAGCTCGGCGCCCCCTTCGTGCCGGCCACCTTCTCCATGATGAAGTTCCGTGTCAAGAAGGAGCCCCTCGGCGCCGTGCTCATCATCGGCCCCTACAACTACCCCGTCCAGCTGGTCCTGGACCCCTTCATCGCCGCCATCGCCGCCGGCTGCACCGCCGTCGTCAAGCCCTCGGAGCTGTGCGTCGCCACGGCCATGGTCATCAAGGACATGATCGAGAAGCGCCTCGACCCCAACGCATTTGCCGTCGTCACCGGCGGCATCCCCGAGACCGAAGCCCTGCTCAACGAGAAGTGGGACAAGATCTATTTTACGGGTAGCGCCCAGGTCGGCACCATCATCGCCAAGAAGGCCGCCGAGACCCTCACGCCCGTGTGCCTCGAGCTCGGCGGCCGCAACCCGGCCTTTGTCACCAAGAACGCCAACCTCAAGCTGGCCGCCCGCCGCCTGATGTGGGGCAAGTGCCTGAACGCCGGCCAGGTCTGCGTCTCCCACAACTATGTCCTCATCGACAAGGGCTCGACGGCCGCCTTCATCGAGCAGCTCAAGGCCACGTACAAGGACATGTTCCCCAAAGGCGCCAAGGCGAGCCCGGATCTCGCGCGCATCGTCAACCCGCGCCACTTCCAGCGCCTCAAGAAGATGCTGGACGAGACGCGCGGCAAGATTGTGATGGGCGGCGAGCTGGACGAGTCGGAGCTGTTTATCGAGCCGACGGCCGTGCTCGTCGACTCGCTCGACGACTCGATGATGAAGGAGGAGTCGTTTGGGCCCATCTTTGCCATCTACAGCGTGCACTCGCTCGACCAGGCCCTCGCCGTGGCGTCGTCGGTCCACCGGACCCCGCTGGCCCTTTACACGTTTGGTAGCAAGGCCGAGAACAAAAAGGGTGCGTCTCTTTTCCCTGTCTCCTCTCCTCTCTCTCCTCCCCCTCTCTCTTCCCTTCTCCCTTCTCCTCTCTTTCTACGTTTCCCTCTTTCTCTTTTTCCCTCTCTCTTATCCCCCTTCTACACCTGCCTTGCACTAACGCCACCCAGTCCTCCACGAAATGACCTCTGGCGGCGCCACGGTCAACGACTCCTTCTTCCACGGCTCGGTCGGCACCGTCCCCTTTGGCGGCGTCGGCGACAGCGGCATAGGCCAGACGCACGGCAAGGCGGCCTTTGACAGCTTCACGCACCAGCGCACCGTCGCCGAGACGCCCGGGTGGGCCGAGGTCATCCTCCGCGTCCGCTACATGCCGTACGACTGGGGCCAACTGCGGTTCCTGCAGCGCATGACGGGCAAGAAGCCCAATTTTGACCGCAATGGCCACGTCGTCAAGGGCCTAGGGTACTGGCTGGCGTTCCTCGCGGGACTGGGCGCCAGTGGGGCCAAAGGTGCGTTGTTGAGGTGGATCGTGCTGCTGGCGTCGGGGTATTGGTACCAGAGCAGGCGGGCGTAGTTGTATAAAATATGGGTAGTTCTAGTGTGTCTGTATATATAGGGGGCGACGAGGCCTAGCCGGCGATGGGGATTGGATGTACGAATTATTATATACCCTGCGTTTATCATTTTGGGTAGGGCAGTTTGTGCTGCTGGGATTGTTGTTGTTGAGAGATCTTTAAGCGATGTGCCGTCAGAGAGATGAAGGAGAGCATCGTGGCAACCGCATGATACCCATACACTTGGAGTGGTCCATCTTGTTAATGTCTAATTACTTGTGATTTCCCAACACGCCCTCCGCACCAACTACCAGTTGCTCGTCAGCTTTATCAGGCCCCCGGCGCCAGGCCTCTCCTACGCCGCCACCAGCGCCGCAGTCAACTGCTCCCCCCTCTCGCCCCCCAGATACACATCTTCAGGCCCGTCCCCCGACATCAGCGCCATCTCCACCGCCTCCTTGTACCCCCTCATGACCATATCCTCATCCACCCTCAACCCATTCTCAAACAAGGCCGTCACCACCCCCCTCAGCCTCGCAATCTCCCTCACCGTCTCCCTCGCAATCGCGTCATTCTGACTCGAATACATGGTCGCGCTCACCACCTCCTCCATATTCGTAATCCCCGCCCCGTCCTCCACCGCCTTGGGCGCCACATGCTTCGCAATCCACACATACCCATTCACCCCCAGCACCACATCCACCTCCCCACCCCCCTCCCCCGCCTCAAACGTCCACACCTGCCTCCTGCTCCGCACCACGCCCCCCCACTGCCCCCCGGGACCGCCACAAATACCCCGTTCCGCAACTTCCCGTACTTGAGCGACCGCGTGTGCAGCACCGCCCCGCCGTCCGCAAACAGCTGCTGCACCTCGGCCACCAGGAGATCCCCCTCGGCGAAGAAGGTCCGGATCTGCAGCTCATCCGTCTCGGTCCGCTTGCGCAGGATCCCGCCGGGAAGGTTGATGGCGCTGAGGGGGAGCGAGGCCAGCTGCGAGGCGCCGACGTCGACGCGCCAGCGTTTGGCTTGGACTTCGACGATGCGGCCGACGACGAGGTCGCCGACCTCGGGGGAGTAGCGGGAGTGGAGGGGCCGGACGGACAGGAGCTTGTTGGTGCGGGTGAGGGTGCCGGCGAGGGAGGAGGTGATGGTGGAGAGGGGCGGGGGTAGGAGGTGGGTGCCATGGCCGCGCATCCATTGGGGGTCCGAGGTGATGGGTTCGCCGGGGGTGACGATGGAGGTGGTGGTGTGGGGGGGGAGGGGGGGAGAGGAGGTTGGTGGCCGGGGGGCGTTTGGGGGCGGTGATGGTGATGGGCATGGTGGTGGTTTGTGGGGGTGGTGGTGGTGGTGGTGGTTTCGTGGTATTGTGGTATTGTTGAGTGTGTGGTGGTGGTGGTCGTTGTCGTCGGGGAGAGTGCTGGAAAATCTCTGCTTTTTGACGAGAGTCAGTCTCTGGTGGTTTGAGATGGCGTGAAATATTTTTGTAGTTTTGGGGTTGGAGGTTTGTCGTCAAGGTGCAGATGTCTGAAGGTCCAGTCCCAAAGCCGCAAGAGAAAAAAAGACCGACGAGGTTGACCGTCCACTACCGGAGGGTGGATCGGGAGCTCAGACCCGAAAGTCACCCGAAAGACGCTGCAGGTGTCCGGCACGGCGCTGCAAGTGGGGCCATGGAAGCCGTTGTGTTCCCCAGCTTCCGTTTCCTGTTTACAAGGCACTGAGTCCAGGGCAGTTGCCCACCCCTAGCGACCCCGCTCCGCTGACGGGAACAATCGTCTGTCTGTCGCGTCGCCTCCCCTATTGTCAGCTCAGCTCAGCTCTCCGACAAGCAAACACTACCAACAATTTTGATGAGGCGACCTCCCTGACCCGTCGCATCTTGCGCATTGGCCTGCCTCGACGACAATACATCCCTAATAAACACCATCGATGCCGCTCCTCCGCCCTTGTAGGGCCCATCGCGCCTGGACACACGCCCTTGTAGCCAACTCGTCCCAGACACCATGGCCCTCGGCCTTGGGGGCCTTACGCAATGCTTCTACCACGACAACCAAGGGCACCCGCCCAAAAACGGCCCTCTTCTTCCCAGGTCCGTCCCTCCCTTTCTCACGGGAGACACGCTCGGTGCTGACTCTTCCCAGGCCAGGGCGTCCAGAAAGTTGGCATGATGACGCCATGGCTCGAAGCCTTCCCCTCGACGGCCGCCGCCATCATTGACGAGATCGACCACATCGTCGGCTACAAGCTCTCGACCGTCATCCAGCAGGGCCCCAACCGCGTGCTCAACCAGACGCCCAACTCCCAGCCCGCCATCATGGCGACGTCGATCCTGATCCTCCGCATCCTCGAAAAGGAATTCGCCTTCTCCCCCGCCGACCGCGTCGACTTCACACTCGGGCACTCCCTCGGCGAGTTCGCGGCCCTCGTCGCCGGCGGCTACATGACCTTCTCGGACAGCCTCTTCCTCGTGCAGAAGCGCGCCGAGGCCATGGCGGCCGCCACGCAGCGCGCCGTCGACCGCTACGGCGGCGAGTACGGCATGGTGGCGCTCGTCACGGAGCCCGAGTACCTGGCGTCCATGGTGGCGGCCATCCACGAGTTCGTCGGCTACAGCTCGGCCGGGTCCAAGTCGGAGAGCGCCGAGAGCCGCTCGCCCATCGAGCAGGTGCTCATTGCCAACGTCAACAGCAAGAACCAGATTGTGCTGAGCGGGAATATCGAGCGGATCAAGACGCTCGTCGCGCACGTGCGGCAGTTTCTCGGGCACGATCCGCGCGCCGTGAGGCTCAAGAGCGACAGTCCGTTTCATAGCCCGATTATGAAGCCGGCGGTGGCGGAGCTGCAGCGGCTGCTGGCGGGGACGGGGCGCGACGGGGGGGATATGGTGGTGTTTCCCGGGGCGATTCCGTGCGTCAGCAATATCACGGCGAGGCCGTTTGAGAGCCAGGCGGAGCTGAAGGACTTGCTGGCGCGGGGGTGTCTGGAGACGGTGCGGTGGTGGGATAGCATAAAGTACTTGGATCAGGAGCAAAAGGTCAGGAGGTGGATCGGCATCGGGCCGGGCAAGGTCGGGCGGAACCTGGTGGGAAAGGAGGTGGGCATGCGGGGGAAGGACACGGTCAAGGGGGGAGGGGTGTGGGCGATTACGGACCCGAGCGAGATTGAAGAGGTGCTGAGGGGGCTGGAGGAGACGGAGAATCTGGTGGAAGAAGAGGTGGAAGAGCAAGAGGTTCCTAAAGAGACACTACGTAGGGTACGGTGATCGCCGTAAGGACGGTTGTTTGTGTGTGCTGGTTAGCGAGCGGTGCAGAAAGCATTTCTAGCGACGGCGTGTAGGTTAGGTAACGTTGGCGGCGATAATATATGATATATTTACATGTTCTTTCAAGTTCAGACAACCTCTCACGAACCCCGAGTCTTGTGTTGGTGATGTCTTTCAGGGGGGTGACAGCACCCTTGTCAATCAGGGGCTCACCCCAGGCCACCCCCCACATTTAAGCTCCTGCAGCTGTTCGCCTCGGAGCTCCAACTCAACCCCAACTCAACTCCAACTCCAACCCAACATCACCACATCTCTATCCTAAATTCCCAACCACAACAACATCAATCCCAGCCCACCACCCCAACACCATGGCAACCGCCATTCCCTCCATAGCCTGCCTAGGCGTCATCGGCCGCAACGTAACCCCCCCCCCCCCCCCCCCCCCAAATCCCATCCCAATCCCATCCAAAACTAACCCCCCTTAGAACAACCCCCTCCACACCTCCATCTTCCCCTCCTACGACCCCGCCACGTCCTCCTTCGCTCCCGTCCGCACACCCCTGCAGTTCTCCCTCCTCCTCTCTAGCACGCTCGACGTATTCGAGCTCCGCGCCCGCCGCGTCGGCCTCACGGGCGACTACGGTCTCCTCCACGCCGTCGACGAGCGCCTGGCGTCGTACGGGTTCGAGACCAACACGGGGGTCAAGTTTGTCGTGGTGGTGGATATGCGCGGGAGGAGGGTGGATGGGGGGGTGGTGGGGGGGGCGGGCGCGCTGGGGTTGAGGGAGGGGGAGATGAGGACTGTGAGTTTTTTTCTCTCTTTTTGGGGGGATGAGATGGGGTTTGGGAAGGGGGTTGGGAGAATGGGGCTAACGAGAGACAGGTCTTTAAGGCGATGCAGACGGCATATGTGAAGCTGATGCAGAATCCGTTCTTTGAGCCGGATGAGCACTCGCCTGTGGCGCAGACGGGGGCGGCGGGAAGGAGAATTACGAGCAGGAGGTTTGCGGAGGATATGAGGAGGATAGGGGAGGGGTGGACGCCGGGGGTTACGGCGTTGTAGGGGGTGTGTTGTTTGATGGATGGGAATGGCGTTTGGGGAACACAATGGAGTCAGGGTTGGGGGGTATCATACCAGCGGCGTATTCTTTGGCTTGTTTAGGGGGCACGCAAAGTCATTATCCTTTTGTTTTGAGATATGGGTTTATTCTTCATGACCGCCACAACACCACACCCCCAAGTCTGCCAACCTACCCCCTCCCCATCTCCAAGCTCAACGCAAACGCCTCAAACGGCATCCCTTCCTTCTCCTCCCACCCCTGCCCCTCCGTCCTCGCCATGCTCGCCCACCCCCTCACCGCCGCCCTCCAATAACACGTCTCCGCCGCCGGGCTCAGATACCCCCCCCATAAAACACCTCCCGCTGCCTCCTCGCGATCCCCTCCGCCACCTCCGGATGGGCCTCCAACCACCCCACCACCTCCCCCAAATCCGACCAATCCCTCTCCACAAACACCACATTCGCCTCGCTCGCCCTCACCCCCTCCCACACCCCCCTCATCCTCTCCGTCACCTTCGTCCCCCTCCACCCCGCTCCCCGCAACAACTCCCCACTCCACACCGGCCTCACCAAATGCGTCACATGCTGCATCCACATCACCGGCGGCGCTAGCACCACGCTCCCGCACAGCTGATGGAACTGAAACCGCCCGCTGTACGCCACCCCCTCCGTGTGCACGATGTACTTGTACCGACAAAACTCCTCGATCATCATCCCGTTGCTCATGTTCCCATGTAATCCCTCCACGTCCGCCCACGGCTTGCCCTTGGCGGCCCGCACCAGCGCCGGCCGCAGCCCGGGGGAATGCGCGGAGTTGTACCACGTCGTGCCGCGCCAGACGGCCTTGGGCGTCTTGTGCTGGAACGGGAGGGCGGATTCCAGGGCCGTGATGGCGGCGCTGGCGCGCGCAATGGAGCCCACGATGGGGAGCGGCCAGGACCAGAAGGAGAAATGCGGGATGAGCAGGGAGCGGGCGTTGGGGTCGCGCGGCGCGAGGGAGGGGTCCGCGGCGCGCGAGTAGGAGAGGGCGGTGCCGAAGGGCTGGTCGAGGAAGTTGAGGGTGAAGATTGTGGGGGGGAGGGGGGTGGGGGATGTGAGGAGGGCGCGGTGGAGTTGGTGAAGGGAGGCGGTGCGGGACTGGGGGTGGGTTAGTTTGGGAGATGGGGGTGGGAGGGGGGAGGAGGGGGGGTTACGTTGAGCATTTCTTGGGAGAGGTCGGAGCGGCGTTGGGCGTGGATGATGGAGAGCTGGTGGGGGTTAGTATGTGGGGGTGAAAGGGGGGGAGGGTGGTAAGGGGCAGACCTGGTTGTCTTTGATTCGACCTTGCAAGGGGCCGCGGTCGCCGGTGGGCTTCACGATGAACGGCCCCTTGGCTACCATGTCGTCCACCTCCTTGGTGAGGCCAGGGAAGGCGGCATTGCACTCGGCCTCGCCCAGCGAGAGGTTGTTGAGGAGCTCCGGGGTGAGTTCGGGGCGAGGGGCCGGTCCCGGCGGTCCAAAGAGGCTCGACCGGGTGCTGGCTGTCGAGGGGTGGAAGGCGAAGAAGAAGCAAAAGAGCACGAGGGCGATACCCAGATACATTGTCGTCTGCCGGCGTCGACGCCGCTGTCGATACTTGAGTTTGCCGTCGCCCATCGCGTTGTCGGTGGGCATGGTGGCCGAGAAAGCATTACGCAGCAGCAGGAAGCACAGGAAAAAGGGCAGGAGAAAGGAAAAGACAAGTAGCATCCCCATCGTCTAGACGGGTGATACGCACTCGGAGATACCACCAGCCATCTGCCAACAAGAACAAGAGCAATGCCAACGTCTCGGCAGCTGGGCCATATAGCGCGAGCAGTGAGAGAGGTCGCGTTGGTCGCACAACAAGGATCGACATCCAGGACCCGGCGGCACTCGCTCCGGACGCCGTTATCACCATGCTACCCTAGATGCCGTCCGCTGGAACCTCGCCTACGTTGGGGCCGCGTCGATTGGTCGCCGGCCGGAGAGGGGTTTCGACGACAAGCTCCGGCAAATATGGGCAATTCCCGTCTCTTATATCTCGTTTCGAGACTGTCCGCTCCTGATTCGAGGTGGTGGATGGGATGAAACCCCATGCGCCTGATCGCTATCGAGTTCGGCACACGTTCCGAAATCCGCACCCATTTGCTCCCAAGGTGGTGGTGTGTGTAGTCGGAAGCGATCCGTCTCGTCTCGTGGCGTCCACCACGCTGGCCAAGCCCCAAGCCATCCCGCTGTCTCCAGGCCATGCGACGACGGCACGGCGTGCATGGCGGGACGATCGCTTGGTTTCCGCGCGACCTGGTATTCTCGATGCCTTCAGACGATGACGCGCTCCGCAAACCAAGACGGGTGACCATCAATCGCTCCCTTTCTTCATTCTCGCGATCCTAAACCTCTCCAGCCCCACAGGCTCCTCAACTTCCACCGACGGCCCCATCGCAATCTCACTGCTCAAAATATCCACCCCCCGGACAGAAACAGGCCTGGACGCCTCCATGCCCTCCCAATGCCGCGCTTCAAGAGGTAGGGGCTGCCACCAGTCCCCTCCCCGCGCATGCCACTGGGCGCTGCACAGCTCCCAGAGACGACTCGTCGCGCGCTTGTAGGCGAAGCGCTCGTCCTCTCCGGTAAAGGCGCCCGTCTTTCCAAAGTCGACGACGCTCTTGTCGGGCTCGACGATGCCGAAGTCAGAGTCCTGGTCGGGGTTGTACTTGGAGTTCTGGGAGCCGTCGGCGTAGGTCGACACGTTGGGGCGGAAGGGGGAGACGTGGTCCTGGAAGACCTCGGCGATGGTTTCCGAGTAGGTGGCGTCGCCACCGTCGTTGTCGTTGTTGGATAGAGCCTGGGGCAATTTCGTTTCGGGGAAGAAGAGGTGGTCTGGTCCGGCCGCGGCGCGGATGACCAACTTGCAGCGGGACTCATAGAGGGCGTCGAGAAAGGTGATGAATCTTCGGGCCTCGTTCTTCATGGATAGGGAGAGGACGGGGACGTGGTCGACGACAAAGGTGTGGAAGTGGGAGGCCAGGCTGAGGTAGTCGGCGGGGCCAAAGGAGCGGACCAGGTCGGAAAAATGCCAGTAGGCCACGCCTTGGTGCTGGCGAGGGACGGTAACTCTTCGCCCGTAGACGACAAGTGTTTTTGGTGTCCATGAGTCTGTCGTCGGGTGGGGGAGGCCCAGTCGCCCGGACAAGGTATTTTTCCAGTCTGTTTCGCTCTCGGACAGGGGGCAGTACATGGCTGGCTGTTGGGGAGTGTCACCAGATTCGAGCCCCTGGCTGGAGTCTTTGGCGTCAAGAGTCCCAGATAAACCAGCCCCAGGATCACCAGCTCCCCCCTTAGAACCAGACACAGCCGCCTCGCCGCGTTCCCTCCTGCGCCAGTCCCTCGAGCCCTCCATGTGCCAAAACTCGCACCGCGCCTTGAGCACGTCCAAAAAGACGGCAAAGTCGCTGCTGCTACCAAACATATCCCCGCCGCACTTCCTCCTCCCGAGTCCCAGGGCCTGCTGTATCAAGCCACCGGTCGGCGGCGGTCGAAAGTAGCCGCCCGTCGCCTTTTCCAGCTCCTCGGGCATCCGGTTGGATGAGGCTATCAGGACGCCTCCGAGCTGGAAAAACGCCACGAGGAGATTGTTCATGATCTTGCTCGCGGCCCTGTCGGGGAGCTGGAACTCGTCCAGGAACAGGATGGGGGACGTCTCGACCAGGTCTTTGGCTATCTGGAGGAGGGCGTATTCTCCCGCACCAAAGTTTTGATGGGATTTCCGGTGCTGCTCGAGCCGGGAGAGGACGTGGAGCATAAAGATGTTAAAGTGCCATCTCCTCTTGCGGTCTGTGGGAAGGCCGTCGGCGAGGAGGTCGAGCAGCATCGACTTGCCCGTGCCGACGTCTCCCGAGAGAAAGAGGCCCTGGGGAGAGTCGACATGCAGCGCAGCTTGGTGGCTGGTCAAGACTCTGGTCAGGGCCAAGTTGTCATGGGTGTCCTTATTCTCTGAGGCAAAGAACCGGGAGAAGAGGGGGTTGCGTCGGAGGGGGTGGCTTGGGGAGGCCAGCTCGGGCCTGTGGCCATGCTGTCTCGCCTTTTCGATGGATTGTGTGACCTGCTGGAGACGGGACCGGTATTCCTCGGCGGGTGTATAGTCTTTAAGGCGTAGATATAGCTTCTGCAGGTGATGGGCGAGGCGGTACTGAGCGGCATCGGGTTGGTAGAGGCCTGTGGTTAGGAGCGAGTGGTATTTGACGAGGGGGTCGGTGATGGTGATGGCTGTTGCGGCTCGGCTCATGCTGGTTGGATCCAGCAACCATTATTTAAATGTTTTTCTTTCTTTCTCTTTCTTCCAAATCTGAGTTGTTGTTTGTGAATGTTGGGTTCATCAGTCCCATGTGTCGGGATGAAAGAGGCACCTTAGAAATAGGCGTCGTCCCAACACCCACTAACGAATTCCATCTGATCGCCCAGACCAGACAATCAAGATGATGTCACTTGCTCAACTTGAACGCCTTGGCGTGAAACTTGAGGGTCCAAAGACCTTGGAGCTTAATAGCCGAAGATGCTTTGGCATTGAAGGGGTGCTAGAGGCCACTGGTGAATGGGAACAGAGACGATGGTATTCAGGGCGGAAGTGCTTCTTGGGCACTGGTTTGGACGCTGATTTATTTTGTTTGGGTCGACTTGGACAACGGCTCGAAGCAGGCACTAAATTCCAGGGCCCAAGGAGCCAAGCTGCTCCTGGAGTTTGCTGCTGCAGACGAGTCCAAGCTGCGTCTCTTGGCGCCTCATGGCTGGGGGAGCGAGGGAACGCTTTGCCAAATCGGGATCTAGCCTGGGATTGCTGGCAGCTCTGAGCTGGACCCACCAGCGTCCCTGAGCCAGTAACCAGTGGCGCGCCAGCGATTTTTTGCCCAAGTCAACAAGATCCAATCGATGAATGCTTCGTCACTCCTCCCACACCTGCATCTCCCACTCCCACCTCCATCTCCCCGTCGCCATCTCGGCCGCCATCACTGCTAGGCATTCCCCATCTTTGCGACGCCACCCCGTCGCCAACACGATCCGAATCCATCACCCCATCGCCCCCCCGCGCCCGACTGGATCGACCCATGATTTGATCTCCGTCGAGGTCTCAGCTCTTCACGCTGCCTTGCCCATCGCGACTCGACCACGTCGCGAACCCAACCCAACCAACCCATACCCGCGATCCGTCGACCGCCGACGCCGACAACCATCGATCGTCGCCATGTTCTCGCCCGCCCTCCAGGACGCCGGCCCCGCCAAGGGCACGCGGAGCAGTCGCCGGCGCCAGCGCCCGCTGAGCAACGACAGCTCGATGCAGCAGCCCAAGGCCAAGCGCCAACGCGTCCCCCTCGCCGAAACCACCTTTGTCAATCCCGAGGCCCCGCCCGAAATGTACGAGGTCAAGGCCGACAAGATTGACGTCCTCAGTCTCAAGCGCGACGGGCTCGAGCTTGTCGCCGCGCCGCGCAAGGAGCTGAGCGTGCGCTCCAAAAAGCCAAAGCCCGAGCGCGCCAGCAAAGGCGACGGCAGCATCGTCCTGGTTCGTCATTCTCACCTCATCTTGCCTCTGACGTACTACCTACTAAATCCCTCCCGCCCTCCAGACCCAAAACAATGCCTACAGCGTGAGCAAGCTGCCAGCCCTCCCGGATAGGCTCCGGGCAGACCCGCAGAGTGAGTTCTCCAACCTTGACCATCGTGCTCCCGAGACTGACAACCAAAGACCGCCAACACGGTGCCGTCTACTCATCCACAGGCTATGCCCTGGAACTCACCCACACCCATGCCTTCGTCTGGCCCTATACCTCGGTCGCGTCGTCCCCCGAAACATTTACATTTACCCTCCCCTATCCATCGAAACATGCCTCCGACCCCCTCCCCCTCGGCTCCCTGGTGTCCCCGTCGGCCTCCTCCGAGGACCCAGGCCTGGTCATCGTCATGCCCGTAAGCGGCAGGGTCGCCTACTGGGAGTCCATCTCGAGCGCAGCCACCCTCGACTTCCTTCGCCAGCAACGGAGCGGCGTCGAGGACACGATCCCGGGCATGTTTTCGGGGGAGTCGGTCACGCAGATCGTCAACGCCGAGTCGGCAGGGTTTATTCTGGTCTTCAGCAGTGGCAGGCTTGCTTCGTTGAGCGTACGGGATACCCATGGTCGACCTGGAATTTCCATTCAGTTTCTGCGTAACGGCTTGAGCAACGGGAGCTCTGGGTTCTTCGGGAGCCTGCGCCACGCCTTGGGCTCGTCCGCGACGCGAGGAAACGTCGCCGCTGCAAGAGCCAGCCAAAGCTCCAAGGTGGGCGAGCGCGTCGTCGTAGCAGCCACCACCAAGGGGCGGCTGAGCTGCTGGAAGGTGCACAGAGGCGGTCGCCATGACCTCTTGACGGACGCCGACGTCCGGGACGAGATCATCCGGACAGTGCAACAAGCGGACCCCGAGACCGCGACATCGCCGCACGACTCCATGGAAGTGCTGGACCTCACCTTTGTCCCGCGCGGCCTCGAAAGGAAATACGTCGAGAGCAGCCGGCTCAGCCAGGCTCTGTCGCACGAGCAGGACGAGCTGCAGCACCTCTTGCTTCTTGTTTCCTTTACCGGCAATAGGCAGACCCGGTACTCCATCGTAGAGGCCGTCATATCTTCAAAGGATGTCGAGATTGGAATGGTCAGGCCCTTGACTTCGTACACCACCCCTGTCCGGTCGTCAGCGCCCACCAAGCCCCGACTTTTCCTCCCGCGACCAGGCCTCGTTGCCTTTGTCGTGTTTGACAGGGCTGTTGTCATCGCATCCATGGCGGCACCCCCCGACTCGCCAGAATCGCAGCTGCAGGAGGACAGCCACATCATCCCCCCCACTTTCGAGGATGTCATCGACTTCCGGGACGAGGGCACGGCGCAGATCGTAGGGTCGAGCACGGAGGAGGTGCCCGGCCAACTGGAGGAGATCCGGGCTCATCGGCACCGGACCAAGAATCCGACCGCTGTGCTGCTGTTGCAAGGCGTCGGCACCATCCGGATTTCTGTGGCGGACATCGACCGATTTGCCGGCGACAAGCCACCCGAGGTGACGGCCAAGAGCAAGCTGGAGCAGGCGGTGTTCTTCGGCATCAAGAACGACAACCCCCTAGTCTTCCAGGGCAGGCGGGACCTCCCTTTCACGCCCAAGGAGATCGGCAATGCGGCTATTGAGCTGAGCCACGAAATTGTGAGCTCCAAGACGCCCTTCATCATCAACCTCCCCGCTTCGCTGGAGAACAACATGACGACGAGGGTCGGCTATCTGGACCGCCTGATCGGCTTCCTCAACGACATCAACGCCGACCTGGACACGCGCACGCGCTGGGTCTTGCTCTATAACGCCGAGAAGATGGCGGTGGCGACGTGGATCTGGCAGAAGCACGAAGAGTTTCTGGCCGAGCGCGACGACGACGACAAGAAGACGCTCGTCTCCGAGACGGCCGTCTACATCAACGAGCAGCAAAAGACGGAGCCCAACCCGGCGATTGGAGAGGTCGACCCCGTCCGCCACTGGTTCATCAACGACGTGTGGCGGCTCGACATCTTTGTCGCCTGGGCCTACCAGATCATCAAGTACAACTGGACGGAGCACCTCACCGACGAGGAGGGTATCAACCGTCTGGTTTACGAGGCCGTCACAATCAACAACGGGGCGCTGCGCGAAGCCTACGAGTATCGCCAAAACAACTGGCAGCTCTACAACATCGACCCGAACAAGGTCGCCGTCGGCCCCGGCATTCCCGAACCCTGGAGCTCGAGCCATTTCATCACCAACAACCTCAAGCGCCTGGTCGAGTTTGGCTTTCAGTGGCTCGACACCTATTACGTCCCCACTCCCGACAACCCCCCAGTTAACGCCAGACTGCTCGAAGAGGTTCGCCAGATGCTGCCTTCGTTGACCAACCGCTACTTTACCGCGCTCGGCGAGTACAGCGCGTGGGCTTCCCACAGCGAGGATGCACAGATCCAGGAGCTGGGCAAGAAATATCGCCAGGCGTACGAGGTGGACACGTACGCCAAGATTCTCAAGCTCAAGGATTTTGCCCTCTGGGAGGAGGCCATCGGCCTGGCCAAGGAGCACGAAGCGTTCGAGGCACTGGCCGAGATTTTTGTGCAGCAGATCCTGACACTGGAGCAGAGCGCTCAGCTCTTGCCTGCTGGCGGCAAGAAGGCCGAAGAGGAGCTAGCCCTGGCTGATGAGAAGAAGCGGCAGATGGGTCAGCTCTTTGAGCAGTACGGCGATAAGTTCGCCAACCACGCCTACGAAGTTCTCCTCGGAAACAGCGGCATCCAGGCCGTCCTCGAGTTCCCGTACGACAAGAAGGCGTACGCGACCAGGTTCCTCCGAACCAAGCCCGAGCTGGCCAAGATCTCGTGGATCAACGACGTCGAGCGCGAGGACGACATCGACCGCGCCGCCGAGACGTTGATGGACCTGGGCCTTACGAAGGAGCAGCAGGTCTGGAACAAGAAGATCGAGCTGAGCCTGGGGAAGCTCGCCCTGCTGGTCGAGGAAGCCGATACGTCGGCGGGCCGCGGGAGCGAAGCCAACGGCATCACCGACAGCGAAGCCAGGAACATGGCCAACGTCGAAAAGATTGACCACGAGCTGGCGCTCATCAAGATCCAGGACGACCTCTACAGCCTGATCCTACCCAGCATCGAGGACGCGCTGGACTCGGCCGCCGAGCTGGAAATGGTGCTGAAGGAGCACGGCGGCCTCGTTCCCAAGAAGCACAAGGTCCTCTTCCAGATCCTCGAGGACGGCTTCGGCCGCCTCCTTAAGCACGAGGCGCTGCAGCCGCTCGTCCTCATCGATCTACTCACCCTCGCGGACCTCCCGCCCTCGCACTCGTCGCACATCCGCCACCAGTTCTACCAGGCCCTTAAGGTAGCCCGGTACGGCCTCAAGGGCGAGGACCGCGCCAACGCCGAGCGGCTGATCTGGCGCCGCTGCCTCCTCCGCGACGACTGGAAGGCGGTCAACGAGACCAACAACAAGAACGACACGGACCAGCTCGACGTCATCGGCGAGACGGCCACCTACCACACCATGTTTGCCATTGTGGACGAGCGTAAGCCCCCTCCCTCTAGCCCCTTGGCTTGATTCTCGCGCTAACCCCACCGCGCGCAGAACACTCGGACAAGTCGTTCCAGCCGTACGTCCGCCCGTCGGACGCCCTCGGCGTCTTTTCGACGGTCCTCGACCGCCGCTTCGAGTACATGGACGAGGGCGCCCGTGCCAAGCTGCTCGAGGCCATGCGCGCCGAGGACGCCAAGCTCAGGACGTTTGTGGAAAAGGCGCAGCTCGACGCGTGGTATCGCACGACCAAGGAGGTGGCGGAGAAGACGGTGGCGAATGAGTACCGGAGGGCGACGCTGGACAAGATGGCGTCGATTCACGGGAATGGGAGCGTTGTGTCGTTGGAGTGATGACGCGGTTTGCGGTTGCGTTTTGGAGTTTTGGGGGGGGGTTGTTTTTCATGGGGTCTGTCTGGTTTTCTTGTTCCCTTGGGGGTGAGAAGAGACAAAAACATGGACGGTAGATTGGTCGCGACTGGCAGCCGCAGCGGAGACACATGCTGCCGGTGGTTTTTCCTAGATGTACTTTTTACAGTGGGCGGTTTTTGTGTTTTGTCGTTGTTGGATCAACTTGGGAGAGGAGGAGAGGGAATGGGTGAGATACAAAAACAAAGGAGACTGGGACACCCCTCCATTTTTTTCCTTTTTCGTCGTCGTCGTCGTCATCGAGCATTGCATTGCATTGCATTGCCTGTCCTAGCTGGCATGGGGATGGTGTATATCTAATTTGTGATTTATATGGCTGCCTGTCTGTCTGTCTCTTTTTGGGGTCCCTGGTGGGCGTGAGGTGAGGCGACCGAGAAGTTGACATGGAAACAAAAGGAGGGAGTCGACTCTGCGTCCCAAGAGCGGCAGCGGAGGGGGGTAAATTGACACTAACTGGGTGGGCTATTCTGTACTTCCAGTCTCCTCTGCATCATCGTGATATTTTTCCACGTTGCCTATCAGGACCTACCTCCTCGTCCCTCCGCTGCTGCTATATGTATCCTTGGAGTTGGTTGTTCAAGACGGACAGACGGACAGACAGAACCTTGGACTCTGACACCCGTCCGCCCCAGCTTTGAAAATGTAGCAACAAACAGACAGGCAGGCAGGCAACGACAACAGCAGCATGAGACGAATCCCTGATGTATGTACGTGTGTGTGTACCGATGTCTAGGTCAAGCGCGTGTGCGGGGAGACACTGGCACGGGGATGGGGATGGGGGTGGGGGAGGGAAAAGCGGAAAATGAGAAAGTAAGGTGATGATGATGCTGCCGCTAGGCCTGAGAGCCAGCTAGGTTTGTCTTGGTGGTACCAGTGCTCGTGATCCAACCCAGGGAGCGTCCAAAGGAGACCGGATGTTGCTCCGGCTTACACCTGTCAGTACTCTGTGCAAGAACAAGACTTGGTTTGCTCTACCAGACACGACGTTCCCCATGTGGAACAGCAGCCGTCAGTGGTGGCGGAGATCACCACGGATCTCTCGACAGGAAGCAACGGCAATTAGATAGATAGACCTGTGAAAATACAGGTATACGTGCTCGTATTCATTCCTCCGCATCACTATCACAAGCTGGGTATCCAAGAATGTCTCCAAAGCAAAACACAAAACGCAAGACCCCGAAACGCCACCGTCCCAAAGCCTCTAGGAAATACCCTGTACCCAAGTCCGAGCTCCCTCTTCTCTCGTAAGCATCACCCTGTCCCTCCTCCCCGTCACGCCTCACAGCGGCGGATTCCCCACCACCATAACCAGCAGCACCCCATTCATCACGCACGCCGCCACGAACCCGACCCACACCCCCAGCGTCGCCACCCACGGCACGCGCTCCTGGCGCGACAGGCTCATGCCGAGCCCCGCGCACGCGGCGCCCAGCGACGCCATGATGCCCAGCGTCACGCCCGCGTCCACCTCGAGCCGCATCTTATGCCGGCCCGTCTTGATCAGCACGGCCGCGATGCCCATGAGCAGGTAGGCGACGCCGAACGCCGACCACGTCGCCCACGACAACACGCGCTCGTGGTAGCGCGCGAGGTGCTGGTCCTCGAGGCTCGGGAGCGCCACATACGTCTTGTAGCCGCCGGGGAAGTCGCCGCCGGGGAAGTCCTCCGAGGACGAGGCGTAGCCGCAGGAGCCGCGGCGGTGAAAGGCCGTGGGCCGGCCGCTGTCGTCTTCGGCTTCCGTGTCGCTGAGGCTGCTGCCGGGGGAGATGGCGCCGTAGGTGTCGGTGTGGCTGGGCAGGAGGGGGCCGCGCTCGTCGGGTTCTGTGGGACGGGTGCCGGTGAGGCGGAACTTCCGGAGGCCCTGCAGGGGTTTGGAGAAGAGGGCCGCGAGGGATGCGACGCCGGGGAAGCTCGTGTTTTGGTTGGGGTTGATATAGATGGCGTAGGTACTGTCGTCCCGCCTCTCGGCGTCGTCGGCTTCGCTGCCGTGGTCGTATTCGTTCCAGTATCCCGGGTGTTGGGGCGCCGCGGCCACGACGGTGCTGCTGGGGGACGGCGGCCCGCTGACGCGGAGGGTCCGGACCGAGTCCGTCGCTGGGGAGTTGGCGCCGCTTGGACTTGTTGGGAAGGCGCCGTGCAGCGTCGTCTTGAGCTCGTCGTACTCAGACTGCAGGTGGTCGGGGTTGCGCCGGGTGAAGCTCTTGGGGTGGGCGAGAACAGCCTCTCGGAACCGGGTGCCGAGGGCCGACGAGCCCGTCCACTTTCGGTACTTTTTGCATATCTTTCGGAAGGCGACGATCTGTGCGTCGACGAAGCGCTGCAGGGATTGGATGTCGTTGCCGCACTGCAGGAGGCATTGTTCGTATCTGGCGAAGCGGCGTTGTCGCTTCAGCGACGCGCGGTGGTCGCTCGGGGCGGGGGGGCGGCCGACGAGCAGGCGGTGGATTTGGCCCGACAGGTGCCCTGTGTCACGGCGTTAGCTGTCTGCGCAACGGGTTTACGTCATGGGGCTAAGACATACGCAATCGACGAGAAATCTCGTCGGACTTGCTCGAGACAAAGAGATCGACGCGGTCGTGCTGGCGTGTCAGCTCGGCGTACAAGTCATCTTCGAAGCGGCGGAGCGAGGCGTCCTGGTGGCCGGGAATGGGGATGGACGTAGCCTGGTCGCGCGTGGTATGGACTTTGATGTGGTGCTTGAGCGAGTTGTAGTCAATGTTATCTGTGCGAGGGCGATGAGGTCAGCAGATGCACGACGCCAGGATTGCAATGCGTCCCCGAGGCGCTTCTTGAGGATGCCGGAGGCCGGGGTTCTCGGGTGGAGGAGGACAGAAGACGTACGGAGGCTCCATTGCGGCGCCGACTCCCTTTCAAACTGCTCCCCGTATTTCATGCCTCTCTCGACACTACTGCCTCTGCGAGGACCGTCCTCGTAGGTGTGGTGGTTTGGGCAAGTTTCAACGTGGGGGATCCTCAATAAATGCGCTGCCAGGCGATTGGACGTTTCCGCGTTGCGTCAACAGCTATGCAATGGATGTGACGGAATTGTCGATCTTTTCGGTTCGGACCAGATAACCTGGATGCCAGGTTCGGGTATATTGTCGACGAGTCTGGATATCGGGATCTAACAACAACGAAAGACGGGAGTGGGGGGATCAATGGTATTTGGATGCAGCGCAGTGCAGGCGAGTCTGGACGGGGGCGATGGGCACTTATATCAGGGCGCTGCCAGGGGCGAGCATGGATAAATATGGGGGGGGTCTTTGAGACGTCGTCAGTGGGGGAGGCGGAGGGACGGGAGTGGGGTTGCTCTGGATCTCTTTGTCCAAGGCCAGGGGTGTTCCTGATTTTTTGCCGCCTGCGCCTCTCTTCGCTCGATCTCTGTTGTCCCCTGCGCTGCAGCTGCTGAGTGCAACCACACCTGCAAGCATCAGCACCGGCCAATGCACGACACGGGCTGAACACCGGAACGCTTGAAAAAGTGAACATCACTCGCAGCGAACCCAAACATCGTCACTCTCTAGCCGTCATCGACTGCCTTCCAGGCCTCTTGGCGCCCGAGTCCCGAGGCCCGCGTCCCCGAGTCCCGCCCTCCACACTCGACGCCTGTTTCCATCCGCCGTCATGAATCTGTGACGAGTATCCGTACTTGTTGAATCAGCAACGGACAACTCAGCAGAAACCATGTCCATCAACCACTAGTAACAAAAGTTTCGAAACACCGCTGCCCGGGCGTGACTAACAACTCAGGCTGGGCGCCCGCTCATCGCCACCAGGCCGTCTCACGCTGGCGATGTCGGGCGTCGGGCATCGGAGGCCGCCGGGTTTGATAAATTTGGCCATGTCTCTCCATCGCCCCTACTGTGTATTCCGTTCATTCTTAATTCTTACCCTTTGCACAATTCCTCCGCTCAGCTCGCGCGCGATAAGAGACTTCTCGCAACCTCCCTCCGGCCCGACTGCCGAATCCTACTCTGCGCGGGCATGAGATAAGCCAAGGAAACCCACAAGGCCTTCCCTGGAACGGCAGCAAACCGTCAACACTAGCCCAAGTCGAGTTAGTTTCCACCACCGCTTCAGCCCAGTGAAGGGTTCCGGTTTCTGTCCCTCTGCCGGCATTCTGTTGGCTTTTGTTTCCTGGGCGACAAGCTGCTCAAAGCTTGAATAAACGCTCTCCCACGGGTAGCAGGCTTATTATCTCTCCATTGTCCCACAGCACTTTTAGGGGTCTTCCCAATGTCTCAGATAGCAGAGTGTCTCGGATAACAAGTCCACCAACTCCATCCCCAACCCCCCCCCCTCTTGGACCCTGAATTTTTCTGCAGCTGCTTACGCCCCTTCATTGCATTCCCCTCATCGGCGTACCCTTACACCACTTGCACACCGCATACCCACCCACCCCCACCGCCCTCCCCTTGTGCGAGGACTTCGTTTCGTCTCGAAGAGACGAGGAGGGGCACGCGAGTAGGTACCCGTTGCGGACACCCCGCAAAGCAAAAAGCTTAGCCTATTCCGCCCCGGTCCCGGCCCCCTCATGTCTGAGCGATAACGACATCGGCCAGCCTGCTGTGCAACACACAGCTGGGCTTTTTGGTTGGTTCTAGACCTTTGGTCCCGTCTCCTTTGGATGATGATGGTGGGAGGAGATAAGGGGTTTCAGCTATCGTTGTTATCATCTTGATATCTAGCTGAGAGGTTTACTGTGAAGTTCAAGGCCTCATTACTTCATGTTCGGTTTCCCGTAGAGGAGCGGCACCATCGTCCGGCCCCCCACAGCCAAAGAAAACTGCACTTTCCTCACCTCGGCTCCCCTCGTGCAGATGGACCGACATCGATGTAACTCTCACGCTGTGCTACCGTGCATCGAGTATACCCATCCGGATAGTAGTCCGGTACATAGCATAGTACACATATCGTCAAAGCGTCCGGCCCCTCCCGCCCACCCCCCCCCGTTTGCTGGGAGAGGGGGGCTCCCAGAACGTGGGCAGAATTGCCCCTCCCATTGGTCAATTGCACATTTCTCACGGCATCGAACTGCCGCCGCCACATGGAACAAAAACGCATGGCATCAGCCTTCCAACGGGCGACCTTAGTGCTGATCGGAACGCAGATGACTTGCAAATTTTTCTGTTGGTCTGTCATCAGATCGGCCGGTGTCTTCGCCCTTCCGGGCCTCGGGTCGACGGCTGGGTCGACGGCTGGGTACCATTGAAGCATCTGCAACCACGCACGCACTGGTGGCGGAACGCAGGCTATGGCTTCCATCATACGTCGTGCTAGAGGGCGGGGTAGAGGAGGGTTTTGTGAGACGGAGATGCATGTTGTGCGAGGTCATCGTCGTAGCGGGGGACGGCGGGATGGAGCCGGTGCGGATCTGGGGGGTTGGTGAGACGTCGGGATGTTTGGAAGGGGCATCCTCCAGATGGTTTGTTGGCTGTTTGTTCGGGGAGTCGGAGTCGTAAGCGATGTCGAGAATCGAGAGACCTACGGTGTCTGTATACCGGATGCGAGGTGTGCATCCCGGGAGGCCGTGGCGAGGTTCCACTGTAGAGTGCTGTTCTGTGGGATATTTACTCCTGTTAGGGTGGTCGTTCAGACGAAGCCGGTGCTACTGGTGATTGTACCAAGGAGAAAGAGAGGTGAGAGGTGAATTCCTCACACAGCGAGGTTTGCCCGAACGGCGAGGATTCGATCTAGAACACCCGCCCGTGTAGATGGTGGGTATAAGTTAGCTCCGGGTTAGACCGTCCCACCCCTATTCGTGCCCGGGCCCGCCGCGTATAACCTTCGGGATGCCTTCCCCCTACGGGCAGCTTCTTCGCCCGCCCCCTACCAGTCATCATCTTGAGTGGATTTTCCCGGATATGCATGGAGAGCAAACTTTTCAGCTCCGAGCACCGGAACCGCCACCAGTGAACGTTGG
Source organism: Schizothecium vesticola (assembly GCA_030549215.1). Classification (NCBI taxonomy): domain Eukaryota; kingdom Fungi; phylum Ascomycota; class Sordariomycetes; order Sordariales; family Schizotheciaceae; genus Schizothecium; species Schizothecium vesticola. The sequence continues at coordinate 810,938 of JAUKUD010000005.1, read as the reverse complement.
GATGTTGGTGATGGTTGGTGATGGCGAGCTCCTCTCCCGTTTCACGCCATCCTCGTACAATCCTTGGGCGACGCGGGCGGCAAGGGCGCATCCCCGGCTCCCCGAGCCAAGGTAGGGTGGCATACATTGAAAGATTGATAATATGGGTGGCCGGTGAGAAGAATCGAGGCATCTCGACACGACCCTTTTCCCTCGGCATGGGTTGGACCAAGCTCCGTGGTGGGTTGCACGGCGAGTTTGGACTTCGATCTGGACCGTGATCTGGGCCCATTTCAGATTATCGTGTAGGGTGTCCTGTATTCTTGGTGGTGACGGGAGCAGAAGGAAAGATGTCCCGGATCGCGCGGGTCGAGGGTATGGGCTGGGTTTGTGGGACCTTGAGGCGCCACTACATAATTTGTCATAGTGTTGAAGCTTACCCGAGTTCGTGGTTTCTGTTTGACAAGGCATATTGTTTAGAAGCTGAGGGATGCCTTCTCATGACCCATATCCTAGTGGCACTTTTGGAGCAGTTGAGGAGGGTTGTGGGAGCTCAAGCTTGAGAAGTCTTGGTATGATTGAACCGTTGAGAACTTGAGGAACTGAGGACATGGCGGAATGTCGCTGCCTGTGAAATAAATCAGTGGGATATTGGAAATAAATAAACGAAATTCAAGAGAATTTGAAGTGCCTCCATGTTAGATGTTCTTAGTCCAAATTTTGGTAAGAGGTTCTTTGTTGTTTGATGCCCAGTACTTGGAGAACTTGGAGATGGAGGATGGATGCCCCACCTGGACCCCTCCCAATCTGCCAAGACGACGGCTTATCGAACCGCCAGGTTGCCCTATCATACCTCCTTGATTGGTGAATGCAGCCAGCTGCTGTGGGTCTCGGCGCCAGTCCTGTATTTTTTTTCTGCCAGCCTCTGGGTTCACGAGAGCGTCTGGTCCTGCACTGCACCACCACGGGTCGTCTGGACTCCGTCTGCCAGAAGCAAGCCCCGAAACAGTCTCAAGTCGATTTGCGACCACTTGCGCCTAGCATGGAAGGAGGCGGAAGTACAACCTCCTCTCTCACATCGACATCCCACACCCTCACCCACATGCCCAGCATGGCCAACGCAACCGCGACCACTGGTGCCCCTGATGGCTCCCCCATCTCCGTCTTTCTCGACTCGACCGCCCCGCCCAACCGCCACCTCTTTCTGCAGCCCCCGCTGCTCCTCAACGCCGGCTCGCTCCAGGTCGCCAAGGAGCTCCTGGATGGGCTCGCCGGCCAGGTTGCCGATCACCAGCAGGTCCGCCTGCAAGAGGCTGGGAAGAAGCGCAAGAGGGAGCTCATCCAGGACAAAGATGCCATCCTGAAGCTCAGGAAACTCCACATCGACGGCTTCGAGACCGGACAGGTGTGGCAGCAGGCCAAGAAGATCATCACCAGCGCCCTGCACGAGTCGTCGGAACTGCTCCGAGAACTCGAGGAAGATGACGTGGTGGTCGAAGGTTCTGAGGACGACGAGGAGACCACCAAGCCTGCCAAGTTCTCCGAGAACGATATCAAGTCTGGATCAGACGACTACGACTCGGCCAGCGCGTCTTCTGAATCTGGCAGCGGCAGCGATGCGGATAGCGAGGAACTGGAGGTCGACGACTCCGATGCTAGCGATGATGAGGATGGCGAGTCCGTTGACGAAGATGAATTGGACGTTGAGGGAGAGGACGATGAGGAAGAGGACGAAGGTGAGAGCGACGTGGCGGATGCGGATGTAGAGGAGGAGGGAAGCGAGGATGTGGATGTAGAAGAGAAGGGAAGCAAAGACGAGGGTGGCAGCGAGGAGGAAGAGGCTGCGGTAGAGCTGGAGACAGACGCCACTGGCCTCAACGACGGCTTCTTCTCCCTAAAGGAGTTCAACAAGCAAACCCAGTGGTTCGAGAACCAAGACGCTCGCGCCGACCCCAACACCGACGCTCACAGTGACGACGAGGAGATCGACTGGCACGGTGATCCCTTCAAGGCCAAGCCGAAACGCACGGTGGGTGCTGACGAAGATGAAGACGACTCGGATATCGACATGGACGACGCGGACTTGAAGGCGGCCCAGAAGCTGTTGGATGAAGATGCTCTCGACTCCGACGGGGAAGGGGAGGACACGCAGGCCAACGACCTCGGCGATGTCGAAGCCTTCGGCATGGATCTCACAGCAAACGATGTCTACTACAAGGACTTCTTTGCGCCGCCTGCGAAGAAGAAGAAGCCGGGTAGCTTCAAGAAGCGCCCGGCCATGGAACGACCTCCTCAGCCCGACGAGGCCGAGATTGAGCGGGCCGAGAACGACGTTCGCCGTGATCTTTTTGAAGACATGTCGGACCACTCTGGCTCGGAGGATGCCTTGTCAGATGTCTCGGCGGGCAACCCCAAGTCCCGACGCTCGGCCCACGAGCGGCGCCAGGCCAAGCTGGCCGAGGAGATCCGGAAGCTCGAGAGCGAGCTGGTTGCGAAGCGTGCCTGGACGCTCTCGGGTGAGGCCTCGGCTGTGGACCGACCTGTTAACTCGCTGCTCGAGGAGGATCTCGATTTTGAGCATGTCGGCAAGCCGGTGCCTCTGATAACTGAAGAGGTCTCCGAGACGATCGAGGCGCTCATCAAGCGTCGCATCCTGGCCCAAGAGTTTGACGAGCTTATCCGCCGCCGCCCAGACACGCTCAACAACCCCAAGCACGCACGTCGCGGCCTCGTCGAGGTGGAAGACAAGAAAGGCGACAAGAGCCTCGCCGAGCTCTACGAGGAGGAGCACACCAAGAACGCGGACCCCGACGCGTACGTCAGCCAGAGCGATGACAAGCTCGAGCGCGACGAGGAAGAGATCAAGCGCATGTGGCAGGACGTGTGTGGAAGGCTCGACGCCTTGAGCAGCTGGCACTACAAGCCCAAGCCGGCGGCACCAACACTCACCGTCGTGGCCGACGTCGCGACCATCGCCATGGAGGACGCCCAGCCAGCCACGGCGCAGGGTGTGGCGGGTGGAGAGAGCATGATTGCACCGCAAGAGGTGTATGCTCCCAGCAAGCGGACTGCCGAGGACGGCGAGGTGGTTGCCAAGGACGGGCTACCGGTGGCCCGCCAGGAGATGAGCCGCGATGACAAACTGCGGAAGCGTCGTCGCGAGAAGGAGCGCATCCGCAAGGCCGGAGGACTGGACGCCACAAAGCATGTGAGCGGCAAGGCCAAGGCCCAGCAGGAGACGATGAATGATCTCAAGAAGGGCGGGGTCCGGGTGATTAATCGCAAGGGAGAGGTGATGGGGCTGGATGGGAAGAAGGCGAAGGATGCTCAGCCAGCTCAGACAAGCGGGAGTTATAAGCTGTAATGTATCTGAACTCGTAGAGTTGTTCTGTCTCTTGCCTGGGTGTTGGAATAAAAGCGCCTCTATCTTAGCTGTTCCATGGAGTATCGATAACGTTGCGGGCGGGAGGTTGTTAGTTTGAGAGCGGTGCCCAAAAAATGCGCCCGATGCGCACATTCCATCCTGTCTTTTAGATCTCGGCCAAAACAGCAGCTTCCAAGTTGTGTTTGACATAGTGTATAAGTGTGGTCTCGAGATGAAGAGTGACATTTCGATGTTGAAGAGCCAAGCACGAGCGGGTCTCGCCAACCCTCCCAGCCAATCACAACCCCCACCTTTCTGCTTAGTGCGCTAAACGAACAAGTCCACAGGCGTTGCGAGGCAAAAAGCGCTCGGCATTATCAACGACGTCGATTTCGCCTCAAGGGGACCGTCGAGAAAGAGGGCCGTCACCTCAATTCCTACCACCGCCGCGCCGCGACACCCCTTCAATCGGGTACCTCTCTACTCTCCCTTTGAACCCTCCCAACCACACCCGCAACCATGCTGTCCTCGGCGAGGACAGGCGCCTCGATGGCCCTCCGAGGTGAGCCCCCCAGTCCACGACGCCCCCGCGACGACGATGCTAATCAATTGCCAGCCCGCCCGACGACCACACAGCTCCTACCCTTCCGCGCGGCGGCCGCCCTCTCGTCGTCGGCCCGCGCCCACGCCGCCCCCAACGCCGTCCTCCCCCACGGCGGCTATGGCATCGCCAACCGCGGCCAGCGCAAGGAGGTCCCCCTCCCCAGCCAGGAAGGCACAAAGGGCGTGGTGCAATACGCGCTGTAAGCCCCCCTACAGTCTATACTAGTTCCTATTACTGACGTTTCCGTGTCCAGCACGACCCTCGACATCATCACCAATTGGGCGCGCCAATCTTCCCTCTGGCCCATGACGTTCGGCCTCGCGTGCTGCGCCGTCGAGATGATGCACCTCTCGACGCCGCGCTACGACCAGGACCGGCTCGGCATCATCTTCCGCGCGTCGCCGCGGCAGTCGGACGTGATGATCGTCGCCGGCACGCTGACCAACAAGATGGCGCCGGCGCTGCGCCAGGTGTACGACCAGATGCCGGAGCCGCGGTGGGTCATCAGCATGGGGTCGTGCGCCAACGGGGGCGGGTACTATCACTATAGTTATAGTGTGGTGCGCGGGTGCGACAGGATTGTGCCGGTGGATGTTTATGTGCCTGGGTGCCCACCGACGAGCGAGGCGCTGATGTATGGGATCTTTCAGCTGCAGAGGAAGATGAGGAATACGAAGATTACGAGGATGTGGTATCGGAAGTAGGGGGGGGGGTGGTTTAGAGGGAGAAAAGAATGGACCTTTTTTGGGGAGAGTTTTTGGGATGGGGGATAGTGTACATATGTCTAAGACTCCGTGCAGACAATACATGGGAGTTGAGTTATGAGTGGTTTTGCCATGTCGTGATGGTGTGCCAGTGGTTGTCATGCCTGGCTGGATGGGTCTTGTGGGAAGAGGATGCAAATACTAAGAGAAGAGAGAGCAATTCAATTACGGCTCCCTTGAGCCCATCATGAGGGTGCCCAAAAATATTCACCCATTTTCATAACCAGACACCACCAGAGAGACACTGCTAATACCTTTCCTTGCCCCCAACGCCAAATCGTGCCATCGTTCAACCAACAGAAATACACTCAACCATCCCATCACGAGCAGCAAGCTATACCCACACCTCCCGGCCCAGCCGTCACGTCAGCCCATCCGCTTGTCCGTCTCGGCTGAGTCGTTCTTGTCGCCAAAGTCCGGGCTGAGGTAGTCTGGGTTCTCGGCCGCCTCGTACTCGGCAATTAGGTCCGTGACCACCTCCTTGGCCTCGTCAAACTCGTCAAAGTTGTCGGCAAACGGCGCCGTCTTCTTGTACCCCTCGAGGAAGGCGTTGCGCTTGCGCATGCCGTCGTACTGGCGAAAGATTCTCTTGAAGAGCTGGGCTGTGTCAGTGGAGGCGGGGGAGATGGGAACGGGGAAAAGGGGCCTACCGTGGCAATGCTCGTGTGGTTCGCCAGCATCAGCCCGCTCACGCGGTGCGCCATGGGAATGTACGGACTCCGCTTGGTCAGCGCGACCTGGATGCTGGCCGGGCCCCAGGGGATAAAGGTGGCGAGGCGGCGCTCGCGGATGCGCAGCAGCGACTTGTGCACGTCGGTCGGGTCGACCTCGCCCTGGATGACGTTGAGGATCGAGATGTAGCAGCTCTTCTTGCCGGGCACCGTCGAGACCATGCGGTTCTTGGGCTGAAGGAGGCGGCGCATGACGTCGAGGACCGTCGTCTTGCGCACCGTCTTGGCCTGCTCGACCTGGTCGCCGGTGAAGGGCGTGTAGGATGTCATGAGGAAGTGGCAGCGCGGCGTGGGGATCAACGACGCGAGGATGCTGACGAGGTCGTTGTGCATGTAGCCCGGGTAGCGGAGCGTCGTGGTGCTGGCCGACATGACGGTCGACACGAGCTGGTTGGTCTGGTGGAACGAGGCCTCCTGGAGGTGCAGGCGGTCGGCGGCGATGTGCGAGAGGGCGCCGTTGTCGAGCACGACGACCGAGTCGGCGTTTTGCGTCAGGCGGCGCATGGCGAGCATGCTGTTGTAGGGGTGGACGACGACGTCGCCCGAGTTGGTCGTGTCGGGGAAGACGGAGTAGGTCTGGATGATCTTCTTGGGGAAGCGGTCGTTGAGGCGCTCGAGCAGGAAGGAGCCGAGGCCGGAGCCGGTGCCGCCGGCGATCGAGTGCAGCATCATGAAGCCCTCGAGCGAGTCGCTGCCGTCGGCCTCGCGGTCGATCATCTCCATGATCTCCTCGTGCACGAGCTCGCCCGTCTGGTAGCCGTCGCCCCAGTTGTTGCCGGCGCCGATGCCATTCTTGCCGACGTAAAAGTTCTCGGGGTTGTAGATGTTCTTGTAGGGGCCCGTCTGGATGGCGTTGATGACGCGGGGCTCGAGGTCGATGAGGATGGCGCGGGGGATGTAGCGTGTGTCGTCGCTCTGGTAGTAGAAGACGTCTTTGCGGTCACCGCCTTCAGTGGCAAAGTCCTCGAGGTTGCCGTCCTGGCTGATTCCGTGCTCCTGGCATAGCTGCTGCCAGAACTGGCTGCCGACTTGGGAGTGTTAGCCATAAAGGGTGGTGATGGTGAGGGGGGGTGGGGGGGGACGACTTACTGCTATTGCCGCACTGGCCGGCCTGGATGGTAATTATTTCTCTGCATTTTTTGTCAGCGAGGGTTGGTCGGAACTGGACTGGTGAGATATCCCACCTCGGCATTCTGAGGGCATTCGGGACGGCGTTGCACCGTTCATCGAGGCGGGTGTAGGTGGGAGTCTGAAGGTATCGACGCGTCTTTCAGCCAGGGCCCTTTCGTGACGCGAATTGGGACCCCGCTGTAAAGTAGGACTCGGTCGTTCGGTGTTGGAGGGGCAGGGTTGTGTAACATTCAAGAACCATTCGGCCGGTGCCGATGGCATTTCCGCCCTCAACACATCTTTTAGTTCTGGGGTTCTGTTCCCAGTGAATCGGCAAAGCCGCTCTGTATGTTAGGCAATCACAGTCATTAGGCAAGTGACGTTTCGGTACAGTTCAAGCAGTGTCAAGTGACAGTTGTTACACTTGTAGAGGCACTCAATACAGAACACGGTACGGTCAATACCGAGGTGGCACGGTACCTGCACAGGCCGCAATGCAGCACTATCTCACCCCCTGTCTTCCCCATGCCTGTAATATCGGTGCTGGGATTCAGCGGAGGCCAGCCCTGTAATTGGGCAATCGACTCTGGGGTCTTGGAGACCTAACAACGAACTCCCGTCGATGAATCTTCAAGCCTCTTCCTCTTCCTCTTCAACGATCAAACCCAGGACGAGAACCACGAGCAAGCCATCCGCCATCCCAATTCCACCCCAGGTCGCCACCGCCATACGCCCATCACGCCATTGACGCCGTCATTCTGCAGACGCCCCGTGTCACTGGACGCACACCGACGTCTTGGTTCCTCCCGTGACGCCCATTGAGGTCAACCTCCCTACTCTGCTTGGGACGACCCGACTCTCTCACCTTACCTCAGCTCTCATCTCATTCCTCGTCCGGTCTCGACTCGGACCCGACTCGGACCCCCTGTGACGCGGATACCCTGCCGTCATACCAGCACCAGCAACGCGTCCAAAGTCCCAGGCATGTTTCGCTACAAGGGATTCTAGTTCAGTCTCTTTGCGGCCGACGCCGACAAGACCATCATGGCAGACACTGGACAACCACAACCCGGCGCCTTGCCCCGCCAGGCAAGCACTCTCTCCATGTCGTCGGGTACCCTGCACGAGATGCCCACCATCCCCCAAGCCCAGCCCCTCGAGGGAACCACGCCAATTCCCACCGCCCAGTTCGATTTCGCGTCGCCAAAGCCTCGCTCCCTCCGCACCCAGACGGTACCAGAGCACGAGACCGTCGACTACATGAACGACGGCCTCCCTCACGATCGCGCCTCTCCCGCCCCCGAATTCGCTCCTCCCCCGTGGAGGTTTCCCATCAATACCGATCTCGCGCCCCATCCGCCTGCTGCCTCGTCCGGCACCCCCGAACCCGGCTCGCCATCCGTGCCTCGCAAGAGCGTCCAGTTCACTCGCGATGATTCGAACCTCGACTTCCCCACCACACATTCGCGCCAGAGCTCCTGGGATACCAGAGACGCCTTGGGCAAGATTCGCGGCTCCTCCTTTGTCACGAGGCTGAAGGAGCTCGCCGTACCTCAGACTTCAAGAGCCCACGGCGTGCCTTATGAAGTGGGGTCGTCTTCCAACTCTCCGACCGTGCTGCGCCAGGGAATGCGCTCTTCCCGCACAGCCGACGAGGGCAGCGATGCTGACGCCGATGCCGAGGAGACGGCCGACGAGGCGGCTGTGCCCCGGCTCGAAAAGGAGAAGCAGAGAAGGAAGAGGAGGATGAGGAGGCCAAAGATGGACTCCTTTTCTACCCCTACCACACCCAGGCTCCAAACTTCGGACCTGGGTCCGAACGGAAGTAGCCGCCTCCATTTTCTGAGACGCGGTACCCGGACCGATGATGAGCACGGCGGTCTCTCCGAGGGGGAGGGCCGCGACCGCCTGACGAGAGCGCTGGGCCCCCGGCGACCCGCCCCCTGGGCTGCGGCCAGCCGGTCTGGGGATGGCGACGAGGCCGAGAGCCCGTCGGGTCGTGGCATGAGCCATCATTTCCGGCGCTTCTCTGCCCTCGGCGGCGGCGTTTCAGATGGCGATGCCATGACCCCCAGGCGGCCCTTTTTTAGCGGCGACAGGGCCACCACCTATGGCGCCCAAAAGTGGCGACAGGTTAAAAACACACTGAAGCTGTTGCGCCAAAAGAGGGAGGAGCAGTTTGACTACTACAAGTCGGCCGAGCTGATGGCCGAGCTGCGGGCCGTGGCCCCAGCCGTCCTGATTTTGGCGAGCATGATCCAGCGTGACGAGCACGGAAACAAGAGAATACCAGTTCTCCTGGAGCAGCTGGGGCTGCGGATCACCGACAGCACCCCGACCGAGGACAAGGACAGCGGCCGGCATTGGCGCTTCACCATCGAGCTCGAGTACGGGAGCGGGCCGAGCCAGATGAAGTGGACCATCACGCGCACCATCAAGGATATTCTCAATCTGCACTGGAAGTACAAGCTAGCGCTCAACAATGACAAGTTCGCCAAGAGGCTGGACCTTGGCGCGAAGCCCAAGCAGCCACGGTTTCCCCTGTCCGCTTTTCCGTACCTGCGCGGAGTGCGCGGGATGGACGAGCAGTCCGAAGACGACATGCCCGAGGGACGGGGTGGCTATGAGACGGCTGCTGAGGGCACCGCCGGAGAGGGGACGGTCGCCGAGGGGACCGACGTCGAGGATCGTCCGGGGATGAAGAGCCGCAAGTCCCGGATGGCGATTCTCGCTGGCCGGCGCAAGAACTCCAACCTCGGCTCCATGACGGACCTGACCCAAGCTGCCGCCGTCGAGGCTCGCAACAAGTATGTCAACCGGCAGCAAAAGATGCTGGAAAAGTATCTGCAAGAGATGATACGCTGGCTCATGTTCAGGGCCGACAGCAATCGCCTCTGCCGTTTCCTGGAGCTGTCGGCCCTGGGCGTGCGGCTGGCCGCCGAGGGCAGCTACCACGGCAAGGAGTGCTTCCTCCACATTCAGTCCTCCAAGGGCCTCGACTTCCGCCGCGTGCTGACGCCCGCCAAAGTCATCTCCAGACACAGCCGGAAATGGTTCCTAGTGCGGCAGAGCTACGTCGCCTGCGTTGAGTCGCCCGAGAACATGAACATCTACGACGTCTACCTCGTCGACTCCAAGTTCAATATTGTTTCTAAGAAGAACAAGGCCAAGCAGCTGGCCGCGACGGCTAAGGAAGAAGGCGAGGATAACATTGAAAACCTCGACTTGACAGCGACCCGGTCGTTGACGACGCACCACACGCTCAAGATCGTCACGTCAGAGCGCACGGTCCGGCTGTTCGCCTCCAACCAGCACATCATCCAGCAGTTCGAGGAGTCGGTGAGGGACATGCTGAGGACCACGCCGTGGCATCTGGACAACCGCTTCGGCAGCTTCGCGCCCGTTCGGACCGGCGTCTTTGCCCAGTGGCTGGTTGACGGCCGCGACTACATGTGGAACGTGTCGCGAGCCATCAGTATGGCCAAGGATGTCATCTACATTCACGACTGGTGGCTCAGCCCCGAGGTCTACATGCGGCGTCCGCCCGCCATCAGCCAAAAGTGGCGCCTCGACCGTCTCCTGCAGAGGAAGGCGGACCAGGGCGTCAAGATCTTTGTCATTGTCTACCGAAACGTCGAGGCGGCCGTGCCCATCGACTCCGAGTACACAAAGTTCTCGCTGCTGAATCTGCATCCCAATGTGTTTATCCAGCGATCGCCCAACCAGTTCAAGAAGAACCAGTTCTTCTTTGCCCACCACGAGAAGATTGTCATTGTCGACCACGACATTGCCTTCCTGGGTGGCATCGACCTCTGCTTTGGCCGCTGGGATTTGCCGTCCCACCCCGTGACGGACGACAAGCCGACGGGCTTTGAGCAGGACGAAACCCCCAAGGATGGGGCAAGCTGCCAGAATTTCCCTGGCAAGGATTACTCCAACCCCCGCGTGCAGGACTTTTTCAACCTCAGCGCGCCCTACGAGGAGATGTACGATCGCGGCAAGATTCCACGCATGCCGTGGCACGATATTTCCATGCAGGTGGTCGGCCAGCCAGCCCGGGATCTGACGCGCCACTTTGTCCAGCGCTGGAACTATGTGCGGCGGGGGCGCAAACCCACTCGGCCGACGCCATTCCTGCTTCCGCCTCCCGACTACAAGAGGGGGGAAACCGAGGCGGCGGGCCTGAGCGGCACCTGCGAGGTGCAGATCCTGCGCTCGGCGTCGACGTGGTCGCTCGGCATCAGCGACACCGAGTTTAGCATCCAGTCGGCCTACATCAAGATGATTGAGGACTCGGACCACTTCATCTACATGGAGAACCAGTTCTTCATCACGAGCACCGAAACGCTGAACAATAAGATGACCAACCGCATCGGCGACGCCCTGGTGAATCGGATCCTGCGGGCGCACGCCAACGACGAGGACTGGCGCGCCGTCATCCTCATTCCCCTGATGCCTGGCTTCCAGAACGAGGTCAACCAGCAGGATGGCACCAGCGTCCGCCTTATCCTGCAGTGCCAGTACCGCAGCATCTGCCGTGGGGAGCACTCTATCTTTGGCCGGCTGCGCGCTGCCGGCGTCGACCCGGAGGACTACATCCAGTTCTTCAGCCTCCGGCAGTGGGGCAAGTTCCGCAACGGCAACATCACGACGGAGCAGCTGTACATCCACGCCAAGTGCATCATTGCCGACGACCGCGTGGCGCTAATCGGGTCGGCCAACATCAACGAGCGCTCCATGCTAGGCAATCGCGATTCCGAGACGGCCGCCATCGTCCGCGATACGGACCTGATTTGGTCGACCATGGCCGGGCGTCCCTACCGAGTCGGCCGGTTTGCCCATCAGCTCCGCATGCGCCTGATGAGGGAGCATCTGGGTCTCGACGTCGACGAGATTCTCGAGCAGGAGCGGCGTGCCGACCTGGACGAGCAAGGCGACTTTGAGCAGGACATGGACCGCATCTACAGCGAGGAAGAAGGATCAGACGAGGAGCCCGTGGCTGGTAGCTCCAGACGGCCGGCCTCCAAATCTGGCGCGCCTAGCACGCCGCCCCGCCCCCTGCGCTCCTCGAGTCAGCGCTCGCCGAGCTTCAATCATGACGTCGACCTGGCGGTCCCCGTGGTCCGGCGCCGTGGTCGATCCCGAGGCAAGTCGGTCAGTAACGAGGACCGCCGCGGGATCGCCAGCGAGGAGCACAAGAAGGAGGTGGAAGGGTTCGGACTCGACCGCTGGAAGTCGGCCCAGGCGGATGGGACCGACCAGGGGCGGGACTCGATCATCGTTGGCGGCCGTGAGGTTCTGGTGCGCGGCGTTTCGCCGGAAGGGAGAGGGACGCTGGAGAGCCCTTCGCGCGCGCACGAGCGTCGGCGGTACTCCAACATGTCGTCGCCGCCGGATGGTCTCTCTAATAAGGACACGATGCCGCCAATGCCGGCGTTTGATAGACGGACGACGGAGCAGCTGGGGCTGCCGCGGGCGAACCAGCTTCCCGACCTGCCCGTCGCCGACGACACGGACATTGGAGGGCCGCCGATCCAGCTCGAATCATCGGGGAAGCTCAGCGCGGCCATGGCTAGCGCGCTCGCAGAGGACATCAAGCTGGCCAACATTGACAAGGACTGCATGACGGACCCGCTCAACACGTCCTTCTACGACAACATCTGGTGCCGGGTGGCCGAGAACAACACCAAGCTCTACCGTCGGGTGTTCCGCATCATGCCCGACTCGGAGGCGACCAACTGGGCCGAGTATAAGGAGTTCGACGCCTACAACAAGCGCTTCAAGGCCAGCATGGACGGGCATCGCACCAGCGAGGAGGGGGATAAGCCCGACGTCGCCGAGGCGGCGCAGCAGCAGTCGACGTCGGCCGCGACGGGCGCAGGGATCGGCGCCCCCGGGCCGGCGGCGATTGGAAAGACGGCGCTGGAGAAGGTGATCGGAAGAGTGGCGCCCATTGGTGGCGGTCACGGGCACTCCGATCCTGTCAACGGGTCAGCCCACGCGGTTGAGGATGAGAAGAAGGCCACGTGCGAAGACGCCAAGGACGAACAAGCGGTCGTGGACTCGGTTGGGGACGAGGAAAAGACGGGGTTGGGGTTGGGCATGGCAGAGGATGGCGCGCCCAACGGAGGCAGCTTCCTGAGACCCGACGACCCCCGGGAACGACGGCCCACGTTCTCGACGCCAGAGGGGTCGGAACGGCCACCCAACTCGGCGGGCGGCGCGTCGTCGGCGGGGCTGGCGACGGACGCGGGCGGGACGGTCAAGTCGGTGGGGTCGACGAAGCGGCGACGGCGCGCGGCTACTAGGGGCAGCCGACGCGGTTTCAACCCAGCCGACGAGCTGCTCTCGCGCGGCGAGTCGGAGGAGCTGCTCAACATGACGCAGGGCACGCTGGTGCAGTTTCCCTACGACTGGCTGGTGGTGGAGGAGACGAATGGGAACTGGCTGTTCCAAGTCGACCAGGTGGCGCCGCTGCAAATCTAGTATGTATATGCTTTGTGGTCGTTGGGGAGTTTGAAGCTAACGTGACACAGCAACTAAACGCTCTCACATTGGGTATCGAGGGAGCCCACGATGGTTTCTTTTGAACAACAATAACGGTTGGCTTGCTACCACATTTAGTCGCGTATAGCGCCTCGTTTCATGGCATTGGGTTTCTGCTGTACTCGGGGTGGCCCCCGTGGAACTGTTCTCTTTTGTATCATCCCCAGCTCGGGCGTTGCTCCCATCTTTGTTCTACTTGCATAGGCGGCACGGACGGACGCACCCTCTTCTTTTCTCCCCCCGCCGCCCCTCCATCTTACAGTACTAGCCATAGTTTATTACAATACAACCCTCCCCCCTTAGGGGGCACCTCAAACCCTCTCACTCACCCAAATCGCCCCCCTACACCCCGCCCGAATCACCCCCGTCAACAACCAATGCGGCTCCGCCTTCTGCGCATCATGCTCCACCGCCTGATCCAAGTGCTCCAGCTCCTCGTCCCGTATCCGCCTCAGCGTCTCTACCAGCCCCCGAAACTCCTCCCCCACCTCGTGCCCCGCCCGCTCCCACCCCTCCACCATCTCCAGCAGCACCCGTATCTGCCCGTTGTAGTGCCCCCCGATCTCCGTCTCCACCGCCTCGGTGCACGCCATGGCCGCCTCCCGCGAGAGCACGGCCGTCGACCACCCCAGCCCGGAGGCGAGGACGGACCAGAGGGGGTAGAGCGCGGTGGGGCGCACGCGGTGCTTGGCGAGGAGGGTGTTGAAGGTGGAGAGGTGAGAGGCTTCTTGCGCGAGCATGTGCGCGAGGAGCGGGCGGAGGTGCGGCTCGCGGGTTACGAGAGGCGGGGTTTGCGAGGTGTAGATTAGGGTGGCGGCAAGCTCGCCGGCTTGGTTGACGCGGAGGAGGGAGGAGAGGAAGGCGGTTTGGGAGGGGGTGAGGGGGAGGGGGGGTTTAAGCTGGGTGCGGGGTGAGGGGTTTGCCCTGGACGGGGAGGGGGAGGCTGGATTTGGGGGGTTCGTGGTCGTCGCGGCGGCGTGGGGGGTCGTGGAGAGGTGTCGGCGGAGGGAGAGGAAGGGAGTGGTTGCTGGTTTGGGAGATGTTGCTGCCGCAGCCACGGGCCGGAGGAGGAGGAGGGGGCGCGGCATTGTATTCGTGATTGTTGTGGTGGTGATCATACGTTGAAGAGGTCCTTTTTTTTTTGGCGTTGCGACGGAGCCGAGACGGTGCCAATGACGTTGAAAGGCCGTCTCGGCTTTCAAGACGCTTTGATCTTAGGTTGACGTGGATTAACAAAGGCGCCGGGCCCGTTTTCAAGGCCCACATGCTTGTCCCGTGGTCGCGATGTCGGGCGGCCAATCAGCGCGACCAGGTACGTACCGTGGTGCCGTGCGTTGCGTTTGGCAAACGACCCGTTGACTTTCAGTTTCCGTCTCTCTTCCTCATCAACACCCCCTTCCTTCCCCCTCGATCCCGAGATATACGCATCGCCGCCCGACGCTCCCACGAACCGGACCTCCCCTGTTGCTATCGATACGATTTGTATACCGCCGACATCCATTGCTATTCCCCGACTCGATATTATCAATATATACCCGACATCGAACCTCGTTGTCGCCTCGTCCGAATCCCCGAACCTCTCCTCCTCTCCTCCCCCTAAACCCGACAAAGACGTGCTCCCCGTGCCAACCATGTCCGATATCGATGATGAACTCCTCGCCCTCGCCGGCGGCGACGTGTCGTCGGACGAGGACGACGCAGCCATGGACATGAGCCGAGACCAGTCGCGCTCCCCGTCGCGGTCGCGGTCACCAACCCCTCCAAGAAAGGAGGCAGCCCCCAAGGGCGGCGCGGCGGCGAAAAGAGGCCCTGCCGGAAAGGGGAGGAAGCGCGGGTCTCGGAGTGACCAGGAGTCGGACGAAGAGGGTGAAGCGTAAGTCTCCCACCGCCATGCTGTTCCGCCTCGCCTCGCCGCG
Source organism: Schizothecium vesticola (assembly GCA_030549215.1). Taxonomy (NCBI): domain Eukaryota; kingdom Fungi; phylum Ascomycota; class Sordariomycetes; order Sordariales; family Schizotheciaceae; genus Schizothecium; species Schizothecium vesticola. The sequence goes on along the minus strand of JAUKUD010000005.1, from coordinate 795,924 downwards.
TGCTCGATTTGCTTGACCACCCCTTTCGCCGTGCGCCCCGCCCCGCCCCGCCAGTTCCAAGGCCTCAATTGTTTGCTGCCTTGGTGGGCTCTTTCCCTCTCAGGCCAAACTGAGTTATAGAGAACTCTTCCTTTTCCAAACCACCACCGCTTTTCGCACACGGCGCTTCGTGAAGAGCTGCCACCACCAACCACCACGAATTTCACTGCTTCGTCACTCTTGATTCTCACAAATCCCCGACTAACCCACCATGCTGCGCAGCTCGTCAGACCCCGGCTCGCCTGCCTCGCAGCAGTCGGCCCCCATGGACGAATCCGACTCCGACTCGGATGCCCCGCAGGCCAGGCCCCGCGGCAACGACGACGAGGGCAACCAGTACCCGATCGAGGGTCTCTTCCGCGACTACGAGGAGCGTGAAAAGATCATGGGCATGCGCGAGATTGAGCGCGAGCAGATCCTAGCCGAACGTAGGGAGGAGAACGAGCGGATCCGCCAGAACCGCATGCTGCGCCAGCTCAAGGTCAACCAGGAGAAGGACTTTAAGAAGCGCAAGGCGAGCGCCGCCGACCTCGACGACGACCAGCGCAAGACGACGCGCGTCCGCAGCAAGACGGGCGAGACGACGGATAAGATGGATTCCCTGCGCCGCGCGCGGGAGGAGCGTATCAGCCGCAAGGAGCAGCGCGAGCGCGAGTCGGACCGTCGCAAGCCCGAGGCCCCCGGCTACGGAGGCAGCCCTGGCCGCGACGACGACGACAGCGAGGTCGACTGGACGAACCACGGCAAGGGCAAGGGCCGGTCCCGCTCCCCCGAGCCCCGCGTCGGTCCGCCCGCGGAGCTCCGGGATGTGGAGCGCGTCCGCGTCGGGCGCACCCGCTTCGCCGAGGTGTGCTTCTATCCTGGCTTTGACGAGGCCATCACCGGGTGCTTCGTGCGCATCAACATCGGCCCGGATCCGGTTACGCGCCAGGATGTCTACCGCATGGCTGTCATCAAGGGTGGGTGACTTGCCTCGGCCTTCACGAGCCAGACTGACAACGTGCAGGGTTCACTCAGGGCAGACCGTACGCTATCCCCGACTCACGAGGACACCAGATGGTCGTCGACACGTACGTCAAGGCGGCCCACGGAAAGGCGCAAAAAGACTGGCCCTTCTTCAGCTGCTCCGACAAAGGCTTGTCCGAGGCAAGTCCCCACGCTCCCCTCTCCCACCAGCCTGTCCTAACCCCTCCTAGTCCGAGTGGGAGCGCTACAAAAAGGTCTGCGCCGTCGAAGGCGTGCCCGTCCCCGACCACGACGCGCTCGTCGCCAAGATCGCCGACATCAACAAGCTCGTGCAGCGCAAGTGGACCGAGCAGGAGCTCTCGGACAAGCTCAAGCGGCAAAACGACCTGCACGTGCGCTTCAGTGGCATCGAGCGCGACAGCCTCCAGAAGCAGCTCGACGCGGCGCGCCTCCGCGGCGACGACGACGCGCTCGTCGCGCGGCTCCAGGACCGGCTCGACGGCCTCGAGACGCCCCGCCTCGCCTTCAAGACGTCGCTCGCGCCGCAGCAGAGTGGCAGCAGGAAGCCGAACGGCGCCAGCCAGCAGGAGAAGCTCGCGCGGCTCAACGCCGAGAACAGGAAGCGCAACGCCGATTCGGTGCGCAAGGCCCAGCTGGTCGAGAGGCACAAGGCGAGGGAGACGAATCGCAGGCTGCACCACCATGACGAGGGGGTGCCGAGCGGGGCGGCGACACCGGCCAAGGGGGCGGCGAGCGGGGCAGATACGCCTGGTGGTGACGCGGGGACGCCAACGGCGGCGGTAGTCATGCCGCATATTGCGAAGCTGCAGGAGCTGCAGAACAGTCGGAGCAAGAATGGGATTCCGACGGTTCATCGGCCGCTGATGGACGATGATGTCATTGGGGCGTTGGATCTGGATATTGATCTGGAGATTGACTGAGGGAGGGGACTGTCCACGGGGGGTGGGTGGGTGGCTTGCTCTTGTACTGGTTGATAGCAAAGCGGTAGCAAGCGGTTTTGCTATTATTGCAAGATGGGCGTCGCTCGGACGGAGCCGGGGGGGGGGGTACAAAATGGCTACTTACGAAGTTGGCACCGGACTCTGGAGGTGGGGAGGTCGGGGAGAGGTAGATACCTAGGCAGGGTACCGCCTATTAATCAAGGCCTTTTCTGCTGGCCAGCTGTTGCCAGAAGATGCATATATATTTATCACACTATCTGCAGATATCAGTGATCCCTGATGCTCACGAGAATATGCAGTCGAGGCGAGTCTGTTGGAGTTATTCCCTGATAGCAGGTGTAGATAGCAAGTTGTTCGTGGGACGGGAAGAGGAGTATCATGTCATCTCCGACTTTTACTGCTGATGAAGACTCGGCTGAGAGTTGTTAGGACAGAAGACACCTAACCTCGGAGGGTGGAGGGGAGGGGAGGGGAGGTTCAGTCCCTGGGGGAGGCTACTTGCATGATTACCGTCGTCTCTTCCACATGCATTCACACACAACAGGCATCAATACAAGGGTTAATCACAAGCTGCAAGGGGTATTTGTTCATGTGATTAGAAGTGGACAAATTCGGGGAGAGGCTTCAGTTTGCAGTCCTCCAAATCGAGGGACATGGGCCTGCCTATATTGAAGAGTCCTGGGCAGAGTCCATACCCCTTTCACCAGGACATGTGTGAACCGCTGACCTAGGTGTTCATCCTCCTCGCCGATACTAGTCCCAAAGACCCCCAACCGTTCCAAATACAAAATAAAATAAAAACGAATTGGTCTCCGTGGTATAGTGCTAATGCAAACGCCTCCAATGCCCGCCTGCCTCCGTCCCGTCTAGTGCTCCCAAGTAAAATACCGTCCTGATGCTCCGTGTGCCGTGGGCAATGCTATCCGGGTTGGCAACCTTTCGTGTTCTCGCCATCACTTCGTTCTGTCCGTCCTTGGTTGATCCCAGCAACAAGGCGTGGCCCGCCTCAGTTCAGACGACTCCGCTTGCCGTTTCCAAACACGTCTTTCCCGTGGCCCAGGCTGCTGAGGTCAAAGATCTCGTCGAGGTTGACCTTGCGCTTCTGGCCGGACATTCGTGCCGCCGTCCCGCGGGGCGGGGCTCGTCCGTTGCGTCCTCGGGGGTGTCGCGTTGTGGATGTGGGTGTGGATGTGTTGGTGGTGGTGGGAGCGTGTCGACTTGTCGGGGCGTGGGATTGCGAGTCTGACAGGTCCAGGCCGTCGAGGCTGATGTCTTGCGGGTAGGGCGGGTAGGGCACGGTGGATTGAAAGGTGAAGACGTCTCGACTAGGGACGACGATGGGGGGCACCTCCGCTATCGGGGCGACAGTTGGCGGTGCGGAGGCTGGCGCGGGTGGAGAGTGGTCCTTCATGTGCACCTCGTATCGCGTTGTTGCTGGTTGGGGCGGGATGCTGGCGCGCGTGACGACGGGTGACGACGCGGCGTCGGGTTTGTTGTCGACCTCGTCTTCGCTCTCTAGGCTCTGAGATATCGTCTCGCGTCCCTCTTGTCTTTCCGCGGCCCAACGCCTGATCCTGGCGGCGTCCTCCGCCGAGGTACTGAAGCTCTCTTTGTCGAGGAAGAGGATGAGATCTTCGAGGCAGTCTTGATAGCCATCGGCGCGGGCTTTGGCCAAGTGCTGCGACGCCGTCTTGTAGAGCTTGGTGACCGACAGAGCGGCGCCTCGGAAGGCATCGAGGAGATCCGAGTCGTGGTGGTTCATGTTGGTCGACATTGGGGCGGTGCCGTTTGCGTGCCCTTGGGCGGGTTTGGTGGTGGTGGTGTCGAGGCGAAAGGCTACGTAGCGTGCGAGGGCGCCTCAGTGAGGTAGGCAGTGGCGAAAATAATGTCGGGGTGCCGGTGGTGAGACGAAGGGGCAGCCCTGTGAGGGGTTTAAGGGATGGGCAGGATGGGTAGAGTCAGGCTTGTGGAGACGAAGCCGTGCAGGCTTTTGTCGACCTGCCGCCTGCGAGCCGGGGGAGGGCCAGCGGCCAGCCAGTCCTGGGAGGGACGGGGCGGGGGACGGGGGACTGGACTCGAATGCGGAGCCGGTGCCCGAAGTGGGTGCCGTAGGTCGCTGCGATGCGGCCTAGATGGATGCACGTGGAAGGCCGATGGCTGTTCGGGATCGGGAGCTAGAAGGAGAGTCAGGCACGTGTGCTGTCAGCAGTGGTGTTGTGTGTTGTTGTTGGATTTGGATTGACGAAGCCCAAAAGTCGATGAGCTGGTTAGGTCTGCATCGCCCCTGCGGGAGCCAGTCACGGGACACTGCCAGGGCCACAGGGCACCAGGCGCCCCAGACACTGCTGTGGAAATTCATCTCAGGCTTCCATTGGCGGTCGCTTCTTTCTCACCCTGCCGTCACCGAATGGCAACCCTTGGTGGGGGTTTGTGGAACCGGGCAGAAGCCCGTCCCAGGCCAGTGCGGCCTCCAGAATATACCTAGGCACGAGGTTCCAGGTACTCCTGGAGACAGGATGGACCAGCAAGTTCTTGGGGCTAGTTCCAAGTAAGGAGGGGGAGAAAGGGATTCAAAGCGGGCTGGAATAGATAAATAATGAAGAAATATAACACTTGCAAAAGAGGAAACTTCGAATCAGACTCGTCAAAATGATGCACGTTGGTCCAGCTCGTGGGCGCAGAGTGCCTGCAGGAGGCGAGGGGAAAGCAAACACGAGATGATGGGCGGTCTGATGCAGATGTATTTCTTGTGCAGCCTGAGGAGCCCCAGCGCCGCCCTGACTTCCCCCCCTCAGCCACCAAGGGCTCCTCTGATTGGCTCGAGGGGGAGCGACGCGGTTTGGAGCTTTTTGGGGTTCTCGACTTTGAGAAATTCCCACCCGCCCATTCTCACGACTCCCTACCCTCGACAACAACCTCCACCCACACGCGCGCTCTTCTTCACCGTGCCACCCACCACGTCAATCCGATCCATCGCCCAAACCCAGCCGCACATCCGAGCCCCCTCCCGGCCGCCTTTTACCTGCCGACAATTATCAGCGCGAGCGCGTCCAAGTCGCGTTTAAGTGCTTTGGCCTCGACAGCGAGCGACGCCCGCGGGAAAGCCATCGACCGCCGCCCGCCATGCCTCCCCGGCCGCGCCGTGACGGCAATGACACCGATGTGTCCATGACAGAGGCCCCCGGGCCAAGTAATCGCGACGAAATGGTACGTCCAGCCTGCACCCGGCGCTCGTCGACGCTGGGGAACCCGCCCCCCTGCAAGGCTAACAGCTCCCAGGACGTCGACGAGACCCCCGACTACACCGACTCCGACACAAACCCCAATACCACAGCCAGCAGCGTGGTGGGCGAACCTGTCCTGGATGGGCGGAAAAAGCGAACAGAGGCCAACCAGCTGCGGAGAAGCATATTTGGCAAGAAGCACGACAGGCTGGGAGAGTCAAAGGTAGACACCCCTCCCATCACGCCCAATACCACCCGAGGCAGCACTAACCTCTCCGACTACAGGAAGATGACACCCTTCGCCGTTTCCGATATCTCCTGGGGCTGACCGACCTGTTCCGCCACTTCATTGAGACCAACCCCGACCCCAAGATCCGCGAGATCATGAATGAGATCGACCGGCAGAACGAAGAGGCAGCCAGGGCCAAAAAAGGAACCAATCGCCAAGGCGGTGCCGCCGCCGAGAGACGTCGCCGAACCGAAGCCGAGGAGGACGCCGAGCTGCTCAAGGACGAGAAGCATGGCGGCTCCGCCGAGACCGCCTTCCGCGAATCCCCCGCATTCATCCAGGGCACCATGAGGGACTACCAGGTCGCTGGTCTGAATTGGTTGATATCACTCCACGAGAATGGTATCTCGGGTATCCTCGCCGACGAGATGGGTCTCGGCAAAACACTCCAAACCATCGCCTTCTTGGGGTATTTGCGCCACATCATGGGCACCACCGGTCCGCATCTGATCATGGTGCCCAAGTCGACACTCGACAACTGGAAGAGGGAGTTTGGCCGGTGGACACCCGAAGTCAACGTCTTGGTCCTGCAGGGAGCCAAGGAGGAGCGCCAGCAGCTCATCGCCGATCGGCTCGTCGATGAGAATTTCGACGTGTGCGTCACCAGTTACGAGATGGTCCTTCGAGAGAAGGCCCATTTGCGCAAGTTTGCGTGGGAGTACATCATCATCGACGAAGCCCACCGCATCAAGAACGAGGAATCGTCACTGGCCCAGGTCATCCGCATGTTCAACTCCAGAAACCGGCTGCTCATCACGGGAACACCACTCCAGAACAACCTCCACGAACTGTGGGCCCTCCTCAACTTCTTGCTGCCAGACGTCTTTGGAGACTCGGATGCCTTTGACCAGTGGTTTTCCGGTCAGGACAGAGACCAGGACAAGGTCGTCCAGCAGCTTCATCGCGTCTTGCGGCCCTTTTTGCTGCGGCGTGTCAAGGCCGACGTAGAAAAAAGCCTGCTTCCCAAGAAGGAGGTCAACGTGTACATTGGCATGTCCGAGATGCAGGTCAAGTGGTATAAGAAGATCCTGGAGAAGGACATTGATGCGGTCAACGGTGCCGGCGGCAAGCGCGAGTCCAAGACTCGTCTGTTGAACATCGTCATGCAGCTGCGCAAGTGCTGCAACCACCCCTACCTCTTTGAGGGTGCCGAGCCCGGCCCGCCCTATACCACGGACGAGCATCTCATCTTCAACGCCGGAAAGATGCTCGTGCTGGACAAGCTCCTGAAGAGACTTGAGAAGCAGGGCAGCCGTGTCTTGATCTTCTCGCAAATGAGCCGCCTCCTCGACATCTTGGAAGATTACTGTGTGTTCAGGCAGTACAAGTACTGCCGCATCGACGGTAGCACGGCCCACGAGGACCGTATCGCCGCCATCGACGACTACAACAAGCCGGGGTCGGAGAAGTTTGTCTTTTTGCTCACGACAAGAGCCGGCGGTCTCGGCATCAACCTAACGACCGCCGACGTCGTCGTCTTGTACGACAGCGATTGGAACCCCCAGGCCGATTTGCAGGCCATGGATCGCGCCCATCGTATCGGCCAGACCAAGCAGGTCGTCGTCTACCGCTTCGTCACGGACAATGCGATTGAGGAAAAGGTTCTGGAGCGTGCGGCGCAAAAGCTGCGGCTCGACCAGCTCGTCATCCAACAGGGCCGCGCCCAGGTGGCCGCAAAGGCGGCTGCCAACAAGGACGAGCTCCTGTCCATGATTCAGCACGGCGCCGAAAAGGTTTTCCAGTCCAAGGGCGCCTTTGGAGAGCTCGCCGACAAGGGCTCCGAGCTCGACGACGATGACATGGACGCCATCCTGAACGCCGGCGAGAGCCGCACCAAGGAGCTCAATGCAAAGTACGAGAAGCTCGGCCTTGATGACCTCCAAAAGTTCACGTCCGAGTCGGCGTACGAATGGAACGGAGAGGACTTTGCGGCGCGCAAAAAGGAGATCGGCATCAACTGGATCAACCCAGCCAAGCGCGAGCGCAAGGAGCAAAGCTACTCGACCGACAAGTACTACAAGCAGGTGCTCCAGACGGGCGGCCGGACCGCCGACACGAAGCCCAAGGCGCCCCGCCCCCCGAAGCAAGTCGCGATCCACGACTACCAGTTCTACCCGCCTCGCCTCCGGGATCTGCAGGACCGCGAGACGGCCTACTACCGCAAGGAGATCAACTACAAGATCCCGCTCCCCGACGGCGACGAGGACAACCTCTCGGAGCGCGAGGCCGAGCGCGCGCTCGACCAGCAGGAGATAGACAACGCCACCCCCCTAACCGACGAAGAAAAGGCCGAGAAGGAACTGCTCGCGCAGCAGGGCTTCGGCGACTGGAACCGGCGCGACTTCCAGCAGTTCGTCAACGGCTCGGGCCGCTACGGGCGGCACGACTACGACAGCATCGCGCTCGAGGTGGACAGCAAGGAGCCGGACGAGATCAAGACGTACGCCAAGACGTTTTGGCAGCGCTACACCGAGATCCACGACTACAACAAGTACCTCAAGATCATCGAGGACGGCGAGGACCGCATGCGCAAGATCGAGCACCAGCGCAAGATGCTGCGCAAGAAGATGGGCCAGGTCCGCGTGCCGCTGCAGCAACTCAAGATCAACTACTCGGTCAGCACCACCAACAAGAAGGTCTACACGGAGGAGGAGGACCGCTTCCTGCTCGTGCTGCTCGACCGCTTCGGCGTCGACTCGGAGGGCATCTACGAGCGCATCCGCGACGAGATCCGAGAGAGCCCGCTGTTCCGCTTCGACTGGTTCTTCCTGAGCCGCACCCCGACCGAGATTGGCCGCCGCTGCAACACGCTGCTGACGACCATCGTCAAGGAGTTTGAGGACAGCCATCCCAGCGGGAAGCCCGCCGCCGCACCTACCAACGGCGTCAACGGCAAGGGCAAGCGCGAGCCGCCCGAGGACGACGAGAACGATGAGGACAGCATCCTCGGGCTGGCGCCGGCTAAGAAGAAGTCAAAGGCCAGCGGCGGGCCGAATGGCGTCAAGGTTTGTGTTTTCCTCTCCAACAGTTGGAGATACACATGCTAACAATGTTACGCAGAACAAGGCCCTCGACAACCTCAAGTCGGGCAACGCCAGCAAGGCCAACTCGACGTCGCCGTCGCGGGCGTCGAGCGTCGTGTCGACCAATTCTAATGGCGGTGGCGGCGGTGCAAAGAGCAAGGGCAAGGGGAAGAAGAAGTAGGAGAAGTCAATGTATGGCTGTTACTGGTATGGATTAGCGCATCGGGTAGGGGGGTGGACAATTGCCGCGGTTTTTCGTGTTTATTGGGGCTGGGGGTGGCACAAGTGCCGAAAGAGAGAGGGAGGCCAAGTCTAGAGAGGTTCTATGCAGGCGTTTTAGGTACTCTGTATTTCTGTCTGGTTTTGTAATTTGACCGCGCATCAGATTCACTCTTTGATATCCACGGCGGCGGGGAGGCAGAGGAGAAATGCTGTCTTTCCAGTCCCGCCTCATCGTCTGCTCTATGCCCGACCAAACCAAGACTGAGAGAGAACAAGGACAGAGCAATTGGTATAGCACGTCTCTTTTATCCCCGCATTACGCTGAGAACAACAGAGTGCAAGCCCGCCAATACTGAAATTGCCGCCGCTGGACCGCTCGCCAGAAAGCTGCCGCCGCCGCCGGCCACCCGAGGTTGCTCAACCCAACAAAGACGACGAGTTTTTTTCCGAGCCCTCCCCCCTCCTTCTTATCCCGCCGCCGCCCCAAGTGTAGCAAGATTTTTCTCCCAAAACGCCGTTGAAAATGCCCCCAGACCCACACACCCCCTCCAGAGAAAAAGCGCTCATTGCCCCCCCGCCGTCGCCGCCGCCGCCAGCCGGTTCTGGCGCTCCCGCTCCACCTCGTACATAAAGTCAAAGTAGCCCTTGTCGAACTGGTGGACGCGGACGTAGCCGTCCTCGCCGCCGCTGGCGTAGCCCTTGCCCGTGGGGTCGCAGGCGACCGTGTTAAGCGGGCCGAAGTGGCCGCGCACGCGGCCAATCTCGTCTTCAAAGATCTTGTGGTAGAAGCGGGCCTCGAATTTGCCCTGGCGCGCCGAGGTGGTGGTGACGTCCATGGCGGCCTGGCCGCCGCCGAGGATGACGAAATCCTTCTTGGTCGTGAGGGCGGCGCTGTTGAGGGGGGTGTCGGCGACGTAGGTCTTGAGGACCTCAAGGTCCTTGGCGGAGATGAGCTGCGGGGGGGTAGGGGTTAGTGCGTGGGTAGGGAGAGGAGGTATGGGCGCGGGGGGGGCGTACCTTGGCCGTCTTGTCCTTGGAGGCCGTGATGAAATATGTCCGGTCTGGCGACCACTGGAGGTCGACGACAGGCTGGTTGAGCTCGTGGACGGGCACGTTGTAGAGCAGGTCGCCCGTCTTGGCGTCGTACTGCGAGATGGAGCCGTCCTCGTGGCCGGCGATGATGTATTTGCTCAGGTAGCTCCAGCCGGCGACCGTGGCCTTGCTCTCGTCGCAGACAATCGTCAGCGACTTCTCGTCCGTCTGCTCGGCGTCGACGTCGACTTCGATGTCGATGACGACGATGGTGCCAAGATGCCCCATGCGCTTCTCCGTCACGCCGAGCAGCTTGGTCCCGTCGTCGTTGAACTCGACGCGCTTGACAGCCGTGGGGAACTCCCAGGTCTTGAGGTTCTTGCCCGTCTTGATGTCCCAGAGGCGGATCGTGTTGTCGGCGGACCCGGAGGCGATGATGGTCGACGTGGGGTCGACGTCGACGGTCCAGATGGCTCCGACGTGGCCGTGGTATGTGCCGAGGCGCTCGCCGTTGTGGGCGTACCATACGCAGATTTGCTGGTCCTTTGCCGTCGAGAATATGAGGTCGCCATCGCGGTTGTATCTGCCGGTGGGGGGGGGGGGTGTCAGCTTCGGGGGAGGATGCTGGTGTCTGGCTGGGGAAGGGGGGGGCTCACTTGACTTGGGTGAGGGCTCTCTCGTGGCCCGAAAGGAGAATGGGCCTCATGATGGCAGTGTGTTGTGTGGCTTCTGATCTCTCGAGGTCAGGGAGTGTCGGGGTATCGTGGTATGGTGGGGGGAGGTGGTCGAAGATTGCGAGTGGTATGGAATGGGGATGGGGATTTGCGCGGCAGTAAATTTTTGGCAGCGTTGTGCGTGCCACTCGTGTCCAGCTGCAAGCCGAAGACTCATCGCGGGGCGCATCCGGCAACTGCCCCGCTGAGTGGGTGTCGCCGCTTTGAACAACAGTGGTGTGGCTGGGCACCTTTCAAGCCACACCTACCGTCCGTCGACTTTGTTCCCCAGCGCTGGACTGTGACACTCACTGCTGGGACTTGGCACTAGGTGGGGTTGCACTGTGGGGGGGATCTTTCAGTTGAAGCAGCACATCAACCCGGGCAGGGCACTCTAGGTCAAGCTCCTCAATCAACCTCTCTCCGTGTATGGTCCCTTGGATGGTCCGAGGAAACGCTACCCGTCACCAAATAGTGTGCATCTCGGTGGAAAGGGGACCCGGTGACCTGTGACCTCTTGTTTCAACTGCCGAACCATGGATGCCACAATGGAACCTGGGGGCACTCACGCTGGGGACACGGCAACATTGAATTTCCATTGCTAATTCCCCTTGCTAGTCGTCTTGGTTCCTGCCAGAGACCATGAGTCAAATAGGTGCAGTGCCCTCCCTCCTCTGGCCCGGACGACCAGACGAGGCTTGTTTCCCAACGACTCATATCCTCGCAGCCCGAGGTTGTCGTCGCCCCCCCCCTTGGCGCTCACTAGCAGTGGACACTGGGACTGACTGACCGACCCCTGACGGCAACACAACAGACAAGTCCTCCAACGGCCAGCACCAGCACCATCTCCCCCTCCCCCGATCTGAACCCCAGTCGGATTGGAGAGTGTCGAGGCTACCAATTGACTACCCTGGGAGGTTTGCCGGCTGATTAAAAGGGGCTGAGCACAAGATCGAAAGACATGGCGATTGTGCGTCTTGTCTCGCAGAGGCCGGTGTTGGTGGCGTCGGCACCGTCGGGACGACAAGTCGGGGCGTATCTCCATCTCCGGCGTGGGATGGGGCTCGGGGGAAGAGCGAGGTCGGGTCGGGCTGGGCAAAAGCTGGTCGGCCCCACGAGGGAGCACCTGTCGGGCAGCAGTCGGCGGTTCGCCTCGGCCGATGGTGCCAGACTTGCCCCACCGTCGTCCTCCCACCTTCTTACAATCTCGACCCCCCCTACCACCACTCTCACTCTCCGCCCTCGCCACGGCGTCCACTCGTTCCGCTTCCTCTCAACATCGCCCTCAACCGCAGCCATGGCGGCCACCAAGATTGACGGGACCGCAATCGCCAAAAAGATACGCGAGAGGCTCCGCTCCGAGATCGCTCAGGTCCGCGACACCAACCCTCGTTTCCGGCCCTCGCTCAAGATCATCCAAGGTTGGTCCCAGGCTCTCTCACATTGCTCAAGGTACAATCGCTAACTGCCTCACAGTGGGTGATCGCTCCGACTCTTGTAAGCTCAGCCCTGGCTGGTTCACCGGGGACGGACTGGCACCCGGATGCTAATCCCCCCGTCTCACAGCCACCTATGTGCGCATGAAGCTCAAGGCCGCTGAGGAGGTGAGTGACTCAACAACTCTCCCAACACACACGTGGCACTGACGTGGCACCAAAGTGCGGTATCGACTGTGAACTCGTCAAGTTCGATGAGTCGGCCACAGAGACCGAGCTCATCGCCCGTATCCAAAACCTCAACAATGACCCCTCCGTCCATGGCATCCTGGTCCAGCTCCCACTTCCAAAGGGCGTCTCCGAGTATGCCGTCACCTCCATCGTCGCCAGCGAGAAGGATGTCGACGGCTTCGGCACCACCAACATCGGAGAACTCGCCAAGCGGGGTGGCCACCCCTTTTTCATCCCCTGCACCCCCAAGGGCGTCATGGTTCTCCTTGAGGAGGCTGGTGTCGAGCTGAGCGGAAAGAATGCCGTGGTTGTGGGCCGCAGCGACATCGTCGGCAGCCCCGTCAGCTATCTCCTAAAGAACGCCGACGCCACAGTCACCGTATGCCACTCCAAGACGACGGACCTGGAGCACCACCTGAAGGACGCCGATGTCGTGGTTGTTGCTATTGGCCAGCCGGGCTTCGTCAAGGGCGAGTGGCTCAAGAAGGGCGCCGTGGTCATCGATGTTGGAACCAACTACATTCCCGATGCGACCAAGAAGTCGGGCTCCCGGCTGGTAGGTGACGTTGACTTCGAATCGGCGTCCCAGGTGGCTTCCTTTATCACCCCCGTCCCCGGTGGTGTGGGCCCCATGACGGTTGCCATGCTTCTCCAGAATGTTGTCGATGCCACGACGCAATCTTTCAACGCCCAGAAGCAGCGTCGCATCGTGCCGCTCCCCGTGAAGCTCCTGGACCCCGTCCCTTCCGATATCGCCATCTCCCGGGCTCAGGCACCCAAACATATCTCTCAGATTGCCAAGGAGGTTGGCATCTCCCCGTCCGAATTGGAACCCTATGGCGCCTACAAGGCCAAGGTCGATCTGGGCATCATCAAGCGTCTTGATCACCGGCGCAACGGCCGCTATGTTGTCGTCACCGGCATCACCCCTACCCCTCTCGGCGAGGGCAAGTCCACCACCACCATGGGCATAGCCCAGGCTCTCGGTGCCCACCTTGGCCGCCTCACGTTCGCCAACGTCCGTCAGCCAAGCCAGGGCCCGACCTTTGGCATCAAGGGAGGTGCTGCTGGTGGCGGTTACAGCCAGGTCATCCCCATGGATGACTTTAACCTTCATCTGACGGGCGACATCCACGCCATCTCTGCTGCCAACAACCTGCTCGCGGCCGCGTTGGATACGCGCATGTTCCATGAAGTCACGCAAAAGGATGCTCCTCTGTACAGGCGGCTCGTGCCCGTCAAGGACGGGAAGAGGTTCTTTTCGCCGGTATTGCTACGCCGGCTGAAGAAACTGGGCATAGACAAGACGGATCCCGCCACCCTGACCGAGGACGAGATTCGTCGTTTTGCGCGTCTTGATGTCGATCCCGATACCATTACCTGGAAGCGAGTGCTGGACGTCAACGACCGTCACATGCGCGGCATCATCGCCGGAAATGCGCCCACCGAAAAGGGCCACTACAGGCAGACGGGCTTCGATATCTCGGTCGCCAGCGAGTGCATGGCTATTCTCGCTCTCAGCACGAGCCTCGCTGACATGCGGGATCGTCTCGGCCGAATGGTTGTTGCCAGCTCTCGCAGCGGCGAGCCTGTCACCTGCGACGATATCGGAGCCGGCGGCGCCCTGACAGCCCTGATGCGGGACGCCATCAAGCCGAACCTGATGCAAACTCTCGAAGGCACGCCCGTATTTGTCCACGCCGGTCCCTTTGCCAACATCAGCATCGGAAACAGCTCGATCCTCGCCGACAAGATGGCCCTCAAGCTAGCCGGCACCGAGCCCGACGAGAACCACTCCTCCAAGGCCGGCTTCGTCATCACCGAGGCAGGCTTCGACTTCACCATGGGCGGCGAGCGCTTCTTCAATATCAAGTGCCGCACCTCCGGCCTCGTCCCCGACGTTGTCGTCGTCGTGGCGACCATCCGCGCCCTCAAGGTCCACGGCGGCGGCCCCCCCATCTCCCCCGGCACCCCCCTCGACCCCGTCTACAAGCAGGAGAACGTCGACATCCTCCGCAAGGGCTGCGTCAACTTGGCCAAGCACGTCGCCAACGCCAAATCCTACGGCGTCCCCGTCGTCGTCGCCATCAACCGCTTCTCCACCGATACCCCCGCTGAGGTCGAGGTCGTCCGCGAGGAGGCCATCAAGGCCGGCGCCGAGGACGCCATCATGGCCAACCACTGGGCCGAGGGCGGCCAGGGCGCCGTCGACCTCGCGCGCGGCATCATCGCCGCCGCCGAGAAGCCCAAGGCCTTTAAGCTCCTCTACGACCTCGACGGCACCACGGTCCAGCAGCGCATCGAGACCATCGCCCGCGACATGTACGGCGCCGCCGCCGTCGAGTTCAGCCAGCTCGCCCAGCAAAAGGTCGACACGTACACGCGCCAGGGCTTCGGCAACCTGCCCATCTGCATCGCCAAGACGCAGTACTCGCTCAGCCACGACCCCGAGCTCAAGGGCGCCCCGACGGGCTTCACAGTGCCGATCCGCGACGTGCGCATGGCCGCCGGCGCCGGGTACCTGTATGCCCTGGCGGCGGACATCCAGACGATTCCGGGGCTGCCGACGGCGCCGGGCTTCCTCAACGTCGACGTGGACCCGGAGACGGGCGAGATTGATGGTCTTTTTTAGTTCTAGTGTGTCGGCATATGGATCATGCGCATTCTAGGGAGCATCTGCGATCAACTCACAGCGGGAGCGAAGGAGCATGGGTAAAAGTGTCGTGTTTTAACACATGGCGCTGGTCGGTCGGTCGGGCTTGTCGGGGATATATACAACAAGATGGGCATAGACGGGGCTAGCAAGATAGCAAGGTTTGGCTTCCTTTGGTGACTGGGCTCCGTTGCAAGTGATCTAATGAGGCCTTTTGAGACTCGAGTATTTTGCTCCAGTGGGATCATCCATGCGGTCACCGGTACCAAGACGTGACGTCGGTAGGCACCCAAGTATCGAGCTTCTGTTGACTTGCGGCGACGAAGACGACAACCGCCGCCTCACGCCAAGTCACCATCAACGACGGCAAAGCAAGTCTACTTGGATTCCCACGGCCCGAATCTCCACCACGGTTCTCCGCTCCGAATCCCTACCATGGCTCCCCGCCTCGTGCTGCTGCCGCTGCTCCCCGTGGTCTACCTCGGCTTTTGCTCAGCTCCGTTTTCAGGCTTATCCTCCGTCTACATCGTCCTCCCCGCCTCCTTCTCACTCAGCCGACGATAAAAGTAGGTAGGTATAGATAAGTATGGATCAGAATACAGAGGTTGAAATATAGTAACAAAAAACCAGAAATATTTCAACGTTTGAAAGGGGGGGAAGGTGGTAGGACTAAATAGAAATAAAGCTGGAATGAACCGAATCTAGGAATGAATCAAACCCAAAAAACCAGCATCAGAGAACCTTCTATGTAGGTACAATACACGCACACATGTCCAATTATACTAGGCATCCTCCAAAGTATCTGATGCAACAATCCTCCCCCTAAGAAGAGGAAGAGGAGGAGGAAGAAGACGAAGAAGAAGAAGAAGGAATAGAAGGAATAAAATATCCAACAAGTGGACCAACAAAAAACAAAACAAAAACAGAATCTGCCAAACCCAAGGTATCATCCATCTACCCATCCCATCCCATACCATCATCTTTCGTGCCCATCGTCGTACCCATCGTCGTACCGTACTCATCGTACCATTGTGTCTTGATGCATGTTGTATGTCGTCGCTTGCTTGAGATGAACCGACATTGCCACCACTGCCATCACTGCCACCACCAAGTCTGTCGCTCCCAGTAAAAAGAAAAGAAAAGAAGAAAAAAAGAAAAAGAACAAGCTACCTATCCAATCCATCCATGTTCGCATCTCTCTCTCTCTCTCTCTCTCTCTCTCTCTCTGTATGTAGCATGCCCCCAGATGCCCGAGCTTTTTACCTGCACCTTGTCGGAAATATATATATATCGTATCGTGAACCCAAGAAGTAGAAGTGAGAAAGAAAAAGAAGAAGAAGAACCAAAAGAAAAGATGCAACCCCCCCCCTCACCAACCATTAAGAAAAGAGAACCTTAAAACCACCTCCATCCGCCCTGCCCTCCCCCTCCCTCCTCCACCCTCCTCAACACCCCCACCGCATCAACAAACAACCTCCCCGCCCCCCCTCCAACCTCCAACCTCCTCCTCACCAACCCCACCACACCCACCGCCTCCCTCCTCCCCAGCACCCCCCCTTCGCTCCCCTCCTCCGTCGCCGCCACCCCCCTCAACCACCCCACCACCAACTCTTCCTCCCCAACACCCCCAACACCACCGCTCTGCCTCCCCCTCTGCCTATGCCCCCCCGCCCAGCAAATCAAAGCGCACACGTACAGCGCCCAGTAATCCGACAAGTCCCCGTCCACCCCCTCCCCGCGATCGAGGAACTCTACAATCGCCCGCGCCGCGTACACCGTCGCCTTCGCCGCGCCCTTACCGCCACCATCCACCCACGCCCGTAGCCGCCGCTGGTGCTCGGCAAACGACGTCTCCGAGACGACCTTTTTCGCAAAGACCCACGAGTCGCCGCCGACGGCGAGCAGGTCGCGGAGCGGCGTGTGGTGTAGGGCGAGGTACGTGTTGGCGATGGGGCAGGCGCGGAAGAGGGAGGCGATGCGGGCTTCCTCGCCTTCGTGCGGGAGCTTGAGCATCTCGGCGGCGAGGACGGCCATGTGGTCGAAAACGTCGTCGGGTGTGGTCGTGGTGGTGGTGGCGAAGGCGGGCATGCCGGCGTCAGGGTCGGACGCGAGGGCGGTGGCCCAGGACTGCGGGGTGAGGGCGCTCCATAAGGGGGCGCTGCGGGCGAAGAGGGGGGCCGGGGGAGGGGTGGCAGTGGTGGTGGCGGTGGTGTAGTCGTGGGCGCGGCGTTGTTGCTGGAGGAGGGCAGCGTGGCTGTCGAGGTGGAAGCAGGCGGCGAGGAGGCGGCGGCGGGCTTCCGAGTCGACCCAGGCGTGCCAGCGGTCGGCGTTGTTGGCGGAGAGGGATGAGTCCGGGGCCGAAGGGTCGAATGCGGAGGGGTTATGATACAGGACCTGTAGGGTGGCGAGAGCTTGTGAGTATGTCTGCTCGGCAAGGTGGGACTGGGCGTGGAAGGAGAAGGGGGAAGCGAGGGGCGGGTTGTATCGGCCGGGAGAGAAGAGGGAGGACCAGGTCCGCTGCTGTCCTTGACGAGGGGGGGCGGAGGTAGCAACGGGATTATGAACAAGGCCATGTGTGAGGCCGGGAGGAAAAGAAGCAGGGGTGGTGCTGCCGGTGGAACTAAAGGAAACGTCGGGAGGGAAAGGACTCGGAGAAAGCATGCTTCCGTTTCCGCAAGAGGAGGTAGACGACGCGTAAGACGAAGGAAAGCTGCCCCAGGGGGTCGAGGCATCGGGAAAGGTGTTGGGGTAGGAAGAGACGGTGGCGGCAGTTGGCGTGATGGAATCGCAGGACGAGCAATCAGAGAGAGAGGAGGAAGACGAAGACCAGACACTCGGGTCAACAGGCCAGAGGGCGTTGTCATGGGAGCCAAGCGGCACCGAGCATGCCGCGGCAAAGAACTCCAGAGAACTCACCCTCGAGTAGAGAGATTCGAATAGCTTCGAGGGCTTCGTGGCCGTCTTCCGGCCGCGGAATCGGGAAAAGTATTCGCACAGGAAGATGGCTTGCATGGTCTGAAGGCTCCATTGCGTAACCTGCTTGACGTCGGCGTGGTCAGTAGAGCATCCCTGAGGCGTGAGCACCGAGGTCGTCACATACCCGCTTCGCCTCTTGCCAGGCATACTCGTGGAGTTGGTTCCCTCGCCCGCGGTCTTCCTTACCGCTGATGTACTGCGAGGCGACGGCAGCCATGGCGCAGCGCAGGACATCCTCCGGGGCGACCTCGAAGGAAGGGCGGTGCACCAAGGGCAATCGGGGGTGGACGCGAGTCCAGTAGACTTCAATGTAGTGAGGGATGGCGGCTTGGACAGCCCTCGGCAACGACATGGGCATCCCCACGACGGGCATGGCGCACCCGCCATTCATGGCAAGACCCATGGTGGACATCAGGCTGTTTCCGCGTTCCGGGGTGTCTCCATGAACATCCATGCCCCCAAAGCCGGAACCAAGACCGTCGAGCGCGCCGACGCCAGCCATGTCGGCTTGGGCATCGGCCATCTGATGGGCATTCAGGAGAGTCTTTCGGCGAGCGAGGTTACCTCCTAGTCGGTTTGGCAGGGCCATGGGGGGAGCGACGAGGGTCTCGCCTCCGTGCGAGCTTGCCATGGGAGGCGGAGTAGCGCTGCGGATGGACGAATTCGAGTTGTTATGCCTATGGTGCGGATGGAAGGCCCCATCGGTGGATGCGTTAAGGCTCGGCTGAAGGGAAGCCATCGAGACATCAAACATGGCACCAAAAGACTGTTGCGCGTCTGTTCCGTACTGAGCAGACGACCCGTAGGCATTCAAGAACAAGGGGGGCGGCGGAGCTGTCATCGAGTCTCCAGTCTGGTGGCGAGGATCTCGGGGCGCTGTGCCGGGATATGGAGAGAGGAGTTGGTTGCTAGGCCAGTCGGCAGCCGTAGGAGAGCGCGTGGTCAGCCACAAGCGCGTCTGGGCGGGCATGTCTGATACGGGGGTCGAGTAGGTGCTGTCGGAAGCCGACGACGTCCAAGGTGACGCATCCCGGGCATGGTAAAGATCCGGCGTCCCATCATCTGGGATACGGATAATCGGTCGTCGAACCCCTTGAGATATTGGTCGGACAGGTGGAGGGGTGGTTGTCAGATGGTCAAAGTCGAGAGCCCCTCCAAATCCTCCGCCCATCGCCGAAGAGCTGATGGGGTCTATGAGGCCAACGGTGGACGCTGGTAATGGGTAGCGCTGATAGTCTCCCGGTGTCCCTCCTGGCGGCCTGTATGTCGATACGCTCCCGCCACCGAGGCTGTGGGGGTTCGGAGAGCCGCCCTCCATGACGGGGTTGCTCCGCTGTGAAAACCGCCTCTGATGGCCTGGCGCATGGGGCGTCGACGGGACCGGGGCGTTCAGCATCGTAGGGGCGCTTGGCAATGAAGATGCCGGCATGTTGGGCGAGGAGACACTCGGGGGCTGTTGATGAGCGGACGCTCTCTGGGAGTACCTGTCGTCGATCGACGAGGGCGCCGACGAAGCTCGCCCGTCGTCTTCGTTTCCGCCGTTCTTGGACGACACCTTGTCGCCCTCTTGCTCACTACCACTGCCGTTAGCCCACTCCCGGACTCGTGTGGGAGGAAAATACTTGCTGTCTCTGCTGGTGCCGGGCGAGGAGGTCCGGCCGGTGGAATGTGCGGTCACATCCCGGATAGGTGCATGCGTGCCCGGGATTCTGGTGGCTCAACTGGTGCCGTCTGAGGAGAAACGAGGTCAGCAATGCTCGCAACATGGTAGTGACTGGTCGTTCTCACCTCAGATGTTCGGCCCTGGTAAATGTCTGGTTCGGCGTTAGCAAGAGGGAGACCTATGTCTAGACCACAACTCTTCACCTTTGCTGGCCTGCAAGCATCACAAACGTGGACGGGTACGCCCTTCTTTGCCCTGCTAACACGGCCGGTGATGGGTGTGAGCCGCATGGGGAGATCGGTCGCGGCCTGGTGGGCAGGCATCGGTCTCATGGGGTTGTTGTGGTGGTGGTGTTGGTGGTGGTGAAGGCCGGCGCCCATCGACGAGGACGAGGCAGCAGACCCATAGCCAGTCTGGTCCATCGAGTCGATGCTCGTCGTGCTCCGGCGGCGGGCCGGGAGTCGGGGGTTCGAGGCTTGCTGGGTGGACGACGACGGCGTGAGGGAGCGGAGGGTCGTCGAGAGGCCGGTGGAGGAGGCGGCGGTGGTGTTGGTGTTGGTCGACTCTGGGTCCCGGGACAAGAGGCCTCTTGGGTTGTTGGTCTGGGGACTGGGTGCAGTCGAACTGATATTCTTCTTGTGCTCGACGGGCCGGGCAGGGGAGCTGCTGACATGTCCTGGCTGGGGACGATGGCTGGAGGCAGAGGCAGAGGCAAAGGTGGAGGTGGAGGATTCGGCAAGAGGGGGGAGCGGACCGGTGGTGGCCGGCGTGCCTGGATCCTTATCCTTTTTGGTGGTGTGCCGGGAGTCGGCGGGACCGTCGTCATCGACGTCCATTATGAACTTGAGGCTAGCCATGATGGGCGAGGTGGTCCTCTCGATTTGGAAGTAAGATATACCAAGTTGGTATTACACAGCCCAGTTGGAGTGCCTCGACAAATAGAGAAGAGGTAGCAGTCGATATGGGACAAACATACAGTCCAAGAAGGTCGGGTACGGGAGTACAAACGCGCGGCTGTTGTGCAGCAAGCGCAGAAGGGGAAAGGGGGGGGGGGGGTTTGAAGAGGAGAGAGGCTCAAGGGCAGGTAGCAAGCACACAGGTCTGGCTTATGCGCATCATCGAAGCACACGACGATGCTTGCAGGCGAGGGCAGCGTGCAGCGGGGATGCAGACTGAGGTGTGTAGGAAAAAAAGAAGAAGAGGTACGAAGTAGAGACTGTTGAGGGAAGGGTGGTGGAGGTGTGGGACCGATGGGACGGGCAAGACTTGCACGGAAGCCTCAGCCCTCTGGAGACGAAACGAGTGTGGCCGTCCCGGGCATGTGTATACTACCTACCCAGGAGGTAGTAGTAGGAAGGATCGCGTCCCCATGCGGGAGGCGGGTTGCGGGTTGCGGGTTGCGGTGCGGGTTGAGACGAGCTTGGAAGAGGGAGATGGATGCGCCTGGCACCTTCATGCTGGCACCTGCGAAAAGAGGGCCATGTTTCTGGGGTACGACAAACACACTTCTGCTGCCAACCCGCGGCACGCCAGAGGCGCTGCTATATCGAGATGGCATTGTATCTTGTTGCTGGTGCCGCGTCCAAGGGTGACCAGGGGGGGGATGGTGGGAGGATCTGGGACCTGGTGGGATGGGGAGTGGCATGGGGCATGGGGCATGGGGCATGGGGATTCGACGAGGTGCAAGATCGAGCTGCAGAGTGTGAGTGAGCCAAAGAGGCGTGCTTCTGGTTTGGGAGAGGCTGTCCAGTGTCCACCAGCACTCCCACCACCACCACCACCACCACTCCTCCTCCCGCAGCACGCCCCCCCCTCTGGCCCCCTGTCTGCAGGGGTGCGACAGCAGCCAACCGGCGAACTGCGCAAAGGGTATAGGGGGTGAAGGGTAAGTACGGAGACGTCCACCTCCTCGCGCCACTTCGAGCAAAGACGTCGACGGCGCAAGAAGCTCTACGAGATGGTGTGGGAGCACCGGAAAGTCTTGAAAGCGTCCGTCGTGCAAGACCTAGACGTCGCCGGCGACGGGCTGCATGGTACTTTGACCTCTGTCGAGCAAGACGCCAGATGGAAGCCGGGTGCGAAGAGAATAGCAGGACGGGTACCACTACAAGCCTAAGCCCTGCCGTGGCGGCATGCGGGCCTCAGCCCAGGTACCCCCCCCCCCCCGTAGGACGGTCCGTATCCGTCCCTGCTGGCTCCCACACCCCCCTCACTCAACTCCGGACCTGATGAGATTGCCGCGATGCTAGGCGACCATGATGCGCCCTGGCGGCTCTTGCTCCTCGCCACCTGCCTGTCGTAGTCGCAGTTCATGTCGAAACAACCGCGCGACAATGTTCCAGATCACCATCTTGTGCCGCGCCGTGTTTGTGAAGAGGCACCGAGAGAGGGCACAGAGGCCAAGAAATACCCGATGCCCCGTCTCTTCGTCCTCGCCGCCGGCTCCAACGCCGTGTGCCCGTCAGCAGCAGCTCTTGTGCCGCGGTGCTGCTCGTCAACAGTCCCTTGGGTCCTGGCCCGCGAGGCACCCCTCGCCGTAGCGTCTTGTCCCGCGACTGGTTGCCAAACCCGTGATGGGGATGCGCAGGAAAATTTGGTGGTTTTTTTTTCTCGTGGCCTTTTTGGCACCATCTGGCGGGAGCGACGGTTGTCATCCGGAGAGAGTTGGGGCATCCAGTCTGGAGAGTGCTGATGGGATGGGCTCATCTGACAGCCGAGAGGCGCAGGCCCCAAGTTTGAAAGTTGCGGTACTGTACATCGCAACACCCGCCGCTTGACAGGGGGTGTGTGGAGGGGGGTGTGGGTGCCGCACGAGTTACACAGCAAAGATTTTGTCGCGCTCCCTTCTTCCTCTGTACCTCAGCTGCTGCACCACAACCCGTCTTCGGGTGAGATGGGAGACAGGGCAAGCCAAAGAATGTCGCTCTGACGTCGCCGAGGGCTGCCTTGCAAAGACTGGGTCGAGACTCGAAAGAGGGCGGTTCTCCGAGTCGACAATTCGGGAGCCTTGAAGGATTTTCGGTAGCGGCAAAGGCAGAGGGAGAATGCGAGCCACAGAGGCAGCCCAGAAGCGACGAGACCGGCACAGCTTGGCTACTCCCAGTCGCACCTGGACGCCCACGGGAATCGACGACAAAGCCGGAGGAGCCTCCCGGAACGATGGTCCCGGAGTTTGCGCCACTGGGCGCCGAGTCGAGGCACAAACAACAGACGACTAGCCGCCCTCTTGCCATTGTTGCTGCCACGAGGGCGGGATGTCGCGGGAGGTGGTGCTTAAGCGCGGCGATGTGCTGATCAACATGGCATACAGATGCCTACGCATGAGGTGTGCGTGAGTGTAAGGCCATGATGGACCTCGCGTCCCCATGTTTGTGTGAGATGCTTCCGGCGGGCGTGCCAAGGCGAGTCCGGCAGAGCACGAAGTCTTGCCAAAAGTTGAAGACGCGGCTCGAGGTCGACGGCAGCGGAGGGGCGGGCAGCAGCTCCCACGCTCCCACGGCACCACCCTTCCCCTGCCGCCGCCTGGCATGATGAATGATTTGCAGACAGGGGGGGCTTAGACGCCGCTCTGCTCCCACTGGCCAGCCGAGCCAGCCACCACCCGCGCCGCCTGCCGGTAAGATCCTATTTTTGTTGGTGGTCTTTTCGTGTTGTGACCCAAGCCGACAAGCGCGTTGTCTGTCCCCGACCTCAGACGCCCCGGGGAAAGGGAAGCTAAACGACCAAGGTGCCATCCGAAGTCGAGTTGGCCGCACGGCACGCTCTTGGTAATCTAGGACATGTCGATGTTGGTATCGACGCAGCATGATCTGCGCGGTCCGCAGCGCAGTGGGCAGGTAAAAAGCTGCACGCGGTGTCGCACCGGCTGCCTGGGAGGGTAGGCCAAACATCGACAGGGCCGCCAACCGCAGAATTCGATTCCATCCCCTTGACAAGGTCATTCGTCAGTAGCCGCAGCACCGGGCCGGCATCGAAAGAAGGCTTGTGGAGGCTGATGAGATGGATTCCACATTGTGGCTTCGAGCCCATCGGTGCCTGACATGGAGGATGGAGGGAGGATGAAGTGTGTGTGTGGGCATCGGGCGTGCCTGTCAACGGTCCGCGAGTCCGTTAAAGCCGGGCAAAGTGCGGCGAAGGAATCATGCCACGCTGAAGCTCGACTTTGACGTACGGATGTACTGTAGGTACCTCTGACTTTTGCGAACCGCTCTAGCCGCGACTGCGCCGTGTGAGTTTGAGAGCTCGTCGGCCGGGCGCCATGGCCACGAGCCAGTCGGATACTCGACCACCACGGGCTATCGATTGATGTTTGCCCTTCTCATGAACGCAACGACAGTTGGCTGCTGCTCGGATTCGCTATTGTGGCGATTGATGTCTGCCGGGCGAGCGCTAAGGCACGAGCGCCACGGTGATGTTGATGGCAAGGTGTCACGGAATCTTGTGCACTTGATGCGGGTGTTGGTGAGCATGGTGGTCATGAAGGTGCCGCGTGGGAGAGATGTCGACAGGTTGAAGCAAAAAATATGGAGGTGAGATGGGCAAGAGGGACGAGAAAGGGGGGTAGGGAGCGCTTAATCGACCACTGCCGATTCGTGCGTCCAATCGTGGGTAGGCAAGGTAGGCACCGCGGAGCATGCTTGCCCTTGAGGCTTGATATCGCCGAGCCCCCTCGCCCCCAAGATATGGACGGCATGATGGAGCCTTGATATTTGACTCTTGACATTGACCTGAAGCGGGAGTCGGTGGTGATGAGCATTGAGTTGCGCGCGTCTAGCGCCTGCGTCTGTCGTGTGTCGTCTGTCGTGTGTCGTCTGTCGTGTGTCGCGCTTGGCCACCTTTGTCGCCGACGTGCGTCGTGATGTGGCCTGGAGCTGCATACCCCGTGAGAGCTGCACGGCGTCATCGCCGGATGTCGATGAGTAGAGAGAATGTTTGCTCCTGAACATGTTTCAGATGGCCAGATGTTGGTCGTGGTGATTGCGCGCTGCGATCTAGTCCCCGCATCACCAGATCCTCCGATCCGGCAGCCATCTCTGCAGAAACAGAGATGGGAGATGGGACTAGGCAGACGGCTTCTTCCCCCTGCTGCGGTGGTGAAGAGGCGGGCAAGACATGAGTGATGTGATGGGTCTCGATTCGGGCCATTGG
Source organism: Schizothecium vesticola (assembly GCA_030549215.1). Classification (NCBI taxonomy): domain Eukaryota; kingdom Fungi; phylum Ascomycota; class Sordariomycetes; order Sordariales; family Schizotheciaceae; genus Schizothecium; species Schizothecium vesticola. The sequence continues at coordinate 771,347 of JAUKUD010000005.1, read as the reverse complement.
AGTCATGCGAGCCCGTTTGCGCAAACAGCATAACAAACAACACCAACGGGACCGCAGAAACCCCCCGGCAAAGACCGGATGGGGCAAAGACGAAAAGAAGGCGCGAGGGGTTGTGCCGTCGTCGCGTCGGCAGGTCAGGTCCGAGGCGGGGCAAGCACCGGTGCCGTTGCGGGTCCTGCCGAAGGAAGGGCGTCCGTGGGGCCGCGAGGAAAATCTCCCCTTGGCTGCACCGACACGGTATAACAGCCAATCATAATCAGCTCCCAGACAGCCAACGGGCTCCTTCTTTCTTGCTCTCTCTCTCTCTCTTTCCCTTTCCCAAAGTCCGGACTCCGAACATGACCTCCATCACGATCCATCTCTTGTCCTTCCCTCTCGGCTCCTTAGTGCCTCCATCCCCCCGTCCCCTCAACTTTGGTACCGAAGACCCAAAGTTCCCGTTGGAAATAAACAGCCTCTTCCCAAAATATTCGACATGACCAGGCCGAGGGCCAGCCAAGCCAATGGAGAGGTTCTTGTATTGATGCACGGCCCACCTGGTGATCCGGCCTCTCCTTCCCCAGGCTATCAAATCCCCCTGCAGGTGCGCCCCAGCGCTTAAAGTTATTTTTAGCAGGCACGCCCGCAAGCTCGTCAAATCTTTTGTGGGCAAAATGGAAAATGGAAAATCTCGCGTCTTGTCTTTTTCCAGAGTCCAGACCCAGCATGGCTTCCCTTTTCTTGTGTCCCGTGCCAAGGATATCGAGATGCCAAATGGGGAGTCGGCGACCTCGTCTCTTGCACTCAGTGGTCTCTTGGTCTCTCCAGCCACAACAACCATCTTCTCTCGTGTGGCAGAGCCCGAAAACTCGGCCTGGACGAGACATTCCTCGCTGCCTGGGATCTCGGGTGAAACTCTACCTACATTGCCCTTGGTTGTTTTCTCCACTACGGAGCACCTAGTCTTCGGAGACATGTACGTAAATGGCGCCGAATCTGTTGAGTTTTGGGCCCTGCGCCTCTCGCCCACAGCGCTGTCCTCTCACAGACAGAGCCCTCTTTGACTCGGTTATTCGGCTGCCTTGTGACTCCCGTCATCTCTACCGCAGACTGCCACACGGCAGCTCCCTCTTGCCCTCCTTCTTGATGCCCGTCATTGTCTGCTTGTCAGTCTGGATGCCGTTGCTCCTCCGGAGTTACGCTTGTCGCTGCTGTCAGCTGGGGGTAGTATTTTTACTTTACTCAGCGCAGCGTGCTCTCCTTCATGCAGGAGTCATGGACGACGAAGACGACTGTCTGTAGATGCCAAGTTCCCAATGCTTCGGCCAACCACTTGGTGTCTTGACAAGCCATACGCGCCAAGGCACGCCAAAGATGGTAACTATTCTCAGTCCTGATTACAGAGCCCCAGCAAAGAATCCACACAACTTAGAAATCGCCAGGCGCCAGGGTAAGACATCAGCCTCACAGCAATGGCCCTGAACCTCCAAACTCCGGCCTTGCCATCCATCTTGCATGCCTGTCTTGCGTCACAACAGATCCCCAGGAATACATACCTGCTACTGCTCTGCTCCTGCAGCACACTCTGGGGCGGGCGAGGCGAGCTCAGCTGTCCTGCAGTCCATATCCCTGGTCGTCGCCCTCCTCCGGCCGGAGGAACCCCAGAGGCAGGTAGGTCTCAGCTTGGTGATCCTCCAGCGACTGCACAGCCACAGGCGCGAGGGGGTATTCCCTCTCTGCCTGCCTGGGATCTTCCACGCCGTAGGCCATCTCCGATGTGAATCGTTTCGTCTGTTCGGCAGACGGGAGATGTCGTGCCTCTCGGATATCACGTCATGCCCTTGTTCACCCACCCGCTGGGGTGTACTCCATGCCCATCTGATGTTGTCAGACGTCAAAAATGGCAGGCATATCGCTCTCCGCAGTACTCAGTAGACAGTCTGGGGGCCAAGGTCGCTCCTCTCAGAAGTGTTAACCTGTCCATCTACGATACCAATGCGGTCTTTAGCTGGTAAGCATGTGCGGGAGCTGCCGCCCTGGATCTGTAGAGTCGACGCTATCTTGACGCCGTTGGAGGGGAGATAGCATGGACTCGGCTCGTGACTTTGCGCCCAGGAGAGTAGGCTTGCGATCATGGTGTTTCGATGTTACATCTTCTATTTCTTTGGTCGTGTCACGCAGTGCTCAGACAGGCTTGGCCCATGCCCGTACTAGGCTGGGATAGCAGAGTATTAGAGCAGACTGACGTTGTCAGGTCGTGGTAAATCCCTCTCGTCAACGCCAGCTAGACGGCAATGGAGTTGTCAGATGAAGGCGTTATATTCAGGGGTTGCCTGTTTATCCCAACTTGTGTCTTTTCGACACTGCAAGTTTAGAGGACTCGGCGATACACATCCGTCTCTACAGGGTATGCCGGGACGGCCTTGGGACGTCAAAGGCCCGTAACCCTTGGACGTAAGAACTTGTGAGATATATCTAGTGTTGAGAGAATAGACCCATGCCCTGCCTACCTGGGGGAAATGTGTCTAGCCAGGCATATGCCGATCATCACTTGTTGTGCGAACTTCCCCGAGCTTCCATCCCGACGGTTCCGCGTTCTGACGTGATTGTAGAATGAAACAAAGAACATTGACCTGAAGCACATGAAACCGTAAGGAAAGGAGCCCTCCATCCCCGTCCGTCAACCGGGAGAAAGATTATCGTCATCTTAGCAATCCAGAGCTTCCTCAGAGCATATGCTCTCTCCCCCCAAAACCCAAGACCCAGCCCCACTTAAACCGACCTCCGGGGGGGGGGGGGGGTCCAAGAGCCTGAGCCTCAAGTCTCCTTCTAGGAAATATACACGTAGGGTCTAAATGCGTACCTATATCGGTTAACCTACACAGACTAGTTAGGTCCCTCCTGGCTGGGTGTCTAAGGCATTATCCCGATTCCAGTTTCCACGTTCCACGTTCCAGGTAGGTAACTTTGTCTACTGCCTATTGACATCGACCTACCAATCCCTCCCTCCACAAAAATGCCCCTTTGGCCAAGCACCTAGGCACGGGGAACACCCGGTCTGGTTCAGATACCGCACGACCTCTACCACCACAACCTTCCCACCCTCCCTCACCAACCCTTCACTAACCGACGCAGACAATACCAACCCTCTCATTGCTCCGTAGTTAGGTAGGTGGCCACTGCTGTAGGTCCTCATCATGCCCATGCCCGGGACCAGGACCGACGGGCACGTCCATAGCCCCCCAACCCCACCCCAGGCCAGGCCAGCCCGATCCCCTTTCAACGACATACCCGGGAACCTTCCTAGCATCCATTGCCTTGCCCCCCCCCGTCCGTATGTAGCGATCACCCTCTCCGTCCCCGTCCCTGTCCCCGTCTCCAAAACCAGCAAGCAAGCAAAGCACCACATCGGTCGTCTATTCCATCATTCCATACAGCAGTTTCCTAGGTATCTCTCTTCGCCCGTCCCCAGACCACCCCATCTTCCCTCCCGGCTTCCCCTCAACCAATGCCACTGCCACTGCCTCTTGCCTCCGGCTCCGTAACATCATCGCAGGGACTCCTCCACCCCACCAACCTCCAAAGCAAAAAAGAATCTGCTAATACAAAACCCGAACCAAGACCCGAACCCCCTCCTCTCGAGTCTCAGCAGAGGTGGGTGGCCCGGGGAAAAAACACATCGTCGTCATGAGAAGAAGCGGAAGAATTAACAAAAGAACAATCATCAGGAGAAACCAACCCAACCCAACCCAACCCCATCATTACCACCCCTAGGTCTTAACCCTAATTCGTCACCGTCCTCTTCGGCACCGGCCTCGGCATCTCGCTGCTACTCGCCTTGTCCTCTCCGTCGCCACTAGCCTTCCTGCTGGTGGTAGTATTGGTGTCCTCCTCTGAATCGTCGTCGCTGGGCGCACGGCTGCCGTCGGCACCGAGCAGGCCGCGTCTGTTCGTCATCTGCACGCACACAAGTTAGCCCCATACCCAAAAAATGAAGGACGAAACAAAAACATACCCAGGACCTCACTCCCCCAATCAGCCCCAACGTGTACCCCGTGACGAAATCATTGACATTGTTCCCCGTCCGCTCCCCGACCGACGGGCTCCTAGGGTTGGTCGCCGGGTCCAAAAAGGCAGCGCGCGCCGGGCTCTGCGGGCGACTAGCCGGCCAGTACTGGCGCAGCTCCTTGCTGAGCTCCTGGCCCGTCGTCGACCAGTTGGTGCGGATGTTATCCCTTAGCTCCTGGGCGTGGCGCTTGAGGTCGAGCTCGTTCTTCTTCAGCCAGCTGACGTTGAGCTCCTGGCGCGACGTGCCGCGCTTGAGCTGCCGGGCAATGTACTTTTCGTAGTCACGGACGATCCTGCCACCCTTTGTATCAGCGCTACCCAGTAGAGGAAAAAAAGGGGGGGGGAGGGACACAAACTTGGTAATGATGCCCGTGGTGCTCACGCCCTCGGTCCGCTGCGTCACCAGGAACTTGCCCGCCTCCTTGATCGGCCCGTAAATGTCGTCGCCCTCGTCGGCGCCGTAGGGGATGTCGTCGTGCGCCACGTAGTCGATCTGGTGCGCCTCGAGGAACTCGGGCGTCACGATCCACGGGCAGTCCTCAATCACCTCGTCCACCCACTTGCAGTGCCGCACCGTCTCGGCGCGCTCCTTGCCCGTCAGCACCGTCAGGCCCTTGCGCATGTGCGTCTCCTTGTCCCCCGTCACGCCGACGATGAGGTGCACGTCGGGAAATGCCTTTTTTGCTTGTTCGAGCTGGCGCATGTGGCTGCGAGGGAGGGGGGGTTGTTAGTTGGGGTGGGGGGCAGCGAGGGAGGGGTAGGAGAGGAGGGGCATACCCGAGGTGGAAGAGATCAAAGACGCCGTCGGCGTAGACGCGGACGGCGCGACCGGCGGGGGGCGGGTTGGTCTGGTAGCCGACGGGGTGGGTGAGCTTGCCGATCGGGGGCGGGGCCATGGCGGTTTGTTTGCCGCCGCTGGTAGAGATGGACAGGTTGCCGTTGCTGTTGCTGCCCTCGCGCGAGGCCAGGCTCTTGCGCGTCGTCTTGCGGCCGACCCGCTCAGCGATGTCGACGCTGGCCTCGGTGGTGTCGCTAGGCTCGCCGGGGTCCTGGACCTGGGCCTGGTCGTGGCCCATGGCGGGGGAGGGCTGGTGGTCCGAGTCGGCGCGCTGTCGCTTGGGTGGCGGGTGGCTGTTCCCGGCCGAGTTTTTGTGGGCGGCGAGGGGCCGGGCCGACTCCGGGGCGGTGTCGCCACCCTCCTCGCCTGAGGCGTCTCTCGACTCGGCCTGGACGATGGGGTCCTGGTCCATGGCGATGTCGTTTGTGGTGGTGGTGGTGGTGGTGGTGGCGGTGGTGTTGGTGCGCTTGCGTTTGGAACTGGAGGATTGCGAGGGGGAAGCCGGGGAGGACATGGCGACAGACAGACAGGAACAGGACCCGGCAGACGGACGGCAGGAGGTCGGGTTGCGCGTCAGGCGGGCTCGGTAGTATTCGACGGGGTGGTTGCTTGCTGCGTGCTGCTTGCTTGCAGGATGGACCCGGCGGGCAGCCAATTGTGCGGGATGCTGCGACTCTCTCTCTCCGTCCTGGTGGTCGGTGTCACTGGGTGCTCCGCAGTCCTGGAAGGTGGTGGCACTGAGGTGGTGGGCAGTGGGCACTGGTAGGTGGGCTGTTCGAGACAGACGTCAGGGCCGGTCGCTTGCAGCGTCAACACGCTCTGCCCTGATTTTGATTTGGCCGCGCAGGTTCGTGGATGCGATCACCGGTTGTGAAATGCAAAGGGGTGCAGAGAGGGAAAAGCTGGCAAACGGCTGGTCAACTGTGTGGACAAAAAAATACAAAGACCTTGATCGCCGATGGGCTGACGACCGCCTTCGCACCCAAGCACCCCAAGTACATCTTTCCGGACTCTGTACAGAGCCCGCCCTCCAGCCCGCAACTTCACATGCACCAAAACCCACCCACCCTGAGGTCCCTCTGTCCCAGCGACGTCAGATGCCCTCCCTGTTGATACTCAAACACTATTCACTCAATCCTGATCCAAACACGACAAATACCCAACTTTATCCATACCCTCCTCAGTGTCCCAACTTCTTCTGTCCATCTCTCCCACCCCCGAAAAGGGGCTCCCTATAAAGACTTTGAGATTGCCGAGCCTCTGTGCAAAAATTATAAATTATTTCCCCCAACAAGTTATGGCGGGGGGGCAGGGGTGAACCATGTCACGTCATCCCAGCCAAGACGGTTGCTATTGGAACTGTGTACCTAGCGCTCGTAGGCCTCGCAACGACGGTGGGGGTTGCTTGGGGACAACGTCATGGATTTACACTTGGGCATTTGCATCAATTCCGTGGGGGCGCTTGGCTGCAACAAAAGCCCGCGCTGGAGCCTCAATTGAGGAACAAAACATGACCACTGAACCATGTCGTTTCAGTGATGCGGGTTGACAAGACATGTTGATGGTGTTGTTGCTGCTGCCGCTGAAAATACTGCCATGTTTTGCATACTGAATCCTGCGTAGAAACGCACGGATACTGCATATCCAGCGTGTTGTTCATCTCATCTCAACTCATGTGCAGACCAATTCTCCGTCTCAAGAGATCAGACGAAGCCGGCCGACTAGGTACATGGGTCCTGTTGCCGTGATGACCGCCTCTCTTGGCGTGTCCATGTCTTTATACTCCCTCCTGGGTTTGAGCCACGATGAAACCTCATCCAGGAAGCTGGAGGGTGTGAACCCGTCACTGATTCCTCCCGAGAGGCTTCGACATCCAAGCCTCGGCGCTGGGTTTCGATCGATTTGTGTGCGGTGAGATCTACCCAGCAATTCCGAATCCCGTTAAAGACATCCCCGGACTGGAGACGGAAAGACAATACTCGCCCTAGAGCGAATTGTCCATCTCGGAATGCCTGCGACACGAGCGCGTCTGCTCTTCTGGGTCTCCTATGCCTCTGAGGGGGGTTCATGACATTGCCATATGCAGATAGAACCCCAACTCGCCATCCTCTTCACTGCAGAACCACCTTGGACTTCCTCACCCAGTGCCGCCCGCACCGGCTCGGATCCCCCGGCTTGCTCATGTAGCAGTACGCCTTTGCGCCCTCGGGCGCCGCCTGCCCAAACTTTTGCTTGACCGAGCAGTACTCGGCCTCGTCGCCCATCCACGACTGAATGTGCTTGTGCAGCGAGCACCGTGTGATCCCGCACTTGCGGCAGTACCCCTGCCCGCGCACCCGCAGGTTGGAGAGCGCCCTCTTCTCCTTCTCGCTCGACGCCGTCTCGGCGTGGTAGAGCCCCGTCGACGGCGGCGCCTTCCCCCTAGTCTTGGCGCCGGCGAGGTGGAACGCCCACTCGAGCTCGTTGGGCCCCTGGCGCCGCGTCGAGAGGGGCACCGTGCCGCGGAGGCGCCGGTGGATCGAGTAAAAGTGCTTGTTGGTCAGGCCGAGGCAGACGCTGTCGATGGGGTCGAGGTTGTCCAGGATGACAAAGTGCAGCTCAGCGGGTAGGTCCATGAGCTCCAGCCCCGACGAGGGCACGGGGGTAGGTTCCTTGTCCGTGACCGAGTAGGACCGGCGACGGGGGCCGATAGTTGGTCGCGGCCGCAACGCGAGCTCTTTGTTTGGCGTCTGCGCAGTTTCGGTCGACGGGGCTGGTGGCGAGGCCGGGGGGCTGGGCTCTGTTACTCGAAAGTTTTGAATGAAGTTGTGTATCGCCTTGAGGGGCTGTGGGATGCTATAGTTGTCGTGCGTTTGGGAGCGTCGGGGCGCGCGGTTTTGCCCACGGAGAAGGTTGTGCTCCTTGGACATGTGGTCCTCTCGGGTGAAGGTTGTGGTTGACGACAGCATGGTGGCTGGTTGGCTGTAGAGCATCTCGACCATGTTGGCGAGGCTGGATTGGTGGGAGACTGAGATGCTAATGGTGAGCGAGGGTCCGGAAGCCGCCGACTGTTCCGAATACGTGAAAATGTTGAAAGGAGGCCCCGGCTGAAGTAACAGCGTCCCAAGTTGATTTGGAATGGTATGTTGAAAGTGACTGACGGCAGCTGCAGGGAGAGGGGCGGCGCCGTCTTATACGACAGGGAGGCAGGTACCGATGCCGAAGGGGGGCTAAGGAATGTGTGTGGTATTGACTTTACTAGCGGGCTCATCAAGGGGCGATGGGCGAGAGAAAGGCTGCGAGGTTCGGCCCAATCCGGCTTTGGGGCTCGGTGAGGACGGGACAAGCGGCGAGGAGGAGGGGTGCGGCCAGCCGGTGCGGAGAAGAGCGACGAGGGAGAATCCGGAGAATCCGGACAAGTCAAGTGTTGAAAGACGTTTGGGTCGATCCTCGCCCCCAAGAGCGACCAAGGCGCGCGGTGGTTGAAACGGCACCGATCTGCGGTCTTTACTGTGGTTATGAGGTAAGGCTGCCGTCTTGTGACTTCGAGGAGGATTGGTTTAGGTATGGGGGAGTGTCGGAAGAAAACACATACATGGTTCGACGCCTAGGAACATGTCAGGTTGGAACGACGACATGGTCTCGGCTGGTCCAAAAGTCTCACCAGGGCATGGGAGGCGGGCACCCTTTGCTTCCATTGCGCAATCAGCGTTCTCGAACTGAAATCAGCCAATGAACTGGCAGTAGGCATCTGGTGTCTCCAGAAACCAAGAGTTTCAGGCATCGCGGAAAGGGCTGGACAAGCAGGGATCCTGATGCCGTATCGGTGCCGTGGGTTTATAGGATGATTCGGCACCATCATTGACAGAGGGCCAAATTGATGCGATGAGGAGAGGCTTAGCTCCAAAGATCACGCGAAATTTGCGAGGTCCGAGGCGGCTAAGCTTGCCACAAGTGTTGATGGACAACGTAGCCGAGACGGAGAGCCTGCGACGATCTGCTCGTCTTGAAGATGTGGTTGGGGAGCGAGTCTCGAGTTCATGTACCAACTTTTCCATCGCTTCACATCTCCAATCGTTCCCCAATTCTCAAAGTCTGACGACCGTTTGACCCCGCCGTCTACCCCGCCGACAAGCCTTTAAAGGTGGTGGGGACAAAATATGACGGAAATAAATTCGAGACCTTGTGAATTACCGTACTGTACCATGCCACGCTCCTTGAGAAATATTGAATTGAGTCCATCTGTCGTGGTTCTCGGCCGGGCTTTGATAAAGGAGCAGTTGTTGACATTGAGATATCGTAATCATATCCCCTGATTCCTTGTTTTGACTAGTTCCAGCTATGCGGGTTACCCGTTATGCAGAAAAGACGTGCCTAAGTGCATTATCAAAGACTTGATGCTCGTGTGCGTCCCTGGGGTATACGTGCTTGTTAACTCATCTCTGCATCCACACCCACGAGGTGGCAGCATGGCATTGCACACCGATTTGAGGGCAAGGCCAAGTTATAGCCAGTCCACGAAAAGCAACGGCTTGGCCAAGGACTCATTGCACTGGCTGAGCAAAGTTTGGTGCAAAACATGGTCCAATAGCCCATCTTGATTTTGACAACTTCCATGCTCCAAACCTAGCATCGACATTATCCCAACTACGCCCAAGTCCTCAAACGGCAATCCAGATCAGCATGAGCACCACATCCAGCCCCTTGTCCTCGCCGTCAAACTTGAAGCTCCACATGCCGTCCGTCTTCTCGTTCCAGAACCCGCCCGTCGCGCTGTGCATGCCGCGCCGGCCCGCCTGACCCTTCTTGGCCGGCGCCGACGACGACCCCTCCTCCGCCGCCGGCGATGTACTTGTGCCCGTCGACTTGCTCAGCTGCGATGTGGGAACGACGTGCTGCACAATGGTGCTGTTGATGGCAAACTTGTACGTCGGGGACGCGGTGCCCTGGGGCGTGGCCTCGGCCATGACGGCCTTGAGCATCTTTTGCTGTAGTTGGTCGTGCGTTAGTGCGTATCCGGGGGTCAGGGGTGTAGAGCCCACGTACAATGATGGTCTCGTTCCATTGCGCCGTCTTGGCGTGCTCGTAGTTCTCGATGCCGCTCAGGGCGCTGTTGCAGGCCTGGGGTCAATCGGTTAGCTGGGCATGGATTGGGTGCAGTGGGCAAGAGAAGCGTACATCTGTGGCAATCTGCTCCAGGCGCTTGAGGGGAATGGGCTGTAGACGGGCAGTTAGAAGCAATGCGGAGGCGGATTGGGACTATGCCATCCTACAGAGTTGGTGGTGGAAGCCATTGTGAGTGTGGGAGGAAACTTGTGTGTCGCAAGTCGTCAAGATTCGGGGGGGGGTTTTTTTTGGGTGCCTTCAAAGGGCTCTCGTCCAAGGTGGTGAGCGTGGCTGGTAGAGGCAGGGTGTCGATACAGCTTCTACGATTGAGGCTTGAAAAGATTAGCCTGGTAGCGGTGATGGCTCGAATGTGGTGTTGACGGGACGGCTGCAGAGGCGGCATCAACAATGCAAAGGCAGTTGGGATGGAAACCAGCGGTCGCGGCAAAACATCGCTTGATGTTTACGGCTAGCCTGCTAGGTCCACATGGCCACCTGTATTTCGCGCCGAGCCCCGCGATGGCTGCGTGGTTAGAGGTCACCTGACCACACTGATACTCTTTGGACCTTACGTAATGCAGGTTGGCCAGTGAGCTGGCTGTCAGTCACCACGTGCGTCACTGTGGGTCGGCTTGCAGGCGAGATGGTTTCTCATTGATCAATTGCGCTACAGACCTGGAGCTCTTTCGCTTCGCAATCCAGAAACCATGACACTGAAATCATCGTGAGGTTGATCGTCGCCGTGAACCAACCGACAACCCACAACTCGCCCGCTTTCTCCGAGTGCCCCCGACTATTATCGCGACATTCCACAGCATCCGAGTGCTTTTGTATCACCAAGCTCGCCAACCCCCCCAATTATTCTGGAACGAAGGCTCCCCATCGTCATCGTCTCCAACCTCCAACCTCCCACAGCCATCGTCGGCACGCCGCGGAAGCCAACATCATTATGTCCAGCCAACCCCTGCTGCAGACGGCGCCAGGTACATTCCACCCCGTCCCTCTCCCACAGGCACAACACACACTCTAACAACACCGGCAGGCAAGCGCATCGCCCTCCCGACCCGCGTCGAGCCCAAGGTCTTCTTCGCCAACGAGCGCACCTTTCTGTCATGGCTCAACTTCACCGTCATCCTCGGCGCCCTCGCCATCGGCATGCTCAACTTTGGCGACCGCCCGGCCTTCATCTCGGCCTTCCTCTTCACCGGCGTTGCCATGGCTACCATGATCTACGCCCTCATAACCTACCACTGGAGGGCCAAGTCGATACGGATGCGGGGGCAGGCTGGCTTCGATGATCGGTTCGGGCCGACCTTTTTGGCCATCATTCTTCTGCTGGCCGTCGTGGTCAACTTTGTGCTGCGCATCACGTACCGCGCGCAGGACCAGCATCCGTGAGGGAGACACCGACGTGGCCGCCACGGGGCAGCAACATTGACAGTATGGTTCATTATGGGGAAGGGATCGTGGTGGAGGATGCGGCTTGTGTGAGAAGTACTAGGGCGGAGCATTTTCAACGGCGCAACAAGTCTGGCATTGGGTTTAGATTGCACGTTTTCTTGGATATCGTATCGTTGAGGCATGCGGGATTTAGGGGGTCCAGATGACCGTGGTTTCGCACGAGGATGGAGGGTCAACCGATAATCGCGGGGATGGACTTATGGGAACAGAACGGCATTGTGAAATCCGGCTTTCTTTTGATCTGCCGGATGAACCGCAAAATCAGTCGCTATGAGAATGCCTAATGGTAACTCGAGACCGGGTATCTTGAGACGTAATGAAATGCGCCCCAGACCAAAACCAACATGGCAGCAGGTGGTCTTTGTCCATCTGCGTAACGCCCACAAAATAACACCATTCTTCCCTTCCTCTGCTCCACCTCCTGCTGCTGCTCTACCTCCCCCCTCCTCCCCCCCTTCTCCTCCTCGCCTCAATCCCATCCTCATTCGTCTGCACCGCGACCCCCTCCCCAACCATCTCCCCCACCGGAATCCTTGACAGCAAAACCCCCACATACCCCGTCCTCCTCACCCTCCCCACCGCCAGCTCCGTCGCCCGCTCATGAATCGTCGTCGTCCCCCCCATCACCTCAAAGTACTCCCCCTCCCCTCCCTCCTCCTTTCCTAGAAACGTATCCTCCACCACCTCCTCCTCTCCCCCGTCCTCCTCTTCCTCCGCTACCATCTCACTCAACACATTATACTGCCACCACTTTTGCTCGCTCTCCCCAATCCGCCGCCGCACCACCTCAGCGATCGTCACCAGCTTGTTCGCCGACGCCGTTTTGGCCGAGAGGAAGACCACGCCAGGGAGAAGCGAGGCGTCCCACGCGCTGAAGCGCGTCAGGTGCGCGAGCGCGCGCGCCACGTGCTTGCCGATGCTGGTAGACGAGAGGACCGAAAGGGCGAGGACGTCGTAGCGCGGGCGGAGAAGGACGAGGAGAGAGGCGTGCGGGGTGAAGTAGTGGCTCGTTGGGTTGGCAGCGGCGGTAGAGGCGGCGGGGGAGGGTTGGGGGGCGGCGGCGGTTCGGGGTTTCTTGGTCGTGGTGTTGGGGTGTTGCGGGGAGGAGGGGGATTTGCGCTTGGGGGCGTGGGAGGGCATGATGAAGCGGTGGTGGGGGATTGGTGGAGGGAGGTGGGCCATGGGTTTGGGTTGTTTGGTGGTTGATGGAGGTTTTGGGTTGTTTGGTGGTTGATGGAGGTGAGGTTGGTGGGGTGGTTGGGTGCTGTCGAGGGAGGGTGGTGATGGAGGTCGAGGTGGTGGTGGTTGTTGCTTTTGATAATTCTTATCGATAAGCGCTTGGGGCAACGAGTGCTGGAGCGCGGGGGTTGCTTGCAGTTGGGAGGTCGAAAATGGAAAAGGGCGGAATGGTCGGGATATCGGGTCCTGAGGGTTGGAGGTATTTACTTGTATTGGAAATATGTGATGTGTTCTGGAAGCTTGTGGGCTTTTCTGTCTGAAAACCCTCGAAACTTGTCAACCACAACACAAAAACAACATTCGCATCGTCAACCTCCGCGCTCGAGACGCGTCCCCGAGCTTCTCAAGGTGGGGTAGCCTGGCCGCAGCTCGGAGCTGACGGGCTGCCATCGAGAGACTTGGCGTTGCATGTTTCAACAACGGGACGTCGAGGTCTAGAAGAAATGGGCTCTGTGTTTAGCATCACCATGGGTCTGTCTGGTAGCAGATTGCACAATCCCAAAAATGGGTGCACGTGCCGTCTCGGACTATTCTTGGGGGGTACTATAATTCTGGACTCGGACAGGACTGGCAAGACATTGTTTTTTTTGGGGTAGCATCCAAGATATTCTCGATATTGTCTCCTGGCTTCCGAGGCCAACCTCATCCCCGTCCTCGTCCTCGTCAGCCTGAACTGCATGCAAGAAAAGCGTCGTCATGTGTTTGTTGCGCTATGTAATCCTCAAGCAATCAGGTCCCGGTTTGCTCTGGCTCTGGCATGAGTGGACTGCGGTTGGCCATCAACCCACCGAGCTGGGTACCGAGCTGCTGCTCGTCGGACATTCCCACCACCTCCACGAATGACATCCATCCCAGCCACTGTGGACTGGTCCCTGGGCCCATAGATAGCACCACTCCACCACCCAAGTAGTTATTTCTGGGCCTGTCTGTTTCCCCGATGAGTGCATCGTAGTACCTAGCCATGGTGAGAGTTGTACGCATGTCACGGGACGTAACACTTTTACTTCCCTCAGAGCCTGAAATAGAACTGCGAACTGTTTTCCGAGGCATCCGCCAACGTTCTTTTTTTGAAACTCTGCCTATGATTGCCTTCTGTTGGATGTTGGAGCAATGGTGATGGTGATGGCAGCGGATGGGTCATGCCAAGAAAGCACAGGACAAGGCGCCCGAGCCCGCCACTGGCCTGTGCATGAACCCAAGACCCAATCACCAGCCGCGCCGACCCTCCTCAAACTCGCCCGCCTCTCAGAAAACGGCTTGGCGGCGATTGGGGCCGTGACCCCCCTTGCTCATGCGTTTTTGCCTCGTACCCTGCCGGGTGCCAGACAGGGTAGTCAAGGGTGGCCGCAGGGTGGCGGGCTGGCTTCCAAACAATTTCCCTCCTTCGCTGCATCGTGCCCAGCCTTTTCCTCGCCATCCCCGTCCCAGTCCCCCGTCCCGACTCTCCCCCCCCAAACCCATGTGCACTGTGGGCAGTCGACCGTCGGCCGTCCCCCCAAAACCTCAATCAACTTGCAACCAACATCACCCGTCGACCTGACCAAAACCACGCAACAACGCAGCGCATCCCGACCTCAGTCGTGCGCATTCTCCTTCGCGCCCTCATTTTACCTTGCTCAGCGCAGGCCCTTCATTTCCGTACGACATTTGCGAGGCTTTAGCTAGCTCTTGCACGCCATTTACACCGCCGCCCGACAGCGACCGACTGCCATCGCATTCATTCTCGTCGCATCGCATCGCATCCAGGCTGGCTGCGCAGTGCAAACCGTCGCGCGACTGCCTCCCTCTCTCCCTCTCCCTCTCTCGCCTCGGTGACCCTGTTTCCGTTGGGTCTGGGTGGCCTCCTCAGGAGTCAGCAGCAGTGGCCCGTGCGCACTTCGGAGTCTGACTGATCCCCCCTCCCAATCGGGACCAGCCCAATCGCGTGCCTCGCGCAACCCCGTCAGTTACGTCAGCATCACTCGCCCCGGACACGATCGGTTTGCCGCTTTCAAATCCGCGACGAGTCCGACTCACCGGGCTGCTGCCTTGCGACGACGACGATATAAAAGCAACGCACCCGCACTCGCATTCTCCCTGCTGGTGCGCGTGCATTCCACCACACGGTCGACCGTCTGCCCATGTACCGCTTCTGGTCCTCAGGCTCCCGGGGCGGCGACAAGACGGCCGACGCGACTCATCCCCTCGATCTGGACTTCGCGAAACCGATTGCGCCGGGCGCAACCGACATCACGCTCCCCTCTCCCAAGCGGCCACGGCCGGCCTCGGTCGATACACAGTGCGCGCATGCGCCCTCGAAGCGCATCAAGGCGGAGCACGCCGGCGACCTGCTCTCGCCCGTGTCGGTCGCTGATGGCGACGACGCGACCATGTCGCGCAAGCCTAGTGGCGCGGTGGACCTGGAGCGCGCAAGGGATGTGATCCAGTACCAGTTCGGGCTCGAGATCCTCTTGAAGCACGACGAGCTACGCCTCATCAACCAGGAGCTCGCCAAGTGCCAGGTTGCGCTTGAGCAGCTCCGCCGCTGCCACCTCATGCCGTACCCTACCCACTGCCCAACGCCAAGTCAGATGCTGGAAATCAGCAGTGGCAAGGGCCCCGCCCTGCAGGCGAAACCAGGCCAGGCTGTGCCAAAGTGGGCGCCGCCCTTTGGGGTTGTCGAGGGCCCTTATGCGAGGCATTATGCTAAGTGGCTGATACCCGACCCGGCCTTTGACGGCGTGCAGCCCCGGGTTCGCGGCCCCTCCGAGGCCAGCAGGAGTAGGAATGTGCAGGTCGAGGGCAGGTCGACGAGGAACAGCATGCCCGACCTGGGGCCCGTGGGGAAGCCGCGCTCGGGACGCGGGGCCGGTCAGAGGTTGCAGGCGTTGTCAAGTGGGTACCCGCAGCCAAAGGACAAGCAAGCTCCCTGCGTCTTGAAGCGGTCGGATGGTGCCACAGTCAAGCTTGTCTGCATCGACTGCCAGAGATGGGATTTCTCGAGCACCCAGGGCTTCATCAATCACTGTCGTATAGCGCACAGGAGAGATTTCAAGAGCCACGACGAGGCCGCCGTTCACTGTGGCCATCCCATTGAAGTGGACGAGGCCGGCGGCATTGTCGGCGACGACACCAAGCCCACTCCCGCTCCCGCTGCCACTGTCGCCGCCCCTACCTCTGCTGCTCCCCTCCCCGCTGGCTTGGTTCATCCCCTAGTGCGTGATCAAGACATGTCCGAGCAACATGCATACAAGGCCCTGGCGTCCCGAATCCGCGCCTCCCTTGCCCTCTTCCACGCCGGCAAGCTCCCCGGCGTCGCGAAAATCCCAACGGCACCCACCGCCGCCCCCTCCAAGCTCGTCGAGAGTTCAGAAACACCGTTCCTCACGCAGCTGATGCGCAAGAAGAACCGCGGAGTCAACCTCGAGGAGCGAGTCGAGGACGCAAAGACAAAGGTCGACTGGGACGTCGTCTACCACACCGACGATGACGAAGATATGGACACAACCCCCTCCGAGGAAACCCTCGACCTCTCCGCCGCGCGCACCCCGGCCGGCGTCATGCGCGTCCCCGCCCGCGCGCCCCCTCCCCGTCAAGAACCATGCGCCACTGCGCCGCTGCCCTCCAAGAAGAGCAGCAGCAGTCGCTTCTCCACCGACGGCGCCGCTCCCGCGCTCGACTTCTCGGACCTCCCGTCCCTCTTTGACGACGACATGATGGATGTCGACCTCAGCCCCAACACCATGGCGAGCAACAATGCGCCGTCACTCGTCAGCGACTCGTCGGACGAGGACGACGACGAGGGCGAGTCGTCGTCCGAGGCCAGCGACGCCGAGTCGGACGCCTCGGATGTGGCCGAGATCAACGTCGACGAGGACCACGAAGCCGTCATGCATCGTCGGAGCAGTGGGAGCGGGAAGAAGGACGAGGCGAAGCACGTGACGTTTGTAGGGCCGATGCCGAGCGGGAATGGTGGCAAGGGGAGGAGGAAGACGCAGGCGCAGACGGGGCAGCAGAAGATGAGGGTGGCCTAGTGGGCTTGGGTGGTGGTGCTGGTGGCGCTGGCTATGGGAGGATATCTTAGGAATTACTATCGATGTTTAATTGAGGGGAAGCTGTGGTGGTGGTGGTGACCGCTGTGTCGGGGAGTTTGGATTCTGTGGGAGTTGACGGGATGGCGATTGTGACATATACACACCTACTACTTGTTTTACTGTTTTTGCTTTCTCTTTCTCTCTCTGTTGTATCGGTTTCTGGGGGCCAGGTCGGACGGATGGTGGAGCGGGCGAAATCGGTTCCATTTATCACTGTTTTTGTGTACTTGTTTCTTGGGGAGGGGGGGGAAGCATGTGTTTTTATGGAGGGAAGAAAAGCGGCAGTACTACCACCGGTCTGTCGAAAGAGTTGTAACTATGAAGGATATGGCCTTCCCTCGCTCACGGGAGGGGGGGCTTTTTGGCTTGTCTGTTTGTCTGTTTGCTTTAGTTCCAGATTGTGTGTGTTGTCGAAATAGTTGTTGAGAAGAAGACAGACGATCTTGGGTGGTTAGGTTCCATGTTCTCGGTACACTATTGTTACTGGCTTGGATTCGGACGGGCGGATGGGACCGTCTGCTTGCTGGCTTGCTGGGATAGACTTGATACAGAACAGACTCCAGAGTGCAGCGCGATTTATAAACTTGTCTGTTTTTTTTTTAATGAGTCAATGTTGGCGTGATGTGATAACTTGGCGGTGTGCCATTTAGTGTCAACGCAAGGAATGAAAGTCTGTCGTCAACATCACCTTCCCTCGACAAGCCGATGGAAGGAGAAGCCAGCTCAAACCTCTTGGACACGCAACATCCCCAGTCAGCGATCAGCTACGGAAGTCGCTTGTGACGGGGACGCATGGCCAACATATTTCATGAGCTTGACAACCACCCTCCAACATCATCCCCGCGAGCAAGGGTTATACATCTTTATTCCAGCTCACCTCCACCAACCCTCCCATTTATACACACTTGATATTGCATTCCCCACCCAACCCTAAGAAGAACTCACAATGTTCAACCCCCCCACCCCACCCCCTCCTCCCCCCTCCTCTACCCCCCGCTCATCCCCCCCTCGCCCCCCTCGGATCCCCCCTCCCTCCGCCACCGCGCCCGCCTCCTCCTCGCCTCCGACGCAAAGCACTACCTCATCATGATCCTCGTCGCCATGGACGTCGGCGTCGCCCTGCTCGACATCCTCCTCACCCTCGCGGCATGCGACCTCCACCACTCTGAACCCCACGAATGGTCCCGTGGGATGCACCTGATCTCGCTCGCGTTCGGGTGGGCGTTTATGGCGGAGCTGGGGGTTAGTCTATGGGCTTTTGGGACGGAGTGAGTATCCCCCCCCCTGCTCTGCACAGCTTCCCCGCTGACAGAGGGGGATAGATTCTTTACGGATTGGTTCCACTGCTTTGATGCGGTGGTAATTGTCGGGAGCTTGGTGGTGGATGTGTGCGGGGAGGGAGTGGTGGTGGAGGATATGGGGGGGTTGGTGATTGGGTTGAGGCTGTGGCGGGTGGGCAAGATCGTCGAGGAGCTGAGCGTTGGGGTGAGGGAGAGGAGGGAGGAGATGGAGGAGAAGGTGAGGGGGTTGGAGAGGGAGTGTGAGGGGTTGAGGAGGAGGGTGGAGGTGTTGAGGGGGAGGAGGGGGTATGGGGGGAGTTGAAGGGGGGGGTTGTGAGATGGGCGTGAGAGGGGGCACCTAGAGCTGACACGAGTAGACTTGCGCAGAAATGGGCCTTTCCAGTCGGGACAAAGACTTTATTTGGGTGGTGCTGCTGTTGTTGACTGGCAACCTACGTCCGCCCCGTCTTTGGGTGGACGTCTGGCCGGGAGACGGCGACCCGCCACATGGTTTTGCGCGACAATGCATGCGTCTCGAGGGCAGGGGCGTCGTCTAGTGGTTGGAGACCGGACGATAAATACAGACCTGGGGGGCCACAGCACGCCTAAAGTCCCCCTACTCTAGACGAGGTTCTTTCCGCCGTCACCTTAACTTGACGAGTAATTCTCGTGATGATTAAAGAAACAAAGATGGAGGTGCCAAGTCGAATCTCGGATGGCCAATTCAAGCTTTCCCCATGTCCACCCCACAACTATTTGCAAATCACAACTCTCCGATCCCCTTTTCAGCGGGTCTCCCCTTGCATGAACCACGCCCAAAATGAAATGGTGCATTCCACTTTTCCACACACAGACCTTGTCACGACAATCCACGCGACGGGGACAACGGACCTCACAACGGGTATCCCCGGGTCGACATGCTGTGCTGTCCTGGAGAAAGATGCAAGTGGTTCATCCAGACCGAGACACGGGGCCAGAGCTGAAAAGCGCAGAGCCCGAAACGGGAGTGCTTATGATAGTACGACAGGAGACGACGACAGGGAGCTCCCCATGAAGAAAAACAATCGGCCATAACTGGGAGTGGGACGGTGAGGTGACGCCCGGACCGGCCGCCGCCGCCGCCGCCTCGGCATATAATTTCACTAGCGCAGCGCCCTCGCCCTCCCCTGTCTCGTCTCGTCGTCTCTCCATTTTCGTTTCTTTTTGACCTCCTCCTCCCGTTGCCCGTCGGACCTGTTGCATTCCAAACCATCACCACTGTCGTTTACCTATTTTCCCCCGTCCGCCGTCGCCGTCGTCGTCGCTCGTTTCTTAACACCAACACTCCCAACCCTTCCCACCAACACCACCCAAAATGAAGCTCCTCCTCGCCTCCCTCCTCGCCACGGCCGCCACCTCGGTCCTCGCCCAAGGCGACCCCTCCTGCCTGGCCAACTACATCGTCGAGGCCTGCCTCGGCACCGAGAACGGCAAGCTCGCCGCCTGCGGCACAAACGACTACGTGTGCCGGTGCACCGCGTTGGCCGTGATCCTGACGTGCTACAACAACTGCCCCAACGATCCCAGGCGGTGTATGTCCCCCCTTCCAATCCCATCCCAGCCCCAAGCGGTAAAGCTAACACCCCCCAAGTCGACACAGCCGGCCAGCAGACCATCTTCTGCGGCTATGCCTCGCAGTTCCCTTCGAGCACCACCTCGGCGTTTTCCGCCCCGTCTACTGACATGCCCTCCACCCCCACTGGCATCGACTCTGGGTCCGGGTCTGGTTCCAGCGGGTCCGGCTCGTCGACCGCCGCGGCGCCGACCAAGACGGGCGGCGCGGCGGGCATGATGGCGCTCAGCGTGGGTGGGGTGCTGGCGGGGGTGGCGGGGGTGGTTGCTGCTGTGCTTTAGGAGGGCTCTTCATGTAGTTGGCATTTTGGGGTGGGTGTTTTGGGTATTGGGGTTGAGCGTGCGTAGCGTGATAGTCATTTATTAATATTAATGGGGGTTGGATGCATGCATTTATGTTTGGGTGTGGTTTTGAATATGAAATGTGAGTATCAGGTTGAAGACCAAAGTGAACATTGGGTATTTCCTCTGCAGTATGTGTAAGCTGGCAGAGACCCAAGGGGGGCAGAAATGGGACAGAAATGTTCATGGCGAGTGATGGACATCGACCGGGACAGGACTTTTCGAGCGCAGCGAGCAGCCCGCCGCAGGCGCCCCCGGAGGGCCGCCGGAGGCATAGAGAAAGGGGCATGGCGGGTCGGTCCAATATTTTTGATGCGTGAGAGGCTGTCGAAGGCATTGTTCCGGTTCAAGTTGGTCCCAACACAAGTACCTACACACCACAACGCCTGCTGATGATCAAGTCAATTCCGCTGTATGTACCTATCCCCTGAATTGCCAGAGCAAGTGCTACTCGCAAAGAGAGTGTGTGCGTACATGATACATCGCCGGGATCCCCACCTCCCCTCCCCCAGTCGATCGGGCACACCTAGTTGCCGCGTCTACCTCCCGTGCTCATCAGCGTGATCTTTTGCTTCTTTTTCTTCTTGCCACCACCACCACCACCACCACCACCACCACCACTAGTCACACTATTCGCTTCGGGAGCCGCCTTGGACGGCCCAGCCTCAGCAGCCTCGAGCCCCAGCGCCTCCATCTGCAACGCGATATCCGCGGCGCTCAGACTCTCGAGGACCACGTCATCCTTGAGCCACCCGTCATCGGTCCCCCGCTGCGGGACATGCTGTTCGGCGATCTCGTCGGGCGACAACCCCGCGATCGCCGGCGTCCCCCAAACGGTCCTCCGGCTCGAGGGGCTGGTGCTGACGTCCGAGAGGTGGCCGAACCCAAGGCGGGGATTGGGCGGGGTGGTGCCTGCGGCCTCGGCGCCGAGGGGGATAAAGTCGTTGAGATCGATGGGCTTATCGTCGGGCAGCAGGGAGTTGCCAAAGCGGATGGTGACATCGTCCTCGTCAACGCCGCCGAGGTGGTGACGGCGGGAGGAGCCGCGGAGCGCGGCGGATTCCAGCCTCTCGGCCTGGAGGCGCTCACGCTCTTCTTGCGCGGCCTTGTCCTTGTTTCGTTTCCGGCGCCGCTCGATCTCGTCCTTGAAGGTGGCGAGGATCTCGGCGGGAACGATTTCCGTCCAGTCGCACTCGAGGAAGCTGATGAGGCAGCCGTAAGGGAGATGGCCGAGGTACTTTGCCCGTCGGCGGAGGTTGTCGTCAACTACGTGGCCTGTGGAGATGTGTTCGACGGTTGGGAGGAGGGTCGAAGGGAAGGCGGAGAAGGAGCCGTAACGGGTCTTGAGGATCCGTATGTCCAGCGGGGAGAGGTAGAGGTGGGGGGCAGAGGCGTAAAAGTAGAAGTCCATCTCGCCGGCCTTGGCCTTGCCCGACGCCGTGGTCCGAACAGACGTGAGCATTTCCGGGATGCCTAGCCCCTGCATCTTCTCCTTGGCGGCATTGACGGCCCTGATGGCCTTTTGCGTCCACTCGTTGTCTTCGTGGAACATGAGCTCGTCTTCCCTTTCCTGCCTGAGCAGGTCCTCGACCTCCCGGTCAAACTCCTCGGCCATGTACTCACCCGTGCCTCTAATAATCCGCGCATAGTCCAAGGCGTTGGCCTCAAAGTGCCACGGTATGTCCTCGCCCGTGTTGAGTACCTCGGCGCCGCCCTCCCTGGGCAGCGCAAGCGTGCTCTTGGCGTGCCGCATCATCAGGCGGAGGATCACGTCATCGCCGGGTCGAGGCAGCGGACTCTCCTGCCCGGCGTAGAACCGCACGGGCTTGACGTCGGCGATGAAGACCGTGTCCTCGCAGATGGGGCACTTCCTCCACCGGTTCTGCTGCTTCTTCTCGGTTCCCTGGGCGTCCACCACCAGGCTGGAGCTCATGAAGCGCAGCAGGCAGGGCAGACAGAATATGTGGCCGCACTTGGCCATGCGCGGGGCCACCGGCTCCGACAGGCATATCGGGCACGACGTCTGCTGGGACTCGGCCGAGGCGATGATCTCGAGCACGTCGGACCACTCAAGGTGCTCGTCGGCGTCGGCGGCTTGGGATGTGTAGGTTCCGCTTGGCGAGACGACGAAGCGGTAGTTGGCGTGGACGTATCGCGCCTTGTCGATGGCATGGTGGCCCGAGCCCATCCCCCACGACGGATTCCTCCGGTAGGAGCGCGACGAGTGGGCGTGGTGGCTGTCGTAGTGGGGGCGAGCCGGCCGCGAATAGTTGAGGAGGTGGGTGATGGAGGTCTGGCCGCGGCGGCTCGAAGCATTGCGCATTGCCCGTATCTCGGCCATGTCATCCTCGTCGTCCAGATTGCCCTGGTCGCGCATCGGCCCGGCCCGCCGCTGGTTCCGGTGCTGTTTCCTCGAGCCTTGGCCCTTTCGGGGGATGGCCTGGGGAGGGGTCGGAGCGGTCGGGCGGCGGCTGGAGTCGAAGCTCGGGGTAGCAGACGAGGGTTGGGAGAGGGGCGGTGCGTAGCTAGTCGATGCTGCCGGGACCGAAGACTTTCCAACGGGCGGGGTCGAGTTCATGGTCGGGCGAAGAGGCAAGAGGGAAGAGGCGGTCGGCTGCTCTCGAGCGGTGAGATTAGACAATTCTCCCTCTTGTGACGCGTCGACTGCTGTCAAGCATCGTCAGCCTCTGCCTTTCAATGGGTAGAGCCAGCGACCGGGCCCGTACGTTGCAGCTTGGCAATCGGTCTGACGCAGAGGATGTAGGATGTTCCGGATGAGATGGCCGCGTCCACGACACCCGACCGGGTCTAGATTTGATAAATGAACTGTGAAAAATAGGAAAATGGGCGTCGTCTCTCTCTATCCGTCCGATCCACCACCAGGAAAAGAGAAGATGTCGGGGAAGGGGTCCAGGTTCGGACCCCATGAGGTTGGGTGGGGGGTTGGAGTCCGGTTCATTCGCGGGGCAAAACGGGAGGGTGGCGGCAGAAAAGAGCTCCGAGCTTCATGTGGAATCAAGGCGTCACGGTGAGAGTCACCTGACCACACCCGGACATGGGTTTGAATAAGACAACCTGCATAAAACAATTATGTTTACATCTTGATATACGTTTAGTGTGATATGCCAAGTGCTACAGCCAATACGGCCTGGTCTTCTGTCATCTACGTGTTTGTTTACAATCAATTCTCATTGTTCAAAACAGCGAGTGGTCTGCTTCAAACCCAATGACTTGCGCCATGATTCATACAATTCCGTTCATCAGACATGATACTACATGTATCTAGGGGAAAATACAGGGGCGGTTTTGGTTGGGATTAGCGTGCGCTCGACCTGGTGACCTTCTACCATCTCGTCCACCTACTACCTATGTAGTCAGACTCTGGGTTCAAGATCAGGTCAGCGTTCCCAGCATCAGCGGATCGAACGAGCCAGAGATGCAGAGAGACCAAGTTTAGACGAGCAAACACATGGGGGTGTGGCTGGGATGAGACCTACGAGCGGGCAGATAGACCCTTGGCTGATGGAAGCACACAACCCGCCCAATCCTGGAAACAAGTCACCACAACCGCACTGCTGCCTCAGAACATGTGGTCAAGTTCGCTGTCAACGTTGTGTCTTCCACATAAAAGATGTATCATAACTCATGGCTTGGCGACGAGAGCTGGCTTCTCGGGCTTGGGCGGCTTCTGCCCAGTGACGATTTCGATGGTGACCTGGACGCGTCATTAACATACTCCATGTCACGCAAGTTGGGTAAAAGAGAGGGCATACAGGGCCGTCGTTGACCAGAGCAACCTGCATCATGGCCTGGAAAACACCATCCTTAACCCTGTCGGGGTGGTATCCTTCCTGAACCTTGCGGTAGAACGTGTGGTATAGGCTCTTAGCTTCCTCACCGCCCAGGGCCCCGTGGAAATCAGGCTTGTTGCCCTTCTTGGTGGAGGCGAGCAGAGTAAATTGAGATACTTGGGTTGCCGTCAGAATGGCATCACTGGAGAAATGTGGCAGCCACGTACCGCAAAGGACTTCGCCGCCAATGTCCTGAACGCTTTGCTTCCACTAGCAGACACTGGTTGTCAGCGAGAATGGGGTTGCCGAAGAGACTGAACAACATACCCGCCCCCCAGACTCATCGTCCCAGAGCTTGAGTTTAAGGATCTTGGATGCCAGAGACTCGGCCTCCTTTTCCGTGTCGCCGGGAGCCATGGCAGCAAAAACCAATATCCCCTTGCCGATCGACGACACCACCTGCTGGTCCACCGTGACGGATGCAGAGAGCACCCTCTGCAGAATGGCTGTTTCTTTGTGTGAGCAAGACTTGGAGGATCGACATAGCCGAACATGCAAAAGCAGATGGGGTGCTACAGCAAATAGGTACCTTTCATGGTGGGCTGCGACAGGAACCCATCCACTCGAAGAAGCTCAGATGGGTTGAGACCAGACGATGCAGATCTAGGCCTAGAGAGTACGAAGCGGTATATCGCGTGCCTTTTTGAGCGGTGCTTGTAATTCGTGACTCTCACGCTCCAAGGTCACATCTTTCCGTCTGGAGTGCGTTGGATGAGTCTGGAAAGAGTGGGGGGGTATGCCCTGAAGCAGCCAAACTTTGGGAACAAAAGCGACATGTCACCCAGATCTTGGCGTGTGTTGGTGGAAGCATTTTTGAGAGGAGAACTTTGGTGAAATAATGTCACAGAAATTTATAGTTGATAAAAGATATATACTCCGGGTTCACCCGTTTTTTTACCACCAAGAGCTCCGTTCTGGCCCCTTGAATTGTTGTCGTGAGAGGCTTAATCGACCGAGTGACTTCGAGGTCTGAATCCCTCGGCGCTTGGACTGTTTGCTGCCACGGCCCCGACCAGTGGGGCCCCGACCTGCCGACGCCCCAGAGCACGAGAGACGAGACCCATCACGCGGCAGGCTGTGGCCCGGCCGCGCCTTGTCCTGATTTGAGGTTGCCGTCTCAGCCCAGAGCATGGATTGGCGGATTCGTCGATTGCCTCAACAACAGTTGCACCCAAACACCCCCATTCCATCACACCCTCCCCCCCTCCCATCGCATAACGGGCCAACTCACATCCGCACCTCTGCGCAAATCTGTCGCTGCCCGCGACATCCTATTAGGTATCTCCTCCCTAGTGCGACACCCAGCGACCCCTTCACACGCTCCCCCCGATCGCAGCTAATCCGGCAATCCGACAATCCAGCGACATCACCCCCCCCAATTCGTCAGCTTTTAGCCTTCGCCCCGCCATCACGAGCGGTGCAGCTCCTCTGGTTGTGCAAGACACCGCTTGCGCAACCCATTCCCTCGATCCTCCCCGCCCGCCCATTGTCCAGCCCCGCGCTGGCCTCTCGGCGACAAGATGGCAGCACGCAAGCTCCAGCAAGAGGTGGAAAAGTGCTTCAAGAAGGTGGCAGAAGGTGTCGCTGAATTCGAGGGGATTTATGAGAAAATAGAACAGTCCAACAATCCCGCTCAGAAGGACAAGCTCGAGGACCAGCTCAAGCGCGAGATCAAGAAGCTGCAACGCCAACGGGACCAGATCAAGACATGGGCCGCTAGCAATGACATCAAGGACAAGGCGCCGTTGCTGGACCACCGGCGGCTGATTGAGACGGTTGGTCTCCCATGACGCGCGACAGGGACGCCGCTGACAGACTGGTGTGCGTAGCAAATGGAGAAGTTCAAGGCCGTAGAAAAGGCCATGAAGACCAAGGCCTACTCCAAAGAAGGCCTCTCGGCAGCCGCGAAGCTCGACCCTAAAGAACAGGCCAAGATTGAGGCTGGCGACTTCCTGAGCAGCATGGTGGACGAGCTCGAGCAGCAGATCGAAGCGCTCGAAGCAGAAGGCGAGGCCATTCAGGCCACCATGAAGAAGGGCAAGGGGCAAAGTGCAAAGGTGGAACGCATGGCCCAGATCGAGCGCATCATCGAGCGGCACAAATTCCACCAGGGGAAGCTCGAGCTCATCCGCCGCTCCCTCGAAAATGGCGGCGTCGAGACGGACGAGGTCACCGACCTCGAAGAGAGCATACGGTACTACGTCACCGATGGCATGAATGACGACTATGTCGAGGACGAAACCATGTACGACGACCTCGATCTGCAAGAGGAGGAAGATGCCTACGGCATGAACCAGGAGAACGACAAGGGCTCGTCGCAAGACAATCAGTCGATACAGGACGATGTCCCCGAGCCCGAGCCGAAACCCCTGGCGCCCCTGCCCGGCAAGACGCGCGCCGCCGAGCAAGCGGCTGCCTCGGCTGGTCGGCGGCCCTCGACGCAACATCTCAAATCACCCCTCCCGTCCCTGGCCACGATACACAACCCCCTGTCATCAGGCAGCGGCTCCAGCAGCGTCTCGATGAAGCCGGCCTCGCTGCCCGCAAGGCCGGCCGGCGAGGGTCTCAAGTATGCGAGCGCTGCAGCGGCCGCCGCAGCCAGCGACAAGAACAACGTGGGCATCTCCCCCCTGCCGCCCCCGCCATCGTCCACGCCCGTGGGCCTTCCCACCTCGTTACCAGTGTCGCAGCACAGGACGAGCGCGACAAACTCGCCCAGCGCTGTGCCGGTACAACCAGTACCACACGAGAGGGTCGCCAGCACGGTCCCGCCAACGGCAAGCGCCGCGCCGGCGAGTGTTTCGGGGCCGGGAGCGCCAGGGAGACCCGAGACCAAGTCGGCTTCCTCAAGAGGCAAGGCGCCGGTACAGCCGGTGCCGCCGCCAGAGCCGGTGGAGCCTCAACCAAAAGGTCGGCGTGCTCCCACCCCGACCCTGCCCCCCGCGGTTGCTGACAAGGCGGCAGCAGTGCAAACCAACGGCGTGTCCAACGGAATCCGGCCCATCGAAGAGGAGGAGGAGGAAGAGGAGTCCATCTACCACCTGCCGGAATCGCTGCGAGACCTGGCCGAGGCGTACGAGGTGACCAAGAAGCGGCCGCCCCAGCCGCACGCGCCGTCGACGCTGAGGATGCTGGCCCTGTCGTCGGCCAACAAGCCGACGACGGCGGACTCGGAGCCCCCGCGAAAGTACATCCCCGACGACCCATACCAGGCGCACGCGCACTTCCCGCAGGAGCCGCTGCCCATCTTTGACGATCCGCGGTTGTACGCCAAGATCGACCCCGACACGCTGTTTTATGTATTTTACTACAAGCAGGGCACCTACCAGCAGTACCTGGCGGCCAAGGCGCTCAAGGAGCAGAGCTGGCGGTTCCACAAGCAGTACCAGACGTGGTTCCAACGGCACGAGGAGCCAAAGTCCATCACCGAGGAGTTTGAGCAGGGTACCTACCGCTTTTTCGACTACGAGAGCACATGGTGAGTGTATTTGCTTGCCAAGGAGACCAACGAGTGGGCCGTGGCTGACATGTTTACGTAAACAGGATGAACAGGAGAAAGGCAGACTTTAAGTTTGCGTACAAGTTTCTCGAAGATGATGTCTAGGCAGATGCTAGACGGGGGATGGTGTGTGATGGGTAGCGTTGTGTAGCAGCTTTTTCACGGCTTTTTCACAGCGTGGTGGAGAGGAGAGACCGAGTCGGGTTTAACTACGGACGGAACCTTGCAAGCGATGATTCTTCTTGGGACGCCGTCGAGTCCCCCCAATGTCGTGGGCAGTGGGGGGAAAGCAATACAACCCGCCCTTCTTCCTTGGGACCTTTGTTTTGATCCAAGCCTTGTGTGTGCGTGTCCATCTGCCGCGTCTCGATACTGAGTCTCGCCCGGTGGCGTGGGCAAAAGTACGAAGAGGCTCTGCTCTGCCTCGAAATAGTTGCTTTGTTGCTGTCTTGTCGGATCCGGGGGTAGTCTGCCTTGCGGCGGCTCGCGCCAGCCAGAACAAAACGACCTACCTGGGAGGCTTGCGGAACTAGGTCCAAAGTCCGCCACAAGGCTCTGTCGGGCTCGTCTACCCTTTCAAGCGGTTCCATGTGAGTGGTCGTGGTCTGCCAAGCCTCCTCGTCAGCCCTGCTTTTGTAAGAAACTCGCGGCACCACAACAGTGACCACCATGGGAGAAGAAGGCAACGAATGAGGCAGCGAACTTTGTCACCGCTCTCCATCTCTTCCTTGTCTTTCTTCCGTCGTGGCCGTGCAAGCGAGGCCACTGGCGCCATGGCTCTCCTGCAGACGGGTAGGCGCGTCGCAGTCGGGTTACGCGGCGTGGATTTCCATGAGTAGGTATGTTGTGGGTGAGCGTGAGTGGACACGACAGTGGTGAGCCCATCTTCACCGAGAGTTGTGGCTGCCGGGGAAGCGCGGGAACAGAAAGATGCAAAGGGGGGTTTCCAGTCGCCTCTTTCCTCCACTCCCTCCAAGCCCCTCTTGGGATTTCTCGGCTGGGAGGCTGGGTCATGTGCTTCTGGGGTTTGCTTGCCGATCATTTGCGAGGGGGGGCTGCATTTTGCTGGTTTTATTTGGGGGAGGGCAGGAAAGGTACCAAACGCACACCGAGTACTGAGCCCATAAGGCACCCACGACCAACGACACCATTGAGCGGGGATAAATCGGCCGAGAAGAAAACACTGCCCCGAATTTACATCTTTATTCTGCTTCAACCTATCAACGCCAGTGCCCATCTTCACAGCTTCGCCTCGGGCAACCACGGTTGGCTCATGGCAAGCGGAGCGGATTCCGACTTCCCCTGGATTGGTGATTTGGAGTCTGGCCCCGTCACATGCCTCTTGGACTTTAAACAACGTCCCGGTATATTTTCTCCGGCAACCTGCCATCTCAATCCGATTCGCTTTCCACAAGCCGGGCACTCTCTTGACAGCCCTGTTTGAACAGTGGCGCACCAATAAGGGATAATAAGGGATATATCTCGAGTACGTGCCTTTTCAGGAGACCATTCTCCTTCCCAGCTTGGACAAGTTGGCTTCGTTTGAGTCTCTGGACATGGGTGGTTGAGAAGATCTCCTCGAGCCGCTTCAGCCGCCCTGAATCTCCCAGACGGTAGGTGCCTTTGCCTCCTTGGGACCAGATGCATCTCTTGGAGAGGACCGTCGATCTGGCGCAGGCAGCAAACAGACGGTGTGTCACTCTGCATGTAGGTAGGTACCTTTGCATTCCCGGTCTGCCTTGTCTCGTGGGTTCAATGGAGCGCGCACATATCGGCTCCCGGCAGGAGCCCAAACATGCCATTCACCGCCGAGGTGTTCAGGTGAAAAGAGCCTCCGAGACCACCCTCAGGCACAGAAGCTGGGCAGAAAAAGGCGGCTTCAACTCTGTTTTCTCCCACCAAATGTCAAGATGTGCATTCCCCCCCCTTTTTCCTTCTGTCTTTTTGCCCTGTTCGGATGCGGCATTTACAAAAGTACTCCCACGCTGCTTGAAACCGACTTATTGCGCCCCCCCTCCCCCCACCCACCCACCGTCCGCCTCACCTTGAGGTGACGATTCCAAGCCTCATTCCGGGGCGAGGGTCGCGGGAGCAGCCGTCCTCACATCCCCGTCGGACGGCTAGCCCCATGTATATATGTATACACGATCGTCGCCACAACTAGATGCCCATGATACCTACTAACCATGCGAGGCTGTCGACACCCCCTTGCATGACACTCCATCTTGCTGTTGGCTCCCTCGCACGTGGTTCAAGGTGAGTACCGCTCTTCCGTCTTGGTGTAGGAACACAGCTCATGGGTATTTCCCGAGCAGTCACACTCCCGCCTAGTTGGCCAAGCTTGCTGTCCGACCAAGGTCTCTGCAAAAGATCCGGTTCTCATCACCAAGCACACGATGGCCGATCAATGGAACGAAGAGGACGGCCACCGGAACGATGAGGACGAGCACTGGAACGAAGAGGACTACAGCAGCTATGCGTTCCAGCATGAAATTCCCCTCCCCGCTACTACCGGGTCGCCAATGGAGAGGAGGGTCTCCAACGAGAGCTACTGGTCGCAGCACTCGTTGGGGGATTTCTCCTGGCCAGCGTCCACGCCCCCTGATGCTTTCCCCGATGTCAACGAGGACTTTTTGTTTTCGCCCGAGTCGTCACCGATTCCGGATCGCAACTACTCACACTTTCCCGAACCTCAGGGCTCGTCGTCTGTACAGCCCCTTGACTACGCCGAGGGCTACCAGGTCCTCGACGCCGAGGCCGCAGCGAGACACGCCACGGACAGCGCTGCGTACCTCCTCTACCAGTACCGCCACTACCAGTACCCTGAACTGCAGGCTGCATTCATCACCTCCGATGCCATCGAGGCCATCATGGAGCAGGAGCTGAGCCACGCCGAGTTCCCTACCCGGGAAGCCATTCATACGCTTCTCTGCCGCTTTCTGTATGAGGGCTCGGAAGGCACACTGGTCCCGGACACGGATACGCTCCTCCTAGAAGCCGCCTACCAGCTCCAGCTCCGGACCGAGGGTCCCCCCGAGGAAGTCGCCGCGATTTGTTACACCGCCCTCGTCGTCACCCTCATGCAGTTGGGAGGGGGCCCCGCCCCTGACTCCCTCCCTTCCACCCAGCCCGAAGCCTCTACCAAGCGCCGCACCCACAAGAAGACGCCCAAGGCCAAGGCCGAAAAGAAGCGCTATACATGCTACCTTGACGAGTGCTCTGATGAGCCTAAGCCCTTCAGCCGGGCCGCCGACCTCGACCGGCACCAGAAACTGGTGCACCTCGGCGGAAAGAAGTTCCCCTGCGACTATGGGTGGTGCCCGCGGCACAAGGAACAACAACCCTTCTCCCGCCAAGACCACTACCGCGACCACTTGCGCAATGCCCACTTCGAGGACCTTCCAATCCGCGGCCCCGGCAAGATGGACGAGGGCTGGTGGGCTGGGCGGTCGCGGTTTTCGGTGGCCGGCGACTGGTGGCGGTGTAATAAATGCTTGGTGATGCGGGTGTCTATCGGGAGGGATGATTTCGTCTGCCCGGGGTGCGGAAACCATTGCGAGGGGGACAGGATCGAGTACAGGAGGCTGCTGGAGGAGGGGTTGCAGACTGGGGGAAGTGGGTAGAGAAACAGGTTGTGAGTTTCGAGTCCTATCCTTTCCTTTTCCCATTGATTCGTTTCTTGTTTCTTGTTTTAACTACGAGGTTTGGAGAGGGGGTTTTGTTGCACTGATCCAGGCAGGGCAATACCATGGTTGACCAGAAGGGTCACGGAGTGATGGCGGAACTTTTGTTTTGGTTTTGAGGGCGTTCCCCAAGCGCCCTCCTCATCTCTAAGTAGAGATTCTCAGGATTGGATCCTTTTTTCTTCTTACACGATTGTCGATATGCCTTGGACGCCCAAAGTCGAGTTTTGGAGTCTGCTGTTTGGAATATGGCGCGTCTAGAAGGGCATGTGCGGGGGCTTCCGCACAAAAAACGTTAAAGGCCGGGGCAAGAGGAAACGGGGCGAATCGTTTCCGGGCTTGATTAGGTGGCCTTGTACCAATACCTTTGGTTGACAACTTCCCCATACCCAGGGTCCATACCCAAGGGAAGTTGTGTAATGATAACGTTGTACGATTGCGTGCTGCATCGGATGAAGTCGTGATGCTGACTGTCGTCCAAGCCCGTGTTTTGGGTCAAGGTACTCGGAGCATTGACGATAGGGGCCGTGATGGTCAACAACAACAACAACACAACAACAACAACAACAAGTGACAATTCACCCGGAAGTGTCTGATGGCTGATGCGCTTACATGTGAGAATGAAGCAAGGCCCGAGTCTTGTACAGGCGCACGGCTTATAACTTCCGGCCGCCCACATCATGGCTTTTTTTGCTTCCCAGACATCGTGGGGAAGAAGGGGTTCTCCCCCCTAAAAGACGTTGATCTCGAGGTATTCAGGACTTCCATGGAATGTCTTAAGTCTAGAGCTGCTTCCCCTTGCCCGGCGGCATGAGTCAGCAAAAAGAGGACGTTGGTGATGGGGGAGAGCCCCCAGAAAACATCCCAACCCGCGGCCTCTCAGGCCCTTGTCCAACCCCTGTCCGTTCGCAGGCCCGGAGTCCTACCCCGCTCGCTGAAGATGAGGGGGATAATTTTCACCTTTTTCGCGCAGGCATCGTCCTGACACTCCCCGCGCCCCGCGCCTTGAATTAACCCCGAATTTGGCTGAGCAGAGGGAAGGTACAGACGGTCCCGTCTCCCGGTTTGGTGCTGTGAAACATCTACGACAGCCTCCATACATTACATATATCCCGCACGACAGCCTCGCACCGTCAGGGTTCCCGCCCCTCCGCCCTCTACTGCACAGCACAGCACAGCACAGCACGCGACCTCGGTCTGTCTCAGTCTGTGTTACCAACGTCATCGCCCTCGGAATAATTCAGCCACCACAGACACAAGACCCCGCAACCCTGCGACTACTCGGACAAGATCCCCACGATAGTCGCGACTTGCTCGAGCCGTGCGCCTCTGGGAACCAATTGATCCCCGTGCGAACCCACCCTGCCAGGTTCTCTTCACCAGAGCCAGTCTCCTTCCACCCGGCCGTCGACGCTTGTGCTGTGGCCGCCCCCTCCGCCCCAGCACTGTCCAATCCCCGACCCCACTCGCTCGCCCTCGGCATTCATCGCCGGCCTCCGTTCGTAGGCTCCGAGCGAAGTTTCACGGTTCGGCCCGGTGTATTCCGCAACCCCCCCCCCCCTTTGCCTTGACCATCCGAGCTGGACGAAAGACATTAAACCTTTCCTCCCCCCACCCCCCAACCTGCCGCCATGTCGTCCTTCAGCGCCGCCGCCCTCCGTACCTCCCTCCGTCGCCAGTCTCCCCTGTCCCGCGCCGTCCTCGCCCAAACCCGTGTCACGCCGACCCCCCTCTTCCAGACGTACCGCCGCACCATGGCTTCCGCCGGCCCCCAAAAGATCAAGGTCAAGAACCCCGTCGTCGAGCTCGACGGCGACGAGATGACGCGCGTCATCTGGCAGGACATTAAGGACAAGTTCATCACCCCCTACCTCGACATCGACCTCAAGTACTACGACCTGGGCCTCGAGTACCGCGACCAGACCAACGACCAGGTCACCCTTGACGCCGCCGAGGCCATCAAGAAGTACTCGGTCGGTGTCAAGTGCGCCACCATCACCCCCGACGAGGCCCGCGTAAAGGAGTTTAACCTCAAGCAAAGTGAGCATCCGTAAAACCCCCGAAAATTACATCTCCACTAATGCCCCCCCCCCAGTGTGGCTCTCCCCCAATGGCACCATCCGTAACGCCCTCGGCGGCACCGTCTTCCGCGAGCCCATCGTCATCCCCCGCATTCCCCGCCTCGTGCCGGGCTGGAAGAAGCCCATCATCATCGGCCGCCATGCCTTTGGCGACCAGTACCGCGCCAAGGACCTCGTCGTCCCCGGCCCCGGCAAGCTCAGCATGGTCTACACGCCCGAGGGTGGCAAGCCCGAGGAGATTGAGGTCTTCCAGTTCAAGAATGGTGGTGGTGTCGCGCAGACGCAATACAACACGGACGAGAGCATCACGGGCTTCGCCCACGCCAGCTTCAAGCTCGCGCTTGACAAGGAGCTCCCGCTGTACATGAGCACCAAGAACACCATCCTCAAAAAGTACGACGGCCGCTTCAAGGACATCTTCCAGGAGCTCTACGACTCGAAGTACAAGACGCAGTTTGAGGCCAAGAAGATCTGGTACGAGCACCGCCTCATCGACGACATGGTCGCCCAGATGATCAAGAGCGCGGGCGGCTACATCATGGCCCTCAAGAGTGCGTCCCCCAGTCACCCCACATTTCCCACCCGCTAACCCCCCGCAGACTACGACGGCGACGTCCAGTCCGACATCGTCGCCCAGGGCTTCGGCTCCCTCGGCCTCATGACGTCGGTCCTCATCACGCCCGACGGCAAGACGTTCGAGTCCGAGGCCGCCCACGGCACCGTCACGCGCCACTACCGCGAGCACCAAAAGGGCCGCGAGACGTCGACCAACCCCATTGCCTCCATCTTTGCGTGGACGCGCGGGCTGATCCAGCGCGGTAAACTCGACGACACGCCCGAGCTCGTGGCGTTCGCCGAGAACCTCGAGAAGGCGTGCATCGACACGGTCGAGGTCGACGGCATCATGACCAAGGACCTGGCGCTGGCGTGCGGCAAGTCGGCCCGCGAGGACTACGTGACGACGGGCGAGTACCTGAACGCCGTGGAGCGGAGGGTGAAGCAGTCGGTCAAGGAGAAGCTTTGAGATCTGGTCTGAGCTGGGATGAGTGGGTGGAGGGTAGCGACGTGATGAACATAGGGACGGACGCATTGGGATTCGATCCGGCATTTTCCCGCATCTAGCTAGACATCCGCCATCCTCTTCTCATGTCATGGACAGTCGGTTGACTGTCCCTCGTCTCGATAGATAGATGTGGATGTCTGTGTATTTCTCGCTCAGGATACCGTCGTCCCCTCGCCATTGACGGGGAAGTCAGGTCAGGGCACGCCGCTGTAAATAGTCATGCGCCACGCAAAAGAAGATGTATATTTCCGCTGCCATTTGAATTGCCATTTCGCGATTGTGGAAAAATTATTGATTGCATGCATCTCCCCGTTCTGCTGTTTACTCGTACATGACTGCTCTGATCGCCGGGCGCCGCTGTCTACCTAATGATGATGAATGATTCTCGAATGGAAACTCAAAATCTATCTCGAAGGACAGGCATCTCTCTGTCCGCAAGAGTCAACCGAACGACGACTCCCTTCCTACCAAGCTGAAAGACACAGCCGGACCCCTGGAGCCGTTGTCTAAAAATTGTATGAATCTCGACTTGAAAACTCAATGTATCTCTCGCCAGAGACAGACATCTCTCTGTCCGCAAAATTCTCCCACCAACCCCAGAAAACAAGATTCCAAAGTACACACCTTTCCCCTCGCACCCAAAAGCAACGCAACCCCTAGAGATTACCCCCATAAAAGCACGAGGAACCGAACCCTAATCATCCCCCCCCTTCCCCACCGCACTATACACCTCCACCCCCAACCCGCTCTTCCTCGGCCTCTTCCCCCCCGTCTCCGCCCCGTCACTCCTCCTCTTCTTCTTCGCCGGCGGCCGGCTCGAGCCCCCCTTGGGCCGATACCCCGGATCATCATCCGCCACTCCACGTTTTCGCTTGCCCGCGCCCTTGCCTGTCGGCGTGCCATCCCCAAACACCCCCATCGTCTCATCCCCATCCTCCCCGCCGCCGCCGCCGCCGTGGTGATGGTGCTCCGCTCGCGCGGCGGCAGCGGCAGCAGCTGCCTTGCCGCCCCTCTTCCCCCTCGTCGATCCGCCGCCGCGCGGTCCGCGCTCCCCCTTGCCGCGTCCGCCGCGGGTCGAAGCAGGAGCGGGCGCGTGGTCCTCGTCGGCGCCGTGGCCGTGGCCGTGCGCCTCGGCGTCCTGGAGGAACGTCTTGGGCGCGTGCTTGCGCAGCCAGTTGTAGACCGACGTCGGGTTACGAAGCTGGAAGTCGCGGCTGTGCGAGAGGGAGCCGTCCTTTGGCAGGGGTAACTGCTGCGGGGGGGCGTCGCTGTGCGCGACGGGCGCGAGGGTGGGCAGGAGGTTGGGCACGCCGAGATTCACGTCGATCTCGTAGAGGTAGTTGTCGATGTCGTCGGCCGTGAGGAAGGACGGCGGGTGCGCGAGGCCTTGGTTCGGGTCGGCGGGGGAGTCGCGGCCGGCGGCGAGGTCGGCGAGGAGAGAGGGGTAGGACTCGGAGGCTTTGGCGATGGTGGCGTGGGGGATGGAGGTGACGAGGGAGGCAAGGGATTTGGAGGCGGGGACGGTGGTGGTGGGTGGAGGGGTGGAGGGGAGGTCGATGTCGAGGGCGGGGACGAGGGGGTCGGAGGAGGGGAGGCGGAGGTCGAAGCGTCGGTCGGGGGGAATCTGGGGGCAGTCGTTGACGTCGAGGAGGAGGTCGAGGAGGCGGCTGGGAGGGAGGGTTAGCTGGTTGGGGCAATGGGGGATTGGGGGTGGGTGAGGGCGTACTCTTTCTGGACGGCGAGGCGACGGGCGGTGGCGAGGGCCTTTTGCTCGAGCTTGTGCAGCTCCTCGCCCTCGTGCATCTTTTGGTCAAACTTGATGCGCATCTTGCGGTACTTTTTCTTCCAGGAGCGGTAAGTGGGCTTGTCGTCGGACATTCTGATGTCGCCGGGCTCGTCCTCAGTCTTGAAATCGCGTTCGGAGCGGGCGCGCGAATCAAGGTCCATGGCGATGGCGATGGCTGTGGTGATGGGCGATGGTTTTCGGGGGATCAATGGCGGGGCATTGAAGAAGGTGGTGGTTGTGATGGAAAATGGTGGAGGTTTGGAGCTGAGATGGCCTGCTTTGTCAACTCAACGAAGCTTGGTGTTTTGCGGCGCCAAAGTCAGGTCGCGTGTCAGAACTTGGAGAGTGCACAGTGCACACAGGTGGTGCAGCTAGAATGGACCCCTGCGGGTTATGTAATGCGCACAGTGGGATGAGAGCGAGGTGCCGCGAATGTCCAGGACTGAAAGAGGATAGAGTTCATTTTCTCGACATTCCAGCAAACAATCAGAATTCTGCAAAAGTCCATCTCATCTCTCTGACCTGGCTCGGTCCTGCCCTTCTTCGCCCTCCAGCACTGAGCAAGCACTGAGCAGGAAAAGTGCGACGGTTCCTCGACCACACTATGCGTGTGGCCCCACTGCAGCTCTCTCCCGTTTGAACTTTGCAGCCCAACTTTTCTCCTCCAATGCACACCCCGCCCCCTCGTCCAGAAAACAAACCCCCTCCCCCTCCTCCTCTTTCCTCCATTCTCTCCCCTCGCCCTCCCGACACCGCATGCTCCGCACCTCCCTCACCTTCGCCAAGATGACCGAATCCGCCGCCAAGCGCCTCAAGACGGGCGACGCCCTCGCCATCGGCACCCACAACGGCCATTTTCACGCCGACGAGGCCCTGGCCGTCCACATGCTGCGCCAGCACATCCCGCAATACGCCGGCGCTCGCCTCGTGCGCACGCGTGACTCGGCGCTCCTCGAGACCTGCCACACGGTCGTCGACGTAGGCGGCGAGTACGACGCCGCCCGGAACCGGTTCGACCATCACCAGCGCGGGTTCACGACCACCTTCCCCGGGCGCGCCACCAAGCTCAGCAGCGCCGGGCTGGTCTACATGCACTTTGGCCGGGAGATTGTCGCGCGCAAGCTTGCCGTGCCCGAGGACACGCCCCAGGTGGGGCTGGTGTATAACAAGATCTACGAGAGCTTCATCGAGGCGCTGGACGCGCACGACAACGGCATCAGCGCGTACGACGCGGCAGCGTTGGCGGCGGCGGGTTTGGAGAAGAAGTTTTCCAACGGCGGCTTCACGCTCGGCGCCATGGTCGGGCGGCTGAACCCGAACTGGAACGACCCGGCCATCGAGGACCCCGTGGCGGCGCAGGCGGCCGAGGACGCCAAGTTTGAGACGGCGAGCCGCCGTATCGGCGAGGAGTTTGACCGCGACCTGGACTACTACGTCCGCGCGTGGCTGCCGGCGCGCGAGGTGGTGGTCGAGGCGTACGAGGGCCGCGCCGAGTACGACCCCGAGGGCCGCATCCTGGTGTTCAAGGGCCAGTCGGCGCCGTGGAAGGACCACTTGTACTCGCTCGAGGACCAGAGCCCCGAGGCGGGCAAGCCGCTCTACGCGCTCTACCCCGAGAAGCCGGTGCCCGGGGCCAAGTGGAGGATTCAGTGCGTCCCGGCGTCCAAGGACTCGTTCCAGAGCCGGAAGCCGCTGCCCGAGGCGTGGAGGGGGTTCCGCGACGAGGAGCTGAGCCAGATTACGGGGATTGACGGCGGTGTGTTTGTGCACGCGGCGGGCTTCATTGGGGGGAACAAGACGTTCGAGGGCGCGCTGGCCATGGCGAGGAAGGCGCTCGAGTAGGGTTGATCTCACACCAAAAAAAAAAAAAAACAATACACCAAAAAAAGAGGAAACCAGCAAAACGAGAAAAAATCGACATAAAAGCGATGGAGTTTTGGGGCATGGAAAATAGATACCGGCTCTCCGGGCCTTGAATGCAGCAACGCGGCATGATAGATGCACCATGTAGGCATATAGATGCATCCGAGATGCATAACAGATGTGATATTCCCATCTTCATGTGGTTCCATATCTTTGAAGATGAATTGCTCAATTTGTGATGGTATGGCAGACATGAAGCCCAACCTTATCAATACAGGCACATCCCAATGACTCCAAAGCATGGCATCTCGACAAGACAAGAAATCCCTCTCCGAAGGGGTACATCGTTTTTGCTACCCCAACATGTCCAGCACAGTAACTGCAGAGTGATCAACTTTAGCATGTGCCCCCCATGCCCCCTCCCCGAAATGACGAGTATCAATGGAAAAAGACAACGATGGTCAAGGCGTAAAGCGGCAACCTAGGTAGATCAAGACCAGAGACCGCACGCTGCCGCCAGACATGACTGTCAAAGAAACCCCATCCCAACAACGCCAATCAACAAAATAAGAAGAAAACAAGAAAAGGCCGTCTTCATAACCTCATAACCCCACCATTCACCCCTCGCCCCAACCCGACGCTTACCCCCTCAAAGGCAGCGCCCCAGCAGCAGCCTGGGCCCCCACCGCCTGGGCCTGGGTCTGTCCACCCTCCCCCTGCTCCTCCTTGCCCTCCCCCTCCTCCCCCGCCACCATCTCCCTCCCCAAAAAGCTGCTCTCCTTCACCGGGCTCCCCGCCGCTTGCTGCAGCCCACTCCCACCGTTCCCATGCAGCAGGTGGTGGTGATGATGCGCCGGCAGCAACAGCGCCGCGCCAGCGCCGCCGCCGCCGCCGCCCGGCCCGCTTACCGGGCTCGACAGGTGCGGGATGTCCTCGGGCACCGGGTGCTGGCTGCCGACGGATCCAGTGTCGACCGAGTCGCCCTTGCCCGCCTTGGACATGGCGTAGTCGCCAGAGTCAAAGTACTTGCGCTCCTTGAGGTGCTTGGCGAAGTGGTCGCTGCGCGAGGGGAGCTTGCCGTACAGGCGGAAGAGGCGTTGCTCCTCAGGGGAGAGGGACTGTTAGGGAGGGGTGTTAGTTGCGTGGGAGGGGAGGAGGGGAGCGGGTGGGAAGGACGGCGCACCTTGACGTCGATTTTCTTTGCTTGATGGGGGTTCATGGTTGCGGTCGTTGTTGGGTTTGCTGGTGTGGTGTGGTCGTGTGTCGGGCAGCTACGCTGTTGGGTTGGCGCGATGGAGTCGCTCGCAAGATGGGAGGTGGGCGGCGGCGATGGGAAGCGCGGCGCGCAGTGGGTGAATATCTCGTTGTTGTGTCGTCTGAAAAGGAGAGAATGGGTGATGCAGAGGTGGGATGTTTAGCGGTGGTCGTCGTCGTTGGACGTGCTGCTGCTGCAAAGGAGGGGCAGATGGTGGTCCTTGGCTGATGATGCGGGCCGTCGTTGGATGGAGGGTGCTGAGGGGAGCTGGCAGGTGCTCACAGGTGGTAACGGGTGGTGGGGGCTCACTCGGGGGATCTGGGGTTGCTTGTGTTGGGGAGGGAATATGGGGGGGTTTTTTTAACAAAATATCCTTTCCAAAATATATTCTACCAATTCTCAGGTCATCAACATGCTATCTGGCCAAATAACCCTTCCCTTCGCACCTTGGCCAGCAGCTGTTGGACGGTGGACATTGTTTTGGGCGACAACCAAATTCATACATTGACCAAGCCAGTCCCTGCCGTGGAGCCGTTTCCCCAGAAATCGACCCACAACCCCCTCTTCCCGGGGATTGATTGGCTGGGGTGTCGCTCCCTCCCGACAACGATCACCCAACAACAACCACCACATCAGCGCCGTCCTCGTTGATGTGGTGATCTGAGTCACCAAGCTCGAACGATCCGGCCAAGATGCTATGGAGATGAATGTGCTCCACTGGGCAAGTTCATGCTGATGGAAATTCGTTTCACAATCGGACCGGACGGACCGAGCCGTTGGCTTTAGAAACCAAAACAAACAACCGTGCAGGCCGAGTGGTTGGCGAGG
This sequence comes from Schizothecium vesticola, assembly GCA_030549215.1. NCBI lineage: Eukaryota > Fungi > Ascomycota > Sordariomycetes > Sordariales > Schizotheciaceae > Schizothecium > Schizothecium vesticola. The sequence continues at coordinate 731,462 of JAUKUD010000005.1, read as the reverse complement.
GAGCTGTGGATAGTAGAGCGAGATATTGCCGTCTAGATGACTTACCTTGCCTATAACACTGTTGTTATGGACATTAACATCCAGTGTCAGGCTTGGAGGTTGGGACGAGCACGGAGGACAAGTCAACTGCAGTCACCGCGAAACAAGAAATGACTTTATTCATAATCATTACCGCTACTCATTAAAACCTACACTCTTCTCCCCCAGTCAACACACCCCTTTACCTTTTCCCCGGCAGCCCTAGCAGCGCAAACAGCCCCCCCGCCACCGGCCTCGCCACAAACGTCGGTCCCTCCTCCGGGAATCCGCCCGTGTCGGCATCAAACAGGTCCGTCATGGCGCGGTGCGCCGTCGTGTCGCCGATCCAGCGCGCTAGCTTGCCGACAAACATGTCACGCGTCTCGGCGCTCGCCACGGCCGCGGCAAACATGGCCCAGTCCGACTTGGCCCACGCGTGCCGCGTGTCGAGCGGCACGGCGTAGGCCCGGGCGACTGTGGGGTAGAAGGCCGACTGCATGTCGTAGACGTCCTGGGGGATGAAGTCGAGCGAGAGGAGGCGGTCGGCGTAGATGTTGTAGAGGATTCCTGGGGGGTTGTTAGGGAGGGTCTGGTGGGAAGGACCAGAGGGGGGGTTACCGTGGCTGTCCTTGTCGCCGTAGCTGAGCGTGGTGTGGGGGAACTCGGCGTCCCAGTTGATGGCCAGCTGCTTCCACTCTTGGAGATAGTTTTCGGCCACGGCGCTGAACTGGTCGTCGTTGCCCGTGAGCTTGGCGATCTCGCCCATGGCGCGGAGGCCGATGATGCCCTTGATGGCGAGGTTGGTTTGGTTCCTGCGGCAGTCAGCAAGGACATCCCCACAAAAGAGTCAGGGGGCGTACACAAGAGGCCCGGCAAAGTCGTCGGTGCTCAGCTGGTGCGACGGGATCAGCGAGTCCGAGATCAGAAACTGCGCCCACTGCAGCAGCTTGGGGTAGTGCGCCTTGATGTAGTCAATGTCGCCGGTCCGCTGCACATAGGCTAGCGTCATGATGATCATGTTGCCGCACTCCTCCAGCGGCATCGACTCGTCGTCGCCCGCCGGGTACCCCTCGGCGATGGGAAAGGTGCCGAGGTCGTGCTCGGCCCAGGCGTTGGGGTACGCGCCGCTCTCCTGGTTCTCAAAGATGGGGTCAAGCAAATACTTGCTAAGCGTCGCGTTGAGGTACATGAAAACCGGGAAGGCAGGAAAGATGACGTCGACCGTCTGGATGTCGCTGTTGGAGCTGATTTCCTTGAGGAAGATGTAGGGCTTCTCGGGCGTCCCGGCGAACTGGAGGCCGCCAAACGTCTGCCGGAGAGCGAGCGTTGTTATCAGCGAGTAGTCGGAGCCGGCTGCGTTGACCGAGTCGATGTGGATCTGGTTGTCGAGATCGTCCGACACCTCGCAGGCGTGGTGGTAGTCCTTGGAGAAGGCGCTGACCGACGAGATCTCGTCCTTGAAGTAGTGCTCCAGGAGGCTGGGCACCGGCTCCAGCTTCCCGCTCAAGCCGGCAAAGTTGATGAGCTGCCTCTGGACCAGTCCCAGCGTAAAGATCCTCTCGACCTCGTCGTCCTGGACATTGCCCAGGTCGTGGGAAAAGGCAAAGACAGGCCTATAAATAGTCAGTATCTTTCCGCACTCCCCGGACACACGGTAAACTCACCATCTCTCCTTGACCGGCCGATACTCTTCCTCCTTGGTGTTGTTCAGCGCCCCATTCGACGCAAACTGGCCCCGGACGACCGTATTGTGTCCAAGCTGCCACGTCAACTGCAAGGTCTCATCAGCAACCACCCCCCTTTCGCCCTTTCACCCTTTCACGCCTCCACTCACGTTTTCATCATACCCCGTCGTGAGATACCAAGTCCCCCAGCTCGCAATCTCCCCCGCCTCCCCAAACTCCCTCTCCTCCGCCCTCCGAAACCTATGAAACGCCATATCCTCATACCTCCCCGTATCCCACTCCACCATCTCGGAAACATCACCACTCGCAAACTCTGCTTCACGTCAGCCACCCCCCTCCCCCACTCCTTCCACACTCAGAGAACTCACCTCCTGTAACATCCATATAAACCTGCACCGCATGCCCCCCGTCCCCCACCCCTCTCACCTTGACGCTCACATACGCCATCTGCTGGCTCTGCCGCACCAGATCCGCCGCGTACACCGGGCTCAGAAACGTCACCTCCATCTCCACCTTGCCCGCGACGTCAAACGTAAACACGCTCCGCGTCGCCGTGTACTCGACCTTTGTCTGATTCACCAGCGGGAGCTCCGAAGCGCCCATCCATGCGTACGCTTGGCCGTCAACGGCGACGAGGCCTTGCCAGCCTTGGATCTGGCCGCTACACTATGGTCAGGGGGGGAGGGCAGTTTTGGTCAGGGAGGTGGGGGAGGCGTACGTCCAGAACCGGGGCCATGACCCGGGGAGGGTGGGTCCCTCGCCGTTGTCGCTGGCTTGCAGCCAGACGTTGAGGTACGGGGAGCGGACGGCGAGGGGGACGGCCGGGGGGCGGGCCGGGGTGAATGTCGTGGCGGCCATGGCGGTGGTGGCCGCCGACGCCGCGAGGGTGGTGAGGAGGAGGAGGGGGGGACGCATTGTAGAGGAGGGAGGGCCGGCGGGGGCCGGACGGGATGGGAGATGGGGGCCCGGGGGCGGGAGGGTAGCTCCGGGGGACCGGGGACGGGATGGGGATGATGGTTAAGGTTAAAGGGGGGGGGGCTACGTAGTCCCTGGCTTGGCCGGTCGGGGGGGCGGGATGATGCAGATGGGTGGGGAGGGTGAAGACGTAGATAAAGTAGGTAGGGTTCGGATGATGGCGTGGACTCTGGCGGCAGGTACCGGGAGCTTATAACAGCCACATGGGAGGCAGGCAGGCAGGTACGTCTTGTCTTTCTCCTTGTACTAGAGGTTTCCCGGGACGAAGGATAAAAGCAAGTGACGTGGGCGGATGAGCGGCCGGTCTGGGACCTGGCACCTACTCCCTCCCTGCCTACGCGGTGTCCCATCGCCGGTCAAAGACACCCCCCCCCTGGGTACCTCTGCTGGGACCAACTGCGCCATGCACCATGCGGCCTCGATGCGCAACATGCTGTTGCAATGCCATGAAATGCCGGCGGACAAGAGCTGGTTACGGAGGGGTCATGAAGTGGAAGAAGGGCGCACGACGACGGACTCATCGAGGGGGGAAATTGACCGAGTGGTGTCCCGAGCTGCCGTCGGGGACTCTTGTTCCCTGGCAGATCTAAGTCATCAGTTGTAGTCCAAGATGTCTGCAACCACGAGGAGGCACGAGCAACTCGGTGCTCAAAGGCAGACCGGTGGTCATCTGTGCTGTCGAGGCTGGGCCTGACCATGCCCTCCGAGCACGGAGACGGAGAGGCTGGAAGCGGTATATGTTCAGGGGAGAAGCACCCGGCCAGTTAGTTGCCTAGGGAAGAGATTTCCGTAGGTTACTGCGGTAATAGCTTGGATGCACCAGGGAACCTCGTCCTGTGCGTAGTCGGTGGTGCTCGTCTGACCTAGACAGCTTCTACTTAGATTATGTTTTGGCGCGGTAGCTAGAATGACCACGGGCAATGAGACTTGGTGGCTCGTCCGCGAGGCCAAGGGCAGGCCTCCCAGACACACGAGTGTCAAGAGACGGAGCGCGCTGAGGTTGGTGTGTACAACGGCGACGGCCATCAAGCAGCAGGTCATTGGTCACGAGCCGCGAAGGGGGGAGGGGGAGGAGGACGACGACGACGACACAACATATTTCCAATTCTTCTCGGCATTTCTCGGTTCTGCGTGTCTTTTTGCTTGCGTGTGCGTGTGAACGAGCTGCATCACCTTGCACCGCTTGCAGTATCATGTCTGTCTGTCTCTGGTTGTTGGGAATATGGTTAGGTGGTAGATGCGGTGGTGAAGGATGGGAAAGTTGAGGTTGAAGTTTAGGGGCCGACGTTGATTTACAGGGGGGGGGGGGGTCCTCTGTGGCGTGCAGATCTGCCTGCGGGGGACGGGTGACAGGGCTTGTTGGTGCCGGGACTTGATTCCGGTCACCCTCCCCAGTAGACATTTTGTTTCACCCTCTCCTCTGCCTAACAAGACTGAAAAAAAGAAACCGTTCTGTATCCCACGCGATCCATGTGTCAGAGGGCCATCATCCTCATGGGGCTTGGTGCGGCGTGTGGGTAAGGCGCATGTCGATTTGCCTGTCACAAAGTCAGGTTCCCCCAACGTCATGTCACACAGCCTGCGACCATCATGTGCCTCTACCCCACCTCACCTCACCAGCCCGGACCTGCTTCTGCCAAAGCTAGGTGCTCATTCTTTTTGTTGATGAAATTTTGGTTGACGGCACTGATCTTTTTGAACCGTCGAGAATTTCTAAATATGTTTGTTTCGTGAACCAACCGGCGCCCTCGTCGTGTTCATACTAATCCTTCTCGCCGAACCCGCAAATCCAGTCGGCGCTCCAAGATTTGTGTCGTCTTGGAAGAGAAGACGGCGACCTCAGTCACGAGACCATGCCGTGAGACTACCAGCGTCGACCCAAACTGGATCATTCCCAAAACAGGCAACCCACTCCAGCTCAGACGACGACATGGCAGCACCGCTCACCACTGCCGGCCGAGATGCAGTGTCTCCTCTCGCAACTGCTGCTACTCAACCAGATCTACCTCCTACCGGCCTACCAAGGCAGGTGTATGCCAGGGGTAACACTGTACACCACCCGTGCACAGTCCTCCGTCCAAGCAATCCCCTCCTCTCCCTTTGCGCACATTCGGGGAATAGATACAGCCTCAAGCCTGCTGCTGTTCCTGGCGGTGTGCATCCGTCCGACAAGGCCAACAGCATGACCGTATGGCTCGCGCTTTGCACCATGTGGCCGATGGGGCTTCCTCCGACGTGTTCCCCGAGCATCGTGGGCATGATATATGGTCCGGGTCTCACCACCATGCACCGTGGCCATCACCGGTGTCGGTGAGCAGAGTTCGCAGCACGGCAGCAGCCGGAACATGAACCAGTTTCTTTCACGGCCGGCGCGCGCGTGGGTTACATCCCAAGTCTCACACCCCAGACCTGAGCCCGGGCCTGCTGTGCCTCTGTGGAGTGAAGGGGTCGAGCTGCGATGCGAGACGAGTCTCAGAGCCCTTCTTTGGAGAGCATGTCGGCAATGTCGAGGTAAAAGGCGATGGCGTTGAATCTAGACGCACAGAAAAGGTTAAAAGACTGTCCAGGTCGGTAGGACAGGGTTGGTGCTTACGACTGCTGGTGACCCATCAGTTTCCTCAGGGTATAGCGGAGCCGATTAGTCCAGTTGATGAGGTCGAGATGATTGACGTTGAGGAGCGTCCCCTTGTACGTGCCCCATTTGCTGCTCTCCACGCTGACAAGCCCGTCGTTCGGCCCTTCGAGCTTCCTCAGCAGCCCGTGCGACACGCGAAACGGGCTCAGCAGCGGCGGCTTCTTGACCAGCGCCGCGCCGTAGGAAAAGTACCGCACCGACGGGACGTCGGGCGTGTTGGGGTTGAACTCCTCGGTCATGTACCGCGTCGTCAGTTGGTCAAAGGCGTCCGTCTCCCAGCCCGTGGCCTGCTTCCAGTACCGGTACAGGCGCGCCAGGTTGTTCGGCCCGATGCCGTCGATGATGTAGTCGGCGACGGCGCTGCCGTGGTGCGGCGTGGCCACGGTGACGAGCGACTTGACGTCGACGCCTTGTGGCTGCAGCTGCGAGATCATGTAGCGGGCGTCGAGGCCGCCCATGCTGTGGGCGACAATGTTGACGCTCCGGCCCTGGGCGTGGGCTGAGATGTCCTCGGCCAGCTTGGCGGCGCGGTGGCGGATGGAGCCGCTGGGGGGGACCGTGGCCGTGATGACTTGGATGTTTTGGGCGATGAGGGCTTCTTGGATGCCGCGCCTGGTGATGGGTTAGAGACTGGAGTGGGAGTGATTTGACCAAATCTCAGGAACTACAGTATTGCCTAGTCTAGACGGTGCGAGGGTGCGTACCAATAGTGAATAGGGGGCAGATAGGATCCCGCAAGCTTCAGCTCGGCAAACCCGAGCAGCCCGTGGGCAAGGACAACGGGGTACTGGGGTGCATCTTGGGCACATGGTCAGCCCGGCCCCGACGTGTGGTAGTGGGTGAGCGTACTGTAGCGGTCCCTGAGGATGGCATAGGCGTCTGTGATTTCTCGGCCCAGCCCCTTGATCCTCGGGTCATTGAAACCTTTGGAGCACTCCCGGTGGCCAGCGCGGGGGCCTGCATAGGGCGACTGGGAGTAGGATCGGTTCGTCGCCTTGTTGGTGAGGGGCCGGACCAGCAGGAGGCGGCAGGGTCTGGCCGTGGTGGCCGCAGAGGTTATCATCTGGTCGAAGTCGTCCGATGTCGCGCTCAGGGACGACTAGACTAACAGTCCGATCCCCTATTTCTCACACCACTGCTCGTCCGGACTGTTGAATTAATTTAGGACTCAACACCAACACACCAAGGGGAGAATATCGATGTGTTGGGCGCTTGCCAAGTAACCCGTTTGATGTGGAAGTGCAAGGGTCCTGAAAATAGAATCAACATACTGCCCCCAAAACGAGTGTCCCGACTGTCCTAGTTGCGATGCCGAATTTTCGGGCCGGTTCAGGGCCTTTGTTTGTTTGCTTGCGAGTGGCTGGGTTGACGTCATGCATCACAACTTGGCGGTTATCTTTCAGGTCACCCTTGGCGGTGGGTGGGCCTGTGCGCGTCTGTCTGGTGAAATTACGCGCGACCGTGTCCCAGCCCTGCCCTCCTGACTTCTTCAAACCTTCAAACAGGCGCGCCCTGAGCTGCGATGTCGGGGTAGAGGCCAAGACATGACAGTCTTTTGGTCGCTTGAAGCGGTTAAGCAGGCTGTTGACAAAGTGGCCATCAGGCCCTCGCGGCGCTTAATGTCTCGGTGGCCGACTATTTCGAGGCCGCGTGGGCAGAGGGAAACGAAAAAGGCAAAAGGTCGTTCAAAACAAGCGCCGACTGGGCACTAGAGAATTCTCCCATTGGCCCCCGGCCTTTGCTGCGAGCCAACTGCATCTTTTCACACCTCTTGTCTCCTCCCACCACCAACCACCACGCCAACCTTTGTAAACTCTGGCTGCTGGCAAACCCGCGCGTCTCCCATTGGCGGTCATGCAGCCGCGGCGCAACTTGAAACATTGTTTGGACGGCCTTCCAGAGCATCGGGATCCAAGACACTGTCAGCTCTCAATCCTTCTGCTATTCCTCTTCAGTCTGGTCCCAAACACCAGGCTTGCTGCTGGAGATGGCTCCGACCCTGTCTGGATTGATGAGCTCTTCTACCATTCTCCAAGTTAGTTGGGATGGCGATGGCAAGATGGCGAGGTAGACCAGGTGGTGATCGTGCTCATCTTGAGTTAGTCAGACAAGACAATTGACCCAGACGCCCGGTAAGAAAATGGACAGTTTGAGCCCCCGACAAACTGTGCTCCTGCGGTGCTGCAAATATCAAGCCCGGCAGGGCACAGCTCGGCTGCAGGAAAGGCTTGCTGGAAATGCCACCCACCACCCAAGCTGCACCCCCAAGCGCCGTGGACACACCCGCCCAGTCTCCCGGGATCCGTCTTGGAGGCCGGAGCAGCCTATATCTCCCGGCCATGTCACCCGTCTCTGTAAGAGAGCGAGAGCCTTGCCTCCTGTCCTCTGTTGGGCTCACCGAATGTCGACCTCTTCATCACCACCAGCATGCTCGCGACACGAGAATGCACCCCCGAGACGTGCCCGACGAGCTTCGCCCAGTACCAGCCCGCCCTGGCCGGCAATGCCTTTATGATCGCCGCCTTTGCGGCACTCGTCCCCGTTAACCTCTACGCCGGCGCCCGCTACAAGACGCCGCTGTATGCGGCCTTGATGGTATCGGGTCTGTTGTTGGAACTCCTCGGCCATGTTGGGGCTGTGCTGCTGAGGACCGACACCACGAGCCATGGCTTCTTTTCCCTCTACATGATGGGGACCCTCTTTGGGCCAACGCTGCTCGGGAGCGCCAACTACCTGGTCCTGCCGCGGGTCATGGTCTTGTACGGCGAGGGCTTCAGCCTCATCTCTCGACCCATATGCTTCAGCATCGCCTTTGCCGTCATCGACATCTTCACCCTCGCCTTCCAGTCCACCGGCGTTGCCTTTGCCTCTAGCAACGGTTCCGCCGACGAGGTACATTCCTTCCTGACCACCTCGAGCAACACTCCCTAACCCCCCCCAGAAAGCCCAAGCAGCACCCATCCTCATCGCCGGCCTCTCCATGCAGGCCATAAGCCCCGCCGCCTTCCTCCTGCTCTACTGGACCTTCCGCATCCGCCTCACCCGCCGCCGCTACGTCTTTGACCCGCGCTACTCGGCAATCTACCTCTCCTCCCGCTTCAACATGATGCTCCTCGGTTCGTCCCTCCCCCTCTTCCCTCCTAACACATAAACCCCCTAACCCCCTCCCAGCAATGCAAGCAGTCACCAGCCTCCTCCTCGTCCGCGCCGTCATGCGCGCCGCCGCCTTCTGCAACGGCTTCCACCCCTCCCCCACCAACACCCACACCGTCATCCTCACCTTTGACGACACCCTCGTCCTGCTCGCAGCCGTCCTCCTGACAGCCGTCCCGGCCGGGTTTGGCTCCTTTTCATGGGAGCAGACATCCCCCTTTGCGTCCTCCCAAGGAGACGGAGGGCAAGAAGACCTCCTCCCCCTCCGGCTCCGACGGCGGCAGCACATCAAGGTCTCGTCCATCTCGAAACCCCTGCCGTTTGGCTCGCCGTCTTTGCCGTGCTCCGAGGAGAACACGCCGGCGCGGCCGCCGGTAAGGCCGCATCGCGCGCCGCCGCCTCCGGTCGAGATTTTGGCGAAGCCAACGATGGTGAGGCACCCGTATGATCCAAAGACGCCCCCTGTTTTTGTCAGTGGGCAGGCGGATGGGTTGCCGCCGTTGTTGCCAGCGAGGATGGGAGGGGGGCATGCGAAGAAGCCGAGTTGGCCGATGCCCGTGGTGATGCAGCCGCCGGGGGCGGGGGCAGAAGGAGGGGGGTTGGTGAGGAGGGACACCTTGTGGACGTGATCAAATGTGGGGTCACAGGCCCAGGTATGGTTATTTGTGGGCTGTCTTTTTTTTCTCTTTTTTCCTGCTCTTTTTGGGATTCAGCTCGGTGTTTTGGAGTTTGGCGAATGGAGCAGGGTACTGTTCATCGGAGTTTAGGGGTTTTGGCATTTTTGGTCTGTTTTCTCTTGGGAGGTGGCACTCTTTTTGTCGGGGGTCAACATCAGAATGACATTGGCAGGCTGGCTGTTGCGTTTGTTCTTTATCGAGATTTCCCATCTACCCAATACCGATTTCAATTTTCCATCTCTTTTTCCCCTGGAGGGAAGCATGGTGGTGTCGACGTCAGGAGCACTATCCCTCGGTTGTCAAAAGGCAAAAGCGAGGTGGCTGTTCTTTGTCTAACTTTCTTTGTCACGACTTTGATTCCATGAACATCATCATATTGATATCTAAGTACTCGACTTGCATCAACCAAACTGGTTGCTAGATAAAACACCTAGCGCAAGCTGGCCAACGACAAAATAGACTTCAATTCCGAGCAGTTACCTGAACACCACATTTAACAGTCATCCTCCCCACCATGCTTGGTGACGTTGACAACAAACAACCCAGACTCCGGCCAGACCTCTAGATAGCGCAAATGATCTCCCCATCCCCCCGTTCCGGAAACAAACAACACAAAGGCGCACCACAACGCTTCCTTTGATCAACACTACATAATCCCCCCATCCCTCCCGACGCCGACGACGGATGCGGCCACCTTTCTAACAACCCACAACAAGACAAGGAAAAGAAAATGCTGTCGTATTTAACGTCGCGAGACCCTCGACGGGCACCCGCTCGCGCGACAGACAAAAAGGATCGAACTTCCCCCGATTATTGCCTTTGCAAACACCACACGCGCGCTCGAATCCAAAGAACCATTAACCTCTATTTTCCGGATACCCCTATCTTTTGGATATCCGTAGCTACCTAGCCAGACACAATGGGTCCAGTAAGTTCCCCTCTACACTCCACCCATCACCACTCTAGAACTAACACGCCGCCAAAAAGCCGGACTCATCCAAGAAGGGAGACTCGCCCAAGACACCCACCAAGGAGGGCTCGCCCAAGAAAGGGGACTCGCCCAACAAGGACCGCGGCTCCGCCCCGGCCCCCCCCAACACCACCAAGTCCCCCGGCCTCCCCTCCGCCGACCCCAGCCCCAACTCCGACAGGCGGATGGTCCACCTCCGGGAGGACTCCGACTCCGACGATGCGGTCCAGCAGCAGCAGCCGTCCCCCACCCCCGAAAGTGACGGCCACCCCACCTCGCCCAAAACCTTTCGCGTTCCCGACCTCACCGACTCCTCCGCCGAACCAAGCCATAACTCCGATAGACGGATGGTCCAAGTCCAGGAGGAGGAGGACGACGACGCGGACCAGCAGCACCAGCAGCACCAGCAGCCGTCAGCCCTCAGCACCGACAGGGACGAAGGCGGAGCCGACGCCGGCGCCAGCACCGACCTACCCGCGGCGGAGCAGGGGGAGGTGTTGGACAGCGCTCCCACCAGCGGCAATGGTCTCAGCAAGTCGCAGAAAAAGAAGCTCAAGCGCGAAAAGAAAGCAAGGGAAGCCGCCGCTGCCGCTGCCGCCGAGGCAAAGCCGTCCGCCGGCCTCGAGGGAGGAGAGGAAGCAAAGTCCAACTTGTTCGTCACCCCCGAGAGGAAAAGGAACAAGTTCCCCACGGACAGCCCCAAGGGGAAAGAAAAGGCCAGGGACGTCAAGTTTCAGGACTCGCCCGCCCCCCGACACGCGAGCGGCGGCCGCAGCCTGGAGGATGAGGGCGTTTATGTGAGAGATGCCTCAGACCGAGCCCGGCCTTGCACCGTGACTGACACTTTCACGCAGGAATATCATGGCGACGAGGCTGGCACAGCCGAGAAACAGGCCTTTACTACGCCAACCAAGCCCACTACGCCAACCAAGTTCACCAAGCATGAGATCGGAGACACGATCAACAGACTCACCACCAGGATCGACAACGACAAGACCCCCGTCCCCGCCCCCAAGGGCGCCGCCTCGACCGGGGATCATGGCGACTTCAACTCAGTACGCCCGTCGTCCTCACCCGGCGGTCCCTCCGGCGGCTACGACCCCACGCACGGATTCCCAACCTCGGGACTGTGGCGACGCCTAGGTAGCTTCCGGTGGGGCAACAACGACGACGAGACCGCCGCTGCCACCGCCATCCCCGCCCCCAAGAGCGCCTCCTCGACCGGGGATCATCCCCATCCCCTCGCCGACTTCAACACCGTGCGCCCGTCATCTTCACCATCCCGCGGCGGCGGCAGCCCCGGCAGACTCTTCGGACCCCCGTCCCCGAGGAGGGTGCGACCCCTGCCGCTGGCTCCGTCTGCGTCTGCCAACTTTCGTCTTGCCCATCCTCCTGGCATGGCAACCTTGTTCCATCAACCACCCCCCAAGGAGGAGGAGGAGGACATATACAGCGCTTCCCCTCGTTCTCCCGCACCTGCGCCCGGGATCCCCGCCGCGCCGGGCCCCCCTTCCCCAGGCGAGCCCAGCATTCCCGCGCCGAGCCCTCCTGCCCCGGGCGAACCCGTCTGGGACGAGGAGAACCTCGAGATGAAGGGCCTCATCCTGGAAGCCCTCGCCGGGCCGGCGCCCGAGGAGCTCGAGCGGTGGAAGGTCGGGGCCACGGACGTCGTGTTGAAGGCGACAAAGGCGAGCAACCCCGGCGGGCTGCCTGTGTTCCCACAGTATGGCAAGTCAGATGCGCTTGAGCAGGCGAGGATCAAAGGCGAAGAGATGAGGAAAGAGTATTTGAGGCACAAGGCCGAGCACCCGGAGGAGGACGAGTATTGGGATAAGGTGGCGGAAAAGATGTTTGGGAAGCTAGCGGAGGGGGAAAAGGAGCCTGTTGATGAGTCTGAGGAGGAGGAGGGTCCGGGGGAGGGCCCGGGGGATTGGGAAGCGGTTGCGGCTGTGGAGGAGGGGGAGAGGGGTGGGGTCGACGAGGAACTGGTTATCGGGTCCCGGGACAGCGGCGCGGAAGGGCTGGCACCGGCTAAGCCCGAGGATCGACCGGAGCCATCGATAAGCTTGAAGGCGGCGTTTGAGAGGATTGAGAAGCCTGAGACGGGGGGCGAAGGGGGGTGGCCGGTGCCAGATGAGCCCGAGGACCGAGCGGGGCCGCCGATGGACCTGAAGGCGGCGTTTGAGAGGATCGAAAAGCTTGAGAAGGGGGCGATGGGCCCCAGGACCAGGGGGGACTTGGCAGCATCTACGGCGATGTCGTTGCTCGCTGCTGAAAAGGCCAAGGCGGAGGCGGCGGCTGCGGTGGCGAAGCTGAAGGAGCTGGAGGAGCGGACCAGGGCTACGGAAGAAACCTTGCTGAACTCTGTGAGGACTGTCAGGGCCGGGATGGACAGGCTCAGGGACGAGATGGCTGTCGTCAAAGCTGACGTCGAGGGAGGCGGTTTCTCTGACCAAACCTTGTTCGGTCGCGTCGTCAAGGCTGTCTTGCTAATCTTGGTCCCTTTTCTGTTTGCATTGGCGCTGGGCCAGGCGGCATTGGACAGGAACAAGTTTCTCGGAAGGTATGGCGGGATCTACGTCAATGGCGGCTTCATGGGATTCAAGTCCTATGCCATCTTCGATACGTACCAGACGCTTCTTCTCTATACCCTGGCATCGGCCATTTTTGGTGGAGGTTTGACGTGGTTGGTTGGGGGGTTACTGCGTGTACTATAGCTGTCGGCAAGGGTCTTTCGATGGAGGGAGGTATTGTGGCAGCAGGTCTAGCCTATGATGGAAAAGGGCGTTTAGGTAGCTTGGGTGCGTATACTAGTTGAAAATGTGGACTATTGAGTTTTCTTCTCCCATGTTCGAGGCACCCCTCTAGTTTCTAGTGAGCGACATGTCGGAGGTGTGATGCCAGGACGCCGACATCTGGGTCCAGACGATGGACGTTGGCAAGATGCAGTCTTCGGCATAGAGTTGTCTGCAGCGCTGGCTGACGTTGACGAGTGTGCCACTAAGCTGGCTTCAGATATATCTTGACTTGGCTGATTAGTTGATGGCGAGGTAGCCACGGGCTCCACCTGTTTCCTGGCTCGTAGGTTGCTTTTGGAGGAGACGTCACACTCAAAGACTTAGAGCACAGAAGAGTTCCATCCCTGCCTTTGATTTCCAGCCGTAGCCAAGTCTCGAGTGGCAGCCACCAAGAAGAGGTCAATACTGACATTGATGGCACAAGAGAAGTCGATATGGGCCATATAGGGTCGTCCAATGGAGACTCTGGACAGTCAAAATAAGCTTGGACGGTGGGTTTCACAGCAGCACAGCAGCACCTTGGCGGTGGGTGGGTCGAGCCTATCGCGCAGGCATTGTATAGTGGCCCGACGGGAGAAGGGCTCGGTAGAGGGGCGGTGTCGATGGGGTGGAGGGGCGGAAGTCCCATTCGCCGTCCCCGTGCCGGCCACATGGATCCGGTCTTGCTGCTGTTTCTGTGTCCCTTGTCCTCGTCTGATTGTGGTGGAGTGGGTGTTCTGTCGTCACACGCCTTGATGAGTGGTGGCCACGGGTGTTGAAGTGGTTCCCGGTCGGTGTCGTCGACGGGGCACCCCTCTCATCTTCGGAGATTTTCCTCGGTGACCGCACAGCACAGCATTCCGTCTGATTCGGGACGAGAGGCTTTGGGGCCCTAATGCAGTCCAACTGCCGGATCGAGACCATGTTCCTCGACCAAGCAGCGTCCAACGATCGTCGGCGAGAGAGGGGATCCAAATTGGGGCTTGCCACTGGTAATTGATGTTTCTGGGCGGATGCTGGCAGGTCCTTAGACCTCGAGTTTCAGAAGAGTCGGTGAGGATGCCGACCCAATGGGGGTATCGCGGGTGTTTGTCGCTCTCGGGGTGTACAATCGTTGATGGAAGGAAGATGGAAGGAAGAAGAGGGAGAGGGAGAGTTTGGAGTTCGGCGGTCCTTCCTGCGTCTTGCCCGATTCAGCGGGGCGCCCAATTGTGCCCTAACTTACAGTGGGCATACACCTGCAGCTGTCTGCAGGCACCTGTCTGCAGGCACCTGTCTGTTGGTGGCTCCGGGGAGAGACCTAAGGGACCTCGAAAACCCCTCCCCATTTCGCCCCATGTGATGGACGTCTGTTCTGGGATTTTCCGTGTGCAGAGGGCCCACATCGTAGAGGGCCGTCCTCTGCAAATGGGGATGGCGCCTTTCGCTTCATCCGCCGACACTGGCAGGGCAGCAATGGATGCACTTCAATTGCGACGACCTGCTCTTTTCGACAGGCGAACAATCTTCCGTCCAAGCAGGACTCCTCCTGATACATGACAGAGCCATGACAGAGCTAGGACGGAGACGCGGCAATGGCACCTTGCAATATCATCTCTCTTGGTCGCCCAAACCCGCCCCTCAACACCAACTCCAGGGCCGTGATGGGAGCTCCCGCTCTCCAGCCCGCGTGGCGTTAACCCTAGGCCTGAAGAAACTCCCCGACACGATGTGGCTGCCGGTGACGTCGGCCTCTGTCACAGCAAGCCGAAGCCGGTGTGTCGGGGGTCTCTCGCTCCGATCCGATATGCCCGCCATCGCCGAGAACAAGACAAAATAATGCCCAGCAAGCCACTCCCTCTCTTGACGCCCGTTGTATACCTGTATATCCCGGCCGCGTTATGATTCGCCGCCCATACACTCTCGCCCTCCCCGCAGGCCCTTCCTCAGAACGACACCCCAAGGGCAGCGGCGGAGATGGGCTGCGGGGCTCCCACCGCCGCTGGACCAAAACACTGGAGCTGGCTCGCTGGGTAGTCTCCAAGCAACGTCAAACGGCCCAACCAAAGTCAACCCGCCCGCTTGCGCTCTGGCGAGACGGACGCGAGATCTCGGTTACGCAAGCAAGCCCACGCGGAAACCTCACGTGGCGGGAAGCTGGGGAAGGGCAGATAGCCCTGCGGCTGTCTACTGTGTACCCGCGCGCTGACATGACCATGCAAGCACCTGCTCCGGTATTGCTGTCATCTCGCAACGAGCCAGGACCTGGTAACACTGCTGAGATTATTCCGTCGCTGTGGGGCCGGCCCGGCAGGAACGGGACACACTCGGAGCCTTCCGAATTCGAGCACGTCCGAGCTCACCTACCTATGGTCCGGCCGTTTTCCATCAACAGTCTTTGGTCTGGGCAAGTTGAGATGCCATCTCATCTTGTCCGATGGGCACAACCATGGTTCTCCCACTACGAATCCAGGATACAAGACGGGACGCTAGTCGGCCACCGACACCCCCGCTGCAGGTCGTCGGAGCCGTACCGACCGTTTTGTCCGGGAGAGGGCCTGTCAGAACTTAGTCCATCAGCCCAACTCCCGTCCCCCATATTATCGATATTGCTTGCGTTTGTGGGGTAGAGGGACGACCACCCAAGAGGGATTCTTGGGATGCCCTCCAAGAGCGTCAGGTGCGACATCCGTGGTCGTCGTCTTATTATCCCCTTTTAGCCATATTGTCCATGCTACCTAGGTACCGTTGTTTGCCAATCCCTTCGACTTTGCGGCCCACCTAGATCACGACGTTTCAAGTTGCCTTGATGCTGGCCTGCTGCTTTGTCAAGCTGACCAAACCCAGCAGCCAACGGGCAAGCCCGGACTCGTCGTCACTCTCGTCGTCCGAAATGGTCTTGGCTACGACCGAGAGGTGGAGCGTACCGGTCCTTCGACCAAGTCCCTGCCCCAGACGGACATGAAGCCCAGCGCCCGCTACCGCGAACGGCGTCTGCCGCATGGCCGTTGCGCCGTCTGCCGTCTGGGGTGTCAACAACGGCCGTTCGAGGATCGAGGATCGAGGACCCATCTTGCCATGCGGTCGGCAGTCCTTGCAACCACCGGATCGGAGTATGTGATCGGTGCACCAGTCCCAAAAAGTGCCGTGGCATCCATGACCGTTGATAGCAGCTTCCCCCAGTGGTTCCTTTCATGTGACGACGCCGCAATCAACCTTCATTGCTCGTAGAGACGGGCAACCAGATCTATCCCACACCCTCCCCTGTCGACCTGGTCGCTGCCTTGCTACCTCAACCCCCCATCTTGGTTCCAGGAAGACTGCCGTGAGATGAGGCGGCGACGCCTTGCCAGACGGCAGCTATATGCCAGGTTGTAGATAGGTCCCGTTCGTTTCTGGACCATGGTCTAGACCTCGACGGACGATCGAGGTCCTTGCCCTCTCTCCCAAACCCTCCTCGTCCCTGCCTTGGACTAGAGGGGATACAACGTTGGATCTGGTTGACACGTATAAGACCTTCCGCCGTTGCCCCCTTCTTGGTGTTTTGCTCCCGCGCCCTACAAACTCCTCAGCTTCCTTGACAAGGTCTGTTGTTATCAGACGACCCTATCTCCCTCCTTCATCTTTTTGGTTTATCGTCATGGCCGAGACTTCTGCTCCGGCCCGTGGTGGCCAGACCTGGGGGGGCTCCGGGGGAAACAGCACCGGCGCTAGCAAAGGAGGCAGTGGTGGTCCCAGCAACCCAGCCAACTCAGCCATGTTTGCGGCCAGGAAGCTTGCCACTCAGCAGCAGTTGAAGATCTACGCCGCGTCTCTGTGCGGGCTCATTGCCATCTTTGTCGTTTTCCACTGGACACGCTGGTTGTGCCGGAGGGTAGACAGGTCGATGAAGACGGGGCATGGCTCCCTCTTTGGGAGGCCCTTTGTCAGGGGCTCCAGGTATGTGCTATCGTGGACCATAGATACGGGCATGGCTAACATGGTGCTCAGAATGGTTCGAAATATTCTTGTCAGAAAGATTCCAGGGTTCAAGTCGGCCGGACATGCGCTGCTCATCACCACCTTTGTCGCCATCAACCTCGCCGTTACCTTTACCAACCTTGATACAAGTTCCAACACCATCATCGCCTCCAGGTTTGCTTGGTAAGTCGACGACACCAAGAACAACTCAAGGAAGGGGGAAACTGACAATATCCATAGGATGGCCCTCGCAAACCTCGTCTTTGTCATCTTCCTCGCCCTGAAAAACACCCCCCTAGCCTTCCTAACAGCCTACTCATACGAGCGGCTCAACTGCCTCCACCAGATCGCCGGCCTTACCGTCTTCGTCTACATCGTCCTCCACGCCTCGCTCTACACGGCCTACTTCTCCAGCACGGGCAAGCTCGTGGCCAAGTACTCGGACCGCAATATGATCGCGGCCATCGTAGCGGGCTTCTCGGTGCTCTCGGGCATCTTCTCGGCCATCGTGCTCCGGCGCATCTGGTACGAGCTTTTCTACGTGGTGCACATTGCCAGCTGGCTGTCGGCCCTCGTCGCCATCGGCCTGCACCAGCCCGACTTTGGCAAGGGCCTCATCCTCACGGTGCTCGCCGGCTCCCTGTGGTTGTCGGACCGCATCCTCCGCGCCGGCCGCATCGCGGTGCACGCCGTCAACAACTCGGCCACGCTGCACGCGCTGCCGAACGGCGGCACCAAGATCGTCATGAAGAAGGCGCCGGCGCGCGCCGTGGCGGGCAAGCACTGTTTCGTTTGGATCCCGGCCATCCGCAAATTCGAGACTCACCCGTTCACCATCCACGGCACGGGGCCGGTCGAGTTCACGGTCAAGGCGCAGGACGGTTTCACGCGGGACTTGCACAAGTACGCGACCGAGAACCCGGGCGCGTCGGTCAAAGCGTCGGTGGACGGGCCGTACGGGACGTTTCCGGATCCCATGGAGTTTGACAAGATTGTGCTCATCGCGGGGGGTGGCGGCGCGACGTTTACGTTTGGGCTCGCAGTTAATGTGCTGGAGAGGCTCAAGGGTGAGGAGGATGCGGCGCACAAGAAGATTGTGTTTGTGTGGGCGGTGCAGAAGCATGGTATGTTGTCCCTCCCCCAATGGCTGTGAATGTCGAAGGAGCTTGGACTGACTGACGGTGGGCATAGAAAACCTCTCGTGGTTCCAATCCCAGCTCGACCTCCTCCAGTCGCACGCCCACGCCCAGCATATCGACATCTCGCTCTACGTCACCCAAGCCACAGCCCAAGACAGCGCTGGCGCGCCTTCTTCCTCGTCCCAGTACTCCCACTCCCTCAACGACTCGTCTCCTTCCTCCCCCACGTCCCCCACGCACGGGGAGAAACCCTCCGCCTCGTTCCCACCCCCCATGACAGAAAAGGACCTCGAAACCGCCGTCATTGAGACGCACCACAAGGAGACTCATGGCACAACGACCACGACAGACGGCGGGCGGGAGGTGAAGCAAGGGCGGCCAGACGTGGCGGCCCTCATCCGCACGGCGGTGGAGTCAACGCCGGCGAACCAGCGGGTGCTGGTGGCGGCGTGCGGGCCGGCGGGGCTGATGAGGACGGTGAGAGATACAAGCGCGGCGGGGATCAGGGGGGCGGGGGCGGGGGTGGAAGTGCACCTGGAGGAGTTTGGGTGGTGATGGAGGGAGAACTACGGATGGGTTGGGTATGTGGGAGAGGGAAGATGGACGAGACTACGGTCGTCGAGATGATGGAGGAGGAGTACAGGGTAACGGAGTTTGGAAATGTCTCACGGGATGGATGGGTTGGGTTTATTTGGGTACCTGGTTTTCAGCTGCCGCCTCGTTTTATTTTGGGGCGTGTCTCAAGAAATGTGTTTCTCCCCTGATGACGATGCCGATGCCGATGCAGAACAGGAGGCTGGGGATGGAGCCGTCTTATCTGTCCCACCACAATACGAGCCTGTTTCGGCGGTGTGACCCCCAAACCTCGATGAATGCGGACGAGTGCATGGTCCTTTTGGGTTGGTGGTCGGTGGGGGTTCATTTTGAAGAAACAGAGCTTCAGAGCTTCAGAGCTTCCCCGCACCAGCAGAGAGCTCAAAACTTCTCTCAACCCGAAACACCCGCCATTGGCTGCTTTTGGGGCTCCCAATGCTGCGAACATACTGCACGCAGCAAGAGGTGCTTCACCTGTTTTGAGTGGATGACGCTCGACAGATGATGACCTACATCGGATAACGGCGACGCGATAGGAACCGGGCAAGTTCCCGCCACTCCAGGCCCTGCTGGTGCTGGGATGCAGGTTCGCAGGGTTTGAAGAGCAAAGAGGCGGTGGGCTGCCCGGATTGACCTCTTGGCATGCACTAGCAGGCTAGCAGCGGCCTTTTCATCATTACCGACCGTCCAGGGCTTGATAACCCATCATCTCTATCAATTCTCTCTTTCTCTCTCTGTTCATGCTCAAGAGCAGCTTCATCTCATCATCTCAGTAATCCATCCCGTCTCGTCTCATCCCATCCCATCCATCCATCCCCACTTCCGACGTCTGCCCGCCATCATCCGACGACCGAGCCTTGCCCCTCCTTCTTCCAAGGTGCTAGCCGATAGCAAAGCAAGCCCCTGCGCGCCTCGACCATCTTTCGTTTGCGATTGCGACATTCTCCCCTCCGCACCTAGCCACCGACCGACCGACCCTCGGCGAGCAACACCATCGATACTACCTACAGCTCCAAGCTCCAAGCAAGCTCCCGTCCGACGCGATCGCATCGACCCTCGATCACCGACACGGAGTGCACCCTACAGTAGTCCCACCAGTGCCGACCATGGCGACATTCAACTTCAAGTGGTCAGTCGCACCTCTTTTTTTTCCCACACGCGTCACGCATACAATCGGGTGTCTGTTGGTTGCTGGGCGTGCGAGTACGAGTTACAATAGGCCTGCCCCGTGCGAAGCTGGGTAGACACAAGACATTGCGCACACATGGGCAAGCTTTCAATGGCTCGAGTCTAGGGCCATTGTCGGCGTGACGGACCGCCTCTGCCCAAAGCCAGCAACCGACGGACATGTCGGAATGTGCCTAACGTTTGCGCTGTCTCACCGGGCTGGCGGCGCCGTCGCTGTCTCCTGACTCGCACATGTCTTCTGCCTTTTACCCTTTGCCTGATCCGGTGCGGATGCGCCGACCGAGAGCGCCAGGATTGCTGACGTTGCGTGGAATACCTACAGGCCTCACCCTGCAGAGGAGGTGTACGTGACGGGCACCTTTGACAACTGGTCCAAGAGCGAGAAGCTTGAAAAGGTCGACGGCATCTTCCAAAAGACGGTGACGCTCCCCAACGCCCAGGACAAGATCTACTACAAGGTTCGTTCGTTTTTTTTTCCTGCTTTCCCTTCTCTCTTCCTCGAGCGACCAGCCTCGAGGCCTACCTGGCGCAGGCTCCCGTGGGATGCGATCGCCGGCTCCCTCGTTGGCCGTGGTGCGACGCGAGCTGCGGCCACGGCCAAGCCCCCAACATTTCGTCCCTCCGGACCTGCCCAGGTGGAGGAGGCTCGGTGAGAGCTGAGATGGCCTCCCCACATAGGCGCACGCCGATGCACATGCTTCGGGGTACCGGGTTTTGGCCCACGCTCGTGACCCCTCAGCTCCAAGCGAGACAAACAGGGACGAGACGCTTGGTGGTGAGAGCTTGTCGCCAGATCCCGATTTCCCCGCAGCAAATCCTACTCAGGGCCTACCTTACCCGCTCGCCAGCAGGGGTTAGCGGAGCTTTGGTGCTGCGGGTGACCTAAGGTGAGGGGAGAGGCGAGGGGCGAGGGGAGAGGGAGGTTGGGAGTTTACTGTTGATCAGAGTTGGACGACATGACGTCCGAGCGTCGTCCCCCTACCCCCCCTCTTCCTCTCCACCGTTGTTTTCCTTGCTGCTCCAGTCCTGCCACCTACCTCGTCATCCTACACGACGCAGTTGCTGACCATATTTTCCGCCTGCGCAGTTTGTCGTTGACAACATCTGGGTAACTGACCACGAGGCGCCAAAAGAAAGGGACCACGAAGGAAACGAAAACAACGTCCTCCTCCCCAAAGATATGACGAAGCCCGAAGACAAAGCCGGCCCCGGTGCCGCCATCCTGAGCAACGTCACCCCCGAGTCCACCACGGCCCAGCTCGCTGGCGCCGTCCCCCTCGAGCACAAGAAGGACGACTTCTCCGCCGCCGTCCTCAATAACGCCACCCCCGAGTCCACCACGGCTCAATTGGCCGGCGCCGTTCCCCTCGAGGCCAAGAAGGAGACGGCCGACCTCGTCGCCGTCTTAGACACGGTCACCCCCGCGGCCACATCGGCCATGCTGGCTGGCAAAGTGCCCCTCGAAAAGAAGGAGGACGCCCCCAGCGCCGGTACCCTCAGCAACGTCACTCCCGAGTCCACAACCGCCCAATTGGCCGGGTCCGTGCCTCTGGAGAACAAGGCCGAGGACAAGTCCGGTTTTGCGTCTCCTCCCGGCGGCTACCCCGAGACACCCGCTACCGAGCTCGAGAAGGAGTTTTCGGTCAGCCCTCTCCCAGCTGCCAATGGCGCCGTCAACCCCATCAAGCTTGCGCCCGGTGACGAGGTCCCCAAGGACATCACCTCCGGGAGTGTCACCGACAATGTAACGCTGGACAAGGAGTCGTACGAGAAGAGCGATCGCCTCCCCGGCGATGACAAGCAATTTTCGGTAAACCCCCTCCCGGCCACCGTCGGCGCAATCAACCCCATCGAGCTCACTCCTACCGGCAACGTTTCGGACCACGTCACCCTCGACAAGGAGTCGTACGAGAAGAGCGACCGTCTTCCCGGCGACGACAAGCAGTTCTCGGTAAACCCCCTCCCCGCCACCGTCGGCGCCATCAACCCCATCGACCTTACCGGCACCCCCGCCGGCAACATCACCGACCACGTCACCCTCGATAAGGAGTCGTACGAGAAGAGCGACCGTCTTCCTGGCGACGACAAGCAGTTCTCGGTAAACCCCCTCCCATCGATGCCCGGCGCTGTCAACCCCACCCCCGCCGCCGCCGAGACCGTGTTCTCGGTCAAGCCCCTCCCCGCCACCGAGGGCGCCCTCAACCCCATCAAGCTCGCCCCCGGCGAGGCGATCCCCGAGGGCGCCACGACCGGCAGCATCACGGACAACGTCACGCTCGATAAGGAGTCGTACGAGAAGAGCGACCGCATCCCCGGCCAGTACACTGATCTCCCGCCTGTCACGGCCAACATGATACCCGAGTCGAGCCTCCCCATCATCGGCGCTGACGTGGCCGCCATCAACACGGTCACACCCGAGTCTACCACGGCCGCCCTGGCCGGCGCCGTCCCCGTCGTCGAGGCCAAGGTGCCGGAGATCGTCAAGCAAAGCCAGGACGCGGCCAACGCGCCCGCCGAGGCCAGCGCCATCGCCGAGGAGGTCAGAGAGAAGGCTGCCGTGGAGCAGGAGCTGCTAGAAGTGGTCCACGAGGTGCCGTCGACGTCCGAGGGTACCGGCGGCAGGGGCACCGACAAGGCCGAGACGGACCTGTCGCCCGCCGAGGCAGCGATTGCGGGCGCGGGCGCGATCGGCACGGTGCTTGCGGGTGCGGTTATCGTGGCGGGGACGAGCGCCGCGTCGGCCGCGACGGATGCCGTGGCCAGCGCGTCGACGGCCGTGAGCAAGGCCGCGGGGCAGTTGCCAGACTCGATCAAGAATGTCTTGCCCGAGGCGTTGAAGCCGGCCGAGCCGGCGGCAGCAGTGCCGGCGGAGGTCAAGGAGTCGATCAAGGCGTCGGGGGAGAGCCCAGAGGCGGCTGCCAATGCGGTGGCCGTCGAGGAGAAGAAGGAGGTCGAGGCGGAGCTGCTCAAGGAGGTCAACGAGGTACCGGCCGCGGTGGAGAGCAAGGCGCCCGAGGTGGCGGCGGGGGTGCCAGTCGAGGTCAAGGAGTCGATCGAGGCTTCTAGTGAAGCCCCCGAGGCGGCGGCCAACGCGGTTGCCGTCGAGGACAAGAAGGAGGTCGAGGCCGAGCTGCTCAAGGAGGTCAAGGAGGCAGCGCCGGTTGTGGCCAAGCCTGCGGAGGTTGTCGCAGCGGTCCCGGCCGAGGTCAAGGAGTCGATCAAGGCTGCCGGTGCAGCCCCCGAGGCGGCGGCCAACGCAGTCGCTGTCGAGGAGAAGAAGGAGGTTGAGGCCGAGCTGCTCAAGGAGGTTAAGGAGGTGGCGCCAGTGGCTGCCAAGGCCGAGGAGACCACGGCCGTGATCCCCAAGGGCGAGCCTACAGCCATCGCCCCCAAGCCTGCTGCCGACGACGATGTCAAGCCCGAGCCCGCTGCGGCTGCAAAGACAAACGGCGTCGCTGCTCCGGAGGTGTCCAAGGCCGCCGCCCCCGAGACGCCGGCCAAGGCTGTCGAGACCAAGCCCGCTGCTACGACCCCCGTGGCGACCAAGCCGGCCGTGGCTGCCGAGTCGGCGGGACGGCCGTCTGACGCAACGTCGACGGCCGAGAGGAAGAAGAAGAATAGGCTGAGCACGATCTTTAGCAAGTTGAAGCACAAGGTCAGCGGGAAGGACAAGGAGGAGAAATAGAGCGGGGGTTTTGTGAGGGGTGAGGGGGCGAGGGAGGTTTGGACAGCGGTAGCAGGAGGTTGAAGTCCGTTACGTTGCGCGCGTGGTGTGTGGTTTTTTCTTGTTGCATGATTCCCCCTCGTTTGTGCTTTTTCTGTTGGGAGGAGGTGGTGGATGGGTGGATGGGTGGATGGGGGGGTAGCCTTTCTCTTCACTTTCTCTCTCTCCCTCTCTCTTTCTCTCTGTTGCGTGTGTGTGTGGTTGGGCATCATGCATCTAATCTACTTCACTGCTTCTAAACATGCATGCGGATGAAGGGTTTGCCTTTGGACAGTCTAGAGATAGGATGTAAACAAAACTATTCTACCTACCATATTCCAGCACAATTATATATTTAATGTCTAACATGAGAGCCGAGCTGATAACCAAATTGAACCAGACTTTGCTGAAGATGCCGTGAGAGGGTGGGTGTGTGGGAAGAATGCTCTTGGCATAGTATACAAGGTACTTGGTGCAGTAAAGACTGCCCCGCCCTTCGAATGTTCAGGAAGGCTCTCCCCCTCCGAGCGTCGCACAAACAGCTCCAGGCTGCCTCTACTGCTTGTAGCTGTCATTTACAGTTCCCTCTCCCAGTCCTCTCCCCTTTCGCTGTCAATTGTTCTTTTCACCAATATACCACAGCATTCCCACTACCAAAGCTCAACAGAAGCTCCAGATCACCCAACGAACCCCGCCATCCCAAAGTAAGCCCCCCCCCCGCCAACCCGTAAACATCCCCCTCCAACTAACTGTTGATCAAGACAGTCCCCGTATCCTACACTCCCCTCCCCAAACCATAACCATGTCCGCCACTGAGGAGCCCAAGCCGACGCGCAGCCGGTGCTTCTTCGACCTCACCATCGGCAACAAGCCCGCCGGGCGCGTCACGTTCGAGCTCTACGATGACGTCGTCCCCAAGACGGCCGACAACTTCCGCGCCCTCTGCACCGGCGAGAAGGGCGAGGGCAAGTCGGGCAATCCGCTGACCTACAAGGGCTCCAAGTTCCACCGCGTCATCAAGCAGTTCATGATCCAGGGCGGCGACTTTACACGCGGCGACGGCACGGGCGGCGAGTCCATTTACGGCGAAAAGTTTGACGACGAGAACTTTGCCCTCAAGCACGACCGCCCCTTTCTCCTGTCCATGGCCAACGCTGGGCCA
Organism: Schizothecium vesticola; assembly: GCA_030549215.1. Classification (NCBI taxonomy): domain Eukaryota; kingdom Fungi; phylum Ascomycota; class Sordariomycetes; order Sordariales; family Schizotheciaceae; genus Schizothecium; species Schizothecium vesticola. Next base: position 706,847 of record JAUKUD010000005.1, on the reverse strand, counting down.
GGTAAGACTCCCTCTTCGTCCCTCCCCGACTCCCCTCTCCGCTAAACCCCCGCGCTTCCAGGCACCAACGGCTCCCAATTCTTCATCACGACCGTCGAGACGCCCCACCTCAACGACAAGCACGTCGTCTTTGGCGAGGTCCTGTCGGGCAAGTCGATCGTGCGCCAGATCGAGAACATCAATACGCAAGCCGACAAGCCCGTCAAGGACGTGGTCATCGCCAACTGCGGCCAGCTGTCAGCCGACGAGGCCGCCACGGCCGACGCCCGCGCCCCCGACGCCTACGGCGACGAGTACGAGGACTTTCCCGAGGACCAGCCCGGCGGGCCGCTCGCGGCGGCCGCCGTCCTCAAGATCGCCACGGACTGCAAGGACTACGGCAATAAGGCCTTCAAGGCCGGCGACCACGCCGTCGCGCTCGACAAGTACCAAAAGGGCCTGCGCTACCTCAACGAGGACCCCGAGGAGACGCCCGACACAAAGGATCAGCTGGCGGCGCTCCGCGTCTCGCTCAACGCCAACTCGGCGCTCATGAATCTCAAGCTCGAGGCGTGGGACGACTGCGTCCGCGCCGCGGATAACGCGCTGGAGGTGGCGGGCATCTCGGCCAAGGACAAGGCCAAGGCGCTGTACAGGAAGGGGTTCGCGCTGGTCCGGCTCAAGGACGAGGAGGGGGCGCTCAAGAGCTTGGAGGAGGCCAAGGCGCTCGCGCCGGAGGACGCGGCGGTGGCGACGGAGCTGGCGAAGATCAAGAAGGCGCATGCGGAGCGGGTGGCCAAGGAGAAGGCGGCGTACAAGAAGTTTTTCCAGTGAGGGGGCAAAAGAGGGGAGGCAGACATTCAAGCAGCGTTGCTATTTTAGACAAGTCCAAGGCGGGACTCCAAGGAGGGGAATCAGGGTGTTTTAGGGGGGGGTGATGAACTCAGCTCATATCTATTATGGGTTTTAGCCAGCGCCACAAAGTTGGCGATTGCAAGGCGTTGCATTTGAGCAAAAGGGGCAGAGTTTACCATGGAATTCATGATTTACAATACGTGCTCTATGTCTGAGGTTACCTGAGTCTAGTTAAAGTAACCGAACATTTCACTCACCACCCTCAGATCGAAGATCGGCTCAGCCGGCCTAGCCGGTCTCGATCTCTCGACAAAACAACACATCATGGAGTACCCGACAATCATTCATAATCGTATGGATTTCCCAGCATCACTTCATAAACGTCCGTGTTCATCATATCCATACATTCCATCATCGCCTCGCACACACACACACCACACAAAAGTCCACGCCATCCCATCCCGCCAACCCTCACTCACACCAACACCTCCCCAACCGACGCACCACCCTCCCCCCCTAGAGAGCATGGTGGTCCGTTATCGTCTGCGGCGGTGTCGCCGTCGCCGTCCTCGCCGTAAAGTTCCTCGTCGCCCCGCCCCCGCTGCCTCCGTCCAAGTCCCTGCTCGCGTCCCGCTCTCGGTCGCGCTTCCCCGCGCCTGCGTCGGGCGAGAGCGTCCTGGTTTTGCGGATGAACCCGCTGAGGAACTTGCGCGGCCCGTTGCGCAGGCCGCGGACGGTGCCCCCGACGCCGCTGCCCGACGGCGGCGGCTCGGCACCGGCGCCGGTGCCGGTGCGCGAGACACGGGAGACGAACCGCGCGTCCCTCGCAAACGAGGCGCGTTGGTCCACCTCGCTGCTGCTGCCGGCGCTGCCCGAGGAGCCGGGCGGGCGGGGGTTATAGGGCAGCGGGGGCGGGGTCGGGAGGTCGTCGGCGTCGTGGGCTTCCGACTCGGCGGCGCGGAGGGCCTCAATGTGCTCGAAGCAGTCGACGGCGCGCTGGTGGAGGGCGAGGCAGAGGGTGTGGAACTCGAGGAGGTCGCCGTCGTAGGCGGCCGTCTTGGCGCGGTTGGTGTCGACCCAGAGTTTGACGAGGGCGGCAAAGTTGCGGGCGTGGTCGACGAGGTAGGGGAGCGAGGGAAAGCCCTCGCGCGCGATGGGCGACAGGCGGCCGAGCACGGTGATGGGCGTCGAGTAGGCGACGGGGGCCGAGAGATTTGTGCTGCGCTCGGCGGAGATGGCGCAGACTGAGTCGAGGAAGTCGCGGACGGGCTGGCGCTGCGCCGAGATGAAGCGGTTCATGGGGTCCATCCACGTCTCCTTCTTGCCGATGGTCGAGAGGTTGGCGAGGGCCTGCAGGCCCTTGGCGATGAGGGTGAGGGTGCGCTGGGGGCGCGGGTGCGGGTGGTCGCGGAGGAGGCCAAAGAGCTTAGGGTTGAGGATGGCGGGGCAGATGAAGCGCAGGAAGAGGAAGCCCGAGACCGACGTGTACGCGACGGTGCGGAGGAAGTCGCCGTAGCGGTCCTCGGCGACGGTGCGGATGTACTTGAGGATTTGCCGGAGCTCCGGGGGGAGGCGGTTGGCCGACGAGGTGATGCACTCCCAGACCTCGGTCGTCAGCCGGATGAGGTTGCTCCAGTTCTGGAGGAGGTCGTCGCCGTGCTGTATCTTTCCGGGGTCCACCTCGCAGTTGGGGTTGGTCTCGTTGATCTCGTGGATCTTGGCCGCCAGAGTCTCCTCCAGATACTCCCTCCCGAGCCGGCGCATGTGGAACTCGAGCGCCTGCGTCAGCAGCGAGTTGCCCCGGAAGAGGAGGTTCGCCTCGCCCTGGAGAGACTTGCCCAGGTCGCGGACGATTTGCTCACGCTCGCTGTTGGATTCCATCGACTCGTTGGACCGGATGCGGCGGCTGAACCGGGGTTTCATCGGGTCGCTGCGGGCGTTGGCGCCGTCAATCTCGTCCTCGGTCATGTTCATGAGCCACTCGGTCGCGCTGCCCGACACCTGAAAGATGTTGAGGAAGATCTCGGCGATCCGGCGCAGGTTGCCGGGCAATGCGGCTGTGATCTGGGCCGTCAGGCCGCTGTTGAAGTGGTGGAGGAGCTTGAGCAAGGGCTGATAGTTCTTAGAGAGGAGCACCACCACCTCGTCATGCCGGACCTTAACCAGCATGGTGCCGATGGTTTGGTGCCTCTCGTTGTAGATGGGAAGCCATTGCTCGTGATCTCGGCCTCGGTCCAGCTGAAGCAAGGGAACCTCGACGGTGCCGCAGAGGGTGTCGTTGTTGGTGTTCCTCGGCATGCCCAGCGTCGCCTGGAGCTGGTTGGACAGGTAGTCGGAGCCACCGTCGACCCTCTTGAGAAGCACCGACAGGCTGGGCAGCGCCGAGGGGAGATCGTAAAAGTCGCAGTCCTCGCGCCAAAAGGGATTGTTGGTGTCGGGCTTCGTCGTTGTCCGGGCGCGGACGTCGCCGTCGAGGATGACCTCGGCGAGGTAGTTGCCGGCCCCTCCCGTGTTTTCCGTTGCTCGGCTCAGGCGGTCCAGCCCCGTGTCAGATCCCAGCAGGGGGTTTCGGATCTTGGCCTCGGTAATTCTGACTGAAATGGTCTTTTCCAACCGGAATACCTCGCCGGCCGGCTCCGACGTCAGATCCAGCACCTCGCGCAGAGAGCCGCCGCTACCTGGGCTGCTGATGACGTAGATATCCGGGACGGTAAAAGCTCTCAGTAGGACAAACCACACCTCAAAGAGGACCCTGGATTCCAGCGAGATGTACACGGGTCTTAATACGGAGAGCTGGGTGGCCGTGGTGGCATAGCTGGGGTAGATGGCTATGCAGTGGGCCTCGTCGAGGACCGATCGGTCGAGCTGCTGGATGGCCGACCTCGCGAGTTGGGAGAGCTCAATGACGGACAGTACGGTGATGTCGTTTTCACTCATCAGTTTGAAGCGGCCACCATCCTGGAGGATGCACGAGACCTTCCTCCACGAGGACTGCGGCATTCGCAAGTCCCTGGCCGACGGCCGTCTCACAATGGCCCGGGGTGACGTAGCGGCCGCCTTGTCCCACAGCTGCACCCTGCCCACCTTGATGATGGCGGCCTCCTTGAGCCCGGGCGACGAGACGCGGCGCCTCACCTCGGGTCTGCCGGCAGACGAGGCGATGAGGCCTTGGCGGGCGGTCTGAAGTCTATTTGGCAGAGGTTGCTGCTGCTGCCAGCACAGCAGGGCCGCCAGCCAGAGGTCCGACTCTTCGGGCACGAGCGGCCGCAGGGAGAGGGATACGTTAAGGTGGGTGCTGACAATCTCAAGACATTGGTGGCCTCGCTCGGATACGTCGACGGGAGCCACACGGCATCCCCGTAGGTCGGCCACGAGCGGCGTGTGGAAGGGCCCGGTGTCGCCCGGATCGAACATGAGGGCCCCCTTGCCCTCTTCAATGTAGCAGACACCGCTCCGCCAGAGACCGCCAGGTTCTCTCTGGTATTCGACTTCGCCCCGCATCCTGCCCCCGAGGCTCTTCATGAGCAGCAGCACTTTGTTGGCATCGCTCGTGGCAATGGGCGTGGGGAGGGAGTCGGCCGAGGGGGAGGGCGACAGGAGGGGGGAGGTCGGACGCGAGGAGACACGCTTTGTAAGGCGGCTTCTTGCGGCCGGAGGTTTCTTGTCCTTGGCGGCGGGCGCGCTGGTGTGGATGCGGAGGTCTGGCGGTCGATACGAGTCTACCGGCGGCTGGAGGGGGGAATACTTTGCTTCTTCGGTGGTGGGGAGCGAGCCGGTGGCCGAAAAGGAGCCGACGCGGTGGCGGGCCTCTTGGGCGGCGGCGAACTGCTGCCGAAAGGCACCGTCCATGGTGTGGGTACGGGGTCGGAAGGGCGTCTGGCGTGGCGGGGCGCTGGATGAGGTGCCGTCGAACGACACGCCAAAGGTGTCATTGAACACGAGACCCTGGCGTCGGACCGGCAAGCCACCCGAAAGGCTGGAGCCAGCGGGCGGTATGGTTCGGGGCGAGGCCTGGGGGGATACAGAGTCCAAGCCACGACGCGGGCCCTGGGCCTGTGTCCGGTCTGGGGCATCGCGTGTGACCTCGAGGGGTTCGGGTGTGACGACGCGGACTGTGCTCTGGGGGTGAACGCCAGGCTGGAAGGCGGCTGCTCGGAGGTTGCCGTTGGAAATGCTGTCGAGGCCGCGAGGGTGCGTCTCGGCGGCCGGAGGTGCCGTAGTGCCCTGGGCAGCACGCTCCGGGAGGGGAGACAGAGATGTCTCGCTCCCATGCCGCGGTGCCGCCCTCGCTTCCATCTCGACGGGAAGAAGGCTGGCCAGCGCCTTGTTCAGAGACATGGGCACAGCAGCAGCGGCCACGAAGGCAGCGGCAGCAGATGGCGACGAACCCCACAGCTCAGAGCAGCAACAGCACTGGTTGGCGCATGGGGTGGCGATGGTCCGAGACTACTGGATATTCGTCTTGCTTCCCGGCCGGGCTCTTGACCCCGCACACTTCCAGGAGTGCTATCACGGCCTCGATGTTGTCTCCGCAGACGACGGCTCGACCGGACGTCAATGTTTTAGGTTCGCGACGGCGCGACACCATTCCACGGCACGGCACGGCGGAGGTAGCGAAGGGAGGGGGTAGCACGTGGTGCAGTGCGGCGGCGTATGAAGGGGAGGGCCACGGAGGCCCGACGGTTCGGCGAAGGATATGCGGGAGGGAGGGGTTCGGGGAGGCGGGCAGCGGGCGGTGATGGGTGGCGGTCGTTGTGTGACGGCACGGCGTGCGTATCGGAACTCGGGGCTCGGGACTCGGCGGGATGTCGTAGTGATTCGCAATCGTGGGGACGACGATGATGAACTTGATGGAACTTGGATCGCGCCTCGATGGGTTTGGCGGGGTGATGGACTTGTTGGCTATGCGATCATCGAATTCATTTTGGAAGATGGCGGCACGATGGGGGAGGAGCAGCTGCCGATGTACATGGTAAGTCTCTGCATCATCTGGAAGGGTTCGAAACCACGAATGACGGGACAACGTGGATGGACGGGGACAGAGGCGAAGAGGTACCAACGGTGAGGGGACACCACTGGGCATGGACAGCCCTGGCAGTCCACTGACCCGTGGCCAAGAGGGGACGCTGAACGACGAAACGGATGACCACAGAGACCCGCTAAACTCGCTTGAGCCGCGCGGGGAAGACGAGACCGGGGGGGGGGCAATGAGGATTCTCTGGCCAAGATAAGACATCCGTAAAAAGAATCCAAAGAAGCAAAAAGAATCCCCAGATTTCCCCCGAGTTTACAAGTATTTTCTCGCAATCTATCGAAGCTTGAAAGGCTGTAGACAGTAAGTCGATGGAGGTGGGATGGCATCCCCGGTCGAAGCCCGGCTCCAACCGGATCGACAAGTCCCGAATCCATCTCGCTATCAAGCTTCTGGATTCGCTGCGCACTGCACAGACCCTGTCCCCGACCAACATTGCAAGTCGTGGACGGCTTGGCGCGACTCTTGCAGCTTTAGTCTAGAAGCCCTCCCCCGTCACAAGAGTCCTCCCCCCGCCATACCACAGCGGCCCGACCCTCGCATCAAGCCCTCTCTCCTGCCCGACAATCCACTCGCCGATATACTCGTTGCTCGACCCGTCCCAGACCTCCTTCTCCAGCCACGCGTTGATGTGGTTGATGGCATCAACCCACCCCCGACGCATCTCGGGCGTGCCATGCTCCTCCTGCGTTAGGTACCGACCGAGCGTGATGTGCGCGCTCGGCACCACATATCGCGACGCAATGTCCAACCCGGCCTCCTGGACCTTGTCAAAGGTGTCGCGCCGCAGATGGTGGTAGGTGTAGACGTCGCTTGCCCCGGTCGTCCCGTCGGGGAGGCCGGGATGGACAATATTGTCGGGGTGTGGCGCCACCGGGGGCGGAGACTGCACCGGCTCGCCCGCCGCAGGGAGGAACGAGACGGCGATGGCCGAGAGGTCGTAGGAGAGCATGGGCTTGACGAGCCGGGCGCGGCGGGTGTAGGTCAGGCTGGTGATGTCGGAAACGGCCGGTCGGACGACCGAGACCAAGTCGGCGATCTCTTCGGGTGTGCGCGAGTGCGTCACCTCGAGGGCTGTCAGGTGCATTCGGTGGGGGGCATGAGCCAGAGGCCTAGTGGGTTGGTCAGCGTCTGCTTGCTAGGTTTTTTTTCGTGGGGGGCTGACTTGGAGCAGCCTCACGCAAGAGGGCTTGGAGATGCAGGGCTAGCTTGACAATGTGGTCTGGGGGGCGGGCCCAAAAGACGAAGCAGTTGCGGGGGTCTCGGAATCCTGGCTCGATCTTGGGGTTCTCGAGCCGCAGCAGGAAGGGGTCGATAATGAGCTGGTCATACTCGGCAGACAGGAATTTCTCTTGCTGCTGGGCATTTCGAGCAGTACGGTGGGTGGAATAGAGTGCCTGGATCTCGGTCTGCAGAGCTGTCAGCCAGCGATCCTTGGTTTCCCAGTCCAGTCAGTAGGTCGTCTCTTCTGCTCAAGCAGGCACTTGAAGCAGAACAATGAGTTGAATGCCCTCATCGTCACCCTCTCTTTGGAGGGGCCTCCATCAAGGTTGACCAAATGACAAACCGACTCACCGGGCGACTGTTGCAGACATTGATGAGAGCCTGGTAGGGGTTCTCCCCGGGTTTGATGACCAGGCCCGAGAGATCCTCGAGCTTGTTCTTGACATCCGTCGACTCTAGTGTTCGTGTCATGGTCACACGTAGGCCGTGAACCAGCCAAAGATGGAGGGGTCAAAGGACGAACAGCGGTTAGCTGTGTGTCAAGGTGGGATGGGTGGGAAGCCAAAGTGCCAAAAGTTGAACAGCTGTGTTTTGTCCAAAGAAAAACAACGGAAACCCTCGCGATTTATAAATGCAAAAAATACGAGGCCTACTCCTTCAACCTCGCGATGGTATCCTCGTTGTGGACAAACGGAGCGGTCGGTTTATCAGCAGCCGACACTACGGGGGAATTGGGGAAACTCAATGCACCCCTTCAGGGCATCCATGCGCTGCACCGCCACTGCCGAGACCGCTAGCCACACCACCCCATGCTTTTTGGACGACCAGCGCCACCCCCTGGGCCTCTCCTGGCCAAATCAACAAAGCCCCAATCTTTGCCCTGCTTTCTCCTTGAGCTCAGGGAATTCCGATAATTTTCACCAATGTCATTTTGTCAGGTTATGGGTTGGCGAGGGCGCTCGGTGGCTGGTATTTTGGTTGGCATTGGAACCCCCTGACAAAGTAAACAAACGGGACCCATGGACAAAACACAAAACCAGATGGTTATGTCCGCCCTTTTCCTTTTGACTCAAACAATGCCTGGACTATATGGAAATAATTGGAAGCTATCCTATTATTCACAGGGCTGAAAGAGAACTTGCTATTCTTATCCCCCTCTAGCCTGGCTGTTGTCACCTTGCTACTAAGGCAATGAGAGATAGCTTTTCCACGTCCATCTATGGGCAATCATCTCGGTTCAATTTTCCAGTCTCAAATGTGCACCTCGTCCTAGCACACAAGATGGTATGCCTTGCATTGAGTTCTGGTAGTCACCGTCAAGTGCTTGTGCTCCTAGCGATGCCTCCGTGAATGATATCGACCCTCCGACCTAGTCATCAACCCAGCACCCCCCCCTCCCCCGTCAAAATCCTCCGCCTCGGGTAGTTGCCGTCAGTCGGCTGGGCATGCTAGCGACCCTTCTGCTCTGCCCCGGCCGGCCTGCCAGCCTGTCTGCGAATAGCGTCCCACGATCTAGTTTGACGATTGGGCTGCCCATTTGGTATAAATCCCCTTCTCCAGAGGAATTAATTCTTCTCCCACGCACGCTTTCGCACCAGCCAGCGAGCAAAAGATTTTGGAATCACCAGCACCAACCAAGTTTCAGACCTCCAGCGCCAGTACCAGCACTACCATCTGAACATGAGCCAGACTTTAAGGTAAGTTTCATCAGTTCTTTTTGTCATCTTCATATCATCATTACTCTTCACCTTGCGTGCTTTTGGGACGGGGTAGTGCCTTGTTGAATTTTGTAGTGATGGCACCTGTTTGAGCGCGGCTCAGCCAGACACACACATCACCACCCTCCCCCCCCTTCACCCTTCGTGTGGACTTGGCAATCACACCTGTGGGGCTCTGAGGCACAGAGGCATTGCTCACTCAATCGATCTTGGGTCTTTCGGGACACTTGGCGGCCTCGTCGTCTCTTTCACTTGGTCCTCTACGCTTTTCTGCCTCCCAGTTTAGCAGGTCACGGCCCTGAATTGCCTTGCCAAAGTTGGCACTGGAATTCTGGGCTCGTCTTTGGCCCTGTTATCTTAGAGAAATAGCCTTGGCTTCACTCTTTCAGAGGCCCAATTGTCCTCGTTGCCCTATTCTCTGTCCACGAACGACTTGGCTCTCGCTTTAGTTGGCCTGTGAGCCTCATCCCATGGAGAACTTGGCCTTTGCCTTGCACATTTTCAAGCGGAAACATCCATTCCATGAACTTGGAAGACAAAAACCCGTTCTCCAGACTGCACTTCTCCTTCGCGGGGTCTCTTTCGTCCCAGCTGGGATATTTCTTCCACCTTAGCTTTCTGTTCAACTGCTAACCTGATTCCTCGCCCGCTATAGTTGTATTTTCTTCACCCCTCTCCCCCTTTTCCGATCCCCGAACCATCGAGACGCATCGTCGAACTCGCCTGGTAAGTCAAAATTTGATTCCACCCACATTTTTCGCCCCGTCGACGCACTTTCGTTTGCCCCGTCGACGCACTATCGCTGACCAATGGTTCATAGCCATGCCCCCCAAGACCGCCGCTCCGGGAAAGGCGGCTGTCAAGGCCTCATCCTTGGGCCTTGACAGCGTCAAGCCGCCCATGACCCAGGTCCAGGACATGTTCCAGGACCTCCTCAGGCGCCTGGAACTGTCCAGGCTGGTCGGCGACGGCCCCGTCTTCCTCAACGTCGCCACTCTCTGCTCGGGGACCGACGCCCCCATCTTTGGCCTCCAGCAGATGCAGGAGGCGGGCCGCCAGCTGGGCCTGGGTGAGCTGGTCAGCTTTGACCACCTGTACAGCTGCGAGATCGAGCCGTACAAGCAGGGCTTCCTGCGCCGCAACATGGAGAACGAGACCATCATCTTTCGGGATGTGGTGGAGATGGCCAACGCCATCATGGACATGGAGGTCCCTGAGGCGTACGTACGCTGACACTCCCGACGAGCTGAATCCCTGGCTGACTTCCTCTCTAGCATGACGGCCGGTGGATTCCTCCAGGCGATCCCCACCAAGAAGCTCGACATTCTCTTTTGCGGCTGCTCCTGCGTCGACTACTCGACCCTGAGCAAGAACGGCAAGAAGAAGGCGGCCGAGGACCTGGCGACCATCGAGGCCAAGTTCCGTGATCTCCTCGAGAAGGGCGACGCCGACCCCGACAAGATGCGCAGTCTCATCGGCGGCGGCGGCCGGAAGGCCGTCAAAGAGGGAGTGCTCGACCGCATCGCCAGCATGGAGAACGGCATCGACGAGGAAGACGAGGCCGATGACGAGAACTATGCCTCTCTCAGCCCGGTGAACAATTCCGAGGAGAGGGTGAACCTCGACAATCACATGAACGACGGCAAGAACCTCCTCCCCGACGCCACCATGCAAGAGATCCGTCTCGACCAGTCCTTTGTCGACTCCATCTGCGTTTTCATCCGGAAGCTCCAGCAGGAGGGCGGTGAGTCGGGAGAGTCGTGCCGGACCTTCTTCGCGGCCCTGATGCTCATCGTCAAGCACCGGCCCAAGACCATCATCCTCGAGAACGTCTCTGGCGCGCCCTGGCGGCTCTACACGCTCCGCATCTTCCCGCGCATCGGGTACTACGCCACGTTTGTGCGCGTCGATTCCAAGGACTACTACATCCCCCAGACCCGCCAGCGCGGATACCTCGTTGCCATCGACGTTACCGCCCCCGGCTTCTCCCCCAAAGAAGCGGGCGTCACCAGAGCCATGGCCGAAGCCATGGCGAGCGCGTGGGTGGAGAACATGAAGCTCGCCGAGCGACGCGCCTCGTCCCCGGCCTCTTCGTTCCTCCGGTCTCCCGAGGACCCCATCATCATCCAGGCGCGCGCCGACATGGAGGGCAACATGACGGCCGGCAAGTCGGCAAGCTGGGCCCTGAGCAGCATCCGTCACGACCGCGAGCGCGATACCATGGTAATCTCTGGCGATCCCCGCTATGCCCGGCAGCCCAACCCCTTCAGCCACAAGGTGGTCCGGCACGAGCGTGTCGTCTACGCCCAGTTCCCCGACTTTGCCTGGCTCCGGTTCTGGAAGAAGCAGGTCGTACGCTGCGTCGACCTCGTCGACATCCGTCTGGCGCTCAGCCTCGCGTCGGGCAACGACATTCGCTTCCGGCCGTACCTGCTCGACATCAGCCAGAACGTGGACAGAAACGGCGCCGCGACCAAGAAGGGCGCCGGTATCCTCGGTTGCATCACGCCGAAGGGGCAGCCCATCGTCACTGACCTCATGCGTCCCATTACAGGGTTCGAAGCGCTAGCCCTCCAGGGCATGCCGGTGGACAACCTGGTGATCTCGACCGAGAGCCAAGCCCAGCTTCACAACTTAGCTGGCAATGCTATGACGGTAACGGTTGTCGGGGCTGCCACCCTGGCGCTTCTTCTTTCCGTCACCGAGCATACGCCGTTTTTGTTTAGGCGGCTTAGGGGGCCCCGCGTGCCTAGAAATTTGTTTCTGCCCAACGTCGACGGTCAGGGCATGGTGCACGGTGAGCGTAAGCAAAGCGAGCGCGGTGAGATAGGCGCGCGCGGTGACCAAGGCGCCTACGGCCTGTTTGGTGACCTGGCCGCGCTCTCTGCCGTGGCCGCTGGGGGGCGTCGAGTCTGCTTTTGTCAGTACTCGTCGCCTATCCTCGAGACCCAGCGGGATGACCATAAATGGTTGGTCTGCATAGCATGCGGGCATACGGCATGCTCGGCCTGCAGTGGCAACTCGAGGCACAGGTACGGGTCCCTTTCTGCCTCGGACCAGCTAAAGTACTCCAGCACCGAGGCCCGGGTTAAGCTGCTTAAGCTTCTTCCTATGTCGTTTGTCGTCAAGGCTCCCTACGATACCGTTAAGCAGTTGGCGGGCTTCTTATCATTTGTCCCTAAGGGAGCTTCTAATTCCTTTGCCAGTCAGAGCTCGCCAATCTACCGCTCCATTGTCCAGGACGTCCTCGGCAGCGACACCGACTACTACTTCGACGGCATCAAGATCACCGAAGATGTCACCGTATGTTACAAGGCCGAGCACAGCATCGCCCGTCTAGTCTTATCCCGGAACTCGGTTACCATGTACATCTACATCGACCCGTCGCACCCCCAGCGCGAGTTGCTTCGGAGGCCCGCGTCCTCCACGACTACCCAAATCTACTTTAATCTCGACTACCAGCCCATCGCCCGCGTTGTCTTTTCCAGCGAGGGATGCGAGCTGCCCGAGCCCGAGTGGTCGGTCTGGATCAATGCCATGACCAACCTCGAGATGGAGGCTTCTATGGGGGAAGATGGTACCATTACGACCGGAAATATCAACTTTGCAGACGAGCCTGCTGGGAGAGTACGCCACCATGACCTCGTTCGATGGAAAAACTGGGTGGATGCGCAAGTTTCGAACTCGGTCTTTGAGCCGCTTCGCGATTGCGGAACGCCTCTCGACGAGCTGAGGGTCAAGAAGACTGGGGGCGGAAGCCCTCGTGTCTTCTTTATGCGCCACTGCGACCAGGCCGGCGCCCACGAAGAGGACCCCTGGGTCTGGACGCTCAACATCAAGAAGCTCGAGAGCCACGAGTACCGCGAGACTCTTGTGCAGTTCCGAACCGTGACCGTGAAGCAGACCCAGCCCAAGGCGTCGCCAAAGGGAAAGGGAAAGGCCAAGGCAATTAAGGACCAAGAACCCCACCCCGTCCCCGACTTTATGGCCGGGCCCGGCCACACAGCCCTTGCCGCCTTCTTCCCCGGATACTGGGCCCGCTTCGAATCCAAGATGGCCCCCCAAGCCCACCGAACCACCCACTCCTCCATCCAATGGGCCCCTGCACACGCCCTCGGCGCCGCCACCTGCCACTCACCCTTCACCCACAACCAAAACACCGTCCCCCTCGCCAAGATCCTCCTCCCCCCCCTCCCCGGCTTCCCCGCGCCCTCGGGCCAGCTCCACACCATCAACCACACCCAAATCCCCCCCTTCCACCTCGCCAAGATCCCCACCACCCAGCGCGACTCCTTCCTCCACCTCTTCGCCTTCGCCGCCGCCGACTTCCAACTCACCCACGTCCTCCCCACCCTCACCCACCTCCGCGGCGACTGGATCCCCACCGCCGCCTGCCCCCCCTGCACCCTCTCCCCCCCAAGGTCCACCACCACCAGGCCAACGCCTTTGAGCTCCGCGCCGAAGCCCTCGCCTACGAACTCGCGCTCCAGGCGTTGCCCGTCCCCATCACCCTCGCTGCGCGCTGGCACCAGGAACAGGGCACCGAGCTCGTCGTGCACCTCGCGCCCAAGGTCCTCGTCTCGCGCGCGCTGAGCTACCTCCTCCAGGCGCATCCGCATGCCCAGGCTGGGGTTAAGACTAGCGTGGAAACGAAGTTGAGGGTGGAGCTGGATTATGCGCCGCCCTCGGATGTGGTGCTTGGGGCGTTGGCGGCGCAGGTAAGGCCTTGCGCGCAGGGGAATGTTGTTGGGTTGGAGGTGGGCGCGGGGGTGTTGCCGGGGCAGCCGCCAAGGTTCGGGGAGAGGGGGATGACGTTGAGGAAGAGTCAGATGGAGGCGGTCAGGTGGATGGTCGCGAGGGAGGTTGCTGCGGCTGGGTACGTGGAGTCGGAGATGGAGGAGGACGTGGTGCGCGGCCTGAACTTGAGGGTTGTTGGGAAAGCTGAGTGGGTGAATGGATTTCCGTTTAGTCCGCGCGGCGGGGTGGTTGGCCATGAGATTGGCTATGGGAAGACGGTGGTGATGCTGGGGTTGATTGATCACCGTAAGGAGTTTGATGCGGGGGAGTCAATCTGGGAGAGGAGGGAGGAGATGGAGAGGGTCTGGTGGGGAGCCGAGGAGCCGAGGAGACGGTCATTTCTGCATCTCAAGGCGACCTTGGTGGTTGTCCCGGCGCACATCACCGGGCAGTGGCAGGATGAGGCCGTCAAGTTTCTCGGGCTGGACCATCCACGTCTCCTTGTCATTACGAGGCTCCGGGATCTGGCGGAGCTCACAAGGGAAGTGCTGGAGGCTGCAGAGGTCATCATTCTCAGCAAGGCCGTGTTCCAGGAGACGGATTTCTTCAAGCAGCTCGATGTCTTTTCGACGACGGCCAGGTCGGCGAAGCTCGCCAGGGGCAGGGAGCTCGAACATCTCCACGAGACGGCCATGTCGGCCATGCGAACCCTCATGGTGCAGTATCTGGGCCTGCTTGCCGCGGGCAAAAGCGAGCAGGACGCAACCAGGGTGGTCAACAAGGATGCCGCGAGACGGTTGAACAGCGTCGAGGCCAAGAAGAAGCGTCTCGGCACGCAGCTTCCCACCGACTCAAGCCGCAAGGGCAAGGACAAGCCCAAAAAGAGGAGCAGAAACGGCAACGGAAAGGCCATCCCCACCAACAACTGCTCCGACGATGTTGACGACGACGTCGGTGACGATCCCCGCCGCAAAAACCCCCCCGAAGGCGCCACCAAAAGCATCGACTGGACCAGCAGCTCGTGGCTCCAGAACCTCAGCTTCGCCCGCATCATCTGGGACGAGTTCTCGTACGACGACGAGAACCTCAGCCTCTTCTTCCAGATGGCCATGGCCAACGCAAAGTACCTCCTCTCGGCCACGCCGACCCTCGCGACCCTCAAGGACGTCTGTGACGTGGCCAAGAAGTTCCGCGTGCACGTCGCGCGCGCCGAGCCGCTGATGATGCCCGGCCTCCCCAAGGTCGCGCAGGGCCCCGTCCAGGACCAGATGACCAAGTGTGAGGAGTTCCGCGCCTTCTCGTCGGGCGTCAAGTCGGTCGACATGGCGGTGCACCGGCACAGGCAGGCCGAGATGTTTGTCGCGGGTTGGTTCCGGAGCAACCAGCTGGACGACGGCGAGGAAATCGACGTCGAGGAGATGATCATCGCGTCCGAGATGTCGCCCCAGAACGCGGCGCGGTACCATCTCGCTGCGCAAGACGTCGAGGACGCGTTTGGCGAGTTTGAGCGCATTCCGATGCATGTCCGCCAGGAGACGCCCATCCACAAAGGCGATGTCCGGTCCAAGGACGGCGACGAGCTGTGCATGGCGCTGCTCGTGCACCTGGCCTCGGGCGTCGGCCGCGAGACCGAGTCTATCGACACGTTTGTCAATCGGATCCGGAGAACCGTCGAGCTCCTCGAGCGGCAGTGGAAGGCCCTGGTCGACAAGCTCATGTGGCTGTACGGCGTCTTGGAGGGCCTCGTAAAGAATAAGATTGCAGCGGGCGGTGCGGCACCACGGGACCAAGCCTATGACCAGATCAAGGAGAGCATGACGGGCTTCTTGGACCGCTGGTCGGCGCCGGCGCGCACCGGCAACTACGGGCCGCTTGGGGGGCGCGAGATGTACGCCCGTGACCTTTCCATCCTCCTCGGCCGCGAGCGCCAGATCCGCGACGAGAGGCGGCTTCCCCCGTTTGCCTTTTCCCTCCCGGGCGCCCTGCCCAACGACTGGCCGGACAAATACCCCATCACCATGGCGCTATTTACGTGGATCGACTTCTGGACCTTGCCGATCACGGTCGTCGACGACGCGGATGCGGTGGCCATCACCCTCGCCAGCGGCGACAGGGTGGAGGTCGACCCGCCCCTTCCGAACAACATCCTGATTAAGCTCCTCGGCGACCTCTCGACAGCCCTCCTCAAGATGGACACGGGCGCCAACCCCCTCGAGCTGTGCCGGCTCGAGGACCTGCTTGTCGACAAAGCCCTCGACCTTGCCACGCGAGAATCCCGCACCGTCTCCCGCCAACCTGAAGTCATGGCGCGGAGGAGGTCGAGTCTCGCCCACATCCGCCACCTCAGCCCCGCTGAGACGGCGCAGTTGGTGGTCCGCGCAGCCGCGCACAAGCCCCCGCAGCCGCCGGTGCCCCGGCGCGGCGGCGGCGGCAAGCCTGAACACGGTCTGGGTGAGGGTATCTCGGCGTGGGGCCCGCTTCCGCCGCTGACAGACAAGAAAGCCATGGTGACAGAGACGCGCCAGGCATTCGGGGAGGTGCTCCGCAAGGAGAAGGCGCTGGCGACGGCCCGGCGGGAGTGGCGGTTCACGCGGCGGCTAGCCGAGGTCTTCAACCTGGGCCAGGGCGTGGACCGGCTCTGCGACCAGTGCGGCCGCGAGTTTGTCGCGCCGGGCATGTCGTTCCTCATCGTGGCGTGCGGGCACCGCGTGTGCCACGAGTGCAGGGCCAACCTGTACCAGAGCTGCGACGTCGCGCACTGCGGCGTCTTCACGCTCGGGCGCGCCGTGCTGCGCTGCGCGGGCCCCGGCGTCCGGTCCGGAGGGACGGTCGAGCGGTGGAACAAGGCGGGCTTGGTTGCCGAGCTGGTCGGCAAGATCCCGGCTGAGGACTTCATCATCGTCTTTGCGCAGTACCAGACCATCCTGGAGGCCATCAAGCGAGAGTTGGAGCGGCAGGGCGTGAGCCTCACGCTCCTCACGTCGGGCGTCGCCGAGGCGTCGGCGCAGCTCGAGCGGTTCAAGGCGGGCGACGGCGGTCGGGTCCTCCTCATCGACATTGGCAGCGACCACAGCGCGGGCAGTAACATCACCATCGCCAACCACGTCATCTTTGCGCACCCGTACATTAGCATAGACCCGAGCAAGCACCTCCGCGTCATGCGCCAGGCGGCCGGTCGCTGCGTCCGCCAGGGCCAGGGGAAGAAGGTCAAGCTGTACCACTTTATGACGCGCAACACCATCGAGGAGAGGATCCTCCGCGACCGCGCCGCCGAGGACCCCCGGTTTGCCGCCGTCTTTGAGCGCTCGCACGTGCCGGCGCCGTGGTGGCTTGATGACGGGACGGCTGTGTACCGGCCGCGCCTTGTCCTCCGCGAGCATAGGCCGCGACCTGCACCTCATCCCGACGCTGGGTACCAGGCCGGGGACGAGTGGGAGATTACTCCCCTGTCGATTGACGACCAGGCAGCGTATGCTGAGATGTGACGGGGTATGAACGGGTGGGAAGGGGAAAGGGGAGGAGATAGTGTCGGGCGTTGAGAGGAAGAAGAAACGGCCTGGGTGAAAGAAAAGGCAGGGACCAAAAGAGTCACGGGAGTTGAGCTTGGGCTAGCGATGGGCTGGGACAGTTGGGATATATCCCAATGATTAGGATAAGCGTAGGAAATGTCCACAGCGTGTAGGAGACAAGATGATAAGAACAAATCTCGTGCTATTGGTGCGATTTGCCTTGCTTGTCGTGTTTTTCCTAACGCCAACGCAAACCTGTCATAATTCTGAGGAAGTGATACCCAACTTTGACTTGGTCGGGTATGCTCCAACTCTCCTCCTCTCCGGCCCAGTCACGTCTCCGCCATTTCACACATTCACAGCTTCGCCAGGGCTGGTCCTGGGGGCAGCTTGACAACCACCGTCCCGGCCCTTGGCGGACTCGGGGGTTCAGCGGTCGACGAGTCGAGGTACACCTCCTGGCAGTCCTCGACGGCGACACCATTGGCAAACTGCACCACGACAAATTCTATGGCCGTCCCGGCCTCCCCGAGCGCCACCATGGGGGCGTGCCAGGTCCCCGCGCCGTACGTCACAGCCTGCCTGCCCGTGGCAACGAAGGCGCGTAGACGATCGAGGTCGGGGAGACCTCGGCCCGGCAGCGGACGGAATCGGCCGGGAGTGGCGGGAACGGGAAGACGCTCATCGGCCGGTGAAGGCGGCAGGCTCGGGGCGACGACGACAAGGTAGCGCTTGGTGGGGTCGGCCGTCAAGGGGATAAAGGTCTGAGTCGTGTAGGGGTGGCGCTCGAGGACGGTCACGGGGAAGGCCCGGCGGCCGTCGTCAAGGGGGAGCAGCGGGCGGGTGGCACACACAAACATGTTGACGACGGCGACTCCGGGATGGCGGCTCGGGGCCTGGTCGTAGAGGTTCACCATGCGCGTCACATGTTGGTACTTGATAGCAGACCCCTGGTTGGCTACGATGGCGTCAAAGGGGAGGGGAAGGGTCTCGGGGGAGGGAGTTGCCAATGATGGGTGAAGGTTCGGTCTCGGATTCTCGACTACGTCGCCAAAGTCTGTAAAGGCATCTGCCGTGAGGGGGGTCGCGTCGACGGCGATGGCGATGGCCGGGCCTGGGAGCCGGAGCGTCACGGGGCTGGCCATGGCGGGGTTATTTTTGGTCTACGCCGAGAAGAGCGGCTCGGTCTTGGAGGAAGAGGTGGTTATACCTGGTCAGAGGTGGTTGTGGTTGTGGTCGTTGTCGAGATCCGCGATTGTCGGAGGTGACGGGAATAGAGATACAGTGGAGGGGTCCCCTATCAGACGCCCTATCAGACCCCACCACAGCACTCCGTCCCTTATCTCCCGTCCCCGCGATCTCCCGTTCCCGTCAACCACAAACACCATTAACTGCCCGTTTGCAACAACATCGTGACCTTCCTCCATCACGCCGGAGCCACCATCGCCAATCGCCCGACGACAGGAATCACCACAAGCCACAAGAGATACCGATTTGGCAGCGCGGATGTCGCCGGCCCGCAATCACGTCGCCTTCGAGATGGACTCCTGGAAGCGAGGGAGGGAACCCGGAAGCTGGAAGCCTAACGATGGACGTCCCACAAACGAGGCGAGCGACGACGGTACTGTGCTCTGTTTCGGGAAATTCTGACAGGCTCCCAGTTCATCTACTACAGAACACTCGACAACACCACCAGCCCGCGTTGAGGTTGATTGCTCGCCACGATCTGGCAGCCGAGAGGGACGCCGGCAGATTGACTTCGGGATTGCTTCCCCCATGTCCGGGCCGGCTTCCAGGCTATTTTTGGGCAGAAGACACACGGGTGGTAAATTGACCTAGCGCCCTCCTCGCCGCCTCTCCCAGATAGCGCCTTGGTACCTCGAGCGAGGAACGAACGACTCCCCCTTCTGGCCTCTTGTGCCAATGGTGGCGTCCCGACGCAACTCAGAAAAACGGACGACGGAGCCATCTCAATTGCCCAGGCTGCAGGGCCATATCGAAGCGGGTTGACCGGCCTCGGCACCATCGAGTGGCGGACCTGATACGACAAGTGCCTATTGTTGGCGACCTCCGTCACTCGAAAGGAACATTTTTTGGTATTCGGTCGTTTCTGTCGCTTGTCATCCGCTGTGTAAGTCGTCTTGTCGCGGTCACCCTCTACGGTGTTTTGGCAGAACCAGCCTCCGGATTTGCCAGGCCGCTCCGGGTCAAGAAGGCGCGGGAGACCCCTTGGTGCCATCGACATTCGCCCCCCACTCACTGTCAACACGACTCCCGCCAAGTCCGTCCAGCTTCCGTCTTGATTGTTTGCTAAGGCTCGACTTAGGCTGTCTGGTCCTGCGCCCAGTCATAAAGGAATCACTCCTGTCTCCCTCGGACTTGGCCTGGCGGGACTCTTGGGATCCCCCCCCATATATCTCGGCTTTCCTTGCAGTCGGGTACCGACCTGGTATGATTCATGCAGGTCGTCTGATGTTCGGCTGTTTCTTGCTCGTCCCGGGGCGGCCTGGTCGCTGACAGTGCCGCGAACGCCCCTCGAACCTCACGCTGCCCAGAACCAACAGCACCGCATATAGGCAGAATACACACCCTGCAGTTGTTCTTTGGGTCTGGATAGCAATACCTTGCGTCCTAAGCACGATCCAGTGTTTGGTTCAAACGACTTTGCCTACTTTGCCTCGAGCTCTTGGACACGATCCATCACCCCCACTCCAAGGTCGACGACAACCGTCGCAGTGAAATCTGCAACCCTTGATCTGAAGGACGACAGGTTCAAGCATTCCATCCTGAGTCCTCTGTAGCGCAGCAAACCCGACTTGGTGGAACCGACAATGCCGGATTACCACACCATCGCCGCCTCGCTTCCCAGGGCCGTGGAATATACGCCCAATCTCGGTGCCAGGGGCCGTCCGTTGTCGAGCTAATCGGGCTGTTTCTCGGGCCCCTCGTCCACACCCTCCCTGAGCTTGCCGAGCCTGTCACGTCTCTTGGTTTCGGCCGGAGTTGGGCATGTCTAGGTGCCTTGCAGACGGACAATGCGGGCGTCTTCACCCCACTTGCATCCGATGTCATCATCAGGGGTGGTCGGAGGGGCTCCCTGGCGCCGGGTGGGGGAGCACGATAACGATCACACTGCTTCTTCAGTTCCCCCCTTTGCCCCTGACTGGCCGGGCCCCTGCGGGAGCTATCAACATTCTGGTTCCCGGAACTGCCCTACGCATAGGCTGAATGGCTTTCCAATCTGGGAGCACGCCTAGCAATATGGCTCTTTAGTTTTGTACCAGACTCTCACCAGGTATCTGGCACTGCTATCCGCCATCGCCGCCCTCTCTCTGGTACCAAGAAATCCTTGATCCTTGGCCATGGCAGTCGCGATGGAACGACGGATCGACATGGCGGGCTCCCGCTTCCTAGCAATGCTTCTCTCGATTCCCGTTTTCCCGGGCTCAACTCAGCCTGCTGGGATGGACGCCCGGAGTACATAACGACGAGGACCGCTCCTCGGCCAGGTTCCCGGATCCTGTCGACCACCGATCTCGATATCCCCCCGGTACACCAACTCTCCGTCAGACAACATGGCGGGCTTGAGATGGTTGTGGGCGTTGTCGCTGGCGCTCGTCGCCACACGCGTCGGCGCTCAGACGAACCCATCATGCTCCAGCTTCGGCGTGGATTATGCCAACGGCGGCCGCTACAACATCGATGGAGGCTCCAACCAGTATTTTAGCTTTGCCACCGTCTTTCAGGGTGAGTAGCCGCCCGAACCACTGTATCATCCATGCTCCTTGCTGACCGTCCACCCAGGGTGCGAGATGGAGTCCGTCAGCCCCGTTCTTGTCGGGCCCGATGGTAGCGAGTATGCCTGCTCGGCCATCAGGACACAGCCCGCCGGTCAGCAGGTCACGTCGACCTGCGGCATCCCCTTCTCCGCCATGCGATCTGGCACCTGGAAGATCGTCGTGACCGGCTACCAGCTCGCTGTCCAGCGTTCCATCAGCCTCACCGTTGGCCTTCCCCAGACGACTTGGGTTACGGTACGCACAAACCCACCCCTCGCAACCCTTGGGCGTCATGCTAACCCCCACGCAAGGCTACCCCAACCGTCGTGATCGGTGTCACCGTCACCGCGAGAGCCTCGAGTAACTCCCCCCTTCTCCCACCGGCGTCGTGCCTCATCGTGGAAGCTAACCCACCATCTAGCCGTCCAGCGCACCCTCACCCAGACACAGACCTTGATCCTGGTTCCGGCCACGGTCTCGGCGCAGTGCCAAGGCGGCGCGACGAGGACCGTCACCAGCTACAACAACGCCGGGACGACGACGGTCCGCTCCACCGTCATCCGGACATCGACCGACGGGCAGGTCGTCACCAGCGTCTACCAGACCACGGTCCTGGCTACGGCCACTTGCCACTACCCTCAAAGTGGGTCCCCCTCTACTTCGAACTTGGTGCTCGTTCCCATCCAGACGGGCATCTGCATCGGGAGCGGCTGCGGCGTGTTTGGGAGAGGAACGAGGCGTAATTCTCAGGGTTCTGACCTCCCGCCGGCTGCAGACAAGCGAGATGTGGCCGCCTTTGCCGCCGTTGCCGCCGTCACATCGACAACCACGCAGACCACGCGCACCGTCACCATCACGAGCCAGACGACGCTCCCGCCCCAGACTACGACTGAGAATGGTAAGAATCCCACGTATGCTCGTCTGACGCCACCAGACTGACATGACTTTCGCAGTTTTCCGGACCGCTACGCAAACCATGTACGTGACATGGATAGATGATAGCCCCCTTCCTCCCCGCTGAATTGACACTGACGCTGCATGTGCAGCACCCCGGCCCCCTCGACCGTCTGCATCGCAGGAAACGCTGGAGGCGTCACCATAACCGTCAACGTCGGCGGTGGCGGCCAGGTCACGCAGACCGACATTGTGTACCAGACGAGCCACATCAGGGGCACTGTCCTTGTCGGGTACGTCACTGCCCTTCGTCTTCCCACGTCACTCAAGCTAACAGCATGGCACCCAGACAAACCTCGTACACAACCACCACCAACCAGGCCAGCGCCACGGCATGCTGGCGGGCCGGCGGATGGTTTGGCTAAAACGTCCTGTGCTCGATCTCAGTCTTCAAAGGCGGCGGTCGAGTCTCCCCTTCCGCTAGCGTCACTCTAGCAGCGTAATCGCCCCCCTAGGGCACCGGCATGCACGAGTGCGATGGTGGGACAGGGTGGGAAGAGGACTGGTTAGAGGTTGTGGTGGCAGCAGGCGTTTCTCGAGCTTGTGGATAGAGCAGCACTCTTAATACTAGATCTATGTGTGGATGAAGTTGCTTTGTACGTACGTGCCCATGAGTGTCTTGGACCGGGCTACTATCCCCGAGCCTATCCCCATGAACCAAAACAAACAAGCCCCCCCTAGCCCCCCCCCTCATCCCCCTCCAACCAAATCTCATGCCCGCTCCCCTCCCTCACAAAGAAACTCGCCACAAACCCCACCACCGCCACGCCACTCAACCCCCAAAAGACCCCCCCAACCACGCCCCTCTCTAGCCCCAACCCATACAAGACCCCCCCCACCACCGGCCCCACCGTCCTCGCAAAGCTGCTCACGCTCTGCCCCACCCCGTGCACGGTCCCCAGCACACTCGGATGCGGCGTGCAGTTATTGACCAAGATGGTCTGCGCCGGCAACGCAAACGTCCGCCCGAGAACCTGCAGCCCCAACACGCCAGCAAGGGCAAGCCACACTTGCGGTCCGCTCTTGGGCGCGGGCGGCTCCGTCGCGCTGGGCACGAGGCTGAGGAAGGGGACGGCAAAGTAGGCGAGGGGGAAGAAGGCAAGGAAGACGCGCCAGGAGACGAGGGTGCCGAGGCGGGCCGAGAGGAGGGGGTAGAGAAGGAGCTGGAGGGCGATGCCGAAGACGCCGAGCGTGGCCATGGCGACGCCGACCTGGCGCGGGTGGAGGCCGAGGCCGCCGCTGAAGTGGAGGAGGGGGGAGCCGGGAGGGGGAGGGGCCGAGGTGGGCGTGGAGAGAAAGATGAACCAGAGTGAGTTGAATGTGCCGACGTGTAGGGCGAGGAGGAAGGAGGCGAGGAGGGTGAGGAGCACGTTGGGGGTGAAGAGGAGGGAGAAGGGGAGGCGGCGGGTGAAACGCGGGCGGGGGCGGGGGCGAGTTATCGGGGGGCTGGGGTCGGGGTTGGGGGAGGCGTGGCCGCTAGATGAGGGGAAGGAGGGGATCTCAAGGCTGGTGGAGGCGTCGCGGGAGGAGAGGAGGGCATAGCCTGGTTTGGGGCGGGTGCGGGAGAAGACGGTGGTGAGGGTGCGGCG
Organism: Schizothecium vesticola; assembly: GCA_030549215.1. NCBI lineage: Eukaryota > Fungi > Ascomycota > Sordariomycetes > Sordariales > Schizotheciaceae > Schizothecium > Schizothecium vesticola. The sequence continues at coordinate 683,471 of JAUKUD010000005.1, read as the reverse complement.
GAGTTCGATGCCTCGGTCGCGGCAGTCGAGACGGGAGTCGAGGGTCTGGGCTGGTGAGTAACTGGAATGTGGACAGGGGGTGGTGGGGGGACTTGCCTCCTCTAGACACATCCACACGGCCATGACGGCGCAGAGAAGGAAGAAGGCCGAGAGCAGATTGGGCGCGGCGTAAGGATAGCGCTTGAGGAACTCGACGTCACCAAACAGGGACGGGTAGCTGTTGGCCGGGTCCGACAGGACGCCGCCGAGGATGGGCCCAATGATGATGCCTATGTTGAAGGTCATTGGCAGGATCAAAAAGGCCCTGGACTGATACTTCTTTTCCTTGATGGTCTCGCTGATCCTGGGGGGCTGTGTGAGTCGGGGTCCGATGACGGAGGGAGTCGGATCCTTACATGGTCCTCAGCACGCCAATGTTTCCGTTGGTGATGCCTCCCAGGGCGCGGAAGAAGAGGGCCTGGGCAAACGTGGTCGAGAAGCCAAAGCCAACACAAGAAATGACTGGGCAAGCGTCAGCATTGGCCCAAGCCATCCCACTGCAGAGTTGGACTCGTCGTACGCGTGCCTCCGAGCCCAATCATCAAGACGGTCTTGCGGCCGAACCGGCGAGAGTCGGCAATGCGTCCCCACATCATGGCCGTTAGGAACTGGGCGGCCGTGAAGCTCGCACTGTTGCGGACTTCCGTTAGCTCTGGGGAACGGCGCGGCAGTGATACGGACAACCCACTGTAGGATACCGGCCTGACGGGAGATGACCGAGTCGGAAAGCTCGGGATCGAACCACTTGAGCATGTAAAACATGTACGACTGTCGAGTGTCAACCCGGCAATGGGCGAGGGGGTAGACGGGATAGCTACCTGGAGGGAGGTCTGGACCAGCGGCTCGCTCAGCCGGGCCAGGGTGATGACGATGAGTTGGTCCTTGCGGGGGAGATGCCGCCAAGCCACCTGGACGGCGTCGTCGTTGCTGGCGGGCATCTGGGCCTCTACTCGTCCATTCGACTCTTCTGTCGACGTCACGGGTCGGGGTTCATGTTCAGCGTGGGGGAGGGGGGATTGCGGGCGTTCCCTGGGGCGCCTCCGGGCGGGTTCTGGCGCATCAGAGTCGGAGAGCAACGACTTTTCCGAGTCGGTGTCGTCGTCGTCGTCAAGGGCTTGGTCACCATTCCCGGCATGACCAGATGGCTCCCTCATCGGAAGTGGTGGGAGGGCCCGGGCAGAGGAGAGGGCGGGGTGGGTGGGCAGACAGGAACAAGCCGGGTCCAGCTGTTGGTGAGGCTCTGTTTCATGAACGGCCAAGTTTAAGGAGTTGGTCGAGGTCGCAAAATACTTTAGCAGAGGGGAGCACGCCATCTTTTGCCCCTGGCTTTTCCCACTCAGACACCTGCATTCAGGTCGCCCGGCCGACACCCACCTACCCACCTACCTCACCCAACGGACCACTGCATGCTGCAATGCTCTGCTCGAGGCCATGCTACCTTGGCGTGTGCCTCACTTACAGATGCCGATGTCGCCTTCACCAACGGTTGCCACGAGCCAAGCCCAAGGCGGCCAGGAGCGGTACCGAGCCCGGTGCCGTTCCGCCCAATCCTTGACCGTCGAACGGCAAGATGTTGTCTGGTCGGCCGTTGTCGAAACATGAGACGGACCTAGCGACACAGTCTCGAGACAGTGCAGATCGACGCCCTGCACGTCACACCTCATCGTTTCTCGGCAATCTTGGCTCGACCTTGGCGTCGTCTTCTCCTCCTCGAACCTTTTCTTTTCTTAGTTGCAAGTAAACAAGCTGCTCGCTCGAGCCCAAAATGATCTCTCTTTTATTTATTCTCGAAGTACGCGCGCTCTCCTTACTGGGGTTGGTCCCTGGTTTGGGAAGCGATCAAGAACGGCGAGGTGAAGGAAAAGGAAATCGACGTATCCATTTCGCACCGCCCGCTGAGAATTCTCGCAACCTCCCCTCTCCCCCTCTCGGAGCAAAGCGCCTCCACCGCGTAGCCCGAGATCGAGACCCACAAACCCAACGGCATTTTCCGCTAGGCCGCGCAGTGAGCTTTGGAGCAGAGCCGGCCGATGGTCCATCCCATGTGGACCTGTCTATCTGGCCTACACAGGAAAACCCCAACCCCTTCGAAACTGGAAAAAACGTGCAGATTGCTGCAAAGCCTTTTGGAAGGATAGGACCTCGATGCGCACCGACGGGGAGCCGCCGCAGATCAACCAAGATGGAGACCTTACCAGAGGACGCCTGGCATCGAACACATAGACGCTATTCCCTCGCCTCGTGACCTCATCCCGTCGAGAGGCGTGTTTCGTTTGGTCCAAAGCTTGGTCCCCCTTCGCCCCCTCAGAGCTGATCCCCGCCACTATCCTCACCTTCATGACTAGTTTGACATGACGCTTTGAACTCGAGCCCTCCGCCCTCCGTCCGCACGGCCTGCGCCGCTGCTGCGCCGTTCAACCATCTCCCAAGCCGCGAGACGGTAACACATCGTCTGAATTACTTACTCCTTGCGGATACTACCTATCTATAGTCATGCATGTCATGCCCCCCGCAAAGCTCTAACCTGTACACATCCAGCTTCCATGCGCTCACTGGGGTATCCAACTCCCGAGTCCTGACTCCCACCCGAAATGTGAATTGATATAACCAAAAACCGGAATAAAATGTCATGAAGAAACCCGCAAGAACCTGCAAACGCCAAAAAAGGACCCTCTCTTAGATGCCCAATGTCCTCACATGTATTGGCTTGGGCGGGGGGGCGGCGGGTAATGCGGCCACTGCGGTTGTTCCACGTACGTCCCCGGGGGCGGGAGGGAATTCTGATGGGAAAACGAGTATTCGACCGGCGGCCCCGTTCCCCGCGACAGGAGCGCGCCTTGCTGCCCAAAGCCGCTGTCGACCGGCGGTGCCGTGGAGCTGTCCCGCTTCCTGCTATCTTCGAGGCCGGGCAGTATCATCGGGGCTGGCAAGCCGTCCGAGGCCACCAGTGTCGCAGGCTGGCTCGTCGAGACCGCCGACTGGCTGGTCGGGACGTAGCCCCATCGAATGTCGTCGCCGGGGGGCCCCGTCAGCGCGGGGCTCGGCACCGTCGACGGGCAGGAAAAGGTCGGTGCGAGAACGTCGTCCTCCCACGACTCGGAAGATTGGGGTGTGGGCATGTGAGGCGTCGACATGTGCGTCGCGGGCATCGATCGGGCCGGGTTGCTGTAGTCGACCGGCTCCGGGCAGAACGCCGACGAAGCCCGGCTCGACGAATCTGATGGGTACATGGGCAGATCGTTCAAGGCCATGCCGTTCAGGAGCATGCCCTGCGACATGCCCTGCGACGGGTGAAGCCGCTGCAGATAGTCGTTTTCCCGCTTGAGATTCCCGTTCTCCTGCTCGAGGCCGCGGATCCTCGTCGTGAGCCGCTGCACCATCTCGTCGTGGCTCAGCGACTCGAGGAGGCGGACCCGCTCCTCGAGCACCACCTTGTCCTGTTCGAGCCGGGCGATTTTCTCTTTGGTGCGGGCGCGGATGGCACGCTGGGCCTCTCGGTCGTTGGCCCGTTTCCTAAGGAGCTGGGCATTCGAGAGGCTCTTGACGCTTCTGGTAGCTGCATACTCTGTCAGATGGGTTCCAGCAAGAAAACCGTCATCACGCCCCTATCGGCGAGGGGCTAGAGGAGGTAGAGTACAGTACCTTTCCGCCTGGTGGGCTGTGCTGGAACTGAGTCCCTCGGGGGGGAAGGGCTGGTGGACATCCCGCCGACTGTTGAAGATGGCGGTTGCGAGGCTTGGTGGCTCTTCTCGGGAGCGGCCAGAGTGGAACGGATGGTTGGTGGGCAGTCGTGACGGCGAGTAAACCGGCGAATAAGTTGGGCTTCGCGAGTAAGGTTGCCGAATATAGACGCAGGGAGGATGGGGGGGAGAAGTTGGATTCTTTCCCTTGTCTTCTGGGGGAGAAAATGACGAGGGGCCCCCCTTGCTTTTTGTATCTTCGCAACGTCCGTCTTCCCATGTGGGTCCCGCGAACCCAGACCTTCCCACCTCTACAGGCCTGATCGTTGCTCGAAGGGCAAGTTAACTCCGAACATGGAGGGAGCGAACGCCCCGTCATTGACATTGCTACCGAACCCCGAACCCGAAGGCGATTCGAGCCCGCGTTTTGTTGCCTTCGTACTGGGAAGCCCACCGTCGGAATGGAATGGAAAGCATCGGCGCTCGTTCTCACACAAGATTGCCTTTCGCAGTTTGAGTTTTTTTTCTTTCTCCGCCCTCTCCTTCCGCCTCTCTTCAGAGGCCCCTGTCTTTCTTTGCAGGGACCCTTCCACGACCTTGTTCGATCCCGCCCCATTTCGTTGGCTGCCGTCTCGACACTCCGGGACGAGCCTGTTGCGACCCCATTCCGACTCCATCGCCCCCCATCTTAACCCTGCCCTGTCCCGTTCCGGCGTGCCTACAATCGTCCAACACTTCTGTGCTCCTAGCTTCTAGGAAGCCAACCTCTCCCAGCACCGGCCACTGGCAACAGAGATCGGATGTGAGTGGGATGAGCAGAAGATGGTGACAAGAACATCCCCATGTCGAAGAGTTCCAGCTGCCCTCCCAAGGCTCGAAACAGATCTGGCCGCCTCGGGCAAGGAAAAGGGGACTTCGGCCACCGTCCGGGACCACCGTTGGAAATAGGGTTTGTGCTTGCTAGGGGGGAAACACCCCGAGGCCCGATTCCCGAGGTAGCTAGCGTGTGGGAACTGCCGGGCCCATGCACATCGTCTGTTACACTACAAGCCCCACTGCGCCGTCTCTCAATTCTGGGCTCTGGAGGTGGTGGTGATGGTGGCGCGGGGGGGGCGGGCGACACCGTGTCCGGACAAAAGGCCGTAGCCACAATGCCGCCAGAGCTGCTTGCCGACCAGGGTGCTACGAAACGACTCCCGGCGTGCCATGCTAGAGGGGCCAGCCCGGAGGCTGTGTGGTGTGCTGGTGGCAATGATCCTCCAAGTGGATGGAGATCCGGGTCGTCCTCGCATGGGCTCTCTGCTACGCCTGTTCATCGAAGTATAGCCCCATCTCTCCGGGCCCCGTGCAGGTCCGTTTCATGAAACTTACAAGGGGTTAAAGAGGACTCGGGTCAAGTCACGCTTTCCGGAGGCCGAAATCCACCTAGCTAAAGCTCAGGATATGGACCGCCCCGCGACATGGTTGCCAGACGGGGGGCCAAGTTTCTTGACTCAAAGGGACGTGCTGCTGTCATCGGATGTGGTCGCCTGCTGCCCTGCAGGCTGTTGCATCAGCCACAGCGGAAGGGGACTTTGCAGGAGGGCTCAGCAAAACCCACCGCCGCGACGTAATTGTGTCGCATGTCATCACTAGAGAGAGAAGAGCGGGGGTGGGTTGGAAAGTCCTGGCCTATCATCCAGTTCCATAGCATTGATCCTCAATCGTCCCCGCAGCACCCACGAGATCGTCTAGCCCCCCAACCTCCGTTGGGCCGCTCATCCCGTCTGGAGGAAGCGCCCAGGTCGGCAACGGCGTCTTGTAGCTCCAGGTCCCGCCCATGTCCTCGTACCGCAGACTGTGCAGCCACAGCGAGAGCTCATGGAGCCCGGGGTCGGTGTAGAGGGGAGTGTCGCAGACAGGACAGAGCTCCCCAGACAGTTTCTCAGCTTTTTTTTTGTAGTAGTCGTTCACCATATCATCATGGTACGCGACGGCGTGAGCGACTTCCTCCTTGCCCATGCGACTCAGGCGGCTGATAACATCCTCGTCCGTGTTCTCGATAGCCTCGGCGTCATTGCGCCCCAGGTCGAACCCCCAGACCTTTTGGTTCGCATAAATGGGATCATTCTGGATGGGATGGCCGAGAAACTGCAGGTGGACTCGGATCTGGTGAGTCCTACCAGTCACTGGCAAGCACCGGACGATGGAGAAGCCCGCCTGGTCGTCCCCGGGACCCTTCTCCGCGACGACGACCGATGGAGATCGTTGGTCGGCGTCCCCAGCATCGGGAAGGGGGTAGTAGGCCAGTCGCTTGAACACCGTCTTTGCATGCTTGCCGTTGGCTCGGACCCGGTTCAGCCCAAGCTTGGGCGAGATTTGCAGGATGGGTTGGTCGCAGATGACCTCACCGTCCGGAAACCTGCCAGCCACGCGCGCTACGTACTCCTTGCGCACTGTCCGCGCCGTGATCTGCCGACCGAGCTGCTCGGCCGCCTGGTGGTGCTTGGCGAAGAACATGATGCCGCTCGTGAGACGATCGAGCCTGTGGCAGGGGCGCGGCAGGAAATCGGAGCCCCTCTCCGACTTGAGGATCTCGTTGAGCGAGTTGTACGTGTAGCGCCCGGCGGGGTGGACGGGGATCCCTGCCGGCTTGTTGACGACGAGCATGTCATCGTCTTCGTGGATAACGAGGATCGGGTCCGCCGACACGGGGGGCTCGTGTCGGTGCGTCTTGTGAGAGACTAGGTCGCCGTTCTTGAGGATATAGTCGGGCCCAACCGTCTTGCCGTTTACGCCAACCTGCCCCGTCTGCATGGCGTTGTGGTAGTATTCTAGCGGGCGGTCCCGGAACTCGCTCTCAAAGACCTCGATGAGGCGCCGCCCTCGCCATCGTTCTTTGCACCAGGTTTTGTAGGTATAATCGTAGGGCGCGACGCGGCGGAATCCACCTTGGAGGTGATATGGCTCGGGCCAGGATGCTGCTAACGCCTCCAGCTCGGGCGTCGTGGGGCGTACGAGAGAGGTTGCCATCCTTCCTAGTTGAGCCGGGAGCGCAAGGAGGCTTTGTGGGTTGGCCAGGGCTCTTGTGGGCATATGGCGGTAGGAGGGACAGAAGCGGTGTCGCGAAGCTGAGAGAGGGCGGAGGGCGGATGGCGGGCTCGGTTCGGCTCGGCCGTCCGGGTGGCAGCCGTCAGGAAGGGAAAGGGTCTGTCGGTCTGGTTGGCGTCGAGGGTCTGAGGGTCCGGCGACAAAGGCGAGGGGAATGCTGCTTGGGCAGAAAAGGAAATTGGGGAAAGGCGGTCAAAGGAGCCAAGAACAATTAGTGTCGGGGTAAGGAATGCCGGGGCCCGCAAGCCGAGGCCGAGGTAACAGACGGGAGCTGGCGCGAACCTCAACTTCCTCTCCCCCTCGCAGATAGAAAGGGTTGAGCGGCTACATCGTTGGCGCGTGTTCAATCATCCCATATCTTCACTGTTAGGCGGCGTGAGTCGCCCTAGCTGTTGCTATAATGGCGGCCGACCTTCGCGCCCTGAAAAGCAGGGCGAGATCAGACTACCCCTTCATTCTTGAGTTCCGCACCCGATGGTATGCGCCGCCGGCCACGCTGCCTTGCCCACCACATCTTCCCCAACCCTTGACTGACAGCATGCATAAAGGAGTGACAATGACATGTACCAGCACATGAATAATTCCATCTACAACTTCCTCTACGACTCGGTCATCAACACCTACCTCATCGAGCACTGCGGCCTCGTCCCGTCAAAGTCGCCCCAGTATGGCATGGTAGTGCATTCTCACAACGACTACTTTGCGTCCATCGCGTTCCCCGCCGTCGCAGAGCTAGCGTTGCGCGTCAACAGGATTGGCAGCTCCAGCGTTACGTACGAAATTGCCCTCTTTGAGAAGGGCGTCGAGGGCGTTAGGTCGGTTGGGGAGTTTATCCAGGTCTTTGTCGACCGCGAGACGGGGAAGCCGAACGCGCGCGGGATGGAGTTAGGTCTTCGAGCGGCGCTGGAACGTATTCTTGTACAAGCGGTTTTCAGTAAGCTATAAAGTAGTAAATAGCATTGTCACAACCCAGGGTTACGACATTAAGCTGTAGTTGCCTAAGGCACCTATATAGCAAGCTAATTATTAAGTACACGTCCTATAAAAATTGAATGCAGCAAATTAAAAAGATCTTATATTCCTAGAAGGTAAGGATATTAAGACTTTTATATAGTTTTAAAAGTCCCGAGGCTTTAAGATATTAAGACTGTTAAAGTATAGCTATTACGTACCCTGGATTAGGGTTGCGCACTAGCCTACAAGGCGCACTGGCCCACAGGGCCCACAGGGTCCACTTATCTACAGGGGGCACTACCTCGTAGAATTAACTAGAATGCTATTACTTTCCAGAGGGTTTTGCCCTATAGAAGACCTCTTTACTCTACTTTACAGAAGGCTCTAGAAGCTAGCTTAACGCCTATATCTAAGCCTTCCTCTTCTATTGTAAATAATCTCTTCTCTAAGCAAGCAAGTTAAACCAGTCTTTTTAATATAATACACTTTTACCAAGAGCCTTATCTTACAGTTGCCTACGGCCACTGTAGGACTATTATTATAGTGGCTGCTTCGCTTCCCTTAGCACCTTACTAAGCTCTGCTATTGTAACTACCTGCCGCAGTCTTTCAACCTACCTTCCGCTTCGTACGCTACAGCGCACCCTGCCCTGTGGCAACCCTATATAGGTGCTATCTTTATAGGCCTATTAGGGCGTACCCAGCAACAAAGACTTTATATATTATTTATATTATATTTAAGTAAGTTTTTTATATAAATAAATAAACTAAACTTTTAAAATAATTTTATTATTATTTACTACGTAAGTAATATATATTGTCGTCGTTTTAACAGACTAGTTTTATTTTATAAAAAAAGCGCTCTACCCTGTACTTAGCTCTGTAAAAAAAGATTGCTCCCGACGTAAATCGAACTTACTACCTCTCAGCTCTACATCGCTGTTATATACCTTACCGGCTCGCAACGCTTTTACACGCCTTGTCGGCTCGTAACGCCGTTATATGCCTTGCCGGCGACTACGAAACCTTTATTAGCAGTGTTAATTGCGAGAGGGAATGAAAAGCTGGCCGCAGAAGCTCGCTCTTACTGCTCTTCCTCCCTTTATTACATCGCCTACTAAGTAAGTATCGTAGGCATCTCTTAACTGCTATTAATCTTTACCGTTAACTATGGACCTTTAACTAGATGCCTAAAGTAAGAGCTTTAGTTTTTAAAAACCGACTTATAATAACTATTACGGTAAAGCCTTAGGCGATTTAGTATCGCCTTTAAAAAAGCCCGAATATACCTGTAAAGCTCCTTAATAATAAGGAATTTTTAACTATCGTTAAAAACGGCTATATCCTATTTAAGATAAATAAAAATAAAGGATTATTATCTTTATAAAAGTAAGACGCCTTTATAAGGTAGATAATATTATTAAAGTCTAGATTAATTAAATAATCCGGATAAAAAAGTTCGTAAAAAAGTATTAATTAAAATAATTAAATCTTTCCCGCCGATAAATATATTATTATATTTATTACTATATATATATAAAGAATACTAAGCATTATACCCGATTACTTTTATAGTTTTTATAAAGCTTTATACTGGATATAGTTAACTATTATTAAAGTATAGCTGTTACGTACCCTAGATTAGAGTTACGCACTAGCCTACAAGGCGCACTGGCCTACAGAACCTACAGGGTCTACGAATCTACAGGGGGCACTACCTTGTAGAATTAACTAGAATGCTATTACTTTTTAAAGGGTTCTGCCCTATAGAAGACCTCTTTACTTTACTTTACAAAAGGCTTTAAAAGCCAGCCTAACGCCTATATCTAAGCCTTTTTCTTCCACTGTAAATAGTCTCTTCTCTTTAAATAAGCAAGTTAACTAGTCTTTTTAATATAGTACTCTTTTACTAAGAGCCTTATCTTATAGTTGCCTACGGCTACTGTAAGACTACTATTATAGTAGCTGCTTCGCTTTCCTTAGCACCTTACTAAGCTCTGTTATTATAACTATCTGCCGCAGTCTTCCAACCCACCTTCCGCTTCGTACGCTACAGCGCATCTTGTCCTATAGCAACCCTATATAAGTGCTATGTTTAAAGGCTTATTAGGGCGTACTTAGCAATAACTATATATATTAAACTTAATAAAAAAAATAAAAGTTATAATAATAATAAAAAGCTTTATTTTAAAAAAAATTAAAGGTTTTAAAAAAATACTAATAAAGTAAACTTTTTATTTTTTAATTTATATATTTAACTTTATTAATTATACTTTAATTATTTAAAGTAAATATATAAAGGCGAAATATTTATTAAGAAGTTTTTATTTATAAAGCTTTTAAGTTATTTTTTTTAAATCGTCTTCATTATTAATTAATATATTTTTATAATAAGTTTATATAAATTTTTAATAAAGATAATATGGTATTTTAACTGTTACTATTAATAATTAAAATAAATAAAATAATAATATTTAAATTAAGCGATTTACTCGTAGTCTTAATATAAAGCGTATAACTAAGATATTTATTATTTATATTTTTTTAAATTTTAAAAGTTATTTAAGATTATATTTTTTATAAATATAATATTTTATATATTTTATTTACTTTCTTTTTATATAAGAAAAAAATATAAACTAATAGTAAAATTTTACTAAGTCTAGCTTTATAGAAAAAAGTTAAATTATAAAGTATATATATTATTTATAATGCCTTTAATTTTAAAAATCTTTTAAAGTTAAAATAAAAAAATAAAAAAATTAAGCGCTTAATTATATATTAAATACTAAGATTATAAATTAATCGCTTAGTTTTCGCGAATATTATTACTTTATCTACTTTAATTATAAAAGGTAAAAACTAAAATATTATATCTTACTTAATAAAAACGTATATAAACTTACTATAAAGATATATAAATTTAATAATAAAAATAAATAAGATATAAAAATATAAATACTTGAGAATTAATTTTTAATAAACTTTTTATATTTTTACTTATCTTTAATAATGAAAACGTAACTAATAACGTTAAATAAATATATTAAAAAGCGAAGGACTAACTTAATATATAAAAGTTATAAATATATTTATTTTATATATACTAAACTCTTTAAATAGTATATAAAATAAAAAAAAGCGAGAAATATTAAAATTAAAATTAATAAAACGCGTAAAACTTAAATTAAATAATTAAAGACTCGCTATAGCTTAGTATATATAATATATTACCGGCTCGAAATATTATTATATATCTTGCTGGCGACCGTGAAACTTTTATTAATAATGCTTAAACTTTAATTATAAAAAAAATTAAAAAGCTAGCTATTAAAACTAGATTTTTTATTATTATATTAATAATTTTACTATTTACTATATTTATTATTTCTTAGTTTAGTATATCTCCTGTAATATAAAATATTATAAGTATTTTTTAATTATTATTAATCTTTACCGCTAACTATAAACTATTAACTAAATATTTAAAATAAAACCTTTAATTTTAAATAATAAAGTTATAATAATTATTATAATAAAAAGCTAAAGAGTTTTTAAAATAATAGCGTAATTAATTTAACATCGCTTTTAAAAAAGCTTTAATATACTTTTAAACTTTTTTAATAACTAAGAACTTTTAATTATCATCGAGGATAGTAATAATTTACTGAAAAAAAATTTAAAATTAATATTATTATAAAAGATACAATACCTTTATAAAATAAATAATAACATTAAAGTTTAAATTAACTAAGTAATTTAAATAAAGAAGTTCGTAAAGAAGTATTAATTAAAATAATTAAACTTTCGCGTTAATAAATATATTATTATATTTATTACTTTATTAAAGAATATTAAGCATTAACGTGATCCACTAGCGAGCTGCGTACCCCACTGAGCTACGTACTTTTCCAGACATTACGACCTTTATCAGCAATTGCTCCACCATATTACAATAACAAAATGTCTGTACAAACCAAAGAAGCGAGAATTATCCTTGCTATCGAGGCTATCCGTACAACCCAAAAACTTTCCCGCCGACGCGCAGCTACGATCTACAACGTCCCTAAATTAACCCTCCGCGCCAGAATAACCGGAGTTACTCCTAAAGCCCTTAGCGTTAACGCCTTTCTAAACCTGATAACAGTAAAAGAGGAGGTAATTGTCCAATATATACTCGATCGGGATTCGCGAGGATTTTCGCCCCGGGTCGCTGATGTTGGAGATATGGCCAATCTTCTGCTTTAGAAACGATATACGTATCCCGTTGGAAAGAACTGGCCAGTACGCTTTATTACGCGACGCCCGGAGTTAAAGACGCGTTTTAATCGCGTCTATAACTATTAGAGAGGCCTTTACGAAGATCCTACAATTCTTAAGCCGTAGTTCCGACTAGTTACTAATATACGGGCGAAATACGGCATTACGGATACCGATTTCTACAACTTCGACGAGACGGGCTTTATGATAGGTATAATTTAGCTTGGGATGGTCGTTACGCGCTCCGATTAGGTCGGGAAACCAAAGGCTATTTAGCTAGGGAATCGGGAATGGGCGACCGTAATTTACAGTATCGCTAGCGACGGCTTTATAGTACTCTCTTTTTTAGTAGTAAAGGGCCGCTTTTACCTCGCGAGTTAATACTCCGAATACTAGATTCCCGACGACTAGGCTATTAAGATAACGCCTAACGGATAGACGGATAATACGACCGGTCTAGATTAGTTATAGTATTTCGACAAATATACTAAAGGCCGCCGGATAGGTGGATATCGGATATTAGTCCTTAATGGTTATAAAAGCTACGTTAGCGCTAAATTCGAGGAATATTACAAAGAGAATAATATTATTACTATCTGCCTACCTCCCTATTCTTTATATCTAACCTAGCCTTTAGACGTAGGTTATTTTAGCGTCTTTAAAAAGATATACAGCGCTAAAATCGAGCACTTTATTAAAGCCTAAATCACCTATATCACGAAATCCGAGTTCTTCTTTACGTTTAGGGCTACCTTTTACCGTACTTTTTCTAAAGAAAACGTTCTCGGGGGTTTTCAAGGGTCCAGACTTATCCCCTACGACCCGTAGGCTGTACTTTTAAAGCTGGATGTAAAGTTACGGACGCTAACACCTCCTGGGACCCGCGATAGACCGCCGATACCTTGGGTCTCCAAGACGCCTATAACTACCAACGAAGCCCTTTCGTAGTCGACTTTTATTAAAGGTCGAATTACCAGATACCAGGGAAGCTCTCCGACTTTAATTTTGGCCGCTATCGACCAGCTTTCGAAAGGAATACAAGCGGTTTCCTATCGGATCCACCTGTTAAAGGCCGAGGTACAGATATTGCGAGCGGCCAACACGGCACTTTCGAAGCGAAGAAGGGCTAAAAAAACGCGTCTCCAGGATAGAGGAGCAATTAATGGAAGCTAGGCTAGGGAGATAATAGTAGAGAAGGGTATAGTTAAGGAGGAAGAGCGCGTTAAGGAGGAAAATAAGGGTCTATCTAAAAGGCGTCGGACGGGTACGCGGCTCTGTAGTATCTGCCGTAAGACCGGCTATAATGTAAGGACATGTCCAGATGCTGGAGCGATTGATATTTTAAGTGATTCTAAGTAGTTTTAATTGATTGTATATGTTTTTAGTGGACTTTTCGTAGTTTACAGTCGCGATGTCTGGAAAAGTACGCAGCTCGGTGGGGTGCGTAGCTCGCTGGTGGATCACGTTATACTTAATTTTTTTATAGATTTTATAAAGCTTTATATTAGTTTAATTATTATAAATTCTCTAGTTAAATTTTTATTAATAATTAAAATACTAATTATTAACTTTAATAACGGGGTTATTAAAGCTTAAATTTTTTTAAAGTAATTATATTTATAAACTTTATTAAAAACGTATTTTTAAAGCTATTATAAACTAATATAATTAGTATTTTTTCTCTTAGTATTTTTTTAGTTTTATTTTATTTAGCGTAACTTTAAAAGTAATAATATATATAATAAGCGAGCGGCGCAGAAAAAGCGAGTAGCGTACTATTTTAACGTAACGCGCTATTTTTTCTTTTAATACTAATTCCTTCTTTATTATAAAATGCCTTTTACTTTAAATAAAGCTAAGGTAATCTTAGCCTTTAAAGCTATTTAAAACGATAAAAACATTAATATCTAAGCTATAGCTAAGATTTATAGCGTCCTTATAACAACTATCCGCTGTCGGCTCGCTAGCCGACTTGTAAGACGCGACATTCCAGCTAACTTATATAGTCTAACGGATTTAAAAGAGCAGATAATAGTTTAGTATATAATTAAGCTATCTATACGCGCATTTTCTCCTAAGTAACTATAACGTTAAAAATATAGCTAACGATCTCTGACGCGAACTTAACGCGCCCTTTATTAATAAACATTTAAATCATAACTTTATTAAACGGTAGCTAGAACTTTAAACGCGTTAGACGTATACATACGATTATTAAAAAGCTAAGTATAAAAATTTAAAGGTTATTAGCGAGTAGTTTATTATTGTATAAAACATTAAGGCTAAGTATAGTATTATAGACGACGATACTTATAACTTCGATAAGATTAAATTTATAATAAATATTATCTTCGCAGGAATAGTAATTACGACTTCAGACGGCCGTAGTAAGGTCTTTACTTAACCTAGTAACCGTAGGTAGATAATAGTAATTTAAAAAATTAACGCCCTTAGCTAAGCTATTTCTTTGCTTATTATCTTAACCGCGTAGTACTACCTCGTTAACTAATATACTAAATACGACGTTTTAACTAATTAGCGTATTATAATTATTAAAAACAATTAAATAACTAATATAGTAAGCCTGGATTAGATTAAGTACTTTAACTTTTATATAGTACTTTATATAAAAGGTATATATAAGTTATTAATCCTCGACGGTTACGAGAGCTACTACTCGACTAAATTTAAGCTTTATTATTAGCAAAATAATATTATTATGCTTTATATACCTTTATATTCCTCCTATCTCCTTTAGCTACTTAATATTAGCTATTTTAAGTTATTAAAGCAAGCGTACGGCCGCTAGGTTAAGGACTTAATACGCGTATATATTAACTATATAATAAATAAGCTCGAGTTTCTTTATACTTTTTACGAGGCGAGGCCTTTTTCGCCTTTATTACTAAGAAGAATATCTAAGGCGGCTTTATAAGGGCTAGCTTTATTTTATATAATTTAAAAAAAGTGCTTTTTAAGTTAAATATTAAGCTTCGTACGCTAATACCCTTAACTTTACAGCCTGGCATTATATAGCCTTAGGTTTTCTAGATACCTTATAACCCCTGAGAAGCCGACTCGTATTTAACGCTTATTAAGACTTATATTAATGTAATCTACCAGCGAGCTACGCACCTTACCGAGCTACGCACTTTTCCAGACATCGTAACTACAAACTACGAAAAGTCCACTAAAAACATATATAATTAATTAAAACTACTTAGAATCACTTGAAATATTAATCGCTCTAGCATCTGGATATATCCTTATATTATAGCCGGTCTTACGGCAGATGCTACAAAGCCGCGTACCCGTCCGACGCCTTTTAGATAAACCCTTATTTTCCTCCTTAACGCGCTTTTCCTTCTTAACTATACTCTTCTCTGTTATTATCTCCCTGGCCTGGCTTTTATTAATTACTCCTTTATTTTAAAGACGCGTTTTTTAGCCCTTCTTTGCTTTAAAAGTGCTGTATTAGCCGCTTATAATATCTATACCTTAACCTTTAATAAATAAATCTAATAGGAAACCGCTTACATTCCTTTTAAAAGTTAATCGACGACGGCTAAAATTAAAATCGGAGAGCTTCTTTAATATCTAGTAATTCGACCTTTAATAAAAGTCGACTATAAAAGGGCTTCGTTAATAGTTATAAGCGTCTTAGAGATCTAAAGTATCGGCGGTTCATTACGGGTCCTAAGAGGTATTAGCGTCTATAACTTTACATCTAGCTTTGAAAGTACAGCTTACGGGTTGTTAAGGATAAGTCCGGACCCTTGAAAACCCCCGAGAACGTTTTCTTTAAAAGAAGTACAGTAAAAGGTAGCTTTAAACATAAAAAAAAACTTAGATTTTATAATATAACTAATTTAAGCTTTAATAAAATACTTAATTTTAGCGTTATATATTTTCTTAAGGACGCTAAAACAACTTACGTTTAAAGGTTAGGTTAGATGCGAGAAATAAAAGGATAGGTAGATAATAATAATATTATTTTCTTTATAATATTCCTTAAATTCGGCGTTAATATAGCTTTATAGCTATTAAAAACTAGTATTTAATATTTATTTATTTAGCAGCCTTTAATATATTTATTAAAATATTATAATTAATTTAAATTAATCGTATTATCCGTTTATTTATTAGGCGTTGTCTTAATAGCTTAATCGTCGGGAATTTAATATTTAAAGTACTAACTTGCGAGGTAAAAGCGGCCCTTTATTATAAAAAAAAGGGTATTATAAAGCTGTCGTTAGTAATATTGTAAATCGCGGTCGCTTATTCCCGATTTCCTAGCTAAATAATCTTTGATTTCCCGACCCGATCGGAGCGCGTAACGACTATTTTAAGTTGAATTATATTTATTATAAAGCTCGTCTTATTAAAGTTGTAAAAGTTAGTATCTATAATGCTGTATTTCGCTTATATATTAATAACTAATTAGAACTACAGCTTAAAAATTATAAGATCTTCGTAAAAGCCTCTTTAATAATTATAAACGCGATTAAAACGCGTCTTTAACTCCGGGCGTTACGTAAAAAAGCGTACTAGCTAGTTCTTTCTAACGGGACGCGTATATTATTTCTAAAATAAAAGATTAGCTATATCTCTAACATCAGCGACCCGGGGCGAAAATCCTCGCAAATCCCGATCGAGTATATATTAGACAATTACCTCCTCTTTTACTGTTATTAGGTTTTAAAAGGCGTTAACGCTAAGGGCTTTAGAAGTAACTCCGGTTATTCTAGCGCAGAGGGTTGATTTAGGGACGTTGTAGATCGCAGCTGCGCATCGGCGGGAAAGTTTTTAAGTTGTACGGATAGCCTCGATAGCAAGGATAATTCTCGCTTCTTTAGTTTGTACAGACATTTTATTATTGTAGTATAGTAAAGTAATTGCTGATAAAGGTCGCAATGTCTGGAAAAGTGCGTAGCTCGGTGGGGTGCGCAGCTCGCTGGTAGATCACGTTACTAATTATTAAAACAGCTCCTTAAGCTCGATGTTAACGGCTATAGACCAGCTTACTAAGGGTACGATAGCTGTAATATATCGAGTGGCCCTTGTTTAAATAGAGAATACTTCGCTTTATAAAGTTAACGAGGTATTAAATAAGCGCCGGAGAGCTAAAAAAATACGTATATAACTTAAAGGATTATATACTTTATAAAATATAATAAATCTACTAAGCTTAAAAGCCGTAGATAAAAAGGGAGCGTAAGAAACACAGTTGGATAAAAGTAATATAAAGGAGTCTCGTAGAAAGATTTAGTATTGTAACGTATATAGTAAGCTTAGCTATAACGCCTGTATTTATTAAATATCTGTAAAAGCATTGAATTTAGCTGCTTTTAATATAATTATAGTTAGTTTTTAATATAATTATAATTAGTTTTTAATATAATTATTTTATAGTTAAGGATATTTATTATAAAGTAAAAAGAAATACGCCGCTCGCTTATTTATACTACTTACTTATCTATGCCGCTCGTTTATTATATATACTAATAAAGTCTATAATTAATATTTATTATTAAAGGTTTATAATTCGGTATTTAGCGGGAATTTTAATATTAAGGTTATAAATATTACTTTAAAGATTAATATAAATTTTATTAATATTATTAAATATAATTTTAAAGTTAAGATATTAAGTTAATAACTTAGCTTTTTCTTTAATATTTATTATTATAACTTTCTATATATATAATATAAAAATAAATATATAAATAAATAGCTATTTTATTTAATAAAGTAATAATAAAATATTTTTATAATATTTAAATAACGTACTTAATAAGCGAGCGACGCAGATAAGCGAGCGACGCACTTTCCACCGCGACGCGGCTGCTCACCTTCTTTACCTCACTGTACTACCAACAACTATAAATGTCCCTTTAAAAGAAGCCAGACTGCTTCTTGCCATTAAAGCTCTTCAAAATAACGATAAGCTTAGCATCCGCAATACAGCCAAATTATACAATATCCTAGAAGCAACCCTCCGCCACATACGTAATAGCTGACCGATGCGACGCGATATTCCAGCTAATTCGCGCAATCTAACGGATCTGGAGGAGCAAACGATAGTTCGGTATGTGATTAAGCTATCTACACGTACATTTCCTCCCAGGTTGTGTAGCGTTAAAGATATGGCCAACCATCTCCGACGCGAACGTAACGCGCCCCCTGTCGGCAAACGCTGGGCCCATAACTTCGTTAAACGCCAACCAGAGCTCCGAACGCGTTGGACGCGTAAGTACGACTACCAGAGGGCTAAGTACGAGGATCCAAAGGTTATTAGCGAGTAGTTTACCCTCGTACGAAACGTTAAGGCTAAATACGGTATTGTAGACGACGATACCTATAACTTCGATAAGACTGGGTTTATAATGGGTATTATCTTCGTAGGTATAGTGGTTATAACTTTGGACGGCCGTGGCAAGGCAAAGCTGGGCCAGCCTGGCAACCGCGAGTGGGCAACGGTGATTTAGGGAGTTAATACCCTCGGCTGGGCTATCCCTCCGTTCATTATCTTAGCCGCGCAGTACCACCTCGCCAACTGGTATACCGAATGCGACCTCCTAGCCGACTAGCGTATTACAACTACTGATAATGGCTGGACGACCAATATAGTAGGCCTGGATTAGATTAAGTACTTCGACTTCCATACAACACCTCGTACGAAAGGCAAATATCGGTTGCTAATCTTCGACGGCCACGAAAGCTACCACTCGACCGAATTCGAGCTCTATTGCCAGCAGAACAACATTATTACGCTTTATATACCTCCGCATTCCTCCCACCTCCTCCAGCCACTCGATATTGGCTGCTTTAGGCCACTAAAGCAGGCGTACAGCCGCCAGGTTAAGGACTTAATACGCGTGTATATCAACTACATCAGTAAGCTCGAGTTCCTCCGTACCTTTCGCGAGGCCTTCTTCGCCTCTATCACCGAGAAGAATATCCAGGGCGGCTTCGCAGGGGCTGGCCTTATTCCATTCGATCTAGAGAGGGTGCTTTCCAAGTTAGATATTAAGCTTCGTACGCCAACACCCCCAACCTTACGGCCTGGTACCGTACAGCCTTGGGTCTTCCAGACACCCCACAACCCCCGAGAAGCCGACTCGCAGTTAACGCTTATTAAGACTCGTATTGCCAACCATCAAAACAGCTCCCCAACCTCGATGTTGGCGGCTGTGGACCAGCTCACCAAGGGTACGGTGGCTGTAATGCATCTGGTAGCCCTCCTTCAGGCAGAGAACGCTTCGCTCCGTAAGGCCAACGAGGTACTAAGCAAGCGCCGGAGAGCCAAAAGGACACGTGTGCAGCTTGGAGGATCACTTACGCTACAAGATGCAATGGATCTACTAGGCCCAGGAGCTGTAGGTGGGGAGGGAGCGCAAGAAACACAGGCGGATGGGTATAGTGTAGGGGGGGTTCGTACGAAAGTTCGGTGCTGTGGTGTATACGGCAAGCCTGGCCATAATGCTCGCACTTGCCAGGAGGTTGCGGAAGCATCTGATTCATCGGTTTCTGGTTTAGTTATTGTTATTTCCTAGTGTTATGGTTGTATGGTTAAGGATTGTTGTAGTAGGGTGGTGGAGAGTGCGTCGCTCGCTTGTCTGCGTCGCTCGCTTATCACGTACGTTATAACGTTTACTTTAAAAAAATATAAATTATATATTAAAGCTTATAACGTATTTAATAAAAAAGCGACGTACTTTTTACTACGATGCAGTTACTTACTTTCTTTACTTTATTATATTATTAATAATAATAAATAGCCCTTTAAAAAAGCTAGATTACTTTTTATTATTAAAGTTCTTTAAAATTACAATAAGCTTAGTATCCGTAATATAACTAAATTATATAATATCCTAAAAGCAAGCCTTTATTATAAATATAATAGCTGATTAATGCGACGTAATATTTTAGTTAATTCGCGTAATATAATAAATTTAAAAAAATAAATAATGTTTTTAGTATATAATTAAACTATTTATAATATACTTAATAAGCGAGTAGCGAATCCTTACTAACACGCGGTTTTTTTCTCTTTATACTTAATTTCTACTATAATAAACTATATGCAGCCCTTTAAAAAAAGCTAGAGTCCTTTTAGCACTTATAGTTATTTAAAATAACAAAAATCCCAGCGTTTTTGCTACAGCTAAATTATACAATGTCCTAGAGACTATACTACGCCGTCGACGCGCTGGTAGATATATACGATGCGATCTTCCAGCTAATTTACGAAATCTGACGGATCTAAAGGAGTAGACGATAGTTTAATACGTAGTTAAGCTATATACTCGTGCATTTCCTCCCAGATTAAGTAGTATGGAAGATATAGCTAACTAGTTGCTTTAAAAACGCGACGCGCCTCCTATTAGTAAACGCTAGGCTTCTAACTTCGTTAAACGCTAACTAAAGCTCCGAACGCGTTATACGCGTAGATACGACTATTAAAGGGCCTAATACGAGGATCCGAAGGTCCTTAGCGAGTGGTTTGCCCTTATACGGAACGTTAAAGCTAAGTACGGGATCGTAGAGAACGATATCTATAATTTTAATTATAATAAATATCATCTTCGCGGGTATAGTAGTTACGATCTCGGATAGCTATTGCAAGGCAAAGCTAGCCTAGCTTAGTAACTGCGAATAAGCAACAGTTATCTAGGGAGTTAATGCCCTCGACTAGGCTATCCCTCCGTTTATTATCTTAGCCGCGTAATACTACCTCGCTAACTAGTTTACGGAATACAACCTCCTAGCTAACTGGCGTATTATAACTACTAATAATAACTAGACGACTAATACTATTAGCTTAGATTAGATTAAGCACTTCGACTTTTATATAGCACCTCGTATAAAAGGCAAATATCGGTTATTAATCCTCGACGGCTACGAGAGCTACCACTCGACCGAATTCGAGCTCTATTGCCAGCAGAATAACATTATCACGCTCTGTATACCTCCGCATTCCTCCTACCTCCTCCAGCCACTCGATATTAGCTGCTTTGGGCTACTAAAGCAGGCGTACGGCCGCTAGGTTAAGGACTTAATGCGCATATATATTAACTACATTAGCAAGCTCGAGTTCCTTTGTGCCTTTCGCGAGGCCTTCTTCGCCTTTATCACCGAGAAGAATATCCAGGGTGGCTTCGTAGCGGCCGGCCTTGTGCTGTACGATTCAGAGAGGGTGCTTTCTAAGCTGGATATTAAGCTTCGTACGCTAATACCTCTAACTTTACGGCCTGGCACCGTACAGCCTTAGGTCTTCCAGATACCCTATAACCCCTAAGAAGCCAACTCGCAGTTAACGCTTATTAAGACTTATATTACTAACTATTAAAACAGCTCTTTAACCTCGATGTTAGCGGCTGTGGACCAGCTTACTAAGAGTACGATAGCTGTGATGCATCTGGTAGCCCTTCTTTAGGTAGAGAACGCTTCGCTCCGTAAAGCTAACAAGGTACTAAGTAAGCGCCGGAAAGCTAAAAGAATACGTATACAACTTAAAGGATTATTTATTCTATAAAATGTAATAAATCTACTAGGCCCAGGAGCTATAAGTAGGGAGGGAGCGTAAGAAACACAAGCGGATAAATATAGTACAGGGGGGGTTCGTACGAAAGTTCAGTGCTGTGGTATATACGGCAAGCCTAGCTATAATGCTCGCACTTGCTAGGAAGTTGCGGAAGCATTTAATTTATCGGTTTCTAGTTTAGTTATTATTATTTCCTAGTATTATAATTATATAGTCAAGGATTGTTATAGTAGGGTGGTGGAGAGTGCGTTGCTCGCTTATCTACGTCGCTCGCTTATTACGTACGTTATCTTTAATTTTTTTTAAACCTATTTAACACCGCTGTTAATAAAAAGTTTTACTATTTTACTTATAAAATCTATTTAACGTTAATTAACGTTAAAAATCCCTTTTTTAATATAATAATATATAGTAAAGTAAGTAAAGGCTATTTTAAAATTTAATATTAAAGATAAATTATAACATCCGTTAATATTTTTTATAATATAAGTTAAAAAGTAAAAAGTAAATAAAGCTTTATAAAGTAAAAGAAAAACCTCGACTAATAATAACTTTTTAATTAAAAATTAGTCGATTATTTATCTTTAGCGGCCCTCGATAGCTTTATAAGCTATTAAGCTACTTACTAGCTGCTGCCGCCGCTGCTTTTAAGCTACTTTAAAGCTAAAGGTAAAGCGCTAGTATAAAATAATAATAGAAGCCTTCTTTACCGCTATTATTAAAATAAAAATAACTTTATATAAAGTTTTAAATATAAAAAAATAACTAGTATAAATCTTTATTAAAACTATATAAGTAATTAAGTTTAGTGCTTAGTATCCTTTAGTATAAATAATAATAAATATCGTAATATATTTATTAACGCGAAGTAAGATTTAAATATTTTAATTAATATTTTTTAAAAAGATAATAGTTTTTTATTTTTATTTATCTTAAAGAAGATAATATCGTTTTTAATTATAACTAAGATTTCCTCGTTATAAAGGAACTTTATAAGTTTATTTAAGTTTTTTTTAAAGATAATATTAAATCGCTTAAGCTTTTTTCTTTAAAAAAAACCAGCTGCTTTATTATAATAATATTAACGTAAATGATAAGCGAGCGCAACAGACAAGCGAGCGCAATACTTTCCACCACCCTACTACAACTATCCTTAACTATACAACTACAATACTAGGAAATGACAATAACTAAATCAGAAACAGATAAATCAGACGATTCCGCAGCCTCCTTACACGTGCGTGCATTATGGCCAGGCTTGCCGCACACGCCACAGCACCGAATCTTCCTACAAGACCCCCCTGCACCACCACCATTTTGTCGTGTTTCTTGGACTACCTGCTCACCTACAGCCTTCTAGTCCAGTAGATCCTGTACCTCTTGTACAGTAAGCGACCCTCTAAGCCGTACACGTGTTTTTTTAGCTCTCCGTCTCTTACTAAGCTCCTTATTGGCCTTACGTAGCGAAAAGACCTCCGCACGCAAAAGAGCCACCTCGTACATTACAGCCGTCGTACCTTTAGCCAATCGATCTACGGCGGTTAGCATTAGGGTTAGAGAGCTAGCCTAATAGTTAGAAATTTAAATTTTAATGAACGCTAACTGTAAGGTGGTCTCTCGAAGGTTGTATAGTATTTAGGAGACCCAAGGTAGTACCGTAGTTAGGCTTAAGGCCGGGGGTGTTAAAGTCCGAATACCTACATCCAGCTTAGATATCACCCTCTCTAAGTCGTACGGCATAAGGCCGGCTCCGGCAAACCCCCCCTGGATATTCCTTTTTATAACCAAAGCAAAAAACGACTCTTTAAACCTATAAAGAAACTCCAGTTTGCTGATATATGTAATGTTCATCCGTATCAGCTGCTTAATCTAACAGCCGTACGCCTTCTTTAACGGCCTAAAACAACCAACGTCTAATGGTTGAAGTAGGTATAAAAAGTGCGGAGGCATACAAAATGTAATAATGTTATACTCCTGGCAATAGGTCTCGAATTCTTCGGAGTAGTGGCTATCGTAGCCGTCGAGAATTAATAGTCGGTGTGTACCTTTCGTACGAGATGCTATATGGAAATTAAAGTACCGAATCTAATTTATGCCTTTTTTATTAATAGTCCAGCTATTTTTAGTTATTATAATACGCTAGGTAGGCGGAAGGTTGTACTCTTAATATTAGTTAGTAAGGTGATATTGCCCAGCTAAGATAATAAATAGTAGGATGGCCTAGCCTTAGGCATTTACTTCTTAGATAACTATAGCCTACTCTTAATTGCTAGGCTAGGCCTGTTTAGCCCTGCCACGGCCATCAGAGGTAGTAACTACTATACTAGGGATAATAACGCCCATTATAAAGCCGGTCTCGTCGAAATTATACGAATCTTCGTTAAGGATGCCATACTTAGCCTTGATGTTATATACAAGGGTAAACCAGTCTCTAATAATCTTTAGATCTTTATATTTAGCCCTTTGGTAGTCGTATTTACGCGTAAAACGCGTCCGAAGTTCTAGCTAGCGCTTAATAAAGTTATAAGCCCATCGTACGCTAACAGGAGGTGCGTTACGTTCGCGGAGTAGTCGGTTAGCTATATATTCTACGTGATAAAGCCGGGGATAAAATGTACGCGTATATAGCTTAACTATATATCGAACAATCGTTTGCTCTTTTAAATCCGTAAGTTTACGTAAGTTAGCTGGAGTATCGCGTCGTACAGGCCGACTAGCGCGTCTGTGGAATAGAGTTATATAGTTAATATCGTAGATCTTAGCTACAGCTCGTAGGCTTAAATTTTCGTTGTTTTAAAGAGCCTGGAGAGCTAGGATTAACCTTGCTTTATTTAAAGGTAAAGCCATCTTTAGTTATAGAGGAAATGCGTAATAAATATAGAGGTGATGCGACGCGTGGAAAGTATTACGCTCGCTTATCTGTTGCGCTCGCTTATTATGCACGTTATAGCTTAAGTATAATATTAAGATATTATAGCTTAAGGCCGCCCTCGCGGGCTAATAAAAAAAATAAGCTGAAGGCTTAAGGTAGCTTATTAAGAATTACGCTATATACGCTATATATGCTTTAAGAGTATATTCAGCGTAAAAAGCGTAATTTAGCCTTAGTACTTTATAAGCCTTAATATATTACTTTTATAATACTTAAATAATTATTATATAAATAAATAAACAACGCCCCTTAAATAAGAAATTATCTTTGTTATTTATATAAATAATATTATATATTTATTTTTATTTTTATTTTTATTTTTTAAGCTTTTTATAAAATAATTTATTTAAAATAATATAATGTAAATAATAAGCGAGCGTAATAAATAAGCGAGCGTAATACTTTTTACTACCTTATTATAACTATTTTTAATTATATAACTATAATACTAGGAAATAATAATAGCTAAATTAAAAACAGATAAATTAAATAATTCCGCAGCCTCTTTATATATACGTACATTATAGCCAGGCTTACCGCATACGCTATAATACCGAATCTTTCTATAAGACTCCTTTATACTATTATTATTTTATCGTGTTTTTTAAACTACTTGCTTTTTTACAGCCTTCTAGTCCAGTAAATCCTATACCTCCTATATAGTAAGTAGCTCTCTAAGCTGTATATATATATATTTTTAGCTCTTTATCTTTTACTAAGCTTTTTATTAGCCTTACGTAGCAAAGAGACCTCTGTACGTAAAGGAGCTATTTTATATATTACAGCCGTCGTACTTTTAGCTAATTAATCTACGGCGGTTAGTATTATAATAAATTAAAGAGCGAGCCTAGTAGTTAGAAATTTAAATTTTAATAAACGCTAACAATAAAGTAGTCTCTCGAGGGTTATATAATATTTAAAAGACTTAAGGTAGTACTGTAGTTAAGCTTAAGGCCGGGAGTATTAAAGTTTAAATATATATATTTAGCTTAAATATAGTATACCCTTTTTAAGTTGTATAATATAAAGCCGGCTCCGGTAAACCCCCTCTGGATATTCTTTTTTATAATTAAAGTAAAAAACGCCTTTTTAAACTTATAAAGAAACTCCAGTTTGCTGATATATATAATATTTATTTATATCAGCTACTTAATCTAACAGCCGTACGCCTTCTTTAACGGCTTAAAATAGCTAATATTTAATAGTTAAAGTAAGTATAAAGAGTACGAAGATATATAAAGTATAAAAATTATGCTCCCGGTAATAAGTCTTAAATTCTTTAAAGTAATAGCTATTATAGCCGTCGAGATATTATAATTTATATCTAAGGTAGGTTAGATTACAAGGCAGTACGCCGCGGGGTATATTAACAGTAAGGAACGAAAGTTACGCAAGGTCCAGACGGTATTATATATTATTTATAATAAAGTATTTTATAAAGAGCTTAAAAAAATACTTATAAAATTATAGACGGGAATATAATATTGCTTATATAAGGAATAAAAAATAATTTCTTACTAAGGGTACGGTTTATTTATTTATATAGTAAACTCTCTAAGTGCTGTAAAAGCAATATATAAGTGGAATCGATGCTAAGACTCCTTAAGTCTCTCCTAACTCGCCTCTTTTATTTCATAGGCGAGGCCCTTTTAATTAGCTCGCCTTAGCTGCCGGCAGGCAGCTAAGGCTTAATGTCGTAACCTAAGTTATAATACGAGAATTAATAATTAATATATACCTTTTATACGAGATGCTGTAGAGAAATCGAAGTATTAAATTTAATTTATATTTTTTTTATTAATAGTCCAGCTATTTTTAATTATAATAATACGCTAGGTAAGCGAAAGGTTATGCTTTTAATATTAGTTAATAAAGTAATATTGCCTAACTAAGATAATAAATAATAAAATAGCTTAGCTTTAAATATTTACTTTTTAAATAATTATAGCTTACTTTTAATTATTAAGCTAGGCTTATTTAGCTTTACTACGGCTATTAAAGATAATAACTACTATACTAGGGATAATAACGCTTATTATAAAGCCGGTCTTATTAAAATTATATAAATCTTCGTCGAAAATACCGTACTTAGCCTTAATGTTATATATAAAAGTAAACTAGTTTTTAATAATCTTTAAAGCTTTATATTTAGCTCTTTAGTAATCGTATTTACGCGTAAAACGCGTCCGAAGTTCTAGCTAATGCTTAATAAAGTTATACGCTTATTATATATTAATAAAAAGTAAGTTATATTCGCGGAGTAGTCGGTTAGCTATATCTTTTATATAATAAAGCCGGGGATGAAATATACGCGTATATAGCGTAACTATATATCGAGTAATTATTTGCTTTTTTAAATCTATAAAATTACGTAAGTTAGCTAGAGTATCGCGTCGTATAAGCTAACTAGCACATTTATAAAATAAAGTTATATAGTTAAGTTAATATTATAAATCCTAGCTATAGCTTATAAGCTTAAATTTTCATTATTTTTAAAAGCCTAAAAGGCTAGGATTAACCTTGCTTTATTTAAAGGTAAAGCTATCTTTAGTTATAAAGAAAATAAATAATAAATATAAAGGTAATGCGATGCGTAGAAAGTATTACGCTCGCTTATTTATTACGCGCGTTTATTATATACTTTACGATATTATTTAAACTTTTTATAATATTTGCTTTTTATTTTTAATAACCCCGCGGCGTATTATTTTATATTTTAACTTACCTTAAAGATAGATTATAATACGCTACTTACGTTATTTTAAAAATAAACGTTAAATCTAGATAATAATAAAAAAAGCTTTTATAATATTATATTAATAATAAGATTAATAGTAATAAAAACAATAAATAAAAACTTTATTATAAAAAAACTACCGAAGTAGTTAAAAACCGTTAACTATTTTAAAATTTAATAAAAAGGAAATTATAAAAATAAAAAATAAAAAGTCTTAATATAAGTTAATTAAGCTTCTAACCCCTGCCTGCTTTAGGGAAGTTCTAGCTAACCTAGATAACTAGATTTTATTAGTTTAAACTTTATTTATTTATAACGAAGTTAAGTTTAAAAATATAAAAAAAAGAACTTACTTCGCGGCTATATTACTAGACAGCGTAACTGCCCGGTAGTTTAAATCTTTCTTTAAGCGTTATTATAACTAAAAGATTAAACCAGCTAAAAGTAAAAAGAAAATAAACCTCCTTACTTAGTACCCCGACTTAAGGCTATATTTGAAAATATTAACGTTTTTTATACGAACTTTAAAAGTAAATTTAAAAAGCTTAACGCCGAGATCCGCGTTAAATAAAAACTTATAAACCTTTATTAGCGAACGTTAATTATAAACTACGCTAACGTATTTAATAAGCGAGTGGCGAACTTTTAACTACCGTATAATAACTATCTTTAATTACCCTACTATAATATTAAGAACTAACTATAATTATATTAAAAGCAGCTAAATTAAATGCTTTTACAACCTCCTGGTAAGTTTAGGCATTATAGCTAGGCTTGCCGCATATACTACAGCACTAACTTTTATACGAACCCCCCTTATACTATTCCCATCTACCTGTGTTTCTTACGCTCCCTCCCTATCTATAGCTCCTAGGCCTAGTAGATTTATTACATCTTATAAAGTAAGTAATCCTTTAAGCAGTACACGTGTTTTTTTAACTCTCCGGCGCTTGCTTAGTGCCTCGTTAGCCTTATAAAGCGAAGCGTTCTCTGCCCGAAAAAGGGCTACTTAGTGCATTACAGCCATTGTACCTTTAGTAAGCTGGTCTACAGCAGCTAGCATTAAAGTTAGGGAGCTATTTTAATAGTTAGCAATGCGAGTCTTAATAAGCGTTAACTGCGAGTTAGCTTCTCAGGGGTTGTAAGGTGTTTGAAAGACCTAAGGTAGTATAGTGCTAGGCCGTAAGGTCGGAGGTGTTGGCGTACGAAGCTTAATATCCAGCTTAGAAAGCACTCTCTCTAAATCGTACGGTATAAAGCCGGCTGCTGCGAAGCTACCTTGGATATTCTTCTTAGTAATAAAGGCAAAGAAAGCCTCGCGAAAGGTACAGAAAAACTCGAGCTTGCTAATATAGTTAATATATACGCGTATTAAGTCCTTAACCTAGCGGCCGTACGCTTGCTTTAGTAGCTTAAAGCAGCTAATATCGAGTGGCTGGAAGAGATAGGAAGAATATAAAGGCATATAAAGCGTGATAATATTATTCTACTGGTAATAAAGCTCGAATTCGGTTAAGTAGTAGCTCTTATAGCCGTCGAGGATTAATAACCGATACTTACCTTTCGTAGGAAGTACTATATAAAAGTTAAAGTATTTAATTTAATTTAAGCTAACGGCATTAGTCGTCTAGCTATTATTAGTAGTTATAATGCGCTAGTTAGCTAAAAGGTCGCATTCGGTATACTAGTTAGCGAGGTAGTATTACGCGGCTAAGATAATAAATAAAGGGATAGCTTAGCCGAGGGCATTAACTCCTTAGATAACTGTTACTTATTCGCGGTTACTAAGCTAAGCTAGCTTTACTATATAATAGCTATCCGAGGTCGTAACTACTATATCCGGGAAGAAGATATTTATTATAAACTTAGTTTTATTAAAATTATAGATGTCGTCTTCTACGACCCCGTACTTAGCCTTAACGTTCCGTATAAGAGTAAACCACTTGCTAAGGACCTTCGAATCTTCGTATTAAGCTCTTTAGTAGTTATATCTACGCGTATAACGCGTTCGGAGCTCTGGTTGGCGTTTAACGAAGTTAAAAGCCCAGCGTTTACCGACAGGAGGCGCGTCGCGTTTACGGAACAGCTGGTTAGCTATATCTTTTATACTACCTAATTTGAGAGGAAATGTACGAGTATATAGCTTAACTACGTACTGAACTATCGTTTGCTCTTCCAGATCCGTTAGATTCCGTAAATTAGCTAAAAGATCGCATTATATATATCTACTAGCGCGTCGACAGCGTAGTATAGTCTCTAGGACATTGTATAATTTAGCTATAGTAAGAACGCTGAGATTATTATTATTTTAAATAGCTATAAATGCTAAAAAAACTCTGGCTTTTTTTAAAAAGCTGCTTATAGTTTAATATAGTAGAAATTAAGTATAAAAGAAAAAAAAGACGCGTATAAGTAAAGATTCGCCACTCGTTTATATTCGCCACTCGCTTATTAAATATATTATTACTTTAAAGTTAAGTTATCTAAGACGGAACTAAGAAAAAAAAACCTTAATTATTTTTTTTATAATAGTTTTAAAAAATACATTATCGACAAAGTTTATAAGTTTAACTAATATTATATTCCCGCTTATAATTTTATAAATATCTTATTTAAGCTCTTTATAAAATATTTTATTTAAGACGCTATATAATACTGTTTAACTTTATATAACCTTTGTTTTTTGCTGTTAATAACACCGCGGTATATATATTACTTTATACTTTAACTTACCTTGAGTATAAATTATAATAAATAATTATTATAAATTAATTTTTAAAACTAAAACTTTTACTTTAAGCACTTAGTTTAAAGTTTATAATTAGCGGTAAAGATAAATAATAACTAAAAAAATATTTATAATACTTAGTAGGCAATATAATAAACTAAAAGAAAATAATTAATACGATAAAAAAAAAGTAGTAAAGGCGAGCAACTTTTATAGCTAGCTTTTTATTTATTTTTATAATTAGTATTACTAGTAAAAGTTTTGTAATCAGCGCTAGTAAGGTATATAACGGCGTTACGAGCTAATAAAATATAAAAAATTAATATATAACGTAATCTACCAGCGAGCTGCGCACCCTACCGAGCTACGCACTTTTTAAGAAATCGCGACCTTTATTAGCAATTACTCCACTATATAATAATAATAAAATATTTATATAAACTAAAAAAGCGAGAATTATCTTTACTATTAAGGCTATCCGTACAACTTAAAAACTTTCCCGCCGATGCGTAGCTGCGATCTATAACGTCTTTAAATTAACCCTCCGCGCTAAAATAACCGGAGTTACTCCTAAAGCCCTTAGCGTTAACGCCTTTTAAAACTTAATAATAATAAAAAATAAGGTAATTGTCTAATATATATTCGATTAGGATTCGCGAGGATTTTCGCCCCGGGTTACTAATATTAAAGATATAGCTAATCTTTTACTTTAAAAACGATATACGCGTCCCGTTAGAAAGAACTAGCTAATACGCTTTATTATGCAACGCCCGGAGATAAAGACACGTTTTAATCGCGTTTATAATTATTAAAGAGGCCTTTACAAAGATCCTATAATTCTTAAGCCGTAGTTTTAATTAGTTATTAATATATAAGTAAAATACAATATTACGGATACCGACTTTTATAATTTTAACGAGACGGGCTTTATAATAGGTATAATTTAGCCTGGGATAGTCGTTACGCGCTCCGATCGAGTTGGGAAACTAAAAGTTATTTAGCTAAGGAATTAAAGATAAGCGACCGCGATTTATAATATTATTTGCGACGGTTTTATAATACTTTTTTATTAATAGTAAAGGGCCGCTTTTACCTTACGAATTAATACTCCGAATATTAGATTTCCAACGATTAAGCTATTAAGATAATACCTAACGAATAAACGGATAATATAACCGGTTTAAATTAATTACAATATTTCGATATATATACTAAAAGCCGCCGGATAAATAAATATTAAATACTAATCTTTAATAGCTATAAAAGCTATATTAACGCCGAATTTAAAAAATATTATAAAAAGAATAATATTATTACTATCTACCTACCTCTTTATTTTTTATATTTAATCTAACCTTTAAATATAAGTTATTTTAACGTCTTGAAAAAGATATATAGCGTTAAAATTAAGTATTTTATTAAAGCTTAAATTACTTATATTATAAAGTCTAAGTTTTTTTTTATATTTAAGGCTACCTTTTACCGTACTTTTTTTTAAAGAAAACGTTCTCAGGGGTTTTTAAAGGTCCGGACTTATCCCTTATAAGCTGTAAGCTGTATTTTCAAAGCTAGATATAAAGTTACGGATACTAATACCTCCTAAGACCCGTAATAAACCGCCGACACCTTAGGTCTCTAAGACGCCTATAACTATTAATAAAGCCCTTTCGCAGTCGACTTTTATTAAAGGTCGAATTACTAGATACTAAGGAAGCTCTCCGACTTTAATTTTAGCCGCTGTCGATTAGCTTTTAAAAAGAATATAAGCGGTTTTTTATTAGATCTACCTATTAAAGGCTAAGGTATAGATATTATAAGCGGCTAATACAGTACTTTCGAAGCGAAGAAGGGCTAAAAAAACGCGTCTTTAGGATAGAGAAGCAATTAATAAAAGCCAGGCTAGGGAGATAATAATAGAGAAAGGTATAGTTAAGGAGAAAAAGCGCGTTAAAAAAGAAAATAAAGGTTTATTTAAAAGGCGTCGAACGGGTACACGGCTTATAGCATCTGCCGTAAGACTAGCTATAATATAAAGATATATCCAGATACTAAAGCGATTAATATTTTAAGTAATTCCGAGTAGTTTTAATTAATTATATATATTTTTAATAGACTTTTCGCAGTTTGCAGTTATAATGTTTGGAAAAGTACGCAGCTCGGTAAGGTACGTAGCTCGCTAGTAGATTACGTTATATTATAACCTAGGTTATAATATTAAGCTATAGCGACTTAAGGCTGCTATAGCAAGCAAATTATTAAAGAGTAACTTTATAAAACGATAGCAACTAATTAAAATAGCTTTAAAAGAAAATCAGCTTAATATAAAGCTATTTTAGTTTAAAATAGTCTTAAAGCTTTAATATAAAGATTCGGGACTAAATATACTACTTTAATAATATCTAGATAGTTAGCTATATAAATAAGTAAACTATAGTCCTTAAATAAGAAATTATTTTATTTTTTATAAAAGTAGTATTATATCCCCGTTTATATTTTTATAAATACTTTCTTTAATTTTTCTATAAATTGCTTTATTTTAAATATTATATAATGCTGTTTAAACTTTATATAACCTTTGTTTTTTATTATTAATAACTTTATAATATATTACTTCTTAATTTAACTTATTTTAAATATAAATTATAATACGTTACTTATATTATTAAAAACGAACGTTATATTTAAAATATATAAAAAAAAACCTTTTTAATATAATATTAGCCGTAGAATTAATAATGAAAAAAAGTAAAGAGGCTAAGATTTTAATTATAAAGAAATTATATATTAAGCTTATAAAGTTAGCGTTAGCTTAAAGAAAGATAAGTAAAAATAATTTTAATAAAGTAAAGGAATCTTAACGTAAGTTAGCTAAGCTTTTACTATCTTTTAAGTTTAAGGAAAACTAAAAAAATTAAAAGAATAACTCTTTATAATTAAAAACTATATCGCTTATAACTTAATATAATTTAAAAACAGCGTGTAAGAAACTTTATTCGCGGCTGTATTATTAAAAAAAATTAGCGAAATAATAATTCGAGCCTTTTTTAAATTAATAATATAACGCTAAAAAGGTCAACGTAAAGAAAAAAATAAAGATATAAACGCGTAACTTTAATTTAATATATTTAAAAGTATTATTAACTTTTATACTAGATGTTGCTAGGTACGCCCTAACAGGCTTATAAAGATAGCACTTATATAAGGTTGCTATAGGACAAGATGCGCTGTAGCGTACGAAGCGGAAGGTGGGTTAAAAGACTGCGGCAGGTAGTTATAATAACAAAGCTTCGTAGAGTGCTAAGGAAAGCGAAGCAGCTACTATAACAGTGGTCCTACAGTGACCGTAAGCAACTGTAAGATAAAGCTCTTAGTGGAAGAGTACTGTATTAAAAAGACTTATTTAACTTACTTGCTTAGAGAAGAGACTATTTACAATAAAAGAGAAAGGCCTAGATATAGGCGTTAAGCTGGCTTCTAAAGCCTTTTGTAAAGTAGAGTAAAAAGGTCTTTTATAAGGCAGAACCCTCTGGAAAGTAATAGCATTTTAATTAATTTTACGAGGTAGTACCCCCTGTAGATAAATAGACCCTATAGGCCCTGTAGGCCAGTGCGCCTTGTAAGCTAGTACGTAACTCTAATCCAGGGTACGTAACAGCTATACTTTAATACTAGATTATAAAAAAAGCTTAAAGAACTAAACGTCGGCTTTTAAGCGAAATAATAACTAATAAATCTTTATTAACGAACCTCGGTTACGGACTACGTTACTATCTTTAAAATAAAAATAATTAAAAAAAGTAAAAAAAAGCGTTATATTTTTTTCTAATAACTTTAAAAAATACGTTTTAAATAAAGCTTATAAACTCGACCACTTAAAGACTTTTTAAATTATAATTAATTTTATAACTTAATTTTATAACTATTAATTCGACTATTAACGAAAGCTTAATTATAACTAGTATAATAAACTTAAAACTAGCGATATTAAATAAAATAATTTATAATAAAAATAATTTAGTTAAAGAATATAACGTTTAAACTATTAGTTAAATAATTTAAATACCGCGTCCGAAATATACTTATAATTAATATATATCAGCGCAGCTTAAAGTAACGAAAGACCCGCCGGCTATTAAAATAATAAACTTTATAATAATAAAGTTAACGTTAAGTATTTTAATTATAATAAACTCGGCTACTACGCCTAGGAATATTATAATATAAAAAAAAGGAAAAAATAATAATATTAAATTAAAAGTAAATTTAAAAAACAAAGATAAATAAAAAATATAATAAAATAACTAATTATAAAAAACTTTATAAATATTTATATAACTAAGAAAATAATTAAGACAACCTTAATAGCTATAAATATAAACCCCCTAACGCTAAATTTAAAAAACTTTACTAAAACTTTATTAACTTTAAAAATAAAGATAATAAAGCAGTTAAATATAACAGCTTAGTAAATAACTCCCGGTTATATATATAAAAAGTCGTAAAGGCTTTAAAAGTTAAAGAAGCGACGGTAACTAAAAAGAAAAAAAAATAAAAAAATTACTCGAAAATAACGTTAATTTATATAAAATTCCTTAATAAAGCTTTATTATTAAAATTAAAAAGATTAATAAAACTTAAATACGCGAAGTATATAAAAAATTAAAAAAATAATATATAAAGAAGCAGAGGAATAAACCGCTATTATATAGATATAGCTAACTAAAATACTTAATACCTATAATATAAATATAGTTTTACGCTTAATAGCTATTATTATAATATCGTTTTAATAAAATATTATTATTTTTAAAAAAAAACGCTTTACTTTATATTTAGCTTTATTGAAAAAATACTCTTAACGTAAATTAAACTTACTATCTCTTAGTTTAATACATCGCTTACTAAATATCGTAGGTATCTTTTAATTATTATTTATCTTTACCGCTAATTATAAACCTTTAACTAAATACCTAGAGTAAGAGCTTTAATTTTTAAAACTTAATTTATAATAACTATTACCCTAAAGCGGCTAGTTTTTTTTAAATAAATAAGCTTAAGCGATTTAATATTGTTTTTAAAAGGCCCGAATATACTTATAAAGCTTCCTAATAACGAGAAACTCTTAACTATCGTCGAGTATAACGTACTTAATAAGCGAGCGATGTAGATAAGTAAGCGACGTACTTTCCACCGCAATATAGCTGCCTACCTTCTTTACCTTACTATACTACTAATAATTATAAATAGCTCTTTAAGAAAAGCCAGATTATATTTTATTATTAAAGCTTCTTAAAATAACGATAAGCTCAGTATCTATAATGCAGCTAAATTATATAATATCTTAAAAGCAACCCTCCGCTATAAACGTAATAGCCGACTAAGTCCGTGCACCTACTAACCGATCAGGCTACTAACCGATTAATTTTCTACCTTCTTTTAGCTATTTACAACAAAGTCGAAAATCAACTACTTTAAGCACATCTCCTTCAATACGTAACTATCTACTATATCTGTAGACTCCAACTGCTTTCCAAGCTCCTCTTTGGCCTGTATAATGTGTTCAATTCCAGCAAATCGCTTATTGGGATCCAACCTGACCTTATTTTTCTTCCTCGGCCGAAGTCTATCTACTTCAGCCTCCAGGGCACGAATCTTCTGCTCTTGGCCAGCCAGCTTGACTATCTGGTGGTCTAGACTCTTGCCTACCTTCTGGAAAAGAAGTCTGGCTATAGGGTCTGTTGTTGTAAGCCCTCGGATGGCTTTGTTGGAAGCCACCAAGCTGTAGATCTCTTGGCTCCGGCTAGGAGTTGTGACCTTCTTAATTGCTTGTCGGAAGGCTTGTCGGTTGGCTCGTTAGCTGACTGGCTGGCTGACTAGCTGGTTAACTGGCTGGCTGGCTCCTTTCAGAAGTAGAGGACTCATTATAGGCTTGCTTAGATTGACTGGCTATAGCCCTGATGCCCTCCAACCACTGCGGATATTCCTTTCCGTAAGACCTTCTTTTCTGGCTACTACATAAGATGCTAGAAAGAGCTTCTTGCCAATAGGTGCGCAGTCAGTCATCACAGCCAAGTTAGCGATCTGGCGGCGATACGCAGCCTTTAGGGGTGAAAAGTGCCACATCCAAAGGCTGTAAGACATGGGATGCGTGTGCTGGCAAGAAAAGGAGGTGAATATTGTTGATATAACAGTGCCACATGAAGTCGTCGGTCTCGTGGCTACCGTGGCCGTCGACGACGAGGAGTCTGGTAGTTATAGTCGTAGTAAATGAAATAAAGATCTTCGTCAAACACTCCAAAGCAATGGCGTTGCTAGTCCACCCATTCTCGCTGGTTGTAAATCGCCACGTACGTAGGGAATCGAGGGCGTCGTCGTCGTCAGGGAACCACTGTTGTTGTACATCTTTGCCTTTAAAGATAACTAATGGTGGAAGACTGGCTCCTGAAGCAGAGATATACTCTATGATGGTGGTCTAAACACGTGATTCCGGGTGCTTTGCCAACGCCACCTTCGTAGCTGATGAACCAACACACAAGCCGTTGATTCCAAGACCTTCTATAAGGCCGGTTTCGTCTATATTCCACCTATGTTGCGGTTGGATCTCTTTGATCGCTGGTATATCGAGAAGGTGAAACCAGTCCTTAAGAACGTCAACACTCGTTTCCTCTAGACGCTTGATATCTATACGCTTCTTCTTCTTGGTCTTCAGGACTAGATACCTGCGAATCAACTTCTGCATCCAGTGCTTGCCAACGGTATACTGAGAGCCGGAGGCGTGGAGTATTCGGTTGGCAAAGGTTTGGATTTGAGCGTGGTTGACTGGAAGCCCTAGAGCTTCTTGCGTAAGGACCCAGTTAACCAGATGACTCTCTTGATGCGGACTGAGCTTCTGCATCACTTTGGCTTCGTATTAGCCCTTTAGTTGGCTGTGGGCCTTGATTCTACCCCATAGAGTAGCATAGGGAACGCCCCATTCCTCGCTAGCCTTGCGGAGAGATTGGCCGTTATTGAAGGCTGTAATAGCGCCTTGGATAACATCTTCCTTAGCCATGTTGATAGGTGGGAAAAAAAGGATTCTAATGATAGTAAAGTAGTTGAATTTAGCCTTAAATTAACTGTACTGTATGTAGTGGGCTGATTGTAATAATAGTGTTAAGAAGGGGAAATTTTTAATCGGTAGGTGGCTTGATCGGTTAGTAGGTGCACGGACTTAATACGACGCAATATTCCAGCTAATTCGCATAATCTAACGAATTTAAAAAAGTAAACGATAGTTCGGTATATAATTAAGCTATTTATACGTGCATTTTCTTTTAAGTTATATAGTGTTAAAGATATAGCTAACTATCTCCGACGCGAATGTAACGCGCCCCTTGTTAGTAAACGCTAGGCTTATAACTTTGTTAAACGCTATCTAAAGCTCTAAACGCGTTAAATATATAAATACGACTACTAAAGGGCTAAGTACGAAGATTGAAAGGTTATTAATAAGTAGTTTACCTTTATATAAAACGTTAAAGCTAAGTAAAGTATTATACACGACGATACTTATAACTATAATAAAATTAAGTTTATAATAAATATTATCTTTATAGGTATAGTAGTTATAACTTCGGACGGCTATAATAAAGTAAAGCTAGCTTTACTTAGTAACCGCGAGTAGGTAACGGTAATTTAAAAAGTTAATACCCTCGGCTAAAATATCTCTTTATTTATTATTTTAGCCGGGTAGTACTACCTTACTAACTAATATATTAAATATAACTTTATAGCTAACTAGCGTATTATAACTACTAATAATAACTAGACGACTAATATAATAAGCTTAAATTAATTAAGTACTTTAACTTTTATATAATACCTCGTACGAAAAGTAAATATTAATTACTAATCCTCGACAGCTATAAAAGCTACTACTTAACTAAATTTAAGCTATATTACTAATAAAATAATATTATTATACTTTATATATCTCTATACTTCTTTTACTTTCTTTAGCTACTTAATATTAGCTGCTTTAAGCTATTAAAGCAGGCGTACGGCTACTAGGTTAAGGACTTAATACGCGTATATATTAACTATATTAATAAGCTTAAGTTTCTTTATACCTTTCGCGAGGCCTTCTTTGCTTTTATTACCGAAAAGAATATTCAGGGCGGCTTTATAAGGGTACAGCCTAGTACCGTACAGCTTTAAGTCTTCTAAATACCCTATAACCCTTAAAAAGCTGACTCGTAGTTAACGCTTATTAAAACTTATATTACTAACTATTAAAACAGCTCCTTAACCTCGATGTTAGCGGCTATAAACTAGCTTACTAAGGGTACGGTGGTTATAATATATCTAGTAGCTCTTCTTTAACTAGAGAACGCTTCGCTTTGTAAAGCTAATAAGATACTAAGTAAGCGCTAAAGAGATAAAAGAATATATATATAGCTTAATGAATTATTTACTTTATAAGATATAATAGATTTACTAAGCCTAAAAGCTATAAATAAAGGAGAGAGCGTAAGAAATATAAGCGGATAGGTATAATATAAAGGGGGTTCGTATAAAAGTTTAGTGCTATAGTATATGCGGCAAGCTAAGCTATAATGCTCGACTTGCTAGGAGGTTGCGAAAGTATTTAATTTATCAGTATCTAGTTTAATTATTATTATTTACTAGTATTATAATTATATAAATAAAGATTATTATAATAAAACAATAAAAAATATTTCGCTCGCTTATCTGCGTCGCTCGCTTATTACGTATATTATATTAAACTTCTTAAATAGTATATAAAATAAAGCGGGCGCGAAAAACGTTAAAATTAAACTAGTAAAAAACGTTAATTTTAAATAAAATAATTTAAGACTCGTTACCGCTTACTTTAGTAAGAAATTTAATACTACGGCATATTAAAGAAGATAAAACCTTAAGCGCTTAACTTAATTTAAGAAACCGACGAAAGAAGCTCGCCCGTCTTTAATACGTTTAAATAAATAATACTTAATTTAAGCTAAAACTTATAACTAAAGATAATAAGCTAAGATTTAATTAAAACTTAGCTTAAATTAATATAAAAAATAATAACGTTAATAAACTCTAAGAGCTATATTAATATTATTAACCTTTAATTTATAAATTAACTTTAACTTCTTTAATTATAAAAACGATACTATATAATATAAGAACTTATAAAAAAATAACCTTATATAGCGGAAAACGAAGTTAATAAAGATTTATATTATTAATTATAAATATTAATATCTTTTAAAAATTTACTCTCGGTGTCTTACTAATAAAATTAAAAAATAATATTATCTTTTAAGGAGCTTTATAAATATATTTAAGTCTTTTTAAATATAATGCTAAATCGCTTAAATATTTTTTTTTAAAAAAACCGGAGCTTTTACTTTAAGTATCTAGTTAAAGGTTAATAATTAGCGGTAAAGATAAATAGTAATTAAAAGATACTTATAATACTTAATAAGTAAGGTATTAAATTAAAAAAAATATATATAATTAATATAATAATTTAAAAAAATATAATAAAAGTTTATAATTACTAATAAAATATTTATATATAACGGCGTTACTAGCTAATAAAACGTATAAAAGCATTACGAGCCGTTAAAGTATATAATAGCGATGTTAAGCTAAGAGATAATAAGTTCGATTTACGTCGGGAGTTACTTTTTTTTTATCAAGCTAATTATAAGGTAAAGCGTATTTTCTTTTTAAAAAAACTATAATTATTATATTAAAACGATATAGTTGAAATAATATAACTTATAAATAAACTATTTTTTTTTAAATCTTAATTATAAAGATTTAAAGGGATAAAGTCTTTATATATTTATAAAATATAAAATCTGAGTAGATAATATATAAAATTAACTTATAATACAGCGACGATAATTAATATAAATTATAATTATAACGTACGTAATAAGCTAGCGGATAAAATAAGCAAACGGATAATTTCCCCCGCGACGCGCCCCCTTTACCTTTTACAACGTTTTCCTTTATTATATAATATAGTATCGCGTTTAAATAAAGCGTAATTTATCTTAACTCTTTAAGCTTTTAAAAAAAACCTAAAACTTCGTCTTTTTAAAGCAGCGGAAATTTATTTTATTCTATATACTATTCTTTACAGCCGACGCGCCAGTCGGCCTATATAACGTAATACTCCCGCTAACTTACCTAAACTTACGGATTTAAAAAAGCAAACTATTATCCGATATATAATTAAGCTATATACGCGTGCATTTTATCCTCGGTTTTATTATATAAAAGATATAGCT
Source organism: Schizothecium vesticola (assembly GCA_030549215.1). Classification (NCBI taxonomy): domain Eukaryota; kingdom Fungi; phylum Ascomycota; class Sordariomycetes; order Sordariales; family Schizotheciaceae; genus Schizothecium; species Schizothecium vesticola. Next base: position 643,213 of record JAUKUD010000005.1, on the reverse strand, counting down.
AACCGACTACTCCGCGAACGCGACGCGCCCCTTATTAGTAAACGCTAAGCCTATAACTTTATTAAACGCTAGCTAAAACTCCGGACGCGTTTTACGTGTAAATACGACTACTAAAAAGCTAAATACGAAGATTTAGAGGTTATTAGCGAGTGGTTTACTTTTATATATAATACTAAAGTTAAGTACGGTATCCTCGACGAAGATATATATAATTTCAATAAGACCGGCTTTATAATAAGTGTTATTATCTTTAATATAGTAATTACTATCTTTTAACGTGCGTGATAAGCGAGTCGTACACTTTCCACTACCCTACTATAATTATCCTTAATTCCACAACCACAACACTAGGAAATAACAATAACTGAACTAGAAACAGATGAATCAGACGATTCTGCAGCCTCCTTGCACGTGCGTGCATTATGGCCAGGCTTGCCGCACACGCCACAGCACCGAATCTTGGTACGAGACCCTACTACACTACTACCATTTTGTCGTGTTTCCTGGACCAACTGCTCCCCTATAGCCTTCTGATCCAGTAGATCCTGTGCCTCTTGTATAGTAAGTAACCCTCTAAGCCGAACACGTGTTTTTTTGGCTCTCCGTCGCTTGCTAAGCCCCTTATTGGCCTTTCGTAGTGCTGAGACCTCCGTACGTAGAAGAGCCACCTCGTACATCACAGCCATCGTACCTTTAGCTAATCGATCGACAGCAGTTAGTATTAGTGTTGGAGAGCTGCCCTGGTGGTTGGAAATGCGAGTTTTGATAAATACTGACTGTGAGGTGGCCTCTCGAGGGTTGTGTGGTGTTTGGGAGATCCAAGGTAGTGCCGTGGTTGGGCTTAAGGCTGGGGGTGTTGGAGTCCGAATACGCACATCCAGCTTAGATATCACCCTCTCTGGATCGTACGGTACAAGGCCGGCTCCGGCAAAACCCCCTTGGATATTCCTTTCCGTAACCGAAGCAAAAAATGCCTCTCTAAACCCACAGAGAAACTCCAACTTGCTAATATATGTGATGTTCATCCGTATCAACTGCTCGATCTGATAGCCGTACGCTCTCTTCAACGGCCCAAAACAACCAACATCTAATGGCTGAAGTAGATGTGAAGAGTGCGGAGGCATACAGAGTGTGATGATGTTGTGTTCCTGGTAATAGGTCTCGAATTCTTCGGAGTGGTGGCTATCGTGGCCGTCGAGAATTAACAGTCGGTGTGTACCTTTCGTACGAGATACTGAATGGATATCGAAGTACCGAATTCAATCCATGCCTTTCTTATTGGTAGTCCAGCCATTGTCGGTTGTTGCGATACGCCAGGTACCCGGAAGGTTATACTCTTAATACTAGTGGGCAAGGTGATATTGCCCAGCTAAGATGATGAATGGTAGGATAGCCCAGCCTAAAGCATTTACTCCTTGGATAACTGTAGCCCATTCTCGATTACCAGGCTGGGCCTGCTTAGCCCTGCCACGGCCATTAGAGGTAGTAACTACTATAGCGGGGACGATGATGCCTATTATAAAGCCGGTCTCGTCGAAATTGTATATATCTTCGTCGAGGATACCGTACTTGGCCTTAGTGTTATACACAAGGGCAAACCACTCGCCAATAATCTTTGGATCTTCGCACTTAGCCCTTTAGTAGTCGTATTTATGCGTAAAACGCGTCCGGAGTTCTGGCTGGCGCTTAATGAAGTTGTAAGCCCAGCGTTTGCCGACAGGGGGCGCGTCGCGTTCGCGTAGTAATCGGTTGGCCATATCTTCTACGTACGACAGCTGGGGATGAAATGCGCGCGCGTATAGCTTAATGATATACTGAACAATCGTTTGCTCTTCTAAATCCGTAAGCTTGCGTAAATTAACTGGAGTATCGCGTCGTGTAGGCTTGCCAGCGCGTCGATCGGAGAGGGTCATGGGCGGTACTTTGTAGATTGTCGCTGCGCTTCGAAGACTAAGCTTTAGATCTTTTTCCATAGCTCTGAGGGCCAAAATCATTCGAGATTCTGCTGGAAGCGAATCCATGGTGAATTGGTGGCAGAATTGGTGAAAGAAGATGGAGGACGTGTTGTGCTAAGAAAGTGTACGACTCGCTTATCTGTACGACTCGCTTATCACGCACGTTATAGCTATAGTAAAGCTAAACAAGCTTAGCTTAATAATTAAAAATAGTCTACGGTTATTTAAAAAGTAAATACTTAAGGCTAGGCTATTATATTATTTATTATCTTAGCTAGGTAATATCACCTTACTAACTAGTATTAAAAGTATAATCTTCCGCTTACTTTATATATTATAATAATCGAAAACGGCTGGATTATTAATAAAAAAATATAAATTAAATTTAGCAATTTAATTTCTATCTAACATCTCGTACAAAAGGTATATATTAATTATTAATTCTCGACGGCTATAAAAGCTACTACTCCGAAGAATTCGAGACTTATTACTAGGAGTATAACATCATTACGCTTTATATACCTCCGTATTCTTTACACTTATTACAGCTATTAAATATAAGCTGTTTTTCGCTATTAAAGAAAGCGTACGGTCGTTAGATTAAGTAGTTAATAAAAATAAGCATTATATATATCAGCAAGTTAAAGTTTCTCTATAGGTTTAAAAAGGCGTTTTTTACTTCGATTATAAAAGAAAATATCTAAGGTAGTTTTACTAAGGCCGGCTTTATACTATACGACTTAGAGAGAGTAATATCTAAGTTAAATATATATATTTAGACCCCGACACCTTTAGTATTAAGTTTAATAATAAGACTACCTTAAGTTTCCTAAACGCTATATAACCTTTAAAAGGCTACCTTATAATCGGCTTTTTTTAAAAGCCGAATTTCCAACTACTAAAATAGCTCTTTAACTTTAATGCTTACTATTATAAATCGATTAGCTAAGAATATAATAGTGTTGCTAGGTACGCCCTAATAGGCTTATAAAGATAGCACCTATATAGGGTTGCTATAAGGCAAGGTGCGCTGTAGCGTACAAAGCGAAAGGTGGGTTGGAAGACTACGGCAGGTAGTTACAATAGCAGAGCTTAGTAAGGTGCTAAGGGAAGCGAAACAGCCATTATAACAGTAGTCCTACAGTGGCCGTAGGCAACTGTAAGATAAGGCTCTTAGTGGAAGAGTACTGTATTAAAAAGACTGGTTTAACTTGCTTAAAAAGAGACTATTTACAGTAAAAGAGAAAGGCCTAGATATAGGCGTTAGGCTGGCTTCTAAAGCCTTTTGTAAAGTGAAGTAAAGAGGTCTTCTGTAGGGCAAAACCCTCTGGAAAGTAGTAGCATTTTAGTTAATTCTACGGGGTAGTGCCCCCTGTAAATTAGTGGACCCTATAGGTCCTATGGGCCAGTGCGCCTTATAAGCTAGTGCGTAACCCTAATCCAGAGTACGTAACAGCTATACTTTAATAAATAGTTATAATATACAAGGTAGCTCTTCTATATATAGAGGTCTCAGCTTTACGAAAGGCTAATAAAAAGCTTAGTAAGAGACGGAAAGCTAAAAAATATATATACGGCTTAAAGGGTCACTTACTATATAAAAAGCACAAGATCTACTAGATTAAAAAGCTAAGAGTAAGACTTAGCTTAGGAAACACGATAAAATAATAATAGTACAGGGGGGTCTCGAACGAAGATTCGGTATTATAGCGTGTACAGCAAGCCTAGCTATAATGTACGTACGTGTAAGGAGGCTGCAAAATCGTCTAATTTATTTATTTTCGATTTAGTTATTATTATTTTCTAAGATTATAGTTATATAATTAAGGGTCTTTATATTATAATAGTAGAAAATTATCCGTTCGCTTGTTTTATCCGCTTATTTATTACGCACTTTATAAATAATATAAAGAAAACAGCGCCTATATAATAATAATTTAAGTTTATATTACCGTTTAATATTTTTTTTTTAAAAAAAATGCGCTTTACTTTATACTTAGCTTTATATCGCTATTATATAACTTGCTAGCTCGTAACGCTATTATATAAGTTTATAAACTTAAGAAAGTTTTAAGTTTATATTTATAGCTTTTATAGCAATTAAATAACTAATTATATAAATAAGTCAACCTTTACTTTTAAATTAAAAACTATTTTTATTTCTTATATAAGTAAGTAATATTATATTTTTATTTTTAATCTTATAAGTATCTTCTTTAAGCTCTTTATAAAATACTTTATATTAGACGGTATACGGTACCGTCTGGACCTTACGTAACCTTCGCTCCCTACTGTTAATAACCCACAGCGTACTGCCTTGCAGTCTAACTTACTTAGGGTACAGGTTGTAACACTGATACGCCCCGGGACCAGTTATGTGTAGGCTGCGGCTGGCTTGGTCCAGTAGTGTAGTTTGCATGTGGCCTCCTGTTTACTATCGCCTGTGGTCTGTGCGCGCAGGAGGCCCACCATTGTTTCAAAATGTCGTGCTCTCTCCTCTCCCCTGCAGTGGCTTCTCTGTATGAAGCCATCCTTGCCTAATAGTCGGCAACATGGAGAACGTATTGCCGTTCGAGACGCATTCATTCAACAAATGCGAGAAACTAGTCATCGATCTCCACGAGCGCCTCGAGAAGTCGACTCGGGCCTTCTCGACCTCCAGCAGCAGCGGCAACAAGGAACCCTGGGTATGAACCCGCCGCCCGAAAAAGATGCCTCCAACATGGCCGAAAAGGGCGTCTTGTTCGAAGTCACACTCCGTGAGCTCTGCGCCGGAGCTGTGGCTGGATGCAGCTTTTTAACTGGATCATGGAGGACGAGTGCATCTCGCGTGAGGCCATCCACAGCCTCGCCCGCAGAGATCTTCCCATCGACGACCCGAACAACAAGCCTGCGTGGGACACTCGAGACTTGTCGCTGTGGGTTGGGAAGTGGCTGCCCGAATCGTGTCCGGAGAATACGTTGAACACGGCTCTCCCCGCCCTTGGAAACTCGCTTGACCAGTGCCGTCTTTGGGCCTCGACCTACCAGGGCACGGGAAATCCGCTCGACATCGAGTTTTTCCATTTCTTCGGCCTATGGGATCCGGCGACGCAAACGATCGTCTACCGGACAAGGCACGGATTCCAGGTATTCGCAAATCCAGAAGATCCTGCAGCAGAGTCTATCTCGAACAGGCCTGTTGGGAGGCACCCAGGATCGAACACGAACCTGAAGAGAGTTTCGTCGTGGCTCCAGAACTGCCAGGAGCACCATAACTGCGAGGTCATACCAGGGGCAATACCCGCGCGGGTCATTGAAGTCACGGGCACACCCGACGCCATCAACATGCGACTCTGCTCGACAGACCATCTCGGGCCTGTCCCGTATGCCTGTCTAAGTTACTGCTGGGGAGGGGAGCAAGAACGGAAATGCACCGCCTCCAACATCGCCTCCTACCAAACGGCCATCCCTTTCGAGGAGCAACCTGCAACCATCCGAGATTCCGCAAGGGTCTACCTGGGAATTGGACTCAGGTACCTCTGGATCGATGCACTCTGCATCATTCAGGACGATCCCAATGACAAGCCCGTCGAAATTGCTAAGATGCCCTCCATATACGGCGGCGCTAACATCACCATCGTGGCGGCTAGGTCATCATCGTCGACTGCCGGATTCCTGGGGGAGAGATTCCCGGGCCGCCTGGAAGCTGCCAGGATCTCGTACCGCTGCATCGACGGGCAGCTAGGATCCGTCACCCTCGCCAAGCTCGGCGGTGGCTTCGAGTCCGTCGAGCCTATCGACGAACGCGGCTGGACCCTCCAGGAGCGGCTGCTCTCATTGCGGATTGTCGAGTTTGGCTCGCGCCAGACGCGGTGGATCTGCCCAGAGACACGGTCGTCCAAATCCGCCAACGAGGGCCTCACCGACGGCTGGCGACGCAACGCCGACTACAACCGCAAGCGCAAGACCGAGGGCCTCAACCTCGACGTCATCCGCACTGCCAAGACGACCATTGATTTCTACGGCCGCCCGCGGGCCAGCCGATTCCACGAATACCTCACAGCCATGGACCATTGGGAGAAGATCTGCGCGACCTTTACCGCGCGGGCCCTGACCCTCTCGTCGGACCGCGCCATGGCCATCGCTGGCGTCGCCCAGATCTTTGCCGACTTTTCGGGCGACCGCTACGTCGCCGGGCTGTGGAAGTCGTGCTTCCACTCGGGGCTGCTGTGGAGCATCGATCACAGCTACACGTACCCGCGGAACTTCGCGCGCCCGCTGATGTATCAGGGCCCCTCGTGGTCGTGGCTCGCCGTCAACGGCACCGTGCGCTTCGCTCGCGTGCATGGCGCGGCCGACTGTGTCGCCGAGATCCTCAGCGTCGAGACCGAGCCTGCCACCGCCACGGCGCCGTTCGGGCTGGTCCGCCCGGGCTCCGGGAGGCTCGTACTCTGCGCGCGCGCCGTCTTGGGCGTACGTAAGAGGGTTCCGCTACGGTCGCCGGGTACGTTCAGGGACGAGGTCGCCATTATCGGCGTTAAGAAGCCGGTATTATGCTTCGCTATTGCCAAGCTACACTTTGACGTCCAAGGGGAGGAGATGGACGAGGACGAGGAGGAGGCCGGGTGTTTGCTGGTGGAGATCGTAAGGAGTAGTAACCTTGGGAGCCTGTCGTTCCAGGGGCTGGTTCTACGGTGGAGCTCCCCCGAGCGTAAGACGTATTCGCGGATAGGAGTCTTCTCACTCTCCGGTAGGAGAAAAGGGACACTCTGTGAAGAGTTTCTGGAGGAGGGAGGCCCGTCAGAGGAGGATTTTAACTGTTTTCCCGACAAGGCGAGGGTTATCGAGATTATTTAGGGCGGTCAGGCTATTTTTACATGTTTGGGAAGACATTTTTTTAGGAATCTTTAAAGGTGTTAGTCTATTAGGCTAAGCTCTTGCTAATAGTATCGTATCAACGACCCTCCTAAAAGTAAAGACCGACGGGTTAGCACTCCTCCCTCCAACTTGATCGAACACTTAAACAAACCCCTGAAACCGGCCGTGCCCTCTCCGCTGAAAAGCGACGACAAAGTACTTAACGATGAGCTGATTGCTGCCGCCCACGCCTGTCGGCGGCAGCTCGAGCATGCTGGACGCAAATTTCATCTTGACCTCCACCCCATCGTCGTTACTTGCGCCGCGAGATACCCGAAGAGGATACGCGTAGCCAGATCCATACAACCGAAGCACGAGGCACGGCTCTGGCTGTGTCTCGTCCACGTCGACGTGTGTGGCCGTGTGCTTGTGCATAGTGGCAGAGCTGTCGACAGAAACCGTGGCGAAGATGCCATGCGTGAGCTGGTACCTGCCAATACAAACCTCGAATGCGGTCGGGGTCAGCAAGGCGCGGAAAGTCTTCGTGGACGGACTCCTCGTAGCGGTACAAGTCCCAGAGGTAGCTCGCGGCGACGTGGTGAGCGAGCTCCTGGACCCTGTCGCACTGGTCTCGGGACAGAAAACAAACATCACCCAAGCCACGCTGGCCAGGCGCTGGCGGAGACAATGCGAAACGGCTGGAGAAGGTCGCCCGCGAACTCCACGCCAACGATGCCCCCTGGCCCTTCTTTCTCAAGGACGACGCACGCAAGGAAGAACTGCGACTCGCCCTGAGCCACGGAGGGCAATATGGTCGGGGCGACATCGTTCTGCATGGTTGATCCCCAACGGCGGCGGGCCGTCGTCGTCTTGAGCAACACCCGTGGCTACCTCGTCGACGTCGCCAACTTTGTCGGCCTACTCATGTCCTCTAGTGGCGAGCCCTTGTTCCAAGGAAGCATGCCTGTGCTTCAGCCTGCTGCGTAGGCGCAAGTACCGCTCTCTATCATATCTTGGATGTGAGATTGCACCAAAAGCATGCCACGCTCCAGGTTGGAGAGGCTGAGCTGGCCGAACCCGGATTTCCGGTGTTCGGGAAGGTGGAAGACATCGATAAACTTGTAAAAGATCAAAAGGTCCGAAACGGTCGACACGATGCCTGCAGCGGTGGTGAGGGGAGATGCTTTACGTTGAGGTGTCGCCCGGGAGGCTTGCGATGGGGAAATGGGGAGGCTTTCAATACCGCGAAAATCCCTCCTCACGTACTGATGCACGTCGGCATGAAATCCGAGCACCCCCTACCTTCCGCATTTCCCGAAGGTCGGCCAGTGGGCCCTCGGCAGAGACAGAGAAAGACTTGGCCATTTGGCCCGACACTCTCCGCTCCTCGTCTGCTGTAAGACCGGCGAATGTGTTTGTCATGGCGAGGGGCTGGAGGATTTGTTGGCGCACAAACTCGGGCCATGGTATCCCTGTGGACTTCTCCAGGATCGCGGCGGCCAAAGCAAATCCTTCGTTGGAGTAGTTCCGTGCGTTAACAAAGTCTTTGCCGTCCTGGTATTTGTCGTTGAGGGGAAGATGGCCGAGGAGGGCGAAGATGGGTTTTGTCGTGGTCCAGGGAATGTCGCCGCTTGGACTCTCCCACAGATGTGAACCACATGAACTCGGTGCGGTTGTCGAGGAGGTCCGCCACCGTCAACTCCCGGCCAGCGTGTCGAAGGAACGTCCTCTTTGCCAGCTCGGGAAAGACCCGGGCCACCTCGGCGGTAAGGTCCACGGGGTAGGCCTTGTCGATGGACATGATGGCCACAGCCAGGGCGATAATTGGCTTCGTCATGCTGGATATCAGGAAGATTGTGTCTTGGCTAGTTGGGTTTTCCTCGGATCCATCAGATGTCCCAAAGTTCAGCTCGGAGGTTTCGCCGTCCTCGAGGATGCCTGCCGAGAGGCCGACATTGCCTTATCTTTTGCAAAGGTGACTGCCGGTGTCCAAGAAGAAACCAGAGCCCAGGTCTTCTACTGTGATGCTCATAATGGACGTAGGTGTTGATGACTGTGAGGCTCGATGCTGTGGGACGAAGAAACGCGGACGAAGCGTCTCGCCCCTCCGGGGTGTGCTGTCGAGACATGCCACTCGAACTTTGGTGTGTGCGTCTGCTTTATATCCAGCAGACAGAGGCTTGACATCGGAACATAACGGGGCGTGAGTGGTTTTTAAATTGCGTTCTTTAAGGACAAGACCGAGACGGGCACTTGAGAGAGTGGAGGTGGCCATAATGAGGTAAGAGTGGAGCAGTATCCCAACAGATAATGGGGACTTTCGTCAAGAGGCCAGCCCTGCCCTAGGAAAGATCATGCCTTACTTATGTGTTGTAGATGGCATGGCGGAGCGGAGCAGACCAGGGGAGAGTGGAGGCGTGGAGTGATGTACTGCCCATCTTCTGGCATTACTTTAAGTTTGGTACTACACCCACTCGGGTCGAACTTGAGGAATCACCGCTAGTAGGGCGGTTGAGGGCAAACCCGAGCCCCCCGAGATGCTCCATGGGCCCCGTCCACCCACGATCGTGGCTCCCAGCGCAACCAGTGCTTTCGAGACAAGAACTTGGAATCGGGTTATTTCCCTGTCGTCGATCGAAAGAGCAAACCCGAGGCTCGACATAACAATCACTATTCAGGGCCGAGGAATCTCCTAGCGTCCTGTCCTCGCGCCTTTTTGGCCCGAGTAGGGTAGTCTGACGGCCAGCGTCTACAAGGATCGTTGGCATGCCGATCAGGGACTCCTCTTTCGCACGCCTCACCCAGACCGCCACTTTACATCGTGTAAACATGCAAGTAGACGGAGGGGCACGCGACCGGAGAGGCGGGGCTGTCAAACGACTAGCGATCTGAGATGCTGCAGGCCAATGTTGCTTCAATACCAACTACTCGACCGGGACAAGAAACAGTGTCCAACTCTCCTGCTATCCCTCCCTATCTAGATCAAGATTGACACGGCCGTAGTATCCGGATCCATGACATTGTACGGAATCGCGTTCCGATTCATGCCGTTGCTGTTCTTTGCAAACTCGACATCCAATCTCCTCAGCTCGTCATAAAACGCCTTGCTCGCCGCCGCCACCGCCTTGCCCTCCTTGTCCTTGGACTCCCTCAGCGTCCGCCACTGCGAGTGCGCAAACGTCACCAGGTTCCGCTCGCTCGCTACCTTGTTGCTCAGCAGCCACGGCACCTGCACCGCCAGCAGCCACTGCCGCTGCCGCCCGATCGGCAGCGCCCGCACCAGCTCCGTCTCCTTGTACCCCTTGAGCTCGGCGAGCGTCGTCGGCATCGGCGCGCACAGGCACGGCGGCTTGGCCACCACGAAGGCGTGGTAAAAGTTCTGGAGGTAGTTGACTGCCGTGTGGAATGGCGCGGCAATGTGGATGGCCATGGTTACGGCGTCGCACAGCTGGTCGACCGTCTTGATGGTCGGGAACGTCTTGATGTGTCCCGCCGTCTGCACCTCCTGGCACCACGCGCGAATGTCCTCGTCGGCCGCCACCTTCGCGTCGCTCGGGAACGACACGCTCAGGACGGTCCCGACGTACCGCCGGATGCACGCCCACATGGGCACCATGTTGCGCGCGTAGGCGTAGTCGCGGAAGCGCGGGTCGGCGAGGCCCTCTTCGGTGCTGGGGAACCCGCGCGCAGCGAGGTCGTTGGGGACGTAGTGGGCGACGTAGTCAAAGTTCTCAAACTCGGAGCGAACATAGCGGAAGAGGTACTCGGGCTTGACGCCGACGAGGTCCTTGATGATTTGCGGGACGAGGGTGGCGCGCGCCGCGGCGTTGAGGGAGAGCGTCTTGTACCAGTGCGGCTGGAGGAGCTTGAAGACGGGGTGACGCATGGGGAGGGTGCGGTGCGTGGCGACAACGAGGGCCTCCTCGATGAGATGCGCGTGCGTGAGATGCACGGCGACCTCGTGGCGGATGAAGTCGGTGACCTGGGCGCAAGTCTTGGCGTAGCGCCAGGGGAAGTCGGATTCCTCGCTCGTGGTAGGGGCGTCGGGGGAGGCGCGCTTGTTGAATATGGTAACCGATTCGGCCATGGAGCTCTTGTAGTCGATGGTGATGGCCACGGGGTGCAGGTGGCCGGTCGAGTGGAGCTGGAAGAGGGTGACGGCGGCGCAGGCCCAGCTGTCGTCGGAGAGGGGCTCGCGGTTGTAGAGGGTCTCGGTTTCGGCGGCGCCGAGCGCAGCACGGAGCTTGCGCGTGTCCTGAACAAAGAGCGTCGCGGGGTCGACGGCTTTGAGACGCCCGGCCCAGTCGGCTTCGCCGGTGCGCGCCGCGGTGGCGATGAACTCGGCCAGGAGCTCGGCCGGGACGCGGGTAATGGTTGTGGGGTTGGTGCCCGTGAAGGACTGGTCGGCGAAGCGGCGGTCCGAGTACCAGTCGCTCAGCAGGCCAATGTTCTTGCCGGCCTCAATGTCGGTGCCCGACTTGCGGTTGTGGCGGTTGTACTCCTCGATTTGGCGCAGGGTGCCCACCATGGGGCGACCGCCAATCTTGTCGGCGATGAGCTCCTGGAAGAAGTTGAATGTCTTGCCGCCGATGGAGTCGGGGATCAGCTTGGCCACGAGCAGCTGCGTCTCCTTGAGGTAGAGCCAGCCAAAGATGTCGTTGGCCGACACCTGGTCCTTGTCGGGGATGGTCTCCAGGTGCGGCGGGTACTGCGCCGGCGTGCCGTCGGGCTTGGTGGGGTAGGCTGACCACCGGTAGATGGACTTCTTCTCGTCGACCTCGATGAGGCGAGGGAGCGTGGGCTCGATCTGCATGACATCGAAGAAGGATTCGTAGCTGGGCGTGTCAGTGTCTTGTGCCGCGAGTCTGGGGTCTGGTGTCATCTCACCTCCGCTCGATACGATGGTACACGTGGGTCAGGGCGGCCTGGGTGCCCGAGTAGGTCCCCTTGGTGATGTTGCCCTCAATATCGTCGTCGTCAACGGCCGATGGGTCGGCGGCGTAGAGCTTCTGGCGGATGAGCTCATTGTCGAACACACCGGGGTCAATGTCGGAAAAGGTCTCATCCTCGATGGAGCGCTCGAGCTTGGCCTCCTTTTCCTCGACGCTGGGCTGCTCGAGGATGGTATATGGCGGCGGAGGGGGCTCGATGTACGAGGGGAGCACGGGGAGCTCAAGGGTGGTGGCCATGATGAGGGGTGACTGTGGGAAGCAAGGAGAAGTGAAGACGACGATGACGAGAGCAGCAATCGCCGGTCATGGTCGCGGGGAGACCACATTCTTATATCCTATGCTAATCTCATCTATGTCAGCGGCGGGGGGGGGGGCAGTGTTCTGTCGAGCTCATCGCGGCAAAGCCGAAACGAAACGAAACATTGACTGCCAGTATCTCAGCCCGTCACACCAAAAACTCCCTCTCATCCCATAGCGTCTCGTCGTACACGCCGTCGACGAAGCGGAGCGCAGCGGGGCATCATTGTGGCTGGCGCCGTCAGCGCCGGCAAAAGAATCGACATGCATGCCACCGACATGGCCCAAGGCTGGCTGAGCCTCCTTTTGACTCTGCAGAGTTGTCTGGCGTGGTCCAACCCGATGCCGAGCGGTCGCTACCCCGCCAAGCCGGGAGCGGGACGGTTTCCATGTCGTGGAGTTGTGGCCGATGAGCCCGTCTTTGAGCGTCCCCGATTGGACGTGGGTACGCCGTTGTGGATGTGTGGCTGCAGGCCGCGGCGTGCGTGCAGGGAGCTGATGATGGGAATGCTACGGCAGCTGGGACGCGGAGGATGGGTCTCGATTGCGCCCTGCGCTGCTGTGGATGCCTGTGTCGGGTCAGGTCGGACGCCGGCCCAGACAAAACCGGGAGTGGGCTTGCTGGCGTTGGGGCTGCGGAGGTCCAGACCGGATGAGGTGGTGAAGCGCCGGCATGGTGGCTTCGAGTCGCAAAGGTCTGGACTCTGCATTCTGCGGAGATGGGAATGGCGTCGGGTGCTGTGGCTGTGGGGGTGCGTGTTGTTTGGTCGAGATGGAAGCTGTGAAGCACTCATGGGAGCTCGGGAGAGGTTTCAGTCTGCCGTCCACAGCGCTGAAGAGGTGCATCTGCTCTAGGCGGCTGGGCGGGTGCTTGCATCGCGGAATCAAAGTGTTTGGTGGGAGCCCGATGGCGGTCAGTTTCGGAAGAGGGATAAGTCGGGCCCCGGGGATTCCGGCCACCCCTAATTCCGGCCACCCCATTACATAGATAACCCTAAGATTTGGCTAATAATTCCTCCACTACTACTAATCGGATAAATCTATAATAATAAGTAGTATATAAAGTTATTTTAACCTACTTTACAAAGTTATATTTATTTTTATTACGTATTCGTAACGTAATAAGCGAAAAACTAAACTTTTTAAAATGTTAGTAGATATATATAATTTCTTAGTAATCCTTAACACTGCCAAAACGCTATATCGTAATAACCACGTATATGAAAAATAATTTAAAATATACCTTTTCTTTATAAAAAGAATTCTTATATAGGACTATTCTTTTTATTCGATTTACTCTTAGGTAGCGTTACAAATTTAGAGTGGCGTTTTTTTTTGTTAGTGCATATATAACCCTAGGATTTTGTAGGGTTATATATGCAAAGATTTTTTCGCATTTGAAAATTTAAATCTTAGAACGAATGCGTAATGAAAATTAATGCAACTCTGTAAGGTAGGTTGAAAAAGCCCTATATACTATCTATAATTATTATAGATTTATCCGATTGGTAGTGGTGGAGGAATTATTACCTGAATCTTAGGGTTATCTATGTAAAAGGGTGGCCGGAATTAGGGGTGGCCGGAATCCCCGGGGCCCGACTTAGTTGAAGGCGGGGCGGGGGGTGGTGGATCATGGTCCCCTCCTTGGCAATTGGGATACGCCGCGAGGGTCAACTGTCAGTCCTCTTTCTCCAAACGCTTGCTACTCTTGCTGCCCTGGCGTTGGCAAATACATGGAGACCTGGAACGCGGGGGTTTTGACAAAAGATTCAAGTAGATGCAGTGGTTATCTGGTCTTGGCGGCAGTTGCCTGTCTAGGCCAGGCCTTTCCTCCTTGACCCCCCCCCCCCCCCGAGGAATCAAGCAATATTTGCCAACCAAGCAAGTGCAGTCCTGAGGTCCCTCATCGGCTCCTGCCCCTGGCTATCAACACACTCACAAGAAGAAGAATGCCTCCATGAAGAGGTAATGGGGAATAAATGCATGACAAATGGATACTCAAAAGTCCCGGTCCAATCCCATCGCCATCTACGCTGCATACCAACCGCCTCCCTGGTTGCAGCGTGTGAGCGCAGGGTAGTCGGTCGCGACCACGGTCTGCGTTTGCCTGTCGCACAAAACCAGTCAGTATCATAACTCCATTACAGGAACGAGGAAGAACTCACCCAACCCAAACCGTCGCATATCCATACAACGTCACTGTTTGTACGTTGTACTGCGTCTGCGCGGGGCCCTCGTAGAAGTACGTGAGGGTCCGCTCCGCCTCGCAGATCGTCTGATCGGGAGGATAAAATGTCTCCGTCTCGGTGTAGTAGTCTGTTTTCCAGTGTTAGCCGACGTTCTCTTGCGATGGATGAGCGGATGGGAGAACTTACTGATCTCGGTGTAGGGCTCCTCTTGCTCCACTTCGACTACAGTCTCGGTGATGGTGAAGCTCTCGTACACGGTGCTGGTGATGGCACCAGCGCGAGCACGGGCGACGAGGGCGCGGCGAACTAATGTACACTCGTTGTCAGTTCCATCGTCGCCGGCGGTCAGGGGACAAGAAGGGTCTCACCAATCTCGGCATTGGGCGCCGCAGTCACGAGCGGCTGGAGCCCAACCTCGTCATCACGACTACGACCTCCGCCTCCGCTTCGTTGAGTCGTGGGCTGTGCTTGCCTCTGGGTGGTCTGCTGCTGTTGTCGCTGAGTAGTCTGCTGTTGTTGCCTCTGAGTTGTCTGCTGCTGCTGACGCTGAGTGGTCTGCTGTTGCTGCCGCTGTGTCGTCTGTTGCTGTTGGCGCTGGGTCGTCTGCTGCTGCTGCCTCTGAGTGGTGGCAGGCTGTTGCTGTCTCTGCGTGGTTTGCTGCTGCTGCCTCTGAGTGGTAGCAGGTTGTTGTTGGCGCTGCGTCGTTTGCTGCTGCTGTCTCTGGGTAGTGGTCGGCTGTTGCTGTCTTTGCGTCGTCTGCTGCTGCTGGCGCTGAGTGTTTTGTTGCACACTCCGCGTGACAACGGACGTAACAAGACCGCCGCCTCCACCGCCTCCCCCGGCCTGTCGGGTCGATTGCTGCTGCTGTTGCCGGGTCGTGCTCTGCTGTTGTTGCCGCGTGGTTTGCTGCTGTTGCCGCGTAGTGGACTGCTGCTGGCGAGTTGTCGGTTGGACGCTTCGAGTAACAACGGACGTGGCAATACCGCCGCCACCGCCACCGCCACCCTGGCGTGTAGTCTGTTGAGTTGGCTGCTGTTGGCGGGTGGTGGACGGTTGTTGCTGGCGGGTAGTTTGCTGACGAGTCGTGGGCTGTTGTTGGCCTCCACCGCCCTGGCGGCTGGTCGAAGTGACAATGCCGCCCCCGCCCCCACCACCTCCGCCCTGTCTAGTCGTCACTGTCACAATGCCGCCGCCGCCGCCTTGTCTGGTAGAAGACTGCTGGCCTCCACCTCCGCCCTGCCTCGTCGTCACCGAAGTCACGATTCCGCCTCCTCCGCCTTGTCTGGTAGTAGGTTGCTGGCCTCCGCCACCTCCACCCTGCCTGGTCGTCACCGAGGTCACGATTCCGCCGCCGCCACCCTGTCTGGTAGTAGGCTGCTGGCCTCCGCCACCTCCACCCTGCCTGGTCGTCACCGAGGTCACAATGCCGCCTCCTCCACCCTGCCTGGTAGAAGACTGCTCCCCTCCACCTCCGCCCTGTCTCGTCGTCACCGAGGTCACAATGCCGCCTCCTCCGCCTTGTCTGGTAGTAGGTTGCTGGCCTCCGCCACCTCCACCCTGCCTGGTCGTCACCGAGGTCACGATTCCGCCGCCACCACCCTGTCTGGTCGTAGATGGTTGTTGCCCTCCACCCCCTCCACCTTGACGGGTTGTAACGGACGTCACAATACCGCCGCCCCCACCCTGCCTCGTCGTAGTCGGCTGCTGACCGCCTCCGCCGCCTTGCCTCGTGGTGGTGACGATGCTGCCACCGCCTCCTCCGCCGCCGGGAACGCTCCGAGTAGTGGCCGACGTGAAGATGCCGCCACCACCGCCCTGGCGCGTGGTCGTAGGGTCGACCTGCGTGGTTCGGCGCGTGGTGATGATGGTGCTCGGCTGGCGAATGGTAGTGCGCGTTGTCTGCTGCTGCTGCGTGGTGCGCGTGTTGCGCGTGGTGCGACGGGACGACGAAAGGGTGCTGACGATGGTGCGGGTCGAGATGCCGGGCTGCTGGGCCGTTGTGCGGCGCGTGGTGGCCTGGCGCGTGGTCGTCGGCGCTGGGGCCGTCGGGCGGATGGTGAAGACGGGGTCGCTGCTGCCGCCGCCGCCGCCGGGGTTTCCGCGGGTGGTGGAACGACGGGTTGTTTGGACGCGGGTGACTGTCGTAATCTCTGGCGGCATGGTGGTGCGGCGGGTGGTGGCAGGGCGCTGTGTGGTGGTGACCGTGGTGAGCTGCGGTCGGGTGGAGGTCCGGCGCGTCGTGCGAGCCGTTGTTGGCCGGATGGTGTAGGTCCGCTGTGTGGTCCTCGTTGTGGGACGCGGTGGCTGCTGGGTCGTTGATGGCCAGCGGCAGTAGGCCCATTTGGTGACGGTAGACTGGTAGTACTGTGTCGAGGTGCCGAGAGTCAACGAGCGGCTGACGGTGTTGACAAAGATGGACGTGGGCCCGGGAATGTAGTGGAAGACCGTCTCGTCTTCGAGGTAACAGTCATCCGTTACGATCTCTGGCTCCGCATATTCGGTCTCCGTCTCGGCGTACCAGACGGTCTCGGCTGGGACAATGTCAGAACTGCAAGTGTGTGAGATAGAAAAGGTCGTC
Source organism: Schizothecium vesticola (assembly GCA_030549215.1). Classification (NCBI taxonomy): domain Eukaryota; kingdom Fungi; phylum Ascomycota; class Sordariomycetes; order Sordariales; family Schizotheciaceae; genus Schizothecium; species Schizothecium vesticola. The sequence goes on along the minus strand of JAUKUD010000005.1, from coordinate 626,403 downwards.
GACTTACTAGTTCCTGGAAGCGTGCTCGTGACGCCGACGGTCACAGTTGGGGTGACCTTGATGTGTTAGCCGTGGCGCCAGGGGCTGGAGAAACTAGCGGACTTTGAATTCTTACCGTGATAATGACAGCAGTGGCCGATCCTCCGGCAGTTAGATCAAACTCGCGTTGGACGACAAAGTCGTTCTCCTGGGACTGGATAACGATGGCCCAGGAACCATCGTTCATATCGGCATATGAAACCTCGCTGTCGTCGTCAGTTAGGCTCTCCAAGTAGATGGCATGCAACGAATACGTACCAAGTTGACACTTGCTCGATTCCATCCTCGGCCGAGTGAATCTGCGAGCAGAGGTAGCCATATCCCTCGGGGGAGATCAGAATCGGGACGATGGAAGCGTCGAAACATGCGCCTGGCGTGCAAGTCAATATGTCGGCCCAAGATACTTTGTTCCAGGTGGACGTACCTTCGAATACGGAGGTGAAGCTAAAGAGGCCGTCCGAATACCCGTCGATCAGATACGAGCCCCCTTCAGTATAGTCGAGCCCAACACAGTCACAGTTGGCCCAAGTGGTGGACACAAGGCTGGCCAGCACGGCCAAGAGCGCAGTGGGACGAAACATGGTGCGTCGTGCTGTTTGCCAAGACGACTCGGAGTTGACAAGCAAACCTGCTTCCGGGTTCGCTCTGGAGGGTAACACCTACGACAGCCTGCAACCCGACCTTTTGAATCCGGGGTACATGATACACATATATGCGGCGCCACGCCAGGTCGCGGGTGTCAAAATCAGGAATGGGCTTGGCGGGTGAAGCGACGGGGTGAACAGCAGGGGCGAAAAGTCCCCTGTCCCCCTTCGTTTCCAGTGGCCGGGTCATGAGATATCGAGCGACGAGTGCCCGAATAGATTAATCGCGGGGGGAGCTACACGCGGCTCGATACAAGGAGCTTCTATTCAGGCTGGCTCCTTGTGCTGGATGTGGTGTGGTGTTTGTGATTGCCTCGAGCGAACTGGTGCTTCGAAGGGGGGTAGGGGAGCGCTCTTACCCGCCTTCAAGCTGCTTTCCCGGTTTTGGGCCGGAACTCCGACAGTGTGCCTGCATGCCATCATGATGGGGGTCTGGTTGGCCATATAAGTTGGGCACAAGCATCTCGCTTCAAGTATGTGCTGTACAGAGTCTCTGCGGGAGAAAGCAGAGCTGGGGGGTGCTGGGATATGACGGGCAATTGTTGACCCTCCTCCTGGGGCCGTGTCTATTCTTGGACACCCGTGAGTATCTGGCCCGGGGTTCGGGCACCCGGGAAATGCAGAGCAATAATGACTGACCTCTGACACGGCACGCCGTCAATAGCCGCATGCACCAATCGACACGCTTGGGTATATGGTGTGTATATGGCGACGCATTTTGCCTAGACTCCGTAAGGTGCACCACCACCCAAATCATTGTCCGCGTCGGCGGTAAGGGCACACGTCTGCGAGTCCAACCAGGTCAAGGCGGGGTCGCAGTTTGCAAAGTCTGCATGTCATCGCGTGATGGCCCAGTGTGTGTGTGGCGAGAATGTCGGTGTTGAAGATGGTCGCCCTGGTGTCGGTCTAGAGGTAGGCAAACAAGGGGCGCCTGAGCGATGATTCAAGAGGAGGCGACGGTCGTATATGTCTACCTAATGTCCAATCTGTCGCGAGGAGGATGAGTGACCGCGTGAAACGAAGTCCCTCGGCGGCTGGAGCCGAACGGGAGAAACTGAGGCCGTGTCCTTATGCGTTTGACAAAAGAAAAATCGGTAGGTACCTATGGAATGACTCTGAGCATTACTAGCAAGGGTAAGTCAGGCCGGCGAGAGAAGAGGCAACGTAGTCGAATGCGTCGCTTCGAAACTGGGCGTTGTGTTTGGTAGAAGTTGCGCGAGATGCTCCCATTTTTGCCCATTTTTGTATGTCAAGCAAACTGCAGCGTGGGGTAGCAGGGTTGGGGTTAACAATACCCAGGAACCTATACTCGAGTACTAAGCCTCCATCCGTCAGCTACATTGCACAGGGCTAAAACTGGACCGACCTTGATGGAGCATCTGTTTTGGAGGCTAAGTTGCTAGTCCCGGCCGCATCTCTGCGCAACATACCATAAACCTCTTCTTGGCTGTCGTTTCGAAGTGGCGATGGAGCAACGTAGTGACCTTTTCCGCATGTGATTTGCACACTGCATCGACGGTCGGTACTCGTCTTCCGTAGCGGTCCGACCAGCCTTTAATAGATGAGAAAGCAAGATGGTACGTTAGTTCTAACTCTTAAGTTGGGGAATAGTTGCCTGAAGCCCTCGAAGTGGTTCTCCCTCCTCAATCTCATCATCCACTCCATGTTGCGGCGTTCGAACCTCCTGCATTGTTCCTGTATCTTGGCCACCTGCTCAGTCCTCTCAGAAGATTATTGTGTCCAGCTCTTCCATCTTCTTGTCAAACTCCTCGTCCCGACGAATGTTGTCCTGGTGAGGACCGTGCTCCTTCATCCACCCCAACAGGTGCCGCAGGGGGGAGAGAAACTGGACCAAAAAAGGGAACGGGTCAGTATCGAGCAAGGCGGTGTGCCGGGAGGTTCCAGCCTAGCTGGAGTGCTTGTACCTTTGCTCTCCGGGCTTTTTTGGCTTTGGCGTCGCGGTATCTTTTCAGCGCCGCGTGCTGGCGGGCTCTCGGCTCCAAGTTCACAGCCTGGGATTCTCGGACGGACGCGTCCGGGGATTCGCTAGCAGCCATGTCTGGTGAGTACCGGTGTAGCGGCTGCATGGTATAGATGTTGGCGTCCTTTCTAGGGGCGGCTTGGGATTGTCGGGCTGTCCTTGGACAGGCAGCCCAGAAGTTGAAGCAGGGCGTCTGGCTGCCCGTGAGGGCTGATGGGGAGAGAAGGTTAGCTTGGAGAAGGGATGGGTGAGATTGGGAATGAAGAAATTGGGAGTTGCACGGGTACACGGATACATTGAGCACGCCGAATGATCATGAATGCAAGTGGCAAGAGTGGCTGGCAGGGCGCTTCAGTCGGGTTGTGCCCAAGACAACAATTGCCTGGTTTGGATTATGCTGATTGCGGGGCCGAGCATCCAATCGTTGATGCGCATTACAGGGCAAAAAGGGTCTTTGTGTGAAAATATCTCTGAGGAGCTATTCACTGTCGGATTGGCTGAAGATTATGTTGGTCGACCAAATGCCTGGGAGCACTTCAGTGTCTAGAGGCTTCCTGCAGTGGGGGCTAGACGGCTTTCTCCCATGGACTCTCCAACCATGGAACATGGAACCTGTCCATTCTCCCCTCTTTAGTATGTGTATAGTTAACATTTCGATTTCAACCCCCCCCCAAAGGGCAGGGAACAAAACATCAGCAGTACTGCCCGTCTCCATACCTGCTAAGCACCATCCCGACCGCCCCGTCCACTCAAGATCAAGATTCAAGAACCGACCCTGCCACCTTGAGCAATAGGTACCTATGAACGCTTGAAGCCGACAACGACAATCTCAAGCTCCTATGACGATTGAGCAGAATGATGTTGACAATAATATTAGCCGCTGAGCCGATATGAGGCAGCGCCGCGGCAATCTTCGCCCACACCTGCTGAGTCCTCGTGACCTCGTCCACCTCGTCGACAATCAGACGCCTAAGCCCCCGCTCCTCGTACCTCGAGCTTTGGGGGGCTTTTTGCTGCTACTCACTCACCCCAACTGCCTTGCTCTTCATCTGTCTCTCTGGCGAGCTTCCATACATACCAGATGCGATGCTCTGAGATGAACGGCGACTTGTCTCTCCCCTCGGAAATCCTCCTGCGAGTCTGGTCATTTGCTTGAACGTAACGTCCGGCGGTTGATTCCCAGATTGGCCTTCGTCCCTCGACAAGCTTTTTCCGCAGGTCAAGGGTGATGGGATCCTTGACTAGGGCGACTGCGCAAGCCTCGAGCTTTTTGTCGTATCCAAAGACATGAAGTACGAAGCGGCCTGTGAGGCCAGGTACTACTCAAGGCATTCCCGGTAGCTCGTTCGTATATACCTGCTGCAAGAGGAACTGGGGAGGAGGAACACGGGCTGTGCAGGATGTTCGTGGAATTTGTCGGGTTTCGGATGTTGTTTTCTCCCACTTTTCTTTTTCATTTCGGTGGGTGGATTAGGGCATGGGCAGCTTTTTAATGACACGGTACTGTAAACTGATCCTTCAATCGTGACTAAGGGAATAAAACTCCATACTCTTGCTGGATACAAAACCATACGCCTCACTCGTCCATCATCGCCTCATCGTCAACTTCACTGTCATAGTCATCATCGTCATCACCGGACCCCGAATCAGATTCGTCCTCCTCTGTTTCGGACTCGAGCTCCTGCTTTGACTTGTTAGTCTCGGTTACGTGTTGAAGAGAGGTTGGCGCGTAGCTCACCATCTTCTGCCGTTTCCTGCCCTGATCTTTTGAGCCGTTCTTGCGTTTCCGATGCACCTCGACGTCGTTGCGCAGCTCCTCCATGTCGTAGACGGAGCCGGGCAGATCAACGTCCTTGGGGGCCGTCACAATCCCAAAGCGGTGGCACATACCGCCGAGGCCGGTGGCGCCGTAGAAACCGATGATGCCGTGGCCGGGTTCGGCAGCTGTCGTACCCGTCAGTACAATGCGTGAAAGCGGAGAGATCAGCCCGCAACTTACTGAGAATCTTGATGTCTTCTTTGTCGGAGCTCGAGCTCTTGTTGAGAGCACCCATCGCCCTGCCATCCGCCAGCCAGAGCCTCATGCCCGCCAGGCCCCAACCACCCGCCGTGTTGACGGCAACCCTGACAACCTCGGAATCTTTGCGGAGGTAAATCTTCTTCGCCTGGTGGCCGCCCATTCCGTGCGTCTCATCGTCGTGCCCCCTGTGCTGCCATAACCCGCACGGAACCGTCTTACCGTCGCGGTAATGCACCACCGCACCATCAAACCCACACCCGACGCGGACGTCAATCTTGGAAGCCGTAACCAGCTTCCCATCCCGGCCCCTCTTCTTGAGCATGACCGCCCACGTGTACTCTTCCCCGTCCGGCTTCTCTTCCCCGGCGCACTTCTTCAGCAGCCTGATCTTGGTGCCCGGCACGTGCACCCACGCCTTGCTGCTCAAAAGCTTCCACACGTCCGTCTTCCTCTGCTTCCCGTTCATTCCCACCGCCACCAGCTCCAGGGGCCTGCCCCGCTGGAACCTCTCCTCCAGAGCCTTCAGCCCTAACTTCACCTCCTTCACCGGCGCCCTGACACTCACCCCGTCTTCCGCCGTCCCATTCAACAAGACCATCCCCAGCCCGCCCTCGCACAGCACCTTCACCCCGCCCGCATCCCCCTCGCCCTCCTCACCCTCCTCGATAATCTCAAACGCCGGCATCGCCCCGTCCACCTCCCTGTCCCCAGGCACCTTGAACTGCCCCAGCGCCTTGAACCGCAGCAAATCCGACAAATCCCAATGACAGTCGTGCTCCTCCCCGCGCCCTGCCTCCTCGGTCGGCAAAAACACCTTGACCCAATCCGGCGAATACCCCCGCATCATGATGCCGCTCGAATGCGGCGCCCCAAACGCGTGCCCGACCTCGTGCAGAAATGCGCCCTGCCCGACCGCACACGCCCGCCAGCACGTCGTGCACTCGCCATTGTCGTTGCACACGGTATCGCCCGGCGGCGTCGCGTCCGACAGGCACAGCGGCACCTCCTCGAGGAAGCGCGGCCACGCATACGTCAGGTGGCTGCCAAAGATGCCGAGCGACAGGCCGGCGGGGTCGTGGGCGCCCAGCGCGGCGTGGCCGAGGAGCATGGACTGGTCCGGGGCGTAGGCGGCGTCGAGGAGGAGGCCGGCGACGACGGGGCGCGCGGCCGTGGTGAAGGGCGCGCCGTGGGCGCGGAGGGCGGTGGAGAAGATCGTGTGCAGCTCATCGCGGCGGCAACCGTTGGGGTTTTGCTGGGCGCGCTGGGCGTCGCGGAGGTAGGCGACGGTGTGGGGGGCGTGGATGAGGTGGATCTTGGCGGGGGAGAGGGAGAAGGGCGGGGCAGCGGCGCCGGAGGTGGCAGTCGGGGAAAAGGTGCTGCTGAGGGTGTCGGGGAGGCCGTATTCCTCCTCGAGGCGAAAGGAGCGGCGGCCGAGGCCTTGAGAGCGGAATTCCTCGGCCGTCAGGGCTTGCCACATGTAGGCGGTCAGGCGGAACTTGGCGAGGGCGGCGTCAAGGGAGGAGTGGGTGGTCGAGAGGCCGCCGTACTTGCAGGGCGGGCAGTCGATGAGGAGGGGCGAGTCGTTTGCGACGAGGACGGCAAGGTGCAGCGGGGGCGTCTGGAGGAGGGGAACGTAGCGGAGGGAGATGGTGGAGGCGACGGCGGCGCCGTGGCTGGAGCGGAGGGTGATGCGGTTGGTCCCGGGGGTGAGCATCAGGAGGGCCTTGAAGTGGCCCTTGACGAGGGGCCAGCGCTGGTCGGGGAAGAGGGTGGTGTCGCTGTCGCTGCGCGTCGTGACTTGGACAAAGCCCTCATCAGGACACGCGACAATCATGCCCGAGACGAGGACGCATCGCTGGTACACCTCCTCGCCATCTTCGATATTGGTGAAGACAAACATGCTGCCGAATCAATTGGTTTGGCCGGATCAAAAGAAGAAGAAAGTAGGTAATTACAGAAAATAACTGGAACCTTTGATCGCGTTGTTCAACAATTGACAGGGAGATCAGGACTGAGGTTTCTGGGCATGAAAAGGCTGTCAACCTTTGAAGAAACCATAGCAATATATACCCATGATGCCCCTTTTCCCTCTCCCCATTTCCTTCGGATAAATGCCACCGCTGCCTGATCAAAGGGCAGATCAAAGTGGCCCAGCGCCAGGCAGATCGCGACGTTGGTGGCGAGAAGGACGCGGCGCAGCGAGTTGGAGACGCGGATACGACGCGAAACGACACCAAGTCTCGTGATTCGAGGCCAAGTGGGCCAGGCCAGGCTCTCGAGCCAGGCAGCAACGGGGCCAATCCACTCTGCCCGAAACCGAAATCTCGTAGGATCAACATTTGCTTGAGTTCGTATCCAACATTGCCAACTCGAGAAGACCATGTGACAAAGGAGAGCGCATGGATCTTTCCCGCTTGGGCAGTCCCTTTTCTTGAGTCACTAATGCCTGTTCTAGTTGCGGTTGGCTGGGAAACCGTGTCCTGACCCCTTTTCTCGACCCCTGACTGAGACGAAAACGGGAATAAAAAAAGAAAGACATTCGCATTCCTACCATACTTTATTTAGTACTACCAAATCATCCAAATATTCTTCCGTCCCTCATTTATGGGGCCTTTTAACACGACTCTTCCGACAACGTCTGCACCGCAGCATGCACAATCTTGTCATTGCCGTGGTGGACTAGCCCGGCGCACACGTTGCGATGGCAAGGCAACGCACGTCAACGTGCACCTCGCCGAACCAGAAGGGTGACGTCGGTACCGACGTTTCAGGTGTAGATGCGTGGTAGAGGCGTGTCAGTGGATGTGCCCGGGGGTGCAGACGTAGTCGTCATCAAGGGCGTGCTGGTTGCGGTGCCTGGGCGAAGTGGTTTCGAGAGCCGCCTGGCGGATGTGGTTGTCAATGTGGGTGCGCTGGTGGTGGTACCAGGAAGCGCCGCGGATTTGATGTTGCAAGAAAACTGGTGGGGGCTTAGCGTCCGCTATGCAGATGCATGTCCTGAAGCTATCGCGCGTTAGAAAATGACAACCTGGTTCCCAAGCAGCAAAGTGAGACTTATTTTGGAGAGTGTAAGGCCAAGGCTTGCCCTTCTTTTCCGGAGATGTTCATATCCACGACTGGCTAGTCCCCTTAAACTGTTTTGCTCTTGGTCTCGTCAATCTCTACACCAAACTGCGAAACGGCAGTGGTATAGCTCTGGTGTACAGCCTCGCTCGCGTACACCCTCATCTCCTTCTCATACGCCGCCGTAACGCCCGGGGCATACCCGCCCGCCTCGCGCAGCAGCCTCCCCAGCAACGCCGAGTCCCGCACCGCCGTATTCGCTCCGATGCCGCCTGCCGGCGTCATGGAATGCACCGCATCGCCAATGACCGTCACCCGCGGCTCATTCGGCCACTCCGGCACCCCCGACGGCGACGAGCAGGTAATCTTCCAAAACGCCGCCTCGCCCTCGTCCATTTGCTCGAACAGCGGCCTGAAGCTCGGATGCCATTCCTTCGTCAACGCCTTTGCAATCTCTGCCGCCTCCCTCCCCACAATGCTATAATCATCGTTCGGCGCCCGTATCACCCCCGCCTGCCCGCCCATCGTCCACCCAAACTTGACCTCTGGATCCTCTCTCTCTCCCGGCCTGATGTTCGTAATAATAAACACCGCCCCGTTCTCCCGACTCGCATCCCGCAATCTAAACACCCCCTCCCCTAGTCCCTTGAACGCCCCGCTCGGCGCCTGCCCATGAATCCCCCTCGCCCCGGTATCAAAAACCTTCAACCTTCCCCCGCTCACCTGCCTCGCCACCCTCGAATAAATCCCCTCCCCACCTACTAGCATCGCCCCCTCCACCGACCTCGTTCCATCCGAAAACACCGCCCTCACCCCCTCTCCCGTCAGTTCATATCCCGTCACCGTCCTCCCCCACTCAATGCTCCCCTCGCACCCCTCCGCAAACACGGCTCTCATATCGCCCCTCGCGATGCCGACAATCTTGCCGTCACGCGACGACAGCTGCTCGGGCGCGGTGTGCGCCGTCTGCGCCGCCGACAGCGCGTCGTAGGCCGTGAAGCCCAGGCCGCCCGTCTTTCCGCAGCGGGCCCAGAAGCGGGCAAAGTGCGCTGGCGAGAGGACTGACTCGATGGCGTCGAGCCCTTCGGCCGAGAGCCGGAGGCGGTAGCCTTGGGCGCGGAAGGCGAACGAGGCGTCGCGCTCGAGGAGGACGAAGGGGATGCGCGAGGCGAGGAGGGACTGCGCGAGGAGGAGGGAGGCGAGGCCGGCCCCCGAGATGAGGATTGGCTTGGGAGATGTCATCTTGAGGGAGGGGGTGCTTGTTGTTTGTTGTTGTTTGTTGTGGGGGCTGTTTTGTTTTGTTTTGTTTTGCTGAAGAGTTGGTGTTTGGAGGGAAAATACATTGCCGGTGGAGTAGGGCGGGGGTGGATGGCGTCAACTTGTGCGATTCGTAAGCGGAGGTCGTCCCACTGCTGACCACAGCATCGCTCGGAGTTTTCGGAGGCCGATGGGTGCGGTGCTGCTTTCCGGTCTGGGCATGCACGCCTGCTTGCGAACGTAACGTCAAACACTCAATTGGCGCGGAATAACGAGACGGGGATGTGGCTGCTGAATACGCTCTAAATCTAGCAATGGATATCTGGCAAGCTAGGTATGCTTCAGTGAATGCAATCATGTAATGGGGCGCAAGTTACCCTATTCCTTTTTCACCCTCCCGAAGGAAACTCAATTCCCACCCAGGCTCTGTCGGCTGCCGACAAAACTTGACTGCAACTATCCCCCCGGCCTACTGCTGACCCGGGCCCGTCATAGTCGTCACCTGCAGCATGGCATCGATATACGTCGTATTCAGGACCAAGCACTTGACACCAGGGCTGATGCGAAACATGCCCCGCTGCCCGATGACGAATTCCTTTTCGTCGCCGACCTGCACCTTGAGCTTCCCACCTATGATGACGCAGACGCGTGTCTTGTTGCCATCGGGTGTGAACGAGAACGCGCCGCTCGACGAGATAACCTGGGTCGAGAGGGAGACGTCCGTGAACAGCTGGACGGTCTGGCCGATGGAGATGTGAGTGGCGAGGTCTGCGGGGTGTTAATTCATGCAAGAGGGGGAGGACAACAAGGCGACTCACTTTGGCCAGAGGTGGAAGCGTCGGCGGCGGGGATCTGCCCTTCTTCCATCTCCCAGTCTTCCATATCGAGAACGTCCTGTGTGGTTGCCGGGTTGACGCCGATTATGACGGCACCGGAGACGGGAGCTTGGGCGGGGACCCGAGGGCGAGGGGCAGAGGCAGGTGCCGAAGTGGTCACTCCGAGCTTATCGGGCTGCACTCTCATCGTTACTACCCTGCGCTTCGGATCCGGCTCTTCCGCGACATGATGGGCTCGCGCAGACCGTCGTCGCTTCAGAAGATTGCGAGTCTCTGAGTAGTCCTCCTCCGAGCTCGATGTTTCAGGGATCTCTTCGTTCAGCTGATGTGAAAATGAAGGGGGCCTGGGATCAGAAGACTTGGGGGCAGCCGCCAGTTTGGCGCCAGGGAGCGACCAGGCGCCACTGTTATACCTCACGCCACTGTATTTGACGCTGCAAGAGTGCGCCAGTTTCGTGAAGAGGCAGTTTGCGCAGGCCAGCTTTCGGCTTTTGAGATGCGGGTGGAGTTGTTCTGCGATGGGAACAGGAGCCCTGACGCAACTATAGAACGGACCGGTCCCCTTGCGACACTGAGTGCAAGGTGCCTTTGGGAATTCCTCGCCGACAAGCTGTATCAGGGTGGCGTCGAGCTGTCGAGGATCAAGGTCCTTCTTGAGTGGCCGACGCAAGTCAAGAGACCGAGCTGGGGGGAGCTGGAGGAGAACTTCGGTGCATCCAGTGAGTATGAGTGGGTACTCCTTGTCCAGTTCAGCGCAAAGAAAGGACCAAGGGCCTTGGGGATCGGCCCCATCAGATGATCGGACGACGTCCTTTTTGGCTGGGGGTTTAGGGGATGGCAGTTCGGGCGCGTTGTCGGGCCCATCGGCATCTTCGAATTCATCGTCTGCTTCAAGAACCGAGTTGTCGGTCAGGGTGGGCCTTGTGGATGGCGTGCTGCGGGAGTGGTGTTTTGCAAGTTCGCGCTCATAAAAGGCCTTGCTATATTCCGGAAACGTTGGATCGACCATGGGCTCGTCGGGGCCCAAAGGGTTCTGGGATACAACGATGCAGGACTTGCCTTGGCCAACAATGGAGAGAGTCCCGTCACAGTTATCGTTCAAGACATCTTTTGGGTGCGTGAGCTAGGCTAGCCGTCAGTAAGGACTTTGGAAAGGGTGTAGTGCGCGGCGCAACATACAGCAAAGTGCGCAACCAGCCCATGAAGAGCCCTGCAAAGCCTTCTGCATGTTCTGATTGGGCAAACGAAGGGACGAGTAGGGTGCTCATCGGTCAAAAGCTCGTACCCGTCTGGCACCACCGCGCAGTTGATTGGCTTCACTGCTCCGGTCTCAAGATCTAGTTAGATGGGATGTGGGTTAGCCATGCCATTTTTAAGCGTGCCAGCTCCCCAACGTACCAACCCAACTCGCGTACGGTCGTCCACTCCTGGTATTGACGATGCCCACGTCGGAGCGGATGGTCTCCGGCATGGGGCTCGTTGGTTCAGACACATTGGCAATGTCCTCGAATCTTCCCTGCGCTTCCTTGGTCCCAATCTGCGGCGGCGGTGCGGTTGGCCGGGGTTCCTTGATTCGCGGTTGCGAAGAGGCCGACTTTGGCGGGACGTTCCTGGTAATCCTCGATCCAGAATTGATATCGGAGACGCCGGTATTTTGGTCGATCACAGTATTTTCCTCATGGAGATCAACCCACACTGAATTTTTTCCCGTCGTGTAGCGGGGATACTTGGCCGCGACGATCGGATCTGAGTCGTTGGGCGTCCTGGAGATAACTACAGCTGGTTTGTGTAGTTTCTGTCTGTCTCCGATCACGGTAAAGGTGCCGTCGAGATTATCATTAAGATAGCGGCCGAGGTGTGCTCGCTAGTACGCAGCGTTAGAGAGGGCCAAAGTCTCAGAACACGGGGGCGGAGAAGGACATTACCTCCCAGTGAATGGAGAGATCCGAAATGTTCTTGTGCAAATGCCGACATGATCTAATGGGGCAGATGAAGGGCCGATCGGGGATGCTGGTGTGCTTGGTGTAATCGTCTGGCAGCAGAGCGCCGGACATTGTCTGCCTGGATCCGTTCCCTGGATCTGCCATCCAACGTCGGTTAGGAGAGCGTAGGGGAGCAGGGGCGCAACAACTTACCGATCCACTGGTTATATGCTCGGTCGGGGTTGGCCATCCTGAATATCCTCCTCTTATCCACGCCGGCCTCAGAATCCGAGCTGCTGGATTCGACTTCCGGGAGGCTCGACGTATCTGAGGATCCAAGCAGTGAAGTTGTTGACCGAGATCTCAGCTTGCGTCTTGGTGGCACGACGACAGGGCGGTGCTTTTCCCGTCTCCATGCAGGGGCGAAAGGGGACTCGTTCAAGGTCATGGGCCTCTTGGATACGATGATAGGCTGATTGGAGGGGTTGTCGCCAACGGCGTGATACTCCCCAAGATCAGTCAACGTCCCATCGAGGTTGTCGTTGAAGCATTTCTCGCGATGTGTACTCTAAGGTACCATTAGCAACCAACCAGAGACATGAGAGCTAGGTGGTACTTGCGGTGAAGTGCGTGCCAAGGCCACTGAGTACCGCGTGCTTGGAGCGACAGGAGCGTACGGGACAGATCCATGGATACTCGGCATCGTCCGATTTCCTGTAATTCTGGGGAATAAGTGCGCCGCGGGTGTTGCTGTCCGTCTCCGATGGGTCATCCACCCTAGTCCAACGTTAGCATCTGCAGAGAGGCTCGAGTTTGATGGACCAGCTCGACGTACTGTAGATAGTGCTTGTAGTTTCCATCATCAATAGCGTCAGCCGATGAATACACCTTGTTTGTCTTGGGGTTGATGGATGGGGCGACCGCTGATGGCCCGCTAGGAATTGCGACCAACGTCTGTTCCGCCTGGGGTTCCGGCTTCGGGGCGGTTCGTCCGCTGCTTCGAAAAGGAGACGATGCAATTCGAAATGCAGACGTCCCGCGATGACTTGCCCTAGGGGTGTTACGATCAAGCGATGCGTTGGATGAAGGAAGGGGCTGCTGGGCCGGTTTCGGGCTGGGTGACTTGTTGGACGAGGACAATCGAGACGAGTCAGGCGAGATCTCGCGCCGACTTCCTGACGGGCGCCGCCCTGCGTGGTCCATCGGGCGGTAGGGGTGGGCGGAGCCTATGCTGGGTCTCGATGAAAAAGCCTGGGGATCGAGATCTGGGGAAGGCGATGCCGAGCTGCTCAGCCGAAGACTGCTGCTCAAGCTCGCCGCGACGGAATTGGGGAGGCCGACATGAGATTGTCTCGCGTGAGACGGGGGGCGGTTGCGAGTGGCTGGAGGAAATAAAAGGGAAGAGGAGGCGGCCTTTGGTTTTGTTGGGGTTTGCAGACTTGGCTTGGGGCCGACTCTAGATCCAAGAGGGGACGGAAAGGACGGAAAGGACGAAACAGGGAAAGGGCCCTGATGACCGGTCCGCTTCATCTTGACAACAGGCCGCGGGGAAGCTGATGTTTGTCCAGAGACACCCGGATCTGCAGTGCCGGCTGTGGCTGGGGACGCGGAAGTCATTTGGGCGGCTGTGCGACCTGTTGCGTTTGGACCGTTTGGACCGTTTGGACCGTTTGGATGAGATGAAGTGCCTGTTTGCAACAGCGTCGGCGGCGGGTGGGGGTGGGCCACAGGGACCGTTACCGGGGCTGCGGCGGACTGTGACGCAGGGGACATGGCGAATGAATAGAAATAACCATAGCTAAAGACAGTATAGAGTGGCAACACACGAGGGCGACTGCCGGGGAGGGGGGTGGTGACGGGATGATGGGGCGCGCCAGAGACGAGAGATAGGTGCCGAAGTCGCGCGACGCGGTTGTGGAGCCCAAAGAAGCTTGGTGCAGCCAATGCGCCAAACGACGGCGCTCTTTGCCCCTGAAAGCTTAAGTTGACTTCCTCTCGCCGGGCTGGGACGCAGGGGGGGTCACCAGTTCACGTGACGACAGTCCAGCAGGGTACCTAATGGAAGCATCCATTCAAGTGCGGTGCGATGTGGGTGGTAGGAGAATTTAGGTATCAATATGAGTGGAAAAGATCAAGTCATGCTCGCGAGTTGTCGCATTTATGGAGAAGACGGTTTGTGTCCAGACCTTGGTCGCTAGGTAGGTTGCCCGGTCGGTGCCTTGAGGTTTCACTGGATCCATGTAAAGATGGAAGACACCACACCAAGTCGTAGGTTAGGCAAAGAGGGATGATGTCCTAAACGCCTAAGAAAAGAGACAAGGCTTTACGCAGGCCGCCTAGTGGCTGTGTGCAATCACCATCAGCTGTTGCGGCGACATGGTTGGTGGCCTTGTCCAGCAAAGGCTTCAGCTGCGGCCGAAGGGCCCAGGGTCGAGGGCTCAGACATGAAGATGAGGACATCCCACCCTCAAACGACAACCCAATGTCGCACACTCGCTCTCCGTAACCGCCAGCCTTTCCAAACGATGCTCCAACTGTCTCGAGAAGAAACTCTGATTGCTAGCCACAATATATTTCGTCTGTATGCCCTCGCTGGACCTTGTTGGAGATGCCTTGGCCCCCGTCTCGCCCGTCTCGCCCGTCTCGCCAATCTACCCCGCACTCGGCATCAACGCCAAACATCGCTCGATGGCCACCGTGAAGCACCAACACCAAGCGCAAATCGTGCCCGCGCCAGCCCGGCCGACCGTCGTCGGCCAGCGGTCCGTCTTCCTCGCCGGGACCATCACCAAAACGGCCCGCGGCGTCGACTGGCGGGACGCGGTGATTGAGGCCCTCTCCCATCTCCCTGTCACCATCTTCAACCCCCTGCGACCCGATTGGGACAGCTCGTGGAGGGAGGACGTCGAATTCCACCCCTTTCGCGAGCAGGTCGAGTGGGAGCTGGATATGCAGGATCATGCCGACATTGTCTTTGTGTATTACGGCCCTGGAACCGAAGCGCCCATCAGCCGGCTCGAGCTCGGATTGGCTGCCCGCCAGGGAAAGGCCATGGTCACCTGTCATCGGGACTACAAGAAACGGGGAAATGTCCACATTGTGTCGCAGAGGCTGGGAATTGAATTTTTGGATGCTGATGAGGACTTTATCTCTTCGATGGTGAGGAAGGTCGAGTCTTTGTTGAGCGAAGAAGACGTGAGCAGTGATGAAGGTCCCCCATCTTCATGACGTGGGTGAGATTGATGGTTTTGGGGGCTGTATTCATACTTCTTTGTGTCATTTTGGGATGCCATGGCTAGAGTTTGGATTCTGGATTCATGGCGGTATATTGCTAGGAGAATAGAATAAATCACGCCTTGCCTTGGCTCGTGCAATTTGGAAAATGCGTCCCTGCTACCTAGGTTATTGAAGTCGTTGCGGATGGTTTTTGGTATATGCACAAACCAGAAGGGGTCTTGGCAGACGAGGCAGCTCGGGCCGCTCATGCGCCACACCCTGCCATGCTTTGCAGTGGTGGGGAACCTTTCAGCGCCCGTGGACAGGAATTGCACCACCAGCGACCAGTTGACTCATCCCGTCCCACAACCCAGGAAACGGCCACGCTGACTCTTTTTCTTCTTCTTTTGGGGTACAGGTCGCCTAGGCTACTAGTCACCCACTGCCTCCACCCCCTCGTCTGATGCGCTCTGCCATTGTGCCCCGACTCATCTTCGCTTCGTTCAGACCACCATTTTTTTCGACCCGACTCCGCTTCGCCTTTGCGAGGGGATTCGCAATGGCGGCCATCACGGTGCACAACTCGCTGCGCCCCGGCGCCCAGGTCCCCTTTGTGCCCAAGGAGGAGGGCAAGGTGTCTTGGTACGCCTGCGGGCCCACAACGTACGATCTGAGCCATCTAGGCCACGCCCGCAATTATGTCTCGACCGACATCATCCGTCGCGTGCTCATGCACCACTTTGGCTTCAAGGTCAACTTTGTGGTGTGTACTGGCGCCCTGCCAAGCCGGCCAATGGACATTGAGAACTGAACCAGGGATAGATGAACTACACCGATGTCGACGACAAGGTCTGCTGAATCTCATGTATTGTGGCACCTCTCCCACAAACTAATGCCTGCCAGATCATCATCAAGGCCCGGAGGCATCGGTTGCTGGAGCTGGAAAAGCAAAAGACCTATACCGCCGAGCAGGTGCAGGGCTTCGTTTTCAAAGCCTTCGGTGCCTATGCAAAGAGCAATCTCCCACTCCTTGATGACGACAACCTGGATGAGAACAACTACCAGGAGAGAAAAGAGGCCGCATACGGCCGCGTCTTGGCAGGAGGGACCATCTCCGGGGAAGGCCGGCCTAGCGACCCCGAAGCCAAGGTCAAGATGCACCTCAACAACATGGACTCGGCTGTCCAGTCACTCCGAAAGTCAGCCGGGTTCGACGGCGCCGAGGAGGTCCTCCTGCCCTACCTCGACTCGCTCTACAAGGAGACCATCGACACCAGCGACCAGTCCATGTTCACCGACCTCACCCAGGCCATGGAGAAGGCTTTCAGCGACGACATGGCGGCCCTCAACGTGCTTCCACCAGATGCCGTGACGCGTGTGACCGAATACGTCCCGCAGATTGTCGAGTTTGTGGACCAGATCGTCAGGAAGGGGTTCGCGTACGAGGCCAACGGTTCCGTCTACTTTGATATTGCAGCATTCGAAATGGCCGGCAACACCTACGCTCGGTTGCGACCGGACTCTAAGAACGACAATGCGCTCCAGGAAGAGGGAGAGGGTTCGCTTTCAAAGGGATTGGAGGGGAAGAAGCGGTCTGGGGACTTTGCGCTGTGAGTGACCATGATGATGTCGAGTGTTTGATGTCGATCTGACCCCTGCTCAGCTGGAAGAAGTCGAAACCTGGCGAGCCATACTGGCCCAGCCCGTGGGGTGCTGGTCGGCCGGGGTGGCACATTGAGTGCTCGGTGATGGCATCTGACAAGCTGGGTGACCAAATGGACATCCACTCGGGCGGCATCGATTTGGCCTTTCCTCACCACGATAACGAACTGGCACAGAGCGAGGCCTACTTTCACCAGCGCGACAAGGGCGAGCATACCTGGGTCAACTACTTTTTGGTAAAGACTGATGGCTCTGTTGATTTCGACACCTTTGCTGACCATATTGATAGCATATGGGGCATCTGTCCATTGCAGGCAGGTCAGAAGCTCACCCATGAACTTCACCCACTGACATTTTGACAGGCAGCAAAATGTCCAAGAGCTTGAAAAACTTTCAGACGATACAAGACGCCCTCGCGACCACATACACCGCCCGCAATATGAGAATCGTTTTCCTCATGGGCCGCTGGAACGACGGCGTCGAGATCTCCCCTGACATGCGCAAGCAGGCCGACAGCTGGGAGACCACTCTCGATGTATGTTATCCCCCCCCCCCTCCCTCGCCTTCTTTTCGAGCATTGTGAGGTTAACAACCCAGAACTTCTTCACAAACGTCAAGGCGAAGCTCGCTGAGGCTGGCTCACCCGCCGCCGGCATCCAGAACCTCTCCCTCACCGAAGCTTCCGGAAACGAACTCCTTGACGAGCTCGAACAAGCCAAGACCAGCCTTGACGCCGCCCTCCGCAATTCGTTCGACACCCCCACCGCCATGCAAGTCCTCCTTCGCCTCGTCCGCGACGCCAATATCTACATGCACGCCAACACCGGCCCGTCCGATCTCCGTGCTGTGGAAGCCGTCGCCCGTTGGGTCACCAAGATCGTCGGCATCCTCGGCCTCGACGCCAGCGCCGCTCCGCCCTACTCGGGCCTCGGCTGGGCCGCCGCCACCACCTCCTCAGCCGTCGACCCCGCCACCGCCGTCGTTCCCTTCGCCACCGTCTACGCCAACGTCAAGTCCGAAGTCGAGGCCCTTCAGCTCACCGACCCCTCCCTCACCGCGCTCCTTGCGTCCCAGGACCCCGCGTCCGAGTTCTCCGCCCTCGAAGCCGCCGGTGAGCGCAACGCGGAAGCCCTCACGCTCCCGCACATCCGCGCGACCTCGCGGCTGCGCGACGAGCTGCGCGCCCTTGTCGTCGCCTCGGGTGCCACCCTGCCGCCCGCCACCAAGCAAGCCCTGCTCTCGCTGAGCGATCGCATCCGCGACTACGACCTCGCGGACCTCGGCGTGCAGCTCGACGACCAGGCGGGGCGCAGCAGCCTGGTCAAGTTCGTGCCGGCCGCCAGGCTGGTAGCGGCGCGCGAGGAGAAGGCGGCGCTGACCGAGGCCAAGGCGCGCGCCAAGGAGGAGGCGCGGCGGGCCAAGGAGCGCGCCGAGGAGGAGAAGTGGGCCAAGGCGAAGGTGCCGCCGCAGGACATGTTTCGTGCCGATGCCAAGTATGCCGAGTGGGACGAGGACGGGGTGCCGACGCGGCTGGCTGACGGGGTGGAGGTGGCCAAGGGGCAGAGCAAGAAGCTGAGGAAGGAGTGGGAGAAGCAGAAGAAGCTGCACGAGGAGTGGAAGGGAAAATTTGGCGGAGAGGCAAGTGCTGTGTGAGTTGAGGCGGTGGGGTGACAAAATTGGTGGTTTGGCTTTCTCGTCCGTTCTTCTCCGTACCTACCAGCAGTATTGCACCTAGAAATAGAGATACCGAGATGGCTTTCGGCGGTGTACTTGAAAGAGAGGTGTGTCTTGTGTTGGTATGACGAAGGGAGCAAACTGAGGACGGGCTGCCCGGTGGACAATACGTAGTGCTACCACTGAAGAGGGGCCAACGTAAAATGCATGTCAGGGATAAAGTCAAACAATTGGATATCATTCCTCCTCCCATCGCTAGTTCATCCGTATGATACACTCCCTTCGTACCCAAGTCCTGTATTTCTTTTTGTTTGTTGCTACCCATTCTACGCCCGCCCTCCCCGCAACCTCGCCGCCAAGCCCGCCAACCGCCCCTTGACCGTCGTCAACGTCATCTCGGGCCCCTCATCCGCCGCCACGAACCTGCGCACCAGTATATTGAACATGCCGCCAAACGCCAGTGCAATCGCCGTCGACGTAAAGATGATGACATTATACGGCATGCTAAAGTCCGGTGTCGGCAGGCTGCACAGCAGCGATGTCGTCCTCAGCGCGTAGCGCTTGCGGCCCTCGCCGAGGATGGTAATCACCGCGGCCGCCACGTCGAACCCGCGGTTCGCGTCGGGCGGGTACTCGGTGTAGCGCAGGATGGACTTTTCAAAGTCATACGTGAGGAAAACGGTGGAGCGCGGGGGAATGCGCATGCGCACTTCGAGCTGGGTGGCGCGGGCGCGGTCGACGGCGGGGCGGTAGTAGACCTCGTGAATGAGGGACGACGAGGGGACCGAGGCATTGCCCTCGATGCGCGCCTGGATCGTGTGCAGGTAGATGCGCATGAACCAGGGGAGGGACTCCATGTAGATAAACTCGACGGGGGAGGTGGGGCTGGGGTTGCGCAGGATGGTCTGCATGCCGCCGCGCTCTTGCCCGTGGCCGGTGAAGCTGCGCTCGGCGTAGAGGAGCGGGGTGTCGGGGGTGACAACCTCGGGGGCGGAGGGGGACGAGGGGAGGGGGAGCCAGAGCTCGAAGTCGGACGAGGGGGTGATGTCGAAGCAGCGGGAGAGCTTGTCGGGGTTCTTGTTCTCTGTGGTGCCGTCGGAGGTATAGACGCTTCGGGAGTCGGGAATTTGTAGGCAGACCGAGGGGACCGAGGGGTCGGCGAGGGGGCAGGTTCCCTTCATGGTCCGGCCAAAGATCTGGGAGATGGACCAGTCCTGGTCGGCGTTGTATTCGGCGGGGAAGCAGGTATCGTCCGAGTGGTAGGATTTGGAGGTGTCGCACTTGAGCTCGTGGCCGGGAGGGGGTCTTGGGATCGGGTTGTCTGGGAATGTCAGCGGTTGTCGCCATCGAGAGACGGGATTGGGGGCTTACCCCTTGGTCGCTTCGACCGCTCAATGTCGAGCACCATGTCGATGGTCTGCTCCATCTGCAGCACGCACTCGCCGTCTGCCGGGCACACGGGGCGCACGTCGATGGCCATGCTTTGCCACGACGCATCAAACAGCTTGTGGCCATCGAGGAGCGTCGCGATGCCCGCCTTGCCCTTGCATGGCAGGAGCTTGAGGAAAGGCGTCAGGTTCTCGGTGCACACCACCTCGTGGGGCAAGACTCCGTAGAGCAAGTGTGTATTCGCCAACTTGGAGTTCGGCAGGTTGCCCTCCGGTTGGAAAGATGTTACCGGTCGGGTCGTGCGGGTGCCGTCGATGAAGTTGAGCGAGGCGCAAAAGAGGCCCGACAGCGCGTTGGTGAGCGTCCGCCATTTCTGGTCCGCTCTGTCCCACCAGTCAGTATGAAAAAGCACCCAGAAGTAGATGGGCATCCGTACTCTTGGTCCGTATCCGCCTCCAGCCACGCCCACAGCTCAACGCCGGTCCCGCCCTCGCGCGCACCATCCCAGGGTCTCGCCCCCCAGCTCTCGGCATCCCACCTCCCCAGGCTGAACCTCAGATGCAGCTCCCGCGTGCCGGCATGCTGGAGAATCTGCGCCAGCGAGCGGGGGAAGTAGCGGAAGTTGTGCGCCTCGAAGGCTGATAATGTGATGTTGGTTCGGAAGTTGAAGCTCGCGAGGAGGCTCGACAGCGGCAGCGGTCGCAGCACAAGTTGTTCGTGGTAGTCGGGGGCGTCTGGCGAGGATGGCGACGAGGAGGCGCGGCAAAGGGACACAAATAAGAGCAACAGAAAGGAAAGTAATTGGCGCATGATTCCCCTGGAGATTTGTTCACCGCCGTCTGTCCATCAGGGACCGAGACAGCAGCAGAACACGGAGGAGAAGCGACGACAACGACACGCGCGATGGGAAAGGGGCGGCGTGGCTCGTGGTCGTGGATCTGGTTCGTCACCAACTTTCAAGCGACTTGGCAAATCGCAAATCGTATCCCCGGACCCTGGGTTTGGACAAGCCACAGCAGGGGTCTGGAAGCAGGTGGCACAGCAGGACTGTCCCAGCTCCACTCGTTGATTGGTCTGCGCCTCAATCTTGTCGGTTCCTGCCAGCAGCCTTGCAGCGCGGCTGGATCGTTCGCGGCCAATTTTCGAGAACCAGAACCGCGACATCAAACCTTCCATCAATCATCAGGTCATTCTCCACAATTCGATCACCAAACGACTCTCCCATCCGAAAATCTCTCCCAGTCATCCACACATAACCGAAAAACATGGCGGCAGAGCAAAGAAAGCTGCTCGGTGCGTCCCCCCCTCTCAACCCCCCTCCCCCATGACATGCCCCAGCTAACCCTCCCCCAAGAGCAGCTCATGGGCGGCGGCATCTCGTCCCGCTCTACACAACTCTCCCTCACCGACCCCAAAGTATGCCGTTCCTACCTCGCCGGCACCTGCCCGCACGACCTCTTCACCAACACCAAGCAAGACCTCGGCCCTTGCCCGCGCGTGCACTCGGAAGGGCTCAAGGCCGAGTACGAAGCCCTCCCCGACGCCGAACGCAAAGCCAAGTACGGTTTCGAGCACGACTACATGCGCGACCTGCAAAAGTACATTGATGAGTGCAACCGACGGATTGAGGCGGCGCAGCGCCGCCTCGAAAAGACACCCGACGAGATCCGCCAGACTAACGTCCTGCTCAAAGCCATCTCGGATCTGGGCACGAGCATTGCTACGGGCCTGCTCGAGGTCGAGATCCTCGGCGAGATGGGCGAGGTCGGCAAGGCGTACGACGAGCTGTTTCGCGTGCGGCAGGCGCAGTCGAGCAAGGCGGAGCGGGAGAGGGAACTCAAGGCGCTGTCGGATACGAGCGGGCCGTCGGGGCATCAAAAGCTGCAGGTGTGCGACGTATGCGGGGCGTACCTTAGTAGGTTGGACAATGATAGGCGGTTGGCCGATCACTTTTTTGGAAAGATGCATCTGGGGTATGCGCAGATGCGGAAGACATATGAGCAGTTCCCCAAGGAGATGAGAGGGAGGAGGGGCCCGCCTATGGGTGGTGGCGGCGGCGGGGATGATGACATGGGCGGCGTTTCTACGGGGCCTGGTGGGTATGGGGATGGGCATTGGAGGGGCGGCCGAGGGCCGAGGGGCGGCGGGGGCTTCCGAGGAGGACGTGGACCCCGGCGCGGCGGGTGGTAAAGAAAGGGAGATTACTACCGGAATATGGGGTAAATATGCTTTCCGGTGCAGCATTCATTGGGTTGGTGTTTGGGCGTTGGAACATGTACTGGTCTTGGGAGGGTGTGGGGATAGAATGTGCTACATCTACACAGGGGGTTAGATTTAGCAGCCCTTTGCAAGATGTGAATAGCGATATTTGTGATTCTCGGAGGAGGGAGGCATCGCTTGTGACGCTTGACACGGAGTATATTTGCTATCTATTCGGGAATGTCACGCTTGCATAATGATGGCACTTAAGTTAACTCACTTCCACGAGCATTGAGCCCAAGCCCCTCCTAGCGACCGTACTCGCAGGCGTATTGCCGATCGGGACCATACATCTCGCCGATGGGAGGTCTGGGTAGGCAAATCTGTCGCAAGGAGATTGGGGGGATCCCATTGCGGCGTGCCCACCACGACCACCACGACCTTTTTGCTCCGTTCCACTGCAGCGGTTGAGGTCACGGCCACCATTGGGCTAGCTCCTCCCTCTGGACGGCCTCCTCCTCATCTTTCTGCCACAGCCCCTCCACTGGCGAGCTCTCCACGGCATTGGCCCACAGTAGCACTCTTTTCCGCAGTTCTCGCATTTTCCGCAGCTCGGTTTTCCACCGGCGCCTACTTTGAGGCCCCTGTTCAGCCGCGCGAAGGGTAGAGAAGACGGAAGTTTTGCCGCAAGCCTTTAGCGTCTTCTAGGACGAGCCTTTGGCATCCGCTGCATTCACCTCCTCATCCCATCGGCCGAGCGGGGAAAACGGCGAGTCTAGTTCGGGGAGCTTGCCCAATCCGACCGCGGCGACGGTGGTGTCGACGGGCTTCGGCGCCTTGTCCTTCGCCGAGGGCAGCGCAGGGAACTCCTCCGACTTCGGGGCCGCCGCCTTCGCCTGCTTTTGCTTGTCCCTCAGCGACACCCAGCTATCCGCGTCCAGCTGGCCCCCAT
Source organism: Schizothecium vesticola (assembly GCA_030549215.1). NCBI lineage: Eukaryota > Fungi > Ascomycota > Sordariomycetes > Sordariales > Schizotheciaceae > Schizothecium > Schizothecium vesticola. The sequence continues at coordinate 603,549 of JAUKUD010000005.1, read as the reverse complement.
GCCTGCTCTGTCCCCGATCGCCGTCGGCATCAAACAGCTCGCGGCCTCCTCTTCCCCTCTCACCACGACCGCCCCTCCCCCTCCCCCTTCCGCCCCAGCCTCCCACCTCCCCAGACCTCTCCCCCTCGGTACTGTCATCGGCGAACCGGCTACCCCCGAGCCCTCCCGTTCTCACCCCACGCACACCCCCGTGCGCCCCCCTAAAGCTCCTGCCATTCTCCTCCTCGCGCATCCGGTCCTCCTTCCCCTCGTCCCACCCGCCCTCCTTCTGGCCCATGGCATTCAGCTTCCGTTGGCGGTTCTTGGCGCGCACCTCTTCTAGCCGCCTTTTGTCCTCCTCAGCCACACGACGCTTGACGGCCTCCTCAGCCCGTCGCTTCTTTTGCTCTTCAGCGCTGCGGGCCATGACCGCGGCGTGGGCCGTTTCGTCCTTTTGTGCTTGCTCGAAGCGGCGCGTCTTCTCAGCATTGACGATGCGCATCCGATCCATCTTCTCGGCGAGCTCAGCCTCCGAGGGCTTGGTGCGGGGGTTGGCGCCGGAGCCGAGACGGGCTTCGGACACGGCGCTCGCCGTGTTGGTCGAGACATATTTCGAGGTACTGGAGGCGGGGGCCTTGGGGGTAGTAGTCGGGGCGGTTGTCGAGGCGGTGCCAGATGCGCCATCTTGCTCGGGAGCAGTGGAGGCGTCGTCAATGGTGGGCGGCGCGGTGGAGGGTGTTGGCTTGGGTTTTCCGTGGGACTTGTTGTTGGTGTTCTGGTTGGTGTTGTTGGAGTGGTTGATGTTGTTGGAGTGGTTGGTGTTGTTGGAGCGGGGGGCCTTTTCGGGACGGGCGTGTCGCGACTGGGCTAGGGACCTGTGCTTCTGGGGCGGCGGGGTGGGCACGTCGACTGCGGACTCGACGGGTGCGTGCGTGGTGTTTGCGTCGAGGGTCGGCGTGGACAGATTGTGCTGCTGCGTCTGCGTCGGGGGCTCGGCCGGGGTGATGATGGGTGTCTGCTCCTCGACGGGAACGCTCTCATAGTCGTCGGCGAAGAGGTCATCGTCGGTCCGGCCGCCAAACTGGTCGTTCTCCATTTTCAGGCGTTTGTATTCGTGGACTGGCTCGACCAAGGGCTGACGATGATGGGCGCTGCAGCGAAGCGCGAGGGGGTCTGTATTCAGCTTGGAGGCAAGGATTGAAGATTGAGGAAGTTGGAGAAAAAACTGATGGGGTATATAAATCTGCTAGAAAGTAGAAAGAAGAGTTTCCAAGACATGTGTGTTTGTGTCACGTCGACGGCCACCAAGAAAGGTGTCTTCACCCTCCCGTGCCCCCATCCTGAAGCGGGGTTAACCTGCCACTGAGGAATTTGGCGGGGTTGGCGTTCCGGGCGACCGACGGCTGACCCAGGTCCCGCCAGCTGTCAGCGGCTGGTCCTAAACTTTCTCCAACTTCTTTCACCTTCCCCCAACTCAGCCAATGGAACAACAGCCAAGGTCGCAGCATTCAACATCCTTCAACGATATCACTAAAGTTCTGTATGGGCTTTATTCCAGAGTGGTTTTGGTATAACATCCTCTATGGTGCGCCACAGCTCTCCCTCTAGTCTTCGTTCGCGTGGCGGTGACGTGACACCACCCTGGCTGATCCTGTTATTGAGTATTGAGTTGAGAGAGATGTGCTCCTTGCATTTCCATGATCTATCCGCACTACGGTTTTCGATACCTCGGCCAACTCCTTTCCAAACTTGAGACCATGTTCGTTCGTTTGGGCTCAGTGGTCCTCTCCCCTTTCAAACCAACCCCTCCCAGGCATCCCAACCCACCCCCTCCTCACTGCTTCATGACCGTAATCGTGTGAACAAAGCGAATCGTCCCCCCCTCGACCCTAAACAAATGACTATCCGGAATCGTTCCCGCAAAGGCCAGGAAGATATCCACCGCCCCCAGCACCTCGTCAACGACATAACGCCTGTTCGTCATCTTCAATCCGCTGGGCACGCCCACATTGCAATCAGGCTGCATATACGTCCCGCCCTCCAGCCGGGCACAGGGCTTGCCCCACGGCACCTTGACCGTCTTATCGCCAAAAATATCCATGTACGCGTCACCCGCCGCCTGGATCGCCGCGCGGGTAGCCCGTTGCGCCTCGGGGATCTCGGTCCTACTGTGTATCAGCCCGGTCCCCAACCCAACATCAAGCGGCAGAAATGGACTCACCAAGCCTCCTCCTTGGAATACTTCAACGTGTTCGCCGCATTGAAGAACCAATCCCCCGTCGTCGTCACCAGCGTCTCGATCTGTCCCAGCCCCAACTCGGCACCGCCAAACCGCAGCTGTGTCCCAATCACGTACGGCGGCGTGTTGCCCGCCGCCACGACCTCGACGTACGCGGCGCACTGCGTCGTGTCGAGCAGGCTGCGGTGGAAGTCGACCTTGACAGGCTTGGCGAGGATCCCCGCCGAAAGGGCGGTGGTCTTGAAGTCCTGCGTGTAGACGACGGTGGCGTTGGTGGTCAGGTCCGCGGGCTTTCCGGCGACTTGGGCGGCGACGTATTTCTCGGCTTGGGCCTGGAGGAAGGCGCGCGTGCAGCCCTCGGCGGCGGGGGCAGCGAGGGCGAGGGGGGCGAGGCCCAGGGCGACGAGGGAGACGAGCATGGTGACGATGATGTTTGACTTTCTTGGGCGGTGAGGGGTCATTGTCAAGCTTTTGAGCAGAGTTTAAGGGTCACCGGTCTCCTTATATTCGCCATTGCGGTATTCGCTTTTGGGGACGTGGTACCGAGGGTAAATGTGCCGGTAAGTGCCGCCCCCCAAGGCAAATTCTCCGGATATTCAGCGATAGTGTCGGTTGGTGGGGCGGAATTCTCGCTCCAATTGATAGCCCGGGGGAGATTTTAAAGTATAAATGGTCTATCGAAAGCTGGGGCGAAAAGTGCTCCAGCTTGCCGGCCTATGTTGCCGTTTTGCTTCGGCAGATTGGCGGGTTGAGATGGGGAGATCGACTGTTTGGAAGAGTGTCACACCCCTTGTAGTAAGAGATTGCCATAATTGATGCGAAGGAGCTATATGCGCGCTGAAAAATTAGAACCTGACAAGGAAGTATCGCGAAGAAGAAGGGTCAAGGAAGTTTCGCGAAGAAGAATGGTTTCCGGAACAAATGTGGGTGCAGTTGTCGAATGGATAAACGGTCAAGAGGAGAGGACAGACCACCACCATCTGTCGCTGTAAGCACTTAAGTCATTACCGTCCACTAAGGCAAAGTAGCCAAGCGGTCTAAGGCGCCAGGTTCAGGTCCACCTGAATTCTTCACTCAAATGAATGTTTCCTGGTCTGAGAAATCAGGCGCGAGCTCGAATCTTGTCTTTGTCATTATATTTTTACTTCGAATAATTTAACTTTTTATCTTAGACTACCTTAAGACTTGGAACAGCTCATATAGGTTAGTTGTATATCGACGTAAACTTTATTTTAAAGATAACAGTCTTTTATAGTATCGAAATGTAAGACTTACTTTATTTAGTTGTTACAACCTGTACCCAGGGTGGGTCAGACTGCAAGGCAGTACGCCGCGGGGTTGTTGGCGGTAGAGAACGAAGGTTGCCCAAGTGTTACAACCTGCACCCAAGGTGGGTCAGACTGCAGGGCAGTACGCCGCGGGGTTGTTGACGGTAGGGAACGAAGGTTGCGCAAGGTCCAGGCTGTGCCGTGTACCGTCTCAACAGGGTGTTCTACAAAGAGCTTGAAGAAGGTGCTTGCAAGATTGTAGACGGGAACATGATATTGCTTGCGTGAGGAACAAGAACAGTTCCTCACTTCAAGGGCGTGGTCTGCCTATCTATATAGTAAACTATCTAAGTGCTGTAGAATCAGTGTGTATGGACCCGGGTCTCGTAACCCCGGGTCCTTCTCCGGGACCCGTGGACCCGTAGCTCGGGTCTCCGGGTCCTTTCTGATTGGTCCGTATCTTGCTTCGTGGTGATTGGCTGGCCATGGCTGCCCCAGGCCGCCACGGCCCAATGTCTGACCTGGGTCATGACAACAAGGCCCAGAAAACAGTGGATTCGTCCAGAAAGATATTCAGTTAAAAAAGAATTGGCAATATGTATTTATCCGTGGCCACAGTGGCCAGTTATAATTAGACACACCACACAGTCAGTTTGTCACGCAAGTCATGCACCACTTTGGCCATACCTTTTGACATGAAGCAATGGAAGACAAGAACGCGTCGTGTCCCGCGTGTGGGGAGTTGGAGGAGTGCAATTTAGAAATCCCCTATGCCCTCCTCACCCAGAGCAGAAAGGATGGATGTAAGGTGTGTGAGATCCTCCACCTAGGTATTTCCGAGTTCCTTGTCGGAGACGTCGGGGACATCGAGAGTCTTGTTCTGTCCGTCGATATCTCTCTGCTCGTGACCATTAAAGGTAAAGCATGGCAAGATCACCCGATGGTCGAGTTCTTTACCCTCCGAGGTCAGTTGACACTCCGTATATTGTGAACGAAGACTTACTGTGCTTGGTCACCAGGCTCACCATGTCCATGGTCTAAGATCGGACCGGCAAGACACATCTCGTCAAACTCCTCCAGCGATGAGTGCGTGGCTCTCGCCCGGAAGTGGATACGGGATTGCCTCTCATCGCATGTGGAATGTAAGAGGTTTGGCAAGCCAATGCTTCCAACACGAGTTATCGAGGTTGGTGAGAGCGACGACGATGTTCGCATCTTTGTAAACACAGGCAACCAGCGTGAGGACTACGTTGCGCTGTCGCATTGCTGGGGTGGTGCGAAACCAACGGTGCTGCTCAAATCGAACCTCGAAGCCATGCAGACACACCTTGTCCTCGACGCCGAGTCCAAGACATTTGTCGATGCAATCCATTTCGTTCGCAGGCTGGGCATCCCATATTTGTGGATTGACAGTCTTTGCATCTTGCAAGACAAGGATGATCTGTCGGACTGGTATGTTGAGTATTGCAATCAAGCGGACAAGAGAAGGCAGTAGCATGCTGACCAGCTCGAACAGGGAGAGGGAGGCGCCCGAGATGAGCACCGTGTACAACAGGGCAACTGTCACTCTGTCGGCAGCCTCATCTGTGGATACCAGAGGGGGGCTGTTCCCAGACCCCGCCGTTCGCGCACAACGACAGCGCTTCGTCGAAATCCCTGCACCAAGTGCATCAGCACTATCCACAACAACCATCTTCGCCCGGGGCCGACAGAGGGATCCAACCTCTTTGGAGGAGACGGTGCATTCCTTGGGTGTACCCGAGATCCCAAAACTACGCTCGCGCGGATGGGTCTTCCAAGAAGACCATCTGTCGCCCCGAACGCTGCACTTCCGCCCGGAAGAACTCGCCTGGACATGCGCAAACTGCTCCCAATGCGAGTGCCGCCTCCGTCCAATGCTTCCCACGATGGTTCCCACATCGCACCCTTTTCGCGGCGACGTCGAAGTCATTTCGGCCGACCCCGACGCCCGAGAAAAAGCAAAGCGCACCCTCATGTTCAACCTCTACTGGCCGAGCATTGTCATGGACTACACTCGACGGGAGCTCACGCAGCCGCGGGACCGGGTGGCGGCGCTAGCAGGTCTGGCGAAATACATGGAGCGCTGCACGACCGACACGTACCACTGCGGCATGTGGTACGAGGACTTGGGCTTTCAGCTCCTCTGGTATGTCAACCGGGCTGCGGGTGGCCAGGCGGCGAGGCAGGCGCAACGGCACGACTTGTCTAGGCGGTTCAAGTTCCCGTTTGCGCCGTCGTGGTCGTGGATGGGGGTTCCGGGGCCGATTAGCTACTATGAGCGATACCCCCGGAACAGGACACGGCCGCACCCCGATGTTGTGTCGCGGGATGCGGTGGCGCCAGTTGGGCTGGTCGTCAATGTTGGCCGGGTGCCACTCGTGTTGGAGGATCCCATGGGGCCGGTTGTGGTCGCACCGTTGATGCTGATGACGAGTGTTGTACCGCTCTCGTATAACAAAGAGACCAGACGGTTCAATGTGGCTCGCTATGCCATTGATGATTTTTCATCCAACGGTCTCAGGGTGTACTTTGACGTCGAGTCGGACGAGGCGCGACTAGAGCTGTTGGGTGAAGACACGGGAGATCAGTATGTGCTTATCCTCGCGGGTCGCTGGGAGGGCGAGGGCTTTACAATTCTCGCCATGGAGACGGTATGCATCCTCGCAAGACGGCCCTTTAAGGATGAGCTGCCGTTTGCGGTGCTGGAACGCCAGTTCCAGGAGCGCATGGCGGCTCTGCAATCAGGTGGTGATGCGACAGCCCTGGACGAATGGGCCCTTCCCGATCCCAAGTCTTCATACTTTCGCGTCGGACTGGCACGGGGTGCCGGGTCGATCGATGGGTGGAAGAGGGCGGGAGTTCCGGAAGCGGAGAAGGTGTTTTTGCTTTAAGCGTGATTCTGTCAATGGGAGGACGGGTGGTTGGGGAAAGGTATTGTCGGGGGCCAAATTACAGAGGGCTGCCCCACTGAGCGGCCACTTATCCGAACATAGACGTCTCTCATCAAAGTTCACTCCATCTTTCTCCGTATCTCGGCCCAGGGTACCGAACATTTGGGAATTGCAACATTCACGGTTAAATCACAATATAGAGCACTCGATAGGTAGTAACTGGTTAATTTCCTTGCTCCCTATTCCGAATACATTTGAACTTCTAACCTGGAAAGTACAGACCTCTCCCTTCCTCTGGGGTATAAATCAAGCCAATCCAACAAGGTAGGTAGAAGGATCTTCGAGGTAAATTATGCCCAGGAACACCAGGCCGGTGAAAAAGAAAAACCACCGTGATTGCCAATAGAGCGGCCCAAAGACGTTCACCAAAAACATGGCGGCGACTACCAAGCTGGGAATTCCACGGATTAGCTCCGTGGAATATTTCTTGAGAATGAAAAGAAACAACAGGTTCTGGAAAGGTAATTCGTCCTCCATTGCTAGCAAGGTGGGTTGGGCCGAATGGCAGTGCTTGTGAAGGCGGAGCGATGGGGTTGATGAGACTCGGCGATGTGGCGTCAAGGACGAGGTAGGTATGTCTCCTTTGAAGGCGTAATAAATATGTTGTCAGAGGGGAGGTCAATGGCGAGAGTTGAAATTGAACTTGGAAGCCGAAATGTTGTCTTGTGTTGTGTTTTCCAAAACCTTCAAGACGATCCAAGGGGCCATGGCTTATGTAGAAAATCAGAATATGGCAAACGAGAAGACGGCGGTATGCCTTGAGATCTTAAAATAGAAAAGCAGACGACAATGCCCGCGACGTACAGGCCATGAATGGGCCGGCCCATTGACATCCCCTTGCCTTTTGTTGATGAATGCACTTTGGTGAAAGAGCATCCCGATTTCGGGGGCCTGGCTGACTGCGGGGAAGTCAAGAAATGCGTTGATGGCGATGCCGTTGTGGATGAATAATTTTAGAAGATGCAAGCGATGTTTCCGTTTTTCGTCGAGGTGAGGAATTTGAAAGGGAAGGCCTAATCAATTCTGCTACGGGTGTGATTCTTCCTTTCTCCACGAATTGACGGGGAGTCGGCCTTCAACACCCGGCCCGCTACACATCTTCCAGAGACGGTATTTTCCTTTCCCCTGGCGTCATTTTCCTCTTTTTTTAGTTTTGCAAAATGTCGTATGTCATGGCAACAATGACGCCTCGCTCTGCACCCACCGGGGCCTTTGACACTGACAAGAAACCAAGCCAGGTTGGTTCGGCCTTTGTTGGCACTCCCACACCCATCAAGGGCAACACATTGCAATGGAGAGAAGCTGATGATGTCAATGTGCGGCATATTCTGTCAACTATGTACAGTTGGATTCCTTGCTCCTCGCTCCGCGTAGCCCTACCTACACCCCAAGGCCCTTACAAGCACTGGTGATACCAGTCGTTGATCTTCTGGCAAGTCGTCCCCGACACGCAGGCAAAGGCTCCCTGCCAGCCGTTGCCACCACACTGGCCCCACTTGGGCGAGGTTGGTCCGCTGGGGTTCGACGGCTGGGTCGGCTGCGTGGTAGGCTCGGGCTGCTGGGGAACATTGCTGGAAGTGGGCTGCGGCTGGGGGTTGCTTGCGCTGTCCTTGGACGAGAACTGGCGGAAAAACTCCCACGTGTTGCCGGGCGCAAAGGGTGTGCTGCTGCCGGGGTCCTGCTGCGACGGATTGTGGTCGCCGTCAAAGATGACCCACGTCGCGGGCTTGTCCTCCTTGCAGCCCGTGTACTGTGTCTTGGTCGAGCGACCGCCCTGGCCGGGCTGGGGCTCGGAGCTGAGGGCCCGGCAGCCGTTGTTCTGCACGAAGCGGTCGCGCATCTGCCGACCCTGCTGGATGCTCAGGACCGAGTCCCGAGTACCGTGCTGGTGATAGTAGCCCACAGCTCCGGTGCCGCCAGCACAGCCCGAGAGGACGGCCGACGAGAGGACCGCGATGGCGCGGACGTCGTTGGGACGAGCGCAAGCCCAAGCATACGACATCGCACCCCCATAGCTGAAGCCCGTGGCGAAACGAAGCGTCTGCTCGACGCAGAGGTCCGCCTCGATGCGCTGCACCATGGCGTCGACAAACGAGATATCCTCACCGCCCGTATTGGCCCACCCTTGGTTGAGGCCGTTGGGGGAGACGTAGATGGCCGAGCTGTTGTCGTTGATCAACGGAGGGAGCCCGTAGCTGGCGCAAAAATTAGTGGTGTTCTGGGATGCTGTGGGCGGGATCACGCTTACTAGGCAAGGGTGCCGCCACCGCCGTTGGCGATCTGCTGCGCGTTGCCGCCGAGAGCATGAAAGGTGAAGATCAGACGATGGGCTCGGTTCTGGTTGTAGTCGCTGGGAACCCGGAGAATGTATTCACGGTTCTTGCCGTTAATCTGGGCAGTGTACGATCCACTGCGAAGCGTGGGCGTCTTGCCACAGCCGGAAGAGCGGGCACCGAGGACAGGCGCGGCGCACGACAGCGCCAGGACGGCAACGGATGAGATATGCATCTTGAAGAAACGGGCCGAAGACAAGAGAGCAGAGAGGCTGAAGGGGACTGCTTGGGAGACCAAGACCAAAAGGTCAAGCCGGCGTCTCGGTCTTATACACGTTGGTGCCAAGCATCGAAACTGCCTTCATTTGCTGACATTTCGCTCCCGCTAGTACATCCCATCGCGCGCTACGTAGTGTGCCCGGTACTGACGCGGGCTATTAGCGTACCAAATTAACGCGATCTCCAACCGGGAACATCGATGAGTAGAGAGGCGCCCGGCTACAAACTCTTCGAAAGCCGAACATCACTCCCGACAGCCGGACCAAGAACCGTTTCTTCCCGTCACTTTTCCAAGGCTGGCCACTGTCCTCCGGAACGACCTCACTTTATGGGGATAGCACAACTGCCGAATGTTCATCTGACCTGGGCTGCCATTTGATGTGACGCTGTCAGTTCGAATATGTTCCGAAAACCCATCGAATCTTAATCGCCCTCAGCCACGCCGGCCTCCCGAACCCTTAATCGTTCAATGATGGGCCAGCAAGCGGCTGTCACGTCGGCGCGCGAGGCCAACATCGCCGGGCGGACAGCTGCCCTATTCAGGTCGGCCACCAGCTCGACGACCGTTCCATTTTCGATTAGCCTAATACGCCACTGACCCAAGACCTTTCCAAGACGTCGCATCAACCTCAGTGAATCCAAGGTTTTGGTGGAGGTCGTCGGATGCGGCTCCAAGATACCCCAGGTTTTTGTCATTTTAGCCGGTCCAGACGCCCATCAGCGTGCTTGGCGACGCAGAAAAACCCCGGTTCCTGGGAAGCCGTTACATTCTTCGGAGACAACGGAAGTGGCCAACCGGCCCGGCTTGCCTGCATGGCACCGCGCCGGCCAGTCGGGCATTTCCATCGCCACCAAGAAGACTTGGGTACCCCCGTGGGGAAATTGCGATTCCATGCGAGGCACGTGGCGGAAGGGGGGTTCTAGAAAGGTCAACCCGAGGGATCGAGCTGGACATCCTGAAACAGACACCAGTGCTGGCGCCAAGGCTTGGGTCTCGAAATAGACGATGGCCCGCGTCATGGTATAGAAGTCTCCACTTGGGTCGCCGACTGTCTGAGCTTGTCACTTTGCCCTTCAAGTTCTAGCCTTTCGAGAGTCTTTGTGAGTCGTTGCCATTGTGTTCCAAAGTCTTTGTGCGCAAGCTGTCGTTGACCGCTGTCACAGTCTGTTTCCCCTCCCTGTCTTTGTCTCGACAAAGACCTTTGTTGCTCGACTGCTTCAGCAGAACGATGGAACAAGGCCAACAATCTTCCTGTTCCTTCATGATGACGCTGTGCGGCTCTCTCAGGCTAGCTCCAAGACTCTATAAGAAAAGACGAAATGGCAGTCCTGGGATCCTCCATCATTCTCCATTCACACACACGCACCCATCCATCATGTTGACCATGACCACCACCTTCGTGGCTCTCGCCACCCTCCTCGGCGCCTCCAACGCCCACATGATCATGAGTACGCCCTCGCCCTACAACCACCACAAGAGCTCCCCTCTGGTGCAAGTAGACCCGCTTGGCGCCTCCCTCCCTTTCCCTTGCCAAGGCCTCTCGACCATCGAGGAGACCACCGCCCTCACCGCGGGCGCTACGCAGCGCGTCGCCTTCACCGGCGGCGCCCAGCACGGCGGCGGTTCCTGTCAATTCTCCCTAACTTATGAGTACCCCCCTCCCGCAGACAAGTCCAAGTGGAAGGCCATCTACACGCTCATTGGTGGGTGCCCCGTCTCGGCGGCCGGCAACCTGCCGGCTGCGGCGCCCGACGCCGACGGCCGCGCCAACTCCCCGCAGTGCGGCAACGACTCAGGCGTCGAGTGCATCCGCGAGTTCCAAGTGCCCATCCCCAAGGACCTGCCCTCGGGCAACGCCACGTTCGCGTGGACGTGGTACCCCAAGATTGGCGGGCAGCCAGAGCTGTACATGACTTGCGCGCCCGTGACGATCCAAGGCGGCGCTGCTGATACCGGGTTCTTTGATGCGCTGCCGCAGATTTTCGTCGCCAACGTCGCCGGCGAATGCAAGACGGGGATGGGAGTGGTAAACATCCCCAACCCTGGTAAGTTTGGCCGCGTACTAGAGCAGCCGAGCCCCGATTCGCAGGGCTCGTGTCCCAAGGCGGCGGGGGTGCCAGTGTTTGAGAATGACGCTGCCGGGGCTGCTCCAGTTGCCTCAATCGTCCCTACTACCTTACTCACAGTCACTCGTCCGGCTCCGTCCTCGTCTCCCTCGACAGATGTCCCTGCTGCTTCTACCACGTTCCCCGGTGGCGGGTCTTCGCCTTGCAAGCCTGCTCTGGCTCCGGTGGCGCCCAACGCTCCACTCCGACCGACTGGCGATGCCGCCGTTGGTGATGCACAGAGCTGCTCGGTTCTGGGCGAGATCATCTGTATTGGCGACAGCCAGTTTGGCATCTGTGACGGCGCCAAGGCTGTTCCGCAGGATCTTTCTGATGGAACGACGTGCTCTGGGGGCAAGATTTCCCGCGTCTAGGATGCTGTGGTGAGACTTGCTTCATCCATTTCTTGCATTTTCATTGAGGACCAGAGAGATGGTCAAGGACATGGCGTTGTGCTAAGAATCTTTTTTTTTTTTTGAGAATCAAATTTGGGCCCTTTCTTGGATAAAATGACTCTTGATTTTTTGAAATGCATACCTTTTTCGATTGACGATTTTGTAATACGATGTGCGAGTGCCATTCAGCTGTTGGATGGGAAGTGTGGGTGGTTCATTTGTTGTTGCTCTACCAGCCACCCACGATTTTGTCAACAACTGTACCCCTTTTCACATTTGACCCCTTTTCACATTTGACCCCTTTTCGCCTTCGACTCTGTTTCGCACTTGGCATCCTCGAGAGCATGTACAAAAAAATGCTTGGAGTTTACATGGTCCAAAAAACCAGCCCATTTTCTCCTTGGAATCATTTCTTGCTTGAGTGATCGCTTTCCGTGCTGCGTTATTATCTCGACTGTACCCCTTCCATCACCCAGGCTGCGCTAGTCCAGCCCGGCCAGGCCCAACCCTCCCAAGGCCGGAACAATAGCCCCACTCCAGCGGTAGCCGCGGGTATCCAGAGGCAGGAGGACGGCCGCCAAGCCCAGTCGGCGGCGCTGGTAAGTCTTAGCCCCTTTCCCTCTGAACTTGCATCTCATTTGCTGACTGAAACTGTTATACAATAGTCTAATGATCCCCTTAGCCAGAGCGGGCTGCCTTGGGATGATGACGAGGATATTCACCTCGTCCACTTATACCTAGGGGGAGCTACTCCCACGGACGAGATATCTCGCGTAAGAACCTGGAACCCAGCCATCCATTGCGGACTTAAACCTCCGTTGCTCCAGCCCGATGCTAATCATTCCAACCTTTGATTGTAACAGCTCATAAATCGCACCGGTGCCACGATTACTCGACGCAAGTCAAACCTGCAAGGCAGCGAGGAGTGGAGCCGCCTTGAAGCCAGAGTCATCTCGGAGGACGCGACGAACCCGAATCCCCAAGTAGCCGTCATGGCAGAGCTTGCGAGGCTGAGGGCTCATCCTGCCAGTGGCAACAAGGGGATACTTTGGAGGTTGCTAGAGGCAGATGAGGCAGATACCATCCGCATAAGGTAGGGACCTAGGTACCTAGAGTGGACATCAGTCGCCAACTCCCCGTAGGCCGCCCATGCGACAGGCTTAGCTCTCGGACGAATACCAGTCCCCCGGCCCGCAACACGCCCGATATCTTTTTTCGCACCCTCAGTCTCCCACCCTTTGCCCACAACCAACCCTGCTTTGCCGCCTCACCTCGTCAAGACGACCCGCAACCCGCAAAAATGGATTCGCCACAGCAGCTTCGACGAGAAAAAATTACCATCCAATCTCTCCTCAATCCCGCCATCCCCAAAGCGTTCGATACTGCGATTATCCCAGCTCAAGCCCCCCCGGCAGGACCTGCCCGAGTGCCCGCGCAAGCGGGTGCTCCGCAAGCTAGCCGTGCTCCGCCAGATCCCCGCACTGCGAGAAGGAACGCGGCGACGCGGGCGACTCGTGCCGCCGAACAGGCCTGGAGTGTAAGTTCAAGCCCACTCAACGTCCTCCCGGCGCTTCGACAATCGCTGATATCGACACATACAGAGAGCCGATCCTATGGACAGAACCGGCACTAAGTGGGAGGCACGGGAAGAGCAAATGCCGTACCGCCTCTACCAGGCGGGAGCGGAGAGTGTCGTGGTCCAACGCGTAACTGCTCCTCAGTGGCTTGAACATCATCTTGATTATACTAATCGGATGCAGATTTTGCACAGGACATCTTCTTCCTCCCAGTCACACAAGAGCATCTGTGTCAATGACGGTCGTTGGGCGGAGATTAAAAGGGAGATTCAAGATGAGGATGCCGAATATCCGGAGCGGCAGGCGGCAGTTTGTGCACAAGTGGCGAGGACGAGACAAACCCTGGGGCTTTGAGGCGTCAATGGAGCAGAAAAATTCCTATCTCATGGTTTGGGTCACATTCCCAGACCTCAGGCTCCCGTGCCACAATGAGCGGTAACTCCTCGAAGACGAAGCCTGCGAGAGCTCACGCGTTAGCAGGAGAAGTTTCGATCGCTTCCTTAGGTACCTAGGTAGTCACTAAATCCACCCTTCGTCCCGGCTAACGACGCGACGGCACTCCCAGCACAGGCTGACTCAAACTTTGCAAGTACCCGGAGTAGCCAGGTATTGACACAACCTGCGCTCTCAACTCCCCGACAATGATCGTCCCGGGGCGGCGTTGCCCTAACCGCTTCCGCCCATGACCCAACAAGCTCCTCTCCCTCCGTCTCCTCGCCCGGGAGCTGCTCTGCCTCGGCTCCCACCTTTGCGCCCTGCTCGCCCTCCGCCTGTGAGCGAGCGCGTATTTCTTCCTCCGCCCCTTCAAATGCGCCACGCCCTGGCTCTCGAGCCGGTGGCCGCACCGCAGGCCAAACGCCGTGCTGTCAAGTATGCGCAAAGAAAGCATGCGGTACGTGCGGGCTAGAAGGCATGGAGCATACGTCCCCATCCTCGTGTTCTCGCTATTGCGCGCTCGTTGATGGACTTGACCTACAGAGTGCAGAACCCGGCGACAGAACCGGCAAAAACTGGGAGGTGTCTGAGCAGAGGGAGTAGAGTGTGCCGTGATGCAGCGAACAAGTCCCCCCTCCATCCCCACCCACCCTGTGCCATTGCTGACCCAGGCTTACATTTCTTCTTTGCTATCCAGATTCTGCATCGAACTGTGTCGTCGATCACAGGGCACAAATGCGATTGCGCCAGGAATAGGCGCTGGGCAGAGATTAACAACGAAATTCGGGATGAGGACGTCACTCACCCAGAGCGCAAGAAAGCCGCTGTTGCCGCTGTTGCGAGGACCAGGCGGGTGATGGGGATGATGTGTGTCTTAATCCATTGTGTCAGCGGGACAGAACCATGAAGTACCACTGTACCTACCTCGACAAGTAACTGGATAGGTACTGCAACAAATCCAGGTGGATAAACATATATCCCCATTCAAGCGCATTGCTCGTCGTCGATCGGTCACATGTCTTTGGCACAGTGGCCCGCCCCGAGCCGCTCGAATCGCGATATCCCGGGTCTTCGCGTCCGCCAGGAAACCAGCCAAGCCGGTCCGATTAAGGGGCGGGAAAACAGACGTGATCCCATTAGTGCGTTTGGCCCAAGTCCTGTGCCCGAATGGCAAAGACGGTCGTAGGGTCGGCAGAAGTCGTCGATCTGGAATTAATTCGGCGACGATAGATTAATTGCATCCCCGCTGCGGTACGCGTCCATCGACATTGTGCAAACGATGGTCTTGGCGCTGGATGTCACTCGCAGTTGGGTCTCTGGGCAAGAAGGTATAAAGACGTGCCCCATCATGGAGACACTTTGAAGCTGGTCTAGTCGACCAAGGCTTCCAACGCCAAGTCCCCTACAGCCCTCCCCCAGACTGGACTCGCCCACAATGCGCCTCTCCCTCTTCCCCCTCGGGCTCGCCACCTTCACCCACGCCGCCACGGGCGGCACCCCCACCGGTACCGGCCCCCACCCCGCCACCTGGAGCACCCACCCCTCCCTCCCGTCTCACGTCGTCTACGCGCCCGCATCCCCCCCCTCGACCCTCCGCCTCCCCGTCCTCATCTGGGGCCAAGGCGCCTGCTCCTTCAACGCCAACACCTTTGACGCCTTCCTCAGGGAAGTCGCCTCGCACGGCATCTTCATCCTCTCCAACGGGCTCCCCTCGGGCCCCGAGAACCCCGACGGCCTCGCGCAGACGTCGTACCCCGACCCGTCGCTGCACCTCGCGGGTCTCGACTGGGTCACGGCGCACGCCGGCCGAGGCGAGTTCGCGCACGTGGACGGCAGCCGCGTCGCCGTGGCGGGCATGAGCTGCGGCGGGATCCAGTCGTACGCCGTGCAGCACGATCCGCGGGTGACGGCGATTGGCATCTTCAACAGCGGCATCAAGAACCAGACCGAGGAGGCGCTGAGCTTGGCGGACGGGATACGGAAGCCGATCTTCTGGTTCTTGGGCGGGCCGACGGATGTGGCGTATCCGAATGGGGAGAGGGATTATACGCGGGTACCCAAGGGGACGCCGAAGTGGAAGGGGAATTTGCCTGTGGGCCACGGGGGGGATTATGGGAAGAAGGATGGGGGCAAGTTTGCGGTGGCGGCGAGTCGGTGGCTGAAGTGGGTGTTGAGGGGGGAGGGGGCCGAGGTGAGGGGGTATTTTGAGGGGATGGGAGCGGGGACGGCGAGGGGGGATGGGTGGGATGTGGTGTTTGAGGGGCTGGATGGGATCAAGGTTGACACGTATTAGGGACAATGGTAGTGTACCTGGTAGGTGTCAATCGTGGGAGTGTGGTTTTTACTGGTGATGCTTCAAAAGCCCTTCAAGCGAGTTGATTAATGGTGCAAGGAACAAGTCCAAAAGGCCGAAATAGTTAGTTGACAAACAGTTAAGAATAAACTATCTAAACATCAAGTGCCAGTCTGGTACCTTTCCACGGCGACGCTATACCCCAAATATTAATTTTGAAACATCAATTTAGAGTTCAAACTTCAATATTCCAACCCGACGCCGATGCGAAAAAAATGCAGTCGAACAAACAACAATGGTATAATAACCCCCTTTACACCAACAGCAACCCTCCCAAAACGACCCCCACCGCCGCGCCCAGCACCGCCCACCCGCTCCCCGTCCCCAGCCTCCCCGCTCCCGAATTCGCCTTGCCACTCGGCCCCAGCGCGCCGCTCGTCGGCGTCCTCCCACCCGCCGGCCCCGGCCCCAACCCAGAGATCCTGGGGCCATCCCCAGTAAAAATATTGCCCGGCTCCCTCGTCGCCGTCGCATCCAGCCCCGCCCCCGTCCTCGTCGCCCTGGCTCCCTCGGCACAACCCCCCGTGACGCTCGGCACTGCCCCTTTGCCGCTCCCGATGGTCACGACATTCTGCTTGGCCCCACACTCGGCCGCCTGCGCGATGTGCAGCGCGCGATTGTCCTGGTCGTGCACCACGTACGCGGCGCGGAGGAACGAGTCGCCCAGCACGGGCTCCTCGTCGTCGGGCTGCACGCCGAGTACGCAGTCGCCCTTGCTGGGCTGCCAGATGAAGTCGGCGTAGGGGACGGCGATCTGCTTGGTCCCAAAGTAAAAGTCGACCGAGCCGGCGACGTCGGCGACGGCGCAGTCGACGATGTAGAAGCCGCTCTCGGGGTCGAACTGCGCGGTGGGGAAGGACTCGCCGAACGCCTGGAAGATGGGCGTGGGCAGGCGCGAGAGGGTGCCGCCCGAGTCGGGGAAGACGGGGACCGAGATGGCGCCCGAGGTGTCGGACGTGCCGTCGGGGAAGGTGAGGCCGATGCCGGTGAGGGTGATCCAGTAGCGGTCGGCACCTTTGGGGGTCTGGGAGGGGGACAGCATGGGGAGCCGGGCGAGGGTGCCGGAGAACTTGGAGGTGTCGATTCCGCCAAAGATGATGGCGCCCGAGGGCGACGACACGGAGCGCAGGTCGAGGCTGAAGGCGCGGGACTTGATGACGCCTTGGGCGGCGAGGGTGTCGAGGACGAAGGGGTAGTTGTCGGCGGCGTTGGCCTGGATGGCTGGGGAGAGGCCAAGAATGCCCATGGGGATGTCGTAGGATTCCACGTTGACGCCAAATATTTGGTTGGTTATCTTGGCGGCTGGGAGAAAAGATGTTAGCGGGAGGGAGTATGGCCAGGGGGAGGGGAGACAACATACAGCCGATGGTGACCGTGTCGGTCACGTAAACGATCGTGGCATTGCCCTTGCCGTAGCGAAGAATGTCGACAAAGTCCGACTCCTTCAGCGACGTGCTCTTGGTGTAGTCAAACTGGGGCCACTTGTTGCACTCGGCGGGAATGTTGGCCGTGGCGCACGAAGGATTCACCCAGAGGTCGGGTGAGCCCGTGTCGAGGATGAGCGTCACGGTCTGCCCGGGCGTTCCGATCTCAATGTCAATCACGTACGACGTGCCGGATCGCACGTTGATAACATCCTCGTCCTGCACGGCGCGCCGCCGCAAGCTCGGAAGTCCGGAGACGGCATGGACGGTCGCATGGAGAAACCCCTCGCCACGGGTGACGACGGAGCGCGGGCGGGGCTGGACCGATGGGCTAGCTGCGACGAGCGCCGCGGCCGGCAGCAGCGAGGCGGAGAGGAGGGCGGCGAGCATGGTGGCGACGTCGTGTGATTGAGCGACGGTGGTGACCTCCGCTCCGGCATGTGCGACGACGACGTCGACGATGCGAGGGGCGGCATCCCGACTTTTAAAAACCTCCGCATCTGCAGAACGCCCAGCCAGCAACCTCCATGCCGCAGCAGTTCTTTGTGTGACGCTCACTGGTGGTGCGCTCAGCCGCATGGACTAACGATGTTTTGGCGCTCTCTCGTCGCTCTCATTGGGGGACGTGGCCGTCATGACACGAAGGAGATTAGCGTGGTCCAGCTGATGGGTGTGGCGCCGGCGGTGCCCTTGCGCGGTTGGTCTCTGCCATCCGGGGTGTGTTACGAGTCGACATCGCCCGCGGCCAGAGGCCTCTCGCGCGGAGGCAGTGCCGTCACGGGAGAGCGGCGCAGTTCCGTTTGTTTCTGGTTTGGAGGTCCCGGCGCGAAAGCTTGCCGCTTTGTTGAGATTCCCGCCCGGCCGTTGAAATGACGGCTCCGGGGACCAGCGGGGGGCACGGCTCGAAATGCCAAGGGTTCAAGGCCCGGATCCGGGAAGCTTTGCGGTGTGCCGTGCTGGGGTTGGGTCGGCCTGTGGTGCCAAGACTGCGCTCGATAAAGGAGACCTGGACGATGCTTGTAAAATCGTTCGTCTTTGGCATTGAGAGTGCAAATCCTGAATTACAAACCTGATATAGCTTCGTTTATGACCATCGATGAGAAGAAGAACGAGACGAGAAAGAGAAGTGGGAATATTGAACTATCCCGCCCCTACAGCTTTGCAGACAAAGCATTGGCCATGCTTTCCCGCCCATCACAAAATGGCTGCCTACCTATCTCATCTGAATTTGTATCCCCCCCTTCTGGCATCTAACCGACCAGTCCAGCACTTCAAGGCTGGCGATGTGGCCCAGGGCGACTGGCTTCCTGGGAGCTGCGAAACAGGCGATGGTAGCGATGCCGAGCTTTGCCCATCTGACGACGACGAAGGTGGGCTGGAGACCAGGGTCGGTGTCGACATGGCGGTTCTCACGAGCGTTGTTCCAGGCGTCGTTGGCGCCTTCCAGCAATACCGGCTTTGTGGTTGTCGAGACCTGCGTTTCCCCTAGCAACGTTGTTACCAGTGTCATCGTATCCTTGGTGTTATCCGGTACTGGGACCGCCAGACAAGCTGAATCGCTGGCGCTACCGTGAATGTGTAGAGCAAAGTGGGCTAAACGTCTGTCGTTGGGAAGTCAAACCAGGACCAAGTGGATCTATAAGGGGTCGCGCTAGGGTTCGCTGTTTTCTCGGAGCTGCAGACCTAGGTCTAGGGGGCAGCAGAGGGCCGACGATTCACCATCGCTTATCAGGGTTGTTGGCCCCAGGAGGCTGTTTGCTGGGTTCGATACCCCAGGTTTCAAGGTTGCGAACATGGTTAGAGGACCATTGTCCGTTCGTCGTAAACTTCTCGGTTGGCCAGACTCGAGTGTCCATAAGCTAGGAGCTTGGCCTGGCGTCGTTGACCCGGCAAAGAGGGAAATAGGTCGATTCTTAGACAAGGAAGCAAGTGACCAAATAGCCAGGACAATTGCGAGTCTGGTGTTAAACCTGTGCTTGTGTTACTCTTAACAGTATGTCCATTCAAACAAGTGCCACAGACGAGGCAACCAGTGTCGCGGTAATCGCGAGGGGCAAGGTGTATGCTGTAATGACATAGAACACCGAACGGTCAAGTTTGCTCTTCCATTCCAGGCATGCTCCCCAAAGACTCAAAACACCCCCATTGTGGTCAGTTATAGTCTCGCGGACAACAAAGTCCTCGTGTGTGTCGTCGAGTAAGGACTGCCCATTGAGATCGAGAGCTGCGGGCGTACATGTCGCCAGGAATAAGTCTTGTTGCTGTTTTGAGGGCCGTCGGGTCGGATAGCAGGCCATCTCGGAGTTTCTCCCACTCGTGTTGAATCTCGGACCATGCCTTTGCCAGGTGAAAATCCATGCCCGACATCTATAGACACCTTTCGACAGTCGGCTGAAAGTCCTGATAGAATTTGATTGGGGGGAGCGCGTCCCAGCCGTACAACGTCAGGTCGGCTATCCATGCTTCGAGGTCCTTGGGAATGCAGTCGATGACTCGAAAGTGCTTCGCCAACTCCGACCTATGCATATCGCGCTGGAAGTAGGAATCCGCCATCTCACTAGTGGTACCTCAAGGTGGGAAGGCGGTTGCATGGTCGTACAGGTTCTTGAGGAGGTTCTTGAGGAGGCGGGAGTTAAGTCTGGGTCGGACGGTAAGCCGAGCTCGTATGACTGTGGGAGGGTGAAGATGATGCGACAAGTCGCAGCTGTGCACTCCAGTCTGAGGAGGAAGAACTGAAGGCCGCGTGCGTTGCCGATGTGTCCTACGCCTCCGTGCAAGACCAGCATGTGCTGTAAGCACTAGTCATAGGTGTCTTTGGCATTGCTTGGCGTTTGACGGCAAATGCTCCCACGATGTTTGGCAGCCGAGGACCGTTGCAGGCGACGAACTCGATTCGTCCTGGCCAGCTCGAGCCTGCTCGTCGAGACGACGGTCCTTGACAACATAAAATCCATGTCGGCCCCTGGCTCTATAGCCGGCACTCTTGGTCAATTAAACCTTCGGGCAGCGTGGACGTTTCTCGTGACAAAGGCGCGGGCTTTGGTCGGGATCTTGTGCCCGCTGCGCGATTTGTCGGCCGGATCGACAAAAGAGACTCTTGCCGTTGAGGCATGTCGCCTGCCTCTGTTTGCCAGTTGATGGCGAGCGTCGGCTAGCAAGGAGTCGATGGGAATGGGCAATGGAACTTGATATTTTCGCAACGGGTTGGTCGGAGGACGATGGATTGAACAGCTGCATGCGGGCGTTGGAGGTGGTGAGCTTGGGGGACAGCGCTGAGGCACAACAGCAGAGGGAGGCGACAGAGATTGGAAGGTCGACGACCAGCAGTGAACCCCTGCCAACCGGTGCCTGTCCAATAACGCTAATGTCAATTGGAAATCCCAACTCACCAAGACGAAGGTCAGCATCGGCGAAACAAACGATTCAACAAGGGGATAAGCTTGGTATATTCACGAGCGGCGTATCGGGCGTCGCAACGGACATTAGACTGACATCTATCATAGACCCCAGGTTTGGCCCCTCACAGTGGCCATGCCTTGAACGCGCACATACTGGCAGATTATTGTTTCCTGGCTTTGGCACAAAAGCCTCGTGTCGGTCTTCGAAAACTGGAGGGGTCTGTTTTGGACCTGACTTGTTGGAGGAGCAATGGCGGCCGCCAAGAGCTTCAAAAAAGGGGCGAGGCGATGAACGTCAAAGCGATACCCAGACACTTTCACCATCGTGATGCCATCAAACCGCAGAACGGTCATTGAACAAGAGGATTGAACAAACACCCCCCCTCCCCCAGCCGAAATCACCAACCTTAACCCCGAAATGGCCGCCGCATTGTTCTCCAAGACCTCCCTCGCCGCCGCCATTATCAAGCTCTATACCTGTCCGGACGAGATCTACCTCGACTACCTCGACACTCTCTTTGCGTCCAACATCAAAGCCATCGTCAACGACGAGGCGCTGCATTTCGACGACGTCAATGACAAGGTCAAGGAGCTCCGCGCCGGTCCCAAGCTAAGCTTTCCAGTCCTCGATCTGCTACGCGATGGAAAGAACTTTGCGTGGCGCCACGTAGGGAAGAGCACCCTCCTGGAGGGCAAGAAGAAGGGGGTGCAGACGTTTGTTTTTGAGGAGCTGGATGACGAGGGGAGAGTGATGAGGCAAAATGAGAGGGTGGTGATTTTTGAGTCTTGGTTTGGGGATCAACAAAATACCGGTTGGTGAAGACTTACCATGTACGAGAGTAGTGCCCGTTGGTCATGTCATGTCTAACTCGCCCCGTCTCTTCAGAGCCGAGTATCTCGTGATAGCTTCCATGAGGTCATTACTCCTGCCAAACTCCGTCTTCTCTAATGGAACCCTTGGAGCACGCCTATTTATACCCCCACATTCGTCCTCTCTCCTTCCCTGTATCAGGCACCTTCTTCAGCCCACACGGAAGCGCTTCTCTTCCATGCCACAGAACCCAGACTCACTCGGCAACCACGCTCCATTATCGCGCTCTGTTGTTGTCAAGTCGATCGGTTCACCCTCGGAGTCTGCAACACATCGTGTACCTTCTTCGCGCTGTAACGCTTGCTTTGCGCCATCCACCGTCGACCAAAAACCACCCTGTCGTCGTCTTCATGGCCGGCCTCCTCCTTGTCCCCAATCAACCCAGCTTTAGAGATATCCCTTGTCGCATCCTTTCACTCGTCGGCCCCACCCAACTCGGCTCCCGGCATCCTACGATATCTCGCATACCACCTCCACGCCTGCGACCCCATTGCCAATCGCAAAAATGGAAAGCAAGGAGTACTTCTACAGGCAGATCGTCCACGATCACCATGGTCACGAAGACCATTCGAGTCCCGACACAGACGACATCTTTCCCATCACCGACCTCAGCACGGATGTGGAGCATTGCCGAGCCCAAGAATACCTCGGAGGGTACCGCCATGACGACGAACATCGACCAGAAATCCTTCACATCGAGCATGCCGACCTTTCCTCCAACAATCTCACCACTCGCAAGCAGCCCTGCCACAACCACCTCCGCGTTCTCCTGGTACAGACCGCCCACGGCTTGGCGCCTTCATCTGGTGGCTACCGCGCCAACTACAGCCTCCTTCTCCAACTCGTTGCAACGGGTCACGACGTCGCGCAGATCTGTTACGGCTCTGATCATGAAGTGGAGACCTATGCCCAGAGAGCTCTCAAGAGGGGCATCGAGCCGCACGTCACAGAGACTCCCTTCACCGTCAAAACACCCGACGGGGCGGCGCACCGCCTCAACGTCAAGACCTTTACCGATCACGAAAGGGTCTTTAACATTGTCATTCCACGGGAGGCATTCATTCGGGCATACCCGGTGCGCGACTTTTTCAAAGAGACTAAGGAGTACCTAGAGGTAAGTCTTTGCAGTTCTCTTTCTCTCTAGCTCTCTATCCTATGAGTTGCCATCGTGTCTCTGAACTCCTTCCCCTTGCCAGGGGCCGACGTTGTTGTCATGCTTTGCCAAGTTGTGCCCCCTATCCATGTCAATTACTAACTTGTGCCCAAACCAGTCCCCGACCGATGATAAAGGAAGCACCCCGAACATTACAAACCGCATGCAAATTCTAATCGACCTCTTCTCAAGCCATTTCACCCGCTTCGAGCCAACACACATCATCTTCAATGACGCCATGACAATGAAGCTCACCGCCCACCACCCCCTCCGCAAGACATTCAAGCGCGTGGCTATGATCCACACTGCCGAACAGCTCCCATTCGGTCCCTTCTGCCAAGGCATCGACGGGCACTGTCTGTCTCCGCGGATAGAGGCGAGCATGCTGCCCGAACTGGACGGGATCTGGGCCGTGTCTCGCGCCATCCAAGACTACGCCATGAAGTACGGAAGCCTCAAGACCACCTTTCTGGTGCACAGCACCCTTACCTACTTAGACCTAGAGACAAAGAAGCTCCCGCGCGTTCGACACAATGTTGACAAGCGGGCCGTGGGCATGGTCAACCCGTGTCCGCACAAGGGGGAAGATATTCTGCTAGGCTTGGCCAAAGGCCTCCCTGGTATCAAGTTCATTGCTTGGGTCAGCTGGGGGTCCTCTGAGGATAGGCTGCAGCGGCTGAGGGAGTTGCCGAATATTGAGTGAGGCTGTTTTCCCTCAATTGGCAGCGGCCACGCTGACATCTCTTTCCACCCAGGATCCGTCCCACCACGCGCAACACCAACGAAATCTGGGACAACATCAAGATTCTCATCTGCCCCTCGGTCTGGTACGAAGCCTGGGGCATCATCGTGACCGAGGCGCAGCTCCGAGGAATTCCCGTCATCGCGTCCAACGCCGGTGGCCTCGTCGAGGCCAAGCTCGGCCTGCCGTATACGGTCCCCGTGAAGATGGTGAAGGGCGCGCGAGACCCCGAGACCGGCTACTACATCGTGCCTAAGCAGGACATTGCGCCGTGGACGGTGGCGTTGGAGCACCTGATGACGCACCGCGAAGAGTACGTTGCCCTGTCTGAGATTACGGTGCAGAGATCCGCAGAGTGGTTACTGGGGATGGATCCGAGGGCGCATGAGAAGTGGCTGCTTGCTATGACGGGGAAGTGAAGCAACCTTGGGACACAAACCTTGGCCGCGGTCGGGGGTCAGTAAGAAGAGAAGAGTGAAAAGGTCGCTCTACTCTTCAGCACCAGAACCTATTGCGCGTAGTATCATAATTCTTAGTAGTCTCAACAGACAGACTTTACCACCAATTTCACCAAGATGGTACTGAAATGACGTGGGTATTTTCTGCATGTGCCCATTGCCCGGCTTGGAAGTGTTCAACAGGCAATGTATTATCCAAACCTGCGCCAAGGGTACTGCCACCCTCTGCATATCTGGTATGTATCATCCCCATCGCCCGGACAAGTAGGCATGATCAACCTAACCCCTGTTTTCCACCCTCAACATCCCCTCGCTCCGCTTGCGCTCCTTGCGCGCCTCCATCTTGCGCACCATCTCCTCATCTTTCTCACCCAGCTCCTTGTCGATGCGCGCCCCCTTGGCGGGCCGGTTGCCGTTGAGGGTTGCCTATGATGAACACAAAATAAGCCAGCGGTCCAGCAGCGAAGGGAAAGGGGAACGAGGTACAGCGAGGGTAGGATCCTTCTTCATTGCCTCCGCGCGGCGTTGTTCCATCTGAAAACCCCCGACCACACCGTCAGCTCAGAACTTCCTCTGGAACGGGATGGGGGGGGAAACGCACCATTTCAGCCTCGAGACGGTTGACTTGGCCCACTTGGCTATCTGGCCCCATGTCAGTTCCATGTCGTGCTCGAAGAAGGGACGCTGAGCGGAAGCACGTGGACGCACTCGGCATGTATCCCCGCAGGTTCTTGCCGCTGCGCTTGGTGAGCTCGTCAATTTCGGCTTTCGGGATGCTCCGCTGGTCGTCGTCGTCGACGTGGGCGAGGACTTTGGAATTTCCGAGGGACATTCTGGCTGTTTTGAGGGTGGGAGGTTAGTTCTGGTGGTTCGGTTCGATGAATTGGATACGTCAAGGGGATCGACAACTATAGAGACAGGATTGGTATGTGTGATGGGGATGTTCGTTCTGCCGGTATGGGCGGACAGCCTTTTGTATAGGAGGCAAAGGGATACGGGGTAGGTACCCACAGTCAGCCGATCGGTAATTGTGACATCATGATTCCGGATGGAAGAGCCGGAGCGGGATATGCCGGACGTCATCTTTGCCTCGAACGCGAGGAGAAAACACTCGGGCCTCGCCGCGCGCTGACAGTCCGAGGTCGTCATTGGGGCTGCACTTCTGCGGCATGTAATACTGACCTGGCTTGGCAATGGACGATCGATGGGCGGGGCGCTGGCGATGGGGCCGAAAGGAAAGGCAAGTTGCCGTGCTCAACGATGCGAATCACAAGAGATAGACGCTGGGTGAAGATGAGAAAAGGAATGGGTATCATAGCTATATCTCTCGCCCGCGCCTGCCCGTCTGTCCCGAAGAGGCGATCTACTTCTGGCGAATGTTCTTCGGCTTGCGCTTCTTGAACACCACGGCCGCCGGATCCCCTTCCTCCTTGACCGGGGCCTCCGTCCCGTCCTCCGTCTTAATGCCCGTACTCTCCGCCGCCACGGCCTCACCTGCTGCCGCGGCCTCACCCAGCCCCTCCGTGCCTTCTTCCTCCGTCTTGACCACTACCGCACCCCCCTCCTCTGTCTTCACCCCCTCCTCCTTCTTGACATTCCCCAACCCCCCCCTCAACAACTCCTCCAACTCCCCATCCTCCTCCCCTCCCACGACCTTGGAATCCACGCCCCACCTCCTCCTCTTCCCAAACAACCCCTTGATCGCCTCTTCTTGCTCTCTCTCCTCTTCGGTCCTCTCCCTCTCCCTCTTGACACCGGTGGCGCGCGCCTCGGTTTTTACGTCTCCCTCTTCCTCCGTAGGAGTCTGCACCACCCTCGTCGTAGTGACAGTCCACTCGCCCGCCATCGCCACCTCGCCCCTCAGCTCCCTCGGTATTTCTACCCCCAGCTCTGCGAGCTGCTCGAGCTGCCTCTTGCGCTCTGCCTCTGTCTGCTGCAACTGCGGTTGGACGGGGGCGGGTTTCGAGCTGGACGTGGTGGTTTTTGCAGCGGGGGCGGAGGAGACGATGCCATTCAGCCGGTCGACCTCGCGGCGGGCGCGGTCGCGGTCGCGCTCGGCCTGCTCGGCGGCGCGGTGGATGTCGCGCAGCGAGCGGCGGATGGCGCCCTGGTGCTTGCCCGTGGACTCGTGGTTCTGGCGCTCGAGCTTGGTGTCGCGGACGTAGAGGGCGCAGTGCTTGCACCAGTACTTTGGGGTAGATTTCCAGTATTCAGACATTTTGGGGTCGTGTTTGGGGGTTTGGTCGGGAAGAGGGAAGAGGGAGCAGGGAAGAGGGAAGAGGGTCGTCGCGGAGAAAGTTCGAGGTTGACCAAATCTTGGTGGTGTTGGGGAGCTTGGGAGAATTGGGACAGCGTCCGGCAGGCCGGGGAATTTTCGGTTAATAGCAGGTGCCAAGGCCCATCACAGCTGACCAGGGATCACGACTCCACGACATCAACGCGACCTAAGGATCACCATCACAGACGTGACTCCACACCACAAGACACTTGCAGCATCGTGACCTTCATCAGAGGAATTCTCAATATGTATTATCGACCACGGATGACAGTCTACCACCTGCGTCTTCTAAAATACCCTCCTACCCGCTGAACTCGAAATATGCCGTCGGCCCGCTGCCCCATTATCGCCGGTGATCAAGGGATGGCAACTATCTTGGCAAAGATGGCTGGTCCCCGTATCATCATTCCCCTCGATAGAAGCAAATGCCCTTCCCCCTTCCATGCATGGCCATGATCTAAAGAGATGCGCAAAACGTTGCAGAAGAGCCTCTCGCACATAATGAAGCAGACACCGCCGCCGCCGTTGGGAAAACCACTCTTCCTCGTCCAGATATGTACCTGCGCCGTCTATCCTCCACATTAATACGGGTGGGTGAATGAATTTCCCCAAAAGCGGGAGAAGAAGCCGTGGGCTCCGCTCAGAGGGCAATGACCGCGCCGAGAATGCCGATGACGAGGGCCGTGGCGGATCCTAGCTGGAGCTGACCGGCGTTGTTGGGCGCGTTCGTCGGGACGACGCTGGGCGGGGCTGGCGTGTTGCGCAGTGTAGTCCCGTTGGGAGCGGGAGCCGACGGGACAGCGACAGGCGCGGTCACGGACGGATAGGGTGTAACCTCGAGCTGGCCATCTGGTCCCTGCGGGATAGGCGTCGCAGTCGTGGGCGGGATCTCGTCGCAGGGTGTGGTGCGACCTTGGACTTGACCTGGGAGAAAATATGGTGAGCAAGGGAGAGGTGCGAGCAGGGAGTACAAGAACTTACCATCGCCGATCTGGCACATCGGGATCACAGTGGTCGTGGTGACGACTTGCGGCTGACCATCGCTCAAGGGCATCACGACCGTCGTCGAAACGACGGCGCTACCGACGACGTTCTGAGGATCCTGGACATCTCCGCCGCAGGGCATGACTTCCAGCTGCACAGGAGAGCACTGCTCGGCGATCCAGCGGTCATACAGGTTGTAAATGTCACCCGACTGACACTGGTAGAAGACGGTGGAGCCGCCCAGGGCGATCGTCCCATTCTCGCAGACAGAGAATCCCGCCGTGTAGAGAGCGCCAGCTTGAGGGGGACCGTCGAACTGGAACTGGAAGTTGTCGGCCACGTACGCGGTGCGACCGAACGCGTCTTTCATGACAGTGTCGGCGACCTCGACGACGAGAACACCGTCGCCGGGGCAGGCCCGGTTCATGGAGCGTCTCTGTCGGAGAGAGACGGTGGTCAGCGGGAAGTCCACGGTCAAGGATGGGGAAGCTCTCAAGCCGCGCAGGGCAGGCCGGCTAAGAGGGAGAAGCAGGCTTACCTTGAGGACGGGGGCGACCTCCTTCGGGGGGTTGAGCTCCTTGATGTGGATCTCAAACTTCCCGTCGAAGCTCGGCGTGCATCCGGGAGGGGCCGGAGCGCTCGGGGCGATGCTGTCGGTCACAGCTTGGGCGACAACCGAGGTGGCTGCCGCCAACAGCAGAGCGATGGCCTGGAACTTCATTGCGACTATTGCTTCCTGATTTGTCTAACGCTGTAGGAGGGAGGAGTGGCGGAGATGGGCCGATGGCACACGCGAATATCGACCAAAGGAGATATCGCGATGTGGGAGGCGAGCAAGATTGGAGAGGGGCGGGTTGGAAGGGAGGAAGATGGCGGGTGGTAAAAGATTGGGAGAGGGAGAAGGCGAGGCAAGAGGGAGGGGAAGAATTAAGTAGGATGGAAGGACTTGCTCAAGGGAGCGACTGCTGTAGACGCGCCGCAACTCTTATACCTTCCCGTGGTGAGTTCGCCGGGCGCTCCCTGATCCACTCCTGGCCAAGCTAGAGCAGGGAATGGTCGGTTGGGCAGGTCTCGAGGTCTGAACCCGTTTGCACCTGGGCTTGTCGTAGTCTTCCCCCAGGTAGGCTGCCCGTTGCCAGTCTCCCAGTCCTGTGGGTCTCCCTGGACCCTGGCATTTGTGTACACAATCTCCATGCAGGCTTCCTCCGGGCCTCTTTGTCCGCCCCAGCTCGCCTACATGTACATGAGTACCTAGGCACCTTTCTAGCAAGATATTTGTGGCTACCTCGGAGCATGGTGGTTGGGACCGATAGCGGGGACACAGGCACATGTTTCGGGCTGGCTGGGCCCCGGCTGTGATGTCACTGTTCCCGTCTCCGAGCTAAGTTCCATCCCGTGCCCAGTCCGTTGTTCGCAGGTTTGGGCCACGGGGTTTGCTGCCGACGAAGACCAACATGGAAGCTCCCAGAAGAAGCCAAAATAGGCATCCGCCTGTTCAAATGAATTGAATCACAGGTAGATCACAGCCGCTGTTCCCTCTTGATGTGTTCTGTGCGAGGCAGCGACTTGTAGCACAGGCCTGGCGCTCATCCATGTCCGTCCACCTGGTTTTAGATGTCCTGGCTCTCCCGAGCTCGGCCTTCTTCGGCCCTCCTCTTCGGGATCTTTCCCGTGGCAGTCTCAGGACAGCTCAGACAACGGCCACCCTACAACCTATCGCAGCCGATGAAAAGTCCCCCCAAATCCACGTCTCTTCTTGACACAGACATGGGGCGCCGCCACTGATGCTCTTTCACCATGGACGCGTCTTGGTGTCTGGCATTGAGACGCGCATTCAGAGACAGGGACCCGTGGTGTTCTTCAACGGAGAGCTCTCTCCTTTGGGGAGCTCGCGATTCACGGCATCTGCAAGCTGCATGCAGGCCGACGCAACAGGACCTGCTTGGTGTCAGAGTGTGTGCGATGTGGCAAAGTCTCCGAGGGGTCCATCGTCTGCAGATGCCCTGCTTGCAGATGCACCGCGATGATCTCCGGCTGCACTTCCGCTCTGGCCTCTTTGTTCAGCAAACATCGATCGCGAAATCACGCCTCAGTCACTTTCACGTCGCGCCCCAGATGCTCGGCTCTGGCCGTCTCAGGGGCATGCCAAAGCATGGCTGGCGGCTGGGGTGTCATTGGAATTCTTGTTTGCCAAACCACGCATCGGAAAAGACATCGATTGACGCGGAGCCAACTTTCAATACGAAAGCTCTTTGTCGCAACCCACCAACCCAACTTGTATGCACGGAGTTTGCATCCTGCGAGTGCCCGTGCCTAGAAAGCAAGGAAGACCAACCTCTTCGCCTCTTGTGGAGGAAGACCTACTCTTCCTCTTAAGGAAGATGTTTGTCTTGCAAGACTCGCTTGTCTGCCAAACATTTGTAACTGCTCCTGACTCATCCCGGCATTCCAAGACTGCGCATTTACACTCGCAAGATTCTAGGTACATAAATGTCGCGTTCACCCAAAGCCATCAGTCCCATCAAATCTTCTAGATGAGGTCTTAGCTTGACCCGGGCCTTCCAGGTCGGGAAGCCTTTGAGAAATGGCTGGGGCCCCGCCATCGGGACGACCCCCCCACTGCCCCAGTGGCCCGCCCACAAGCTAAGCAGCAGCCCTGTGGGGTTGCATCTCAGGGATGGGGCTGCATTTTTGCATCCCGCAACCTCCTCCCTTCAGTGATTCAAATGGACTCCACCAACCAACGTTGCCAACTAGGACTATCAAGTACCTACAGGGGCTTCTTTCCTTCCTTGAGCTTGCCACCAGATTCCGCACCGCCTCCATTCTAGCAACTCCGTGACCCTCCTCCTCTCAACGCTTCCCAGCTTCCCTTCTTCCCGAGAGACCTTGAAGTATCAGGCAACCTTGCTGCGAGCTCTTCGGCTGCCCTGTACGAGGTGCTCGACCGACAATTTCAGCGGGTACAGCAGCAGCGCACAGCCGAACCCCATCATCAATCGATCCGAGGTATCCTCCAGCGTCAGCCGACAGCTGCTGGGACACCAGGCCATCAAGGTTCAAGCAACAAGAACGAGAGCCGCCGGCCAGGAAACAAGATTCCGGCAGCAAGAAAGGAACTCTTCACAACCTACGCATCCCGACGTCCCACCCACTCAATCTGAAGCCTCGTTTCAACCTCATGGACTTGTACGCCAATATCATCCTGGGGCAGAACGGCTTCCACGCCGGCGTCGAGCATCTCGCGCCCAGCCATCGACATCGAAGAATCCCTGTCGGCCCCCACGACAACTGCCGGGACAGGGGTACAACGATGTGCCGCATGAGCTTGGCTCGCCTGAGAAGCTTCTCTGGGCACCGCTCCGGGCCGTTGACAACAAAACATCCGACGGTGGAGTCTTTGGCGGCCGACCTGGAAGCTGTGGATGACATGATGTGGATGACATCAGAACTTCTCGGCTTTTAGGATCTCCATTGTCTGATCGTATTTTGTTGTAGGCAAGACTGCCATATGGACTCAAAATTTGCATCGTAGCCATCTTCTCTCAGGCGCCCAGTGTATTTTCTCGTCCTTCATTTCACTGCCTCGTCAATGGCAAGTGTATCCCTGCCTCTTCTCCCGGTTGTTGACATGGCAAATTTTCCACTCCCGTGTGTTTCAGTCGAACTTCCAGGCTGGCAGTCTGCTAAGAAACACCACTGGTGGTAACGTCGACATCATCCTCCGGGCGGAGGATCAACCTCACCGTCGGATACCCAACAGCCCCCTTCCTTGTCTTCACCGATGAAGTATCCCATCCCACTGAATCCAGCATGGCGCAGGTGTTCTCCAACTGTCCAACCGCGGCCACAAATCCGCCATCATCAGCCGTCCGACCCCATCTGTCTCCGATTTTTACAGCCGTACAACCCCCTCGGTGTCACAAACCATTCAGCTGACCCGCCTGCTCTACGCCCGCAAGTACGAGGCGAGGCGAAATATCTATTCTCGGACCCGAACGCTTTTGCTGCCATATAGCCCCGCCGTCGCCAGGCGCCCCCTTGCACACCTCCTCGACCGTCAACTCAAGCAAGAAGCACAAAATTTCCCGAATTAGGTAGTATATGTAGGGTATGCAAAAGGCCCCTCGTCTATGCTGTTATGAGAATTACATTGCCACGCCATGCCCAAACGCCCCGCCAGGTATCACAGTCATCCCGATTGGTTCCATCCCGCACACAAACTTTAGTGCGCCGGCGGGTAGTACGGCTGTTGACCCGGCGCCGGTGTCCCTTGCGGGCTGTAGTATTGCTGCTGGTGCTGCTGCTGCTGGTACGCGGCAGCCTGGTTCGGGTCTGCGCTGCCGCCGTAGGGCTGCGATCCAGCGAGCTGGTAAGGACCGGCCTGCTGTTGCTGGGGCGGATATTCTTGTCCGGCGAGCTGGTATGGGCTGGGATGCTGCTGCTGCTGCTGCTGCTGGGGGTATTCTTGTCCAGGGTGTTGGTGCAGCCCGGGCTGCTGTTGGTGTTCCTGGCCTGGGAGCTGGTATGGCCCGGCTTGTGGATGCCCGTGCGGGAGCTGGTAGGGTGCCGGCGAGGGCGTCGACACAGGCATCGGGGGAGCGGCCTGCTGGGTGTAGGGTGTCGACTGGGTTGAGTACACCGGCGACACCGATGGTTGAGGGGGAGCCTGAGGATATCCCTGATATTGCTGCGGTTGCTGTTGCGGTTGCGGTTGCGAGGGGTAGGCGGGATAGACAGGCCCGGGGGCTTGCTGCTGCTGCTGAGCGGGCATCGACGTTTGCTGTTGAGCGGTCATCTCGACGTTGGCGTTGTTGGTCGGGGCCGGGTTCTTGCCCTGGTGGTAGAGGCGGAACGTATGGCCGTGGAAGACGAGAGTGGCGATGAACAAGAGCCTGGAGCACAATCGTCAGTAGGGGCTCCATTTCCATTGCCATCTTCACCAGCAAAACTTACATCACCAAGGCACTCAGACCGGCAACGGCGCTCATTACCGCCAGTCCCACGGACCCAGCAACAGCGGCACGCCTCTCAAGACCGCGCTTCGACACAACGCAGGTGTTGCTGCTCACAGCGCTGCCGTCATTGACGCAGTACTCGACGTTGACGCTGTAGATAAACGACGCCCGCAGCGCGGCATTGGCGCCCATGGACGACAGCCAAAAGATGGCCATCAACAGGTCGAGCGAGAGCACTGCCCAGATGTTGTACGAGCTGTTGGCCCCGGGAAACTTTTCTGTCACGACGCTGTATGCGACAACTACCCAGGTCATCAGGCACTGTTTGCGACAAAGGTTAGCAGAGCCTCGACGGGTCCGGAGTTGGTGCGAACATACCACAACCAAGGCGAAGACGTTGGCGTCCATGGCGTGACCGTGGATGAGGTAGCCGCACATGGCCAAGATGACGAAGGCGAAAAAGGCCTGGAACCCGCGCACCACGACAACCCATTTTGGCGTCTGTTGGATGTACGGCTCGTTGCTGCTTGCAGGCACCGGCGCGACGTGCGCGGTCGGGACGGGTTTCACTTCTTGCATCGTGGACGACGAGGTTGTCGAAAGCTGGGAAGGGGTCGATGGTGGAGGACGGGCCTGGCAGAGAAACTCCAGCGGACGACGCGGCGGGGGATGGGAGCACGACCGTGTATAAAAGGGACCGACCGCGGCGGCGGCAAATGGCTGGGGTGGAACCAGTTCCTTGGTTTTCTTGTCGCGAAACCTGAGCCGCATTCAACTGGGGCACCTGGTTGCCCATCCTGGGAGGGGAGGGGGTGGCATCGCTAGCGCGGTCCTGCCAATGCCAAACTCTTCGCGCTTTGTGGTGACACACGCGACTGGCTGTCCTTCGCTCGTCTCCACCCAGCTGAAGGGGACGGTGACATCGCCGTGTTGCCTGACGGCCCAACTTGTGTGGTTCGTTGGTTTCCGGGGTGGTGGTGATTGCTCGGGAGAGAGGTGTTTGATACCATCCTCGACCAACACCCACCCTCACATCGTCATCCTGAGAAGCAGCGACGAAGGAGGAAGCCTCAACCCTCAATGATGGCCGGCGCGAGAAGCAGCAACATCCCCACCATACCATAATCGACAAGGAGAACTGTTTGCTTTTTTGTTCGACACAGGCTACTGCGACTCAGCCGATGCACATGGTCAATAGCTGGGTCTTGGCGTTCCAGGTGGTCGCTCAGCCCCGGCATCCAAAAAGGGATTGGCGTCCGGGCGGCGGCACGGGGGCTTTTTTTTGCATCGCGATTCGCCGGGGGAGAGGAGAGACGTTGGTGTGGGCGTCGCAATCACTCCAGTCAGTGGTCGCGATGGAGGAACCCACTCGGCATCTTGCGGCGGCTCTGCGGGTTGGCTTGTAGGGCTGGCGATTCGCCGTCAGCTTCTTAAGTGGCTGGGTTGAAGTTTAAGTCATATCGAGAGCCATTGTGACTGATCGACCTGCTGTCGACTCCGTCGCACGAGATGGATGCGTGAATGAACAAGCAGATTTGGTTCGCGCGCCTGACACGACGCGAGTTTACCTTTCTGGGTTCGCAGTGCGGTTCCGAGCGCAGTTAAATTTGCGTCTTGGCACTGGGCAAGGAACATTTCGATTAGATCCTTGCATCTTTGGTGGAGCACTGCCCCCGGGAAGGCGAAAGCTTGATTCGGATCCCGCTTGTTTACTTCCCCCTGAGTTTCGTGGAAATCGGGTGGGGATAGCATCGTTGTGTTTTTGGAGTTGGGTGGTGATGACTCGGATGGGACGCACCTATTTAGTTCCTTTCAGGTGGTATAAGTTTCCACACTTCTTCCAGTCCCAAAAATAAATCACTTTTGGCTGGACAAAAGAGAAAAATACCCCAAAAAGAGAGTGTGCCAAGTATGATCTGAACCGACATCTTGGGTATTCCACTTTAGGAGGAACAGAGTTACTACCCCAGAAGCAGGTACCACGGTCGAACAGTGACAGAATCATGCCACTGGGCCAACGTCCCTAGAGAATTTGACAAGTGATTTTTGGTATCAGGAGGTCTTCTCTACCTGCCCTAATAGTGCCTACCGGTTAAACCATTGGTGTCTTATATCCGTTACAACTCTCGACATCATTGCATCCACTTCAGCATCAAATATCAAACATCCAGCCAGGACACCTTCGAACACTCCCAAGATCACCATACCCGACACCAAGAAACACTTCCCCAACCACCACCATATGGAAACCATCACCATTCCCTCCATCCTCTCCGTCCCCGCCCGCCGATGGGAGTCTGGACCATTCCCGAACAGTTACAAATACAGCGGCGGCGGTGGTTCTCAGATTTTTAGGTAGTTCTGTGTCGGCTCGGCTCGGACACAGCTGCTAGACCTTCGAGCTGTCCTAGGAGGGATATCTCAACGAAGGGGCCAAAGAGGGCACCTGCGATGCGTCCCCCCCGTATCATCGAGTTGATCCAGATTGCCAAGTATAATTCACAGTGTCGAGGCATGTTTCCATTTTCGCCCAGCATCTTGCGCGTGGTGGCGGTATTCTGGACAGGGCTCAATATATTAAAAACTAGACCCGAGTTTGACGTGGCCGAGAAGTCCTAGAGAGACGGCGACATGGTTGTTGCATCCTTTAGATGATTCTAAGCCATTCGCAGCTATTGAATGACGAAGGATTGTTCGAGAAGAATGAATGGCCAGGGTGCCCGCCTACAAGCAGGCCAAATCGAGGGATTGAAATTCAGATGCCCATATTCATATCTACCCTCCAAAAAAAACATTGGCAACTTCTTGATTCGCACTGCGAAATCGGACCCGCCTATCTCAGCAATACCTGGGTCGAAGCCAAACTGACATTTTCGCACCTCCTAACCTAAATACCAACCGTCACCACCGAACCTTTTCTCGCCATCAACCAGAACCCTTCTCCCCTCCTTCAAGAATCGCAACCTTTCTCTCCTCCGCCAAGCACCCTTCTCCCAACGCCTTTCGGAGGCAGCACTTTTCCTTTCTCCTACCAAAGAAGCCCGCCATCTACCGCCTCTTCTCAAATCCATCACCTACCGTCAAGATGCCTGCCTCGGAAAAGAAAGCAATTCTGAGCCGGCTGCCTGGCTTTTTCTTCGGCCCTGGCGTTCTCTTCCTAGCGGAAGTCTCCCAGCAAGTGTATCATGCACTTCTTGGAGATTACCAGAGCCTTTCAAGAGAGGATGCCAGAGCTCATACCCGTAACTCAGTCACGGAGCTGCTCACAGCGGCCATGGGACAGGCCTTCTTGTAAAAGGCCCTGCGTGGCGGGGCTACCGCTAGGAGATGATTGCGAACAGCGCAATCCTGCATGGGGAGCTTGGTGAGTTTCTCATTGTCTCGTCTCGAGACTTTAATGCTGACACGCAATGACCAGACGCTCACGAGGCCCAAGTCGCGGTTGAAGCCCTGCTCACTGCACGCCTTCACCGGCACCAAGGCCGACAGCCTCACAGCACTCGTCGATCAGTTCGCCCTCGTTGTCAACGAGACCGCCGCTCTTGGCCCGGTCCAAACCCTCTCGCTCGCCGTGCATTCGGGCAATCCTGCCATCGGCAGCTCCTCACAGACGGTCAGCAACGAATCCGCGGCCATCATCGATAGCCTGGCCGACGCCATGCGCAAGCTTCACGTGCAGCATCCGTGGCCCCCGGCCTACCTCACCCAGGGCGAACTCCTTGTCCTCGCGCGGGCTCCGATCACCCGCACACTCGCGGGTGTCGACCCTGACCACCGCGACCTCGCCACCGACGCGGGCGCACCCGTCGCCAGCTCCCGTGGCAGCCCCCCCGGCCTCCAGATCGCCATGTGCCGCCACGCCCTCGCGTACTACCGCCCCAGTGCAGACTGGGCCCTCTTCCTCTCGCCCGTCGGCTCCAGAGACCGCGCGGCGGCCCAGGCGTGGTCCAAGGTCCTCGGTCCCCATCACACCAAGCCGTTTGCCACGGTACCATTCTTTTTCTCTGCCGCCGCCGAGGCACTGACAGCCCGCGGAAAGACGTTTGCCCTCGAGATGCTCACGAACTGGTACCATGTTCCGGGGTTTGTCATCGCGGCGGCGGGTGGGTCGGGTGCTGAGCCTTCCGAGACATGGCTCAACGGCGTGAAGACGCAGCGCATTGCGTCTGTCATGATCTTCCGCCGTGTTTCGATGGACAAGGATGATGAGGATGGTATCCAGGTCATTTGGCATGATCCGTGAGTGCACGCGGCGGAGATCAAGCAGCAGGCAAAGCCGCACGCGATGGGAGTGTTTGAGTACCGCAGGGCTATGGTAGATGCGGTGAGACGGTGGGCGAGGGAGTCGAGGACGACGATTCACAGTCGGTACTGGGGTGGATATGGCTCGATGAATCCTGACATCAAGGGGGATTCGGTCAAGCTTTGCTTGGCATACTTGGAGAAGATTGTTTCAGGGGAGACCATGGGGGAGATGTTTCCGGACCCGGAGGATGAGGAAGGATTTAGGGAGATGGGGCTTACGTTGTCCGAGTGAGCAGTTGAGGCTGGTGATGGCTGTTCTGAAGAATGAGGACGAGTACCTAGTGAGCAGGGTGATGAGGGCGGGGACTGCCTTGGGTCGACAGATATTTGCTAGATTGAGCTGACGAGGGTTGGGAATGTTCGGACCTGGGAACCTAGAGATGCAACCGCCTCCTAATATGTCTAATTCAGCCAGAGTTTTGTCATTTTAATCTGTGCCATCGCCAAGTGCTGGACATAAATTGCAAGGTCAAGTGTGGAGTTGAGCTGGCAAGAATACATGTAAGGCTTATGTCCAGATGATGATTTCAGGATCGAAGCATCGCATTTTTGCGCAGCTACCACATGGCTTGTCAAAGTCTCCCAGTTGACTTCTATCCTGGGACTGGAACTGATGTATTTTGGTTATTCTACCTTGTCACGCTTGGGACTAAAGGCAGCTAATTATCTGGCAATGGTAATGAGCTGGGACAGATGGTTTTTTATGACAGAATGGAAACCGCGGGTTGTAGTGTAAGAAACATTGTAGAAATCTGAAGCCCAGGCAGGCAGAACAGGTATCCAGTCTCGGGTAGGAATGTCAACGAAAACAAAACTGGGCAGGAGGGGATCCTTTGCCAAGCAAAGCACAATATAAGGGGAGTAGGTGGCTGTTCCTGTTACCTAAAATACTAGTCAACTAAGCCCCTTCTGGAGCTTGGCCTAGTGGTACGATTCTGATATTGTTCGACCATGGTACCTGCTTCTGGGGTAGTAACTCTGTTCCTCCTAAGGTGGAATACCCAAGATGTCAATTCAGATCATACTTGGTACACTTTCTCTTTTTCTCTCTTTCTCTTTTCAGCGTTTTGTGACACGCAGGACCAATCACCGTTGATTGTTGAAATCAAAACACTGAAATGAGTTTCTCTTCAAGGCCTGTGTGCCAAATTTCCTGTTGTCCCGGCTTTCTTCTTTCTCGGCGTCATGAAGTCGAAATAGACTTTAAAATTCAACCGGATGGTCGACCGGCTCGGCTAGGCTCGGCCTTCCGGGGCCGGGAGCCGATGATGAAATGGTTCGTCGCCAAGAATATTGACCATCCAGAAAAACAGAAGCAGCACTCCAAACCATTCATGGATGATCCATGAACAAGGCAGAAATCGTCGATTCAGAAAGTCGTGATGCAATTCCCAGCCCACCGGTTCACCCCTATTTCATGTCTCGCAAGGAAATGAACGTGCATGTGGTGCTGCATCGCCGTCCCAGGAGTGCATCTCACCGCATGAGAAGCCGACTCAATATTGCTGCCTCGTCGCGGCACGGCACGGCCTGCAAATTTCCGGGCTCCTGCCGAACTGTCTGCCCGCTTCCGCGCCCAGCGCCCCGCGCCCCCCCCCCCTGCAGTGACCCCCGCGGCGGGATCGCTGAGGTGGCGCTCAGGGGATGCATGATCTGTTCCGCCCAGAGTCCGGTTCGTGATCCCAGGTGGGAAATTTGCAGGTGCTGAAGAAGCATTGCAGATGCAGCAGCACCACGTCAATCAAAATGCGGCTGGCTGCCGATTCCGTGGCGCGGTTGAGCGGGTTCTGTTTTTCTCTCTCTCTCTCTCTCTCTTTCTCTCTCGATCTGTTTGTTGGTTGTTGGTGATTTTGTGGTATTTTGAGCGACGACTTGCTTGGAGATTTTTTTTCCAGAGCGACCGATACACTCGTTTTGCGAGGGGAAGACGGCGGAGGAGAGGAGGACTTCCCTCCACGACGACGACCGCCAAAACGACAACGACCGACCACGATTGACCACGACGAAAGCGACGACGCAAATGACAAAATGGCATTCAATGGCACCATGATACCGGGTGTCGCCCCGCCTTCGGGATTTCTCTTTCGCCCTGCGCATCCGGCAGGGCTTCTACTCGGAGGGTTCATCGGCGTGTCTCTTCATGGACGAGACTCAGTTGGACCCGTCTGCGCGAGCACCGAGGCGAAATGCGCGCAGGGCGATTGGTGCTGTAAGTTCCATCGAGAGACTTGGTCGTTCATCAAGGAGGATCGAAACTAACGGTCGGATCAACAGGTGACATTGGGGACACGTGCTCCGTCCTCGAAGGCGCCTTTCTCTGCTGTCCATCCGGAGCAACAGGACCAGGTTGCGCAAGAGTCTGCGCCGCCGGCGACTTCCAGTGCGGCTCCATCTGCTGCGCAGAGAGGCAGACCTGCGGCGGGGGAGACACGCCCTCTCCCTTCTGCATCAATCCGACAGGCAGCTTGACATCCTCAACAGCGGCCATCACGTCCCTGTCATCGGCGACCTCGACCACGCCAACCCCCACGGCGGCAGCAACAACAACTCCACCCTCCCTCTCCTCCACACCCCGCCCTGCCTCCCCATCAACCACCTCCCCTCTCGAAACCGCCCCAACCGCAACACCAGCACCGCCCCGCGCCCCCGCAAGCGACACCGGCATCTCCCTCTCGGCGCAAATCACCATGGGCGTGCTCGTTCCCGTGCTCGTCATCCTCCTTGTCGTCGGGCTGTGGTTCTGCCTCTTTCGTCGGCCGGCACGGAGGCGAAGGGAGATTGACGACCACGACATGGACGGCGGCGGCGGTCGTGGCCGCGGTGCACCGGGCCGTCGACGGCCGTCAACACCACCGCCCGCATATACGAAGACCGAGGTTGTCGTTGCTACAACGTCGCAGGGGTATACGTTTTCCCGGGCAAGGTCGCCGGGGGCGGGGCATGAGATGGAGACGTTGCAGAGGCCTGGGGCCGGGGGGAGGCCGGGGCTGGCGGTATCGACGGACGGGCGGACGAGGACGTCGTTGGGGAGCGGGTCGCCTACGGAGACGTATCGGGAGGGGGTGTCGAGGTTGGATGTTTAAGGAGAGGATGGAATGAAGCAAACAGCGAGGTTTGCAGGCTCTGGGCTTGAGGACAACTGTTGTGGGATCATGAGGACATGCATTGATGCAGTGATGTAAATGTGTAACTATAAAGCTAATCCATAATGGCTGTATATTACAGATGAATTTATGCCATATTATTGGTGGACAAGACTACGGATTTTGACTCCTGGTCTAGAGGTCTCTGACCCTGCCGTCCGCCTAGTTCGACACTGCGGTGCATGCTCGCTCCATGGATTTTTTCCCTCAACGCAATATTGCTGCGTAGAAATATCTTGTCAACCATACCTAGGGACATGTTTGAGTCAAGTCTTCAATCTCTCAAGTGCCAGTATGTACGGCCCTACCAGATGAACTAGACATGTGTCAATCGAATGTCAATCGAATGTCAATACTTTGCCTGGGCCCTGGCCTGGATGGTCGGAATGCAAAGCCCGCTGTTTTCCAGAAGAGCTGTCTTGCTCGACGCTCTCTATGACTCCGGTGGGTTGGATCAATAGGGGCATCAACATCAAGTGTTTTGCTACGGGCGTGAGCTGATGAAAGGGAGGGGTGTGGATGGATCCTCAATTTGGCCAACGAGCACGTGAAGACTTGGCAATGTTCCACACGTGCCTAAGAAGGTTGGACATGGAACAACATTGGGTAATTTAGCCGAATCCCGAGATGGAGGTCGATGCATTGCCTCATTTTCCATTGCCCAAATTTTGCAACCGCGACGACAATCGCTTCTCGCCAGGCAGGCCAGCTCAGGGTCGCCGACATATCTTGTGCCATCGCCCATCTCTCTGTGTCGCCCGTCCTCCGACACCACCGTGGCATCCGCTCCTTATGCCCCTATTCTCCTAGCAGTCCCGTGACGGGGGAATCCCTTGCCCCCAACGCTGACGCCGACGCCGACGTCGACGCGACCACGCGACAGCGACACGTTCTTCCCCGTTTTCATCTTTCTTTTCTCGAGGAGCATCTTCTTCCCTCTTCCCAAATTCGGTGGATCGAGGCGTCCCGTCCGACGCCATGGGCAATTGCGCGTCCTGCCTCGGCTATCAACGCCGGAGCTCGATTGACGAGGTATGTCTGCCCCAGGAAGTCGAGCACCCAGCGCCCGAGAGGCCAAAGAAAGGACCGCGCTGACATGACCGTTGTACAGGAAGGTGACGCACAACCTCTCTCTGCCGATTCGACCAACATCAACTACGGGAGCTTCGACCGCCAGCACATGACGACCCACGAGGATCCGCAGGAGGTCCAAAGAGAGATTGAGGCTCTGCAACGAGTCGTGGCGCGCACATCAGTGTACACCCCCCCTCCTTCGCAACCCCCCCCCCCCCTCCCGGGCCCGTGGCCGCGGAATAGCGCAGGGCTGACCATCTCCGCAGCAACTTGGTCGACATCTACGATGTCGTCCCCGGAGACGAGACTCTGCATGCCGATGACTCCACCCCAAGTGAGCATGCCGTCGAGGAGCCGCACATGGCCCGTTACCAGACCTTGCTCTCCAAGCTTTCGTCGCACGACGACCTCCATTCTGTGGTACGCGTTGATTGGGGGACGTCCGAAGATGACACCATTGAGATGCAGCCGAGCGTCGTACCCATCAAGCTCGAGGGCGCTGACGCCCTGGTCGGCAACTTTGCCGACGCTGCTGCCGCCATGCGATGAGCCGCCGGCAAGCCACGACAGCCGCCCATCCACCGATTCCACCCACATGTACACACGCCCACACACCACACCCACACCAGCACCACCAACACCACGACCTGCTGACAGCCACCCCGTGCACCCAGCCCCCCTAGTCTGGACATGAGGAAGGGGTGGCTGGGCCTGCTGACCGCCTCGCACTGGGCGCTCGGATACCCGCGCCATGGCGTCCTCCTCTTTCTAACCACCCTGCCCCCCCACTTTTCTTCTCTGTTTATATTTTCAGTCGACCGGACCGCTAGCGTTTATGATAATCGGAGGCAGGGCACGCAATCAGGACGGCCAGGCGGGAGACTAGGAATGCATGATACCCCTTGGAAGCAGAAAGGCCTCCCCTTGGGTTGTTCCAGGTTTATGAGAGAGCCACGGTGGCTCACATGTCGAATGCGGGAGGGCGGGGGAGCGAAGGAGTCCCGTGGGGATGCGTTGTACCGCACAAAATCAATCCAAAACCTCCTTTTTTGTTTGTGAGTGGCTCCTTCAGGACCGTTGCCCGACCAATCATGTCCCTACCCCTTTCGCTTTCCACCGAGCAGACGCCGGCGCCCATTTAGGCGTAGCCACGTGCCTTAGATCTGCTGATGATACTCCACCGTGAGGACGGTTGTATAAATCTCGCAGTCTTGGGCCTGCTTCTCAAGGTTCCACAGCGTTACCCGTCCTATTGTCGGCCTTTCGGCCTCCGCCTTCGGTGCGGGTACCGGCTCGACGGGGGGGCAAAACACGACACCGACCGGGGGCGAACGAACGGCCAAGTAACACATCGTTGGTCCCAATCTTCCCTGGTCGAGCTTTGCACACATCCACGAGCGAGAAATGTCAGCGCCCAAGATATCGGACGGGAATAACGAGCGGACGAGATCGCACAGTTGGGAATGTGTCGTTGGCAAGCTGCAGGTTGCAGATGGCTGCCGGGCCTGGCGAGGGGAACCACGCATCAAGCGTGGGCATGGGCACTGACATGGACGGTGGGAATGACGGAAACATAAGAGAGGGGAGATGAGGGGAGATGAGGGGAGATGAGGGGAGATGAATGGGGGATGATGGGGGGGGGCAGATGGGAGGGTGGTCGCCAGCATGGCCGCCGGATTCAGCAGCAATGAAGAGCGCGGGCAGGGCGGCGGGAGAGAAAATGCGCACAACAAAGCACGTCACGTCGCCCAACGCATGGCTACCTGCCGCGGCCACCCTCTAGAGCCAGCCA
Source organism: Schizothecium vesticola (assembly GCA_030549215.1). Lineage (NCBI taxonomy): Eukaryota > Fungi > Ascomycota > Sordariomycetes > Sordariales > Schizotheciaceae > Schizothecium > Schizothecium vesticola. The sequence continues at coordinate 561,093 of JAUKUD010000005.1, read as the reverse complement.
CCATCGAATCAGCCACACAGGGCGAGTTTCGTCCTACCTCAGCCTGCCTCTGCAGACCTGGATGGAGGGTGTTGGAGAGGAGCACAACCCCTCCCCCCCCAAATTCCGAACCCGTCGTCGCCCCATCGATCTTCTTGCGACTGGCCTCCGGGGCCCCGTCTTTGTGGGCCCAGATGCCCTCGTCTCGATCCTCGTTGGGCTGGGCATCAACTCCAGCGTGGAAACTCACAATTTTCTCTTGGCTACTCCCGCACCTACTGCTGCCCAAGATGGGTCCAAAGGGGAAGAGAATCAACGCCTCCCGCCCCGCGGCCCGCCTCCCCACCCCTCGATGTCACCATTCTTTTCAGTTCTCGTGACTTCGACGACATGTCGGTCCAGCGAAAGCAATCCACCAACTCCACCGAAAGGCACCCGCTGGGAGGGAAGAAGCGCAAAAAAGCCAAACAGAAGACCACCCACCCGGTCTCGACCACGACACGCGCCACGCCAACCAACGCACAGCATTCCCCCCCGCCCCCCTCCATCTCCCCGCCTGCCTGCGTACACGCTACATCGCACGAGAGAAAAGCCCTCACCCGCTGGCACTTCCTCGTCCTCTGGGTAGCCCATTCGTCCACCCAGTCCTCCGAGCGCCCCCCACAGGCTCGCCTACCAACCTACATACGCAGCTCGCTCACTGCTAAGAATCCAACCACCAACCAAGCAAGAAACGAGGCTTCCGCTCCAAGCTGATCACCGCGGCCCTCGCTTGCCTCCTCCGCGCAACAATACGCAAGAATCCCGCCCATACCTCGAGGCCCTCAGGCACCCGAGCCAGATCAGCCAAACAAGCCGTCCTCCGAGACACATCATCTATGGGACACCAAGCCAGCGCGCGCATCTGCCCACCGCAAGATCTGCCGAAGGACCCGACATCACTGTGGGGGGCAACCCACACAGCGGGTTGGACAGCAGAAGGCGGCAGGACAAACCCCCAGTGGGATCGTTCCCCGGTGTTTCGGCTGCTCGGTCCCTCGCCATTCGTTCCAGACAAGATGCTTTTTTCTTGCCTGCAGCCCAGTCAGTGTGTCACTTGTCCTGGTAGTCGTCTCAGTCAGTTCGGGCACGCGTCTGTCCCTCGCTCGCTGGCTCGCTCGGCAATCTCGCGAGCCACCCACTCACCCACCCACCCTCCCGCTCTCCGCTCTGACTCGCCGCTGCGGCTTGTTCTCCAACATGGGGGCGTTCCGCTCTTTCCACGGTCTTTTCGTAGCATCTTGGTGGGAACGAGGCGGTGAAGGGAAATCAAACCGAGTCCAGATCTCCACGTTCCTCGACGTCATTGTGAGCCGTTTCCCGCATGAAACCCAGAACTTTCAAAGCTGCCTGCGGATGAGAGGGCGTGTTCTGGATTCCCCAGCGGCAGAGCATACATGCTGCGTGCTACCTACCCGAAGCTGCGTCCCTGTCCATGATCGTCGTCGGGCAGCAACCGCTGCTAGAGAACGGAGCCATGCCGACAGAGTCATTCGAAGGAAGTCGCCCGGTGCGGGCAGTGTACCTGTGGATGAAGTCGATCTGGAAGGGAACCCACTGAATGTGGCAGACGCTGGTGGTACCTTGTCAGTTCTGGCTGGATTTCAGTCCGCCCAAATCAAAGTTTACCAAGATGAGAAGGGAAGGGGGGTACACGGAACACTTTTTTTTTTTGGATTCCGTCTCAAGCTGTACCAGGTAGCTCTGTCTGTCTTCCTGTCCTCTGGACTGACCAAAATTAAGGTATGCAAAGAAAGTCATCATGATTCTTGGGTGGTTCGCCGCCCACCATCCACAACACAACGCCCCTTGAACCTTTCTTGCCGTTTACCCCCATCCCACATGGACCCATTGCTGGTGGGAGCATTTCCCCTTTCTCCCCCCCCCCCCATTAAAGTTGCCCATGTACCCAACAAGGAAACCAAAAAGGGAATGTGAAAGCACAAGGGGAAAGTGGGGAAGACATGACCCTGTACTCCGATGATAACCAAAAACACACACACCAAAAGAAAGACAACGGTAGAACCACCGACAGAGGCGCATGGGGCCCAGTAGCCTTTGCAGCCCGTACTCTTTTCCGATCCGTCCTGCCCACCCCTTGCTTCCCTTCCGCCCTCCCACTCCTGCCTGGCTCGCCGTCCTGTTGGCTGGCCACGCTGCGTGTCATGCCGGGGGCTTCCCCAAGTGAGTGGAGAACAAGACAACGAGCAACAGGAACCCGCTTTTTTGTCATGAAACCCTCATGGAAGACCACACTCACACCGAGAAATGAAGGAAAAGGTCCCTCTCCCCTCGCCCATCCCCTCTTTTCTTTCCCCGTCGTTTCCTCCCAGCTCCTCCCGGGCTCCTCATCGCCCGCCTCTGATCCAGCCGGCCCCCAGGGCGAGCATGCGCCATGAACCCTCCGCAGCCTTTTGTGTGTTCCCCTCCTTCTTCTGCTCCGCCGATGCTCAGGGGTACCGTTTTGCCCCTCCTCTCTTCGGTGCTTCCTCTCAAACCGCCGACGGGTCTATGGCCGGCACCCAAACGACAGGGCGTGGTGGCGCGCCTCAAACACTGCGCGTTCTCTCATCGTGAAGTCTCATGAGGTCTTCGATCTGGCCGTTGATCTCAGCGATGTCGTCATTCGTCTTCTCGATGGTGGCCCAGCGGTTGCCTTCGTACTGCCATCGTTGCACGTCTTCCGACATCTTCTTCACGCGGCGCTTCTTCTTCGTGATCTGGTCGCACACCTTGCAATTCGCCTGGATCTCCGTGGTGTAGTTGATGAGCTTGAGGCCGCACGTCTCGCCCATCCGGTGCTCCTTGTTGCATTGCCCGCGGAAGGAGTCCCATTTCCAGTACCCGCATTGCCATTTAGTCTGGTCAAACCAACACATGGTGCTGGCCGCTTGGGGGGGGGAGGGGGGGGTCGAGCTTGGTGATTGGTGGTTTCGTGGGGAAAGAGTCGAGGCTTCTTGGCACCGTGATCTGATCTGATCTAACCTAGCAGGAAGCAGTTAGGCAAGTGTGTCGGCTCCCGATCCCGCTACGACCAACGATCAAGTGGCGACCCGTGGCCTTCTGGTACCACAGCAGCCCCGAGAGAGAGAGGAATGTCACTCACACAAACACACAGAGCTCAGGAGAGCCGAAAGGGGTGTGTGATGGCGGACTAGGGAGCAAGAGGGGTGGATGGATGCACTGTGGTGTCTCTCGTCGTTGTTGGGTGGATGAAGGGAGGGGCAGGACTCCCGTGACGCCTTATCGCTTAAGATGTCGATGCAATTGCTGATATTGTCGTGTCGGACTCCTGTTGTCTGATGGTGATGGTGATGTCGTCGTCAATGTCTTTGATGAGAAGCAGGCCCAGCAGACGCCCTCAGGCGGGCATCGGACTATACTTATACTTTCCTCTTGCCCCCTCTTTCTCCCAGGCGGGTCGGCGAGCACTTCCCCGTTGCGTCAACCACGACAGCTCTGCATTAAGTGCTGGCCGGTAGGGATGTGGGACGTGAGGATTCCATCGCGTTTTCCTTTTGTTTCCGTCCGGGCGACATGGCCGCCCATTCGAGCCCCGGCCCGGGCTCGATCCCGTTGCCAGCCCATCCTCTTGACCCAACTTGGTGACTTACACGTCAAGGGAGACTTCCCAACCGGCCCTAGGGCGTATGCGTGTGTGTGCGTGTGCGATACCACCCTTGTCCTGCCGCCAAATTAAACCGCTTCCCTGTCCCGCGCAGGTCCCTCAACGCGGAGTGGCCTTCATAGGAGCCACGTCGTTCATGGCTCATTTAACACGGTCTTTTACACAGGCGGTCCCCACCACGCCATGAACCGGCCGGGGCATGTTGGAGTGGCCACAAAGTTGGGTCCATCGACCAGCAAAGGGGAGGGGGGCAAACATGTAGTGTCTGCCCTAATACCTGAATCGGTTTCCATTGGCTTGAAGGTGTTGGCTGTTGCTCAAAGGGGGACTCGCTCAGGTTCTTATCCCTGATTCACCTTCCGCGTGGTACTTCCATGCATACACGCGGGCCGCGATCTCTGGTCATGTTATTGCGACCCCGTGTCGGCTGGAGGGGCAAAAGCCGGAACCCAACGAGAGCATGTCCCAACGCCCCCCGGGCCGTGGCGGGGGGTCTCGGGTCGCTGGTGTCCGTCTTGTTGTGGCTCTTCTCTCTCGCGCTCCACCATCGAGGGACAAGTCGGCCCTTGCGTGGCAAGGAGGAAAATCTTCCCGCTTCCAGGTTGGGGTGGTCGTTGTAAAGGCCACATCCGGGTCGGCCCACATGGCGACAGGTGGTTGTGCTGGCGTGGGGTCGCCTTGGCTGCGGCCACGGGCTAGAGGGATTCCAGAGGCTAGGGGCCGCGACAGACGACCACCACATAAAAAAAAGATTCCTGGTCCAGTTTAGCCTCTCCCCTCTTCCCACGGCCGGGGGTGTGCTAAAATTTCCAATCTAGGTACCCGACCGGGTTCCTTGGGCGAAGAAGCCTGATCGTATCTCGACGTCTCGCCAACTCCCTGGGAGCACGTCCACGGCGTTCTGCGAGAATGATCCAGATCTAGATCCCGGTGCATGGCAGCCACAAAATAAAGATTCTGTGACAGGGCCATGGAACACAAGCCTGTGCGGATGGTCCAAACATATGTTCCAGTAGCCAAGTCCACCAGATATTGGGGACATCTTCTTGCCTTACTCTCTGAGATGCAACAGCCACTGGTCTTTTCCCGTCTTACAGACTGCCAAAGGAATTGATCCGAACCAGTCGGAAAGAATATCCCTTCTTGAATCCTTGGTCGCGGCGGTTGAAACGGGCAAGGTTGCAGGCGTGGACAGTTGCTGTGCCTGTCCGGGGAGCATGGCAGCCTCTTATGTCCACAGAGAGAAAGTGCCGGTTGGAAAGCTTCAGATAGGAAGATGGCGTGGGTTAGAGAGCCAAGAATGTGGTGTGATGCCGAGATGGCAGCTAATTCGGCAGCGGACAGGCTCCTCTCGTAAGGCTCGGCTGCTTTTCGGTCGACTTCCACCATACGCTACAGCCCGGGTTTACACATGGCGTCCTGGATCAATGGCCATTGAGCTCCTGGGCTCGGTTTGGCAAAGCTTGCGGCCAAAGCAGCGGCCACGCTCTGATGCTTGATAGGGGTAAGAAGAGGACCCCCGGTGGCAGCTGGTGGTATCTGCACGTGAGAGGAAACTCTCTCTGGGCCGCCATCGGTTGCCTCACAAAGGTCCTCGGCGGCACCAGGATTCAGTCAGGGCATGGCATCTGCGAAACGAGATCTTCGCGACGATGGCGGGTGGTTGGGGATCCGAGGGTGCGACGTGGCGAGCCTTGACTAGCTGGCCTGGCTAGCCCGCTCTATCTTCTCTACCCTCCATCTCCGGGGCACGGTGAGATACGCATTGGCGGGCTCATATTGCGCTTGTTTGATGAGTACCATTTGTCCCGAGCAGCCCCAAGGGACGCGGCTCAACTGCTCAGTCACGGCAGCAGACTAGCCGCGGGAGAAGAAGGGTGTGTATCGGAGCCAACGTGGAGGGAGAATGAGGCCTGGTGGCACTTCCTTCTAGGCACTATGCCATCTGTACATTGCTCATTTCGCCCGACCGCATTTCCCCGTGGGGGGGGGGCTAGAAGAGGAGCACACCGGGGCGGGAAAGCGAGACCAATGACGCATGCGGGTGTGGTCTAAATGCACCCGATGCGAGGCCAAGATGGAGACCACCGCGGGAGGCAGCTTAAAGCCAGGGGCTGTCATAGAAGAAGAGGTGAAGTTACATCAACGACGAAGTTGAGCTGGCCTTTGGGCTGTTCGTATCGTGGGAGTGTGAGGGGCGTCTGGATTGAGTCAGTGGACCAAGCACGGTGAAGAGTAAAGAGGACTACCTACACGCCTTCTTTACGCATGTGATTGGGGCTGGCCGAAGGGATGTGGGAGCAGTGGCCGTCAAGGGGGGCGTAGAGGATGCGTAGGAGGGAGCTCCGACGATGCTTGGTTACCGCGATTTGCTAGGCAGGTAGCGTACGTGCCTCCTTAGACACCGGCACAGTTGCGCTCTGGGTGGTTCGGGAAGGCATCCCATTCTCACCAACACGAGGTCGTCATGTGATGTTGTGACAAAGCGAGGGCCCAACGGGGCACACGGCAGGCAGAGGAAGGTGGTATGGGCCGCGAAGCGGACTGCAAGAGGACTGACGAGCTGTTGGCCGATCCACTCGCTTCAAAGTTGTGTTGTTTTGCCTTGGCCGACATTTTGGTGCCGAGCGCCGGTGGCGGCCTCCGGCAGCATTGTTTGAAAATATGAAAAGGAAGGGGGCGGAAAGACTTTCGCATCCTCGAGATTGTTGCGGCCGACACAAAACGACTTAGCGAGGTCGCAATGTGGAGGAAGAGGGAGGTAAACATGGCCGTTTGGAGCGGCCAGGCGTGGTTGTTGTGGCCGCGTCTTGGTGAGTTTAGGCGCCCTTGCCTCGATTGAACAGACGTCGTCTCCGCCACGGCAATGTCGCCATGCTTTCTAACCGGTGAATCCATGGCCCAAAAGACGACCAGACTAGGAGCAAGGAGCGGGCCGTTCCCTTTGGCCCTGGTGACCTGGCACCAAAACAAAACAAAACACCTGGGATCGAGATGTTCAGAACAATTCCGTCCCCATTCTGGCTTGCCGATATTTGGCCACAAGAAAAATGCCGCGGCTCTCAAGAGAATAGCCCAAGCAGCAAGCATTAGCCATGTTGGTGTGAACGAAGCTAAAACTTGTTTTGATACGTTCCGAAAGTCGCCGTCATGAGCTCTCCGGTCTGTTGAAGCACATGTTGGAGTCATTCGCAAATCAGGGGCTGGCTTGGATGTGGTGAGGGTCTACGACTGGACCGAGGAGGAAGGCTCCAGAAAAACGAGAGCCCATTGGAAGCTCTTGTCGTCTCTCCAGGGTGGCAGACCATGGAGGAATTGGCCAATGATATATTTATCTGGCAGCAGAGAGAAGAACTGTGGTGGCTTTTCTTCTGGGAGTCGTCGTTGAGGTACCAAGGTACATGCCAATCAGTGTTTGCGCTAGTTCAGTGAGGCGGCCGAAAGCGATCGAGTCAGCGTCCGAGGCAGGGATGCGACGGATCACTCAACGGGAGCGACGGGTGACGGACGGGTGGACATGTCTGGGAAACAGCCGCAAGACAGGCAGCTTTCCCTCTCCATTGGCTGGCCCTAGCGGGTTGTTAACGAGGAGGGGCGCCATGGAGGGTGAACCCATGGATCTCAATATCAGACCCGCCCCTCTCGACTTCAAGTGAAGATATCGCGGGTCGGCCAGGTGTGACGGAGCGATGCGGCCGTCCTTCTCATTGAAAGGACCCGTTGTCGTGCTCGGCCCTGCTGGGTCCTGCTGATGAAGCCCCGGGGGTAGTCGTGGCATTTGCGGTTGGGCATCGGGATGGGCGACGGTCCCTGTCCGCTGGGTAGCACCACTTGTGACTGCAGGCTGTAGGTACTAGGTATGACATTGTGCGCAGGGACGTGGTCCCTCCCGAGGCCGAACTTGGGGCTGCGCGGAGTTGTCGGGAGGTTCCTGCTGCGATCTGCTCGCCTTGTTCTGTACATGTGCACGCAAATGCGATGCACCTGAGACCTGCAGTCCTGGCCAGCGCCCATTACGGGCTGCTTCCGGCCGGCATGTGCAGATGCACGAGTTGGGAATGAGAACGAGCTTCGAGCTGGCGATTATGTGTTTGTGATTAGGCACGTGTGCATCAACAGGAGCCGCGAGAAAGAGGGGTGGCCGTGATCCCATCTCCCCATCTTCCGGACCGTCGAGCAGTGTCGAGTCCGTCCAAGCCGAGAACGGGTGACAAGGGCCGTGATAAGCAGGCATGGTCGCAGCATCGCGGCCAACCCCGCCAAACACGTCACGAACCGCGCCCAGATCGAGACGTGTTGAAGTGGCTTCGCAGGGGATCGGAGCCTCGCTGGCAGCAGCAGCAGTATGTGCGAGGGACGGAATGCGCATTTTCGGTGAGAGGTCAGTGAACTATTCGTCAATGGTCGAGAACTCGGCGTCGGTTGGTTCTGGTCTAGACTCTAGGGCTGCTCCGTATTTGGGGTGACGCTGGTTGAGATGTTGGGAGCCGGGGAGATGCACCGCGACTCTCTGCGGAGTTTTGCAGCGGCCTGCTCTGGCCGGCTAACCCATTATGCTCCCGTGTCCGAAGCGTGGCTGTCTCAAGCGACAGCGAGGCTGGTGGCGAGGTATTATGATGATGAAGGCCGCGGGAGGGTTGTGGGAGGGTTGCAACGCAGCTGCAGAGTCAATGACCCGTAAATAATACGAAAGAGGTCCACTCCGAGATTTTGGGGGGGGGAGGAACCTGTAAAGAATACCTCGACCAAAAAATAGCAGAACATGCAAGAGACGATGAAGAGAGGACGCCCGTCCACGATACGATGGCTAAAATGGGGGAGAAAATGGGGCGCGCCTTGCTGAGATAGGAGATGGAAGTTGCAGAGATTTTTGAGCTTTGCTCTTTCCCGAATGTCGAGGGAATGGAACATCTCTGAGGAAGTACAGAAGGACTTCAAGACATGTTGGGAGGCCCGTGCTCGCCTAACTTATCTTCTTTATCACAAGAACGTCATCACCTCACCCCCTCAATTCATCATCTTTCCTATCACTGTCTATAGGGAACGGCAATCAACATGAAAGAGAAGACATGTGCCAGCAATTCAACCTGGTTCTATTGACGAAACAAGACTGATTTATGATGGGGACCACTGGATGTGGAAGGTGGAATCCAGGTGGTTGGTGGAAAATGCTGGCCAACGCGGCCCTTGGAGGCAGGACCGGGCTCCAGGCAGGAGACAGGCAGGTTGTATGGTTCCTGCTTAAGCCTCAAAGCCTTGCCTGTTTGCTGAAAGAAACAGCACTGAGGGAAAGAGAACTTGTAAATGGACGGGAGGAGCAGAGGGGGGGCCTGGTATTGTGGTCACCCCCCTCAATCCCTCACCTGGCACGGGCCGTCAAGGCCCATCTGCCAGCCAGGAGCGATGACACAGCCTCAACTCCTCCCTGACCTGTGACGACACCCGTCTCAGGTCTCTGTTGCTCGACTCCAAACACCACGAGGGAACTTGCACTGGACCATACCACCTCTCCAACTGTCTTGTCGAGCGCTACTTTTCTTCTCTTCCGCACCCTCATCCCGGTTCCTGCCAGTGGCGAATTGATGACTGCGTCGATTAAACCATTGTCGGCCTCCTCCTCCTCCAAGACAGCTTCGCATTCTTCCCTTCTCCCTTCTGGAGTTGCCACGAACCGTACCGCATCCGGCAACGCACATCTACGCGGCGGAATGCAAGGACCGAGGGTCCGCATCCCCTCCTGACCAAGACTGCGGCCCATAACTTCCAGCCTCGCCCAGACGGGCCTCGCTCCAGGCTCCCTCACCTACACCTTGCCGACCTTGGGCAACGACGACAGCTCACCTCGCCTTTGACCCCCAACCGGCTTGCAGCCTGCGGCTTCTTAGCACTGAGCAACAGCGGCAGAAGCACTGCCATCACCGCCACGCCCATCGTCAACGTCATCTACGGAAACGACCCCAGCCACCGCGGGTCCTTTGCGCTCGCCGGCCCTCCAAGCGGCCACCCTCCTAGGTGATATTGCCCTTTTTTTGCTAAACGCGCCCCCCCTTGACACGCGTGTTGAGACGAAGTTCGAGCCATCGTCAGACGACAATCCAGCGTTGACCTGCCCTCTCTGGCGCCGTGTCCTCTGCCCTCCCGGCAGAATTCTTGGTGTCCCGCGGTTGGCGCCTGAAATTCGTCTTGAAGATCGGGAAACGAGGACAAGTGAACGACAGCCGCCCGATTCCGTGACAGGTGTGCTGAGCTGTGCAGCACTGCAGCACTGCAGTCCACCTCTCTGTCAGCTTGCCACCTCTATCCTTCAGCAGTATCCCCATCGGGGCCTCGGCTCCCCGGAGTGAGGTCCCATCCGTCCAAGCCGACGACGACGGGCAGAGGTTTGCCTGTCTTCGGGCTCCCGACAGGGTATTCGGCATTGCCAGATCATCAAGCGCTGCAGCTCGCCCCGTTGGGCGATGGACCAGCTCCCCCCCATGAGCACGTCTGTACACGAAGCATTATCGCCACCACCACCACCAAACCGCGACGAGATGGCTAGTCCCACCGAGATAGATCCAGGCTCTGCAGCGGAAGCGGCTCATTTTGTCCGTCAGGCAAGCCATCACACACTTTCGACCCGGGCATCCAAGGGTGGGACTTCCAGTCCAGAACACACTCCCCCCCTCTCAGAGTCAACTATCATGCCGTTTTCCGTGGCGATATGCCCTCCCATTGATGCCCAACCTGGCCTCAGAATAGCCCAGGACATGGGCTCAGAGACGGTCAACCTGGAAAATAGCGCTTCCTCTCTGTCATGTAGTCCCTGTCCGCGGAACGCAGAAGAAATTCCTGCTTGCATGCAGCTCATCCCCGAACGGCACGACGTCGATCCTACTTGTGCAGTGGCGATTCAGCATTCACTCCAAGCCCTCAGCCTATTGGACCTTCCCACCGAAGTGCTGCTCCAGATACTGGGCAATCTGGAGGTCTGTGACCTGCTGGCAGCCTCCAGGGTGCGTTCCTCTGCGGTCTCCTATCCCCTTCGGACAAACCTCCCCCTTTGCTGCATCCACGCTTGGGAAACATCCCGCCCCGAGCCGGGACGTCAAGTGGTGACCGCAGCTTGACGTGTTCAGGACGGTCAGCCAAGTAGAGTCTGCTTCGCTTCTCCCTCCCCCCGCCACCAGACTGTCCGCTGGATGAGAGCATCTGCGTTTCCCCCTTCCACCCCCCATTCCATGCTAACACTCCCTCCCAGACCTCTCACCTCCTCCGGCGCCTCGCCCTCGCTCCGATCCTCCACCGCCTCCGCCTCCGACGCACCCGGGCCGTCCTTCCGCCTCTGCTCACCTCGCCCTCGCGCCCCTCTCTCGCGGACCTCATCCGCCGCTCCATCTTCATGACCAACACTACGGTAGTGTCCCGAAAGCTTGCCCGCTCTCTCGTGTCCATCCGTCTTCAGCATCGCCTGGCCACCCGTCCCTCCCCCGAGGCCCTCGTCGCGCGCAGCGTGCTCCCGCCCGAGTGCGTACCGTATGGTGGTGGGTGTTCGGCCAAAGCAGTCGGCGCGGGCTTGGGTGCGGCGGTGCCCGTGGCCCCGGCGCTTGTAGCGCGGCGGAGGGCCGTCGAGCGGGAGCGTGTCAAGGATGGGCTGAGGCGGTTTGTCGGGTCCTCGTGGAGGGGAGAGGTTCAGACCCGGGAGGAAGGGGTGAGGCGGTGGGAGGAGAGGGTTGGGGTGGGGAGGGTATGGAGGCTGAGAAGATTCTGGGAGAGGGTTGCGAATGGGGAGACTCGCTTCTGACAGGGCCGCTCGAGGGAGCATACCGTGTTCGCTGTGATGGGGGCCATGTAAGTTTTTCTTTCTGCTTTGCTGGTACTGACGGTTGGAGATTGGGGGGCACATGCGGAATTTCTTGGACAGCACTGAGGCGTTTTTCTCTCGATTCCAGTAGTTCCTTTCCTTGGACTGCGGCCCACACCGCCGGGCAACCGTGGTGCCATCAGCATTTGGTCTGTCGAATGTAACTGTACTGTACAATTTGTTCAATATACAAGCCGAATGGTACTAAATACCTGTTTGGCCTCTTCCTTCCATCCGACGCGAACGACAACTCACGCCCGAAACCGAAAACCGTCCCAATCGTCCTCCTCGTCCTCCTCCTCGTCCTCCTCCTCTTCGACAACCCCCATCCCGTGACTCGAATTCTCCTTCCCCACCCCTGCCCTGATGCCCTTCTGTTCCGAGGTCGCCGCCACCTCCCCGCTCCCTTGCACCCGCAATGCCTCACGCCGCTCCCGCAGCCGCCGCGCCCGCGCCTCCAGCTCCTCCATGACCTCAAACTCGGCCTCGAGCGCGCGCGTCGCGTCCTCGCGCTCGTCGTCGCGCTGCACGTCCGCCAGTGCCCGCTGCTTCTCGTGCTCCTCATCGTGCGACTTGGCCGCGATCTCGGCGGCCGACATGGCCGGTGCCGAAATCACGGCGCCGCTGTCGTCTGCGAACCCGGCGACGGCTGGTGGCGGTGGTGCTGGTTTTGCGTGCACGACGTCGGCTTCAAAGGCGGCCCAGACGTCGTCGTTGTTGTCTTCGGGGGCGCTGGTGGGAGGTAGGGGTTGTTGCGGCTTGGGGGTTGCGGCAGGTTTGGGGGTTGCGTCGGCGGCGCGGAAGGAGGATGAGGTGGCGACGGGGGTGGCGGGGCGCGAGGGGATCTGCATCTCGACGCCGAGGGTCGGGGTGCTAGAGGATTGGCGCCGGGTGAGAGGGGGGGTTAGGGGTTTGGGTTTGATGGTGGTGTCGGCGGTGGTGTCTACCATGTCGGGCCTGCTGCGCTTGCGGCGGACGGCGTCGCCGTCGGGAGAGTCGGGGGAGTCTGCTGTCATGTCGACGTCGGGGTCGTCGAGCTTGCGCTTGTGGGGGCCGGCCGAGGAGCCATTGGTGGGTTCGGCAGGGGGGTTGGTGGTTGTTGATGATGATGATGGGGGTTGGAGGCGTTGGCGGTGGGAGGCGGTGCGGAGGTGGCTCTCCCAGAGGGATTCGGTCTTGATGTGTTCGTGGCAGAGGGTGCAGAGGAGCTTGCCGGCGTCGGAGTAGGCGGCGGCTGGGTGGTCGATTCGTCGCGCAGCGCGTTGCTGGCGGAGGAGGGCGCGGACATCGGCCATGTTAAGGCGCGATGCGCTGGGGCGGTCAGGGGATGGATGGCGAGGTGAATCCAAGGCGGGGGCCGGGCGTTTTGTCGATGGTTCGGTGGTGGACGTTGGGGGGATGGCGGAGGCAAAGAATTGAGTCGTGGGCTTGGTCAATGGATTGAAGACGAAACAAGAAAGCGTTTGGTCGGGTTCAACGTTGCTGTGACGATGTGGAGATGACGGCGCCAAAGCTGGGATCATGGGTCTTCCAGAAGCTGGAGTGGGATCCGTCAAGCCACAAGTCGGGAAGCTGTCCAGCCACAGTGGTGGGTCGGGCAGTCAAAGAACCGCGGGGTGACGGAAGCACGATGGAACTCCATCTTGCGACGGACCCGCGTCACATCTCACTTTCCGAATTCCATGTGACTAAATCCAAACTCGAACTCGAACCGCCTTCTCTGCGCCCATCCCCCAGAGGCGCCCTTACCATTGCCTTGCCCATCGTGTCACTGCCGATTGGGGCAACGCCGCCGCCCCCGTCACAGAATGGCATGCCTCGCTGAACCATAGCCCCCGAACCTCGACAGCGAGCCTAGGAAGGCACCAGCTTCAATCACACACCGCCATCCAAACCCCCCACGCGCGCAACGCGACGAAAGCCACGATGGACTCCCAAGACGACTCGGCGCGAGTCACCGCCCTATTCCCCGACCCTCCCCAATTCTGGAAGGCCTTCACCCCGGCCAACCTCTCCCGCTTCGAAACCCTCAAGCAAGAATACGCCGACCAGCACGGCCTCGGCCGCAACACCGTGGTCCGGGTCCCCAACCTCCCCGAAGACCTCTTATACCTCCAATCACCGCCAGAACCAGAGGACCAGAAATGGCGACTGTTCAGCGAACCTCTATCTGTCCGTCCCCCGCCAACAAACCCCATGCATCCGCCGCTAACCCCCACCAGCTCAAGGACGAACTCCAAGACCTCGAAGCCGCCGGCATCCAACGTCTCGCGCCCCCAACCCTCCTCGACGCCAACAAAGACGGCAAGCACGGCGACCGCGCCTTTGAGCTCAAAAAGATTGCCAAGTCCCTCCTCCTCAACTTCCTCGAGCTCGTCGGACTCATGGGCCATAACCCATCATTGGTCCGCCCCTCCCCACACCCCATCACCGCCCCAGAAATGACTAACCCTGAGCTTGCTTCCAGGGCGAACAAAAAGTCCAAGACATCAAGACCCTCTTCCTCAACTTCCACCATATCCTCAACGAGTACCGCCCCCACCAAGCGCGCGAGCAGCTCATCGAGTTGATGCAGGACCAGCTGGACGCGAAGCGCGCTGAGACGGCGGCGATACGGGCGGTGGTGGATAAGGCGAAGAGGGCGCTGGAGGGGCTGGGGAGTATGGAGATTCCGGGTGGTGGGGAGGAGGGGGAGGCGATGAAGGTGGATGAAGCTGGGGAGGGGGACGGGAAGAAGGATGGAGAAGGCATGGAGAAGGTAGAGGTTGAGAAGGAGACGTGGATAAGGGCTGATGAGCAGTTTTCTTGAGGGATGTGAGGGCTTGAGATGGTTGAGAGGGACTATTGGCTGCAGAGGAAGAGTCATATCCGTCATCCGATGTTTGCCGACAAGTTTAGTTGGCACCTTGCACGGAGGCTTCTGATGACGAGGGTAAGTTGGCTGGGTGCATACCCGGAAAGAGGAGAAGGAATATGAAGAAATATCCAACATAGATATAATACCAAGTGCTGGTCTTCTGATTCCGTGATCATTGCCGCATTTCATGGAACGAGGAGTCACGTTTGAGCCTCGCATTAGCCCTGGCATCTCATTTTACTGACATTTCACGAATGGACACAACTCTCGCTTCGGCTCGATTGTATGTCCCAGTGCCGCCGCCGTTTCGACATTCCAGCATTAAGACGGCAGAGGTTATACATGTGCCGCGTGCCTTACCAATCTCGAAACCAGGTAAATCCCGTCTCAGCCCTATGCGTCAAAACCCTCGGGAAGGAAGCGAGGCTAAGTGGCGGTGGTTGTGTTGGATCGGATCGTGGGCGGTTGAGCTGCCATTCGACATCACCACCACTGCAGGAACAATTGCAAAGAACCAGCGACACAACAAAGCCATCCTGTCACAGAGCAGGCAGAAACGATCAACAGGCACCCTTGCTTCACATATTCGATCAATAGCTATATGACTCCAACAAAAACTCATCGCTGGTACCTCCCGACCCCCCCCCCCCGGGGGGGAGACGCACAACACATTTCTCATTGGTCCACGTCCCAGTCCGGTCCCCGACCCACCTTCCAGTTCAAACACACAAGTCCCACCCGTGCTCCTTCCTCCAAAAAAGTGCAAACAGAGAAGAAGACCGACCCCGTTTGCCAGTCGCCGCCCAGACTACCACTAATAACACTACCTATACAGGGGGAATACATAAACCACAGCGGCCGTGCCAGTGCCAAAACCGACCCATACAGAGAGGTACCAAGAATAAATGGAAAAGAGAAGCAGAAAAAAAAAGGGGGGACACTGCGCTGCCGCGCCAATGCCCTGCTCTGCCCGCCAATAGCCTCGCTGGGAGCGAAACAGAAGGGGGGGGGATTGAGAAAAACGAAAAAGTGAAAAGGGTAGAGCCGAACTCTTCAGCCCTGGCTGAATCTCATCAAACAAAAGCACCTTCAAGCCAAGCAGAGAGAAGCGCCGCTCAAAGAGAAAGGCCAAGCCAAGACGGGACTGGAGAAGCCGTGGCGACGACGGCAGATTTGAGAACCGCCCCCCGGCCCTCAGTTGCAAGACGGGCTTGGCGCGCCGGAAAATCACACTAGACGATTTCCAACTACCGATTCCCCTGGGTGGAAGAAGCTTGGCAGTCACTCGGGGGGAACCCGAGTCGAGGAAGGCCAGCGGCCGCGGTAGCCCAGAGCGGGATAGGCGGCAGGGGTATCGGCGTCTCCCGTGCCGGTGCCGGCCTCGCGGACCACTAACCCGGAGGAGCGCCGGCAGCGGCCGCAGCCTGGGGTGGGATAGGCGGCGGGGGAATCGGAGTCTGCCGCGCCGGTGCCCGGCTCGCCGGTGGTGCGGCGGCATGCGGAATGGGCGGCGGGGGTATTGGGGTGTGTCGGAGGGCTGGAGCCGGTGGGTACTGCGGTGGTGGTACCGGGGTGACGACAGCCGCAGGGGGTGGAGGGGGCGAAGACGTCGAGGTAGATCCGTGGCGCTCAAGCATGGCACTCAGATGGGGAAGATCGATGCGGGTTTTGGGGTCGTTCAGGTACATCTTTCGGATGATATCCCACTCGGCACGCGTCATGTTCTGCGCTTGCGGCAGAAGGAACTGCACTGTCGGGCTGGCGATGAGCGGCCCGAGAACCTCCCGGGCAAGCGCTTCGGCGGCCGTCTGCGCCGGCGTTGGGGGCTTGCGGTTGATCGGGAGCTGATCTGGCTCGCGGGCCAGTTGCGCAGGCGGCCGGGGCGGTTGGGATGGTGAATAGCGGCTTCCGGGACCCGTTCCTTGCGTGGGGGTGTTCGGGAAAGCTCCCTGGGGTGATGTTGGGGAGAAAGCCGGGCCTGCAATGGAGTGGCGGGGTCCGGACGTCTGTATGCCGGGCTGCATGGGAGTCGGCGTTTCCGGTGGCTGACCATATGATAATTGCTGGTTCTGGACCTTGGGGTCCTGGATTCTCATGGCTTGGCCAGCTTCCGCAGACGGGTTCGCACGGAGAAGCGTGTCTGGGTCGTTGCGGTAGACGAACACCGCCAGCAGCATGGGCTCGGTTCGAGTCTCGGGGATGAAGTTGTCCACCAGATTCAGCATGAATTCTGGATGGCCCCCTTGACCCGGCAAGACCGGCACAAGATACGTGTCCCGAACATTTCCAATTCCCTTGTCTCCGATGACTCCATAGCGCTTCTTACCCACAAAGTAGTCGATGACTCGGGTAAACTCGGCTTTGGCAGCTTCGTGCGTTGGCTCCAGGCTGATGACAACCACATCAGTGGGCGGGCTGAATCGCAGCCCACAGAGGTAGACGACGGCTTGTTCTTGGTCTATCCGGCCACAGACCGACAACTGTGAGGGGATGAGTGTCGTCCAGGGCAGGCCTAGGCTCTTGCTGAGATCGGCACCTCCAATGTATTTGGCGGAAACCGGCACTGTCCCAACCGTGTTCATCACAAGCCTTCCTTTCCAAACCACATCGGGGTCGTCCTCTGCGCGAGGCGAGTATGGGGGCGACTGGCTACCGTCATCGAGCAGACGGTCCACGTCGGCGTCTACACCAGGACCGGCTGCGGGGGCCGCAGAGAGGGATAGGCGATGGCCTGGTTGGGGGAGGGTCGGAGACTTGACACTCGAGAAGACTTTGTTGATGTCGAAATCGGACCTGCTGGGGGAGTGTTGTGTGTCCACAGCCAGATCCCGCGTCGCAGACCGAGACGGACCCTGGTCCGTCGGAAGCTCCGGTGTGTGATTAGGGCCGGCTTTGTGCGATGACTGCGATATGGACCGTGTGTGCCCGCGCGGCGCAGGGGGTGGAGCTTGGGGTTCCTCGTCGATGGCCATGGGAGTGGTCTCCTCGACGAGCTCATCCCCCTTGTGGGTTTTCCGGATGCGAGGCACATCTTCCGTGATCTTGATGGCCTGCTTCTCAGCTCGGGCCTTCATCACGGCATTGCTCTGCTGCATTTCCTCGGGCGCCAGCTCCTCAGTAGCCATGGCCGCCAGCATGGTGGCCGTGAGGGTACCAGCCAAGAGACGGCTGCATAACGCCGGGTTGTTCTTGAGGTTGAACGTGAGTGTCCGGGCCTGGTTGGCGTACGCGGTGGAGTTGTTGGGATGAGAGTCAAATACGGCCTGCTCAATGTCCAGCGCAAAGCGAGCGGTCTGGACAGTCAGCGCATCGTTGGTAATGTTTCGTTCTGTGGCATTGATGGAATGCGCGATCGATTTTGAAAGGGCCTTGACGGTATTCTGCCGCGTAATAGGTAGCTCGTGGATCTTGGCCAAAATCTCCTGCTGTGCTTCAAGCGAAGGCTGCGGGTCGGATACCTTTCTTGCCTTCTGGGGACGGTCAGTATCAAAGCCACTCAGGTAGGGTGGGGGAAGGGAGCGACATACCTTGGGCTCCTTTTCTTGAGTGTGGTCCGCGGCCTTGCGCTTCTGACCTCCGGCCGCGCCGCTCGTCTTGCCGTCGACATCGGTCTCTTTCTTCTTGGGCTCCTTGGCCTCTTTGGGCTCCTTGGGTTCCTTGGATTTGGCAACCTTGGCCTCCTTTGGCTCCTTTGGCTCCTTTGGCTCCTTTGGCTCCTTGGGTTCGGGCATCGGTGACGACTTTGACTTTTGTGAAGACTTGGCGACGTCCTCGGTAACATCCTTGGTATCGCTCACCCGCTTCCTCCCGCCCTTTTTGGGGCCCTTCTTCTTCTTGTCGTCGGACTGGTCCTCGTGGAGTTTTCTGCGGACTTCCCACGGCTTCTCGCCGCGGGTCATGGCCAGCAGCAAATCTTTGTGGTTCTCTGGCTTGCACTCCTCGCAGAAATACTGCTTAGGTAAATCTTTGGGGGAAAGGCTCAGACCCAGGCAGATATTATGCTGCCAGACGCCGCAGCTGTCGCATGCGATCCATGTCTCGTCGGCTTGGTCGTCGTCCTGGTCGGTCGCACCGCAGACGCATCGAATGACTTCCTCCTCCTGTTCCTCGGGCTCGGCGGCCGCCTTCTTTCCCTTCTTGCCGCGGCGCTTGGGCGCCTCGAGGGGCTGGTCGAGCTGCTCGAGGGCCTTGTGCTGGCCCTTGGTGGCCCGTACCGATCGACGGGGTTCTGGATCTGGTGATGCGGTTGTGATCAGTCTCTGATTTGGTTTCTGAGTTCGTCGCGTCGCCGTGCCCGGATCGGGAGAGTCGCGGTCGACGGGGAGGCTCGGCGGCCGGGACGAGCGCGAAGGCTTGTTGCGCTGTTGCTTACCCGACATGTTGGAGATGCTGGGCGCCGGGCGCGCAATCGATATCTCAATGGGAAAAGGACGTCAAGGCTGGGTATCTACTGCTGACGATGGGTCTCAAGGCATGCGCGTGAAGAAAATCTTCAAGCAGGCATTGGGCGAGGGCGACAAGATTGGTTTACGGGGGTATGGGGAAGGTGGAGGTCGCAATTAAGACTGGCGACACACGCTGGAGCACGGGTGGTGCTGGTGGCAGCGCGGAGATGGCTCGTGATTGATCACCCTTCCAAATGACCCAGATATGTCTTGCCTCCCTAACTGGTCCTGATGAAAGTCGAGTGCAGAAGTTTGTCGCGACGGGTAAGGCGAGAGAGTTGGGTGCTTGGGGTGCTGGGGGTGCTGTGGTGCAGGGAAGCTTTCGCAGAGCGTCCAAGCTCCCGACGCAAGATGTGTTGCAGAGAGGATGGAAGCTTGTGTGATGGTCGCGTTGGCGAGGTCTGGCGACAGAAGAGCGTCTCCAGAGGGAGTGATTTAGTAGCAGCCGGACAGGGTATGCGCGCTCGGCAGGCGACACGGATGGTGGTGTCGGTGTTGGGCGTATCCACGCGCGATGCAGGTTGCAGGGTGCGGAATGGTGGGAGGTTGGAAAGGAGGAGTTTTGATTGAGAGACGGGAAGGCGAGAGCTCTCGATTGAGCCATTGGCTGTTTATGTAAGCAGAATCGATCCTTGGCTCCTCAGTTCCACGGCACGGGGAGCGATTGGCTGATCCCCCTAGATGCCTCAGAAGCAAGGCACCTCAGCAGCCACGCGTGTGGTCGCTTGCCTGGAGCTCTAGCTGAGCCCAGCACCAAACAGACGCCCGTAGGGCGAGGTCCCACATCATCACCCTCCAAATCCACCCTAACAGCACCACGTCGAAGACTCCAAGCCGGGCGCCTCGATTGCCGCCGGTCTTTTCCAGTAACTCGAACTCCACCCCCCATCCCGCCGAACCCCTCGCCGCCACCATGTCGAGAAGATACGACTCCCGGGTAAGCTCCCTAGCTGCCCGCCCTTCGCCGCAGGAGCCGCGCAGCTTGCGATTCCACCCCGGGGCCACAGCTAACTGTGCTCCAGACAACCATCTTCTCTCCCGATGGGCGCCTGTATCAGGTCGAGTATGCCCTCGAGGCCATCTCCCACGCCGGCACTGCCATTGGCATCCTGGCCAAAGACGGCATCGTCCTCGCCGCCGAGCGCAAGGTCACGTCGAAGCTCCTGGAGCAGGACACCTCAGCCGAGAAGATCTACACCCTGAACGAGTAGGTGCGTTCTCCGCCTTACCCCGAGGCCAAACACTGACAGGGGCTGTTCCTGCAGCAACATGATCTGCGCCGTCGCCGGCATGACGGCCGACGCCAACATCCTGATCAACGTCGCCCGCGATGACGCCCAGCGCTACCTCCTGACGTACAACGAAGACATTCCCTGCGAGCAGCTCGTGCGCTTGCTCTGCGATCTCAAGCAAGGCTACACACAACGAGGCGGGCTCCGGCCATTCGGCGTGTCCATCATCTACGCCGGCTGGGACCGGCAGCGCCAGTTCCAGCTGTACAACAGCAACCCCTCGGGCAACTACGGCGGCTGGCAGGCGACGAGCTCGGGAGCCAACCACGCGAGCGCCCAGAGTCTGCTCAAGCAGGACTATAAGGAGGACTGCACCCTCAAGGAAGCGTGCGCGATGGCCATCAAGGTGCTGAGCAAGACGATGGACTCGACCAAGCTGAGCAGCGAGAATGGTAAGCCGCCCCTGCTGTTCCTCTCCCCGGGCGTATACACTGACAACAAGGGCAGTCGAGTTTGCCACGGTGGGCCAGACCAAGGACGGCAAGGTCTACCACCGACTTTGGAATGCCAAGGAGATCACAGCGTTATTGAAGGAGCACGACCTGGCAAAGGACGAGAGCACGGAGGACGAGTAGATGTTGGCCGCGGAGGCGAGGGGGTGAAAGCGGACATGCTATTTAGCGCCAGGTGTACCAATAGAGGACCAAAATGCCCCAAACCCCCAACGTGCTATGCAAGACGCCCCACAACAGTGACCATTACAAAACATACATAGTACCTCGACGAATCCAACTCGGTAGATGTCAACCAACACCACACGGTGGGTGATATTACGGCGCCTAGGCGAAGTAAAAAATGTCAGCCTACGTCCTACTCCCAAGCTCACTCAACTCATATCCTACATTTTGCCTCACGCCCCCCCTTTCCTCTTCGTCCCTCACCCGGCCATAACCCTCCTGCTCCCCCGGCGGACCCGGATACGGCTCATCACACAGCGAGCTGCTCAGCCGTGGCCAATACCGCCGATAACTCCAATACGTCACCGTCCACCCCAGCAACGACCCAACGCACACATCGTACACGTCATGGCGATAGTCCTGGCACCGACTGATGGCAATCATCAGCGCCCCCAGCAGCGGCCCCAAGCACACCAGCGACCGGACCAGGTCCCCGCGCACCAGCTTCTCCGTGTGCTCCCCCGCCGTGTTGGTGTTGGGCCCATGCGCGAACACGCGCATCTGCCCGGCCAGGAACAGGCTGACGTAGCCCAGCCCGGCGAAGGAGAAGGAGCTGTGGCCCGAGGGGAAGGAACGCCAGCCGTCGTGCAAGCGGTGGTGGTTGGTCTGGGTGCAGACGTCGATGGTGACGAGGGTGTTGTGCGGCGCCGTCGGGAGGGGGAGGCAGCGCGCGAGGAGGTCGGGGCGCGGGCGGCCGACTGAGTTCTTGATGAGGTCGGTGAGGACCACGGTGAGGGCAAGGGAGATGGAGAGGCCGAGGAGGGTGACGTGGTGGGTGTGCGAGGGGGCGCGGGCGATGGTGTTGAAGGCGGTGAGGAAGAGGATAGGGAGGAGGACGACGTAGAGGAGGTCGAGGCCTGGGTGGGGAGGGGGATTAGTTGGGGGAAGAGGGGGCGAGGGGCCGGGGGGAGGGAGGGGAGGACTGACTGATGGGTACTCGTTCAATTTCTGCATGGGGAAAGGAGATGCGCAGGTCGTCTAGGGAGAACATGCGGTGGAAGGGCTCAACGAAGAGGAGGATCTGTTTTTGGGGGGGGGGGGAGGGTCAGAGCTGAATTGGAAGGGATATCGCCGGCCAGAGCTTACAAGGAGGTAGCAGGTCACTAGCAGGCCGAAGCCGACGTAGTCTGCGGCATAGGATCTCTAGAGTGCGATGCGACGTTAGCAGCCCGACGGATCTTGGGATGATGACGACGGGAGTGGTGTGGAGGAGCGGGTCAACGTGCATGCCAGTATCTCGAGGCCGAGGCCAACAGCCCGGACCCAGCCATGGCAGGTGACAGAATCGCTAGTCACCGCCGTCGAATGGCCTTGAATGCAGTCCTCAGCATTGGGCGGCGATGTGATGGACGACGGCGTCAATTGGTGGCGCGAAAGTGCCGGCTTGGAGTTTTGGGATAGTTGATAGTGACACTTGACAGGTTGGACAAGTCGCGTGTACGGGGGCGCACCAACAGGGGTGTCCCTGGCTGCTCGATCCCTGTAGCTTAGTGGATAGCCCGGGAGCGCAAGGGGTGGGTGATTGGATCCCTCACAACCTCCCCTCAACTCCCTTCCCTAACCCTGATCCTCATTACAACTGAGCGGAGGACTCGACGATCGCTCTTGGAGAGGACATGGCGGAGAATACTTGTGGACGAGGATGGTGTGTAAAGGCGCAGTCAGATCTGCCCTGCGTCGATCATCGTCCTGGATATCAAAAAGCCTCCAATATCAATAGCCACTTCGGGTTCATCCCTCTCTGTCCCCGTCGAATCTAGTCTTCTATGTCCAAGATGGCCTCTATAAGGTTTCCTCCTTTCCTGCTGGAATCATTAGCCTTCTCGCCAGATTATCCCACCAGCTCATCAGCTCACCAGACCACCACCTCCCCAGTCTTTACCTCTCTGACATACCAACCCATCTTTCCTCCCCCACCACAATGCCATCCCCTACCCCCCTCCTCCCAACCATACTGGTCCTCGCCGCTCCCATACAAGCCGCTCACTTCTCTGGTTTCCTCGCCCGCGACCCCAACCCCTACCCCCCCTGCCCCGGAACAACATCCACCATAACCGTCACCGCCCCAACCATCTCTACCGCCACCATCACCATCAACCCCCCCGCCTCGGCCGCCCACACCGTCACCGTCACCCACCAACCTCCCGCTCCCCACACCGTAACCATCACCGCCCCCGGCGGCAGCGGCAGTGGCCCCTTCAACACGCACCGCCACTACCAGACCCGCACCGTCTACATCACCGACGGCACCACCCTCCTCGCCCCGGCAACCATCACCGTCACGCAAACCCTCTTCACCCCGTCTTCGTCGTCGGATCCCCGCCCCCGCCCCGGCGGTCCCCCGGGCCCCTGGGTCTGGGGTTGGAACCAATGCCTCAACGGCGGAGACTGCCGCGGCAATGGGCCGGGGACGCACCCCACCGCTCTAGACGTCTCCACCACCACGGCGTCCGCTCCAGGCACGTCGTCATCCGTGACCACCGCCGCGACGTCGATTGCCACCGTGACAGGGGGTCACGGGCACGTCCATGGCAACCACGACGACCACTCTCATTCCCACGACGGAGACTGGGATGACGAAGACGACGAAGACGACTGCTCCCCCCCCTCGCCCCCCAGCAACCGCGGCGGCGGTCCCGGTCCCGGCCGTGACCGCGGCCAGCGCGCCTCCGTGGCGACGACGTCGACCATGATCTACACCGTCACTAACACGTATACCACCACGATTCTCCCCAACAGCACTGCTTCGAGGCACGCCGACACGCACGTTCCTGGTGGTACGGGGACAACTACTTTGGCGGTGACGACTGCCCCTGCGTATGTGGGCGCGTGGTGGACGGCTTTCTTTGGCGGCGGCGGTAGGTCGTCGGCTACGGCCACGGCGGCGGCGGCGGCGACGACTTCTACGGCGGTGCCGGTGGGGTGGGGACGTGGAGGGTAGGCCAGGCGGTGGAACTTGCCGACCCGGGGATTGGGGAGATGAGGGGAAGCAACATGTTGGAAAGAGAGCGACGTCATGGTTAGGCATGTCTTGTTTTTGATGTTCTTTGCGTTTTTCCTTATTTAGATTCAGGCGTTGTTTTGTCAACATTAGGCGTCAGGCGTTGTTGGAGAGGGGGGTTCACCTTGGAAATGTAACAACACCAAAAACGCAAAGGGGGACCGATAGATCAAAAGCAACGAGAGACAAAGTCATGCACTTTTACCATCACCATGTTCGTCGTGGGGGTTGAAGATGTTCGCCTGCCGCATATCTGCACATCCCTCCACAGCATTCCACATAATAACAACACCACAGTTCCACACCAGTCAGGTCAATAAAAAACAAATCATGTCGTGCTGTGCCATGCTAAAACTATAAACAGACGCCCGGCTGGCTCCATATACGCTCATATCCCCGCCAAACGCTATACCCAGCCTAGGCCGCCACGAGCCGAGATGAACGATCCCGGATGCCAAAATACATATAAAACAAGCTAGCAATACGCCACCAGATACCCACGCCAAGGAAAAATGGTATACACGCAAAGTCCATGATACCTTTTTCCCGCGGACCCTCCCTTCCAAAAAACGCCCAGAAAACCTTTAAACTCGAGGCCCAAATGCTGTTGATCCCCCCATGATCGTTCATTACTGAGTGCGCCGGATGTGGTGTCAAGGCCGTGATAAAGCTCGCAGCCTATTGGGCCACTAGGTAACGCGGTGCCGAGTTAAAGAGGACGATGCTCTGCCTCCGCCAAGGCCCTCGGGGCTTGACTTCAAGAGTCCTTAATGAGCTCATAAAAGACCTCTATGTCTCTTCGGCCACCAAGCGCTGAACCTCGGCTTCGTTCAGGAGCTTGCGCTTGCCGAGTTCCTCGGGCGGCTTTCCGTCGCGGACAGCCCCAAAATCGAGAATCTAAGAGTTCCGTTAGCTATTGGTCATCGCTGCCACGCTTTCTTTCGCTTACCTCGACATAGGTCAGATTGCCGCGCTGCACCGCCGCCACGCATCGACGCTCGTCAAACTTGACCTGCCAGACGCCACCGAGATCCGTGAGAAGGTCCTGGATGCACTCGCCAGTGTTGATGTCCCACATCTTGACAGTCTTCTCGCTGCCCGAGATGACCTTGCGACCGTCATGCTGGAAGCAGGTGATGGCCCCCGTGTGGGCCGTCAGCTGGCTCTTGCATTTCCCATTCTCTGGATCCCAGATTCGGAGAGTGCTATCAGCTGCGGCAGACACGAGACGGTCGTCGCGGAGATCCAGCAGACCAACCAGGAGGGTGTGGCCCATGAGGGTATGCAGGCAGGCGCCCGTGTCGAGATCCCAGATCTTGACCAGCGAGTCCATCGACCCCGAGATGCATCGATTGCGCTTGTGATCGAGGACGACCGAGTAGACCTTTTGGGTGTGACCCTCCATGACATGAAGCTGCTCGCCGGTGCTGATGCGCCATACGCGGACGGTGCTGTCGTAGCTGCCCGAAACAAGAGTGTCACCATGCGCTGATATGGCTCGGACGGAGTGCGTGTGTCCTTCGAGGATCCGAATAAAATAGGGGCACTGGTCGTCGGTGGCTGGAGGCCCAGTCTGGATGTATCGGCGAGATCCGACTTCGGGCAGCCGCCAGACGCGCAGCTGGCTGTCGCGAGAGCCCGTGACGATGAGCGGCTTCGGGGGCATCACGACGGCCTTACCATCCTGGTACTTTCCGGTGGCGACCGGCATGATGATTTGCAGGCAACGCACAGTCGACGTGTGTCCGAAGAATGTCTGGGTGCAGATGCCCTTCTCAATGTCCCAGACGCGAACGGACCTATCCGTACTACCGGACACGAGCGTGTTGCCTTCGTATTGAAGCGCCCAGACACCTCCCTCGTGGCCCTCGAGCTTGGTGCGGAGCTTGCCTGTGTTGGTGTCGTAGACGTGGATAAGAGTGTCGTCGCTGCCGGTGATGATCTTGTCTTCATCAAACTGTAAGCACGTGATAACGTGACGGGGATGAGCCGTGAATGCAACATGGCTGGGCTTGACCTTGCCACTCGTCCAGCTCAGCCTAATCATGTAGTGGCGTCGGTAGAGGGACTTGAAGAGATGCAGTTTGCGCAGGCTTGGGAGGCCAATCTGGGGGTCCGGAACCGCAAGGGCTGCGGCGCTTGCTGCAGAATTAGGGCCTTCGGACTTGTGGACGGCTGCAAGCGAGGAAGCACCATCGTCTCGCGCCTCGTGGCCCCCGGCTCTACGCTTGGCTCTATCAGCGTTCATGGCGGTCAAACCACGCTTCCGCTTGGTAGCCCTCGTCTTGGGACCCGGCTGCGACCTTTCTTGCTTGATGGTCGATCGCAGGAGCTCCGACTCGCTCGATATCATGCGGGTTTGGAGGCTCAAGTCGACTTCGCACCCTTCGGCGCCAACAGGATCTTGCCAGCCCCAGCCTTGGGTAATAGCCTTTTGAAGCTCGCCAGGTGGGAGAACGAAGCCATCCCGATCGAACAGCTCCTTCCAGCCCGTCTCGTTGCTGTCCACAATGTTTCGCCAGTGCTTCGAGACTTGAGCGGCCCGGCAGAGGTCGCGGTGATCTAGATAG
The DNA here is from genome assembly GCA_030549215.1 of Schizothecium vesticola. Lineage (NCBI taxonomy): Eukaryota > Fungi > Ascomycota > Sordariomycetes > Sordariales > Schizotheciaceae > Schizothecium > Schizothecium vesticola. The sequence goes on along the minus strand of JAUKUD010000005.1, from coordinate 534,762 downwards.
GACAAGACGTGATAGCTGAGCTCAAGGGGGAGGCGCTGGATGAAATCGCACTGGAGGGCCGGATTGACGACGTCGGCGACCAATTGCAGTGTCTTGCGCGGGCATCTCCGCAGGAACTGGTACATCATCCACGTCTTGAATTCGTCGGGCATGGAATCAAAGTCCTCCAGCATGGCTCTGGGGTCGGCGAGACTGGGGTTTCGGGCGAACGAGCCATCCATTGAAACGTCATCTCCCAGAGGGGTTCTCCTGTGCTTGACATAGCCGACCTGGAGACGTTCCTCGTCGGAGTCGTCCTCGTGTGCCAGGGGGGTCGGCTGGAGCTGAGCAGCCGCAAGCGTGGGCGAGAGTCTCGGGCTAGGAAGGCTGGCATCCTGGGCTGTGATGCCGGATCTCGTCTGAAGCAAGCGAACTGTGTTGGGGAAGGATTCGTCAGGATCGGCAAAGGGGAGGTCCGAGTCGGTGATGGGAGGCGTCGCGACGTTGCTAAAGACTGTCTGGGATTCGCTCCCGGCCGGGCTCACGGCGTCGTAGATAGACGTCGACTGGCTCGTGAGGGAATCCAGGTTGTCCAGACTCAGAAGCCGCAGCCGGGAAGGACGATCCAAGCTGGCGGGCTCCAGCTCGGAAATCTCAGAAATGTCTGGTGTCGCCAGGTCTCCTGATGTTTGTCTGGTATTTCTGTCCTGGTCTCTTCGCTGGGCACTGCCTTGTGCGACTGCACGTCGAAGCCTATCGGCGGAGGTGGAAGGGTATGTATGTTTTGTTGATTTTTGAGAGCCCCTGGTGGGGTTCGCGCTGTAGGACGGGGATGCGGTCGTTGCACTCGACCGTTGAGATCTTCGGAGAGACGGCTCGGGATGGTGGGGTCGGTTGAACGTCTCGACTGTAGGGGTATCGGCCTCATCTGGCTCAGCGTTGGCATCGTTGCTCTGGGAGCGCACCTGCAGCATGGTGTGTTGGTAAATAGTCTTTGGGCCAAGGGGTACTGTTTTGCTTACAAGATCCATGGCGTCGTCCGTGTCCGAGGGCTCGTTGTCCTCGTCACCGAGGTGGAATGTCAGCTTCCGGAGCGAGGGCGGTGTAGGTCGTGATGCCAGAGGGTACTCCTTGGAGTCGAGCGAGTTTAGGTCCCGAGGTCCGCGGACAAACAAAGGGGGGTAGGCTCGCTTCGTTGTTGTCGTCGTCGTGACTGTCTTGGTCTCGATACACTCCTCGGCGAACTGGACCTGCATTAGCCGGCGATGAGACTCGGAGGCTTGGTCCTCCTCCCAGCTCAGCGACACGCGCTGGCTGGATCGTGGACGATATGGCTCCCCGAGATTCGGCATGGCTGGATTGTGGTGGTGCTGACAGACGGCCAGGGGGGTCTGACGGGAGGAGGGCAGGAACGAGCCTGTCAATCAGGACAAACTCGTTGAAGAGACGCCTTGTTGTTGGTGGCGGCCGTCGAGGTTGAGAAAAGGGGGGGTGTTCCTCAGGTCATGGAGAGTCGCGGGGCAGAAAGGTGGTCGGTGGAGATGGACACTGCTCGCAGGTCGGGTGGCCCTTGGTCGGTTGTCGGGTCCAACGCGTTCCAGCCACGGATGGCGGGATGCAGCGGTCGCTCACGCGTGTTTTTGGCTGTCGAAGGGGAGGCCGTCTCAAAGGTTGAGGGTCATGTTGATTTCTGGCGGTCGAGAGAAGGACGACGGCACGGGAAGGGACAGGAAGGGAATGGAGACCGCGGCGCGATCAGCGAAACGGAGAGAGGCAGCGAGAGAGTATCGACGGTCGGTCAACAACCCGGGTCTAAAAGCAGGATCCGAGTCATTCACAAAGCACGAAACCCCCAAAACGCCAGTGCTCCCTGACGCCGAGTGGACGGGAAAATCGTGGAAGGGGCGCGGCGGAGGAGGTGTGCGTTGGTCCTGTCGCCGGTCTGGAAGTCGCACTTTCGTAGTTGGCGATGCAGGACCTCGTCGGGTTGCTGTCGGCGTCGTGGTGAGCAGGAAGGTTGCAGGTTTTGTTGGCGGTCGGGTGACAGTGCTGTCGACGAAAGGGCCACGAGCAGGCACGGCCGCTTAAGAAGCGCCAACCACTGCCCTGAAGTTTCCTTCCTCCCGCTGGCCGCCGGCAGTGCCGTCCCACTTTTGCTCGCCCCCCGGCCGTCCTTGGATCTCGAACCCATAACCCCGAGTGTGTCTCGACCAATCCCGTCCCAGGTGGGACAGCACCGGCTCACCAGCCACACTGCCTCGACCACCAACGGCCAGCCTTCCCCACCAAAGATGTATTCTCTGACTGGCCAGAGACCGCTGTTGCAGGCGAACAGGACCTGTCTGTTGCCCCTGTATTCGAGAGGTCATTTTGTCAGCATTCCAGAAAGAATACTGCAGGCAACTATTTTTCACACCTTTTCTCCAAGCATGCCAAATGCATCTTGGGTCGCCTCAGGACATCCAGTCGCGCTCACCAAGCCTTCTATGTCTAGTGATGGGGTGGCTAAGGAGAGAGAGGGGTAGTTTACCAGCCACATCTTGGAGGACGGTACCAATGTTGGGGATTCAAGACGGGACACCGAGGAGAAAAAGGAGGCGACGACGAAGAAGAGTGAGAGGCAGGCAATTTACTGCCAACATTTGCCCTTAGGGCTCCCAGAGTTTTCTGCCTGCTGCCTTTGCCACTAAAATAATCGAACTGCATCTTATCGTCATCTGCCATCTGAGGAACCTGCATTTCCAGCAAATTCACAGTAAAACGAACGGGGCCGAGCGTGTTTCCAGACCCAGTTCCTTTGGCTTCTCGCGTTTTGAGCTGTCTCGACCAACGCCAACAGGGGCTCGTCTCGAACTCTCAGTTCTCAGCCTCTCAAAGACCAAAGTTTTCTTCTGAAGCATCTCCCGTCTTTCGGCGGCCTTCCCGCCTGCCACCAACACCCCAACAGCCTCGGCGTAAACATGCGAGCGGCACGGGGAAACGGATTTTCACGTTTACGGGCGATCAAACACAGCACGTGAACTGGTGTATTCGCTGGCTGAGCAAGCCTGGCGGACCACGTTGGCGAGGTTGGCCGAGAGAGGTCTCCCGCCTCTCCAGCCGCCCTGGTTAAGTGATGGGCCCCCGTGGCGATCGGGCGTGCTCATTGCTTGATCACCGGGCTCCCCACAGGTTCCTCGGGCCTTCCAGCTGTGCACCGTCGTTGCGGTTTGCTTGTTTCCCGGGATCCCCTCTGATTTGACATGGAGGGGATCAAACGGCATCCACGAAATATCTCGAAGCTGCATAGGCCCCTTCCGATGCTTGCATCGGCGGGCTGGAGGCGGGGTTGCGATGGGTGACAAACATGTCCTGCAGGGCTTGATCACAACACCATGGCGTCAGTGTCCTTGCAGCAGCTCATGGATCAGCACCGAGGCCATTCCAAGCCTCATCTTTGGGTCGAGTTGTCCATCCCGACCTTTCTCCAAGCCGTGGATTATATCCAAGTCTGTTGTGGCTGGAATTCGGACGATGCTGAATTGGCGATTGCCGGTCCGGGTGACCGGGACTGGGCGGCCTCCCCCGAACGGCACGGCGGACCCCATTGATGCATCTCCGAACCCAACTTCGAATCTGGCCAACATCTCCCGGAGTCTCCGCCGTAAGTACATCTTCCTGTTGGCTGCGGATTGTGTTGTGCAGCCTGGGAGGTTCCACGTTGAGTGTGTAAACCACCATTGTCATTTGGTCTCCTCAACTCCTGGAGGGGGTTGTAGGCAAAACAGTGATGTTGGGTAATCTCATCAGTCCTCCACCTGCTTAGGCGACCTGAGATTATCTTGCCCCCCTTCCCCCTTTTGAGGATTGGCCATTGCCAACGTCCATCTCTTGGGGTGGTATTTGGGGGGCTGCTGTCCTTCGCTCTTGCCTCAAGTCTCGTCACCAGCGTGACTTCCCTCTTGGGCTCATGGCAGCGCTGGGCAATGGAGCCATGGCTCCTCCATTTTTCTCCCTCGAATTTTCCAGAGACCATGATTTCTGTTTGTCTCGATTGAAGCAGACAGGCTGCTCTCAGATCGTCCCGCCGCAACCCGGCGCATGGTGCTCGCCCTAAGCCCCCGACAATGGCGAGCTTTCCTCCCGGACCGCAGAGGAAGCGCGACTTCGAATTCTGCAAGGTCATATTTGGCGCCGCAGTAAGATCAGGTCTCTCTCTAGGAAGGGCCCGGAGCGCATCTGCTAACCTCGTCATCCAGCTCAGCCAGATTCTCTACGCAAGGTACCCACCACCAGCAACCTTCTCGTCGCAAGATTGCACATGCTAACTGCGCGTTTTAGGCGCAGCTTTGCCCCATCCATGTTCCAAGTCATCCCCCTGAATGACTTGCACCGCGACCCCCGCTTCGAGAATACTATCGCGACAGGATCTCTGGTCGACAGATGGGATAAGGAGCTTATGAGAGACCAGGACAATGTTTTGTTTTTGCGTCAAGACGCTAACAACTACGAGCTCAACCATTTCCTGGGGATCCTGGTTAGCTTCAGTCATGCTTCTACCCACTCTGTCCACTCGCTGATACGAGAGTAGACAACAGATATATTTTCCCTACTCGAGAGGGAACAGCTGGTGAAGTTTCGCGTTAGCTTCCTCAGCTCGCCGACCCTGTCAGAAGAAAGCCTTGTCGAGTACTACACCTTCGTCATAAAGTATCCGCCCGGTGGAAGATACACCATCGATATCTGGAGGGCAGGCACAGGCGAGCATCACATCTCTACCACAAGCGTCAAGCTCTGGAACCTTGGGGACTATCTCAGCCGACTTCCTCCTTTGATAGGTGAGATCTGCTCGTGTTAGCTTCAGGCGACATCGCAGTCGCGCTGACACGGCCAGATCCTATCTATTGTACATTGGCTTTCCATGCCAGGGAGCGCCCAGAAGAGCCGGCAATCGGCATGTGGGGGTTCGACCGCGCTCCCTTCGAGAATGCGAATATCCGGCTTCAACAGAGAGACGGCTACTCGTTTCAGAGGATCGCCGACCTTGCGTTTGTCACCCATGTTGAATGCGCCCATTCGCTCTAACATTTCCACAGAATCAACCCCTTGCCTCTTTCCGCCTACAACCTGGTACCTAATCCGGCTGAGAGGAAACACGAGGACGAGAGACAAGAGGCAGGAGCAACGAATGATGCGACAGCAGAAGAGACATTGGGGGATGACCGACTTCCCGATAAATCCGACTCGGAACCTGAAGATACCTCTCCTCAAGAGGAGGTCTTGTCTGCGGTGGTCCCTGAGGAGGCGGACCCCGAGGAGGCGGCCCTTCGACAGAATGTGGTGAAGAAGGTCCCTTTCAACGCCCATGTGTATGGGTCCAACCTTCCCAGAGGGGTCTCCCCGCCACAACTTCATGCAACACAGCCCGAAGAAACACAAGCAGAAAACCCCCCCCCTCCCCGAAAGGCAACCAAAGCGGGAGCAAAGAAGGCGCCGAATCTGAAGCCAAGGGCAGAGCCAAAGCCAAAGCCAAAGCCAAAGCCAGAGACAAAGCCAAAACCAAAACCAAAGCCAAAGCCAAAAGTCAATGCATCAAAATCCCGAGGTCAGAAGGATGGAAAAGCAAACACCAAAGGCAAAGGAAAGAGCCCCCCGGCCAAGTCCCCAGAAGACGCGGCCGACACTGTCCAGCCTTCAGGAAAAAACATCGCCACCAAAAGGAAGCCCAAGACCCCGTTGGTGAGTTGCTATCAACACCCTCCCCCCTGTATTCTGCGTGTGGCGTTTTTTGGTGCTGACCTTCAACAGCAACTCGACCCACAACCACAACTCCAAATTTATGAGGAGGTGAACTCGAACATGGCCGAGACCCAGCCAGCAGCTCGCCTAAGCCAGTTGAAGAGCCAAAACACACAGTCGGGGACACACAAACGGAACGGTGACGACGAAGTGCCGACCAACTCACGGGTTAAACGGCTTAGGTCTTCACCACAGCAGTTCAGTCTCTTCTCGTTGATCGGAAGCCCGAGGTCAAAGTCGCCGGCCATCAATGACCCGCTGACTGGTGTTATGTCGCCAGACGACACCCAATCTCGAAGCGAAGAGCCTGTTGAGGCCCCTCTGATGCCTGACCTAGACGACGACAGCCCTGCTGTTGAAGGGCTGTTTGGCGCGACGTTGAGATCAAGAGGTCCGATCCGCCCAGCGAAAATCACTGCTTGGCAACCACCTCTTTTTTATTATGAGGTTCCATCGACCTCGAGCGAAGACGAAAACGAAGATGGGGACGAGGATGATGAGGCGGTCAACGATCTTGGCCCTCGAGCAATGCTCGTTGCGCCAATATCTAGCTTAGACTCATGCCATGGAGCAGGGACTGGCATGGATGAAGTCTCTGGCCAGCGAGTTGTCGATGCTGCGTCACTCTTTCCTGGAATTGTGTCGAGTGATGACGAAGAGGAGTGAGGGGCTGCACTGCGATGCGATCATGGTCAATATGATGGGGAAACGCTCTATGAGTTTTGGCGGTTGGGGTGGGTATCTCATGAGTTTAGAAATCGAATTAGCTTGCAGCAACATCGGCTGTTCCAAGCATGGAGCTACATCTCCTCGCGAGATGCCTGCGCGTTGGCGACAGAATCTAGCATCAATGTGATGCAAGCACGTCCATGACGTGCCCCTGACGAACTCCCTTGGTTTACATGACAACAGAGCTGTCGTCCTTCCGTGATGGTCCCTTTGTCTCTTCCCATCTGAAAGTGCAGACCTTACGGTCTCATCTCATTGAAGTCATCCATCCAAAGCACCAAACTGACCTAAACCAGACCCGCGAGCATCACCATGGCCACCCGCGTCGGATTCAGTCACCTCAAAGTCCTCGGGCCGTTGCTGCGTATGTCTGCCTCTCCTATTCAGGCCATTTCAGAGAAAATACAGTTCTCACTGACACCTCAATCTCCAAGCCGTAACCGGCTCCTTCGCCGCCCCCTTCACCGCTTACTTTGCTCTCCTCTCCGCCCGCGTCGTCTACCAGCGCGTCCACGAAAAGGTCTTCATCGGCGAAGACTCCTCTTCGTCGTCTAAGCCCCCCGTCCTCGGCGCTCCCGTTGAGCACAGCTCCGACAAGACCAAGTCGTCTAAGAAATCCTCCGCCACCACCACCACCACCACCGCCGCCGGCACCCACGAGCACCACTCGCCCCTGACCATCGCCACGCGCTCGCATGCCAACTTTGTTGAGCACGTCCCGCTCGCACTGGTGCTGGCCGCCGCGGCGGAGCTGAATGGCGGGAGCAAGCGGGCGCTGACGACGGCGCTGGGGGTGCTGCTGGCCGCGAGGGTGCTGCACGTCGAGTTTGGGCTGCGGAGCCCGGGCGCGACGGGTATGGGACGCGCGGTGGGGTGGTGGGGGACGATGGGGGCGATGGGGTGGTTGGCGGGGTATGGGGGGTGGTTGGTGAGGGGGTATTGGGGGGTGAAGAATTAGGGGTTTAATTGATGGTGATGGGGGGAGGGGGAGGGGGGTGGGGGAGGGGGGGGTATAAAGATTGTCACTGGTCATGAGAATGGCTTCATGAGGGGTCCGGTGGTTGGGTTTGATGCGCGTGTTTCTAGATGTCTATCTGGCGGTGCTTGAGAATCGCAATACACAGGGTGTAGAAAAGGCTACGAAGTGTCGTTGCGATGATGAGAGGCTGTTGACCCTCGTCTTGCAAGTCATGAACAAGACCCCTTACCAACCCATCATCGTCTAGTATTCTCGCAGCTGCCATCAAACCTCGTCTATATTTGGGCGGTCCTCAAAGAAGAGTGACAACATGCCCTGTATTCCCATCACCTAGTCCACCGTTTCTTTCCTATCCAGTCCCAGAAGACGAAAGAGAAAATCCTACACAAATGACCCCCTGGTCGTTGCCTCCCGCTTCCAAGCACACAAAATCATCGCCGCGGTTGCTTTATACCCACAAAACCAGAACCCCAAACACCTCCCCTCACCGGGTGCCCGGCAAGTAAACGCCACAGATTGAACTGAGGTCAAGCCGCCGGCTGGCCTCCGAGGAGTGACGTCGGACGGTCTTCGTCGTCGTTGTCGGCATGTATGCTGCGAGAAGTGTCGCAAGATGAAGACATCCACGAACGGTCTTCCACCGGGTCATTCCCAATGCCGTGATGTCAACTACCTCCCTGTTCCAAACATCCATCCACCCAACCATCCGTTCGCCGTGTCCAAGGTCGAGTGTTCCGTCCGTGTCACCCGTTCAAACTCCCCAACCCAAAGGAAGCCGAGAAGAGAGAAAGAAAACCGAAAGAGACCATGAACAAAGAGATGAAATCGTCTACGCGATCCCATTCCCGTATGCCGACTGTGTATACGGCCTGTCCGGCCCCATACCATTGGCATTGGCATAGCCGCTCACAGGAGCTCCGTAATCGTCGGTACCCTCGGGCTGCATCTGGGTTGTCTCGTTGCTGCCGGTGTTCTCCAGACCGACAATAATCGCCATCGCTTCCTCGAGGTTCGCGCGCTCGACGTGCAGATCCCTGCGCCGGCGCTCCGTCTCGGGACTCTCGCTCATCAGCTCCCGGAGCATCTCGAGGGCTGTTACACACGCACTTGTCAGCGAGCTTGTAGATGGGGCAAAAAGGAAAAGAAGAAACTCACTCGTCTGTCCGCCTGTCAAGCCCAACTGCTCATGTAGATACACATCAATCACCTCTGCCACCGTCGGAAACAAGCCCGACATGACGTGGATCGCCACGTTGTCCACAAACCGGCTGGCAGCCGTAAGATAATAGCCGCGCACGTACGCCGCGACGCCCAGCTCGGCATCAAACGGGTCTGGCAGCATCCTGGCGGCCTCCTTGGCCATGCGCGCCGCCTCGCTGGCGAGCTCCTCCTCCGTCAGCTCCTCCATCTTACGGAGGGCCGGCGGGTTGTCGTCGCCAGGGTTGCTGTGGGCGGCCCAGCGATAGTGATGCCTGTGCCGGACCAGGACCTTCTTTTCCGAGGCCTTGTTCCGGGCAAGGGAATCCTCGTCCTTGGTGAAGAGCCGCTGGGCCTCGAGGGAGTGGATCAGCCGGAGCTGTGCGGCGAGCTCGGAGCGGTGCGTAGCGATAAAGGCCGCCATGTGCTCACGCGAGAGCTTGTAGACAGCTGTGTTGAGTATGTGGCCGAATGAGAGGTTCATGATTCGCATGATCTCGGACTGGAGAAAGTCAAATGTTTGGGCCACGAAGGCGTCGACGTGGGCGAGCCATTTCCCGGCGGCTTCGGTAAAAAGCGGCTGGTACACGGCGGCCGAGATGAGGCCGGGCTGTCCGGGAGGCGCGTTTTCGCGAATCAGGTTGCGAATGTCCATGAGGGAGCGGGCGCGCCCGCCGAGGGTAGGGCGCAAGGCCGTGGGGCGGGAGTGAGGGGTGACAGTAGCAGCGTAAACGCCCTGGCGGTCTACAACTTCGGATTTTACGGGGGTGACCGGGGCGCCGTGGCCGGGGCGCTGACGCTTCATGACGGAGTTGACCTGACCGGGGGTGGCGGGGCGCTTGCGCGTCAGGGGCGACGGGGAGGAGTCATCATCGGGCAAGACGATGGGCATCGCCCGCGAATTCTCGGGAGGGGGTGGGCGCGTAAACTCCCGGACGTTGTACTTGGGCTTCAGGCCGATGATGCTCTGCTTGAAGGGCTCCATGAAGAGGGCATCCCACCTGTTGAGGAACGACTGCTCTCGGACCCGGTCTTTGACGTCTCGGCTGAACTCAGCCAGGCTCTTCATGATCTCCATTTCCGGATTTCGAGGGGGCTCCGGAAAAGTCTTGAGCTGCTGGTCAATAACATCGATGCGGTTATTGACCTTGAGCTTCACCTCGGGCAGACTGTGTCCAGTTAGCGGGCGTCACGGAAGGGGAGAGGAACGGAGACTTACACCTTGGCGAACTGCTCGCCCAGCCGCTGGGAAAGAAAGGACTTGAGCTTTTCGACACCGCAGCGCTCCTTGTACTGGTCAAAGACTTGTGGCCACTGGCCCATGTTGTCGGCTGTCCTGTTGAAGAAGGCCTCCTCCATGGTGTTTTGCTGGTCGAGGTCCTCGCCCTGTCGAGAGGTGACAAAGTAGCCAAGGCCGGTCTGGTGGGCCTCGCCCTTGAGCATCGAAAGCCAGCTGGCCGATGAGCCCTCGGGCAAAAGGTCCGCCTTGGTCATAACGCCAACGCAGCGGTTGCCAGCGGCCATGCCGCGGATGAGACTGAACGCATACGAGTTGTCGGCATCCTGATTCATGGGAACAGCCCACAGGATGATGGCGTTCTTGCGCGCCATGTACTGGCAGGCGAGGTTGCGAACGACACGCTCGAGAAAGGTGTCTTCCTCGCGCTTGGCGCTCATGAACACACCGGGAAGATCGTAAAAGTTGAGATCGGCAAGGTCAGGCCCTTTGACCTCTAGCGCGACGGTGTTGGGCGAGAACTGGGCCTCGGCATTGGCCTCGAGCTCGTTGATCCGCTGGAGATCGCGCCCACGAGTCTCGGCGGAAGCCTCGCCTTTGAGCTTAGGGACGAACAGCTGGTAGGGCTGGGTCGGGTTCAGGATGGCCACCTGGGCGCAGCGGAGGACTGTCTCGATCTCCTCGGAGTCGAACTTGTCGCGGACGGTCTTGAACTCGTATTTCTCCAAGTTGTTGGAGTCAAGCGGGACCCAGGGAGGGAATCTGTCCCTCTCGGTGACGTGGGCTTTGGTGATCGGATGGTCGCGCGGCACGTACTTGTAGTTGACCTTGAGATAGACTCTGCACGACCACTCGGCGGCGCGAGAGACGCGGATGTGGATAGGGCAACGGGTGCAGGTGCCACTGCTTCTGGGAAGAGTGAGGCCGGCGATGGCGGACATCAAGCTCGACTTGCCAGACGACTGATCACCCACGAGAACAAGCTCGGGCAGGCTGGCGACGTGCTGGATGCCGCGGGCTTGCAGCTCACCGAGGGCGTCGTTGATGGCCTTGAGCTTCTGGCCGAAGTCCTTGAGGGCGCGGTTGGGTCCCATGAAGGAGCCCTGGGCACTCTGCGAGGCAGAGAGACCAAAAGACTCGGTCGGGTTTTGGGCTATGGTCTTGATCTCGAGGAGCACGGGCTCCTCGTCCAGGTCGATGGCCTCAGGCCCATCACTTGCACGAACCGACGGGGGAGCGTGGCGGGTGGTCACGCTAGCTATGGCAAAGTCAGAAAGTGCAGGAGGGGTGGAAACCCGAAGGAAAACTTACGAGCGCCAGATCGAATGCCCCGTGGGTCGGGTCGTCTCGAGTTCTCTCGCCTGGTCGTCTCGGAAGGGGGACCATAGCGGGATTGGCTCGGTGTGGTGGCAGCAGGGCCTGGTTCCCTTTTTATCTGTGAGATTCCTCTGGCCATTTTGGACGAGGATCCTCAGATTGAAGGTTGACTGCGGTTTGTCAGATGAAGGTGCGGGATTGATGGGAAAGTAGTGAGTGAATGTACCTTGGACTGTTCCGAATTCCAGGCAAGGGCAGGCTCAACCAACAACAAAAAAAAAAAAAGGGTCTGCCAAAACTCCAGGAAAGAGGGAGAAGGGTTTCGCCAGCGGAGGGAATTGGTATTAGGGAGACCAAAGTCGGAAAATTGTGAGGTTTGGGTCTAGGGAGGTGAAGGGTGAGGAGGATGGAGAGGAGGAGAGGAGATGGAGTGGGAGACAGGGAAGAGGGAAGGGAAGCAACCGATTGCAGAGGACCGAGCAGCAGAGCTGCTGCCTTTTGCAGTCTTGGTGAGAAGAGAAAAGAGAGCCGGTCCAAGGTGTTTTGGGAGTGGTGGTTATCCAGCAGAGCTTCACCTCGAGACCAAGATGGATAGTGTTAGGGCAGCACGCTTAAATAGGCGAAGAAGGTAACAAGATCCATCTCCACGCCGAGTGTAAGACGATCGCGGCGGGATGTGACGAGCATACGAAAGGGGCTGGGAAGGTGGGGCAACACGCCGAACAGCAGTTCACACACCACGGCAGCATTTGGCAACGAAACGGTGACTGACGGTGAAGGCAAGGCCTCCTGGGCTTGCCGCCGAAAAAAATGACAACCATTCCGCCGTGTCGGTTTTGGTGTTTGCGAGGCAATGGTTGGACGAGGTCACTGTTTGAGAGTCTCGCCGAAGTGATCGAGGAACATTGACCGAACGAGTTTTCGAGGGGAATCAGGAGATATGTATCTTGGAGAGGATGGCATGCAAAGACTGTCTTTTCTACCTAAGGAGATGATGAATAAAAGGGCAAAGGACAACCCATTTGATGGAGTTGAGCTGGGAGCCCTGAGGTTCTCGTGAAGATTGAAGTTGAACGTGGTTTTTGAGTTTTTTGACCCCTCAAATTGACCCCAGACGACTGCCCGACCAAATCTGGGCACCTGTGAGCACGGACCATTCTTCCCCAGCCAACCCCTGGCCAGAGGGGCTTCACATGGTCGTTTTTTTTTGGAGATGTCCCAGCATCAGCTTGTGCCAAGTAGCAGCAGGGGTCTCTCCACTGTTCTTGGGCATCCAAGCTTCAGGCCCCCCTCTCGCCTCTTGACCGCATCTCCATCTCGCCGCCTCCCCCCTCGTCGTCGACCACGACACCACCCAGTTCCGCCATGTCTTTACAGATTCCACACCGTGAAAAGGCTAATGGCAACACGGGCGCGACAAAGGCCGTCATTCTCGTACGTCGCCGTCCTGCCCCCCGTCTTGTCGTCCTCGTCTCGACAAGACAAGTGCGAATTGCCAGGGTCGCTTGTTGACAGCTCTGATCCCAGGTCGGAGGCTCCTCGCGAGGCACCCGCTTCAGGCCCCTCTCCCTCGACGTGCCCAAGGTTGGTTGTTTTCCTCTCCCCGTCGTCTGTCTGTCTCGCCGGCTCCAGCTAATGGCTTCCCCCCAGCCCCTCTTTGATGTCGCCGGCCACCCCATCATCTGGCATGCCCTGACGGCCATCAGCAAGGTCCCCTCGATCCAAGAAGTCGACCTCATCGGCTACTACGAAGAAGGCGTCTTCCGCGACTTCATCAAGGACGCTAGCAGCGAGTTCCCCAACCTCTCCATCAAGTACCTCCGCGAATACCAGGCCCTCGGCACCGCGGGCGGCCTCTACCACTTCCGCGATGCCATCCTCAAGGGCCGCCCCGAGCGCATCTTTGTCCTCAACTCGGACGTTTGCTGCAGCTTCCCCCTCAACGAGATGCTCAAGCTGTCGCAGGAAAAGGACGCCGAGGCCGTCATCCTCGGCACCCGCGTGACCGAGGACGCTGCCTCCAACTTTGGCTGCATCGTCTCCGACGCCCACACCCGCCGCGTGCTGCATTACGTCGAGAAGCCCGAGAGCCACATCTCCAACCTCATCAACTGCGGAGTCTACCTCTTCAGCACCGACGCCATCTTCCCCTCGATCCGCAGCGCCATCAAGCGCCGCACCGACCGCCCCTCGCGCCTCGTGTCGTACCCCTCATCCGACAACCTCGAGAGCTCCTTCATGATCGACGACGACGACGAGAGCACCCGCAACGAGGTTATTCGCCTCGAGCAGGACATTCTCAGCGACATGGCCGACAACAAGCAGTTCTTCGTCTACGAGACCAAAGACTTTTGGCGCCAGATCAAGACGGCCGGCTCCGCCATCCCGGCCAACGCCCTCTACCTGCAAAAGGCCATGCAGAGCGGCTCCGACGAGCTCGCCAAGCCCTCGGAGAACATCATCCCGCCCGTCTTCATCCACCCGTCCGCCAGGGTCGACCCGACGGCCAAGCTGGGGCCCAACGTCTCGATCGGCCCCCGCGTCACCGTTGGCCCCGGTGCCCGTATCAAGGAGTCCATCGTGCTCGAGGACGCCGAAGTCAAGCACGACTCGTGCATCTTGTACTCGATCATTGGCTGGGGTAGCCGTGTCGGTTGCTGGGCTCGTGTCGAGGGCAGCCCCATGCCCATGACGACACACTCGACGACCATGATCAAGAATGGCGTCAAGGTCCAGGCCGTCACCATCCTGGGCAAGGAGTGCACTGTTGGCGACGAGATTCACGTGCAAAACTGCATCTGCCTGCCTTTCAAGGAGCTTAAGAGGGTGAGTATCCTGCTTTTCCATGGGCCCATCATTTTGCTGACAATTGTAGAATGTTGTCAACGAGGTCATCATGTGAGGAGTGAGAAGGTTTCGAATAAAAAGCGTTTCTGACCATGTGCTTGCTGCATCGACTACGTGGTGGGGAGCGCAAGGAGCAATCCCGAAATCCATGTTCAGGCTGATAGCATAGCGTGCAAAAGGTATAACCACAGCGGAATAGATGATTTTGACATGAGCTCCGTAATATACTCCCCATGTTTGATCTGAGTCGTTGACGTTGAGTTTCTGCCCGACCGCTGGCTATTGTCCCCTCGGTCCAGAGCTTGGTGCTAAGGGTCGACTTCGACCGGGGCAATGGTGAAGCTGAGAGATGCTCGATCCTCACCTTCACTAGGTTGCCACCATCGGCTGCCCTTGTCAAGAGCACACATGACAGCCAGGACAAAGCATTTCTGGTCAGGTCTCATCGGTCGACGCAAAGTTGGCACCCGAGGCAAATCGAAGCTACTCCAAAGATGGCCTGACTTCCTTCTAGACTGGCCGACTCGATGCTAAGCAAGCATGCCATGTCTTCAAAGACACAATGAACCAAGACACATCGGCCATGTGGCTACCGTATGAGTCGACCGGCAAGTTCCGACCGTTTGGGATATGATGTTAAGGCACATTCCAGATGCAAAGCTCCAGGCCCCACGATGCAAATCACACTGTCTAGGTAGACCTTATCCTCAAAGACACTGAATGCGGATGCTTACTCGATGATGCGGCCGCAGAACGTCTGGGAGGGCAACCTTGAACAAAGAAAGTCAATAGCCAACACATCCTTGGCTTCTAGAAGACCTCGATTCCCCGTAATCGTCCTTTGTCCATCGACGCTTGGCTTAGCTCCTGAAGCGTCAAGATTACAAGAGTCCCCTACCGCGGTTATACTCCAAGACCTGGCTCAGCATGGAAAGCCGAACGCCACCTGAAATACTCTGGCCTCCCAGTCAGGCACCCAGGGGAACAGCGCACTCTGGTTGAGGCTACCGCTTGTTCTCCACGGTCGACAACATGGATCCAGAGCTTGAAGTCCCCGCGCCCATCTTCGTTGATGTAGTCGTCGTGGGCGCCGGCCTCAGCGGCCTGCGAGCGGCCATGGAGCTGCAAGAGACGGGCTGCTCCTTCGTGGTCCTCGAAGAAAGGCCTCGTGTGGGCGGTAAGACACTGTCAGTGGAGATGGAAGCGGATCACGGTGTAAAGGACGCAAAAGGGCTCGACAAGATTGACCTCGGCGCGTCGTGGATCAACAACACCACCCAGAGCGAGATGTATGACCTCACGCAGCGGTTCGGCCTCGAGCTTGTGGAGCAGCACGCGACAGATTCCCATCTATACCAACGGCGGAACGGGAGTGTTGACTCATTTTCTACGGCGTTTGGGCATGTCAGTCTCTCTCTCTTCTGTCATCGTGGTTGCCACCGTGCTCAACTTGAACTGACAGAATTTCCCAGGACATCCAATCCCCTGCCGCCAGAGTTCTCTACCCTCGGCTAGACGGCTACGCCGGAAACTGGCTGGGCCTCGACGGCGCCCCCACCTTTGATCAATGCGACATCCAGTCCTTGGGCCGCGTCAACTACTCCGAAGACATCCAAGCCGCCGACGACGCCGCCAACTTCCTCACCGAGGCCTTTCTCGGCATCGACTCCACCTCTGTCAGCTGTCTATACATGATCAACCTCATCCGCAGCTGCGGTGGCCTCGAAACCATGTCCTCCAGCACCCCCTCCGGAGCCCAACACCTCCGCATCCGCCAAGGCAAGGCCCCCTCCCCCCCTCTTCCCACCCCTTTCACTAACACCTTTTCCCCCCAGGCGCTCAATCCCTCTCCCACGCCATGGCTGCCTCCCTCCCCCCATCCACCCTCTACCTCTCCACCAAGGTCTCCACCATCACCCACCCCCCGCCTGCGGCCTCCTCGTCACCACCACCACCCCCGGTCAGCTCTTCCACTGCCGCCGCCTCATCCTCGCCCTCCCCACCACCGCCTCCTCCACCATCCTCTTCACCCCGCCCCTCCCGCAACAAAAACAAGCCCTCATCGCCCGCACCGTCACCGGCTTCCTCGCCAAGTGCGTCCTCGTCTTCTCCTCCCCCTGGTGGCGCGCCACCGGCCTGTCGGGGGCCATGGAATCCCTCTCCCCGCTCGGCCCCGTGCTCTTCACGCGCGACACGTCGGACGCCGAGGGGCGGTTTCACAGCCTCACGTGCTTTCTCGCCGGGGAGAGGGCGCGCGCGTGGGTTGCGCTGGATGCCAAGGCACGGAGGGCCGCGGTGCTAGATCATCTGACCGAGGTTTTTGGGTCGCAGCCGGGAGTGTGGTCGGTGCCGGAGCCGGTGGGGGTGTACGAGGCGGCGTGGGCGGAGGGGATGGTCCCGGTGGTGGCGCCGGCGTTGTTGTGGGGAGGGGGGGTCGGGGTGGATGCTATGGTGGGGGATGGGTATGTGGAGGATCAGGCGGAGGTGCTGGCGATGCCGTTTGAGTATGTGCAT
The DNA here is from genome assembly GCA_030549215.1 of Schizothecium vesticola. Lineage (NCBI taxonomy): Eukaryota > Fungi > Ascomycota > Sordariomycetes > Sordariales > Schizotheciaceae > Schizothecium > Schizothecium vesticola. Next base: position 518,185 of record JAUKUD010000005.1, on the reverse strand, counting down.
TTTGCGGGGGCGGAGACGGCGGATGTGTGGAGGGGGCATATGGAGGGGGCCGTGAGGTCGGGGGTGAGGGCGGCGAGGGAGGTGGTGGTGGCGTTGAAGGAGATGGATGGGGTGGGGGGGTTGAAACCTTCTTTGTAGCCGTGGGCTGGGGGGGTTGGGGTATGTGATTTGGTTTTGCTGCAGTGCAGTGCGTTGGTTGGAATGGTGAGAGGAAAGGGGCTTATTTACATTCGTGGGTGGGGCACCTCCTTTCTGTGAAACATTATGATTCGACTAGGCAATTCTGAAACTGGAATTCTTTCTATGCATGCAACCAACCGCCTACCAATAAGATAGGCACTCTCTCTCTACGTACTTTCCGCCAACAACAGCAACAACAACAATATCAACAGCAGACATTCACCACACCAACAATGGCGACAACAGCAGCACCACGGTTACCCCACCCTGAAGGCCAGGGGTGGTACGGCGAAACCCAAGTTCAGCTCGTACGAGCCCCAGGCTCGCCTGCTCACAGCCATCATCGCTTCCCTCGAGGAGAAGGGAATAAAGCTTGACTGGAGAGACAGCCTTCAGTTGACGTTTAATACGCACCCTCGTCCTCCCCCAGCTTAACGCCGCACCTTCGCAGTTACTGCGGCGAAGGAAAGGCAGAGTTATCCAATGGGGCTTATGTTTGCCATGGGTCGGAGCAGGGGCAAGTAGCCCACATAATCCTTCGTCCAGGATGAGGATGACCTCTCGAGGGTCTCCTGCGAACTGAAGTTCGGTATAGGTATATTCTGCTAGAGTGCTCCATGGGAAATTGGAAGATTCCCCAAGGGGGGACCGTGACATGTAGGTGCCGCTGCGTCAAGGGATGCACACAGTGCTAAGGCTCGGTCTTCGCGCCTTTGAAACATACGGCTTTCAACATTTCCACGGTGACAGTCGGGAGGGGTTCGTTCGTGTTTTGTTTCCAGGCGTCTACTTTGGCCTTGCCTGCAAGGTTTTGTGATCATCGCCGAAAATTGTTGCTCGGCGATCTGACTAGGTAGGTACTCTAAAGTCAGGTTACTATACCTGCCCCGTTCTCTCTCTTTGACTTTCCACTCCATTTTTTTTCAACTGAGCACTCGCTTTCCCTTTGATCTTCTTTCGACAGCAACACACCTTCATCAATATCTGGCCGCATTGTGTGAGGTCTACTGTCTCTATTATCCCATCTTTTCTTCACTGCACGCCGTCAGAGGAGACAGCTGCGTCTCACTCTTTGAAAGTACCTAACGGACCACCATCACGCAGCGACCATGTGCGGACAAGAGGAAACAACCCAGTGCGGCAAAGACACATTTCTCATGTGGTTCCCGAACTGCAGTTGCAGCCCCTCCGCCCTCTACATATGCGAACCCGACGACTCGCAGCCCTTCCACAAAGCCCGCGAGATCAGCCCGGAAGACGCCAATACCCTGCTACGACGTCATGGCCTTCAGCCGCTGGAAGGCGCCAATATCCTCCAATACAACCATGGCTTTGAGCCACTGGATCACGGCCTTCACTTCATCGCTGGGCTAGAACTACCCGACATGGAGGTAGGCCTACCAAAGACCAAGGCCCCAGCTCGTCGCAACGCCCACGAAGCCCAAGCCAAGAGAGAAAAGAGACGCGAGGAATCCCAGCAATTCATCAAGGCACGCCACATCCCCTCTCCCACCCTGTCCCAGCCACGTGCCGCCCCGCTAACCTCCATCCTAACCTCAACAGACCCGACAGGGCAAGAAATTCGAAGAGTGGGAGCTCAAGCGCCTGCTGCGCATGGCCGACGTCAAGCCACCCCCCAGTCGTCTCGTCAAGAACTTTGTCAGTGTCTACAATAACCCAATGGCCTCTTCCTGTCAACATATCTCGCTGACATGTCACGCTACCGTCAGATCATGCATCGGAGCGCGACATCGTGCGAGTCGAAGCTTTCATACCTGAATGTTCATAACAGGAAGATGCGGGACGAATTGCGGAAGGACATTCTCAGGGAGGATCTACAGGAGCCGGACACCAAGGCCAGGTTTGAGAGAGATGTTGCTGAGGCTGTGGCCAGGTATGCCTAGATGCTTGGGGTGCCACAGGGGCTGTGGGACTGCTGCCAGACGGCCAAACAGATGAAGATTTTGCATGTTGTGATGAAGAAGAACAGCAAAAGTCAATAAACGAGAGAATCCCGTTTGGGTTGCCTCTTCTCTGAAAACATAGCGCCTTTTCAAGCGAAGCGCGCCACAGCGAAGCGTGCGGGCATTAAGCCTGCAGGCGGATGCTGATGTTTCCTCCTCTGAATTCTCATCAATGGGGCATAACCGCAGAGGGTGTGTCGAAGATGGACTCGGTCAGGCTGACGTGGCGTCAGTAAGCTTGCTGCGGTGAAGCTCTCCCTGAGAGCGGTGGGCCTGCCTCGCCGGCTGGAAGCTGTGGGTCTGTAGGTCTTCTCGAGGTCCTGGAACTGCCCCTTGATTAGGACCTATTGTTGGCAGGCAGCTTCTCAGGGACCCGACCCTTTTTCACGACATCCAAAGAAGTAGCCTTCGGAGGCAGCTCCCCGGGCCGTCCCACCGACACCAAGCCTTGGGCACATTCTAGATGAACTTGACGGTCTTGGTGACAGTGTTAATGATGGGTTGTACAGATGCCTAGGGCCAGTAGGCAAGTCTTCGCCCGCCGTCATCTCTGGTCTGTCACTTTGCTTTGTTCGCCGCTCCTTTTCATCGCCACACACTGGCCCACACTATGGAGGAAGGGGGGAGGGCGGGGGGGGGTGATTCGGAGTATCATGATGGACCCAACTTGCCACCTCGTTGCGGGAAAGCCCATATCTTCTTGGGTGGGGTGGCCACAATCGCGGTCGCGGGTGCGGGGAGAGGGAGCAGGCGGGAGGATATGAAGGGCAAAGCCTCCACAGCTACGCGCTGCGGAGTAGCGGCAGCAGACTTTTCCGCCCTTGCGGCGGCACGGCGCGCGCCGGGGCGTCGGAGCACGATCAACTTTCTCAAGAGCCAGAGAGGCAGGTAGCAAAAATAGGTCTTGCAAAAACATGAAGACCAGATGGAACAAGGTCTATCCACGGGCCGAGACGGAAGCAATGTATCCTTATTCCATCCGATAGTGCTTGATCTAGGTCATGAACTGTCGCTATCTTGTTCAAATTTGCTGCCGTCATGAAACTGTGCTCAACCAGACCCCCAACTCCTCTTAACCTCCATCGCCAACGAGCAGTCCATCCTCCCTCAACCCTCAATCTACTCCTCCCACTCATCCTCCTCCTCATACTCGCCCTCCTCTTCCTCATAATCCCGCCCATTATACCACCCCCCATGCGCCTCCGTCATATGCCCATAAATCTCCGCCCCATCCACCCCCCCAAACCCACACGCAAAACACCAATTAACGTCACACTTCGGGCAACGTATGTGATCGCACCCACCGACCTTCTCCGTCTTCAATCCACACCCTGGACACCCCATAACCACCAGCTCTTTCCCCTCCCCCGTACACCCCTCGCACTTCCACCCCCTCACACCCTCTACGTCCGCCCCCCCACCAGCGCAAACCCTCTCCGCAAACTCCTTCGCCATCCCGCACCTCACACACCACGCATATACCCACCGCCCACCGCCCTCCGCCACCGCCTTCGCGTTCCCCAGCCCCTTCACCGCCCGCGGCACCTTCGCCCGGCCCGTCGGCTGGCGCCGACAAAACGGACACGACAGCGCCGCCGCGTTGATGATGCGCCCGCGCGCGTTGCTGCCGTACCACGTCGTCAGGCACTCGAGGCAGACTAGCTCTGAACACCCGCGGCGGCCGCCGCACGCGAGGCGGAGGCGGTGACGCGGCGTGGATTCGAAGCAGAGGTTGCAGGGGGCGCTCTGCGAGGGCAGGGTCCCCGAGGAGAGCCAGGAGCGGACGGTGGCGAGGAGGGACGGGGTGTTGTGCAGGGGCTTGGAGTGGAGGGTGAGGGCTGGGGAGCTGCCGTCGTCTTGGGAAGGGAGGACGGAGACGTGGTCGGTGAAGGAGGGGATTCCGGCCGTGGAGATGGTGTGGAAGAGGGAGCGGCCTGAGAAGGGGGTGGGGATCTTGGAAGAGGTGTTGGCGAGGAGCCAGGAGGAGGCGGGGGTTTCGCAGAGGAGGGCGGCGAGGGTGGTGGGGGTCGGGGTAACGGTGGACTTGTGGGAGGTGCAGCCGGGGCAGGTGAAGGTGGTGAGGGTGGCGGGGCGGTATTCGAGGGGGTAGATGACGCGGCTGAGGCAGGTGGTGCATTCGAGGAAGGGGGCTTTGGTGGTGGTCGCGGAGAGGGGGGAGCTGCGGCAGTAGTGGCATTTGGCGCGGACGTTGAGGTTCTCGGTGAAGTAGACGACGTATTGCACGCGGCAGTGCTCCATAGCACACTCGACCCATGTGGCGGTGGTGTCGGGGGTGTCGTGCTTGGAGACGTGGCCCGTGGTCATGCCTTCGACGTGCTGCTCGTGGAGGACGTAATCGCAGAGACCGCAGAGGCCGTTGGAGGCCATGACGGTTACCGAGCGCGGGTAGTGGCAGTTGGTGCATACAACGACAGGGCCGAGGGCCATCTTGGCCTTGTCAGGGCGCCAACTGATCTCGGCCGTGAGGGGCGTCTTGAGGTTGAGCTCGATGAGGCGGTAGTCAACCAACGTGCGGAAGAGCCGGCGGTCTTCGGGGTTGAGAGGGTACTCTCCTTCGTACGAGTTCGCCGACGCTCCACGTCGCTTCTCCCACTTGCGGTCGGCCTCGAGGAGCAGAGTGAGGCAGCTGAGATTCCACGTCTCGGGGAAGGCCAGGTCGGCCCAGCGGTTTCTCATGCGCTGCAGTTCCTTAAACGCAGGCTCTTCGAGCGGCTTGATGCCCATGCGGACAGCGAGGGCGGCGAGGAGAGCCGAGGGGCGGAGCGAAAGAAGCGTGCCAGGGACGACGCAGTGCAAGAGAACGTTCCAAAACCTGCCTCCGTTCTTGGAGTCGGCCAGCGCCATCGGGACCATCGGGACCTCGTCGGATCCAGCACCCTTCATGTGCCCCGGCAGCTCGGCCTCGGAGGCGACAAACGTCATGTGCGTCAGCACTCGCCCGAGCCGGCGAAGAACGCGCGGGTCGCAAGATCGTCCAATCTCCATCAGGTCGTCCCGCGTCAGCTTGGTGCCGTCGTCCTTGTCGAGCTGGCCAGAGTGGAGGGTGGTGGGATCGAGAAAGACGCAGGGGAAGCGGGTGTCGTCGGGAACGGCGTCGATGATCTCTCGAATCTCGCCAGCGCGGTCATACGACTCCTCCAGCCAGGCTTCCATCCGCGCTTTATCCCCCTCGACGCTGCCGGCTTTGAGTCCGAAGCTCGCGATGAGTTCGTCGCGGCGAGGGTTGCTTCTGTCCTTGCAGATGGTCCGCCAGAGATCGCCAAAGACGGGATTGAGCGTGATGGCGGCGACATCCGACTCGATGATGGTGCCCATCTGCTCGCAGACGAGTTCTCGGTAGTCCTCATCCCGGCCGTAGCGGTCGCAAAAGTTGTCAATCTTGGGGTTTCGCTGCGGGACAAACTGCGCCATGGTGCTCATTGACAGGGGCGCCCACGTCAAGTTCTCCTGGATGCTCCGCGTCGGGACCCTGTCCTTGGGGATGTACTTTCCTGCCTGCTCGGACGTCTCCGAATCTAGCTCGAGCAAAGACTTGTTGTCCTTAAAACCCACGACGCTGGCAATCTTGTTACTGCTGAGCGTGGCGCCTCGCTTTTCGACGCCCATCCACGTCAAGAGGAGGCCGAGGGTCAGCTCGGAGATGAATTCGGGAGTCGGGGAGTGGTGGATGCTCAGGCAGACGCCGCCTGTGAGACCCGAGAGCAGCGCGTAGCAAGAGATGACATCGGGTTCGTCGCTGGAGATGATGCTAAAGACCTGGGCCTTCTTGTCCCCGTCGCGCAGCGTCCGGGCTCCCGATACCCAGTCGGCAAAGAGAGGCGCCGACTCACCCGAGAGGCCCGATCTCTTGAGGCGGTGCTGCTCGGATATGTGGTTGTCGCCGCCGGCGGTGGCGAGATGGGGGGGGGCGTCGCTGTACAGCAGGATGATGGTCTTGGCCGTCGATCGCATGGCCCGGTATCCCTCGGCGAGACCTGTCTTGGTGGCTTCGGGCAAGTCCCCACCGTACTGAGCGCGGAGGCCGCGGACGAAGTCGGCAAGCTCCGTCTGGGATATCTGGCTGTCTTGGGCGTCGTGGGAGTGCCACCGGGACCACGAGATGATGGGGCCGCCGCAATAGTCGCGGTAGACCACGACGCCGAGACGGGAAAAGCATCCTGTCAGCGACGAGATTCGTATGATATCCTGGACCGACTTGGTTAGCGACTCGAGGTACTGCGACATGGATACCGTCCCGTCGATGACGATGAGCAGATCGTAGAGATCGTCAGCCGCCATGGTGGCTGATGGGCAATAGTGTCTGAAAGGAGGGAGGGATTCAAGCTGGGAACAGTCAACTGTCTCCAGGAAGATGGTGTACTGTTTGGGCAGTGCAAGCAAAAAACCTATTGAAGTATAGGAAAAGAGAGAGGGAAAAAAATTAACAACGCTGGAGACAATAAATGAGATGTGCTATGCACCAGAGGCCAGCTGTTCCGTCCTCAATTTCCCTGCGCTCCTGCAGCAGCGCTGCTTGGAGTCATCGCCGCCACTGCCCTAATGCACTCTCGTCGCCGAATGACCATTTGGCGTTCGCGCCCAGCTCCCAGCCCCTCCACTCCCCCAACTGTGCTTGTTTTTGTCCACCCCTTTGCTATGGTTTCATGTGCTGGGGTGCGATTTGGACAGTTTTTCCCCTGGACTCAACTCCATGCCGGACTTCATGCGCCCTCGCCAAGACAGATTTTCGGTGCTCACTCTCGAAATGGCTGATAATTGAGTCCTGGTCCTTCACTTCATCGCCTAATGTGGCCCATCTCTTTTTGCTAACTAGGTAGTGCTTGCGAGAATAAACAGCCGGCATTGTCCTTTGCATCAACTACCAAGGGTGATCAGTGGTATCCAGTCAGTGCCGAGCACACACAGCATTCATACCTCTGTAATAACCAGGACTGGCACATCGCCTTCGTAAAGAAACCACAGGACCCTGTCGTCAATCGGGAGCCACGGCTTCCGTTCATTCCGGGAGCTAGACTCCGCCCCTCCTGCGACGTCTGCATGACCCTGCCAGGTCTCTTCGCCTTGGTCGGTACGACCAGATTTCTCAGCGACCATGCCAGCTGCCATGGTTGGCACGGCGTTGGAGGGGGAGGCCAAAGTCGTCGCCGAGGTTTCATTAGGGGAGCCGCAGAGAGAGACTGACTGATTGAACGATTGGCAAGACGACGGTGAAGGTCGAAATGTTGATGGCGACCTTTGCGATACGGTCAAAGGCTGGGTAGGTAGGTGGTAACAGGAAGGAGCCGGGGGGGGCACGATCGGCTGACCAGACCACAGCGCGGGGCCTAGGTTGGCAGGGGTCGACGGTGCTTCCGAGGGCAAGTTAGTACTGGGAACCTGTGGGAAGTGAATATAGCTTGGCGGATATACAGCAGTGGGGCTTGGTTGGGATGGGTCGATGAGATCAAAGTCCCCATCAGCATTTTGCTCGAAGGTACTGAGTCCAAATCCTTCCTGGAGGGTGTTGCTGGCGACTGGATTTCCGGGGGTATTAGTAGGGGCGGTAACGATGGGCTGGGAGGGGTCGACGGGAGTAAAGTTCCCGTCTGTATTTTGCTCGAATGTACCGAGTGGTACGAGTCCAGATCCTCTCTGAAGAGTGTTTCTAGCGACTGGATTTCCGGGGGTATTGGTGGGGGGGTAACGATGGGCTGGGAGGGGTCGATGGGAATAAAGTTCCCGTCAGCATTGCGCTCGAAGGTACCGAGTCCAAATGCTTCCTGGAGATAGTTGCTGGCGACCGGATTTGCAGGGACATTGGTGGGGTTGCCAGTGTTCACAGACCCGGGCACTGCTTCCAAGTGGTTGCCATGATTGCGTTGTCTATTGGGATTCGTCGGGTTGTCAAGGTCGCCGGCTCCGAGTCCTCCCCAGAGGCTGCTGTCGTCGAACGGGTCCATTTTTATCTGTCAAGGAGAATGGTTAGTCCGAGTACGCACCAGGTGCGAAGCAGCGTTTGACAGGAGCAGGGATCGAGAAAACTGTCTCAGGGGAAAAGAAAACTGGAACGTGCCCGGGCTTACCTTCTTGGCGCCGGTGCGTTGGGACTGTGGTGATGATGGTGAATCGATGCTCGTAATGCTGTTCTAAATCTGGTCGAGCATTTCCGGCCGTTGGGAGCCGGAGACAACCAAGAAGGGATGGTTTGCTGAATGAGTCCCTCGAATGGATGTGGGAATCCAGGAAGAGAACGAGGAGGGTGTGGAAGACATGACTGGGTGGACTTGTCCCATTTTCTGGCCAAGCTTGGGTGCGATGTGCAGTGGTAAAGAAGGCCAATGGGGAAGCAATTGGCAGAAGGTAGGTTGAACCTAGGTGTTCGAGGCCATGGTGTCAAGCCCGGGACGAGAGCAAGGGCCTGAGGTTGGAATTCTTGGGGCAGTATCGGTTGGGCTGCTGTCGATACCGCGCTGAAAAGGTTGTCCCTGCAAGGGGGGTGACGAGGAGTCGCCTGCGCCGGGAGAGTCTTTGCGTCTCGAGTCGGTGTGAAGCATCAGAAGGGACATTGAGTGTCCGTTTGCAAAATTGAAAAAGTCCAGGGCTGGCCGTTTCCCAAGCTGCCAAGCTCCCAATGTGCGACTTCCCTTCTTTGTGTCATTACAGTGTCCGCTTTCAAAACCAACCTAGGTCTCGGTTTATCTTTGTCCGAGAGCATCCCACCACTCCGAACAATGCCCCTTCTTCCGCCCATGAGATCATTATTGTCCGCTTTCATTCCTGGCGTAGGAACTGCCAAAATGCCGTGGCACAGCATATCCCGTCTGCCGCGACCTACATAACCGAGCACTGCTCAAATTAACTTACCATCGTGCCGCCATCTGACCACATCTCTACCCAAAACCCCTCAACCATCATCAAAACCAAAACCTATCTTACCATCGCCTCCCACATCTCACCTCACCATGTCTCCCCTCCTCCTCCTCACCACCCTCGCCACCCTCGCCACCCTCGCCCTCGGCGCCATCACCTCCCCAAGAGACATTACCCCCCTCTCAACCTGCCTCACCACCTCCTCCATCCCCTTCCTCCTCCCCTCCTCCCCCAACCCCACCGCCTGGACCCTCCACGCAACAACCTTCAACGCCCGCCTGCCCTTCGTCCCCCTCGCCGTCGTCCTGCCCACCACCACCGCCCAAATCTCCGCCGCCGTCCTCTGCGCCTCGTCCCTCAATATCCCCGTCCAAGCCAAATCCGGCGGCCACTCGTACGCCTCCTTCTCCTCGGGCGGCGACGTCCTCTCGCAGACACTCGTCGTCGACCTCGAGAACTTCCAGGATGTCGTCGTCAACAACACGACGTACGTCGCCTCTGTCGGCGGCGGCGTGCGGCTCGGGAACCTCGCGCTGGGCATCTATGCCCAGGGAGAGCGAGCGCTGGCGCACGGGACGTGTCCTGGAGTTGGCATCGGCGGGCACTTTACGCATGGGGGGTATGGGTATTCGAGTCGGGCGTATGGGCTGGCGCTGGAGCAGATTGTGGGGGTCGAGGTGGTGTTGGCGAGCGGGGAGGTGGTGACGGCGACGAAGGAGAAGTACAAAGATATTTACTGGGTTCGTTCTTCCTTTCCATGCTGTTTTGGTGAGGGGGTGGACGTGGTGCTAACATGTGAGGGGAACAGGCAGTCCGCGGCGCCGCCGACTCGTTTGGCATCGTCACGACGTTTTATCTGCAAACTGTTCCAGCGCCATCCGTCGTACAGTTCTCATATGATGTCTCGGATGCATTGGCGTCTTCGGCCCTGGCCACGTCGGCCTTCCTTGCAGTGCAGTCGTTTGCACTCAATGCCTCGGTTGTCACGCGTGAGTTGGGGCTGGGGGTGACGATTACGGCGTCGTCGTTTGCGGTGCACGGGACGTACTTTGGGAGTATCCAGACCTTTAACGCCACCGTCGCTCCGGCGCTCCTGAATGCCCTCAAGCAAGCGGGGGCAAAGGTTGCGATGAACAAGTCATCGGTGCAGGAGCTGACTTGGATCGAGTCGCTGACGCGGCTGGGTGGTGCTCCGACACTGGCGGTGCCGCTGACGGGGTATGACTCGCGGGACAACTTCTTTGCGAAGAGCGTCAGCGTTTCCAACCCATTTGGGGAGAAGCCGGTGAAGGCATACTTTGATGTTGTGGTGAGGGAGGGCGAGAGGGCGCCGGTGGATTGGTTCGCCATCATTAACCTCTATGGCGGGCCGGACAGCCAGATCGGGGTGAGGAACGAGAGCTTTGCGGCGTATGCAGGATTTGATGACCTCTGGGTGGTGCAGAACTGTGAGTTCCTTTTCCGGGGTTGTTGTTTGGGAAGGTTGAGCTGACGAGGACGATAGACGGCAGTGTTACTCTCAACGAGACGTTTCCCAAGTCCGGAATGGCGTTTGTCAACAAGCTCAACGACGCCATGACGAACAACCTCCCAGAATACTCAGCATATCTCAACTACATCGATCCGACGTATACGCGGGAGCAGGCCTACAAGCTGTATTTTGGGGCTGGCCTGGTCGAGAGGTTGAGCAAGCTCAAGGCTGTCCTGGATCCCAAAAACGTCTTTCGGAACCCGCAGTCCATTTGGTAAGCCGAGCAGGAAAGGGGCTTCGCCAAGAGCTGAGACGGAACTCGGCGTGTGGAGCCTCCCAAGGTAGATAGATGGTCGGATTTTTGAGGAGGTGGCGGATGGATGGGCATGAGGCTGCAGTGGCTGCGTTCGCCATGGCATATTTGTTCAGTGACGGTGTGGTACATCCGATCATTGATCTGGGTCCCGAGAATTAGACTGAGCGAAACCAATGAGCGACACTCTTTCCAAGTTGATCCTTACCTGCGGACCAGACATGACCGTGAATTGCCGAGACCTCATCAGTACAGCCCGACCACCAAGGGTCTGTCCCAAACTGATTGCCAGGACATGCTGATGAGATTTAGTGGCTGTATGACCTCGACGGGTCTCAGAAGCGGGACCGGGAGAGATCCCCTCGACAATCCCATATCGCTGCACTTTAAAGGCAGAATGCCCTAGATTCCAACCGGCAGTTATCTTGGGTCGATGCTTAAATTTCTCCGAGTCGATCCCATTGGACTGCCGAGAGATACGAAAGATTTTCGGGCCTCTTATAATTGACGATGGCCATAGTCTGTTTGTGGGGATGGGAATCTCTTCCTGGACCGCGGCTGCCAGAACAGAGGTAGGAATTTCGATACACCTCGGAAGCCCAACACCACCACCATGAAGCCGACATCCCTAACAACCCTGCTCGCGGCGCTAGTTGTGCCAGCGATGGGCACATCCCTTCCCCGCGGCAGCGCCGACATGGACTCGGTGAGACAGAACAACTACCTCCTCGGCTTCCGCGACCAAGTTACATCGCACGTCGTCCCCATGGTCGCCCACCCGGCCCCCGCATCCGGCGAATCTCTGCGGCGTCGACAAAACGGCATGACCCGCCTGACCAACGTCCGCGACTTTTACTACATCATCGAAGTCGAACTCGGGAAGCAAAAGATCCCGCTGCATCTCGACACCGGCTCGAGCGATACCTGGATGGTGCGGGATCCATTCGAGTGTGTGAACATCCCCGGGATGGGGGTGAGGACGGTAGGTTTCCCACCACCGCTAGGGTAGAATGTACTTAGATTTCTCTGCTTACAATGGCTGTAGGTGCCAAACTGCGGCTTCACCTCGGGCTTCCAGGGCGAGCCGTCGGGGGGGATCGTCCCCAACTTCGAATTCGCACGCGCCTACGGCGACGGGACCTTTGCAACAGGCTTCTTCGGCCTCGAAGACGTCACCATCGGCGGGCTAGTGGCGCACAACCAGCGGGTGGGCTTCGTGAACTACACGCTCTGGAACGGTGACGGGCGGTCGGCGGGGCTGATGGGTCTGGGGTATCCGTACCTGACCAGCTTGGATATCGGCGGGGAGGAGGTCAAGGCGCAGCTGTACGATCCGGTGTTTACGACGCTCTGGAGGAGCAAGACGATTCCGCCCGTGTTTAGCGTGGCGCTGTCGCGGTTTGGCGATCAGTCAGCCGGGAGGCCCAAGGATGCGGTGAATACCAAGGGGATCGAGTCATTTCTGGCTCTTGGGGGGTTGCCGCCCGTGGCAATCGATGAGGGGAGTTGGGGTCGGACGCCGCTGTTGCCAATGGATGTGTTGAAGAAGTGGGGGTTTAAGGGGCAGGGGGAGAGGGGCTTCTATGCGATTGCAGCGGACGCGTATGTGTTTGGGAGTAGGAAGGGGGGTGTCGGGACGGCGTCAGAGGAGGGACTTTCGAGGAATACGTCGCAGTTCCCCGTTGTGGTTGATATTGGGTCGACGGACACCATATTACCGAATGGTAGGTTTCTCCCCTAGTGCCCTCTCTTTGTCCGACCGTTAGCTGACGGGTGCAGTCCTCATCAAGCAGCTGTACGCAGCCTTCGACCCCCCCGCGGAATATCGCTCCCATCAGGGTCGGTTCTGGGCCAAGTGCGGCGCCAAGGTTCCCGAGTTCGGCATCACGCTGGGTGGGAAGACGTTTTTGTTTGCGCCCGAGGACTTGCTTCGGCAGAGCGAGCGCGATCCGACGGGGGAGTGGTGCCGGATCGGGGTCTACGACGGGTATGACTCGGAAATGCCGATTCTTGGTGTTTCGTTCTTGTCCAATGTTCTGGCTGTGTTTGACGTCGAGAAACACGAGATGCGGTTTGCACAGAGGACGAAGTATTAAGGTCTTCAATGCATGGAGAGCATTGGGAGGGGGGATCTGTCGTATTCAGAGGTCAGCGATGGGGGGGTCATGCAACCAGGTCTCATTTGCAACAGAAAACATTCCTCGTTATAGCATCAAGGCAGCCAGTCCAACCAGCTCGGCTTGAAGGTCCGACTGTTATCATACAGGCGGAGATGAAACAAGAGAATGAGCAGAACAACTTGAAAACCCTGCAGCGAGTACCAAAAAATGAATCGCCCGTCGATCCTTGCCTAGACCACTTGTAAGGTCGCATGTCGACCAAAGACACAGCACTAGTGCTAGGAGGGGGGGACGAAAAGAAGAACCCGAAGAAGTGGACCCAGGCCTCGTCGATGGCGTCCCCCCCCCCTTAGGAAACCCGCTGCCGGTGATTTTGATGTCAAGACAGATAAATCCAGCCGCGGCAACCAGCAGAAAGTGTGCCAGGCCACCGAGGAACATGTTCTAGCCCTGCTGGATGACGCACTGCTCCGCATCAAGAGGGGCTGAGAACAACCAGTTTGGGCGGTGGTGCTTTGCCAACGCTAAAGCCACCACTTGATCCGCAGGCGTTAGACATACCGGTGAGAAGCGAAGGATATAGCCAGTATGTGAAGTGCACGCCGGCTAAGACGGCGACGATACCTATCGTGTCGAACGGTCCAGCGACGGCCATGATCTTGACAAAGTGCAAGAGGGTGAGCAAGGTCATGATAGTCGCGGCGATACGCCGTTTCGAGAGCAGTAGAAATGCGTCGTGCACATCTTGCAGAATGTGAACTTTGGGACCGTCTCGATCCAGGCGCTTCTGGTCCATGGATGGCATGGTGTGTGAATTTAGCGTACGGGTCGAGCGGTCGTTTGTTCCATGCGAGCATGCCTACCTGGGGGTTGCCATCCAGTGTTAAAGCATATTTGATTGGGCGCAGACTCGGCATGCAGATGGGTATCATCTGCAGGAGCCAGTTTTTTTTGCTTTCATGACTTGGCAGTAGCTGTTTGTTCAACTCCCCTCTTTTCTTCACATCATCTCAATTAATTCCCCGGTCCACCACCTCTTCGCAACCGGACTGGCACCTCATTCGACTGCACGTAATGGCGGGCATTGGCAACATACCGCAGATCAAGCCTCAGTTCAGTCATGGGGCTCCTCCGGGCCGGGACCAATTCTTTTACCTTGCTCAATTCTAGCTCGGTAAGACCCACTAAGCTAAGTCGAGACACGGAGTAGAGGCTATCAACACAGCATAACACGGCACCCTTTCAACGGCCGCACGATATACCTCATCCTGCCCTCACTAGGAGAGCAGAGAGGCTCTGTTACTCGATGTCCACCGCATCAATCATTAGGGGGTGTGGCTCAGTTGGTAGAGCGTTCGCTTAGCAGATTCAAATCTGCGAAAGGTCCTGGGTTCGATTCCCAGCTCCTCCACGATACAGTGTACCAGCCTAGCCTTCAGACTAGGAAAGCTTCTCCTTTTTGTGGCTCTTCGAAGCTGGGAGTGGACACGTTGCGGAGATGGACGGGCAACCTCGGCTGCAAAGATTTCCCAGGACTGTGAGTCTTCCCTGACACATTACCAAAAAGCTCTCACGTTCGTTTGTTCTGATGTTTCCCCGCAGAGCCGGCAGCATCAATCACATGGAGTACAAAACCTATCCAGTTTGAACAACTCACCTGGCACATGTTGCGGAACCGGAAGCGGTTTTCCTCCGCAACAAGAAACCGAATACCACTGAAGTCAGCCTTCAAGCATATGCTTCTGTTTTGGACACAGAAATAGCTAAGAAAACACCCGCATAACCTCGAAAGTTCATCCTTTTGGGCTCCAAGAGCCTCTAAACACCATCCCGCCTTCCGTTGCCGACACCGATTGTGGACACTTGCTCCCCCCTTTGGAAACTGGATCTCAGCTTGCAACAGCTTCAAATTCTTGCCGCCTCAAATTATCATCAAGCTGAAGCTGGAGTAAGACGTCTCAAAGTCACGGCTGCCAAGTCGTGCTAAAATTGGCGTATGGCCCAGACACGGGCAAAGCTGGCACTCAAAAAGGCTGGACGACGTCGGCTTCAGAGGAAGCGCCGGACTCGACAGGCGGCATACCGGCTGGGTTTATGCTATTGACGGCTCCGCGGATTCGGCAACTTTCCAGATTTTCGTTGGGATGGAAGCATTCGGAGCCCCCCACAGAGATCGCTGGACCTATTTTCGTCAGCCAGGCAGCCGGCGAACCGCTTCGTTCCCTGTTGCTGGCCTGTCAGAAATAAGAAGATCGACATGTGGACTTCTTTTACCCTTCTTTGATGCACCGGTGCAACTGCCATGAGCTTGACGCCAAGGATCATCACACAACGTTGTGGCAGAGGATCTCCATCGACCAGGCATATTCCCCCACGAGCACGTGCCGAACTTCTCGATATGATCCAGGGACCGCAAGAAAAGGGAGCCAACGCGGATTTTTTTGCCGCCCCAGATCGTATTTTTAGCAATGCGATTCGAAGCCGTCCCGGTCGGTGTTGAGGGGATCTTTTTCGTTGCGCCCAGGCATGGAACCTGAACAGGCAGTTGACCACGCGACACCACAATGCCGCCAAAGCTCGAGGGCAGATGTCCATATTTCAAATTCTGCATCACGCTGCAACCTGCGGATCTTGGATCAAGCAATCGATCACTGCTGCACCCCAGATGCACTGCAACCCTGGTTCGAGGCCGGCACAGACCGAACGCTATGCTTCCTCGCCGTCGAGTGCAACCCCCTTGTAACGTGGCGGCTGGGCGCACGGGAGCATATCTTTCGCCTCGAACTTCCCCCCACCGTCATGGAGGAAATCGCTTCATGCGCGAATCACCGGAGGGGGGGGGGGGGGGGGGCAAGTCGACGCGGGTGGGGCCAGGGGTCGTTGAAGTGTGCTTCAGAAGCCGAAAGCGACACCAAAAACCATGCTGGAGATCGCCCGTGAGCCTGATCAATGCGTTGCATCACAAATTGGAGACCTGGCCGAGTTGCGTTGCTCAAATTGGAGTTGCAAGACCGAGATCCACTCTTGGTGAAAGTGACGGTCTAGACGGGGGGGGGGGGGTTGACTCGTGTTGGGAGCGATTTTGCGCGCTGCATCCGTATCAGCGCCAAACTTGGCCAGTTGCGATGCGATTGGGCTTGAATGTCTTGCCCGGTAACACATTTCGAAACCAGCGCGAGAAGTCGCCGCTCCGAGTTCTCAGTTCGCGCCGTGGCTGGCCCACTGGGAGGTTCTCATCACCGTCAAACCAATCCCGCCAAAATGCTGTCCGCAAGAAAAATACACACAAGCCAGTTGCTCAGGTGTGAAACAATGCCCCTATGAGAACAGCAACTCATCATCTCGAAACAAGGCCCTTGTCGCGCACGTCCCGAGGGCCGAAAATGGCGGCGACAAGGGGAAACTCGCCCAACCAGGCCCCAGTGACAGCGGCGAGCGACTTGGCAGGCGCCGTTTCAAAATCGTACGATTTTTCAACGGCCGGGAGTTTTTCTCGCGGCTCTGTTCTTTTTCTGTCGACCAGGGTTTCCAGAATCTGGGCGAATCAATCTTCTGCTGTCACCATTCGGAGCTAGGCCGACTCGGAGCATTTCGTTTCATCGTCGATGCTGCAGAGTTGGAGCTCGGGCATCGTGGCCCAAAGAGGAAGCGATGCGCCCAAGAGCATTGAGAACCGGCGTCTACGGTTGCTGTCCCCCGCTGCGACCGAATCAACAATCCCGAACGTCAACTTCACTGCCACGGTGTCAAACTCATCCCAACTCTCGCACACGAAGAAGAAACGGTCTTGGTTCACTGTTGATCCAAGGCACGAGCGGCGGGACAGGGGCACGTCAAAATAAGCTTATTCTTGTCTTGTCTTACAGATTAAGCTGAGGGGCCCGGCCAATTCTCCCCTCGCAACTTCACGGAAGACTGCATCTTGACATGTCGGGTTGCCGGCAATGGTGTCAGTTCGGCCACTGCCGAAGCGGCTGCTGGGCTGGCATCGGCACCAGTTGCTTCTTTGACCTCGAAGCTTTCAGCCTCCGACAGCCAAGCGCGCCGAGACTGCAAGACAGGCCTCTCAGGCGCCTTGGCTGTCGCACCTCTGCTGCTGAACCAGTGAGGCTCTCCCCCTGTTCTTGGCACCATGAGCTTGACTCGCGCGCCCGCCTGGGCAACCAACTAAGCTCCAGCCACAGAGCTTATCTGCCCCGCCGAAGCGTCCCGGGAGCATCTGGCCCAGGAGCTGCAGACCGACAAGTGCGACCGTCGAAACAGAGGCCTTGGCCCCTGGCTTTCTGGCCTGGGTCTCACCATCTTTGGCCATGTTTCTTCGCTTCCACACACCCTCGGGCGCGCGGATCGGTAAGTCCATCCCCCAGTGAGGAGGCCCAGTCGGACAGGGCTCAAGTAGAATCCAAGGGGAGGGATCTGTTACGTCCCGAGTACGACGGCGACATGGGGCTGATCAGCTTGCCCGCGATGATCTTATGGAGGGAGTACATAGAGGGAGACCAACCTTCCTCTTCGCCCTCTTGATTCCTCGGATCGTACGATATTGAGTTTTTGTGTCTGCATACCGTTTTCTTTCTTTGGTTTGGAAAGTTCAAGGTCTGTGACCATTGACTTTTTTGTTTGGTCTTTTTTTCTGTTTCCCGGCTGGTCCATCTTTTTCGTCGCGGCAGATCGACTTCTCTTCCTCGACATTACGTACTTTCCCTCCTCACGCCCACACATCATCAACATGGGTGTCTCTCTCCTCCAGACCGTGTTCCTCCTGGCGTCGGCGAGGCAGGCCTTTGCCTCGTGTGCCCACGGGACTTTCCTCTCCCCCAGAGCCGAAGACGGGTCCGTCAAGGTCAACACCTTTGGATATTCGGGCGAAATCGTGAGTCCTCCGAGATTTGACGTGACGGTGGAGGGGTTTGCTGACTCGGAAAAGGGGCCTCTCAACTGGGCCGCCCTCGCGGTCGAGAATGGCGCATGCAACACAGGGACACAACAGTCGCCCATCAGCATGGTGGCGGGCACGTTCAACATGATCCCCGCGAGCGATCTCCAAATCGACATTCCCGACTTCAACGAGGGCACCGAGTTTGAGAACCTGGGCACCACGGTCGAGGTCATTGCCAAGGGGGGCACGCTTGCCTTTGGCACCAAGACGTTTGAGCTCCAACAGTTCCACTTTCATCTCCCCAGCGAGCACCTCGACAACGGGACAAGCCAAGCCAGTGAGTAGCCGGCCACTGCACTACTATGGAAGAGTCGGAGCTGACAACCAATAGTGGAGATGCACATGGTCTTCCAGTCGGCCGCGCAGGAGATCGCCGTCATCGGAATGTACATTGAGATCGCCACCGACAACGCCGGCACCCCCTCGGTCGTCCAGGCACCCGAGGCCAACCTCACGAGACGCGGACGCCCGGAGCGCCGAAAGAACCAGCACCTGCGCAGGCAGGTCGTCCGGTCCACGGGGCCCACGGTCCTCCTCGAGACGGTCCTCAGCCAGGTCGGCTCCATCGCGACGCCGGGTACCAAGGTGGCGACGGGGCCGGTCATCATGTCGGAGATTGTCAACGTCCTCAAGTCGGGGTCGTTCCAGGGGTATGTTGCCGTCTGCTCGCTCACGCGCGGTTTCGAGACGGAAGGCTAACAGACGCAGGTACATGGGCTCCCTGACCACCCCTCCCTGCAGCGAGGGCGTCAACTGGCTCGTGTCGACGGCTAGGCTCGCCGTCACGGCCAACACGTTCAACGGCGTCCGCGACGTCATCGGCTTCAACTCGAGGTTCCCGCAGAACACGCCCGGGTCGCCCAACTTGCTGTCGCTCTCAGCGGCGACCCCGCCCGCGGCCGCGGCCGTCGTGGAGATTCCCGGCGGCGTCCTGGGTTAAGCCACGGCCAGCGGCAGGATACTCGATATGGGACGAATAGACGGAGTGCATTGGGCATCTGCCGCACGACCCGTTTTGCACGCGGCATGGTACGAATAGGCGCGGTTGCTTTTTCCAACAGAGAATCGGTCTGAACTCGATACCCCCTTTTTTTTTTGCTTGTTGGATTCTGTTTGGACGTTGGGTGAGGAGAGGAAAGGCGTACATGGACTGGGCATTCGCGTATAGACCAAGCATGGGAGGGAATAGCATACACATACCAGAGGAGGAGAGGAGAAAGGGGGCGGGCGGGGAAGAGGGGAAGTCTTGTACCTTTTGAGGATCCGGTGAGGGGCAGCGAGCAGTCGGCCAGTCAATCCAGCACCGTCTGTCCGTCCCCTTTAGTGCCGAGCGCGAAAGTATGAGATTTCTCCGATTTCTGTGTGTTTATTTATGGTGATGTCTTGGTGGGTGGTGAACCGGAGGCGGGGTGGACCCTAACCCCCGATTCATGGCCCTGAATGAGGTCGATGTCATCAACACCGCCAATCCTCGCCATCATCAACACGCAACAAAATCCAAACACAAAAAGAGATGGCATGACTTGCAATGTCAGCAGTCATCTGCCACCGAACCGACGACGAATCACCCGCTGGATCGTGAACGTGGCGCGAAATTTGGCGGCGACGGGCTTTGATTTGCCCCACGCGGCGGCAACCGAATCAGCGCACAGATCAAGCACCCCGCCATCTCACTGGGCTGAGGGACAGGCCAATCACGTCCCCGAAACAGGGGCAAGACCTCAACCACGACCCTTCCACTCTTCCACTCTTCCAGTTCTTCCACACCACAGCGCTGGATGCAAGGCAAACCATGCGATACGATGCGAAAACATGGCCGCCGCCAGATCGGGGGGCTTCCACGTGTTTTTTTCTTCCTTTTTTCTTCGAGTTTTTGATGTTGTCATGGGGTATTTTCCTCGTCGGTGCTTTTCTCCTGCATCCAGTCTTCCTTCAATATTCGAAGCCGACATCTCCGGCACTGGGAATTTTCATCTTCAATCTCCCCCTCCCGTCCTCCCGTCTCGTCAGCGCCTCTTGGCTGGGACTTCGCCCCACTACCGCGGCACCAGAGGGAGCCACGGATGGGAGGCTCGTCCAGGGGATTGGATCGCGTTCCTTGACGGACAATCCCGTTCCGCCGGACCCCCCCTACACTACTAAGCCCTGAATAATCCGTGCAGTCGGCGGGTTTTGCTGTCGTTCCTTTTTCTCATCACCTTACCCTTCCCACGCGTGGTTTCTTCATATCCAGGTCGTTCACGGGCATATGTCGTCCTTGAAGTTGTCGACCCCGACGACTCCCACCAAGGGCTTGGAATCCAGGAGAAAAGACTCGACGGTCACGCCAGGGACAACACACGCCGTTCACTACACCACGTCGACGCGTCCGTCTTCACATGCCGCCGCCCTTGTGATCGACCACGACGAGCCAAATACCAATTGGCCCTCGTCCTCACCCCTGGTGACAAGGGACAACATGCCTTTCCCTCTGTCATTGTCAAGTCTGGACATGACGAGCGGTATGTCGACCTCCTCGTCGTCATCACTCGCGCTGTCAAACTACTGGAGCACCACCACCTTTGACAGCGACCGGCAGGTGGAATCGGAGCCGATGGAGGCGTCTTTGGGTGGGGCTCCGATGAGGGGGAGTGGGAGTGAATGGAGCGTCTTTGCGCGGCAGGGGAGGGCTGACGTTGATGATGCTGGGAGCCACGGGAGGGATGTGACGGAGGAATCGACGGGTGGTCTCAGGTGGAAGAGGAGTAGAGCCCCCACGACAACCACGAGAGTCCAGGATCAAGGGCGGGCAAAGGCGTCGTACCCATGTCCGTTTAGGAAACGGAACCCGGCGAGGTTCAACGTCAGGGAGCATGAGACGTGTGCGAGGGGGGTGTTTGGCAGTATTGGGGAGTTGAGGTATGCCATTCCGCTTTTCTGTCCGTGGGTGGATTCTGACATGACGCAGGCATCACATCCTTGACAGCCATCAGAAAGGGAGGCGCCGACATCAGTGTCCGAGGTGCGGTGTCGGGCTGGACAGCCAGGCGTTGCTGGACGAGCATCTGTTGATGCCAAGAGACAGGATGTGCGACATTGCGACCAAGACGCAGGATGACCCTGAAGACGGAATATCACCCGAGGTGGAGAGGCGACTGTTGTCTGGTGGGGATATCGGGACGTGGGAAGCGCTATGGGGGGCGGCGTTCCCCCACGATGATGACGTTCCCAACCGAGGTACCTTTCCATCCCCCTTTGTCCCGGTTTCGTCTACTGACCTCCCAGAAATCCATCCCATCATCGAGCTCGTCGAGATCGAACAAGCCATCGACGACAGCCAAGACCAGCTCAAAGCCAGCATACACGACAAACTCCGCCTCCTCCTCCCCGGCACCATCGACGACAGCTACTGCACCTTTCTCACCGGCCAACTCGAACTCGTCGTTGAAACCCACCGCGCCAACGTCATCCGCCAATGCCTCGCTCCCAGCCGCAAAGACAACTCGACAATCGACGACAAGACCACCACCCCCGCCGCCAAACGAACCTCCACCATCGCCCTCGCTAAACGACAGACCCGTCGCTCCCGTCGCAGCTCCATAATGCAGAGCATCCACGGCACCAAAACCGCGGCTGACGACCGCACCCGCCAGTCCTGGGTGAACACCAGACCCGGCTCCTGTTCCCGGTTCTCGTCATCCTCCGCCCAAAGTAGCATCGCCACCAATGCCAAACCCCAGGCCCCAACCCCGCGCGACTCCCGAGACTCGGGCATCGGCATGCCCTGTGAAATCTGCGGTGGGGAGGACGCGATGTGTTGTTGTGAACAAACTTACCTCTGTCAATCCGACACCACCCAGCCGGCTTCGCGCCCATGGGGCAGGGAGCCGGACTTCGACCGGTATCACCATCCGAACCTCAGCTCGTCGTCTATCGTATCCTCGTCAGGCTCGTCTACTGCCGGGGATGGGGCTCGCTCACTGCGCCATAAACCGCGACTGAGGCTGACTCTGAGGACGAAGGATATCGGGTCGCTCTTAGTGCCGGGGCAGGGGGGTGCCGGGGACGTAGCGGGGGAGGGGGGGTACTCACCGCAGTCGTTTAAGCAGAGGGTGCAAGGGCTGGGGAGGGGGTGGAGTGCGTAATGCTTTTCAAATCGCTGAGGGAGAGGGTGGGCTGGGGGTTGTCATCCCCAGTTGCCACTGGGAGGGAGGCATTCGAGTCCGTGGTTGGGAATAGATTGCATTGCACTGGTATGGAAGGGCGGGAAGGGGTCAGCTGGGAGCATATGGTAATGGGAGCACATGGGTTAGGCTAGAAGCATCAATTGGAAGGGGGACTCATCGGTATAGTCACGGTGGGCGCGCGTGTGTATAATAATACATCTAATTAACTTGAATCAGACACATCCACATCAATTTTCATACAGGAGCGGAGACGATGATATTTGGAGGAACGGACATGGGTGCTGCTTCAGATCAGGGCTTGTTGACCTTTGCACACCGGTAACATGAACACTTTCCAGCGCAAAAAGGCCTCAAATTACCCTACCCAAGAAACTAACATCAAAACAAAGCCAAATTCCAGCAAAAGCAACCCTCACCCCCCAAACAAACAAAAACCAGAGAAGCAACCTCTCAACCCGCACTAGGTAGGTAGGTTCACACCACCGTCCTCCCCTGACCGCTCGAACAAATCCTCTTATGCCTCTTCAAATTATCCCGCCTCTGCAACCGCTTGCACACGGGACACTGCTCAATCTCCTTCGGCACGTCGTTCGCCTCGGCAAAGACGCGGTGCTTCGACCACAGGTGCCGATACATATCTTTGTTGCGGGCGGTGCGGTGTGTGCAGCCCGTGCCGGCTGGGCAGGTGACTTTGGGGTCGTGATTGAGAAGGTGTTTGCTGGGGGTTATTAGCCTTTGTGTTCGATGCAGTGAAGGGGGGGGGGGGGGAGGGTTGAAGAGTGTGGAGGGAGGGGAGAGGGGAAGGGTAAAAAAAGAACAGGAGAAAGGACCAGGAAGGAAAGGTGACATACTCGTATTTTTGAAGAGTTTGAAAGATTCTTGGGGTTTTTTTGGAGGTGCATTTCGCGTGCTGGCAAGTAAAAGGGGGTCCGGAGGGGTTGTTTTGGGGCTGGGTGCTTGTTGAGGGGGAGGGGCTGGGTGTCGGTTCCTGAGTGGGAGGTGACGGGGTAGTGAAAACAGATGAGTCGCATGAAGGCCAGGAGGTTGCGGTGGGGGTGGGAGAGAACCCAGGGTTTGCGATGGAATTGGTGAAGGGCAAAGGGGTGAGAGGGCTGGCCACAAAGTCCGTGGGGCTTGGGGTTAACGTAATCGAAAAAAAGGGAAGTTCAGCCAAGTTGAAAGTGTTGAAGGTGGTGTCTGATGGCGACCCTTCAACCTGAGAGTTGGAGCTCGGGTAGCCGCCTCAAATGGTGCTGATGTGGGACGTATTGCCCACGGAGAACTCGTACGTCTCGGGTAGAAGATTGTCATCGAAGGTGAAGAGCTCTTCTATGGAGAGGGAAGAGGGAGTGCCGGTCCCGAATGAAGTCGTAGGTGACTCGTCAGATGCTTTAGAAGTCCATGCTTCGGGGGAAAGGAGGTATTCCTCGCCCCAATCCACGGCGTTCTGGGCTTGGTGCCATTCGTTCTCGGCTTCTTGGAACTGATCTGATTCCAAGGGTGCGGCCGAGAACCAGTCGAAAGGTTCCATGGCTTGTGGAGAAGGACGGTTTGTTCACCGGCAATCTGTCAGCCCTGGTGTGTCTTTGACGTTAGTTTGAAGGTTTGCACTCCTTCCAAATCAAGGCACCAATCAATCCACCCCCGAGGTCAATATGAAGGTAGAGGGAAGAAAGCTCAATGGTCAGGACTATTTGGTGGTCTGTGATGAATCGCATCGAGTCCTGTCGAGCCTGGCAAAAGAAAAGGGGGGACTCAGGCAGGAAGAAAGGTGGGCGAACTTGGGAGAGTAGAAATAAATGAAACTCCCGCCTCAACGACAAACGGATTACGCTTCCTCAGGCATCCATTCTTTTCAGAATGCCGACTCCAATTGGGTCCAACAGCCCCACTAATTGAGGCCTACCGCCAAGACAACCTTGGGCCGCAGCCAGACCAACGGATTTATGTCCGCATGCCAACGCACGGCACTTGAGAGGAGCCCTACGGGAGGTTTCGATTTGAACATGGCAAATCGGAAACCCGGCTTCTTACCGACCTTCTCGGGCCATATGCGGGCGGGTACTGCGCATGTTTGTCTGGTCGACCAACAAACGCAGCACAGCCGGGCACGAGTCACTTTGGGGCAGACAAAATCGGCACGATGCGGGGGGATCGTAAAAACCGATGGCTGCCTTCCTGGCACTCCATTGGTGAATTGACGCCTGAGTTGGCGTCCCGACCGAGTGGGCCGCGTTTTGCTTGGATCTCAGCCGTCCAACCGGCAATCTGTGCAACTCGAGGAGAGCTCGGTGAGGGGAAAGTTGGACGGGCGTAGATTGTCTTCGAAGGCGGGCCAAAGACAAACAATCGAGTATGCCGAACTCTTTTAGGGGGGATGAGTCAAGCCAAAAGATGGCGTCCACAGTGCAGGTGAGAAAAGAGGAAAGGGGAATGGGGAAAAGGGGGCCAACATTTAAGGACTGCCATCATCCCATCGGCCAATGTTTGGTCCAACCCGTTTGATACTCCTTTGTTCTTCAAATATTTTCCCCCGAGTGCTTCGCACATACATCTCTCCCTCGACTTTCATCCAAAATGGCCTCGACGTCGGCCGGTGATGCCAGCAAGCTTACTCCAAGCTTGACCCGACGACTCTTCCTCCCCATCATTCTTCTCCAGTCACTGCTCCAGGTGTTCAAGAGGGAAAAGTCCATCCGTGTTCTCGATGACCCAAAGGCTGTTCCCGTTGACATCTACGAGACCTTTGTCAACAAGCTAGGCCATATCTGTGAGAGCACCAAGGGAGGTAGCATGGTGACTGCATTTGCCATCCTCCAGTTGGGTGTCATACAGTACTATTTTACCTCGAATGATCGCAAAGAAGTGGACTACGAGTGGACATCCGACTACATCACCGACATCCTTAACACCCTGGGCAGCGCAACGAATGAGGAGGTCGACAGAAGAACCCCCAACAGCACCCCGTCGGCAGTGTTTCAAAGCCTCCTTCAAAAGATCCTCCGCTTCAACCTGTCCCGCATCAAGGGTTACATCTTTGGCATGAAGAATGCCCTTGGGTTTTGTATTAGCTTTGCTAGAGGCGATTCGTCCGAAGACGGTAAGCGTAGTCCATCCTTCGCCCCCCCTCCCACAGCTGACACTGATGCCTCCTAATCAGCTCCAATGATGCTCGAGAACCTTGAGCGTCTGCAAACCCTTCTACAATTTGCCGGTGAAGTATCTGACCTCGAATGTAGGTCCCACGGCACTTATCGTCTTCCAAGTCCATTGCTGATGTCTTACCCAGTCGTGGACGGTAGCCAAGCCGTCATCCAAGCCCTCGACACTATGTACACACCGCACTTTAAAGAATACCTCCACCTTCGCACCCAGAACAACAACGACCGTAAAGCTCCCTGGGTCGTCGTTGGCCACTCCATCGGCCGCCTCCTCTCCTACTACTACGACGTCGACATCCTCTCCTCGGCCCGCCGCCGCTGGCCCCAGCTCTTTGAAGACTTTGAAGTCCACTGGATCCCATCTGCCCCGTCCTACACCCCCAACGTCCGCCGCGCCAAGCTCGACGCCGCCATGATTATCGGCAAGATGTGGAACGAGCCCCTCAAGTCCGAGTACACTAAGTACGCCGCCCGGCTTGAGAACTCCGGCATCTCCCTCAACGCCGAGGTTTCGCGAACCGCACATGACTTCAAGACCAGTGTCCATGCCGAAGTCAACCTCCACGCTCACGTCCTCCGCCTGATCCGCGGCCAAGCAGGACAGGACGTGCCCGTCTTCTTCAATGGGATCAAGTACATTGGCTGCAGCAAGCCCACCTGCCGTCTCTGCGAGCTATGGTTCGACAACCACCCATCCCGCGTCCGCGTCCGCGGTGGGCACAAGAACTTGTACCACGAATGGCGCGCGGCCGATGTCGACGAGCAGGTGGCGGCCAATGTGCGCGACGCGACGCTGAATCGCATGATTCCGCTGATCCGGGACCAGGTAGCGGCGGATCTGAGGGACAGGTGTGCGACGCGGAGTCCGAACGATTCAAATGATGTCCCGACGAACTTGCCGCTGACGTGCACGGGGACAGATGTGTTTTCGACGAGGTCAATGGATGATGACCTTGTTTCGACGATGGGACGGATGGCCTTGGAGGACGTGGAGGAGAGGGGGGAGGAGGTGGTGGCGTGGGGGGAAGAGGCAGCGTCGACCCCAAATAACTCTGATTCAAGGGTGACGGATGAGGTGGCTGTGGTTGCCAGTGTGGAGGTGGATGAAGATGATGATCATGGGGGAGGCGCGAAGCTTTGATGGTTGCTCAAACGGATTGGGCGAGCCACCCCGCAAATACTGTTCCTTTTCTAATTCTCCGCACTTTTTGCACGGTTCAAAATTTCAGGGCATTTGTATTCTAAGCACTCTTCTCTTACTTCTCGTTGCTCCCCTCACGATATTTCTCGCACGCGCCTGTCATGTGTGCTAATGGCCAGCTCTCCCTACGCAACAGCCTACGATAACTCCGAGGCAACGGACCGCCGCTTCTCGGATCTCCGAGCAGCCCAACGCCAATCCCCGAGCATGACCTGCACCAAGCCCGAAAAAAATGAGCGATCACAACGACACGTGCATCCGCGTCTGCAACGCGATGGATCCGGGGTCCCCATCCCTGCCGACAACCACTCCCACGGTCGAAACGCGTCTTAGCTGTCATGAAACCGTCGACGCGCTCGCCGCTATCACTCGGCGCGAAGCCCTTTTTGTAACTCTTAGTCAAAGCGAGGCAAGGTCGGGGAGTGTGATGACCCGGCTCGTGGAATTTCTCTTTGCTTCTTGCCAGGTGCGGAGAGGCGACGAGGTCTCAGCTATAAAGGTTAGTAGCCATCGAGGCCAACTTGACATCCCAAGACAGGCTTTTGCATCGCCAATTCAGCTTCCTCACTTTCCCCTCCAGACTTCCCCCTTCTCCATCCGCTTCACCGGCCAACAGCCCGAGAAACAACTCCACCAACCAACACAATGGCCGACTGGAAACCCCCCAAGGCAGGCTGCCCCGTCTGGATCGAAATCACCTCGACCGACATGGCCCGCTGTTTGTCCCCCCCTCTCCTCCACTGCTACCTACCTACCTGCCTGGCAAAGCTAACCACCCCCCCCAAACAGCCCACAAGTTCTACTCCACCGTCTTCAACTGGACCTGGAAGAACCCCGAAGTCCTCGACACCCCCTCCTCCCCCTCAGACAACAAGCCCGTCATGGTCGACTTCAACCCCGACGTCAACATCTCGGGCGGCATCTCGCTCGTGCAGAGCCTCCCTGCTCCCAAGTTTTCTCCGCGCCCCGGCCGCGGTGGTGTCGTCGTCTCGTGGCTCGTCGACGACGTCGAGGCCACCGCAAAGGTCATCGAGGAGGCTGGAGGCAAGATGGTGAGCGAGGCGCGTGATGAGGGTGCGCACGGGGTGTATCGGTACTTTGAGGATGTTGATGGGAATTTGGGCTCGATTTATCAGTTCAAGCTCAAGTGAGATGTCAGTCTATGAAGGAGAAGAGGCGTGTTTGAGGAAAGACTCTGCTACAAATCCAGGTATTTAAATGACTGGGAGATAGTGGTCAAGAAGCTTCAAGTCGACTTGTGGTTCCATTCAATTCGTCATTGATCGATTGCAAGTCTGTGGCACAGTGACCCGCTTCGGAACGCAGACTGTATTCGACGGACAAAGAGAACGGCACCGAACAACGCGATGCAAAGGGGGGGGATGTGATTTTGGAAGTCAGAACCTCCTTTTCTCCATGGAGTTGATGCCCAGCGGGAGAGCAATGATGCCCACGTATCGCCAACATCCTTTACGCTGCAATTCAGTCATATTCTCCAACTGCTCGGCTGACCTTTGGAGAACAGCCGTCGACGAATACAAAACTCAGGTCCTTCCCCACAAGAAATATGGAGAAAGGCAAAAATTTGAATTGCCACGTGTGAGGCTCGAACTCACGACCTTTGGATTGCTCTGATGTCTAATCAGATCATGTTATGAGACCAACGCTCTACCAACTGAGCCAACATGGCTGATTCGATGGAGGACTTCTATCCAATTGCCCGTTTTGATCATCGCGGCCCACGCCACAGCATTGCACTCTGCGTGCGGGGGGCTTTGGGCTGCATGGTCATTTGGACACAGCAGGGCGGCAGTGCATGAACCTGGGGGCAAATGTCGAGTCTTGAGTCTTTGCACCGCTATCAAAAAGGAGAGGAAGAACTAGGCAAGGGTAGGAAGAAGGGTGCTCAGGGTGGGTTGACATCGCTCCGAGCATCAGTTCCTGTCGCCCATTCCAAGTGGATGGGGTGGGGGCCAAAAAGAAAGCATCCTTCTCCTCAACCGGAATCGAGCCGGTGACCTTTCGATAGATAATTTTCTACAGTTACAGTCGAACGTGATAGCCAACTACACCATGAGGAGTTCCGATGGATTGACGGTGGATGGTGGTGGAATTGTCGCCGAATGGAGGAGTCGAGTGGACGAAGAAACCCCATCAGTGGTGGATCATGGATGCTCGGAATTCGTCGTAACGACTCGGTCGGGAATCGGGGGCGGGATGGGATGGATTGCCGGGCCGAGAGGACCATTTCGGGAGGTCAAGGACTTCGAAAGAGACCTTTGGATATTTAGCAACGTGTATGTAAGTCCCCTTAAATGTAGTGGCTCATTTAGGGAGAGTGATGGGGTTGGGAAGAAACTGATCGCACGGTGAAGAATGCAGCTTTGAAATAAAATCGGAAAGTGAGGTGGGGACCTGTCCAACAGGGGGGTTGTGGGGGTCAAGTGGTGCTGTCGGACGGCGTGCTGGGCCGCCGGTCGCAGATGCACCCTCCTCCTTCAATCCACCAAACATGGCGCAATCGGACAGCCTGGCGACAGCTTCGATTCTCCCACTGAATGATATCTCGGCGCCGATCAGAATCATTTCCAGTTATCGAGCGGCACCCTCCCCTCAACTTCGACCTCGACCGTCCAAGTCGGCCATCATGAAAGAGGCTTGCCGTCCAGAGCCTAACTGGCAGCCCAGCCCTCGATCTCCTGTGTGGGACAAATCTGATATATGATCCGTCCACGACCAGGCTTCCTATCAGCGGCAGACACGCCCGCGGGATACCACCCATTTTCCCCTGCAGGCCGGACCCCCGAATGGCAATCACAGGACGAGCGAAAGGGTGTGGTTGATATCAAAGGGTAATATAATCCACACTTAACGCACATCACCAAATCAGCAATCCTGCAACCACATCTCAGCCCCGACAGCGGGAGCTCCCTTCACACATGAGAACAACACTGGCCATTGGCCCTGCCAATGAAGCTCCAGCCCGCCGACGGCGACCGGTGTCACAGTGCGGGCTGCATCTCGCGGTTTCGAAGGTGCAAGGAAATAATACAGGTGCAACTTAGCAAGGCTCTGCTGCTGCCATGCTGCCTTTAAAGGAGACGCTTCGCGGGTCGATCGCCTTCGGGTGTCGGGTTCCTGGACCAGCACCACTGACCTCTTTCTAACGACAATCGCTACATATTCTTACTATGGGTGCGTACGTCTCCAGAGAGTACTGTCAAAGCCGCGGGGTCCAGCTCACTTGTGATCATGACCTTGGCGGTGAGACGCGCCCCGAGACAGTCGGCGGCTTTGAACGAGGCGGTTTTCCCGCCAACCCCGACATTTCCGGCATCGATGTAAGTCACCTCTCCACATGGAAAACGGAGGTCCATCGACTAATTGTCCCAGGTACTGGGAGCCTTTCTGGTCGTTACCGTCATGGCCCTTATATTCTCCATCGTCAGCACCATCTGGTGGTTGATGAAGAACGTCCTCGCCTGGAAAAGAGACACCAGAAAGAGTTCGTCCCCCTTTTCCCCGTCTCCCCGCCACCACATCCACTAACACCCCCCCAACAGAGTCCGCGCCGAGCTCAAAGCTACCACCACTTCCTTCTCGGGCTTCCTCGAGTCTTTCGTCACCACCTGCTCGGACCAGCAAATCTTCACCGGGTGCGCCTACGCCGTCACCCTCCGCTACGTCACAGGCTGCTCCATCTCGGCCTACCACTACGACGTCGTCGCCAACATGCTCCTCATCACCTGCGCCACCCACCTCGTGGCTGTCACCGTAGCCCGCAACTACTGGGATAACCCCCTGCCCTCACTCGTGCGCATCACCGTCACCGCGGTGCTCTACATTGTCACGGGCGTCCTGCTCTCCAACCAGGGCACCGAGTCCAAGAGCTTCCCCACGACTGTGCCCACCGGTTCAGATACGTATAGTAATATCCTAATGCCGGCGGCATGTTTTCAGACCGGGAATTCCGGCCTGTCGGTGAGTGTCAAGGAGTTTACGAATTCTGGGCTCGGGTTTCTCAGTGGGAGTCGGATTCCGGGGTTCCCGCAGTATGTCATGGTGTTTTTGTGCTACGGCGTGGCGGTGGTGGTGCGGCTTGTGGGTTTTGTCAAGGCTGGGAAGGACGAGGAGAAGGGGCATCGCAAGCAGTTTGCCGTGTAGTTCAGGGGCAAGTTTACATGGCTGTTTCGGCCGGGTCCGCAGTGGTTCATGCGGTTCATCTTTGAGGCATACCTGGTTCTGGGCAATGTGGTGGGCGTTTGGATTGTGGCTACGTCGGCGTTGTATATTGTGCGGATGCGGAATTGGGTGGGGAAGTCGGGTTGGTATGTTCTCTCTCTGCTTCTCACCACCCAGCTTGCTTGGCAACGACTGACATGCTCTCTCCACCAGGCTCGAATTGGCCGTAAACGGCGCCAACCCCGAGGATGACGCCGCCTCGTTTGGCCAGCTGGTGCCCATCTTCCTGAATCTAATGCTCCTGTTTGCCATTCTGCAGTTTATATCGGGGCGGATGAGAGACCTCGACGCAAAGAAGAAGAGGCACGAGAAGAAAGCCGCCGTCCACAACAAGGGCGACGGTTCTGATCTGGCTGAGAAGGGTTCGGCATCAGACACCAAAAAATCGGACATCCGGCCCGACACCAAGTTGTCAGACGACAACAACGCCTCGCTGGCCGAGTCAGACGCCAAGAAGACGGATATTCAGGTCGAGGTCAGGCCGGCGCCGATGGATATTGAAGTTGACGTGGTGACGCCGGAGGCTGATTAGAAGAAGAGTGGTATATTGATCGATATAGAGAAGTGAAAAGTCTGGGAATCTTTTTCTTTGTTTCCTTTTTGGCGCTGGGGAAGGCGGGTGGAAGGCAGATCTGGTGGAGAGGGGGGGGGGGGGGCAGCGGGATGGGACCGAGTTCAAAGCATCCAGCTGGCAACTGCTGGTTTTGAGGGGGTCTGTCGTGTTTCTTCCTCTGTGTGCCCGTCACCAGCGGGAAGGAGGGTATGTTGGCGAGAAAATCAACAAAGAACACACTTCCTGAATCCTACTACGCCAATCCCTCGTTCCCCCCTCAACCCCCCCCCTTACCCGATCCCCCGCTCCTCGTTCAGAGCATGAACCTCCATGACGGGACCGAATCGGCCAACATAGCTCATGGGATTGACGACGTCGCCCTTTGACGTCGGGGATAGGTGTCTTGGCGCCCGCTTTGTGCAATTGACGGCGGGGATTGGCTGGCGTGATCACCCTCCGCGATGGCATCACCACGTCTCGGCTTCTTTCACCCACGCCCAACGGCAGGCTAGACTCTCAATCTTGCCACGAATAACGTGGAGCAAAGCACGTCTTGCAACCTCATCGCTCACCCCGCAAACAAGCTCGCAGCATCCCACCACACAGCCAAGCAAGGCATGCTGCCTCTATGCTACTTTGGTTACGCCGGATAACCACGCAGGCTTGCCATTGGGTTGAAAATCTCGCACGTCAAACAGCAAATATCTTCCACCATGGGAAATGCGCCCATCTCACTCGTGTATCTGGCCCAAGGATGGGGCCAGTGGTCTTGGAGCTCGGAGATAAGCCATGGCGAGCAATCGTTGACATGAACATTTGCGACATCGGCTCCGGCTGACCATGAGATCGTAGAATATAAGTTGAGGGTTCTCTAGATACCATTCATCGAAAGGTCATCCAAGTTGAGAACATCATCACACAGTCCTCCTCACAGACCTTGTTTACATTGCCCTAACCATCACCATCACCATGTCTCCAGGCGCCATTGAGACCGCCCCTCAGGCGGTTCAGGAGGTTATCGCCAAGGCTCTGCCCATCCAGACCGTCACTGAGGTCACCACGCCGGAGCCCGCCCCTGAGACTCTCGAAGTCAAACCCGTCGACGTCCCTGTCGTCGACGCCCCCAAGGAGGCTCCCGCAGAGGCCAAGCCCCTCGACGTCCCTGTCGTCATCGCTCCCAAGGAAGCTTCCACACAGGTCAAGCCCCTCGCCGTTCCCAACGGAGCCTCGGATGAGCTCCCAGCTCGCTTGGAGAATCACGTCGAGCCCCTCAAGCTGAGTGGTGCCCTCGACCAGTTCAACTCCTTCGACGTCACCCCCGTCATCGGCCGCGAGTTCTCGGGCGTCGACCTCGTCAAGTGGCTCCGCGCGCCTAATAGCGACGAACTCCTCCGCGACCTCGCTATCACTAGTACGTCCCCCCCCTTAATCTTCACCCCCGCACCTCCACTAACCCCCTCCCCAGTCTCCCAACGCGGCGTCGTCTTTTTCCGCAAGCAGGACAACCTCACCGACGACCTCCAAAAAGAGCTGGTTCAGCGTCTCGGCCAGCTCGCCGGCAAACCCGCCACCTCTGGCCTGCACATCCACCCCATCAGCAACGCGGCTCGCGAGCACGGCGGCAACGACAACGAAATCAGCGTCATCTCGTCCGAGCAGCAAAAGGCGCTCTACTCGGACCGCCTCGGCACCGGCGGCTCCAGCACCTCGTGGATCGGCAACCGCCGCGGGCAGACCAACAAGAATCAATGGCACTCGGACATCACCTTTGAGCCCATCCCCAGCGACTACGCCCTGCTCCGGCTCACCCAGCTCCCCCAGACAGGCGGCGACACCCTCTGGGCGTCGGGCTACGAGCTGTACGACCGCATCTCCCCACCCCTCCGCGCCTTCCTCGACACTCTGACCGCCTACTACGCCCAGCCCTTCTTCACCGCCGCCGCCGAGCGCCACAACTTCCCCATCTACTCGGCGCCGCGCGGCGCACCCGAGAACGTCGGCGAGGTCCTCGAGGCCGTGCACCCCGTCATCCGCACGAACCCGGTCACGGGGTGGAAGTCGGTGTTTGCCGTGGGCCACCACGTGCAGCGGATCCACGGGCTGTCCGAGGACGAGAGCAAGCACTTCCTGGGCTGGTTCACGCAGCTGATTGTCGAGAACCATGACCTGCAGGTGAGGCTCAGGTGGCAGGGGGTGAATGATGTGGCGATTTGGGACAATCGGAGTGTGTACCATGCGGCGACGCCGGATTATCTGTTTGAGGCGGGGCTGGGGGAGAGGAAGGGGAGTCGGGCGGTGAGTTTGGGGGAGAAGCCGTTCTTTGACCCGGCGAGTGTGAGCCGCAGGGAGGCGCTGGGGAGGGTTTAGTGGTGAATCACCACTGGTGATTGTGGGGGGGGCGGGGGGGTCGTGATTGATGATATTTGCAATGTAAACGAGCTGATTATTGCGCCTTTGCTCTACTTCTCCTGCAATAGGTGCTGTGTCCCGTGATTTTGCCCAACGGCCTTGTCTTTCTCTCCACTTCGATAAAGCCAAACCCCATCGAGCCATCACTCCAACTTGACCAGAGGCTCGCGGGCATCATACGTCGACGGGTGAAACTGCCGGGCCCACGGGCTTGCAACCGCCGCCGATACCCCCACCCCCAGGGCCATGCATCGCCCGTCCTCCCTGGCGGCGTTGGGCCCTACCGTCTTGTGGAGATAGACGCGGCAGAGCGAGTCGGCGATGGTGTACGACAGGCAGGTGTAGATGACGGTGCCTCGGACCTCAGGCGTGACCAAGTTGGGCGCGATGTCTGGGCCGAGGAAGAGCATGAAGACCATGGCGGTCCCGCAGAGGACGAGGTTGACGACGCCGGTGATGAGGGAGCGCATCTTGAAGGTGATTGCGTGGATGATGGGGGCTGGTGGTAGATACTGGTTTATGGTGATCTCTGCGGGATGGATGAGAGTCTACTGCAGCGATGAAGGAGCGCGTGTCTGAGCAATGAAGCTTCAAGATGAAGAGTCCTTCCGAATGCCAGGGCCGGCAAAAGTGGAATGTCAGATGCCAGCAAGAAGGAGCGGGGTCCAACACTCTGAAGACGTGGCTTGATTCGACCGTCGATGTCGCTTCCGGATAAATGGCCCTTGCAGCTCGTCGTCCCGGGTTGCCGGCCCTGGATCAAAAAGTCGCGGCCCGAAGCGCTCGTTCGAGGGCTTGGCCGCTGGAGGTTGGGCAGGAGGTTGAGTGGGAGAGGACGGTCCATGGTAACAGTCTCGCTCCTTTTGGCCTTGTGTCAATTGTTATCATTGTGACGTTCCTCTCGTGCGAGGTCATCGTGCCGTGGGCTCTCATCGGCAGCCTCGAAACCCCTATCGTGCAGTCGGAAACGTGGGACCGGTGTTATGAAAACGACCACACTGCTGTGTCCCTCTGGACAGGGGAGCAGATCGCCTACCACGCCGCGGAAAAGTACCAGAGGTGATGGTCCAACACATCGACCATTCTACCTACGTGCGGCCGGGAAAACGGGGTGTTGTTCGACTGTCCAAAAATGCATGTCCGATCCGCCGATACCCCTTGCCCTTTCGCAGAGAAGACATGTCATCCAGATTCATTGCCACTCCAGCTCGAATGTGTCAATATTTTCCTCCGAGACATAGGCCTCAACGTCAAGTCAAGCGTCATCTTCAGCCGCCAAGTCCCCTGCTCACCCCTGAATATCAACTACTTCCTCCTTAACACTCCCGATAACACAACCTGGCCGCACTTCGCCGTCGCCAACTCATCCAACCGTGAAGACGGCGCTCGCTCCATCCTCTGCCAACGCCTCAACTTGCCTGCGGGCCGCAACCCTCCCCCCTCTACGCTGCACAGGCTCGAGGGCCGCACGCCCGACCTCCGCTACTGGAGATCCTACGACGACCTCGCCCACCCCTCCCTCTCCCGCCCCGACGGCGAAGTCTTCATCCTCCTCTACGACACCAGCCGCACTATCTATAGATACCCCATCCACGACCCCATCTACTCCGCGTACACTCAACTCCACTCCCACTCCCAGGATACTTCCCCAACTTCGAATACACGCCCTCGCCTGCTTCGAGCAGTCCCGCCTCTGCCTTGCCGGTGGGTCCTGCACGTCCTACACCTCCGTTGATACCCTCTCCTCGCACTGCAACCACCTCTTGCACCCGCGTCGCGCCTGGACGTACTACTCCGATCCTATCTGGACCGCTCTATCTCTCAACTACCAACTCGCCACCGAATCATGCGACATCTTCTATCCTCGCGCCCCCTCGGCGCAATCTCCTCCTCCGTCTCCACCCGCGGCGTCGCCGCCATGCTCTCGTTCGAACGCACAACCTGGAATAACGCATACGCACCCATCAGCCCATACTCACAATGGACGCTCGATGTAAAGGCATGGTTCGAAAGCTCGTTTTGGCTGCTGAGACAAAGGCTCTTGCTCTCTGTGATGGGTGATCCGACGCCGTAGGTGAAATCGAGGGAGGCGAGGGAGATACTGTGCGGAAGGGTGTTGTTAGTGCATGGGGATTATACGAATATTAACTTTGGGGGTTTTTGTTGACGCTGGGGGTTGTGGTGAAGATTGGTGGGTGTAGTTATGCGAAGAGAGTGAGGATGATTATGGAAAAGAGGATGAGGTTTATGGGGGAGTGGTGGAGGTGGGTGGTATCGAGGAGGGCGGTGAGGATGGGAGAGGGACACAATAAGGCGGGAACGGGGAGAGGGGTGGATTTCTTGGATGGGAACTTTGAGTTGCAATGACAAATGGTTGGTTTGACCGGCATTGTGTAAAGCCCACCGTGGGTGGTTGAAGTAGAGTATTAATTTTGGTAGCAGGAAAAGTATTCCTGTACACGAATATAACTTAATGTAGAATTTGGTAATTGTTAGTATCCCTTGTTTTTAAGATATATGTTGGTGTTACAACTGGTGCCCAAGGTGGGTTAGACTACAAGGTAGTTGTTATAACCCAGAGTTACGACATAAAGCCATAGGTGCCTTAGTTGCCCGTAGAGGACTAATTAGGAGGAACGAGCCTACAGGGCTCGCGCGACTAATTAAAATAGTCCTAGTACTATTTGTTCCCGGGCCCGGGACTAAATACGACCGAGACGGTCCGGGAGTTCCGAAGGGTTATACTCGGGATACTGGGACTACAACTACTTGTTAGAAATACAGCTTTTGCAGTAAAGATAATTTTCGTATATAGATAGCTAGTACGTAGGATATGGTAGGGAACTATTCTTGTTCCTTACATAAGTACTATTATATTAACGTCTACAATCTTACAAGTACGCTCCCTAAGCTCCTTATAAAATACCCTGTTAAGACGGTAGAGGACTTTGTCTAAACCTTACCCAGCCTTTATCCCCACCATTATCAACAACCACGCCGCGTACTGCCTTGTAGTTTGACCACCTTAGTACAGGTTGTAACAAGGAGCCGGCAGCGCGTTGGTTCGACAAGGGTCCTTGCAACCTGACCGGGAGAGGATAGAATATAGAGAAGGGAACGGGAATCCAGGGCCCCGATGAGTTGAATTAGCTAGTTGCTGATCGGCCGCTCGCACTGGACCCTACACCTTCCACTACTACCGGTGAAATCCGCGAAGAGGCCTAAAATCCCCACCCCCAATAGAATTATCCACTATTGCCTAATGCGGATAAACGACCCATATATGCCAACTGTCCTTCAAGAGAGTACCCTCTGGGTGAGAAATCTACCATATTCCATGAGCTACAGATCGCTAACCTTCCCCGCAGCTATCTCCACATCTACAGTCGTCACCGTCCATACCAGAATCTCGTAATAGTTTGCCATAGTGCTCCGGGTGATAAAGCGCTATATGGAAGCGGACCCTTGCCGAATATTGAGTGAACTTGGCGGGTTGTGTGGTTGTATTCTACGTTGTCTTGGCGTTGCGACGTGCAGCTAGTAGGTACTACAAAGCCAAATTAATGGGACGCTCAGCTGGCTAAGCGAGACGTAATCCCTCGATCGTTACTCCGGCCCCCGCTCGCATGCTCCAGAGATATAACTAACGCCGTGCTTTGTGGCTGTTGTCATTGTTTACCCCCTGCTATCAACTTTGGAACGTCGCAACATCAACTGCCACAACTCTGTCAGCCGAACAGCACCACAGACTTAGACACACCACCCCCAACTGGCATACAAGATGACAACCCTCAACCTTCGCCTCCTTGTCTTCACCCTCCTCTCCCTCGTCCTACCTACCTCCATCTTGGCAACTCCACTCTCAACCACCCGCCAAGTCGGCATCCCCTGCGGTCCCAACGTCTGCACCAACGGCACAGTCTGCTGCAATCGAAGCTGCGGCACCTGCACCAAGCCAGGGGATAAATGCCTTGCTGTTATTTGTCCCAAGGTTGTTGTCGAGGCCGCACCCGTGGCCGCTGAAAAGCAAAAACGTCAGGATATACCGCGACTAAGGCAATGTGGGTCGAAGAAATGTGGGATGGGTCAGAGGTGCTGTAATGCTGCTTGTGGGCATTGCGTAGGACCGTTTGAGGTTTGTTTGCCGAGTGTCTGTGACATTAAGCTGGAGAGGGATATTAGAGGGAGGGAGTGGGAAGGGGGGCGAGGGAGGCGGGTTTAGAACTAGGGGATGGGATGGAGAGAGCGAATGGGATGCAGAGGGCGAATGGGGTTGACTTGCAGGGACCTAAGGATTGCTCCGGTTGTGTGTAGGGAGGGTGGAGTGCTTAGAAAATGTAAGGCATACGTAAAGATTGGCAAGTTTAATGTTTCTGGACGTATTACTGTTTCGTTTACGATTTTCAGCGTCGGAAATAGAGATAATGCTACAGTGAAATATTAATTGACAGGTGGAAATACTATCATGACCCAAGTTACGACATTAGTTCACGGCAGCCTGGGGCAACCGCGGGAAACCTAACCGCGTATAGATGTCGAGGCGAAAAATTCGATCTCTATACCGGAACTAAAATTAGGGTATGGCGAAGAGGCGCACATAATATTAGTGTCGTAACCCAACTCTTAACATAACTATAACCGCCCGACAATTCGAGTTAACAACACAAAACATGTATTTAGTCATCACCGCGCCACCGCCGCTGCCGCCGCAGCTGTAGTAGTAGCATATGTCACTGTAACCGCTACGGCGCCGTATATCATTGCGGGGAATTAAACGCAGACGCCAGTACAGCCATAGCATACAGTTATCTATCCAACTACAGTTGACAACCAGGATGTATTGCCAAAAACTGCCACCACCGTCGTTGTCACCCTGCTGATGCCCCGCAAGGACCCGCGCTACCCATCCCAAGGTGCGCCATTAATTAACCAACACGGCCATCTCGCACTTCTCGGTTGCCGCTCCCATAAGCACCTGAGACGAGACAGCCGGGCTCTATGGACATTTCCGACAACGTGCCGCTTAGTGTGGAGAGCACAATTCTGCCACCGCCGGTAGGCCCTAAGACCACGCTCCTCGCGATACACAACATCCAGAGATTATCACACTGCATTTATAATATTATCGTACTAGGCACCGGACGGTATGAGTCGTTTACCACGGCCCGCGGAACCTTGTCGAGGGCGTCGGCACGGTGTACCCGGTCAGCATCATTCATACAGGGCATACGCACATGGAGGCCACCCTGACGGCAGTAACAAGGTTCTGGGTACCATACATCGCGATGTTGTTACCATGTCGTGCTGGAGGACAACGACTATGGTGCATTCCGGTGCGGCTGACGCCGATACCTTGGGAGGAGGATTCAGGAATACGAGATAAGACAACTGGAAAACAACTGGCTTAAAGCAAGCTCACTGGGATTTAAGTTCGCTAGGCCGAAGAAAAGTATATCAAGCGTGTCTTTAGCCTACAGTATTGCCTCGAGATCAAAATAAAAACTTGGCCGTCATATTCCCACCTAGACTGGTCCAGACAAGATTCTTCCAACTCAGGTCCAAGGACGCCGTCCACATTGTATGGTTCACCTCGCCGCCTTTTCCTACCACAAACATCGCAACCTTCTCAACTGCAGTAGACTTCATCGTGACGTTAACCAGTAACGGTGCGCTGTTCGCAAACACGCCCAAGTCTTCCCAGTCATTTGCCCACTTCAATCCCTGAAGCACCCGATGCAACAGTGTGCCACTAGACCCTAGCGCCACCACATCAAGCCTCTCTCCTCTGGTCACCGCCGCCGAGGGCACACTAACAAAGCTCCCACCAAGATTTTCCAGCACCGTATACCCCCCCCTCTCCGTCCACGCGAAGTGATACATCGCCTTGTCCTCTCCGACGCCAAAGAAATCAAATCTGTCATTCCCGACACCCACAACCAGCGGCTCTCCTTGGAACTTTCCACCTCGATTCACTGGTTGCGTCCATCCCGAACCCTGGCTCCACGTTGAATGCCGCACCGCCCCGTCCGGCTCGCCGAACACCACCACATCATGCATGTACTCCTTTTGCCGACAAACCACACCCGGCCTTCCACCTTTCACAAGCGTGCCGAACTCGGCGCTCCCCTGCCAGGCCACATTCCTCCCCTCGCTCCAAAACAAATCCAACGTCGCATTATCAAGAAAATTATGCGCCACCCCTGTAAGGGCCACACTCCACAGGTCCGGCCGCGCGCCGTTGACCAGACACACGGCCACCGGCCCTGCCACCGGCCCGCCGACGTCTTGTGCTGGGCCGCCGGCATTGTGCAGCGTCTTCATGCGCACGCCGCGGTCCGGGTCCGATAAGGCAAACACGCCCACACGCCGCGGGCTATCGGCAGCGCCCGTGCCCCAGGCCAGGGCTGCGGGCTGACTGATGAAGGGCCCGACGAAGAAGGGGGTGAACGGTGCGTACGGGAGAGGGCCGCCGGCCGGGGAGGAGGAAGGGGAGAGCGTGGTCGAGGTGTGCCAGATGGCATTATCAAAGCCGCGCGCAAAGAGGTGGAGGGATGCGTCGGAGACGGTGTTGTTGTCGGCTTCCTCCAGCGCGGCAGCGAGAATCTGTAGGCAGAGAGTCTCGCCGCAGCCGCTTGTGCGTTGGGTTTTGTTGGAGTTGGGGGGTTCAGGTCCGGAGGAGGAGGAGGAGTTTGAAGGGGATGGTGGCGGTGGGGAGGATATAGCGGATCTGGTGACGTCCGACGTTAGTAGCGCGTCGAAGGTCTTAGTTTAGGGGGAGGAGGATATTCTGGTGACTGGACGGAGGGACTCTCTTACCGAGTTCCAACAACGCCACCCACCACCGCGCCGACTACAACCAGGACGGCAACGGTGATGGACAATATCCATCGCTTCCGTCTGAACCAAGGTCGATTTAATGATAATGTTGGCGGCACAGGAGCGACAACAACCTCAGGTACATTGGGTACCGCCATTTCGGGTGCGCCATGCTCCCCAAGCTTGAGCCCTGGCGGCAGCGCGTACGCGTATGCGTACCCGCCCTCTTGCTTCCAGTTAAGCGGCTCCGAGACAGCTTCAGGAAGGGTGCCGTCCACTGGCACGACTTGCAGACCCGAATAATCGGCCTGCCAGGCGCCAGCACCGTTGCCCGTTTTCTCCATCGCCGATACCTGAGTGTTGGCGGGGGGTCGATAGATGATTGTGGAGAGAGAACGGGGCGCGCAACGGCTTCTCGTGTACGAGGGGAATTTGAGGGGAAGTGCCTGGGCTATAATTTTACATTGAACTGTGCTTGGCATGGCAGCACAGCCTTGTGGGAGGTTGATCTTATCGCACCTTTAATATCCTACCTGTGATCAAATATAGTCGTCTATTTAACCGAAAACGGGTAGGCCTCTATTCTTTAGCCGCCCTCTCCTACCCACCTTAAGGTACCGTCTACCTAGATCATGAGCGTTGGAGGCTTGGCAATATCCTAGTCGGGTCCATGCGGTCCCATAATGCCATTTTCCCTGGATACTCGATTGAAGAGTATTCTGCTGAAGGGCGATGGCTAGCCGCCGTCGTCTAGTATTGGGTTCCAGATATCTGGTTCCTTGGGTGGAACTAACCTGTATGGAAGAGATGACAGGGCCGGTGTTTGCGTTTAGTGTATCCATTCTCGCCCGGCCAGGGTGCATGGGAACACCATCCCCCCAAGCGCCGCTAGGAAAGATGGATATCTTGGGGTGTGCCGAGGATATTCTTGACATCTAGGGGCCTGGGGACTTGGTTCTGACATCCAGCTTAGACCCCACTCTATTATTGTCCGTCCCGGTCGGGAATGGAACCATAGCGTCGGTTGCGGCGTCCGAAGAACAGGCGTCGCATGAGTTGCACTGGAGTCCGTGATTAAAACCAAGAAGGGACGCGACGCCGTTCTATCGTGCCAGAAAACTTAGGGTGGGAATATCGATCGTCGAGAACGCCCGATGCGAAGCAAATCCCTGGGATGGGCTACACAAGGCAATCCTCATGCTCGAAAACCTGGGCACATTCCCGAGTTACTTGGAGTTGGCCGAGAGAGAGCTCGGCTTGGGTCTCCATCTTCATCGCCGATCTCGAAAGCCTGTTCGGCGTGCAAGCAAGCACCTGCACCAGAATTGCCCGCCGCGTGCGGCTTCGCGACCTCATCGCCATTACGTCAGCCAGCAAGAAGAGCTGGGATGGGAGGGGCTTGGACCTCAGGGATCACCCCACCGCGCCCGAATAAACGATTGCGCGCGACGTCCATCGCAGCATGTCCACCGCCCGCAAGCAGCACCCCCTCGGTGCGCAACCTCGCCGCATCGTTCTGGACATCAAAGATGGTCACGACAGTTGACCGCCTGACCATTTCCGCGTCATCACGACCGGTACTGACGTCTCTTTGCGCTGCTACCGTCCTGGGTATCGCATGGTCCGTTGGCTGCCACGCTCGCTGCTTTTCCCTGTGTACACGCGAGCTGATCTGTCGCTGCAGGACCGTCAATGACTTCTTCGCCTGGAAAGCATTTGGCACAGGCGGCACGCCGCCGACGTGGTAGTGAGTCTCTATCTTGGCCTCTCTTCATTGCTCCCCATAGGGACTAACTCGCGAGTCCAGCGGCTACCTCCGCATGAGCAAGTTCCGCTTCGGCCATCTGCTTGCCGGCCCGGACCTCCTAGACCCGTCGCCACACGCCACCACCGGCCCGTCCTACCTCGACGCCCCCTTTCCGGCGCGGGCCGGCGGCCGCGCCCGCATCATGCCCCGCATCATGCCCCAGCGCCAGGTCCCGGAGCCCATCGACCACGAGACTCGCACGCGGCTGCTGGGGCTGGTGCATCGTCTCGCCAACGAGTTCCCCGATCTGCTGGAGAGCAAGCCAAGCCATACCGAAGGCCGGTCCACTGACGGGCTGTATGTGCTGGCCGAGGTGCCGACGCTGAACGCGGAAGCGCGCGAGGACAAGCTGCTTGCGCGCGAGGTTGCCCATGCGCATCCGGCGGATAATAGTCTGCATGTTTGGTTGAGCGGGCCGGACGCACGCAAGGTGATGGAGGCCGGGTGGGGGCAGCGGTTCCCCCTTCCGTTTGTGAGGAGCGGGTGGACTATGGTGTACGCGCCGAGGAATGATAACGAGATGGATGTCGTAGAGAGGATTGTCAAGGCCGGTATAGCCTGGGTGGCGGGGGTTGAGTTGTAGGGGCTTGCGGGCTCCGCATGGGTCGTCCCGCTGAGATGCATTAATTGATCTACTTTCATCTAGGAATGTGGTGTGCTAGCGGGCCCTTTCAGCCACGGTTGATATATAGAGACAACTTCTCTACCTCGGCCGCCCACAGCTTCCACAGCTTGCCCGGAGTGCCTTCGTTCATCTTTAGGCAGCCGTGGCACATGTCGCCGGTCAGCGGCACAAGCTCAAATTTGGCCTCTATTCCGGGCGGCAGCGCCGACCGAAGCAGCATGGCGTTAGTCTGTACTCCCGCGTTGACCTTGGTATAGACGGCGCGGTACACAGCCGTCTCAATGTCCTTTCCGTGCGTTGTGTAGCCATGCCTTCTCATCAAGACGACGGAGTGGTCGGGAGACTGCGACGCGGTTTTGCCCTGGACGAACTTGGATGCAAGTGCGCTTCCCAGGCGGGGGCCCCGGACGAGGAGGCCTGCTGCTCGCCGGGGGAATAAACCGTCCCGATATCAAATACGGGAACGTCATTGCCTTTCCATCCCCGATATTAGCACCGGACCACCAGTGCATTCCACGCCTCGGAGGCACCAAAATACTGACCCAGGAACCCGGCCAAATGAAAAACGGGCGTCAACGGGACACCACTTGTGACGTAGGGCAGCACGGCCTCAGCATGGCTATGCACCACGCAGTTGACGGCGGGAAACTTGTGAACGTCTCGCCGTGGACGAAGCGTTAACCCTAGCCCTTCTTGGCGAGCGGAAACGTAGGTGACGAGTCTTTGACCCAGTATTCGATGATATCATCAGGGGACGTCACCAATGATGGCTGATGGTGTATACTGGTTCGTGGTGACCTCTGCGGATTGGATAAGAGTTAACGCAGTGGTAAGTGAGCGCGTGTCTGAATAACGAAGCTTTAAGATGAAGAGCACCTCCGAATGTCAGGGCCGGCAAAAGTGAAATGTCAGTAAGAAAGAGCGGGGTTTAACACTCTGAAGACGTGGTTTGATTCGGCCGTCGATGTCGCTTTTAGGGAAATGCCCCTTGTAGCTCGTCGTTCCTAGCTCCCGGGCTCCCGGGTGGCCGGTCCTAGGCCGAAGAGTCGCGGCCTGAAGCGCTCGTTTGAGGGCCTGGCTACTGGAAGATAAGAAGGAGAAGATGGAGAAAAAGTAAATTTTACTCGATTAGTAATAATAGAGATACAATATTGTAATGCTTACCCGTTAGGCAACCAGTACCTCTTGCGTCGAACATATTTGTTCAGTCTTAGGGAACCCACACCCCAAACTGACCCCCTTCTCCCCAACACGACGCCGCCGCCGCGTCGATGGACGAACCGCTTGCAACTACCTTTTCCGTTGCTCTGTTCGACGT
Organism: Schizothecium vesticola; assembly: GCA_030549215.1. Lineage (NCBI taxonomy): Eukaryota > Fungi > Ascomycota > Sordariomycetes > Sordariales > Schizotheciaceae > Schizothecium > Schizothecium vesticola. Next base: position 474,030 of record JAUKUD010000005.1, on the reverse strand, counting down.
TAGTCTTCCTTCTACCTGATATATCTCTAAGGGACAAGGAACTCACGTAACAACCACTGTCTCCGTCACCACCGTTGTCAACGTCTCCACCGTCACAACCGTCACCACCCGCCCCGTCGCCGTCACAGTGACCATCGCCGGCTCCCCTATATCCTGACACACCACCCTCGGCACAGGCGTCCTGTCTCGTTAGCCCAAGCCCTCGAAAAGCCACCGCGTCCGCCAGGAGCACTTACACTCTGACCGTCTCCGTAGCCGCCACCCCCCTACGCTCCAACCTACTCCCAGCCCGGACCCGGGTCTCCCACCCCCGCTCGCCTTCCGCTCCCGCATCTCTCTTTTTCCTCGTACTTGTCGCGGCTGGAAGCTTGACGCACGTCACAAACGTAGGCAACGGGCCGCCCGTCGTTAGCGCAGGCGGAACCCCCCCGCGCCAGAGCGATGTTATCCACTGCGGGGGGCCGCCGCTTGGGTTCGGGCCGGTTCCGGCGCCGAGATTCATCATGCACGTGGAGCCAGACAAGGTAAAGTAGTACCCGCCACCGGGGCCATTGGGGCGGGGGAGGGTAGGCGCAGGGGTGGTGGAGGGAAGGATGGTGATTGTTGTTGCTGGCTTTGCCGTTGTTGTCGCTGGCTTTGGCGTCGTTGAGGTTGGGGGTCGAGGGGTGGTGGTGCGGGTGGTGTAGATGATGGGGAATCGGCACTCCGGGGTGACGGTGGTGGTGGTGAGGGAGGTGAGGGTCTCACGGGGGCCGGTGGCGCGGACGATGACTTGTTGGGTCTCGGTGGTGGTGCTCTGGGATCCCCGAGCCGTGACGGTCTGGGTGAGCGAAGGTGAGCAGCGGGTTGTGACAGTCGCTTGTGGAAGAGTGGTTGTAGTTCTTGTTGATGAGGCGCTGGGAGAGATGACGGACGCCACAAGGGCAGAGACAGTCAGGGTGAAGGTTCTGATGAGAATGACAGAGGGTGACAAGTTGATGACGATCTGCCATTTCCCGGTCGACATGAAGGCGTATGGGATAGTACTAAGGGATGTCAGCGTAGATCAGCTAATGGATACCTGTCACTTTGTACCATTCCGAGATCTGAATATCGCCATCGTAGCCCGCCCTAATGCTCGAACACTGGTACTCCCGACCGGTTGGTCCGGTGATGGTGGATGTGATGTCGTTATCCCTGCAATTTCCTAGCCAGGCATTAGGTTTAGTCCCAAGTCACGGCCTCAGCCATTACACACCTTCAAACATCGACGCATATCTGAAGTTCCCCTCAGCGTTGGCGTCAACCAGGTATGAGCCAGAGTCGGCGTAGTCCAAGGCCACACACTGACAAGTCCCGTCATTCTGTGCACTGTCGACGCCAAGGGCATTGACGTGCGGAGGGGCCCATAAAAATGAAGCGGTCAGAAGACCTTGGAGCCACAGCATCGTGCAACAATGGCCACGAAGAAGCGCTGGACGAGGTGGTGAGATGTGGCTACACAAAGGAATGAAGAACACGAATGGGTACCGTGCCGTCTATATGACACGGTAGCGGAGCTCCGGATATGGTGACATGGAAGCTATAGTGTAAGTGGGAGAGTCCGGTACTGCAACATCTGTACCCGGAATGCAACTCAGTTCCAGGGGGAGGGGTTCCGGACGGTTCGGCGACGTGGAGATCTAGGGAAGACTGTTCTGGGAAACAGGGATCTGGGGTCCTCCGTGTTTGCTGCCAAAAGGACCTCCTTAACCACCGGCCCCGGGCAACCGCGATCCAAGTGCATTTTGTTTTGGAGATCGATTCTCGTCCTGGGCATTGCTATTGGTGCCGGATTCCAGCGTCGCCGAGACAGCGGTTAGGGGTGGCATCCTGCCGGGATGGCCAACGCAATCAAGCTTTGGCTATGTCCGTGGAAGACGCAAACCACATTTCGCGTGCTCGGTTGAGAGCGAACAATTACCCGCCCCACCCTCCACAACCACAACCCGGCAGTTTCTCAGCGGACGCGATGCCGGTAGATGTTAGCGGGTGTTGTCGACGGGAGCCGAGCAGGTGTGCCATGACGCGTCCCCACCGAGTCCGGAAGTCTGTGATATGGAATCTCTGTGCTGGCCGAGATTTGATCCGGAGGCACCTCGATGGTACAGCACACTCTTTGGATATGTTCTTTTCGTCACAACCCGCGATATGGGGATCTTGGCGTTGCGGAAACCGGGGCCGAGACTAGGAGGGCGTGGCGACTTTGAGGGGAACCAAGACGATGGCCTCGTTGGAGTTCAAAGCTTGTCCAGATGGGCCAGGCAACTCAAGTCAAGGCCATGATATTGAAGCCCATGAGGCACTTTCCGTATTCGGCAGCAAATATTGCCATGGATCCGCAACATGCCGATGGTCTTGTGTGTGGTTGGACCCCTAAGCCGTGTCAGCAATTGCGCACCCAGGGGCCCGGGTAGGCACTACCGCGGGACATGATTTCGTGGGATGGGCGGTTTTGTGCTAGTACGACAACCTTGGGAAGGCAACGATGATGGTTGGTGCCAGACGAGTTCAGCATTTAATTCGAAAAGGAACTAAACCGGTCAGGACTAAGGTCTGCGATCGCCACAGTGGTGCGATGGGGGGCGGGAGGGGTTCGAATGGAAGGGAGATCTGCCGGAAAACGGACCTTGGGTACTTAGGAGCCTCAAGGGAGCTGCAAACTTTTCATTTTCCATCGTCGTTACATTTCCTAGCGAGTGGATACGGACGAATTAGCAAGTGTCGGGCGTCTTTGATAGAGTTCCGAGGTCGCCGGGTTGATTATCGAGGCTGTAGAATGTCCTGGAGATTGGGTCCCGGGGATCTGGGTTGGGTTGGCGGCAAATTTAGACGACAGACCGGGCAAGGTTGAACAGAGCCTGGAGGGTGGGATGGGGGAAGAATCAGGTTTGGGAAGGACTGGAAGTGAGGAATTCGTTGTGCGAGGAGAAAAAAATAGTGATCCAGACTTGGTCAGGGTATCGTGGTCGCGTGGAAGGAACGGCCTATTGCCCAGTTCGGCGTCCAAACCCCCCCTGGGTTTACGGGAACAATCATTCATTCCCTTCCAGACTTCATTTCCGGCCGCATTCGAGACAGCGAATCCATGGAATTAATTCCCAACCCCCAGCCTCCTAACTTCGTGATGGCTTCCATGCCACGTGATGAATCGCCATCAAACAACGACACCGGGCCCGAAGGATCGGCCAGAAAGGATCTCGACATCATGTTCGGCCAGTGGTGGTAGTCCAATCCCATCGTGCTGGGACGGAATGGCCAATCATGGCGACGACCACAGCCCCTTTGCCGTGTCTTTGAGAACTTCACCTGGACGCCCTCAATTCCTGTCTCGCCAGTGTTGCGGCATGCCGCGTGTCTCGTGCGCACTGTGGTCAGTGGACGGATCACTGGCATGTTCCCAGCCTTTGGTCGAACCTCTGGTGGTCTGAGTTCTTTGCTTCCTCGATGCCCCCCGCCTTATAACCCGTGATCCTCAACCGGGCGGGCTGGATTAGGTCGCCTTCTTTGTTCCCATTCCATTCCTATATGATCCCTCCCCCCACTCGCAGTCTAGAGCTCAAGTCTCGACTCATCTCTTCGGTTCAACCACAATGGCACACCAAAACGGACACGTCGGCCCTGCGCCCAAGATGCCCCTCTTAGACTTGGACTCGCTCACATCCTATCCATCCGCCAGGTCGGACTGCGACCCCTCGGCAGCGAGTGACAACGGACAAAGACTTTCTGTTGCGTCGCACGGCAGCACCAGCAGTTACTTCCCCGAAGACGACAGCTGTGCCAACTGCACCGACGATGACAGCAGGTCGACCAACTCCCTCCATGGCAGCTTCTCCCTTCCTCCGAGCGTCTGCCAGCACAGCTATCGGTTTGGTCGTCGCTACCAGACATATCGCGATGACCGCTATGTGCTGCCCAACGACGAAGCTGAGCAGGCGAGAGAGGCCTTGACGCACCACATGATGCTGGAGGCTCTTGACGGACGCCATATTCTTGCCCCCATACCAGACGATGTCAAGATGATCATGGATCTTGGCACCGGCACCGCACTGTGGGCACTAGATGGTGAGTGTTGTGCGACGAGACGGCTATCTCATACTGACATCCTGTTCTCGCAGTCGCCGATTTGTATCCAGGCGCAGAAATTCACGGAGTCGACTTGAGCCCCATCCAGCCTTCTGATGTCCCGGCAAACGTCAAATTCTTCATCGACGACATCGAGGACATGTGTATCGGCGACGCCGTGTACAACTACATCCACGCGCGCTTCCTGTGCTCCTTCATCCAAGACCCGGCCGCTGTTATACGCAGAACTTTTAGGTATGTTGCACATGCTGAAGTAGCAGATAGCAGAGCATGGTGCTGACCCAGTGTCTTTGCAGTAAGCTGAAGCCTGGGGGGTGGACGGAATTGCAAGAACTCGACCACACCATCCACTGCGACGACGGCAGCGTGACAGACGACTATCCCGTGCAGCAATACTGCAAGATGACGGCCAAAGTCACGAGGGAGCTGCGCGGTATCGACGTTCAAGTGGCGCCCAAGCTTGGCACGATGATGGAGGACGCTGGATACACCGATGTCCGATCCACCAAGTACAAGGTGCCAATCGGCGAGTGGGTGAGGGACAATGGCAAAGACAAGTAAGTCAATTCCGGTACTAGCATAGGAGGAAGCTAAGTGACTAACATGACGGCGCACAGAAAGTACCGGTCCCTGGGAGAGTACATGAAGTATGCTGTCGATTGGGTGATCCCGCCCATGTGTGCCCTCAATGCCCCGGGAATGGGGTGGTCAGAAGAAGAGACGCACGAGTTTGTCCAGAAGTGCCACGAGGCGCTTCATGATCCCTCGCACCACTCGTACATGTATGTTTACGTCTGGATGGGACAAAAGCAAGATGATCCCCTCGCATGACCGATCCCGGTTCAGCCACCCCAGGGCTTGAACTTGTTTCAATAGGAGTTCATGGATAGCAATTTGGCACAATTCAGACATCCAATCCAAGGTCCGCTGGCTCAATGGCAGAGCGTCTGACTACGAATCAGGAGGTTCCAGGTTCGACCCCTGGGTGGATCGATTATTTTTGCTGTTGCCTCCACTCCCCCTTTTTGCAGCTTTCTTCCATGCTCCTCTAAACCTGCCCCTTCCCTACGCTACCTATCTAAGCCTTGCACCCCGACACATCTGTCAACTCCCTCGGGCACTCAATCCGCTCATAGTCGATCCCCCACCCATTCACATCCCCCCTCGCCCAGTTCCACCGCCAATAGCACCCCGCCTGCAGCCTCTCGGGCAGCGTCACGCAGTCCTCGGCCTTGACCACGCCGCCGTACTTCCGCCCCCAGTCGTACCCGTACTGCGCCTCGCACCCCTGGATGTTGGGCCCGACGCCGCCGCCGGGCGTCAGGATCATAAACGTCCGCGAGTTCGCCGTGGTGCTGTTGCCCCCCTCGTTGACCACCTGCACGCGCAGCCGCTTGCCGACGGCCGGCCCGTCGGTCCACGCGAGCTCAAAGCATTTGCAGCAGTTGTCCATGCCCTTGGTCACGGCGAAGGCGTAGGTGAGCGTGTCGGACACGGGGCGCGGCTGGAAGGACGAGCAGGTGAAGGCATTGCCCGGGTTGGAGGTGTCGCAGGACGAGATGCGGCTGTCGGCTTCCGTGGGGGGCAGGGGGGCGTCGTCTTTGGAGCAGATGTTGAGTTGGCCGCTATTGGGGTGGGTTAGTGGATGGGGGGTCGGGGAGAGGGAAGTGGGGGACGGACGTGGCTTTGGCGTCGACGAGGTTGGATTTCCAGCCGCAGGCGGGCTTACAGCTGGAGGAGGGGTTAGCATTGCTGTGGCTGTTTGGGAGGAGGGGATGGCTTACCAGTCCCATCTTGTCTCGGTACGGCCCCTGAGGGCTTGGGATGATGGGAGGAGTACCGCGGCTGCGGCGAGGATGACGGCGAGAGGGTGCATGGCGATGGATTATGATTAGGTTTAGACACGAAGCTGAAAGGTGAAGGATATGTGGAAGGGAGAAGAGAGGTGGGCACAGAATGGAGGATCCAGCTGTCAAGAGATACTATTTAAACCAGCAAACCGGCCGATCCAAGGAACTTGGCCGAGGTCCCGGGAGCCTGGCGTCTTATCAGCCAAGAGGTATCTTCCTGGCGTGCCGCTGCCGGGTCAGGCACGAGATGGTCTTCCATGGCGGTTCCGAGCCTTGGTCACATAGTACGTGGTCCCGCCCTATATTGCGGTACCAGAAAACAAGTCGCTATCTGGACTGTCATCTTGTAAGCACGTCGCGGCGTCCTCTTACGCAATCTTCACGGGCTCCTGGTTTATGCGGGTGGTGTTCTGGATCATGGTTCCGTGATCTCGGTACACCCAACACTTACGCTGTGCTGTTGCTTGATAGGATAATTGGAGCTGCCCAGTCTGGAACCCGTTCCCGGGGAATAAAACTGCATTCTGCCCTCGGCCTTACCGGTGGGCGCGCTGCAAGGTCCCGGCTGCAACCTCGCGGCTGAATCTTCCCGTGCCGATATCAGCAGACGTGCTTCTTTCGGGTTCCGGATTCCTTGGAGGTGGTAAGGAAGCATTGGCCTTTGCTTATCAAGATCGCAACTTGGATATCATATTAGATACGCCTTAAGTGTCTCTTCCGCCCGACGTGAACACGTAACAGGGGGTTTGTTTCTTCAGCCCCGAGAAGATGGCAGGGGTTTGTCCCCGGGTTGATGACGCACGAATGGTGTCTCCAGCTGGCCTGGTCTTAAGATCAGCTACATGGAGCCCCTCCAAGGTCAATGCAGAGCCTTCGTAGATTTCAGATATAACTGAGTTTGGACCTGGTGTTCCTGGCAACCAGCTCGGGCCTCGCATTTTGACATGATGAGCTCGTCCTGCCGTCGACGAGCTGGCACACAAGCCGTGGAGCGTCGATGAATCCACATGACAATTATCTGGACCGAGCCTCCCCCACAATTTCACCATCACAACCAGAGGAATTCCTTTGGAGATACCCGTACATTGACCACACCGGCGACCCCTCTCTCTCTCCTCCCTCCATCCCGCTCCAGCTACCGCGACATACTCACCTTGTCAAACCCGCCCTCCCCCCTTCTCGAGTTCGCCTTTTCAGGGCGGGACATCATCGAACTCGACTTCCTCCCTGACCGTGCCGGCGCACTGCAGACCGTAGCATCTTGAAGAATAGCATTGTGTTTTAAGATTTTCGCTCTTGCCCATCACACATGACAAAAAGACCCCCAAAAAAGAGACTACCAGTTTGGTTCGAACCGACAGGCTATCGGGTATTCTACTTGGAAGTGACCAACTGGTTCTAACCCCTCGAGAGCAGGTACCACTGTTCCAAACTGGTGACAGAAGATGCTTCCTCCCCGCCTATATAGGCACCTAGGCCTCAAAAAAAGGTACCTGACCCCAAGTTGAAATTTCCTCCCGCCTCGCCGCCATAGCACCCGCAGCCAGCCCTTTCGTACCCAAACAACAGCAATAACAGCCCCGCTTCCATCCCATCACGCCCCTCCCATCCCTACCTAATACCCTCCCTCAAAACCTTCATCCACGCCCCGCAGTACTGACACTCGTCCTCATCCACCCAAAACACGTGCTCCGTCTTAATCAGCGGCTTGGCGCAGTCGACGTTCCACCGGAGGAGCCTGCCGCCCTTGTTGCGCTGCTGTTTGCGCTTCTCGTTGGAGCGGTCGAGGCCTTCGCACGTGCGCTTCTCGACGTCGACGGGCTGGGCTTCCTGCTGGCAGGAGCGGCAGAAGGTCCAGTCTGTGATTTCTTGGCACATGGTGGGTGTTGAGGGTCTTGTGATTGTTGGGTGTTGTTGTTCTTGGGGTTGGGGGGAGGGGTACGGCTACGGTAGTAGCTTGAGGGGGTTGAGGGCCGATGGTGAGGTCAAGAATCCGTGTTGAGTTGGAATGGCAGAGATGCTATATTCCTTTTTTTCCTGAAGTCTGTTCAGGCGAGGAGTTGAAAGTCAGACGAGTGTGTTGAGTTAATGATGCTGCCTCCTCACCTCAAGATGGCAGTTCTCGTCGCTTTTGTGTCATCCTCGTTGAGCCCTTTATCTCCAAGAAACAGGTCTGCCTCTTCGCGGTAGAGGCTGATGATCCGCAGTGCAATCATATATGGTCACACATGTTGCGAGACGCCAGGCACGATGATGCCGTCCGAACGCGTGGTGTCTTAGATCCTTCCAAGGCACCGGGCTGTTTCAGCCACCTTTCTGTCGATTGGTAGACGTGTCTCTGGAAGCGCAGGGAAGACAGGATCGAAAATGATATTGTTGATCATTAGGAGATATGGCGAGTCGGACGATGATGTCGACAAACTCCAGGGCGGTGAGCATAACGCGGGCAACAAGGGATGGGCCAAGGTCATGCAATTCGGAATCTGACTTGGCCTCTTATCTACGCCGCCTGTGTAACTCCTACAACCGGCGTGGACCGTCAATGCGGCGGCTCGATGTATGTCGGTCGACAAGCGTCGGCGCATCTCCACGGCAAGGGGTTCAAGCGATTCGGCAGGTCAACCCGAGACCATACAGGTCTGATCACCTTCCACGAGCGTCTGTTTTCAGCACAAGTGGTCTGCTCGACTGCCGATACCGCAAAGGTGTGCGCTGTTGGAACGAGTAACCTGCCGCTCTGATACCGCGTTTCTAAATCCGTCTAATTCTAGTAGCCGAGGTCGGCAATGTTCTCGCAGCCCAGCCGCAGACCAGCATAATTCAACGACAAGAGGACCGCCCCTCTCAGAGCACGCGACAGCTTGACCGGCTGTGCGGCGTCAGCGGTGCATCGCCAAATCACACCTCGGGGTAGGACTCGCCTGACCCTCACAGCTGTTAAGTGGACGGGATCGGACTTTGAGCCCATTAGCTCGCTTCAAGCGAGCCGCGGCCACCTCAGGCCAGCTCTTATCGCGAAATGGATTTTTCGTAGATGCGCATCCCACAGGAGATGGTGATTGAAAGCGCCCAAAATACGACAGAGAGCTGCCATGCATAAGCGTCTGTCACTAGCATTAGTGATGGTCAAGGAGATAGGAGGTGGAACGTACAGTACGGCGCCTGCGATGCCGGCCAGATCAAAACTTGAGACCACGACAAAATGGCATACATGCTGGCGATCGAGTATCCGACGATAAGGGTTCGGGCTTCGGGGTCGTGGGGCAATCTAGAGTATCGGCGTCAGTTTTTCAGGATGTCAAGAACTTAGGGTGGGGGACGAACAGGTCAGAAAGCCACGACATAACCAGGGGCGTGGTTCCAAGGCTCATGTAGGTCATGAAATAGCTTGCGTAGGCGGCGGATAGCGGTGTGTCGTCAGGATGTGCTGTCCAGACGCTCATGATGGTGCAGGGAACAAGGCCGATGATGGCTGGGATGACCATCGTCAGAAACGATGGTGTCGGTGGGAAGAAGAGCACCCGTACCTTGAGCGACGATCAGCGTCCACCTTCTTTCGAAGTAGTCGGACAGAAATGCCCAAATCCAAACTGCCGAGGTCAGCTGAAGTCGTTGGAATTGTCAGGGTATTCCGCACCAAATATGACGTTGATGGCGCCACCGGCAATGGGAATTGTGTTGACTTGTTCCACAGTCCACCGTGGCGTCCCGTCCGGGTTCTTGAGACTCTTGAGAAAGAGATTGAAGTAGTTGTATCCGTAAGGGGCAAACACCGTAACGATGTAAAGAGCAGGGATCAAATATGCAATCGGCATGAGAAAAGTCCGTCTGCGTGTCTGGTCAGCCTTTATCCGGTAAAGCCACAGAAACAATCAGACCTTGTGCTTTCCCATGTAATTTTCTTTGACTCGGTCCTCTTATGCCGCGCCAGACGTCCCACCCCCATTTCCGTATGTTCCGGAGTGAGCCAGATGGCTCGTGGATTAGGCCGGCTGGGATAGTCGGGGAGCATAAACAGGCCGGCCACGCCAATGAGCAAAGTCATGGCAGCGTTGATGACGAACAGCCATCGCCATCCCCTGAGACCAAGCTTGCCTTCCAAGCTCTCGAGGATGGCCACCTGCAGGGCACCAGAAACCATGGACCCGATGGCCTGGCAGGAATGATAGAAGCCAATGCGCTTTGCCAGCTCGCTCGGAGTGTACCACACCACTGCGGTAGCAGCAGCAGTTAGTCGATGCTGAATTATGCAATGGGCGCGGAGACTCACTGAACAAGGTCATCATGCCCGGATAGGCGCTGCTCTCTAGCAGACCGAGGAGTATGCGCAACGCGTAGATCTGTCGCGCGTTCTGGGTAAAAGCGATGAGGCCGGTAACGAGTCCCCATCCAATCTCAAGACCGGGAAGCCAATAGCTCGGACGAACATAAGTGAGGATGACCTGAGATGGGATGAGCATTAGGCAATACGATATGCTGAAATAAGTGGTGAAGCTGGGATGTCAGCGACCTTGGCAGCGTGGTTTTGGATAGAGAACCCCACTAATTGAGCTCGTTTCCATCCAGATGGAGGTCCTCCTGCATGCCGGATACATAGGCGGAGCTGATGTTTGTCTGATCGAGATATCTGAAACGAGTGAGTCCACGCCGTCATCGTCACTGTCCCCGTGGGAAATGTCTTACTTTATCACTGATGAAATGGTTAGAAAATGGAACAACAGCTGAAATTGGAAGCTTACCTTGAGATATACACCCAAATGTCATGAGAAACAGGTCCAGGCGGTGCACCAAGTCGCGTTCAAGGGACGCGTTGTTGGCGAGGATGCTCTGAAGGGATGGCGTCGCGGGGTCGGAGGCCTGCACCGCGCCCACTCCCCGTATCTCTTCGCCATATCCAAGCAACAGCGTCGTTTCGTCATCCTCCTGCGATGTCCTGTCTTTCGGGGGAGGGGGTTGCGATGCGAGGGGGCCCATGGTGGCGGCCTTGCCGGCATGAACAGAGTGAGCGAGGGGGAGGGGTTGAAGTCGAATTTCGGCTCAACCACAGGCAAAATTTCTTGTCCAAGACCAAGGAATTACGCGTCATTCGGCTGGAGCTCAGATGGGTGGGGATGAAGGTGCGCTGAAGTCCGGAAGAGTGGTCACGCGTCGGAGTTGACCACGTTGGTGACAGCTGAGAGCCGAGCATCCACAGCTGGCAACCTTCATTGACGGCCAGCCGCGAACTGACATATGACAGTTGCCCTAACCCTGGAACCCCCGATTTCCGTATTTTCAACAGATCCGTACACAGATTTCAATCCATCTGCCACTTTAACAGCCTCAGGTTGACGTCAAGAACAACCTAAACGATACTTCGCACACTTTTCCCCCTCCTGCCCCTCATACTTTCCGCCAGCCGCCTTCCGTGAACCCAGACCGAACGAAAGGGCACCTGGCCTGTCCCATGTCGGACAAAGACAAACCACACCACGGCAGTCAGTCCACCAGACAGCGGGAAGAAAATCCACCACAACGGCGCAAGTATCCCATGGCTCTCTTCCTGCTCTCCTTCCGCGAGTTCCTTCCCCGGGCTGGCATGCCAGTCAAAGACGCCCATCGCAAGAAAAGTCTGTCAAAATCAACCCTGTCCGTCACCCAAGCAACATATAAAAGGGGCAAAACAACGAGGGGAAAACTCACACAAACAAACGTCGCCGGCAAGAACAGCATCGTCAAGACCGCAATCGCCTTCATCGTCTTGGTGTCCTCCCTCGCCATCGCTGTCGCCTCCTGTGCCTCCTCGTCAGCATCATCCCGCGCTCCCCTCCTCATAATAAGAGATACACTTACCACTTGAAACGCAAACCCCGCCGTCTGCAAAATCCCATCACACACCCTCCCCCCAGCCTCATACCCCCTGACCAGCCGATCCAGATATTCCCCGGCATCCAGCAACCGTCTCCCCCCCTCGGCCTCCCTCGCAAACTCCCCCTCCTGCACCCCATCCCGTAGCCCCACCACCTCCCCCCGCCACAGGTCCAGCTGGTCCCGCAGGTGCGTCACCCGCTGGCAGAGGCGCACGAGTGCGAGGTTGTCGCCGCTAACGTCCACGTTCTCGACGAGCTGGTGCACCTTGGTGCGGCACGCGGTGATGGTGTCGAAGCGGAGTTTCTTTTCGATTTCGAGGAAGATGTTTATGAAAGTGAAGGGCAGGAGGGCGGCGGAGCCGGCGAACTCGAGGCGGTCGTGGATAAAACCTATCTGTTTGGGAGAAAGACCGAAGAAGACGGCGTAGAGGCGAGGGAGGGTGGGGAAGTAGGTGATGGATAGGGCGAGATCGGGAGGGGTGGAGATGGATGTGCGAAGGATGTAGCCTAGGCGGGAGGGAGATGGTTAAATTCGGCATTGGGACTTCTTGGAGAGTGAAAAAGGGGGAAGGGGACTTGCTGGTGCAGGGGACTGGGTATCTTTTGGGATGTTTGTCCGTTTTGCCGTTCTTGACCGAGTAGTGGTCGCGGAAGATGGCGTGGGCGCCCCGATAGAGGATGATTTCGATGGCTTGGTGAACGCAGAACTTAGAAATGACGTCTCGGAAGGTATCTTCTTTGACGGGAAGGTTTCTTAGCTTGGGGCCCCCTGAATGGTTGGGCAGGTCTGGATTGTCAGGATGCCGTGGAAGTAGACTGCAGGTGGGGATTCGGTAAGTTCGATGGGGTGCCTCAGCTCTAGTTTGACAAAGACTTACATGACTGATGCGGATCGTCCCTCTCCAGGGTCGCTGGGCTTTAGCACCTAGTATTCATGATAAGAATCAGCTTCGAGATACTGGTGCTACTATCTCAGGGGTATGTAACAACAAACCTCACTCAACACCTTTTCCCAGGACCAACGACCCGCTCCCACAAGATGCGAATGTACATATCGGCTGAAGTCAGGCTGAGAATCGGAAGGGGTGTACTGTATCACTGTCGCCACCGGCCAAGCGAGCGTCTCATCTTCCTCTGCAGGACGCGGCGGCAGGTCTTCCAGTTCATCGGGCAAGGTCGCTTCCTCCTCCTTGAAAAGTTCCGAATCCAGGTACCTGAAATCCGCGAACTGGTCATCTCTGAATTCGTGTCCCTTCCACAAGAGATCCATCGTGGGGCTTCGTCGCTTCGGTCTTTTCCTTCTCTTCAGGCAAATATCAGGCACCTCGAACTCGCCCGCGTGGATTGTCAATGAAACTTGGAAAGATTGATGAAGCCCAGCCGCCGTTGGGAAGCGGCTCCCTTTTTTATCTCTGAGCTGTTCACATCCCACTAGACGAGTCCCTTTCCTCTCTGCAGCCCCGGGCTCAGTCCTTGGGTACCTTAGGTACCTTTGCGGTGCAGCCGATGTGGCAGACTTTTCTTTTATTCGCCGCCGACGCAAACCTGCATCCTGCTTCAATAATTGGGCGGCGCCGTCTTTGGGCCTCTAAGGATGGGCGCCCCCGGATGTGCGTTTCTCTCGCTTTGGGCCGCAACCCGGCTTCTCCCCGCGACGACACCCAAAGGAGGGCGAGACTCGGGCGCTAGAGCCCGATTGGGCCTCTTGTGTTGGGATATGTAGAGGGCAAGCAGGATACAAGAACCCCCGGAACAACTTTACCAGCTGCCGGGTACTGCTCCTTTCCTGACAACTCACATTACCTTTTTGCACCTTCTTTTGACAACCTCCATCCCACCGCCATGTGCTTCGGTTCACCTTCGAGTTCCAGTCCAGGTTCCAGCGCAGCACGGCCCGCCCGCGGTCCTAACGTTAGAACAACAGTACTGGACTTGACCTATCTCGACGAGCGCATCCTAGCTCCGATGCTCGATCGCATCTTTGGCTCGGGAAACTGGAAAGCAGAGGTGTGACCCTTCCAGCAATCTCTGAAACAGCCGTGTACACATTAACATGGCTGCTAACATGTTGTTTGTCACCAAGCGTACCGAGGTCTATCTCATTCAAGCTCGGCGATGTCTAACGGAGGCAAGGAACGATTAGTCATGCTCGCATTGTGCGAGCTAGAATCTAGTTAGGCGCTAACAAATTGACAACAGAAGGAGCTTCACCACATCAAAGCGGAGGCCTATACGCACTATACTCGGAAAGGCAGGGGGAGGCGTCGTGTCCAGACCAGCGCAGGTACCTCGGAAACGACAGAGATGAAGTTGGAGGTCTAGGGTTTTATTCTAGAGACTTGAGATCATAGGGACTCGGACACATGGAAGTATTTTTTTATTGCAATTCGCAGGGTATAATTAATTTTTCTCCATTCCCAAACACAACTAGTTCATCAACGCCACACCGGTGTGCCTTCTCCTTTCGATCTCAACCTCTCTTCCTATCGTTAGAGTCATCAACCGCCCCCCCCCCCCCCGAAGGAAGCCATCGAACAATCACATCAACCAGTCTCTTCCCTCTACTGTCATTAACCGCTTCCTCGCTCCTGCTTAGGACCTTTCTTCCCCTCTAGACTTTGCAAATTCGTCTCCATTCGTGCCCTCAGCTTCATTACCTCCTCAGGACTCACCCCAAGCCGACTTCCTTGCTTCTCGGGCCGCTCTGTCACTCTTGTCCTGGGGGCAACCGGCGCTTCCGTCGGTCCTCTCTTGCCTGGTCCCTGCCCAGATTGTAGTTGAAGTTTCTGCAGCCTGAGCTGCGCGTCGGCGCGGATCTTTTCACGGTTTGGTCCAGGTTTTCGGACGGGAGGCGTCGAGGGGTCTTTCATGTTGGAATATCCCGAGAGTGGGCCCTTTGCAGCTGCTCGCGGAGGGGTTGCGCCGGCTTGGGAACGAGGAAGGGGCTCGTCGGTCAGAGGGTTCGTGGGGGTTGTGTTGGGCGGTCTTTCCCGTCGAGGTGCCGGAGGTGTTTGCACCAGTGGCTCGGGTTCTCGGGTTGTTGCCTCTTCTGAGACATTATCGATGGGACGTTTTCGGGGCAGATCAGATGCCTGCTCTGGCTGCTCGTCTTTTTGGTTGTTTGTCTGTTCTAGGGGATTGTCGATAGGGCTGGGCCTAGTGAGTTCTGGTCGTTGCTTTCTGGGCGGATGGAAATTGTGTTCCTCTTCTCGGCCAGCTGCTTGTTGAGAGGGAGACGTGTTCTTAGGCTGCTTCGCCCCTCGAATGGGCGAATTGAGCCCAGGCCCCCCTTGTTCCAGTGCATCCTCAGACGCTGCGGACTCAGAAAGGGGTGAAAGCCGCGTTCGACCTCCACCACTGTGACGCTTAGCAGCTGAGGGCGTCTGGTGGTGCTGTGTCCTCTGCATTCGTCGTGCTTGCGGAACCGCTTCCTCGTCAGGTTTTGGTTGTAGCGGGTGGCGAGCTTGGGATTCCGGTGGCGGCGGCGGCGGCGGCGGCGGCGGCGGTCCGTCTAGACCTTGGGAGGGCCCCTTGGTCTCGGGAAGAGGAGTATATTTGTCGGTAAAGTAGCCGTGCTCGGTCTTGCCCCTTGCAACCATGTTTGTAAGCTCCTTGCACACGTCGGCGATGCTATATCTCAAGCTGCTCTCTTCGTCATCTTTCTTGGCCTTGATGACGAGCATCCCATGTTGGATGAGGGTCAGGAGGTCATGGACGAAATAAGTGCATTCGCGGTGCCGAAAAAGTTCGTCGATACGCTGTGGCCAGTTAGCGTCACGTAGGTCGACTCAATCAGGGGTCTGGAAATCGTTACCTGAACCACGGCCAAGTTCACACGGGCCACCCGTGTCCACTTATTGGACTCGACGGTAAAGAATGCATCACCATGAATTCCATGTGGCGCCGAGTTGCATCGTTTCGCTTCATCCAGCCGTTCTTTGGAAAACGAGGGCGCCAAGGTAGATGCGTCCTTGACGTCGGTTCTTTGAACAATGAAGATCAAAAACTCGAGAAAAACACAGCCGAGGCTCCAAATGTCGAAGGCGCGGGACTTGGGTTGGCCCAATTCTTGCTCAGGGGGGGCGTAGGTTTTGGTTTCAACCCCCCCGGGAGCGTTGGATCGTGTATCCGTGTGATGAAAGCTGGTAGCTCCCAAGTCTGCCAGCTGCAGCGTCCCCAGGTTCGCCGACGACTCTGCTCCGGACCACAGGATATTGGTCGGCTTGATGTCCCGATGGATGCCATATTTTGCCTCCTTAGCCCAATAGGAATTTGGGCCTAAATCAGGCCGGTTACTTCCCAGGTCTGGGTTATGGATGTGCTGCAGCCCGTCAGCAAGTCCGAGGCTTTGTTCCAACATCCATTCGGACAGGGTTTTAGGATCGCAACCCTCCCATTTGTGGCTCCAGGCGTCCTTCAAAGTTCCTGCCGCAAGTGGGAAGACGAGAAGATATTTGACCTTTTTCTTAGCGGCCTTGTCCTCCTTGTCCTCCTTGTCCTCCTCTGCGACAGACTGGACGGTGAAGAGGAGCTTGACAATGTGCGAGTGATTGAAGCGCTCCAAATTCTCGACTTCGCGGTCAAATTCATCCTTGTCGCCCGACTTGAGCCATTTTACAGCAAACTTCTAGATCCATGGTGTCTGGTTAGCAGCTAGCCGCCTCTCTCCGGCCTGCTCCAATTCTGATGGGGTGAGTTGAGGCCGTCTTGAACTCACAGTGTGCTTGGAAAATCGGCTGTGGGCTTCGTGGATGGTAATGGCCTCCACAATCCCGAAGCTGCCCTCCATCTGCCGCTCATACATCTGCCGCTTATCCATCTTTACAAAAGGTAAAGGCTGATCATAGGGGAATTCGTAGTGCCTTGCTGTTTGCGAAACGGTTTCGGGCCCTAGTACCGGTGCTAGGACTTTCCACTGCTGCTCACGAAAGCCGTGTTTTTCCAAGGACCCCCAGCCCTCCACTTGGTTAAGCAGGAGATTTCCCTTCTTTAATGGGAGTTTCCCATTGGTCATCTTCATTCCCTCGTCCATGAAGACGTGGAGTTTTCTCTCTTGTCCCATGAGGAGGAGAATAGCAAGGATCCGGTCGTAGGCTTCCGCATCCCCCATCTCCTCCGTTCTCTTAACTTCCGCCCCACATATCCGATGGGCTAGGCTGTTGTAGTCGGACTGGGGTGTACCAGGAGCGCAAATGGGAAGTAAAGCGGAGACGGTTTTCACGTCCAAGATTTTGACGATGTGGTCGATGGGAACATACCAGGTTCGGTCCCAATGCCCAGGTGTCTTGTGTGCGGTCTCTGTCAAGAGGTCCTTAATTCGGGCTACCTCGTCCTGGAGACGCAGTGGAAAAAATACACATGTCAGTTGGGAGGGAACAATGGATTCAGGTTGGGACGACAGCTTTCACGTACCTGAGCGTGCTGGGCTACCTGAGCATGCTGGACTACCCGGGCATGCTGGGCTACCTGAGCGTGCTGGACTACCTGGGCGTGCTGGGCTACCTGAGCGGGCTGGACTACCCGGGCGTGCTGGACTACCTGGGCGTGCTGGGCTTCCCCTCCGTCTTTGCTGAAGCAGCTCCCCATATCGCAGGCTTCATCTAGGACATGGATAAGAGCAACAAGACAAAGGATGGAGGCGGCGCTCAAGGTGAATACGCCCCCGGTAATTGGTCGGGCACTGTCGTCATCTCGAGTGACCTCAAGGGCCAGCGACACAAGGGATTGCGACCCAGAACGAGGGATGGTGGTGAAAGACTGGTGGCATCTACCCACCCATCTCTGTTTATTGCGCCAAGCACGATATCCGTCCTGCTCTCGACCTCTCGTCCATTCAAAGCGACCAGCACATGCAGTCGCGTGGTAGCTGAGCAAATCAAAACGTGGAACCCGAAGCCTGCGCTCCCCGCTCCTTACCCCCTCCCCCCCATTCACCGTTCCCCCCCTTGTGACCGTCGCTTCGCTCTGGGCGGCATCCTCATCAGGAGTTGGTCCTTCTCGGCCTGCATCGGGGGTCAGGCCGAATCAGCATCGAACACATGCAGGCAGTGCCCCTTCGCAGAGGTGCAGGCATCTCACCGCCGTCAATGGCCTCGGAGCCACGACAATGTACCGATCGTTTTGCAGCTCGACCTTCCATGTCCCTTTGCCAAATTGCCGCTCCAAAAAGCTGGCTAGGTCTCGATCCCTGACGCGGGAGGCATACAGCTCTGTTGTGAAGCCTGGGACTTTGGATGGGATTGATCGCGTCCGAGGTCCGGGACTGGACCGAGGCGGCGCGGCAAGGGAAGCGTCATGCTGGGTTCGTGGCTTCTGGGCCCTTGGCTGAAGAAAACACATAATGGCAGTGTTGGGTCTGGGTGGTGGATGGGTGGGAAGAGCCTGAGACCGATGAGCCTGGGATGACGGGAAAGCCTGAAATGCAAGCCCAACAGTTATCGCGCGTGTCTGGTGAGGGGAAAGAGCGATCTTAATGGTCCCATCTCTGCCGAGAGAAAGCACATGGTACTGGTTTTTTTTCATTGGACTCGCGGAAGCACTCTTCTGCCGTCTAACCTAGCGGGTGCTGTGGCATCATCACAGGCGCTCGACTGTTCGCAACCAGCGCCATCGGCGTCCCATGGCCAGGTATTCGGACTTTTCGGCAGTTTCGGCGTCCCGATCCTTGAGATGGTTTCTCTGCGTTGTCATCCTCCCAGCGCAGGCGCCAATCCAACCTGCCAACTTGAAGGTGCTGAATTACCTCGGATCGACGATACTGGACGTGGGAAGGCAGCCATCCTGTTAGCTGTCAAGCTGGAAGAAGGTCATGCAACTGAACAAGGCTCCAGTGTAAACACGCTTGAAAATCCAGGGGTCATAAATGACAAAATCGTCCCCTCCCAGCCAGCATGCCAACATGACATGATCGTCACCTGTGATTCAGCAGGGGAAAGCCCAGCACCCGGCCCGACCCGCTACCGGCAAAGCCCATCCGCCCCACCCCATCCAGCGCCCCTTCGCTACAGGTTCAGCCACGCCCTTCTGGTCTTTCAAGTCAGCCATCGCACATTTCTTCAGCTAACTCTGGGTGGAGTGGCAAGCCTACATCTAAAAAGAACACTAAGGTCTGGGCATTCTCCAAGAGCTTCAACGTCCCCTACACCACCGAGAGCGCCCTTCGGGCGGTGCTGGATTAGGAGGTGAGTGATCCTGAGTTGACATTTATGTAGTCATTTATGCCAGGTACTAATCTGACCAGACGTAAACCAGGAGGAAAATGGTATAATTCATACAGAGGCATATCGCAGCTACCAGACTACAACGTGAGACTGAATGGCGGGATTAGCGAGGGTGGAGGGTGGGTGATGTGGCTGAGTGGTGGGATCAGGGGAAATGTCGAACTCGAGCCCGACTTGAAAGCTACTTTGTATTAGACGTCAACATCAGAATTCCAGTTACTTGTTCCCCCATCGTACTTCCTCCCAGTGATTCCTCCTATCCTACTTACGCATATCTTACCACTCTCGCCCCCTCTTCATCATTTCCCCACCCCTTTGCAAGCCATTCCGCCCCCTCTTCATCCTTTGCAAGCTCGTCCCTCTTGGTCCGTCGGGAAGCTACCCCCGCCAACGCTGTAGTTGGCCGCCGCCACTTATTTCCTGCCCGGGAGGGTATCTGGGAGGTCGTCCCAACCGACACCGCACGGCGCCCCCCTTGTCCAGAATCCTGCCCCTCATCTGCCGGTGGCCCGCTCACAGGCCCATCGACGCGAGCCGCCGGATGACGCCCATGCGTCTCCTCCTGCGCCGGTAATTTCCCAGCCAAAGACTTTTCTGGTTGGTCAAATTGAGGAGGTCGTGGCGAGTCTGGTGTTTCCAATGGGGGAGTCGGCCGGGTGTAATACCTCTTGTGGGCATCTCCCTTTTGTTTCATCTTCTGAAGCCGAGATGAGACCTCCCCGATGCAATATCGCTTGTTTCGATCAACAACGAGCATTTCATCCCGAATAAGCATGACAAAGTCCCGTACAAATTCTGTGCACGCTCCGTGTTCCAGAAGTTCGTCCATGCACTTGGAGCTGTCAGTGGAAAAGGGTTCATCGTTTCGCTACAAGGGCTGGAGGGGTGTACCTTACATTTCTGACGGCGTCATTGATGTATGGTTCGCATAGCATAATTAACCCATCTACTGAGTCACTTTCTCGCTTCGTAGCATAGAACGTATCAAATATGTCGTGGCCAGCAGCAGCTCGGTCGTTAGAGAACTTTTCAGCGAACTCCGGGTCCTGTAGAACCAGATAGCCCAGGAGCTCGAGGAACACGCAGCCGAGGCCCCAGATGTCGAATGCTCGAGACTTGGAGTTGCGTTGCGTGGGGTCGTCGGATTCGGGCGACGCGTAGGTGTTGGTTCTTGCCCCATGTGGGTTGTTGGACCTCGTCTCCTCCCTATGGAATGTTGTAATCCCGAGATCGCCAAGTTGCAAATTCCCCAGGCCAAGGCGGTCAAAGGCGGGATAAGTGGGACGTCCAAACCACAGAATGTTCGCCGGCTTGATGTCAGAATGGATACCGTACTTATCTTTGCCAGCCTCTCCGTTCATCGCCAGGTGGGGGGATGCAATGCTGGTATCGTTGTCATGGATCCTATGGAGTCCCTCGCTGAGGCCGAGACACTGCACCAGGAACCATTTAGCAAGCGTATACAAGTTTGTCGTCAGGGTCTCTGGGGGGGTCCTGATGAGGTCTTCCAGCGTTCCGTTTGCCGCGGGGAATCCAAGTAGATGCTTCGCGTCCTCCGGCTCGCCAATAATGATGCTGAAGAGAAGCTCGACAATATGGGGATGGTTGCAGCGGTTTAGATTGTCGACCTCTCTCCTAAAATCCTTACTCGTCAAGGTCCCTGGCTCGAGGGTTTTAACTGCAAATGTCTGACAGAAATGACATCAGTGCTTGCCGGAGGATCAACACAGAGGGGTGGAAAGACCTACAGAATCGTCGCCGAACCTGTTATGCGCCCTCCCGGGCACGGTTACAATGTTAACCGTCCCATACCCGCCCCTTTTTAGATCACTTCCTTCCGTCTTTGTAAATGGCATGGGCTGGGAGCTTGGAAACTGGTAATGGCACGCCTGCAAGTCTTTCTTGGGTCCAAGAACGGGAGCTAAAACCTGCCATTGCCGCCAGGAGAAGTTGATGGCGTCAGACCTCTGCCATCCAGAGCCAGACTCGCTTAGGGGCAGCGGGGAGTCCTTCCACGGAAGTTGACCGTTGTTAAGGCCCTTGTCGATGAACTCAGTGATCATCTGCTCTTTCTCCATCAACGTCAGAATGGTGAGAATCCTGTCATAGGCTGCTTTGTCCCCCTTCTCCTCCCTCCGTTCAGCCTCATTTCCGCAAATTCGGTTGGCCAAGGTGGCGTAGGTGCCGGGTTCTTTTTGCGGATAACAAGCAGGGAGCAGGTCGAGTACGGTCTTGAGACTGAATATCTCAACCACATCGTCGATGGTGACAAACTGCATTCTTGAGTAGGGCGAATCGGTGAGTTTATCAACAAGCCGGTTCCTGGTGTCCCTTAAAGCCTGTGTGGACTACCAGTCAAATTTTCAGTGTCAGAGGCAGTGATGCAACGTGAAGAAGGGGGATGCCACTCACAGCTGCTAGTGCTTTTTCTTGTGCCTCGTCCATTTTCTGGCTCGCCCCCCGGTTGCTAGCTGTTGCCCTATTTGTGATCTTATTGATTATCACATTGGTGCTGGGTGTCCCGTTTGCCGGCGTCGTCCTCGGCCTCGGCTGAGGACTCGTTTCCGTGCTTTGATTGTTTCCCATCCTCGCGGAGCCAAGGTTGTCAGACTCTATAGTACTAGTACCCAACCACCAATCTGGCTCCACCCACTTACACATCAACAAATGCATGCAAGAGCCTCTTTGCAACAAACCAACAGGCGCATCGAGATCGAGGGAGTCCGCGGGGGCCCAGGCGTGCCAGGTCAGTTGGTGTGTAGCTGTTGAAGATCTGGCACTTCTCCTCCTGCAGAGGACCAAATCAGCAATCAGCACATGCGAGAGGATGTCGGGCTGGGGCCAAGGCCAACCACCCCCAACCGCCCCAAAGAGCTTGGTCCACGATACTCACACAGGCATCAGCGGTCTCAGAGCGACGATGATGTACCAGTTGTTGCAAAGGCTGACCTTCCAGGTTCCTTTGTCAAAAGTCTCGCGAAGAAAGGCCAACAGAAATCGGCGCTCAATGCGCGGCGCTGGTAATCGGGTCGTTACCTCTGTGGCTGGAGTATTTGTAGGTGCGGGGATCGCGTCGCGACCGCGGGGGTCCGAAGCTTCGCTGCACTGGCAGTCCGGAGGCCCCACTGGCTTTGGGAGGCAAGCGCTTGTCGGCTTGCGGCTGCTGGTCGGCTTGCTGGGGGGACGCGGCGGTTTGTTGACCTGTCTGCTTTAGACCGACTCAGACTCACGCTTGCTCATGCAATATCCCATGCTCGCGGCGTTGTGGGTGTATGGTGTTTTTGTTCCAGCGGCGGCCAAGGGGAATTGGAAATCGTCCTTGGGCTCTGAGGTCGAGGAAACGGCCGCCCTGACTCCTTAACGCACAGCGACAGCAATGCGTCCGGGCGGCACACGCAGACTGCCGCAATTGGACGCGTCCGGGCGGCTATCTGTAGTCGTGATACCTGGCCACGTGCTGGCATTACATTTGAATCGCACCGCCACCAGTCACAGTTGGGGTGCTGGAACTTTTTGTTGGAGGCAGCGGGCATTGATTGACAGAGAGGGGGAACAGGGAAGTGCGAATATGTCTATCGCTCCTTCCCTTCCCTCCACGGTTTGCCCAAATAGGGAGGGAGCGAATGGCAACATTAGTGACAAAATATCCTATTCAAGACAGAGCCCGAAATCACGGGCATGTCATGGCTTTCCTCCCCGTGACCCGTGACCCCTCTACGGGCGGGGCATTTTTAGCAGACGCTGCTCTTTCTCGGCCTGCAGCCGCAGAGAGATCAATCAGCATAGCACATCCAATGCAGGCAAAGCCGACCCCTCCCGGAAAAAAACGCAGCTAGCTCACCGCCGCCAATTCCCTCGGAGCCTCGACAATGTAACCATCGTCTCGAAGCTGGACGGTCCACGTTCTCTTACAAAATTCTTTAGGTACCCAGAAAGCTCGCTCGATCGCCGTCTCAAATTCGGGAAGCAAACAGCTCGGTCGTGACTCACGGCACCTCAGCTGGGATTGACCGGGTCTGAGGCGGAAAGGGGACCTTCTTTTGGTCCTCCTTGCTTCTTGGCCTGGCGAGACACATGATGTAGCGTTGGGCCTTGGTGATGGATGTGCTGTGAAAAGCCGGACCTGGGATCCGGGAACATTCAAGCCCACCGCTTATCCCAGCCTGCGCGGCGGTTGAAAGCAGCGCGCTTCTTAATGGCCCTGCTTTGCCGAGACTGGAGTCGTTCGCCCGGGAATGTCACCCCGAAGCATTTGAGAAGCTTTCCCGTGCCTCGAACTCAGCGCCATGGGCGCGTGATGGGAATTGTGACCATTCATGGTCCCCGATTCTTGAAGCATCCGTCCTCTGCTGTCATCTTCCGAGCTTCCGTCAGCTTCAGGCCATCCTGGGGCGATGAGTCGAACAGGGGTGATGGTATCGTCACCTTCGAAGGTTATCCGGTTGGTTAAAGTTGATACCACGTCAAACCCGGAAACTGCAAATACGTCGGCTTTTTCGCTTGTTGGGCTGACCATGAAATTCAACATTCCGCCCGAGACAACTCACCTTGGCATGACCGTCTCCGGGGAGCACACCGCCCCTTCACCTCCACCTCCCTCATCACGACACAATAATCTCAACCAGCACATCTTTCGCCGGCTGTCCACCACTCTCCTCCCTCGCCATCCCCTGCGCGACACAAGTTCTCACCACGCCGTAATACCCAGAACTGCTCAACGTGTTCACCCTCTCCATCAGCGACCCTCTCCGCCCCTCCTCAGCATCCGCTGCTGCCGTCAACAACCCCCGATACCACCCCCCCTCCCGAACCACGCTCTCCCCCAGCGCCACCTCAATCAACAGCACCCCCACTGCCAACAGCGTCGAGTTGACCTTACTCCCAGACACCGCCACCAAGTCATCCTCCCCCGGCGGCGGCAGGGTGAACTTCCTCGCCGCCCGCATTCCCGAGGCCCGACATCTCGTCGAGATGACCGCCGTCAGCGCCCTCACCTTGCACAGCGCGAGGCTGCTTCCCCACCCCGTCACCGAGGCGGATGAGACCACAATCTGGATCCCCTGCGCCCTGAACACGTCATGGAGCATCGCTGTCCCTTCTGGACGCCGGGGAGGGGACAACCCTGCTGCTACTGCTGTAGCAGTAGGGTCAGCCTTTGACCCACGCAACGACCTCAAACAACCCATCTCCACCTCCCTCCAAACCCTCGATGCCCTCCGCCTCAGACACCTCCTCGCCCCCTCCAGCTCCATATTCCCCACGACCAAGCCCTCCAGACTCCCGACCCCCTCCCGCAGACGATCCATCAGGTCCCGACACTCTCTCCTCCTCAGCACAAACATCACCCGCTGCTTCACCCCCCTCAGCTCCTCCCCCACCAATAACCCCCTCAACTCCCCCACCACCTCCCGCACCGCCTCCAAGCACTCCCCAAACAGCTCATAGTCCCTGCCACCCCCCAACCTCCTCTTGACCTTCTCCACCACGGCCGGCTTCCCCCACAGCGCGCACCCAAACGGGTCCTCGATCATCGGCTGTATCAGCGCGTCGGCCACGATGTCGCGCAGCAGCTTCTCCAGGACATTCCGCAGCCTCGCCTGCTCGGTGCGCAAGCCGCGGGCGAGCGCGTGCAGTTCCGGGCGGCGCCAGCGCCGGAGGGCGGTGCGGGTCTCGAGGGCGAAGATGAGGAGGGGGAGGCCGCCGAGCAGGACGCCGGCGATTTCGAGGGGGCCGCCGGACATGGTGCTCTCGGTGGGGGGATTGGCGGGGATGGGTTGGAGAGTTCGCTTTGGTGTTGATGTTTGTTGCTGGTTGGATTTTGTTCAGGTCCGAGGAATGTCGAGGTCGAGGTGACGGGGGGCTGGACCTTAAAAGCATCGACACCCACAGATTTCACATGCTGCCCGGCGTGCGTATGGCGAGGAACGCTGCACCGGGCCTGTCACACAAGTGCCCCTTTGCGACCGCATCGTGGCACTACAAGGTCGACTTCGGCGGAACGAACCCCACTCGTGTCACGACCAACTCAACACCCATGAGCGAGACCAACGCACAACGAGCACAGTCTTGCCTATTTGGGGACCGCGGTCCACGGTAAACAAAGACATCCGTACCACAACGACCACGATGTGGCCATGGTAAGCAACTGAGTCGTGCTACGCAATGGGGACCGCGGCACCGAAGATCTGAACCGCCTCCCTCAACAAAGGCCAGGGGCCATGACCTAAAGGCAGACCGAAGAAGCCACCCAAAAGTACAAGGGCAACGCTATTGGTATCGCAAGAAATGTGGGAATCGTGACTCTATGTAAGGTAAGTGTCCGTCAAACATGGGGGGGGACAGCCATTCAAGCACCCCCCGGGCATCAAACAACAACCTTAGGCCAAGACACCTTCCGCCCCGTGGAGGACAATCATGTCTTCCCGCGCAGGACCGGTTCCTACCCAGCCAACGGGCACACCCACAAACTCGCCGATGAAGTCGATGTAGGTACGCGCCTGCTTGGGCAAGTCGTACTGTTTATCTGTCAGCGAGGGCACCAGGAAGAGGCACAGGGCCACTAACAAAGCTCTTGGCCGCCGTAGTCGGTTTCTGCCACCCCTCAAACTCCTTGTACACAACCTCGAGGTCCGCCAGCGTGTTGATGTCGGCCGGGAAGTGGTCGAGCGTCTCGCCAGTCGCGGAGTCTTTGTACGCGACGGCAACCTAGGAGAAATGGTTAGACGCTGGAGGAGAACGGGTGGAAACAGAACTTGCCTTGATGGTCTCAAATGTGTCGAGAATATCCAACTTGGTGACGTTGAGGAGTGTGTAGTGGTTGACGGCTGTCGAGTACTTGAGCACAACGAGGTCCAACCATCCACACCTCCGTTTCCTGCCAGTGCTGACACCCCACTCGCGGCCTACGACACAGGGTTAGATGACTCCACCTCGAGTGTCGAATGTGGAATGACGTACCAATCTCCTGGAGCTTGGTGCCGGCCTCGCCGAGGTCCTCGGTCTTGAAGATGCCGCCGCCGACTCGGGTGGTCTGGTGAGGAGTTAGAAGGCGTCGGCGACAAAAGGATGGGATCGACGTACGTAAGCCTTGACGACACCAATCACATGGCTGCTCCGCTGTTAGGGAGCTACTCTGCTCCGTGGTGGACCAATGTAACTTACTCGAGCTTTCTGGGATTGATGGCCAGTCCGGTAAAGATTCCGCCGAGACCGGTGTTGCTGCTGGTGACGTAGGGGTATGTACCTGCATCGGCAAGTTAGTAGTCGCCTGGTAAGCGTGATGCGGGGTCGCTTGCCATAGTCAATGTCGAGCATGAGGGCATTGGCGCCCTCAATGAGGATCTTGTAGTTGCGGTCTTGGGCCTGCTTCATGTACTGGACGGCGTCGACGACATACGAGGCGAGCTTGGGGCGGTACTCCTTGAAGCGGGCAATCTCCTCCTCGACATCGTACTTGAGCAGGTCGCCAAAGCGCTTCTTATAGCCGGACGCGAGCTGGCGCAGCTTGCGCTCAAAGAGTTCCTCGTTGAAGATCTCGTGGACCCGAACACCGCTCCTCTTGACGCCACAAAAAGTCAGCCCATGTCCCATAGCCCGGCGCACGTGTTCACGACGGGTGGCGTACCCCGGCCTTTGTGCTGTAGGACGGGCCAATGCCGCGCCCAGTGGTGCCAATCTTGCGCTCGCCCAGCTCCACCTCCTCGAGACCGTCGACGGCGGCGTGGAGATCAAAGTTGACCTGGCAGCGGTCCGAGACGAGAATGCGGTTGTGGACGTCGGTCAGGCCCTTGGCCTCGAGCTCGCCGAGCTCCTTGAAGAAGCTGGGGACGTGGAAGACGACGCCGGAGCCGATGAGGTTCATGCAGTTCGGGTTGACGAGACCGGAGGGGAGGAGATGGAAGCTGTACGACACGCCATTGGCGACTGTGGGAAGCAAAGTCAGCACTTGCCAGTTCCCCCCTTGACCGTTGGGCTGTTGGTATTACCGATCGAGTGTCCGGCATTGTGGCCGCCAGCAGCCCGGGCGCAGATCTGCGCCTTGGGGCAGAGAATGTCAGTGAGCTTTCCTATGCCATGTGTTAGAGGACGACCGGGCCCCCGTCTCGGTGCGGCATGCCAGCTTGGAAGGCCCAGCGTTGCGGGTTGCTCAGATCGGTCGTGTGCTCTGACGCATACCTTTGCCCTCGTCTCTAAATGCGTCCCGTTTGTGGTCAGTCCAGGTTCGACAGGCGCGGATACGGGGCCAATTGGCGCGACCGGTGCAACTCACCCCCATTGGGACCCCAGAATGATGGTAGCCATGGTGTCGAGAGTGTTTTGAGGCGATCAGAGGCGGGTACGGCGAGATTCGCAGGAGGGCGCGAAAGGCTTCAATCGTCTCGTCAAGAAAAGATTTCGAGCGCGGGGGAGGGGCTCGTCCAGGGCACCATCGCGGTAATTATGCAATGTGGGGCAGATCAGCCAGGGCGAGACCGGCCCCCTCTCTCTGTTCCAGGACTCCGGGCAGGACTCGGGGGACGGGGAGAGTCATCGTCCCGGGTCCTGCTAAGAAATCGCTCATTCTCGGCGCCACCAGGGCCAACATCTCCAATCGTGTTTGCCGACCATCGCGACATCGACGCAGCCCAGAGCCTTGTCTTGCCCGAGAAGACGCGACTTACCCCTCGATCTTTTTTTAGAGGGGCTAGGGCCTGTACGACACTCGATGACTTGCAGCACGCCGCAATTAGCCGCAGGTGGAGGGACCGACATGGGATGAACTTGACAATTTCAATGATAATCAGATGCCGTCGTTCACTGGCAAGAGGATCTTGGGATGATGCCCCCGCCTCTGGAGCGGGCAGACGCGGTGCTGGTGGTCGCTGTTTTGGTCAAGGGTCATCTTCCTTTTGGCCGCCGGGGGCTGGCTGTCGCTGCATCCTGGCCAACGCTGGCTGGCGCCCCCCCTCGGGAAAGGCCTCGGGCCAGATAGCCAACGCAACAAGTAGAGAGCAACAAAAAAAATATGCGACGCCGACTCCGATACTCCGGACCATGATGTCTTGGCTTTCTTCCTCAAGCTCCGCGTACGCGCCAAGGTATAGATGCCCTTTCGCAGCTCGACTCATCCCCCAAGAATGCCATGCCAAAAGTAGAGCACCCATTTAACCCCCCTCAAGCGCCCGATCATCCCATCTATCCTTTTCCCCCCCATCTATCCTTCCCCCCCCATCCATCCCACGCCTTTATCTACGCCCATACTACCTCGCCGCCAAAACCTTTTGCATCGCCACCATCCTCATCGTCGTATCCTCGAGCCTCTCCACCAGCACCCTCTGCATCTCGACAAGCTCCCCCATGGTCATATTCTCGTACCGCTTCTCCCACGACCCGACCTTTCCGTCGAGGGAGTTGGCCAACAGCACCGTCGTCGGCGGGGTGCTGGACGGTTTCACTTGCGGTTGATGTGGTGGTGGTAGTGACTTCAGAGCCGCCGTGGCAACAGGGATAGGCGGGGGATGACCCATCGAGTTGAGCAGGCCAAACGCGGTCGTGGGAAAATCCAGGTTGTCGCCGCCGGTTGGTGCGTGGGCTGGGGTTGCCGCCGCCACGCGGGGGAAGGGCTCCCAGCTTGAGGCCGTGTTTGACGAGGAGGCGTAGGCCGGGTGCACCATGCTTCCCTGGGACGGCGGCGCCACCACCACGGGCAATTGTGTCTTGCCGTTATGGTGGGCAGCGGTACTGCGCTGGTTCGTCGACTGGCGCTTCCTCACGCCCACGCTCACGCTGCAGCAAAAGCCCATGCGGTTGTACCAGCAGTTGGCGCACGTGTTGAGCGTCTTCTTGTGCATATGGCCGCCGGCCATGACGATGCAAGTCGGACCAAAGAGGCCGAGGCCCTCGGCGCAGCGGGTGCAGGCCTTCCCGACGGGCAGCACGTCGCGCCCGAGGCCTGGATGAACCAGGCGGCCATGTTCTGCGGCTTGGTGTCGACCTTGAAGCGCCCGACGATGGTGGGGACCCGCCTAACGGGGAGCGCCGAGAGGACGTCGGTCCTGGCCTTTCCCTCGATTTCGATGTTAGGGAAATGCTCGGCCCAGAGCTGGGCGCCGGCTGCATGGTTGCCAGTGCCTGTCCTTGGTGGGGAGCGGAAGGGGGGCTGTCACTCTTGGGAAGACCGTTGCGCATGGGAAGGGTGCTGCTGCTGCTCTTGGGAAAGGCCGGGTGCATCAGGGGGGCCGGCCCGGGGCGGGGGCAGCCACGGCAGCGTCAAGCGGGGGATAGATGTCGTCGTCATCGTAGTAGCCGTCCTCGGCCTCACTGGAGGCGTTTGACTCGGATGCCGAAGTGCTCGACCTCGTCGACGTCAGCCGGCGGCTCTTGGCGCCGGGGGCGTGCGAATGGCCTTGATCACCGTAGTCGTCGGCCTTGCGCTTCTCTCCATGGAATCCGTAGTCGAACGCCAAGCCGGTCGGCGATAGCTGAGGCGCGAAGAAGTTGTTGCTGTAGTCAGACGCCTAGTTTGCCGCGTCCCCCTTGCGCGACGCATCGCCAAAGGCGTTGTAGATGGTATGGACCGACGAGCCGGAGTCCGAATTGTATTCTGAAGACGCGTCGTCATCTGAGCCGTCGTTACTGATGCGCGGCATTGTGGCTCCTGGTGGCTTCGATGGCCTCTTTGCGCTGCGAAGCGCGGCCGGCGACGGCCGGGGGGTCTAGGAGCTGTGATTGGTCGGCCGATTTTTTTTCTCTCCGCTTTTCCTAGCAATGAGTTTAACCAGCTCGCCAGATGGATATGGTCGCGCCGGCAATCTAGCTGGGCTGCGAGGAGCGACAAGACGCTACATCGCGAGCGAGAAAAAAGAACAGTGCAGCGTAAAGAAGGGTCTTTTTTGTATTATCTTAAGCAAGTAAAAAGAGCCGGACATTACGAGAAAGAAGTAGTTACAAATTATAGTCGCGAAAAAAAGAGAAGTGGAAAGCGCCAAAAGGTCTAGCATAAGACTTGTCTATTTGTATAATATATATATATCCATACATCTCTCTCTTCTACGTATAATTCCTTTCATAATATTATAACATAAAGTAACAGTTTTCTTGGTGTATATTAAGATGTATAAATTTGTTGCTAACGAGATCGCCCGCAAGCATATATAAGAACACAGCGCGTTGGCGAAAATAGCGACAAGCATACCACTTTGCTCGAGAGTCTGACAGATTCATCACGCATCGACGAGTAATACTATTTGACATTATGAAACATTCAGTGTCCAGACATGTCGCGATGGACTATTAAAGGGTTGCCATGTCATCTCATCTCCCCTGCTCCCGGCCACTTGCCCCTCCAGGCCGTTCGTTCCACACATCAACAACAAAACAAATCCTCCACTTCCACTCCCGTCTAATCCAACTGCCTAGATCATGGAAAGTTTATAGCAACAGCTTCCCCGTAGTCCTGAACAGCGCAACCGACTGCACGTACCCATTCGCCCCGTCCGCTGCGCTGGCCACATCCACATTGTCCACCGTCACCAGGTTCGTCACGCCCACGCCATTCAAGTTGTATACCGACACTTCACTGTTCTCGACGCTGAGTACCCTCTTCTGGCACGCGGCGGCGCCGGCGTTGCTGCAATCCAACTCGTAGTTGTTGAAGAAGCTGTACAGCCCCGCACCGTAGATCAAGATGGCCTTGCTGTCGACGACGCGAACACCAAGCCCCGACTCGCCCGAGGCATACACGGGGTCGTGATACTTGGACACGGCCGCGAAGGGGATGGTGGCGTCCGGGTTGGGCTGGTAGTAGGCCGTCTCGGTCTGGATGTGGCCGAGGACCGTTGGGCCGGCGCCGACGAACTGGTACTCGTAGAGCTGGTGGTGCTCGACGGCGCCGCCCCACATCCAGATGTTGCCCTTCTGGCTCTCGATGAGCATGCCGCGCCCGGCGTAGATGGTGATGCGCTGCACGTCGGCCTCGCGCTCCAAGTCGTGGTCGGCCACCCACACCCAGCAGTTCTCCATCAGCAGCCCCGACGAGCCCTTAGTGATGTGCACGCTGAGGAAGCCAGAGATGCACTCCTGGTTGAGGGTGTCGGCTGTCACCGTTTCCTTTTGCGCCTCCCAGGGACACTGCGCGCGCTGCAGGTTGGAGCCGGCGAAGCCGCCGATGCGCACGTGAACGTCCCAGAGGCCCGAGGGTTGCGCCGAGCTGTCGAGGTTGTACTCGATCAGGATGGCGCCCGCCTGCGCGCCTCTGGTGGACACGACCGTGTTGGACCATTCGATGCTGCCCGTCTCTCCCGGTTGGCCAATCTGCACAACGGGCTTGGGGTTGGAAGCGTCGGCAAAGTAGGAGCCGGACGACAGGATGATGGGGTACGCCTCAGCCGTGATGCGCGAGCCGGCGGGGATCCGGATCGTGCCCGTCACGCGGTAGTAGCCGGCATCGAGGAAGACGATCTTGCCGGCGGCCGCGGCGGATGCGATCAGGTTGTTGAGCGCCTTGGTGTCATCGGCCACGCCGTCGCCCTTGGCGCCGGCAGAGCGAGCGCTGACAAACGACGACAGGTGTTCTTGGGCGTACTGCGGCTTGGAGCGCGTGTAAAAGTGGGTGCCGGAGAGCAGGGACGAGGGGCGCACGTTGGGGGAGATGGCGCCTTCGACAGCCGTCGGCTTCTTGGAGCCCTTGCCGATGTACGTATTGCCGCGACCCCACGCAAGAACATTCGTGTAACCCGTGGAGCCGGCGAGGATAGTCGACGAGCCCCTGCGAACTGCGACGGGCACGTTGGTAAGCTCGAGGTTCTCGAGAATGACGCTGTTTCCTGCCACCTTGTTAGGGGCGTTGGTGTTGTCGCCGAGCTGGAGACCGACGGGCGTGTTGCTGATTTCGCTGTCGATAATGGTGACAGAGCCGACGAGGAGCTCCTTGTTATCCTTGGTGTTGGAAATGTCAAAGCCGACGCCGCAGTTCCGGATGGTGACGCCCTGGTACAGCCAGCCCCATGACCAAACCTGGTGGATGGCCGTCTTGGCATTGCTGATGGTGATGTTGCGAAAGGTAAACTGCTGATTGCCGACAGCGAGTGCCTTGTCGCCACCCGTGAGCACGAGATCGCCAACGTAGCCACCGGAGCCCTCGGTGATTTGCAGGCCGATTTGCCTCGTGTTGGAAGCGGTAGAGAGCTTGAAGACGATGTTGGTCAGCGACGTTGCCTGCGAGCTCGGCCACTGGATGGCGATGAGCTTGCGCGTCGGGTCCACTTCGGTAATGTCAAACTCGAAGTTGGCGACCTGGCGCCAAAACACGTTGGTCGGGTTCCACCAAGGGCCGGCCGCCGTGTACGGGTTGGTCTTGAACAAGACCTCATCGGCGTTGGGGTCGCTACTCTGGACCTTGAGGTTCTTGGACGCCTTGATAACAGGGAGGCACGTTGGGTGGCCGATGAGCATGGTGTAGTAGTAGAGGTAGAGAACGTCCGACACGATATATGTGCCTGGCGGGAAGTAGACCAGGGCCGGTTCGGTTGTGCTTCCGGCACAACCCTGTCCACAGCGATCGCCGTCGCTGATGGCCTTGCGGATGGCCGCGGTGTCGTCCGTCTTGCCGTCACCCTTGGCGCCATAGTCCTTGACGTTGCGGTAGACCTTGTAGCTGTCACTGCCGCCGATGGCGTACGGCGCAATGCCCTGGTGCTTGATCGCATCGAGCCAGTACTGGGAGCAGGCATCGGGCTTGACAGTGGGGCTGGCCGAGGTTGTTGAGCTGGTCGTCGTGGTCTTGGACGTAGTGGTCGAGGGCTTCGTCGTGGCCGTGGAAGGCGTTGACGTTGTGGTGGGTGGCTTGGACGTCGTAGTCGGGGCCGTAGTCGCCTTTGAGGTTGTCGAGGTTGTCGAGGTTGTCGTAGGCTTCTCGGATGTTGACCACGTCGTGGCCTTGGATGTTGCGTCAGGCTTGGAACTTGTCGTGGTCTTGGTCTCAGTCGTTGTCTTGGTCGTTGTGGAGTCGGGCTCGGACGTTGTCGTGCTCTTGGTCAGCGTTGCGATTGATGTATGGACAGTCGGCGTCGTCTTCGTCGTGTCGGGCCTGGACGTTGTCGTGCTCTTGGTCAGCGTAGCGACTGAGGTATGAACAGTCGGCTTCGTCGTCGTCGTGTCGGGCTTGGACGTCGTCGTGCTCTTGGTCAGCGATCCCGTCGAGGTATGGACAGTCGTTGGCTTCGTCGTCGTCCTGGAGCTCATCCATGTTGGCCAGGGCCAGTAGTTGGACTTGGTCGTCGGTGAAGTCGGCGCAACGGTTGGGACGGTCTTTGAGGTTATGGGCGCGGTGGGCTTCGAGGTCGCGGAACTGGTGGGCTTGGAGATCGCGGGACCGGTGTGCTTCGAGGTCGGCGGGGTCGGTCGCTTGCTGGTGGACGTCGTGACGGTAACTATCGACGATATGGTCGTGGTGATAGTCTCGACGGGCACATGGGAGCAGAGCGGGGGCGGGGCCACGGGGGTCGGACAGGTGGTGACGGTGCTCTCGACCCAGACGGTCACGACGTCGGCGTCGTTGTCGTGGGCATCGTGGCCACGGCCCTCATCGGCAACGGCCTGGGTGAGCAGGGCCGAGAGGGCGAGCAGAGGTTGAAAAGAATGGCTGCGCATCTTCAGGAGAGCCCGGAGCGCGAGATGGATAAACGAGTGACGGGAGCGGTGATGGCTCGATGGATGGCCTCGACGAGAGAAGATCCCCCATGGTGGTGGCGGCCGTGGCGTGGTGGGATCGGCATGGTATTATGGAAGTCGGGCTTGTCGGAAGGGGCCTTGGCTCCTTGGTGCCTGGTGCCTGGTTCCAGTTCTCCCGTTGTCTGGTCCCGCGGCGTCGTGGAGGGTGGCTTCGGCACGACATCGTATCAGGGGGGTGGGAAGGGGGTGTTTGGCGGGAGGGAGGCGGGCGGACGAGAGAACGCCTCGGTGCTTTTTACAACGTCACGGCCCAACGCCCATTCGCTCCCATCGGATGGCGCCGTACCGTCCAGGGGCGCTACGCCCAATGGAGGCCTGTCGTAGGGCACATCAGAATTAAAGGCAGCAGGGGCCACATGCAGGCCCCATCGCCCCAGATTGCGCTTAAAGCTCGAATCCACTGGTGAGCGCCTTGGCAGGACGAGCCAAGAAGTTGGCAAAAAAGGGCGACCAAGACATTTTCCAGCTCGGCTTGCAGGTGGCATTTTGCCACCCCCCCCCGAGGTCAACCTTTGCAGACCCAACTGCGTTCAGCTGTGCCTCATTCAATCACGACTGCTCATATTCATTCTGTTGGAAGCCAGCTGAGACGAAGGGCTTTTTGCAGAAGCATGGTGTGTATCTCAAGAGGCTGTGTCGATTGGATGGTTATTTTCACTTTCCTTTTCTTTTCATCTCAACTTTCGTCCCTGCGTCATGGTCGGTACCAACAACCAACACATATCTCAACCACGGCGTCGACCCTGAATCCGTACCTACCCATCCCATCGAACCCATCCATTGCGCAAAGGGGGTCAAAGAAACAAACATTAAAACGTGTCGCATCGACGCTAGTTCTGCCCCTCTTCGGTCGGATCTAGGTCTGATCTTCTTTTCCTGCAGGCAAGCTGCCGCGGACGGCGAAGGAGAGCTGAGCCTCTCAACACCACTCTCCCAACACCACTGTCCCAACACCACTCTCCCAACACCACTCTCCCAACACCACTCTCCCAACCAACAAAATCCTCACAGCCTGCATTCACCATTACCGTGACGACTTGCAATTCTCCCGACATTGCTCTTCTCTTGCGCCTTCCGTCTGGCTAGCGTACGACACGCCGCCTGTCGTGTCACCGAACATACCGTGTACATGCAGTCCATCATCCTGCTTCCTTCTTGCCCTCGACCTTGTTTTCCTTTTCGTTTTCCGGTTCATGCTCCTCCCACCCTTCCGCCTCTTCTTCCGATATGAGGGTGGTTCCGTGCCGAGAGTCGCAGGGCTGATCGCTGGCTCGTCGAATTCGCGCTCATGGGCGCTCCCTTCCCACGATAACGACCGAGCCTGCTGTGCCCCTTCGATAGAGTGATGGTGGTGTTTAGCCTGAGGTCGCTTGCCTCCCACTCGACGGAAGCGCGATGTCTGGTAGGCTGCTGGGCAGCGAGCCATGTTGGTTTAATGTTGTTGGTTCTGCGTTTCTCCTGGTTCCATATTAGCTCATACTCGTTATGCAGGTACGGGTCGCAGCGTCGTGCTCGCAGCCTAGTGATGCAGCATCATGGCCCGACCCAGCTTCCTATTTTGTCGTTGTCTTTACTCTTTGGTGGGATGATGCAGATGCCTCTGGTAATTTCTCGACATTGCTTTGTGCGCTGTCCTCACAGCCCAGTCCAATGCGACTGACGAGAAAATTATTCCTGGCCATGACCAAGGATGCTTTCATCAACACCCTCCGACCATGTTGTGGCACAACAAATTGTCGTCTTTTGCAAAACTGGGACAGGATATTCCAACACCCAATAGCACACTTTGAACAAGATGATGTATGGTATAGTAATCCCGATGGCCTGGGAACCGGCCGGGTCGTTGGATTTCCCGTCCTTGTTAAATTCCCAACAGCAACGCCCATCTGCCCCGACGATCATCCATTCCGGGCGGTTTGTTTTCTTCCCCTGAGTTAGCTCTACCCAGCCTGTCTATCGTCTCCATATTTTCGAGCAGGAATCCCTGACTGTACAGAGCACCTTCACCAATCTCCCAGACCAACAACACACCAACCTCCCCCTCAAGCACCCACCTCCCTCACCGCAGCCCCCCCCTCACCACTCTCCAACAATCTCTGCAAAATCTCCAGATCCTTCAACGCCTCCCCGGGACTCTGCTTGCCATCCACCTTCCCCCTCCCCACCGCCTCCCCAAACGCCACCGCCTCCTCCTTCACCCCGGTAGTAGACGCAAACTCCTTCTCCACCACCTCCTCCTTCCCCTCCTCCTTCCCCCTCTTCACCGTCCTCACCTTCGTGGGCGTCCACAGCACCGCCCCCTCCGTCGTGACCACCTCAATCTCAAACCCGCTCTTGAATTCCGTTCCAAACGATATGTGAATCGTCCCGCTCTTCCCCTCCCCCGTGACCGCCACCGCGCTCACCGTGTCGACCGGCGGCAGGTGCTCCTCCAGCAGCCCGCTAAACGCCGCGACCTTGCGGATCTCGTGGCCCGCGCCTGCGAGCAGCATCCGCAGCGCCGCGACGAAGTGCACGCCGCCGTCGAGCAGGAACCCGCCCTGGTACTCTGGCACCTTCCTCCCTGCCCCACTGTCAGCACCCAATCCAGCCCAAGAGAAAAAAGAAGAGAACTCACACTCCGTCTCAAAATACTTCCCCCCCTTCCTAACCATCCCATTTTTCGTCATCGAAAACGTCGCCAGCCCCCCGCCCACCCTCCCCACCTCGCTGGCCGCGTACTCCAGCGACTCAATGTACCGATAATTCTCCGCCACCGCCCACAGCGGCTTCCCCCCTGCGTTGCTGCCCAGGCCTAGGCTCTCATACCAGCCTACCAGCCCCCTCGCGGCCTCCAGGTCTGCCGCCACCGGCTTCTCGCTCAGCACGTGCTTCCCCGCCTCGAGCGCCTGGCGGATCACGGCCGGCTGCGCGAGGATGGGGAGCGCGATGAAGACGGCGTGGATGTCGGCGCGGGCGAGGAGGGCGGCGAGGTCCTTGGCTTGCGTCGTGGCAGGGGTGTCGTAGTAGACGTCCAGGGAGCCGGCGGCGTGGGACGCGAGGGCCGAGGCCGAGGCCTGCGAGCGCGAGTAGATTGCCTTGAGGGAGAAGGCGGGGTTGGACTGGATGGCGGGGAGGTGCTCTGCGGTGAAGGTTAGCCTTTGTGGTCGTCCTGGTGGCGAGGGTGGGTCATCTCAGGGGCTGGGCGAGATGACGCTGGCCGGGAGACGGGGACGAACGTACGCTCACGGGCAAAGATGCCAGCGCCGAGGAGAGCGATTCCAATCATTTTGATGTTGTTGTTTCAATATCGTCGAAAAGATTTGGTGAGGTTGTTGGCGCGACTGTCAACTCTGGATGGCGATGTTGGAAGGCTTTTGATGTCGTCTAGATTCAAACGGGCCGATTCAGACTTTGATACGAAGAGTGGGCTGTGCATGGGCGGGGTCATCAATGACGGCATCCCTGCATCTTGGAAATGTGTTAACATTGGCTTGTTTTTGTGTCACTCGAACCTTGATATGTTGACTCAGGCCGGTCGAGATATTCCGGATTCTGGAGCTACAAAATTGTGGTCGGGCCCAACCGAGGTAGAGCAACGCCAAAACACAGCGTCAGACAAACTTGACCACACCCCGGAATAGCTTCACCAGCTCCGGGTCCGACTCAGACGCCCGGTCCGGCTCCTCCTCCCGTGCTGTGGCAGGCTGTTCCATCGGTCTCTCAGTCGGTAGAGTCTCCTCAGTTGCCGCCGTCTTGGCCCTTCCTGGAACATCGGCCTTCGCTGATGCAACATCTTTGCTCTTTGACAGCTCAAACTCTTCAAACAGATCACCCATCTCCAAATCCTCACAAAAGTCTGCTGCCGAGGAATTGAATGCAGGTGTGTCCTCCCAGACGGAACCGCCTCGTGGCATTCGGTCATCTTGCGACTTGGCCGGGCTGTGATAGTTCACCTTGGCCGCCTCCTGTTTCGATATCTGAAAGAGGATCTGATCTTTTCCGCCCTCTCTAAAAGGTCCTTCGCCGGGTCGAATAGAATAAACCCCGCCCCTATTGAAGAGTTCTTCCAGGCTGGCATCCTGAAATGTTTGAGACGGAGGTTTGAGGCGTGCGGAGTTTGTTGCACTACAGGTACCGGCAGGCGTGACGCTGAGCACCAATTCATCGTCCAGGCCAGACAGGTCGATGCACTCAATGTCCCCGAGATCAGCTCCCACGTCGAAATTGTTCCGGCTGAGCAAGGTCACGCGAGGACGCGTGACTTCAGCGACAGACTCCGGCTTGGACACGCTGGGACCTGAGTTCGCGGACTGCGATGGCGATGATCGCTCGTGGCCCGTCTTGGTCCGCTTTGAAAAGGTTTCGGTGATCTTCGGCTGTTGGAAACTGGGCTTTGGCTGCGTGTTGATCTCGATGCTGTCGTCATCAGCTTCATTTGCCTTTCTCTTCTTGGGCTTCGGCAGGGGCCGCTTCCTCGGCTTGTCGAGTCCCTCTTTGCAACATGCATGGGTGCATGGCTTGCCGGTCTTTGTGAGACCTCCTCCGCCACATGCATGATTGCAACGCCACTTGCCATTGGGAAGCTGAACCGGCGCATCGTCAAGCTGTGGTTGGTCGTAACTGCCATCTGCAGCGAGAATTTCATCAAAGGCCAGCTCCTCTTGTTGTATCTGCGATACCGGCACTGTTTTGGGCAGCTCGCGGGGCCGTGGAAGACTGTTTTTGGCGGTTGCAGGAGTCTCTCGATCCCGAATGGAACCCAACGACGACATTGCCTTTTCAGCAGCCTCGATCAAGTCCACATCATCAATGTCGAAATCGTCGAGATACCCCTGATTGTTTTCTCTGGGGGTTGGGAGTGGAATGGGCGGCTGTTGCACGGCAGGGGTGGGTTTGCGACGTTGAGCTGGGACGTAGGGTGGTGCGGTCGCCGATGGAAATACCGAACCCGGGAGGTTGTGTTTGAGAGACATGAAAACTTCCGTTCCGACAATATCCTCGCAACTTACCCAGCATGTGACAAAGTCATTGGCGCACCGAAGGGTTGCTGGAAAGGTCAATTCGAGACCAGCCTGCATGTCAAGCCTCCGCACGCTTCCACGCCAAAAGTATGCCAGTATTCCGTCCTGGGTTTCGGCAACGAACGTAATCAACGGAGGCTTTTTTCCTGAGCCCCAGAGTGGGATGGCCTTGTTGAGACAGCGTATCGTCGCCGCAACATTGAGAATAACTGGGGCTTCGGAATTACGTGACTGAATCCTGTGTCCTGCGGTCTTGAGATCCAGCGATAGACGAGGGAACCTTTGCAGCTCCTCCAACAGTTTCTTCCCGAAGGGCGCATTCCGCCCCACGAGATGCTCGATTTGGTGTTGGTCCTTGTCTGCGAGCTCCAAAACTGTGCGAACACCACCAGCAGCGAGCTTCCGCATCGCCACGGGGCCAATGTTGGGCACCTGGGTCAGTTGGGTAGCGCGTCCCTCCCAAGACTCTGCTGAGATCGCCCTGGCTAGCTCCAGCGCGGTTCTGGTGCCCACTGCGTCATGGTCGTGTCCTTTGCAATCGACGACGGCGCGAACTAAGCGTTGTAGTCGTTCAAAGATGGCCTTTTTCTCCACCATAAGCTGGCGTCTCAGTTTCCCTGCTTCGCCGGACTCGGTAAACGGAACGCTGCCCAGATGAGCTTGAACGATCAAGGAGACCTTGTGTCCCGTGGAACTGATGGCATCCTCGATTGGATACAGAACCAGAGGGGACTGGTTGACTTCCCGAAACAGCGTTCGCTCCGCTGGCTTAAGACGGAAATCTCGAAACTCGGTAGCTTGTGACAGGATCGTGATCTGGTGAGAGTCAGGAAATGCGCTTGGACCTCTCCTGGGCCATGAACTTACAAGTGCCTCCATGCTGACAGCTCGGGGTATGCTCAGGAGAAGCTTCATCGTAGTGAACTCGATCATGTATCTTGACATTGCTCGGCCGTAGTCGGTGCAAGTGAACGAATGACCAGGAGTGAGCATCTCCGTGTCTTGGAGAAGTTTGATGTCGCGCTCACAGATCTCGCTCAAGCTCTCGTCAATTTGTAACGGGTTCGAGATTCCGCCGGTCATCTTGTAGTGGCCCGGATTGCGCCGCAGGCGTACACTCAGGAACGTCCCCCTGAGCCATGTCTTGGCGGATGCGAGATCACGGATGGTTCCCAAACAAACTTCCGAGTTGAGGTGCTCTATCAGATGGAGGTGCAAAGTGCTTTCGAGGATCTCTTGCCCCGAAACCATCTTCTCGTATCGCTTGGCATGGTGGCTACGTGTGAGAATGATGGCCGTGGCGCTATCGTCGAACTGAGGCCGCCCGGCTCGGCCCAGCATCTGCATAACCTCGAGGTCGGAAAACTCCTGCATCTTGTCGTCTGCAAAACAGACAGTCCCCTTCAGAATAACCGTGTGGCAAGGGAGGTTGACACCAACCGCCAGGGTGGACGTGCAGCATATGACGCCCACCTGACCCTTCAAGAAGGCGGTTTCGATGGCAACGCGGTCCTGGATATCCAGCCCAGCATGGTGGAAGGCCACACCACAGCGCACGGTCTCCTTGAGCTGCTGATTGATGACTGGAATTGCGACTTGCGGCAGGGGCCACAGAGCCTCCCCACTGGAGTGGCCGGACATGTAGTTTGCGAGCAGCCCTGCAGTCGTCTCACAGGACTTCCGCGTGAAGCAAAAGACCAGTATCGGCTTCCTGCTGGAGTGCTCGGAGATGAGGGCTGGGAGCTTGGAGTCTAGGAAGCTGTCGAATGCAAAATTATTGTTGCCGCTGGCATTGAACCCGTATACAAACATCTCCAGCTTTACAGGCCGAAAGCTTTCGTCAAAGATCTCGCGGTGAGCGGGCACGTGGGGGTTGGTTTGGCTTCGACCCAGCCAAGTTGCAATGTCTTTAGAGTTCGGGATAGTGGCGCTGAGGGCGACAAACCGGATATTGGCGCCAATCGTCTTCATGCGTGATACCACGGCTTCGAGCGTCGCTCCGCGGACATCTTTGAGGATGTGAACTTCGTCGATCAGGAACAGTTCCACCATCTGGAGCAGTCGCTGGTGATCGTGCCACTTTCGAGTGATGGAGTCCCACTTTTCAGGTGTTGTGACAATGATCGAGGCCTCGCCAACACGTCGCATCTCTACCTGGGAGGTGTCACCGATGAGCTCGGCGCACTTGAGCGACATGTGACTGAACTTCCTTTCCCAGTCTCGGGCCCTCTCTGAGCAGAGGGCCTTGGTTGGGGCTTGGTAGACAATCTTGAAGTTTTCGTTGCCTCGGTCGAGTGCGAGTTTACAGATGGCGAGTTCCAAAACCACCGTCTTCCCGCTGCCAGTCGGTGCCGACACGACCACATTGTCGGTAGTGTTGTATGCCTTCTCAAAGCACTTGGACTGAACAGCATTGAAATGCTCAAAGGGGAAGACTGCGCGGAATCTCTCGGGGAGCGCCTCGCGAAGATTGACCAGAGGGATTCCCTGGACGACGGGCGTCTTTGAGACTTCAGTGTAACTGTTGTTGGTAGGGGTCGACGACGAAAAGGTTGTTTGTGCGTTGATGGGTTTTGTCTTTTGCTTGCGCGTGATGATGCTTATTGTGGGGCTCGAGTTGTGGCGTGGATCATGTTCAGAGTGTCGGGGAAGTCTGTAAACTAGTGGTGGGGTCAGAGTCCCGCCAGAGTAAACATCAAGTCAGGGGTTTGACCTACTGGCATGGGAGTCTCGCTGCGTGGAAACCTGCCGTCCCTTTGCACCGCTCGATTCCTCACTGCTCGCGTCCGACGGCTCTGGACTGAGGGCGAAGGTGTCGTGGCTGTATCGAGGATGTTGGTGGGATATCGAGTCCCTGAACGTGGAATGTGTCGCGGCAGGGCTGACGTAGCCATTGCGATAATTTGCAGTGTGCGGGACAAGGTCGTGGGTGAGAGAGCCGAGTGCTCGATGGTATTGCACCTCGTCATGTTCGTGTTTGGATGGCAGCGTGGCGTCCCCGAGAACACTCCTGTCTTGGCGGTGTCAGGAGCGCGACAATCATCAGGGCTGTGCAATACATACCAAAGTCATCGAGCTCGTCATCGTACGAGGACCGCTGGATGTTAGGAGCGTAGCTAGTGGTCGAACCGCTTCGAGCAACCTGAGACGGGAAACCGAACGCATCACTGGAGTGGATTGTAGGGGACGGCATGAGAGGGTCGGTACGGTCCTGCGATAGTCGGACTCTCGCTTCGTCATGCTTGTGCGAGACATATTGGGGTTCGCGGGTCGCAGGTCCTCGCGATGGGTTGGGAAGCCAAGTGTCCGACATGGCAGCGAAACGAGGACGCCCCAGCCGTGGCCGCCGGAGCTGAGCAAGCCGTTCGGCTTGCCGATGGGAGAGATTGGAGGCCCGAGGACTTGATATATTTTGAGGCGTTGGGCAAGAGCAACAGGTGCCGTTTGGTCCTAGGGGGAACCTGCCTGAGTCACGACGGTGAATCGAACATTGGTGGACGAAGGAATTCCAAAATTCGGTGACCTGAATGAGGGCTCGCCCACTGCGGGCCCGAGAGCCCATCATCGTACCTGCCACCATGGGGGGCATCGATGGTGTGGTGTCGTCCGCTCTTTCCTTGCCCGGGCGATGAGGTGCTGCTATGTGGGCACGACGGGTGGCTGCCTGCTTCTTTCCAGGACCTGCAACTACCTCGACGCAATGGAGATGAACTGGGGTGAGAAGGGGAAAGGGGAAGAACCGGGGACCTGCATGGACAGCTTGAACAAGAAGCCAGGTTCCCCGAGGACAATTGGACAGGCGACCTACCCTCGACTCGTCCAGTGACGTCTCTTGATCCCGTTGCTCATCGAACCGCTCGAAGCGGCGCTTGTATTGACTTGCAGGGTAGGCCTGCCATCAGGAACCCGCCGACGTCCGTTTGAACAGGCGACAGGAGCCCCGGGTATCTACAGTATCAATGTTGTCTCCAATGTCCAATGCTACCAAAATGGTGCTGTGCAGACGCTGTTCTGTAAATGCGAGCCTTGATGTCCAGTTCCAATGCCCGCCCATGTATGCATTATGGGGCTTCACTTGTATCCTGCCCGTTGTCGGAGTTGGTGATGGCGGTGATCGCCCACGAGATGGATTGCTTCCACATTCTGGGAGAGCAAACTAGTCGTCGGACTTCTTGCCCCGGAACGACGGTATCCTGTTGAGGCGAGGCATGGGTGAGGCCGGTCTTGAGGTGGAAAGCCCAATGGCCTTGACGGAATCCATGGGGTTCACGCTCAGCTTGTTCTCGTCAATGACGGTTGGTGTGCCGTCGATGGTGGTCTTTTCGTAGCTCGCAATGCTGATCGGAGGGGGTCGCCCGCGTTTCCTCTCGGGTATGCTGTACATGTATGTTGACAAGAGAACTAGCGCTGTGCCGAGTACAAACTGCGACGAGTCAGCTGGGCTTGGAATGGCCGTATCAGGGAACAACGTACCGAGAGATTGACGGAAAAGCCAAAGACGAACATGCTAAAGACAAAGCTAACAATGATGCTAATGCTGGTGGCGAAGTTCTTGGCGATGTTGTCGGCGTAGTTGATGCAGAGCGACGTGAGAATGCCGCCGACAGCTTGGAAGACGATGGCAAGCCACACAATGCTGTTGTAGCCGTCGAAGAACCCGTGCTTGGCAATCTCGTCGCCATCGTTGACGATGACCCCAATGAAAAAGGCCGGCAGGAGTGAGTAGAAGGACATCTGGATGTTCCTGGTCCAGACAGACACTGAGCTCGCCGAGTCCTTGAGTACCTTCTCAAAGTACACACCCGACAGCCCAGACACCAGCGCCGAGACCAGAACCGCAGTCAGGCCGACCGAGTAGTTCATCTCGAACCCCGTGTCCAGGTCCTCCTTGATGCCCTCGTAGCTGGCAGAGCGCCTCGTGAGCTGGCTCCCAAGCCCGTCGAGGCTGTCGAGTCCTCGTTTTGTCAGCTCCCGGGCAACATCGGACACGCCGCCGGCAAACTGGCCCAGCTCGTGCATCGATCGGGGGAAGAAGTGGTCGCTGAAGTCGTGGATATCCATGGCGAGGTCGTTCGCGTTCGACGAGGGGAGTGAGACGACCGAGACACCGAGCGTCAGCACCACGAGCGACAGCCAGCGCCTGACGCCCAGCCCTCGGCCCAGCAGCGCCACACTGAACAAGGCTGTCGTGATGATCTACGGCGTGTTAACGTCTAGCCAACAACCCGAGTGGTCACGGTGTGTGGGAAGTCGTACCTTGAGCTGGTAAAGAATCTGAAAGTGCACGGCATCGAGATTGCTCAACGCCACGTATTGTAGCGTGTTCTCCAACGCATACAATATCCCAGGAATGGCCAGCTTCCAACCATCTCCTGAGAATACAGACCGGTAGATCTGCTCGAATATAACTGTTGCGGGTGTTTGGGGCGCCAAGCTCCTCGAGGTTTCGTAGACGGCAAACGTGAGGCAGATGGCGAGCTTGATGATCTCGTTTAGGAAGACGGCTGTCGAGGCAAAGTACCGATGGTCCCCCGGGGGGGCCATTATTCTCGAATAGTGCATTATCTGCCGTCCATTGTGTCAGCTCCCGAAGCAAATGACAGCCCCTCGCCGCCGAGCGGCTGCTCTTCCACCGCTGTCCAGCTCGCGCCTCGAAGGAGGTTCGGGGGTGCTTGGACATA
This sequence comes from Schizothecium vesticola, assembly GCA_030549215.1. Classification (NCBI taxonomy): domain Eukaryota; kingdom Fungi; phylum Ascomycota; class Sordariomycetes; order Sordariales; family Schizotheciaceae; genus Schizothecium; species Schizothecium vesticola. The sequence continues at coordinate 429,614 of JAUKUD010000005.1, read as the reverse complement.
CGAGAATTAGGGCGGAGTTTTGGAATGTCAACTGTAATTCGGATTTTGTCAGCGGGAGAAGGACCTCTGAAGTCGCGGAGGCTCTCGTACTGTGATCAAAGATGCTTGTTTCATGGGAACGCCAAATATGCTCGGCCCGCCCGCGGCGGACGGGGGGCTGAGGAGCGCCATGTCTCGAGACGGCAGTGCTGTACCGGGCCGCTGGTAGCCAGGATATCGGACGAGGGTAATTCGGCGCGGTTTGCTTCCAGAGCTTGAGGTCGATGGAGGAGGGCGGTTTGGGCTTTGGGAGAAGTCGGGAGTCGGGACGGCGGTGAAAAGGCCGTGGTTGGGTAGAAAAGGGGCCCTGCCCTGGCGACGTCAGAGGGTGGAAGAATTTTTGGGGCACGGTCGGGTCTCGACCTGTCGTAGCTCAAGCCCCCTGCGATGCGATGCAATGCCACGCAACGTAAGGCGGAAATCGGTGTGGAAAATCGCAGGAAAATCACTTTTTTTTTTGGACAAACATGACTATGACATTTCCTGTCGTCTTGGGCTTGAGGGGCACAGCTGCTTACGAGTCGGCCAAATCCTGTCCCTCTGACTGCGGGATGACGACCTGATGCACAGCGTCAAGCTCTCTTCGATCAGGTTCGTCGTGCGACATTGACGACGAGGACAAACCACCGATTGACGGGTCCGCGGAATCTCCCAAAGGTTGCGACGGCAGCACGGCATCTGCGCTGGCAACCCCTGTCACGATCCCTGCCAGCGCGGCAGAGTGGCACCAAACTGAGAATGCGAGAGGTTGGTGTTGTCAGGCAGCCAACGAAGCAAACCTCTTTGTTTCGAGATTCCAGCTGGAACAGCTCAACTCTCTTGTCAGAGTGACCGAACCAGTGCCGAGCACTCTGCAAGGCTCACATGGCCATCATCACCAGACATCGGGCATGCTCGCGGCCGACATGCTCTGCGAGATCGATGCGACGTACCCCAGATTCGAAGCAGATCCCGCAACACCAGCTCATCAAGCGTCGCCTCGTCAGTGGCTGGGAGAAGCCGAAGCGAGTGGACATCTGACCCGCCGTCACCACCTCTTTTGCCGTCAAGGAGGTATTCCCTGACGAGCCTAACTCCAATTTGTCCGCCAGCGTCCGGTCACATGGAAGCAAGTTCCCCGCACTTGTTGCCTTGACTGCAACCACATTGATGTTGTGAAGAATCGCATCAACAACTATTGACTCGTCTGCAGTAAACTACCATGGAAACGAAACATGTCTCCTAAAACTTTAGCTTGGGGTATTTTTTTGGAAATAATATCACCTCAGTAAGTCAGTTGGTACTTACAACAGTGCGGGCAGCCGGTAGACCTTGAGTCACCCCGCACATCCCCCCGCCTTCCCCGACTCCCCGCTGCGGGACCACTGGAGGACAACAGCGGGCACCCCCTGCCGACACCCGAAGACCCGCTCAAAACTTGATCCTCTCCCGCACATTCGACATCACCATTTAACTTGATGCTTTCTCAGGACCTACCGCATGGAGGGCATATTTCCGTTCCGCCTAGAATCAGTGACTTGGTCATTTTTCGGCGAACCAACAATTTGCTATTTCGCTACAATTTACGGGTGCTCCCCCTTTTTTCCATTTTACTTCCAGCACATTCCCGTCTGACTGTGAACCGCCCCTTGGCCGCAAATCACTCTGGTTCGACTGCTTGGCCGCAAACGTCATCTTTTCCCTCATGCCATCATGCACACTACACTCAACGCTGCGCCCGATGCTTGGCCACGGCGTCGGGATCCGTCTTGTAGCCCACCTCGGCCACCTTTTCTGGTCGCGCCATGAACATTGAGTACACACCGCCAACGGCGAGAGCTGCAGCACCCATAAATCTGCGGATAGAGGTCGTGTTCAGCCAATGCTTGATCCCAGGGCTCCCCATCGGCTCAGACTCACACGAGGTTCTTGTTCGAGGCGGTGCTCCTGCTGCCGTCCGGTCCATAGGCCTCCTTGGTCGTGCTCTTATTCCCGACCGGGCTTCCCGTCGCATGGCCGCCGCGCTCGGTGCCGGGGGTGGTGTTGTAGGTACTCTGGAGCCGGCGCTGCGGCGAGGCCTGGACTCGGCGGGCTGTGGGACGGAGCGCGGCGCGCATGGCTGTGACTCTGGTGGCGGACATGATTGCGATTTAGATGGTTTGTGGTGTTCGGCTCGAGGAAATATAAACGCGGTAAGTTTTAGCATACTTCAGCTTAATTCGACGCGGCATTGTCGTCTTATTATGGAGAGCGAGGGGAGCTCGGTAGCGGGATGACATCATGACCCTTTAAGTGACGTCTTGGATCAGATCCCCTCTGTTTACATCCGTTCCCAATCTGCTTACATGAAACTTTTGAGGGGACATCCCGGTGGCGATCTGAGGAGATAAGTCTATTTGGGCAGACATAGAGATGTCACGGACGTGCTGGCACGACTTGCCACCCTTGGATGACCTAACATTAACAATATCAAATCGAACAACCCCACTTGACGACATACTCTATTTGTTCGCAGCACATGAAGGACAGCGAATGACAGCATGATTTGACGGCAGCAAGGGGAGATTCTGAGCACGGCTGCCATCTACTAGGCCTTTACCCTCGATCCCTCAACCTTCAGTCTTCGGAAAGTACGACTTTGCTTCGAGCGCCAAAGACATTCCCCTCGGGCGACATCAACGTAATGAACCTTGGCCAAGGCACCCTGTAGAGAGTCCGTAGCTCGCGGAGCGAACTGATATACCGGGAAGCAGAGACTTGGACGTGCATTACGTCCATATTGGTCTGGAGGATATGTTGGAGGTTAGGTGAAGGTGTCGACACTGTGGCCGGTTATCCATGTGCCAATGATGGAAATATACATTCTCGTGTTAGTTGATGGGAGATAAAACAGCTAACGATGGTGTGCCCTAGTCTGCGAAGGAATCTTTCATTGCTAGGAATCCGATATCAAGCTGCTGCCTTGCCTGACCTTATATCGCGGCTGCCCGCCAGGCAATCACCAAGAGGGAAACGAGCCAGCTCAGCAAATGGTAAGCTCAGCAAATGGTAAGCGAAAGGATGGGGCCAAATATCCGAGGCATCGCTCCTGAGAAGCATAGGTCCAGTGGGGAAACGTCTAGCAGCGCCACCGCAAAGTGCTTTCCCATTTTTATGGCGAAGAATTTGCTGTCTTCCATTCGGCCCTGCCTCGTAGACAGTGGAAGGATACCTACCTCCCCATTATCCACCCGGGCAGCCCTGAAAGATAAAGTAGCTCCTTTCCGCCCGAGCGGCCCACCCAGGTACCTACCTACCTAGCTGTATGCGTCTGCGAGGGATCTGAAGGAAGAATGGCCAAGGCCGGGCATGGAGGTGTCCGGAGCAAGAGGGAGTTGTCGCTGTACTGAAGAAAAAGTCTCAGGCTGGCGCGGGCATGCCTAGATGCTAGACGGGATCTCATCCTCCAAGCTCCATCCTCCATCCTGCGTCTATTATCAGCCATCTCTTCAACCACTTGCTCAAACCGCCAAACATGTCTCGGGTGTATGCTCCGCAGGCACCATTCCCCCAACCCCCGCCACGCGAGTCCATCCTCTACTTTACCTGTGCCTCCAATCTCCATGTGGCCCTGATGGCGCGGCGAAGTCCCAACAGCATCTTCAGAGGACCGGCCACACTTCCAAATCATATATTCGCCGTTGATCCTCAGGGCATGATAAATATCGTATCTTCCCAAGGCCTGGACGACGGTCAGGTTGAAGGTCTTGTCTACTCGGTCCCCCCAGGGGAGATGACGAGACTCCACGCACTCGCACCAATTACCGCCCGACAGCAACAAAGAGTCATATTCAAGCCCTATACCCGCCTTGCCGGCCTCAGATCTCAGTATATCGCCCACCTGCTTGAGTCCCCGTCAGCCGTCAATGATGCCATGGCTCTAGCCCAGGATCCACAACCGGTTGGTGAAGCTCTTATTGAGGAGGCCGTCTTCCACCACACGGAAAACTTCCGGGTCCAAACTGATGGAATGTTTGGGGGGGATCACTTCCTAGTTTCTCTGGCCATCCGCGATGCCATCATACTCGGCGTCCCCCGACAGTTCTATATGACGACCATCATTCCTACTGTGGGTATGCCTCCAGGCCTGCAACTATCAGCGCAATCCACAAGCCTCCCCGCCGTTAATCCAGCCTCCAGCCAACCAATCGCCTCGAGGGACGACGGTTCAGCGCCTCCTGGAACTATCGCCCCTGCCATGGTCTCTAGCACAACGGGCCTCTCCAACAACCCCGACGAGATCTTGGCCACACCCGGCTTCTACACTCCGGATGGTGGCATCGCCTTGAGCCAACCCAGCTCCTCGAACTCACATGACTTAGTCTCTCCTGGGACCATGGACCCTAACATGGAATTCAGCACACCCGGCCCCTCGACCGCCCCCGACAGGGTCTGGGCTACACCCGGTCTCTACAGCGCGGATAGTGGCATCGCCTTAAGCCTACCCCGCTCCTCGAGCCCCAGGGGTTCAGTCCCCCATGGAACCATTGACCCTGCCATGGTCTTCAGCACACCGGGCCCCTCGACGGCTTCCGACGGGGCCTTAGCCAGACCCGGCCTCAACACCGCTGATAGCGGCATCGACTCAATCCAACCCAGCTCCTCGAGACCCTATGGTTCAGTCTGTAGCGGAACCATGAGCTCCAAATCCGAGGGCAGGATGGCCGACCAGGCTAGCTCGTTCAGCGTCCCCGACAGTGTCTTCAGCACTCCGGCCCCCTCCACCGCCCACGACAGGGCCTGGACCTCAACCACACCCAGCGGGTACACTTCCCACGGTATCGCCAGGAGCCAACCCAACTCCTCGGGCCCACATGGTTCAGTTCCCACCGGAACCAAAAGATCCAAAATCAACGTCAACATGGTCGGCCGCCGAACCATGAGCTCCACAGCCCAGGGGAAGATGGTTGCCCGCCAGCCCAGCAACCCCGCCCGCCACAGAATGGTCTCCAGTCAGGGCAGCACGTCCAGCGCTCTCGATAGGGTCCTCAGCACCCCCGGCCCCTCCGGCGCGCCTTCAGGGCAATTCACTGATTCATGCGGGAGTCTCGGTTCAAAGGGTACATTTCTCGCACCCCACACGCGGCCTCCTGGAGCCCGTCGCGAAGCTAACTCTCTGATGGTGCCCGCCACGGCCACTCCTCCTACACCCTCCGCTACCAGCAGCCGCCCACTCCCCCCCGCGACCGCCAGCATGACAGGAGTTCGCCGGAGAATCCGCGACACGTGCTCAGAGATGGGTATCCCCCTGATTCTAGCATCGCTCCAAGACGGCTCGTGCATCCCCATGGACGAGGAGATACTGGACGCGATGTATGCCGTACATGTCATAACGCAGCTGGCCTGGGCCAGGACTAGCTTCAAAGTGGCGGCCATCACACAAGACCGGGTCCTGGCCAATGAGGTGGCCCTGGATACACTCAAAAAGGTGTTGGAGGCGGCCATGAAGGTGAAGGAGGAGGATCTTGTTGTCGCTACGACGAAGCACTGGCTGAATGTACAGGAGGGGGGTGAAGAGAATAGGAGGTTTCTTGAGCATACCATAGAGGAGGGGTGTCTCCGATTGGACTGTGACCTGGGGGAAGGGAAGGGCCAGGTGGTGGTCTTGGTGGTCAAGCACCAACCCGTTGTTAGGGGGCTGGTGGAAGCCATGCAAAAGGGTTGAGTCCACCATTCTTGTTTCATTGCTTTTATACATGGCCAGCGAGTTTCTTCTTTTGGGTAATAACCACGTAACTATGCTTGATGAGCGTTGAATGTAGAAGAGGCCGAAAACAATTCAGGGGATATAGAGTCCAGGCTGACTTGTTCTCTATCGGGGTATGCAGATGTGGACAGGAGAGCACCAGCCGGCTCAACGTTCTCGGATTAGACGAGTAGCTGGAACTTGAAGTCGTGATATGCGTCTACTACTCTTGCTTGTCCCGTACCCGCGAGCTTTCAGAAAATACCTGTCTTTCTCACATGCTGGGCCGAAATCAGTTCCATACTCGCACCTAGCACCTATATATCTCCCAAGGTATAGGGTGTTTTCGAACTTGATCACCATGCTTCATGTGAGTCTGGACAACATCTGCTTGCTTGGCTTCCACCAGTGGTGTATCTCAGACCCGAACAGCATCCATTCTGTCTGGTCGAGTTCCTGATCCAAACACATGAGCTCCGCTGGACCCCTAGATGAATACTCTGTTTTGTATGGAAAGATATGTGGTGTCCAGTCTGCTCGATGTCGTCATCCTCCCACACCGTTCTCTTCACGCCCGGAATTACCTGCTTGCCTACCTGACTCAACGAGGAGGCACGGCTGCACTGCATCGAGCTGCGGGCAAACACTGATCGACCAGCGAGCCCTACGTCAATGCTCTGGTCTGGAGGCCGAAACAGTAGCCAGCAGCAGCAGCTACAGCAGTTCAACGGCTGACTAGTCCAGTCGTCATGCCGTGTTTGTCCCAGCCGTGTGTGCCACCAAGGACCCCGACCCCCAACAAAAGCGGGGGAGACATCATATGTGCTGTTTGACTGACGGCGGGATAGATGGTGGGCATTGACGGAGCGGTGCAGCGGGCGGCACGGGAAACCCACCTAACCTTGGCAGACCAGAGTCTCGAGGTGGTCCGTGGTTGACAGATGGCTTTGCACAGGGCACGAGCACCACACCCTCTTTTTTTTTTTTTGGGTCGGATTGGGGAGGGGTTTTGTTTCCTACCTGTATGCATCACGCCTTGGACGTGGGGGAGAGAGGTCGCAGAGAAAGCGGCATATAACGTGATGTGTGTGGCGAGACAAACAGAAAGACCTTGCTCGGTGCCCGTTTGGAGGGCAAAAATGGTGGTGGGATGGTGGTGGTTGGTGTTGCAGACGCTTGGACCTCCCCCTCCTCTTTTTCTCTTCGCGACGTTTCCTCCCCCTCCGGTCCTCACCGCCTGCGGGGTGTATCCGTCATGCGACGCGAGCCGTGGAAGAGTGGACTTGTGGTAGGTTGGGGTATAGCGCGGGAGAGGGATGTAGGGGACCGGGAGCTGGGTGGCATTTGGAGCGTATTCTTCCGTCCTTGTGAGGAACCGGGCCTGGGATGATGGATGCAGCCTGCGGGACGGGCCTGGGAGCTGCCAAAATATGCCGTGGTCCGCTGCTGCTGTGGCCAAGGGGGAAGCGATGCCGGGTTAGACGAGCTCGTGTGGAGGGGGCTGTTTGTGATGGCCCTGCTTTGGGCTTGCAGCTGCAAACAGCGCGGGGCGCTTCAGCACAGGGAAGCGAGCTTGTCACCTCGTCCATGCAGATTCTGTGCAGAATGGACGCAGGAGATGGGGTGACAGGAGAAGCTTGCGCTGACGTTGTCATGTCCTCCGTGCGCCAGAGCTGGGGATCCCGGAGCTTCAAGAAGGGGCAACGCCCGGAGGAGCGGCCGCGTCCCGTCTCCGACTCCCGGATCGCGACCGGCGGCTCCGCAACCCAACGCCGGGGCACTGCAGTCCAGTCTCAGGTGAGCGTCATCACACAGCGGACCAAGGCTCGACGCGATAAAACAGTTGCAGCCCCCCCCCATAGGTTGTGCTAATATCCGTTTGGGTTAATTAGTGGAAACACAACGACGCCAAATGCCCCTAAAATAGGTAGACCTCCGCCGTGAGGACCAAGGGACTGTCGCGACCGGAGGTACACTACGCCATGGGTGGTACACGCCCTCCCTCATCCACCAAGCTGTCTCTGGTTGACAGGTCGCTCGGCCTGCGATGACGCATGGACGAAGGGCGAAGGCGGGAAGCAATAGTTGCCTGATTGAGCATGCCGCTTGAAAGCAAGAAGAGGGGGAGGAGGATGATATCTTTTTCATCTCGACAACGAGTGGTTCGCAGCGGCTTCGTCTGGCAGTCTGCAGACTGCGCGCTCGGATGCTTCTGCTGCTGCAAGATGATCCGTTCGCCGACGGTGGGTGGGCTTCGGTTGGGCCGAGCGAGGTCCTGAGAGGGTGTCGTGGAATGAATGAAACCCAGGATTTTCCCTCCCCTCGATCTGTGCGAGGTGCATCCATCCGCATCTCAGCGCCTTGGGGGGGGGGCTTCGATGTGGACATTGGACGTTGGGCCGTGGATCGCATCATCAACGCCTGTGTGATGAGGAGTCGTGCTGGTTGATGAGATTGTGAGGCTCGAATTGCCCAAATTCTGCCGAGGGGGGTGAAGCCACTGAACATCGATCGGCACGGTGAACAAGGGGCCGAATGGGGGATCAGATCGGATTCACGATGGCTGGGCTGCGAGCGGGGCATGCAAACCTTGGCGCTCGGCAAGCGGAAGAAGCTGAGGTGGTTGAGGATTTTTGGGGGATTCTCGGTTTTGACACGGGCTGTCTTTGAAGTTGGGGCATGTCTTGGATTTTTTTTCGCTGGTGATGAAGATCTCAATGTTGAATTTTTTTACGAGCCCAGGGGAGCCGCCGTCACCGCCAAGCCGCGATCTTTTCCCTTTTGCTGTTGAAGCTGAAAGTTGAAATTGCATGTCCATCTGATACGGACTGGTCGGTTGAGACTCGCGAGGACTCAAAATGCGGGGGAGCGACAAACAGATGCGACTCGGTTTGCGTGCTTGCGGGAGATGGCCTACCACCCCCAACCTATTGCTTGCCATTGCCCAATGGTTGAGCACGGGGCCGTGGCTCGTCAATCTATCCCTCACCGTCCTGAATCACATGGTGTTGCGCATTTCCCGCGTCTCTTCTAAAAAAGATTTTCTGTATCCGACTTTCTCATGGTGATTCCAATAAAGATGGCGAAGCGAGGCTCGTGTTCGGCCGGTTCGGCGCTGAAAAGAGCTGAAGATTAAACATTTCAAGGAGACATGGGTGATCTCACTTGCGTTGATCGATCTCATCCGGGGGCGTCCGCCATCCCATTTCTTTTCTTTTTTTCGCTTCCTCGCTCGGATCGTCTCGGCCTTCTTTTTTTTTGCCCCGCCGATCGGGGCTCCCGCCGTCGAGGTTGGATGACATAGCGCCAAGCCTAAAGACGACGACCTTCGAGCGAAGCCATTGTACTGTACTGCCTCAATATGCGGTTCGCTATCGGATTGACGGGTCTTGACATGTTTTGTCTGTATCACGGCATCTGTACACAGTGGGAGAGGAGGACAGGAGTTCAGGGGGGCTGGGCCTGAACGTTGGCGCTGCGTATCCGTACTTACAGCACTCCTTTTCAGTGGACAGCGCACTGCAGAGAAGAAACAGTCTGTGCTGAATTCATGGATCCATGGATGTTTTCTTCCGTTCGTCATGGAATGGCTTGCAGCAGGACATGGAGTCTCGCAAGGGGACCCTTGCCCCTGCCTCACATCGCCAGGGGTCGGCGAAGCGTGACCGCCTCTTTCCTGACCGGCCTCGCGAACGCAACTCGCGCAGCTCGTTGGCGAGGCAGGAGCGGGAAAACATTCGAGTTTTTCTGCTCCTCTAAAGAACAGAGAGGTGTCCATCTTCTTTTCTCTCACGAGATTCATGTCTCGAATGAGGGATCAAGAGAATGGGATCGTCAGCAAACCACAACCACCCAGCCTGGGGCCTGGGTTGGGCCCCGAATCCAATGGCACTCTGACATCCAAGGACGCATCCTGCCCACGAACCTGAATTTTTCGCTCCGAGGCCCATCTCCATCTCTCCAGGGCAGATGACTGACTGCGGAGCTGCCGTGTCGAGGCCCCTCGTCCCCCCAAGCCTTTTGCTCACACGCTCACACACTCTCGCCAGTGCATCGTGGGCCGTGGCCTGTCGGGTGGGGTGTCGCATCAACCAGGGGGTCCTGCTGGCGACCGACACCACACCCACACCACGTTGCAAGGGACAGGGACAGGGACAGTGGACGGACTGTCGAACTGAACTCGGGAGCACGAGCACCACCAAGCTCCTTTTGCATTTCGTTGCGCCCGGGCATGTGCTAGGCCGAGCGGGCCGTGCAAGGTCGGCGGAACCCGTCATTTCTCTCCTTTCTCTTTTCTCTTTATCTCTGTCATATTTGCTGCTCGCCTCCCGCTCCACTAGACCACACTATTCCACGGCCTCTTGCGCCTCTTTGCTTTGCTTCTTCCTGTTGGAACTCGGGCTCTCCCTGCCAGTGCGAGCCACATCCACGGTCCTGGGTCGACATTGTCGGAAAAAGAAAATACAAGAGCACGATATTGCCAAATTGGTCGCCTGGTGGCTTTCTTCTTTGTCTCTTGCCACTCCGAGACCAGAGCCAGCACCACTCTCCCCCGGAGCAGAGAACGCCCGACGACGACGACTTACGAACCCCCCCCCCCCCCCCCCATCTCCCATAACCCGTTGCCCGCCCACTCAACACCCAAACGCTGTGCTGTCGAGGGTCAAACACCAAGGAAATCCCGATCCCATGAATCGTTGGAGGTGACCCGAGCCAGACGAGCTCCCATTCCCAGGTGACGGGACCCGCTCGAGTACCACGCCACACGCCTGCCGGTCTCACCCACCAGACGCCTGCTGCCCGCCATGGGCCACTTGTCGAGGTTCAACTTTCCCATTCCGGGCCGGAAATCCAAACCCGTGCCGCCGCCGCCCTCTCCCCTGACCACGCCTCGGACCAAGGCCGACAAGATCCTCGGAACCGGCGATGTTCTCGATGCCATTCCCCTCGAGTCCCCGAGATACGCCTGGGAAACACGGTCCCTTTCTGCCATTAGCATCTCCGTGTCCGACACGACCACGAGCCATGCAGAGACGGGTGCTGCGGCCGACAATGGCGTGACCGGCCGGCCTTCGACGATGGGCAAGAACAAGCGCTGGGAGGAAGAGTCGGGGGTTCTCCCCAGGATCTTCCAGCAGCAGACACAGCCCCAGGCTGCTAGGACGGCACACGAAACCATCACCGACGCCTCGAGCCTCCGGCGGCGGCAATCAAGCTCCACCATCACCTCTTACTACGACAAGTCAAAGCTGCCGCTGTCTATCTCCCAGCAGACGTCCAATTCCGCCATGGCCAAGGGGCTGCCCACCAAAGCGCAGGCCCTCCTCGACATGGAGGGGGCCTACGTGGATGCGGCAGGACAGAGCAAGAAGAAGAAGCCTGCGAGGTTGGACCTGTCCTCGCTGATCCCTGGGAGATCAAGGTCCAAGTTTCTGAGCCCCCGCACCCTCAAGGGGCTGGTTCTGGGGCCAGACTTGGTAACAAGGTCACCATCCGCCATCTCCATTTCCACCGGTGACGCAACACCACCACCCATTTCGCAGAGAGCGGAAAGGAGCTTACGGAAGAAGGCCACCAAGGAGTCCATGAGGGACGTGCCACCGATTCCCGAGCTGCCACATCACGTCAGAATGCCACCAGTGCAAGAGGGCTCCCGGCACCGCCACACAAAGTCAACCGTGGACCTTATGAACCTCTACGATCACTACGAGCAGAGGACCTTTGCTGATGCCAATGCCGTCGAAAAAGACAAGGAGCCACAGGCCGAGCCGACCGCGAGCTACCCCACGCCACCAGCAAGCTCCTGCGGGAACGGGTACCTCTCCCCCGACGTATCCAACCCGATCCGCATTGTGGTGGCCGGGAAGGAAGCCCCCCCAGCCGTGAACCCCCAGGATTTGCTGATGGGCATGAGCCCTTTGAGCCTCATCACGCCCCCCCCAGACAATGCGAGCGTCTCCAGCCGACACACTCGAACATCCAAGGCGTCCAAGCAGACCAATCTCAGCTTGACCGACCTTGACCTTCAGCAAAACAGCATGCTCTCCCTTTCCTCCGATTCCGAAGACGACGACTACGCCATTTCCTCCAAGAGCTCTCTTGCCGTCCCGCCCCTCAGCGACGGACAGCCAAGTCCCACCAGCCCTCATTCGGTCGCGTCCCAAAAGTTCACAGCAGCAATTTCGCAGGATCCCAGCCGCCCGAAAGTACCGAAACGAACGAGCTTCGCCGCGCAACCGCAGTTCCGTCCGATTCCCGAAGGGTCCGCGACAGCCAGCGAGCTGCACATTGCGCCACGAAGCAGCTCTCTTGCTCTGAGGGTGGCAGTGGTGCAGAAGCCGAGATCCTCCCTCTTTCACAGCAGCACTAATTCCCCCATCGCGACTACACCCACTGGAAGGGTCATCCCGGCCCCTGGTGCCAGCACGAGCGAGACGAATATTGCGCCGCCGAGAGCCAGCCCACCCCGACAGGTGAACTGGTCTGCCCCCGCGCTGGATCGGTTTGACGAGTTTCCCACCCCGCCCACGCAACCCTCACGCCAACGATCCCTCACACCCAGCAACCGCGAGCCCACGCCGCCACTGTCCCCCACAAGCGTCGACTTTTATCTCCAGGAGCGCCTCTCGCGCACCACCTTTGACAACCAATCGATCCGCAGCGGCCGCAGCCTCGGCAGCGGCAGCACGAAGGATGCACAGCGAGGGGGAACACCCAACGGCCACCAACACCACGACAGTGTCGGCAGCGCGAGCGGGCGCTTCATGGCCGTGACGCGCCAGGAGGAGATGCTGCTCGCGGCGCTCCGGCAAAAGCGGGCGCGGATGCGTGAGGACATCCTGGCCGAGCTCGAAGACAACGACGCTGACGACGATGGCGCCAACAACAATCTCCAGCGACAGACGACAAATGGCAGCAGCAGCGGCATGTCGCGCCAATCTTCCCGCAGCACGATGCGCACGGTGGATGGCTCGGGCCTCGGGGCACCCAGCGCGCGATTGCAACGGATAGCGAATCAGCGCATCCCGAGCACCGGCGAGCACGGCCGCGGGCAGATCCTCGTGATGATGGACCGCACGGCCGCGGGCCATTCCGGCAGCGTGATCGATACGGCCGAACCCAGCCCCGACCTCGACGGATTCCTTGATTTCGATGATGAGATCAGCGACTTTCCCGCCATCCCCATCTCGGCACGGTCGGCCCCCCTCCAACGCAGCTGCTCCAAGGCCAGCGTCGAATCCAAGGGCTCGGGCCGCAGCCTCAGCGAGAAAGGGAGCCTGTCGGGGTTGACGCGTGCGCAGTTCGGTAGTAGTGCAGACTCGTCGAGCAGGGGCAGCGGGTCGCTACGCGGCAGCGACAAGGACGTCATCCAGGAGGATCCGCGCGAGAGCCTGGAAGAGGAAACGGGCATCCCGAGGCCTGACTCGCCCATCTCGCCCGACGACTTTCCTCTGCCGGCGTCGATGAACAGCAGGAAACAGGTGCGGTTGAGCGCGGTGGGAAACTACCGGCCGCCCAACATCGAGGCTGGGTGGTGGGATGATTCGGGATGAGGCAGAGATATGTGCATGACGCGAACGAGCGACGAATTTCTTATGTTTGGAGGGAGATGGGTGGTATTTGGTTGTGTAATGCGGAGGAAGGAAAGGCGGGGAGGCTCAGCGATGAATTGGATAACCTAACGCACCTTGATGTTGGGCTGGATGGGAGGGGGAAGGGGTCACTTTGTTGGCGTGGCTCATGATGATGAACTCTGGGAGGGACCTCTTCGGGTCATGACATGGGTCGGAGTGGACTTTTTGTCTCGATGACAAAGACACGTTTACATTCTTACTACTTATACACTCCGTGGCAAAGTACTAGGCCACGTTGAGTCCCACACAATACAAATCTCTAATCATGATTATATATTTCATCATCGCTCATCATCTTGTTGATACGCGTGCTGATACGCCACTCACTGTTGTCGCCATCTTGGCCGTTTCAATTTTCGTCATTCTCCATCGGCATCACGAAGCCCACTGGCAAGAAAGACTGGATAAATTCCACGGACACTCAATTCCACCTCTCGTTGGCACTGACAATATTATCGATGTAGATCCACCACCACTCCAGTATCAACATGAAGCCCTTTCCCGTCTCGAAGCTCGAACCCAACAAGCCAACCTTCTTCGACATCGCCACCCCCGACGAACCAACTCCCTCCTGCTCTCACCTCTGCCTCTGCTGCCTCTGCAGCTCCTCCCGAAACACATTCTTCCCCGCCGTCGGCGCCGTCGGCGACCAGCTCTCCCTATCCGTCAGCTGAATCCCTCCCCCGGCCTTGTCGTCCCCTACCCCCCGTGCACCCCCACCAACCCTCTCCGACCGGCTCTGTCTCACCCCATACCCCGCCCCTCCCCCTCCACCGCCCGACCGTCTCTTCATCAACCCCCCCAAGACCGGCACCGTTCCCTTCCTCTTCCACGACCAACAGCACACCCCAACCGCCATCGCCACCAACACCCCCACCACCACCGGCACCACCACCGCCGCAATGTTCACCCCCCCTTTCTTCCCCTCCCCGGTGCTGGGCGGCGGTGGGCTCCCCTCGACAATAACAGCCGACGGCCCCTCCCACAACCTAACATCATCTTTGTCATCGACCGTATCTACCGCGTCCTCCTGCAACCAAAACGTCACATTCAACTCCCTCACCCCCCGCGACGAAAGAAAGTCCCTCGGTACCCGCCACGGATAAAATCCCTGGCCCGCCGGCACCCTCTCGCCGGCGCGCACGCCGTCCTTTCCTTCACCCGCCCCGGTCCAGGTTATCGACATCTCTAGCATCCGCACCGACCCATCGGGCGGGTTCGGCAAATTCCCCGCCGACCAGGTGACGTAGTACGTCAACCCCTGGTATAGCACCGTGCCCTTCATAGGGGCGCAGAATGGGGCCGTGGCGGACTGGTAGTCCGTGCAGGCGAGAAAGGCACCCTCGACGCCCGAGGAGGCGGTCGCGACCGGCGGGAAGCCCGTGTAGACGGAGGTCGGGGTAGGGAAGCCGGGGAGGAGGGTGTGCGTCGCCACGGCGAGGAGGGACGGCGGCGGGGGGTTGAGGGTCGTGGAGGAGAGGACGGTGGGCGTGAAGGTCTGCGGGAGGCCGGCGGCGTTGACGGTGATCCAGGGGCGCGGGGGGTCGGGCGCGGGTTCGGCTTGGGGGGCGGCGAGGGCGAGTGGGAGGGCGAGGAGCCCTAGCAGGGTGGTGGGGAGAGGCATGGTGAATGGTGGGTGGGTTGGTGAAGGCTACGGTGAGGGCGAGGACGCGTACGAGACGGAGCGCGGTGTGGTGGTTATATGGAGGTGCGGTGGTTGGAGGCTCTGGGGCGGTGCATGAAGTTGTAAATGGGGAGGAGATGGTGCCGGGTCGGGGAGATCAGCCGACAGGAGAGTGGCCCGCGTTGGGGTCGTTATCGCGCGAGGCCGGGTCGGCAAGCGCACGACTTGGGCGAGGACTGGCGGGAGTGTTTGGTACACCACGCCTGGGCTGGGAGAAGGAGGGTGGGCTGGATTTGGGGTGGCCGTCGAGGTGGCCGTCCACGGAGGCTGGGCGGGCGGGCATAACACGATATGCTATCACCTCTCAGCTTCGACCAGGAAAGGGAGCAGCATGGGATTTACCCCTCACTCTGCAACCATTGCATTGACGAGTGTCGGTCCAAGAGCCCCCCACAACCGTACCCCGGATTGGGAGTCCCCGGTGCAGCCATTGTGTAAGAAGCTGGGGTGCTGCCACAGCTTCCTCTCGCCGCCAGCGCTACCATGCCGGCAGACGCGATAGCGGGGCCCAGGGCTCACGGCAGCCACTTGCACCGCCGTCCCGTCCTCCATGGCGCATCGGAACATAGCTTTCATCATGACGGCCGAGGATGATTGGTCGGATGCCACCATGTCTGCGCTGTTTATGCGGGGAATCGGCGAGCCATCCCACCCTCCACGCCAGCCGAGCTTGGGATCCAGAGAAGCAAAGTTGCTCCCTCGCCTCCGGACCCCTCACGATACCTACTTTGAGCTTCTGGATATGGGGTGATCTGGGGATCTTCGGCAAATTCGTCTGTCAACCGGAGCCAAGCCTCCCTCGCTGGCACATCTCGTCGATGTGGTTACGTACAGCGTCTTTCCAATGGAAGCTACTGTCCCGCGCCGGCGAGCGGACCGCTGCATGTCTACCGCGGGCCCTTATCTAGAAGACAGAAGGTCCGCGGACCCTTCGCTCGGGACCGCTCTGCTGGTTCAAGAAGCCTGGGAATCCCACGACCCACCTACCCGGTGTTCTTTGCATTGCAACATACTGCTGACCCTCAATTTGTCTCCCGCTGTGCCACCGAGCTTGCTTCCTCAAGTCCCGACAGCGCTGACACCTTAGTTTCCCATCATGAAGTCCCGTGGTGTCGCTAGAGCGGCCA
The DNA here is from genome assembly GCA_030549215.1 of Schizothecium vesticola. Classification (NCBI taxonomy): domain Eukaryota; kingdom Fungi; phylum Ascomycota; class Sordariomycetes; order Sordariales; family Schizotheciaceae; genus Schizothecium; species Schizothecium vesticola. Next base: position 413,426 of record JAUKUD010000005.1, on the reverse strand, counting down.
TCGCAGCCGGCCTCTCGGCGTCGGCTGTTGTCGCCCAAGCTTGCCCCAAGGTCCTCATCCCTTCGTACACCCTCCCGGCCGTCCACCCCGGGTGGCAGGCACAGCTGGTCGCTGGTGGCCTGACCAAGCCACGGAGCATCGAATTTGACAGCGCCGGCAACCTGGTAGTCGTCGAGAGCGGCAAGGGCGTCGTCCTGCACCGCTTCAAGGACAACGGTGGCACTTGTCTCGAGCAAACTGAGACGACGCTGCTCATCCCCCAGACCTCGGTACGCCCGCCTCCACCGCCCCCTTCATTCTCTCCACTAACACCCCCTTCCCCAGCTCAATCACGGCCTCGCCTTCTCCCAAGACGGCAAGACCCTCTACGCCTCGACCGCCGAAGCCGTCTTCGCCTGGGATTACGACGCCGCCAAGGGCTCCGTCGGCCCCACGCCGCGCACCGTCGTCACCGGCATGGCCAACGACGACCTGGTCACCCGCACGCTGCTCATCCCCCGCTCTAACCCGGGAAAGCTCCTCGTCTCCCGCGGCAGCGCCGACGCCAACGTCGTCCGCGCCGAGACCCTCTCCAGCGGCCTCTCTCAGATCCGCGCCTTCGACCTCTCCAACCTGACGACCTCGTCCAAGCCCTACGACTACTCCACCCAAGGCCTCGTCCTCGGCTGGGGCCTGCGCAACACGGTCGGCCTCGCGGCGCATCCCGTCACGGGCGGGCTGTACGGCGTCGAGAACTCGGTCGACGGCGTGACGCGCAACGGCCGCGACATCCACGAGAACAACCCCGGCGAGGAGCTCAACTTCTTCGGGTATCTGGACGACTCCACCCGAGCGTCGCCAACGCAGGGCAAGAATTTCGGATACCCGCACTGCTTCGCCGTGTGGGACGTGGCCGAGATCCCCGACAATGACGGCCTCGCCATCGGCGACCAGTTCGCTCGCACCGAGAACTCGACGCTCCGCGACGAAACCTGCGCCGCCGACTACACCCCGCCGCGGCTGACCTTCCCGGCGCACTTTGCGCCGCTGGACATCAAGTTCTCGGCTGACGGCCGCGAGGCGTTCATCTCGTTCCACGGGAGCTTTGACAAGACGGATCCGGTGGGATACTCGGTTGCGAGTATCGCTTTTGATCCGGCCACCGGCGAGCCGACGGCGAGGAGGGAGGCCGCGCATGAGGCGCTGACGGAGATCATTTCAAATCCGGATCATACAAAGTGTCCTGGGCAGTGCTTTAGGCCGGCGGGGCTGGCGCTGGATGGGAAGGGGAGGGTGTGGATGACGTCGGATACGACGGGGGAGGTGTTTGTGCTGGAGAAGAAGGCGGGGGGCGCGACGGCGACGGTTAGTGGCGGGTTGGTGACGGCGCCGACGGGGAAGAGTGAGGCGGCGAGGTGGCGGGTGGGGTGGGGGATGGTGATGGCGGTGGCGGTGGGGTTTGTGGGGGGGATGGTGTAGGTCAAGGGTGGTTGGGGGAACGTTGGGGGTGGCACGAGGAGAAGGGAAAGATCTGTCAATATCTGCGTTATGGCGGTGATGCTCAGTGTTGAGCGGCATGTGCGCGTAATTCAGGATACGAAAAAACTTGGGGTTTATTAGCGAGCTCTGCAGTACTATACGCTTTGAACCGAAACATTCGAATCAAACAATACGATCTCACAAAGACTGAAACTGGCAACTATGGCGTCCACCGAGATTTCTATCCCTACCCTCCCAAAAGCTTATCTCCCGAACCCCATATAACACCCTCTCCAACTGCCGGCCCATCCCGAGACATCTGTCCTGACGAGATCCCACCCTGAGCAGAAAAAAGAAAAGAAACCTCAAGCCACGCCGCGTTCATCCAAGCCCAAGCTGAAGAGCACGTTTCTCGCCTCCAAGAAGTAGCTCCGAGACCTCCGAATCGCGGAGCTCGATGCGGGGGCGGAGCCTACCAGTGACCAAGCTCAACAACGAGGTTGACGAGTTGGAAAGTATGGGGAAGCAATGCAGACGGCTGGGGATGTAACCCCCCTTCCCTCCCGGTCAAGCATCTTTTGCTTCTTGCTTTTGGAGGCTGGGGATGGCGGTTCGATGGTGAAAGGTCGTCAGTTTTGGGTCATGAAATGCTGGGAGTTTTCTGATTCGTGGATAAACTTTGTAGCTTGCTGAGGACATGGAGTTGGATTGGCCTCGCAGCTTTTGCTTTGGTCCTGGTGGAGGCTGGGGTGTAGGGGATTGAGATATGGCCTCAAGTTGGGATGGGAGGTTTGACTGGAGCTTCCGTACCGGGTGGGTGAAAAACGAGTCCTATATTTGTCAAAGTACTATGTTTGTGCTCTGCATGTAGTTTGGAAGCTGGAATTCTGGCAAAGTGTTGCCAAGATTTTGGTGGGTATCCTGGTTCCGAGTCTCATTATCCAATTCTGCAGGCTCTTCTGCGATCTGGTTGTTTCACCACCCTAAAATCGAAGACCTCCAATCCTCTTCCTCGGACCTGGAAGACGGTGATCGTGACCATTATCAGTTACTCCTCAGTCACAACGAGGCCGTTGTCGAGAAACAAAGAGTGCGAAGGGACAAACGGCGAACCAGACGAAGCTGGGCTTTCTTGTCTTTCCACGTCTTTCTCTTTTTGCTCAAAATAGGACTCATTCTCATGGTCCCGGCTCCGACTGTTGCTAACTGGGGGGCTAAGGACGACGAAAGGGTTAAGCTCCTACATCATGGTAAGTTGATGATAACGTATAACCTTGAGATGGGTTGTGGCAGAGAGCTTACCTGTTTGCAGAATGGATTACTTCAGCCATCGAATGGGAACTACGAACATACGATAACATGTTTGGGATTCATAGGCCCTTTAGGGCGAAACCTCGACCTGGGTTGGATGAAGCATGGGGTACAGCCGTAAAAAGTAAGTCCTACTTAGTCATGCTGATACGGGACTTAAGCTGACAGATAGTAGGCTATACTGTTCGGATTCCAAAGCCCGGATGGCGCGACGCGAGCTCTGCCAATGCAGTTTTGGCCGAATTTCAAGACGAAAAGGGAGGCGTAATGGGAACTTTAAGTTTCCTTTACAATTTACATTACGTTGTGAGCTGGCTTAGCCCTAGAAGTGATGCGGAACCGTCCACTAACCTGTCCGCCCCTGCAGAAACCCATTCGGCAGTATTTGCTACCCGAATACTACCCTGAGACGGCCGAGATGTATAAGGCAACCCCCGAACAGCCCATGCCGAGACATATTGGTAAGAAAGAAAGTCTCGAGCCCTAGTAAATGCTGACGGATATGCCCTCTGCAGACTACTGTTTTGATATATAGGGCGGCCCGTACCTCCTCGTTTCATTCCTTCTCGTTCTATGCAGTTGCTAATCACCTACGAATATTAGCCTCCGCTACTTAGAGATCTTGCGCCTGGCGTACTTCGTATCTATCTCCCGAGTGCCACAACTCTCTGTGAACTCAAGAAGCACGTGCGGCTCTACTCTAGGCTGGACTCCCCGATGCTGCCATTGCCCTCGGGGAATAGAAACTGCCAGGAGATAGACAAGTAAAAGGGCTAAACCAACAAAGTAAATAAAGGCCAACGACCTCGGGTCCTACAAATCACACCACGGACTGGTCATAACCGTCGAACCCGCTATGCTCGGCACTTCCATTAAGGTTCCGATGCCCAATTATTCGTCGAACCTTTGTTCAGCCGGGTGTCTGTTAGCCGTTACAACCGCGTATACAAAGGGCCGCCAAGGAGGATTTATCAACATCGAGCATCGATTATCGCGGACTGCGGAGACAGTGCCATCTCGTCATCTGGAGAAGAGCACGGTGTGGCGGACTGGGCCTGACAGAGCCTCGTGATATCGTCGGTGGAATAGAAACGTTTCCCGCCAAGCTTCTTCCACCCATGTACCCGGACGGGCCGACAGTCTAGGAATTCATGGAAGCTCGGAAATGGCCAACAGGCAGGCCGAAAACGCTCGCGATAAATTAGGTTGTACCTATTATCCAGACGCGGAAGCCTACGTCACGGACACTCTAGGATTCCGACAGGCTGGTTCACCCGCTGCCAACTGTCCTGGCTGTGTACAGCCCCGAACATCCCGCGACGTCATGTGCGACCTTGGCTCTTGTTGCCCCAGGAGCTGCCAAAGGTCATCCGCGATGATATATAGGAGTGTTTTCAGGCCAAATGCGATCCAAATGCCATCGATTCTACTCGTGATGTACCCAGCTCCCTCTTATACATTGTTCAGCTCTTCACCATGAACGCAGCACGATCCCCCCAAATAACGGCCACCCCGCTCCCTCCCACGCCGCTCAAAGACGCCGATGGAATTGTCCACGGTGTGAGCTGGACCCATCCAAGCTGGGTACACCTCCACACCCTCCCCCCCGTCCCTTCATCATCCCTAACCTCCCTCCCCCCCTCCCCCCAGCTCCAATCCCCCTGGTGGACAAATGACGTCTCCTGCCACCGCCCCCCCGTCAAACTCAACACCCCCATCGTCTGAGTCGCCGACACCACCGACGACGCCCCCGAGCGCCTGCGCCCGTTCCGTCTGCTCAGCGATGGCGAGGACCTCGACCTCTTTGAGCCGTGCTGTCCGCGCAGCGACAACGCCACCAAACTCAACCTATACACCACGCGCCGGTTGTGTCCGGGCACCGTGTGCTTCACGCACGACCTCGCCGCCGCGAAGAACTGGACCACGTGTCTGCACGCCTAGGTCAGCGCCAAGATCGCCGAGCTCGAGGGGAAGGGCGGTCGTGAGTTGGAGGGGTTCCAGCCGCGGATGATGCAGGGGGAGTGTTAGTACGTCAACTGGGATTTGGTCAACTTGGGACTATTGAACCGGGATAGCCTGCCGCCGGGGCTGAGTGGTGCGACGAGGAAAGGGTCAGGGATGAGGGCGGTGATGGTTTGGGGGCTTCTGCTTACTGGGTTTGTGAATATCTAAGGGGCAGAGTGGTCTGTTGGGTGCCCCAGGCGGTCAGGCCGCCCCACGGAGCGCGTGGCCCACACCTATCCGCCGGCAGCCACCCCCATAGATCCAGGCCTTGGCTCGAGCCGCCTCGCTCCATCTCCCACTCTCTTCAGTAGCAGTAGTAGTAGGCAATTCAACCAGTCTTTGCCCCCTCTGTCTCACTCATCATGGTCGAAGACATGGGGTACTTGAATTGTGTGCGTGGTATAAAAAGTGAAGTCAGGTAGGGCGGCTGAGGCTCGGTACCTATGCATCCCTACGAAGGCTTCCTGTACTCCGCATTCCCTTTCAATGAAAGCTGTATATGTACAACAGCATACTTAAAATTCCCGGTAAAGCTAATTGTGGTAACCTTCATTCCTATTACTTTTAACAACCCCGTGGCGTACTGCCTTACAGTCTGGCCTACTTAGGGTACAGGTTGTAACATATTAGATACGTAACGTAGGTGACGACAGAAAGGGTACCAAGTGCGTTCTCGTTATGCCATGTCGACGGATGGGAAGCTTGGGAAGCCTTCGAAGCCTAGTAGTGGGCCGGTAGAAATAACAGAGCCGCGATAGGGGTACACAATGCGTTCTTCCCACACCATATCGACGGGTGGGCAGCGTGGAAAGTCCTGAGAGCGCGGTAAGGGCTCGACAGGATGTACCACCCCACCCCAGTTGTAAGATGAGCAGCTAGTTAAGTTCTCCCACACTTCAAGTTCGGTTTGTTGGTCCCGTGTAGCTAATGTAGTGCAAAAACTGCAAACTGAACGGAGTTACAACCCCGTTGTGCTGAAAAGGCGGAGGGACTGTCTTGTAAATTACGAGAGACTCTGCCACTTCACAAGATACGCCCGGGTGCCGTGCTTGCTACACCAAAACAGTCCCAGAAATCATCAGCATCAACAACTCCGCAGGGAATGGCCAAGATATCACCAAATACATCACTAAAGAAGCCTACAATCATGACAGAACCGGGGTTGCCCAGCACGGCTTACAGCGGAGAGCCCACGCTTAATGTCAGCATAAGCGACCCATGTTCCTGCGATGGAGCAATATCTCATCTTTTGTGTGTCGAGGTGCTTAAATACGTCTTTGCGTTCTTAATGTTAGCAATGCGTCCACATGAATTTAGCGGATTGGATTAAGTAAGGCGTTTTGGGAAATTTTGACAGATACCACACACTTTAAGGCTCGCCATGTTGTTTAAACAATTGGGAACGCAAGATAAAGCAGACACGATCGAGGATGTTGCGCTTCTTAAACCAGTCTCTTTTTTAAGCGGTGGAGTCGGCCAGGCGGATAAGTTTGCTGGCTTTGGGGGTTCTCGTACATGCAGCTCGCCGTGCTTAACCTTTTTACGCTCTTCTGGTCCGTCGGCATCTACCTCGTATATCTCAAGGCGCTGTTCAACTTGCCTCTAGCCAGACACTCCGAGGTTCCCGAAGGGTGGGAGTGTATTCGGTACATGGCTCGTGCTATGCAAGACGAGTTTGGCGCGCCTGGGATTGAGACGCACGGGCTCACGAGCAGGCAGCTCCGAGACGAGGCAGCCCGGCGATTCGGTTGGGGGACGGCATTCTTTGGTGCTAACGACGAGGAGGAGCACGATGTAGTTATCGGTCTCGGGATGGGGGTGCGGCGGTGGTTGAGGATCAATAAGTGGTGGGCCTTGGCGTTTACGTTGCAGATGGCTGTTTGGATTGTGGCCGTGTTTGCTGCACATGCTTTGGCGTAGCGTTCCCGGGCTACTTGCCATTTCCTATACCGCTTGCTTTGCCTTCTACTGCGCCTTGTTGGTCAAGAGAACAATGCTTCTGAGGCTGATAATTCCGATTACCTGGTTGGCGATTGGGGTCAAACGGTCGAGGGTACTGTCGTGGAGAGGGCAATGAAATTGTAGATGGGAATTGATTTCAAACTAGATCTGCATATATGCCTAGCAGTCTCTAACAGAATCACCATCTACATCCGTCTAGTCGGAGTTAGAGCCGGCATCCGGACTAGATACGACGACCCAGTCCTGCTCTACATGTAATGCCAGACATAATAACTCGTCGTCCACGAGTCTAGAACCTTCCCGGTAAATCAAAGCCCCAACGCACCCCGATGGTGCCGGCGGAACAGATCCAACTCACTCCCGTTTTGGCCGGCGGTACTTTAGCGTGTAAACACATCCAGGATGCGGGATCTGCGCGAGTCCAAAGTCCGCACCCTGACAAAGCTCTTCATCAGCATCTCTTTTCCAGACAGAACAGACTGCACATCCTTCAGATCCCCACATCCTCTGAGTCCTCTAGATCGCCCCCTTCACGAAAATGAGAGTCTTCGAATCCGTCTCTAAAAAAAAAAGGGACCTCCTGCCGAAAAGATCGGAACGTTTCCGCGCGGTACTCGTCCCTGCGTATACGGTAGCACTCGCGTATGTCGTAGTATACAGACCGATGGACCTTTTCGTGCGTGTCGGGACGGCGAGGTAGTGCGGTTTGTTTATTTTTCTGCTTCTTCTGGTTCCGGTCCCGTTTCCTTCCTAAAACGGGGTGAATATTCCAGGCCAATTTTATGCCAGGCTGCTGTTAGCACACAGCCCGTGGAGGCCAGGCGGGAACAATTGTCTAATGCAGACTGATCAAAAGAACAAACACCTCAGGCTGTACCGAGCGCCGTTGTCGCCGCCTCGCCCTCTGATCAGGCTTAGCCGGTTAAGGAGGACTTGTGAATGGCTTTTGTAGCGTAACGCCATCGCTTTTAGGTCGGAAATACTGTTGCTGATGGAACCCACTAGACCGCCGTACTACGGTCCTCTCTTGGCCTTAACAGGCTCACAACTTTACTTTCGCTGGTTCACCGGCCACTACTCCATGTTCCCTTGGTGCATGCGAAAGGAACGCCGTTTGGACAGTCGAAGCCTGACGTTGGAATTTGGATACGGCGAGCAATCTTGTCGCGAGAGGCGACCCACCCGAGAGATGCAATGAAAATCCCCCGGTTCTCAGCTCGTTTCCTCCTCCACCGATTTCTCCCGGACCGTATTCGCGACCACCAGGTCGCATTGCCGTTTAATAACTTCGATCCCTTCTCGTCCGATACCGCGAACCACTTGCGGTTCAGCCTCGTGCACCCATGGCAGTGATCCCTGAACACTTTCAACCTGAATTAATGGATGCCGTACCGTTGTCCCTCTTTTCCAAGCCTACCAAGCCCTCGACGTCTTCCATCTAGAGAGGATCCCTTGTGTTCAATCGCCCCTTCGGAAGTCTCATCCGTAAATCTTCACGTTCGTCAAATCACAAAATATTAAACCATTCCGTACGGATTCTTCACCATCCTCGCGGTCCATTTCTCAATGACATCGACGGCCACTTTCCCCGACACCTCGAACCACTCCTCGTGCTGGACGCGGCAAGGCCCGCACGCGACCCGGACCCGGCAATCCTCTAGCTCCGCGTGGCACAGCGCCTCGACCCGCCGCGGATAGGGGACTAACACCGCATCTTTGGAGTCCACCGGATACGCGGCCGCCACCTGCCGGTCGCAGGCCGTCTGCCACTCGATGTGCCGTGTAGCCACGTCACGAGACGTGTATCCAATTTTGACGTACTTGGGATTCTCCTTGACCGTGTACGCGTACAGGAAGCCCCACTCGACTGCCTGTTCTTCTTTCGTTAGGGGCTCCCGCCACTTGCTGGTGACGCGCTGGCTAATGGACTCGTGGTCTCTGGGCTCGTCAGATCGGTCGACAATGCGTAGCGGGGACTCGTCGTGGCCGGATGGCGTGGACCTGCTATAAATGTCTCGCTCAAACTCCGTGAGCGACTGCAGCGCGGGCGTGGACGGCGGTCCCACCTGAGCGGCAGCCCGCGGTAGGTTCCTCGTGATGTCGCGGATTTGCGCCAGCCACCTTGCCACCCACGCGGCGTCGAGTTTGTTGTGCACCGAGCAGCGCCCAACCAGGTCGAGGAGCTCAAGCGAGACCTTGAGCTTCTCGTCATCCAGGTTGACGGCGAGCCTCGCAATCTCGTCGGCCAAGTTGTCGCAATGGCGCATATTCCTCCCGGCGATGGGTTTTTGGCACCGCTTGCCGGTGCTCTCCGCAATGACGGGACATTGAGACGATAAAGGGCGCAGCAGCTCTTTTATTCTCATTTGGGCCTCATCAAAGAGATTGGTAGTGGTGATTGCTGCGGCCAGAGGTCCGCCCGGAAACAGCGCCAACCACTCGCGGGCCCGGTCCTCTGCGTAGACGACCCCCGGGTGGGACTCGCAATGCCATTTCCGCGCGAGCTTGACCAACTCGGCCCACAAGCCGGGCGATGCACGCGTGAGACCGGCCAGCGACTCGAGGATCCCGTCGACTGCGGCCTTGTGCCTGTCACCCTTGCGATAGGGCATCGATTGCGCCCCACAGCGAGGTCCCGTCAGCGGGTCGGCGTTCGTCTCGCACTTCTTCAGGTAGCTGCCGCACGTCCAGTCTCGGAGGCCGAGAAGCTTTCTGAGCCCGCTGGCGGACTTGTAGACATCTGTGGCACTGACAGGAACGTCGTAGGTTGGGAAGAACGTCATCCAGCGCGCCACCCGATCCGCTTTATAGTGTCCCCAGGCGTGAAGATGGCAGTGCCACTTGCCGGCGACCTGGTCCAGCAGATCCGTAAGATCTGGGACCGCTAGCTTCAGTGTCGCCAGGGGCACCAGCAACTTGTCTATTTCACCGTCTTTACCCGCTGAAGGACAGCCACACGACGCATCGGGATTATTCTTCTTGCCGCTGCCGCAGTCGAGGCTGCCGAGTCCCAGGCGTGCCCGCAGTTGCCGCATGGCCGTGGCCTCTGTTTGCGCCCCCGAGGCAAGCGCTCCCGAGGTAGTCGCTTGGCCCTGATGATAGAGTGTTGCGGGGGGACTAGGGAGGGCGGGAGCAGGACCGGCCGTCGAGTACTTCGCGGGGGTCGGGGAGCTTGAGGTCGAATAAAGGTTGGTGGCCTTGGTGGTGGTGACGCTCCCGCCGTGGGCATGAACGTTCTTCTTGGGAGGGGTGGTCGGCGGGGAAAGCAAAGCCCCGCCCTGCGCCGGGACCAGCACCGGCTCATAACTCGGTGCCTTGCTGTTGCCGCCAGCAGAAGCAGGCGGTGCGACTGCTGCCATTGCTGTGTTGCCAGAAGGGAAGCTGGCCAACCAGAGTTCGACCCGGGGACCGACCCGGATGTCCTTGTCGTGGAGATCGCAATGCCAGGTCTCGGCGAGCCCCATCAGCTTCTGTCGCAGATTCGGGGAAGCCCGCGTGAGACCGACAAGGGCCGGCAGCAGCTCGCCATCGACCTTAGTTTTGTTGGGACCTGGAGCGGCGGCCGGCGAATCCCTCTTACACGGCCAGGGCTTGGTCGAGCTGCTGCCGCACTTGCCAGTGAGTAGACCGAGATCGTTTTTGAGCTGGGCGACGGCCGTCGCGCTGACGACGGGTCGAGCCGGCTCCGGCGTGGGGGCAGGGCTGACGGGGTACCACGACATTTGCGGCTTGACTTGACCTCTCGACCTGGCTCAATGCTACCTCAGGCTGACTTCGCCGCAAATATATGGAAAATAATGATTTGGTATCGATGATGATGCTCCTGGGCAAGTTGTACCTGGAGAGAACATCTTGATCAAAGACAAGAAATCCCCGGGACGCGGCACATTTAAAGTTGTTCAGCGGGACGGGTTGAGGGGGACGATGACTCGAACGGGTAGCCCCTGTCCTGTAGACGCCAGCCCCTCTGGCTGCCTCCTCGTCTTTGGGTCGAGCCGCGCAGTGAGCCGACGTTCCTCCAATAAATCCACTTGCATTCCGCCACCAGTTTCAATATTCGTACTCCGCCTCGAAGCCCATGGACCAACCTACGCAGACGCCTCTCCCGCCCCGTGGCAGGCGTTCCTCGTCGCTCGTCGACCTACCGCTATCTCTCACAGAATCCAGATTTTCCTCGAATACGGTATAGTGGCGGCAAGCCCCTTGCAAGCCGTCGGAAGGCGTTCCAGGCTTCCAAAAGTGGTATAGCGGTAGCTAGCCGCGCACAAAACGAAGTTATTCGCGCGAATACTCGTAGAAAAGAAGCAAAGAAAACGAAAGCGTCGGAAAGGTGAGATCAGAGCTCTGAAAGTGGCCAATCGGCTTTGCAAAGGTTTTGGATAGTTGCGGGTTTGAGGTTTTGGTGGATTAATTGCTTCTATCCGCCTTGACTATTTTGGGCGAGAGAAGTGGGGCTAGATGGCTTCAGGTGGTCTGTACCAGGTCTGGCAAATCCCGATTCTTCTAGTGTTTAAGGTACCCCTTAGTCCAAAGCTGTTTGTGGTGGGAACATCAGAGATTGCGGGTTGCACCTTAACGTATCCGAATTTAAGCATCCTCATCCTCGCGTGATTTTGGTCTTTTCATCTGTTTTTCTCCCTCGACGTTTCCCTCATTAACCTTGAAAGCAAAAAAGATGTTAAGAAATATGGATTCTACGCACGAAAAAACACCTCAACGCCCGTGTAGACAGGAAATACTGACTTGTCGACACCGCTCAACATATCAGCCTTTTACCTCCCGGGATCCACGTATTTCATCGAAACGCAATATCAACGGGGTACCGTGGGCTCAAACACCAACAAATTCCCCTTTCTCGTCTACGGGTACGACTGGCTGGACCCGGCGACAGGCCTGTATCCATCCCGGGACATGCGAAGCAGCACGTTTACCTTTTCCAACCAGACGTATCGTCTCGGCTACGTCCTCGACTACGGCCGATGCCAGCCGGCGGGTGAGTACCAGTAGACAGGTTAAGGTAGCGGTCATGTTCCACCTTATCCCTGTGAGGTATATAGATGATCCAAGTCGTGTACGAAGTATAAATATATATCCCAATTTATCGTTTTCCCTTTCAAGTTTGCGGTTAATAGAAAAGGAAAAAAGGTAATCCCCTTCCGCATTAACTTTTCGGCGCGCATGGTACGATGACTTGTAAGCAACTAAGGACTATGGTTCTGCGGTCGGAGCATTCATCCTGCATAGTCAGCTGCCAGGGGGCAAAAGTGATGAGATTATGTACATTACCTACCTTGGACTAGAAGTGGTCGCTGCTTAGGTGATCTCTGCGGCTGCCGCTGCAGAGCGGGACATACCCCGCACCAGAAACCGGAAATACTGCTTGCAGAAGCAAGTAACTTGCGCAACACACTTTTAGACCAATGCAGGTAGCGAAATGGAGAACAGCCGTATCCCCAGCCACCTCTTTATCATGGCTATCCCACTACTAATAACAAGCCATCCTCGATACCAAACCGGTATCCTCATTTCGACACCGGGATTCTCCTGTCAAAACTATCACAATGGCCTCCACCCCATGGACATTCACACCTCTCCCTCCGCTCCCGCCCGCCCTCTTCCCTAACATCGCCTTCTATAACGCTACATCCTCCGCCTCTCCCAACCTAACTTATCAAATCTCCCTTTCCTACCCTTTCGAGTGGGGCGCTCCGACCCTCCCCACCACCGCTATCACCAACCGCACAGCCCAAACCATCTACGTCCTCGACGGTAACGCCTTCGCTACCACCGCCTCTGAATTCCTCAAGCGCCGCAAACCCGTCGACCCCGCCCAACCCGACTCCCTCGTCGTCGGCATCGGCTACCCCCTGACCGATTCCGTCTACGCCCTAACCCAGCGCGCCATTGACTTCGGGGCCCCCATCCCCGGCTCGCCGGTCCCCTTTGGGGCCCCCGCCTTTTTGGATTTCATCGACTTGCATCTCCGGCCTTGGGTGCGTGATGATGTCTTCCCTGGAGTGAACTTCTCACGGGATGCCATCTACGGGCACTCTAGCGGGGGGTTGTTCGTCACGTGGGCGTTGATCAACCGGCCGGATATGTTCGATACGTGGATTGCGGCGAGTCCGTCGTTGACGTTGCGGAACGGGACGGTTGGGGAGCTCACGACGCGGTTTGGGGACGGGATTAACATCGAAGGGGAGGTGGAGTGGGCTGAGAATAAGACGAGGCCGGCTGTGTTTATTGGGTTTGGCGAGCTGGAGGATTATCCTGTCAGGAAGAGGACGCAGACGGAGGCGCAGTTTCAGACGAGGAGGAACTTGCTGCAGAGGTTTACGCCGGGGAAATGGAGCCATGAGTTCTATGATCGGTTGGTGGGGAGTGGGCAGATGAGGGATGTGGTGTTGAAGGGGTATGAGGGGCAGGAGCATGCAGGTGTGGGGGGGAGTGCGTTGTTGGATGGAATTGCTTACTTTTTAGACTGGTAGGGTAACTCGAGTACGATGAGAGTAATAACATCGCCACCGACTTCGCCAGAGACCAGAGAAGGAATACAATGCAGTTGTAGCCCCGTTACTTTTACCGAATCCAACAGTGTGTGCCAAGTGTCTGCAATGATAGATTGTTTGCTCGCTAAAAATGGACAATTCGACCAGAGCGCAATAGGCTCAGAGACAGTATTAAGATTGCAAGTTTTTTCCCTGCTTATCGTTTGAGTAAAGGAAAGTTCGGCTAGGTGGTAGTGTTACAAGGACCCAAACTGGGTCCTCGCAACTCCACGGCCACTTTAGACCGTGGCAACCATAGCCGAGGCAGCCCAGAACAGTGACTCCTCCGCTTAGTCTGGCTCGGGCTAAGGCGGCAACTGCTCAGTTCTGAAGAAAAGTAAAGGAAAATTCGTCGTGTCGATTTTAGGGTGGTGAAATGCATGTTTTCCTTCCTTCCTTCCACCAATACGACTCAAGATTGGGCTCTATTCGCCATCGTGTGTCTTCAGACACCGTGCGAGACTCGAACACCATCATAGCCACCATGGTCATCACACCTTCTTCTTCAGCTCACTCGCCAACCCCCGAATCGCCCTCTCCTCCCTCAAGCTCATCGTAATCTTGAAGAACTTGCACAACGCCCCGATCCTCTGCGCCTCCGTCTCCAACCTCGCCACCACTGTCCACTTGCCCGCCTCTCTAATCTTGACATAATCCCGAAACAAGATAATCACGCCCACCGGCATCTCGTCCGCCTCCCCGCCCATCTCCATCGTCTTCTCCGCCACCACGGTCTGCACGAAGAAGCTCTGCGGCGCCGTGCTCGTGTGCAAGTTCATGACGGCAAAGTCAGCCGCGAAGAACTCGAGCTCGGCAAACGCGTAGTTCTCCCGCCATGGGTCGGACTCCTCCTCGCGCGACGAAAAGACCCACAGCCGCTGATCTCGGTCCGTGTGCATGTCGAGGGCGCGGTACTCGAGCTTACCGCGGAAGGTGTCGAGGATGGGGAACTCGATGCCGTGCTGGAGGGGGACGGGGCGGGTGGCGCCGTGCGAGCCGAAACCGACGTCGACGAGGTGGCGGGTGCCTGAGATGGTGACGAGGTTGACCATGTGGCTCCTAAGGGGGCTGTCAGCATCGGAATGGCAATGTTGGGGACTGGGAAAACGAACCATCCCTTGTATGGAAACCCGGCGCTCACCCTCCCGCCGGCCGAGATCAGAGTGTACCCCAGCGAGCGCAGCACGATGGCGAGAAACGTGTTGACTTCCATGCAGTAGCCACCACGGCTGTTGACGACGATCTTGTCAAAGAGATCTTCGGGTTCGAGGGAGAGGATGCGGTGAGTCGAGTAGTGCAGGCTGATGTTCTCAAAGGGGACGTGGCACATGTGCGCCCTCTGGAGTCGGGCGAGGGTGGCCAGGGGCGACGTTTTGACCTGCTTTCGGACATCGTCGGCGATGGTGGGCTTGAACTCGATGCGCTTGAAGTAGCAAGTGAGCTGTTCGTCGGTGTAGACGCTCATTTTGATAGTCGAGTTGTGAAATTTGTGAGATCCCGGATTGCCTGTGGGAGTTGGTGAAGATGAGGTTTTTTATGAGATTCGTGCCAGAGTTATCCGCAGTCCCCAGACCTGGGCCGTTTCTGGGTCTTTTATTTGTTCTTTCTCGGGCGGGCGTTTGACAGGCCTTGCAATGTTGATGGTTGATCGGGTGCGAAGTGAGGCTATCCCCGAGCAGAAACAGTACGATATTTTCCTGTTGTGTCTCTGGAGTCTGGACTTGAATTGAGATCAGTCAACGAGGAACGAAGTTGGGTCTTGATTTTAAAGGCCGACAAACTTGGATGCTGAAAAATTGAAGATTGATCGGCTCTGCGTTTCGGACAGCATGAATGTCGAGTCATACGCCCTTTTTTTGACATATTCTCCTCTGAAAAAACCGAGCTGGGTTCGTATTTCCGGGCGGAGAAGATGGAGACAAGTGGCATTTGTAAGCAATATTAAGTCGATTTATCTAGGGTTAGGGTGTGTATCTACCAGCCCCTGAAACCAAAGTCAATTATATCACACGATGAATATACGATGAATATCTCTGGCGTTCAAAAGCAAAATCCCAGTCTAGATTTATCAACAAAACCCAGTAGCCATCAAGATTTCGCCTACTTATAGGCGAACATTCTGGTAATTCCATTCATCTAAGAAGCAATAGGTCGTATGGTGTAGTTGGTTATCACGTCAGTCTAACACACTGAAGGTCCTCAGATCGAGCCTGAGTACGATCAAACCTTGATGTATCCGCGAAGGTGCATCTGCTTCTTGTTTGCATTTTTGGGCGTTCCCCCTTTGGAAATATGCCGGCATATTCTGTTTCTCCCAAACCAAACAGAATGAACACGGTTTTCATGAATGAAAAATACCTTCCGGGAGCAAGAACGAATTTCTACCTTGAACTCGTTTCGGTCGAGTGACCTCCTGGTTATGGGCTCACCAAGCTCTTGAAATGTGGTAAAGAAAAGTGCGTGAATTGAATCAATGTTCCCGGCAAGACTGTACACGTACACCTTCCAACATCCCCCGAGCCCGAACCTTCAATCAGCCCTGGAACACCTCAAGCAACTCATCCAACTGCTTGTGCCTTTCGTACGCATCCTCAAACGTGGCATACCGCACCTCACCCCCCTCCTGCGCGGCAGAAAACGCCTCGTAGAGCGCCCCGACGTTCCTCGCCGAAACAGGCAATTCCTTCTGCCAGTCCTCATATTCCCACTCAATCTTCTCGACCTTGTCCGTCTCGAAATCATGAACCTCCAGCGTCGCTGGATGCTCGTTGCTCCCGACCTGGATAAACGACACAACCTGCGACACAACCCTGATCTCGCCCTTCTCGCCGTTGATGGTCCAGACGAACGCTGGGTCGCCGGGATACGGCTGGCCGCGTCTCAGACTGACGTGCAGCGTCGCGCCCTTTTGCACAGTTGCCGACTCGGGCAGCGTTCCGGTGACGTGTACCAGATCCGGGACGTCCGTCTTGGTCGTGTGTGAGACCTTGCCATCAGACCCGACGATTGGCACCTCGGGGCGCTGGATCTGGAAGTGTCCGCCCGTGGCCTTGCCCGTGACGGGGTCCTTGAGGATGTCGCCGAGGACGTGCTGGACGGTGTCGAAGACTGCTCTTGTTAGCACCACCCAAAGCACCCTTGGCTGGGAGAACTTACTATGCGCGAGCCCAATGGTATACGGATTTCCCCCAATCTCCCGCTTCGTGAAATACTCCAACCCCCCCGGCAACACCTCCCTGTCATTCGTCCCCCCAAACACTCTCACCTCGCTGCTCAAAACCTTGCCAATCCTCCCCTCATCCACCAAGCTCCCAACCCGTCCCACCAACCCCGCCACCCGTCCCTGCAACCCAACCACCGTCCCTTTCTTATCCCCGGACACCAATCCAACCAGCCCCCGAGCGGCCTCGCTCCCCTCGGCAAGCGGCCACTCCACCCACACCTTCTTCCCCGCCTTGACACTCGGCGCGGCGCTCGACACGTGCACGTCGACGCGCGTGTTGACAACGACAAAGTCGATGTCGGGGTCGGCGGCGAGGGCGTCGGGCGAGCCGTAGGCCTTGGTGGTGGCGGGGTCGAGACCGTAGGCGGCGATGGCGGCGCGCGCGGCGGCCTCGGAGGAGTTGAGGAGGGCGACGATGGTGAAGCGGGCGCGGCCGCGCGGGGAGAGGAGGTAGGGGAGATGGGCGTTGGAGGCCCAGGATGTTTTGGCGGTGGAGGAGAGGCCGACGAGGGCGACGCGGAGGGGGGGGCCATTTTGTGGGGAGGGGTTAGTGGAAGGGGGTTGAGTTGAGGTGTTGATCGAGTGCAAGTGCAAGTGGAGTTGTGGGGGTGAACACGACGGAGGGGGGCTGATGGGCTTGAAGAGACCGAAAGATGAAGCTGAACAGAGAATACTTATATTTCGGTGCAGAGTATCGCGATTGTCCTACAACACCACAGAACAGGACTGGATGTCGTCATTCACCCACCTCGTTGTGTCGTGAGAGGTTGTCTCAATTTGTCAGCGTCCCGTGTTGTGGTTGGACGGTTTCGGCGGGAAAACGGCACGGTGCAGCTGTCAGATATCGCCAATGTTGATATTGCGGTGTATTTCAAAGCATGGTGATATTCCCAGCACCTAGCCCCCGTGCCACCGCCGTGCATAGTTTGTTGATGGTGTTATTGATTCCGGAAGCCACAACCCTCGCCGCGGAGCCTGTGGGTGTATTCATCGAGGGGTGCGATTTTCGGTCTAGGACTTCGAGCTCAGCGGTGGTAATGGCAACTTCCTCTCTTTGCTGAAACACTCAAAGTCCCAGCGACAAGGACATGGTGTCTGTTCGCTGCAGCGCGTCGAAGATGGTGCAAATCAACGTGTTGCAAGGTCCGCTTGGCTAGGTGGTGATGCTGGACGAGAGAAGTTCCAAAACCGTGGCAAATCGGACTGAAATCTTTAGTCACGCTGGATCTTCTCCTGCTCTGTCGTGTGTGACTTGGTTTGTTCCTCCCACAGTCTCAATTGTCTCGAATCTCGACTGCGCTCACCGCCATCATTGCATTGCGACCGCCCCATGGAGATATGGCGCTCATCTTCAACCCTGCTGACCCATCGAACGTCCCCCTTCTTCGTCTCGCGACGCCGTCCCCCCTTTCGACGACATGGTGCGGCCACGCACTGCTGGCGAGGTCTAGCAGGGTGACCGCATATGCCACGCCCGACTGTCCCTACACCAAATCCACTTGACAGTTCTCAGCCCCATCGAACACCGCCGAGCCTCCATGCTGCGCTCGACTGAAGAAGACCCCAACACGGAAATACCTGTTCTCCCCAGCAGGATACACTAGCAACCCCCAAACATCCCTTCTCCTACCCCCCTCATCGCAGAGCACGCACCTCCCCTCGTCTATGCGGAACTCCGGCTCCTCGAGAAACGTCTTGCCATAATCGAGCCTGTTCAGCGCGCTGATGACGTCTACCGTTCCCGGCTTCAATACCCCGTGACGAAGCTTCGCTACGTCGGAGCAACAGCTCGCCATCAACAACAGCTTCATCCTTCCCATCTCCTCGTCGGTGACTCCCTGCGGCGGCCACTCGGTCCCAGTACCATAGCCCTTCCGCTTCGCTTCCCAGTCGCGGGAGATTAGAATCAGGTACCCCTTTCCGATATTTGCACATTCCCACTCGGCATTCTCCGTCAGCTTCCACTCTGGCCTGGCCGTCACCTCCGCGAGTCCAATCATCTTCGCGACCACACCGAGCGAGCTGCCAATTTGCAGCCTCCCAAGCTCATTCGTTCCATCAGCCCGAATATTTGCCTTCGCAACCTCCATCTCCGGTCGCAGGTGCGTTCGTACCCGGCACCGCTTCTGATCCAGAGAACTGATGACGAAACGGAAGAAATCCGGTCTGCTCGCCCAGCTCCACGATGGAGCATGCAACGCGTTGCCCTTTTGCAGCCGTACCAAAAGCTCAGCCAAGCTAAAATGCCGATTTGCGTCCGCGCGCTGCGTCGTTGCCCAGACTAGACTATTATGCAGGTCCCCTTCCCAGTGACCTGCGAGGTACCTAAGCCCCCCAAGGGCCGATCGAAACCGCTCCGCAATCCCGGACAGGCCCGGAAACAGGTCCATCTCATTTGTCCACTGGAGATGCGCAAACCCCACGACCGCAGCATGCCACAGCTCGTACAGGTGCCGTTTCTCGCGCAGGAGCGGGCCGATGGGGATGGTGCTCACGGAGAGGGTGTTGGTGTTGATGTCGTAGGCGTGTGGTTCGAGTTCGATGCGGACGCCGTTCTCGGAGACGACGGTGCCGTCTCCGAGCTGCAGGTGCAGCATGGCGTCGCCGAAGAAGAGCTTGCGGGGAGACATGGCTTTCTCCTGGAAGACCCAGCCGCGCTGGCTCCAGCGTGCGGCGGCGAAGTCCTGGTCTAGGGGCGTGCCTTTTAGCACTGGGCGTAGGGCTGGGCTAGGGTCGTCGTAGCCCGGGATGGGGCGGAAGCGAAAGGCCCCTCTGAGGACGTTTGGGGAGCTGTAGCTGTACTTGCTCCAGGACGGGCGAGGGGTGAGGAAGGGTAGGAGACAGGACGAGGAAGACATGGCGCAAATGGTGAGGAAGGCATTCTCGTAGACGCGGGCCATGACTTGGCTTTCCTGTTCCCAGTCGATCTTGCTGTCCTGGATGATGCAAAGGGCGTCGATCCAAAGGTAGGGGATCTGGAGGTCTCGGCAGACGGTGATGGCGTCGAGCATGACGGGGGATAGCTGGGCGAGAGAGATGTTACTGCAGAGGTTTGCAATGTTGGAAGTGAGGAGCTTGGGTTGTTTGAGGGCGTCGTCGGGCGGCCCCCAGCAGTAGCTGAGGGCGGCATAAGTGATGTCGGAGTGAGTGTCTGGCGTTATGGCGAGACTGATCTTTCTTTCCGAGGAAAGGCCAACGTCGAGCAGCCGCGTTGGAATGAAGGACGTCGTGGCAGGTGCAAGATTCATCGTGGCGAGATGGGAGCGAACAAGATTGATGTTCTCATCTGCCCAGGACATGTCGTTGGCAGGTTGGGATACTTGCAGCTCGTCTCTGACGTTTTCTGTCCCGACATGTCAGTTCACTTCATCTACAGTGTGGGAGTCAACTCACCATCCTCAGACTCCACCACCAACCACCACACCAATGTCGGCCACCAGACACTCGATCTGGTGAGATATACGTCGGCGCGCTCGAGAAAGTTTCGATTCTCTTCATGCGTAAACTCCTCATCACGTATAGAAAAATACTGAAAGTCGATCCACACGCCCACGTCCGGCTGTGATTCGCTGATCTGCAGGGAGAGATGCGGTTCCCGCTTCTTGATCAACTCCCTCAACATGCCGCAGAGGGTACATCCCTCCTTGGACGATGTCTCTAGCCGCGGGAAGTCCGGCCAGGTATCGACAGCGAGAAGGTGGCAGTTTGCGATCCACGGGGAGTGCTGGCGGAGGGACCAGAGGAATTTTGCTGGATGGTGCTCAGCACCTCGACCAAGCATCGCGTGTTCGGGCACAGGAAGGACGTACCACCAGCACCCACTCCAACCCTCTCCAGAGCCCATCCGCAGAACCGGCATACATCCCCTTGCCATTCGGCCTGCCCCACCCCCGCCCCCGAGCCGGGCTGGGGCTGAAGAACTTGGAGCTGTTGTTTCAACCCCCAAACCACACCCACCAACCCATCCATGGAGTTTGTGGAAAAATCCATCGTGTACGTGATAAAGTCCATTTCCATCGCCCGAAAGCAGAGTGAGGCGAGGGCTTCGAGTCTTTCTATTGTCTTTGTGATCTCCGAAGCCGGGATATCAGCCACGCTGCGGTTCCGGATCCGCTCCAACATCGTCTGGCCATCGCGAAGGATGGATTCGAAGACAGTGATTTGGTAAGGGGGCCGTCCGATGTCGTTGATGAGGAGGTCCATGGTCAGGGGGGGAAGCTGGGATGATAGGATTGTGATGTTGGGGATATGGGGTGTTCAGGTTGAAGCCTAGGTACCTAGTTGGAGGTGTAGTGGGGGGAGGGGTAGGCTGGGCGGGATGAGTCATCAAGCTGAGGGGGGAGACTGGTTCGGCAGGGGAGGTTTGATTTCGACGGTGAGGGTATTGGGAGGTATTGAACATGAAGAGATGGGGGACCTCATCTATCTCGCTGGTGCGGTTGGAAGGATGGGAGGGCACGCCGTGTGGGACAGCGGCGGCACACATTGATCATCTCGCTTTTCTAAATATTTCTCCATTGAAATCCATCTCTCGTAGTGTCGAAGACACTTGACGGGGCTGGCGTAGCCAAACATATTAGGGAGTTAGGTTGAGGGAATAGAAGGAAGAAACAATGGTACTTTGAGGGATCCCGCCGAAGTCTGTGCATCAACCCCTTCAGCTCGGGCCTCTAATTTGAGCGTTTTGGAGGCTAGACCGCCAGTTCGCAATGGTGAGGAGAATTCGGGAAAGTAATGACTGGAAGAGAGAAATGCAAGGACGAATCGACTGCCGGCTTGCACATGTCACACGGCATTTCCCGCTGACCCCGGATGCAAGATATGAGCCAGTGGATCCAGGACCGGCGCCGGCAGTGATGCTGATCGGGGCGGGATCACCAAGACCACCGAAAAAAAGTCATTAGCGCAATGCTCGTCGTCGAATGTTGATGAAAAGGCCACCGTGCTCCTAAAACTACACCCTGCTTTTCGGTCGAATATTCACCCGCCATGGCTCTCCCCATATCCATGTCCCGGCGTCTTTCAGCCCGAATCGCCAAGACGGCTGACCACATTTCTGTCGCGTCGGCACATGCCACTTCACCCCACAACACCAACCGCAACATCGCCAACTCCAGTCCACCATGGCCACAGGCTTCTGCAGAGACTGCTTCACCGGTCGCATCCTCGAAGATGCCGTCCTCGCCGGCACCGAGCAGACCATCCACGGCCTCCCCACCTACGTAACCGGGCCCGGCCCCGGCGCGTCGCGCGGCATCGTCGTCATCCTCCCCGACGCGTTCGGCTACGCCCTCAACAACACACGCGCCCTCGCCGACGCCTATGCCCGCCGCGTGCCCTGTACAGTCTACGTCCCGGATTTCATGGCCGGTATGTTTCGCTCCCCCATTCTCGCAAGAACCGAACTTTCCAACACTGACATGCGAAGGCAACGCCCTCCCCGCCTGGACCATGACAAACATGGACTTCGTCCCTCCTCCCACCGCCCCCCTCCCCTCGCGCCTCGCGCAGCGCACCTGGGCCCTCGCCCAAGTCATCCCCCCGCTCCTTCGCTTTGCCTACACTTGTCGACAGTCTGTCGCGCGGAAGCGCATCGCCGACTTTTTGCGCGCCGTGCGGACCTCTGCCTCCCCGCCGCCGGCCGTCGGGGTGGCAGGGTTCTGCTGGGGTGGGTTCTTTGCCGTGGAACTCACGCACGAGGGGCCAGCGAACGAAATGGTCGATCCTGCGGGAGGGGAGGGGAGGATTCCCCTGATCGACTGTGCGTTTACGGCGCACCCGAGCTTGTTGAGTATTCCGAGGGATGCGGAGAGGGTGAGCAGGCCGTTGAGCGTGGCGAATGGGGACGATGATGAGTTTATGGGGAGGAGCAAGATGGAGGTTTTGAGGGGGGTGATGGAGGGGAAGAATGCAGGTGCGGGGGAAGGAAGGTACGAGGTCGTGGTCTACCCGGGGGCGAAGCATGGGTTTGCGGTGAGGAGGGATTGGGACGATGAGGTGCAGAGGGGGGCGAAGGAGGGGAGTGAGGATCAGGCGGTGAGATTTTTTGCGAGGTTTATGGGCGGCGGAGGAGGTTCTCATCCGTAGTTGGACGTTGGGGGAGTTGTGGGTCGGACACGCTGTGAAAACCTGGAGTTGGGTCGGGGCGGGTGTAAAACTCAAGGGCGCTTCGTTTTCCTTTTCGGAGAAGCTGAGAAGGGAGGGCATTCGCATATGGCAACAGAGTCTATTGGCACCCGCGGATGGTGTTGAGCGCAGACTGCGGATTAAACGGGATATATAGCTCCACCTCAACATGCCAGGCACCAGGCACCAGGGCAAGACATGGAAAGGGTGCCGAGTATTGGTGTAAAGCTTGTCTCTGCAAAGAATAGTCACCCAGGCAGATGAGAGTTCCCTGTGCAGCTCCTGTAATGGGAGGATCAATTGGGTTCCAACATTGCGGGACGAATTAAGGAAGAGTCGAGTGCGAAGGAGGTATCCAATTCCGGAACACAGACGCAAAGGGAGACGGCCTAGCATCTTCCATCATATTCATGATTTCACTCCGGCTGTCGTCCCCAGCACCCTAGCCATCCCGTCCTGCCCGTTTGGGGTGAATCAAATGGCGTCACCGAGTCGAGGGCTATTCCCCGCCACGACGGGAGGGCGTCTGGGGAGGCAGGGGAGGGGGGTGTGGGAAGTCGCATATAGCTCGGGAAAAGAACGTGCGGAAGCGGCAGCTGCAAACAGAAACAGATGAGAAGGGGTCGAAAGGCCATGTTTTCTACCACTAACACCATTTCCACCCGTTCTCCCGCCATTGCAAGGTTCTGACAAGATCCCGCAGGTCCGGCAGAGTCCCAACTGGGTCTCATCGTGGCAGCCATGGGGACCATTGCGACTTGCACAGCCCGATCGACCCGCCGTTGCGATCGGCCCCGCTTCTCGCTCGATCGCCAAGGTCGCTGCCAACGGCCTCATTGGTGCGATGCGATGGCCTCATTGGCTCGATGCTAGTCGTCAGGAATGCGATCGAGACGTCACCCACAACATCTTCAGCACCGAGAGCACCTCCAGCGGCTAGTCCTTGTCGGCTATGCCCTTTGTCAGGCCTGACATAACTCCAAAATTCCGCAACCGTTCCCAACCGCCTCCGGCTTTCCAAGTTTTGCACCTCCACCCACTGGTACCGGGTCGACCGGCTTGCGCGTCGTTCCCTTGTTGGAGAGACGATGGGGTTCCAAGCTGGCCCAAGACTCGGCGTGTCGATGAAGCTGTCTTTGTCGATTCGAGCCGCGGCCATGGTGTCCCGGCTAGCTTGGCATCGTAATGTCACTGAGCTCACCAATGCTGTGAGGGAGCAAGCTCGAGAGCTTAAAAGGCGGGCCCCCATCGTGATGTTGCCGACTTGCCTCTCCATCATCGCTATCAGCTCTCCCTCTACCTCGCCTCACTCTCAGCACACTCGCTCAGCGCGCCCATCTTTCCCTCCTTGAAAAAGGCCGCTCCCTCCCCCCTTCAGCACTATGCAGATTAAGCGCTTCATCCCCCTTGCCGCGGCCCCGGCCGTCTGGGGTCAGACCCTGCCCGAGCTCCTCGCCGCCCAGAACAGCACCCTCTCGACCCTCGTCAGCATTCTCCAGAGTCAGCCCGCGCTCCTCAATACCGTTGCCGGCCTCCAGAACATCACCATCCTCGCCCCCAGCAACGACGCCTTTGCGACCCTCCTTGCCGATCCCGCCGTCGCCGCCAAGGCTGCCGACCCGGGCTTCGTCGCCGCTCTTCTCACCTACCACGTCCTCAAGGGCACCTTCCCCGCCTCGGCCTTCCTCGCCGCCGCCGATGCCCCCGTCTTCGTCAACACCTACCTGACCAACGAGACGTACTCGACCGTCGAGGACGGCCAGGTTGTCGAGGCCCAGACCGTTGACGGTTCCGTCATTGTCACCTCGGGCGCTGGCACCGAGTCCAAGGTGGTGGCTACCGACTTCAACTTCACCGGCGGCGTCGTTCATGTCATCGATAACGTCCTCAGCATCCCCTCGGACCTCACCGGCGTTCTCGGCCACGAGAACCTCACCGCCCTCGCCAGCGCCGTCACCACGGCCAATCTCGGCGCCACCCTGACGGGCCTCGAGCAGGTGACCCTCTTTGCGCCCAACAACGCCGCCTTTGACAAGATCCGCGACGTCGCCTCTACCCTGACTGTCGAACAGCTGACTGGCGTGCTCACGTACCACGCCGTCGCTGGCGCTGTCGTCTACAGCACCGACATTGTCGACGGCGCTACCGTGAAGACAGTCCAGGGTGGCGACCTCAAGCTCACCATCCGTGATGGCAGCGTCTTTGTCAACGACGCCAAGGTTGTCGAGGCCAACATTCTGGCCAAGAACGGTGTTGTCCACATCATTGATGCGTGAGTTGACGTCAAAACCCTTCCTCCCATGACACGGTACTAACTTTGGTCAACAGTGTTCTGATCCCCAAGGCCGATGGCTCCTCGTCCGGCAACAGCTCCGCTGGCGGCAACGTCGTCCCCGGCGCGGCCCCCGGCCACAAGGCCGCTCTCAGCACCGTCGCCGCGCTCAGCGGTCTCGTTGCCCTCTTCAACATGTTGCTTTAAAATGCCCATTTCATAGTTCGGTGGAAAAGCATGGAAGGCGGCGGAGGTGTGCGGCGTTTTGGATATATCCTCGCCGTTCAATTTGGGGCTGTTCATGTGTCATGATGGAAGGATGCAATGTACGATGTAAAATAATGTCTATCAATCTTTAAACCCAAAACCAAACCCGCCCCTTTATCGCCGTCGCCTCCTTACACCAACACGAGTCATTTCGTAGTCTCCTTGCTCCCTTCCGCCAACGCCGCCCTGGCCTCCCCCAAGCTGGACGCCAACC
Source organism: Schizothecium vesticola (assembly GCA_030549215.1). NCBI lineage: Eukaryota > Fungi > Ascomycota > Sordariomycetes > Sordariales > Schizotheciaceae > Schizothecium > Schizothecium vesticola. The sequence goes on along the minus strand of JAUKUD010000005.1, from coordinate 388,041 downwards.
CCATAAGCTGTAACACGTCCGCAAACCCGCACAGGAACTGCTTATCCCTCCCCGCCTCCTTGAACTGCGCGGGTCCGCCGAGCACAAACCCCCCCTTTGCCTTGCCATGCTTCTCCATCGTGTCGTTATACAACTTCACCGCCTCGACCCACTCGGGCTCCTCATCCGGCACCCCAAACCCGGCCGGCAGGTTCATGCTGATCCTGGCGTCCAGCGTCCCTAGCCACACGGCGTCAATGTCGGGCACCGCCGTCAGGATGGCGTCCAGGTTCCGGATCCCCTCGAGCGTCTCGATCTGGATCATGACGGCGGCCTGGTCGTTCAGGTTCTGCCAGATGTCGAGGTGCGGGTGCACGGCGCGCGCGTCGGTGACGCCGGGGATGAGGCGGAAGGGCGGCGCCGAGCGCGTCCCCCGCTGCCGGGTGCCGAACTTGGAGGCCGACAGAACGTGCTGCGCCTGGGCGACCGTCTCGACCTGCGGGATGACGATCGAGGCGCCGGCGTCGAGGGCGTAGCCTATGGCGGCGTGGTCGTGGCCGGGGACACTGGGGGAGTGTTAGTGGGGATTGGGGGGGGGGGGGGGGGGGGAAGGGGGAAGGGGGACGTACCGGACAAAGGGGATGGTGCGGCCGCCGGACATGAAGGAGATTTCGTGGACTATCTGTGTGGTGTCAGGATTAGCACTCTCACTTGTGTTGGGGGAAGGGGGTACGTACAGTGGTCATGGTCTCGACGTTGCACGCCGTGTGCTCCCAGTCGATCCAGACGGCGTCGAAGCCAAAGGGCGCGATGAAGCGCGCCGTCGGGATGGAGCTCAGGCCGAGGTAGCAGACCATCAGGGGCGGGATCTTGCCCTCCTTGGCGTCGCGGAGGGCTTGCCGAGCGCGATGGGGCTGGAAGAGGGAGGGCGCGGCGTAGGCGGCCATACCGTTGAGCGGGGCGGGGGGAAGGGTTTGTAGGCCTTGATGCCGTTGCCATTGCCGTTTTGGGCGGCGATCGGTTCGGGGATGGAGCCCATGGTGATATGTGGCTTGCTAGGTAGGGTTGAGCTTGAGTTGGGTGTTTGGTTTGGGTTGGGTGTTTGGTTTGGGTTGGGTGCTGGTTTGGGTGTGAGTGTGATGTGACAATGGAGGAGGGGGGAAGACATAGGGAAGCCTTGATGTCTTATAGAGCCCCTTGGACCTGCGGCGGTGTCTACCTACACAGCAAGAGGAGGGCAAGTTCTGGGATACCTTCGCGGTGGGGCAGATGTGTCCGCCTCAAACTGACCAGCTCTACGGCACAGTCAGGGTGGATCAGGTAGGGGCGTCACGGTCGAGACCGGGGAAGAGCTCCCCGCCAACGGCTGGATATGCGTGCTCGAATGCCGGCAAGGGCCACCCTGGTAGGGCTGACGGGCGGGCATGCCGTTGATACTGGTGCCCCGTGGCGGTGGAGGTTCGGCGCGACTGCAAGACTGACACCGAGTGGTGAGACGACGGTAGAGATTGCGTGTGGCAGGGGGGATGGGGGTAAGTTGAGAGGTTGATCGGATGGACGGTCTATTTTCGTCGTCGTACTTTTGAGATTCGAGATATCAAGGGCCCGGGTGCAGGGTACAAGATCTCTCTTCGCCACTTTGCATTATCATATCTCAAAAAGGCACCGATGCTAGCATTGTCTTGATTTCCAACGCTGTTTTAGATCTTCACAAGTCGAATTGACGACGGTGTAGCTCGGAGTCCCGATGGTCCCAGAAACGTGACTAACTTCAATGTCCCAATCATGTCAAGCATCTTTCAAGCGCCACCTTCAAGCCAGATTGGTGGTTTAAACGGAGTTTCCGGGGATTACGGCGATCGGCTACCATCATTTATTCGCCTTTTTCGGTAGGAGTAAATATGGGGCCCCGGCCGCCCCTGCGCCACCGCATGTCGTTAAAAGGCCCGTCTAGCGGGTGTTTTGTCGGAGGAGCATACTCCATGAACCTTGAATCCGACGGTTGTGGATCAAGTATCTTGCCAATAACGGTGATGTATTCGTCTTGTCCAGTGATTTGCACCAACTTACGCAAGGAGAGAGCGGTGCATGTCAGCGACCCGCCTCCGCTGATGTGACCCTCGTCTGGTCCGCCCCACAGACAAGGACATCGCAGGTTGTAGTCGCCTCACTTACTCTAAATCTTTATTATTAAGCAGGAGCTTTGCTGGCTTCAGTTGACCTGATCCATAATTTCAGATAGGGGCGAAAGTCCGAGCTTAACACCAAAGTCCTCGAGTGCAAAGTCAATCTTCCCTAAGGCTGCCGGAGGCTGTTGGAGTAGCTGCAGATATATCTAAGCTAGGTACTTACCTTTCTTTGGCGTAGAGATGCCGCCCTGTCATAGTGTATCCCTAACAACACATCATGATTGTCGGCCAGCATCCCCGACTCGGACACACAAGGACTACGCATGGAGACGCCGGGGATCGGCGTTTTGCGGGCTCACGTAATCGCGGGCGCCGTGCAACGTCATTGTCATGTTGGACGTACACAGTAACAGCGCGGGCGGGTACTGGACCGGGAGTTTATGCGCTCCAGTCCAACAACATACCTCAGAGACTCCGCTGTGAATATATTAGGTACCGGCCAGAAAGAAACATTGCCGCGCAGTTGGTGAGCCAGTTGATGCCGGGGAGGCCACTGCATAGTCTCTTCTCACACTATCATCATTTTAAATACAGCATCTGACATATCGACATGCACACCGGATCGGGCGATGACGGCGAGGTTGAGGCGGGCGCTTGGCCTTATGGGAGACCGTGTTGGTGGAATCCCGAGCATCTACACAATATGAAGAGAGAAGAATGGCCACCTTTGCCTCTTAGAGGGCGCGGTTAAGAAATCACCAACCCGGCCTACGATAGGAGAAAGATGTAAGGAATCAGCCTCTCCACCACCCATCCTCACAGGGCTGAGTGAAATGGGCAGGTGCACGGCTGTACCTCGAAAGCCCCGCGCCGCCGATGCATCAGAGAGTTTCTCGACCTTGTGTCTGGCTGATCGGGAATATGCGGAGGACAGAGTGGGCCTACGCCGCTGGGTCCTAGTCAGCTGCTGATGAGACCGGACGACCGGGAGCAGGGGGATTACTATTCATATTGGCACTGTAAGTCGAGCTTTGCTGTACCAGGTCTTGTTCAATTGAGCTGCGTAGTCGGTGTCTGTTGATCATGCTGGGAGCGCCAAAATGAAACCCCTGGGCGGGCCGAGAATCTCCGTCCCCAACGGTCCTCGCCAAAACAAAACGCCAAATCCCAATTCCAAATAAAAATCTATCATTGATCCGTATCCTTCTGTATGCATTCTCATAAAGCTTTCCCCACGCCCAAGTCATCGCCCCAAGCTCTTAGTACCCGAGCATGTAAGACGGACACGAGAGAGGGCTCACGCCATGATGGACATGGCCCTGCTCGCGCCCACCCTGCTCTCTCTGTCCTTGCCGACTCTCGACTCCCGATCTCGCCCCACAGAAGAGTCCTTGTCCCTGCCAACCCTGGACTCTCTGTCCTTCCCAACCCTCGACTCCCGATCCTTGCCCACCCGCGACTCTCGGTCCTTGCCGACCCTCGATTCCTTGTCCCGGCCGACGGTGGACTCCCTATCCTTGACAACCCTCGACTCCTTGTCCTTGCCGACGGTGGACTCCTTGTCTCTCCCAACCTTGGACTCCCTATCCTTCTCCTTGCTCTTCTCCTTGTCTTTGCCAGCATCCTTCTCCTTCTGCTCCTTTTCCTTCAACTTCCTAAACAACAGCCTCAGCATGTTGTTCTTCTTCTCCTTCGGCTTCCCGGCCTCCTCCACCTCCTCCCGCTTCGACAACCTCGACGAGTGGCTCCGATGACTGCGAGAGCTTCTCACACTCTCGGCGACCTCACTTGCGCCCCCCTCCCCGTAATACCGCTTGCTGCTCTTCCGCTCCGGCACCTCGACATCCTCTCCCTCCCCCTTTGGCCTCCGGCTCCTGTGGCTGCGTTGGCTCCGATACGACCGCGCCGTGCTCCGCCCCGCCTGGCTCACCGAGTCCCACGGATCGACCTCCTCCTGGAACTTTTCCCTCAGCGCGCGATCCGCCTCGGGACTCATCAGCTCAACATCCGCAGCCTCCTCCTCCTCGTCGTAATCATCCCCAATACACGACGGCTCCACCCCCCGCCGCCACGACTCGATCGTGCTCAGCTCCTCCTCCACCTCGAGTACCAGCGCCTCCTCGTAGCTGACTTCGCTCTTTGGCGCCGCCGCGCCGCCCATCCCCTGCATCTCAATCGGCGCCTCCCTCTCCCTGGCGGCCGTCATGCGCTTGACAATCTTGAGCCCGCCAAAGATGAGCACCGTCACGCCGACGGCGATGCCGGTACCGATGAGGAACTGTGGGCTCGCGAGCAGCGCAAAGATGGCGGGACTGCCGCCCTTGATGACTCCCAGAAACGCCGGGCTCATCTTGCCGACGAGGGCGCTCAGCTCGGCGAGAGTGAGCGCCACAGCGGCCGCGGCCTGCGGGTTTTCCTGGAGATGGGCGATCATGGAGCTGGCCGTGTGGTGCAGGCAGTGCGCCTCATCGAGGAGGCCCTCGATGCGGTCAATCATGTTGATGGCCTGGGACTCGGGGTCGTCAGACGTGTCCGTGCTTGCGGATGCCATGGGGGCGGGAGCGGGGCTGTTCTTGGAGAGGGCGACGGCGCGGTCGCGCGTCTGGTCGTGGTCGAGGTCGACGCGGCTGGCGAGATCGGGGGGGACATTGCCGTAGGCGAGATCCATGTCGATTTCCTTCTTCTTAGGTTGTATGTCGGAGCGGGAGCGGTGGACGACCATGCTCTGGCGCGGTGTAGACACGGGGGTGGTGACCTCGGTCGGGGTGGGGAGTGGCATGGTGGCGGCATGGGTCAGAGTCGGGCGTGAGAGCTGCATGTCCCTGGGGGCTGTCTCGGCGTAGGGGGCCCGATAGCCGGCGGGCGCAGCGGAGGGGGTCGTCGCAGACACCTCGGTATGGGTTCGCAGGTTCGACTCGGTCAGGGTGATCATCTGGCGGTCCCGGTCGGTCGAGGGTGCGGGTTGGGGGCGCCGTGAGCGGTGGCTTCGGTTCGAGGCTTCGGAGCGGCCGTCATCTTGAGAGTGGCGGCGGTGGGGGACGTCGCGGATGGCGCGCTGTTCGTAGAGGCGGTCGATCTCGTCTTCCTCGTCTTCCTCGAGCACCCCGAGGTGGTGGCTGGGCTGCGAGACGTTGAATGTCTGGGCGCGCTTGATGCCGGCGACGCGCTCCGCCTTGTCGGCCTTGACGGCATCCTTTCTATCGCGATAGGCGGCGCGGGCCTCCTTGAAGATGCCGACGAGTTGTTTGCCCTGGAAGCGACCTGTGTTAGCGATTGACAAGGGCTGCGGCCCAACGGGTGCTTGGGAGGCGGGGCAGTTGACGGGGACGTACGGTGCCGATGATTTTGCCCGAGTTGTTGATGATGGTGATAATCTCTCCTCCTGACGCCATTTTGGGGGCTGTCAAAGTGCCGCAGCACTTGGAGGGCGGACCGGGAGGTTGTCGTTCGTGGCCAAATGGCGGGGTGGGGCTGGAGAGAACTCGGTTGGGCGCCTGGAGATGGCGGCGAGCGAGCTTCGGACGTCGCGGTGATTGATGACTGCGGCTTGCGACAACAAAGTTTCATGCGCTCAAGGCCGTGAAACAGACAGACGGATCATATGTAGGTACGATGGGATGGTTGCACCAGAACCGATGCAGTGCCAGCATCGAGGCGGGCGGACGACACGGGGATTTTGATGTGTCCAGACCGGCGTGGCCCACTGCCAGCGACAGACAGCCGCCGCGTGGATGGTTTCAGGCCAGCCGGCGCCGGCGCCAGCGAAGCTGCCGCTGCATCTGGGGCGGGAGCCATGATTGGCGAGAGGTGTCGGGTTTCCTTGCAGACGCGCCAGATTAAGCATGGCTGTGGATGGAAGAGTCGGCATCTCGCCTGAAACGGTGAGGCGAAAGGTACGCGGCAGGTCACTTGATGCCAGGTCCTCCTCGTGCGGGAGTGTTCACCGCAACTGCGGGCGTCGGGGGCCTCTGGGGCCTCTGGAACCATCTCGGGCGGGGTTGTAGGTAATCGACGATGAGGTTTTTTGTCGAGGCAGGCCGACGAACTTAGCCTTTTCGCCTCTGCACCGCGAACTGATCCCTCGTCGGGGCGATGGAACTGGCTCCCATGGACATGGCAAAGACGACACGCCCCCTTTTAATGTCGACGCCCATGGACAGACACATTGATCCATGCGGGAGCATTGTTGAAAAAAGAAGTGGGTTCCGCGATGACTTGGCTTTTTGCCAAGCTGGTGGGGCGAGATGGCTTGGGAGGGGCAAGCGCACGGATGACGGATGGCCAGTTCAGCTTCCAACGACAGTGACGAGCCCCACTTTGGGCTCTCTCCCCGTCTCCCCCGAGTCTGCCAACTCACTCAGGCTTGCCAGTCCTTGCCCTCGGGCCGCAGTTGGGTGGATTGGGCCGTTGCAACAGACTAGGTAAGCCTTCAGGTTCTCAAAGCAATCGTGGTGATTTCTGGGACGGACGGAAGCGCTCTTGTTGAACCTGGGTGGCAAAGCCCGTAGACCCAGAAGTCCACCTCTCTTCAACAAACCATGCCGTTGAAGTGGAAAGGACCGGCCAGTCAAGGTCGATGTCCATTCCCAGATAAGACGGTCAAGATGAAGGCGGGGGCGTTGTCAAACAGGGAAAGGCACCGAGTTGGTGATGCTGAAGGAAAGAACAACCCAAGAATCCGTGACCAGCTGGAGAAAAGAGCAAGCTTGGTAGCCTGGATAGGTAGATTTGCCGGGGGTGTCCGAATTTGACGAGGACGCGGGGCATCCCCATCTCCGCCACAGCAACTTGAATCCGCCACAGCATTCTCTCCATTCTTCCATCATCACAAATGCTGCACATCGTCGGGACACCGATTACCCGGCTGGTTCATGCAAGGTCACTGCAGCGCCTCTTGACGCTCTTCACCCTTTCCACCTCAATTTAAGGACGACACCCCCCACGATAGACTCACTGGCATGGAGTCCAACACCTTCGCCCACCCGTGGGCCGTGTAAGGACCCGTTATATGATGGTGTTGAGACAAATTGAGCCTACTTAGGTCTATGTGCGGGGCTGCGATATACCCAAGCAGCTGGATGCACCGCTTCAAAACATGCTCTTATTTGCTCTTCCGTCCGCTTTGGGGCAGAGAGTAAGCATCAAACGGGACCAACCGAGGTGTCGGCTCCGGTAACAACCCATCACCGACGGTGCGTGGTACAGGCATAAACCGGGCTGCCATGCTTCACGGTCGGCTAAATGGGGTCCCCGGCCGCTTTCGAATGTCTCCAGCGGCCTGGAGTACAGGAATCTCGGACTTGGAATGTTGACTTGATCGGATTGTAGGATTATTAACTCGAACCTGCTCATTGAGATGCGCTATCAGATCTAGGACCCCGACAACTTTCGGCGGTGAGTGGTTGGTGCCATACATCAACGAAGATGCTGCCTTGGCAGAATGTATAAAAGCTTGATAGACAGCCGCAAGGGATTAGTCTCGCACAACCACCACTGCCTGACACCGCTTGACAGTTGAGACTTCAAGATGCAGACGAAAGACTGGCTTTTGGCACTTGCTGCCCTGGCCCAGTGCCTCCAGCCCGCTCTCGCCGATGAGTACCCCTATACGGCCGAGCAAAAGCTCAACGCCAACCGGACTCTGTCAATCGGATACGTGAGTTCGCTGACCCTCGTTCTCCTTCTGCAAATCTCTTACTGATGTATTGCCAGGTGGTCTACAACGGCTATACAATCCTCGATATCTTTGGTCCCCTCCAATTCATCAACGACGCAAGTGGCCCCTTCCTCCCTCCTCCCCTTCCCCCCTTCTAACCTCCCCCATAGCTCTCCTGGCCCCTACCTATCAAGCTCTCCATAATTGCCCACCAAACCGGCCCCATTCACAGCCACCCCCCAATCCACCACGGCGCCGATGGCATGCCCATGGACATGTCCAAGATGATTGACGCCGCCATCATCGCCACCCACACCTTCGCCACCGCGCCCCCTCTTGACGCCCTCTTCATTCCTGGCGGCGTCGGCGACCTCACCCTCATCGAGAACAACGACCGGCAGATCGAAGACTTTATCGTCTCGCGCTTCGAGTCCACAAAGTACATCCTCTCGGTCTGCACGGGCGCCGGCTTCCTCGCGCGCGCGGGCGTGCTGGACGGGCGCCGCGCGACGGCGACCAAGTCGGTGTGGAAGTTTGTGACGCAGTTCGGCAAGAACGTGACGTGGGTGCCGACCGCGCGGTGGGTGAGGGATGAAGGTGGCAAGGTGTGGACGAGCTCGGGGGTGACGGCGGGGATGGATATGACGGTGGCTTGGCTGAGGGAGGTGTATGGCGATCCCGAGGTGGCGAGGGGGGTGAACGGGGCCGAGTATTTGGGGGTGGGGGACGCGGCGTATGATCCGTTCTCGGTGGTGTTTGAGGTGAGCATCTTTTTCTGTTTGTGGTCTGCTGGGTAGTCTGGGCTAACAAGTTTGTTTTCAGGTTCCGGGGGCAAATCTGAGCATGCCGTTGGAGGGGAAGGTGAAGCCGATGCCGATTTATACTTAGGTTCTCGTAAGGCGGTGTCGGTGGGGTGTCGCAGAAGTATCTCGTGCTCCTTTTCAGTTCTCATGTTGATTGGAACTGTTTGGGAAGGCTTCAGCAATTCTTTTTGCGTGGAATTTGGTAGTGGGGGTTGCCTAGTCAGCATTCAGGGGCCAGGTCAACAACAGTCTAGTTGTCTGAGACGAATCTGGGCTTGCAGAGTTCCCTTTTTCGTCTATAGTCCCGAGCTGGGGTAAGCTGGGGTGAGCTATGGCTGATTTTCCCTAAGCTTACCCTGATTCTTCCCTGAGCTAGGGTAATCTTATACCTAGCCACTGTACAGCTGTTATGATAAACTCTGGTGGAGTCATCCTATCCTAATGGCGATAACAATTTATTATTCCTGTTAATACTCGTGCCCTCGAGGTGAGGGCACGCTAAAGGCGCGTGTAGAAGCGTAACTATTTATGGGCAGTGGTTTGTACATGCGGAGGATAGGAAGTCGGGTCACTCTATCTAGACTGCACAGAGCTGCGGGTGCTTGTTTGCCCCTCCGAAGTCGCTGAGCAATGTAAATCTTGGAAAGCTGGATGCTAAGCGTAACATATGTCAGCGCTCCGTCTGCTCCAGAGATATTCACGAACTAAAAGCTCCTCGAGTTGCGCAGTCTCGTTGCATCTCAAGAAAGGTTTACGCAGGCCTTTAGAGGGGCACCGTGCAAAGTGCCGGCCTCATACGGTGTGTTCGCACTAGTTAGGCTCTCCATCACCAGCCCCAGGTTCCACATGCTTCAGTGCGAAATATAACACAGCCCTGGGCGGCGGGCGGCAGGCTGCTCGTTGATGTCCCAAGGCAGCCTTTGCGCGAATAAATCTGACTGCTAGAGCGCGTTCCCTTAACCCCTCTTTCCCCCTAGGATATAATTTTCTCTGGACAATCTTCAGACTCAACCTTTTGTTAAATGCTACGCTGAAGCCCTAAACGTTTGTTAGCACCGCTTTCTGTAATGGCGTCTTTTCATCGCGATTTCGGGATCCTCCTGTCTTTCCTCCTTTCCTTCCTGATTGTGGGGGCTAGGGCCTTTACCGTGTTCACCACCAACTGCTCCGCGCCGACCTCCGCCTCGGAAAACTTCGTCACGTCGCCCAATACCCGCGGAACGCTGGAGATACTGTGGAGCTCCCTCTTCACCATCCTCGCTTGCACGTGGGCCATCCAGCATCCCAACATCCCTGAGCAGGACCAAGATGTGCCTCTCTCAAGTAAGAGGGGAAAGCTCTGGCGTCAAACCAAGGGGTTCCTCACCAAGGCGAAATGGATGCTGATCACGGTTCTGGCACCTGAGGCCATCATCATGGCCGCTGTTAGCGATCTCACAATCGCCCGGAAGTATCATAAGAAATTAAAGGCCTTGGCCGAGGAGGACGGTGTTTTCTGGACATGGACACACACTTACCATGCAAACATGGGCGGCTTTGTCCTTCGGGGCCTAAACGGCTCTAGCCAAGACAGCGGCGAACGAACCACTTCCTACCGCGACCCATACCATCTCGGCGCACCCAACCTCGAGGCCCTACGACGAAAAGGCGCCATACGTCTTCCCGATGTCAGTGAGAGCGACATCACAGATCGATGCAAGAACGACGCATTCGTTAAGGCCATCGCCGTCATCCAAATTATTTGGTCTCTAGCCCAGGCCATCGCCCGTATCTCCTTAAACCTGGCCATCTGTCCCCTCGAAATATCCGTGGCTGCCTTTGCCATCTGCGCTCTCATCATCTACAGCGCCTACTGGCCAAAGCCCATGGGTCCTGAGCGCGCCATAACGGTAGAGCACGACAAAGCCAACGATGGACTCGGCGAAGGGTTTCGTTCTGCTCTAAAGGAAGCGCAGGACCCAGATGACGATCGATTCCCGTTTTGTACCGACATACTTAGGGGAAGAGTCAGGCTTGCAACAAAACTGATAACACCTTCCAAAACTTTACATGAGACGTCGCAAGGTCTTGGCCGGGAACCAGGCTCACCTTTCCAGCCAGACCATGTTGCCCGTGGATTGTCGGCATTCGCTGCTGGGGTTCTCGGCGCCATCCTATTCGGTTCCATCCATCTTGCAGCCTGGAATTTCCCTTTCGCAACGAACGCGGACATGATGGTCTGGAGACTCTCCAGCCTGTACACGGTTGCATACGCGCCTGCTGCGATCCTTGTGGGTTTGGTTCTTACCGCATTCGACCTCGATAGCTGGGCTACTGTTGTGCAAGGGGGTTCCACTTTACTTTACATTCTTGCTCGACTAGTTATAGTCGTTGAAGTCTTTCGTTCACTGGTCTTTCTTCCACCGAGCACATTTACTTCAACCTGGACGACGAATTCCCCTCATGCTTAGTGGACATGGGAGAGATGGTGAATTACACTTTGAGGGAAAGGGGCCAGCAAGGAACCGTGTAAGTTGTTTTTGTTCTTAGATATTTACACTGCGGAGGATACTCTATTCCTTTCTCTCATCTGGTTTGGAATTTGGATACCCCGGAATTCGTCCGGATAAGCTCTGATGTACCTGGACAAGATGTCGAGAGAACAATGTCAGATTCTCTTCTTCAAGCAGCTGATTTGCCCAATGGCAGAACACATTAAAATTCTAGTAAACTGTTACCTTCCCCCTTTTACTTAAAACAGCAGAGTTGCCTGTCGCCCTGATATGAAATCTTGAGGAGTGCGCTGGTTGATTTTTCCTAAGCTAGGGTAATCTCCTAGGTGACTGTACAGCCTTAGAGGCCCGTTTTAGTCCCCTCGGCTAAAGTTTCCTTATAGACAGCCATCGTCATGGTCACAATGAAGTAAGGTGTTCTGGTTCCTTACCGCGGCTATCTTTGTTAATGCAGCATGCGTCCACCCAGATGTAGTTGGCAGGCGTCCGATATAAAGTGCCCTCCAAAGAGGGGAGCATAACCAATTAAGCAAATCCAAAATCTTGTGGAAGCCACGGCTGCTGAGTAACCGGGTGTACTTTTCACCAGCTCTTTGCCGCAGGGCCGGGGACATTTCGGCAACGAAGCCCCTATAGGAAATTTCGACGCCGTCCTACGTGTGAGAGAGAATGTAATATGGAGGAATGTCGTCGCCGACGAATTCTTCTAGCTCCGAAGTGTGAATGTTGATAAGCCGCAAGGCTTCCAAGGATCATAGCTCCAGCCCAGAACCTGGGCTGAAAGTGGAAGGAAGAAATGCCTAAAATAATATCAAAAACAAGAGATATGCAGAGCGGAGTGAAATCGATATGCAACAATTAGGATAACTCACCGCCAGTTTAAAATGAAGTTAGTTCCCTATATCCACGTCGATGTAGACGAATTGTCCAACATTTCAACTTAAGCCAGAAGTGCATAAGCCAATGAACTCTGCCCCTCAACTTAATCTCAGAGAACCAGAGAGCCTCACGAGGACCACGTTCTACACAACCACGGTGAACTGCTATTGGGACGAGGCTTACTGCAGCTTCATTAGTGGCTCGATAAGCAGCGAGGAGGCAGATCTACTGCCGGAGTCGACATGGACGCCACCGACGATGAGACACGATGTAGCGGTGACACCAGAGGCAGTGACACCAGGGGCGGTCGTAGCCTCACCACATTACGCCACCCCAGCTCCCGCAAGCGCCGTTCTCTAATGGGAGAGGTGGACCGTGAGCTCTGCAAGGGCAAGGCCTCTGTTGATATGGTCCGTCGGCAACCGTCAGGATTGCCGCCCGCCCCGGGGACAGGCGTGGGGATGGAGACGTTCACCCTCACCCTCTCCCAGCTCTCAACCACGAAGACGCTGCTTGTCACGGCAGGGACGCCTTCGACGCGGTGGGTCCAGGAGTATTTGCGTTTGCACGCACTGGCCCGACACTTTCATTTCCTCGGCCCGCATTGGACGTAATGAAATGCAAGTGCCCGGACACACGGTTACATCAGCAGGTTGAAGGTTGCAATAACCTCTGGACTTTCTTGCGTCACAATGCTTGAGCAGCGATCTTTTGGCTAAGTGAGTTGTATTTTGTGCCACCAGGGACCTTGCTGCCTTGGGGGTGCCCAAGAAAGTTGGCCAACATGCCGCATGACCCCTTCATAGACCCGCCGGGCCAGATGCAGATGCCCGCGCCAGAGGGCCCAGGTTGGCCTCCAGCTTGCCGCTGACGAACTCGGACCAATGAAAGGAGCTCCCTGTTCCCGGCAGCAGGGTTGACATAACAAACAGCGCATTTAGCGACAACCACACCGAGAAGACACCACTCACAGCCTCGGAGCAAAATGAGGCCTACTGCAGCAGTCCGGCCTTGACGGATTTTCTCATCTCTTTGTGGCGGAAGAAATGAGTGTCGAAGTCTAAGGAGGAAGGTGTGTATAAGAGACCGAAGATGCGCGACGATTCCGGATGAAAGCTCATATTCTGCAACCAATATTTCTGTTCGTCTTTTTTTTACTTCGAAACTCTAGAAGCCGCCCAGCTCGCTGTTTCTTCCCTCTCAACTCTCTTTTCTTCGAACCACTGCGCAAACTCTTCGCGCAACCTGACACTTCCAACCACACCTCTCAACCCTCGCCGCCGCCATGAAGGTCGCCGGTAGTCATGACGAAGGCCTCGGCAATCGAGCTCTGCTCGACAAAGTCGACAAGCTGCGCGAGCTGGGAGTGTCGGCAACCATTCCGCTGCCCCAGGTAAGCTCCGGCCCCGACAAGTCTACTCCTGCTTTTCCACTATATTCTTAGTCACCTTTTTAGCTGTATTTCCGGATGCAACAGACGCATGCTGACCCGATGGACTTCAAAGATCGTTGCTGCCGGTGCGCAATCCGCAGGTAAATCCAGCCTGCTGGAGAGCCTGACTGGCATTTCATTCCCTCGCTCCGTGTCGCTCTGCACACGTTTCGCGACAGAGATCATCTGTCGCCGCGAGGCAGAGACCAGCATCGTGATCAGCATCCAGCCCGGCCGTGGATGCTCGCCTGCTCACAAAGAGGCGATCCATGCCTTCCGCCGCACCGTTGACAGCTTTACCGGCGACGCGTTTGCGGCCGTCTTCAAGGAGGTACGTTACGTTGTACGCTCGTCTTATTTCTTTCCAAAAACTAACATCGGATAACAGGCCGCTGTTGTTATGGGTATTAAGACGGAAGCAGATAGCACTTCAGAGGCTCCGACTTTCACGAATGACGTGTTGCGCATCGAGAAAAACGGACCAGATGAAGAGCATTTGACGCTCATCGATGTCCCCGGCATCTTTGAGAATGAGACCCCCGGCCTAACCACCCAAGGTGACATTGCTCTGGTCAAAGAGATGGTGATGTCGTATATCAAGGACTCTCGCACCATGTAAGCACACCTCGCTCGTTTATCAACCGCTGCCCTCACTGATCCTCCCCTCCAGCATCCTCGCCGTGGTTCCCTGCAACACCGACGTTGCCACACAAACTATCATTCGTTTCGCGTCCGAGGTTGATCCAAAGGGTCAGCGCACGCTCGGTGTTCTCACCAAGCCGGACCTTGCGGTCGAGACGGCAACCAAGAACGCCGCTGCCGACCTCGTTCGTGGCCGGCGCCAGGATCTCAAGCTCGGCTACTGCATTGTTCGCAATCGCGGCGCTGACGACCATAACGCCACCCTCGATTCCGTCGCTCGCGATGCAAAGGAGCGCGAGTTCTTCTCGCACCCGCCGTGGAGCACCCTCGACCACACCCGAGTCGGTATCCCCGCCTTGCGCTCCCGTCTCCGGACGCTCCTCGTTGATCGCACTCGCACAGAGTTTCCGAACGTGAAGAATGAAATGGTTCAGAAGTTGAAGGAGGCGCAACAGATGCTGGACGGAATGGGCGAGGCGCGCAGCTCACAGACCGAACAAGTGGCTTACTTGTGCAAGATTGCCGGTCGCTTCAGTGTTCTCGCCGAGTACGGCCGCAATGCGTACTACTCTGGGGATCCGGTATTCGCCGATCAGGAGGACCTTCGCCTCATCACGCGCGTGAGAGAACTGAATGAGAAGTTTGCCAAGATGTTTTTCAAGAACGCCCACCGCCTCGAGTTTGACGCCGACGGCGACATATCAGAGGACTCCGAGAAAAAGAACCAGGAGGACCAGGAGGGGTTGGAGGGGATGGGGCTCGGCTCCTCGGGTCCGTCGGCTTCCGCTAAGGAGCCAGAGACCGACTCACTCCTTTTTCCCGACGATGAGCGTGGCGCCTTGTATCCAGTCTCGTTCCGGATCCCGACCGCCGGCGAGGGAGACCTTTACGACATTCTTGCCGACTCATTTTCCTGCGAGAAGCCCCTCTCTAAACCTTTGCTCGAGGAGATTGAAAGCATGTACCACAAGTTCCGGGGCTACGAGCTTGGCACAGTAAGTTTCAAACCCACACCTTGTTGTTGCAACTGAATGGGCTTCCAAGTGGGCGATCGTGCCTGATGCTAACCATTTCTGCTAGTTTGGAAATCCCATAATTCCTGCCATGTTCAAGATGCAGGCCGAGAAGTGGAAGCCGATTGCCTTGGCCCACGTGAGCAATGCCGTCCTCATCGTTCATGGTTTCATCCTGGCCGTGGTCGAAGAGGCCTGCCCGGACCCGCTGGTACGCGATCCGCTGTGGTTGCTCCTGCTCGAGGAACTAATTCCTTGCTACCGCCGCGCCATGGACCATGCTCGCTTCCTGTTGGACGTCGAGCTGAATGGCCCTCCCGTCACCTGTGACCCGGCTTTCTACGCCTCCTTGGAGGAGGCCAGCGGAGCCCGCATGGCCAAGGCTGCCGAGAAGTACACAGTTGAGGTGCCGGAGGGTGTCCGCGGAGTTCAGGAGGGACTCTATATCAACAAAGAGGACCTGACTAAATGCACCGATACGAACAAGGTGAGCGAGGTCGTGCTACGCATCCACGACGTAACGAAGAGTTACTACAAGGTGGTGCGCACTCGCTTCGTTGACAACATCTGCGCACATGCCGTCGACCATTTCCTCATGAGTGCGGAAAATGGCCCATTGAAGGTTTTCAACGCGGGGTTCGTTACTAGAATGGCGGCCGAGGATCTCGAGACGGTTGCTGGTGAGGATGCCGTTGCGAGAAACCAGCGTGCATCTCTGAAGCAGCAGATCGAGCTCCTGGAGAAGGCCGTCAGGATTCTCCGGTCTTGAGCCTCTGACCGACGCTCATTTCCAGCTTACAAGATGTGACCTTACTTGATGGGTTCCCGAGCTGGGGCAGCTGGAGGTGCCTGCCACTCCACTGTGGGTGTGTGGGGTCCTAGAAAGCATACATTCTGCTCAGAGATTAGGTACTGAAGGCGATGAGGTTAATGCTGCCTATGCTGGGTTGCGCGGATGAGGCGGCTGCCGGAGCCGGGAAGGTCTAAGTGAGTAAAGTACCTACCCGGAGCCCGAGGTAGCAACGCTGTGCCAATCAAGAAGGCTACGGCTTCTAGCTTATGAAAGACTGGTAAATGCCCATTCAATAGACGCGAGGAAACCGAGTGATTGAAAATCCATGTATCGTGGACATGACAGCTAGTTTTTATATTGTTCCGGAGAGCCTACTGTGGTCGGCTGGATCTCGCCGCCGCCTTGCAATGCACTCCCTAAAACGTACTCGTCGCTGGCATGGCTGCCCAACACGTTTTCCGAGCTGCTTGGTGACCCTTCAGTCTCCTCCTTGGAGAGACTAGCTAAAGTTCCTCCCCAGAGGCTCTCTGTCAGGTTCGATGGCAACCCGCCGCCCATGTTCGGTATTGTATTGAGGGACTTGTGGAAGGGCCTCCTGTCGCTATACACGAGGCCGCGGAGAACGGGGATGCAGGCGGCAACGATGGTGATCGCGGTCTCGGCATTTCCCCAGACCCAGAGGTCAACGGAGTCGACTGCATTTCATTGCTAGTGTCAGTAATTCCGGCAAGACGTGAGCGCCTATGGATAGGGAGTTCGCACCAAAGTCGGGAGAAAGCATGGCCGGGAAGTTGGCAGTTTTAATGATGCCAATAATACCAGCGCTGGACAAAATTAGAGGGGTTAGCCGAGATTAAAACCCTGACGCCAAGGTCATTCGTTGCAGCGTTGAGACTGACAAGATGCCCATGCTCATGCCGATGGCAACACCGATCTTCTCCATCTTCCGCATTGTGAGCTTCCAGATAATCGCCCAGGGGAGCAGAGCGAGGATGATGTCCATGGCGGCAGAGTAAGCTGGCAGGTGTTAGTCATTGCCCGATTTAGGCGGTGGGAGGTTCGCGCATCTCAACACATACAGCCGGAGAAGATGTTGTACTTCATAAGCAGGTCAGGAGCCCAGCACGTCCCAGGAATCATTACATCCCACGACTTTTGCACCGGCGTACATTGCACCCACAGGAAAAGGCCGGTAAGGCCGATGATGAAGTTTCCAGAGATGATGAGGAACCAGATAAAGGCCTTGGTGCGGCCCTCTGTGACGCGCAGCAGGGTAACGGCGAAACTGGTCTTGGACCAGATGGCGGCTGTGGGCGAGAAGGAGCCTGCGACGTTGATGTAGATGACAAGCTGGCCGATGTTCTGGAAAGGAAAGTCCCAAATGTGCCCACCGAAGCCGAGACCAACCATGGCCGACAATATGGACGTCTCGATGACGAGGCAAACCTGGTCCGCAACATCAGCACCACGCTTCGCAAACGGGGGGCCTGGGGGTATGGGGCAAAGCAAGGGCGTCGTCCTCTCACTTACCCAAGCGGCAATCAAGATGTAGTCATCCCACCAGAGGCGCTTCCGCCGCCAGAGCTTGACGAACAGACGGAGGACGAGGAAGAGGGTAGCTATGGCGGTCAGAGACCAGGGGACGGCGTTCAGCTTGATGCTTTGGCTGTCGTGTGGGAGGCTCGCCAGCTGCTCCGGCGTCGGCGTGGCCCCGGGCACGAACTGCTCCGGCCGGGGCGACGGCGGCGGGCTCTGGCCTGCCATTGTTCTGCCGTGGAGGTGAGACCTGGATACCGGACTCCAACGAAGGGCGCCCTGAGACGACTTTGACAGTTCCAGGCGAAGTGGACACAGAGAGTGAGATTCTGGGAACGTCACTGGGCTGGGCAAGATGGGGCAGCATAAGGTACACTATGTGCCGCCCTGCTTTCTGCGAGGGCTAGTGGTAATCCGGCTGCCCGGCGCCCCTTACTACGTATGTACCCTGCCGCATGCCCAACAGTGGCTGCCTCGAATGATTTCCCTCAGCCCCCAGCCGTGGCGTGCTGCAAGTCTCCCATGGCATGCACCGCTCAACTCACCAGAGCGATCCGTGCGCACAACGACCACCGCTGAGAGAGGATGGGCCAAGCAGTCAAAATAAAAAAGGTCAAGACAGCCGCCATCAACTGAGCCCGGCAAGCCCCGTCGCCTCATGAGGACAAGCCTAGGGAGCGAACTACTCTAGGAGATCGCAAACTCTTCACGGTGGCACCGACATGTGGTGCCAAGCTCTGTGGTCGCGGAAATTAGGGCAATCTCCACACTGTCGCTGGGTGTCAGCATGGGCGGTGAGAAAATACTTTTGGTCGCTGCATCCGTATGACGAACTTGGTTGCATTTTCCCTCCCTCTTTGATGTATCTCTCGGGTGCGCGCTCCTAAAGATGTGATGTCAAGACTTTTCCGTCAATATGCGAAATGGTTTGCAGTATCTGATATCTACGACCGTTTGCGACTTTTTCGGAATTACTGGCCAAATGTGGCCCTCTGTCGGGGCTGATATCAGGCGGTCAAACATGACATGTCCCATCCAATCGATGCCAAAAAATGCAGGCTTTACCTCACATGCACGCACGGATCACGCGACGCTTCTTTCATGCCTGCCGCAAACTCCAAGTTTGGATTTAGTCTCGAAGCTTGATATGATGCAGTGGCGCTAGATGAAACTTGCCTCTACAGAGATGCAGCACGAGAGTGTGTTTCATGCCCTCGCGCTCCTGCTTCTTCGCGGATCCCATCCTGCCCAACCCCGTCATCTACCGGCCCAGGAATTCTGCCGGGCTGTAGAGGCCCGTAGTAGTCTGAGCCAACGGCCAGTGCTTCGGGGACGGGACTATCTTGTAGGCCTCCTCGGCTAGGTCGCGCCTCGTATGGCGTTGCCGTTATCGCCGGCGGCAAACTCGCACCGGAGAGAACTAGCGAGTGAACGCGGCCAACATGAAGGAGTGCATCGAATGGGTGGTCAAGGTCGCGAGGACAGGCAACTGCAGCCATCTCGATGCCAGCCGCCTCGCCGTCTGGGGCCAGAGCTGCGGTGGGCTCCTGTCCATCGAGAACGCCGCCGACACGCGCGTCACCTCGGTTGGGATCTTCAACTCGGGGTCGAGCATGATTGGGGCTTCCACTGCACCGCTCGCCACCCTGAATAAGCCGGTTTCTATTTAATCGGCGGCACCTGTGATATTTCGTACCCTTCGGTAAGATGTCCTCGGTGTGTGCGGAGGGTTGTTCATGGACGTGGCTAATCGGATAGGTATATATCCCTACGGCAAAGCTGAAGTCCTACTGACTCTGCCTTAAATACGCAGCCACAAAAGCCGGCCTGTGAATGGTAAGTCCCGCCAAAGGCACGCCCAAGTTCACGTCCCTCATCTCGGCCACCTTCTTGACGTTCCCGCCCGGCCCCGTTTCGAGCACCATATTCATATCATTGATGGTCCGAATCCCGTAGCTGTACAACCGTTCGTTGTTCTCATTCAGCACCACATTCGTCTGACATTTGCCGCTGCAGGAGCTGGTGGTCGGGCCTGCGCAGAAGTTCTAAAAGGCATCGCCGTAAAGACTGATGCCCGTCAAGTTGGTGACGTACTGGTACAGCCCCATGCGGCACTTTGCGTCCTTGGCCGGACGCCAGCTGAAGTCGGGGTCGCTAGGGAGGAGCGAATCGGCAAAGGGCGCGAGCGGCAGGATGGCGTTGCCGGCGCCGTGCCAATACGGCACTTCGCCCTGCTCGATACCAGCATACATATCCTTTTGTAGGCCTACGACAGTTGCAGATGCGCGGGGATATGTGAACGGGGCGGTGGATCTGGCATGCGCGATTACTTATAGGACTCTTGTTGAGAGCTGTACCGAGGTTTTCCTCTACGCGAGCGGCAATCGACGCAGTTACCTTTACCGGGCGGTATTAAATGCGGCATATTATGTCCCTAAGACAAGATGGGAAAGTATACTGGCTTACTATTTAACAGACCTGGCCTAGCGACCTTCGCTCGCGGGCGGCGATCACCACTATCAACACATACGACCGCTTAAGACACCTCTGCAACCCGGGCTTCACCCACTCCGCATGATGAGTGAGACAGAGAAAGGCAAAGACTGGCTGTATTTGCTATAAGTGCTGCTATGGAACGGGGGGAAAGAGGAAGATGGCTCTAGCCAAGGCCTGGATCTGGCGGGGAGGGCGGCATGGGCACGGACCGCCGGCAACCCACAACACCGCATCGACGTACCCGGCCCTGGTTTCATTTATAGGCGATACCGCCGTGGGGAAGTCTTCTCTTATCCGAGCTATAGTTAGCATGGGCCACGCAAAGGGTGGCGGTCGGGACATGATTGATGACTTCGTCTCTAACGATGAATACATAAGGTTTCTTACCAAGGTCCCCTTACTGGCATCTCAAGACTGGCCGGCCGTAAGGACTGCGACTATCCGCTGCTGTTGGCTGATTGTGAGGGCTTCAATGCTGGCGAACGTCTCAGCAAGTCGCTCGGGGGACGTCGACATTTTCAGAGTATCCTGTTACCGCACGCTGTTACTTCGCCAAGGCCACATCCGGTATCGACCTCTTTCACGCAAGATTCCTTTATACTGTCAGCGATATCATCGTTTATGTCACGGAGGATGACGGTAGGATCGAGGATGATTTGATACGCCTTCTGGAGTGGGCTTGCCAAGCTGTCGACAATCGTCCCGAGACCTGGCCTAGCAAGACCTTGGTTGTTGTTCGCCATCAGTCTGACTTTCACAAGCCGGAACTTTACGACGGAGAATACCTACGCCTACGCCGAATATACCTTGAGTACCACAACTACCTCTGGCGTAGATCATAAGTCCTAGAAAAATTTGTCGACAAATATAATCGCCAGGAGCCGTACTTCGAGAGTTATATTTTTGAAAATGAGCATCTTTATACCGTTTTCTTTCGCTCTATAGTTTGCTGGTATATCCCAAACAGTCAGAACCCCAAAGTCAAGCTAGTTAATGCTGTTTATTAGTGGCTGGGTCTCCGATCTCGCATCAGGTCTACTGCCCGGCCGTCAATGCTAGTAAACAAAGGACACAACGTTTAGGTGGCGAGCTGTTTGACGAGACGTGTAAACATTTCGCGACGAACCCTTCAACCTTTATAACATCGGCTATATAAAAGAAATAGAGCGTCATCTTCTAGCCCCTTTCGCCGAGGAAGCCTTAGCGTTCAACCGAGGAAGGCTGGGTGGTTCTAGAGACGCTGGTGTTCCCCCCTTAGATTCCGGCTATGGCATCGCCCTATAGTGTAATCAGGTGCATACGAAAATTAGACTGATAGAAAACACGGTAACGGCCGTCGACAACGAGTTTAGCTTGCTGGGTAAAGCTGTTGGCTAAGCTGAGGTTGATCACCAAGATGAGAGTTGAAGTGTGTACTCAGACGCCGCGAGTCTTTCAGGTTTATCAAACGATGAATATATGTCCGCTCTCGCTACGGACTTGTCCAGCAGGATCGGTTCAAAACTGTCGTCTGTCTTCCCAGGACTTTGACGGCCATGGCGCTCAAAATCGATTATTTAGCCCCTACCTAAATGTACCGCAACGTCATGGCATTTGTGTACAAGCATCGCAGGTACATAAACTATCCACCCAAATAATAAATCCATGATTCTAGCCTAGTGGCAAAAACAACTCCGCGACAGATTCATTGCGGACTCGTTCAAGCAAATCCACCTGCAAGGTACCGACTCTGATGCAGCGTCAAAAAAAAGTAGGTTCGGAGAGGCACACCCTGGAATCATCATGGACAGGTTCATCAGCTCTGACGAACCGGAAGGCCTTCCTACGAAACTTTATATAATTAGTGAGAGCTCTTTGTCTGATCCTGGAGCTCCTCCCGCGTAAGAAGAGGACCCAATATTTGAGGAAGACAATACCGACTCCTCAGACACACCCGGACTGGACCTGTAAAGCACATTTGTCTCTAAGAGTTCCGCCTACGAGTGGTTACTTGGCTTTTCCTCAAGGAACAAGCTTATAACGAACCACATGCTTTGGCAATTTCCTCCGCCATCACTCTCACTGGCTCGTACGTTGATGCACAAGCGCTCAGCTACTTGAATCAAACGTGGCCACAAACGGGACGTCACACGGTTGGGCTCATTCAAAGCCTCTTACGAGATGGGCATACTGGCAAGGCTCATAGTGTCAGTTCAGCTGGGATCTGGGACGTCGCTGACGAGTAATCGTAGGCTAACTCTCTGACGGGCTTACACTCTCGACCTCATTCTCCTCGTCGGGAGTCGTCGTGGAAGCTACAGGAGTCCTGTATTGTGTGGCTAAGATAGGGGAGCAGCTAGCTTGGATCGGTACGGCACTGCGACCACGACCGAAAGATATCCAGAGAGCAATATACTGTGTTCCATCTATCGGAAGCATCTTACCACTTTTTGTAGCAGCCGAATCATCTAAAGAAAGTCGTAGCACGGCGTCATTAAGTGTCGGCATCAACAACTCACCATTCGGCAATTCCAGCTCTTCAACCGACGAGAGCAGTGCCGCGCCTCTCGCTGCTTCGACCAGCACGAGCACGGGTATCTCGGTGAGCGGCCAGCTTGAAAGGGCGGGTGTGCCTGGAGATGGTCTTGTGCCGGGACGGAGGAGGAATCTCCTGGATGTGGTGTCTTCGACGAAGAAGAAACTTTCACGGTCGGTGGAGCTGGAGGCCCGTAGTGCTGTTTGAGTGAGTGATGAGGATTCTGGTCTAAGACCTAACGCTGGTGTTGGGATTGAACAACCAGAACGGAACCCTAGATTGGGGACGATTCATGTGACTTTTGGAGGTGGGGAAGCGGCGAGTAAGATTACGTGGTTGTGTTTTTCGAGGCAGTGTTGTTTTCCGTCGGTGCAGTTCTACGCGGTAAGGTGCCAGGTCGCTCCTCAGTAGGGCGGGATACTCCGCAGGAAAATTGCTCCTGCTCAAAGCACATGCCCTTCAGCAAGACCACGGCTGCCAAATCCTGGTCATCCTGAACAAAATCGATCTGAGTGAAAAGCAACAAGTGGCCGGCCCCAGTTTCGCGCTAAGTTTCGGCGCCGGAAGAATGAGCTACACCGTTGGATCAGTGGAAGATAAGGCGCAACTGTGCTCTCTGCAGAGGCGGCAACCAACTGCAGTTTCCGTAATGTCAGCATGGGATCGACAGACTGGAATTCCTTTCACAGTACATGCTCTTCTCCTTTCACAAACAGAGACAGAAAAAATGCCTTGGGGATGGTAAGCTTACCCTTGGGCATGCCAGCGTAGCACATTGCTGCGAGCAGGTCTGTCGAATGTCAGCACTAGTACCGTCGCGGACCACTAGACCTGAGGGACGTATTGTACGCGCTCAGCTTCCCCTTCTCGTGGACTAGCTGCTGCGTCTCGGGGTCGAACGGATTGAAGCTGGCACTCCAATCCAGACTCTCCTGCTCGACTTCGGAAAGGTAAGGGCTGACGGCCCTTGGCCACCTCCATACAGCCGCAAGCTCGGGGATCCTGATCTCGTTCAGCTTCATGGTGACGACAATGATAGTGACGAGATGTGTTTGACTGGGATCAGAAGAATGAGAAGAACAACCGGACAACAAGATCAGTAGAGATATGGGGACATGCGCGCTCAAAAAGCCACTGATTCCACACATATATCGCCCGTCCCACTGCCGCGTGGGAAGTGGCATCCCCTTCCTCTCCAATCCATCCCGATGAGCACTGACAAGATGGCACCGGAGGCAGTCTTTGGCGGTTCGTACGTCAGACGGAAGTGGATTCACTTGTCAGACGTTATTCGGCGTACGGTCCGGGCTCGCTGGTTTGCCCGTTCCAACCGAGTGTCATCGCGAACTAGGCTCATCCCAGCCTGCCCGTGCCTGTATGCGTTCCTGGATCATCTGGTCATGACAACGTCTTCCTCTGGTGGCCAAGGGAAAGCGAGGACCTATGCGGCTCTCGGGTTCCAGTCCGATGCCTAGTTGGCTGGGACTGCGATTAGGTAGTAGAGGAGGCAGTGAACGACGTTCCGAGGCGCCGAATCCAAGGGTTGGGGACCATTTTTCGGTCCCAAGTTGTTGACCCCCAACTGCGAGCTCTGGTCATGTGCTTTGCGATGGGTGTGCTTTGCTATGGCAGGGGCATGTCTGAAATTCACGGCGGGTTTGCCGAAGTGGATTGCCGAAAACGACGGGCAGGCATTGCTGACGCTGATGGTCCACTTTCTGACGAAGCTATTGTGGTGCCGGTGGAAGTTTGAGACAGCCAGGAAAGGGCTTCCTCCTGTCCACGCCGGTTAGCAATGCAACGTATGACGAGGCGACTTCCTACGTAGTAGACCTAAGATGCGCGCCGGTCTTCCCAGCGAGTGGTTCTCGCCGAGTTCCTCCCGTTGATAAAGTGGGGGATGCGATGCCCTGGACAAAATTCCGACCAAGCAGACCAATGCCGCAGGAGGCTTGCCCGAAAAATCGATAAGGCGACTGGCGCGGTAATGGCACAATGTCCCCCGGATTGTGGACTCTTTGCCTGCGCCTCGTGGTGTTGTTGAACCGATATCCGGGCAGAGGCGAGTGGATTATTGTAGACCACACGAAGCTAAGGAGAAACGCAGGCGCGTCTTTGAGCATTTCCAAGAAATGATGGTGACAGCGAAGGATTCGAGAAAGGGGGCACGCTATTCTACGCTAAGCTGCCGGATTTTCCTCGGTTCCAGGATATTCCGAAACCGACGCCCTTGTAGTGAACTAGATCTTTTGTTCATCAAGGAAAATATTCCGAGCCCGCGGTCATCCTGATCCTTGTGCGGGTTTGTTAAACGGCGAAAGCGACCGTTACGTATAGGGAGGCCGTTGTCCCAAAATTGGGCCGAGGATCGTTCTTGCAACCACGCCGGCCCACTTATAGTTACGGTAAGTATAGCTAGGACTTACCTCGGCTTAGGCAGCCCTTAGTACGGCTCACCTCCTGCTTAGGATTTGCGACTAATACGGACTTGGCTAGAAAAAAGTGACGGATGTAACTATAGAGGTAGACTCAGACTAAAAATAAGTGGGCCCCGTCCGAGCATGGTTAGCCCAAAATCAGGCTTGCTTCCTCCCCGGCTCAGCTTCGTGTTACAACCTGCACCCAAGGTGGGTCAGACTGCAAGGCAGTACGTCGCGGGGTATGTTGACGGTAGGGAACGAAGGTTGCGTAAGGTCCAGACGGGACTGTGTACCGTCTGCAACAGGGTGTTCTACAAAGAGCTTGAAGAAGGTGCTTACAAGATTGTAGACGGGAACATGATATTGCTTACGTAAGGAACAAGAACGGTTCCTCACTTAAGGGCGCGGTCTACCTATCTATACTTGGCGGTCCGTGCTCAAGGATTTCCATCAGACCCCTGCCAAGTATAGTAAGCTATCTAAGCGCTGCTGTAGCGGTGTGTTTGGTCCCGGAGTCCCAGTCCCCATTGTTCGGGACCCCGGGACCGTCCCGGCCAGAGTTGGTCCCGGCCCCGGGACCAGATTCCTCCGGGACCTTCCTGATTGGTGGTCCTAAACCCCGCAACCCTTCCTGCTTGTGATTGGTCTACCGTGGCTGCCCCAGGGCGCCGCGGCCCAATGTCGTGACCTGGTCATGACACGGACGCCAAATAGCGATATGTCGTCAGCGTTGTCAAAGACGAGCAGCTACGACCGTATACTCTCGATCCGCTCGCAAACGGCCGTCAGCAGCTTTTCGCCATCGGGGCTGATATCCAGGTACTATTTTTGATGTACGAACTTGCTGATATCTCGCGACGGGGTGTTGACGGTGGTTCCGCCCGGAATGTATGCCATCCGTGGGCCGGTGATTAACTGGATCTGCACTACGAGAAACTCCTGGCTCTGCAAAGACATATTAGCCGTCATCTCGGTCCTTCTCAGGCCAAATTACATAGGATGAGCTGCCATCTTGTTTACCCGCCCATCTCCCAAGGACATCTTGGTACAAAATGCTTCCAGACGAAGAAAACCAGCCCAACTCCTCCAAGAGCTAGTGATGGACTGTGTCGATTCTGACACAGAGATTCTAGTTTTGACTAGGGGTAGATCTCTCCGACACCCTGGGTTGACACGCCGTGTTCTCAGAGTTTGATTTCAAAATCCCAAGATCCCAACAAGCAACCAGATGCCCCCGGCGGGCATCCTCTACGAGAGAGTCAGCATCTCCACAGCGAGTTCTTCCAGATTCCCGCCTTCAAACAGATCGCCAGTCATAATATCCGAAACAAACGCGTCCCCAACAAGCTCAAACCGGCCGCTCCCCTTCTCCCTCAGGACGTAAGGCTTCTTCTCCCCCTCGAATACAGCCACCACGTCCCCCGGTCGCGAGCCATACGGACCAACGACATAACGGTGGTCGGATTCCGCGATGCAGAAGCACCGGTCCTCGAGGGAGTTAGCCAGTCTGGTGAGAGTAGCGCGGGTCATGCCGGGCTTGATATAACAGCCCTCGCCGCCGAGCCCCGCGGTGTCAGTGCTCAAAAGGGGCATCACTTTCAAGACCGAGGAGAGGGTTGCTCGGATGGTTTCCTCGCTGCTGCCGCCATGGAGTCCGTCGTAAAAGGCCTCCACGGCTGGCGCTGGGGTGTTGGACCAAAGCTGCGAGACTACGGCCCTGTAGCCGGGCAGGGTCTCGGCAAAGAGATCGGCAACGCCAAAGTGCTGGACCGAGAACCCGTCGACAACACGCAGAGCCTTCTTCCACACCCTCTCGAAGGCGTCGGGGTCCGTGTTCAAGGCGGGGAAGATGCGCTTTGCTCGTGTGAGGACCGCGTACAAGCCGCGTTCGAACGGGCCCTCCACGGCTTTCAGCCGGGTAAGCAGCAGCCCACGCACGGCCAGGGTCCCGGCCCGCTTGTCCCAGGTGGCGACGCAAGGCGCCGTGCCGCCGGTACGGTAGCGCGTGTCCTCGGGGAAGCCGTCGGAGCTCTCCACCGAGACCCGGCAAGAGTCCATCGTCCACGAGGCCCGCATGTGCTGCCAGGGGGGGTGGCTGCCAGGGGGGGTGGCTGCGGTTGCCGTTCAGGATCCGCAGGCTTCGTTCCCTGGCGATCAAGGTGTAGGTCAGCCTCTGGTATACCGTCTCGACGTCCTCGCGGTAGTCAATGGGGAAGCTTTTGAACTCGTCGCCAAACAGGCCAAGCAGCGCGTACACCTTATCCCTGGGCTCTGTTGCCGCGAATTTGGAGGCCACCGACAAGATGAGCATTTGCGGGTGCAGCTCCATGGCCTTGGGGATCTGTGCAACCGGCATGTTGACGCCAGGCCCCAACGACCCGTCGTCCTGGCGGTACCGGTCGAAGCTGCGGAGGTTCGCAGCCAGCCAGTTGGAATCAATGACATCGCCGTCGTCGGTCGTGCCGCCGTGGAAGTTCTCCGGGATGTAGCCGGCAATGCCTGTGAGGGTGGGAGTTACCATGGAGAGCCACAGACGGACGGATTCGAGAACCGCGGCCCTCACCCCGACGTGGCCGCAGCATATGACGGCGCCTGCTTTCCCGCGTTCCTTTTCGCTCGTGGCCGCCGCGTGCAGCTCCTGGACGATCTAGACGCGCGTGAAGTACGGCCGCTGCAGGAAGCGCCAGAGGGGGTCCCAGTTGTACCCAAAGAAGCGGAACCTTGCCACCTCGAAGAGGGCCTGGACCGAGGGCATGTTGCCGGCGCCGGGAGGCAGATTCAGCGTGCGCCAGCAGAGCGCGATGGCATTCTTCAGCGCGATCGCAGCCTCGAAGGGCTTTGCCGCAGGTAGCGCAAGGCGGTTTCCAGGTTCGCCGTGACGCTGACCGAGCTGCCGTCGATCTGAATCTCCCTCCGGTCGTTGGCATCGCCCCATGTGTACGAGAGAGCCTCGTATACGGGGTTGTCATCCAAGTTGACGTGCTCGATCTGGCACTGGATCTCGAAACAGCGTTCTGCCTCGGCCAAGAGCTTCAACACGCGGATGGTTCGTCCCCCTGACTTGATGGGTGGGTAACGATACAGTTTTATCGTTGGATTCGCCATCATTTCCTATCGCAGGGCAGTGCCAGAGACGGTGCGAGGCCATGAAAGTGACTAGCGGTGTAGACAGAGAGCGGGAGAAGAGAGCCATGTCCTCGCCCTCCAGGCTATCCCTAACCCTCCTCGAGCCCGTCTGCTCGGTGATCTGGATTCGGCATGGCTTGCAGGTGGTGCCAGCCGTGAATCGGACGCGGTTGCTTGCCTTGGGAGGAGGGCGCACGAACGCCCCGAAAGTGCGGAAATGCGTCCTGCGGTTTCGGTGAGTGAAAGCAGACTTCGGGATTGACAGTCTGACCTTTGGTGCCCAACCTTCAACTTGTTTCTCCTGTCCATATTTTCATTCCCCAATCTCGCAGTCACTTTGAATCGTTTCCAAAATACCTGGACAGTGGCGGATGGAATCGAACGTCATGGGGCGCCCAGCACCAAAAGTACCCATGCTGCCAAACGCATCGGCTAACGGGCATCGTCAGCGGCAGGACCAAGACATCATCTTCGGAAAGATGGTCGACGCGCTGAATAAGGAGGCCGCGAGGGTATCCGGCGCGGATCTTAATCCCTTCCGCTATGACGGCGTCCAAGTTCTGCTAATACGATGGGATCACGATGATCTCGGCGTATCTCCCGAGGTTGATGCCCTGGCTACCGTCTTCGATCGCGATTTTGGATTTGGGGTGTCGCAGCTCACCATCCCGGTCGAAAACTCAATTCATCAGCTGAACCGTGCCATACTGGACTGGGTCGAGGCCTACGATCACGATGGCGCTCTCCTGATTATCTACTATGCTGGACATGGCCAGATTTCTGACTTTGGACGGACCTTGGTATGGAGCAAGTAAGTGCCACCTCTTCTGACAGTCACGAGTGGGATAACTAAGTCGCATTCAAAGCCGCCGCGATGAGGAAGACGAATACTATTGCGAACTCCGCTGGAATGGCTGCGAAGATATCCTGCTTCAGGCTGCCGCCGACAAGCTCTTCATCTCGATTGTTGCTATGCTGCGAATGCGGTACCGACTGGGGGCCGTGGCGTATCAGAAGTGATCTGTGCCAGCGGTTTTGAGTCTATCGCGCCTCTACCGGGGCCGCACTCGTTCACCACAGCCCTCATCTCCGTCTTGCAGCGGATGGTTCAGCTGACACACCCTTTTTCCGTATCGGCTATCTACTCGGACGTGCTCAACCACCTCAGGGCACTCGACCCGTCGCAAATCACACCCGACGGGTTCCGCATCGCCAACGCTCTGGATTACGCCAACGCCCTGCCCGGACTGCAGCGCCGCGAGTTTCGCAGGACACCTGTTCATTTTGTTCGAGAGAACCGCTACCATCGCCATCATATGACGATCGACGTGGTATCCTCCCCTTGTCCCTCATCACCATCCTCGCCACCACGGAAGCGCGACAGCAGTAGCCACGCCTCAGAGGAGAAAGGAGGGGGAGGGCCCCACGTAAAAGTCCCACCTGGATTCGACATCGTCCGGACGACGCAGGATGTTGAGCGGATGGCCCTACTAAGCGACGAGATGGTCAGAATCGCCAGGGCGGCAGAGCGCGACTCGGCTAGCATGCACGTAATTTCTCTTCTCACAATGGTTTTCCTTCCCGCAACATTTGTATCGGTACTCTTAAGTACCACCAATTTTGAGGATCCAAACCTCAAGTTGATAGATCGGGTGGTAGGCGTGACGTTTTGGAAGATGGACTTTCCGCTGGGGAGGTACTTTTGGTCGAACTTCGTGTGGACTACTTTGCTGACGCTGTTGACCTTTCTTTCTTGGTGGCATGGATCTGGAGTGCTCTATCGGAGGCGCTTGTGGCAGAGAGGTCGAGCTGAGGATCACGTTTTCAAGATGAGCTGAATCAACCCAATATCGGCGTGCGGCAAACCCGCAAAACCGTTACAAGCTGGTAGGCCTGGAAAGCAAACCGGACATTTAGGAGGATATGTCGACGCCGGCCGCCGGACAGATCCTATTTTTAACTTACCACGGCTCTCTGTCTGCCTGCCAGGAGTTCAAGTATCTCTCCAACCGGTTTTTCTTAAGGCTAGAACAAAGAATTTCTTGACAAAGGGCTCTTCTACTGGTGCCTGGCTTGGAGGATTGGGGGGGACAACAACCACAACCTCTGTTTTCTTCCCTTCCCTTTTCAGATTTTGCAGCTACAGTAGACTGAATTAAAGTCTTGACTCAGCTTCGTCTTTTATGCTCGTGATAAGAGCGTGTTTAAGTTACTGCTTTTGAAGGACAGGCTTTCTGATTTCCCAGAAGTCGCTAGTTTATGTTGTCACAAGTTTAAAATCTAAGTTTTTATCTTAACAGTTTCTTGAAGTTACCGTGACAGTTACAGTAGAGTCTGGGAGGGGAACGAGAAGCTATATATTTCTTCGGCTGCATAGAACTTGAATACAAATTGCGATGAAGCCTTTGCTTCCGCTGCATGCTCTTAATTCTCGCGGATTTTATTTGCCTTTGCCGCCGCCGAAGAGTGGTACGTTGACTAGATGGATTTTATCAAGTAAAAATATCAAGTCGAACCAAAAAGGGGGGTTTTTTTTTTACACAACGTCACACCCGGGTATTCCTATAACACGACCCAGATGGATTTTTATTTGCCTACTTCATTGCCCTAAATCGGTTATGTACCGAGCTGTGCCCGTGAGCGTGCTGTTGTTCAAGCTGGGATGGAGTCTCCACAGCGGGGATGATAGATCGATGATTGGTGTGCTTTCCCTGTAAGTCGCGGCAGCCACCATGTCTCACGCGTCACCCAAGAAAAGCCTCAACCCCCTCCCCCGCAGCAGGAAGATCACGTTTGATCCCCTATGCAGCCTATCGAGTCGCTTCGGACAGCGAGAATGAAGTGACACAGTTGGAGGGAAGTGTGATTCGCGTTGCGTTGGAATTAGTGTGCTTGTCTGCCTACCGTGACGCCCATGCCACCGATCTATTCTGTCCAATCGCTCCTGTTACCTCCTACTTTGTACCCGCTGGGTACTTGGACCAGAGGACCGCGAACCACGCCAGCCAGCCTGCCCGTGTTTCGGCCACACCTGCTTGCTCTCGATCTTCTGGCGCCGCTGGAACTTCACCTTCCACAACCTCTGTCCAACTTCATAACAGCAATCATCTTCGGTTTGATGCCAAACATCGTTCCATTTCACCGCCGGCCAACGACTCTCACATGACGCTATTCAGCTCGAAGTCACAGGCCCTGTTCAGCCCGCAGCTGAAGGGCCATGGCACGGGCACAGGGAACGCCAATGCCAACCCCATCGCGTCGCCTCGAACCGGTGGCCACGCTGCGTTCGGCAATCGAGTTCTGTCTCCCCACGCGCCCATTCATGGCCACGGAAGCGGATCGGGGAACTGGAACGGCAACTCGCTCTTGCACGCCAACGTTTCTCCCACCGTCAGCCTTTTCTCGACGCACCAGACCATCAACATCCAGCAGACGGGGTCGAGCACCGGACTGGCAGTCGCCGCCGTGGTCGGTGGAGCAGCTGTCGCAGTAGGCGTCTACGCTGTCATGTCGGGAAGTGGAGTGAAGGAAGACAGGAAGACAAGGGCTAGCCCGTATTCCTCGACTCTAGCGTCGCAGATGATGATGGATTGGGAACACTGAGGGGCTTATGGTTGTTGCTGTGCTGAATTAGAGAACCAGCCGCGCACTTTTGTCTCGTGTCTCTCAAATCTGCTACATCAGAGGTTTAACGAGCTAGCAACCTAGCCTGAACGCAAGAGCACTGCCCAAGACCAATGGCTTAGAATGCAAATATCCTCCTCTGTCACGTCGTCTTGCCGCTCCAGCTTTTCACGCGCATTTTGGAGCCGCCGCGCCATCTTCCGGGCCAGATGCAGTACTGCTTCGTTTTGCAACACCAAAAATGAGGCTACTGCACCCACGCACGCGAACGCGAACCCTCCGCTCTGCAGTACAACACTCCACGGCCTCGAGCTGTCAGGGAGGGAACTCGGTGCGTCCCAAGGGCCTGTCAAGGGTCGGCCTGGGTGTGTCGACGGCATTGTAACGCACATTTGCAGGTCGCTATCAGGGCCAACGCTGCTCCAAGTCACCATCGCAAGTTCAGCTTCTGTGAATCTAGAGCCTTGGGCAAAAGATGCAGCCCTCGCGCTCCGCACTTCTTGCCATAGCCCTGTGCTGGGCCCTGCGGTCACGGCGGAGATGAGATGACTGCGCGGAGGCCCGCCGGCGAAAGCCGTGCGAAACGAGCGTGGTATGGCATACCATACCCTGGCGACCAGCGGTATGAAAAGCGGACTGCCAGTGGCGGTCAGTCGTTGTTGTTGAGTGAGAGTAGTGAAAAAAGGAAAGAGAATCACTCACAGCAAAGCACGTACTGACCAACGCCGCGCAAGCGCCAACTCGGTCAACCGGTGCAGCTCTCTTTCGAGGGCACGAATATCCTCCAGGGCAACTTTGGCCTGCTCCCGCCGTTGTGTGGCTGACTCCCTGCCAATGTTCCCCTCGCCGTGGTCTCTGCACGCCGCGAGCGAGAAGGAGGCGCCTGAGTGAATTGCTTTTATGTCGTAAGGCACCGCAGGTGTGATTGGCGGCACCCAGACGACGTCCTCCTCATCGCCGGCTGAGCCGAGAGCGTCCTTGCGCTCTACGTTGTTTCGAGAAGAAGGGCCGACGAGAGCCATTGCGTCGATCAAGAGGCGGGAAAGAGAAGAACGATAATTGGGGTCTGTTGCTTTGATGGGAACGCAATGCCGCCCATATTTTGTCCTGGTGGGAAAGGGAAAATGGAAAGGCTCTGAGATCGGTGAGGGGAAACGACTTGCAGTCGCGCTGCATATGAACTCCGAAGGCTGGCATGGCCGCAGTTTGCCTTGCAGTCGCGCTGCATATGAGCTCCGAAGGCTGGCATGGCCGCAGTTTGCCTTGCAGTAGGCCTCATCTGTTTAGCAAACCACAGTGAAATGCCGAGAAAAGTCAAACCTGAATTCTGACAAAGGACACCTCAACTTGGAGGCGTCGTGAACAACCTGGGCAACCTTACTTTGTCAGAAAGCTGCAGCCGTATCAACGCGGGCAATCGATACAGGTAGATTACCCAAGGTAGGCAGGTAGCCTTAAGCCAGCGCTGCCCGTCCCGCCCCCAGCCCGGTATAATCCTTCCTAACGACACCACTCACCCCTTGCCCGGTGGTGGGTCGTTTTAATTGACTTGCCTCTGAACCCCCCCCTCCTCCCCCCCAACGCCCGCAGTGCTCCGGAACAATGGTCAAGAAGGAGGTGCCGGAATACCATCTGGTTGTTCATGGTTTCCGCGGCAGGGGTGACAGGGTTGAGCTGGAGACCGGACAACTTCTAGAGCGACTGTTCGAGGAAGACTCTACGCCGCTGATCAAGTACAATAGTCATGCCATCTACTCGGAAGACCGCGGCAGGGTGCTGAAGGTTTGTGATCGGAACAGCTTCTCACCAAGATTGAAGTGCTCACCGTCTTGTTCGCGTTTCATCACGCTAGGTTGCCTTCGAACCCTCCACCGAAGGCACAACTGCCTCTTTTGACGATGGTCTCCAGCTGTTCTGCGATCGGTTCTTCAATCACGGTGACGACTACGCATACCACACTCTCTCCGAACTGGGCATGCTTGGATACTCGCCCGAGTCGGAGCAGATGAGCCTCCCTTGGTACCGCCATCTTTTCAAGTGGCTACACCATCTTCGCCAGGACGAAATCGCTCGTCTGGATGATTCGCTCAGTCGATTGAGGGATAGTAGTGGGTCACGGGGTGTCCTACGGTTACTGCTTCCGAACTGGTACGATTGACGGTCACCGGAAAAAAACAAAAGAGGCAAGAGGAACGACTGGCTTACAATGCGTTCAGGCTCGAGGTTGGCGCCATTGCGGTTTCGGTCGCTTGGGGCAGCGAAACGTTTTCGCGGACCAATGTCTTTACCGTGGGTAAGGACACGTACTCCTTCGCCGTCCGCAACGAGGACTGCGCCCGTTGGGCATCTGTTGTGATGCAGGCTGTTGTAAGTGTCTAAATCCCCAGCCGGCGCCTCCGCCGAAGAACTTGACTAAGGCCGTAGCAGGCGAAGGACAACCAACTTGGCTTGACACCCGATCAACTGGCCATCAATGCAAGAAAGTCTTCCCAGCAGTTCATTGACCGTTCGGATGACGTCCTCTCCCTCATGGAAAGCAGTTCGGGTAAGCCAGCCTCCCAATACTCACACGCATAATGAGAGGCAGTACTGACCACCCATCTCCAGTCTCTGACGTAGACCGGTACGGTCAGATGAAGCTGCACAGCAAAGTTCTCGGTGGCCTAGTCAAGCTCTTCTGCGCCGGCTTCGAAGTAGTGACAGTGTGTGAGAAGGCGACTGAAGCTTTCACATCTGGCGTAGGGCGAAATATGGCCAGCTTTCTTGCTTCCGGCGTTGGCGTCGCCACCAGTGGCGTCAACTACTCGCGCTATCTAGCTGCCATCACGACCCTCGAGAACCAGCCAGTGCGTTCGGCTGGTGATTCCATATGGAGTTCTATTGCCAAAGGCCTTGGCTTCATCTCACACACGCCTGGTGAAATCCTCGCTCTTGAGCAACGGGCTAGAGTCATACAGGGGCTCCAAGCCTCGAAGTGGATGAGCTTTGCTCAGCTCGGAATGGGCGTGGCGGCCCTGGGTTTTTCTTTCTTCAGCGGCGTTTCGGAGTGGAAAGAAAAGTCTAGGTGGAGCTCTAGTACGTCTCATTTCCTTTTGCAGCTGAGCAGTTAAAGCCCAACCCTGGCATCTTTGGGGCGATTCAAGTTGAGCACCGCTAACGATGCCGCTTCGACAAACCAGTCGCCACATTGGTAGATGGAGCCATCCGCCACGGACAGATCTGTGAGCTTTGGCTGCACTTGGTGTATCATACTGGCGATGGTCACTCGCAGGTATCAGAGGAATACCTCCGAGGCTTGTTGGATTTGATGCGCTCGTTGGGCATCCAAGTCCCAGCTGCGGGCGACCGAACACCCGAGGCCATCCGAGCGAAGATCTTGGCCCACGCAAACATGTTGAGGGCCCAGAAAGAGGCGGTGGCGAAGCAAATCGGATGAGAGATTGGGGCTGGGGTTGGATGGGAAGTTGAAAGGCTCCGGCCCAAGTTTTGCGCTATGGAGCATCGTCTTGTAGGAGCCAGTTGAGGCACCCTATTGAGTGCGGAAGACGAAGTCCCGCGGATACCCGTGAAGTTTCTACAGTGGCTGTGCGCCTTTTGTATTGGCAAGGAACTGGAAGAATACGCTGGATAGGTAGTGTGCTTGTCCAAGTCTACCTACCATGACGCCCATGCCACCGATCTATGCTGCCCAATCGGTCCTGCTCCCTCTTATTTGCACCCACTGGGTAGGTACCTACTTGGACAGGTGGACCGCGAATTGCGTGAGGAACAAGAACGGTTCCTCACTCTAAAAGTACGCATCTCCAACGATATACGAAACTGTCTATGGTATAAAAGCAATATATTCTAGTAACCCGTACTTGTATCCCTTTACTGAGAAGACTTTCAAAGAACAAGACACCGAGTCCCTATCCGCCGTAAAGGCAATCCCTCAATCACCTTAGCAAGAATCTTACTTCCGCGCTTCCGGTTAAAACTGCATTTTAGAGTGACGCAGATATCGGCAGCTAATGAATACCTAGGTACCTAACCTGCGCAATCTCCCCATAGAGCGCACAATGTAGAACGAACTCACTACTCCATCTCCCCTTTGCCAGTCGCATTTCTATACCAAACAATAAGCAATATTTTGGCCTTATCGTGATACAAATAACGAATAGAAGCACTCAACAGGATGCATACAACACCTCCCGGAAGCAAAATAATAGTCCGGCATTGTTGCCCCTGTCTCATCCGTCTAAGTACTCAAGTCCTACGGTCTACCTAGACTACCCATC
This sequence comes from Schizothecium vesticola, assembly GCA_030549215.1. Taxonomy (NCBI): domain Eukaryota; kingdom Fungi; phylum Ascomycota; class Sordariomycetes; order Sordariales; family Schizotheciaceae; genus Schizothecium; species Schizothecium vesticola. Next base: position 352,229 of record JAUKUD010000005.1, on the reverse strand, counting down.
AGTGCTTATCCTCTCCGTCTACACGGCGATGCGGGTGTCCCTCCCTCATGTTACCAACTGCCGCGTGCGCTGCCATACTCGAATTCATCATGACCGGCACCTCGACGAGCTTCTCCTTCTTGGGCGGGTGTGGGTTGAGAATCAGCTTGCCACAGTGCTTGATATGCGCCAAATTGTCAAACCGCTCCTCCATGACGGCCCCCGTGTTTTTCATGCGCCAGTACTTCTGCCAGTAAAAAAGGCAGTGCACGATATGCCATTGGCGCGACGCCCAGAACGTGCTGTTTTTGGTTCCGCCAAGTGCCGCGACATCGGATATGGTTAGGGGGATGGTTCCCTCTTCGTCGGCGAAGTAGGCCCACGCGCCGTCCGGGCCGGGGCCGGCGCGGTCGAATTCTGCGGTGAGGGCATCGTCGCGGCAGGCAAGGGGGAGCCAGGCTGTGGCGAGCGTGTCGTAGATGCAACCGAGGGAGAGTGCCTCTTGGACGGAAGAGCCGCAGTCGCAGATGCTGAGGCCGGCGGGGAGCGTTGACGGCCGGTAAACGTCTGGAGCTGCCGGGGTGAGGGGGGGCGAGTTGCTGAAGAGAAAGGAGTGGCGGGTGAAGGGGAGGAAAAGAGCGATGAGACCCCAGACTGCGAATAGGTAGGTAATGGCGCGAAATACGGTTAAGATACAGCATCGTTGGCTGCTGGGTCGGGTTTTCTTGGTGGGAGCCAGATCTAGCTCGGAGTCTTCGTATATTGGGGACGCCAGTTCGTCTAGGCTGCTATCGGCTGTGAGAAACGGGGTGCTGGACGAGTCCATGACGGCACCTGTTCAGCATCTGAATTTGGAAAATTTATGGCAGGGAACCAGAGTGGGTGTGTTGGAGGATGTCAAAACGAGTGAGGTTACCGGCAATAACCTGAGTGATGAAGAAAGGAAATCTCCTAGACTTCTGGACGTCAGCAGGAGATGGGAGACACAGTCTATCCATTGGAACTACACTGAGCGAAAGGCACCTAAGGTTGAACGGCAGATGAAAGGGGTGGTGGCACTTTGAGCAAATGTTCACTCCAGCCGCTTCGGAGACACGACACCAATCACGCAGCTGCATTGCTCTGTGCCTTGTGAGACAATGAATTGGTTTGCCTTGCCTCAGCCGCTAAAATCTGCCCGGCCCGGCCGTCTTGGCAGCTGAGGCAAGGCAAACCAATTCATATGCTTATACCGAGGCATGCTATAAACGGGCATCAATTTGCAGCCTTTTCGGATCTTGCAGGGTCCAAGGACGCATGGGTCGTGGCAATTAGAAACTGCAAAATGAGGGTTACGATAGTGGCGTGTAGTGTAGGTGAACTCTATCAACGGCGATCATCCCATTTCAGCTTGTCAGAAACGCGACATGCTGGGTGCTGGTGAGATTGAGCTGTTGCAACTGTGCGACTGTACAGCATATGAAATCTGTCCTGATTTCTCTCGCAAATGCCGGAAACTTTTGTTATAAATGCGAACAGTGACAAGCCGCATGGCTGCAATTGCACGTCTGCGACAACATCTGTGGCAATCGTTACAAATCCACAGTTCCAGCCATCATCCAATCCTTCATGTCCGACGCAACTTTGGTGTCGTTGTGATGGCCAAGGGGTAAGAATACCTAGTAATTATCATCTAAGCCCTTATCGCCGCGCCCTGTCAATGGAACGCCTCGATGCAATATAAATCAGGAAAATCACATTTCATTGAATACGAGGAATATACTCCAACAACCGTGTGTTCCGTGTAGGAGACACAAAGCTGTTCGGGACACAACCAAACGCTGGGTCAATTGTCGCGGGATGATTTTCGCTCGCACAAGATGGGGTGCTGGAATTGTGATGAGTTTCTTGATTTGCAAAGTTGGCAACGGGTGGAGAGAGGGCACGCATGCAGGAGGCAGGCGATCACGATCACACTGATCGCAACGGCGCGCCTGTTCAATAGTCCAAATTGAAGCTGGTGAGTTCTCTGTCTCTCTCTTTGGTCTGTAACTATCGAGGATCTAAAATAAGAAGGTAACGCCGAAGAAAAATCTCGTGGCCCAAAGGGTGGGAATCTCAAGACTCCTCTTGTGATGTGTACAGCACCCCAACTCATCATCCTCGCTCCCTGCTTCCTAGTTACTCGGTCCCCCATGCATCCCCGACGCAACTCCTAGGTTAAGATGGCGGTCATCTTGATCAGGCACATACGGATTCCCTAATCAGCGGGATCTGTTAGCCAACGGGGCCGCTTTGTGCTCTCCACAGACCGGGTCATTAATAGGGCGGCTCACCAAACTTCGGATGAAGCAACAACCCCGGTGTCAAAGGGTCAAAACTGTGCTTCGACGTCCAGTCCTCAATTCCCTCCCAAGAGACGCACTGGTGCCTGCCATTATCGATAGCAGATGGCTTTGGTCCCCTGTAGATGACCTCTTGTTAGAAGCTAGGGAGTCGTGCGGACTGGTAATGTAAGGAAAAAAAACTCACGACTCTCCCCAATGCATCGGAATCAGAGTCGTGTCTGCGTTACACTGGACGTACTGTCTGAGGTAATCCAAACAGTGCTCTAATGTCTGTTAGCGGTTCCTGCCCCTTTGCGAGAAGAAAATGGACAAACCTGAGTGCTGCTTCAGCAGAAAGGTCTCAGCATCGGTGAGGTTCGGGTAGTAATGGTCCGCGTAGAGAACGTGATGCATCCGCTCGACGCAATGAAGACCGTGATAAACGGCCAACATCGCGTAAGCACCACTTCCGTCTGTGAGACGGACAAGCGTCTGATCAGCTGCGAACGCCCCTAGTTCCTGTTCCGATACTTTTATATCGCTGTACCGCTGGAGTTCCGCCCAGGCTGCTTCCAATGCTGGCCTAGGTGGCCCGGTGAAGAGAGGATCCTTTTTGTGAGGGTTCAGAGCTCCCGATGCCTTGTAGATTGGCTGGAAGTCGAACTTGCGCGGCTCGAAGGCAGCATCTGGTATCATTGACGCTGCAGTGATGCGTATCAGCCCATTGCACTACACAACGCGATAAAGGCTGTAAAAAAAACCAGTGGACTTACTGAGCACATGCTGACGGCCATGCAACCTTGTGACTTGCAATGCTAAGACTGCCAGAAGAGCGATGTTGGCAGCTGTCAAAACAACATGAAAAGCAATTGCGCGCCAATTGCATTTGGTGCGGTGCCTTTGACCCTTGTGTAGATGGCTAGTAAGCATGAAGGGCTCGGATTCGGGATCTTCTTGTTTGCCAGACCCATCATGTTCCACCGTTTCCGATGACGGACGGACTGACGATGTGGCAGCAAGGGCTGAATAAGACCACATTCTAGAACTAGGAGAGAGGATGCGACTGAACATGATCAACGTAGCTGGGATCTCTGTCAAAAGGAAGTTGTTTGGAGATAAAAAGACCCCAGCTGCGGTGAGGAACGAAAAGCTTTCATGACCTGTCCCTTTTGGGGGGGAACTCGATCATCGTCAAGGGGCAGGTGAACTGAAGTATGCCTTGGTGAACTCCGATACATGCATTTGCTGTAAACCTCCTTAGCGTTATGCAAATTACAGTGTCTCCAGTGGTAATAGCTGCGATCGGCAGGACATTGCTCCGGACATTGTGATCATAGTGTAAAGGAATGGAAAGATCAGGGGTTAGGAATCCCGACGGAGCTCTCATCCACCAATCAAAACAGTGCCTTGCTACCTAGCGGATTTAGGGCTGAACGCCAACCCGAACCAGCTTCGGTTGTCCGAACGCCACTAACTTTACTCGTTATCCAATTGTATCACGCCTCTGGACATAAGTCATGGTAGCATCAAACGAAAAGCTGCAAGCCCAGGGCAGTCACAGTTGCGAGCAAGGCGTTTTTCTGATATCAATCAGGACGGTGATGGCTGGCTTGTACATCGCAAGGCTGCTTTCCAAGTTCTCCATGTGACTGCCCGCCTCCGAAGGGGCCTTTGAATTCAGCCGTGCAAAAGTCTCCATTCCCCGGCGGCTGGTCGTGATTGGCACGAAGTTGGTTTGAAGATTTGAGAGGCGAGGATTACCATGCAACAACAAGACTTCGGATGCTAAAGCTGAATCTGCAGGTACGCGGAGGCTGTGTCAGGCGGACTGAGGTGCCCTACCATACCACAAAGAGTTTCGTTCCCATTGCTAGGTCACATCAGCCAAGCAGGAGAATAGAAGCCCTCGGCTCAAGACTGGATCCCCGCTCAGCATCGCTGTTCTATAAGTATCCTGATCAAGTCACCTTTTCAATCTATACTGTCTCCTCCACCAAGCTCCAAAGCATCTCTCATCCACTTCGCATCATCAAGAGTGCCCAATCTCTTCTTGCACTCCTCAAATTTCAGGACTCAATCAAAGCACACATATCCCCGCCCCAAACGAGATCACCAAGTACCCTCCTAGCCCAAGCAAACATGCAGCTTCAATACCTCGCCTCCATGGTGGCCCTCCTCTCCATCGGAACATCGGCTCTGCCCGCTCCCGGTAGGAACTTTCCCGCTCCGACACCCAAGTCTTGGGTCAAACAAGTCATCCGTGCTAATCAAGTGCTAATTAGGCATCACAGCCTCTGACATCAATAGCCCCGACAGGCGGGCTGAAGTTGCTCCTCCCGCCACTGAAGAGCTGTGGAAGTTCACCAATTGGGACTTTCAATGGGACTTGCCATTCAAGAAGCATCGTCGTCGGGCCGAGGTTGCCCCCCCGGCTACGGAGGAGTTGTGGAAGTTCACCCCTTGGGACTTTTCGTGGGACATGCTGGCTCAGAAGCTTCGTCGCCGTGCTGCTGCTGATGCCAAGAGAGAGGAAGCTGCCGGTGACGGTGCATAGGAAAAATAGTATTGCAGCGGCACTCGGGGCGGATGCGAGAGTTCCAAGATTGCGCAGGAACATTGAAACCACTACTACAAGTCCATCTTGGGCCGCAGAAAGTGTGGAGTTGGTGCATTCCAGTGCCTGGAGGGGATAGCGGCGACTCTTTTCATGTGGTGGCTCTTTGTTTTATTCATAGGTAGCTTTCTTCCCTTTGTATCAGAGTGTAAGACCTGCTGAGGAGGCTGAGTTGATATTTACCTTATATCTTCTCTTCCCGCCGTTTAGTCATGACAACCGCGTGGGGAATGGTCCTCTCTGTACAGTCAATGCTAGCGGCGTAAGTTCAAGAACTATTCGTAAGAGGTATACGTTATTGTGTGGGGAGAGGATATCTGCCTGCTAAAGGAAATTTTCATTGGGCTTCGCATGCGTAAATTTACTCAAAAAAAATGGATACGGTGGTATGAATATTCACCCATGGAGATAAATAAGCTCCCTGCCAGAAGATCTTCCGAATACGTCTTAAATCTCGTGTCATGACCCAGGCCAATCGTTACTGAAGAGACTTGTGGGGCCTGCGGGCCAATCAGGAAGGACCCGAAGACCCGATCTTCGGGTCCACGGGACTCGGCCAGGACCCGGGTTTGCGAACTTCGGGTCCACGGGTCCTGCCACACCACGCCAATACGGCACTAGATTGTTTCCTATGTAGATAGAGACGAGTAACCCCCGAGTGAGGAACTGCTCTTGTTCCTCACGCAAGCAATATATGTTCACGTCTACAATCATGCAAGCACCTTCTTCAAGCTCTTTGTAGAACACCCTGTACGCAGTGAACCCCCTGTCTGGACCTTGCGCAACCTTTGTTCCCTCACTGTCAACAACCCCGCGGCGTACTGCCTTGCAGTCTGACCTACCTTGGGTGCAGGTTGTAACATCTCGTAGCCCGGCTCTATATGGAAGGAGTGTCAGCTGTCCTACAATTCTTTTCATAAAACGACAATAAGATCCGAAAAATCCAATAAATATTTAAATACCTTATATATTCGCGGAAGTTAGTTACTAATATAATCGTTATAACTTTCTCTTTTTCTATCAAGATATTTTTAAAAGAGATAATATAATTTAGTGTTGCTTGGCGTGCCCTAACAGGCCTCATCAACCTGATCTCGACATCGTCAACTAACTGCGTCAGCTGCCGCCATCAACGCATTTACCACAGCGTGCAGCTACCCCAGTCTGTTTCCACAAACCACATACTCTACCCGCAGGTCCCAGGCCTGGCTTACGACTTTAGTATAGCGCCGTCCTACGTCCCTAGCTCCAAATCAGCACCATACAGTAAGGATATCCTGGTAATGAGTTGGGGCGCCTTACATGGTGCATGGCGCACAGGCTCTGTTCTGGCCGACTATGTCACGTGCCTTGAATTTGCGTTGCCTTTTGTGTTTTTAGACTTCGCCGGTCACAGACAAGACAACAAGAGAGAGAACCCACCACCTTGAATTCCGTCAATTGAACAGACGTGGCGTTATGGTCGAAGTGATCTTGATCGTCTGGTTCTTGCGTGCGTGTGATGCTAGTGCCCAACACCGACTTCGCAAACCCCAAAATTCCACGAAGACTCCAGACATCCTGGGCGAGCGAAAATCATCCATTGGGCAATTGATCCTAGCGTCGGCGTCTGCTCACAACGGTGCTGTGTCTCCCGTGAGGAACGCTGTAGTGTTGAAGTAGATACCACGTCTTCAGTAATAGGGTAAAAAAGCGGCATATTACACGGGTTTTCCACGCAAAGCGGATAGCCGTACTAGTCAACGCAGATCAGCCGCAACAGCCTCATCAAAGGGCTTAGCTAAGGCTTTACAGCCGTTGATATTGTCATATCTGAACGGCCAGGCAACACAAATCATGAGGCGAAATGGAACTCTCTAATGTGCAACAGGAACCTTGTCCAACGCCTTGGCCTTGACCTGCCAACCATCTTTAGTAGCCCCTGTTCCCTTGAAATACTCGGCCGCCGCGGTGTCGCCTTTGAGTGTGAACAACACCCATTTTGCAAAGGAGATAGCCCATACGCCTCCGTTAGCCTGGTTGAAAGTGCCGCCGTGGTTCAGATTAGGAAATGTTCCCCACCACGCGGGCGTCGTAGTGGGTAGCTCCGGCCAAGCGCCTTGGATTTCTGGACACAGATGCTGGTCAGAAAGACTCGAACTATTTCAAGCTCTTCTTTTCAGGGTCTTCAACTCACGAGGCATGGCAATACTGGTATCCAAGCTCCCAACAAAGAACCCAACAGGGACCTTAATATCTCTCGCCCACACCGACTCTCTCGTCGCATACCCAAATGACGCAAGCGTCTTGACCCGGGGCTCGCTCCGCATCTCAATGGTCTGCAAACCGCCGCAGCTGTGACCCGACGCCCCAAGCAGCGTGGCATTCACCGTCGCGTACTTGGTGCCGGCCTTCCCGGCCTGCTTGTGGATCCAATCGATCGAGTCGGTGAAGTATGTGATGTTCAGCGTCGTGTCGCGGCCGTTCTTCCCGCGCCCGGGAATGTCCTTGACCCAGCCGTTGGCAATGATCATGATGCCGTGGCTGGATGTTTGCAGGAGGAAATTCTTGTAGGCGAGGCCGTCGCCCACGCAGTTGCCTTCGCCCCAGAGCATTACGGGGAGGGTCAGATTTGCGGGTGGGTTGGTTGGCATGTAGATGGTGTGGAGCGGGAGGGAGGCGTCTTCGAAGTAGGACTGGTGATTGTGTAAGGTAAGTGAGAGTGAAAAGGCTTGGGAGGGGAGAAACTTGCCGCCGGGTAGCCGCCCGTACCGCTACCACCGCTTGCACTCCCCTGGCGAGAGTGAAGCCCATTTTCAACTTCGGAATTGACCGGCGTGGCGACGCAGAGTGGAAGCAGGCCGCTGACGATGGTCGCCAGGATGGACGTGCGGACCATGGTTTTGCTTGCTTGGTGGTTTAGAGGCGCGGGATTTCTACCAGATTCGGTAAATAAGTTGGTATGGGGAGGAATTCCTCTCTCAATCGCACATCATGGTCTCACTTGGCACCACTAAGGAGGGAAGAGAATCGAGATATATATGTACGGTACCCAACTACATGGGTCCGGCAGTTAAACACGGGACGCTAATATCAGGGTGGGTGGCTAAAGGCCCGCAGAATCCGACCGTTTCTGCCGCTCAGCACATCATTACCATAAAACCCGGTAGCCAGGATGGTGGTATTCGCGCGGCTATAGGCCAGCGGGTCTACAAATGAAAGATTGTTAACCCAGAGCAAACTCCGGTCCTCTCGGTGTAATAATCCACTATCTCTAATATAAAGACGTAGGCCTGGTTGCGTCACTCTCTTAAAAAAGAAACCATGAAAATGTCGTGAGAGATAAGTGATGGGAATGGCCAACGTCTCAATGTGAGGCGTTGACACAGTCCGAGTGCTTGCGTCCATTGGAGGCCATTTTCAGCCGCAATGAGTTGATGTAGGGATGATATGTAGTTAGCTATAACGTACTTGATAAGCGAGCGACCAGAATAAGCGAGCGACCACTTTTCTACCAAACCACCCACCCCACCACCAATATCTTATTTTCTCAACAACACAACATGCCAACTACTTTAAACGAAGCCCAATTGGTTTTAGCTCTCAACGCTCTTCAAAGAGATCCAAATCTTAAGGTCACAACTGCTGCAAAGATCTACAACGTTGACCGCAGTACCCTCAGGCAGCGACGCGCTGGTCGGCCTGCACGACGCGATATTCCAGCCAACTCACGCAAACTTTTGGATTTGGAAGAGAAAACGATTGTTCAATACATAACCGAGCTATGTGCACGCGCATTTCATCCCCGGCTCTCGTACGTGGAAGATATGGCCAACCGACTGCTACGCGAACGCGACGCGCCTCCTGTTGGCAAACGATGGGCTTACAACTTCGTTAAGCGCCAACCAGAACTCCGGACGCGTTTTACGCGTAAGTACGACTACCAAAGGGCCAAATGCGAAGATCCAAAGGTTATTCGCGAGTGGTTCGCACTTGTACGAAACACTAAGGCCAAATACGGCATCCTCGACGAAGATTCGTACAATTTCGACGAGACCGGCTTTATGATGGGCATCATCACACCAAGTATGGTAGTTACTACCTCAGATGGCCGTGGTAGGGCTAAACAAGCCCAACCTGGCAATCGAGAGTGGGCTACAGTTATCCAAGGAGTGAACGCTCTTGGCTGGGTGTCATGACCCAGGTCCTGACAACAGGCCGTGGGCGCTTGGGGCACCCACGGCCGGCCAATCCGCGTGGACCCGGAAGATCGCCGCCAAGGCCCGGGTCCGAAGAACCCCTCACAAGGATACAACCAATCAGAAAGGACCCCGAGGAAATGGACCCGGGCTCGGGTCCAGATATCTCGGGTCCATACACACTGCTTCTACAGCACTAGATAGCCAACTATATAGATAGGTAGACCACGCCCCTTGGTGAGGAACTGCTCCTGTTCCTCACGCAAGCAATATCATGTTCCCGTCTACAATCTTGCAAACACCTTCTTCAAGCTCTTTGTAGAACACCCTGTTATAGACGGTACACGGCACCGTCTGGACCTTGCGCAACCTTCGTTCCCTACCGTCAATACACCCGCGGCGTACTGCCTTGCAGTCTGACCCACCTTGGGTACAGGTTGTAACAGATACGCTTATTCAGCGTGTGATAGGAGTGGGAGGTTGTAGCCATTGTATGTACTGAGGGAAATGAACAAGGGATAAGTCTCTATCTGATTTGACGCCAGGGGTTGCCGAAGGGACTGGACGAGGGGGGAAATATATGGTGAAATCGTACATCCATTGGCGTCCGCTGTAATATTCGTCATCATTATTAACGTAAAGCCTTAGTACGCGGATAGAAGTATAGGATAAAGACTGTTTCCCGTCCACAATTGGAATGTCGCCCGGTAAGTCTTTACAGTTGATTAAGTCGAGAAGTCGTTGTACGACCGTCGTACGCACTGGGCAACCATCGCTTTCTACCGCTAACTGTTACAACCTGTACCCAAGGTGGGTCAGACTGCAAGGCAGTACGCCGCGGGTGTATTGACGGTAGGGAACGAAGGTTGCGCAAGGTCCAGACGGTGCTGTGTACCGTCTATAACAGGGTGTTCTACAAAGAGCTTGAAGAAGGTGCTTGCAAGATTGTAGACGGGAACATGATATTGCTTGCGTGAGGAACAAGAGCAGTTCCTCACCAAGGGGCGTGTCTACCTATCTATATAGTAAACTATCTAAGTGCTGTTGTAGCAGTGTGTCTGGACCCGAGATACCTGGACCCGAGCCCGGGTCCAGTTCCTCAGGGTCCTTCCTGATTGGCCGTATCTCAAGGAGGGGTTCTTCGGACCCGGGCCTTGGCGGCGACCCTCCGGGTCCACGCTAATTGGCCGGCCGTGGGTGCCCCAGGCGCCCACGGCCTGTTGTCAGGACCTGGGTCATGACACTAACAGATTAGTCGTAGAAGCATCGTAGGCAAAATGTTCATCGTGAAAGGGTTTTATCGTGTCGTGGTATTTCTTGCACAGCTATCACGGCGCAAGGTTAAGGGTCAGGTGTGAAGATCGTTGATCTACGAGGAGTCGGAAAGCTCTGGGGGCCGAGGCTCAGCGAGAGGTAAGCTCTCGAGGGTGGCCCAAGCTTCCGGCTCACGTGACTACATGACCAAGGCTACATGACCAAGGCACAGGCACAGGCAGAGCCTGTGACAACAGCGAAAGCCACAGCATTTTGGCGGTAGGTCGGGTACAGAGAGGCAGGGCCGTATATGCTAGGATGAAGCGTATGGTATGTATTGTGAAAAGCAAAGTCGGGTGTCGTCGTCAGCGCGGCCCGACATGAATGGGGACATGTTACAACCTGTACCCAAGGTGGGTCAGACTGCAAGGCAGTACGCCGCGGGTGTATGGACGGTAGGGAACGAAGGTTGCGCAAGGTCCAGACGGTGCCGTGTACCGTCTATAACAGGGTGTTCTACAAAGAGCTTGAAGAAGGTGCTTGCAAGATTGTAGACGGGAACATGATATTGCTTGCGTGAGGAACAAGAGCTGTTCCTCACCAAGGGGCGCTGTCTGCCTATCTATATAGTAAACTATCTAAGTGCTGTAGAAGCAGTGTGTCTAGAGAGTCGATGCCAAGAGTCCTCGACTCTGGCATCTATGCCAAGAGTCCTCGACTCTGGCATCTATGCCAAGCCTTCTCGACTCTCTTCTGACTGGCCCCTATTGTTCCACAAGGGGGCCTCTCCTGATTGGCTTGCCTTCGGCTGCCGGCAGGCAACCGAGGCCCAATGTCGTGACCTGGGTCATGACAGGACACCCATCGTGACAGAAATGTCCAAGGTTGGCGGACCCGTGTCTCAGCCTCACTGGCCTCGTGGCGTCCACTCGGGACTCACCCAGGCTGCGCATGCGTGCTGGGACAAGTACTAGATAGTTTAATAGAGCGCCCACAATTCGAAGTTCCAGTTGACCGTGGCGGTTAGTTCTTGGATGGAAAAGAGAACGGTAGTTACGGGGCGAAAGCGACCGTTACCTGTAGGGGGCCCGGTGTCCCAAAACTGGGCCGAGGGAACGTTCCTGCAACCACACCGGCCCATTTATGGTTACGGCAGGTATAGTCGGGATTCACCTCGGCTCAGGATCTGCGACTAATACGGACTCGGACAGAAAAAAGTGTCGGGTGTGACTATAGAGGTAGTCTTAGACGAAAAATAAGTAGGTCCTGTTTAAGTAAAGTTAGTCTAAAATTAGGCTCGCTTCCCCCTCGGCTCAACTTCGGCTCACCTTGCCATAAGAGTTGGCAATTTTACGCGACATTGGACCGGTTTTAGGCCTCGCCTTCGATAAAAGTGTAAAGATAGGGGGGTCCCAGAAGTAGGACCCCCGTCCCCCTCCTCCAGCAAAACAAACGCTCCCTTCAAAATGGAGGCCATAAAATAGGATCGGTGGCTAACGTTTTCACTCTCCGTTTTAAGATTCGGCGTTCTAGTAATCATGCCTGCTTACCGCACAAGTTCGGATGGAAAGGACGGTGCCACAAAAAAAAAAGAGGACAAGCGTGCCTTAATTTGAACTGACGACCCGTGTCGGAGAGACTGTAGGAATGAAATGGGAGCAAACCTCACCAAGACGAACCTTGGCCCATGCGGCCGCCAGTCCAGACCACTGCTCTAAAGCCGCAGTGCTTCGATGCTTGCTGGTAAGGACCTTGCCAGTTCGTCCCAATATGCCCCGGCCAAGCTGCGCGAGAGGCAAGACCCCACTGCTGCGATTGCACCTGCCCTGTGCAGCCTGTCAAATTTCTCGTCCTTGAACTCGGCTCCCCAGAATCTCCAAACTCAAACGCCGACAGTGCTGTCTGGGTAACCGCTTTTCTGCGAGTTCTGGAAAACAAACTAACCCACGAAAGCGGTCCGATCATTGCGATTTTTCAATACCTGACGAACACGGTCCCTCCGTCCCGCGACAAAACCTAGATTATAGTAGAAGTGTGCACCATATCCTCTAGCCTGAGATCTTTAAGATTAAACCCTCCCTCGAAGCTTTTGGGGTCTGATTCGATGGCAAGGCTCTTAGTGATTTCCTTAACCAGCTTAACTTCCTTCCCAGCCACGAACTTCGCCACCTGGACAAACCGACCCTCCACGTCCGAAACAAGAGGTAGCCCTTCCAGATCGAAGTCTTAATCGGATTGGTCGTATCTGTTGTTAGAGTCCCAAGTCACCTTTATAAACAGGAAAACAGCTTTGGATCGGCCCGCTTTAAGAAGCGTATCTAATATACACGATTACCGTTAATAATGTAATCCTTATATCATAACACAGGTTACGAAATTGGGCTATAACTGCCTAGGGCAGCACTGGCGGACCAATCGTTAGGCCCAGGCCCTGTAGGGCCTGCGTAGCCAGTTAAGGAGGTCCCGGGGTCCCGGAGGGCCGGGACATCGGGACCAGACATACCAACTGTTACAGCACCTAGGTAGTTTACTATATAAATAGATAGACGGCACCCCTTGAGTGAGGAACTGTTCTTGTTCCTTACGTAAGCAATATCATGTTCCCGTCTACAATCTTGCAAGCACCTTCTTCAATCTCTTTGTAGAACACCCTGTTTGAGACGGTAACGACCCGTCTGGACCATGCGCAGCCTTCGTTTCCCACCGTTAACAAAACCCCCGGCGGCGTACTGCCTTGCAGTCTGATCCTTTGGGTACAGGTTGTAACATTATCTTAATGTAATTATTAGCGAGATCCTAGGGGTGTCACAGGCTTTGCCTGTGCCTTGGTCATGTAGCTTTAGTCATGTAGTCACGTGAGCCGGAAGCTTGGGCCACCCACGAGAGCTTACATCTCGCGGGGCCTCGGCTCCCAGAGCTTTCCGGTTCCTCGCAGATCAACGATCTTCACACCTTACCCCTACCTTGCGCCGTGATAAGGGGCTCGTAAGAAATCTCTATGTTTTGATTAATGGGTTCGTTAGTAGGTGCCTATAGTGCAGCGGATTATACGATAGGAAGGACACCCGCAACGATAAGCCTAAGCTTTGGTAGGTACTAAGATAATTCCGGTAAAAAGTATGGAAAAAGGTCCCAAGGGATCCGAACTCGTACCCAAGCATCTATTGAAGACCCATCGCGTCATCTACAATTATAAGTGCCGTTTACGAGACGTGTCGGCACGGGTTGGTGCTCAGATTTGATAAGGCGGACGGAAGGAAGCGGGCCACACCAAACGAAAGCTATAGTTGGAGGTCTAGAAGCGCGCCAAACACACCCGTTTAAGCTCGTGGAAAGGAGCCTTAGGCCTCTATCTGCATCTCGATTTATTTTTCCGGTCCTTGGCGTCGGAAATTCGAGGCGATAGGGGGAACCGGTACAGATACAGAGAGAGTTCCAGCGGGCAAAACCTGGTCACAATCTTGACAACGGTTGGGTAAATGCGGACGTGGATCCACGATAACCGCCAGATGGTCGAGCCCCGCCGGTGAGTACGTCACCATCCCACCGGAACCATCTCCTTTGGCGAGCGTATCACGGATTCGGACAGGTGAAGTCTGTCGCAATAAGGCCTTGGCAATGAGTTCTGAATCGGAAAGAGGGCAACTTGGGAACGCCAAGTGCGGTAGATAAACCGCCAGTCCACACCCACCGAGCGGTTCCTGGTTTTGACCTTGAGTATCTCCATTCTTTCGCCGAGTTGGAGACACCAAGCACTCGTAGTGCCATCTCCAGGAACGCCATGCCTCGAATGCAAGTTGTCGTCGGAGCGCTCGCCGCCTTGGCGTCGCTCCTCATCCCGGGAGTCTCAGCGCAGAACTGTACTGCCCTCACGGCGCGCTTTGCGCCCAAACTGGGGAATGGGTACACGTCCGCCGTCATCGCCACGGGCCTTCGCTCTCCGCGTCACATCGTTATCGACACGGCTGGAAACCTGTTGGTTGCCGAGGGAGGAAGCAGCTCGGTGAGGAGGCTTGTTTTGAGAGAGAACGACGGCGGGACAGTCTGCGTCACATCAAACGCGGTGCTCGCCTCGGGAACGAACCATGACGTCGCTCTCAGCGCGGACGGCAAGACGCTTTTTGTGTCGAACCTGGCGAGCGTGACTGCGTATCCTTATGACGCCGAAAAGGGCACCGTTGGGACCGGCAAGGTCATCATCAGCAACATGTCGAACCAGGGGACCCATCCTACTCGTGCTATCATGGTGTCCAAGATCAACCCCGATATCATCTTAGTTGCCCGAGGTTCCAATGGCAATATTGATACCGCCACGGCCCAATTATCCACCGGGCGCGCCGTCATCAAGATGTTCAGCATCAGCCAGGCCACAGCGGCGCCTGTTGACTTCAACGTTGGAGGCGAAACGCTGGGTTGGGGTCTCCGCAACATTGTTGGCATGGGTGAAGATCCTGTTTATGGAGGTGTGGTAAGTTTCTTTTCCCCAAACGCCCACGTTCCCACTCCATTCAGCTGACACGGTCGCCAGTGGTCCGTCGAAAACAGTATCGAAGACGCCAAATTCAACGGAAAAGATGTCCACAACGAGAACCCCGCCGAGAAAGCCAACTACCACGGCAGCGTGAACGCGACAGGCAACCCCCTCAAGGGCGCCAACTTTGGCTACCCATCGTGCTTCCCGGTGTGGGACCCATCATTTTTCGGGAGCGGCGTGCAAGTCGGCGACCTCTTCCACGCCGACAACACACCGGCCGCGACTGACTGTGCGTCGCGTCAGAAGGGACGGCTGAATTTCCCTTCGCATACCGCGCCGCTGGATATAAAATTCAACGCCAATGCCACGGCGGCCTTCATTGCGTTTCACGGTGGCTGGTGAGTCCCCTAAACCCAACACCCACCCTACAAGTCATGCTAACTACGGTGTAGGAACCGCCAAATCCCCGATGGATATCGCGTCATGCGCATCAACTTCAAGAACGGGGAGCCGGTCGAAGCTGCGACGAGCAGGGAGGCGCAGATTCCCGTGATGGAGAATCAAAACACCGCGTCCTGCCCGCGGTCGTGCTTCCGCCCGGTCGGCTTGGCTTTTGACAAGAAGGGGCGGTTGTATGTGAGCTCGGATTCGTCGGGGGAGATTCATGTTATTTATGGACTTGAGTGATAGAGGGATGTAAGATAGTGGGGGGAGTGTGTGTTAGGCAATATCGAGATGGTCGTTCTCGGCGTGTGGCCCGTCATGGAGTTGATGGGCATTTCTCTACGCCGCCATAAAAGCCAATATACTAAATATACGGCCGAGCACATCTGATATCTGCTTCCCCGACGTCGCCGGCCCCATCTAGGAAACACATGGCGGGGAGGAGGAAATGGCCCCGGAGGCGGATGGGCGTAGCCGATCGCGTCTTTGTGTCACACGATAGGGTGGCTGTAGTGGCCGAAAAACAACGTGTCGATTGATCTGTGTACC
This sequence comes from Schizothecium vesticola, assembly GCA_030549215.1. NCBI lineage: Eukaryota > Fungi > Ascomycota > Sordariomycetes > Sordariales > Schizotheciaceae > Schizothecium > Schizothecium vesticola. Next base: position 336,431 of record JAUKUD010000005.1, on the reverse strand, counting down.
GCCGTGGAACGGCCAAAGGCCGATCCCACGGGGGAAGAGGGCACACCCCCCTCAGGGGGGGTGGCCCCTGGCGCCGCGCCAAGAGGTGCGGAGAAACGCCATTTCCGAGTGTATCTAAGCTGCCGCGTGTCAACAGCTGTGGCCACGCCAGTTGACACTTTGATGTCCAGACAATATAGGTTTGGACCCTAGAGGGTATGGATGGGGATGAAAGAATTCATTTCTTAAGGACTACGGCCCTCGTCCGCTTGTCCCACGAGACCCGGTTCTCATCCTTTGAGCCAAATTTGGGTCTCGAAAAAAACCGCGAGGCGGGCGGCGCCGGGATGACAGCCCAGCACGCCTGGGAGACTTTAACACCAAGCACGCCTTCAAATTGCCCTTCGTCAGCCGCCATCACATCCGCCTCAGCGCCCCGCGCTTGCGGTCCCGCCTTCCTTTGCCCCGCGTCGATTCTTTAGCTGTTTCGATGCCGAGGAGTGCTCAGGCGCACTGATTGTCGTGTGGGGTGATCGGAGGTGGTCCGTTCAGCTGGGCTTGTCCCAGCGCGACTTTCCACGCGGAGATCGCGGACCGTACCGGACACGACGACTTCGCGGCGCATCATCACCGCTTCACGCAGCATCCTGACGGCTACGACCCCAACTGCCCCTGTGGGGCGCGGAAGGCACCGGCGCACCGGAGGGTCTGCCCCATCAATCCACCTCCAGAGTTGCTCCCGCGAAAGGTTCTTGACGCCAAGCAGCGAAGTTTCGACCTCAGGGAGCGCGTCTTGCGGACGCTGGCAAACGCAATGCGGGCAGCCATGGCCAGACCTGTGCCGCCGCCCGACTTCGCAACGGTCGTTCCTGAGGGAGGCCTACCTAAGCTGCCGGTGTATCATCAGGTAATGTGTAGACCCCGTTAGTACAGCCTGGTTATCTGAGACGAATCTGGGCATACGAAATTTCCTTTTTCGTTCGCAATCGTGAGCTAGGGTGAGCTGGGGTGAGCTGTGGCTGATTTATCCTGAGCTCTCCCTGATTCTTCCCTAAGCTAGAGTGATCCCGTACACCGCCGCCGCACAGCCTCAGAAGTCCCTTTTCAGTCCCCCCGGCTAAACTTTCCTATCGATAGAAAGCAGACGACGCGTAATTTGTAAGGATGGCGAAGACGGGCAAATTAAGGCCTAAATTTAGGACCGCGGTTGGAAACTGCTAAGAGGCGACAGTGCCCTAATGGCCGAAATCCTGGACCACTGTCCTAGATTTTGGCCCAGAATATACCAGTACATGCCCTGGGATGGTACATAATACCCCAACTCGGAATTTGGGATGGTACATGATATACCAGCACCGATAGGATGATACATGATACCCTAGCTCGAAATTTGGGACAGCACCGGTGGGATGTTCTGCAGGATACCAGTACATGCAATATACTAGTACATGTCCTTGGAAAGTACGAAATATTGGAAAAAACACGCGCATTTACACTCCCTGTGTTTGTCCTATCTGAAGTTATCAAATTTCTTAGCAAGTTTGCATCTACCAGCGTTTCCAATAAAGCAAAGCAAGTAAATCGACGGTCAACTTTGCTTTATTTGGTAAATCTAGGGCCCTCTTTGCCTTACGTTACTCCTAGTTTGCTTTACTTGCAAAGGATGCCAAGACCTTCCGGAATGGGTTGTTCCGGGCCGGCTCCATCCAGCCCGGGCCACTGGCTGGCTCCCAGCCTGGCTATCTCGCTTTTAATAAACTCTTTAGCGTAAAAAAGCACCCGTGCGGCCCGCTTAATCTCGTTGTGTACCAGCCTCTTTTAATAGCCGGGATGAAGGACGGCCGCCGCCCAGTACACTGGGCTCTCCTCCATGATATCCAGGTAGCTATCAAGCTTGTGAATCGCTTTCGTAAGGCTCACGTCAATAGTACTGAAGCCGCTAGGACCCAGATCCGGATCGAGGACGATAGAAGGTTGTTGATAAGGTGCGCGGGCCTGCCTGCGAAGGGGCCGAGCTTGGGTATGCTTCGGAATGCTGAGCGGCGCGTGAGGGTAGCGTTTAGATTGCGGCTGGGCCTTGCGGTATCGCCAGGACCATCCAGAATCGCTAGGTCGATGCGGCTGTCAGGCTCCATCGTGGATGACGGTATTGGTACGGGTTGTTGAGGTTGATGGTGTTGATGTTGGTGGGTTGGGCGGTATCAGAGCAAAATTTTGATGGCCAAGGTGCCCTGTACAGGCCAGAACGAGGGTCCCTACCGGATCCCTCTCTTGGCAAAGAAGTAAATAAAGCAAATAAAGGCCCTGACCTGTTTTCTTTATTTCAAGGGCGCTTTGCTTTATTCATCTTTTGCTTTATATAATTTGCGTTATTGGTATCGCTGCATGAAAACCGTCCACGCTCTGTCCTGCTCCCGGAATTTCCGCCCCGTCGGCCCCGAGGGCCTCATCAACTAACGGATCAGTGCTACTAATTGTCGACTGCTCACGCACTGTGCTTGTGTCGTCCCGAATACGCTGGAAGATTTCTCGGGTAATGGCCTGCTCGAGTAGAGCCTTTTGTTCGGCCAGGGTATAGCTGTGACATACACGCATCTATTAGCTCATTCTCCCTGCAATCACCACATTGGGATTAATCTCGCTTACCAGTACGCAGCGCTGATCAGCAGTCTCAGCGAGCTCAGACCCTTTTTTCAAGCCGTGGCGCACCTCATAGTTTAGAGCTTAGAGCTAGTTATTCTGTATATTAGTAAGCTCTTAGCAATTCTTGGCAAATACTTAAATATAAGTGGTGTTTCTGGTCTTGGCAAGTAAAAGGCCCCTTTTTCTGGCAAGGCAAGGCAATTCTAAGGCCTCCCTTGCCTTATTTGCCTTGTGCACAGCGTTGGGTAATGGTAGTTAGTGCGTGGCGGATTCGACCCCGCCTCTTGGCACTACGACCCCCAACAGCCGAATGAAGGCACGAGATATATATTACCGGGCTCTTGTTCTTCCGCTCTGACTGATGAGAGACCTGCACAGCCCCAATGAGGAATTTAAATGTATACCCACGAGCACCAAACTGCCATTTTCTGCATTCACACTGGCCTCGCAACCTTCGCAGGGTCAAGGATTGTCGATATCTAAAGGCAATGAGCGAGTCACAGCGCCGTGTTACGCAGCCCAGAGCGCCGCGGCTCCTCTCGCTTGGTGAGCTTTCCCGCTACCACGTCTCCAAGACCCTCCTTCTGACAGAAGCAGACGGGGGTGGGGTAAGGGGGCTATCCAGCCTCCTCATCCTCCAGCGCATGATGGAGTTGATCAACCCAAACCATCCACCCAAGCCGTGCGAGTGCTTTGATCTCATAGGCGGGACGAGTACGGGAGGGTAAACCACCATCTGAAGGGCGTCAAGCTGGCGAACAGGCGCACTAACACACAATACAGCCTCATAGCTGTCATGCTTGGGCGGCTGCGGATGCACACGAGCGAGGCTATAGACGCTTACTTGAAGTTATCAGAAGATGTATTTCAGCCACGCAGGAACCAGATGGACATTTTAGCCCGGGTCCGAGACCGCGTTCAACTACGCGGGAGGTTCGATGGAGACACTCTGGCCCAGGCAGTGCGGGATGTCGTGCAAAAGTCTGGTGAGGCTCCCGAGGCTTTGTTGATGGAGCCCCAGGAGGGCCCCTGCAAGGTGTACGTATCCGCTTTACCGCGCCTCCTTGTAATTCATCTAACCTGTATCAGGTTTGTTTGTTCCGTCCTCCAAGAGGTATCGCAGCCCGTGCTGCTTCGGAGCTACCACTCGCCAGGGGTAGCATCCCAGTTAGAGTGCAAGATCTGGGAAGCTTGCCGCGCCACCTCGGCTGCCACGTCTTTCTTCGACCCCATCCGCATCGGGCCATTTGGGCAGCAGTTTAGCGACGGTGCAACCGGGTGGAATAACCCGGTTCGGCAAGTCTATTCGGAGGCGAGGAAGTTGTGGCCTGATTCCAAGATTCAATGTCTTGTTAGCATCGGGACCGGCAAGCCGCGCCTCTCAGCCTTTGGCGATGATCTCCGAAACATTGCCAAAACATTGGTGAGACTAGCAACAGAGACTGAGCTAACTGCAGAAGAGTTCCTCCTCGACCATGCTGATTTAGATCTTGCTGGCTCGTATTTCCGCTTAAATGTCTCCAAAGGACTCGAAGAGGTGGGATTGCAGGAATACGCTGCCATGTCAACCATTGCGTCCGCAACTATGGCCTATTTGGAAAGCCGGGAGGCTTTCGAGCAGGTCACTCGGTGTGTCCATCGCCTTCGGGCTCCGGAAGCAAAGGAAATAGCTAATGGTACGTCTCCTGTCCTGACTTGAAAGAAAGAAAAAAAGAAAGGGAAAAAAAAGAAAGGTCTCTAGTTGCTAACTGAACAAAAAAGACGTCAATCTTTCGGCCGACGAAGAGAAATGGCTATATAGCCTCTATACAGCCGACCATGCCTCTCACCGGTGGACCATCTCAAGACCTGTGAGCGGCACATGCAGGTGGTTTTTGCAACATCAAAAGTACATCAGCTGGCGGGATGCTGACCGTTCCAATCTGCTCTGGGTCTCGGGAGATCCAGGCTGCGGAAAATCCGTGCTCTCATCCTTCCTGGTGGACCAACTAACCGCAAATCCTCCCCACGGCAAGATGCCTGCATCCAGCGTGCCTGTTCCCTACGTCACTGTATATTTCTTTTGCGATGACAAGATTCAAGAACACCGTGACGCGCCATCCATCGTTCGCAGCATCCTCCACCAGCTTGTGGCGGATCGGCCTTCCCTCGTCAGGCGGTACTTCGGCAGCTGCTTCAAGTCTCGAGGCACGGCAGCCGCCAAAGAACTGATAACGCTGTGGGATCTCTTTGTGGCCGTGTGTCGGGACAAGGAATGCCCGCCGCTTGTTGTCATAATCGATGCCCTCGACGAGTGTGAAGAGCGGACGCGCAGCCGGCTCCTGTCTTCGATTGCCAATTTGTATTCAGACAGGTCCATGAACAGCGAGCAAAGTTCGGTCAAGATGCTCATCACGAGCAGGCCGGAAATATCTATCGCAGACACACTCGAGGCCTTGGAGGAGGTCAGGCTGAAGGCCGAGGATGAGACGGAGAGCATCAGCAAGGACGTCGTCTTGGTAGCAAAGGAGCGGCTGCGGGCTACACTTCAACGGTTCAACCCCCCGGCCCACGCCGTACAGGCTCTCACCGACAGGCTAACGAGACAAGCTGGGCACACGTTCCTGTGGGTGTCTTTGATGTTGCAGATGATTGAACGCAGCGCCGAGGCCTCGGAAGAATCCCTGAGTCACATCCTGGTTGACTTGCCGGACGGGTTGGACGGTGTCTACGAGAAAATTCTCGCTCGCACCCAAGGCCGGAACCGGCAGAAGGCTAGAACGATCCTTCAGGTTGTTGTCGCCGCATCGAGGCCGCTGAACCTAGCCGAGCTGAACTTTGCCATATCGGTCAGGATGGGAGATAGCACGGTGGACGATTTGCAAACCCGCTTAGAACCGAACCTAGCGCGGACGCTGCAAGTGCTATGCGGCCCTTTTTTGAAGGTCACCAATTCTGCTGTCACGCTGGTCCACCAGACAGCAAAGGAGTTTCTCCTTCGCATAGAAGGGAGCGAGATGGGTGCGGCCACCTCCTGGAAGCACACCCTAGACCCTGCCGATGCCCATCTCACAATCGCCAGGGCCTGTCTGCTGACTCTCTCACACTACTATCCACCTATCTACCACAATGGAGGCACCCCCTTTGCCATGTACGCCCTCAAGTTCTGGATCATCCACCTCTTGGAGTGCGAGGACAAGCTCGACTTGAATCTCATCGAGCAAACCGTAGCTCTTCACGCGGCTACCCAAACATCCTCACCCCATGGCAACGAGGCCGTCCTCCCCACATCCCTGACCAAAGGGCATTACTTCCCGCACACGCAACTCAGTTTCGCCTCTTTGTGCGGTTTTCGCCGCATCATTGAGCACCTCGCTGAAAAAGGCCATGCTATCAACGAAGTTGACCGTTATGAGCGGGCTGCCATCGATTACTCCGCCCTCAGCGGCCGCTCCAGTGCCGTGGACACCCTCCTCCGGCTCGGTGCGCGCCCCACGCCAACAAGCATTGATCTTGCCACGGCGGAGCGGTTCCCGGATGTCGTTGCCGCGCTTCTCCGCTCTGACAACACCGCCTTTGTAGGAGGTGCCACCGGCCGCGGCTACATGGTCCTGGCTGTCGAGACGGGGCATGAAGGGTTGGCAAGACTGCTGGTAGAGAGGGGGGTGCGGACGGATATAAAAATCAACGAAGGCGGGGAGACACCGTTGATCGCCGCTGTCAAGCGCGGAGACACGCAGCTTGCTAAGGCGCTGATCCCTGGGAGCTTGCAAATTCCTGATAACTTGGGCAGGACCGCGATGCACTGGGCTGCCACGCACAACCATGAGGCAATCCTCAAGGTTTTACTCGCGAGCGGGGCAAGGGCCAACAGCAGGTGTGGTTCTGGGGAGACACCGCTCCTCAAGGCCGTCAAGGGGCGCTATCTCGGCATGGCTCGCTTTCTACTCGGCCGTGGGGCTGACGCAAATCTTACCGATACCCGAGGCTCTACACCTCTCTGGTGGGCTGTCATCAGCGGAGACGAGGCCCTGGTACAGTTGTTGCTGCCCGTCACTCGCATTAGCGACGTTCAGGGGCCCAAGGACTCTCTCTCCTGGTGGGCCAGGCGAAATGGCCACGCCAGCATTGCCAACATCTTGGAAGCCCGCCAGCCACAAGCAGCACCTCTCGGACCTCCTAGCCCTCCAGCGGACCGGTTCGCATATGATGTCCCGGTGATGATATACGTCACCGCTCATGTCAGCGGCTTCGGTGTCCGTGCCATGATATGCACTGCCGCAAGTGGGACGGTCATGACCGCGTCCTTTGCGCGGAAATCCCAGCTGATTAAACTCGTTGACAAAAGATTCAGCGGGGTAGCACAAGGTGTCGGGACTGCGCAGATCATTGGGCGGATTCATTCGACGCAAATTCAGTTGGGATCTGATGCGGGAGTAGTTATGCCTACGGGATTCACCGTCATTGAGTACACAGGGTGGCCAATGGGCGGGGACATTTTGCTCGGCCTGGACTTCCTGAAGAGATATCGCTGCACGGTGGATTTTCGCCAAAATAGGCTTGTCTTGCCGTTTATGAAGACTACGGTGCCAATGTTTGAGGATCTGGAGTAAGTTAGCCATACGGTGGAGGGGCAAGAATATCTGAACATACGTGCCAATCTTTCAATAATATGTTGCTTTTTTCCATAGCTATCTAAGCCTGTGTTATAGGCGAGTTGGTAAGATAAGCGAGCGGGCAGCCTCTGACCTGGCAGCGTAGCTATCGTCCCTCTGTACCGAGGCTGCCGAAGTTGTGTTGATGCTGTTCACTCGCTTACAACATGTTTTCAGGACTACAGCATTTTTGTTTGGCCAAGACGGCGGCCCTCTTGACTTACCATGTATGGGCTTCATGTCGTAGGTGCCAGGCAGAATCAAAGATGTTTAGGAGATTTACTCCTTGTATAGAAAGCATAGAGAACTTTACTAGGACCACTCCGCCCCGCATAAAGCAGTCCCTCTGGCCCAAGTGCAGGGAAAAGCACGCATTCTATCCACCATGCTGCTCCAAACAACAACAGAGATTTACTGCCCAAGATGTCTATTTTGACTTACACTTGCGGAGGACGTCATCGTAACATCAGTTAACCGATGGCGCTAGAATCTCGTACGATGCATGCAGGGGGCAGATTTATTGCATTGTATCTTTGCAATGCCAGAAACATCCACTCACTCATGTTCCACTTCTTTCCCTTTCCTTCGTTACACTACCCTTCTACGAATTTGGCCACAAAACCTGTAGTACTCCTCTCGCATGTGCCATCACACGCCGCATTACATCTCCCATCTTTTGATAATAGGATGATCATTCGCGAACACTGTAACGACGGCAACAACATCCTCACCTAACCCGGACCAACAACGATATAATCTCAAATGAGCTAACATCGGTATGCCGTGTCACAGTTTCGCATCAAGTTATATTGCTACCTAGTAGGCCCTTGGGCTGGGGCAATGGGCTGATAGCCCAAAGAACCAGGAAGCCGGACGGCTCTCAGGTTTTGTCATCACTATTGTCTCTTAATACGATCCAATACTGGCTTGTTTGTTCGCGCGAGACCTCTCGGCAGGCTTAAAATGTCAAACTTCACCACAAGTATCCCCCCTTTCCATGACCAGCCCCCCGGCCGATTACTGGACGCCGTTCTGGGTCGCGTACAAGAAACACCGGAGGGGCGAGGACGGCAGCAACAGGGCGAGCACGGGTGGTCCGACCGAGGTGAGCATTGCATTTGCATTCTACCACATACAAGCCCACATGTCCCAACCGCTGATGCCGTCCAGGACACCTTTGAGACCCACCCGGAGAAGAACATGCAGCGATTCACCTCGGCGGTGGCCACTGTTGTGGCATGCCTGCTTCCGACGCTCGCCATCAGCGTGCTGACCACGGCGCGCGGCATGACCGAGACGCTCCTCTATATTGGCGGCTTTACAGTTATGTTTGCTATCGGCCTGATGATCCTGGCCAAGCATACGTCGACGGTGTAAATCTTTACCGCCACCGCTGCGTACGTGCAAATACCAACTTCTTAGCCCTCTTCCCCCTTTTTTCGACAATCTCGTTCGAACCGCCGCCTAGTCTCTTCCCCTAGTCTATCCAGCTTGAGGACCGCGTCTTTCATATTTGTATCTAGCACGTTCTTCGGCTCGATAAAATCGCTTCGTGCTGGCTTTCGAAAGAGGTGCAGCCCTTCCCACCGCTCCACCCTCGATAGCTGCAGCCTCCCCTATACGTACATGCTACCGCGACCTACACTGCCGAGCTACTGGTAGCGAGAATAGGCAACCTTATATCCGTAAGCCAACTCGTACCTGCCTTTAGCTGTACCACACAGGCTCACTAGTGACAACACAGAACTAGACAGACCCGGAATCGAATTGGTGGAGGTACTAGATGGGGCGAAGATCTTGCCGGCGCCGACGCCGAGGTTATATGCTCCTAAGGGATATCATCATTAAGGGCGTTCTGAGATGGTCCAAACAATACCAGATCTATTCAAATGCTTGGTTGTCATGACCCAGGTCACGACATTGGGGTCCGGCCTACTGCCCCCGGCAACTAACCGAACCAACCGGAGAGTCGAGCCTGTGGCTCGACGGATCTTGGCATCGAGCCTGTGGCTCGACGGATCTTGGCATCGAGCCTGTGGCTCGACGGATCTTGGCATCGAGCCAAGATACACACTGCTTCTACAGCACTTAGATAGCTACTATATAGATAGGTAGACAACGCCCCTTGGTGAGGAACTGTTCTTGTTCCTCACGCAAGCAATATCATGTTCCCGTCTACAATCTTGCAAGCACCTTCTTCAAGCTCTTTGTAGAACACCCTGTTGCAGACGGTACACTGTCCCGTCTGGACCTTGCGCAACCTTCGTTCCCTACCGTCAACACACCCCGCGGCGTACTGCCTTGCAGTCTGACCCACCTTGGGTACAGGTTGTAACATTGGTACTTTATAACGCCACGGAAACAGCCCTCTTCGCGTCCTTCGATGCCTTATAGCACTCTTTATACCTCTTAATACCAATCCTAGACGGCCTCCGAGCTAAATTCGGGAGCTTTCAGCCGGGCGAAGAGGCCCTGACCGTACTCTAACAAGCCTCCGCTCCTCCCTTAGAGACATTAACTTCTTTACAAAACCTCTCAACTGCATTTGTAAGTATCTCGAATGTATTCAGCCATGCTATAGATGGACTTAGCTATGTCTTGTACCTTAGTATTTAGGCTTTAATGTTACAACCTGTACCCAAGGTGGGTCAGACTGCAAGGCAGTACGCCGCGGGGTGTGTTGACGGTAGGGAACGAAGGTTGCGCAAGGTCCAGACGGGACAGTGTACCGTCTGCAACAGGGTGTTCTACAAAGAGCTTGAAGAAGGTGCTTGCAAGATTGTAGACGGGAACATGATATTGCTTGCGTGAGGAACAAGAACAGTTCCTCACCAAGGGGCGTTGTCTACCTATCTATATAGTAGCTATCTAAGTGCTGTAGAAGCAGTGTGTATCTTGGCTCGATGCCAAGATCCGTCGAGCCACAGGCTCGATGCCAAGATCCGTCGAGCCACAGGCTCGATGCCAAGATCCGTCGAGCCACAGGCTCGATGCCAAGATCCGTCGAGCCACAGGCTCGATGCCAAGATCCGTCGAGCCACAGGCTCGATGCCAAGATCCGTCGAGCCACAGGCTCGACTCTCCGGTTGGTTCGGTTAGTTGCCGGGGGCAGTAGGCCGGACCCCAATGTCGTGACCTGGGTCATGACACGATTCCCCTCCTTCTAGATTCTTTGCCCTCAAAGAATAGTGAGTGTGTTCTCCTCCTTGCAACCGCGACCATGCCTTCTAATCGTGTGCAGAAACCGCCGTCTCCTGCTTCTCATCTCAAGACTCTCCAGCGCAACGCTCTTCTTGAGACCATCCTCCGAACTCCCGTCGTCATGCCGAATGCTTGTTCGTACTGTGAGAAACGCAGCCTTCCCTGCGGGTTGTCACCCTCCGACTCCTCCCGCTGTTCTGAGTGCGTTCGGAACAACCAGGCCCGTTGCGACGCGCGAGGCATATCCCCTTCTCAACTTCTGCGGCTCGCCTCTACTCACGATAAGATCGAATCGGAACTTGAGCAGGCCGAGGCGGAAGCAGAGGCCGTCGCGGCCAAGGTTCGTCGACTCCGTCGCCAGAAACGGGAGTGGTACAGCAAAATGTCTCGTGCCGTTTCTCGCGGCATTGACTCGCTGGAGGAGCTCGAGACGTTGGAGCGCGCGGAAGCCGCGTCCCTGGCTACTCCAGCACTGGAGTCCCCAGGCGTTCAACTTGGTTTGCCACCGTCCGGGGAGGTCTTTGATACCACTGGTTTCCCCCCCTTATCCGATGTGGACTGGGCCGTATTGGGCCTCGACCTAGGCCTCCTGGCCGATCCGGGTTCTGCCGGTGGAACTGTTCCCTCAGGGCGGGACAGTCCAAGTTCTCGAGAGGTTCCCACGAGTTAGACTCTGGTTCGTAGTCCATCCACTTGATAAGGTACTCGAGTCTTCCTTGGCTGACCCTGGAGTCTAGGATTGTTTCGACCTCGAGGTCCTCTTCGTGGTCCTCTGCTTCGGCTTGTGTGTCGGTTCTGGCGTGTCGAGGGGCTGGTTCAAGGAGGGATATGTGAAAGACGTTGGTTCTGAGTCGCATGGTTTTGGGTAGCGCGAGCTCGTAGTTTGATGTTGAAATCTTCTTTACAATCTTGAATGGGCCGATTTTTTTGAAGTCTAGCTTCTCGCTTGGTCGTTTGGTCTTGAGATTCTGTGTTTTTAGAAACACTTTATCTCCCTCCTCCAGGCGAGGTCCCTCGAGCCTTTTCTTGTCGTAGTGTTCACGCATTCTTTCGCGGACGAACTCGAGTGAGTCGCGGAGCATGCCCTGCATCTCGTGTAGGCGGTCCGCGCGGACTGCAGCTCTGGGTACTTCTGCTGCTGGTCCCTGTCGGAGCTCGGGTTCGTATCCGTAGTTCGCGAAGAATGGTGATACTTCCGTGGTGTTTGTTTTAGATGCGTTGTAGGCCATCTGTGCCGTTGGTAGGAGATCAACCCAGTTGTCCTGCTCGAAGTTGACATAACTCCGAAGGTATTGTTCGATAACCTGGTTGAGTCTCTCTGTTTGTCCATCCGTCTGGGGGTGGAAGCTTGTTGAGAGTTTTGACTTGATATTGAGTCGTTTTGTGAGAGCCTGCCAGAATTTCGACGTGAATAGCGTGTCTCGGTCTGACGTGATGTCGTCCGGCAGCCCGTGGTGGCTGACGACGTGCCGTTCGAACAGGTAGGCTAGTTGTTCGGCTGTTGTCTTCTTTTTCCAAGGTAGGAAGTAAGCCCATTTCGTTAGTCTGTCGACCACGACCCAGATAGCGTTGTAGGCGGCTCCAGAGCCGTCTGGCGCTACTGACTCCGGTATTCCGGTGATGAAGTCCATCGATATGGATCCCTATGCTCTTTCTGCTGTCGGGAGTGGTTCGAGTAGCCCGTATGGCTTGTGTCGTAGTGACTTTGTTTTGGCGTATGTCTCGCATGCCTTGACGACTTCTTCCACCTTTCCTTTCAGTCCTGGGAACGCGTAGTGCTGTTCGACGCGTTCTTTTGTTTTCTTGATGCCTGGATGTCCTCCCAAAGGTGCTTCGTGGAGTTCCTTGATGACAGCCTCCTGTTGGCTTGGTAGGACGAAGGCTTTGCCGTTGTACCACAGGGGGTCGTCGTCGTTAAGACCTCCTGTGACTCCTTCTCTTTCCCAGTGGTGTTCTGGGCGGAGCTGGTGTCTTTTTGCTTGGTGTGGGAACTCTTCCTACTCTGCGTGGTATGTCCTGGCGCAGTCTTCCCAAATCTGGAGCGGGTGCTCCAGAACGTCGCCTGTTGTTGTGAACAGTGGCGTTGATTCCGAGTTTTCGTTTCCTTTATGGTCCGGCCGTCTGCTGAGTGCGTCAGCTCTGGCGTTGTCCTTTCCTTTGATATAGTGAATTCTGAAGTTGAAAGGTCCGAGGAACTCGGCCCAGCGGATCTGCCGAGGGGAGAGTTCCTTTGTTGTAAAGTATTTGAGATTCCGGTGGTCTGTATAGACGTCCACTGGTTCCTCTGTTCCGCTCAGGTATGGCCTCCATTCATCAAAGGCCTCGATGATGGCCATGAGCTCCTTGTCGTGTACGGGGTAGTTAAGTGCTGGTCCCGAAATTTTCTTCGAGAAGAATGCCACCGGGTGTCTTCCGTCCTTGTGTTTCTGATAGAGCTCTGCCCCGATGGCAAAGTCTGAGGCGTCGGTTTCGACGAAGAACGGTTTGCTGAAGTCTGGCATTCGTAGCACTGGTTCCTTGCTGACGGCTTCTTTTAGCGCGTCAAAGGCTGTTTGTTGTGTAGCGGTCCATTCGAATGTGGTCCCTTCTCCTGTAAGGTCGTGGAGAGGTTTCGCGATGCCGCCGAATCCTTTGATAAAGGCTCTGTAGAAGTTGATGAATCCGATGAACATCCTGACTTCCTTTCTATTCTTTGGTGTGGGCCAGTCCCTGACTGCCGTGATTTTCGCTGGTTCCATCCGGATCTCTCCTGGCGTAATCTCGAAGCCTAGGAAGATGGTTTTCTGGACGTGGAACTCGCTTTTTCCTGGGTGGACTGACAGGTTCGCGTCTGCCAGCTTCTGGAGTACCTGTCGAACATGTTTCTTATGTTCCTCGAGGGTTTTCGAGTAGATCAAGATGTCGTCGATGTACACAAAGGCGAACCGGTCCAAGAAAGGTCGTAGGGTGTGGTCTATCATGCTCTGAAAGGTCGCGGGGGCGTTGGTGAGTCCCATAGGCATAACCTGGTACTCAAAGTGCCTGTCGGGGAGTCATTTGCCGGGCCGTCGTGCTCAACCCGTGTTTCGTCGTCGTCCTCGGAGTCGGTGAAGTGTTGGCGGAGCGCCTCGAGTTCCTCGTCGGGGAGCTCGTAGTCGTAGGCGTCGGGGTCGTCGTATCCGTCCTCCGAGTTGTGTGAGTCTCCGTATGGGCCGCACCACTCAGCCATCCTGACGTATCGATCGCTGGCATCTGCTCGTCTGACTTGTCTCTGTTCTGGGACTGGCTTCCAGCCTTCCTTCTTGGGGCTGCGACATTCTCGGGCGTAATGGCCGGGTTTGTCGCAGTTGAAGCATTTGATGTTGGCTTTGTTGTTTTTGTTGCCGTCCCGGGGTTTCTCGTTCCACCGGCCGGCCGGTTTTCCGTTGGTCTGGGCCGCGCCGATGTCCATGGGTCCAGGGTGTGTGCCGTACGCTGTGCTGGGGTAGGTCTCTTTTGTTGCCATCGTATTTGGCAGGGGTGGCGAGCTTGACCCTTTTGTTCGTGGCTCGTGGGCCTTCCAAGGTGTCGAGCTTGGCAGAGAGGAGTCTGATTTCTTCCAGTGCCTTTCTAGGGGAGTTCCCTACTTTCGCGTCGAGCCTTTCGAACATGGTGTTCATCTTGTCTTGTACGGCCTGGACTTCCACTCCCACTGCCTTGATTGCCGCGTCTTCGTCCTCGTCCTCGCTGTTTTGTTCAGTTTCGGGGGCATCTTTCATACCTGTATCGGTGTCCCCAATTCTCATTGCTTCCGGGGCCGGTTTCTTGCCTGCCGCCTTGCTGGTTGATCCTGGGGTCGACATCGTGTCGTGAGGATCTCTTTTCTTGTTGTCTGGACTCAACGTTCGTTCCTGGAAGACGCAAGCAACGTGTTACAACCTGTACCCAAGGTGGGTCAGACTGCAAGGCAGTACGCCGCGGGGTGTGTTGACGGTAGGGAACGAAGGTTGCGCAAGGTCCAGACGGGACAGTGTACCGTCTGCAACAGGGTGTTCTACAAAGAGCTTGAAGAAGGTGCTTGCAAGATTGTAGACGGGAACATGATATTGCTTGCGTGAGGAACAAGAACAGTTCCTCACCAAGGGGCGTTGTCTACCTATCTATATAGTAGCTATCTAAGTGCTGTAGAAGCAGTGTGTATCTTGGCTCGATGCCAAGATCCGTCGAGCCACAGGCTCGATGCCAAGATCCGTCGAGCCACAGGCTCGATGCCAAGATCCGTCGAGCCACAGGCTCGATGCCAAGATCCGTCGAGCCACAGGCTCGATGCCAAGATCCGTCGAGCCACAGGCTCGATGCCAAGATCCGTCGAGCCACAGGCTCGATGCCAAGATCCGTCGAGCCACAGGCTCGACTCTCCGGTTGGTTCGGTTAGTTGCCGGGGGCAGTAGGCCGGACCCCAATGTCGTGACCTGGGTCATGACATTTAAACAGTTCCAAATACACCTCTGTACTATTACTATTAGGATTTTAAGCTCCTAGATTAAGTTAATCGGCTCCCTCCTTAGCTATAATCCAAGACTCGGTACTAATCGACGCCAACTTATCCTTTATATCTTCTAACGCCTATATATTAACCGGTACCTACCCCTAAGCCTTTAAATCCTCTAATATCTTATCCCAAGAACCCTTTTTAATATCCCTAACTACTAACGCCGATTTTGCCGACCCCTTCTCCTTAACCACCCCTCGCCTCTTCCCCTTTCTCCTCGATTAAATTGTCACAGGCTTTGCCTGTTCCTTGGTCACGTGCAGATAGAGTAGATAGCGCACAGGTCACGTGATCACCCTCGGCACCGCTCCGGAGCTTACCTCTGGAGCGGCCCTCGCTCCTGGATCTTCGCACTCCTTGTGCTTCATCATTTATCCACCACACCCCCTACGTTCAGCCTCCCCGTGTACGCCGTGATATAAATTACCTTTACCGAATGAACTAGCTCCTCCCTCGCTATTTCTACCTCTACTTCATCCGAAGCTCTAATAGCCCTCCTTAAATCCCCTATCTCCTTCTCCTTCCTAGTAATTACCGAAACCCCCTTATCAACAGGGCCCAACCTACTTACCCCCCTCCTCCACTTATCCGACGGTAACTAATTCTCCCCCCTCGCCATCTCCATTCCGCTCTCTACTAGATCATCATCCCGTACCTTCCGTTTACCCTTTATCTTTTCCAGCTTATCCTCCTTACCCGCTATTCCGGTTCCAATAGACGGATCATAGCAAAACCTCTCCCTTAACCAAATCCTCTTCCCCTCCGGAACACCCAAAGCCGTCTCCCTCACCTACACCTCCGTAGGCCGGGGATAATACCCGCCATAGGGGATTTTATATCCGCGCGAATGAGGCTCGGCGGCGATTAACTTTCTAAGTATATCGTCGATACGGTCGGTACGGTAGGCCTAGTAGCCGTTTTCCAGGCGCGCGCGAAAGATGTAACCGTATGCGAAGTGGGTGCGCGATATATAGCCGGGGTAGTCTGGGTTAGTGTCGGGGTCGGTGCTAGGGGGGGGTGCGTAGAGGCTTATCCAGCGAGTGGCGCGAGGGACGTAAGGGTTATCAACCCTGGCTTTAGGCATGGTGGGTTTTGTTTCTTGTTGTCTATCTTGATCTTGGTTTAGTCTGGTGTAGTAGTTGGTGATGTTGTCATGACCCAGGTCCTGACAACAGGCCGTGGGCGCCTGGGGCACCCACGGCCGGCCAATTAGCGTGGACCCGGAAGGTCGCCGCCAAGGCCCGGGTCCGAAGAACCCCTCCTAAGAAACAGCCAATCAGGAAGGACCCTGAGGAACTGGACCCGGGCTCGGGTCCAGGTATCTCGGGTCCAGACACACTGCTACAACAGCGCCTAGATAGTTTACTATATAGATAGGTAGACCGCCGCCCTTGGTGAGGAACTGCTCTTGTTCCTTACGCAAGCAATATCATGTTCCCGTCTACAATCTTGCAAGCACCTTCTTCAAGCTCTTTGTAGAACACCCTGTTGCAGACGGTACACAGTCCCGTCTGGACCTTGCGCAACCTTCGTTCCCTACCGTCAACACACCCCGCGGCGTACTGCCTTGCAGTCTGACCCACCTTGGGTACAGGTTGTAACATGGGCAGCGCCCAGTGCGGGAGGAGCGGCCAGCCGCGGGTCCGCGCGCTGAGGGAGGGTTCCGAGTCGTAGAGGGTGACGGGGAAGTTTAAATCCCGGACTGCCCCGCCCTTCTCAGATTTCTCCTCAATAGACAGATCGCGTTTGCGTCGCCCAAGAATACTAATCCAAAGCTTTTCTATACAAGAATATTACCTAACGTTATATTTAAACCAAAACCAAAACCTAAAACTAATATTAAGATAGTAATCACTAGCAGGCATCATCATGCCGATTGACCACAAACATTTCTTGCTCGGGCTAGCACATACTAGCGATCTTGATCTTCTGTCTCCGTGAAATGGGAGTGTAATAACGATTCGCCTTCGTCGAATCTCACTGTACATAGAGTCAACACTGCCACCTCTGGACATCATCTCGCATCAACCTCATCGCCAACTTCTGTTACGACCCCCTCGTCAAGTCAACAACGGCATCACTCAACAAATCAACTGCGCCCACATACCGAGACGTTCCACTACGCCCAACCCTAGAGCACCAGACACAGGCGTACACAAATCTTCTCATTCGCTAGCCCAACTTTCTCCGGGAACACGCCGGGACGATCCTGCGATCTGAATCTTGTAGAAAACCATGGCCGTCTTAACTCCACCAGTCGAAGGATTGACCCCAAGACGTTGTGCTCAGATTCCGACATTCGACGAGTGTTGACGATACACCTGTGTTCCGGTCCCACTTCCGAGTCCTTCGCCCTCACGCTGTGCCACCGGTCCTGGAGCGTTGCATCATGCGGTCTGCCGTGACGGTCATGGTTGCGTGATGTCACCGCTCTTCTGGGATGTTACTAGTACTGTTGCTGGGCACGAATGGCGGGGACATATGTCATTGCTCCGAGTTCAACGGGCCCGTGAACGCTATGGAAAGAATTATTTAGGGGCGACATAACTGTCCAAAACGCCGAAGTGCCGTACTACCCAACACACCAGCCCTCCCTCGGCCATCGCATGACGCCCGCCCCTCCAAACCATCCCCACCCCCCCACCGACACCGACATGACGCATCCCTAGACTAGTTCCCACTAGCCGGCAACCCCGAATTCGTCCCCAAATCTGAAAGTGGTGGGTTATCGTATCATTCCTCTACTGCACACCTACCGATATACGCACATTTGAATGGTCAATTCACACTTTGTGGCTGAACGCCAAGGATGGCACCAGAGGTTTCCCTGAACCGAGCCTTCCTATTCATTGCCTAGAACTTTATCAAGCTGACTCCCGAACAATTTAATATACGGGTATCTATGCCTATGTCGTCTTGCACTTGACAAACAAGTTCCCGGTTGCGCCGGTGTGCGTCATCAAGAAGCACTGCTCATACGCGCCTGGGGTCTTGTTGCTATCTGCGAACACGACGCGGTCCGGACCGGGGTTTCCACCGGCATAGTCTGCGCCACCCGCCATGATGGGGAACTCATAGAGATTGAGCTTGGCACACGGAGATGGATCAACCTCGGGCTTGTTTGCCTGGCCGTTTCGAAACTCGTGGGGCCAAACGACTGAGAGCGCACTATCAGCTCCGAGTACGGCTGTAACAGGGGTCGGGACAACGTGCCGCCATTCCCTTGGGCAATGGTTTTGAGAGCTCTTCGAAGACGGATGCCGTCTCCCATGGCGTTTTCAACAGATGTGAGGGTGTGCTTTGTTGTTCCACACGTGTACCCTTTTATCTGACGAGCTTCAAGCTCCGCTGAAGTGGCATTGACAGCGACAGGGCTTGCAAGAGCAACGCCAGAGGCGATGGAGATGAGAGCGAGTAGGTTGGTGGGCAACATGGCGGGCTATCGATACTGGTGCAGGGGGCTGGTGGTACGTTATTGAGCTGTGTTGAATTGCCGATCTAGATGCTAGATTATCACGAAGAACAGCAGAGCTTTATAAGAGGCAACGAGCCCCTCAAGGGCCGACTACTGCTTCTCACTGACGGGAGAAAACGACAACCGGTCAGCTTCGACAAGAGATGTAGATGAAAGGCGCTAAATAATTACAGGCATTGATTGGTTGTATTACCGCCGTCAGCGTTGAATTTAATCCTTCTCATTCCTTACCAACTTAAACATTGTGCGACTTTACCAATTGGGCAAGTCATATAGTGCTCTCCGACAGTATATGTGGAACCCGCAAGCCCCAGCCCGTCCGTGCCGCTCATCATCCGCCCCCCTCAACATCTTCCTCGTATCCAATTTGTAGGGGATGAGGCAGCTGGGGCTGGGGCGCCTCCCCTTATTGACTCCAATCCTCCTGCGTAACCAACATCATCCCACTTTAGCCGCCTCCCTTCCGCTGCCAGCAATCCTCTCCAAACTCACCTCTCTCCCCGCATCACATCACAACATCAGCTCAATCCACAAACACACAAAATGTTGTCAGAATGGGTGACCCACCAGCGCGCGCGCATCGTCCAAACCAATCTCCACAACATCGGCGAACCCACGCCCCCAACCTCGTACCAAGACTTCAGTATAGCCACGCTCTCGACCATCTCCACCGCCGACATCCCCACCCTCACCACCGCCATCGCCTCCTGGCTCACCTCCACCGGTCCCCAGGCTCCCGACGCCTGGTACACCTTCCACAGCCTGCTCCTCTCGCTCGCCCAATCCACCTCGTCCCCCGCCATCCACCAGGAGCTCGCCTCCCTCACCGTCTCCCTCGCCCAAACCACCACCCCCGTTCCCGAGGTCACCCGGCTCCTCACGGCCCTCGACGGCTTCGGTTGGGCGGTGCGCGACCTCTGGAACGGCCCCAAAGCGCTTCTCGCAGACGAGGCGTTCCCCGACGAGGCGAGGAGGGCGTGGGTCAATCTCAATCGGTTCATGGCGTGCCTCAGCGTGCAGGATCGCAGAACGCCGGCCGAGGCGTTGAGTGGGTGGGTGGAGGATTTTGGAATGTGGACCATCGCGGATGGCTTGGAAGAGAGGGAGGGGGTGCGCGATCATGCCGGGGCTGCGGCCTGCTGGCTGGAGGTTGCAGGAGGGGAGATATACAAGGATGGGGGGTGGGGCGGGAGGGATCGTGACGCTAGAGAGGGGGTGCTGTGGACCAGGAGAGTGGAAGAGGGGGCTGGGTATGAAGGAAGGTGGGCATTTTGGAGGGAGAGGTTGGAGAGGATTGGTGAGGACGAAGGTGTTGAGGAGGGTGTTAGGGAGGCTGTGAGGAGGGCGCGGGAGGTTATGACCGGGTGTGAATTAGAATGAGAAGTTGATGCTGATGGGGCTGTTAGGAGCAACTAATAGCTCACGAGTTGAGACCATCGACTTTGTGTAACCCATTGCCTTTTCTGTGTCGAAAATGCGGTGAATTGAAGGCTCAGAAAATACCTGTAGGTGCTCTAGATTAACGTAACTGGGCTCGATACACGGGAAGGTTTCTTACTGACGGTCCAACTAAGCCAGGGTCGAGGCATGCAATTCCATGCCTCACCTGTTAGAGCGCTCGAATTTGAACATCAAGAGAGATGGAGCAACCCAGAATAGGTATTCTCGACACAGACATTACCAGAGAAGAGAGAGAAGTCTTCACCTAGGTCGGCTACGGGATGCCTGTCTTCGCCACGCGGTAAGAAAATACGTTGTTTACAAATCACGGTGTCGGCGAGACGGGGGTAGGATTGAAGCAGCTATAGTGGCTCTGACTCAAGTATTAGCAGCTTCTTCTCCTTTTTCCCGTAAATAACCGTAATAATCTTGAAAACCTGTACGTTTTTAGACTTTAACATCGACGATAACCACGACTCACTCTACCTATATAGCTATAACAGCCGCAGCTGGAGTGGCTAGCAGTAGTAGCTTAAACGCCCACCTCCCCCACCCTCTCAAACAACCATTCCACCTCCTCCAACCCATCCCACCCCACCATCTCGGCGCCCCCCACCAATAACCCCCAAAGCTCCTCCATCGTCCCTTCCTCCCCGACGTCCCCCCCAAGCTCCTCTCCACTCACCACCGCCCCCGCCACAAACGCCACCAGCAGTGAACCCACGCCACCGCCTCCCCCGCGCTCAGGCTCCCCCTGGCCTGCCGAAACTCGACGGTCTGCCTTCACCCCGCCACCATCCCCGTGAAATCCCACTTATACATCTTGCTCCGGACAAAGTCCTTCCTCTTGCCGTGCGCTCGCCCGTACGCCGACGACGCGGGAAACAGGGTAACGGCCTCGACCAGGGCTTTCGTCGACCCCGACGCGCCGCCGCCATCGAGTAGAGCGAGGCACGCCCCCAGCGAGAGACCGCGGAGGGCGGGGCTGTCGCTGTTGGATTGGTACCAGTAGGACGGAGCCGCGGTGGGACGGGGGGGCGGGCAGGTACAGGGCGGGTTCGTGGTAGACGGCGGATTTGGCGAGGGAGGCGAGGGCGGAGGCGGGGAGGGGGTGCGGCGTGGAGGAGAGGTGAATGTGGGTGGAAGTGTGGGCGGAGGGGTGCAGGGTGAAGTGGGCGTGGAGGGTGTGGAACTCCTACCTCTCGATGCGGCCTGGTCTGCTCCTTGAGGCCATGCTGAAGTGACATCGTGCCGTGGCCATGTCACAAGTGGCAGCACTGTTTTCCACTCAACGTTATCAGCAATATGAGGATGGAGTACCAGTTTCATGCTACGTTGAAGTATCAGACGCCCCTCAAGGTGGTGGCTCATTCCTTTCTTCGACATCCAAAACAGGGTGATCGTCAGATATGGTCACCTCATTTATAGGCCGTTCCAGATAGCACCGATGAGTGGAAGTCATTGGTATCTAGGGAGCCAATATATGCAACACTGGTTACCTCGCTCCTCGCTCAAGGCCTCAGGATGAGAAGGGGAGGTTTGGGAAACCAGCTGCCGGTTCGACTACAGACCTCGGAACTGGTCGGTCTGGACTTCCCACAGCGATCATACTCAGTCTCCCGACCCACGGCCCAGTGTTGGAGCTACTCTCAGCGCTTACCATCTTCATGCTTCCTCGATGGTGGGATGCTTTTCTAGGTGAAGTGTTTGGAACAGCGAGGATTCTGGGCGACTATTTCAGTCAAGCTCCAACACAAGACTGGATTCTCCGTTTCAGTATCATCGCCTCATCCCCCGCAGAGCTCCTCGGTCACCGAATCCATCCCAGTCTCACCGAGAACAATGTGACGAGCCCCATGGTCGCGGTCCGATATGGGTGCTTCTCTGTCTTGGAGGGTCTGATCGCAAGGCTGGGACGAGGATCCCAGCAGTTTAAGTCTCCCCCGGCGCTTAGAGGTGGTCATCGCTGGCGATATCTGAAAGAATCAGCGTGGTGCAACCATCCCTGATGGGGTTTTGATGTTTGAGCTGGCGACGCAAGGGAAACATGCCCAGCTTTGTAGAGGTCTGCGCTCATGATGAAGTGAGATCCAACCGCTCAGGATTGTATCAATTGTGTAGCCGTGGACATTGAGTCCTTGCCGTGGCTATTTGAGCAGCTCATGCATGGACCTTTGCACAATCCCTTGGGGCTATTCAAAGCCCTCACCGTGGCGGCTGTGGGCCCGATGCGGTGTGTGAGTTGCAGTATGACAACGTAGCCGCCGTGTATGACAGTTTGCAGCTGGGCCGCCTCCTTGGTCTCTCTTTTCTGCTCCCGTGGCTGAGATATGGGCCGGGCCAGATTGTTGGAACGCGTGTCGAAGAAAAGGCGAATCGGGGGCTCCGAGGAGAAGGAAGTCGAGAGAAGCTTCATGTTCAACATCTTTGCGAGATCCCTCCTCTTGAATCTACTGCCCACAATGACACTACGAGCGGTTGGCACATTTTTGAAGCGACCCACGGTGGAGAATGGATTCGTTCATTGAGGGTTGAAGATTGCCACAAGGAATGGGCTGGTGTTAAGGTGGTGGTGCTAAGGAAATGGCCCGCACGCGTAACCGAACAAAACTGCACTTTTGCCCGTCAACTTACACTATCGAATGAATGAAGCAAAGAAGTACCTTGTGTGCTGCTAACCCCACCCAGGTGTGGTAACACAAGCACAGTCCCTGACAACAGAGCCTCGCCCATGGCTCGTGGCGGACCCTACAACTTTCATCGTTCCTTCCGCTCTTTCCATCGTCCAGGCAGCACTGTTCGCCATCACGCCATTCCTATCCGAACTCCGAGACAGGCTCCGGGCACTCAAGATCAAAGACCGCTCTCAGCCCGGCCGCCACTTTGTTCCCAAGGCAGTTTCTTTTCAACTACACCGCCCCATTTAATGGTCACGGCAGGAGGTATAGCCGGGGCAAATATCGGCTCAGGGGGCCCTCAGTGCGGCTCACCCCTAGCTCAGGATCTGCGACTAATACAGACTCGGACAGAAAAAGTTGCCGGGGTGAGGCTATAGAGGTAGGTATGTCAAGCTTCCCTGCGAGCCTTTTCCAAATTCATGCCGCCACGCTAATAACTCTATCACCAGACCGGGCGACCTTCTCCAACGCCTTAGAAGGTAAAAGAAAATTAGTCCCAGTTTCCTTCGCCAAGCTCGACCGTCTTTCCGTTTCGCATATCTTCCATGATTTTCTCGATGCTCCACGGCTTATACTTGTACCCGGGTGGGTAGTTGGGCGGGATGCTCTCGTCCTCGTCAAAGGGAACGCCTTTTCGGATGCTATCAACGACCCGGTCATACACCTCGTACGCATACGCTTCGGGGTCGTGACTCCACACCCAGCTCGGCAACTTTGGTTGGGCGCGGCGGGGATCCAGCTTGACCTTGGACCAGTCGGTGTCTTGGAGCAACTCGGCATTGCTAAATCCCATCTTCTGGGCGCAGGCGTTTCGGATGAAGCGCATGCGGACGTGGGCCCGCACGGCCTCGGGGATGTTGTCGCGGCCGAGCTGCAGGCATGTGGCAAGGGAGACGGCGTCCTCGATGGCCTGGGTCGCACCGTTGCCGGACGCGGGGAGGAACGAGTGGGCGGCATCACCGATGTTGACGACACGCCCGCCAGGGGATGCCCATTTCGGCTGGGGGTTGCGCCAAAAGAGCTCAAAGTTGACAATGGTGTTTGGGGGGGTCAGCTTGATGAGCTCTTTGAACATGGGAGACCAAGGGGCGGGACCGACGCCCTTGTCCATGTTCTCGAGCACCTCGGCGGCGTCGATGGTGTGGTTCCAGGATTCCTTTTCCGAGCCGGTTACCTGGGCAGCGTATCAGCGTCAATGTTTTTTTTTTCTCTCTTTTTTTTCTGTGCTTTGGGGAGTACTTGCATCATGGTTCATGACCCAAATCATGGTGTCGGGTCGGGTCAGAGTCATGGCATAAGTGCCAGGCCTGTGTCTGTCAGCAATCTTTCTTTTCTTCCAACCCATAGCGTTCAGTGTTATCGTTCGATAAGAGAATCAGTAGACTTACCCCAACCACGTGCGAATAATCGGCTCCTCGCCCGTCTCCCCCTCCTTCATACTGAAAAACGCCTTTACCTCCGGATTCTTATCCAGATGCTCCTTTGGAAACGCCGCCCTCCACATGGCCCTCCCGCTCTTCATGGCTCGCACCTGCCCGCCCACCAGCTTCTGGCTCTTGCTCCCCACCCCATCCGCCGCGATCACCACATCCGCCCCATACCTCTCCCCTGCCTCTGTCACCACCCCAGCCTTATCCTCCTCCTCCCAGTACTCGACCACCTTCTTCCCAAACTCAATCGCCACCCCGAGTCTCTCGACCTGCCGCACATACATCTGATACACCAGCGGCCGCATCTGGAACGTCCCCGGCGGCGTGTCCGGGTCCAGCCCCTGGTCCCTCAGCCGATCCGCCACGCGCAGCGCGGGGATCATGCGCGTGCCGTCGTGCTTGAACGTTTCCATCCACGCGTCGCGCAGCGAGATGGCGTCGAACTCGCGCGCCATGTCGGGCCAGTGCGACAGGAAGCGCGTCGCCGACAAGCCCATGAAGTACATGTCGCCGGCCGTGTTGATGGTCGGGTTGCGCTCGAGGATTTGGACGGTGTGGCCCTTGCGGAGGCACTCAAGGCTGGCGGTGAGGCCGGCGAGGCCGGTGCCGATGATGAGGACGCGGAGGCCGGTCGGGGGGTAGGAGCCGAGGGGCTTGGGAGGGAGGAGGGAGGGAGCCGTGGCCTTTGGGGGGGTGGGGGGGGTTAGGAAGGGCATTTTGGGGGTTGGGGGGTGCTGGTGGTGATGTGGCGATGGGTTCGTGGTGTTGGTGGTGGGTTGGTGGTTTTGGTGACGAGTTGGTGATGTGGCTGTTGTATTTTTGGTCTTGTGATCTTGTAATTGTGTTTGTGGTACGATTGCGAGATGTGACGCGGGGGATAGGGGATATTGGGTCTAGGAATGTCTCGGTGAATATGAGAGATGGATACCGGAAGGAAGGTGGAATGGAAGCTCTTCAAGGGACTGGTGGAACAAACGAATATGTACGACGAGTTGCTGAAAAGGGGCATGTTGGAACAGTCAAATTGTCAAGCAACAAACCCACCGGTAAACCCACCAGCAGATCACAAGCAAATCAGCGGCCTCTATTGTGCCTGATGACCACCGGCATATTGTTTTTGTCCAAATGATCAAAGAGGCCCGGCGTAATGCCGGCCCTGCCCTAAGCCGCCGACATACAGGTGCATCGCAGGATGCATTGTTAAGGGGTTCTAGGGCAATGTTTGTTTTGGAACCTGCTGCAGAGTTCATACAAACCACGTCAGCTGGAGGTGGAGAAGGCGGTACGATATGGAATGACGCCACACTGAGACGGGCTCCATTACGGCCGTTGAAGGGCAGCATGTGTAGTCAGCTCCTGTAAACTTCCATGTACCTCCCTAAAGGACGTCTGGGGAGATGTTTGGTGGACGAGATGAGCGTGCTTCTGATAGGTACCTTGGTACCTATTGCCGGTTTGAAAAGCTGAGGCTCACGTTTATGTCGACTATCAACCTCAGCGTAATGGCTGGCGTAAGCTTCCAGGCACGCGCGTTTCCCACGCCTCCTCTGCCCAAAGTCTTGGGTAGCATTAGAATAAAACCAGCTAGATATCTACCCAGTAAGGGCCATGGCCGGACTTCAAAATGCCAGTGGCTTCCCCATTCCTCATTTCTCTCGCTGGAAGATTCAACCACGGCATCTACTACCGCTATTGAGTGAGTTGTCCAAGCACTTGACCCCGGCGGCTCCAAGTAAGGTGACAGCCACAGGCCCCGGTATCTGAGGACTAGTAGCGCTCTGACATCCCATTGCCTGCCCTACTAACATGCACTGACAGCGAACGGCCAGACATAGCCTCGGATTCGAGGCCCCATTGACCAAGAGCCTGCAGTCTTGGTGTTGTTCTGATCGGTACTGTTGCAAGTTGTTTCCCATGATCGACTACTGCCCAAACTATCTTTGACACTCAGACAGCCCCCGGACGTGCCGTGCCGACATGAACTTACACATTCCCAACACTATATGCCGGCTTTATTACGGGCACTAGTATCACGCCATTTCTCTCAGCCGCTCTCCTCAAGACCCCATCCTCATGAGAGCGAGGCCCGAGCATGCCCAGCCCTGCGCTCTTCTTCAAGATGTAATGACGTGTGTACCTACCTATTGTGGACCAGAAAACCGGCTTCCAGCACTGCACAGCCTCACTCAGTCTTGAAGCTGCCTCCGGAATCACCGGATGAAGGTGGTATGGGACCCGAGTAGAACGGTGCTGTCTGAGGTGCATCAGCAATGATCGTGCCACTCCAGACAGAGATGTAGCTGCAATTGGCGTGAAACTTGGAGAACCAAGAGCGACCTATCGAAGAAACGGGAGAGTGGATCAGACCCTTGATCATCGGCCTCAGCTCGGGCCCCCACAACAAGGCTCGACGGGCTTGAAGGCTGTGGCCCCCTCCACCCTTAAGCATCAACCGCAGAGCCGATCCAAGCTGGTGGCGCAGCGTCTGCACTACAGGCCAGCCCAGCCCTCAGACCTGCACGGTCTGTGACACCACAACCGTGTTGGGGGTCCTTGACCTGGGCGGAATGGCCAAGGTTGTTGACAGTCCGGGCGCGTGAGGCCATACCGAGACGCACCGAGAAGTGCAGAAAAGCCCCCGAATTCTCATGCCCGACGGGAATGATACAAAGGACGTCGTATCCTGGAAAAGTAGTGTCCTGACACGCTACACAGCCCCGGACTTGTCACCTGACTGAACTCGCGGTGCTACGCCTCTTGCCGTCTGTTAGCCCCTTGTCATCCTAGGCCCTTCGATCTCAGTTCCTCCGGCGGCCGAGCCGTTCCAACCTCCGTCTCTTGCCAGCCCTTTGCAAGATGCCGCACCCCTTGATAGTCTGGCTGGTGGGATGGATGGCCGTCATTGGAGTCGTGGTGCACTTTGTCAGTCTCTACCGAGAGATGAACAAGGCTGACGCCCCCCCTGGCCCAACCCAATTCCCGTACCTGGGGAGGATACACGACCTTCCCATCCAGTATATGTGGATCAAGCTGAAGGAGTGGGGAGACCGATACGGCGTGGCCCACGGCTTCTATCGGACCGAGATGCTGGGCTGCAAAGTTCTTGTCATCACCGACGAGAAGGTGGCCGAGGACTTGCTCGTCAAGCGTGCCAAGTTCAACTCGGATCGTCCCCTCATCCGCTCCCTCTTTGACAACAAAGGATCCTACAAATATCTCCCCTTGATGGGCAAGACCTGTGAGCGCCCCGCACCCCTCCCCCCTCCCCCGTCCCAGCCCGGCCCACTCCCCTCCCTCGCTGACGCCAACAGCGACCTGGGCCCGCCAACGAAGGCTCACCCACGCCTACATCACCGAAGCTAGCAACTCTAAGTACCACGACGTTCTGTACCTCGAGTCCAAGCGATGGCTCGCCCGCCTCATCGCCAACCCCGACGACTTCCAGGCGTCGCTCGAGGACATGGCCTCCAAAGTCATGTGCACGCTGACCTGGGACGACCCCTCCCTCTCCGAGTACGTCACCACGAGCGCGTGGGGGCTGCTCCGGCAAATGTCGCCCGCGGGGCCCATCACCAACGTGCTCACGCCGCTGTGGCACCTGCCCCTACCCCTGAACCCGTGGAAGCGCGCCGAACAGAAGCGCCACGACGAGCAGCAGGGCTGGTGGCTGAAGCGGTACCGCGAGACGAGGCACAGGAACAGCCACGGCGAGCAGCGGTGGTGCTGGACCAAGCAGTTCCTCGACAAGATGGCGGACAAGTCGTGCTTCGCGGGCGGCGACGAGGAGGCATCGTCGGTTCTGGGGATGATGGCGCTGGTGGGGGTGTTTACCGTCGCCGGGCCGCTGTCGTACTGGTTGGTGGCCATGGTGCATCATCCAAGGTGGCAGTTGGCGGTGCAGGAGGAGGTGGACAGCGAGTGTGGGGGGAGGCTGCCGATGCTGGAGGATGCGCCGAGGTTGCCGGTGCTAAGGGCATGTATCAAGGAGACGATGAGGTGGAGGCCGAATGTGCCGACGGGTGCGCCTCGTCTTCTGTTATCTTGACGATGTGGATGAAGCTGACTGGTGCGACGCAGGGGTCGCCCACGAGAGCGAGACCGATGACAACTACAAGGGCTTCTTTATCGAAAAGGGGACGCGGTTGCTACCCTTGGACTGGCATGTCCCAGCTTGCACCTCGCAGAGGA
The DNA here is from genome assembly GCA_030549215.1 of Schizothecium vesticola. Lineage (NCBI taxonomy): Eukaryota > Fungi > Ascomycota > Sordariomycetes > Sordariales > Schizotheciaceae > Schizothecium > Schizothecium vesticola. The sequence continues at coordinate 308,253 of JAUKUD010000005.1, read as the reverse complement.
CGAAACGTACTGACACACAGCAGGGCCTTCCTCCGCAACCCCGTCAAGTATCCGTACCCGGAAGAGTTCCGGCCCGAGCGCTGGCTCGAACCCGGGTGGCCGACCTTCCAGGAGCCGCTGTCGCAGTTCCCCACCATCAAGGGCATGTCGTCGTTTGGCTGGGGCCAGAGACAGTGCCTCGGCATGGCCGTGACCCAGGATGAGCTCCTCGTCGCGTGCGGTGCCCTGGCTTGGTGCTTCAACTTGAAGGAAAAGGTCGACCCCGCGACAAACCAGAGGATTCCGGTGCCGACGGACAAGTCCAACTCGCTGCTCATTATCAAGCCGGATCCATTCCAGATGTCGTTCGAGCCTCGAAGCACGGGACACAGGGAGGAGGTGCTGAAAGTGTGGGAAGAAGCCGAGGCCGCTGATCGGAAGGCTCGCGTCGAGTTTCTCGAAACGGCGACGAGGGGGCGGAGTGGGACTGATGCCGATAGGAAGGAGCCGTGCTCAGCGGTGCCAGAGCGGTTGATGAAGGAATGCGGCGAGAAGGTAGGTAGCTGGGCGAAGATAAAGCAAGCGAGATGGGCAAAGGTTTGCAGGCAGTGACTGGCAGTGGTCTGCTGCAGTGGGGTTGGGAGTCGTGGGTTTTGGAGGGCTGGGTCGAAGTTTTTTTCGTCGGGGCACCCGTGTTTTTTCATTGCTAGAAAGAACTATTATACCACCACCAGGGGCCAACGCTATAAAATTTTCCTACTTGGGCGTGAATCAAAGAGCTTGAATTGATCGCATCTTTCCATCCCAAATCCATGCCGTTCAGATTTCTACGACATTGCTTCCATCATGCCCTAGAAGCCTCTGAACTGCGACATGGGCGAACTGCAGCCATGAAGTACCCCTGCACCAAAGCCCGACCATCCGTTGAGTCCAATGGCCATCATCGGGCTGTTACGTGGGGACAGTCCAGACGCCCGTTGCCGCGGCCTTCATGCTCATGCATGCAAACAACGGGCCACCCCTGTTCAGGGGCTAACAAAACAAACAACTGAATGCATGCAAATGTCTGTCGTATGCGTAACTGTGCAGTTAAATCACCACATATTTAGACGCTCTCCATTACCCAAGAGGTTGACGCAAGCAAGCAACTAACAAGACAGGAGCTCGGCTACGGCTTCCACCCCCCCCCCCGACAGCCCGACCCCGGATTTAGATCCCAGATTTAGGCGGAATGCCAAATACAAACCACACCTTCCCGGCCACCCAGTGGCATCCATCTCGTACGATATTATTTCTCCGCCTTGCTTCCCCGCTGTTGTCGCCAACTCGAAACCTCGCGACGTCTTCCGTCTCTTCTCTCAACCACAATCACAACCAGCGACTCGTCCACCATGATCTCCATCTCCCCTGACACCGTCGCCGTCGCGACAGCGGCATGCTCGTTCATGCTCGCAGGCTAGTGCCCACCCCCGCGTCCACACCAGAGACAAACTAACACACCCCAAGGCAACGCCATCACCCAATCCTTCATGGGCGTCCCCGCGCTCCTTGTCGACTTCCCGCCGCCCTCGTCGCCCGGCCACGCCGCCGCCGCCCGCCACCTCGGCCAGCAGTGGCCCATCTTCTGGAGCGTGGGCAACGTCTTTTTCCGGCCCATCAGCACGCTAGGCATCTTTGGTTACGGGTATGCGGGGTACTGCGCGTATTGGTCTGGTAAGTTTCGTCCAGTCTCTTCTCTGAACCTGACGCAGCTGGGGTCCTGTCCAAGTTTGGATGGAAGATGCCAAGTTTCCATCCCAACCTCACTGGTCATCTGGTGCATGCCAAGTCGTCGCCACCAGTTGGACCCGGCAGGCTGCCTCTACCTTATCTCCACCTCGTCGTTCGGAAAAGGCTGCTAATAGTGCGTGGTGCTAGCAACCTCTGGTCTTTCCTACAGCAAGGACTGGCGCGTGTTTGCCGTGTCGATGGCGTGCCACTTGATCACGGTGCTGCACTCGGCGCTGAACATGCAGCCGATCAATAACAAGCTGGATGGACTGCGCGAGCCCAAGATCAGCGGAGTGGATAGCAGTCTGGCCGAGTACTATGCTAGACGCTGGATCAAGCTGAATTTGTTGAGGCTGACGATGCCGGTGGTGGCGGGTAGTTTGGCACTGTGGCAGACGTTGAAGAGGGTGTAGACCTACTGAAGGAGAGAGGAGGATGGAGGGTGGTGTTGGGGTTGTTGCTTTTATATGATAGATGCCGAATCATCTCTGGACGATGACTTGGGGCTGTTATTGTCCAAGGAAAGTCTGTATTTCTACCCATACACTATACTTTTACTGAATCGATGAGTATGTCTGCCAACCTTGCATCCAGCGGCTTGTCAGACTGGTCCATTAGATTCTTCAACCATACGCTCCTCTACTGGCAAACGACTCCAAACCACCAAAAGAGTAGGTACTAAATTACTGGAAGAAGTCAAAGCAAAAACTGCACCTCAGTCCCTCAACAACCACCTCCTCACCCCCACCATCGTCCCCCCCGCCACCCCCAAAAACAATACCAACCCCCCGCCCACCCCAGCGACCCAAACATCCCCCCCCTCCCCTCCTCCTCCCCCCAAATCCCTTGGGTCTAAACCTCCCTCTCATCTCCCCCGCCTTCTTACTATCCACAAACTCCACCACCTCCTTCACCCCCTCCCCATCCCCCGTCAACCTAACCAGCATCACGCACTCATTCTCCCACTTCTCCCCCTCCTTGGTCGTCCCCTCCATCTTGGCAAACACCACCACTGCATCCTGCTCCGCGTCTTCAAAGACCTCGACAGGGATCATCTCGAACTCGCGAAAGATGGAAAACATGCTGCGCGCGTGCGCAACAAAGGCGTCGAGGTCGTGCGGCGGGACGTGGAGCGACGAAGGGAGCACGCGGTGCGTGAAGTCGTCGGCGAGCGGGGCGAGGAGGGTGGGGAGGGATAGGGAGGAATAGCCGCGGAGGAGGGAGGAGACGGTCAGCAGGCGGGTGTGGTGGGGGGGGCGGGGGGATTGGGGGAGGGCATTTTGGTGGTGACGATGGGCTGGTCTGAGGGCTGAGAGGGTTATGATGTTGAGTTTGGTCGAAGAGTTTCGTTCTGGGGAGGACGGTTGCGTGTTTGAGTTTGTGGAGGACAGAGGGAGAAATCGGGGTAGCAGTCGTGGGACGGTTGGACCACCGGGGGTGAGGTGGGCTTCCAACTGTCTGCTTGGAGACGCGCTCAGAGGGGTGGGCTAGGCAATGCCCACTTGACCGGACATGGCTAAAAGTGGCCCACGGCAGTCCGTCGCTCATACCTGCAGCGGCGATGTAGTCTTCGGTCCTATTTCGTTGACCGCAGAGCTACCTGCGGGGTGTAGCAAGACTCGTAATAATGGTCCTAATTCGACGCATGCAATAGGCTTGATATGGGACGAGTTCCAGACAAAGTGGGTGAGGACTTGGACATCTTAAAAATGGCAAGAACAATCCTTGGTAGTTACTGACACCACCAACATGTCACCATCAAAGAGCACCCTCGGCCAACCCAGATACATATACGGACGGGGAACAGGTTCCACAGCTTCACTCTTCCGAGCCCCCATCGCCATGGAGCTTGATCCCCTGCCCAGAGTCTTCCTCATCACCGGCGCCACCGGCAAGCAAGGTGGTGCCGTCATCGATGCCCTCCTCAAACTCCCCGAACCCTTTGTCGGCATCATCCTCGCCGTGACGCGCGACCCCTCGTCGCGGGCTGCTCAGCGCCTCGCCGCCCTCAGCGATAAGATCAAGGTGGTGGAGGGCAACCTTGACAACGTCCCCGAGCTCTTCCGCACCGCCGAGCGCGCCACCGGCGGCAAGCCCATCTACGGCGTGTATTCGGTGCAGATCTCCCGCGGACCTGGTGTCACGCCTGAGCAGGAGGTCAAGCAGGGCAAGAACCTCGTCGACGAGGCCATCGCCAGGGGCGTCAAGCACTTTGTGGTATGCCCCTCCCCCAATCTCCTCCCCCCCCCTCCCACCCCCCCAACCTACGCCACAGCTGACACCGCGCAGTACAGCAGCGTCGAGCGAGGCGGCGACGAAGCATCATGGTTCAACCCCACCCCCGTCGAGCACTTCCAGCCCAAGCACGAGATCGAGCGGCACCTGCGCATCCAAGCGGCCGTCAACCACAGCCAGCGCAGCGAAAAGATGATGTGGACGATCCTCCGCCCTGTCGCATTCATGGAGAACCTCGAGGCCGACTTCAAGACCAAGGTGTTCCTCACGGCGCTACACAACCACCTCGGCCGCGACAAGAAGATGCAGTGGGTGTCGATCAAGGACATTGGCGTGTTTGCCGCCAAGGCGTTTTACGAGCCAAAGAGCTGGAAGGGCCGCGCCGTGGGCATCGCGGGCGATGAGATGACGATGGAAGAGCTGTTTGACGTGTTCAGCAAGGCGACGGGGGCGGGGTGGCCGACGACGTATTGGCCGCTGGGGAGTGTACTGACATACATGGTCAAGGAGCTGGGTGTCATGATTCGGTGGTTTGCGAGCGACGGCTACAATGCAAACGTGGCGGTGAGGAGTATTGAGCATCCGGGATTGATGACCATAGACCAGTGGCTGAGGGGTGGGGGAGGAGGGTTTGTAAAGCCTATTCAAGCTTAGATGGACGGGGTTGCTGGAGCTCCTCTCTCGGAACTGACAATATGCTGTGCTGCCCTTTCGTTTCGACTGGTAGACTTGTGACGACATTGTGCCAGTGGCTTCCAAGGATCGTTGCCGTTACTGGCCTCTGTGGGAAGGAGAGAATGTTTGAGCTGTTGGTGACAACTTTGCCTGATGGTCTGGTAGGTTCATTGTTGAAGCAAGGTCCAGCAAATAAAATGAAAGTCTTGAAGTAGTGCCGTTGTTTCCGGACTCTCAACCGCGATGTCGGTGGTGGTGTCCTGGGCCTTGACAATGGAGGCCAGCCAAAGTGGGGCTTGATTGCTGACATTGTTCCAGGGCAGTCAAAAGTTACGAGAATTATGGCATTCCATTCGTTCCCCATTCAGCTATCGGATTCCTCCCATTGAGATTCACCCACTTGCCGCTGAGTTTCAAGAAACTAAAAATCCTGCCGCTGACCTCTGGAGCTTTCCTCCAACTCCACAACAATCGAACCATTGACGTTGACAAAACCAACGATGCGCAACCGCAAGAACCCGCGACACCCAACTATGACCTTTGAATTGTTCAACAGCTGGTAAAAACTCAAGTCCCATCGCCATTTAGTAATCCTCATCCGACCTCCTGTTCGTTCCAGCTCCCAGATCGCTCCAGTCGCCCCTCTTCGCACCATGGCCGACACCACCACTGCCGTCACGGCACCTCTCTCCGGCGCCACCATCCTCCCGCAGGGCTTCCTTGCCTACAAACCCTTCCCCTTTCAACGCCTCCCCGCCGAAATTCGCCTCATGATCTACGACCTAGTCTTTGTCTCGCCGTCCCAGATTCGCCTTGACAGCCCCCGTCTTCACCACCGCCCCATCGTCGTCCTCCCCTACAGCTGCGACCGCCCCTACGATCCCTGGCCCGAAAACAGATACCGCCCCTACGGACACGACCGCGGGCCCGAGCGCATCCTCCCGCGCGGCACCATGGAGATGCTCCTGCTCAACAAGACCATCTCCGCCGAGATCCGTCACGTTCTCTACACCAAAAACACCTTCGAACTCACCACCAAGTACCACCGCGCCTGGTTCTGCACCATCGGGGTGCCCAACGCGCGTTGCGTGCGCTCGATCATCGTCCACTGTGGCTCCAAGAAAGACGAGGGTGCGCGGCGCGACCTGGTCGCCTTCCACAATACCCTTGTCAAGCGCGTGCCGTGTCTAACGGACATGAGGTACATGTTCTTAGTCAAAAGGCCAAACAGGCCGTCTCCCGGTGTGGACATGTTATTGAAGTTGCCGGCGCCATGGATGCGGTTGCGGTTTCTTCAGAACATCATCATGATAGTGTGGTATAGGGAGATTGTCCCACCCGCAAGGCCCGACGGGTCGGCGATGCTGCAGTCCTTGTTCCGTTTCTGTTGCCCATATACCCCTACTTTGCTGGAGCGGACAGGATTGGCCAGAAAACTGGCCAACACAGCGCGCGTGAAGGTCCGGGTAGGGGTCGATGTCCGAAGAGAGAAACAAAGTTGGACGATGTGGATAGAGGAGAGAGAGCCGGAGGAGCCGAAGCGAAAGCTGGGAGCTTATCCCGCCATCGTTATGAGCAGTTCTAAGATAAGAGACATGCTATGTGGAAAAGGAAGATGAAGAGCAAGGAGAGGCGAAGGATGGAGAAAGAGAGGCTCAGCTTGGAGAAGGAAACGCAGTGAAGAGCCGGAATAGGCAGCCAGTAGGCAGCCAATGGCCACCAACAAGGAAAGGAAACCGCTCTGAGGGCAGCTCGGGATAGGGATGGGAGCTGATGTGTTCTTGAAGACATATCAGGACGGCCTAAGGGCGGAGGGGATCAATGTAATGTTGACAGAATCAATGAAGCGCGGGGCGGTGCTCTCTGAAAATGCAGTGGTATTGAAAAGGTGACAATGCAGTAATATACATTTGGTTGGCCAGAAACAAGGGGAACCAGACCGAGACCATCATTCGGCAAAAATATTCTTGAGATGCTGACAGCACTCGCGGTACAACTCGTCGGTATGTGCTGCTGGCTTCAGCGGATCCGGAGACTTGTCCCAGCCATGTGGTACCTCGGGGATCATCTTGTAGTACACCTTTTTGTTGATGGGCGCCTTTTCGAGGCGTTTTGCCAGCTCCTCGCCCTCCCGGAGCAGCATGTCCCATTCACACGTGTAAAATACGACGTTGGGCGGGATCGCCTTGGCCAGCTGTTCGTCCGAGGCCTTGGAAGGGGACAGGAGCGGGTGGGCGAGGAGTAGGTCTCTCGGGTACAGGTAAGACGCGTCAAACAGCGACGTGATGTTGTCGGGGAGAGTTTGGTCGGGGCGGACCGATGTCGCGCGTCGCTCGGCCCGGGAGAGGGTGTAGTCGGTTATGGGGTACCAGGTCGCGACGGCGCGGACTTGATGTTCGGGGATGCTCGTGTTCGAAGCCTTGAGCGAATCGATGTGCTCTGTCAACCGCATCGTCGAGGTGATGGCAAGGTTGGCCCCGGCCGAAAAGCCCGAGGTTGCGAGCTTGTTCGGGTTGATGTGGAGGTCTTGGGCGGAGCGAATCAGGTACAAAATGGCGTCGGCCGCATCGTCGACGGCCACGGGAAAGGGGTGCTCGGGGGCGAGACGGTAATCGACCGACACGAAGATGGCGTCACACTGCTCGAGAACGTATCGCCCGAAGCGGGCGTCGTCGGTCCCGTTTCCAATGGTGAACCCGCCTCCGTGGAAATTGACCACGGCAGGGTATGTCTTTCCCGTCTTCTTTGCCTCGTCGTAGCCCTTGGGTGTGTAAAATTGGAGCTCGAACTCGCCCTTTGTCTTTGAGATGGTCGACTTGACCGTTTTGGTGAAGCTCGGACTTGGCGGTCGAGGGGAGGCGAGGAAATGCAGCGACATGCCCACGTATTGGAGGGAGCGCCACCATCCGGCCGACAGTTTGAGGGAGAATCTCGATGGCGGCGAGGGGACGGCATCTTTGGCTGTGACCAGGATCCTCGGTGTGGGCGCGGGTGCCGAGGCGGGAATTATGGCCACGGGGATGCCGTCAACGGTCGGGATTTTGGACATGGCGATGGATTTCGGTGATGATGATTCGAAGACGGAGTTCTGGGAATTTGGGGAGCAATTCCCAGGCCGAGAGGGTCAACAAGCTGAAGGAAAGCAATTGAAGCAGTCGACCATGGCACAGCAGGAGGATGGCATGGCTGGCATTAAGCAATTGGTGGTCAACTCTGACGCAAATGGCTGAGAAAGGCGGCCAAAAAAGGCTTGATTCTGCAAACGGGATCTGAAGATCGTCGCAAGCCACAGACCAAAAACCAGCTGAGCGTTTGATGTCACTTTCCACCAAAAAGCAGGAGCAACTGACTTCACCTTGGAAAAGCAAACGCCAATGGCAACCGGTCAGAAACGGGAAGGGGCAGCCATCACGAATGTGGGGTGAGTGGGGAAGGGGTCTCCACAGGAAAGAACAATTGGCACACGCATGTAAAGAGCAGATGAGAGAACAGGCAAGAGCATGTCGTATTTGGGTCCGGGTTCTTACATGCCCATTCTAAAGAAATGAATCTTGGATTTGTTTCGAGCGCTTCATTGAGGCCTCGTTGATGGTGTCGCGACCATCTCCCAATGACCCTGGCCCCGGCTCCCACCATACCCCGCCAAGGACGAAATATCAGTGACGTCAGGCATCTATGACGTAAATGTCAGGGGCGTTCCTGAGCGGCGCCACGTCGATGGGACAAACCGTCCAGTGCACCTACCTCCCCGAGCCCTGGCTCACCTGCCCCGTCACCCGGAATTTTAGCTCCGAGGAAGGCGTCCATGACACAATCATGAACACGACTGCTCATCGAGAGGCCGCGGCAGCTGCCGTAGAGCCGTGTCAGTTGTGTTTCATTGGCCACTGTGTCACGAGCAGTCGCGTCTTTCCCGCCCACTTGGGCATGTCAGGCCCGAAAATCCACACCATGTTGGGTCACTGACAACGACTGGCCTGCAAATTCTGCATTCCCTATGCATTGGGTTCCTGCCAGGGCACCGCGTTCGTCCCGTTCATGTGATATCAATGGAAACCGGGCATGGGAGTCAGTCGGGGGGTTCGGGAACCTTCGTCACCGACTCTGGCTTTGGGTTTTGGTTTGTCCATTTATTATCTTTCCCTCTTCTTCTGTTGCTCATGTCGCAGACCCCGATCTTCAACTCCACAAGACAAACCTTCGACCTTTCCTCGCCCTTCCTGGGCAAGACTATAAAAGAAGCTATCAGGCGCCTGGTCCCTCTCTTCGGTTCCATTTCCCTTTTCCCTATAGCCATCGTCCCGACATTTGAGATCATCACTTGCTCCTCCCATCGTATTATTTCTACGACACTACACACCGCCGCCTGTCCCTATCAAAGATCGCGTCGTCGCGCTTTAACGTACAACCGTCGCCATGGCTCCCGGCACCTTTAAAAAGCCAATCCTGGCTCTCAATCGCATCATCGGCCACAAGTCGGCCAAAAACCACATGCTCAAGCCCAAGATTGGCAACATCGAAGCCCTCGACGATGATTCCCACGAGAAGCGCATCAGGAAGGCGGTGGAAAAGGTGGCCAAGGAGGACGATAGGGAATCCCAGCGCCGATCCTTCCAACAACGCCGCCGCGAAGAAGAGGACAAGGCCTTGGCGGCGGACCCTCCCGAGATCGCCGCCCGATACGGCACCAAGCCCGACGACGTTTTCGTCGAGACGCCCCCCTTCTCCCGCGTCGCCGCCGGCGGCCTCATCTCCGGCAACAAGGTCCGCTTCACTGCCCGCCTGCACCATGTCCGAAACATCAGCTCTAAGCTGGCCTTTGTCCTCCTCCGCGACCAGACGCAAACAATACAAGGCGTGCTCGAGGTGCGCGATGGCGTTGTGTCCGAGAACTTTGTTCGCTGGGCAGAGCATCTCGTCACCGAGGGGCTGCTCCACGTCGAGGGCACGCTCCAAGAGCCGCCCGAGGCCATCAAGGGCTGCAGCATCGGCATCCTCGAGGTGCTGATCGACACAATGCATCTCGTGGTGCCCGTGCAGGAGCACCTGCCAGTTGATGTCTTCGCCATTGACCAAGTCCAGATGGACGAGGAGACGCACGAGATGGAAGCCATGGCCACGAACCGCGTCCGCAACGCCAACCGAATCGCCTTTCTCCGCACACCAACCGCTCAGTCCATCTTCCGCATCAACTCTGGCGTCTGCAGCCTGTTCCGTTCCTTCCTCGAGACCAACGGCTTTATCGAGATCCACACGCCCAAGTTGCAGCCCGCCGCCACCGAGTCGGGCGCCGAGGTCTTCAAGGTTAACTACTTTGACCGTACCGCCTTTCTCGCACAGAGCCCCCAGCTAGCCAAGCAGCTAAGCATCTCGGCCGATTTTGGCCGTGTCTTCGAGATTGGGCCCGTCTTCCGCGCCGAGGACAGCAATACCCACCGCCACCTCACCGAGTACACGGGCATGGATCTGGAGATGGCCATCAGCAATGACTACCACGAAGTCATGAGCATGATCGACGACCTTATGAAGAGCATCTTCAAGGGCATCTACGAGCGGTACCGTACCGAGATTAACATTGTCAAGACACGCTTCCCCCACGATGATCTTGTATGGATTGAGCAGACGCCCATCCTCCCGTTCCAGGAAGCGGTGGAGCTCCTCAACTCGTCCGGCTGGACCGATGACCATGGAAAGCCTGCATCGCCCTTTGAGGACCTCAGCACCCGCGCCGAAATTCGTCTTGGGCAACTGATCAAGGACAAGTACCACACCGACTACTACATCATTGACAAGTTCCCGGCCTCGGCTCGCCCCTTTTATGCGCACCTCGACCCCACCGACGACCGCTTTACCAACTCGTTTGACATCTTCCTCCGTGGCCAGGAGATCACAACCGGCGGACAGCGCATCCACGACCCCGAGATTCTCCAGGAGCGCATGAAGAAGGCTGGCATCGAGCCACGTGGTATGCAAGAGTACCTGCAGGGTTTTGAGTACGGCGTGCTGCCCCATGCTGGATGCGGCATTGGCCTGGAGCGACTCTTGTTCCTTCTCCTTGACCTCGGCGACATTCGACACGCCTCTCTCTTCCCTCGCGACCCCAAGTCGCTGCCTGAGCAAAAGCACATTTCGTCATCGTTGCCCCATCCCGAGGCAGACACCATGCGCTACGCACTGCGGTATTCCATCGGTGCCCACGACTTGGAGCTGCCAACGGTTGAAAAGCTTATCGCCAACTATGGCGATGCCACCAACACTTCATGGCTCGACGACCGCTATCATGTCTGGCGCCATGTCGAAACAGGAGCTGCAGTTGGGTACGCCGAGGACAATGGCTATGCCCTTGTCATGGGCAACCCGCTCTGCGATCAAAAGCAGTACTCGATTGTCATCCGCGACTTCCTTAAGCACATGCGTAAGGAGCGGGACCTTCGCCCTCTATGGCTGTTGGTGTCTTCGGATATTGAGGAGATTCTCGCCGCCAAACTCGGCTGGCGTTCGCTCAGCTGTGTCGCCGAGGAACGTGTCCCCGTCGACGGTGCCAAGAAGGTGGCCAGGAAGGAGAAGAAGGCCGAAGAGGCGGGTGTCACGATCCACGAGCTTCCTCTGAACGCACCGATCCCCGACAACCTCCGCAAGCGCTGCGACAAGCGTATCGAAGACTGGAAGGCCGGCCGCAAGGGCACCAAGCAGGTGCACCTTACCGAGGTTCGCCCTTGGGTGGACTCGGAGCACCGCCGCTACCTGTGGGCCGAGACCAAGGAGGGCGAGATCGCGGCCATGTGCGTGATGCACAAGCTGTCGCCAGCCAACGGCTACCAGATCAAGTTTGCGCTCGACTTCCCGGGCTCGCCCAACGGCACCATCGAGGCACTCATCTCGGGCGCCATCCAGTCGCTGGCCAAGGCCGGCATCAAGAACGTGACGTTTGGAGCCGGCGCCCTGCCCGAGATGGTGACGGGCGAGAACATGGACGGCATCCGGGCCAAGATCCTGTCCAAGACATACCGCACGATTGCGCAGCAGCTCAAGCTGGTGAACAAGAGCGAGTTCCGCGAGAAGTTTGGCACGCAGAACGACCTGGTGTACATTTGCTATCCCTTTATGGGGCTGGGCGTGTCTGGAGCGCGGACATTGATCAAGTTTTTCGAGGATGAGATTTGAGGAGTGTTGCGAGCTGGGGCTGATACCTAGGCTTTTGGCTGTGATTGTTGCTTGCGTGGGTTTCTGTTTGGCGTGGATTGGGTTTTTAGATACATGATACCACTGAGTTCGGCTTGTCATCCGTGTACACGAGGTACTGGACTAATACTATTGAAGTTGACTGCCTGAGTTCCTCCCGACATCGGTTCTTCAGCCACCACTGACATTTGCGATAGGCGGCACCTGGTGTTATCCATTCTCGAAGTCTAACAAGCCGAGCAGCTATCATCTCGGAATCATCCCCGCATCTCGTACCCAGTCGCACGGTTCCAGATGCCGAGTAGGGCGAACGGCTAAACGACAGAGGCTCAAGTCGGCACCCCCCCTTTTCCCCGCATCTCCCTTTCCGCTCCCAGATTCAGGGACAGGCCCTGCTCAGGGACCGACCTTTCTCACGCCGATCCACTTCCAGCATAGCCATCGAAAAGCAATTTCCAAGCCTGGGCACTTTGTTCCCTCTGCTAGATGCAAGCACCCGACGCAGACGAAGAGAACATGGCATTTGTCTGATGGGTTCACTCTTCAGGCTATTCAGAAGGGCAGCCTTTGGGTCAGCGCATCCAATTTGGTCAATCCCACCTCGGTCAGAGACGTCTAGAAGGACAATGGAAGCTCGGCAGTTGCCTGCCTGTGCTCGGCTGGGACAGTGGTGGTGTTGAAACGAACGACGCCCACGAGTCCTCAAAATCCCTACCTCTCTGTTAACTTGCCCGTAATGCCAACCCCAAACCTCCTCCCAGCTGTCAAACAAAGACGATGAAGGACTTTCCCCGCCTCCTCCTCGCCCTAGGCGCCGCCTACCCCGGCCTCACCCTCGCCGCCCCGCGCGACCGCCTCTCCCATGCCACCATCCTCGACGCCCGCGCCGCCGCCGCCGACGCCCAAGAATACGACTACATCATCGTCGGCGGCGGCACCGCCGGCCTCGTCGTCGCCGACCGCCTGACCGAAGACGGCAAGACGACGGTCCTCGTGCTCGAGCACGGCGCCCTCAGCAACTCCACCTCCATCTCCCAGGTCCGCGGCGGCCTGGGGGGGCTCATGGACCGCACCCTCCAGTTCGACATCACCTCGGTCCCGCAGACGAACCTGCGCAACCGCACCACGTCGGTGCAGATCGGGAAAGTGGTCGGCGGCAGCTCGGCGGTGAACGCCATGATGACCATCCGCGGGACGCGCGAGGACTATGATCGATGGGGGGCGCTGTTCCCCTCCTCCGCAGCGGGTTGGTCGTGGGATGGGTTGCTGCCGTACTTCAAAAAGGCAATGACCTTCGTCCCGCCGCCCGCGGACGTCGCGAAGGAGGCTGGGATCCGGTGGGATGCAAAGTGGTGGGGCAGCGCGGGGGAGGTCGTCGTCGGCTGGCCGAGCTACCAGTTCCCTGTGACGGGGGTGTTGATGGAGGCGTGGAAGGGGATGGCGGGGGTGCTGTTTGCCGAGGACAGCGGCGCGGGGGAGACGGGGGTGTATTGGTATCCGACGTTTATGGATCCGAAGGCGGTGGTCAGGAGCTATGCGCGCACGGGGCATGTGGATGGGAAGGCGGGGGTGAGGGGGAATTATGTGCTGATGCCGGGGGCGAAGGTGACGAGGGTGGTGATGGAGGGGGGGAGGGCGGTGGGGGTGACGTGGGTGCCGGCGCCGGCGAGGGGGGCGGGGAGTGCAGGGGTGGTGACGACGGTGAGGGCGAGGAAGGAGGTGATACTGGCGGCCGGAGCGGTGCATACGCCGCAGATTTTGCAGTTGAGTGGTGTTGGGCCGAAGGGGGTGTTGGAGAGCGCGGGGGTCGAGGTGGTGGTTGAGCTGCCCGGTGTGGGACAGAACTTTCAGGACCATACGAGCATCTCGGCGGCTTTTAACTGTGAGTCTTCTTTTCCTGGTTTTGTGGTGGCACTGGTGACATATTGACGGGAGACAGTCCGCAACGTCCCCGACCCGCGCACCAACGCCTCATTCAACACGTGGACCTCGACCGCCTGGGCCGCCAACCGCACCGGCCCCAACTCCATCGCCACCGGCAACGCCGCCGCCTGGCTGTCCTACCCCGTCATCTCGTCGCGGTCCGCCGCCCTGGCCGCCGCCCTCCTCACCCAGAACCACTCGGCCCACCTCCCGGTCGACACCCACCCGACCATCCAAGCCGGCTACGCCGCGCAGATGCGGTCCCTGGCCGCCGCTCTTCAGAGCAACGGCACCGCCTTCTACAACCTTGTGCAGACCGGCTCCGGATCCACCGGCATGCTCGTCGACCTGCACCCGCTCAGCCGCGGGAGCGTCAACATTGACGCGCGCGACCCCGCCAACCGCGAGCCGCTGGTCGACTACCGCGCGCTGAGTAACCCGCTGGACGCCGTCATCATGGGGGACATTGTGCGGTATACGCGGCGGTACGCGCTGGATAACCCGATGACCAAGGCGCTGGGGCCGAGCGAGTCGGCGCCGGGGGCCAAGGTGCAGACGGACGAAGACTTTGGCGAGTGGTTGAAGGGGAGTGTTAGTCCGACGTACTTCCATCCGGTGGGGACGTGCTCGATGATGCCGCGGGAGCTCGGGGGCGTGGTGGATCAGGAGTTGAGGGTGTACGGGGTCAAGGGGTTGAGGGTGGTGGATGCGAGTGTGATTCCGGTGATTCCGGGGGCAAATACGTGTCAGACGGTGTATGCCATTGCGGAAAAGGTGAGTCTTGCCTTGAACGAGATTTGTCAATGCGTGCTAACAGTTGTAGGCCGCGGATATCATCAAGTCTGGGGTTTAGGTCGTCTGGCTCGGTGCTGTTGACTCTGTGATAAACTCAGTGGACGGAGGATTAGAGTCACAACCTACAACCTTTTGGCTAGGAAAATACATTTCGTATTGGATCCTTAAATAGCTTCCTCCTCCTTACTCAAACTTGCTGACAAGTGAGAGTCCAAAGCCGACCTAGTGACCCGTCCAAGAAATCTCCTTCTCATTCTGCCAAAACCCTCCACTCTTCTCCCCAATATCCCCGATCGCCAACATGACCGGCGTTTGCGCACCCTGGTCCGGCGTCTTGTGCCCCATGCCCTTGGTCATATCCGTCACCACCCACCCGGGACAGCAGGCGTTCACGAGCACCCCATTTTTTCCCTCCCACTTCACCTCCGCCGCAATCTGAAGCGTCATGCCAATCTCGCCCGCCTTACTCGTCGCATATGCCGCACTCGGCCACCCCTCCTCCTTCTCCCTCCCCCGCTCCACAGCCGAGGTGAACTCATCCATCAGCTTCGTGATGTTGTCGACAGATTTCGCATTCAGGAACCTATCCCGGATAGCAGCCGAGTACTTGTTCAGGTAACCCGACATCGATGCGACATTCACAATGCGGCCGCCCTCGGCCTTCAGCAGGGGGAGGAACGCCCGCGTGGCGGCCAAGGTGCCGTGGTAGTTGCAGCCGAGTGTGGTCTTGACGACATTCAAGTCGAAGCCGTCCATGGCCATGCCGGCGTTGTTGATGACAAAGTCGATGCCGTCGGGGTGCTCGGCGCGGAGGAGTTCGGCGAAGGACTGGATGCTGGGCGGCTGCGAGATGTCGAGCTGGTGGAACTTGATGTCGGTGAGGCCGCCGAGCGACCGCAGGGCGTTGGCCTGCTGGAGGGGCACGTCTTGAGTGGTGAGGGTGGAGACGGCCGTCTCGCCGCGGGACGGGTCGCGTGCGGCGAGGTAGATGAGGAGGGGGCCATTGTTGAGCTTGGAGTTGGGGTATTGGAGGGCGAGTTGGCGGACTGAAAGGGGTGAGCGGGTGGTGAAGGACGAGGAGGGGTACGGGGGGGCTTACCGATGGCGTAGCCAATGCCTTTGTTGGCGCCGGTTACGACTCCTACTCTTGCGTACGACATTTTGGAAGATTGATCACTTGTTGTCTGCAAGGCTTGTGGTTGGATCTGGGGAGCTGGATTGAGGTTTTAAGTGGGGGAGTTGCTTGGAAGGGGGAAGACTTGGCGACGTCATTGACGACGGACTCAGAAATCTTGACCCCTCACAAGTTCAGGTTACACAAGAAATCGGCAGGAAAAGGTATTTGCCCCATCCAAAAAAAGGTACAGAAACGAACACTGGGGAATCAGGGACCTAACAACGAATAATCCAAAAATTGCATAGGTAAGTAGACCCCAGTCCCAAAACCTGTGGGTCACTCACTCTAACACTTATTTCGCAACACAATGCGATCAGATATTAGTGCTTACTGAGAAGACTTACACACCAGGCACTTGGGGCTCCCTCAGACAGACCTTTTGACATATTGTCTGTAGAACAATCGCTAATGCCGTTACAACATTACTAAGAGTGCTTACAGAAGGTATAGGCGCGAGACTTAGGGGCAGAGGCTAACATAAGTCTCCAGTGGCTAGGGTAGGTAATACGAAAACGTAAAGGCGAAACAGTTTAATTTCAAGAATGGGTACCGATTTCGGCCATCTTTATCTATGGGACCAATTCTAGGCCTATTCACCTAGAGTTAAAGCAATTTAGCATGCTGTGGCGCAGCCTGCCGAAAACGGTAACTAAGGTGAGCAAAGCCTAAGCTAGGTGAAGCAATGTCACATAGGCGAAGTACGAAAGAGAAAACTTCGTATGCCCAGATTCGTCGCACACAACCAGGCTGTTTCAACAAACTCTCGAAAAGTAATAAGAACTCCTACAACAATTACCTCGAACCCTTGGTCCTGCTCCTCCTTTCCCTATTTGCTCGACTTGGGGCTTCAAGGCCTGTAATTTGAAAGGAAGTGTCACCCGCCGCTGCCCCTCGGGTCTTTGTTGTAGCGTCACCAGGATTATCTTGCCATGAAAGTGGCACTATAGAAAGCAGTCAGCATTGTTATAACAGCCTCTAAGAAGTGTTCGTGTGCCTTACCTTGGGGCGGTGCTTCCTGTATGGCAGAGAGCGGGCTTTTTTGTTGATGCTTGTGCTCTTGAGGATGGTCAGTAAGCTGTCGCAATCCTATGGTCATAGATCCGACGGGGAGAGGAATCCATGCCTGCTTGGTATTTAATATTTTGCTGCGGCTCCGACGCGCCTTGCCCCGACTGTTGCCGCCGCTTAGCCGAAGGGAGGTTCTTGAAAATGTCATCAACCGACTGGTTTTGATGATGAACCGTTACGGTAGTTGTCATTTTTTGTGTTTGGCGAACGGTCATAGTGGTCTCTGTCTCGATCTCGGTCGTGAACTGGTATGTCTTTCCTGCATGGCCCTTTCCGCTAGCTGGGGTATCCTCTTCATAGGCTTCCTCTACGACATCCTTCTGATGGGGCCTTTTCTTGTCCTCGACATCTTCCGCACTTGCGAGGCTCCACGAGCCCCCGTCGCCTGTCTCGGCTAGGCGCTTCACCACATTATGCAGCGGGACCAAGTATACGGTGTGGGATGTCGACGCAATGACCATGCCATATACGGATTTGCGGATTGGGTCCACTACCCAGGACCCCGAGTCGCCCGCCTGGATCCTCACAAGGGCGTGCCCCTCGGGTTCCAATGCCCAGACGGTCGTAAAGCCTGAGGGCAAGCGCAATTTCATCTCGTTACGCAGCAGCGTCATGAAATGGCAGCCGCTTGCGCCGGCCAATACAGCAACCCGTCCTGCCCGTGGCTTTGGTTCGATGCGCGTCTCCAACGCCTGGGAGGCCCCGCCAGGTTGTAAGGTGAATTCGTTCGGGAGCACAAGGTCGGGGCTGTCGAGGGAAACGAGGCGGCACTCCAAGTCGGGTATTGGGAGTTCTTCGGCAAACGTAAAGCGGACAGGCGCCACCCCTGCTGGTTTAGCCTGCCTCGGCTTTTTCTCGACACGGTAGAGTGGTTCGATCGCGTTGATGTCGTATTCGTTGGGGTCAATCTCTGAAGGGAGCAACTTAGGGGTTTGAGCTCTCGGCCGAGGTGCATGCTTGGCCGTCATTGCCCAGAGCCGACCGTCAGTCGCGTTTCTCAGGAGGCCTCCAATGGTAGCAACAATGGGGTCGGATGAGCCGGTTTCGAACTTGGCCAATTTTCCGCAGAGCGAGCCGGCCATGCCAGTGGGACTGACGGCTGCCCGGAACACGTCAGGAGTCGCCGACGTCTGAAAGATGAGGGGGTCGATCAGGTAGCAGAGGGATAGTTCCTGTTTGTATCGAGACACGTTCCGTCTGCGAGATAGGTCGCTGTGGAGATACTCAGCATCCGAGTCCGATTCGACATCGAGACGGGCCCAATTTTTCCCGTTGCCCGTGGTGCAATGCCGAATGATACGGATTTGGACGCGCAATCTGCGCCGAAACATCCAACTATCGAAGTCCTGGAATTTATCGGCCGCAGGACTGCTCTGGTCTTCCTCACTGACGTCGACAAGGTTCGTGTTTCCGATTGAAATCTGATTCTTTATTCTGTTGACGATGGCGAGTTGCTTCTCTTCTGTTGTCGGAGGCAGGGGAGCCGTTTCTGCATGCTGCCTAGTAGACGTGACAGGCTTTTTGCGAGAGCAGCAGTTGCCCATGGTTGGACAAAAGAGAGGCAAGCGGAGCTGCGAATTCTGTGCGACCGCGCACCAGAGCTTACAGGGACGGTGGCTGGCATTTTCTGTGGATGATAGATCAAGCGCAGGGCAGCCATTGTGATGAAAAGAAATTGACGGAATCCGCTCACCCAACGACGTGAAAAATTCCGTCGGGCCGCCATGCTCCCAGGCACGTGGCGTCTTTGCTGTGCAGGGCTGCCTTCTCCAGTTGGCTGCACCACTTCAGTGTGTTGGTTGGTCATGGCTACAGGGGTCTCTATCGTGCCAGCAAAGAACAGGAGGCAAGAACAGGGCAGGGCATGCGGGATTGCTTTACATTCCGTTGTCGCCCGCATTCATTGCTATGCAACTTCCTCATTTGCATCTTACCTGCTAGATCTCCAATTCACGCAATACTTTGTCCAGTCCACATATCCACCCTAGCACGCAATCGCCATGGATCTGCAATCGTCTGCCTCCGATGTCCCCGAGGACGACATCCTGTCTATCATTTTTGGCATCCCTCACGGGCACAAGCAGCTCAAGAACTACCGAACCTGGGCCAGGGCTTATCTTGATTGGTACCGCAGAGAGATTTCAGATCGCAACGGCCACGGAGATATTCGGTATCTCATCGGACGACTGCGGCGATTTCCCATGAAAACAAGGAAGGAATTCCAGGCCGACCTCATTCGCGACTGCGAAAAGCAATCTGCACCTATGCTGACTCCCGGGCAAGGCGAAGTACCCGTATGTGACCAATTTCTCTCTGTTTCCCAAACAGTTACCGATCCTAACGTCATCATCCGCTCCAAGTCTCCTCCCGTCGATAGCGTGGCCATTCCCCCGACTCTGGCAAGGATTTTATGCGAACCCGGAAACAACCCTGAGAAGTACATCGCCGCTGCCGTACGGGTCATGCTCGCTCTCGAGCTCAATCTCTGGGGGGCACCACGGGGTGTTATCCCATGGAGGGAAGATTATTCGCTACAAAACTTGGTCAAAGACATCTTCAAGACTGGCATTCCCGAAGACGGCATGCCGTCGATGCCCATCAAAAAGAACAAGCTGCGCGCTCGCTACCTTTGTGACTACGCCAAGGTCAAGCTTGTCTGGACAAGCAACTTGGCGGAGCACCTAGTGTTCCAGACGGGGGATGTGGCGGAGATGAATGATGCGAACAAGGTGCTGAAAATCTTCAAATACCCGTCGTTTCTGGAAGCAGCGTTCGGCGGGAGGAAGAGCGAAGAGCTGAGTCCCAGTTTGTCGGGGCAACCGCTAGCACATGAGGGCGAGAAGCTTGGCAACGAAAAGGCGAGACCCGAACTGACAGAAGTATCCATGCTGGAAGGTCCCGAAGGCCTCAAAAGTGGGCAGGAAAAGGCCACGTCGGAAGAGAAATTGGTGATGGAAGGGTAAGTGGTTCCCCACAGGGCTGGCCATTAGCGAGACACTCAACTTATACATTGGCGGCACATCGACAGGGGTTACTACAACCCAGACTTTCTCTGGGAGACCTTGATGACATACAGACTCCTCTTTCCCTTCCAAGACCAAAAATGGCTGGAGGCTATTATTCGACGCTCGAAAGGCTCCCAAACGGGCCCCACTGATCTCCGCCTTTCCTGGCCGGCTAAGATGCCCATTCCATGGGAACGGCGAGAGTATGGCCTACCTCTGAGGAGCTGCGCCGAGCTCTTCAAACGGTACCCGCTCTGGGCTGTGCGGCTGCAGATCCTTTACGAAGAGGCCGACGACCCGACTCCTGTCACGTCCATGGGAATGTGGCTCGACCGACACACAGCATCGCGTCACGCCTTTGGAATCACCATCTTTGCCTTCAGCGTCACCATTCTTTTCGGCGTCCTCTCGCTAGCCGTAGGAGGTGCTCAAATCTGGATCGCCTTCTGTACCTGGCATCCCTCTGACCGTGGTATATGTTGGACAGCTCCAACGGACGGAACGAGCGGACGGTAGTCATTGAGATGAAGGCGACATGCGCGATGACTGCCCGCTCTAGCTAACTAGGGACGGCTTACGAGAATGTTCCGTGGGCTTGAATATATATCCTTTTCTATCGCTCAGTTGCCCTGGGATGACAGATTTGGAAACCATTGATCTCAACACAGGCTCGCCCTCAAAAGTTAGGTTAACTACCACATCACAACTTCAATCATCGACCACACAACCAAAATACGTGCAATTGATATGTAACAAGTTGCCAATTAATGGCCAGTCATCACTCCATCTAGTACTATACAGTCCTTGAAGATCTGGGGGATTAAATCGATTTAGCAGTTGATTGTCTCTTGCGTAAGACTTTGCCGACCCTCTTTGACCAACACTATCACATGTTTGTCATCTAGAAGCTGGCGCGCAAGCGGTTTTTTTCCGGAGTGTTAGGATGCGCTTGGCCCATCTGTACATCAATTAACAGTAGAAATAAGGTGGTATGTTGATGTTGAGGTGGGTGGTTTACATGGTGTCGCAGGTAGAGAAATCTTTTCGCTGTAACCTGACTTTTGTTAGGGTAGACAGGGTCGAGCTCGAAAGCCGGATCCAACCTAAAAACCGAAGTTTGCCACATCGGCCATTGTGGCTATCACAGGGCGAATCTGCAGTTGTGATAGAGTGGTGGAAAAACAGTGGATTGGAGTGTGTCCAGACAGAATAGAAGATTCTGTCGGAACGCCGGAGATCTAGCCTAAACTACGGAATGCTGTGGGCTGGAGCGTGGCCACTGATTGGCCAGTGTGGGATTCCTGGGGCCCACCACAGCCATCCCCGAGAAGAGTTCCCAAAACCCCTTTTGCACGGATAAGACCGTCAAATCATGGGCCAGCTCCATCGAGGAATCTTCTAGAACTGTTGGGCTTGGACTCCAAATTCATCATCGGTGGCTTTGACCAGCCAGGCCAGATGTCGTGGGTTCGCCTCGCACTGGCCAATCGTCAATTCTGCAGATTCATTCTTGGGGCACACCACCAAGAGTGGCTCGATGTGGACAAAAGAAGCCGTAGACTATCAATACTGCCCAAAACATGTTATCCAACATCTACACCCCCAAAAGGTATGCAAACAAAATTGCAAAATGCCCCTCTGAAATGCATGATACGAATCTCCCTATGTTAGGAAGATGGTTCAATTCTGGACTCGGGGAGTTGGTCGTGGTTGCGTTTTTATTTAGTGTCTTTTGGGGCAACATTTCGATCTTTGTGGTCTGTGCTTTTTCTGTGTACGGCTTCTTTTGTTCAGAGCAGAGGTGGTTAAGTTCCAGCGCGGTGGTTGTTGCAGCGATTGTTCTACCTACTTACGGGAAAAAAGGGCAAACATAAGGAAAGGAGGCCAATAACACCAAACAACGGAAAGTGACAGAAACATCCCAGTATCCTCGGCGCAGAGTTCCGACCAACTCACAATACTCCCCCAGTCCAGATCGAGATATCCTTAGGTTCCCAACCATCATGCAGGAGCCAGTGCCAAGCTAGCCCCTGGGCATGCTTCAGGAACCCTACTGCTCTAGGAGTTTATTCGTCTGTGCGAGCTGCTCGGTCAACGCCTTGATGGTCGCTTTGTTGTTCGCATCCCAGA
Source organism: Schizothecium vesticola (assembly GCA_030549215.1). Taxonomy (NCBI): domain Eukaryota; kingdom Fungi; phylum Ascomycota; class Sordariomycetes; order Sordariales; family Schizotheciaceae; genus Schizothecium; species Schizothecium vesticola. The sequence goes on along the minus strand of JAUKUD010000005.1, from coordinate 286,314 downwards.
TGCGGATTTGATCCTCCAGGTACTTCACGTCTTCGTCAAGGATGTCGCGGTCCTCGCACACGGCGTCGTACTCGGCATGTTGCTTGGCCCGCTCCGCCCTGGCTTTCTCGGCGGCTTTCTCGAGCTCCACTTCAAAGTCCTCCTTCGCCTTGTAGATGGCCTCCTTGTGCTTGCTCTCGAGCAGTGCGCGATCTTCCTTGGCATTTTCCGCGGCTGTCTTGAGCTTGACCTCGAACTGCGCCTGGAGCTCGATCTCGAGCTGTGCGCGCTCCTCCTTCCCCTTGTTGATAGTCACCTGGAGCTGCTTCTTCTCTTCCTCGGCCTTCTTGGTAGCAGCTTGCAGTCGGTCCTCCTTCGCCTTGTCGGCAGCCGCCTGGAGCTTGGCTTCAAATGACTTCCGATCGCCGTCGGCTTTCTGGAGAGCCGTACGCAGATCAGTCTGAAGCTGCTTCTTCTCGGCGTCCGCCTGGGTGACGGTGGTCTGCATGGTCTGGACGCCGCCCTTCAGCTCCGCCACTTGGGCCTCTAGCCCCTTCTTTTCCCGGCCCAGGTGGGCCACCTGCGCCTCCAGCTTCCGCTTGTCCGTGTCAAGACAGTCCACTTTGCCCTGGAGGTCTTTGTTAGCAACACTGAGCTGGGTTAGCCGGGCCTCGAGCTTCTGCTTATTGAGGCTCATTTCCTCCATGTCAGCTTTGAACGCGTCGTTCTCGGCCTCATGGCGCTGCACCCGCTCCTTGAGCGCCCGCACCTCCTCATCAGTGGCGCTAGCCCGCTTCTCAGCCTTGAGGCGAACTACAATCTGCAGTCAGTACACGCGCCAAGGCCAAGGCGGAATACGTGTCATGACGCTTACTGGCTTTGAGGAGCTCTTCCTGGCGTTTTAGCTGCCCACTGAGAATGCCAAGCCCCTCTGTTGCGGCAGCCGGGGGAGGCGATGCTAGCGGCGTGGCATCTAGCTGCAAGGGCAAGACACGGCCGCGCGCCCGCGCCCGCTGAGGCCTGTTTTCGAGTGACGGTATTGTTGAAGATGAAGTTGAGATGGACGTTGGGGGCACTTCTGTAGACACGGGAGGGGTCTGCGGGGCGGAAGTATCCAGTCTCGGCTTTGCCGGGGCAGTAGAGGAAGCGGGAGGTTTGGGCAGTGGTCCGCGGGCTGCAGTTGCCGGAGGCGGAGATGCAGGCGGCGAAGGGGGAGTAGCGACGGCGGGGACGTCGCCCTGCGGCTTCACCGGGGTCCGTCTCGACGCTGGCGGAAGTTGGTCAGGGAGAACCCTATTGGCGACAAGCTCATCGCCCGTCACCTTGCCCCTAGCCGCTTCTCTTCTTCCTGCAAACATGTTGGAAAATGCGGTTGTATGCTGTGTGAAATATTGTACAAAACTGGTAAGTCTAGGAAAGTTTGGTTGATGACCGAGATAAAGCCGGGATGTGTTCTCTGAGAGGTACTCGGAAGTCGAAGAAGTCAGCCGAAACGGGACGATATATACATCTTTCCGGGCGTCCGTATTTCCAAGCGAACGACGCCCGACCCCGACGTCGGGGTGGTTTGAGAATTAGCCCGGTGCCCAGCGTCAACGCTTGGAAGACCAATGATTTTAGCCTGGGAAACAAAGAAACAAGGCATTCTGGTCGCGTGAACTCTGGCGAAAGATGGCGTCCAAGTGCAGCAAATTACACAACTGCGTCACCTGGCTCCCAGACTATGCATTGCTACCCAAGTTGCGGCGTTGCCCCCCAGTGGGAGAGGGCAGCGGAATGACTAAGCCGATGGGAATACCTCAGGCTTCTCTCAGGCCACATCACATAGGGAATGTGGGATTTCCTGATTTGATAGCCTGGGGTTTACCATTCGCTACCAGCCAGTAATCCTCCTTTTCTATAGGCTATTAGATTTACACCAATAAAGCTTCTCCGACAACCTTCTTGACCTGGCGGGCGGATACCCAACTGGGGGTGGGACGGGGTTCGGCGAATGATGGATACCGAGCTTCTGGCGGAGAATCCTAGAATTACGAGCTTGTAAGCCGCTGGGGGGCTAGAAAGAGGTCAATAAGAGAAGTGCTTGCGCCGTTGCGAGGGAGCAAGAGCGATCGGAATCGATAGAAAGAACAATTGAAGTCCACAGCAGGAGCGATCAAAACTGACGAAAGAGCACCATAATTGACAGAAGGAAAGATTAGAATTAACAGAAGGAGCAACAGAACGACGAAAGAATTATGTGAACAGCGAGAAATGCAAACAGCAAAGGAGAAAAATGTACCAGAATACCGTCGAAGCCTACTCCTGACCCTTGAAGCCCATTTCGATGGATGCGACCAACTGAATAATATGGGTAATCTGATTCGCTCCCCCCCCCTTCGCTTTGAGCTTTGCGTCTTTAACTCCTAGGCTCTCACAACACGGCAACGTAGCTGTCGTTACCGCGGGGGCTACCCCCTCTGCTTCCGCAGCCGCTCGCTCTGGGCGTACGGGCGCTTGCTTTTGACGGGACGCGGGGATAGCGCCAACTTATCCTCGGCGTCGCTAGCCTCCAGGAGTGTTGGAGCCAAAAGCCTCATATTAGCTTGCTGAATCGCCTCGTTCCACTACTTTCACATCCAGTCCTTAGTGTTTAAGAGCGTAGTAACGCCTTCCTCATATTAAGCACATGTACCTATCATAGCGATAGAATCGATAAGGGTCATAATGTACGCTGGGTGTCATTTCCGGTTAAGCTATATATAGACGGGGTAGGTGTGCAGTGTTTAAGCTACATGTGTATAGGTAATCGTGTTAGCCTTACCATCTGGAATGGGTTACTACTACCTAGATAGGTTTGAGGCATGGCCCTTTAGCTTGTAGACCGTAAACCTATCTCCTCCGACCTCCTCTATCGCGTGCTCTTCGAAAGGTGATTGCACAACGTTTCGGCTATTCACGAATGTCTCTATAGTCTCACCCGGCACCTCTTCTGGTCGAGTCCGTATTAGTCGCAGATCCTGAGCAAGAGGTAAGCCGCACTGAGGGTCGCCTGAGAGAGGTGAGCCCCGATTATACTTGCCGTGACCATAAATAGGCCGGCGTAGTTGCAAGAACGAACCTCGGCCCAATTTTGGGACTGGTCCCCCTGCATGTAACGGTCGACAGATTGCGGCGGCACATTCGCCACCATCTTCACGGCGGACTGTGGACCTACTCTCAGTTCAAGGGACAGCGTCGCTATCTGTGGTGGCGGTTGGAGCCGTGGTTGGAGCGTGTCGTGTTCGGATATAGAGACAAAGCATGTAAGTCAAACCGGCTTTATCGCCAGTGTTGTGATCTGCCGAGGACAGGGGGATACAACTTACAGGAAATACAAGGCTAAAGTCCTCGGTAGGCTCGGATACAGGGTATCGTCCAAGTCGGGGTCAGGGCTGTTTGCCTCTTTGATCCATGTGGGAGGTCAAGGCCAGTCCTCCGGGAAAGCACTGTTCCCACGTCGCCGCGACGGGGAACTAGTGGAGGTTCTCACCGCTATACGTGACCAAACTAGACGCGAACTCGCCAGTTGGCGACACACCGGCGAGGCGTTGGTACAACTCAGCCAACAAAGTGGGAAACTCGAACATTACAGACTCTTTTTCCGTTCAGTTTGGGGGCCATAATCCTATACTAGTTTGTTTGTTAGCGCGGGACTTTTAGCCTCGCTAAAAATGCCACAGTCGCATACACACCCAACTTACCTAGGAGAATTGCCTGAGGAGGTATAGTGGACAATCTTCTCCCCTGACTGAGGCTTTACCTGGCAGGTCTGTTTTGCTGAATGCCCCTGTCTAATCCCTGTTCAAGTATCGCGCTAACCAACAAACCAGTATTGGATTGTATAGTACATTGGCACAGGCTAGGCGTTGTAAGCTTAGGGGAATGGGCGCGAAGCGCTCCCCTCAAAACAAGATATGCTTGCAGAGATAAATGCTCTAATGTCATGACCTAGATCAGACATTGGGCCGTGGCTGCCGGGGGCAGCCACTGCCGGCCGGACCACTTGGCCAATAGGGCTGCCTAGCCCCCACAAGGGTAAAAAATAGCCAATCAGCAAGTGCTCTGTGTGCTCTGTGTGCTCTGTGGCAGAGCCGACAGAGCAGACAGAGCAACTTGGGCCTTGGCACTACAGCTTCTACAGCACTTAGATAGTTAACTATATAGATAGGTAGACCACGCCCTTGAGTGAGGAACTGGTTCTTGTTCCTCACGCAAGCACTATCATGTTCCCGTCTACAATCTTGCAACTACCTTCTTCAATTTGTAGAACACCCTGTTGAGACGGTACATGGCACCGTCTGGACCTTGCGCAACCTTCGCTCCCTACCGTCAACAACCCCGCGGCGTACTGCCTTGCAGTCTGACCCACCTTGGGCACAAATTGTAACATCTAATTTGCTAGGACGATGGCTAAGACCATCTTGCCCGCAATAACCAATACAAGAAGAGTACACACATTAGAAGACCCCAGTTCGGAGCCATCTCCTCGCTTTGATGGCCTCCCGGAACATGGGGGATTGTTTTCTTGGTGTCTTCTGATTGGGCAGAAGTGGCAAGGTCGGGAGCTGAGCCGCCACCGGACCCAGGTTTCCGGAACGCGCCTAGTTAAGTGTGGACGTGGGCGAGCTCGGCTTCGAAATTTAGGCAGAGGCACTCGCAGCTCCCATCGCAATTCTGTCTCCCTCAAAAACGCAGATACGTGATACATCATGGACCGCCGGGGCTTGAAAGCGCGACTGCTGGCAACTTTTTCTTTGTCTTCACTGTCGGCACCGCGGAAGCGAGGCATACATGTTGTTTTCCCTATACCGCCAAATGACGACGTGGAGCACGATGTGGAGTGAGTTCCGCGTTCTACAAAACGCCTGAACTGAGATGTGGCTAACGGCACACTGCGTAGCATCGTCATGGTTCACGGCTTGAATGGCGACTGCTTCGCTACCTGGACGAAGAATGGATGCTTTTAGTTGCAGGATCTGCGGCCTAGCAAGTTCCCCAATTCCAGAATTCTGACATTCGGCTATAATGCCGACCTCGCCATGAAATATTCGATCTACAACCTTCGAGACCACGCAACCGCGCTGCTTACCAGCCTGAGAGAAAAGGGAACAGCATCATGTAGGCGCTTGATACTGGCTCTGGCTTTCCCCTGTTGTAGGTACCTTTTATTGACATCATGCGACTGGACAAGGACCTGAATCGCCCGTTGATCTTCGGTTGTCACAACCTCGGCGGCAATGTGGTACAACAAGTTCGTCGTTTGCATTATCATTACCTACATCACCGACCCCCGCCTTCTGGCCATCATTTAGGCCCTCCTGCTCGCGTCCATTGATGATAACTACCGCCACATTTCCAACTGCACCACTGGAATTGTATGCCCTACACAAAAAATTTCTTGGTTAATATCTGCCAAGAGATGTCAGGTGTTCATGGGTACTCCTCATCGGGGATCCAGCCTGGCGGATTGGGGATCCATTTTGACGGGAGTTGGCAAAGTCATGTTTCTTAGTCCAAAGAAGGAGTTTCTCGACAACCTCAAATCGAACAACAATGCATTCCTCAACAGTTCTGAGGACCTTTTCAAGATTGTCGACCGCTACAGCATCAAGAGCTTCTATAAAGAAGATAAGATTGGAGGCATTGCAATAAACATGGCCAATAGTCGGACGGGCAAAACCCCTCGCCGATTCCCCGACCGGCACTTGTCAGCAGCCAGTGGCGACTGACCGTTGCTTACGGGCGCCGACACCACGTTTGCACTAGGGTCTCGATACGTAGAAGTAACCATGAATCTTCGGCACAGCATCTCAGACGGCTGCAATTGTCAACATGGCACACTTCCTGTGAAAGGCTCAAGACACCTCTCGATTGCTGGACCCGGCACAGCCCGGATGGAACGCTCTCCTGGCGAGACCGCGCAACCTGGGCGTCTTCCGACAGGGCCACATCAAGTCCATGTCGGAGCAGCTTCAGAACTGCAACATCACGCTAATGTCGGTAGCGAGCATTGCGACCTTGTAAGTTACAGTTCGGCTCCAGACGGATAGGCACTAATGAGTTCTAGACACAGCTCCCTGCAGCAGAGGCAAGCGGCTGGAGGGATCAAGACGATGATGCTGAAGCAGGAGGCGGCGGTTAACGATGCAATCACAGCGACAAACGATCAGTCGGCAGAGGTTGGTGCTAAGCTGGAAGCGCTTACCCTAGCGGAACCAAACGAAGGCGAAACGGATGCCGATCAGACTGGTGCGACCAGATAGGTTGCAATGCAGAAGAAAGCTCTGGATGAATCGCGCAAGGTGTTTGACTGCCTGCTCTCAGCAATCCAGACAGCGGCCGCAAATGCTCAAGCTCTATGTCACTAGAGCTGTGCTAAGTAGCCGACACGAGGGGAATATGCCCCTTTGGACTAGCGATGAGAGATGAATAAACGAGGGATTTAAATCAAAGTTTTCCGCATGTTATACTACGGCCAAAGTACCAGGCGTCTTTCTTAGCTGTAGTTTATCTACACAGAACTTGCAGCTGCTAGAAGATTACGCAGCTGATTCGTCTCAGGGAAAAGTGGTTACCCGCTTGCATCCACCCGTTCATCTTGCCAAGCGCCTGATCTCAACTAATTGGCAGCAAATACAATTAGAACGGCAGCATAACTGGAATAGAGATGTTAGCTCCTCCATCCATATCTTCTTTAAGCGGCTCAACTTACGCGGAAACAGCCACAATGATTTCATGATCCCGACATCTCGTTCCTACAGCTAAAAGCATGGCCAGAACGGTACTACATACAGCTACCACTGTGACGGAGACGCTCCGGTCGTCTACCTTCGACAGCCCGCCAAGTGGAACCGAAAGTATCAGAGCACTGAGGAAGGTCGATAAAGCTCTGACGGTGGCGTGAACCCAGCTGTCTTTGTATATATGTATCGTTCCATCACCGGGAAGCGAAGAAGCGTGGCCACCAAACATGGTCTTGGCGAAGGCTTTAGAATGAGATACGGAACGTCATCGGGGAAGACTTACTTTGGCAAATATACCGTACGAAATATCTTCGACCATTCGGTAAAGCCAAGTTTTATCAGCTTGGTTGGGCGAAATAGCTCGAAGGTCTGCTTCGAACATCTCTTGAAGAAACCGGGAAACCGAGGAGCCTGATATTGACGAATCTGCGACCCAGCGCCGCATGTCCGCAACAGAACGGTGATCTGGCTCATTTAATTCGCACAATCGCGCGCATCGAATCAGAGCGTCCTCTAAAGTTGAGGAGATTCAGCTCCAAGACCACACTTTTTGCAGCAGGAGGTCGACAACTGGAACAACGTACCATATTCGCGAAGCTTGTTCCGAATCTGCATCCGGAGTGCCGATGTACCGTTGGCGGCCATCTCAGGATTCGCTAGACTACTGCGTACGCGCGCCTGGTGATACTGCTCCTCGAGGTCGGTGAGTTCGTCCTGCATCCAAAGCAGGTTCAGCGTATTCAGCCGAGAGAAGCGGCGAGTTATCATGTACGCGGGGTCCTGGTCCATGAATTGGGGCAGAGCCTGGTCAGGCTCAGCGATCTCAGCCGAAGTTGATTGGTGAACAGGCAGTACAGAATCTGCCAGGCTGGCTCTGGTAGCCACCGGCGAGCTGCTGGTATGACTGACGCCTAACTTTGCGCCATATGTGCGCCCTCCCCGATGGAGCAGCCACTGTTTCTCATCGTGCCCTAAAAGATGGGCATCTCGCTCGGCACTGGGGAAGGCCGTTATTAGACAGAAAAAAGGGAGAATGGTTCCCGAGAGTGCGAAGATTTAAACTGACTTTGAATGAAATTTCAGTCCCGGGCAGTGATGGCACAGCATCGCCAAGAAGGAAGCTAAGCAAAGCTCTGTTTTGAGTCGAGTGTGCTGGAAGCACCGCAGCTGCTCCGCTCTATGGAGTAAATCGGGTTTATATCAACCCCAAGCAGCAACGTTCCTCCACAATTTTCTCCTTTCGAGGATATTGCTGGAATCTTGTGGGTCCTGTGGTCCGAGTGTTAACCCAGGGCTGGAATCGGTGGTCATCATTGAGTCCAAGCCGGGCACACCGACTGGTCCAAACCTCACCGACTCGGTGGCTGTGCGGACAGCTGAGAAACAAGACAATTTCCCTTCCACACCACGTTTCACGCTAAACCGGTGTTGGGAAAAGTTCTGCTCATCCCTGGGTGCAGACTTTCAATCATTACAAAGAGTAAGACGCAGCGAAAACACAAGACGATCTCATCTATGGACTTTCAGCCCCCCCCCCCCATAAATCGACAAATTCTGCGGCACCACGGAGTTTCCAGCCTGCTCCGCAGAAGACTAAGTCCATGACCAAGATGGAATGTGCTCACTGCCAGCAGAAGCTCAAGCCTGGGAAGGAATTACCACGTCAAAGTCACCAAGTGCTCTCACCATTGCATACCACTAACCTTCCATTGACCTAGGAAGGACTTTGTCAATCATTTCAACGCGCATTCCGAGACGCAAAAGCGTCTGAACCGGCCGCCTGGACGAACGTACGGCGCCCGATACCAACCGCCAGCCGGAAAAACTCAGCAGGCTTCCCCCTCCGCGAATCCCAGCCGGGGGGATGTAGGGAAAAAAGAAGAGGGGGAAGAAGAGAAGCAAGAAAATGATGGATCGAGTTTACGGTCACTGGAAGATCAGGGAAAAGACGCTGCTGCTCGGGTCAGTGATATCCTCGACAAATTCCCGCCTTTTGACTTGGACGACGTTGCGTTTTCTCCGCGTGCCGAGCCCAACATCAAATGCCACAATTGCAACTTCAAATTTAGCACAATGTAGGTTGAAAATCTTTGCTGCTGTGCTCGCTCGGGATGTGATGCTGATATTAGGGTGGCAGTGAAGAACGTGATGAGCATCATCTCTCGGTATATTGCAAGGGTAGCCACATCGTGGCCTATTGCTTGAGCATCGACAGGTTAGCTGGAAGATCCCTTAAATATCGTCTGTATCAACTGACAAACCGACTTCAAAGTTCCCAACCACGCGGTTACAAGGTGGAGAAGAAACTTGTCCCTCTAGACGGGCGAATGCATCCTCCCTTTTCCAATGCCGGAAATGCGACAATATATATCCGTCGGAAAAGGAAAAGGATGAGCATGAGAAAAACCCGTAGGTAGCCAGACAAGAAAGTTGAGAACCAATCAAATGCATCCAGCCACTGATACTCCCCGAGCAGATCCCCTTGTCCCCTCCAGATGTCTGCACTGCAACAAAATATTCAGCACCATGTGAGTTCATTGAGTCTCAGTCGAGCTAAAATTCATATACGCGCTTGGCGTCGTGCTGATCGGTTGCCAGGTACGAGCTGGAGGATCATTATGACTGGCACGATGATATGGAGTTTCGAAACAAGACAGAGAAGACAATTCTGGAAAAGAATGAGTCGCAGTCTAAGAGTAATACCACCAACCCCCCTTTACAGTGGCTCTATCTATTATCCGCGAGGCTTGCTGACAGATATCACGATAGAACCCGAAATAGTCACGAATGAGATCTTCGAGCTTGGTCAAGGTACTGGTATTTTGATGAGACCTCTCCCATTCAGTGTTGGGACAAACGGTTGGTGATCTGAGTCGAAACTGGCTAGGCCTCGCTGATGAGATATTGAGGGAATCGTCTCTATCCAGACAAAACACTGGCAGCAATAAGCTACATCAGCTCTGAAGATGCGGAAATGCGTAAGGGCTGAAGACAGGGTTAACTAGAACCTCGATTTCTAACATCCCAGTATAGATATCGCCCCGAACGGTTTCCCATCGCCCATCCCCACCCACTACATCAGTATCCCGAGAGGACTGAGTTTTGACGGAGTTGCCGAAAGGATGGCCGCTTTAGATGGATCAAGTGAGCCTAAACAACTCTGGGGTTACGAGAAGCCTCTGGACATTGCCGCAGCCTCTCAGCATTCCGGTGCCAGTTTTGGGGGTTTGAAGGTTTTCGGTCCTCCTGGCTGCCAAAGAGATTTCACGACAAAGATTCCATTGCAGATTTTTGGTCATGGACGTCCCGGCTTGTTTCTAGCCACCGATGTTTTTGGCCGACGGAGGTGGCTACGCGCACCTGCAGAAGCGGAGATTTTGAAGCACTGCATGGGGGAAAGTATTTCGAAAGCCGTCAAGGAAGAGGACGGTGCCATCCAACTGGGCAAAATCGTCAACCCACGCCAAGACCGTATCCTCGATGCCTATATCAGAGCTTTCGATTCACTGTCAGCGACCGCGGAAGAGGAATCCAAATTCCTGTTGGCGGCGAAGATTGGGCTGCTTGCCGCAAAAATCGACAGGTTCAACCAGGCGGTCGAGTTCTACTGCACAGCGATAACGCTTTCGAGGAAGCTGTATGGTCGGCAGCATATTAACATCTTTACTCTCATCAACGAACTCGCCGTACTGCACGAAAACAAAGGCCTGGATCTGGATGCAGCCAGTCTTTACAGGCGCTCATTGACCGGTCGGCTCGCTCATCATGGCCTGGCACACGCTGACGTCTTTATGACGATGCAAGAGCTGGGGACTGTCAACATCCGGATGAAGAATTATCCTGCCGCAAGAATGCTTCTGGAGAAAGCATATATTGGATACGAGAATCTCTCCCCTCCGGATGAAAGGATGACACTGTTGACCCCCAGCAACCTTGCGAGCACCTTCCTAGCAATGGGGTGGGATGATGACGCACGCTTGATTCTCGAGCCGGCAATCCCAAGAATGTCGGTGTGCCTAGGGTTGAAGGACAGCGTGCTAGCCCACGCAATCTGCAATTTGTTGCAGTGTCTTCGTGGTCCAGACATCTCTGCAGAGGTTCGCGGGATTCTTGATCAGTACGAAGAGGCTGATTGGGAGCCCGCTATGGATGCCCTTCGCTGTTTCGCCAATTTCTTGGCCTCCCGCAGGCGGCTAGGCGAGTCAGAGAGGTTGTACCGCAAGGTGTTCGAATGGCGAAAATCCCGTTTTGGGAATTCGGACCCCCAGGTCGTCGAGACGCTGTATAGCGCTGGGACCTGCCTGTACCGACTCCAGAGGCTGGAAGAAGCACTGAACGACTTCGACGAGGTGGTTCGTTTGGCCAAGTCTCTGCTTGGCCAACAAGCCTTGCTCTCTTCGGCGGAACGGATGGCCGCAGCGACCCAACAGCATTTGAAGAGGCTGCGTGAAGAAGATACGCTATGGGCGGCGGGCACTTCGGGTCCTTGCGTATGCAAGCAAATTGCGTCTCAACGATGCCCAGGTGCGTAACTCTCTTGCTACTCAGTCCCATAGAGGGGGTTCCCCAGAGCTACATAGCTTGCTAACCGAATGGGGGCAAATTGCCTGTGCCGAAAGCAGTATGCAAAATACAAAGGATATGCTCTCCAAGATGCTCCGCGATCCACAAGGCGCAACGAGACTGCTGCCCATCCGTCATCCCGGTCCAATCCAGATCCGTCGTGCGGATGGCATACTCTGCGTATGAACTTGAGGCGCAGATGCGCGACGTCTTTACCCAGGATCCACTCGTTCTCGGAACACCGACATTGGTTTCGTCAGAGGCGTAGTACATCAACCCAAGCGGCTTCTCCACCCTTCGAATCCGCAAAGACCCATCAAAACTGGTCTCGTATCATTTCAATACCAAGACGAGAGTTCCAGTGATGGCAGCATGCGCGGTCGTGTTCATTGGCGTCGGGTCCTGTTCTTCAAGCAACAGCCGCCATTCGGCGAGCTGCGCGATGACCAGCCAGGATATCAAGCACACCTCGGAGTATCATTAGTACATACGGCCATAGATAGTGGAAAACTCGGGATCCCGTCCGCTCTCCCATAGATAAGCCACTAATCGCCGGACTAGTAGTTGGGTCGGTGACGACCAGCGAATCCCTGGTGCTGTATGTTTTTTTTTATTCTTCTGCCCCTATATGGTTTTGGTTGTTGTTTGAGAGGCCGCTCTCCCTCTCCTTTTTAGCGCCAGCGGATGGTGCCAGGCCTCTCCTGTACAGAGCAAAAAGAAGCAGCGACAGGATGGATGATTGTGAAAGAAGGCAGAAATAACCAGATGACATGATGGAGAAGAAGTCAAAAAGAAAGAAGTGTGATCGTACTCAGGCTCGAACTGAGGACCTTCAGTGTGTTAGACTGACGTGATAAGAAAACAGCCCGTTGACTTGTCCGGATAGCGTCCTCTTTACCGAAGCCAATCCAAAACATTGGTTTTGCCAGTTGGGTCAATTTCTTTTGGTATTTTTTGCCTGGGCTGCCGGATGGGGCCCAGGGACGCGCACTTACATGAATGGGCACGTGGATGAATGAAGATAAAGGGCAGCGCCCAAATCCCCTTCTCTTGGATACGGACTTGATCAAATTGTATGGGACCAATTCTGGGCTCACACGGCCAGAGCCGAAGTAATTCAACATGCTGCGGCGCAGCCTTCCAGAAATGGTTCTTAGGGTGACCAAGCCTGAGCAAATCCTGAGCAAATCCTGAGCCCAGAACAGAGCTGGGGTGAGCAACGTCACATTGGGCGATATATACGGAAAATGCAGATATCCAGTTCGCATTGGCGGGGTTCGGTCCCCTCGATTGGAAAGCAGGCGCTGTTTTGGTTTTTCTGATTCAAGGGGAAACGGAGTCATACTTGATGATTGCTCCAGGCCACAAAATGCTGTGGAATATATCGGCGGAGAGGCTCTCTAAAACGGGAGTTGCCACCGTCGATACTCATCTCCTAGATCGAGGTTTGATCGAGTATCTACAGACAGCTGAAGTACAAGGAGCAATGATGGAGTTGGCAGTGGTAATCATGGTTTGGGATGTGTGAGCAACTTGTATGTAGACAGGCCTGTAGCACTATCTTAATGGCGTTGCGTTGAGACGTCCCTTGGAAGTTGGGATACTTATCGAGCAAAGTGCCTAGCGTAAAGAATATAGGCACCTACCCAAGCTGAAACCCAATTAGGCGAGACTTTAAATCGGGCTATAGGACGCCAGCTCCTTCCGAGATATTCGAATCGGACTAGAGCTTTTATACTCCGTGCTGCTCGATTTGGTGCTAGCCAGCCAAATAATACCAGTCTCCCTCCAGAACATGAGAAGCCGCCAGTTTTTTGGCGATGGTCAAACATCTTGGTCCTTGTGGTTAAAGGGCCTCCTCCTGGCGCGAGAGAGGCTTTAAATCTGCTACGAAAATGGAAGATCTATCGGGGTCAACCCTCAGCGGACGACGATATCGCTGACTATACTACCTACCTAACAAGTTACCACCTCTCCTTACGGTACGACTGGAATTGACCCCCCTTCCCCCGCCACCACTCCATCTGGCACGCTCACGTATTAATTTGATATCAGAGTATCTGTCTTGTCTAAGACGACTGCGCCCGGCAAGCCCGCGTAACTGCCGGCTCGATCAACCAGGGCCTCTGTACCCATTGCGAAGAGACCTTGGATTAATGCCTTCCACGTAGCGACAGTTCATCGTGGTTGGGGTTGATATGCTTGTAGAGGTAAAATAGGGGTACGAACTCGTCTGTCTTGTTAAGAAGCTCGAGATATGAATCATATGATGCACCGGGGAGCGGTAGGGGTTCCGTATCAGAAGAGAAACAGCCTGAGGTATCAGGAGAGGAAGAGGACTCAGAGTCGCTCATAATGACTCAGAGGTTTCCTGGATGGCAAATGTTATTAAAAGCGGCGGCGTGTATGCACTTAAAGATGGTCTGAAGAAGATCGCTCTCTCAATATGTCGTCTAGGGTACCGGAGAAACCATGCGAGGAACAGACTCAAGACTTGCATGCAGCTCCTCAGACGGTTTTATACGCGGTTGGTAGCGTAAAAGAGCTTTGCATTAGCATTGTCTGCGAGGTCTAGTCGTAGCTATACACAGGTAATATAGAAAATGCAATATATGAGAATAACAGGTAGGTAGGTAGAAATTGTAAGTATAGCAATTTAAGTCTTTGTCGCTATAAGAGAGTAATAAATTACTATACTATCGTTGACTACGCCGGCTAAGTCCCGGTCGTGGAACACGCTGTTGACGACCGGCCACGCCCCGCCGCCGTCGCCCCTAAAGAGCAAGACGCGAGCGAGCGCCTGGCGGAGATTGACCCACCGTCTGTCTACCAGGGAAGCCGGCGAATGTTGTCCTAGCCTTTCGAGACACCGCTGCACCCATTCTATCTCGGTATTAAATGTCTGACCGGGAAGTTCAAAGTTGAATTTGACACCGGGGAAGACGAGCACCGCCTCGTGCTCATGACCGAGGGTGTGGGCTTTGTTTTCTTGACATATTGGTACTTAGACGTTTTCATAGTCCACCCGCTCGCCTTGCAGGAATCGTGTCCCCCGCTCTCCAATGCCCTAATGACGTTGTCTGCGCTGTAGTTTTTGTGCAAGCGCCATTGCGAAAATTTAAGCCTGCATGCGAGGCAAGGTTAGAGTTTCCTGCCCATGGCACCGTCTGCTTGACCTGTAACTATTCACCCGAGATGATTCACTTCGCAAGCTGGCAGAACGCTTGGAAGACCATTAAAGTCGGCCACACGGTCGGGACCTAGGGCACTGCAAACGCTGCGGATGTACAACGGGATTAACAACCCCTCGATTACAATGAAAAGGTCAATTCGGAAGGCAAAGACATATCCAGACAACGGACCTGCTAATGCGTTACCAACTACCTCTCTACATGCAGGCTAAGTAAGATTATGTTCCTGCAGCGCCTGAGAAAATTCCTCCCGCGACAGCTCTGAACTGACAACAAGATAGACCGAGTACGGCGTAGCATTGAGCGAGTCCACCTTGCAGACACCCGGTCCCTTCCTCAGGAGGTCGCCGATCCGGATGATGTATTCCCCTAGGCTCCTCGTACTATAGATGGTTCTGGTGGTTACAAGGAACTGATCTCCGCGCCCGGTACAGGTCCTGTTTTGCCAATACACAGTTATGTTGGGAGGGCCACCCACGGATGGCCCAGTATGCGTCTCAACCTCGCCAGTGTTTAGGTTTAGGTACTTGTTGTCGACGATTGGGCAGCCGTCGGTGGTCCACTGTTGCATTGCTGGGAGGCTGTCCACGTAGGCTTGGAAATCGGGCGGTGGATTGCTGGGACGCTTGTTGCTTGCGGACTCGCTGCTTTCGGGATCCATAACCGCCTTGCTCTGTAAATCTTCCATGTCAGCAGACATATATGTCAGGGGGACTTGTCTAGAGCATACTGAATTCCCTGCCTTGGGCGGGTAGGTGGGGCTTGGATAAAATCTTTGACAAAGTGAAAGTCTTTCAGGAAAATGAAGAATCAGACGCGCCTACAGTTTGAATTTCTAGCGAGGAGTCACCCAGTATATAGGGCCGGCGTAGGGATACGATGTTGCAATCTAGGACGTCTATATTAGGATAAGAGTCATTATGTCCTTACCTAGGTACCTACTACTTTGACACCAACACACCTTTTTTTAATGAACCTACATGCTGAGTTAGTTAGGGCGCAGGGCGGAAGAAGTGGGTCAGTGTGACACGGAAGATTAGGCACCCCTCTCCATTTATTTATTTCTTCTTAAGCTCTATCAGCCAACATGTTACACAACTACAGTGTGCGCAATTGCAATTGCTTGGTCATGTAGGCAAAAGGAGGCAGGTCAGACTGCCAGATTATTTGCACCCTTTCTCGCTATCTTGAGTGGCTTGGTTGTCTCTTGCGAGAACGCGACGAGTTCGACTAGTCCATTACGCCGATTTTCCAGCGACGCACTCGCTCCTACGAACTCAGTTGTTTGGCCCCGAGGGGTGTTGCTGTTCCCATGCCCACCCGGCGATTGATAAACCACTTCGTTGACGTAGAGTGTGTTAAAATGGAAGGTGTGATCCTGATAGTAACAGCCAGGAATTTAGGCATAACTTTCTACATAGCCTTTGCAAAACACCGTCTTGATTGTATGTGCTACACGTCCAATTTGTAACGAGACCTTGGCAATAAAAACGGCGTCGTGGACCGCCTAACAGTGCAGCGTCCTATTCTTTCCGGTACCATTGCGCAACGGTTGGTCGTCTCGGCCCGCAATAGCCTGCAACGAGCATTGTTGACAGTGTGCAGTACAATGTTAGCACAGGGAACAAGCACGCGAGTAAACCTCCTCTACCGAGAGCTTTCTAGGAGCTGTTAAAGGGGTAGACTATGCGAAAGAGAGGACCCGTCTATTTAAACCATCTTACGCCGCTCGACTTATTGACACCATAGTATTCATGTCCCCATCGTCTTCCCACTGCCCTAGCTTAATCTGACATAAGTTTTACGAGACAAAAGCTACTAAACGCCCGACAGCTTCAAGCTCCTAGAATTCTTGCTCTTAGCCTCCATTTCTTTCACGATGAAGGTAAGACAACAGAACTTCCAAGTTAGCTTTGGGCAGTAGGGTGCCGCTTAGTTGCTAACATATCTGCTTCTTAAGACTTCCACCGCAATCCAGCTTCTCACCATCGCCCTGACCCCCCATCCGGTCCTTGCGGCACCAACCCCAGCCGTCGGCAGCTCCGAGAATCCCGCCCACGCGCTCCAGAAGCGAATCTACAACCTCACCTGCAACGGGGGCCAGCTCCACGTCTGCCGCGATACCTACGGCACGGTCTGTATCAATGAAACTACACCAAGATCGAGGAATGCGCTCTGCAAACAAATCTGCTGGTGCGATTGGTTTTACGAGTGCGGCGGCTTTGGTGGGTGCTACACGGTGCCGGTGGAGGACGACCCGGAGCCACTAGCTGTTAAAGGCGGAGACGACAAGACCGCAACGGATACGGTGGAAATTGTTTGATTTACGAACTCACCGAACCCTTGGTTTGAGGGCTGGGCATGTGGTATGGTTTTTGTTGGAATTTGTTGGATTAACTTAGAAGTTCGGGGTTTTATTGCACGCATTGTTTTAGCACGTAGAAGGCGTGAGACTGGTTCTCCAGTGCCTACCTCTATAGTTACACCCGGCACTTTTTTTTGGCCGACGCCGTATTAGTGTTACACGGCGCTAAAGCGACGACCAACTTGAACTCGAAGAGGCAGAACAGCGTCTGACTAGGGAGCTTCTCGCCGAGCTGGCCTTTTCAGCTTCGCTTGACAATGCGGCGCGGCGTGATCTCCGGATACCTCACTACTGTGGCTTTCATGGTGGCTCTGGCTGTCTCCTGCATGGCGCTAGGTGGCAGCGGAGGCCCTGGTGTCGACCCCCTCCTTCTAGGCCTGCTTCTCATATGGGGCCCCGTTCTTATTCTACTCACACTTGTAGACCGTAAACCTATCTCCTCCGACCTCCATCGCGTAACCTTCGAAAGGTGGTTGCACAACTTTTCGGCTATTCACGAATGGCGTACCAGGCATCATGGAACCCCAGTTTCCTTTATTCGGTGGTGGAGGGAACCTGCTCGCTAAGATAAACGACTTGACTTCATGTACATCGGGGAGTTCGTTGGTTAGGGCGGCATAGTCGGGAATGTAAGCTTGGCCTCGGCCGTCATGGCTGAGGTTCGGTCCCAGCTTCTGCAGGCATAGCCATTGCCGCCGGAAGAGTACGAAAACCTGGCCGCTGTTATTCACAGCCGACTTGGCAGCCGTAGCTTGAGGTGGCTTTGCACTGCGATTACGGCTGAGCTGGTAGTAGTTATCAGATCATTGATGGCTTTCATACTCGTGTTCAACAATTCAACTCTCGGCTTGGGGTGTGACTCTAGGAGTATTTTGCTCTGGATCATCTTAAGCACTCTCCCATGGATCCTGACGCTATTTCGGCGGAATCTACAGGGTATTCAAAAGACGCTGTACTACGTGCTGGCATTCCTCGCGTTAGGGTTGCCCCTTACTTAATGCTCTTCCGGGTAAGACGCTTTTCCCAGATACCAGAGTATAATAGCTGACCTTAAGGTGTCGCGCCTGCTTGTCGGAGTGAAGGATATATGTTTCTGTCTGGCCGCTGCCCTAGGGTATCCAAGCTTAGGAGGTTACGTTACCTTTGTCTCTAAGGATACCGTTCGACTACTCTTGCGCGGGACAATATTCCGGGCTATGGCTTCTATCGTCGGGTTTTTGGTTCCAGTGATGGCGGTACTAAGTATCTGGTGGGTCCGAAAAAGGCGTCGCTTTAATGGATGGTGAAAGAAAGTGGGTACAGTACGAGGCCGGCGGTAGCTTAAGTGATGGATACTGGGCGGCTAACGCGGTGAATTAAACACCGGGTTCTGTATTTCGAGGGTCTTGGCTTCCGTATAATCGACTGGCAGTAAGCCAGGCGTAGATGATGTCCAACGATAGGGGTAAGCTTTTGTCAGTCTTATACGGATACACAACGTATCGATAAATGAACTTGGTTATGATATTGCTCTAAGTATAAGCCCCTATGCACCACCTGCTCAGCCTTATCCTTCATATAGGTATTCCTCCGTCCCTTACCCCTCCCAGCCCATCTTTGTTCCTCACCAGCCCGTATTAGCTCCATGTGTGCGCAACCCCTTCTAACGAAAATCCAATCTTATTATCTGATAAGATCCTTCCAGCTAATCATCGTCGCTCCGCTTATCAGACATCAGCGACATCGACCCTTAGTCCTAAACGTAAATCCCGGCGTGGTTGGACTGGTAGCTCGAGGGGAACTTGATACAGGTCGGCCACTACGGTGGGCATAAGTCAGAGGGATCGCAGGGGACACCGCCGCGGGGTTTAAGTTCGATGGGGTTGGCGGCGCGCAATGCTGAACGTGATGGCGAGGGCGACAAGGGTGGGGAGGTGTATGTTGAGGTGTTTGGGGTGTTGGTTTCCTGGAGGTTCTTGAGATTAGGTTCGTGTTGCAACGGTGGAGGGGTATGTTGCGATCCGACGGGGTCGGGTAGGGATTTATAGACGCTGACAGGGCGGTGTCGGTGTGATGCCTTACGGCGCAATGTAGGAGGTTTGATGTAAAGAATTGTTTTCAATGGTCTATTTTGCTTGAATTGGGGCGATTTGTACGGATGGGCCGGGGAATCAAGATGTTGGGTGTTGCATTGTACCGATTGTACCGAAAAGAGGGGACTTAGATCTGATTGCGGCCGTTTTGAACGGCTGTACAGGATGGGGTTTTATTCAACTCTGGTAAGAAGCGTGACCAAAGTGAGTAATGACCGCGAGGATTGCTTCGTTCTCATCATACACGTAGTGTAGTTTCGATATTTACCAATCGTGTCTATGTTGTGAACGGTTATCTTAGCTCCGCGGTCGTAAGCGCCCTAAACTTAAGAGTGATCAAAACCGTTGAGTGACAGAGGCCCCTTTTGACCTAGCCTGCTGAGTACCTACGGCAGCGCCTGTTAGAGTGATACTAGGGAGACGAATTGTAAGCCCGATAGTGAGAAGGGGCAAGAAAAGAAGTTAACACCTGGGTAAATACACCAAATCGCCAAAGACCTGAAATGCCAAATGCTCGATGAGTGCCCCTCCTATTTAATCATTGATCCCTCCACTCAGACTAATGCCCGGAGATTATCCCCGGCCATGTGCGCCGCTGCGGTTGCTCGAAGTCGACCACCATGGAATCCCCTGAAACGTCAACTGAATAATACACTGGGTCGGATACCATGCCACAAGAGTCGATCCAGACGCCCTCGTTTCCCGATCCTAGCATCAAGTTGTCAAATCCGCCGGGGAGTGAATCTGTGCTTGGACAGGTTGAAAGGGTGTGGTCGTGGGGTGTAGAGAACTGCGTTGGCCAAGACGATGTAGGCTTGCCGTCGTGTCCCAAAATGTGCTTGAAGCTCAGCGAGAAATCGCCACCCTCCGGTGAGAGGTATGGGTTTGCTGAAGTTGAGGCCACACTGCCGTTATCTTCACATGTTGCGTCGGCGTATGGCAAGTCTTGTGGGATGTCAGAGCTATCGAAGACACCAGAGGGTGTTGTTCCCTTCGATTCAGCCTCAAACTCGGACAGAAACAGCGCGATGACATGATCGAAGACATCAGTGGCGCAATCTCTGCCGTAAAACGGACCACTTTGTTGGATTGCTTTGTTGGTGATATGTTGACGGCGTCTGGACCAAAATTCCCTCAAGCGCGGGAGCATCTCCTTGGTATCGCTCTCCAGATAGACTGACTGTGGTGGATCTCTCCGCGGAAAGAGAATGCGCCATATGTCCTTCCACTGCTCGTCAACTGGCTTCCTTCGGCTCTGGTACTTTTGACCAAGTCTTTCCCATTGCTGCTGGGAGATGCTACTGGATATGGCGCAGTCTTGACCTTCACACTGCTCGTGACCGGGAGCTTGATTGCCGGGCAAGTGCCGGTGAGCACCGGTGGGCTCGCAGGATGGACCACAAGAGCCTGGTGAGGAGTGCTTTCGCTGAAGGTGCAGCTTCACATCTTTCACACGGCTGATCCCAAATCGACGACAGTCTCGGTAGGTATCGGGATCTAGCTTGTAAAACGGACAGGCAAATAGTTTGTTTTCATCGAGATGGGATACTGGTTGTGATGGGGCATCCGGGGATGAAAAGCTTGCTGGCAAGATACCTTGGCATCCTCGCTTTCGTGTGTCGTCCCCAGAATTGGAACTCGTCGTATTCGTCGGCCTGCCACCCAAACCCCTTCCGTTCAGCCAATCCTGGAGCTTCGACTCGTCCTGCGTCGTCGGGAAGGGCGATTCTGTCCAGAAAGTCGGTTCAGGGCCCCATTCTGATGGTGCATCCACTAGACACTCGCCAGCGGCCGCACGGTGTGAGGAAGGAAGGAGTGTCCTGAGAAATCGGTTTGGCCATTGAGATTTAGCGGACAAAGCCAACAGAGACGAGTCTGGGTCTCCTCCGGCAACGGACTGAGCATCGATAGAGACAGGAGGCTGATGTGTGGCAGTCTGCGTTGGGTTTGGGAAGGGAGTTCCGCGAGTTGGCTGGATTCTGTTCTTGCGACGCAAGCGGCGAAACTCCATCGCAGCTGTGTTCTGTCGAACAGGCGCAAGTGGGGGTTTTCGGGAGAGAAAGGAGGACTGAGTTCAATGTTAACTTTGCCGACAAAAAAGACCCGCGAACCTCAAATTTCGTACCAGGCCTTTGCGTGGTTCGCGGCCCAACCCTCCAAATTTCAATTAACAAACAAAGGCAAGCGGAGCACAGAGCTCACACAGGTTGAAGGGCACACAGCTGTGTGAGTCCTTCTTGTGTGGCGTAGTGGGGCCCCCCCGACGCCACGCAGGCGGCCTCTGCAAGGTACCGGCCGAGCCCGACCCGCCCGGATGCCATAGTAAATCTTGATTGTGAGCGGGTCAAGGAACGCTACGCATCACCAGGAGACAGAATGACCAGCTTGGAGTTGCCTAAAAGCAGGGAACTTTGTTTGGCATTCATGTTCATATTCGAGACTTTTTCTCTGCTTTTATGGATCTATCACTTTCCCTTGCTGGTGAGCCCCTGCTAGGGCTATTTTCGAGCGCACATCCCTGTCAATTTCCGCAAGGCTTCAGACCCTGAAACGTGAAACCCGATGACGTCCCCGGCTTGGCGCCCAGCCATCGCGCCTCAATGCTTCAAGATGCTGACGCTCCGCTTGCTGGTCTTGAACCCTGAAAATTCGTATCGAAACTAGCCATAATGGTGACAGCAGTTGACGTTCTGTCTGGCTTTGACCTCGGTGCTTGCGAGCTCCTGCCAATGCTGGCTAGCAAGATCGGAGCTGAAGCATCCTTTCGCCATAGATCAAGGCGAAAGGACTCCAAGTTCGCCGCGTCGTGGGCGATGCTGTGGGTTTAGTCAGGTCAGCACAGAGCACCCAGAAGCCATTCCACCAACTGTGGCACAACATACCTCTCACCACCCGTCGTCGTCGACTTTTCGCTCATTTCGCAGAGTTGGCGCAATGTACTCGCTGATTGAGAATGCTCAGCTTTCTAAGCACAGGACAGATACCCATTTCATGATGGGCAGCCGCCCCCATCGAGCTTTAATACTATGTTGATATCCCTAGGTATCTACACATCAGGCTCCCCACACCACAGCGTGATTCAATCTCTGCGTTGTTTGGTGGGTGGACTGCGAACGCAAAATTTGAGCGTTGCCCTTCGCATGCGTAGCATCGATGTTTCAAGGCTCCTGATTGGTCAAAACCCAACCTCGCGAACCCAGCACGCTGGCAAGGATCGTGAAATGGAAGGCAGCTGTCGTGCAGACCCTGTTTGGACGCCTTCTCACACATTCGGGGTGCTGCACGACTGTGTGCGATGCGCCCCCAGCATTTTATGTTGGGACCTGCATGTGCAGTGGCCCTTGACCTTTCGTGCTCCGCGTTTTTCGAGAGACAGTTTGCACTTCGTCCCCAAATTCGCATCCTTTGCTCTTTTCCCCCATCATACAGACTGCGCACCCCTAATTGTTTACCTGCGACTTGACATTGGGTTTGTACCTAATTATGGGGTACTGAGCCTGCCGTACCCGTAACCACTACTTTCCACCCCTCGGAATTGCGGGGTCAATCGACCACTCTACGGACACCTGACGCCAGCCACGACGAGAACGAACTGCAGCACTGTTAGCCGCCAGCGAAGGGACAGGTCGACAAGGACCAACACACAATAGCATGGACGACACGTCGCGCGACAATCTCCATTGACTAGGACTTCCAAGTCAATTGTTTGCCCTTGTCGACTTTTGCCAGATTTCCCCACAGACGCAGGCACCCGTTATTGTGCGACTGTTGCCGGCTCGAGCTCGGGCTCTCGGCACTCATCATTGCCATACACCACCAAGTCGGCGCCACAACGTTGGTCGATTGAAGAAGCACTGTCCCCTGCACACCAACTACTTCCGTTGTACGACCAGGACTCGGGTCTTTGCTTTCCAGGTCTATTCCCTGGCCCCCTCAACCGCACCAACCCCATTACCGAGCAAGTGTCGAGGCCCAGCCACCGGTTCTCGCCATACCTAATGGGGAACGAAGCGCAACGAGGCTCCATTCTTCATGGCGCTAGAACCAAGCACCCCAGATTCGAGGAAGCGCCGACGGCCGAACCCAGAAAAGGAGCCTGGTTGGGCTTGTCCTTACTACAAGCATGACCCAGTGCAGTACCAACGTTGCCGGGACTACACGCTGTCACGCTGCGGAGACATCACACAGCATATCGTCCGTTCCCACCAGGAGCCTCTCCATTGTCCCATATGCGGAAAGGTGTTCGAAGGCAAGGACAGTGATGGCACCAAAAGAGACCACATCAGGCAAATGTCTTGCGTCGGAACGGTCTTTTCGTTCACCGGCGCCACACCCGACCAGATCGCTGAGATGAGACGTAAGCCCGAGGTCGACGTACCAGAGGCGACCACCTCCGAGGAAAGACAGTGGTATAAAAGATACGCAATCCTCTTCGGCGAGAACGCAGCTCGCCCAGAATCACCATACCGATTGGTGCTCGAGGGTGACAATGCCAAGCAGATGTGCGACCGCATCCAAGCCTTTATGCAGCAAGGTCACCCTGATCGAATAGCACAATCCGAGGCTGTCAATGACGGAGACATGCTTGTGCGGTTCCAGGCCTTCGCCAACAAACTCCTCGTCCGTCTTCAGGGATTTATCTTGGAGCCCCCACGAACTTCGGTGTCACAGGGAGGAGGTGACCCTGTGTTCAACATGGGACAAGAGGACACGGGTCTAGCCGGATACCTTGATCAGCTCACTTGGCCGACGAGCAACGATGGGTCCTACCAGCACCATTCCGCCAATATACCCACCATCTCGGGTGCCAATCGGAGCGCAGAGGGTGGGGTACCGGGTATTCAAGATCCACCCTGGTTCAACGGATGTCCCGAGGAGAGCTACTCATAGCGTCTTGCCTACCAGTGCGAGGGGCTCAACAGTACGGATTGGCACGGCAGACCGAGTACCTACCCACAACTACATTATGTCGAGCTTGTCTATCGGTGGGCTGATTGACATCACACATACCCTTTGGCTTTCAAACACCCGATTGTCTCTTCTCTTTTATTTCAATGTCGCTTGCCCTTGTACTCCCTCCATTTACTCTGCTACGGCTGTCTTACATACCCGGTGGTTTCAAGACGACATGCACTCGCAAGGTGGCGTATAGGAGCCAAGGCGTACATTTAAAGAAGCAATTTTATGTTCTGGATTTCTTGGATTCTTTATAGAGCTTGATATTATATTGGTTGTCTGAAAAGGGCTGAGGAGGCATGGGCTCGTGTAACAGCCGTTCGGGGTACTGTAGATGTCATTCTGGCAAACACAATTTTAGTTGGTCTACGTCGTCCACTTTTCACTGGCCTAGGAGCGGCCCGAGATGCAAAGTATGAATATTTAATCTCACATTTAATCTTTCTTTTTCGAGTCATGCTTTCATTTTAAGTTGGTGTTTCGCAACGTAGCCCAATCTTGTCCCCCCACAACCGAGGCCCACCAACTTCTCTCCATCTCTCCATCTCTCCATCTCTCCAGCTCTCCAGCTTCGTGTCAAATGTACAAATCCCAATCCACAGGAAGAGATCTTCATCCGCAACGGTGCAGAGTGCTGGTGAAGGCGATCTGTATGCAGAAGGCTTTGTTCCTGGCGTAGAAATCCTTTGGATGCCAGTCTTTTGGTGGTACTAGAAAGCCAGCCAAGAGAGATTCAGAAACAAAGCTATAATTATACAAAGTGGGGTGGTGAACAGCACCATCCCATTGATGCAGTCCCCAGAATTTCTGGACTAAACTACCTACTGCTATTGCGTGACCTGCGATCACGGCGCTGGCAACGGAGTCCGTCTCTAGCATCACAATTAATGCGATCACTAGCTGGGCCCTGACACACCGAGGGAGCTTCCCGATAGAAAAAAACTCTTTGCGTTTGAGTTCAAGGCTGTCAAGTAGGCGGGCTAGCAAGTTAGACCACAAAGGAACCAACGAACACAGGGATGGCCGAGTTGATGCTAGATGAGGTGCCAGGAGGGTGGGCTGTCGAGATGGTGGTACGGCCCGAGTTGTGTTTCGCGGAAAGAAAGAGGTACAATGCAATGGGGCATATTGGCAGCAGGCGTCAAAGGCTTAGCAGCAGCGGCAGGTGGCAAGGCTACTAAGGATGTAAACCCCTTGATATATTTACACTAATTGATTGTATGATCCAAGTCAGAGACAAATCGCCATAAAAATACACCCTCCTCCTGATACAGACCGTCTTGAGTTGAACCGCTCAGCCCTAAACGCTCAAGCATGTCACAGAACAGCTGTTCGCATCGCCTCAGCTCCCTTTCTTTAGACCAATCTCAGGCTTTCCTCCCGCTAAGAAGCACTGTCCTGCCTTCCTTGCGCTCGTACTCCTCCTCATTCTTTCCCGGGGCTCTCTCTATCTGGCGCAAGCTATCATCCCCAAAAATTCTTTGCTTTTCTGTCCCTGGGTGGACAACCTCCAATATCCCGCGGTATTGTCTTGAACTGGAGAGTTGCGAGTCCAAACACCGCGCTAGCTCACTGATCTGGCGCTGGGTAAGCCCCTCGACCACCGGTGGGCTCTCAGTCTTTTCGCAGGAGCGAGAGACAACGTGAGCGTTAGATAGTGCGTGTGTCGGGAATGTGAGACCGCAGACGGGGCAAAACGGTGGCTGGCGGTGGTGAAAGAAGAGGTGCTCTTCGACTGACTTCGGACTTCTCAGGCGAGGATGGCCGCAGAGTGGTCTGCCTTCGTTGTAGAGCGAGAACGGGCAGGGGAATCCAAGAATCTGCTCCGGGAGGCAAGGAGGGGAACTGGATGGTCTTGAACAAGGAGCTGGCGGGCTGTTTTCATCGAAGTCGTCTTGTCCGTAATTGTCTGACGAATCCATCGGGGCCATCATCCGGTCAGTTGATGGGTTGGGGGGCGTAGACGCACGGATCGATGACCGTTCCTCGAGTCCGCTTTTCGAGGGCAAATGGAGTCCTTGACGGTCGCGGGAAGATGGACGAAACTCGATGGTTGGGAACTCCTCCAGATCCGGTCTCAGAGGTTCCTCTGCAAAGGAAACAGATTCGATGTCCTGAAAGTCTTCGAACTCGCTGGCCGTAACGCTCAAGTCTGACTCGGTGCCTCTGGACGGTGTTCTTGACGAGTTCATGGATTCGGAAGAACTAGAAGGGTGTCCACTGGGTGCTGGAGGCGGCAGTTTTACCAAGGACCAGCTCGGAACAATGTCGCTCTCCGCTGAAACTGATCGAGCTCTGTGCCCATCAGGGCTGTGCTTGCCTGCAAGTTTCTGGGGTAGCGGCCTCACGGGCAGTGTCCACGTCGAGCGCCGCGGCTTCGGAGATCGTTGGGTTCCGTCGGAGGAAATGGTATCGGGGAGAGAGTACGACCCGGCGCTGGCCTTGCGCTTTACGCGGCACCAGATCATTCTGTGTTCTTTGGCTGGATTTGCGAACGAGCTTGGAAAAGCCCTGTCAGTGAATCCTGAATCCAGAGTCAGGGGCGCTGAAGGAACCAACTCACCCGCAAAACGAGCGCTGGTGAGCGCTAAATAGCAGCACACAGTTCAGGTATCTCGCTCGACCACGGGATACCTTTTCTGGGTGTATTCCGTGAACAATGCCACAGAAGCCGCTTGCGAAGCTCGAAGTTACATCATGGCCACGAGTGTGCAGCAGGGAGAACGCGAAGGCATGCGATTGGCTCCAGCACGGATCATCGCGCTACTTTGGTGCGCCCTAATTCCCGCTAAACCATTCAAAACGCGGCTCGGCAGGTCGTGCTATTTGCTCCGCGGGTCCTGCCAGGGTGAGGCTGCAGAGTGAAACCAAAGGGGAGGGAAACCCCCTCTCTGATCCTCGGTCAGGCAACGTCAGATGTGTGATCAAAATTCCATATATGATGGATTCAAGGCTGATTCGGAGAAAGAAATCGTTCTTTTCGCACAGTTGTGTGGGTCTCTCATGTGTGATAGCCTAATCTGGTTCCGAACCGACATTCCATGTGTCGGGGCACCAGAACCCTGCTGGTGGCTGGTTGTCACCCACTGACGCCACACCACTGCAGCTCAACCGGGCAGGTTCGGCCGCCCACAGGCCATGTCTAAGTCCCGACTTCACTCCACGGCCCCTTTTCGGCCAACAGGCCCGAATTAGCAATTCTATTGTTTCCGGAGCTTATCTCACTGTGCACGCAGGTCACGCTGGGCGTTTCCTGCGAAATTGCACAAACGGGGTCTGCCATAGTCTCACCGAAAGCGGCGCAAGCGCGAATCGAAGACACGGATCAAGGGTTGGACCACACAGCAACGCGCGCGTTGACAATACTCGCCAATCACCATATAACAGCTTGTGGGGATGCGCAAGATGCCAATCATGGGAAACAGAACCGCACTCAGGTCAAGCAGTTTCAGTCACAGCGCCCAATCTTGCATTGACACCTCCAAAGTGGGACAGGCACTGGAGGCTCCCTCAGACAGACCGCTTGACACGAAGGGAGAAGGGAGAAGGGAGAAGGGAGAAGATGATCTGGAACAATGGAGGACTGAACGAGATGCGACGTTCAGGGGCGACAAGTGGGAATACTTTGCCTTAACATAGGGGCCCGTAGTGGAAGAAAAATGACATTGAAAGGTTGGGGGGTTGCCCTGTGGGTGTCATTAACAACACTCCTAATGGGCAGTTGTTTTTGATGTTTGTTGGACTTGTTGCCATCATTGGCTACACCACTTTTCTTGGCTGCCCCGGTTGCTACGCCACAATAGGTACCTAGATAGGTAGGTAGGTAGGCATGGCCCTTTAGCCGGGAGCCCGCCAGGCTTCCCACGGTCATGAGAGAAAGGCCCCCGCCTAAATCCTCCCGAAGGGAAACCGCAAGGCAACACAGTTTATGGGGGGTTAAGCCCCCAAATCTAGGCTGTGCCATCCCGTAGATTTGGACGGTTTCCGTCACAAGGCTGACGACGATCTCCAACCCGGATCGGTGATTGGGTTCCTTTTCGGTTCCGAAATGGTGAACACGAACAAATACCGTGCTGTGCCGTAGAGGTGGGTGGAAAGTTTCAGGGGACATCTAGAGATATCTAGAGATGTATGCCATGTCCAAAAGCATAAGAACAGCTGGATGTGCCCAGCAACCCGGTCCTTTTCTTCAACACAATACATGTATTTGTTCCTCCAAACCACCAGTCAACTCCAACCAAAGATCCATACCGCAACTGCTCATCCCAACGTCTCCGCCAGACATTTTACACACTCCTGTCTCTTGCCGCCGACCCAACCATGAAGCTCCTACTCATCATCCTCAGCATCACCCTCAACAACGTCGCCCTAGCCATCCCGCTGGTAAGTCACACACAACCAGTCGGCACCCAAGGTTCCCGCCAAACTGACACCCCCAGACCTCTCCGGAACCCGCCAACACCCCCTCCGGCTTCGGCATCATGGCATCCCCCACCACCTGCGGCGACTGGGGCGCTCCTTGCACAAAAGCCACTGTCCATAGAGACTGCTGCCCGCCAGTAGATGGAGATCTTCGTGCCGTCTGCACGCATATGTTTAACACGTGCGACTACGTCAAGAAGCAGAACGGGGCTGGGGGGTGCGCGCAAGATGAGTTTGTGGTTATGGGAGGGGTGTGCGGATAGGAGGGGAGGGCCATCTTGCTACTGGTGGCAGATGAGTGACAGGTTTACCCGCTAGTGATGCCAGGAGGAATTGGATTGTTCAATGAGGGAAAACATCCCTCGCAGTAGAGATCACCATAGAGAGACATTGCCAAATAAGTTTTCATCCAATAACAAGGGCGTGTGGCTCAGTTGGTAGAGCGTTCGCTTAGCAGCTTCTCAAGTCTGCGAAAGGTCCTGGGTTCGATTCCCAGCTCGTCCACAGTTTCATTTTTTGCTTTCCAATCCAGGTGATTGTTTTGGCTGCTCCGTTTTTTTTGCCCCAATCGTTGACAGGGTTGTCGGAAGATGGTGCGGGAGGTGATGGGTTGGGGATCATGGCCGGGGAGCAGGCGGGTGGTGGGAAACAGGCGGAGGTTTATCTCGAAACTGACCGGGGCTGGATCCATGTATGCGTCGTGGATGACTGCTAGGTCCCGGTGTTTAGAAATATGGCGATGGCAATACCACCTGGCGTTTCAAATGATCTTGACGCGAAGACACAGTGGGCTACATGGTGGGCTGTTGGACATTCCCGCTCATAAATAATATGGCAAGAGCAAGCTGATAGTGCTACTGTAGGGAGTGTCGTCGAGTTGGCATCTAACACGGGACCTGGTTGCTGAGCATGTCGTCCTTGAAGTCTGAGCCTCGAATTAGACTTCATCGATATTCAATGCCAATATCTCGCACCCCTCTCTGCTTCCAAAGTAAGTCGACTGGAGGCTCAGCATATCCGATACGGAGCCCGTTCCAAAACGTAGTGCCCCACCCAATAGACGTCCATCTTCATCCTGGCCATGATGCCGTTGATCCTGTTGAACTCGTGGTAATTAGAGCCGTAGTCCTCCCACCAAAGCTTGAACCAGCTTTGGTTCATCAAGGCGAAGGTACCCGGATCCACGGTTTTGGCGACGAAATCTTGGAGGAGGCGGCGGTATGCTAGGAGTTCATGCCGGCCATGAGCTTTGAGGTAGTCTTGCCTGTTTGAAATGTTGGAATCATGTACTGTTCTCCTTGCCCATGACAATCTTCGGAGGTTCTCATCGGCCCAGGCTCTATGCTCTCGAAGGAGCCCGTCCTCGTCGTAGAAGTCGCGGCGGAGACGGGACCAGCCAAACATCAGACGAGTGGCAATGCCTTCCAGTTTCCCCTGGAGGAATGCCAAGGCAGCATCTGTGGCCGCCTTTGCAACTGCTTCCGCGCCGCACTTTGCCTCCAGACAGTGACTGCACTCGATCGCGTCGCTGACGTGCTTGTCATCTTTCAAAGTCCAGCCCCGATCGGCGTATATCCGAAAAGCAGCAATATCGTACCAACTGCCACAGGAGCGGCAGTAAACGATGCGAGTGTAGCAAGTCTCTTCGGTCGGACCAGGGTTGACTACTTTGAAGAATACGGGGCGACGGTGGGGTGGTATGTCCTCGACAAGGCCGGGAAAGTACATGCCAAGTTCATTCGGCAAGCGAAGTGGCCGGCTGGCGATCGTCGGCGCTTGTTCCAGCGCTGTTTGCTCGGCAAAGTCACCTCGGAGCCGTCGACACTCGATGCAGAGCCGTTTGTGGCGGCCGAGGCCGCAGACCATCTTCTCCGCCTCTGCGCCCCGGGAGTCAATTTCCTCGGCGTTGTCCGGCAGAAAATTCCATGGCGGAGTGTAGAGGCCAGCGCAGTACGCTCGGTACCGCTGTTGGAAAGGAGCCAGGCGTGTTGCCTTCTCGGCGGCGAGCTTTTGGCGGCGGTGCCATCGAGCACCTGGCGTCGTGAACTCAAGGGGCTCCCAGTCGGTCAGCTTGCAGGCTTCGCTGCTTCCCGGCGGAGGCTTTCTGGTCTTGAGGGAGAGAATCGAGTGGTTGTCGAAGCACTTGTGCGAGCGGAGCTTGAGACAGCCGGAGCAGGTATACTTGTTGCGATCCCAATCCGGGTGGCCGAAGGGGGGTTCGATGTGGCTGTCCCTGGCCCTGAACAGAGGAATGATGCCGCCGTTTTCGGGAATCAGTTCCAGGGCGAGCAGACGCTGGACGAAGTCATTTCGGCTTGGTTTGATGGTGTCGCGAAATTGGCGTGACGTCTGGGAGAGGCTGATGAGCGTGATTGGGTCGACAAGGGTGATGATGTCGCACAGGATCTCGACAGGAAGTGTCGAGAGGGAGAGACCTTTTGCCATTTCAACGAAGAGATCAAGTCCTTGTCTGGCGGTGTCCTTGTCTGGCGGTGTTGTTCGTTGCTGTTTTTGTAGAGAAAGGCTGCTGGTGTTGATGAGGTGGAGGCATGTCCTTGTCCGCTGCCAGCTGCAGGCTGCATGGAGGTCGCGATATCCTTCCCAGGGCAGCTGTCAGCGCTTGCTAGAAAAGCGAAACCCCCCCACCAAGAAATTTCCGGTTCGCGTCACAATTTCATTTTCCGCCCTCTCGAGAACACCAAGTACGGAAAACATGGCCAAGGCACACCGCAAGAGATCGATCCCATACAAAAAACATCACTTCATTCAACCAGGTATCATGTGCCCCTCTTCGGACACTTGTAGCTAACCTATTCGCGTCTTTGCTTCCAGCGCTGACGTCTATCCCCTACGAGTCCCCAACGCTCCCTACCTACACCGCAACCGGTGCCGGCGCCGCCGACAACCGAGACGTGCCGTCAACCGACTCGGGCTCGCTGATGCGCTTGAAAATGGCATCAAAGTTCTCGTTGGCATACTTCTCGGAGTCGTGCTCGTGGATCCAGTCCTCCCGACGGAACGAAACGCTCTCGGGGTCCTTGGCCACCTTCTCCCAGTCCGTCTTGTGCCACCGGTCGCGCGTCTCCTCGCCCGTCTTTTGCACCAAACGCACGCGGTCATAGCTGCATCTGTTAGCAACGAGTACCCTCAACCGAACCGAAACACATACCGGAGCTCCTGGTGCGCCTTCACGGCAGCTGGCACGCCGCCCTTCCCGCCGCGCGCCAGACACACGGCAATCGTCACGCCGTCCTCCATGGCCTGCGTCGCCCCCTGCGCGCTCGTCGGCAGGAAGGGATGCGCCGCGTCACCCAGCAGCAAGATGCGTGCGTGCTTGCTGACCCACGTCGGCAGCGGGTCGCGATACACCAACTTCCAATCCACAATACTCGGCGTCTTCTCGACGATAGCTTTGCAGATAGGATCCCACCCCTCCAGCACCTTGTACACCTCCTCGAGTTTGCCGGGGAACTGCCACGACTCGTCAATGTCGTGCTCGTCTCTGTGCGTCAGTACCCAGCAGCAATCGGTCCCGTTCTTGATGGTGCTGAAGAGAAAGTGCACGTCCGGGCCGATCCAGCCGTTGAAGGTGTCGCCGTTTTCGCAAAACTCCTTGGTGCGCGGGTCCTGGATCATGTCTTTGTTGGAGAACCATGCGCGCCACACGGCGTAGCCGCTGCTCTTGGGCTTGTCGACGTAGCCCAGCACCAGCTCGCGCGCCTTGGACCGCACCCCGTCAGCGCCAATGACAATGTCGGCGTAGACCTTGTCGCCGTTCTTGAGCACGATGCCCGCGCGGTCGGCGTCCTCAAAGTACTCGCTCACGGGCTGGCTGAGGTGGATGGGGATGCCGAGCTCGTCGCGGGCATAGTTGAAGACGACCTGGTGCAGCTCGCCGCGGTGACCGTTGAGCACGGGCGCGTCGTCGGCGCCGGGCGGCGACCGCTGGTGGTGCACCACCTCGCCCGTGTCGTACTTGTGGATGCGGAAGCCGTAGCTGCGCAGGTCGATGCAGAGCGACCGCAGCTTGCGCGCAATGGCTCCGTCGGACCACCGGTGGAAGATGCGGCCGGCGTTGGCGCCAAACGAGATGATGTCGCCTAGCGTCTTGAGCTCGGGAAAGTTTTCGTAGATCTCGACGTCGTGGCCCTTGCGGTGGCACTCGATGGCGGCCGTCAGCCCGCCGAAGCCGGCACCGACGACGACGACCTTGATTCCAGTCTTAGCAGCCATAGTGTTTCTGTGGGGGTGACGATGGTTCTGTCAATGGTCAGCACGTCAAAGTCGACGCGACCGGACCTGCAACAAATACACAACCACGGCAGACGGCGGGACAAGGTTACCGGGCTAGAGGTTGCGGGCTTCGGTGTTTCCGCGCCGCATAAAACCATTCCCATGCCGGTGTGCCATGTGCCCATCTGCGCCCCATGGTCGTCTTCGGCATTGCATCCTGACTACGCGGGCGTCATCACTCAGCCTATACTGCCGGCTGTCCTTCTCCTCATCTGCCGGCCTGCCGTGCTGACCCGCGGCCTCAACATCAAGGAGCGATGCGGGGGAGCCCACCCTTCCCCACCATATCCCCGCATTCCCCGTCCCTCGGCCGGATCACGCCGCCGTCGGGTCCATGGTCCACCATCACTGCCGGTCTCTATGTTGATGCCAGCTTCTTTTTTTCTTGAATCAGGGTTAGGTCCAGCATTTCGTTTTTGTCTTCTCTCCTTTGTCATGACAAATGGGGCTTCCTGGTTTCCGTCCTGTGCCTCCGGCGGCCCTCCGGGGGCGCCTGCGGCGAGCCGCTCGCTGCGCTCGACAATGTGTCTTCTAAATGTTGAGGCGAGTGCCTTGGGAGGACGCACAGTCTTCGAGAAAGGATCACCGCGGGATAGACACGTTCAGAGGTAGAGTTCTCCTCATTGGTTCTCAGATGGCAAATGTTGTCGACGTTCCAAAACTTTCTCGGACATCCCGCCTCCATAATGATTTCAGATCCCAACCCTGCCTCTACCCCTTCACCTTGACAATCTTGATATTCCCTTCCTCGTCCACCACCGGCTCTTCGCCCACCTTCCCCTTCATGGCCTTGTAAAACGTGCTCATCCGATACTCGCTCTCCCCATCATACACCTTCAACCCCTCGAGCGCCTCCCTCCCCTCCCTCTCCATCGTCGCCCTCACCTCCTCCGACCTCGGCGC
The DNA here is from genome assembly GCA_030549215.1 of Schizothecium vesticola. NCBI lineage: Eukaryota > Fungi > Ascomycota > Sordariomycetes > Sordariales > Schizotheciaceae > Schizothecium > Schizothecium vesticola. The sequence goes on along the minus strand of JAUKUD010000005.1, from coordinate 252,806 downwards.
AATGTCACACTCAAAAGGCTGCGGCCTCATGTTCAACCCATTCGTAAACGCAAAGATGTCCACCTCCTTCTCCCTCCCCGTCTTGGGATCCACCCCCCTCTCCACCCGGAACCCCCACAGCACCCGCGCCACCGTGATCCACGTCCCCTGCTCCGCCAGCGCCTGCCCGCTGCACACCCTCCGCCCCCACCCAAACGTCATGTACCCCCTCTCCCCGGGAAACGGCCGCCACAGCTCGCTCCCCTCGATGAACCGCTCGGGCGCAAACCTATCCGGCTCCGGAAACTCGCGCTCGTTCCGGTGGATCGCCCACACGTTGCCCTGCACCCAGGTCCCCCGCGGGATCCGCCAGCCCTTGTACGCGTCGTCCTGCGTCGGCGCGTGCGGCTGCCCGCCGATGATGGCGACGCTGCGCCAGCGAAAGACCTCCTTGACGAAGGCGTCGACGTACGGCAGGCGCGGGCGGTCGTCCCACGTCGGCGAGCGCGACGGGCCGACGACGGCGTCGAGCTCGCGCTGCGCGGTGGCGACGGCGGCGGGGAAGGCGCAGCACGCGAGGAGGAAGGTGATGAGGGTGGAGGAGGAGGTGTCGGCGCCGGCGCCGAAGAGGCTGCTGACGAGGGAGGAGAGCTCGGGCACCGGGAGCGGCGGGTCCATGGCGGCCGAGGCGGTGAAGAGGGTGGTGACGTAGGGGACGATGGGGAGGGCGTTGGGGGGCTTGGCGGCGTGCTGGGCGAGGGCTTCGAGCGCGAGGGTGTGGAAGAAGTAGTGGCCGGATTTCTGGGAGCGCGTGCCGAGGGAGCGGAAGTAGGGCATGAAGCGGGGGGCTTTGGCGAGGACTGATGGGAAAGGTTAGTGATGGGGGGTGAGAGATGCGATGGAGGGGGGACGTACTGGGGAAGGTCTCCAGCAACATGGGAAACGTCTTGCCGGGCACATTCAGATCAGCAGCGAGCTGCATCAGGGCGATGACTTCTGTGATGATGGGGTCGTCGGGGCGGGCGACGCGCCGGCCAAAGGCGATGACGGACACGACGCTCGTGGCGTAGCGCTCAAGGTGCTTGACAAAGTTTGTCGGGTCGCGCATCAGATCCAGCGCGACGACCTTGCTCTCGTTGTCCTGGATGGCGCGGTACCCGCGCACCGCCTGCACGCCGACGCCGACGTGCATCAGCTTGCGGTGCACGCGCCAGCGGTCGCGCTCGGCCGTGTTGCGGATCTGCATGGTCACGAGGCTGGACTGGCCCGAGCCGAGCTCGCCGAAGACGACCATGCGCGGGCGCGACGTGTAGATCTGGGCCTTCTTCTCAAAGATCTCGTGGGCGGTCCAGGCGTCGTTGAGCCAGACGGTAGGGTTGCTGGTCGGGGTGAGTGGGTGCGGAACGGGAAGGGGGGAGGGGGAGGGGACGAACCGGCCTATCCAAAAGGTGATGATGGGGGAGTTGAAGGTTTTGGAGAGCTCTTCAAAGTAGATCCAGGGCTTGTTGTCGGGCAGCGAAAAGGTGTTACCGACGATGGGCCAGGGAAAGGGCCCCGGCGGCATCTGCGAGCGCCGGTACAGCATGTGGGCGTAGTCGGCGACGAGGGCGGTGGCAGCGATGGCCAGGACGGCGAGCAGGATGTTGGCGGTGCCGTATTGGGAGACGACAGCCTGCATCTTGGCAAAGATGAGGCTGTCTGAGACCAGGCGTTCGGAGATCATGATGGTGCTCGTCGTCGTCAATTGACGCGGCACGCAGGCGTTGTGGGATGTTGGTGGTTGAGATGTTGAGAGCACCTTTGGCTCGACGGGCCTGTGACGAACACAGCTCCGAGTGTGTGTGTCGTTTGCTGTATTACTATTTCCAGGTCATTGGTAGGGCTGGTGGCGTTGGACATCCGGCTCCCGGCGGGCTCGGTTGTCGGTGTTCATGGCCGAAGAAGTCCGGTCTGGTCATGATGTGGGTTGACAGGCCTTCGCCGGGCGGGGTGGGGTGGGGTGGGGGGTTTTCGGCACCAAATGTATCTGCCGGGCGATGCATCCGAGTGGAGCGGCAAATCGGGGTCGGGGTGAGGAGAGTGGTGAGGAGAAAGGGGGGTAGTACTGGGTAGGTACCCAGTATGCGACAGAGAAAATCAATTTTGTTCAAGAATGTCAAAAGTATTTACAAGACCACAACCCACCACGTGCGTCGTCGTCGTCGGGACCCGGAATCAACTATCCCACCCGTTTTCGTTGCCATCGTCGTCGCGCTATATACACCCCGAGAGCTCCTTTCGGCGTCTCGGGGACCCCTTCACCTTTGCTTCATGGTACTGACTTAGTCAATCCAGACAACAGCCGAGAGACCGTCCTCCTCGCCGGCGCGGCCCTTGCTGCCAAGCTGGATGGTGCTGACCAGCTTGCCGAGCTTACCCGTCGCGACATCGCGCTCGACAATGGCCACGTTGGACGACGTCTGCCCGCCAATGGCCACGAGGGTGCCGTCCTTGTTGATCTCGAACGTGCGCGGGTAGTGGCTGTACGAGTTGCCGGCATCGAGCCAAGTCAGCGCGCCCGAGGTGGGGTTGATGGTGTAGATGGCGATGGAGTCCTGGGTGCTGCTGAAGCCGCCGTCGGCGCGGTTGGCCGCGTACAGAAAGTTGCCAAAGAGGCGCACCTCGGCCGCCTTGGTGCCCGTGCCGGCGCGCTTGCCGGGCGGGATGCTAGTCAGCGTCTGCGTGCGCGCCAGGTTCAGGCAGTTGTTGGAGTAGGCGACGCTCCACGCCGACACCGAGTTGCCCAGCTCGTTGACCGTGTAGGCCACCTGCACGCCCGCGTCAGACTTCCAGAACTTGATGTGCCGGGGGCCGGCGCCCTTCTCGTGCTGCGCCGTCGAGCACGACGTCAGCTTGCCCGTCGAGTGGTCGATGCGGAAGACGCGGATCACGTCCGCGCCGAGGTCGGGCACCACGATGAAGTTCTTGGTCGGGTCGAGGGCGACCTCGTGGGGGTGGGGCTTGTCCTGGCGCGAGTTGGGGCCCTTGCCCGACATGCTGAAGGTCTCCTTTTGGATCTGCTGGGCGCTGCCCGAGAGCGGAAGCTTGTAGGTGGTGATGGTGGAGGGGGAGCTGAGGCGTGTTAGTGGGGGTCTCGGCGCGGAGTGGAGGGAGGACGTACTACTGGGCCGAAGCAATGAAGCTGCGGTTGTTGGCACCACCATACAGCTGGCCGTGCACGTCGTTGCCCGAGGTCGAGGCCGTCGCCGACTGCGAGAGCTTGGCGTTGGTGCCGACCGAGTACTTGGTCATGACGCCCTTGCCGCTCCACGACTCGTCAAAGCAGTACAGCTCCTTGGAGTCGGCGTAGTACTCGAGCCATCCCGGCGTGGTGCCGCAGCCCGACGACTGGCCGGCGTTGGCAAGCTGGTTGTTGTTGAACGTCAGGCTGTAGAGGGGACCGGAGAAGGTCGAGGCCACCAGCGACGCGCCGTAGGCCGTCGACGCCAGGCCGGCGCCAGCCAGGAGGGTGCTTCCGATCATGTTGGGGGCTGGGATGGGTTGGGTGCGGGTGTGGACGACGTCGGCGAGCTACTCCCTGTGTTGGATCCTGTCGTTCCTCTCTCGTGGGTAGATCTCGAGGACGCCGACCGGGTTCATATACGACCGGGGCCAGCTGATGGTTCCTGGCATGCCATCGGCGCTGCAATGAAACCTAGTCGCGGAGGATAGTCGTGCGGAGGGTCGGCTGGTGGTTCCTGGCATGCCATCGGCGCTGCAGTGGAACCTGGCCGCGGAGGATAGTCGTGCGGATGGTTCGCCGGCACAGCGTGTTCTTTAGCCGGAATACACGACTTTGGGGAGGGTTGCGGAACCCGGTTCGAGCTTGGCAGGTCAAGGAGAATTAAAAAAAAAAAAAAGTATCTTCCCCGTCTTGTCGAGGTCGAAATGCCCCGGGGCGGCATGGGAATGCCATGGGACGGCGAGTATGGGGTAATAGCCGGGGCCTGCTATTCGGCTGAGGCGTACCGCGACCACCCTTCTTGGGGCTAATTCGACCGTTCCTGGGGGTCAGTGATGAATGCGGCGGCTACCCCACAGATAGAGTGCTCATTGCCGTCTAAGCCTCTCGCCCATCCGCATTGCCCCAATCTGTCGGGTCCCACATCGTGGCATACCCCGGATCTGCGGACCACACGACCACCAACCGGCCTCGTCATCCTCTCCCCCCATCCCCCCGTGGCTTTTGGCTACCGGCGGTATTACAGCTGCGGGAGAGTTGCGGTGTTTCGATGCGCGCGAATCCGAGGGCCCGTGAGCGCCGGCGATCTCCCGCTGGTGCGCAAACAGCCCCTCAGTGCCCCCTTGGGCGTTTATATTCCCCGGATTCCGGGATCTCAGGGTAGCATGGCGGCGGCGCTGCTCGGTCTGGGGAAACAACGTCTTTTCTTGGAGTTGCATCGAGCCGCTGATCTAGACTTTTTACCCGCCCCCAGCAACTGGCTGATCTGCAATCCTGCCGAGGAAAAGCGCCGTCTCTTTCTGGGGAAGGCCTTTGGGGGGTCAACCGCTCCAGTTACACACGAACTCCTTGTGCCCGCGAGATGAACTGTGTAGTAAGCGGAGCTGCAAAAGTTAGCGAACTCTAGCCCTTTCTATGGCAACATTTCCGCTTAAGGGCCTCAGGTATTTCAGAGGGCCAAGGCATCTCGCTTGAAAGCTTCTTCGAGCCCAGCAGATCGGGACGTCGGCGGGTGGAGAGCCGTTGGTCGGGGACCAAGGGACTCTTTCCGTGTTGTTGTTTGGTTGTGGGTTTGGACTGGGCATGTCGACTTCCATGGCAGTAGATGCAGTTGACTAAAGTGTGTCGGCCTTTCAAGTTCGCTGTGAGACACCCTCTTTGGGGTATTCTCAGTGTTGCTAAGCCGAGAATGGTGAGGACTAGTCCCGAAAATCGAGACCTCCATGCTATGCTATGTCGACCAGGGATTTGGACAAGGTCAGACATGATTCCGATAGTAGAGATGCTAGGGGTTGTCTAGATTCCGAGTCGGGTCAAACGCTTCCTGCGGTGGAGAGAGGAGGGAGGAATCCCGTCGCCGGCACGTCGTGGGGCCAAGAAAGAGGAATATGGAACACTCTAAGGAAAGAGTTAGTGGCTGTGTCCGAGGTCATCGAGCGCCTCATTGTCAATGTAATGGTTTTCAATGGCCCATCATCTACCGAGGATGCCATTGCAGGATGGAGTCGGACAGCACAAACGGGCATTCTCTGATTCCACTCTTCACTTTCCCAGCTAAGAGGGGAATCTCTCGTAGTTGCTCGTTGCAGAGTCGAGGACCCGCCCACTGATTAGCACAAGAGAAGGTCTGTTCCACTAGCATCAAACCATATCTCGTCCTTCTCTCTCTTGTTCCGTTGCCCTCGTCCTCATTGCGGCAAGGTTGGCAGATGCAGTTGCGGCGAGACATGTCCCCCAGGAGGTGGTCTGCAAGGAATTCCTTCGTCCAGACTGCACTCTTGTTACAACCTGTACCCAAGGTGGGTCAGACTGCAAGGCAGTACGCCGTGGGTGTATTGACGGTAGGGAACGAAGGTTGCGCAAGGTCCAGACGGTGCTGTGTACCGTCTATAACAGGGTGTTCTACAAAGAGCTTGAAGAAGGTGCTTGCAAGATTGTAGACGGGAACATGATATTGCTTGCGTGAGGAACAAGAACAGTTCCTCACCAAGGGGCGTGGTCTACCTATCTATATAGTAAACTATCTAAGTGCTGTAGAAGCAGTGTGTCTGGAGAATCGATGCCAAGGGTCCTCGACTCTGGCAATCGATGCCAAGCCTCCTCGACTCTCTCCTGACTGGCCCCTATTGCTCCGCGGGCGAGGCCCTTCTGATTGGCTTGCCTTGGCTGCCGGCAGGCAGCCGAGGCCCAATGTCGTGACCTGGGTCATGACAACTCTCTCCCCATTCACTCTTCACTTCCTGCGTCCAGTTCTCGTTAAAGTCATCAATCCCCACGCCTCTAGTCCTCGAATCAAACCCTCAATCACGGCATTCGCATTCCTCTTCTCACCCTTGGTTTCAAGTTCCCATTATTCAACATCTCTCAGGTTTATGACAGTGTTCCGAGGACAACGATGGAGAGCGATCAAGACTAGTACCGACGGTCCAGGCATCGATGGACGAGTGCATGGCCAAAATTGGGTTTGACCGGCCGCATCCCAGCCAACACAACCCCGTCGGTTACCCCCCACAGGTCATCAATTCGTGGGGAGGTCTACAACCCCCTATCTACCAGCCCAATCCCATCGCCCCTTGCGTGGTGCCAGCCTCTTGTTATAACCAATACAACGGAAATACCAGTACCAGCGACAATGCTGCTCCGTATCGGTCTCTTGCAGATAACTAGTATCGCGACTACATGCGTCTCAAGACCTTGGATGACCAGCAACGGGAAGCCTACCAGAGGGGGGTGGAGGAGCGACTGGACCAACAAAGGGCGCTGAACGCACGTTTCACAACTGAACTGAAGAGGCTTGAATACCAAAACGCGACGGCTTTCTGGCAACCTGGGCTTGACAGGCTCCGTATCCTAGAGGACATGCTGTTCGAGTTGACCAAGGCGCGAGACCATGAGATGGAAGAGATCTATCAGGCTCAGCAAAGTGAAGCTTCACCGTCGCCAAGGCCACCCCCTATCCTTCTCCGAACACAAGGTGAAGAGTGAACCCTCTTGACGAAATCGAGACCGTCATAGCCGGTGGAGGACAGTGGGGATGACAAGTTGGGCGATGGGAATGGTGTTGAAGACGTGGTCAGGAGGAGAAATATTTCCCTGTGTACTTGATACTTTCGTCAGCGGCAGAGGATAGAGCGGATACACTGTAGATGCGAGATACCAGTGCTTGTTGTTCTTGAAATACCAGTTATGCCCTGATACATGGTGTCCAGTTATCCCTTGCCGCCGCCCCCAATACGTTCATGATGAGAAGGAGAGATGAGATGAAGATGTGACTTGGCCCCAGACCAGACCAGACCTTCAAGTCACCTGAACAAGTCACATTTTGGACTCGACAAAAAGTAAAACTTCATAGTAGCCTCGTTATGGCTGCGAAATATATGGGAAAAGGCAAAAAGAAGTAGAATGGTTAGTTCCGACACCTGCAGGATTCGAACCTGCGCTCCCGAGGGAACTGCCTTGGTATGCTTGGGGTATAGCAGGGCAGCGCGTTAACCACTCCGCCAAAGTGCCTGTATTGGTTGGTGATGCGACGGGAAAAGCAGGTCATGTTCAGCGCTACCAGAGTGAAGAGCACGAATGGCTCCGGCTGTGACAAAGTTCCAGAACCTAGCCCACTGAAATTCAGGGCATCAACCCCATTCCCCTCATTCCCCAGCTGCTGCCAGCTGTCGTGGGTCGCTCTGCAGGAACAGCACGGCCCGGCCAGACCCTGGCACGGCAATGACATCATGGCCTGACGCAAGCCCAGCAATGGATCCCTAGCTGTCTCGCCCGTCTTGCTGCCAATCCCAAACACAAATTTGGTACCAAACGTCATTTCCATACCGGCATTCTCTTCTGATTGAAAGATGGCCCAGGGCCTAAGACTGCCGATCATGCTGCGTCCGTCGCTCATTGCTGCCCTGGGTTCACAGCCAAGAGGAATACATCATCGAAACCGAAATTGACCCCCTTTTTCATTTTCCAATTCACGATTCCGACGGCCCGATCATCACTGATAATCCCCGTCATCGCCGTCGCTCCCGTCCTCCCTCTCCCCGACCATTTCCCAAAAAGACAAGTCTCACGATGGACACAAGCACACCACCACTACCACACAACAGCAACAGCACGATGCAACAGGACTGGAACGAAAAACAAAAACCTCCCGATGTCCACCTCGCCCCCCCTGGACCACTCCCCGATAAAGACGGGAGCGAGACGACGGGCACTGGCACCGACGGGGCCTCCGTCCACGACCCGGCGCCGTCGACGCCACCCCGAACCTCGACATCCGCCCCCGCCGACCCTAACGACCGAGACGTCCTCCCGGGCCTGCCCCGCCTCGACTACAACCTCTGGCACTACAAGACCAAGCTCTCCATCATCGTCTTCCTCCTCGTCGTCGAGTCCTCCCTCCTCCCCATCGCCCTCTACTATGGCCTGTGGTTCCACACGACGCTCCGCCTCGGCCTCGTCTTCGCCATCATCACGTCCTTCTTCGGCATCGTCACGGGCATCGAGTTCGGCCTGCGCATGCTCAAGCTCATCCTCAAGGGCGACAGGTACCGCCCGCGCGGCGGCACAAAGTGGAGCTTCGACTTCACCCACCACACCCTCTCGGTCGGCTACACGTACATGTCGGGCATCCTCATCGGCGCGTCCATCCCCCACAACCCGCCCGTGCGCCCGCTCGCCATGCCCGTGTCGCTGTTTCTGGTCCAGATGGGCATCCAGCTGCTGTGGTCGGGGTGGATGGTGGCCAACAACAAGAAGGCGCCGTGCAAGATCAGCAATGTCGCCAAGGGCGAGCCGATGCCGCCCTTTGTGCTGACGGCGGTGGAGGACATTGTCGCTGTGGATGGCGGCGCGGGGAGGGAGTACAGGGATCAGCTGCATGCGCGGTACAAGGCCAGCGCCATGTTTCGCAAGATGATTATGCGGCAGACGTGGTTTTGGGGGTGGGGATCATTGTTGGTGGGCATCGGCACGCTGGTGGTTGTTTGGACGGTGCCTGTGTCGGTTGCGTATGGGGTTGGTAAGTCATTTCTTGCTCTGCTGATGTGACGCCGTGCTGACAATGTCTTTGCAGGTTGGGGAGCCCCGTTGCTGTTTACTATTGTTTGGATCATCACATGTGTGCTCTGGGTTCGACGGGACCTGCGCATGGAAAAGAAGAGGTGGCTGGGCGTACACATGGCAGAAATCCCGGAGGCGGCGCTGCGTCATTGAGATACGAGAAACGACACACCATTTTGGCAACAAGGCGTTGGGGCTGGGGAAATACAGCATTTCGCAAGATAGATAATACACGCTGTTTACTCTGCGGCGGTTCGACTCATGTTGTGTGCTACTGCCGTCAAGTGGACAAGAGTGGCTTCAACAAGATTAAAGCCCACTTGTCGATCAAGCATGTCCTGAACTCCTTCTTCTCGCTTCACCGATTTCGATTGCCACCATTCCGGGCCTCGTGCGGGATTCCTTACCAACTTCCTGGCGACGACTCATAGCTCCAGGGGCAACTTGAAGAGTCGAATGGCGTTGCCCCGCGCAACCGCCTCCTTTTGGTCGGCAGGCAAGTCAATACCCTTCCACCACGTCTGCGCCTCTTCGATGGTGTCATAGGGGTAGTCTAATCAGCGCGGGTCAGTTTGTGCCATCCAAATCAAGTTTGTTCAGACTGACCGATCGAGTACAGACACCTATCCACCCCCAACTCCCTGATGCAAAACTTGAGACCCTCTGTCGAAAAGTTCCCCGACGTTGTGATCGACACATTGTGCTTGAAGTAGTAGCTGTAATCCTCCTTGGACGGCCTCGTCTTCTTCTTGACCGGCTTGTTGTACCAGTGATCAGCCCGCCACAAGTTGAAGGGAATCCTATCATCACCAGTCAGCTTCAATCCCTCCCCCCCAGAGGACAGGACACAGAAACTCACCCTTCCCCCAAATGACCGACAACAACCTGCAACCGCGGAAACTCATCAAACACCCCCGACGAGCAAATCGCATACAAATGCATGCTCAAATCCAAATGAAACTGCACCGCCGCCCCGAGCATGTGCTTCCGCTCCCCATACTTGGTCCCCTTCTCCAGCTCCTCCGCCCCAGGATACCTCGGGTGCAAATACACCGGCACCCCCAGCTCCTCCATCGCCCCCCAAAACTCCCTGTACTCCTCCTCGTCGTAGTACCGCTTCCCCTCCCTGTCCCCCTTCCCCTCTCCAACAGTCTGCCAATCATTCACCATGATCCCCACCATTCCCAGCTCGCGCACCGCGCGCCTCGCCTCGTCGACCGCGTCCCGCGCGCTGTGCATCGACACGCACGCGAACGCGCCGAACCGCGCCGGGTTCTGCGCCACTTGCACGGCGAGCCAGTCGTTGGCCTCGCGGGCGAGCGCCGCGGCCTTGACGGGGTCCGGCTCACCCTGCGCGCCGGGCGAGGTCACCGAGAGGAGCATGTACTCGACGCCGTGGGCGTCCATGTGGGCGAGGCGCGCCGAGTGGATGTCGAGGAGGGCGAGGGTGAGGGGGGTGGTGGGGAAGGTGGAGGGGCCGGCGGAGGGGTTGAAGATGGTGGCCGAGGGGGCGAGCCAGGCGAGGCCTGAGGGGGGGAGGACGGCTTCTTCGATGGCTATGGTGCCCCTGGGGGGGCGGGTAGTGGTGGTGGGGTGCATTTTCGGGTTGGGTGGAGGTTGTGGCATGGGAGATGGGGTGGTACTAGAGACAGGATGGGGGAGAGTTGCGGATATTGAAGTGAGATAGATGTCGGGAGAACCTTGATGTTGTGCTACGAGCTGATGGTGTTATCGCCGTCTCGGGTGTCCCTGCGGGGTAGACGGACGTCAATTGCCGGCGGGACCCCTGGATGAAGCGCTCCGCATGCCGGAGGGGAATCTGAGCTGCTGTGTTACGGCGGTTGGGTATTTCCATCCGCTGGATAAAAAGAAACGGCCGGCTCCCGAGGTTCCATCCGGTAGTTTTGCTGTACCCGACCCCAACTTTCCGCCCGGGTTTTTATTGCATGTTAACGTCAAAACAACAAAATAAGCCAAAAACAACCTCCCGTTCCAGCGACTTGTCGACATCACCAAACATTGACCACCAGGATATCAGACAGAAACTGAAATGGACACCACAATGGACGTCGACGGAATCCTGAGGCCTCGCATGCTCATCAATGGAGAGGTACTCGCTCACCCCTCTCACATTGGCACTCACTGACATCCCCCAGCTCGTCGAGGCCTCTGACAAAGCGACCTTCCCCGTTTACAACCCCACGACTCGCGAGATCTCTGCCCACGGTACCCAAGCCCCCCACCCCCACCCCTTTACCAAAACCTCATGGCTAACCCCCCACCCGCCAGTCCCCGAAGCAACCCAAGCCGACACCAACCATGCCGTAGCCTCCGCCCTCGCCGCCTTCCCCTCCTGGTCCGCCCTCGACCCCACCGCGCGCTCCGCCCCCCTCCGCCGGCTCGCCGCCCTCATCACCCAGCACTCGGCGACGCTCGCGCGCCTCGAAGCCATCTCCATGGGACTCCCCACCTCGGCCTTCCACTACGCCCACACGTGCGCCTCGCTCTTCGCCCACTACGCCGAGGCCTGGCCGCGCATCCAGGGGCACTCGTCCCTCAACACGCCCGGCCACCTGACCCTCACGCTGCGGCAGCCGTTCGGCGTCGCGGCCCTCATCCTCCCGTGGAACGCGGGTGTGCACTTCCTCGGCGCCAAGGCCGCGCCGGCGCTCATGGCCGGGTGCACCGTCGTGCTCAAGGGCAGCGAGAAGGCGCCGCTCGCGGTTGCCAGGATCGCCGAGCTCGTCGTCGAGGCCGGGTTCCCGCCGGGGGTGTTCAACGTGCTGTCCGGGCACGGGATGCCGTGCGGCGCGACGCTGTCGGAGCACGTGGACGTGCGCGTGCTGTCGTTTACGGGGTCGGCGCGCACGGGGCGGGCGATCCAGGAGGCGGCGGCGCGGACGAACTTGAAGAAGGTGGTGCTGGAGCTCGGGGGGAAGAGCCCGGCGCTGGTGTTTGCGGATGCGGATGTGGACAAGGCGGCAAGGCAGACGGCGAGGAGCGTGCTGGTGAATAGCGGGCAGGTGTGCATGGCGAATACGAGGGTCTATGTGCAGAGGGGGGTGAGAGAGGCGTTTTTGGAGAGGTTTGTCGAGGTGTTTAGAGCGGTGAAGACGGGGAATCCGGTGCTCGAGGGGACGGAGCAGGGGCCGCAGGCGGATGGGGTGCAGTATGGGATCGTGATGGGGTATATTGACGGAGCCAAACAAGGGGGAGGGAAGGTGCTGACGGGGGGAGAAGGGAGGTTGGAGAGTACAGGAGGGTACTTTGTTGAGCCGACCGTGTTTGTGGACGTGCCCGAGGACGACAGGATTACTAAGGAGGAGGTATTTGGGCCTGTGGTGGTCATCAACACGTTTGACACCGAGGCCGAGGCCATCGCCAAGGCCAACGACACCGAGTTTGGGCTGTATGCGTCCGTGTATACGCGCGATATCAGCAGGGCAATTCGTGTGGCCAAAGCGATCGAGAGCGGCTATGTCGCCGTCAACTGCACCAGTCCGTTGACGGGCAGGGACCTGCCATTTGGCGGGTACAAGGGGAGTGGACAGGGCAGAGAGGGGTTGCTGTACAGCATGGAGAACTTTCTCGAGACCAAGAGCGTCATCATTCAGATTGATAGCGAGTGAGTTTCGCTCCTTCGCTCCCACCCAGCTCTAGTGGTGGGTTCAAGGGTGGTGTACGTCAGTCAACATGGAACCCTTGACCAGTGACCCCCCCCCCACATCACCAAAAAATGCAAAAAAGAATTGAATGGACGCATGTCCTTCTAGCGCTCGATCCACCCAGGGGTCGAACCTGGAACCTCCTGATTCGTAGTCAGACGCTCTGCCATTGAGCCAGCGGACCTGTGTTGTTCATGACTTGGAGGTTGGTTTTCGCTTGATGATCGATGCCCTCGGCTGGCTCATGCATGCTCCGGGTCGCCTTCTGCCTTGTGCCCGCCGTCGCGAGGCGACAGGATGCTGCTAGAAGATGGAAAGGACGTGTAGGTACTGTTGGTATCATTGATGTCCTTGCTATCTATAACTATGGAAGCGAAAATAGGGTTCTGTCCGAATCCTTCTCAAAAAGTCGGCGCGACCTTGACGGCTGGCCTCTCACTCCCCAGCTTAAACGTCCTCAGCGAGCTCGTCGACAGCTTGGCTCCGTGTGCAGGCGACGAGGACCCCGACACATTGACCGGCAGCGGCCTCATGCTCATCGATCGTCCAGGCCGTACCATCCTCTCACTCGCCGCCGATATTGCCGGCGACGCCGGGACCGGCCCGCCCCGTGAGCGCACGTTCAATTTTCCCATCATCGACCCTAGCGCCGCGGCGTGATCTAGGGGCGGCGTTGGCGGCGATCGGATCCCCTGTCGACTCGCCATGCGCCCGGGCATGGGTGATGACGTTCTCGTGTTGAGGACCCTTCCATTCTGTGCCGCCATCAACCTCTCCAGCGATGTCGCTCGGGAGCTTCCTGTCCCGTTGACTGAACCGTGGCTGGATGGCGGGGAAGGCGGCCTCCTTCCGTGGAGCATGTCCTGCTGCTCCACCGCCTCGCAGATTTCTTCAAACGTCAAAGGCACGGACGGCATCCTGCTCAAGCGCCGGATGGAGCCCATGTTCTTGTCGATAAATGCCGACATGGCTCTCATCGACTTGTTGTTTTCGTGCGTGGCCATTGCACTTGTGTCCGTCGGCGGCGTGGCTGCTCTGGCAAGGTGCACTGCGTTGAGTCTTGTTGGGGTGGGACTCGGTCTCGGTGCGCCCCGGATGGTGGCTTGGATGCGGTTCATGACTCCGTCAAAGTCGACGCTTGACCCCCGGTTGTGAGCAGCCACGTAGGCCGGGGCGGCGCCAAGGACGGCCTGCTGCGTGAGGATGAAGAATGACCCGTCGCGGACTCTTCTCCGCACCAGCTGCCATCGTGATCTTGCAGGGTTGCGCTCCAGCGAAGGTTCGTATACCTTGTACTGCGCGAGTTTGGTGTAGAATACCTCCAGCCGCTTGGCCATTCGCTCGAGCGTCTGCATAAGAAAGGCGGCGAGGACGGTGATACGCTGGCTGTCTGACCTCACATCCATGGCCATGACGCTGTCAAAGGCATCCATGCCATGGCAGGCTTCTTCGCGAATGTCCTCCAGCAGCTCAATGTCCATCTCGACGCTCTTGGTGGCATACCGAAATATGCCTCGCTCGGCAAACCGGACGTTGCTGCTGGTATCGCACACGAACTGGCCGACGAGCGACACTTGCTGGGATGTGACTACAGCGTCGGGCGAGGTTTTGGCGCGAGCAATGATGCCGAGAATGTCAGGGAGACGCATCTCCGTCCCGGAAGCGGACGCGTCGGCGAGCGCAAACGACAGCTTCAGAACCAGTTCCTGCAGCTTGGGCCCAAAGAGAGCCGAGAAACCACCCTGGAGGAGGCGCGACTGGTAGTCGTAAAACATGCGGACGCCAAGACCAATGTTGACGAGATGTTCGCGCGACCAGATGTTTTCGGAGCCCCGGAGATACTTGTCGCTGGTCCCGTCATCGCTGGCACCCATGATCTCGTACATCTCAAACTGGTGGGCGACCAGTGTTTCCACAGTTGTTCGCAGGTACGCGGACCACAGTTCATAGAGGTCTCCAAGCTCCGGGGAATTGTGAAAGTCGGGCTTGGGGGTGAGCTGACCGACAAAGTATTTGGTCAAGAGACTGCTGACCTCGGGATTGTTCGTGTGGGCTAGATTGTCAAAAGACTTGGAGCAGTCGACGCCAGCGTTGGACTTGATGATGAAAGTGCCGCCGGGGTGCATCGGAGTGAAATCCGTGACATCATATACGCTGCCATGAACGCCAATCCACATGCGAGTGTCGGGGCGGTGGCCGGTGTGGCGAGCCAGCTGAGAGAGAGGAATCGTAGGGAGATTGCAAGGCAGAGGCTTGGGTGTCATGAAGACGTCAAGCATAAATCGACGCTCGGCGAAGGCCCTGTTGACGATCATGTCGGTTGTCTCCATCGTGGCGCTGCAGTGATTGTAGACGGCCTTGCGGATGCCGTTCATGACCGAGTCGAAGACGGCAACTGACCCGCATACGTAAAGGTAACCGCCTAACCCTCCTTGCTTCTTTGACATGACGAGCTCGGAGATGACGGCACCCTGCTCGACGATTAGATTGTCAATGTATCGGGGAGGCATCTCCTTCTCGACGAGGTCGTGCGTTCTGCGGTCGTAGACCAACCCCCTGGAATCCCTCGAGAACGCGAGATGCACCTCCATAAGACCAGCGTCGACATAGTCTCGCAATTCCTCCTCGTAGCAAAACTTTTCGCGTGACTGGACGCCCAGGTAGAGAAGGTCTCGACCGGCGGCATTGTTGTGTGAGGCAAGCCGCGCCTGCCAGAAGCTTCGGAATGGCGCGATGCCGCTACCGCCGGCAAAGTATGCACAAGGAGCGGCACGGTCTATCGGAAGCTGGAAGTTGAGGGGCCGGGACACGCCAATGAGGATATCCTCCTCGTCTTCCATCATATCCTCGCCCGAAGATACAAACGGGTTGAGAAAACCGCTGCCGACGCCTGCGCACCGGACCTTCTCCTCCCCTGCAAACGTCGCGCAGAGATCGTACTCAGCGCGCGAGATGGTCAGATCGACGGTGGAGGGAAGCAGCTCTTGCGAGTGCGTGGAGATGGAATATGTTCGGGGAATCTCGACGGGGATCAGGTCAGCGAGCCACTCCATGTCACCGGCAAGATCGAAGGCTCGGTCCCAGATATGCGGATTCGTGTCGGCCACGGCGCTCTGGAGGAGGTCGCCGAGCGAGCCGCGTATGGGCCACTCCTCGGTGGCGAGGACCTTGACGACGGTGCTGGACGATGCCCGAAGTAGATCGTGGATTTTCAGGGCCAGTTCTTTGGTGATAGGGGCGAGATGACCGCGTCGGAGAATGTCTTTGACGGTGAGGTGCGCGGGAGCAGAGGAATGCGATACGGCTCCGAGGTGCTGGGCGAAGCGCTGCCATTTGGCGTTCAGAGACACGCGGTAGTCAAGGAAATCACCGAGACCGAGCGCGGCAGCAACCTTGGCGCACTCTGCCCAGCTATTCAAGGGCATGATGGCAAGGCGGTCTCCTGGCTGAAAGGTGACGCCGGTGTTCTGAAGGTCGAGCGTCACCATGGCGATGGACCGGTTCGAGTCGGTGTCGACGTATGCGCGGCTCAGGACGCGGGACCGGTAGCGACACTCCTCAAAGGTGCCGCGCATTTCGTGAGGCTCAACTGTGATGTTGCCGCGAAATGGCTCGAGACGTTCCTTCATGGCTTCCGAGAACTGCTTGTGCGTCTCCTCCCACGGCTTGCCATTCGGGTCAGCATCTCCTGACAAGCCGTTGGTCTCGGTGCGACCGGTCTTGCTGGCAATCTCGAGGATGCCAAAGACCTTGTACCGGTGGGTGCCCATAAAGCCCCGCTCGCCTGTGTATGCCTCCACAATCCCGTCGAGGACGCCCATCAGCCTCGGGTCACCGGACGCTCGTACGAATTCGGGAATGCTGTAGTGGTAGTCGATGGCGGCAATGAAGGCACGGAGGTTGGAAGGGAGCCATGCGCGCAGGTGGAGACCTTCGGCGCCCAGAAACGACTCGTACTTGCGTCGACCGAGGAAAGCATCCATGACGAGGAAGGGGGGGAATTGTAGCCCGGATGATGCAGGACACCTCTTGCTCAGGGGCGCCGAGAATTTGCCCCACCGTACCCATTGATGCCCAGGCACATAGTTCTCTCCAGAGTTAGGGTTCGTGTTGATGGAGTGAAAGGCATTCGGCATGCGCTCGAGAATTTCTTTGAGTCGAACCATCTCGCGGAGGAGACCTTCTATGTTTCGGTTCATGACATGCTCCTGGCAACTAGCGATGGCGTCGGGGCCGTGTTGGAAGGAAGCTAGCTTTGGTCAGCACACGCGGCAGGGGTTGGGAGGCAGTCAACATACCCGACGTATCGGCGCAGCCCTTCTGAAAGGCCATCTCTGTCCTCTCGCCAAAGACGGGCCACCTCATCTCCATGTTGTCGAAGCGACCCACATAGGGAAAAGTGGAGGTTGGGTCTTTGAGCTTCATGTTGAAGGAAGACTGGTCGAAGAAGGTGAGATGGGGGATGGCTCTCCCCAGGCGTCGCGACACTTGCCAGTATGGGAGGGCGATGCTGCGCGGGATACCAATGAGCTCCTCACCAAGGTCGTCCCCCATTTCACAGTCGGGCGTATATTTGGTCGACGACACGGCAACACCTTCGTGGCCGTCATTCTTGTCTTCGTATCGGTAAATGGAGCAGAGCATGCCGAGGGCGACGACAGCAGCCCAAAGGGCCCTATCTGGGACCGTGTCGGCGGTGCCTGGCACGATGGGGAGCGCAGCAACCGACTCGCGCACACGGCCCCTGGCGACACAGCCCGGCATCCGTTCGCAGAGATCCGACCATATCCTCCCCGGCGAGTTGGCAAGGGCGCCGGGCGATTCATTGTAGTCGGGGGGGCAGAAGCCATGCTCGACGCTGAGGTATCCATCCTTCCATCCCGTTGCAGGCCCGATTTCCTCTGCGCGGATCATGACTTGGCGGGCTGGTGCCCCGAGGGCCACGGCGAGTAGGTCGTGGTCGTCGGCATTGAGTAGGTCAATGTTCTTCATGCGGCCAATCTCCTTGACGGAGGGGACGTCTTGATAGAGCAGATCGTTGATAGTCTTGCGCTCTCTTCGCGAGGTTAGATGGTGCATCTGGGCGGAAAGGGGACATGCATGGCCAAGTACCTCATCCGGAGCCACTCTTCGGCATCCACGCCTCTCGGGATCTAGTCAAGGTCAGTCCATGTCTTTGCAGATAGTATCGGCACTGGCATTTACATCGAACGCGGCATGGATGTCCCCGGGCTGGCAATAGCCCGAGAATGTACAGCCGCGGGGCCCAACACGGCTCGAAGCCCGGCTCCGTCCGGCAACCGATCCTGCAGGACATTGTCCGCCGGTGGCGGCGGACACGGGGCAGGACGGCCGTGACATGATGGGGAATGCAGCAACGCTCCAACAACAAGGAGACGTACTGAAGAAAATGAAAGGTATACAAAGGTATATAGGGCAAAGAGCCACCCGGGCGAATGGAGAGAAGCGAAGAAAAGGCCACTTGGAATGACAACAGCAGTGACCAGCACGAAAAAAAGCCAGCAACCGGAAATGTTGTGAGCGAAGAGGCAGACGGACGGCGCAACGAAGACGCGAGAGAGGAGGCCAGAAGATATTCGGGCTATAAGACGTTCGGCAAAGACCTTGGCGGTCTTGATCGACAGTGACCCTGTGGAGAAGCTGGGCGTCGAGAAGAATGTCGAGGCTCCCCTGCTGGCCCGAAACCCAAACACAACCATGGTGCCTGCCATTGGCATCGCGGGCAAGGGAGCCGATGGCCGTCTAATTTTAGGCTTGGCCGTCCGATGGTGATGCTGGTCTCCTGAAGTCTGGCAAGGGCGGACATGTCAGTTGACGCCGACTTCAGGGTGATGTCTTGGGCCGAGAGGACGCCTCGACGCCTCCGACAGGGCGTGGCGGAGACGAGGGGCGGGGAGAGGTCCGCTGGCCGCCACCAGTCGTCGCGAAACGCGCCCTGGTCCCACTGAAGAAGCTGGGGTGCTGGGGCACCTGGCGACGATGTTTCATCTTGACCTTGTTGCTCGGCCAGCGGTGAACCTAGAAGTGTCGGTGGGCATTGGCGCTGTGGAGTCGAAGGAGGGGGGAGGTCTCTCGAGGTTTTCGTTTTGGCAAACGGGAATCTCGAACGATGCGCGTGCGATATCAAGCAGGCGTGGCAGGAACTGGACGTCAGGGCCCCTTTTCCAGCGCCAAGGCTCAGTCGAGGATCTTATTAGCCAATCCGGGGGGGGCCACTGTCTCAACTGGCTGAAAAGGGGGCATGGGTGGCAGCGGTACCTGCGACATGAAAGCGTGAAAGTTGAGAGACATTTTGGTCGCAGCCCGTCCGCGCATCCACTGTCAGCGGCAAGCACCAGTATCAATTGGCGTCTTCCGGCTCTCGATCAATACTAACATTTTCAGCACCATTCGAGACCCAGACTATGGAGGGGACGCCCGCGCCGACGGACGGGAAACTGCAGCAGGGGGGACGCGATTGATGCGACGCCAGGTGGTCGGGGGCCAAAAACCAAGTGGCCCCCCCCCAGGCCGCCTGAAACAATCGCCAAGACCGTTGGACTAATTCTCGACAACAAGGCGACCAGCCCGGACATCTTTTCCCAGGTTCTCCTTTTCTGTTTGACGCCGTCTTCCCTTGAGATATGCGTGGGTCTCGTGGTTCTGGCCGGGACTGGATGCAACGAAACACCGGGGCTGAATTTTTGCTGAAGCCGGACAAATCGATTTGTCGGGGTGGGGAAAAAAAGAATCAAGGTACCAGCAAACATCACTCCACATGCAGTCATCCGATATATCAGAGAATATCAGACAAGTTGCCCCGGACTTTTGAACCGCAGAATCACGCTAGGTTGGAAGCAGCTGTGTCGGCAATTGTGGGAAGGCCCCCGTCAAATCACCTTCAAACGACATGGACTTAAGTTCCTTCGAGGCTGAGAGAATGTTCCGCGAGCTCTCAGCACTGCAATGCTAGGCGGATACTTGCAGATTTACAGTGCTAGGCCGAATACCTACCTACACAGCAGTGGTTTATCAACTCGGTCAAATTAATAAAGATTGAGATAAAGGTCCATCCGGCCGGACCAGTGCCGGGTCGGCACCGGCTGATCCCCAGCTCAAGGACGAGGCCGACACATTGACGTCTTTTCTACCTTGCCTCATCGTGTGGGCACTGGGCAACACTGTGGCGCCGATACCACGGGCCGTTTGCCTTACAACCCCTGACCAGTCCGAAGACAGGGAGGGTTTCACTGGATCGAACGTTGCTCGACATCGAGTCTTTTTTGGTCGGGTGATCTGCCAGTACTCCGTACCTGCTCTGTAGGGCCCGGTCGAGTTTGCGTGGGACATCATGTCGGCATACGTGGAGGCCACATAACTTCCTTGAGATGGCGCCATCCGCTGGATTTTTTGCATCCCGCAGATGCACTTTCGGACATGGAGTCGCAGTCCTTGCTTCCACGACACCGTTCATGTTGGAAATTTGTCTCATCGCCGTGGGGCTGAGAGACCACATGGTCAAAGGGCGAGTACACAACATGCAATGAGATATCCCTCATTCGGGGATATTCCAAGACTTCAGTCCCCAACCAGCAGCATGGAGGCTTGGAGCAAGCCCGAGGAAAGGGAGGTCCACAGTGCTAGATACCAATAGCTCTTGCCAACCTGTCGGGTCCATCTTTCCCTTGGAAACCGGCCGTCTGGGCTTCCACGATTCGGCAAGTGCGGCACTCGAAATAGTGGGAGTGGGATGGGCGGGATGGCCAACGAAGCCGGCATCAAGCAGGCGCCCGATGAAACAGACTGGCCGTGACCTTCTTGCTCATGAAGGTTCCCACCTCTCTCTGCGTTCCCACGTCCCCCCACTAGCGATAGCAATGCGGCCTGCGCAAGAGGTCGTCCAGTCGCCAGTGACCTCTATCGGCCGCACCAACCCTCATCGCCTACTCGATGGCCTGGCTATCATTTCGGGAAAGCCAGCCTTTATGGCTAGGATTGGAAGATAAGATCCCACGGACACGCTCGAGACTCGGCCATGGCTTCAAAAGGCATAAAGAAGACTGAAACCCCTGCCACTGTTTTCGAAATCACGATTTTTCTGACAAAACACAATGGACCCAACCACGAACGCGACAAGTCCCTCGATTCTGACTCTCTCTTCCCGCATACCTTTGGGAATGTTTGTCCACCCAACCAATCCGCGAAACAGCCCAACTCACCCTCACGAACGAAAACACAGAAAGGATGATGGAAGACACCTTGTCTACTCCGGTCTTCACGATAAACCTGGACGACATACCCTACTTGGATTTTGTGCCACAGCAGGAGAGGGCTATAATTCGGACATCAATATCCTTCAACGTACTAGCATGAGACACCACTCGATCCCGCGGAGTTGGCTTCGGCAACGTCTGCTCTAGGGGAGCAGGGTCAGTTTTGAACAGGGATGGATTTTAAACCCCTTCCACTTCTTGAGACAAACGCAGGACCGGATAGCACCTGCTGCAGACTTAAAACCGCTACTATTTGGCTCCCCCCAACGCAGAAATAATGCGAGACATCATGGTCGCCAACTGTCACCACCGACACGGGAGCCTACCGCCCGGCTGAGGTGGAAGTTCAACCAGCCCTGCCATCACAGATCGGGTGGGAATACCACGAGACTGGACAAGGCACCACTCATGGCAGTAGCCAGGGAACCGCGACAACCTTAGGTCAGGCACAGTTGCTGTGCGGTTTCCGGCCCTCGACACGATCAATCACCTCTCGCCACACGCCGTTGACGGGACCAGAGAGGAAACCGCTTTGTACGTCGAGAAGGGGGGCGGTGCTCCCAGCTCTTGAGTCTTGCTTGCAATGGGCCATGACGTAGGAAAATTACTGACGAAGCGCCACCCACAGCCAGCGACCAGCGTCTCCGAGTTCGAAACCGAGTCTCCACCAAGCGATACCGTGCAAGGACTCGGGCCAAGACGACTTTCTGCGTAGACCAGTTGAATTGCCGCGGAACCAGAGGCTATGAATCAGGACATGCAGCAGCGTCTCGCCGAAGTCCAGCAACTCCAGAACGGGGTCCGCCACGAGTCGAATTGTGGTTGTTCTCTCGTGACGGGTTATAGAGGCGGCTCAACTATTTTCTTGGTGGCCAAGATGTGCGGCAGAATGCGTACCTAGAGACGAAATTGACGGAAGTACTATCGATTTCTTATTCCAGTTTCCCCCGCTCCCATCATGTCATGGTAGAAGAGATAAGGGGTCGAGAGGTTGGGGAGTTCGAAAAAAAGCAATGGCCGATGAGAAGGAAAGAGGGTAGAATTGACTCTTTCAATACATTTACTAGGTACCACGTGCCTTTCCCAGGGAGACAGGAATCTACCAAGGGGAACCTAAGTCTAGAGGATACTTGTATCCACCCCTCCCGTCCTGCATCAATCGTCAATGACATACTATGCTAACCACGCCCAACATGCCGACCAACGGCCTGCATCTTGGCCCAGAAGATCCCGCGCAGAGGAGACTGGGGATGAACACTGCACTTCCTCAAGGCTGAGGAAATATAGTAGCGTTTTGGAGCTTTGTAGTGCATCTACACTCCAACCCTGGTTGTTTGTTAGCGCGAGACATGAGAAATACGAGCCAAGGCCATCCAACTGTCGACGGAAGCCCTGAAATCGGAAGCCGAGGCCCTTAAATCGGAACTCGAAGCCCTGGAATCAGAACTCTAGGCCCTGAGATTAGAACATGAGGCCTATGGCTGTGCCAACTAGGCCTTACCAGGAGCGAATCGGTCCTCGTCTGCTTGGCGAGAGGTCTCGCGCTAACAAACCAGTATTGGATTGTAGTTCAGGAGTGAGAGGACAGACTCCAGAGCACGGTGGGAGATGATGCTGATGTCATCTTAAAGAATTGCATCAAGTTGGTGAACGACGTGAGCTGAAGATTGGTGTCATTGCGGAGTGGGATCATCCCCCCTGTCATACCTGCCCCCTGAAGGATGCAGGCTTGACATTTCGGCGTCAGATCACAGGGGATGGCGCCGGGCGGGCGACAACGAAGCGCGTGGCAGGGCAGGGATCAATTATGGCCGTCGTCGGTTGATCGGGACTGGGCAGGGCGGTGGCGAAGGATTCCCTTAGCCCCGATGAAGGGATAAGAAAAAGCAAAAGTCCGTCGGTATCCTGGGACGACCGTTGGGTTTGTGGCTACCTTGGGATGGGACGGAGGCGCCTGGGGGAGGATGTTGGCAAACTTGCCGTTCTGGAGAGATGTGATGACAACTGCATCAGTGCAGTGGTGCCGGGCAAAGGCCACCCATCTGGCCTGGCATCGGCCCGAAGGATGTTGAGCCCAGGGGGGGCATTCTTCACCGAGGGGATTACTGCTGTAGGACTTGGGCGTCCTTGGCCTCGGCGTCCGGCCGTGCGCTTCCTTCCCCCGACGAGGAGCGGAGAATTTATCTGCCCTGGAAATTAGAGCCGGCGGTGAGTGTACAAGTCTTCCCGATATCGTGCATCCTGAGGCTGGCTGTGGATTTTGATGCTCGTGATGATGCGCGTTCAGGCCCGGCCGGCGGTCGCCGATTTATTGTCGCGATTGAGTTGCCAAGACCGCATGGTTGTTTCCCTTTTCTGATGCTGGCCGGGGGGGCGTGACGCCAGGGAGTTCGGGGGTTAGGCTTCCCATTTAGCACTCCCCATGGTCAACGACCAATCCACTTGGTATCGCAGTGTTGGTAGATCGATCTGTCACGCGAGCAAGCATGATGATGATTTCAAGAAACAGAAATAGGTGAGATGGCGGCGAGCATGCGCGATTCCAATGCCACGGTCGAACCGTGCTCCATGTCCGCGCACAGCTTGGCCGCGCTCGCTTCCGCCATCCGACATCGAGACATCGAATGTGTCGCATCCCGATACGGGACGGGCATCTTGCGGCATTGCGCACTGACGCTGCTTGCCAGAGAAAATACATACTAGGGCGGCCGCCCCTCCCTGTCGCGCCGCCGTGTCTGCTTCTCGATATGGAGGTGGTAGGACCTGTTTCTGTGTGGTTTCGTACGTCGTAAGCTGAACATTTGTCGTCGACGACCAGCGCCGGGTCCTGGATCCTGGGATCCTGGGATGGACACACATGATGTCGGTCGTATTCTTGGTGTCTGGGGCAAATTAATCGATGTTATGCGCGACCCCCCTACCAGGATCTGTCACTGTCAGGACAAAAGGGGGATGACGGGCCGATATTCCCACGTGGTGCTGGGGCTAGACCCAGCACGCCCAAGATGCTCGGATGAGGGACGATTGATCTCCCTATCTTTGGGGCTGCCGTGGAGAGGCCGCCATTGATGTCGTGGTCGCGTCCCAGATTTCAGTCTCGTCAGTCTCTTGAACTGCCCTTGGGACTGGGGCTCCAATTTGCAGAGCGTCGCAGAATCAGGGCGGGGCTCCAAGCCAAGGACCTCGCGCGACAGTGCGATTGGGCTGAGGAGCGCAAATGGTTGCCCACAAGCCAGACCTTTGGTTTGGAGGTTCAAAGGATGCCAGGACAGCCATCAACAGTCACCACCTGATCATGCTTGGTTATCGGGCAGAGGCGGCAGGGCGGGAGCATGTGGAAAGCTGAAGGGAAAACACCGCACGCACTTGCCGCAATCGTCACGGAGACCGGCTCTTTCTGTGGCGTGAAATGGCGTGCGCCGCGGGCAGCCACCCGACTTGGCCAGGGAAGGAACGTCTTCCAGGCGCCTTCCATTCCATCTTACCCCGCACGTCGCGGTGTGGTGGGCGGGAAGAAGACATCCCGCCAGCCTGCGGGAGCCTGCCCCCAAAATTACAGGCGTGCCCACCTCAAGTCGACTCGGTGGGGGTGATATCGCAATGTTGGAAAGTGCAGTGGCCAGTCGTCGCAGCTGCATCCCAGTCAGCATTTCCACCGAACCATGGATCCACCTCCCCGCGTTGTGCCTTGCGGCGTGCGGAGTTGCTGCAATGCTCCCTTTCGGGCACTCTTGTCCAGGTTTGCCCTCGATCTTTTTTTGGTGTGTTTCTGCCTCTCTGCCTCTCTGCCTCTCTGCCTGGGGAGGAGGAGTTGCACCGCCTCTGCAGGATGCTTTGCCTCTGGATTGCCGCCATTGCATTGACCTGTGCCGGTCGATCACCAACAGACACCACCTCTACCGGATTTCATATGCCGCTCGACTCCATCACGCTCGATTCTAACCGGCAGCCACCGTCTGTTTGGAAGCCCGGGAATCGAGCGCCCCTCGAGAGTCCAAGGATGCGCGCCAGTGAACCGATGGCCTGTGACGACCATGTCGCACTTCTCTTGCCACCCCGCTGCGGGCCATTGGCGGGCGCCCGTCGCCGGCTGCATTTTGCCATTTTACCAGTCTCCATCCGGGCCGTCTCACGACGGAAAACCTGGCCTCCGCTTCCCCAGAACTAAGCTGCGAAGAGGCTGCGTACTCTCTGTTTCGCGCCACACTAATCCCGAAGCGTTATGGCCGAGTTTCCCATCATCCCCATGTGGCCTGGTTCCCTGACCGATGATCAAATTCAGTTTGTGGGGAAACCCCTGCGTTCGCATTGCCTGACAACACCAAGATGCAACAGCGAGGAAACAGAACCCCACGGGAGCCTAACCCCGGACCCATTTCGCCGACTGACCCCCAGGTTGTCATTGTTGTCTTGCTCTTCATATCCACCGCTACGCAGTAGCTGCGTTGCTATGCTGCTCCTAGAATAGCGGCGTCAATTTCTGCGTCGCCCCGATACAATGCGACGACGAAATCCCCGCCGTGAGGGGACGACGCTCGACGTCTCAACGTCGTGAGCCCCACTGCCGACTCTGGACCCGTATTGGAGCATCGCCGCCGGCGTGACCTTGTTTCACTGGTTCAGCGGTAGTGTTTTTCCCTAGGGCTCCCTGAGGCACGACGGCATCGGTGCTGGCTCGAACCTGGCTAGTGGATGGGAGACACTCTATCTATATTGCTCTCCGGCTACTGCTAGCACATCACCGGCTCTAGATCGTGGACCATCCACGGCTCGCACCAAGTTGCTGTATCCTCTGCGGCACAAGACGTCCGGATCGCCGACGTATAACGTGCATGCCAAGCCGCACGCTATCCCCGATTCCCTCGCTGGAAACGGGCAGCCCTCTGGATGACCATTTCCTAAAGCATCAGGTCTGAAGGCCGTCTGCCCGCTATTCCGCCCCCATCGCATATTCGCTACCAGCCACGCCGGCGGCGCCCCCCGGAGACCTGCCAAGTCTCCGCTCTCCATCGACCCTCGGCCCAGTCGCAAGTCCAGACGACCCTCCCTTCTGGAGCCTCCGCCGGACCCCAGCGCGCCCCTTGC
The DNA here is from genome assembly GCA_030549215.1 of Schizothecium vesticola. Taxonomy (NCBI): domain Eukaryota; kingdom Fungi; phylum Ascomycota; class Sordariomycetes; order Sordariales; family Schizotheciaceae; genus Schizothecium; species Schizothecium vesticola. Next base: position 227,025 of record JAUKUD010000005.1, on the reverse strand, counting down.
TCCCCCACCCACACTTCGGCCACCAGCGTACCAGAGGTACCACCGAGACCATGTTGCCAGGGTGCCAGGGTGCCCAGGGTGGAAGCCCGGTACCAGATCCTTTGTCGTGGCCTGGCCATCGTTGCGTTAATCCTCCCCCATCATATATGTGGACCGGCACCCTGCCGCACGCACTTTGCTTCTTCTTCCCTTTCCCGGCCAGCACTCCAGGACGACAGCATCCGACGGCAATCACGACCAGCACTCAAAGACGCCGAACCGGCGGGAGCGGAACGGAACGGAACCATGGCGTTGACGTCGAGCCACAACAAGCCCTCAAACGAGTTCGAGATGATGGAGGAGGATGACGAGAGCCCGGCCCCCCTCTTCCAGCGCGTCTACTGGATGCGGGAACCCCATCTGCGAAAGCTCTACGGCCTCACCACCTTCCTCATGATGGCCTCGGTCACGACGGGGTACGACGGCATGCTCGTCAACATCTCGCAGCACATCCGCGCCTGGAACTGGTACTTTTTCCCGCAATACAAGCTTGACCCGGAGCTCGTCGACCCCATCCTCGATAGCAAGCTCGCCATCCTTGTCAACATGTTCAACATCGGCTCCGTACTCTCCTTCTTCATCACGCCCTTTGTCGCCGACAACTACGGGCGAAGGACTGCCATCATCTGCGGTTGCTCCATCATGATGACGGGCGGCTTCCTGACGGCCTTTTGCAACGGCTATGGCAGTGAGTCCCCCCGGCCTAACAACATGTCTGTCTCCTAACCCCAGCAAGTGTACATGGGTGGCCGTTTCATGCTTGGGTTTGGCAACTCGCTGTCGCAAATGGCATCGCCTCTCCTCCTCACCGAGATCTGCCACCCTCAACACCGCGGCCCCGTCACGGCCATCTACAACTGCCTGTGGAACGCCGGCGCCTTGCTTGTGACGTGCCTGGCGCTTGGCACCATCAACATCGACAACGATTACTCGTGGCGGGCCATTACCTTCCTCCAGGTCGTCCCCTCCTTCGTCCAGTTCTGCGGCATCTGGTTTCTGCCCGAGTCGCCGCGCTTCCTCATCAACAAGGATCGCCACGAAGAGGCCCTGCGCACGCTCGCCGAGTGGCACGCCGGCGGCGACGTCAACAACGCGACGGTGCAGTTCGAGTTCCGCGAGATCAAGGAGACGATTCGCATCCAAAAGGAGATTGACCAGGGAACCAAGTTTGTCGACTTTTTCCGCACCCGCGGGAACCGCTGGCGCCTGGCCATTATCATGTCGCTGGGTGTCATTTCGCAGTACAGCGGCAACGCCATCTTTTCCAACTACATGAACGTCGTCTATCGGGGCGCGGGCATCAAGGATGACCAGGAGCGCCAGAAGCTGGCCATGTCGGCCGGCAAAATCGCGCTCGACCTGATTGTCACCATCACGGCCGCCCTCAACGTCGACCGATTTGGACGTCGCCCTCTGTTTCTTGTGTCGACGTGCGGCATGGTCATCTCGATGGCCTGCTGGACCATTAGCGGCGCCATGTTCGAAAACACAAACGAGACCAACATGGTGTGGGGCTATATCCAGTTTGGCTTTATCTGGTTGTTTGGCATCTTTTACGACATTGGTTTCTCGGGTCTGCTCGTCGCCTACGCCCTCGAGGTGCTCCCCTTCCACCTACGCGCCAAGGGCATGATGATCATGAACATTACCGTCCAGGCCGTCCTTGCGATTGGAAAGTATGTATACCCGTCTCTAATGTTAGTGGTGGCCGATGCTAACCTTTTCCCAGCCAAACCAACAAGATTGCCTGGGAGCGTCTGCCCAACCATTGGAACTTTATGCTGTTTTACACCATCTGGGACACGCTGCAGCTCGTCTTCGTCTACTTTATCTACGTCGAGACAAAGGGCCCTACGCTCGAGGAGGTGGCCCGTATCTTTGACGGCGATAGCGCCGTCGCCAAGATTGACATGCGCCAGGTCGAAAAGGAGATTTACCACAACACGGAGCACGAGGAGTACCTAAGGAGAAGGAGAGGAGCGACGCAGTCTTTGAGGCCTCTATGATGCTCGATACGGGGTGGGGAGGGGGGTTGTTTTGGCTTTTTGGCGTTGGGGGATGGGACGTGGATACCATGATGCAAAGCGAGCGGATGGCGTTTGGGTTGGGGGCGAGGATACACGGACGCCGTATTGAATTTGATGGGTGGGGATGATCTGGCAGGGGAACTCAGGGCATGGCATGGCATTGGGATTACTGGTGGGTTTCGATGGCACTGCCGGGGGAATTGGACGATCATTACAACATTTACATATTATCACTAGCTTAATCATGTATATACTGTCAGAGGGACGACTGGTCTCTTAGTTAGTCGGCCGAGTCTGTCGAGGGGACATGACGAGGTCTGTGAAGTCGGAGAATCGGACAAGTCACAACAAAACAGATTTTCGGCAGTTAAAGCTGCGTATTCAACTGGTAGATTTGTGTTCAAGAGCGGTATTCACAAGGCAAACTAAACACCGAGTCACAGAAATCGTGCCTCGACATTCCGCCATAGCTCTGGGATCCGGGGGCAGCAACGGGCAGGCCACCCATGTCCGGGAGAGCCCGGCGTAGCAGGCGGCTCCTTTGGGGAATGTTGTTGCTCCCCGAGGAGGATACCAGATCTAGAACCCCACACGATATTTGCCAAAAGGAGTTCCCGGGCGCCACGCGGGATGGTGGACTTTGAAGGCTGTGGGGTTGAGTTCAGGCTATCGCGGCGGCAAACAAAACTGGGCGCGCCGTACAGCACACGACGATGGAACCTGGCGACGGGCAGTTGCCAGGGCACTCGGGGTGCCACCATCGAATTCGACATCCCCAGGCGAGTTCGGGCTGATGGTGGAGAATCCTCTCGTTCTTGGCCGCGTTTTCATGTCCGCCCGTCGTGTCTGGACTCCCAACAGGCACGAAGTCGTCCGGGCACCTCCGGCGGCTCAATGAGGCCCCATGCAAGAGTCCACGTTACGCTCCAGGCCTTAAAGGGCGCCGATCCTTCCTGAACAGGCATCCCGTCCTGGAATTTTACATGCAAGTGATGGCGGTCTTCCTTCCCGCTGCGCGGCACGGGGGTCATCGACATCCCGCTGTGCACGAGAAACACGGGAGATAGACAAGCTTAGCCGGGTACGCGCGGGATATTGGGAGGCTAATTCCCGGGTAGCTTTCAAGTTGTTCGTCTGATTCATCACCGCCGGCTTCTTACTTTGGGAGGGGGCCGGGTGCTTCAAAGGCCAGACCAGGCGTGGACCGAGTCGCCTGATGAACGTGTCGGTGACCAGTCGGGAACCCGCGCAAGCTGGGGAGATATTCAAACGGTCTGATCGCGCGAATGTACGTCACGCATTACAGCACCATCCCGCCTCCCCCGGATAAAACGCTGGAGCCACTTGCCCCAAAACCACATAACCTGGCGATGGGGTCTGGGCGGGGAGCATTTCTGGGCCGCGATGAGAACCTTATAAACCTGGGCGGAACCTGGTCCTCCTCGCTTGTTTGCAATGTGGTGTGAAGATGTCTTGACTAGATCTGGCCCATATATCGAGTTGGTGGGGCGGGATGGTGTGGTGTGTCCGAGTCGGGCCTGTTCTGACACATTATATGTACATGCTGCTGCAGCCGGACGATGGGACTTGGAAGTTGGAGTTGCTAGAATCGGTTCGGCCGAATCGGGTCTTAGGTCTTGGGTGTGGATGGGTATGTTGGGATGGGACTTCGATGGCCGAGGCGTACATGTAGTTATCAGACGTATTTATCCGATGAGGGTTGCTGGGGGCTGCTGGGGATTGCTGGAGGTTGAGGCTTCGGGAAGAAGTAGACTTGCGACTAGAAAAGACATGTGAGGGTCTCGGACCGAGTTGCCATTTCCCAGGAGATGTGCCCGCCCTCTTGTCTCCAGGGGGTCAGACCACAGCGAGGCAACAGTTTCGTTGATATTGCCATCGCCCAGCGGAGGGGTATCGGTCTCCCGTGATGGCAAGAGCTGCGATGATTCACTTGATGGGAGAGGCGGCTGCCGGTGATGCAACCTTTTCTTTTCCGCCCGTCTTACACGCTGATCTTCGGCAATCTCAATGTTCAGCACATAAAGCTGCGTGTTCATGATGGAAATTTGGGCTTCGAATGCAGTCGTTTTGGCAGGCAAGGCTTTATTTCAAAGACGAAAGAAACAGAAAATAATGGCTACTGAGAGTCTACCCTTAAATACGTCGCGACAAACGTCACATCGACCATCCACCGCATTTCGTACCCCTCTGTCGACCCGTTCCGTCTCGAGCTCAGCAAAAAAAGGCCGAGCCGTACTCATCACCGGTGGCTCAGCAGGCATCGGCTTCCACATGGCTAAGCCTTCATCACGGCCGGGGCATCCACCATCGCCATCACCGGTTGCCGCCAAGAACGGTTGGATATTGCCAGAGCGTTGCTGAGCGAGAAGGCTGAAAAGACAGAAGCTCGTGCCATTGTCGAAAGATTTGATGCGAATGACCACGCGGCTGTCGACAAGCCCTTGGATAGTCTAGCCCAGCAAGGTGTCGCTGTCGATGTTCTCGTTCTGAACGTGGCCCGCTTCACTATCGACATGCCTCGACCGCAGTTTGAGTATATGCTCGAGCGGCCTAAGTATGGCTTGTCTAAGGCGGCGGGTACGCTAGCCATCCAGTGCGTGGCCCAGGATGCCAACCCAGACGAGCTGCAGGCCCTTAGCTATTATCCAAGCCTGGCCTATCGCAAGACATAGCAAACTAGCAGCATGCCGCAGGATGCGCCACCGTTCGATGACTGTCGAAAAATTTGATGGAATTATTCCGGTGCATTTTAACACGAGAGTAGTCGAAATGTCTGGTGTCTAGGTGGCGAGCAAGGAGGCGCGATTTTTGCATGGTCGTTTGTCCGGGGCGTCGTGGAATGTTGACAAGTTGGCCAATGGTGAAGTCAGGAAGGCGTCGATCCAGAGCCGGACCTTTTGCAGTTAGGTGTGTCTCAGGCCCGCGCCTTCACCGTGTACGTGTCCGTTGAGAAATCCAGCTCTCCTCGGCGCTCGAGCTCGGCAGGATCGACGTAAAGCTTGACATTGATCTTGTCACTGAACATGTTGAACACTCGGAAGATAATATAGACCTTCGTGTCCCCTTCCATGCACAGAGTTTTCATCTAAATCACTAGAGTAAGCTTCCAACCCAACAGGAGTAGGATTGCAGAGAGTTTTTACCTTCTTATACTGCGACCCTCCCATGTAAAAGGGCTCATTGCAGGCCCGCGGCGTCGACTTGACCTCAAAGTAGTAGCTCGGCCGCTTGCCCGCCCACTTGGCTGACGAGAGATGGCCTTTCTCGATCAACAAAGTTGTAAAAACGCCGGACGTGTCGGTGTACTGCAGATCCGAGACCTCGGCGCCGCCGCCCCAGGCTTCCATTGTCTCGTAGTTGGGGTGGATCTTGACCTGCTTCTTGATATTGCTGGTCCAGTTTGGCCAGCAAAATCCCGGGAGCGAAGATCCCAATGACTTGAGCATCTCAAAGACCTATCGCGGCAACTGTTAGCGGCTTGGGCTGCGAAGGGCCGTGGCATGGTCCAGGGGGTCTCACGAATAACTCTCCCGCAGCGCCCAGCTGGAACGTCGAGAAGTTGGACGAAGGGAAAGCGGTGGAAACGTCGCCACCGGCGCCACCATTCAGCGCTCCAGCGAGCTGTGACATGCCAAAGACGCCTTGATCCAGGAAACGAGTTTGTTTGCCGGCTTCAATCATGTGACCTAGCAATTCCCGGTAGCACTCCACCCCCGCCGACACTTGTGCTTCTCGGCCCGGACGGTGCTCCGGGGAGAAGAGTAGACGGGAAGGGGCTGGGTGCGCAGGTGGGAAAAGGCTCGGACTGAGACTCGAGGAGGGATCAGTCGTGGGAGTCTCGAGGGTGGCTGACGGCGCGGGCGTAAACACGCGCCCGGGGGTTCCCGGTGATGTAGATCTTGATCTTGATGGCGTTTGCGGCGCAACGACTGTGGCGACAACGGTGTCTGGAGCGTCTGCATCTCTGCTCTCAATGTCTATGTCATGAATGCCTTCTTGGGTTAAGATCCTCGGTATCGAGGCCAAGCGTGCGTTCAAAAGTCCCTTGACTACCCCCACGGCCCTGTCGTTGATGGGAGCGCGGCTTTTGTCCTGATGATTTATCATGAACCACTCGACAAGCTTCTGCGGCAGAGTGTACTGTACACACACATCTTGTGCTATTTCGTCGCGGGGGATGAATATTTTGAGCGGCGAAGTGTCCCCACCGCTCATGTATACATCGCCCTGTTCCAGCTTTATGGCATGCGTCTTGCCGTTAAGAGTGAGAGTCAGTCGTGCAGAGATATCATCCGTCTCCCACGTCTCCGAATCCCGAAGCAAGTCGTACAAGGCTTGTCCGTTGCCCCAAAACCTGGGGCTTCGGAAATATTTGGCGACCCTGCAGTAACGTGTGAGAACCGCCCGTAAAAGAAAAAGAAAGAAATGCTACGCAGCAGGGACCGGCTTACCTGACAAGGCCGTGCGCTTTCTTCTTCAGGTCGTATAGCGGTTCCGAGACGCGGAACTTCTCCCCAGACCCCAAGTCCGGCATCTCCTCTACCATGCGAGACAGATAGCGATGTCCGAGACCAGCCCATCTAATGAAAAGCTCCAGATCGTGCACTTCCTCCATGGTGAAATCCAGCGTCTTCACCAAGTCACGAAACTGAGCCATTGGCCCCGCTCGATCAATGATGGCGAATCCAGTGCTAGCGGGAAGCAGTAATACCTTGCCGTCGTTATGCCTGATAGGCAGGATAGGCTTCTCGAGGAGAGGTGCTGGGGCCGGTGCCTCACCTAGTGTTTCTTCCCGCAGAAGCGAACTGAAGGCGAGAAGCTGCTGCTTGGCATGTTCGGCCGTTGTTTGCTTGTCACCGAGGGTTAGTAGCTCGTCGTAGACCAACCTGACGGTAAGCCGCGTCACCTGGAGCGACTCCACAAAAAATGCCTCGAGATCATGGCCGTAGACCTGGGAAAGATTGACCAACCCCTGTACCCCGGCCCCCGCTGACCAGAGACATTCTTCCGTCGTATGCCAGGGATACTCTTCGTCGCCGCGAGAGCAAATGAGAGCCTCGTCTCTGAACAACTTCCTGATCATCCAATCATGTCAGAATGGACACAGCGGCACTACTCGGTCAAGGGTCCTACTTACCTCAATTCCTTGGTATCGCCAATATTAAGACGAGCGGCTTTGAGCCGCTTGTACTGCGCCTCGACCAGGGCAAAGTCAGAACGCTTCTCGTCCCGGCGATACTTCAGCTCATCAACGTAATCCCTCCAACCCAGCATGCGGATGGCGAGCGTGTCTCGGAAGAAGTGCTTGACCGTTTCCAGATCAGCAACCGCCTTGCCAAATATCTGGTCGTAGACGGCATCGACAGGAAATTTGTGTTCCAAATCGACGGGCGCGTTTAGAAGGCATTGTATTGGTGATGCCCAAGCAGCGAAATCTTCCTCTCCCATCCTTGGTATATAGATTCCTCGGATCTTGCTGAACTCGGATCTGAAAAAAAGTGGCAGTCAGCAGTGAATTCCCATACAAGTCCCAATTGGACACAATGCGAAGGGCAACGAGACTGACCTGGTTGTTTCCCGGGCCTGTTCGAGATTGGCGCTGGCGATACATTTTCCGTGGATCGCTTTGTACAAGTCCAGAAGTCGAGACGAGTCTTTGAAGTTGCTGGCGTTGGGTGTCTTGGTCACGATGCATCGCAGCATGCCCAAGTGAAATACTAAGCCATCGTCGTTCAGGACACCAAGACATCCCAGAAATTCCCACCCGGAAGCCTTTCCTTCCCAGTGCGTTTGCTGCAGCTCCAGGAAAGCCAAGTGCTCGTCCGCCTTCAGGAATCGGGAAGACAGTGCCTTGAGCTGGGGGGTTGGAAGGATGGTAGTGTGCAGAGGATGCTTTTTCCCGCCGTCGCAGAGGACTTCAATTTTCTCAAACTTACTGCGTATGGTTTCGCTATACCGCACCTTGTCTCCCTCGTGCGGCCAGAGGTGGTGGAGGAGACCGAGAAACCTTTCCGGCAGATGCTGTGCGACGTGCAGGACCTGGTCCGAGATGGCCGACCCGTCAGAAGTGACAAGCCTGAGTCGTTCCCGCACCCCGATTGCATTGTGAAGCCACTTCTTCCATGATTCTTCAGCCGTTGAAACTTGCTCTCCAGGTCGCACAGGTGGGTCTTTGACGTAGTCGGCATGTAGGAAGTTGACCTCGAGCCCGAGCATCGCGGCCCCATACTCGCTTTTGTCGTCGGGGAAGTACACATCCTTCTCGGACGGCTCGAGATTCCCCCTGGTCGAGGACACGATACTGACGTCTTCATAGCCCGCGGTCGATTCGGTTTTCTCTGGCCGTGTCAGGTACAAAAATCTGATCCACGCGATCGATTCTCGCAGCGATGGCCAGCACTTTTGGTATTTCTGCAAGATCATGGAACGGATGTGGTCGTCCGTGGCCAGTTTGACACCCAGGGTCAGGAAAAAGTCCCTGCGGTCGGGATGCGTGGCCGCATTGGGGTAGATGAGCCGTATGTCGAGTCCCGGCGGGATCATGGTGCCATTGGATGTGGTTGGAAAGTATACAGGGAGCCTGCTTTCGTCTAGGCTCATCCACTTCCCGTCGTCTAGAGGTAGAAGACGCATTGTCCGTATGCGGCCTATGATGGATGAGAGGCGTGAGGTAAAAGGGTATTTCAGTAGCTTGGCGGCACGCGAGTGCCAGTCGTCGTCGGTCCAGCTGTACCTCATCTTGGAAAGGCCCCTTTCTAAATCAGCCCACACTCTGTCAATCATGTCTTGGATTGATAGTGGCTCCAGACCATATGGACGGAGAAGATCAAGGTCAGTGCCCTTGTAGCGCTTGGAAATGTAAATCGCGGCCTGGCCGTCCAAGTCATCGAAAAGGGGATTTCCGTGCTCATCATAGAATGCAGGGGTTTTGGCGAACTCTTTGACCTGCTTGATAGTCCGTTGCAGCCCTACCCCAAGGTGAGGAACCATAATCTCGGCACCGAGGAGCTGCTGCTTCAAGAGATTCACAAAGCCGCTCCAAAAGCTGTCATTGATGTGATAACCCGTTGATGGGGGGAGAAAACGCATCCATTGGAATCGTAGCTGAGGATGCTCGCACATCTGCTTCACGGCTGACACGAAGGTGCTAGCAATGTACCTGCGGATGCCTTGGTTTCGAAGTGAGCTTGTGACGATGTTTTCGCGGTTTGCCATGGTGACGAAGTCGCTGTGGATCAAGAACTTGATTGTGTAAGCCGGGGGGTTGCCATCACGAATCGGGCGGGCGGTAGGAACTCACATTGAAGCCGACATGGCGCATTGGCAGGAAGGCGAAAATGTTTTGGGGTTGGTCGACGGGCACCGAGCTATCGTCGAGAGGGAAGGCGAGGACGATTTCGGCCGTTGAATAAGCCTGAGACGCCTCCTCGGCCGGGGAGTATGTGCGGTTCTCGTTCCTCGCAAGACCAGTAGCCTTTCCCTGGGTCAAATGGTAGTTGAACCTGGAGCGTACAACTTCCTTTTTGCTAGTACTGCCGTCGCTGGTACGGACAGTCTCGAGGACGGCGCGATTCGGGCGGTCACACTCGGAGCGGGTCATGACGGAGCTTTTTGTTTCTCTCTTGGCCTTGTCGAAGAAGCGGACCTCGATGCGCTTGATATTCTTCAGGAAGAGCATCATGGAAGGTTGGAGCTGCCCGAACTCGTCGTCAATGCTCTTGCGCTGGGCAGTTCGGATGTCGCCGTCGCCGTCGTCGTGCAGGATAAAAGTCATCCTCGTAATGTGTTCGGGTAGTTCCTCAGCCGGATGCCACTCAGGCGAGATCATGCCCATGCCCGAGTCGCCAGGACGGTGTTTGAAGCAGAATGAGAAAGGGCCGGACTGGATGTGTACCTTCCAGGCAACCTTAAACACCGACTTGAATCCAATGCCTTTCTCACCAATGTAGCCCTGGCGACCCACCTTGGAGCTCTGCCCGACATTGCAGATGGCCCGCAGGTTCGCCTCTTTGAAGCCATCCTCATTGCAGTCGACGATGATGCGGTCATGGTAGACGCGGAAGACGAGGTACGGCTCATGACCGTTGCAATTGGCCCGCTGAAACAAGTTGTCGTCGGCATTCTGGAGTAGTTCGAAGATGAACCTGACATCCTTCGAGTACAAATTCTTGGCCAAGCTAGAATGAGCATGGCAGTTAGCGCCTAGGGCTTATAAAAGCACATGCGAGTGAGACCTACGTAACGACGGAATAACCGATGAGTGCGTCTTTCTTTCCAAAAGCCTCCTTCACCCGCCGGCGGGTTGCAGGGTCCATCTTGGAAAAGTCTTCCTCAGTCAAGTGGCCATGATCAAAGGCGATGCTTTCCACCAGAACCTGCGCCGCAGCCACAGCTGTTGAGGTTGGCGTGGGTTGCGTCATTTGTGATGTGGAGACCATGAAGGAACTTGGATGCGATGCAAAAGTAAAGAAAAAAAAGAAGAAGAAAACAACTCAAGAAAGTCAACAGTTCTGTCGTGAAGGCTGAGTAAGGTAACCTGGGCTTTAATGTCAATGATAATGGAATGCACATGTTCGAGCTGCGGGGAATATGTTCATCTATATGAGGGTTTCTTTTAACACTGCAAACTGGGATTCCTGTCCCTGGATGCTCATCGATTGTAGCATTTACTCGCTGCGTGTTGGTTGCAGCATGAAACTCATCCCCTCCTAGGTCCCCGGAAGGCTGTTTGATGCTGGGCCATTTTGGCGCTGTCCCTCTCTACCTTGCTTTCAACGGAGCCAATTGTCATCGATGTTCAGCGCTTGGGTGCTATTCGGCCCCGCTCCTTTCGGCCCGCAGTCCTTCTGTGTCCGAGTTTTTTCGGGCGTACCACTCTGTCGGGTCCGGTCAGAGGGGAGATTCACATAACCGCCCGTCCTGTTTTAGGCACCCCCGGCCAGCATTTATCAGTGGGCGTTGAATGAATGAGGTACGATTGCCGCCCAGAGCAGGATGAAATGCACGCACCAGGTTCGGGTCTTCGTGCTTGGCCTAGGCCTCGCATCATTCGTCTTGGTAATTAATCGAGGGGGCGATCCAAGACGTCGAGGCCGGCGGTTTCTCACACCGAAAGTACTCGCAGCACAAGGAATTGAGTGTTCTCCCGCTGTCCCGAGTGTGGGAAGAGAAACCATCTTCCCCACCGATACACACCCCTGTATGGTGTGGCCGGCCTTAGGCCACAATCCGAGGTAAACACAAGGTCCTCCAGCCACCCAAACGTCCCGCTCAGACAGTTATGCAAATGGGTCCTCGCCGTATTGACCTCCCCATCATCCGCCCACGCCACCTCATCCTAATGCCTTTCACCAACTCTCGCCGCCCTCGCAGCCAGAAACCTCGTCTCTGTCACTGCCCCCGCCGCATCCACCCCCCCACGGATTGGATGCGGTGGAGTATGGTGGCGCTCAAGTTTGGGCTGATATCCGGAGGCTAAGGGATGGAGAAAAGAATGGAGAGGGATGGGATGGTGGCTGGTCAGGGCGGTGATGAAGGCAGGTGTAAATGTGCCGGTTGCGTGGTAGTGTCGTTGTGAAGTCCGTGGTGGTGCCGGTCATCTGCAGGTGTGGATCACCGAAGTTCTGGAACAGGGAATGGCAAAGCGCTAGGTGAAAGTTTCCCACCTAGAAACGGCACTGGACCGGCTGACTCATGGATAAGTGTTCCCAGTGGAAATACCGGCCCACGGCGTCAAAGGGGGTGGTTGTAAACACATACCTTGTCCCGTCATGACACAAAATTCAGTATTTTAATGAGATAGGACTCCAATTCAAGGTACGCCCCTGCAAATGCGTACCTGCAAATGGTAGTTGGGAGGCCCGTTCTGTAGGTATAAAACACTAACTCTTACAGCTACTCTTTTTTGTATATGTCGTGCTGAATCTGGAGGGATAACATCAACTCCCTCACTCCTTAACAGCCCCCATCCGACTCACCATCCCCTTCAACCTTGCATCCCTCCTCGCATCCACCAGCGCACTCGTCCACTCCCCCCCTCCCCCCTCACCCTCGCCGCCCCCAGCAGCGTCGGCTCCATGTTTAGCCCAATCGCCTCCCACCCGCCGCCCTCCCCCGTCGCAAACGTCTCGTGGTACACGCCAATCGTCGCCCCGCCCTTGCCCTGGGACTCGCTGTACCACTCCCACGCCCGCCGGTGCGTCGCGTCGTGCGCGAACGCGTGCAGGTCCGCCGCGCTGCGAAAGTAGTAGACCGACAGCAGCGTGTTGTTGGCCGCGTGCGTGGTGCCCGTCCACGACGAGTAGCCGAGGCAGTGGAAGGGCGAGGCGGCCGCCAGGAGCCGGTCGTTGCAGGCCGAGAAGTGCGCGCCGATGTCGCGCGCCCCCGGGGAGAGGAGACCGAGGGGGTGGGAGAAGCGGACGCAGAGGTGCAGGGTGACGAGGCCGGTGGCGGGGAGGCCTGGGGGTAGGTGGGGGGCGGCGGTGGTGGTGGCCGGGGACGGGGGAAAGACGGGGGAGGAGCGCGTGGAGAGGGGGGTGTACGGAGAGTAGGGGAGGGGGAGGGCCGGGGGGTTGCGGGACGGGAGGGTGAGGGTGGAGTGGATTGTGGACGTGATGGTGTGGAGGAGGAGGAGGAGGGGAGGCAGGAGGGCGTAGCGGGGGAGGACGAGGGTAAGGAGACATTGGAGGAGGGCGCCAATGAGGAGGAGGCTGCGGAGGGTGAAGGCATTTTTGAGCATCTGGGTGTCTGTTAGTGTTGCAGTTTAAAATGACGAAGGACGCGGGATGGGCTTACGACGGGGCCGTAGATGGGTGCAAAGGGAGGCATGGCCTCGCTTGGGGCGAATATGCGGGCATATTCCTTGCGGGGTCCTTTGGAACCTTCCATGGTGACAGGATGGGGGTTGAGGGCGTAAGACGTGGGTGTTGTTCAGCCCTGTCGGCAATGTCCGAGATGGAATTCTCCGCTTGTGGCCGGGAGGTCCCCTCCACGAGTTCGATGGCTGGGAAAGGGGGGGGGAGAAGGGGAGGACAAGACTGAGTGCCGCCGTCGAAGGCTAGGCCAAGGGATGATGGTCAAGATATACAGCCAAGGCCACGGCGCATCATGTCGTTCCTTCACGCCGATGCTGTTCGCCAAACGGATCAGTCGGACGTAACTCGCAGATATGTTGTGCCGACTCGCTTGCACATGCGAGTCATGCGTCCGGGGGCACGGTTGTTCGTGGCAGAGGGCGAATGGCGGCGCCGTGATGCCCGAGACCCAGGGTGCAACCTCGGATCGCGTCGAGCCCTGCTTGCTCCGCTGTTGCCCTGCCAAGACAGCGGTAGCGAATGCGAGCAAGCGAGAAGGGAGCGAATCAGCAACATATCCACCCAAGACCATGTGTTGTCCCGCGCCGAGCTTGACGTAGCTCGGCTTCTTTGTTCTGTCCGTCCATCAAAGTTGCGATGCGGCTACCAGGCTGCTTATATCCGTCTCGTTGACCTCTTCCGCCCTTCAACGAATCAGCAGTCTTGATCTGGCGAAAATGGACTCGAAATGCTGACTGTGCCTTAGATATAGCGCTAACAAAAATACCCCAGACCTCTGGCATGCTCTGTTACTGCCCCATCTTAGCCCCCCCTCAACACCACCCTCCCCATTCCCCCAAACACCTGCGCAACCACCTTCGGCGCGGCCGTAAACGCCCTCAACGACGCCACCACCGCCTCTTCATTGACGAGTCTCGCAAACCTCGGCTCGGGATGCACCGACAGCAGCACCGATGTCAAGCCCGGCATCTCTCGGCACACCGCATCGACGGCCTGCAGGTGTCGCTCCCACGACGTATTCAGCTTGAGCATCCACCCGTCGTGTTCCTCGCTTGCAATAAAGCGGCGAGTCGGCGGACAGTACAGCAGATGCGATGTGTGCAGCACCATCTGCACGTGGCGGATCGGCAGCGCTGCCGTGACGCTCGCGAACTCGCTGAGCGCGTCCATGCTGTCGAAGCAGAACGACGTGAGTTGGCATAGTTCGAGGTACCTGAACGCGTTAGTCGGGGAGCCCATGGGCCCTAGGGGGTTGGGATGGAACGTGCATTCTCTGGCACGTCTTCATCATCGCCAGCGCGTCCTCGTGGGGTCGCATCCCGTTGGCTTGCGCTCGCCCAAAGAAGCCTCGGGACGGTGCCGCGCAGCATGCCCCGGGAAACTCTGCAGTCCAAGTGAGGTCGGTCTGCGGGGAGCGCACGGGAAAGTGCTCAATGCAGACGGCATCGCCAATGGATGCTCGGGCCCGTGGGAGGAAGGCAGGCGTCACGCGCACCCAGACTTGCTTGGACTCTGGGAGGACGAAGCTGTAGATGAGAAGCCGGATTTCGAGTGGGAGACGGCAAAACAAGGCTGATTCTTCCTGCTCCGACAGGCTGGTTTGCCGGAGAACGGGGGTCATGTCCAGAACTCGATCCGGGGATGGCAGAGAGGGGGATGCTGGGGCGCCGAGGCCGAGGAGGCGCATTGTGCGAGCGCAAACACGGCGTTTGTCGTCCATTTTCTTTAATATGCGAACGTCGGAGCGTCGAGAGAAGGTATCGCTGCGGGTTGATGTTGTACTTTGTTGACGGTTAGGAAACTGCTGCCTTGGAGCGCTGACGACGCCTTTCAAGACCACATCTTGCTGCCTCGAGCTATTTTTCTTCCTTCCAACTCTTGGATCTCTGCCACCAAGCGTCCCGCTCCTCTGGGTCCTCCATCCGCACTGTCAAGATACACTCGGGTACGCCAAGAACCCAACCAACCGTCCATCCCAACATCATATGACGAACAGGGCCTCATCATCCCAACTCAGAATGGTGTAACATAATAGCTTTCCCCGCTCGCAAGGCTCTGGTCTCGATGTGGGGGTTTCCTCAGGCAATCCAGAACGTGCCCCGCTCCCATCGGTGTGACTGGGTGGCGAAGTACTGCGCACCCGCAGCCCTTCGCGACATAGCGCATCCTAAATGCGGCAGTACGGCTTCATCAGCACACCACCGCACGTCGGTGGCTTTTTTCCGTGAGCTTGATTAGTGTGTGCTTGAACAGAGCTGAACTTTGCATATCAGCTCCTCGATGTCGGCCACGTCGATTGGGCATTTCCAACACTCGGCAGCGTGACGACGCAAGGAAGGCTTTCTCGTCCTGAGCGACGTGATGGGTGGTGAGGAGGCGCTGCATGGAATTGATAGTTCGACTTATAAGTGTGAGGGTGACGGACAGATGGACAGCATGTTCGTGTGATCCCTCAACTCACCGTGCAAAGCCGTCAAAGTCTGTGTACCCTGAGCCCGAAGGAAACTACTGACATGCGTTGCTGGGGCCTTCAACTCCTCGCCGGGTACGGAATCTGGCATATCGCTCAGGTCAGAGCCCTTGCACCACAGCCCGGCCACGACTCCAACGCCGGCAAGATGAGTCCCGCCACCTCCGCTATCATCCCCCAAACCAACGGGCCAAACCTTGGCTTTGAACCTCTACCAACTCCACGGCCCCTCTTCCCAGACAACGCGCTGGATCTCCGCAAGCGTCAGGCCAACACGGGAGAAGTCTGCGGATACGCCAGCGGCGATGCCAACTCCCCCTTTGGCTGCCGTCCCAGCTCGACCTGCCGAACTGACACCCGGTTGTCAATTATTCACTGCTGCCCCGCAACCCTCCGAGCCGGGGCATCATGCATACCGGCGACGACGTGTCTGGATTCAACCGCCTACTCCTCGATAGTGCGAACGGCGACCACAACCGACCCCATCCCATTCGGAACCGCTTGGTGGTAAGTTGGGAAAACGCGACATTCTTATCAGGTTCCCGGTGCTGACAGACACAACCAGCACAGCCACGCAGTACCCATACTGCGTGCAGATGATCTACGGCGAGGTGCCCATCCAAGGTTTCAGCTGGATCCAATGCGGCGGCCAACCAACCCGCTACGCCGCCATTGTGAGCACCACCGAGGCCAACCCTACGTCAACCCAACCCACGCAAACGTCTGTGACACCAATAACCACCCCGCCGATCATCACCCCGACCCCCGTTCCCTCTCCACCTCCAAACCCCACACCAACTGGCGCCATCGTCGGGGGCGTCGTCGGCGGTCTCGGTAAGCCCCTGAACCCACTTTCCGCACCCTTATCACTAACATCTCCCCTCCCAGCCGTAATCGGCCTCGTCATCCTCGGCCTCTTCTACCTCAACCGCCGCAAGCGCAACCCCCCAGAGCCACCCGCCCCTCAACAACCCGAAGTCGGATACGCCCCCGGCCCTGACTCTCCTCCCATCGGCAGCTACGGCGCTCCCGCCGACTACCGCGGCAGCATGTTTAAATCCCCCTACGAAACCCCCTCCATCGGCAGCCCGCCTACCAGTCCAACCTTTAACGCTCAGTCCGGAGACAACGCCGGCACCGGCATCACGCAGTACAACACGCCCCCGCCGAACCAAGGGGTGCATTACCAGACACCATCGCCGCCCGCCGGCGCTGGGATTGCCCAGCCGCAGCCGCAGCCGCAGCCGCAGCCGCAAGTACAACCACAGTACCAGCCTGTGACGCAGTACCCGCCCCCAGCCAACAGCGGTAACCCGCATCAATCACCGGTAAATCCGGATCAAACAAGGTACGAGCTGCCGACTGAAAGGGGGGACGGCCAATTGCGGGAACTGCGTGGTTGAGAGGGGACTGTTATGGTTCTAGTTTCACCGGCGCCGACCTGTAGGATTCTCTTTTCTCGAAGCTGCCTTGTGTGCGATGATGGCTGACTTGGGTGTTTTCGTAGGTACTATCAGAGGGGAGATGGCAGGGGTTGAGAGTGGGGAGGGAGTCTTGGGCCACGGTGGCTTTACCTTATTCGTAGTAATGTGGGCTAGGTTCGAAGGTCGGACAGGAGAGACAAATAAGTAGGTTCGATTTCTGGCTTTGTGCTTTGACCAGACGTTGCTTTGTCACTTTGGACATTCTTGAAATGCTTTTGGATGCGTAAATGAGGTGCGAACCTATAATTTTTAGCAGGTCCTGATTTTCCAGAACGTGGTGACTATTAGATTCACTACAATGTTTGTTGTTTTGCCCTAAAGTTGCCCTCACCAACCCCTGTCGGCCGCACCACCCTGTACCACCATGCTGAGGCGCTACTCAGGCGTTGCTCAGGCGTTGCTCAGGAAATGATTGGAGATCCCCAAATATGGTTTAGACGAGTAGGCAATACTATACGGTTCGAATAGCAAGCTTTTACGAGGTCCCAGTTTTTAGGTCACAGGTCGCCCCAAAATAGGAACCCCCCCCACCAACTCCTTTTCGTTCTTCTTCCCTTCCCCACAAAGTTACATAAAACCCAGTTTACGACTTAAAAATAGGAATCGAGTAGTGTTACAACCTGTACCCAAGGTGGGTCAGACTGCAAGGCAGTACGCCGCGGGTGTATTGACGGTAGGGAACGAAGGTTGCGCAAGGTCCAGACGGAGCTGTGTACCGTCTATAACAGGGTGTTCTACAAAGAGCTTGAAGAAGGTGCTTGCAAGATTGTAGACGGGAACATGATATTGCTTGCGTGAGGAACAAGAACAGTTCCTCACCAAAGCGCGCGGTCTACCTATCTATATAGTTGATCTATCTAAGTGCTGTAGAAGCAGTGTGTCTGGTCCCGGCCGGAACTGGTCCCGGCCTCGGGACCTGTTTCCTTCGGGACCAACCTGATTGGTGGTCTTAGACCCCGCAGTCCTTCTGCTTGTGATTGGCTGGCCACGGCTGCCCCAGGCCGCCGTGGCCCAATGTCGTGACCTGGTCATGACAAGTAGCGAGGGCAGGATTCGGGTTATCTGTAGTAAGTATATTACTATCAGCTCATCTCCGATTGTGCTAGCAGAAAGAAAGAACTTACGCCGAAGCTTTAATAGGTACCTATAAACACCCCCGTAATATATTTTTCACGCTTCTAAAAGGCCAACAGACAACGTAGGGGAGTGTTAGGAAAGAATATCCTAGCTGGTAGCCTGATTATCCAAGGCCTACAACCTTATTAGGAATACTTCATGGTAAGCCTAGTTGTTAAAGGGAAACACTTATATTTAACGAACATCAGTACGCAAAAGATAGTTGCGACGGGTACAAAAACGCATACTTTACAAAATCTTCGTACAAACCCCATAGTCCTTAATCTCCAAACCCACCATGACCATTCCCCCAATTGCCGGCGCCGCAAATATCCAACAAGTCCCAATCCAGGCCGCATGTCCGATCCGACCATGCCAATAAGGGATCACACCACAAGCAATACTCACCACCTGCCAGGACATGATAAACCCCCTCTGCATAACGGTGCTACTCTCCCCGGTGGTAAAACGCGACAGCGCGCCCACAATAATCAGCGGCGTAAACAATAGCACCCACGTCGTAACAATATACCAAATCCCCGGATACTTATCCCCCCACTCTTCCTTAAGCATGCCGTCATACCCCTTCACCTTGTCCGGGTCAATCTCCGCCACAACCCCCTCCACCACCCCGCCTTCCCCGACCGCCTTATCTAGGTCCGGGGTATGCACAATGAACATGGCAGGGTATTCCGGCATGACTAGGTTAGCGAGGATATTTACTGCGGACATAAACGCGTACGGCGCGACGGTGAGGCCGAACGCCGCGTAGCCGTACTGGTCGATCTGGTTGCCTCGGGTGCGGTAGAGGGTAATGGATGCCCAGACGGACTGGAGTAGGCTGACGACGATTTTGGGGACGTTATATGAGCTTGCGAGAAAGGGGTCGCCTTTGGTAGAGTTCCAGCCGGCGGCAGACCCGCTTTGTCGCCAGCGGAGGGGGATGTTGGGGGGGACTTGGATGATCTCATAATTTGAGGGGAGTTGGCGGAGACCGTGGATAGAGCAGTTGCTGGGAAGACCGTCCCGGGATTTGGGCCACCAGTTTAAGCCGGCGGTGGTACGTTGCGGGGTGGACATATTGGTGGATTGGCGTGGAATATTCGAGTCATGGTCTGGCGGTTCATGTTGTGACCGGGCTTCCCTTTCGGCTCCTTCGATTAACGGGAACCACATTTCGTGCTGTTGCATACTGAGGGCGACTGTTTAAAGAAAAGGTTAGACTAGCATGGGTTGCTGGGTGTGGTGGGGTTGATTCAAGATCATACGTTGTGGAGAGTCAGTCCCTTCATGTTCGGAAACTTCAGGTTCTATCCATTTCGCCACCACCATGCAGAGCGCACCTGCCTTTGCAGCACGATGAAGAGGATCCCTCTCCAATCCAGGACGAACGAATAAAAGCTTCACAGTGCGAAGAACGCCATATGATGGCAGTAATAACGCAGCAAGCGCATAGGAGATGGACTCCAACACGCTCTGCCCTGGAAATGTGACAAGCGTCGCTGCGTGTGCGAGGTAGTTGGCGAGAAAGAAAGTAATGTAGTCGTGCCAGCGGGGAATGAGGCAGATGAGTCGGGGGTCGCCGTGGTTGCTGCTGCCCTCAGGCACGACAACAGTGAAATTCATTGACTAGGTAGGTAGTATGAGTTTGGGGAGCGAACGGGCAACGTGATAAGGAGCGAAAAAAAGACGAAGATATACGACCGGCCCGCGAGGGGAAATGACATTGCTTGTCGCCAAGGAGGATGTTTTCAGCTGGACATGTGACCTTTATCAAGGGGTTATCTCAGCTCTCCGTCTCAAAAACCAGGGCTTTCTTTTGCGAGGACTTTGCGTCGTTGCATACTGTCCAACCCCCTGAAAGATGGTTTGCGAGGGACTTTGTAACTTTGCGCTTTCCAGTGCGGCTCTTGAACTGCGGCCATCCGCGTCAACAGCAACGCAGAAATAAGGAAGCCTCCAGCGGTCTATTTCGGTTTTGAAGAGCTCTATGCATTCTTCCCGGGCCCTTCGAGATAGCAGGGATCACTACCAGCAACTAGACAAGTCCCACGCTAACAATCTTTAATGGGTTGAAGTGGCAAACTGGATTTTCAAGAGAAGGCTGTGAGCTGCAGCTGCAGGCCAGGATCTTTCTCCTGCGCTGTGCCCAGTTGGGGTTGAGATAGCTTGGCAATGAAGCCACTATCACTCAGTGATTGGTCTGCAATAAATTTGCCACAATCCTGCTTATCCCCTTTGGAGAGCGGGACTGGAAGAGAGTATACACTAAATAACAATCTGCCTCTTCGCAAGGAGCGAACATGCGCTAACCTGCTCCGAATTCTGCGCCTGCGGGACAAATCAATTCAGTCAACCATGACAACCGCACTCGGCGCTCCCAGTTTGATATAGCTGCCACCATGCGGCACGGTACCCGACGATCCTAAAGATGCCTCCTTGGTTGTGTCGCCCTCTTGTTCGCCCGCCGGGTTGGGCTAGCTACTCGTGTCAGATGGCCCAGAACAGTTTGGCGCTATGACCCGTCTACCTCGAGAATACTGAAGACGCAGTTCCAATTTACAAGATGTTTGGCTTGTTGTAATTGGCGATTTTAAGATGGAGATTCCTGGGCGGCACGGCCCTAAAATTTCGCCGTTGATGGCGTATCGAGAAGTGTGTATGGTGTGGAGACGGCTGCTGGCAGCTTTAAGTTCTCCGGCTGTTCCGGCTGCATGTTGCTAACCAACTCAGTGTAGATGCTGGACGGCTCCACAGCCCATTTGCACAAAATTATATTATAGCGGATGACGCCCTTGCATGCTTCCCAAACCTATTACGACGAGGTATAAGCCTGCTAGCTTGTTAGAAATGGGTCGTTCATGCCGTTGTGGCCCATCATCTGCCGGGGCTTTGCAAGCCAGTCAGACAATGCCGGCCCGATGTACTCAACGATGGCATCGAAGGAAAAAGCGACCAGCTGACAGGACGGTCAAAGGCAGGGTCAGAGGTCGTAACACTGTATCGAAGGTACAAATGTAACACGCGATGGGGCTCGACGTTGCGATTAAGCCCCACTCCATCAACAGCCAGAGCCAAAACCCCACAGAAATGTAGGGAATTTACTAATCATGATGAGCGAGGATTTGGTTAAGGCAAGGGAGCGGGGTGATACGGCGGGTGAGGCATGTGAGGCGGTTGTTGTGTTTCGTAGCGATACCATTCTCAAAATGTACTACGTTCGCTACTGTATCCAGCGAAGCTTGACAAGGAAATAGGACCAGATGTCACCTATACTTTCCAAATTCTACTTGCGTACCTCGGGAGGGTCTTGTTTTCTCAAAGGACACGAAATCCGTTCAGATCTGAGAGGACTAGTCATTACAAGGAAGGAAGGGAACCGAGGAAACAGGCGAAGGCGCATCACAAGAGCCACCTAGACAGACATACCACTAAATTTTGGCACGAGAGTCGAGCAACCGTTGAACTCTGACCTTCCGCAGCCGAAGGGCGAGCGATCTGCGCGGTTTTCTATTTCTCTTGCCCTCCTCTTCGGTATCAGCCTATCCGTTGGCTCGCCGCTTGTGTACCACGTGCAAAGCCTCGAACTCGTCCGCACGAAGTCTATCGCAATAAGGCGTGTGATTATCATTGCCAGCTGATCCCAAGCGCGGCTCGGGTTCATCCGGGATATTGTCAGCGGATTTGTCTCGTTGAACGGATTTGATGGGCTTGGAATTTCGCGGCACGACCTGAACGGACAGAGCGTCTGGTTTGGTGCAATCGAGACAATCAAGATATGCAGAAGTAGTGTCTAGATCTCTCGACGACATCCATGCCACCGAGTGAATGTCACGCCATGGTCGCATTCGAGAGGGTAATTAATTACCAATGGAGGAGGCAGAAGCAGGGATATGGTGCGGCTTTGGTGAGTTTTGATGCTGCTACATGTTGTTGAATTCACTTTATCTCGTGTCTCCTACCCTCCATGACAGCAATGCAGGCAACTAGCAACTGATGACAGAATAACCAACTGTCTAGCTCTCTGCATGGCCTGTCTGTTGGTTTGTTTTGCTACCCCGCTCTGCTTCCAAGGGGCTTGAGGATGGAGGAGCTGATGTGCGTGTTACTGAGATGCGGGGTAGCGAATTGGGATATTGGTTTGTCGCGGGGTTGTTGTTTACAATGAAATCTTGGCTTGGTACTGCTTATTTTATGTCACCTTGTCTGCCGCTGGCAGATAGATAGTATGCTGCCCCACCTAGACGGGGCTGTAGATGAGTATTGGCCATTGATAGGTAGGCTCTTGACTCTTTATCAAGTCGCACAAGACGCGAGCTGGCCAGCAAGCTAACAATCAGGGGCGTTTTTTTGTGTCGACAACTTGACTGGGTTGGGGTCGTTGAGCGAAAATTCCAAGGCCTCCTGGAAGCTGGTGGAACTTCGCCGCTGGCGCAAATCGGCCCCCTTACTGGCACCAATCCGAAGAAATCAACCCCCCCGATCCCGCCAAGGTACCCAAGGCCAAATCGGCACCCACAGCTGAGACCTGGGCTGGCGTGGCCGGCAAGAACCCCGACCTTCTGTCAAAGCTGTTGGCAAAAAGAAGTCGGCAGGCAAGGCCACCAATCCCGTCAACTCTGCCACTCCTGTGGTGGCACCCAAGACCAAGGTCCCTGCGGCTCCCAGGGCCGCACCAAACAAGACTCGCAGGCTTTTACTCCGGATCTGGGACCAGAAGGAACCCTTCTGAAACTACAATCCAGCCAATGCTACCCCCTGGCTCGAAGGCGCTAGTGGCATGAGGAACAGAGAGCTCTGGAGCTGCTCCCGAGCAAATCAGGGTTTTCTTTTCTATCCTGGGATAATGGCACCCTGAAGAAGGCTAGAGGGTAGGTGGGCAAGGAGGCTATGACATGTCTGTGATCTACAGTTAGAAAAAGGTACCCGGTGGCATTCCTCGAGAGGATGCAGATCTCGGTCAAAGTTTAGTCCCCGAGAGTGGAGTTGACATTATTTTTCTGGAGAGCAGATGGAAGAGTGTCACTCGAGAAGAATTATTGGGCTGTCGCACATGGCTCCACCAGATTTCTCATATTTCCCATCTTTGTACTTGGCTTCCACTTGCCGCGGTGCCTCCAAGAGGATTTCGCATGAGCTGCCTGGGTCATCTTGGAACCGAGGAGAGGGTGAAGGCAGGTATTTTGGCGACTCATCGTCGGACACGGCTTGCGCGTCGGTGTGATGTATTGGGGACGGCTTCCGAATCAAAGGCGCCGAAGTTCGGCCTCTTCCAAGTTGGCCGGCCTGCTGGATGGTAGTGACTACTGGAGGGGATTAGTTCTCCATAGATGGGATGAAGATCTGTGGTGCTCACTGCTGGGACACGTACCGGGGATGTATGAGGCTATCCAACCTATATGACAGAGGATGGAAGAAGTGGAAGGATGCCATGAGTTGGATGGCACGGGCTCTGTCGATCAGCTGTGAATACGGGCTCCAAGACTTGGTATGTGGTGGGCCATGAGCCTATCACCGCCCAGGGGATGCTTGTCGCGCCCCCTAATTTCGATCCGCTGCAACGTCTTGGCGATGGCAGCCAAGCGAGCCGTCCCAAGCCGACCGAACCCCCTTTTTAACTCCATCTTCCCCGGACTGGCGGCGCCGGGCGCGGTGCGACCTTTCAACGGCCTTTCCATCCCATCGGCGCCGCCACAACACTCGTTTTTGCAAGCCCCAACGGCGCGCGCGCGATCATCATCAAAATGTCACTCATCACTGGGCTCCCAACACTCCCAGCTCTCTCTTCACCCCCTACCCCGACGACTGGTCTCCTCACCTTCTTCCTCCCCGACTCGGCCCCCTCGTCCCTCGTTGCCTCGGTTGTCCAAGTCACGTACGTCACCACCGTCAGCAACTCCACGGGCGGCGA
Organism: Schizothecium vesticola; assembly: GCA_030549215.1. Lineage (NCBI taxonomy): Eukaryota > Fungi > Ascomycota > Sordariomycetes > Sordariales > Schizotheciaceae > Schizothecium > Schizothecium vesticola. Next base: position 203,143 of record JAUKUD010000005.1, on the reverse strand, counting down.
ATGGGTCACGTCCCTTGTCCTCGACTGTCCGCCGACCACGAAGCCCGTCAAAGACGCGTGCCGCGCTGCCGGCATCTACCCCGCGTCGGTTTACCACACGCGCGGCTCGGTATGGGGCGGCACCACAACCCTCGTAGCCGATGACTCGACAACGACGTGGCGCTGCGAGCTGGGCCAGCGCTACAGGCCTAGCGTCGACGGAAGCAGCCGACCAGGAAGTAGTGCGTACTGCACCAAGACTATCGAGGCGCCGGGCAAGGCGCGCGAGACGGTGACGATGAATTACGATCAGTGCTACCTCGTCCACCACCAGCTGCCTATTGTGGTAACGGCGGGCGCGGACAAACTGGTGGAGGGCAGTGTGGGGATTTATTCGGGGATTGATGCAGGTGACATCAACTCGGCGCTGGCGAGCGAGGCAGGGAGCATCTCCGGGTGTCCGGTGGCGAGTGAGGTGTTTTGGAAGATTGACGTAGGTCCGGGGATGCTGGGGAGCGCGACAACTACGAAGACGAGGGCGGGAGGCGGAGGAGGAGCAGCAGGGCCGACGCCAACGGATGGCGGAGGAGGAGGGGGGGCGGGAGGAGGTGGAGGCGGAGGCGGAGGCGGAGGAGGCGGAGGAGGCGGAGGCGGCGGAGGAGGGGGAGGGTCGAGGCCGGGGGCGACACCGACGAGCTCAGTAGTGCCGAGTGCCGGGGGGAGCACGCTACCACCAGGATTTGGCCTGGCCAAGGGAGCGATGGCAGCCCTGGCGTTGCTTGCGGTGCTGGGAGTGTGAGGTGAGAGATGGTCGGTCACGCTTTGCAGGGCTATCGTGTCCTGCTCTTCTGGTGTTGTTCATGGCTGATTTCCTTGTTGTATCAAGATACTCTGAGTCGCTGGGGAATGTAGGCCCGGGCTACCTACAAAATGCAAACGAAGAAGAAAGTTTCGAGCAAACCTAGAACGGGTGCCCCTCGTGGCAGAATTTTTTGCTAGGGTTGGTGTCCATTGCTCTTTCCATCCTTGCCCACAGCAGCAAACGGACCGTTCACTTCCTTCCGCACGAGAAGACCTCCCGTCCAGTCTCCACATTCGTTTCGTTGTTTGGCAAGCGACAGCAAACAGCAACCCCAATCTTCCCTCAAGCATGCCACCACAGGACTTGAGCATCCTGTGACGAACGGCCGTGCCATCTCACCCAGAGAGCTACCATTGCTACTCGCGCAGTCAATTGGGTGCGAAACAAGATGCCATCCACCGCGACGTCTCCATCCACGACGACGTCTCCATCCTAGCCACCCTCTGCAGCTGAAGCATCACCAATACGCCGTCGGCCTGGTCACGATGCCCCAAACCATGGATGGGTTGGTACGGAACTCATTCGACAGGACTCTCGCAGCTCTGCTGATTCTCTAATGGCCATCGTCACCCTGACACCTTACCCAGGCCGACTCAAAGGCCCGAATTGGGACGAGACAAGGCCCGATGCCCTACGCAAGTCCTCTGGCATCACATGCAACGAGATTGCCTACCGGACCGGATACACATGTCGGCAGGTACAAGTGGCCCGTATCGGCCCGACGACCCCAGGGAAGAACGGCGCCCCACAAGGCCCGGAGCGGCGACCATTCTCCCGGTCGGCCTCGTCTCATCAAACGACATGTCATGATATGGCTCGGATCTCGCCACGACCTCGAACAATTCCCCAGAGGGTTAGGGTGTTGTTTGCTTGCTTCATTCAGTCCGACTTGGCATTTCCACTCCTATTTTCAACTCCACAATGCGACGACACCCTCCCGCGGACAATTCCCCCGCGCTGACGCCGATTCTCGAGCCACCGCAATATACAAATCGCGCCCCAGATCCTCCAAAGTCCTCGCTTCCCGGATCGGCGGCCTGTTGGCCGCGCCGCCCCGTTGTTTCCCACTGCTTCAGCCTCCCTCACAGGGGCGCTTCACAACGACCTCAGCCGCTGCGGCAATTTGGATATTCCGGGTAGGGCGATGCTGCCAAGATGGCAACATGGATCCACCCATCCGTCGTCAAGTGCCGCAAAAAATGCCGATAAAAATACCCAGCCCGTCGTCGGCGTCGACGGGGCGTCGTCCCCATAGGTAGCGTGGTGCCTTCCAACCTTGGCCGCTCGCTGCATGACCGGCCTTGATTTCAGGACGGTCTCTATCTTCTCCTTCCCGGCCCAGCTCAGCACCCACCAGCACCGCGCACGCCTACACCACTTCACCCTTGCCTCAGCCCCGTATTGTCGCCGCCCAGCATGCCGTTCTTGTCGGATCCCCAGCCGCGCATTCTCATCGCCGGTGCCGGCATCGGTGGGCTTAGCGCCGCCCTCGCCCTGCACGCCGCCGGTTTCACCGACATCCACGTGTTTGAGGCAAGCGCAACGCTGACGACGCTGGGTGTGGGCATCAATGTACAACCGTCGGCAGTGCTTATCCTGCGCAACCTGGGCTTGCTGCCGGCACTGCGCGATGTGGCCGTCGAGACACGCGAGCTCAACTTCTACTCGCGCCATGGCAACCCCATCCTGTCGGAGCCCCGCGGCGCCGGAGCAGGCTACGAGGTCCCCCAGTTCTCGGTCCACCGCGGCGAGTTTCAGATGCTGCTCCTCGATGCCGTCAAGGCCCGCCTGGGTGCTGACCGCGTGCACCTCGAACACGCCTTTGTCAGCTATGAGCAGGATGCAGGGTCCATCACGGCCCAGTTTGTCCGCCGTGGATCTGACGAACCCGCTCTGATCCCGTCCATGACTGGGGCCTTCCTCATCGCCGCCGATGGCATCAACAGCACGGCGCGGCGGTTGCTGTACCCAAAGGAGGGTCCACCGCGCTTCTCGGGCCGCATGCTGTGGCGTGGATGCATCGAGCGCCCCCCGTATCTGACGGGCGCGTCCATGGTGTGGGCCGGGCATGCCAACCAAAAGTTCATCGCCTATCCTATCAGCGGACGGGCTGCCCGCCGCGGCACCTCGCTCGTCAACTGGATCGCCGAGCTCCGCGTGCGCGAGGAGAACGACCCCGACCTTACCCCTCCGCCCACCGACTGGACCAAGCGCGTTCCCAAGGAGCGCTTCGCCGGTCCGTTTGAGCAATGGTCGTGCGGAGGCCTGCGCATGTCGGAGCTCATTGATAGCACTGAGAATGTGTTTGAGTTTCCCATGTGCGACCGCGACCCCGTCGACCGGTGGTCCTTTGGCCGCCTGACGCTTCTTGGCGACGCCGCCCACGCCATGTACCCCATCGGCAGCAACGGGGCGACGCAGGCCATCATCGACGCCGAAGTTCTCGGCGCCCTGCTCGCCGAGCAGGCGAGCACCTGGCAGCAGCCAGGCGTGGTCGAGGCTGCGCTTACGGCGTACCAGGACGTGCGGCTGCCCGCGACGGCCAAGATCGTCATGGCCAACCGTGCCAACGGGCCGGACCACGTGCTGGAGCTGGCGCATCAGCGCGCGCCTGACGGGTTTGAGAATGTCTATGATGTGATTCCCAAGGACGAGCTCGAGAGCATTGGCGCGGCGTACAAGGCGGTTGCTGGGTTCGAAAAGGAGGCGGTGAACCAAAAGGCGCGCGACACAGTGCATTTGGCGGACCGGTTCGAGGCGTTTGAAGCTGCAAAATAAAGGGGTCGGGAAGGTATCTGGGGCGACAGACAACATCATGAATGGGGCGTTGAGACGTTGTATTTTATTATAGGGCGATTTGCCAGGTTGATTGGTTTTGCAGTGCCGAGTACATGAAAGGCAGCCGGACGCCGCTGCTCGATCAGAGGGAATCTTGCTCAGAGGAGATTGGAATGTAAATTCTGTACCACCGACTCACCCTGGCCCCCTTGAAGCTTCCATTGTGTCTCAAGAGGCACACCAGTACGCCCTGATGCAAGTCGCGACACCATGGGCTCAGCATCCATGAGCTTTGCCCCGCCACCATCCCCAATCACGATACCGCACCGTCCCCGCCACCGTCCTGCCCACGACCCTTTCTTACGACAAACTTCATATACCCTCCGCGGCATGGTCCCCCTGGAGTTCCCCAACCTCGGCCAAGAATTGAGAGTGTGTCAAATGTCTTTTCCCTACTTCGAACGGTTTCGGGACATGTAAGTAGAGGTACGGTCGTCTTTAACTGGCCCTGCTCTTGATGAAAGCTAGAGTGAGAGTGAGAGCGACGGTGAACCAAGCAAAACCCAACCACAACTGGATTTTGAAACCCAGCCATCTCGGCGACGGCCTCTGGGTCTTGCTATTCCCTCTGGCTATATGCAGATGTCTAGCCGCCGCAAGGGGGACAGACCCAAGTATCTGAAAGGACTCCAGGATTCGACATTGACGTTGGTGGAGGGAATCGGGGGTGGGTTGAGATGGCATGGAAGGCATACAGGTAGACGGCGAACGAGTTTGTTCCATCATGTCTGTCGGGATGGAATGGTAGCTGCTTCTGCTGTATGCAACGGTGTAAGCGGCCAATCCCCGTTTCCACAGACACTGTCGCGCCTTCTGTGATTTGAAGGACTTTTAGAGGTGTTGATAGCTGATTGATCAAGTTCGTAGTCAATCGGAGCAAGTGAGTTATGAGATGCATTTGCAAATCGCCTTGGTATGAATTACAGGCACTTTGGCGGAGTGGTTAACGCGCTGCCCTGCTATCAGCTGATCAAGGCAGTTCCTTCGGGAGCGCAGGTTCGAATCCTGCAGGTGTCGTACGACAATACCTTTTTGTCGCTTTCATTTTGCCTCTCCTCTGTCATGACACACCTTCACCTCAATCTTCATCCAGCATGTCATCATAACACCCCTTCCTTGTTTCTTCTCAACATATCATATTCCTCTCACTCCGCTCTACCAAAACCAACACCCCTCTCACCTCTGCGCCCCCTCCCACGTCTCCTTCACCAGCCCCCAATACCTCCCCTCCCCCTCCCCTCTCGCATGTAGCACGTGCGCCGTCCCCACGAACCTCTCCATCCGCACCTCAAACCCCAGCTCCCGCGCCGCCGCCGCATGCCTCTCGACGCACCGATAATCCACGAGCCTGTCCTCCTCGCTGTACACGTACGTCCGGCGGACCTCGCCCCTGTTCCCCCCCTCCCGGTCGTTGTGCATATCGCCCCACACCTTGATCCACTCGACCAGCACGCCGGCCTTGACGCCGCCGACCAGCACGCCCGCGAGCAGGTAGGCGAGGGGGACGTAGAGCGCGCGGAGGAGGCCGGCGCGCGGGGCAAAGGCCATGAAGAACTGCGCGGAGGTGTGCAGGCCGATCTCGGACGGGGCCGAGTCGATGAAGGTGATGTGCGGGGGTAAGGTGGCGGGGGAGAGGGCGGTGTAGAGGGAGGCGAGGGAAGAGGAGCCGCCGTTGGAGAGGATGTGGACGAGGAGCTCGGGTTTGGCCGTGGTGGTGGTGGTGGTGGTGCCGGGGGGGAAGAGGGAGTGGATGATGGGGACGGCGGGGGAGACGGCCGAGGGGAGGGTGTGCGGTTTGAGAGTGAGGAGGTGAGGGGGGGACTTGATGAGGATGATGGGGGAGGAGGGGTAGAGGGTGCGGTAGCGGGCGAGGTATTTGGCGATGTGCATGTCTTGGGCGCCGGTCCAGGAGGCGAAGAGGATGAGCTTGGGGGATGAGGTGGGGGTCGTTGTCGGGGTCGGGGCTGTCGGGGGTGGCTGGTAGAAGGAGACGATAGGGGACAGGGTCTCCATGAAGGCGAGTGGTTTGGGGGTGGGGGTGCTGGAGGCCATGTTGCGGCGCGGTGCTGTCGGTGGGGGTCGTCGTGTGGTGAGGGAGGGGGTTGATGTCGGGAAAATTGGATGGGAGCTGGGGATGGTGGTTGATTTAACGTCGGTCTTGGTGGTGCAGGCACCCATGTAAGCGCTAAATATCCCTGAAGGGCGTGTCTGTCAGACCCTTGGCGGGTTGTTTCAGACTGTTTTTCCCGGCTTTTCTTTCGGGCGACTTTGTTCTCGATTCCAGTTTTCTAGTATAACAAACTGCCCATCTAGCTTCTTGCAGCTAGCACTCTCAACCTGTCTGTTCTTCGAAAAAAGGTCAACCTTTTGCGAGATTCTGAACAAGGAGCCATCTGTCATCACGTCAGCTTCGGGTAGCTATCCACACTGGACTTGGCGATGTTGATGATGCGAGATGCCAAGAGCTTTGAACCGAGGTCCGATATCAAGCCCGTCCTCCGGGCTTCAACGGTTTCGGCGCAACACAATGTCCGACCAAGGACTCGGTGCGATATAATCCGCGGCTGCCATTTGATCTGTCATCCTTTATCTTGAATTCCATATATTGGATAAGACCACAATAAGGGTTTCCTTTGCCATACTCGCATTTCCAATGCAAGAGAAGACCCGCTGTCATTGAGGAGGCCATCTTCTTGCAACGACCGATTTGTGCGAATTAGCAAAAGGACTCTATATTCGGGCAAAACGGGATCCTACCAAAGTGCTGCATGACGCTCAACGAGAACATTTCGACTATCACCCAAATTTTCCGTCTCGATCAACATCCCAAGAGGTCCGCTGGCTCAATGGCAGAGCGTCTGACTACGAATCAGGAGGTTCCAGGTTCGACCCCTGGGTGGATCGATGCAAACAAAGAACAGGCAGATATTGTCTCTTCTGTCGAGTGTTTTTTTTTGGTGTTGTGTGGAAACGGTGGTCAGGGGTTCCTTGTTGAGGTATGAGCCTAGGTGTGAGCATTAGGTCCTCCGCCTGGGACAGATGTCAAGTTGTCAGTCAGCAGCTGGGGATGGCTGGAAAAGATAACATGCTGTGTTGGCTCGGAAGAATCAACGTCACGATATTGATGACCTAGCTGAACGAGCAAATTGAGTAACTCTCCAGGGATGATCAAGCCGCGTAAGGAAAAGGCAGTGCAGCATGAAGGTTCTGGAGCAAGTCAAATGCATCGCATCATTTGTGAATGCTCGTCTTGAGTCTTCCAGAGTGCCTCGTCAACTGTCTAAAAGTCCTCCAACTTGATGACTTGGTACGCCGGTTCTTCATAAGGATGAGCTCTGTGCACCCGGGAGTTAGTGATGGAGATGGAGCTGCCCGACCTGAAAAGACTTACTTCTTCAGCGCCTCAACGGCCGCCCTGGCAACCTGCTCGTCCTGACACAGCGTCTCGACACGAACCTCGAGTGTCTCCTCGAGATCACCGACCTTGCCAATGTGCGGATTGGCCGTGTCGCCGGGGCGGAACTGGCCGGTCCCGTTGGTCAAAAAGGCGCACTCGGTGTAGTTGCCCGGGCCGGGGTAGCGACCGGCCCCGGCCTTGAAGATGGCAGCTTTGCAGGCCTGGACGGCAGCGGGGGGTGCGTAGAAGATGAGGGTGTAGCGGGCAACTGCTGATGCCATTGTGGGGATCGTGACGGGGGGTTCTGCTCGATAGCTAGGTCGATGGCTTGGGTGGGCGTTTTGGCAAAGTTGGAATTGGTTTGTGAAAAAATGCAAAGACAACTTTGCTGTTGAGAGTTGAGACTCCAGAACGAAGGAAGGACCTCTCGTGCTCCACCCCGCATCCACCCTGTTTGCTTTCAAGCTACCCCGCTCCCAGTTACACAGCAGCTCAAGCCGATCGATCATCTGTGGAACTCATAGCATCTGGGAAGGTCCACTGGTCAATTGTGGCCCGGCACTGGAGAAGAGATGACAGGAACCGCCAGGACTCCATCCTTTGAAACTCAAACCATGAGCCAGAGCACCATATAATGTTCGGTCCCAGGCTTGCAAAGAGGCTTTATCATCGCTTGAGAATTGTAAAAGCGAACTATTAAGTCGGCCAATTTCCCTCCGGGGGGGGAGGGGGGGGGTGTGGACTGCCTACGGAAACGAGCCTGGACGAATTTTGGGAAGAAGAAAAACAACAAACAGGGGCACAACGACCTGGATGAAGGGAAAGGGCAGGACAGGACATCGTCCCTTCCCTCGCTTATCTCCAACGAAGGAAGCCGAGCCAACTCCGATGCTGGCCTTCGGTGGATATTTCATGTCCAAGAGCGGTTACCACCCGTTGAAGGGCCTGCCGAGACGGCAGAAGAAGCTTCGCCCGGCACTCGCCCGAGGTGGAGCGGCAGGCGTGGCCGACCCACCCCGCCGACACCGCAGTGCCTTCGTTACGCCATCGTCGGCATCAATTTCCCCGCGAATGGAAGGTGCTGCAACTCTTGGCCCTAGAGAATTCGTGGGCTCGTCATTGACGTCCCACCATCCGCCCCGCGATCCCCCAACGCTATCTTTAAACCCTCGTTTTCCCAAACCACAACCAAAAGTTAGCACCACCAAGCCAAAGGCAGTAACCTCAAAACGCCCCCAAAATGAAGCTCCTCTATCCCACCTCTCTCTACCTCGACCCCTCCCTCCTCACCGGCTTCCCCACCCTCACCCTCCACCCTTACGACCCCCGCGCCCCCACCATCCCCGACGACCTCCTCGACGCCACCATCCTCGTCACCTGGGCCAACTCCCCGCAAAACCTCCGCCACGCCGTCAATTTCATGCCCAACCTCCGGTGGATCCAATCCCTCGCCGCCGGCCCCAACGACGTCCTCGCCGCCGGATTCGACCCCGCCGCCGTCACCATCACCACCGGCTCCGGCCTGCACGACCGCACTGTCGCCGAGCACGCCCTGGCCTTGCTGCTGGCGTCCGCGCGCAAGCTGCACGAGATGCGCGACTTCCAGACCAAGGACGAGTGGCCCGGCCACCTCGGCGGTCCGCAGCCGGACCGCCCCGCCGGGGCGTTCACGACGCTGCGGGATGCCAGGGTGTTGATATGGGGGTTTGGGAACATTGCCAAGACGCTGACGCCGTATCTCACCGCGCTCGGGGCGAGCGTGAGGGGGGTGGCGCGGAGCGCCGGGGTCAGGGGCGGGATTGAAGTGTTTGGGGAGGACAAGTTGCCCGAGTTGCTGGCCGAGACGGATGCGCTGGTCATGATCTTGCCGGGAGATGAGTCGACGAGACACGCGCTGGGGAAGGAGAGGCTGGGGATGCTGCCGCGGCATGCGTGGGTGGTGAATGTGGGACGGGGGTCGACGGTGGATGAGGAGGCGCTGGTGGAGGCATTGGAGGGGGGCAAGTTGGGGGGCGCGGCGCTGGATGTGTTTGAGACGGAGCCGTTGCCGAAGGAGAGTCGGTTGTGGGGGCAGAAGAATGTGGTGGTGTCGCCGCATGCGGCGGGTGGGAGGCCACAGGGGGCGGAGGCGCTGGTGGTGGATAATTTGAGGAGGTTCTTTGCTGGGCAGACGTTGAGGAATGTTATTTAGGGGGGGGGGGGAATGAATCCGAGGGACAAGGAGGAGTCGTAGACTTGAGCGATTGATACAATTCTAGAGAGGAACATTTTGACAAGGTAAAAGTCATCAATGGCATTGGTATTAATGGTTGAATGAGTCGAGATGTGTATCACCGATGTGGTGATGCTCCCTGGGTATTGACCCGTTGCAACCCCCTCCCTCAAACCCCAAAAGAAAACAGGGCAGCCTGATTAAGAACTCCCTCCCAAAACTCCTCAACGCATCAGAGACCAAACCCTCGGTGATGGGACTCTGCGAAATTACTCATGAATCATTACCCCCTCCCCTCTCTCTCAATGCAACCCCCCATTGTGGACGTCTTCAAAGCACCTCCCGACAATCTTCCGCCATTCAGTCGCAAGGGCACCTTCTCTGAGTTCCCCCCGGTGCTGGCAGCGTGTTCGCTCAACGCTTGATCAAGACTCCGTTCACGTGACAGCCCTTTGCCCCAGATCCGCCGGATGTCCAGGAATTTCTCAGCCCAGTCCGATCGGGCACGAATCGATGCAGGCACCTGTTTTCGTGGTGCCGTGCCGGGGATTGCGGGGCGGACAGAGCTGGTGGCTGGCCGGAGGAAACGGAGATAAGGACCGCGGTAGACCAATGCATTTCGATGTCGGCATTGGGGTCGACAAGGATAAAAAAAGTCGACCGGGATCGCGCGATGGAGCCAGATGTGCATTTCAGCGTGATCCAAACTAAGCGGCGCGGGGTCGTGGCGGCGATGGCGGCGGTGAGGAGAAGGATTCCGAGCGTTCCGGGCGTGCCGAGGGGCGTGTGGTGGGTGAGCTGGGGAGCCACGGGAACTGGAAGTAGGTCGAGCTTGGGGATTTGACGTCGGTGGTGTAGAGCGGGAGGAGGGGTTCGGAGGACCCGTTGATGGATTGAAGGTTGAGCTTCATGATGTGGTAGAGGGGGATGGCCATTTTGGACGTCTGTATCGCTGTCTGTCGGGCCGGGATGGTTGCGATCTCAAGATTGGACGTCAATGTCAAAGTGCTCGTGTGGGACGGACTCGGTCGATGAAGCTTGACAGACGTGGAAACCAGCTCGGCCGTGGTGGTGAGAGAGCGCCAACACGCCAGGCCGGGGAGACGTTGGGTTTTGTTCACGATGAAAGGGATCGCGATCTCCCATCGGAGTTGGGTCGCGTTACTAATTATCCCAGTGAAAAGCGGCGCTGAGTCAATGGCAGCATCACGGCGGCAGGGATTAGTCACCGCGCCGGAACATCCGGAGAGCTGGTCTGCGACCGACCTGGCATTTCGTCGATGCACAAGTGTAAAACCGATCTCGGTCCTCGCGCGTCGGGACTGGGGCCACCGAGACCACCTGCACCTTTGCTGCCTCGAGATAAAGTCCCAATGCTTCCGGTGGCAGTTGTTGATGCAGGCTGGACGCATCAGTTCATTCTCACATGCAGCGGCTCCCTTACAGTGTGTCCCAGTCATGAATTGAGCAGCCCAGACGTGTGCTGTGCCCCAGTTTGCCGGAAGCCGGAAATGCTATCACGGTTCAAGCGGCAACGAGAACATAAGCTTCCTTCCAAACGTTCGATGCAGCCTTGGGGCTGGGGGATTCTCCACGACCTGGCGGGATGAACCGCGAGTCCGCGCCTGGGACCCTGAGCTGATGTGACGATTCGTCCCGAGTCGACATAAATCCAACCAGAATGATGCCGAATGTCAGCTTTCCATAAAGACATCATTCTTATCTTTGCATCCCGCCCGGTAGAACACCCTCTTGGGGATGTCGCCGGCCAAAGAACCGGACATCATGGTCCTGAGGTTTGTGGGGAGGGCTGAGATTTTGGGCGGGCGGGGCGATAATGGCCCGTATGACTTGAGCCAGAGAGGAGGTTGGCGCCGTGGACTGCACGGCAGGCGGGGCCGAGACCGTCCGACGGGGTGCGGCGTAAGCGTGAAGACGTAGAATTTCGGCGCGGAAGATGGTTGGGAGTTGGGGATTCAAACCACGGCGCCGTGACGCAAGCTTCTGGTCCTCGTCGGCAGCCGGAGAACCCCGTACGGCCTCGGAGCCTCGGCAGTGCTGGCCCGTGCCCGTGCCGGAAGGGTGTCTTCCAGATACGCGTATTTCCAAAATACTTGGCATCGAAATACGGGACGACTGCGCCCGGGCTCCCAGGGAAGACCCGCTGGCCGGAATATGCCAGCCAACCACATACCGCCCTTCTATACGCGTACCGCTGATGCGGACGGCGCAGCGACTTGAAATGAAGTTTGATGCGATGTTCAGCCCTAAGAGAACGCAGAACCATGGCGTGGACTGGTTTCCGTGACGCGTCCAGACTCCCTCAGGGGTTTCAAGGGAGACGTCGAAACCATTTATCTTCAAGATGATGTCCGCATAGTCTATCTGCTTTCCACTGAACACCGAGAACATTCATTGTGTTAGCCAGTCTCTAATTTCTCGAACCCCGCCACCCTACCCCCGACGTCCTCCTTCATGGCAGACCGCGAGAATCTCCACGGGGACTTTAAGTTCTACCGGTACAACCCCAGTACGGCCGGAAATGTGGTCTTTGTCGTCCTATTTGCCGTCCCGGCGGCCGCCCACGCGTACATGTTGGTTAAGAGGAGAACGTGGTACTTCCTACCCTTTCTCACTGGGTGTCTGTGTAAGTCGGGGTGGGGTTGCGAGTTCCGGGCATGACGTGCTGACATTGGCGTTCCAGTCGAGGCCATCGGGTACATTGGCCGTGTGATATCCGCGCAGGAGTCGCCAGACTGGACCTTGTCTCCGTACATCATGCAGACCTTGCTCATCCTCCTGGGCCCGGCATTGTATGCGGCGTCTATCTACATGGTCCTCGGGAGACTGATCCGCCTTCTTGACGCCCACCACCACTCTCTGATCAGGACAACGTGGTTGACCAAGGTTTTTGTCACTGGGGATATCTTATCATTTTTGACACAAAGTGGCGGAGGCGGTGTTCTCGCAACGGCAAAGACGCTGGAGGCCAGGGACCGGGGGGAGAAGATGGTTCTCGGCGGACTGGCCATCCAAGTCATCTTTTTCGGATTCTTCATCATCACAACCATCATCTTCGACATCCGCATCCGAAAGAAGCCAACAACCCGAGCCTTCTCCACCGTGGTACCATGGCGCCAACTCATCATGGTGCTCTACGCCTCGAGCTTCTTCATCATGGTGCGGTCCATCTTCCGCATGATCGAGTACGGCATGGGCAACGACAGCGTCTTGATGCGGCACGAGGGATACCTGTTTGGCTTCGACGGTGTCCTTATGTTCCTCGTAACCGTGGGCTTTTTGTGGTATCATCCGGGTACCATCCTCGCGGGCTACAAGGAGGTAGGTGTGAGTGAAGATATCGAGAGCAGCAGAGATGGATACGAAATGGGCGATCAGGACTCGAGGAGTACTATGTACCTGAACAAGACAGGTCGAACATAACCGGACGGTAGAAAAGGCATCCTTGTTGGTCGGGAATTAGGGACTGGGCGGGATGCGAACGGGGAAGTGTGAGGCGCTCTGGACTAACAGAGTCCGTGGAGCTGGCCGATGATTTTAGACGGACCGTTGCCTTGTCGACGGTGTAGCGGAGAGGGAGAAAGAATTTGACATTGCTTGCATTGACGGGAAGCCTGGCTAACCTTGCGGGAATGTGAAAACGAACGGCGTTGTGACACTTGATCTGGGGTCCCACGGGATGCTGAATGAGGTCTAGGGTTGGCAGAGCAGCCACGCAGGGGAACATCTGCAGCCTAGAGGCGACCTCGAACATGAGTGCCTATCCAGTGCAACTAGTGGCCTTCTTTCGTCGCATGTGGGAGCATGACGGCGAGGTTTCCCGGCTGCCTGGCAAAACATTGGGTCTGCCTAGTTCGAGCTTTGTGGACGACTTGGCGGCGGTGAGTCGGAAAGGTTGGGCGCTTATTCGGCGCGACATGGTGCCAACGCTGAAGACAGCGTCGAGTCCATGCTGCAGAAGGGCTTCCACTCCACTGCTGCAAGAAGTGGGGCAACCCTGCAGAATTTTCCACAGTGTCCTGGCAACACATTTTCTGATGGAGGGGCAGCCAACTTTTTGGCGGTGAGAGCGGGCAGAATGGGCAGACGCAACCAGAAGAGAATCGTTTGACGCAAGACCTGATGGGGTCGGCAAAATACAGAAAGAAGACAGTAGGAATCAATACTTGGGCTGTTCTACAATTCAGCGTTTGCCAATGATAAAAAGGCTCAGAGTTCTATGTTCATGTGGTGTTGTCGCGTCTTTGGTGTTGTGTTCGTCGAGGCCCTGTGCCAGTGCTACCCCTCCCTGCCCCGCAGTGAAGCCCCTCCCTATCTCTTATCGCCGTTCCACATTGGAAATTTGAAAGCCCCCTCAGGCCCCATTTCCTCTCGACTCGAAACATTTTTTTCCCGTGTCAGTCAAAACCACACCCAGCACCCCCTCTCTGCGCAGGTGCTTCTCTCGCTGTATCTCCCTCCTTCTCTTCCATTCCTCCTCCTCGCTCGGCGCCCTCTCCCTCATTCCCGCTTCTCGTTCTCTGTTTCGTTTTTTTATACCCCCGTTTCGTATAGCCAGCTTTGCAATCATGGACCAGCAAAGGTTGGCCGCATTACTCTTGGAGTCGCAGATTCGCAAGTTCCCCCCCCCTCGCCCATTTGTCTTCCGCTAACCGCCGTCTCTGCAGCTGACACTGTACGTCGGAGGTTGGGTGGAGCTGGACAGGGGAGGGCTGCTAACCTTACCATGACGTTCAGCAAAAAGTCAAAGACGTGACCGCCGAACTTCAGAAGAACTACTACACACACCCCGAATCTCTTCTCCTCCTCGTCGAGATCATCGCCACCCATGAGAACCTCGGCGTGCGCCAGCAGGCCGCTGTCCAGGCGGCCCGACAGGTGCCCAAGCATTGGGCCAAGATCTCCAAGGAGCAGAAGCCCGCCGTCCGCCAGCACCTTGTCGCCGCCACGATGGCCGAGAAGAACGCCGCGTGCCGCCACGCCGAGTCTCGTGTAGTCGCTGCCATCGCCACGATTGACCTCGAGGATGGCGAGTGGCCAGACCTCCTCCCTGCCCTCTACGGCCTGGCCAGCAATAGCGATGTTAGCCAGCGCGAAGTCGGCTCGTACATCATCTACAGCTTGCTGGAGGCGAACCCCACCTCCTTCGGCGACGACCTCACCAAGCTCCTTGAGCTCTTCAGCCACACCCTCCAGGACCCCCAGAGTGCCGACGTCCGCATCAACACCATGATGTCGATTGGTGCCATGCTGCTCATGTTTGAGCCCGAGGAGGATGAGCAGCCCGTCATCGCTCTGCAGAGCCTCATCCCCTCCATGGTTAAGGTCCTGCAGGACGCTGTCGAGGCCGGTGACGATGAGAAGACCGGCCATGCTTTTGAGGTCTTCCAGCAGTTCCTCGCCTACGAGTCGGCCCTGCTCGGCAAGTATCTCAAAGATCTCGTCCAGTTTATGATCGATCTCGCCGTCAACAAGGAGGCCGATGATGAGGTCCGCTCTCAAGCTCTCTCCTTCCTCGCCCAGACGGTGCGGTACCGCCGCATGAAGATCCAGGGCATGAAGGACATGGGCCAGCAGCTGACCCAAAAGGCTCTGCTCATCGTCACCGAGATTGATGACGACGACGACGATGATGACATGGGCCCCGCCCGCTCCGCCCTCGCCCTCCTCGATCAGCTCGCCAATGACCTTCCCCCTCGTCAGGTCATTGTGCCTTTGCTCGACGCTCTCCCCAGCTTTGCCAACTCCACCGAGACTGGCTTCAAGAAGGCGGGCATCCTCGCCCTCGGCAACGTCGTTGAGGGCGCTCCCGACTTCATCGCGTCGCAAGTCAAGACCATCATGCCCCTCGTTATCAACCTTCTCAACGACGCTGATGTCGGTGTCCGCCATGCCGCCCTCGTTGGTCTGTCCCGCCTGGCGGATGACATCGCCGAGGAGCTCTCCGACTTCAACGAGCCCATCATGACCGCCCTGGTCAAGAACCTCCAGGCTGCCATGGCCCCTACGGCCGACGCCAAAGCTGCCAAGAAGAACATTGAGATCATCCGCTCCGTCTGCGGTGCTCTCGACTCCATGTCGGAGGGACTGGACACCGAGTTCATGAAGAAGTACGCCGGCGAGCTTGTCGACAACATTGGCATCCTCATCGCCCACGACGACTACAAGGTCAAGGTTGCGGCGTCGGGTGCCATTGGAGCCATTGCCGAGTCGCTCGGTGAGGACTTCCGCCCCTACTTCGAGAAGATCATGCAGGGTCTCGGCGTGTATGTCACCATCAAGGGTAGTGACGAGGACCTTGCTCTCCGTAGCGGCGTCCTCGACTCCATTGGCCGCATTGCCGTTGCCGTTGGCGCCGAGACCTTCCAGCCCTACGTTCAGGGTCTCATGGAGGCCAGCGAGGAGGCCCTCCACCTCGACAACTCCCGACTCCGCGAGAGCAGCTTCATCCTGTGGAGCATGCTTGCCAAGGTCTACGAGAAGAATTTTGCCCATTTTCTGCCTGGTGTCTTCCAGGGTCTCTTCCAGAGCCTTGAGCTCGAGGAGGAGGAGATCACTCTCCAGCTCAGCGAGACTGAGAAGGGCATCGTCGGTACCGAGGAGGAGATCATCACCGCTGGCAAGAAGGTCCGCTTCAGGAACGCCGGCGAGAATGAAGAGGATGGCATGGAGGAGGACGAGGATGACGAGGATGATTGGGATGACATTGGTGTGTCCCCCGAGGCCCTCGAAAAGGAGGTGGCCATCGAGATTCTCGGAGACATCATCACCTACGCATGCGGTGGTCCCGAGATTACGACCTACTTGGAAAAGGCCATCGAGATGATCTCGCCCCTTGCCGAGCACAGCTACGAGGGCTGCCGCAAGGCTGCCATCGCCACCTTGTGGCGCTCGTATGCCCGTGTTTGGCAGCTGATGGAGGAGGAGACTGGCTCTAACTGGGAGCCCGGTCTTCCGCTCAAGCAGCAGCCTACCGTCACGCTCGTCAAGCTTGGTGAGATTGTCGCCAAGGCCACGCTCCAGACGTGGAACGAGGAGGCTGATCGGTATGTTGTTGTCTTTCCCTCTTTCCCCTCATTCCCCGACACCATGATGAGCACTTCACGTTACACCCAGCTCACTCAAACACATTTTAATGTGGATGCTGAGAACGCGTTTGATCTACTTCTGATTCCGACTCTACCTCGCTGTTTCATTGCCAACCACTTTGTCGCTTTATGCTGACTATTCCAAGCTCTGTCGTCACCGAGATCAACCGCAACGTCGCCGCCACTCTTAAGGCCTGCGGCCCCGCCATCCTCGCCCAGGACGATCTCATGAAGGAGATCGTCACCGTCATCAGCACCCTCGTCACCCGCTCTCACCCCTGCCAGCAGGACCTCGGTGATGAGGACGAGGACCAAGAGGCCGAGGAGGGCTCATCCGAGTACGACTGGCTTGTTATCGACACTGCCCTCGACGTCGTGATCGGCCTTGCCGTCGCCCTTGGGCCCGCCTTTGCCGAGCTGTGGAAGGTGTTTGAGCAGCCGATCCTCAAGTTTGCCGCTTCCGAGTCGCAGAACATTGAGCGTTCCACTGGTGTCGGTGTCATTGCCGAATGCGCTTCCAACATGGAGGCCGCTGTCACTCCCTACACCGCCAAGCTCCTCACTCTCCTCCTCAAGCGTCTCTCCGACTCCGACCAGGAGACCAAAAGTAACGCCGCCTATGCCACCGGCCAGCTCATCTACAACTCGACCGACTCGGCCACGTACCTCCCCCACTACAGCACGATCCTCCGCAAGCTTGAGCCGATGCTCCAGATCCAGGATGCTCGCATCAAGGACAATGCTGCTGGTTGTCTGTGCCGCATGATCATGGCGCATCCCGACAAGGTCCCCATTCCCGATGTTCTGCCTGCCCTTGTTGGTCTCCTTCCTCTCAAGGACGACTTTGAGGAGAACCAGCCCGTCTATCAGTGCATCTTCAAGCTTTGTAAGTTCCCGTCATGATGCAAGTTGTAGAATATCACGTTAACAATCTTCAGACGAGGCAAACGAACCCACCGTCCAGGCCCTCACCCCCAACCTCATTCCCGTCTTCCAGTCTGTCCTCAGCCCTCCCGTTGACCAGCTCGACGACGAGACGCGTGAGGTTGTTCGCCGCACCGTTGGCGTTCTCTACCAGGCCAAGCCCGATCTCTTCAGCGCGCACCCCGAGGTGCTGAAGCTGGCTGGTCTTGCCTGAGCAAACCAGAGAGGGAGATTGCGTTGGGTTGCATAGCATGGGACGGGCCGCGGTGGGGTTTTCACATTGGCTTGTTGCATCACGAAGCGATGAATGTGGGTGATGAATCTCGGTACACAAAAGGGGCAGGGTAATGATCGAATATCCACTACATATAGAGGTGTCTGGCGATCTGCGATCATCAGACATGGTTTCCTTTGTAGGGGTATAGCCAAGGGACGAATTCCATTATTTTCACATCCCACTTCTCAGATACGCAAACATGGAGTCTGGGGTCTCGAGTATTTCGGGTCATGTCTTACACTGTCTCGGCCCATTCAATGCGCCCCTACGGCAAAGCAGGCTGAGTCTGAGAGGAAAAGGGGGCAGTAGTGAAAGATATTCGAATTAGAGACGAAGACCTTTTGCTAGGCGTCCTGTCTCTCGACGACTTCGGACACAATTTTCGACTGGCCTGCCATCAATCAGCCGGCTTTGTGGTCTAGTGGTATGATTCGCGCTTCGGGTAGCTCCCATATCAAAATACTGGTATTGTGCGAGGTCTCGGGTTCGATCCCCGACAAAGCCCTCCTGGCTTTGCTTTTTGACACCTGTTCAAGGTTCCCTGGTTTTTGCTTTTCTCTGTTTTTCCAGGTGTTCCTTTGGGCAGGGACGAGCGCTATTTGCTCAGGAACTTGGAAGTCGTTGGCTCCATGGTACATCAAAGTGTCACGAACCCACCAAGCTTGACCCCACTTTCTAGCAACCTCACCTCCACAATTTCCATCCAACGTCAAGACCATCATCAAATGCTGGTCCGGACACGCCACATTGCCGCCTCCCTGGTCCTTCTCTGCCTCGTCATCTACGCAGTTTTTAGCGTATTCCAACAATCAGGGCAATTGTCCGACGTCCTTTTCCCAGCCCGCGCCATGGCCCCAGTGACGCATACGGTCCTTTTCGGGTTCAAGCCTGACGCGGATCCCGACGCCGTCAAGGCGGTGAGACTTGCCCTTCCCTGATGATCTGTTGGACGACCTAGCTGACGCAGAGAAACAAGGTCTGCGCCCGGTTTCTTGCGCTCAAGACGAATTGCTTACACCCCCTCTCGGGGGAGGCGTACATCCTCTCGTTGAAGGGCGGGAGGGACAACTCCCCTGAGGGCCTGCAGGGGGGCGTCACCCATGGGTTCACAGTGGAGTTTGGGAGCATGGAGGATAGAGATTACTATGTCAAGGAGGACGAGGCGCACAAGGCGTTTGTGAAGGGGTTGGAGGGGTTGGTGGACAAGGCGGTAGTGGTGGATTATGAGGATGGGGTGTTTTAGGGATTATCCGCATAGTCCTTTTCCTGGGGGTTCTGTGCCTATCTTTTTCTCGTGGCATGGCATAGGATCCTCTCTTCTTTCCTGATAACTCAACATCCACAGTCATTACCCTCGGCCACATCTGGATTCCGATCAGTCAAGTGGGAGACCGCCTTTGTTTGATCTCTTTCTCTTGTTTTCATGTTTTCTTCGAGTTTCAGGTCTCAGTCTCTCCGGAACCACCACGCTTTCATCCCGGATCCCACCCCTTTGCTTCCCACTCAAATATAGGAGCGGATCAGGGAATTTCAAGATCTCTCGTCACACGGCCGCCCTTTCGGAAAAGCGCCAGCACATCGGGGGGATGAGGCTTTCTGCCGACCTTCCACAGGCGCCACCCTGAGACATCTTGCTCCGAGCCTCCGATGGGCCACAAAAAGAGACTGGATATTTTGTCACACATCCCCGCATTTTGGAGAGGATAGCATCGTGTCTCAGCTCGTGGAAGCGGGGAAGAAGTTGACGTCCTCCGACTGGACTGCTGGAAGTTCCGACTCCTTGATGCGTACACTCGTCTTGACAACACATCCCGATCGGTCTAGTCAGCTTGGAGTTCTCTCTTTAACAAATCGGCTCTCGGTAAACATGAAACCCGATCCCGAGAGACATGCGTTGTCGATCAGGACGGCCCGCTCCACCGTACCATGCGAGATCTTCCTTCCACTCGGGATAGGAACCCCACTAGAATGTAGAAGACGCGGACTCTGGTGAAGGGGGCGGCCCAGGGACCTCGATGAACGAGAAGAAGCGGGCAGCCAGACCGAACAATCAGCGACTATAAAAGATAGCCCCCTTCCATAATCTGGCTCTTCTCACCCTCAGCAGAACTCGCCCCTCCCATCAGACACCCAAGCACACCAACAACCGTTAGTACGTCCTCAAGTACGCCCCAAAATTTGCAACTTCTTGATTCCTTCCCTAACAACCCCAGAATGTCTTCAGCCTACACCCTCAACGTCCGCGTCATCAATGACACGCGCGATCCCCTCACTGTCATCGAGAAGACGGCCTGGTTCGGCGCTGGCACCGAGTGGCACGATGCCGAGGAAGGACACGTCCTGTCCATGAACACTAGTGGCAGCTCGGGCATGCTGCGGCTCCGCAACTCGCGCGGCGACCGCTTCGCCGTTGCCGTGGGAATACACAACAACAAGCGCTGGTGCGACGTCACGGCCGACCTGGACAACGCCACGCCCCTGACCAAGCTCCACGGGCGCTACTACGACGACAAGGACGCCAAGAACAAGCGCCTGTGGGCGCAGGACGAGGAGTTCCAGGTCGTTACCAAGGGAGGGGCGACGATCAAGATTGTATTTTACAAGGTCGACGGCAAGATGCTGTGGGCGAACCTGGAGTATTCTTCGTAGGGGGGTCTTTTCAGGGATTGATGCAGGAGACAGATGATCACGTTCCTTACCTTGGCTATGGCCAATATCAAACGACCCGAGGCTAGTTTATCTATAGAAATCACTGTTTCTGTCCAAGCCCCAGCAACAACCCCGGAACCCCCCAACGCACCTCACGCCTTCCACCACGACACTGACCGCAAGCCCGCCCAAAGCGACACGAACCACTTCTGCAGCTGATCCACCCGATCCGGAGACGGACTCACCAAATCCGAACTCACTCTCCGATTCCTTAGCACCATCGTCCCCTCCTCCACCTTCTTCTCCAATTCCCTCAACTCCTGCCCCTGCCTCCTCCTCGCCTCCAACAACTGCCCCAGCACAAACCTCCCCGCCTCCGTCTCCTCCAGCGCCAACCCACGCTCCCCAAGCTCCATCTGAATCCTCAGAGGACTATAACCCCCCGTCCCCGCCTCTGACAGCGCCGTCACAGCATTCACCACCCTCCACGCCGACGCCTCCGTGTCCTGCCCATGCCGCATGACCATGCTCTTCCCCTGAAACATGTCTCCCCTCTCCCAGTACTCCCTCAACCGGCGCTGGCGCGCCATGGCGGCCTCGCGGCCGGCTAGGCTGAACGACGCGTCCGTCCACATGGTCGTGGCCAGGACGACGCGGTCGTAGTTGGCGGGGCCGCAGATGCGTCGGAGTATTTGGAAGGTCTTGACGGCGGAGCCGGCGAGGCGGACGTCGGTGATGCGGTGGAGGACGATGATGCCGAGGATGGTCCGGCGGGCGCGGTGTAAGGCGGTGAGCTGGTCGGCGATGGTTTGCAGGATGGAGGTGTCGGAGCGGGTGGTGTCGTCGAAGCCGGGGGTGTCGATGAGGTAGAGGGGGCGTTGGGTGGAGGGGCATGGGATGGGGTAGCAGGTTGCGTCGATTGTGCCTTGGGTGGGGTTAGCTTGGGAAGCTTGGGTGCTAGGCGGATGGACGGATGGCTGACTTGAAGAGAGGCTGTGGCCGACGCCGACCTCGGCGTGCGGGCCGGTGAGATGGGAGATGAAGGTCGTCTTGCCCGAGCCGGTCATGCCCATGACGATTATGTAACCGGGTTCTGGCCTCCTGTATGGGATTTCCATGTTTTCTTGACCCCTTGCCGGGGTGTGGTGGGTGCTTGGAGCTGCCATCATGCGTCGTCGGCAGAAGGCGGCGGGCCAAAACAACAAAAAGGGGTAAAGGGGGCTGCTCAATTGACACATGCCAAAACCGACAACGCCAACTTTCTCACACTTTGGATTTTCTTTCAGGATGATTTCCGTTTCTCATATTTTCCAGGCACTCGACTTTGCACAGTTGCGCGGGTCTCTGTCAGCCAACCACTCGCCGCAGGCTTGTCTGGATGCTTGGGCTGCAGGTCAGGTCGAAACGTCGGGCCTTGATACGCTGGCAAATCGGGGGGTCTGGACGACCCCTGAAGTAGTGCCTAGACACGTCGTTCCCCGGGGGTTCGTGTGTTGTCAGAGCCAGCGAGGGCGTTGGGAGAAAAGCGCACTTCAACAACACTGGACACCGGATGACACGCCCTGTCTGCCTGGCCCCCGGACCCCTCAGAGTCATGCTTTGCTGGATCCAACCGGAACAAAAGGATCGAAAAATTCCCTGCTCAATGGTGATCACAATGGGCACTGCAAGCCTTACATTTGGGCGCTCGATCAACATGTGATGATGCACATCGACACCCAGGTTCGGGGCAGTGAAATGGTTTGTCGTGATGACTTCGGCCCAATGCATTTGTTTCTGGCCCCCCATATATAAGAACAGGCCAGCAACGGCTTGTTCTTGACCTCGAAAAAATCCACACAAGCACCAAACACAGCCCAGGCTAGTCCCGACACCGCTGACAGTCAACACCTCCACCGCTACAATGGGCCAGAACCACTCCAAGACGAAGCGCTCTCCCTTTGGGAAGAGCAACTCGAGCAACAACGCCTCCAAGACCAATGTCGTCAAGCCAGTCGTCGCCCCCGTGCCGACATCAGTACCGACACCAGTGCCGGCTGACACCCCCCTGAACCAGAACCCCTGGACTGACACCTCAAATCCTGCCCCGGCCGCACCGGCAGAGAGCATCCGCCCCACCGAGAGCGCCGTCCTGGTCGAACACCCTTCCCCCATCCTCGCCCCCACCGAACCGCAAATCGAAATTCCCGACATCGGGTACGCCCCCCTCTCCGTTGCCCCCCTCACCAAGTTGCTAACCCCTCCCCCAGCCCCGACGACGCCCTCATCGCCATCATGGGCCTCACCGGCGTCGGCAAATCCACCTTCATCTCGCACTTCTCCCCCGCCACCGCCGTGATCGGCAACGACCTCGAGTCCTGCACCACGTCCATCTCCTTCCACCCGACCACCATCGACGGCGTCGCCCGCCGCGTGGTCCTGATAGACACCCCCGGCTTCAACGACACCACGCGCACCGACACGTCCATCCTCTCCGAGATCGCCGGCTGGCTCGCCGAGGACGTCAAGCTCGCGGGGATTGTCTACCTCCACCGCATCCAGGACAACCGGGTGAGCGGGAGCGCGGCGAAGAATATCGATTTGTTCCGGGAGCTGTGCGGCACCGAGAGCCTGGGGAGTGTGGTCCTCGCGACGACGATGTGGGATGCGCTGCCATTGGAGAAGGCCGCGGCGCGGGAGGCGGAGCTCAAAGGGAAGAAGGAGTTTTGGGGGGGTTGGTGGAGAGCGGGTGCGCGGTGATGAGGCAGGATGAGGGGGCGGTGTCGGCGGAGGAGATTGTGAGGCACGTGTTGGAGCAGAGGAGGGAGGTGACGCTGCAAATCCAGGACGAGATTGCAGAGGGGGTGCCGCTGCACGAGACGGGGGCGGGGTCGGTGCTGGAGGCGGGGCTGAGGAAGGAGATAAGGGGGTATGAGGAGGAGGTGGAGCGGTTGAGGGAGACGTTGAGGCGGGTGGAGGCAGAGGTAGGGGGTTTCAAGGGGGAGCAGGTGAAGAGGGAGAAGGAGAGGGGGGAGGAGATGGAGGGGTTGAGAGGGGAGTTGAAGGTGTTGAAGGAGGAGTTGGCGGCGACGAGGGAGAAGCAAGAGAAGACGGAGAAGGAGTACAAGGAATTTACGACGGGGAGAGGGTGGTGGAGGGCGAGGTGTGTGGTGATGTAGACTGCCGGTGGCTTTTGGGGCTTAGGTTTGGTTCACTTTGTTGGAGTTTTAGGCGCTGGTTGGAATACATACCATGATAGGTAAATGAATCTCTTAGAAACATAGGCTAGGAGGCTAGTGGAAGAATCTCAAAATTCCTTTCCTTGCGATTGAGCACGTGTTTCGCAGGTGCCCATCTAGAAAATCAGGCCCAAGGAAATTCAGCCCCAACCAGCACGGGGTCAGATACCTCCGCTGTTCTCTCCTGCAGAACCGCTAGTGGAACTCCTAGGCTTTACTAGTAAACTTGCCGAAAGTTGCAAACACGGCAACAAGAAAGACTCTCCTCCCATCTGCACAGTTCGCCTCTCCGCGTCCGCCGATACACTCAAACAGGCATCCCTTTCTTCATTCTCAAAAATTAAAAGGTTGTCCCCGCCTTCTGGTCCCAATAACTGCAGCACGTGCGCCCACTTCATCGGCTCCTCGGGATTCCGCCTTAACAGAGCAAAGATGATCTGGAATCGCTCAAGGCTGAGGTTGACAATCGCTAGCTGTTGGGGGAGGTGCTTTACTCTTGGAGCAAACTTCGAGGCAAGGAGTACGCCAATGTGGACAAATAGCCCGGATACAGCATCTACAAACCTGTACTCGCATGCAAACACCTCCAGCCCAATGCCCTGGGGAAGGAAGGCCAATCCGGTAGCGTGGTCGTAGGCAGCCTCGGGTGTTGGAGATTGCTGAACAAACTCGAAACGGCTGTGGTTGGCACTGAGCAAGCGTGGGGCGCCAATGTAGATGGCGCCGTGAAGAGGCTCACTGCTGCGGTAGAGTTGGGAGATGGAGGTGGGGATGCCGGGGCTGAGTGTGGTTGCGAGGAGGAACTTGTGCGGGCTGGTGAGATCTAGGCAATCTCTTTCAATCTCGTCGAACTTAACTACCGAGGGGCGGCGTTCGCGGAAGTAAGTGCCGAAGCCGACTTGGCGGATGGGGATGCAGACGTACAAGTCCCCGTAGTCGTCGCGGCCGACTTCAAGCAGGTACAGGTAACCATCCTCGTTTTCTTCGACACCCGGAGCTAGCCGACGCAGCACGGAACTGATATAGCGTGGCAGAAGGAAAAGACGGCGCTGGACAAGTTGGAGGCCCATATTGGTGTGAGAAGTCGGCATCTCAAAAATGCGAGATCGTTGGAGGTTGTGGCTGGAGCTGAAGGCGTCTGGGTCGACGGCCAGCGCGCGGAGCACGCTGTCGTTGTCGCTGTCTTCGTCGTCTGATGAATTGCCCGACTCGTCAGGGCGCCAGCCGAGGATGGTGAGATCGTTGGTCCGTTTGATGATTTCTTCTTGGAGACGCCGAAAAGCCTTGGTCCCCTCGCCGTAGAGCATGGGCATGCTGATGTCGAACAGGCCGAGCAAGCTGTAGGCCCGGTCCTCGACCCGAGTGGTTTTTCTGCCCGCTGCCCATGACATGCGCTGAGCTACCGAGAAGTGGTCCAGTGGCAGGAGCCCGGCGATGGCGTCTGTTGGTATCTTGGTGGCCTCGGAGAGCCGGGTAGCTAGATTCTGTTTTGTCCCAATTAACTCCCAGGCCGAGTTGTAAAAGTTGATGCACTTAGGCGCGATGAGTTCCTGTAACGTCCAACCCCGACTGAACCAACGGCAAGGGCCGAGAGGCGCTTTTTGATCAGCGCCGTAGTCGGCAAGAAAGACGATGCAGATCCGGGATTTGAGGTACCACGCAAACATGGAGTTGATGGATTCGGTGAGCTCGGCACTGCTCGTCTTGTCGATACAGCAAGTGTCGACCCAGATGTACTCCAGCCCAAGGCTCAGTGCCGTATCGCAGGCCCCCGTAATCTTAATGAAGCCTTGCTTGTCTTGTCGAGCGGAAGGGAGTCCCATCTCCTGGAAGGAGACTTCGCCATCCTCCCAGGTGTGGGAGAGGATTGAATATTCGGGGATCGTCGGTTCGAAGAACTCGACCAGAGTGAGTGTTGGGGCGTGTATCAGTCGCATGATGGTTTGGTGAATGTGCGGGGTAGAGAGAGGCAGCGGCTGGACTCGGCGAGGACGCATGTCTTGGGTTGACCTTCAGCCCGCGCCCAACTGCCAAGCTTTCCTCTGGTTTGGCAGAAGTCTGCGCCCATTTATCACGCAGCTTCTCTGCCGCTGCCCATGTCTTAGCATATCGGGCGACGGCAGGGGCATTGCTCAGCTTCTTTTCAAGTTTGCCCCTGAATCAAGATCAACATTGAGCATACAATCACTACAGCAACCCACAGATTATTGAATGAAGAACTTTGGATTCAACTGCTCCTCAAAGCTATGTCCATCCTCCCAAATGCATCGCATCGTCTTCTTCGAGATGATTCCCGCCCATCATGCCCAGAAATCAAGTCCGCCATCGCTCCGTTCCGGGTTCCAGCCTCCACAAACGCCGAAACCCCTCCCGGACCCACTTCAACACCACACATGCATCTCCTCACCCCCCAGACCAAACATCCCACTCAATCCGTGCATATGATCAAATGTTGAAGAGAACAAGCTCAAGCCCACTCCCAAGTGCCGTGGATCCGTCCCTCTCCCGGGCTCGCAATGCTCTGGAAAGCCGACGGGCTGAGGTCGAGGTCGTTCAGGCCGTGGCAGCCCTCGCAGCGGTCGGCGACGGTGACGGTAACGGTCTTGCTGCCGTAGGAAGCTTTGATCTTGCGGCCGCAGAGGGTGTTTTGGTTCGGGTTGCCGGCGGGGGGGGTCGAAGGATCAAAGAGCATGGGGTGAAGGGCGACAATGTAGTCGGCGTCGGTGTGGGTGATGCCGCAGGAGCCGAGGCCGGTGGAGTAGAAGGTGAAGTCACCGGTGAAAGCGGCGGGGGGAGGCTCGACGCTAGTGGTGGTGGTGATGCCCGTGGTGACGGTCGTGCCGATGGTGGTGGTGGCGGCTTCCGTAATGCTCGTCACCGAGGTGGTCTCGACTGTCAGGGTACTGACGACGGTGGTGGTCGTGGGGGAGGCGGTGAAGATACCGCCCTGCTTGGTGCACTTGCGGAGGGAGAGGCAGCTGCAGGCGCTCGAGAGGGCGGCGGGCTTGTACTCAGCGACGAGGATGTCGGGCAACGACGAGGGTTGGGCGTTTCGTTGGGTGATGGCATGCTCAATGGTGTAGGTGGCGGTGGACACGACGACTGTCTGGACCGAGGTTGACACGACTGTCTCGACCGATGTGATGGTCGTCGTCTCGACTACAGTCGTCTCAGCAGTGGCGGTGGATTGGACCGTCTCGGTGGGTGTCACGGTGGTGGAATACCAGGTAGCCACTGGGATGCCGAGGTACTCGCGGCAGAAAGCCTTGACCTTGCGCCTGTCGCCCTTGTCGACCGAGATCATCCGGAGGAAGAGGTCATCCCGAACGCAGGCGCCGGGCTTGGGAGGGCTGGAGGCAATGACAGTGGTGAAGGGGACCGCAGCCACGGCGACGAGCACCGAGAGGAACTGCGACCGCATGCTGATGAGGATTGAAACGAATGTCGGTGGCCAAGGCCTAAACGAGAGAATGAAGTTGGGGATGAAAAAGATGTTGTGCCCTTTTCAGGACGCGTTTTCATGAGGCGTTTGCCTCTGGTGGTGTTTCCATGCCTCACCTCTCCCTACCCCCCTGGACGCCATGCCATCCATGCCACTGCTTTTGCTTGGACTGGCTGGGGCTAGCTGAAGTCCAGACCCGGCGCTTCGCCCGGTAGCGTCCACTCAGGGGCCCCCGCCAAGACGATAGTGGCTGCAGTGAAGCTTAGCGGGCTTAATTTTCGGGGCTGACCTTGGCCTTTTTCAGCTGCATTCATGAATCCGCGACAAGAAATCACCGTTTAGGTAAGTAAGAGCGGCAATTTTTATCTAGGGTTCCCATTTTGTACCTCCAAGTCCCAAAACATAAATATTGTAAACAATTTTCCCTAATCCAGACTCCCTCTTGACTCAATCCAGCCCAGCCCCGTGCAGACTCTCGCCGAAAGCCTCTCCTCGAAGGCATGGTGGTGAACAGGTGGTGACGTTGGGACTTCTCCCGTCCTGTCACCCGCATTCAGGCTGCCTTGTCGCCTCATCCATTGAGGATGACACACCAAAAAAAGAGAGGCAATGCAAATCATAACTCAATGCCCAGTATCAGGATTGATACTGATGACCTTCGCGTACCATCTATTGCAGGAGCAATATTAGTACGACGCTCTAACCAGCTGAGCTAACCGGGCTTGTAATTGATGTCGAACTGCTCTGCAATTAGAATTCATGCTGCTCCCGATTCTCAACATGAGAGCGTTTGAAAAGATCTCCAGTTCTGCATTTGGCAAGGCGTTGGTTGGCCGCGGTTGCGACAACCCTAGAACGACTCGACAAAAAACAGCGATCACTGACTCCCCTATCGCGCATGATAATCGTGCTTCGAAGGGGTGATGGTGTCATTTGTTTGGAAGTCACGTTGATGTACCAGGGTTATCTTGAACAAAACATTTGGTCTTGATCGAAAACAAATTCCCTGCTCTGCTAAAATACCGTAAACAGGCCCAACTCCCATCCTCACTGACTAGATCCTTACCAAGGAAATACCCAAGCTACAGACACTACTGGAAATTGTTGAAGTAATTCAAGTTCTGCCCAGCCTCCGAGTTGCTCGTGCTAGTGTAAAACGACGCGGTGTCAAAGTTCAAGTCGCTCATCAGCCCACTCTCCAAGTTGAGGGCGGTCATGCCCAAGATATCCTGCAGTTCCTCCGCAAAGATAACGTTGCCGTAATCTTGGCCGGTTGATGTGAAGTCAGGGTTCGATGATGGGTGTTGCGGGACACCGAAGGATGTGGGCATGGAGCTGCCCCCGATGGGGCGCAACGGCATCTGAGACATATTTTGGGGCGTGGTGGCATAGCTCGTCCCGGCTTGTGAGGCGGTGGACAAGGGGGTAACAGGGTAGATGTCGCTGGAGCCCTGCGTCGGCTCACTCGTTGCGGGGCGGGACTCGGCAATCGACGTCGTCGGCGCCGGGGCAGTCCTTGCTTCCCAACTTTGGAACATGAGGCGAACGGCCCTCTCGAGGATGTGGCGCCGGAAGGCAGCGGCATCTTCCTCTTCGTAGGGGATATTCCAGGACACGGCGTTGCTCTCACTGAGGAACGTGTCGAGCACCTGCACTCCATCCCCAACGATGTATTGTTGGAGGTTGAGGGCGCCATGGAAGAGCACCCCGTCGATTTCTAGATAGGGCGAGGTGGGTCTGGCGACGCTCCCATCGAAGAGAGTGTAAAATATGCCGTACCACTGCTCTTCGCGCGACTGGTTGGCCGGAGCCCTTTTACCCAGCTTCTTCTTCTGGTCTTCGGTGGTGCCTTCGGGCTTTGCGAATGGTTTTTGGGGACACCGCTTCTCCCGCACGTGATCGTCACGCTCCTGCTCATTGGGGAAGATGTCGAAACAAATAGGGCAGTAGATGGGCATCGAGTGCTTGCGCCCGACGTGTTGCTTGACGTCTCGTATCCTCGTCAGGCGGAACCGGTAGCAGGACTGATGCACCATCGAGTCCTTCTTGAAATAGGGGCAAGCAAAAGCGGGACCGTGCTCCTCGGCAGACGGGTCAGGTCGGGCAGCCGGTGGATTCTGTTGATATTCCTCGTCGTCATCCCCGTCGTTGGGTCCGCGGTGGGGGCGAGTTCCGCCGTAGCCATGTCTTGGTCGCTTTCTGCCACCTGCGGTTGAGCCAGCATGGCTGCCAATGGCTGAGGCCGCTTGTCTGATCGGCATCGCGCTTCCTCCCGCCCTGTCGGCCGCCATGTAAATACGAAACTCCCTAAAGATTGTCTTCAGGGCCATGTCGCTCAACGCGAGCAATGGGTGCTGGTCGTGCAGCCTGCGGACAAAGTGGTCTTCGCCGGGCAACCAGTCAAATCCCGAGTCCATCGATTGATCAGATTCACTGTAGTCGCCGAGTGACCAGGTCGAGATGTCCTCGCAGCTAGGATCCAAGGAGTGCACGCTAGGGGGCTCGGCCTCGTCGGCTTCTCCATTCTGAATATCCAGGGAGCCTGTGTCGTCGTTGGTGGACTCGGCAGCCGGTGTGTCGAGTCCCGAGGACTGTTGTGACCTTCGCTGCGACGAAGTGGGCTCGGTGAGCCTGGGGGTGCCGGCGCGACCTTCGCGGTCCGTGCCTGATGTTCGCGTTGCAACTGCCGCATCGGTCTTGGTTGTGTTGGTCACGGAGTCCACAAAGACACCTTCGGAGCCGCTGCTGGCAGCCGGGGGAGGCGGGGAGAAACGACGCGACGGGCGCAACGTGTCGCTCGGGGGCGGCTTGCCACGCCTCCTGGGAGGAGGAGCAGGCTGTTTCCAATTCCTTGGTTCGGCGTGCTTGTGAACAGGACTCGAGGGACTACGCTTCGTCTCTGTTCGAGAGGAGGCATTAGAGTTGCTCTGGTGGTAACTGAAAGGGGGGGTCAACGAAAAATGCGCTTTTGAAAAAGACGGTCCACTTGGCAGGACTTACCCAAGGTACCGCCGCACTTCTAGGTAAAGGGGTTGCAGAATGGCAGTAGTTGCCCGTTCTAGGAACGTCGGTTCTTTGGTGTCAAGTTCCTTCACCCCGGCATCGTAGCTGTCGCGGTATTGCTGTGTGACACAGGCGCTCACAACATCCTCAAAGGATGGGCTGATGGCCAGGGCAATGTACCGCAGGGACAGTATCTTTCTGGTGGTGAGGAGATCGAGGAGATTGGGATCGTACGCCTTGCCGAGCTCCTTGTCCATCAAGTCTGGATCCTCCCGGCGCACATCCGAGAGACTCCGGCCGAGAGCAAGCTCGGCGAGAGCTATGCCTAGCTGGGCCAAGATTGGCTCCCTCGAAGCTACCTCCCATGCTGAATCCGGCTTATTGGATTTGATGGGTTCCTGGCTGGGGCTAATCTGTCGATTCAGAAAGACAACTGGAAGTCCGTCCCTTCCACTCCTGTCCAGGCCGACGAGCCAATCTTCCGACTTCCATGACCGATCGGCCCACGGGGTGTGATTGTGCTGCAGAACGGCCAAGCTGAGACGGTAGGCGAGCGCGAGGCGCTTTCTCGTGTCCAGGAGGGGTGTGCGGCCTTGGATAAGATCGTAGAGGCTTGAAAAGGACCTGGGAGACTTGTTGAGGCATTTCAGGTGGGGAATAGACCTAACGGCTTGCTCGCCGTCAGTGCCATCGCTGAGAAAGGAGCAGAGACCCATGCTCTGGGAAGATCGGGGGTTGGCCTCGAGGGACATCCGTGATGTCCACGTCGTGAATTTCGCCTTCGAACTCGGAGCGGTGGGTGAGTCTTCGGGAGTTGCGTTGCCTTCGACGCGCTCTTGTCCGGCTACTTGCAAGTCTGGTTGGCAAAGGGCGACCTCAAAGTCCCAGTCGTCGGGCTTTGGCTCGGGCTCTGAAAATCCGGGATTGCACCTCGAGCATGCGCAGCGAAGACCGGCAATGTGCGACTTGGAGCAGCTGCAGCCAAAGGCGGCAATGATGGCTTTGAGGGCCTCGGCGGGCTTCTCGCCATCGTGGTGGTACCAAGAGTGGGTGCTGGATGGCGAGTGCTGCGTGTCTGGGAAGGGCAGGGGTGTCCTCAACTCTAACAGGGCACTCAGTTGGACATTGGCGCGGGAGACTTTGTCGACGCGGCGCTGCATCTTTGACTTTGGGGCATGGGCCTTGAAGCTGGAGCTATCAGGTTGGAGCTCGCGGAGGACTGTCTGCGTGGGTTGTCAGCCTGAGCTCCGCATTGTTGGCTAGGTAGGTACCTAGGTAGGTAGGCATGTGTGACTTACGGTGCCGCGACTCGTGTTGCCAAAGTCCCTTATGAGGTTGGTGAGGAGGCGATGCATCTCCTTGAGATGCGTAATGAGCAGAGCGGTCCTCTCCACATCGAGCTTGGCCGTCACCTTTTGGTGCAAGTTGGAGTCCCGGACGGACGAGATATCGGCCAGAAGAAGAATTTTGGCAATCAGGCGTCTGTATAGGGCCGCCTCAGTGTTGAGGCCCCTGGCGACGCTTCGGGACTCGGCATCGTGTTTTGTGTCCCTGAATCTCTCGACGGCGACAAGGACGGTGGGAAAGAGGTCCTGAACATCGCCTAACATTCGGCAATCTGCTGGTGTCGACATGGTGGGAGTTTGCGCGATGCCGCACGCAGCCAATCCTCCAAGTGGTGCTCGGTATCCAAGTTTGATGGTGAAGACAAGGGGCTCTAGGAAGGGTTCCAATGGTACTGGCAAGTCGGACAGGCAGAGACCCGACGGGCTGAGACGGAATGGTGCTTGAGCTGGAGGCTCGAGAGACTGGTCACGATCTAATGTTGGGTGATGTTGGGTGGGGTCAATGGAGGAGAGGCCCAGGTCCAGGTAGGTATGGACGCGGAGGGGATGGATGATGGGATATGTGAAGGAGGGCTCGTCTCCAAGATGGCGGCACGGTTGACGAATGACGAAAACTGAACGGGAGGGAGGCCGAGACTCGAGAGATGAGAGGGCATGGGTAAGGGCACAAGTGAGGTGGGCATGCGTGGGATGCCTAGAAGTGACGGCGACCTCGACCGACGACTCGATTGAGCCGCATCTCGATTTTCGAGGCGAGCGAGCGGGGGTGTGTTGGGGTGGTCATGTCCACGATGCCACCGGTCTGGAGGTGCTCCGTTCCGCACAGCCCAACCGAGCCGGGCAGATTGGCCCGGTTCCATCGGATCATTGGAGGAGACCCCCACCTATCCAGGTATTCAGGCCAACCCCGCCCCTAGAAGCCCAGGCGAACCACTGTGGCAGAGCCTCCCAGCGCCCAGCTGCCTTGCGGGGGTCCAGTCGCTTTTCAGGCTCTGATTTCCAGTGCGCCTTCCCTCTCATTCGCCGGGCACTTTCTGTTGCATCAGTTTGAACAGCCCGTTTGGTCAGATGATGCAACATGATGGGAGTCGTTGCTTCCCTTGGCGAATTGCAGCAGCAGCCGTCCCACCACCCTTTCACAGCTCACGCTCTACCCCTCCTTCGCGTCTTCGTCCCGGCCTTGGTTTGCATTTCCATCCATCCCATCTTCGCGTCCATCCCACCCAACCGCCATCAAAATGGCCACCCTCTTGTGTCAAGACACCACAGAGCATCGCAAGGCTGTCGCCTGCATATCTTGCCCCGCTCCCTTCTGCTCCTCGAGTCCTCCCCCGGCCCGCCCCCCCCCCACCATAGGTTCCCATTTGCCGTCCCCTCGTCGCTCATGGTCGGTCAGCGCAGTATCCCGACGAACATGCATGGATGAATGGTTAATGGGCAGTGGGGGATAAGATATCGACCCTTTGAAGTCAATCAGCTTGGTCCAGCCACGTTACCTTGCGTCAGGGTCAGGTGCAAACCTCAAACGTGGAATCCGTCACCATCCTGTCCCCCCTCCGCGACCCGTCTCCTGTATTCGCATCCAGGCACTTCCCGATCCGATAGAGTACCGACCAGGAAGGCAGCTTGCCCATTCTCAACATCGCCTATTGCACCACCACTTTTTCCCTTCTCCGTCCGCCCACGGCTGTCAATCTTCAACCACAGCAGCCATGGCTACTACAGGGAGCCGTCCCAAGGACCAAAAGCGCCTGGTCAAGCACGTCCGGAGGGCCAAGGCGCCTCTCGCCGCCCAGTTCGAAGACTGCGTCCAAGCCTCGATTCGATTGACAGATGCTCTCCAGGCAAACCGGCCGCGTCTCAACAAGCTTCGTGATCTGGGCCAGGAATGCAAGGACAGGCTCGCTTTCTGGGGCGAAAATAGCGGCGCCACAACCCGCACCCTCGACTACAACCTCAAGTGCTCGCCCGCACTGGTGCAGCAGACTCAGGCCCTCCTCAACGACCTCAACAAAGCTCTGACGGAAGCAGCACCTTTGGTTCGGCCTCTTGTCTTCGAAGCAGAGCCCCACAACCTCCACACGGAAAAGGCGGCCGTGGCTGCCATTCTGGAGGACTACGACGTGGATTTCAGTCCCGAGTTGTGGGTCACGGAAGCTGTTGATGTCGTTGACTATCTGGTCAAACTCCTTCCCGCCTACCGCGATCATCTCGGCGAAGAGGCACCCGCACCGACCAGCCTGGACTCCGAAGACGACTCTGGCGAGTTCTCGGCCGATTGGTACACCAAGGAAGCAGCAGGACTATTTCCTGCCGCATCAAGACCACTACAGGAGCGCCTCGGGAGGGTCAACTGGCGGAGACGACAGTATTTACACCAGATTCGTGCCAGGCCGAGGACGGCCACAGAGACAGAGACAGCGACAGCCACGGTCAAGGTGTCCCCGAATTCCGAGCTAGGACACACGCCCAAAACAGCTCCGACCCCGCGGAGCACCGGGAGGCTTGCTCGACCACCGACCGTCGTGCACGTCCAACCGCCGTCGAGACAGACGACTCGGAGCTGGGCCGACTTCTCGGACACGGCCACGACGACCGAAACCCAAATCACCAGCATCGTCTCAAGAGCCACGGACGCAGACCAGAACTCGACTTACACCGTGACAGAGTCGCTTCAGTCCACGTCTCTCCCAAACCTCACTCTCCCCGCCCCCCCAGTGGACCTGGACAATGTTCAAGATGGGTCCTTTGAGTGTTCAATTTGCCATTTCGAGCTACCCTTGACCGTCTCTGCGCCGAAGGTGACACCCGACGACTGGGCGAACCACGTCTACCTCGACCTCAAGCCCTACATGTGCACATTTGACGGGTGCAGCTGGGGCCACGCCATGTATGGCGTCAAGCGAGACTGGTTCCAGCACGAGCTGGACTGCCACCGCTCGTCCACGGTCTGGTCTTGCGGCATCTGTCGGAGCGACTTTGGTTCTGAAACCGAATTCAGTGACCACCTGGACCAACACGACATCGGATCCAAAAAGCCGGCGTCCGTCGTGGACAGCTGCAAGCGCTTCTCGCCAAAGGACCACCCAGCCCTCCAATGCCAGTTATGCCGCGAATCGTGCCATGACCTCAGCGAGCTGGAGGATCATGTTGGCAATCATCTTGAATACTTTGCCCTGGCAGCCCTGCTCGAGCACAGCCCCGTGACACTACCAGACGCCACAGCTCCCGAGGACTACACCAACATTCACGATTATCTGGCCGACTTGTCGGATGACGAGGGTCCGCAGGTCCAGGAAACCAAGACGATCCGCGCTTCGTCGCCACCTGCAGTCCCCAACAACACAGTTCCAGGCCCACCCCCCACCGAAGGAAGCCGGGTAGCGGATGCGAGTGATATCTCCATCCCGGATGACCCCGACAAGGAATTCCCGCATCAGAGGGATCCGACGCGGACCGCAACCGCCAAGCAAGTCGTCGACCAGAAGGTCAACAATTTCCTCAAGCAGGCTCGACAGGCCGCGCCGATCCACCAGGAGCCCCAGACGAGCAATGTCCCCATGAGAGACGAAAATTTCTTTGGCAGGGATGTGGACCTAGGCCGGATGCATTCGTCGCTGTCCCAGATGGGTCGCATCTGCACGGTCACAGGTCGCGGAGGCATTGGCAAGACAGCCACTGCACAGGAGTACCTCCATCGCTACCGCGACGAGTACGGCTTCGTCTTTTGGGTGGACGCTGAGAGTCCGGGTGTCCTGCAGCGACAGTACCTCATGATTGCCGACATCATGGACACTGGAGGCACTTCATTGCATGACGAGAGCAACCGCATCATTTTTGTGAGAGAGTGCCTTTCACGGTCAGAGCGGCGATGGCTGCTGGCCCTAGACAACGTTTCCACTTGGACCGACATCGCTCGCTACATTCCGAGGAGTCTCATAAGAACGAAAGGCTCCGTCCTCGTCACGATCCGTGGCGCCGAGGCACTTACGGTTCCCTCCACGTACACCCAGGATCACATCCACCTGGAACCTTGGTCTATCAGCCACAGCCGCGAGTTCCTGTTGATGTCCATTTCCAAGAAACTCGACCGGAATAATCTGCAAGAACATGAGGAGTACAACCTGGCCGAAGACGTGGTGGAAAAGGTTGATCGGCTCCCCCTGGCGGTCAACATGGTGGTGGGGTACGTCAAGGTGTCCCGATGCAACCTCCAAGAGTTCCTGGAGATGTGGGAGGAGAAGGCGGCCCGTCGACGGCCCAACATCCGCAAGACTGGCGCAGGCATCGACCTGATTATCGACTCTCTGTGGGAGATTGGCATTGGAGAGGTGAGGGCCAACTGCCGCAAGCTCCTCGACGTTCTCTCCTTTTTCGGGTCCGAGACCATCCCCAAGAGTCTTCTGGTTGGCCCTCACGAGGAGGAGTATTTGGACTTCTTGCATGACGAATCAATTCTTCGGTAGGCTTGCCTTTCCCCGTCCATGTCGCTGCTAGGGCAATTTCGCGAGGCTTTGCTGACATGGTCATGTTCCCAGGTACAAGAGAATGATTACCCAGCTCGATCGCCAAAAGCTCATCAAAATCAAAGAGGAGGATGGCGAGCCTGCCTACAGCATCCACCGTGTTCTTCAGGACAAGATTCAGTTCGACTTGGACGTATACAGCTTTGCGGACGCGTTCCGAAAGGCATTCCGTCTGATCCGAAAGAAATTCCCCGCCTCGAACACGCAGCAAGTCCCCGTTCCCGAGGATATGGATGTGTGCAGAAGGTACATGATGCACGTGGCAAGCTTCTTTGAAGCCTACAAGAGGCACAATGAGGAGCATGGCTTGATTTCCATCGGCGATGTCGACCCTGTTGAGGTGGCCGGGCTGTTCTACGATGCCGGCTTCTTCGTTTGGGGAGGCCAGAGCACGGCCTATCAAGGCCCGCCCTACCTAGAGGCGGCCTACCAGATCCTCGAGGAGAAGAAGGTGGAAGGAAACAAGAAGATGCGGGCCGACATCAGCTGCATCTACGGGCTCCTTCTCCTCAACATGGGATACGAACAGCGCGCTCTCGCTGCTCGGCGGCTCGAGCAGGCCTGGGAGATCCGCAGGCATCTCTACGACCAGCAGCCCGTCGCCGGCGGCAACGAGGATGTCTTGTCGCAGAACGCGGCCAATGACTGGTGCATCTGTCTCATGAACCAGTATCGCTTCGAAGAGGCCGATCGTCTGCTGCAAGGCTGCCTCGACCGGTACAAGCTGTGGGGAACCATCGAGGAGAACCCGTTCGAATACTCCAAGTTCTATGGAAACTACACGGTCGTGCTCTTCTGGGAGGGGAAATTCGAAGAGGCCATTGATTCATGCCGCACGTGCCTGACGCTCACGGAAAGGTTTGGCGGCAAGAAGTCGCAGTACTACCGCCGCCTGTTCTTCCTCGGGTGCATCTACCTGCAGGCTGGCGATCTTCAAAAGGCCCTGGACACGCATATAGACGCGCTCAAGCAGCGCATCGCGCTTCAGGGAGTGTATCACGAGAATACCATCATGAGCATGTACGCGGTGGGCGCCATGTTCCACTATCTCGGGGATGTCGCGAGCGCCATGTAAGTCACTGCAGCTTAACCAGAAAAGCAACAATGGCATGGGAGCTAACACTTTTCGCAGCGACTACATGAAGCAATGCATCAAGAGGGCACAAAACGTGCAGTGGCCGCACGAAGCCTATGGTAGGGCACAGCATCACTTGGCGCTCATCTACGACGAGCGCGGGGCGGCAGGTGACAAGGAGGAGGCAGAGGCATTGCGAGAGGAATCGACAAAGGTTCTGAACAAGTACCGGCACTACGCTCCGGACCACATCCAGGACACGGGGGATGAAATGATGATCTTTGACGACATGCAGGGCACATTTACGGGCAGGTACACGGGCATGACGCTGCTGAAGCACATTCGAAGGTATCAAGGGAAGTTGGAGGCATGAAGGTCAGGTGACAAGGCCAGCACTCGTTTCAGCGTCTCGTAACTCTAGTTTTTTATCAAGGGGCAATCGCTATCTAATGACTATTTGACCTTCCTCCTGGAGGCTTTTTTCCCTGTCCATGCAAGCCATGTCGCAAGGCGCTGGCAGGAAAGCATGGCAACGTAGAATTATAGCCACCGCGGGACAGGGGCGCCCGGGTGGTTGGTGATGCGCCTTCGGAGCCGGAATAAATAACAGTGTGCAGCAGGACGCACTGGCATCCGACGGTCGCATCTGGGTTGAACGGTTTTTTTTTTAAATCTCCTTCCGTCTCGTCATGACGATGATAACGGTATCTGCCCGTCGTCCTCGCGACAACCTGGGCTAAGTGGAACACTTGAAACGTAATACGGCTTAAACCTCGCTCGTGTCTGAGAAGGTCAAAGTCAGCACCAGCACACAAGAAACCCCACCAAAACAGAGAAAAACTCACACGCACGAGCGTTGTCAGGCCGAAATGGAGCCTTCTCCGTAGCAGACTTTGAGCCTGCCGTCGTAAAAGGGCACCGTGTCGCGCCCCCGCGCAAAGTCCGGGTCGTTGCGCATCGACATGTCGCGCTCGGCGTTGACGCCGTCGTCCTCGCTGAAGTGCGCCCTCCACGGCTGCTCGAGCGTCTCCTGCAGAGCGAGGAGGGCCCACGCGGGGAGGTTGGCGGAGGCGGCAACGGGGGGGGTGACGAAGTCGGCGACGCCGCGGCGCGGGTCGTGGTGCGTGATGTGGCTGGGCTCGGACGGCGACGAGGTTGGTGATGTCGAGTCTTGGTGTTGTTCTTGCTCTGAGACGGACGACGAGGATGGGGGCGACTGGCGGATGCCGGTGCTGGGGGCGCTGGTGGTTTCTACGGGGTCGTCGTGGACGAGGTGCACGGGGCCGGCGGGTCCACCGGCGTCGTGGTCGTCGTGGTCGCGGGTGGAGTCGAGGTGGTGCGCCGAGGGCGGCTGGTAGTTGCGTGTTGTTTGCGACATGATGTTTTTTGGGGTGTGTGTGGAGGTACGTGAGTACCAAAAAAAAAGCTGACAGGGATTGTCGGCGGGTGGGAGGGTGGAAGGTAGGTTGAGTGTGTTGGAAAAGTTGCAAGGGAGGTAGGTCTTGGTAATCGCTGGTCTGTTCGGTCGAGCAACTTCTGCCTTGGGGTTCTCGGGGCTCAGCGGTATAAGAGAGCAAGGCTTTGGTCAACCTCTGTTCACCCTCGACGGGCACGACTAGAGCTAAAACGTCGCCGCATTGGGAAAAAGATAAGAAGCGCGCAAAGCCTGGGGGGGCTGGAATTCGTGTGCCCGATCCCGACCCGTGGACGGATGGGTGCCCGGGGTGTCTGATGCCTGGGATGTCTGTATGGATGTGGCCGATTTCTCGGGGTACCTGAAGGGTACTTGGCAGCCACCCCCGGCTGCGGCATGGGAGGCTCGGGAGTTCGGGAGGGATAGAGCCCTCTGTAATCTGGAACTTGGGGTCACGTTGTGGTGGGGTCCAGCCGCGGGGAAAACACCACCTCGGCGGTGTGAATACCGCGCTAACCGCCCAGGACCAAATCGTTGGGGGCTTCCCAATACCCGAGTCGGAACGAAGCTGCGTCAGACGTTTCGCCTCCGTTGAACATCGCATCGCAGCGCCAATTCGACCTTCTCCTCTCCGCGGCTTCCCCCTTTCTCATCCCACCTCCACCCCATCCTCGACCCATGGCCTGGTGATGTGCGCACCTGCCATCAGCATCAACAAGACTGGTCGGGGTTTATAGCGGGCAATCCACTCGTCGCTTTCTTCGGCGCAATACCACCCGCGGACTCACCCACGCAGCACACACTCAGCCGAACTGCTCCCAACCACGCCGAGACGAAAGAGCAAAGCCCCCGGCATTCCTCTTCCAGCCCAACCACGCCGAGACGAAAGAGCAAGGCCACCGGCATTCCTCTTCCAGCCCGAGATAACCGACGGCAGGGGGGACAGAGACACCACTTACACCCCAACCAATCACGATTGACGATTGACGCGCCATGTCTTCAGGGACCGTCACCGCCGAGCTACAGTACCTGAAGAAGCTCCCGCTCTACACCAAGGAGAAGCCCTTTCAGCTGTTTGTGCCTGTGGCGGCCGACGCGGTCGACACGAGGAGCACCAATCTCGAGTTCGAGGCCAGGGAGCAAACTTTTGAGGACATCAGGGGGCGCGAGGACGCCTTCTCACTGGACAGCCATGGCTTCCAGACCGGCGTGTACCCAACGAGGCTGGACTCGGACATGTTTGGGGACAAGGAGACTGTGGAGACCCGGTACTTTGACGAAGTCCGGGAGATTCTGAGAGATGTTGAGGGGGGGTACGACGAGGTCTTCTTGTTTGATTGGAGGGTAGGTTGCAGTCCATGTTTGGTTTGTTTTGTTGAACCCCAACAGCTGACAAGGGTTGGCAAAAGTTGCGGAACGCGGCCAAGCCCAAGGAGCAGGAGGCTCTGTTTGACATGAACGACTTGACGACATGGTTGAGGCCGTCGCCCAATGTGCATGTTGGTCAGTTGTTTTGGTCTTGAGTCTTTAGCCTTGACACCGAGTACTGACCAGACCACAGACCAAAGCCCACGAGCGGTTGTGCAACGAGTGCTCCTCCATCTCCCCGAAAAAGCCGCCCAACTCCTGCAGGGAAGAGTCCGTGTTATAAACATTTGGCGGCCCATTGACAACGTCGTCGAGGACTACCCGCTCGCCTTTTGCGACCCCAGCTCG
The DNA here is from genome assembly GCA_030549215.1 of Schizothecium vesticola. Taxonomy (NCBI): domain Eukaryota; kingdom Fungi; phylum Ascomycota; class Sordariomycetes; order Sordariales; family Schizotheciaceae; genus Schizothecium; species Schizothecium vesticola. Next base: position 163,156 of record JAUKUD010000005.1, on the reverse strand, counting down.
GTGCCTCCTCGCGATCTTGTCGAGTGCGATCATGTCAGGAGAAAGTTCAAGGGCGCAAACATGTACATGCACTTCAACCCCCAGCACAAGTGGCACTATCTCGGCCAGCAGCGTCCGGAGGAGGTGTTGTTTCTGAAAATGTTTGATAACGATCCCGCAGTCAAAGCACAAGGCATGTTTCCTCCCTCCCTGGTCCGAAATGTCCCGAATGCTAACTGAAACTCAAACAGCATGCCCCCATGCTTCATTCCGTCATCCTTCGCCAGCCGCAAACTCCAGGCCGAGGAAAAGCATTGAAGTCCGCGCGTTGGTGTTCAACTACCCCTGACCCAGTTCCGTTCCGGTGGTGTCCGCCCCTCATAGCAGTCCTGTATACAGTACTCCAATAGAAGCATCATGTTCCAAACCAAGTCCTGCCTCCCGCGGCCCGTATCCCGATCCGTCCGTTTTCCCAAGCCGTCCTATAAAACACAATGATACAGATAAGATGGTGAGCCCGGAAGATTTCGACGAGTGTGTCTAATGATAAAGCCGCAAATGCCCGAAGCATGGTGACTCGCGTCGTCTTAATAGCGACGGTACTTTAGGTTGATGGGTATCGATCTCATGTTCCATTCCTGGTCGGGTGTCCGGGCCCAATTGGGCGCGCTGGTGTTGTCGAGGTTGCCCAATCCTGCATTTGTCGGCTTGTGTGGTAGCGTCCGGCGGCCGGGGAGATGAAAGGTAATTTTGTCGGTAATTGATGGGGACTCGTTAAGCCAGTTGTCGAGACTGGAGCCCTCCTTCACACCGCTCAAGCGGCGTTCCGTCAAGCTACTACACAACCGAGTTAGTCGCCGCCGCACGCGAGACCCAGGCCAGCACCTCTCGCAGAGGGCATGAGCACGGGGTCGTCGAGGTGAGGCAATACACGTACCAGGCGGGCTTAGCTTTGCCCGATGACACGCCGTTGGAGTTGTGTATGATCACGACAGCCATGCTTGCGGTCTTGGACGTGGGATGGCTTTGAATTTGCGGTGTTTTCTTGCTGTTTACTCTGCTGACTGACTTTTTGATTTACACACGGGCAACCAAAACACCATCAGGGTCTGTTTTTTCCCCTCTCAGCCTTCGAATGTCCCACGCGCGGTTTTATAGTCGACCCCCAATTTTCTCCCACGCTCGTCGTGACAAGTTTCATGCTCATCAACCGCCTCGTCGAGAGCCTCGCTCACGGGGAGTGCATTGGCACGGGGGCAGGCGGCGCGATCGTCGGTCATAGTAGTTGGCAATCATGGTGAGCCTCGGGGAGCGCTATTTCGCCTCATTCTCACCTTTGCGCCATTTCCAGCTCTGGGACGACGTGTTGTCAAGGGATTTGGGCAGCTGCCACAGTTGTGCTCAGGAGGTGCTGTGGACTTTGACACAAACGCAATGGCGGAAAAGGGGTTACACGTCTTGGACTTGTCTTGGCAACGGTTCGCCTTGCATGACCGCCGATTGGGCAAGGCCGACACCGCAACGGCAGCTGAACACAATTGTGCTCTGCACTGAAATCGCACCCGCCACCGCTGCGCCGGCCTTGGCACCGATGTATCTCGAGAGTACCTGCCTTCGGCTGGGCGAGGTCGAGTTTGATCAGCTTACGGACTCGACACGTCCAATCCGACTCTTCCCGATGCAAATGCGCTCACTGGCATGGAATCACCGCCATAGCGGCGGCATGCAATCTACCGGTACACCGCCGTTGTCGGCTTCAATGCTGTTTCGCTCGTGCTGAGATTGCGGATTCCGTCTGTCCGCCTTGGCTGTGTCTCAACAATTTCGAAACCATGGGCGGCTTATTCTTAAGTCTTCGGTGGCCGGAAATGCCCATGAATCAGCTCCAAGTCTGCGTCAGCGTCGGAAGCCCTTATCTTGTCCTGTTTTTGGTAAAGAGAGAAGGTTGTGTAGGGTTGAGTGTTGAAGGAAGTGATTGGCCCAATGGGGTTATCGGTACCGAGTTTTCACGGCGCCGTGGCTGTTAGCCGAGACCCACTTTTCCCGATTTCCCCGGACCGGGCCGGCCCGCTATGTTGAAAGGATCACCTGCTCATCCATTGGTGGGGAGCGATCTGTTGTTGACTGGTGAAAGAAAATATGTGCACTTTCTACATGTTCTGCCTAGTCATGACATCACGGTGCATGATTTATCAGCAGGAAATCGGGCGTTTGCGTATGCCTACTATCCCGGAACCCGGGTCGTGTCATGTCTCAGGCACTGTGGTGGTCCAGACTGTATTGGATCATTTGGCCATAAGTGGCACGTCCCCGAGATCCGCCACTGCGTGGGCTCTGAGCCTCTCTGCGCTATCTCTCACCGCGGCGTCTCCTTCTCTGCAACATCAAATGACAAGTAGCAAGTTGTCAATAACTGGTCTGTGGAGTCTACCAACCGCGCATTACCAGGCACTAACCCACCGGGAAGATTCACTTCCCCAGGTTGAATTCCACAGTGCTGCTAAAATATCAGCAAGTGAGCAACAATGTGTTCGGTGACATACTATCTACCTAGTTGATATGTGCGGTGTCTCGGGCTGTTTCCATCTCTTGGGGTTCGCCATGGGCTGAAGACTTAAGAGGTGGGAATTTGCTTCCCTTTTTTCTGGACACAGTTTACACCTTTGGACTCCAAGTGCCTCATTGAGCCTTTCCTCCCTTGGTGAGAGGCCCTGATCACCGGGGGTGATGAAAGACGCAAACAATGGCTTCGAGGCAAGGGCTCGCTTCTTGAATCCTATTGTTACAGCATCATTAAAATGAAGGCTGGAGAGGTGCTGCTCCACGTAGGGGCCACCTAGTACTACTATTATTAGCATTGATTACCTCTTGAGAACGTTCTAACGGAATACTAGCAGTGCCTTATGTATAGTTCCTGTTCTACCACCTCCAACGCGAGGCATTGATGTAATAGCCCCGCTACCTAACTCACGGTGCCTTTACGGAAGCCCTTCCACCAAACAGGCCCACAGCGCGTGACCATCGTCACCCCAAGCGTGGATGTGAGGAGGGAGGGAGGGAGGCTGGGAGAGCACGCAGATGGGGCGAGTGTGGAGGTTGCTTTTCATTATTTGTCTAACTTTGCCCACAGGGGCGAGTTTTCTTTGCAAAAACAACGCAACAGTAACAACACCAAAAAAAAAAACAAGCATCGCCACCTCTACCAAGATCTACTTGGTGCCATTACTACGCCTACAACTCCCTCCCCCATCATCTCACGTAGAAACCCACAAGTCTCCATTCCCCCGAGCCGTCGACGCCCCCCCGTTAATAAAATAATCATCAAAAGGAAACAACACCCAGAGCCCTGCCCCATAAATTCCTCCATGCCGAAAGCTACATCCTCACAAGAATTCGCCACGATCCTCTCCCCTGGGTCCTGAACCCCCCACTTGCTCACCCCCATGACCCGCACAAAGTAACATTGACCCATCCATCCACAAATACCACCCCCTCGGGCGGCACCACGCAACTCGTCTGGCCCAGCAGGCGGAGGCAGTTGTATACCACGCGCAGCGCAGTCCTTTCCCACATGTATGACGACAGCTGCGAGCCGTGGGTGAGTGGGAATCCGGCCGGGATGCAGTGCTGTGAGCGCGGCAGGGAGACGCCCGCTGGGTGCCCATCGTAGTTGCGGCCGACGAGCCCGGTCGGCGGCTTCAGGAGATCCGTTATGGTAATTCCAGGGATTGATTTGAGGGACGGGGGGCCGGGGGCGGGCGTGAGATGGATCGAGTCGAAGCCAAAATCCGGTTGGTGAGACGCGAGAGGCCGTGGTCGGGGATGGGGGAGGCGAAGAGAGTGGGGAGGAGTAGGGAGGGGAAGAGGCGGGTTGGGAGGAGATGTATCATCATCCTGGGTGGAAGCGAGAGATCGAGCCCGTCGATCTGAGGCGGTAGAGATTGGAGAAGAAGGGGATGAGGGATTTGGTCGAACTCATACATTGTCGGAGGGAAGGACATACATGATAGCCATCTTATATCAGGGTTGTGCTCGTCTGCCATTTCCTTTGAATGGACACTCTCCCAGCCTGGTGCCACGTCCCCATGCGTCTGTTGTTGTGAACTCCGATTGTTGTGACCTGTCAGGTTCGTAATGTGAGATTAAGCGCCTGGTAACCATCCTCCCTCACGGATGCCCGTAAGGCATCATCACTGTGGCCATCTCACCGGACAGTTGAAGCTCGGTGGGTTGCGATGTTGAAACAAGACCGATCAAGGATCCATGCCAAGTGTCAACTGTGATGGGTGGCATGGGAACGGATCCGCTAGATGTTAGAGTCTCATTGGGCCCTTGATCTCAAACAAATGGTCGGCAGCAGTCCAGCTGCAGGTAGGCGCGGAACTAGTCTGCCAATTTTCAAAGGGGACCAGCGACCCTTCTACCGGTACCATCCAGGCCTACCCGAACTCCGAGCGAGGCCGCCGCCTAGCCGTCACTGTCAGAGTTCGTAGGTGAGAATCGCGTCCGCGAGCCAGCGAAGTTAGTACCTATGGACTGGCACTTGGTACTACCTCTCAACTCAACTTTACGAGGCCTGGCATAATAACAGATAGAAGATGTAAATGCAGCAATGCTGCCCAAAGCTGCCCGACCCCAAATTCAAGTCAACTCATATATGCCACCCTCCATCGTCAGCTCTAGAACTTACCAGTGCATGACAGCCTCCTGTCGTCCATCATGTGATAAGCACGTTCTGCATCTAGCGGCCAGGTTGCGACTACGCCGGCCCTCGAAATCCAGGTCAAGTGGTGCCAATAGAAGATTCAAACGTGTTGTTTTTGAAGATAGGGGTGGGCCATTCCTGCGCTTAATTGCAGAAGGCGTTGTGCCGCCTATTCGTGAAACCCAAGCGCTAAGTGCCCAATCAACGACTCCGTGGTACGGCTCGCGGATGGAGCTTGGCATGCCCCCTTGGGTCCTTGGGCTCCTTCGGTTTCGATGCCGCACTCCGCTCAGTCGCAACCGTTCAGTGAGAAGTTGTCGGTTTGGAGGGTCCTTAAGATGGATTGGACGCGACGAGCGGTTAAGGGACGTGACGGGTCACAACAACCGTGTTGATGACGGGGACATGACACCAAACAGCGGTGAGTGAGCCTTGGGCACCAGCAACGAAGCCGAAGAAACGCGGGAAAACGACGGGGAGGGAGAATCCCTCTCATCGGCCGCTCGCCAAGGGTGAGGTATAAGACGGCCGAGTTCGAAGTCCTCTCGTCGCCTTCCAATATTGTTAGCAAGTAGCTGGCGTTCATGTCCATCCCCCTATGCGATGAAGATCCCCACCACGCCCATCACCAAGAGGTTGACCCTCCTCCTCCCCCTCTTCACACTCTCCTCCGCCACCCCCGCCCCTACCCCCGAACTCACCGGCATCCCCGGCCCGGCCGGCATCAACCTCGCCCTCTCCCTCTCGGCCTTCCAACTCTCCGCTTCCCCGGGCCTCCCAACCCTCGCCTCCCTGAACCTCACTGCCGCCGACTTACTCAGCCTGCTGTGCGGCCTCTCGGCCCGCTCCTCATCCGATCTTGTTGGCTTCCATCCTCGTGCCGCCTGTATTCCAAATGACTTCCCGCTCGCAGTTGGCTCGCTGTCGTCGTACATGTGGGAGCGCACGGCGGTGCGGGCGGCATACAACTACCTGCGAGCGATGGGAGAGGCGAAGTGTTCGGTGCCCAAGGGTGAGGGGGCGACGGTGTTTGTGGAAGGGATGGTGGACGGGTATTATGTGCAGGTCATGGGGATGGCGGGGGAGGGGATGGGAGCGGCAGGGGAGGAGGGGAGTTGGTGCCAGCATGTGGCGTACGGAATGGAGGCATATATGGTGAGGGATGCGGGGTGTTGTTTTCCGATGGGGGGTTATGTGGTGAATGGGGGCGCGGCGAAGGCGTGGGGAAATGGCGGGCTGTGGGTGTACACTTGAACATGAGAGTTGACGGGGTATCTCTAGATTCGGTGTCGTCGGGACTGTGATGTTGAGACTTTGTATTAGGTCGCTGTACTTATTTCGTACCCCTGTCATCAAAACAAGCTGGTATCCATCTCAAGCCATTTCGCCAAACGACACCCATCATTATTGATAGTTTGAGTCCCCAAGGTCGCCCTCCGCGGCCGACTGATGTCGTGAACCCTGCCTCTTGCGGCCCAAGAACGCCGATTGCTCATCCCCTAGGTAGCCCACCGTGAAAACCGGCTGTCCCGAGATAGGTGACTGGAACCAGCCAATGCGAAATGTCATCCCATCAAAGATGGCCCGTACCCTCTCCAGGTCCAGCCGCTCCCCCGTCTCGGCCGGGCCGGGGATGTGTTTGAAGATATTTGAAGATGTCAAGAGGCGCGCCATCACCGCGATGCTTCCGCTGTTCGCCGGTGCCACATTCTGCATTGTTATGTCGAGGCACAATGGGCTTCCGTCGCGGCCCCATCTGACCAAGACGGCGCTCAGCAACGCGTATATGTTGATGGCCGTGATGACGCCGAGAAGTGCAACGAGGATATAAGTCGGCACAGGCCGCTGGATCAACCTCAGCTTATCAAAGTTGGACACGGTGGCAACGGTTGTCGGCAGGGTCTCCTGACGCACGGGCTCCGTCATGGAGGTTCCGTCGGGCGGGAGGCGGTTGTCAATGCTCGCGGCCTGGGCGTAAACGATGCTCATCATCCGGGTGAGCGCGTTGAGAACTGCCGTCTTGCCTTCCTCACTCCCATACGCGGAAGGGGGCAATGATCCAAATGGTGCCTCGATGACGGCAAATCGATCTCCGCCCCGGGAGAGGTGGTTGCCAGGAAGCTCCAAGAAACCACTGTCTTCCACCTGGGGGCATTCCCACTGGCCGCCCACGGTTGGGAGGGGGTATCGGGCCGCAGGAGCCCTCCTGGTCTCCCATCGCGGGTCGGGGGGATTGTCGTAATCTAGGGAGAGATCGCTGCCTTTGAGGGTGATGTCGACGTCAATCTCTGTCCACGTGTAGTTGCACCTGGCCATCTTGGAATATTCCATTGTTTTGTTGGCTGGGGCGGCCACCTTGCCCCAGAAATATGTCTCAACCCACCAATCGTGGATTCGACGCTCAATCTCCTGGGTGCAGTTAGGTGAGCCTCCCCCGGAACTCTGTATAACTCTGGCCCGCGGGTACTGTTCCATAGCAGCCTCGGAGACCATGGCTCGCACGTACGGGTAGCGGGCGAGGTCTCCGTTGCCATACGAGTTGGTCTTTGTGTCGGGAACACGCACGAAGCCGAGGGTGCTCCCATTGGAGCGGAGCGTACTCAGCTCAATGTTGCATACCGGGTCGTCGGCATTGCTTCTGCCGGTCCGGACGGTGACGTTATATTCGCTGGAGGCAAGATCAACACATGTTGACTGCAGGGACAAGGCCGGGACAGTGAGCCGGACCGTAACATTGTTCCCGCTTAGCATTGTAGAGTTCGCTGGCCTCTCGAAGAGCGGAAATATGAGATTCTGGTACGACCCTGGGGTGTATTTGATGGCGTTGTTGGACGTCGAATTGAGCAGAAAGGAGGTGATCATTTGCCGGCCGTCGGGAATGACATCGGTCTGTTGCTGTGCAGCGGCCAAGTCCGGGTTGCCGAACCAACTTGCCTGTTGCAATTGTACAACCGAGTTGACCTCAATGTTCTCAACTCGAAATAGCAAGCCGGAAAAGGTGGTAAGGAATGCTGCGAGTGTTGCTGCTGTTTCGGTGAGCGTCATGGTCCAGATGCGACGCGTGATCGAGTGCCACAAGACCCGGGGACCGATCATGTCCAAGAAGGAGAGGCTGAGATCTTTGGGCCCACAGTCCCGGGCTGATGCGTTGGAGAACGTCGTCAAGTTCCGCACGGATGCGTTGGATGCCCCTACGTACATTGCCACGAGGAGCAGCAGCACGGTCGGAACGATGGAACTCATGATGGGATTGTATCCCTCGATCGGTATGGATGCGATTCCGCTGGATGTGTTGGAAATATTGAGTGTGACGAGGAGGGCAGCGATCAAGCCCATTAAGAGGGTGGTGGATATGAGCCTGGTTTCGGACCGTAGGAGGTAGGGCGCGGTGTTGGGCTTCTCCCAACTTGGCGATGTTTCCAGCACACCTGTATCGGTTTGCCCCTGCCTGAAAAAGGCTGGAGCTTTTTTGAACGCAACGGCGGCACCCAGAATGGTTGTAGGGTCGACGTCGTACAGTCCCCGGGTGGGTAGGCAAAGGCAGGCGGCTACCATTGCTAGGAGGATGGCACTAAGAATCCCAACCAAGATATAGGCAACGACGTCGTTGAGAAGAACGCGGCCGGTTTGGGCAACGACGCTTCCCGCTACCGTTTGTCTGGTCGGGCTTCTCAGCAAGGCGTGGATGCCCATGGTGCCGACCTTGCGGTAGAACTGGGTCAAAACATCGTGCATCTCCGTCTGGTTCATGGTGGGATGGGTCGGACCGATTGCATCGATAAACTTCCCGTCCCGAAATTCCACAGCATATCGAAGAGCCGAAAAGACCCAATCCGTGACGTTTTGGGAATCGAGGCCCCATCTCCAGCCGCCGATTGTTGGCACGAACGACTGGACGAGACCATCGATGTCGACAGAAATTTCCGTTGGTGGTGAATCTGTGACCGGGGCAAGTCGGATGTCGCTGCCATTGCGAGACACCTCGGCCTTTGATATCCACGTCTTTGGCGAGCAGATCATGGCGGCAGCTTCGAACGAGGCCGGTAAGCTGTCCTTAACACCGCCGCGCGTCTGGGTAGTGGAAATGAGCAAGAACTCTCGAGGTGTTGCCGTCAGACCGCAAGGGGCCCGGGGCGTGTCCGACAAGTTCCCGCTCGGGCCCATGCCGTACATCCAGCTCATCCTGTTGGCACCGTCTGCCGAATCTGGATGCTGTCCGTCCCCCCAAGAGAATGGTGGAAGGATGGCCCTCCACCTTTCGCATGTGCCGAACTCAAATTCGATATCGGTGAAGAAGCCCAGGCCGCTGTCATAATCTGCATCCTTGAATGATGTGTGTTTCTTGACAGTGAACGACTTTGAGAAGTCGCACACAAGGTCAATCTCGATACGGTCAACGACGGCAGCGGCGTGGATGCTTGGGCCGAAGGGGAACCCGGGGACCTCGAAGGTCTGGTAGGCCTCATTTTCCGTCATGCCAAAGGGATACTCCATATCAAAGTTTCGGATAGCCTCGAGCTGGTAAAAGGGGGCGTAGAGACCCAATTCCTCGTTCCCTATCGCTGCGCGGTTCAAATCGGCGGGGACGAGGTCCGGCGAGAAAGTGTCCAGCACTTGAACTTCGATTGAGGCGGGCAACCCGACGGTGGCCGACTGAAACAAACCGGCAGCGAGGGGAATGGTGACTTTGAGAAGCAGCGAGACGAGCATGGCAGCAAAGACGAGCATGTGACGATTCTTGAGTGACCTCCAGAAGGCGATCCACCAGAACATGTCGGCGTAATCGAGGGTGAGGCCGTACTTCCCCAAGTCCCGTCCTTCGGCAACGGCTGCCCATGGAGTGTAGCGCATGGCTTGCAACTCAGCCCTCGTCCACATGGCAGCGATGAGGGTGAAGTCTGGAGGTCTCGGTCAGTCTCCCCACATCCACATCATGGCTTCCATCGCAACTCACAAGCAACCGGCGCAAACTTGAGAATGTACTCGAGATCCTGCCCCCCGTTTCCGAGGCCATGGTTGCGCCTGGACCTATCTGCTAGGATCGGGATCGCGACAATGGGGGCGATGATGGCGAGGCCAAAAGCGGCAATTGTTGTGATGTGAAGCCATCGTGGTCCCCATGCGCCTTGATTTGAAGAGGTCCTTGGTTCCCGCTTCGGAGACTGGGAGGAGTCATGATGAAAAGATTGCTGGTTGACGCGCACAAAGGGCTGAGAAGTTGTGAGCTTTATTTTCCCCGTCTGTAGGGGTGTGTAGGATTTTGGAGCTCACCTTTCGTCCCCTCTCGTTGACGAAGCCGGGGGTGTGGTCACCGCTGAAACCTGGACTTTGCTCCCGTACCGCCGAATATGTCGCCATCGTGCCGGCGAATGGCCGCTGTCAGCACCGGCTGAAGAGGAAGTGACAAAGAAAGACAGAGAAGAGATCTGGCATCCATCGGAAGCCGACTGGACCTGATGTCAAAGGCCATCGGGGATGGCCGGCACTTTTGTCAGAAACTCCCCCGTCCGCCCGTCCTAGATCGTCCGCATCCTTCGGCGCTGCCTGTTCGGTTCCAGGGCCACAGGACAACGGGCGGCTGGGTGCATCCAGGCATCGCCATCCCATGGTGAGCCTGAAATAACCACGGCCGAACCAGGGGCTCAGCGAGCGCCAAGAGTTGATCGCAAGCTGACGGGAGGAAGATGCTCGCTGTGGGGCAGACGCCAACTGGGACTGGATCGCCGCGGGTATTAATTTGGCGAGTGAGAGCAGCGCTCGCGATGCCTGTCATACAGGACCCTCAGCCCCGCACCTCGGACAACACCAGGGCCTGAAACGTGGAGGTGGTCCGGGTTGCGTGACATTGACCGGCTGTCGGCAGATATTATCCCGTCGCGCGTCCTTGATTCGCAAGTTCAAGGCGTGTTTGCCTGGGACTACCTCGGGGGCTCGGGCAGAGTCGCGTGGTCGCCTACGTTGAGAATGAAGCATCCGATTGTGCAGAATATGGAAGGCGACGGAGGTTTGCGAACCGCTCGGCTGCTCCCGCCGTAGAATCTCCATTTAGGGATGGCGCTGTGCCTTGCTGGGCGCACGGTGTCGAGGGATTGAAGGATTCGAGACAGAAACTCAAAACTTGCTGCTGGACATTCTCAAGACGGGGGTCCGTGCGAACATGGTAGGGCTGACAAGTTGGCCGAAAGGGGAATTGGTTATGCCTGTGGGGAGTTGGGTCGAGAGAGGGTGGTTTTAGTGCTGAAGACGTTGATGAGTTGAAACTTGGGCTCTTTTGGGGTCCGCTATGCTCTGCTTGCAAAGAGATCGCGCTGAGCCGCCAGCAGCACATGATCATTAGGTGCCATGAGCGGCCCACCAGCCATCAGGCGTGGTGGCAGAGTGGTCTAATGCGCAAGACTCGAAATCTTGTTCCTTCGGGAGCGTCTGTTCGAATCAGGCCCACGTCGGTTTATTTTCGCCCTTCTCAACCATGGATGGGGAGGAATGTCCTTTTTGCTGGCCAAGAGCACTGAGTGAGGATGGGACTGCAGGATGACGTGGGACGATGCCCCTGGCGACCGAACAAAGAGCCAAGAAAATACTCAGAAAATATATCGACTTGCATTTCGATTCTTTTGCGCGCTTATACCAGCAACACAGCAGCTACAATCGCCCTCCGACTTTTCCTAGCCTGCCAGGCAGTTACAAGAGGAACTCGTCAAACCAAAACACGGCCTGCAGAAACGCCTGCTCCTTGGCGTACTTGATCACCTTGTTGGAGATGTCCCCGCGGACCGAAAAGCCATGCGCGACCCCCGAGTAGAGGTTGATCTGGTAGGGGTGGCCGGTTTCCTTGAGAATCTCCTCCGACTTGTGTCTCTTCTCGGCAGGGAAGATGGGGTCTGTCTCGGCGGCGGCAATGGACAGAGGACCCGTGATGCTCGCGAGCTCGTCTTCCTCGACAAAGGACGGGTGGGCAAAGAAGCCGACATCGATGCCGCTCTTGTAGTGCCGGGCCACGTACTGTCATGTACCTGTAAGTATTTGCCCAGTGGTGCTGGACCATGGTTTCTTCTCTCACCTTGGCACCAAAGCAGTATCCCAGAGCCCCAAGTTTCTTGACGCCGTACGCCTCCTTTAGCGTCTTGATGGACTCGACCACAATGGGATCGACAGCCTCCTTGGTGTGCGGGTTGTCGCCGGTCGAACCCTTGGTCAGCCAGGCCATAAAGTCAAAGCTGTCGTCGCGGTTGAGAGGGACGGGATCGCCGTTCAAGACGTCGATGATGAGCGTGAGGTAGCCGTTTGCCGCGAGCTGGTCGGCCATGAGCTGGCTGTTCTGCCAGATGCCGATGACGTCGGGGATGTAGAGGAGTCCGACGCCCTCATGGCGTTTGTCGATGGGTGGCGTAGCGAGGTACCCGGCATACTTTCCTGCAACTGTGATCGACTCGCCTTTGGGGGTGCCACTGTAACGAATACGTTAGGGGAAGTTTGCTCCAGGTGGAATCTTGACGAAAAGAAAGCGACGTACTCATGCTTGACACCAATGGTGCAGCACTTTGCGGGGGGGTTAGACGCCATGTTGGTGTGGTGGAGTTGTTGGGTCTTTGCTAGAGTGTCTGGGAGCAGTCTGTGTTCAGGGTTGAGAAGATGCTAGGGAGATGGGTGGAAGCTTCCATCAAGAGATAAGCACCCCGCAGAGGGGCATTGACGTCGAGTGCCCTGGCGAGCTGTAAGTCCCATCTGGAAACTCTGAACGGCCGGTGGATGCGCTGCGCCGTTTCATCGTCCTCGGCCGTACCGCGAACCCCGCCCGCCACCTACCCGCTAAATGCCGTCATTCTCGGCGCCGATGAGCGGCACAGTCGCGATGGTTGCGTCTTCGATGGGCGTGGGCGACCATTCGGTAGGTAGCACCCGCCGAGTGTGGTGCACCAAAAGCTAAGGAGGCGATGGTATTGGCGTTGACCCATCCGCGGTGGGCATCGAGATGTTCAGACCAATTCATGAACCGGAAAGTGCTGGTTTGGGTGATGGCTTTGCCTCCACAGGGACAGGATCCTTCTCCAGGGCGCGAAGCCCCAAGGTGGATGTCGCCATGGCGGGAGGGAAGACCTCGGGACTGGTGGACGCGGTCGGGCCCAGATATCGGTGGCCGGACGAGAAACATGACCTTTTCAGGCTTTGGAGCCGTGAGAGTTTCGTGACACCGCATTGGGAGGAGAAGAAAAGACTACTGGCCGACACAAAAACAATTCCTTCCGTTCAGAGGATGAGAAGTGGGGCGTCTTTCAACGTCACCAGACGCCAAGAGGGTAATCTGCAAGGCCCAGGGCACATCCACTGCTGCAGGCGAAGTCGCGGTCCAAAGTGTCCTTCGACCATCAACTCAACCCCGACGCTCCACCACCATCAGCGCGACAGTCGTTCTCGCCGAGGCGCATCGACAGCAAGCCCATTTCTGCACGACTATGGACTGAACGGATACAAACCTGCTGCCTTCGAGAGCGATGGCGAGCAACGCGCCCCAGGTCGGCCGCGGCCGAGGTGCCAAAGACGACGACGACAAGTCGAAGACGTCGCATCTTCCCTCGCCACTCCGGACGCCGACCATGAGCCAGAGCCCCCTGCCGAATCAATTGGCAGAGCTCGCTGGCGCCTCGGATACATCTGCACCCAGCCCGACGACCGGCATTCCGACCCCCGATGTCTCTTCGAGCGACAGCCACAGCGATGCCGACCGGCCGACCGAACCCTCCCTCCCCGAACCCGTCGTTGTCGAGGTCACCAAGACACGGAGCCGGTCGAGCACCAAGACGAGCAACGACGGCATACGACGCCTGTCCGCCTCCAAGATACAGGAGCTGACCGCCGCCCCGGAGTCGCTTCCCGTCGCCAGCCTCCCAGACAGCCATGGCTTCGCGCTGCCTCTGACGGCCAGCTTGGTCGAGTCCGGCAACCGCCCCTCCATGGCGGAGAGACTGAAACCGGCTCACATGGGACTCTCTCTGGCGCTGGACCACCCCAACGAGCATTCGACATCCGGGTTAGGAGCGATGAGTGGGACTTTGAGCTCACAGGGCGCCCAGGGGCGGCCGAGCCTTTCGACGAGGACCGTCTCCACGCCCCCTATAAACCGCCGAAAGTCAACCAGCCAACCTCCTTCAAGAGGGGCATCGACTCGGCGTAACTCGTTCCAGCCTTTAACCCGACCGGCCCCGCTCAATCTCGATGGCCAGAGCAACTTCCCCGCCGGCGCGCTTAAGAAACCGGCGCCCACGCGAAAGGACGAGCCCGACGTGAGGCCTGCCTCGCCAATTCCGCCGTCCATACCACTCCCACCCATGTCGATTCCTACACATCTCCAGCTGGAGCTGGCTGGTCAACGGCCTAGTCCGCTGTACATCCACCACTCCTACACGAGCGACATCCCGTACGAATCGAGCGCCATCAAATTTGAGCGTCTCAAGAACTTCTTGGTGCTCCCCTTTTACGTCGAGAGAACCATAACTTTTGGCGCGCTCGCCTGCTTGGACGCGTGGCTTTGGACCTTTACCGTGCTGCCTTTGCGATTTCTGATTGCCATCTCGGTCCTCGTACAGTGGTGGGCTTACCTGGTCGTCAAAGAGGCTCGCTGGCTAGTTGGGTTTGTGTGGTACGGCTTGGGGCGCATGTGGAGGCGTGGTCGTCGCGGCCGCTCGATATCCGTCGGGAATAGCCAGGGCAACCGGACCGACGCCTCGCGGAGCCGGAGCGGCATCCGGGAACCCAGCGCCGGGCCAGCAACCGCCGACGCCGACAGCGCCCCCCGCCGCCTGGAGAATCTCAGGGTACCCCCGCCCACGACTAGGCCATCCAAGGGGAGGTTCGGCAGCGGGTTCTCTCGACACAGGCGTACAAAGTCTAGCCCTTCCGGCCTCACGTCATACCACAAGGCCGACATGCTGCAGGGCTGCATTCTCATCTGCAGCTCGATCGCCCTGATGAACCTCGACGCTAGCCGCATGTACCACTTCATCCGAGCGCAGTCGGCCATCAAGCTGTACGCCATCTACAACCTTCTCGAGGTGGGCGACCGGCTCTTGTCTGCGCTTGGCCAGGATATCTTTGAGTGTCTCTTTAGTACCGAGACGCTTTCAAGGAACAGCTCTGGCCGCTCCAAGGTCATGCTTCCCCTTGGCATGCTGCTTCTGGCCCTCGTCTACAACATCATCCACTCGGTCGTCCTCTTTTACCAGGTGATTGCGCTCAACGTCGCCGTTAACTCGTACTCCAATGCCCTCCTCACCCTCTTGCTGTCCAACCAGTTTGTTGAGATCAAGAGCACCGTCTTCAAGCGCTTCGAAAAGGAAAACAACTTTCAGCTTGCCTGCGCCGACATTGTTGAGCGCTTCCAGCTTTGGATCATGCTGCTTATTATCGGTATGCGCAACGTGGTTGAGGTGGGCGGCTTCACCGTTCCCGGAGCCGGCAGCGAGGACATTGGACCCAGCAGCCTCCCTCTGCACACGGCATCCGTTCTGCCTGCCAGTTTCACTATCTTGCCCGCCTGGTTGTGGTCTGGGGAGGTGCTGTCGCCCTTTGTTGTTGTCATTGGCAGCGAGATGATTGTCGACTGGGTCAAGCATGCGTACATCAACAAGTTTAACAACATCAAGCCGACATTTTACAGTAAGATCCTTGACATTCTCTGCAAGGACTACTATACCAATGTAAGTCCCGCTCCCGCTTCCGCTCCATCTTGGCCTCTTCCCTAACTTGTGTAGGCATTTGTCACCCCCTCGTTGACGCGGCGACTCGGTCTCCCGGTCCTGCCCCTCTCGTGCCTCTTCCTCCGGGCCTCGGTCCAAATTTACAACATGTTCCTCGCCACGCACCTCCCCACCCCCATCCCGCCGTCCGCCCAAACTTCCGTATCGATCGACTCGGTCACCCCCTCGCCCGCCATGCTCGCCACCATTGACCGCCTCGACAACCTCATCCGCAACGCCCTCGGCCGTGCCGTCTACGGCTACCCCTACGCCGAAGACGGACCTCTCCCCACTGGCCCCGGCACCGCCACCAAGCTTTGGCTCCGCTGGACGAGCGACGAGGCCATCGCCGCGCTGACCATGGTCGTCGTCTTCTTGCTCATTTTCCTCGTGCTGCTCGTAGTCAAGCTCCTCCTCGGGATGCTGCTGCTGCGGTACGCGCGCGAGCGGTACGCGCGCATGAAGGTGCAGGAGCACGCGGTGGCGACGGGCCAGGCGGAGAAGGAGTCGTACGACTCCAAAGGGAAGCGTGTGGGCGGACATGGGCAGGTGGAGGTGGGCGAGGACAGGAGGCGGTGGATCTTTGCGGACGACCCCGACGGGCTGAAGAAGGCGAGGGAGAAGGAGAAGAAGGCGGAGAAGGGGGCGGAGAAGGAGAAGGACAAGGACTTTGGGCACATTATGCGGTATGAGATGGTGGCTAGGAGGATTTGGTGAGCGGAGGGGTGTCTTGGAGATAGCATTTTTGCAGCAGCGTTGTCGCATGGCATTGTTGGAGTTTGGGCTTGTTTTGGTTCGCTTGTAAATATAGGTGCGTCTGTACATGGAGCGATGCCTGTGTGGCTGTGCATGGTGGTTTTGTGTATATTATTCGCATGGCGAGCATTCTTGGTGCTTATATTCTAGCGAAAAGCCCTTCCACTGCCAGGAAATGCGCGTCTACTGATGCTGATTTTGTGAAATGGGTTTCTAACCACGACACAGACAACGGAAGCCATGATCTTGGTTGCAATCCTAGACGGCGACCTACGCCATCACTCCTCCATCCTCTCTCCCGCCAACTGCCCCCGCAACCCCTTTTTATCCACCACCATCGCCTTCTCCAGCTCCCTCTCCTCCTCTCTCAGCCTCGCCCTCTCAAACCCCAGCCTCTTCTCCTGTCTCCTCTTCTCCTCCGCCACGGCCCTCTCTCGGTCTTCGAGCGCCCGTTCCCTCTTCCTCCTCTCCTCCCTCGCCTTCTCCGCCGCCTCCTCCTCCTCGCGAGTCCCCTGCCCCTCGTCCTCCGGCGGCGGCCCCAGCCCCCTAACATACCCCTCGACGAACTCATCCCTCGTCTTCCGATCCAGCACCACCCACCGCACATCCGCCCTCACCGCCGCCGGCACCCCTTCCGGCACCACCGTCGCGGAATTCAACGCCCTGGCCCCCTGCCCCGCCAACAACCCCTTCAACTCCCCCTTCCTCTCCCCCACCGACGTCTTCACCCTCGCGATATACTCCCTATACAGCTTCTCCCTCTCCTTGTCCCCAAACGCCGCCCCGCCATCCTTCATGCAGTCGATTTTCTTATATTTCCTCCGGAACTCAGGCCAATACAGCTTCGGCGTCGCATTCTCCTGCAGAAACTCGAGGTACCCGATCCGCGGATCCGTCTTCTCCTGCCTGGCGCGCTCATCCTTGAGGGCCTGCATCCGCGCGCGCGACCACGTCTCCCACGCCTCCTTGCGCGCGCGCGTCGTCGCCAGGACGAGGTACCGCAGGTCCGACGTGAGCTTGTCGGCCGTGGTGGGCTGCTCGAGGAGCGTGGCGAAGGGGGTATACGGGTTAATGCGCAGGTCGGTAAGGAGGTCGTGGAAGAGGGCGGTGGCGTCGGATTCGGAGAGGGGAGGGGGGCCGTCGTCTTCGTCTTGGTCGGAGTCGGAGGGGTACGAGTTGTAGTCGGCGTTCATGGCGGCGAGCTGGGCGGCGATGTCGGCTTCGGTGAATTCGACGGGGCCGGAGGGTGGGTCGTCGGAGGTGCGCTGGCGCTTGGGGCGGGAGGGGTCGTCGTCTTCGGAATCAGTGACTTCGACTTCTTCGTACTCGGAGCTGTCGTAGTCGTGGGGTTCGGTGGTGGTGGCGGGGGCGGCGGCACCGGGGCGGTTGGGGACGGTCGTCTCGCCGGTTGTGGTGACGGTGGGGGCGGTCTCGTCT
Source organism: Schizothecium vesticola (assembly GCA_030549215.1). Taxonomy (NCBI): domain Eukaryota; kingdom Fungi; phylum Ascomycota; class Sordariomycetes; order Sordariales; family Schizotheciaceae; genus Schizothecium; species Schizothecium vesticola. Next base: position 145,546 of record JAUKUD010000005.1, on the reverse strand, counting down.
ATGGCTTTCTGACGGATGCGCGCCTGGTCGAGCTCGAGGATGGCGGGCATCAGCTTCTCGGGGATGCGCCAGTAGCTGGCCTTCTTGACGGGGTTGTAGGCGAAGCGACGGTTGAGCTTGGTGTAGACGAGGATCCACGGCTCGTGGCCGGGGATGGCGACCTTGGATCGCGGCTTGTCGGTCGGTTGGGGGCGCGGGCGCGGTTGGAAGCCGCCTCGGCCGCCGCGCTCCCCGCCGAAGCCGCCCCGGTGGCTCGACTGGTGGGAGGGTTGGGGGGCATTCTGGGCGAGAAAGGCATTGGCGATGTTGGGGTCGGAGAGGTTGACCTGGGGCGCGATGGCTGTGGGGGCAAAGGGGGCGGCTGGTCGCTTGTAGGTCGATTCTTTGGTTGCAGCATTGTAGTAGTACGTGTGGCCGGTAGGCGCCTTGTGTTCGGTCCAGCCGGGCAGCAGAGGCTGGAGGGCAGCCGCCGACGGCTTGTAGGTGGACTTGAGCATGGTGACTTGGTTGTGTTTGTTCGGTGGAGGGGGGGCGCGCTGCGAAGCTGTATTGTCAAAACCGGAGCTGGGAGCTCTTCGCGAGAGAAAGAAAAGTGGAGCAGCGCCTGGACGATGCTTCACCCGGCAGGCAACTGGCTGCCAAGCCATTTCCACTCGTCCCGACTTTGACTTGGGCATTCTTCACCTTTGCATCATCGGGCGATGGCCGTTCTCTGTGCTACGTTTGGACGTAACGACAGGTTCCGTCGTTCTGGGTGGCTACTCAACACAGCTCTCTCTCCCACTTCAAGCGCGTCCTTCCATCTTGACGCTCCATGGCCTCTGGCGTCAACATCTTGCTCGCATCCGCCTTCTTCCCGTGGGGGATTCCTGCAGAAAAGTGAACTTGAGAGAACTATTCTGGTCTCATTCCAGGTTTATCCCCCTTCGCAGAGTAATTCTTGTAATTTTCCTCTCTTTCTCCCTTTCCGTCGCTCCCTCTCTCTACAACCACCAAATGACCCCGGCATGATCCGTCGGACATCCCGTCCTCGAGCCGACGTACATCGCATCGCGCGCATATCTGGCTTTCTCTGGCTTTCTCTTGGCGCGATGTGATCACAAATCTTTTTCTCTCGTCTGCAGCGGAAATCTGCGCCAGCTTTTGGACGCCCCCACCTCCTGTGAAAACAGTGGTTGGCTGCCCTAACGTTACAGCGAAGGAGCGGGGACGATCTATTCCCCCGGGCCGTCAGTGGTGGGCGGCCGTTAATAAGCAGCGATGACCCAATACCCTGTTTAAGTCTGGCATCACCTTGCTGTGTCATCAGAGCTGTATCATCAGAGCTGTCAAAGGGGTAGCACCAAGAAGTTGGACTCGTGGCTAGGGGTTGGATCGAACAGACAAGACGAATCCGACAATCTTACCTGAACCCGACCATTCTGGACCTGGTGCTGGTGAACCACCCACCGTTTGCGATGAGTCCATATCGAAAGACGACGACTGCCGGTGGAAACAAAAGATGCTGGAACTGCCGTGGTAAGTTTTCATTTCAGGGGCTTTCGTCTCAGTGACTACAAGTACACCCACTCACCGTCCCACAGAACGCAAAACGGCTTGCGACAAGTCCTTGCCATCATGCACAAACTGCATACGCCGAGATATCGAGTGCCTAGGATACGGCTTGAAGCTCTCCTGGCCACGCCAAAACGACAAGCGCCGCTCTGTCCATGGAGACCACTTGTGCATTCCCATACGGTCGAAGAAGCTCGCGTTTGTCAACGCCAGCAACCCTGACGTTGAACTGTGGAAGGGGAAGCGTCATGTTGTTCGTTTTCCAGGTACCGAAGCCTCTCATGGCCGCCCCTTTTCCAAACTAACATCTGTCACTCAGATGCCCATTGGGAAGCTGTCGTCCAGCTGAGGCGGGACCTCCGAATCCCCCGATCCATCAACCTCAGCTTCATGAGTATCCGTCAACTCGACCCGCTCCAAGGTACCGATGGTACGCTGTCCCTGACATTCACCTTGTCTGGTCTGTCTGTCATGGTCTGACACCCTGCAGACCGAGTCGAGGCCTCTCGCCTCATGTCCGCGTGCTGCGATGGCATGAGGGAGCTCTACCCCCTCCTCATCCGAATGTCCGTTGGTGACGAACTGCCACCAACGATAGCCACCCGGCATGCCGTTGCCGCCCTGTCCCACAAGTTCCTCGGCGATCAGCAAACCGCCATGATGCACCATGCCATGTCCGTCTCTGCCCTGCAGATTGCCATCAACGGCCTCAAAACCGCCGACAACAGTGACGAAGCCTGCCAGCAGAAATTCCAAGCCATTGCTGCGAGCCTGCTGCTCAACACGTTTGAGGTGAGCCCCTACGGCATCTCGCCAGGCGCGTCGCGTCGTGACAACGAGGCCGGCCGCCTGGAAGAGTCCTCTCGCGGCTGGGGCATTTTCTTTACCGGCTCCAAGCAGATTGCCAGGTTCCAGCACGTGCCTCACAAGACCTACGACGGCGATCCGGCTCTCATCCTCGACTGGCTCTTTTACCATGACACCATGCACAAGTTTAGCCTCCGTCACTGGCACCCCCAAGAAGGCAGAGGCCAGAGCTACCTGGCATCGCAGGACACTGGCAAAGTTGTCTCCAAGGCTGTCTTTTCTCCCATGCGGCAGATTGTACGTGGCTCCTCTCTCCCTCGCTCCGTCCACGTTCTAATGCCACCGCAGATCGTTCTTCTTACCGGCTGCTCCATTGAATGCCTCGATCTCATCCACCAGGCCATTGACGTCGTCCGCGACCGGTCCGACCCCGAATACCTCGGTCCTTCCCACCTCGCCGCCGTCCAAAGACTCGAGTACCGCCTTACCAACCTCGTCCAGATCCTCCGCGTCACATCCTCTCCCTCCCCAGCCCCGATCGGAGTACCCGCCGCCGCCTCCGAGTCCACCCTCGAAAATCGCGCCGAGCTCTTCCGCCTCACAACCCTCATCTACCTATACCGCGTCGCGTGGAACCGCCCCCACTCTCACCCCTCGGTTGCCCCCCTCATTCGCGACGGCATCAGGCTGTTGAAAAGAACCACTCGTGCTCCGCCTTCGGCAGACGATCCCTTGGAGCCAAACGGCGAGCGTCCCTTCCCCCTCTTTGTCCTCGGCCTCGAGGCGCGCACTGAAGGCGAGCGGCGGGTGATGGTCGACGCCATGGACGCTGCGGCGCGGGCGCGACCGCTGGGGAATGTAGCGGGGTGGGTGCGGCGGATGGTCTTCGCGGCGTGGGTGCGGGCGGATCTGTATGGGGAGGGGATTGAGGAGGGGGAGGGGGAGGATAGGTTGACGGTGTATGACAGCTTGTTCAGTGGGAATCGGATGCCGCCTTTTATGGCGTAGGATGGTACGCACGGTTGACATACGTAGGTAGATGCAAGTTGTAAAGGGAAGAGGTGTCTGCTTGCTTCAACTTGGTGACTTAGCATTGAAGGTTGATACTGTGTCAGGCCCTAACCCTACCTTTTTGGTCGTCCTCCGGGGGGGGGCGTCGACGGCCTCACTCCCTTCCACAAGAGATAATCTCGGTTTGTCTGACGCCAAGGAGGAGGTCCCATGCGACAGCAATTTGGTCATGTCGGACTCCGATGACCTACATTTGTCCAACAATCTTGACAACAGCGCTGCTGTGCTCCAATTGAACAACAACCAGGTCGAATCCACCCCGTGTCTCACCATTGCCTCCCCAACTCCAGCACCACCGCCGCTCCTCAAAACCTTCCACCTCTTTCCCCTGCCTCCCCTCCAAAACGAGCCAGCACACCCTCGCCCTCACACTCCCCCACGCCGTGACCGCCCTGCGCGCCGACCACCACGCCACCCACTCGCATTAACGCGCGCTCTCCCCCCGAGGAGTAGCGCCTCCGCCGGCGCGAGAACGAGCGCAACGCCACCCACGTCTTTTGCTACCCCTTCCTCCCCCCTCCCCCCGAGCCGTGGAGGTTACCTCTACTTTTACGCCCCCTCACTCGCCGTGGGCCGCGAAGCCCGCGCCGTCGCGCTGCGGTGGGCAGAGCGCGAAGGGCTCGCTCGTCTAATCCGTGCCCCAGACCAGTCTTCTGTCGCTGTCATCCACTGGACGACGGCTGCCCGCTACTGCGCGGTGAAGGTCGTGATGAAGGGGGTCACGTGCCAAAGATCTTGTTCCAGTGTCCCTACTGTCTCGAGCGCTACGCGCACCATTGCTACGCGCTCGCAATGGAGGAGGCGGGAGTGCCCATCAGCCTCATTGACGAGAACGCGGAGACGTGGTGGTGGGCTTTCACCTTGGGTCTGGCCGTTCGGAGAATGCTGAACTTTGAGGGGCGGGATGACAACTTCTTGCATGTTGAGGCGCCCGGGTCGCACGTGTACAAGGCACGGAAGGGGACATGTATTTCTTCGAGCGGAGGTCCCCGCGATCCTGTGAGACGGTATGCAAAGGTGTGGGGATCTGGAAAACCGGCGCGGGAGGAAGGCGAGAAGGCAGGTGGTGTGGAAGGGTCACGGGCCGGGCCGGGGGGGCGCCGTTTGTGCTGGGGTCCGGGACGGAGGTCGAGGTGGACCTTTGCAAGGACGCTTCAGCTGTTGGCCGACATGAACGTCGGGCTGACGCCGAAGCTTAGGAGGCGGGAAGTGTCCGTTGGAGCCGTTCGAGGTGGTTTGGATTCGGCACGCTGTGTCCGAGGCCGGAGTCTCGATGCCCAGATAAGAGCAAGGCAGCGCCCGGTTGAGCGTTGCCGGCGGGGTGCGACGGTGCTGCCGCCGGCTCGGCGTGCAGATGCTGTCTGGATAAACTTGAGAATTTGCAATTGTTCGAGATTAATCCTCGTAAGTAGCCTTTTCCAAACACCGACTTTCCGGGAGCCGTCTCTTCCCCGCCCATTTCCCGAGGAATGGGTGTTGTTCGTGAGTCGTATCCCGCCAATGGGTTTCCCTTCCCAGTCCATCTAGTCCTCGCCCGTAACCATTCCTTCGCCCGTGTCCCGACAAGTCCAAATTCCTGCCGTAGAGCCCCTCAAATTACCTCGTTCAATGGCAACAGTCCTTCCCTGGCCCCTGTTGGGAACATCCCTCCCTATTTCCCGACTGGTTCAAGAACAGGTAGAGTTCAGCTGGTTGTTCCGGTTTCCACCACACCAGATATAGACACGATCAAAGGGCTCGGACGCGTTGGTCCGACGTCGGGGGTTGCACCAGTAGCCCACGGCCGTCGTCTTGCCGGTGCAAAAGGTCAAGCAGCACGCCGTGGTATCGGGAAGCCAGACGTAGCTGCTACGGGTCAGGTTTAGGTCGTGGAAGCCCTCGTCCTGGATCACGCGCGTGGCTTCACCCATGTAAAAGGTGTCGGTAAAGGCCTGAAAGGCGAGGCCGGGAGGGGCGGTTGCGTTGTTGAGGAAAAGCGGTGGCATCGGCGGCGCAGCGCTGGCCTTCCTCGCCATCGTGGCGCCGACGCCGCCTCCAACGGCAGCGGCAATGACCAGGATGGCGACGACGAGCGTAATGACAAAGGTGCGACGACGGACGCCGCAGATTCGCCTCCCTTTCGCTGGTTCATCGGCATCTGCTGCTGCGTCGTCCCCGGCTGGAAGTGACTCCCACGGCGGGCGGCCGTTTTGTGTCGACGCCGTGGACAATTCGGGCTCGCTGCTCTTCCAGGTCGAGACGTAGTCATGGTCGTCTGGGAATTTCGGGGCCGTGTCGTAGGAAACATGAAACTTCTCCTTGTTCGCTTCTTGCCAGTGCTGATCCGTGGCCAAGTGGCCTGCCACGACCTGAGGGGGTGATTTGGGATCGGCCTCGACGTTTCTGGTCAAGACCACCTCGGGGAGGTTCTCGTCGTGTGGCGAGCCCATGTTGGGAATCGGAGGCTCGGAATTTCGCTACCCTGCGGGCGTGTTGAGGATGTCGTGGTGTCGTGACATGGGCCTCCCGAGGGAGAGATGATCCAGGAACAAGGTGTGGCGTTGAGGGACCTGCGTCGATGGCGTGCCGCCCACTGCAGGATCGTGAAGACACAGACCAGGGACACCGAGAGCCAATATTTGAGAGGAAAAGCTCTTGCACAAAAGAATCGCCTGCGAACCCCCAGCCCCTTCATCAGAGCACCGTTCGGTAGTGCGACATCTACCGCGACCGCTTCGTGTCTTGATAAGACGGGGCAATGATGCTGCGACTGGTTTCAACGAGGCCGTCCCACCGCCATGGTGGTACGGACTCTAGGGAACGGTAGACATCCAGATTGCATCAGATCACACAGAGAGTGGTGCTTGCTGGAGCCGACGCTGCCAAGGCCCTAAACATGGCCTTGAATTGGCCATCACCGGGCAGTCAATCTCGAAATGGAGCGCATCGTGTGCGACGGGGAGGTATCGCAATCCCGGAACCCGTTCAATGGGAAGAAAGGGGTCGGCCGTAGTTGCGGGGGTTATCCAGAAATATCCCTGGTGCGTCAACAGTTCATCAAGATGCCGGCTCAATTCCCGGGCTATTTCGGGAACATGGATGACGGCGGTCCCACGGCGGTGATGGTGTCTCTGGCTGTGACTGTGTGAGAGGCAAGTATCCGTCAAGGTGCTCTCATCAGGATGGGATCAACCGATGGGAATCAGCTCTCTCGCGAGGACCCGAAGGGTCTTGCGGACCAAGCTGATCTGCGGGTAATGCCGTTCGAGAAGACAGAGTGAGGTTTCCATTGAATCCTTTACGGGCTCAACCGCTGTGAGCGTGCCCGGGGTGTGTGCCGTGGTGGGGCTCGGTGCCAGTCCCAAGAAACCCTGAGAGACTTAAGAACCCGCCGAGCCCCCGAGCTCCCCTCACCAGAGGACTCGCAAGAATGGTTGCAGTAAAGACGCAGATGAGAATTTTGGCGATTGGTTGGGCCCGTGGAGCGATTGCCTCATCGCGATGAATGCGGGGTGAATCGGGCAATCCCTGCCACTTTTTGGCACGAACTGAGGGGAAGCCAAACGGCACCCAGTCTTGGACCGAAGCCACAATCCTCAAAACCAGAGGCCCATCCGAGGAGAAACAACAAACGGGCATGGGGGCTGGGGGCCCTTGTGCATTTGCCCTGGAGGTATTTTTGATTTGGTCAAAGGTGGTGCTGAGCGCCTTCCCTTGGCACAATTCCATCCAGCGTCCAGACGCCCGCTCCTACTCGGTGAGATCGAGAAACGGCGGTTCCATGACCTCCATGGCCCGGTCGTGGAGCCGATCTCGGCTGCTCGCGGAGGAGAGAAAAACTCTGCGTGCTGCACGTTCGCTTGCAAGGGCATCTTTGAGGGGCAGGTGAAGGAGGCTAGAGCCAAAAGGAAGACCGTTCAAAGGCCGCTCGTCCGATTTCCTTTTCGCCAAGACCACGATGCAGCCGGTAATCTTATCAGATCATCAGATTAGCAAGGATCGCGCCATCGTCCACCCTCCCGCCCCCACAGGCGGCGTCTGCACATCGCCGAGGTCGTTCATCCGGGCAGGCTTCAGCGACGGTCTCACCGCAGAGTTTTCACCGGGTCAACGTTCTGGGATCTCCACCCTCGAGTTCAAGCCCGCAGCGTGAAAGTGCTCAACAACCGCCGGAGTTCTCAATGTCAACGTATTACGTGTGAGCCCTTCAAAGTGGCACAGCCAGCGTTAGGTGTCGAAGGCGAAGGAGTGCCCGACAAGTGACAACAACGCCTACACGCCCCACAAATTCCACGAGGCACGCCCCGACGACATTCGCAATGCGACGGATCTCGCCGGCCACTTCCTCGAAGCGAGAACCTCATGTCCAGGGAGTCATACGATCTTGATCAAATAACCACTGGCCCCTTTCAAGCCCCCCTCCCGGGCCTCCCTCCCCCCGACATGTCAGGGGGGTGCCCGCCATGGATCAGGGCATTCTACCGCCGGTCGGAGCCACGGCCAGCGGGGCCCGTTTCCGTCCAGGTGTGGAAATAAACGGGTCGAGGCGACGAAACATGGCGGACTTGTGGGCTGTGGTGGGCATCGCTTCCGCGCCCCGCCTGATCCCATCTTATCAGATCCGAAGATAACGCCGATGCCGGGGGGTTCGGCAGCCGTATCGAGGCGGGATCCCTGGCGGATCCCTGGCCGATGCTTGTAGGTGCGTTACAGCAAGGGTGCAAGCGTGCAGCAGCTGCATCATCACTCATCGCCATTTTTTTCCATCATCGACCACGCCTCGCACCTCGTTTCCGACCGTCGACAGCACCTTGGTCCACCGTCGACTCCCCAGCCGTCTTCCCGCCCGCCCTTTGCTGCGTATGGGCTGTCTGGTGGCGATCAGAGCCCCAGATCTGGCACAGCTCTGCACCGGTCCCCCCACAGGACACAGCTAGAATCGTGTCAGAGGTATTCTGCATTCCTCAAGACGGTAACCCTTCCGATGACGTGGCGGCACTACTGGACCTCCCCCCTCCCTCCTTCCTCCCCCCCCCCCCCCCCCGGAGGCCCAGGGGTCGCCTGCGTCAGCGCAGGTCGGGGTGGAGGTGGATGCTCCTGGTTTTCGGTTCCATTTGCTGTGAGGCAACATTGGCCCATCTTCCCGGTCCTGTTCGTTGCGGGATAATGCGGAGTCCACTGGCGATGGGTACCGGTACTCCATCCGGCGATGGCCCCCCTCGGCCTTGGAGCGCCTGCGACAAGTCAGCGTGGTACCAGGACGGGGTGGTGCCTTTGGCAGCTTTGAGCTGGACCTCCCCTTGAGCTCCCGTCTATCAAAATGGCCGCATCGCCACAATCCGAACGGGTTTTGTTTCTCCCCTCCAGACAACTTTACAGTTTCAATATTTGAACCCTCCCGACCTAGTCATTTTGGTTGTCATCCGACATCGTCTGTCACGCTGATCTTGACGTCACGCAGCTCGAGCCATCCCACGTGAAACTTCAGACAACGCTGTCGGCGGGAGGCACCGCACGCTCCAAGCACACGCCTTCCCTCTCAACGCTTGCCGAATCAGACGCACGCCAGTGTGTCGCCAATCCGCAGCCAACCTGTCTGCTTACCTTTCCCGGCTCTGGGGTTCGACACGTCGAACCCTTCGGTCCCGTCGCGAGCAGGTACATAGCCCACGTGCAGCCGCCGAAAAGACGCAGACCAAGTCGACCATGTCGCCTCACTTTACCGACAACATGGACGACGCCTCCGACGTAAATGGCAGCACCCCGGTTTCTGTCCAGAACGGCACCGCCGATGTAGCGACCGACTCGGCTCCTCACGTCAACGGCACCAACGGCACCAATGGCACCAATGGCACCAATGGGTCCTCTTTTGCCGTCAAGCCCCTCGACCATGCCACCGCCAACGGCACCAATGGAACGTCCAACGGCATCAATGGAACTTCCAACGGCGTCGGCGGCGCTGCCACTCTCAAGAGCCCCTACCTTCAGCCCACTGATGCGGACGAGGTCCACGACCTGGTCTGCGTTGGCTTCGGGCCCGCCAGTCTCGCCATTGCTGTCGCCCTGCATGACGCCCGGGAGGCAGGCACGCTCGAAACACCGCCCAAAATCCGATTCTTGGAGAAGCAGACGCAGTTCGCATGGCACGCGGGCATGCTCCTGCCGGGAGCCAAGATGCAAATCTCCTTCATCAAGGACATGGCCTCTCTGCGCAACCCACGCTCTCACTTCACCTTTCTCAACTACCTTCATCAGAACAACCGGTTGGTCGAATTCACCAACCTCGACACATTCCTTCCCGCCCGCGTCGAGTACGAGGACTACCTGCGGTGGTGCGCTCGTCACTTTGACGACCTCGTCCAGTACGAGAATGAGGTTCTCTCCGTGACCCCGTCCAAGGAGAGCGGACCCTCCAAGATCTTCACTGTCACATCACGAAACGCCACGACCGGTGAGGTGACGGCTTACAAGACGCGAAATGTCGTCGTTGCCGTTGGTGGCCAGCCTTTCATCCCCAAAATATTTCCTGCCCAAAGCCCAAGGATCGTCCACTCGTCCCAGTATGCGCAAAGGGCACCACAGCTCCTGAGGGACTCGTCGGCCCCCTATCGGGTGGCGGTCATTGGTGCTGGTCAGAGCGCGGCCGAGATCTTCAACAATGTCCAGGGGCTGTACCCCAACAGCAAGACGTACATGATCATGCGCTCCGAGTTCCTCAAGCCGAGCGACGACTCCCCATTGTGAGTCTGGCCATGCCATACTATTCCATTGGCCGCATCTAACACGAGCCCAGCGTCAACTCCATCTTCAACCCCGCCTTCGTTGACACCATCCACTCCAAGCCATCGGCCTACCGCGCCGGTCTCTTGCAGGATGCGCGCGCCACCAACTACGGCGTGGTCCGTCTGGAGCTGATTGAGCACCTGTACGAGAAGATGTACCACCAGCGACGCACGCTCGGCGTAGATGAGAAGAAGTGGCCGCATCGCCTCCTGGCCGGGAGGAAAATCGTCAATGTCAGCGAAAAGGGCGGCAAGCTCCGCGTTAAGGTTGCTGTGTGTCTCGGAGGAGAAGACGACGAGGGCCACGAGGGCCCCCTCTTGGATGAGGAGGATCTCGAGGTGGACTTGATCATCTGCGCTACTGGCTACCAAAGGAGAGCACACTTGGACATGCTCAAGGATGCTTGGCCGCTCCTGCCTGAAGTCGATGCCGCTGTGACCAAGACTAGTGTAGGCAAGGACCGGTGGTTCGTCGAGACGGCTGGAGCGGGATCGCAGCATTCTACGCGGGCTCTGGAGGTTGGCAGGGACTACGGAGTCCGGTTCTCAGCCGGTGCGGTGGCACAGGGATCGGGCGTGTGGCTGCAAGGCTGCTGTGAAGGAACCCACGGAGTAAGTTCTGCTTCCCAACTCCTGACACCCCAACCGCTAATCAGTTCCCAGCTGAGCGATACCCTCCTTTCTGTTCTGTCTACTCGTTCTGGTGAGATGGTGGAGTCCATCTTCGGAGCAGGCTCTCGGTAATGCAGACTTCTTGTCATTCTTCGGTGCATCTTGTAGACTCGGCGATATCGCCGTTTAGAGGCGGCGTGGTCCTTTGTGCTTTTATCGAGACAGCCGGGGTGGTCTCGGGGACGGAGGGGTGGAAAAGTATTTGGGAAAACGCATGACTGGAAGGAGTGCATGGTTTGATGCACCCCACGCTCTTTTGTTGCACAAGCATGGCGTTACACATAGTATTGCAACTGAAAAGACGGTTGCGTTGCTCTGTCAAGTCTGGCGCGGACCCTGCTCTCATGCATGTCACCTCAAGCAGCCAACCTACCCCGGACCCGATCAATAGCATGTGAAGAGGGCGTGACGAGATCTCGACGGTGCATGATGGCACATTCTTTAGCTCCTCGGAACCTGCTCAAATGGAGATCGGGGGTGAGGCATATGGATGCCTGCACTCTGGGGAGACCCCCCCTCCCCCCGGCATTAGGCAAGCCTCCAGCATCCCAAGCATCCCTCGGTAGGCTGACCTCTGAGTCCGAGAATCGTATGGTCCGATGCAGCAGACGGGGGCAGCCAGGATGGGGGAGGCACTCAAGTCAGGTAGGGGCTATTAGACGAGTTCTTCTCGTCGCTGCCTCCGGACAAGAATATGGTTCCGTTAGGGGAAGAAGGATGGGGGCCCGCGAAAACGATGACGCAATGGAATGACACATTCAAACAAACGGGATCTGATGGCCGGGAAACACCCAGGGAACAACAGCTTAGAAGGGAAGGCCGCAAAGTAAAATATGCAATGGCTGGCTTCCATTTTGGTGCCTCCCCTTTGAATTGGAACCAGTACTCACTCACTCATTCTTTCCTTGTCGTTCAAACGGGCCCCCTATGCACGAACACGGTGGATTTGGGCAAGCTCCCGCTTTCCAAGTGGAACCTTTGGAAGGTTCGTTCCATCTGCTGCTGACAGGGCTCCACTGACCACGGCGGCATCGACCTGGCTGCCCAAATGGGTTGCGGTCTTTCCTGGGAGCCTCCAAGACTCCATCGCGCGGCTTCCCCAAATACCCCAAGCAGTCAAGCATTGCGGCGGTAAATGCTGCCCATGCAAGTCATTGTGCCTTCCCGGCCCTGCCGTTTGCCTCTTCACCTCAAAAAATCAGGCAGGCACGGCCACGCCCTCGTTTGCAATATTGGGACCAACCAAGCGAGGCACATCCACAGACTGGACTCGCCCATCTATCATCCATCGACCAGTCCCCCTCCACCCTCACCTCACCCTAACTGAGGACCAAAGTCCCGTCCCCCCAACAAACCTACCCAATCGCACTTCCCGAAACCCGAGAAGACGGCGGGTCACGCTGCCAATCCCACCCCTCCGCCCTCGTCCTCCTCGCTCCTTGCATGCCGGGTCGCGTGGCTGCAGCCCGACTCCTCATCTCAACCAGGAATCAGTCCATCGCTTCGGCCCGCATTGCATCGTGTCTGGTTGGTCTCTTACCCACCCAACACCCTACACCGCACCACAGGTCGGAATTCACACTGGGACCCTGAAGCAGACCCCCAAGGGCCAAGACGCAAGACCGGACCCAACTCCTGCGAGTAGGTGCCTGCTCCCACGCCCTGCGCCGCGGTCACCTCGCCGCCAACCCCCCTCTCGACCAATGAGCCAGCGGCCAATTCAAATCACCCCCCTGGTGACCTGGTTGCCCTGTGCTGGCCTCGACCAATCACCACCACCCCATTGACCACCTCCTACGACTTACACACCCCAGCCACTCATCTTCTCTACTCAAGCGGTGCAGAAAGGCTGCCGTAAAGGTACCTGTACTTCGTCAGGTACCATACCAGAAATCAACTGCGCGAGGTTCTCTGCAGACATCAACATCAGATGGAGAACAACAACAGGGTCGATGAAGGAGGCAGCAGCCCGGACATCTCATCGTCAGGTAAGTCATTCAATGCCTCAATGACCAAAGCCCGGACTTGTCTCTGACACAAACGAGGAACAGACCCGTGTCCGCAACAAGGCACAAGCATGTCGTCCGCCGGACTAAGAACTCCAGCAACGCCAATATCAGCAGCGACATTGATGCTTGACGATCCTCTATTATCCGTCGTCAACCACCCTGCCTCCAGACTTCCGGGCCCCGTCCTGCTCCACAATCTCGTAAAGAAGGATCCTCACGGACAAGAGGTGCCAGCCATTGCCCATCTGAGCCTCACAGGCACCCAAGAATCTCTTTCCTACGCCGAACTCCATCAAGCCTCAGACCTTCTCGCTGCCTGGATCACGGAGCTGGCGAGAAAGTTTCCTCGTCAAGAATCATTCATCATCCCGGTGTTGCTGCCACAGAGCATCGACTTGTACATTTCTCTGCTAGGCATCCTCAAAGCGGGCGCTGCCTTTTGCCCCCTGAACCTCGATATTCCGACGGAACGAGCCAGGTTCATCTTAGACGATGTATCGGCCCAGATTGTCATTACAAGTTCCGAGCTCTCCGACCGAATACCGAGCCATGACGGCGCAAGACAGGTTCTGGTCGCGGATGGGAGTCGTTTCCGTTCGTTGAAAGTCCTAGGATCTGGACACTGTCGTCAGCCCCGGCCAACGGATCTGGCCTATGTCATGTACACGTCGGGTTCAACTGGCACACCCAAGGGAGTGGGAGTATCCCACGATGCAGCCACCCAAAGCCTTCTTTCTCACGACCGTCACATTCCTGCGTTTTTCAGGTTTCTTCAGTTTGCCGCACCCACCTTCGACGTCTCCGTCTTTGAAATCTTCTTCCCACTGTTCAGAGGAAAGACCTTGGTGAGCTGCGAGAGATCCGTCATGCTCAACGACCTTCCAGCCGTCATCAACACCATGGAGGTGGATGGGTGCGAGCTGACGCCCACGGTGGCAAGAAGCCTGCTCCGAAATCGAGCGAGCGTGCCTTGCCTGCGCCTCTTGCTCACCATCGGGGAGATGCTCACGAAGCCCGTGGTCGACGAGTTTGGAGGCGCCAACGAGCGACCGAGCATCCTCTGGGCCATGTACGGCCCCACCGAGGCGGCGATACACTGCACCGTTCAACCTTCGTTCCAGTGCAGATCGCTGGTGAACGACATTGGCATACCGCTGGACTCTGTGTCTGCGTTTGTTCTGTCCATTGCAGATGCCGGCAGCCCCAGACAGTCGGAATTCCGCATTCTCCCGCGTGGCGAAGTAGGCGAGCTGGCCATTGGTGGACACCAACTCGCTCAGGGGTACCTCAACCGTCCCGAGCAGACCGCTGCAGCCTTCATCGACACACCCTATGGGAAGCTCTACCGAACCGGAGACAAGGCACGCATGCATCTCGACGGAACCCTAGAGTGCCTCGGCCGCATATCCAATGCGCAGGTCAAGCTTCGCGGGCAACGGATTGAACTGGGCGAAATCGAGCACGCTGCCCTCCGCACTCCGGGGTGTCATGGAGCCGTCGCTGCCGTCGTCAACAATATTCTGGTTCTCTTTTGCGGCGGCGATGATCCCGGGGAGATGGAGTCGGCCATCTTGGAAACATGCAAGCAGTGGCTGCCGGGGTTCATGATTCCTGGCGACGTTGTCGCTATGAAGGAGTTTCCTCGCATCTCTTCGGGCAAAGTCGATCGGAAGCTTCTGATCGCAAACTACACAAAAAACCAGCACCAATCCGACGCGGACGAAAATCACGTCCAGACCGAACTGGAAGGCCTTCTATGCCGCATTGCCAGCCAGGTCCTTGGCACAGACGTGACGCAAGATCAGAGCCTCTTGAGGGCCGGTTTGGATTCCTTGATGGCCATCAAGTTTGCATCGGCACTGCGTGCGGCAGGGGAAGAGGTTGACGTGGTTACCGTGCTCATCTGCTCTACTATTTCCGACCTTGGGATACGACTCTCGGAAAGGCAGAATGAGCCCGCCCTTACCGCTTCTGGAGAAATGCTGTCCCCACGGGCGGATGATGATGGGGCAGCGCTTTTCGAGAGTGTATATCGACAGATGCGGGACCATCGCCAGGGAATTGAGCATATCATTCTTTGCACCGCCCTTCAGACTTCCATGCTTGCCGAGACCGTGGCCAACTCGACTGCATACTGCAACTGGGCCAAGCTGGAACTTCCAGGCGAATACACGTCATCACAAGTTCGATCCTGGTTCCTCCAAGTTGCGAGAGCGAATGAAACCCTAAGATCAGGCTTTGTTCACAGAGATGGGCGGTTTCTTCAAGTCATTCAGAAAGACCTTGATCCCTCGGCCATCCATGTGTGTGACATGAACTGCGATTCGAGGGAATTCAACATGGAACAAGACGAAGACTTTCTTCGACCGCTCCGCGTTCACATCTCGAGCGAATCTGCGAGGGGCAGGCGATCAGTGGACATCCAGCTCCATCATGCCATCTATGACGGATGGTCCATGGACCTCCTTGTTGCCGATCTCGAAACGCTGGCGCAGGGGGTACAGCCGAAGCCGAGGCCCCAGTTCAGGCAAATTTCGGGCTTTTACCAGTCCTCACACTTTGAACAGGCATGCGAAAGTGCAAGAGAGTTCTGGGCGGATACTCTGACTGGATACCAACCACCTCCGTTACCAATCCTCTTTCCTGATCTTGCCATCAAGACCTCGACCCACAGAGTTAGCCTACCGATAGACATCTCTCCAGAACTCGTGAAGCATCTCGACTACGGGGCCCAAACCCTCTTCCAGTCTGCTCTGGTATGGCTGTGGGGATCAGTCATTGGCTGTGAGGATATCGTCGTCGGAGTCGTGGCGTCGGGAAGGACATTGCCCGTCGCCCAAATCGAAGATGTCATTGGGCCATGCATCACCTCTATTCCCATCCGGACGGACCTCTCGGAGCTGCGAAGCGTCCGTGACCTCCTTGCCAGCACACATACTTTCAACCGGGCAGCCGTTCCCCATGGAATGCTGCCCCTGGCAGAAATCAAGCGCATGGCTGGTGTTCGGTCAGGGCAGGCGCTCTACGATGTACTCTTTGTCTATCAAGAGTCGCTGGCAAGCAGGCAGGGCGCGGGTAGTCTTGTGAAGCAGGTCGCCCATCAAGACTTTTTGGAAACGAAACTTCTTGTCGAGATCGAACCAACTGCGGATGGATACGTCTGTCTGATGACGGGTCATTCCGACGCCTTTCCTGAGGCTCAGATGGGGATCATGGGCCAATCACTTCGCACCATCGCAAAGTTCATGGTGGAAAACCAGGACTCGGCCCTTGGCGCGATTCAGGAAGCCTTCCCAGACCATCTCCTTTCCGTCCACAACCCGAACCCAACTCCATTCCCAGGGGTTCCGGATCTGGCCTATGCTGTCGAGAGAGTCGCCGGCAGACACCCCGACAAGGACGCCGTCTGTTTTGCCCACCGCATTTCGGACGAAATGATCACATCAACATCGATTTCGTTCAGCGGGCTCAACGCGATGGCGAACCAGATCGCCCGGTACATTCAGGACCATGCCCGGAGCCGTGGCGTCGAAAAAGGCGATGCCGTTGCCATTGTGATGGAGAAATCCGTCCTCTTGTATGCCGGCATTCTCGGGATTGTGAAGGCAGGCTATGCGTACCTGCCCCTGCTGCCAACTACCCCATCTGCGCGCGTCGAGGCCATCTTCAAACAAGCCGACGTCAAGCTATGCCTCGTTGACGCAATCCCTGGGGATTCCAAGATCAACTGGCCATGTGAATATCTCAGCTTGGACGATGCGAAGCTCTCCGCCCATGAGACTTCCAATCTCAACATCGCCCCTGACCCGTCCAGGCTGTCCTACATCATCTTCACATCGGGCAGCACAGGGACCCCCAAGGGCGTTTGCCTGACGCAACTCAACATCATGAGCAATCTGGACGCACTCTCCAGGATTTACCCGGTGAAGGAGTCCTCGAGGCTCCTGCAGTCCTGCTCCCAGGCATTCGACGTGTCGGTCTTTGAAATCTTCTTTGCGTGGACCCAGGGAATGTGTCTGTGTTCGAGCACAAACGATACCCTATTCGAAGACCTGGAGAGGTCGATTCGCAAACTCCGTGTCACACACCTCAGCATGACGCCCACCGTCGCGTCTCTCGTCGACCCGGAAAACGTCCCGAACGTGGAATTCCTTGTCACGGCGGGTGAGGCCATGACTGAGGTCGTCGCCAAGAAATGGGTCACGCAACTTTACCAAGGCTACGGCCCTTCGGAAACCACCAATATTTGCAGCGTCAAGAAGATGAACCCCGGCCAGGCCATTCAGCACCTAGGGTGGTCGTTTGACAATACGTCCACCTTTGTCCTGGAAAAAGGAGGCGCCAAGCCCGTCCCGCTAGGCTGCTTTGGGGAGTTTGTTTTTGGCGGCGACCAGGTTGCTCAGGGGTATCTCCACCTTCCAGACCAAACATCCGCCAAATTCATCGACCACTCCTCGTTTGGCCGCGTTTACCGTTCAGGTGACCTAGGTCGCATGCTCCCTGACGGATCAATGGTGATTTCTGGACGCGTCGATGAGCAGATCAAAATACGAGGGCAGCGAGTCGAGTTGAGTGAGATTACGTCAAGCCTCCAATGCGCGGACGCGCTGGCAGATTGTGCGACCCTGTTTATCAAGAAGGGGAGCGCGTTGCTACCGGAGCAGATCATCAGTTTCATCGTTCCCAAGGGCCATCCCGATGCGCACACGTACTTTCACACGCTGAAGCTCGATGACACGCTCAAGACGGAGATCCAGTCCCTGTTTCAGCTTCTCACCACACGACTCCCGGCGTACATGGTGCCATCGTACCTCGTCCCGATATCAGTTTTGCCCACTACCGCTTCTGGGAAGCTTGATCGCAAGGGGTTGCGTGAGGCTGTCGAGTGCCTTGATTCGGAGTATCTTGCTTT
Source organism: Schizothecium vesticola (assembly GCA_030549215.1). Taxonomy (NCBI): domain Eukaryota; kingdom Fungi; phylum Ascomycota; class Sordariomycetes; order Sordariales; family Schizotheciaceae; genus Schizothecium; species Schizothecium vesticola. Next base: position 127,760 of record JAUKUD010000005.1, on the reverse strand, counting down.
GGTCAGCCCCACGAACGACAGCAACGAGGACGAAGGCGAATGGTCCAACATCGAGCGACAGGTGGCAGAAGTGGTCTGCGCCACGTTCAAGGTCGAGACTCGCCATATACAACGATGGACCCCGCTTTCAACTATTGGTCTCGATTCCATATCCGCTATTGAGTTGGCAAGGAAGATTCAACAGACACTCGGCAAGCGGGTGGCTATTTCGGCCATTCTCCAGAATCCAAACATCAAGAGGCTGGCGCAAGCATTGCAAGATGGTGTCCGGCGGGAACCAGGCAGCGTGGTCACTGTGGGTGGGCTTCTGCCGACAGAACTGTGCGATGCCATCCGGGCCAAGCTCGGCCCGCAGGCCGAGGTGGAACAGATCTTGCCCTGCACGCCACTTCAAGAAGCCATGCTAGCGGCTTCTTCGGGTCGAGGTTCCTATCTCAACCGGATGCTGTTTGAAATCCGCGGCGATGCGATCAGGTTTTCCGAGGCATGGCACACTCTCTGTCAACGACATGGGATCCTGAGGACGTGCTTTGCATCGACATCGGACTCGCGGCACCCCATTGTCCAAGTTGTGCTCGCAAACTGGGAGCCGCCTTGGCTTCAAATGAGTTCGAATACTTCGGACACAACTCAAGTTGACCGGTGCGTCTTGGAGCACGTCGCCACTGTGCCGGAAGCCATTGATTCGATGACGCCGACGGTATCATTTGCGACCATTACTGACGGCAGCAAGCTCCTGTTCTCATTTGTTTGCCACCATGCCCTTTACGATGGCGTCGCCATGGAAAGGGTGCTGTTTGAGGTTGAGCAACTCATGGCGGGCACACCACTCTCTCCACCACCAGTTTACCCATCGTTCTTGGGTGAAGCCCTGGCGCTGCCTTCGACGACAGACCGATTCTGGCAGCAAAATCTTCGGGCCCTGAAGCCTCATTCTATATCCCAGATTCGCGTTGACAATACCTCCGCGATCCCATTCATTGCGAGTCGAGATGCAGGTGTCCCCCTGTCCTTCATCACGGACAAGACCAAGCAACTGGGAATCTCTCTCTTGTCGTTGACACAAGCAACATGGGCCGCTGTCCTTGCAGTTTCATTGCGGGACCTCGATGTCTGCTTCGGAAACGTTGTGAGTGGTCGATCTTTACCGCTAGACCGTTTGGATGAGCTGGTCGCCCCCTGCTTCAACACTATTCCTGTCCGAATGGATCTGGCACGCCAACACCGTTGCATCGACTTGATCAAGGCGTTCCAGGCTCTGAACCTGCAACTTATCCCGTACCAGTTCACGCCCCTTCGACGAATCCAGTCTCAATTGTCTCGACATGGTGGCTGGCGCTTGTTTGACACTTTGTTGCTCTTGCAGCATCCGGCGAGAAAGCTGGACAACCAAGTGTGGGCGTTGGAGAGAGACGAGGGAGAGATGGATGTAAGCTGCTTTCCATTTTGTCAAGTGTATTTCGGGTTGAGGAGACTGTGAATACAAGACTGACATGGGCACAGATTCCCGTTGTGTGTGAAGTCATTCCGGATGCCACGAGCGACCGGCTGGTCGTCAAGCTTCATGTGGAAGCGTAAGTGCCTCCCTCATATGAAAGAAATCTTTGACTGACTGGCTTCCAGAGGACGTCTCTCCACGGAATGGGCTGAACTTGTCCAAGATCTCTTTTCGTACTTTTTGCAATCATGCATTGAGTTTTCGGCGTCGCAAGTTCCGGTGTTCCAGAGTCTCCCCCCACAATTGAAGCAAAGACTGGAAGAGTTTCCAGTGAAGCGGCTGGTTCTCGAACCCGAAGCGGAGCAGCAATACTCCAAAGACACGAGCGGATCCGAGCCCTGGACGGCGACAGAATCTACTGTCCGGAATGTGTTGTCGACACTTTCCAAAATTGATGTCTCCAGGGTTCAGAGGCAGACATCGATTTACCGCCTTGGTTTGGACAGCATCAGTGCTGTTCAGATAGCCTCGTTGTTACGAAACGAGGGACTCAAAGTCTCGGCGAGCGACGTCATCGCAAACCCAACTTGTGAGCGCCTTGCTCAGATCCTGAATGATCATGCAGCGACTCCCTCGAAAGAAGGGCCCAGTGGAGTGCCAACAATCGACCTTGGATGTTTTCGCCAACAGATCAGCCAGCAAATCCAGGGACAAGGAATCCCCTTGGACGTCCTCGAGTCAGTTCTGCCCTGCACATCGATGCAAGAAGGCATGATGGCGCAATTCATCAAGACAGCGGGCACAGATTACCTCAGCTTTCTTGCGTTTCGTCTTCACGGTCACTCGACAGGCGTTTCGCTGGCAAATGCTTGGCACACGCTGTGCAATGTCCACCCGATCTTACGAACGGGTTTCATCCCAGTCGAACATGAGCGTTTCTCCTTTGCCATGCTCCAGTACGACAAGCGAGAGTTCGAGGTTCCGGCAAGGGTGCTGCAAAGCAAGCATGGCGAAGAGTTCGACGTTGCCAAATGGCGTCTTGAGGCTTCCCGCGATATTCTGCAGGGAGCTTGCATGCACCCTTGGAGCGTCGTGATTGTCGAGACTGACGAGGGTTGCATGATGCACCTTGCGATTCATCACGCGTTGTACGACGCTTTCTCGTTCCGAGTATTGGTGGGGGATCTTGCAAAGATTCTCGGGGGCGAGGAGATCGCACCTCGGCCGGGAAGTGAGGTCGCCTTGTTGCAGATCCTGAGCTCCGCTTCCAGCTTGTCAGACGATGCCGAGGCGTTCTGGCGCCAGCGGGCCGACAAAGTTGTCGTCAATAGGTTCCCGGCCATGACGCCGCTTCGTGAGCAGGAGCGCACGGTTCTCATCGAGTCAGCTACCAGCAATGTTGCGTCCAGGACACTGGAGGAAGCCGTTGCCTCTGCGGGGCATACCCTCCAAGCTGCCCTCCAGGCCGCATGGACACGGATACTTGCCGCATATCTTGGAGAGGCGGCGGTTGTGTTCGGTGTGGTGCTGTCTGGAAGAACGACGGAGGCGACGAGGGATGCGGTGTTCCCCTGCATCACTACCCTCCCCGTCGTCTCAAGCAACGTCTCGGAAAACCGAGGGCTGCTGGACCAGATGCTCGCGTACAACACCGAGTTGTTCAAGCAACAACAACAATCCCTTGCGCGGATACAACAATGGCTTGGCAATCCAAATGCAAGATCGTTTGACACTTTGCTCCTTTACCAGAAGTTTGACCAGGACAGATCGGAGTCGTTTCCCTGGACAATTGTGGATGAACAAGCCACCGTTCAATACCCGGTCACGATTGAGATTGAGCATTCAGAGCATGGCACCCTGAGCTACACTCTGACCTACTTCAGCGACATTCTACCCCCAGAGCAGGCCCGTCTCTTGCTGACGCAGTTTGATGCGACGCTTTGCCATCTGGTATTCTTCCCCGGTGGTGACGAGAGGGGCCTCATCATGAACGCACCCGAGATTTTCTCGGTTCTTCCGCCAGAGCAACCTGAGCTTCCGTCGCCTGTTCAGCTGTTGCACCAGTTTGTCGAGGCACAGGCTGCAGCGACGCCCGACAAGACAGCTCTGTACTTTGTTGATACGCTCGATGCATCCGGGTCATCAGGACGAAGCTGGACGTACCATGATCTAAATACGTTTGGCAACAGAGTGGCCAATGCACTTACTCTTTACGCCAAGGTTGGCGACATTGTCGCTGTCGACTTTGACAAGTGCCCCGAGGCATTCTTCAGCATCCTTGGAATTCTAAAGGCGGGATGTTCCTTTGTGGCCCTTGATCCGGGGGCGCCGGAGGCGAGGAAGGAGTTTATCCTCAAGGACTCGGGGGCCACCGTTCTCTTGACCGCAAAGAGGGACGAGGGAAGTCTGGGGAAACCCCTCCCCGTGCCTGTTTTGCAGATCCACGAGGCTTTCTTGCAGTGCGAGTCTGCGGAGCCGGCCACCCTCTGTCGGGAGATTCAACCGAGCGATGTCTGCTACTGTCTCTACACTTCCGGGACGACAGGCACGCCAAAGGGCTGTGAAATCACTCACGACAACGCAGTTCAATGCATGCTTGCATTTCAGCACATCTTTGAGGGACATTGGGACGAGGACTCGCGATGGCTTCAGTTTGCGTCTCTCCACTTTGACGTTTCTGTCTTGGAGCAATACTGGAGCTGGTCAGTCGGGATCACGCTTGTGGCGGCACCACGGGACTTGCTGCTGGAAGACCTCGCCGGGTCGATATCCAAGCTGGAGATCACGCACATTGATCTCACGCCAAGTCTGGCCAGACTCCTCCATCCGGATGACGTGCCAAGTCTTTGTCGCGGAGTCTTCATCACTGGCGGCGAGTCGCTCAAGCAGGAGATCCTGGATGTTTGGGGGTCCAAGGCCGTCATTTATAACTTTTACGGCCCGACAGAGGCGACGATTGGCGTCACTGTCTTTCCACGGGTGCCACAAAACGGTCGAGCGTCGAACATTGGGAGGCAGTTCATCAACGTTGGGTCGTACGTCCTCAAGCCGGGCACCGATCTCCCTGTGCTGAGGGGTGCGGTGGGCGAGCTCTGTGTCTCCGGCAGGCTGGTCGGGAAGGGCTATCTCAAGCGGGAAGATCTCACAGCGGAGAGATTCCCAACGCTGAGTGGTAGCGACGAGAGGGTGTACCGCACCGGTGATCTTGTCCGGGTCTTGCATGACGGCTGCTTCGACTTTTTGGGCAGAGCAGACGACCAGGTCAAGCTCCGTGGCCAGAGGCTTGAGATTGGCGAGATCAACCACGCTATCCGGAACGGAGTGGAAGGCATCAGTGACGTCGCCACGGTTGTTGTTCGCAATGAGCAGCAACAAAAGGACTTTCTTGTTTCGTTTCTGGTGGTCGACCAAGGCGGCAAGAAGGCCCCCGCTGCAAAACTTGACATCATCTCAACGGAGGAGTCTTCGAAGCTGTGCCGTCGCGCAAGGCTAGCTTGTCAGTCGAAGCTGCCTGGGTACATGGTCCCGACATATGTATTTCAGCTGCCTTTTATCCCGCTCTCTCCCAACAACAAGGCCGAAGTCAAGGAGCTGAGGGCGCTGTTTAACAAGCTGTCGCCGGACGAACTGGTTTCGAAGGCGTCGTCTGCCCAGACCTCTCCGAGCAGTGCATCACTCAGTGCAACTGAGAGCACTGTTGTGGCTGCGCTCGCCGCGATGCAGTCGGGCAATACGTCCACCATCACGCCTACCTCCAACATCTTTGAGCTAGGCATCGACTCGATCTCAGTTCTTCGGCTTTCGCGCAGACTAAGAGAGGCTGGTCTAGTCCAAGCCAGTCCAGCCGTCGTCATGCGATATCCCATCGTCCGGGATTTGGCCCAGGTTCTTGAAGCCACCGGGTCTTCCGAGGCGGCAAGATCCGTCGCCAACGCGCGACAACTTGTTCAGGCGTGTTCCCATCGACACAAGACGCATATCTGCAACGAGCTTGGGGTCCGGTCCAATGAGATTGAGTATATTGCGCCATGTTCTCCGTTGCAGCAAGGTATGATCTCCCGATCTGGCGATGATGGGATGTACTTCAACTCGTTTCGGTTCAAGCTGGCAACGCAGGCGTGCGCCGAGGGTCTTCGGCTCGCGTGGCAGAGACTTGTTGGCGAGTATGCGATTCTGCGGACGGCGTTCGTGGAGACTGTCGATGGTTGCGTTCAAGTCGCGCTCAAGAAGCGTGCGCTTCCATGGGCAGTAGTTGACGGTCTTGGTGCAGAAGAGACTCTTGAGAAGCTCCTTGATCAGCGGAAAAGGGAGTGGGTCGCGAGGAATGCTGATGGCGTCCGATCCCCTTGGGAGATGTTTTTGGTGACGGCCTCTGCCAGTGGCGGTGATCGGATTCTGGTCCTTCACATGTTCCACGGGCTCTACGATGGCAACAGCATGGAAGCTTTGATGCAGAGGGTCTGGGAGGAGTATGAGGCTTCTGAAGCATCAACTCAGCACAAAACGCCGTCATTCATAGAGGCACTCTGTCACGGACCGCTGCGGAACTACAACGGGAGCAAACCGTTCTGGGTTGAGCATCTCGCGAAGTGGTCCTTCTCGAGCACTCGAGTGATTATCGGCGAGCCGTCGGACAGGACTGCGACCAGTTGTCGGCGGGAAGTCGAGTTCAGGGTCCTCGATCAGCTGAGGACGAAGCTCGCAGTCACCCACCAAGCAATTTTGCAAGCCGCATGGGCTTCGGTCCTGGCCAAACGACTTCCATCAACCCCAACGATTGGCATTATCACTTCCGGACGAGCCATCGAATTGGACGGCGTTGACCAGGTCGTCGGTCCGTTGTTCAACACTCTGCCCTTCTTCGCCGACACGTCTTCGAAAGAGGCAACCTGGTTTTCTCTGATACAAGTGTGCCACGAATACAATACGGCGACCTTGGGATTCCAGCACGTCCCCCTCCGTGATGTGCAGAAGTGGTGTTCCGGTGGAAAGCCGCTGTTCGATTCGCTTTTTTCGTTTCAGCGGGAGAATGCTCAAGCCAAGGAGGGGGAGTGGATGGAGCTGGAGTTGGAGGTGGTTGCCGACTATCCTCTTGCCCTCGAGGCCACCCTCGGCATGGATGGGCGGCTAAGATTGCTTCTTGTGTCACAGGGAGAAAAGAGGCAGCTCGAGGGGCTAATGGATGAACTGGAGACGGCGTTGGGGGAGATGATGCGCAATCAAGGAAGGGAGCTTCTTTCGGGGACAGTGGTCGCTCATTCTGCTCCGCAATCCAATGGTATCAGCGAGAATGGGCGAGCCGAGGAAGAAATGGGTGGGTTCGTTTGGACCGAGGACGGCAGATCGATCCGGGAAGAGATTGCTCTCCTTGCAGACGTATCTCCGGAGTTTGTCAAGGAAACAACAGCCTTGTTCGAGTTGGGACTGGACAGCATCGATGTCGTCAAGTTGGCCGCGAGGCTCAAGCAACGGGGAATCATTGTCAAGACCAGCCATCTCATCAGGGCGCAGACGATTGCGGCGACCATGGGGCTACTGTCGGCGGAAGCCGAAAACTCCAGGACGAGCAACACAAAACGACTCTCAGGGAATGTCGACGCCATTTCCGCCTTCAGGGAACGCCTGACCGCCGATGGGCATGATCCCAACACCATCGGGTCCGTGTTTCCTACGACGCCCCTTCAAGACTCCATGGTTACCGAGATGGTCCACTCGGGATTTGAGCTATACTTCAACCATGACGTCCTCAAGATTGGAGCAGGTGTCAATGTCGAGAGGCTCAAGGAGGCGTGGAACACAGTGATTGCCGCGTCTCCAATTCTTCAAACTACGTTCCTGCCCGTGGAGGATCCCCAGCTCAAAGTTGCGTACTGCCAGATCATTCGCTCATCTTCGTCGACTCACGTCCTCTTGGACGTGGAGCTCGCGAGCATTGAGGGTCTTCCCAAGGTGGTGGACGCCTCAGTTAAGCGGGCTCGCGAGGGGAATTTGGAATCAGGTCTGCTGCAGCTCATCTTTGCCAACATTTCTGGTCAGAGGTTCTTGGTGTTGTCAATCGCGCACGCCCTCTACGATGGTTGGTCACTCGGCTTGCTTCATCGCGATGTCGAAGCGGCGTACCACGGACGGTTCGTGCCCCGTCCGACGTATGAGTCCTATCTCTACGAAGTCATTTTGGAAGATGACGAGAAGGCGACCGAGTTCTGGAGTGGATTCCTAGAGGGCGCGATACCAACCATATTTTCACCTTTGGCATCCAGCACAGGCGCGACAGAGAAGGTGGTGAGATCGGAAGCCGCGTCTTCTTTGTCAGTCTCCGATCTCAAGATATTCTGCAAACAACACGCCGTTACCCTCCAGACACTCGGCCAAGCATGCTGGGCGGCCATTGTTGCAACCAAGACAAAGTCCCTGGACGTGTCTTTCGGTGTCGTTCTTTCCGGACGAGATACCCCAGAGGCAGAAGAGATCATGTTCCCCACCATGAACACGGTCGCGGTCAGGAGCGTATTGCATGGGACGGTGGGGTCGTGGGTGAGGTACATGCAGGCCAACATGGCGGCGATTGCGGCCTTTCAGGGGTTTCCACTGCGGGAGGCACAGAAGCTGGCTGGTGGTGATGGGGGGCCATTTTTCAACTCGCTGTTTATTCAGCAGAGGGCTGGCGTTGGCGCGGGTGATGACAGAGACGGAGATGGGGAGAGGCTGATGCGAAGCGTGGGAGGGGAATCAGCGGTGGATTATCCCGTTTGCGTGGTATGTCTCCTTTGTGTTGCTTGTGAGGCCTTGCTAACCCGGCATATTAGGAGATGGAGGTGTCGGATGTCAACCTTGTCTGGAGGCTTGCCTGCGACGGACGCTACGCATCTCCCGACGATGCAGCAGCTCTCTTGGGCGAGTTGGATGTCGTTTTGCGGCATATCTTGGACAGCCCCGATGCCGAAGTGTTGGCGTTCACTGGACCATTGATGGCAGTGTGCGGACTGCCTGCATTCATGGCTCAACAACCTGAGAGCATCCCCCAGCCAAGCAATCGGTCCGTTGAAGCAGGTGAAACCTCTTGGTCGACAGTCGAAGACACCATCAGGAGGACGCTGAGTGAAGTATCCGGGGTGACTGTCTCGTCGGTCCTGAAGACGCATAGCATCTACCACCTTGGACTGGATTCCATTAGCGCTATAAAGGTCAGTGGTTTGCTGAGGCAGCGGGGCGTTCAGCTGGCGTTTCGCGACATGCTGAGAGCGAAGTCCATCTCCGAGATGGCTTTGATGATGGAGAATGCGCCGTCAACAAAAGTGCCAGAGGTCGAGCCAGAGGGCTTTGAACAGCAAAATTGGGGTGTCAACGTCGCCGACGTGCTCGCAAAAGCCGATATTGAAGTTACCGAAGTCGAAGCGGTCCTACCTGCCACAGCCATGCAAGTGCATTTCCTCTCAGTCTGGCAGAATACCGAGGGAACTGTCTTCTACCCTGAGTTCATGTTTCGTCTGACTGGGCCGATCGATGCCGACACGGTATTCGCTCGCTGGTCAGAGTTGGTGACGGAGACGCCCATCCTCAGGACGAATTTCGTGGCCACCACGGCCAAAGAGGTCCCCATTCTGCAGGTCGTCAGGCAAGCATCGACGGGGCACCAGTACACTTCCTTTGCTGTCCACCAGGATGGGGACAGCTGCATCGTCTCCCTCAGGATCCACCACGCGCTCTACGACGCCATCAGCCTGCCGGTTTTCCTAGGCAGATTGCAGGGCAGCTCTATGGGCAGGGGAACGCCAAGAGAAACCGCGAAACATGCCTTGACATGGCACCAATTCGCCGCTGCACGTCTAGACGACTCCACGACCAGGGCAAGAGAGCGGTTCTGGACGGAGTACCTCGGAGGGGCAACATCCAAATCCCACCCGGCCAGCGAGACGGGCGACAGCACGAGAGTGTCGACCTTCCACAAATCCGCACTGCCCGATATCTCCCGCCTCAGGTCAGCTTGCATTGAGCGAGGCCTGAGTATCCAGGCTGTCTTCTTTTCGGCGTACGCCAAGCTCCTCGCCTCATCCCAGGTGAGAACCAGCACCCAGACAGAGACCGAGTCCGCAAGGGATGTCATCTTTGGCATCTATCTCGCCAACCGCACCGAGACGGCGTCCGAGGCTAGCGTGCTGACGGCGTATCCTACCCTGGCGCTTGTCCCCTTGAGAGTCTACCTCGGATCGGAGCAGGGTGAGAGCATCATGGATGTCGCTGAGAGGGTGCAGCGTGACTTACACGCCATCTCTGACCCGATCAATGTGACCGTGGGGCTGTGGGAGGTCCAGGCGTGGACGGGAGTCGTAGTGGACTCGTTTGTCAACTTTCTGGGCGCGGCTCCAAATCGTCAACGGGGAGAGGGTCCAGGGGGGTTTGAGTTGATGGAGCCGGAGGCCGAACAGGGAGGGGAAAGACCTGTTTGGTACAGTGAGCCAGGGGAGCTCGAGGGGAATTTGGTGAGGGATGCGTATCCTGTGAGTAGTCCCATTTTGCTGCCTGATGAGAGTGATCGCTAACAGATGTAGGATGCCGTTGATGTCGAGGTGGCAATTCAAGGGGAGGGAATGGACATTGGCGTGTTTGGGTCGCGGGAGAGGCTTGGGGAAGGGAGGGGGAGGGAGGTGATTAAGGGGATTGTTGACATTCTCAGGGGTATTTGAGGCGCAAGGGTGGATTGGAATTGGTGTACTTTCTTTGTCATTTCTTTCTCATGCTTCATGTGTCGCGGTTCTCATATTTCTGGAGATGTATTTACAATGGAGTCAAGTCGAGGATTCGTCTTTGGGGCGCTGTCAGCTGTTCAAGTTGGGCATCTGTGCAAAATGTAGGCAAAAAGGAAGCAAAAGAAATGCGTCAGCCGCGAATCGAACGCGGGGCCCATCGAGATTTGCACATGGCAACGATGGATTTTACCACTAAACCACTGACGCCTCAGATTGGACTGTGTAGTGTGGATCGTAATTGCTACCCACAGTAGGATGGTTACATCCCACCGAGAAGAAATGCACAACGCCAAAAATTTACACTACCTCCACCTCGAGGTGGCAAAAGAATATTAAGCTCGACTTGGGCCTGATTCGAACAGACGCTCCCGAAAGAACAAGATTTCGAGTCTTGCGCATTAGACCACTCTGCCACCAAGCCTTTGCTAGTTGATGTTGAGAATAGTCGGTATCGAGGTTCAAGCTTGGATGGCGGCGCACAGCAGCAACGAGTGCAGAATTGACGGCGGCCGGTGGAGGCATTTACTTCTTCCATGTAAAGTCGGCATCTGCAGCCCAGCCGTATTAGCATCTCAGCAATGCAGAGTAGAGCAGCGGGGATATCGTACCCGGATGAACCTCTATCTCCTGCAGATCCTTCCTCAGCTCTCTCTTCCGGCGCCAGTCGACCCCCGAATCAAACCTCGCGTCCCGCTGATCCATCTTCTCCTCCAGCCGCGGTACCTGCTCCGCGGCCGTGATGCTCGTCATCAGCTGCGGCTCCCCCAGCGGCAACTTGTCGCCCCGGTCCACCTGCCAGAGGTGGTAGACCTTGCCGTACAGCTTGATGACCTCTTCCATCTCAGCGTGCTCGGCCTGCTCCCACGCCGCCTGCGGGACGAGCGCCGAGGGCTGCGGCATTACGAGCATGCCCGACTTGACTTCAAAGACGTGGCTGTGCCAGAGGCGACGCTCGGCTTGGTCGAGGGTTTCGTAGAGCGCGGGGGTGATCATGTATTCGATGCCGATGAGGCGCGCGCCGGGGGAGGGGCTATCGTAGAGGAGGCATTGGCGGACATCTGGGGACGGGAGGAGGGGGTTAGTGGTACGCCGAGCTGGGGAAATGGGGGGGAAGGGAAAGAGGACTTGCCTTCGGTCAGGTGGCCACAGTAGTGATTGGTCTCAACGATGCGCGTTGGGTCGGATGCGTAGACGTGGAAGGCGTTGAGATGGGCGCACACGCTTTTGAGGGGGGAAAAGTCCTGCCGGGGGGAGGGGTCAGCCAATTCGGAACGGATTTCGCGTGGACAGAGCTCACCTGGGTCAGTGCGGCGCCGGTTTCCAGGACGGTGCTCTTGGTGCTGCGATGGCAGCCCTCGACGTTGGGCGCTGCGGCTTCGTCTTTTGCGCTGGTTGCGGCGAGCATTGTGTGGACAGAGTTCTCAAATGTCGGGAGAGTAGGGAACTGATTTGCAGCGTAAAGAAGCTCTCATGGAGATTCTCTAGAGAACTGTTGAGGAGCTCTTTCACAGCCCATGACGTCACAGTGACCACTGTATTTTGGAGCGCTTTGCGCTGGAGCTTGCAAGAACCTACCAAAATTTCGATGGTCAAGTCTGAGCAACCGTCCCTCGAAACAATCGCCCAGTCTACCTGGAACCCGACGAGCCGATGTCCAGATCTGATGCCCGGGTCTATGGCTTTCGCAGATCATATTCGACGCTCAACACAACCCGGGAACCGAGACAGCCATAAATCCAATCGAAGACATGCGGCAAGCGGCCAAATTCCGTCGACTGTCCCTCGCACTTGAATCTTCCAACCTCGAGACATTTGCGAACTACGAGCGATGACGACAATGGACCGCATCCATCGTCAGGCGCACTCCATTTCAGCCTTGATGCCTTGTTCGTCGGCCTCCCGCCGGACGGAGCAGTTGCGCGTCTTGTGGCTCAGCACCCCGATGGCGAAGCCGACATGCCAAGACCGGTCTCGCGAGAGTCGAGGCCAGGCCAGCGACCAGAAGCAAGCGACGACAGCCAACTGACAGGACCGCTTCGCACACCCGTGGCCCCGTGGCACCGACTGACTGCCTCGTGAGGGGAACTTTGGGACACCAGTGGCTCGGTCTGAGCACAATCGGAACAAACTGCCTTTGGGATGCAGCATCGACGGCATTGTCGACGATGGTTGCCGTCGGCTTGTTGGCGAAACATGACCGCGCGGGATTTTGAGCAGCGGGAACAGCAGGCGCTGAAGAACTCGTGGGTCACGGCATCTCCCGCTAAACTCAATTTATTTGGCGCTGGGCCCCCCCCGGCCGTTCGATACGACGCTGGACGCAACCTCTCAGCCCTCGCGCCACTCTCCGCCAACGGCCATCCGTCAGTGCCCAAAGCGCTGCGATGGGTGCCAACCGTCGTCCGCCGTGGTGCTCTCTGCTTCCGACCTCCTGGGAAGCCTTGCACCCTCGCCTCAGCCACCCCGAAAACTTGTTGCCCTCGTCGAGCAGGCGCCCTCCCCTCTCAGTTCTGACGAACAATGGGCGTACTGCAGTAGATCATTAGAGCAAGCATTGGTTTTCAGCATTTATTTCCTTCTTATTCTTGGCTTCTCTCTTGCCAGCGACCAATTCCCATTACCATTGCGCACCTCGTCGAACCCGCCCCGTCGTTGCAAGCAAGCAGCTTCGACCCAACCCAACCCTACCCTCCCCTCCGACTCCCACGCCTGCTCCAGCATGTCCGATGACAATGAACTCCCCCTGAACGCGACGGCACTCGTTATTGCCCTCATCGCCCTTATCGGCACCATCGCTCAGGTCCTCCACCAGTACTATGCCGCCTCGGCCGCCGGCTTCACCAACTGCGGCGAGAGCGTCATGGGAAAATGGGCCGAGAGCACCAATCGAATATTGCGCCTTAGGGAGTTTCGATTCGAGGTCCAATTCGAGGCCCCCGTCATCTTTGTCTCTCCCCCTACCAACAAGAATGGGCCCGTCAAGAACGTCGACATTCTCTACGTCGACGGCTCCGAACCGAGCTTGAAAGCGACGCGGTCGCTCCCGGCCAAAGAGGAGGATGCCTTGCGGCGCGAGAACAAGGTGCACACGGCTGACAATGAGCGGGCCACCTGGGTCACGCTGCTGTCGGCGCTGCATTTCATGGAGCGAGCCAGCTGGGAGTGGCGTAAGGAGCACTACCCAACCACCATCGCCGCGCCCGAGCCAAAAGTCGCGGCGACCTCGACGGCGACCTCGACCGACGAGTCAAAGCCAGCCGGCACGAGCCCCTCGCGGACCCCCAATCCCCACCTCCACGACCACACCCTCGCCATCGCCGTACAAGTTAAGCAGCGGAGCTGGGACAGCATGCCGGCTGTCGTCAAGAAGCCCTACGCCACCACGACCATCTGCCACATGCTCGAGATTGCGGCCATGCTGGGTATATACTGGAAGGAGTTTGACCGCTCCAAGGACCGGTACCGCGCCGAGGGCAACGGATACCTTTTGACGGGCACGCAGATCCCCGACCTGGGCCTCATGTTCACCTTCCAGGTCAGCGGCAGCAGTCGCTTCCAGGAGAATCGCGTCATCCCCGTTGACGAGGTCAAGGAGCTGTGCTGTGGCAGGGTGTCAACCTTGTTCCGAGCCGACCAGGATACCCGCAGGTTGGGTGCGCTGAACGAGGATCCGAGGGACCTGGGCATTCTGGAACTGGGGAGCTTGAACGAGCTGGCCGAGACCATGGTCTTGATCGACTGCAACACGATCACGGCCAGTTATTTTCGCAGACACGACACCAAGCATGGCCATCTCTTCCCGCGTACGTGAACTCTACACTTGTGCGTCTTCGCCGCTAACAGGCTCTTTCGCAGTCCCCTTTGAGCTTCTCGGCATGCTCTGCAAGAACCTCCACATCAAGGGCACCCCCTATCGCATGCTCCCCAACCCTACGCCCTATCATTGGGACACCAACTTCTTCAACCTGCGCAAGCTCGTCAACGCATACCACAAGAAGATGAAGAGCCAGACGGTCCAAAAGGCATACACGCATCCGGCCATCAAGCTTTTTGAACGGCACGCCAACAAGGTCGTCGAGGCATTGGCCAAGAACAAGGCCAAGGACCTACAGCTGCGCGAGGACGAACAAAATAGGGTCAAGGAGATCAAGAAGGATAGGCGGGAATCCATGGCCGGACCGCCTCCGCCACCACCGACCGTCGCAGCAGCCACTGGAAATGAGGCACAGGCCGACGGACAGGCCCGCTGGCGCCGCGGCTTCCGAATCCCCACGCTCTCTTCTCTCCCGTCCAAGCTCGTCGGTGCCAAGCAGCCGACTCGAGACGAGGAAAACCCCACGCCGGATGCAGAACCGAAGCCGCCATACCACCGCCAAGGCAGCTCCTACGGCGCCCTGGCCATGATGGCAAGCAAGAAGTCGACCTCTGCCTATTCCATGGAGCTTCTCGACACGCTTGACGAAGCCATTGCCGAGTGCGACAAGTTTCTCGAGCTCATGGCCAAGGAGCAGCCAGGCCTTGTGCGCACCGTCCTCCGCGAGCACTTCCAGGAGGTGCTGAAGATGCTCAACACCGGCGACGACGACGACGACGTGCAGGCTCCGACGTACAACTCCAAGACAAAGGTCCGCATCGACGAATCGGCCGGCAAGAGCCGCAAGCCCCGCAAGTTTGAGGATCTGTCGCTGGCCAGCCCCGAGGACCGGCAGAAGATCTTTATGGACATTTACTTTGGCGACGTGCTGAGCGAGGTCAAGACACGCGCGGCTGCCTCGTTTACCAAGATGACGTTTTACAACAAGAAGCCCCGGCCCGAGTCCCCCTTCCGGACCCCGGCCTCGCCGAACCTGCTGTCGCCCCCGATTGACCTGGCGGCCGGCAACCCGTCGGACGCCGAGTCGGACGCGGGCGACAAGGGGGATGCCATGACGCGCCAGACGCGCCAGCAAGAGGCGGCGGCCATCTGGTGCGTCTTTGTGTTCCGCATGCTTTGCTGGCTGACGTTGCACGATTTTGACAAGAATGACGTCCAAGTGTCCAAGAGCGAGCTGCTGGGCAGTCGGTTGCCCGTGTACATTTCGTGAGACTTGTTTCTTTAATTTGCATTAGCGGAGCGATCGCATTTTGGATAGATTTTTGCCGGGTAATAAACACATGACCTTTGGACCCTCTTTCTCCTGTTCCTTGCCGGTTTCTATGTCTGCAACGCTCTCTTGCCCGTTCAGTCTCTACATTGAGCATGGGATGTTCGAGGTTCAGGGGTTCCATGGTCCCAGGGGTATCCGTACAACGATCCCCGTGGTCTCTCATACAACCTCTATTCTTGCCATAATATGTACGGCACCGAGCGCCGACTACGCGTTCAGTATTGGCACATGCCAGCTGTTTACTTATTCCATCTTCATCGCGGTCAAGGGCATTCACCAGTCTAGAGCCCCCGTCTCAGCCAGCTCCCCGTATCCCGGCTTGTCCGTCGACATCTCCTTGGACCAGTCGTACACATCACCACGCTCGTTGAAAGCGTCGACATCCCACCGGACCTGTGACAGCGCCTTCTTGACGCCCACGTCCAAGATGGACTCTGACTCCTTCATCACTCCGCTGCCCTTGTCCATGAACCGCATGTACTCGTCCACCAGCAGATACGACGACGCCATGACCCTGTTGCTCTCGGGGATGAAGCTCGGCACGTCCTGGTGCCGCCCGCAAAACAGGCCAAACTCGTCATCCCCAATCTCCCACTTGCGCACATCACGCAGCGTCTCGGGCGAGTCATTCTCGCTCTTGACCATGAGCACCTGAAACACCTTCCACCGAAACGGCGCCAGCTCCCGCGCCGTGGCCGCCATGTCCTCGTCGTAGTTGAGGCGGCACACGACCGTGTTGAGCTTGAACTTTGATGCCGTACTTGCGGCACCAGTCGCGGATGCGGAACAGCTGCTTGACGTTGTTGCCGTCGCCGCGGCTGATAGCCACGTTGGTCGCCTCGTTCATCGAGTCGCACGACACGGCGAGCACGTCGACGTAACGCCCCCACTGCGCGAGCCAGCGCTCCGTCACCTTGCTGCCGTTGGTGACGATGGATACGGACTCGAGGCGCAGCACCTCTTTGCAGTGGCGCACCAGCGCGCCGAGGAACTTGGGATATAGGAAGGGCTCGCCGCCGGCGTTGTTGAGCTTTTGCATGCCCGCTTCGCGGAGGAGGCCGAGGCCCCGATGGGCCGAGGCCTGCGGGAGGACGTACGACGTCTTGGCCGTGTGGAAGCAGAAGCCGCGCGTCTTGTTGCACTTGCGAGAAGAAGCAGTTGACCGAGACGGGGGTGACGCCGCGGCGGGGGCAGCGGGAGAGGAGAGAGCCGTCGGCGACGACGACGGAGAGGAGGAAGGGCCAGGTCCACGGGTGGAGGGGGTCGGGGCCGATGAGAGAGGAGATAATGCCCCGGGTTTCAAGGTACACGCGCCGTTATGCCGTTGTCCCTCCCTTTTATGCAGGAAGGGAAAGTCATCCACGGTATATGGGGGGGTACTTGCCCGCGCAAACCTGAGGGGGTTTGTGAGGGAAGATCCGGCCTCAAACATTGGACAGTTGGACTCTACTGTTTCCTCCTCTTCCAACACATATCGCACGACAAAGTCAACATCATGGATACCAAACCCGCCGCCTGTATCATTGCATCATGGGTATGTGTTTGTCCGCCCTTCCCTTACATGTTTGGCGACTGATTGTCCTCAGGTGCCCCAGCGTCCGGCAAGGGCACCCTCTGCAAACGAGTCGCAAATGATGAGATGTTTGCTCACAACCCTCCGCACCATGTCTCGGCAGGCGATCTCTTACGCGGCATGCCTTCCGGCCCTGGCATCAACGGCCACATCGCCGCCGGCACGGTACTCCCGGGCGACGAGCTGGTCCCGATTCTGGCCGCCCACATTGCCGGCCTCGCCCACCCCGATTCGGCATCCACGAAAATGGTCCTGCTGGATGGCTTCCCGCGTAGCTTGGAGCAGGAGGCCATCGCACGCAAACAGCTGGCTTCCGCTGGGAAATCAGAGTTCCCAGACCTCGCCGTTTTCTTTTCCTGCCCCAAGGCCGTGCTCAAGGAACGCTATGTGGCGAGGAGGCGGGGCGTGTATGACGGTGCGCTGTTTGAAAAGAGATATGAGCAGCACGAGAGGGAATATCCGGGTGTAGAGGGGCTGTATCGGCAAAAGGGGATTCTGGTTGAGGTAGCCTTCTTATTTTCCTCGCAGAAATGTGACCCATTCACTGATCCGTTCGTCAGATGGACACCAGCGGCGGAATCGATGAGTCGTACGACCATTTTGCCCGGTTTTTGGAGACCTTTCTAGCCGATCGTTAAATGGTTTGGTGTTGTTGGTGCTCAAGATTGAATCCAGAGACGAGATGCAAATTCTCTGATCTTACCAAAGAGTCAGGATCTGTGTTTTTTTGGAGGTTGTTTACGGGGATTGGGGAAGCGTGATAATCCATGGCGTTGTTTGACTATACAGCGCGTCTCACATCATATCATGTTTCCCATTTTCATATCCTGTCTACACCGCATACGAATAAGGAATTTACTGGCACCCAATGCTCTTCATTGTCGTCATGCCCTAAACGAGAAACTCACTGATACCGAGCCACGCAGTCGTTATCGACCTAGAAGAACCCCGGATAGAAAAAAGCATGAGGAATGCCGGAGGAGATGGCATTTAAGGTTAGAAAAGGGAACCTGCTTCTAAGTATAAAGTTCAAGTTAATTTCACGCGGATAGCCCTTGGTCTTACTGGCAACTGAAATATTTGTCCGTTGCTAAGAGAGGAGGACGCTGCACTACGAAAGGAAATGGTACGGGGAGTTTAACAATACCTAGACGCCCATCTTGACATGGATTTCCCTTTTCCCCGGATCCTTAAGCTATAGATGGAGTAACATATCTACCTTAAGTTAGCAAAGCATCCGATCTATGTTGTTCCATCTTCAAATATTCCTTTGAAAATTTATTTCAACTTACACGCTCCAGAAAAACACATAGTTCTTCTTTAAACCCCCAATCCTTTCTATTTTTGTCTGTAGAAAAGACCCCTTACGATATCATTCCACATTGACCACGAGGCTCGCGCGTATTTCGGTGACGTCTATTGCTGGAGCACGGTGCTCCGTAGTGCCCCGGCCAGCGGCTCCAAACAAGACGATTGGCCACGAAGCACTCACCCTTCCGAGTCTCAACCAGACGCGTCCACCACGAGCCCCTTGACGGTCGGACGCGCGTCTGCGACCCTAGCAGGGTCAGATACACTCCAACCCTGGTTTTTTTGTTAGCGCGAGACATGGGAAAGGGAAGTCAAGGCCATCTAACGGTTGATGGAGGCTCTGAAATTTGAAGAAAAGGCTCTAAAATAAGAACAGGAGGCCCATAGTTGTGCCAACTAGGCCTTACCTACTAAGAACCGGTTCTCGCTTGCTTGGCGAGAGGTCTCGCGCTAACAAAAAAATCAGTATTGGATTGTACTTCCTGCTCTCCGCGCCTCCTGAACCGAGACAGACGGGGGTGGCGGCCAATGCGAATCGCAAGGAGGTCACGCCAAGCCAGCCCTGCAGCCGCCACGACGATGAGGGCGTCTGGTTCCGTCCCACGGGCCGCGGGGGTCCCTATAGACCAGAGATGACTCGACAGCTGTCGGAGACCTCGCAGGAGGCGGTCAACCCCGCTTCCCGACGGCATGACATTCCTCCTTTCGAGCCACCCACAGTACAGCAGACTTGACTGTTGTGTTCCTGTTGCTGCCGCTGCTGCTGGTGCATCGGTTCCTGTCCTCTCGCCGCGCCGCACGACGTTGGCGCAGCCATGGTATGTAGGACACTCTTGGTGGTGTGTTCGTTGCTGACCATCGACAACAAGCCTCTGCACCAAGTCTACCCGCCCACTGGCAAGGAGCAGACAGGGGCGGCGACGTGTATTGAGTAAGTTGCCCCATCGACGCAAGAGGCGCCTCGGATGGACTGACTTGCTGCTTCAGTATTGTTGCTGTTCATGGGTTAAATCCCAGAAACAAAAAAGACCATGCCTTTCGGACCTGGACGAAAAATGGCCGCAACTGGCTCACGGACGACCTCCCGGGCGACTTACCCGGTGCCCGGATCTTCGTCTACGAGTACAACTCTTATCCGGAAAACTCTGATCAGAAGCAAAGACTTGTGAAAGAGGCGCTGCAACTCTTGAATCTTATAGACTCTCGTCGTGATGACCAGCCGGTGGGTGCCAGTCCAGTCCGGGAGGGGGGAGGCAGGACCGAAACGCTGACCTTGGCTTAAGGGACGACCTCCTCGCCCGCTCATTTTTATTGCCCACAGCCTAGGAGGGCTTTTGGTAAAACAAGTACGCTGCGTCCTCTAAGAGGAGCTCGAGGCAACTTGGGAGTGGCTGACGATTTCCAGTGTCTCGTCAAAGCCAAGATGGATGCAAACTTTGCGACCCTTTTCAGCGCTGTGTAGGTTCCTTCATTGCTCAACCTACCAGCGAGACGACGCTAACACAGAAACCAGAAAAGGGCTAGTGTTTTTTGGCGTCCCACACTTAGGCGGCAAAGACAAGCTGCTCTTCCTAGGCAGAGTCGCACAGTCAGCCCTCGAGCTTATGAGCGGCTCCGCGAGCTTGTCCAAGAAGGATGAATCAGAATTCCTCGACGCCATTACTGGTGGTTCCCCATCGTCCGATACCCTTACCGAGCTGTTCCGTGGCATCAATTCGCATTGCCCCATTGTATCGTTTTACGAGAACAAGCCGACGGGGAAGTTTGGCATCGTGAGTGCTTTCATTGCTACCGCCTGGTGGGAGCTTGTGATGGTCAGGCTGACAGGAGGGCAGGTCGTCGACGAGGCATCAGCCAAGATCGGCCTGGCCGGGGAGTACATCATCCGACTCGAGGCGAACCACTCCGACATGTGCCGCTTTGACACGACCAAGGAGCAGGACCACGAGTCGTACTTGCTGGTAAAGAAGCGGGTGCAAACCCTTTTCAACAACGCCCTCCCCACCCCCGTGGAGACCCCCAGTGACGGTAGGTCTTTCAGGGCTCTACTACCTTCCGCACCTGCAATATCTGGTGTCATTGATAGCGGAAATGCCAGCCATCCGCCGCTCGGCTGGTGGGCTGATCCTAGGGCTGAATTTGCCTATCGTTGATGCCGGGAGGCTTGTTGTTCCCCCATCAAGACCTCGCCCCGCTGGAGTACAATCCAGCCATGTTTTGTTTGTTAGCGCGAGGCATTCAAGATACCCACCAAGGCCTTGAAGTCAAAACTCGAGGCTTGCAGTCTCGTCAGATGGCACTCGCCGCTTAGGGAAATGTCTCGCGCTTCCTTGAAAAGGCTTGGTCGGTACTGATACACGCCTTTAGTTTATATCCTGAGGCCTCGAGTGGGTGTTCTCAGGGTCTCGCGCTACTGACGAACAAACCAGGACTGGATTGTATGGCTGTCGTTTCCGAGCTACCAAGGCGTTATGGTGCTGTGGTGTCTTCTTAATTTCACAAAGTCAGTTCCAGTGTCTGCAGCAAAATAGAAACTTACTTTTCTCTCCCCCCTAGACGAAGACAGCCACTGGCAAATCGTGCAAGCCCAGAAAAAGCGCCCTCGTGTTGTTCTCAGCGCGGCAAGCTCGCCAGCGACACAACACTCGTTCCCGGTCGCCCTGCCCCCTTCTGCCCGTCTCAAGGTGCCCCCAGCTGGACCGCCGCCCAGCAGTATCGTCAGCTTCGGAGCTGCCAACGCCAGCGTGCCGCTGTACCGACCTCCTCCGCCCATCGCTTTCCGCGTCACCAACATAGACATTAAGATTCCGAACCGCAGCATCTACGAGGGGCTTCAGAACTTTGAGCCGGATCCCATTTGGCAACGAGGCGCTCCGCAGTACATGACGAGTCATGATAACATTCACAGACTTCACCTTGGCGCCGCGGGTGACGATCGGAAGACGGCCGTCGTCGAGTTTGTCCGCCAGCCAGTCAAGTTCCCGCGCACCAAGCGGCCGAACGACGTCTATACCCTAACAACCGAGGACCGCCGAACCGTCTTCAAGACGCCCGGGAAGCTGGTACCGCAAGTGGACGCGCACTTTCACGGCCTGACGCCATTGAGTAGTCCGTTGAACAATGAGAAAAACGGCCAGGCGCCAGAGTCGAGAAAGCGATGGCTATGGTTTCTGAGAGACTCGGTAGAAGCATCGTTGATGCCTCCAATACGCGTTGAGTTTGTCTATCTCCCCTCTTCATAGCTCTGACCGCCAAGTCGTCTGACGCGCGTAGCATCATAATACTCACCCCCGCGGGCAACCATCCGTTCGACTTTTGGAAGAGCGAGACGGGAGATATGTGGATCACCGACTTTCTTGTCAATGAGGGCTTTGATGGGGCCCGCATATCCGTGTTTGGGACATGTCGGGGAGTCACTGACGACGATGACACGGACAAGTTGGCCAGGGAGCTGTTTGCCGCCATGAAGAGACTCCAGGTCAAGTCCACGCTGGTTGGTATCGTCTGATTGCCATCGTATTGATACCATGCTGACTTGGCCAGAGTTCAAACTATTCCACCATCCTCATAGAGCGAGTCGAGTCGCCCTCCTTTTCCGACGTCCGAATTGAGGCCTTGACAAAAGAGGTGAGGGCTACACTTACTACAGTCACCAGGTGCTTGCTGACACCAGTCTCAAGATCAACGAGCTTTATTACGTCGAACATGCGGTGGGAAGCGTGGGCTTTGTCCTCCTCGAAGACCCTGATTTGCCGCCCTCCCAAGGCTTCCATCTCGACAACTGCCGTCGCCTTCGCCTCCCAGAGAGGGCTCTGGTTAGCGACGACAATCGTCTGCGTTTTTCGAGCAACGGCAGCCGCGAGTATCGAGACCTTGTCCGCTTCATCTGGGATCTCGTCAACGAGCTGTACGACAATGGTCCGATAGCACAATATGCAAGCCCGCTCTGGCAATGGTGGAGTGGCGATCCAAGGGAGACGCAGGCCCGAAGCATAACCAAGGGCGTGGCCGAAGCTCTCTTAAAAGGCCTGATACCAGAAGGTATGTCCAGGGCCGTTGACAACATAAACCACAGAAAAACCGGAATCAGCATGGATCGGGAGTTCTTTGGTATACTCAATGACGCCGACTTTCGGCAATGGTGGGCGAACTCGGACCGGACCCAGGGTGGTATGTTGAGGATCGAGTCGTCGACCTTGAACCTCACTGCTCTCTGCAGCTCGTTGTCCGGCAACCTCGATGATTATCACCTTATCCACATCGACGCAGGGCTCCTGAGCAAGCCGGGCGTCTTCGGGCAAGGGGTTGGGTGCCTGGATGGAAGCGCCCTGTTGGCCCCGTTTATTCTGACACTGGTTGGCTTTGTCGTCGAGATCTGGGCCGTAAAGTGCAGCATACCGAGTCCCGAGGCGAGGCC
Source organism: Schizothecium vesticola (assembly GCA_030549215.1). Lineage (NCBI taxonomy): Eukaryota > Fungi > Ascomycota > Sordariomycetes > Sordariales > Schizotheciaceae > Schizothecium > Schizothecium vesticola. The sequence goes on along the minus strand of JAUKUD010000005.1, from coordinate 105,127 downwards.
AGAAGCGGTGGCACGGTTGCTCCAGAGCATTCTGAAAAGGTCCGGGGCGGCGCCGAGAGGCGACGGCGTGGAGAAGGACTTGCAGCGGTCCATCGAGAACCTGGGCTCGAGCCTCGTTAGCACCGCCATCAACGTCTTGGGGGACCTCAAGGAGATCGGCGTCCTCAAGTCCACGAAGTTGATGATTGTCGTGAGCGGGCTGGCCGGCTTCATGAAGTCGCCCGAGCTCGGCCGCCTCGTCTATAGCATCCGCAAGTTTCACGAGGGCCTCAGCCGACTCTGTATCTGCAAGACGCTCCTGGCCCACAAGCCTCGCGAAGATCTTGTTGGACTGCTCAGAGACATCCCTGTTGTAAACGACGACGAGCGGGCAGGTTGGTGAATCGCGTCCTAGATTGCTGGAGGGGTGCTAATTCGAGACAGAATGCCTAGCTTCGCTGAGGAATCTTAAACTTGGTCGGCTCAAGCCCATCGATCCGAGACACAAGGGCACGCTTGACTGGTTCTGGGAGGACGAAGCCTGCAAAGGGTGGATGGCAGCTGATACGCCGGCCATTCTTTGCTTGTTCGGAAAGCCAGCATGCGGGAAGAGCGTTCTCTCCAAGTTCGTCCTCGAAAAATCGGGAACACTCGTTGCTGCCGGTGAGACGGTGGCGTCCTTCTTCTTCAATGTCGATCAGCCGGAGCTCCGCCTTTGTCACACCATGTTGCAAAAGATTGCTCACGACATCCTCCACTCGAATCGGTCCCTCTTCCCCTACTTCCAGTCCGAGTTCAGGAAACTGAAGGCCAAGCCAGTGGATGAATTTGGCGGAGGGATTGAGCCCGCCAGCATCGTTTGGGGCCTGGATGATCTCGAACGAGTGCTCAAGAGCATCAGTTCACACCCAATAAAGGAGCGCATCCACATCCTCGTAGACGGATTGGACGAGTCGGAGAGCCAGCTGGCATGCGCCGAGACTCTTGCGCGGACCTTTCTTCCGCACCTCGACTCCCAAGTGTGCTTCAAGCTCTTTGTCGCGACGCGACAGGGTGCGCCCATCGAACGATGCTTCAAGAGCGCGTTGGGGCTTGGCCCGAAGCGCTTCTTCCAAATCACCCAACAGGAGAGGAACGCGGGCGACATCCTGGAGTACACAAAGTCCTTTCTCAACAATGCCGATGCCGAGCAGCTTGAGTGGGGAGCCAAGGACATTGAGCACTGTCGACGGATCCTCGTCGAGCAGTCATGTGGCATCTTCCTCTGGGCCAAGTTGGCCAAGGGGCTGGTGGAGGATTATCTCAAGGGACGGCGAGAGGCGAGTCTGATAGACTTTGTCGAGTTCCTCAAGGGTATACCCAAGGACATTAGCGAGCTTTATGGCAAGCTCCTCGATCGTCTCGTTGGATCTATAGAGGATGGCATTGAGGGCGATGACCCTAAGCGGATCCTCAGAGTCAAGCGCATGTTCCGAATCGCCGCCCAGGCCAAGCGCTCCCTCTCGGTGGAGGAGTTCTTGGACGTTTACGTGCTCCCGTCACCAGGCGAGGAGAGTGCCTTTGACCTTGCGCAAGCCCGCAAGACGAACGTCGCACAGATTATCCCCTCATATACCGGAAACTTCCTCGAGGTACATCAAAAGGAGAGCACCGGTACGTATTTGGGCCGCTGGCGGGAGAACTCTGCTAACGCTGGGTGCCGTAGTCGAAATGTTGCATCCCACTGCGGCCGACTTCCTTCGAACCAGAGGCGCCATGATTGACGGGGAGCTGCTGCTGGAACAAGAGCACGACGAGGGGTTGCTACCGATCATGGCGCATGCGTGTGTGCAGTACCTCAAGTTGGTGACGTTTGATCTGCGAGGAAACCAGTCGTCGATAGGGTCGACGGTCATGGACCATTTCCAACATTTCGCCAAAACGATCAACAACTACCCCTTTCTCGTGTACGCCCTGGAGTACACCAAGTCCCACATCAAGCCACACCACAGCGCCCATTTGACCGAGTTGCTGAGGAAGATGTCAAAGAGCCCGGTTCGGTTTCTCCTCCAAGACTGGATCCAGGTCCAATGCTCGGTACTGGGTCTCGCACCACCATCGGTCCAAAAGCCCAACGAGCAGGGGATGCGCACCTTCAAGAACTGCATACTGCAGTGTGCCGCGGCGGAAGGGTTCGGCACTGCGGTGCGAATCGCCGTGGCTGCTGGTGCCGATGTGGAGTCGCACTCGATTCTCCACGAAGGGCGAGAGAATGCCATGTGTCTGGCCATCATCTCGACAGACAAGCCCGAGTCGATTGTACGAATCCTCCTGGAGAGCGGTGCCAGTTCGGGTGCGCCGACGCGCTTCAAGAGCACGCCTCTTCACTACGCCGGCAAGTACATGAAGGACCGTGTTGTGGAGCTCCTCCTCCGCAACGACGCCGACGTGAATGCGCGAGACTCGCAGGATATGACGCCGCTGCACCGTGCCGTCATTGGTCTCACGCAGGTCGGGCTGGTAGGAGACCACCAGGACGCAGGCAAGACGCAGCGCCCGGTGCCAGGCCAGGCCCCAAGACAAGCCAGTCTGACATGCGTCAAACTGCTTGTCCGCGCCGGCGCCGATCTCCAGGCCGGAGACAGCCACGGGCGCAAGCCGATCCATTGGGCGTCGGGGCTCGGCCGCGGGGACATGGTCAGATTTCTGGTGGAGTCCGCAGGATCACCCAGAGCGCAGAAAAAAGCCGCCAACGAGAAGTGTGTTATCCAGCAGACGGCTCCGTTGTATTGGGCGAGCGGGAAAGGCCACCATGAGACGGTCAAGTACCTCCTTAGTAAGGGCGCGCAGGTCGAGTATGTCGACAAGCGTGGCAAGACGGCAGTGAACTGGGCGGCGCGATTTGGACACTCGGAAATCCTACGGGACCTACTGGATGCGCTCCGGGAGGGCAACAAAGATGTCAAGGCGGTGGTAGACACCCAGGAGCTGGGGGGGCGCACGGCGCTGATCTGGGCCGCCGTCAAGGGGAACCTCGAGTGTGCGCGTCTTCTCATCGAAGCGGGTGCCGACGTTGACCTGGCCGAGAATGTGGAAGAAGCGCTGGGAGGGGGGACGCCGCTATCGTGGTCGGTAACGCATCAGCACCCGGCCATCATCGATCTGCTGCTCGAGAAGGGCGCGGCCATTGACATTCGAGACGAGAGGCGGTCGTTGCTAGGGTGGGCGTCGAGCAGCGGGAGCATCGCAATCTTCCAAAAGCTAAGGAGCTCAGCAAGGGAGCAACACCTGGAGTTGGATCCGGACGGGCCAGACGTGGAGGGCAACACACCTTTTATGCTGGCGGCAGCCAAGGGCCACGTCGGCATGCTGGAGTATTTGTATGGGCTGCAGCGCCATGGCGAGGCGCAGATCAATGTCCACCACCAGAATCAGGAGGGCAACACGGCGTTGCTGCTCGCGGCGGGCTGGGGTCGGCTGCCCATCGTGGTGTGGCTCGTCGAGACAGCGGGGCTGGACATTGACCACGCCAACGTCATGGGCGACACGGCGCTGCACCGCGCTGCGAACTGGGGGCGGGAGGAGGTGGTCAAATATCTGCTGACGTATCGCGCGAGGTCCAACATGAGGAACAAGAAGGGGATGCTCTACACCGAGGTGCTGGACCAGTTTCGGCGGCTCAACGAAGCCTCTTGACGCGAATTGGATTTGTGCGCGTCGAAATTTGGGCCAGAGAAGTCGCGACTTTCTAAAACGCGACGGATGCGGCTTGTCGTCAACCTCCTGACATTCTTACAGCTCATGCACAGTGAAGTTGTGCGCTGTTTGGAAGGTCCTTTAGTCGGCTCGGGCGCGGCAACGGTCAATTGACTCATCCTTCGGACTTTTGACCGATCCAGTCAAATTTTTTTAAATTGCCAGGCACCCAACGCGACTTTGCTCGGGCCTGTTGGACGTACCAACTCGCCATCCTTCATTTGGAGCCTTTTTCATGGCCAAGTGTGACATGGCGATGCTTTGGATCATGATGCCGCCGCCCGCGCCAGACGCGCCGAGATAAATACTCCCCCGCGCTCCATACCCTGTGTCCAGCGGGCATTGCTGCCATCAACAATCCAACTTTGCGCCAGGCCTCGACCAAAGTCAGTGTCTCTAAGCTCCAACAATCAGCATGCCCGACAAACCCAAGCACAAGTACCCAGGCTGGGACCTCGACCTGGGATGGCAAGGCTTTCACGACTACCCCGCGGGAATCTACCTAGAAAGTCATGGAAGCCACTCGGAGATGATTTGCGTGCGCGAGGTGGCCATGATGCTGGCCATGGACCGCCTCTCGGACAAGCCCGACTGGCATATCAAGGTCTTTGACGAGGACATTGCCGCCAAATGGCGCGCGGAAATCATGGCCTGGCCCGACGATGAACTGTGGAATCGCATCTCCAACTTCCAACCTTGGTGGCTGGACTTACTTCGTGATAACGAGGATGGGAATCCTTGGCGCCGTGAACCTGTGCCATGCCCCGAAGGCATCTTGAACGACGAAGCCGCTGACTACGTACACGCCCCCCCTTCCCCCCCAATTACAGTCCATCTACTGACTTTGGTTGCTGTTGCAGTGCATTCTTGAGCTGCGGGAGAAGGCCGAACACTTCAAACGAACGGGCATCGTACCGACCTTGGACGCCACCTTCACTGTGGTCAAGTCGGATGCGCTCATCCCCGGCGACCTGCACGAGGCCCTTCGCCTGGCCTTTGCGAAGCTCCAGGCGGACCAAGCCGCCTGTCCCGACTGGCATCCCAACACCAATGAAATGGTCCAGGTTCTTGTGCACCCCTCCATGTACCCTTTGGTCTACGGACGCTCACGCTTCCTCGAGGATGAGGCTGTGGGCATTGACGATGCCGTCGACAGATGGGCCGGCAAGGGCGAAGTCATCCCACGCAAGTACCACGTTGCGTCCAGATTCTGCTCCACCGATCATCAGTGGCTGCCAGCGAATCTCGAGTTCACGGCCATGGGTGGCGTCAAGTTTACCAGTTACATCAACAATTTGCATCCCACCAAGTATCGCGACATCTATGGCACCATCGAGAAGCTTGTCGAAAAATCCCTTCCGCTGTGGGACCACTGTCTGGCAGAATACCGCGAAACCCGCCCTGGCAGACAAGAACCCCGTCTGCGTCCGGGAGACGCATCGTATGTCTACAACCATTGCACGCTCCACCATTGCTGACGAATGCTCACAGAGATGATAACAAGGACAACTGGGACCCCCCATCGTGGAGAGAGATGCTCGCCCGGAGGGGGCAGGGCAATGGCCCTTTGGAGGGCGATCGAGTGCAGAAGCCGCGGGAACTGGTGGAGGAGTGGTGTCGCATCCGCAAGCCTGTTCAGATCAAACCACCTGTCTTTGGGCGCCCCGAGGTGAACTACACTGTCGATCCGGGCAAACCCCTTGGGCAAAAGTTCAAGGATTCCGGTCTGCAGATCATGGTCAAGATGGCCTCCATCGAGCTGACGCCAGAGAAGCCCGAGTTCCCTCCCGGCGGATGGCATGTCGAGGGGCAGATGAACGAGCACATCATCGCCACGGCTCTCTACTATCTCGACTCGGAAAACATCACCGAAAGCTGCCTCGAGTTCCGTGCCCAGACCGACCGGGACCAGGACCACGCGCGAAATATCGGCCAGGATGCCTTCCATTGGATGGAGAGTATCTACGGCGTAAAGCTGGGATCTGGCCCTGGCAGCTCCTGTCTTCAGAGCTATGGCAGTGTCGTCACCCGCGAGGGTCGCCTCCTAGCATTCCCCAACATCTTCCATCACCGCGTCTCGGGCTTCAAGCTGGCGGACGCGTCAAAGCCAGGACATCGCCGCTTCATCGCACTCTGGTTGGTCAATCCCACCATCCGTGTCATTAACACGGGCAATATCCCGCCTCAGCAGGCAGAGTGGTGGGAGGAGAGCACGTTCGGCACACTCCGGGGCGAAGGAGGATCGAGCGCAATGGGAACTTCAGCTAGCCTGCCTCCAGAGATTGCTGTTCTTCTTCTAGAACATGGTCTTGGGAAGGGTCACCTCGACGCAGCCCTGGAAAGGGGGTTGTTGGGGGCCTTAAAGCTACCGAACGAGTTGCTGGACATGGTGCGGAACGGGTTTGGGGACGGTTTACCCATGAGCCGTGGGGAAGCCGAGGAGCATCGCCTCAAGCTCATGGAAGAGCGCTCCGCGTTCAAGGACGGGGCTGACGAGGCTTGGAACCAAGCTGCGTACAGCTTTTGCGAGCACTGATGGTGCCCTTGGCAGAGTGGGGGCGGCAGAGAGCAGGTGCCGAAGGGCGCTGAATGCTCACCTCTACTACAACAGTTTTACCGCTGGGAAGGTTTCCAACACGGTCCGGCCGTCCACGCTGTTAGACTACTAAGAGAAAACATATAAAAAGAAATAAAGTTACTTTATCGCTTTAACTAAAGGAAAAGATAATACTTTTAAGGGGGTGCGGTAATATTCGAAGCGTATAGCGAAAGGAGGTATAGTATAGGACGAGCAAGCCTTCCCTAAGGGGTACCGATTAAGATAACGTTGTCAACGAGAGTCTACGAGATACTTATACGCGGCCTTTCAACATTAAGCGCTTCAGGGACTTCGCGAGTAAGTAGCTAGCCTGAGAGCTGAAGGTGGCCGACGTTATCTACCAAAACGTCGAAAATTTACATAAAAACATGCGCGTTGCCCTATTTCCCCCCCCCCCCCAAAAACCAACTAAAATGTTCGCATACTTCAACCACTTAGACTCTTAACAAAGGCTTCACATCCGACTCCAATGTCTCCTGACTCTCCGAACTCCACTCCTGGCAAAGCACCACCCGCCCCCTCTTTACATCCAACCTCACCCTAACCCCCTTCGCCTTTTCCTCTGCCTCCTCCAGTCCCCCGACCCCCCCCAGCCTCCCTAAAACCTCCTCTGTCGGCGCCGTCATCATCGCCGCAACCGTGCTGCTCTTGATTACCGGCGCGCCCATCTTCGTCGTCCGCCACACCGTGACACCTAAAAACACAAAGCTCAGCGCCATCTGCCCGACCAAAAACGCTAACCACCCCCACTGGACCTTCACAAACGTCTCGTCGGCTAGAGCGGTACCCCTTAACAGCGTCGGCGAGTGCCGGCTTGTGCGAAACATGTTTGTCACCGCGGCCGACATATTGTCGAGGTACGCGGCTAGGTTTCTGCCCTGCCACACCGGGTCAGTCATATCACCATCGTATACGGCCGCCTCGACGGCTGGGAAGTTTCTGTTGCTGTACGCGGCCAGGTTGCTGCTGATGCCGTCGCTCACAAAGGTCACTTGCAGGTCCGTGTACAATCTGACCGTCAGAATGGCGCCGATGTCGCGGTCTATAGCAAAGTCGGCGGTGCGATTGTCCGGGTTTTCCGGGTCGACGAGGTAGGTGCGGGTGCGATTGGGGGAGAGATAGTTGCACGTCTGGACAAGGAGGTTCTTTTCGGGGAGGCAGCCGATGCTTTGGAACGGCTCGTTGTCCGGGCGTGGGGCCGGGGCCGAGGAGGACGCGATGAGGGTCGTGTTAGACTGGCCGCCGGAAAAGGTGGTTTCGTATGTGTTGACGCAGACGTGGTAGAGGATCTCGAAGGCCTTGAAGGACCAAGGATTGGGGTTTTGGGAGCGATCGAAGCCGGGGTACGAGACGTTACCGGCGCTGGAGTAGACGACAAAGAAGTGGCCGACGGCGTTGAAGACCGAATCGCGGTCGGTAGGCTCGGTGAAGGTGAGGGTCGAGTTGGCGGGGGTGAGGGCGAGGGCGTACGAGAGCGGGGTGATGAACGAGATGCCGTTGGGGAGGGTGGCGTTCCAGGCGGTGGTACCGTTGCCTTCGAGGACGGCTCGCTCCCTACTCTTCTTGAAGGAAAGCCCCTCTACCTTCGCCTTTTCCGTCTCCAATTCAGGAATTGGCTCGGCAAATGCCTCATGCTCAAGTTCCCTTGGAGTCTCCAGCTCAGGATCAGCCACCATTTCAGGGTCTGGCTGCGGCTCAAAATAAGCCACCATTTTATTAATAGCCTTCAGCTGCAGCTCTGGTTCCACAATAGCGTTCTTCCCTTCTTCTTGTCCCTCCTCGTCAGGCCCGAAAGTCCCCAAGGATCATCGACGACAGGTACTTGCTCCAGTTTGGCATCCTCGACTAGCTCCAAATACTGCGCTGGCTCGGGCCCAGCCTGGGGGGCTGACTTGGAGGCAGCTTCGGTGACTAAGGCTTCGATCTTCTCCCGTTAAACCTCTAGTGCGCCCTGCAAGAGGATATTGTCAAAGGGCAAGTCTTGGTTGACAAGCTGCTCTTCGACCGCAAGGTCAGTGGCGGTTGTCTCGTCGGTTGCTGTCTTAGCAGGTAACGGAGTTGCGGGCTGCTCAAAAGCCTTCTTGATCGTGTCCTTTATGAACGCCCGGAACCAAAAGTCGTTGGCTTTCGCGGTGGGGTATGCCTCCTTGAAAATGTTGATGATGATGAAGGCATCGATGTCCTTGCGCAAAATGGTGATTTGCTCTCTGGCCAGCTCTACAAGACCCTTAAGGTCGTATTTATGGGCGGTGTCGTAAACCTCGAAGGCGGTTCGAAGTTTGGCAATCATCTCCTTCTGACCGTCCGTAGGACCGATCCATATCATAGTACGATAGGTGTCGGTGTAGAGGTATTGGACGAGGACATGGCCGGCGCTTCGCGAGATATGGTGGAGAGGGAGATGCTTGGGTGCTGCCATAGCCCAGCCATCCGCAGTCCAGCCACTCTCCTCTAGCGTGTCGAGAAGCCGCAGCTTGGCATTCCGATCAAGCAGATCTCGATGGATATCCAGGGAGTCGCCATAGTCGGGCAGCTGAAACGCCTTGGATGCCACCAGTGTTACCAAGGGCGAACAGATTGATGGAAGAGATCAAATCACGGTTGCAACTTACGACTTCTCGAAAAAGGCATCCTCAGGGTCGGCAGTGTGGGACGACAGCCCGCCATTCTTGGTCCTTTCCTTGCTTATCTTTGGTCCGTTGGAGCCGTGGAAGTGATTAAGGAAAACAATCGGTTCGGAGGAAGTCCCAGCTCAAAAACAGGCAAACACTGGAAGAGATACGGGAAAGGATACGAAACGCAGAGCTCACCCCAGAGTGTGAGGAAACAACCAAGACACCGATGGACTAGGCTCGCTGTGACATAAATCCCTAAGACCTTTAGGTTCGCCACACCACATGCGCAGCCCAGAACATATCCACAGTTAACATTTCCTGTTAGGCGCAATCACTGCATGCATCGACACCTGGTGGTTGCAATGCCGTATGCGCAAAAAACAGGCAGCCATGCCGGGAAGCCTGTTTACTGACTTGGCCTCAGCAGCTTCGAGGCCACTCGAAGGCCACCCATCCCGCGCAGTAATTGTATACTTTCGCCAAACTGTTATTGTGGTTCGCTTGTTGGAAGGTTCCACCACCTCTACATAGGGCTGCCGCCCAATGGCAGGCTGACAGCTGCATGGGGGGGCATACAGCCCGCGCTGCAGTAGGCCTCCCCGCGTTCTGTAGGTTGTGATACTGCGAGGCGACCACTTTACGATCTGATATCTTTCGGAAGGGGAGTGAGGTTGGTGGTAGAAAGTTTCTGTGAGGGGCACATCTTTTGGGTCTGGTAAGTTAGGGGCAACCTCTGATAATTAGTGACATCGGACACTTTTTGGTGCCTTCTAGAGCCACGACGGTACTTTTGTGGGCGTCCGGAATTATAGCTCTTTGTATTTCTTGGATGGAGTGTTCTCTCGGCTGGTATCTGAGCCATGATCCTTCTCCCGTCGCTTGAGCACCGCTTCAACACACCCCTCACCAATTTTGTCAGCGTAAGACTTAATGCTGTCTTGAAACCCGACGATGTCGGGCAGCAAAGAACCCGCACATGTAGCCAGGCTCGAGCCAGGCAACTGGACCATGATAACGCTACCGCTAGGACGTGGCATCACCATGATGGTTCTGCCATATTTCGCAAAGGCAGCTTGACTTGTGCAGAGCGATTACGAAAGTGCTCCCACAGTCCTGCGCTGGGAGTTGAACACCAGGGATACCCGCCTTGGCGATACAGAAAGGCAGAGCACCGGAACCGTGCGACCAACAGCATATTTCTCGCACAGAATGAGGGGCTAGGAAGCTCTCTATCCAACAATAGTTCCCGTCTTAGTCCAAAATTGGAGCGGAGACTAAGGAGGCGCGACTGTCAATCTTGGCTATTCTTTTCTCGTGTAGGCCATTAAGAATATCAGCGGGGTATCAGAAGCTTATCTGTTGACTATTGCCCTCAAAGTGAACGATACCGTTGCGTAATCATGGAAATGGGACACTCTACAGAGATTATATCGACCTTAAAAAGGGACGTTCCCGTAGTGGAAACAATAGCCTTTCCCCTCATCGGGTGTTTCTTTCCGGCTCGCCGTTTCGTGATCCTTACTTCCAGCAGTGTACACCCATTAATGCAATGGTCCTAGCATCTGAAACGTGTCTCATCATTAATTAGCTCCATGGTCTTTAAGCGTCGTTCCATAGTCTTCGGTGCTCGTTACCGAGCCGGTATCAGAGGGATTGGGCTCTGCCCCGTGGTTCACCTACGGTGGACATTTGCCTTGGGTTTCGCTCTAAAAGAATCGTGGTTTTTAAGGTGATAGAAGGTCGAACCGCGCCCGCTAGGAACGAGGCCCATCTTAACAAGCGCTCTTTCGATCAAATGCTTGATACATGGGACGAGGGCAGCGAGAATGCTGTGAATGACATTGTAAGCTTTCTCTTCGAGATAGAGGATCCGGCAATAAGAACGCTTACCTAAGCTGGATCTCCGGTATTCTCCAAAACGTGCCATCAAACCCGTTGCGAAGCGGATCCCCTGCGAGCCTTTTCGACGACACGGACACAACCTTCCAAACACTCGCAACCCTCGCGACCAGACCAAGACCCATGACAATCATGAGGATCACCTTGTCACGTATAGACCTCCGAATACGCCGAATGAACGTCATGGGTAGGAGAGCCAGGACGAAATCGATGGCTATTATCAAGGCAATTGCTAGTCGTGCAGTAGTCCTTTTTGCTAGCCGTGCAGTAGTCCTCGATTTTCCCCCAGGGTTAGGGTTATCTATGGGGGCCCCCATCACCTCCAATTGATCCAGATCAACAGGTTCAGCCAACGGCTCCGACAACGACTTGGACACCACATAACGAAGCCAACGGACGGTCAGTTCAGGCCCAGTCCTACAGATAGTATTTAGACATCTATTTTGCTAGGAAAATACACCAATACTCCATGCACAAAAGCAATCCCAGAGACACACCTCCTTCGCTGGCGCCGTTGATCCTCGCGCCCAGCCGACTCTCCACTTCTTGTAGATTCTATCGCTGGCGCCGTTAATCCTCGCGCGCAGCCGCCTTCTTGGTCAATCGCACTTGCCGGCCAGACCTCGTCGTCTGACCACCCTGGCCAACTGTTGCTTGTGAGGCTATTCCCACCCCAACAACGGCGGCAAGGGGGCCCTCCTTTGGTGTTGCGCGCTGGCGCTTCGGATCCGGCACGGTATTCTTGTCCTTCGGGGGGCGGCCTCTCTTCTTCGGCTGCGGAACAGGTGCCTCGTATCCTCGGAGTCGCTGCTGAATTGGCTGGGTCGCCGGGCTCTTGAGCATGACTAGAATGCTCGTTTCCGTCGGAAAATCCTGGAAATTCGTCGTCGAGATCGTCGAATTCGCCGGCTTGGAGGTGGGCAGCCGTGGCTGCGACGGGGCCTTGGAGCGCCATGGATCTGTACCCTGGATCAGTAGGGGGTTGCAGGGCTTTGTGGCACTATAACCGACGGCTGACTGGGCTGTGGCGCGATTGGTCCGACTGGCTCGCTTGCGTAGGTGCGACACTTGAACTGGGTGGGCTGTTTTGGGGACTTCGGAGTGCTGTCCAGTCCGTTCAAAGTTTTGCCAAGATCTTCAACTTGGCTAGAGTGGGGCCACGCATATATAACCCTAACCCTGGGACAAAAAATCGAAGACTACTGCACGGCTAGCAAAAAGGACTACTGCACGACTAGCAATTGCCATTATCAAAGCGGCGACTCCTTTACTCATAAGGGAGCGATGGAGACACACAGCATCCGGTGTTTTTGGGTTCCGTGCCGCTTGTGGTGATGGCAATTGCGACTACGCTACAGGGTCCCCTGCCTCTCGCTGGCCCTTTGCCTTTGCCTTTGCCTTGCCTTACTATAGCATAGCTACGTACGCGTCCCCTATAATCTCCCTATCATAGTCAAGTCACTTATGGGGTAAAAATCTATATCGAACCAAAAAGGGTTTTTTACAACGCTACACCCGGCGTTAAGTAAATTCCAGTGATACCTTTATTAAATCAACGATAAGAAATAACGATACGATGACGCTAGCGCCAACTCCCACCTTGGCATCTACCGAGAGTGGGCTGATACACAATCTCCAGAACATAACGCCAAAGATGAACGAAAAGCCGAGACGAACTGCGTAGAGGGAAAGCCTGGCGAGATGAAATGACTTTTCGTCCTCGAAGTGAAATGAGAGAAGTGGGCCGATGGTTATCAGGGGGAATCCTATCAGCCCGATGGCAACGCCGATCTTGGTCGCGTCCGACGCGGTGCTGGAAAACAGCTTCCACAAGCTTACTCCGACGGCCGCCCACATGGCGATACCGGACGTGTAAACTATGATATCGGTCCACGACGAGGAGGGGCTAGATATGCTGTCATCGTAGCGGAAAAAAAAACCCACGAACCGTCGCCTCCCGAATAGCCGCCATGGGGTAGTGAACAGGCTGGGAAAGACCACCACGCCCAGCGCCAGCCCGATGCGCGTCTCAATTGGCAACGCGCAGGTAGCAACCCCCCAGATGGCTACAGCCACGCCGCTGTAAAACGCCGCCGCCGCCACCCGCTGGACGGTTCCGAGACATGCGAGGCTGCCCCGAAACAGGAGCCAGCCCGACAACGGGCTCAACAGCCGCGGCACGACCGCCAACGCCGCGACGACGCCGATCTTGGTCTCGTCCGTCCGCAACCTCGTGCTCCCTAGCCACAGCACGGCGCCCAGCACGGCGTAAAACACGACCGTCCACAGAGGTCGCATGAACGGCCTAGCGACCTGCGCCCACCGGCGCAGGCGGGCCACAAAGAGGTCCCACCGCCAGCTCGCGATGGCCTCGGGGACTGCCGCGGTCGCCGCGCCGAGCGGGGCGCGGAACCGGATAAAGTACGTCAGCCCCATCACGGCAGCTGACACGACGACCCATAGCCACACGGTCAGGCGCTGGTCGAACTCGTTGACATTCATGCCAAAGAGCGAGGCCACGAACGAGAGTGGGATGAAGAAGAAGGCCAGGTTGGTCAGGCGCGTAACCACGACGGCCTGGTCAATGGCCTTTTCGCTCTCCAGGATGCTCATGGCTGACATGAGCAGCTGGTAGGAGCCCTCGAGCCGGCGTGTCATGGCTTCGAGATTTTTGGCTGCCGCCTCTAGGGCTTTGAGCTGCGGAGTCGTGGTTGTGGTGGTGGTGGTCGGGGTGGAGGTGAGGAGGTCGGAGAGGTAGGTCAGGGATTGGAGCTGGTGGAAGAGGTGGTTGCGCCAGCGTGGCGGGTCGTCGCGCCACGTCTTGGGCACGCTGGTGCGCTTGTAGGGCGAGAGCTCGATGTTGTCGAGGGCATTGCTGATGCTGGAGAGGAGGCAGGCCTGGTCGTCGAGCACTATTTTGACGATAGCGTTGGCGATGGCGTCGGGGATGACGTCGGCAGTCAGGCCTTTGGCCGCGCCAAGGAGGATTCTGAGGAACTGGCCGCGGTAGGATTTGTCGTCTGGAAAGGCGAGCCCATCTGTCGCGGTTTGGGTGGGATCGCCGCCCTTTATGATGTTGTAGCTCATCTTGGCAATGCGGTGCTGTCTGGGGGCATCGAATAGAATGAGAACTATCACCCGTGGTGTGAGAAATAGGGACGAGCAAGAAAACGCAACTCGGATTCTTACATGCGGGCGTGCTGTCTTCTGATGTACCGCGGTACGCCGAGATGCACTCATTCGCTATGTGGATGACCATGTCTTGCATGACGGTCTCGGTTCTCGCCGCCGCTGCCGGCTCCGGAGCTGTCGCTGTTGCGGCTTCCAGGTCGGTCACGGCTTGGAGGATGTTTGCGCGAAACGTCTTTTCCGTCAGATGCCGTTCGCGGGTTGCAGGCACCACCGGGTGCTCCACCCTCTTCAGAACGCGGACCTCGGAGAGGGGGACGTAACCACGGTAGGGATCGGAGATGTGGTCGTACCGTTCGTGATCCAGCCGGGACTTGACGGGATCAGCGTCGTTCACATTGTACGGGCCTTTGGTTTGAAGCCGCTGCTCGCGGAGCCATATTTCCTTGGGCTGATGCGCCACTCGTGACCAGCGTGCCAGAATTACCGCTCGCTTCTCGTCGAGGCTGTTGTCAGTCTGGGCGAGACTGTTATCAAGATGGGCGTCAAAGAACGTGTCTGGGATGCCGGGCACGAGAGCGCGCAGGCCCGCTCTTGCGGACTCGGGAAGGCCCTCAGCGAGGTGCAGGTACGCGATGGCCTGCTGACTCTTTCCCTCTTTTTCCTTCTCAATAGGGATCTCGTCGAGGGGGGCGGGAGTCTTCTCAATAGAACCAGGTGTCCCGTCAAGAGGGCGGGGGGTCTTGTCGAGCGAAGGAAGGGTTTCATCGAGGTGAAACGAGCCATCTGGAGAGACGATGTATGTCGTAAGAGAGGCGCGGGGGATGCTAGTAACTAGATCGCCGTCCCCTAACGGGGGCTTCGCCTCGAGGTCCATTTCGAATTTTATGGTATGAGCGTTCGCGCAGGTGTTGGAATGCGCGCTGGTTGAAAGTTGAAAAACTGATCGCGCTCCACAGTCAGGCTCTGTCTTCAACATAAACAGTTTTCATGGAATTACCCATGCACGTGTCACGACGGCTAGCCTATCAAAAGCCTTGCTTGGGGAATGGCGTGGGTGCAACAGGACAATTTGCCGAGGAAAAAAAAATTGGCTCTTACATGGCTGATACAGTCGGTTTGACACCCCCAAGCCACCCCTCTCTTCCGCGAGGGTGCCCACAGCCGCAATATCTCTTCCAAAACTGCAAAATAACTACTTACGATAGAGAAGAAGGCTGGCTTTACGCTGATGTCAATATCTACAGTTTTTGATATGTTTTGAGGGTAAAGCGTTGACGCAAAGTATTGAGCAACCTTGATAATTGTTAAAGCAATTTCTATCAACCACTGGCTCTGTTGCCAGCGATGGGGTGTTGAGTTCAAGCGCTGAGATAAGGTACCCTGCGATGCCGCTAGGTTGGGGTCGTAACGGCCTTCAACAGCTGGGCCACGCCGTGGCATCTCAATCCCAAGATGATATTAGATTCGCAGAGAATCGGAAACGCTAGGTATATAATAATGATGACAGCCAGATGCTCGAAACTAGAATGCCGCGCCGCCACCCTCACAAACTCGCCTTCACCCTCGGCAACAAACTCACCTCCGTCCAATTCCAAATGGCCGAGCTATCATGCGCCACAAACGTTGCCCCCGTCCACCAAGTATTCTTCTTCCCCTGCAGCCCATTCAACTTATCATAAAAGCCCCCAGCAATCGCAGCCGGTGGCACAGTTAGCCAAAAAGGCCGATGATCATTGAACCCCACAAACTCTGGCGTCCCCGTGCCGGGAGGAAAACCATTTGCCGTCTTAAGCTTGAAAATGGCTTCCAACGTCTCCGCCTTGACCTGTGCATCCGTACGGCTACTAGGGCTCGAGTAATACGCCAGTGTGAGATTCGCAATCGGCCCCGGCCCCAGCCCATACAGGCCCGGCATGGGCGCGATGCCTAGCGGCGCGTCGACGTCGATGTTGGTGAAGCGACGGTCCGACGGGAGACCCGTGTTCTTGAGGACCATGTCCCAGTAGTAGCTGTTGTTGAACTGGCCAAAGATATCTCTCTCCTGCAGCGTCAGGTCGAGGCCGAGCCCCTGCAGGGCCGAAAGCTTGGGCTGGATGGCGACGAGGAGCTTTTTGGCGATGATGAGCTTGGGGCCGGAGGGGGTGAGGACGGCGACGAGGACGCGGGGACCGTCGCGTTCGATGGCGATGACGTTGGCGTTGAGGAGGACGTTGGTGCCGCTGCCAAGATAGGCGAGGGCCTTGTTGTAGAGGGCTTGGATGTTAAAGGTTGCGCTGGTGACAGGCGGCGGGGCAATCCCGACAAAGGCGTCGATGGTGGTTTTCGGGAGATACTTGAAGACGTAGAGCGTCGTCGTAGCCAAGAGGTTGCCTACTCCTTGCACGATGGAGAAGGCGGTGCCTGCAAGGGCTTGAAGATCATGCTTGGCCAAGAAGTCTCCAAAGGGTAGGAGCAGGTCTTCGGGTACCGGGTTTGGGAGGCTGTACCCATCGGAGAGGAAGGGATACTGGGATATCTGGGCGCCGTAGCCCAAAAAGGAGGCAAAAACTGCGGCTGGATCGGTCCAGGGGATGGTGGAGGGTGGGGTGACAATCTCGCCGTCCGTTGCCAAGTTGGCGTAGACACGAGTAACCGCCGGGCCGGCACCGGTGTAAACAGTAAGAGCCTCGCTGAACAAGGCGAAGTAGTCCCTCACGACACTGGTATTAAGCAAGGCAAGAACGCCGTAGTCGAAAGTTTGGCCGGTGACTGGATCACGATATGTGTCGACGTGGCCCCCCAGCCTCGACGCCTTCTCAACCACGGCAGTCGAGTACCCGGCCCGCTTGAGCTGCACTGCTGCGTATGTCCCGCTCGACCCGCCGCCAATAACAGCAACATCGCGCACGAGGATGGCGCTAGACAGGTAAGAGCCAATGTTTATCGTTGCGGAACCGAAACAGGGCGTTAGGGACAGAACGGCTGCCGTTAGGAATGCTCGTGACAGCATGGTGAGCGACCTGACACTCTTTTTTCCCAGCTAGAACTCGGAGGGCGGGAATCTGAGAAACGATGACATGTGGCGACGGACCGGCGAAATCAAGACGACAATTTCGAGAAAAGGCACTTGGAAATAAGGAGCTTATAGTACTACGTAGATGTGATTGTGGCAGTGTCTCAGGAGCGCATGGGAAGGGAATTGACAGGGGTCAGATGAATGCGCAGGTTGACAGGATCGACAACGAGCAGCGATGACCAATCAGGGTTGTATGGAAATACTCCCACCTCAACTGCAAAGGGTTAATAATGCTACCCTCCTAATCTCCGGTTTCCAGGTTTTGCAGCCCTGCCCCTCAGTTGACACGCAGGAGACTCGATGTATGTGCTCTATATCGGGCACACGAGGAACTTTTGATTAGTAACGCCAGCCAGTGAGAACGGTCATCAATGGGAACCTTCCTAAACCAAGCTATAACGGTATTAGCGTTCCCCAACCCGTTAGCTACAATTTATCGTGACCCAGGTCGGACATTGGCCGCGGCAGCCTAGGGTAGCTACGATAGACCAATTAGGAGGAAAGAGGGGACCCGGAACCAGTGTGTCATGACCCAGGTCGTGACATTGGGCTGTGGCTGCCTGAGGCACTTATGGCAGACCAATCACTAAGGACAAGACCGCATAGAGCTTGGCGAGCCAATTAGGATAGAGCCGGCCTATGACCGGGTCCAAATAGCTCGGAACAATAAACCCGGAGGAAGCTTAGGTCCAGGTATACCACTTCTACAGTACTTAGATAGTTAGCTATATAGATAGGTAGACCGTACCCCTTAAGTAAGGAACTGTTCTTGTTCTTTACGTAAGCAATCTTATATTCCCGTCTACAATCTTGTAAATCCCTTCTTTCAGCTCTTTGTCGAATACCCTATTTAAGACGGGATACGGTACCGTCTGGACCTTTGTTACGACCTGCACCCAAGGTGGGTCAGACTTCAAGGCAGTACGGTAGGGAACGAAGGTTGTGTAAGGTCCAGACGGTGCCGTATGCCGTCTCAACAGGGTGTTCTACAAAGAGCTTGAAGAAGGTTGAGTTGGGGCGCAGTGTGCGCAGAAGATGGACAGTAGCAGTGGAGGTCACGTACGCAGCATCTTAGCTATTTCGGTTATCTTGGACCACTGGAGCTTCGCTTCTTTGGCATCTCGGGAGGAGGCAGTTACAACACGTTGACTTACACCATTCTTTTGACCATGGTACGCCCATCGCTGTGATTACAGGATATCTTGAAGGTGTGCCCAGTACGATTTAAGGTGCGGCTTCGCCGCTACCTCCCTCCCTCCCCTGTGTTGCGCAACGAAGAGCGGAAATCATCCTCCGGACCGATGCACCCCAGGATCAGTTGTGTGTAGGCTGCGGCTGGCTTGGTCCAGTACTGTAGTTTACATGTGGCCTCCTGTTCATGCTTGCAAGATTGTAGACGGGAACATGATATTGCTTGCGTGAGGAACATGATGGGCGAGACAGGGAGACTGTAGGACTGAAAGGATTGCTGCTACTACTACTGCTACGGAAGAAAGTCGGAGATGGAGGGAGGCGGCTCGAGCCAAGGCCTGGATTTATAGGGGTGGCCGCCGGCGGATAGGCGTGGGCCCGCACCTTGTGGGGCGGCCTGACCGCCGGGGACACCGCCGGGGGCACCCAACAGAACAAGAACAGTTCCTCACTCAAGGCTGCGGTCTACCTATCTATATAGCTAACTATCTAAGTGCTGTAGAAGCAGTGTGCCTGGTCCCGATGTCCGGGTCATGATAAGCTCTTTAAGGAAATGTTGCAACGCAACGGCAGGTAGCCACTGTCAAATAGACAAACTCAATTCACTCTACTTCAGCCCCTCCTTTATCACCACGCCGCCTTTGCCAAAAATCCACCCGGCCACTTGCGAACCGCAAATTTCCGCCCCTCGTCCAGCAGCAAAAGACCAACACCAAAGGCCATGGGCAAGAACCAGTGCTCGACGGGGACTGGGGTTGTCGCCAACACAGTCTGCAGGGGCGGGATGTACAGCCAGAAGAAGGCCATGACCAACGAAAACAGGATGGCGGGGAAGAGGTAATAGTTCTGAGTGAGCTTGTTGAAGACGGGAGAGTGCTGAAATATGGACAGGCGCCTTGTGCGAACACTGAGGAGGTTGAACCATTGCCTGGGCAAGGGTCAGCAGCCGTCACAAGATGACAACGACAAGAGGTTGTGACGGCACTTACATGACGACAAGCGTGACGAAATAGATGGAGCTCGCCTCGTTGGTCTTTTGGGTATAGTACTCGGGGTCGATGTCGGCTGGAAGACTGCCAAATGAGAACCACAGCGTCGCGAACGGGATGCCGCTGCGCTGGAGATACCAGTAAGACATGGCAAACGATGTCAGCGTCTCAATGACGCCGACAAAGCCGTACCCCTGTACGATGAGTTTCCAGTCGACGAGATGGTCCACGCCAATCTTGCGGGGCGGGCGCAGCAGTACGTCGGCCTCAGGCGTCTCGTATGCCAACGCCGTGGCAGCAAGACAGTCGGTGAAGCAGCTAATGCCCCAGCCCACGGTCAGCAAAACGCCCCAACTCCTGTCGGGAAGTAAGCACCACTCACCAGATGATAATCATCAAGAAGCTGCTCAGAATCTGCGGCAGGCCAAACATGACATTCGTCATGACGGGCCAGAACTCGCTGAAGCTCCCCGCCGGCAGCAGGTACGCAATCGTCTTCTTGAGGTTGTCAAACATCATGCGGCCGTACCGCACCGCCTCGACGATGCTGCCAAACGACGCGTCCAGCAGCACCATGTCCGCCGCCTCGACGGCGATGTCGCTGCCGCCGCCCATGGCGATGCCAATGTCGGCCGCCCGCAGCGCCGGCGCGTCATTGACGCCGTCGCCCGTCATGCCCACGACGTGGCCGCGCGTCTGCAGCTCGCGCACGATGCGCAGCTTCTGCTCGGGCGTGGTGCGCGCGAAGACAACCTCAGTGTAGCACGCCACGAGCGTGTCCCACTGCGAGGGCGTCATGGAGAGGAGGTCGCGGCCGGTAAGGACGATGGAGCTCGAGTCGGTGGCGGCGAAGGCGGAAGGGGACGGGGAGACTTCCTTGGTGGCGGTGGATGAGGGGCGAGAGAGGGCTGTGGCGTCGGCGACGAGGTGGTTGGGGTTGGTGATGATGCCGCATTCGCGCGCGATGGCCTGGGCGGTGAGGGCAAAATCGCCGGTGACCTGGGGGTGTCAGTGTCTAGCTGAGGCTGGGAGCAAGGGGAGAACTGACCATGAAGATGCGGATACCGGCCCGGCGGAGGGTGCTGACGACACCGGGGATCTCCTCGCGCGGGGGGTCAATGATGGCGACGAGACCGACAAGGGTCAGGCCGGAGCGGGCTTGCTCCATCATCTCTGCTTCGAAGCCGGAGGACGAGGGCGATGACTTGATCCACGAGCTGGACACGGCCTTGTGGGCAAGCAGCAGGACGCGACGGCCTTTGGAGGACCACTCGTTCTTGATCTGTTCGATCTGTTCACGGGCAGCCGCATCGAGGGGCATGGGGGTGCCTGACATTCCGGTGTAGTTCGTGCATCGCTCGAGGAGAATCTCGGGGGCACCCTTGATGGTGAGGAGCCTGAGGCGTGGTCAACGACCCGTTCTCTTTTGCGGCCTTAGGGTACTCACATGTCTCTGGGCTCAAACACGGCAGCGACACTACCCGGCAAGGCGGCAGCGAGACCGCTGGGGTTGGTCATTCCGAGAACCCGTATCATGAACTTGTTCTTGCTGTTGAAGGCAAGGTCAAACTTGGTCGACCAGGACCGCTTGAGGTCTTCAATGGGCTCCAGAGCCTCGGCGAAGCGAAGAATGGCTTGGTCGGTGGCATCTCCGTGGATCTTGCGAAGACTGAGCGGAAGATGCTTGGTCGTAGCATCGAACTCTCCGGCGTTACAAAGGCCTGCAATGGCCCGGAGCTGGTCGACGGCGTTGATGCTGAGAGCTCCGACGGGCGCGTTGCGGTTGGAAACGAGGAGATCGCGCGCTCCTTCGGTCGACATGATCTGGCGACCGATGGCGCAGTCGGTGACCACCATTTGGTTCTGCTTGCGTCAGACGCGGTTGGATACAGGGGCTTGGACACGGGAACGTACCCTGGTGAGTGTACCGGTCTTATCAGAGCAAATGACCGACACGGAGCCCAGCGTCTCGACAGTCTTGAGCGACTTGCACAGAATCTTGTTCTTGCGCATCATGTTGGCGCTGATGGTCAGACTGGCCGTCAGGGCAATGGGGAGGCCCTCGGGGATGAAGGCAACGGCGACCGAGACGCACGAAACAATGAGAGTCGGGACGTTGATCCAGTCGGGGTGAGCCTTTCGCAGCCAGGCAGCCCTACTGATGTCAGTCTCGGAGCTTGAAGGCGGCAGATGAGGTTCTCACCAGAGGATGACCACCAAGACAATCATGACAACCATGATGGAGCAAATAACGTAGACAAAGTTGAGGACCTCGCGTTCCAGAGTTGTCAGGCCCTTCTTGGGCTCACTGGTCAACTTGGCGATGCGCCCAAAGACAGTTCGGTTGCCCGTGGCCACGACGATGCCAGTGCAAGTACCGGACGAGCAGTGTGTGCCCTGAAGGCCAATGTTCTTGGTCTCGAGGTAGTTCTGATCGGTGCAGTCCGTCGACGCGCTCAGGGGGACGGATTCGCCTGTTCTCTCGTCAGTATCGGTACCATTTCGTCCTGGGCTAGGGAGGGTTTAGCTCACCAGTCAAAATGGACCTGTCAAACTTGGCATCACTTGAGACCTGCAGAAACCTCACGTCGGCGGGGAGCTTGTTGCCTGCCTTGATGACTAGCACATCGCCCGGGACGACATCGACCGCCATGACGACGGCCTGCTCACCGTCGCGGACCACGAGGCACTCGTCGGGGATCATGGTCCGGATGGAGGCCATGACACGCGACGAGGACCAGTCCTGCCACATGTTAAAGGCGGCCTGGATGAAGAAGACGGCGAGAAGGACGATGGCCAGCGCTAGGTTAGCCGGTGCGGGTGGGTTTCCGAGTGGCTTCCAGGCGACAAAGACCAGGACGGCGCCGATGAGAAGGATAGATCCGAAGCCCTTGAAGAAGTAGCCAATGGTTTGCCGGACACGGTGGGTCTTGGGAGGCGTGGGCGCGTTCTTGCCGCACTCGACGCTGCGGCGCTTGACTTGGTCCATAGAGAGGCCGGTGGCAAGGGACGAGGTGAGACGGCGGACGAGGTCGTCTGCGGCGAGAGTGTGCCATTCTAGGTCGGCGAGGTCTGCATCACTCCGCGTTAGTTCGTGTCAAGCTGGAGATGTACCCTAGGCAGAGGTGTGCTTCTACCTGTGGTCGCCGCCTCCTGAGCCTTCTTGGCGAGCTGACCCTTGCGATTCAAGTCGTCAATGTCGATAGAACTGAGGGTGTAAGCTGGTTGTTCAGTGCTGACCAGTGCAAGCAGGGCTCACATTGTGCGATATTGGATCGGCAGAGCAGCCGAAGGGTCAACACCAGAGTTGGAACGGCGGATGGACAGAGAGCCATGGGACCGCGAACGTGTGCGACCCTGGGCGGGACCCTCGAGGGAGCGACGTCCCACACGATTCATTTCGGTATCATCATCTTGCCAGCGGACTCGGTCTTGACCGTGGTCAGACCGAGCCGCTGGGAGGGGAGTTTTGGGCTCTGATTCACCCATGGATGACTGAGCCGTGGTGAGCGTTTTTTAAAGGTGCTCTGGAAGTTGAATGCAGAGAAGGGAGAGCGGGAGAGAAGAGTGGCAGAGGTACTATCCGGGGGGGGCAATCCAGCTCTTGCGCCTGCCTAGTTTATATACGGCGCCGGCAAGATGCCCGGGTCCTTCAGATGGCCAAGTCGGAGAGCTGGCTGATTGTCGTGGTCCAGACCTGGCCGTCCATCGCTGATGATGGTGACGGGCTGGTCAGGCCCGCTATCCCCATTCAGGGCAAAGGCCATGGAGCGGTGGCCTCCATCACTGCCGCAAACAAGCCTGTGTCGCGATATGCTTGCAATGAGTTGGAGGCTGCCCTCGACGAGATTGGGACAGGCATCCACACAGTGAGGGGAGCGACCCGGATCGCAATTCGATTTTTCCCATGGGTCTTCTTGCCTCTTTCACCCCTAGCCTCGCTACAACGACCTATTCCTGGGAGCACTGTGTGGGAAGTAGGAGTAGGGCCCGGGGGGTCAAGCTCTGTGGTGGGCGCAGTTGTTGGTGGAATGGGACGTATTGCAGTAACAAGAGGGGGAAAATCGCTCATAATTGGCTCGATGAGGGTAAGAGGTACCACTGATATTGGAAACAAGGTTGGATTAAGCTTTTCGTGTGGCATGGACCGTATTCCCGGGTGTCCACCGGCTGCAGCAGGGATGAAGCGGCCCTTTGACTTGCCTCCAGTCCCTGAAATGCATTACACACACTTTGCTCCCACGCGCGCTGCAGCACTGCCACGATCAGACTGCTGGCGCCCAAATCCTGTTCTTTTGTCGTCTCTTGCCGGAAGTCCTGATGCGGCAATCCAGCATACGGGCGAGTCCTTCCTCCACCCACCGCGTATCTTTGTTTGGTTGCCCGGATCGCCTGCCAATCAAAGGTGCCGGTTGGGATGTTGTCGTCGAGAGGAGGCCTCCCGAGGCCCCCCTATTCTTGTAAACGGTATGAACAGAATCGCCCACCGGGTCCAAACTCACCTCGTTTTGGGACCACCTCGTTTTGGGACACTATCTGAACGCCGTGCTGACAATGGAAAGCCGTCAATATCCTTTTGGTTGAGGGATTTTAAAACTGGGCATGTCCAATGAATGCCGACCTTTTGAAAGTCTACCGATCCTCTTGGACCGTGGCCGACGAGGTTCCCAGATGGGAATCCCATCTTCTTCAAGGTATTGCTTTCGCTCCTACCCCAAAGCTTGCCACATGTCATCTCTCTTGTCGTCTCAAAACCATGCCTCCCTGTCTTTTGCTTCCTTGCACTGAAAGTCTGTGTTTGGCGCCACCGGTCCTCCTCTCGGTGTCTCGGTGCCCTCGCCCTTGAATTTCACCAACCCTAACCCCAACATGGGATTCCACGGCTGCGACCAAAACGCACACCTGTGCCCGCAATATATATTTTTACTTTGTAGTCATGGTCCCCCTTTTCGCACCACGCACCTCCGCCAAGCAGAAGCCCATCTGACCGCGACTCGCTCTCGATGCACTCGCGCCTTATTTGTCACTAGTTTCTATTGTTCTCGCCCTTGTCGCCAGTCCCCATTCCCAGGCCACGACATCATTTCCTGGCTTCGAGGCCCAGCTTCACCATGTCCCATCAGAATCAGAGCGCACTGGCCGAGCCGGCTCAAAATGATGGCCCTGGACTCCAGAAACGCTCGGTCGTGTCTTCATTCATCTTCAAGTTCGACGGGACGCCAGATGGACAGCCCAAAGTCGCCCTCTTCAGGCGAAGCGAAAAGGTGTCTACCTACAGGTCAGCTGGCCCTTTCCTCTCTTTAGAAGATGACATGGACTAACTCCCATTCCAGAAACTACCTCGCTCCTATCTCCGGCAGCATCGAACCCTCAGACGTCTCCCCCCTCGCCGCCGCCTGGCGCGAAATCGCCGAGGAAACCGCCCTCGACCCCTCCTCCCTGACCTTCCTCCGCCACGGCAAGAGCTACACATTTGCCGATCCCTCCGTCGGTCGCGAATGGGCCATTTACCCCTTCGCCTTTGCCCTCAAGGCCCCCACGGCCGAGACCGAATCCCGCATCGCCATCGACTGGGAGCACACCTCGTGGGCCTGGCACGATCCCCCCTCCGTCACCGACGACCCCCCGTTCCACGGCGTCCCCCGCCTCGCCGAGAGCCTCCACCGCGTCTGGTTCGAGAACGATCTTGGCCCTTCCGCCGGCGCCATCCTCTCCTCGGGCCTCCGCTCCCTCGCGGCCGACAACGTCAGCGGCGCGCGGCAGATGGCCGGCTCGGCGCTGCGCATCCTCCGAGAGACCGTCGTCGCCTTCAGCCCGTGCGTACCCACGGAGGAGTGGTGGTCCGTTGTCCGCATGGCGGCGTGGCACCTCATCAAGAACGGGCGCGAGAGCATGTCAGCCGCGATCCAATCCGCGCTTCTCGCCGCGCTGTCCGACATTGAGAATCGCATGGCTACGCATCCCAAAGACGAGAAGGAATCCTTTCTCCCGGTGGTGACAAAGTGCATCGACGACGTCCTCGCTCAGCGAACGCAGTCAGCCAACACGCTCTCATCCTCCCTCACTGATTTCTTGGTATCCACCTTCCCCCCCTTCCAGTCCCGCGCGCTCTCCCTCCTCACCCTCTCCGAGTCCTCGACTATCACGCACGCACTGCTGCATCTCGCGCGAAGCGGCGCGTTTGCAAAACTCGACATACATATTCTCGAGTCCCGGCCCCTTTTCGAGGGCGTCAGTCTCACGGCGTCTCTTGCTTCGGCCAACACCAACGCCTCCGAGGTACGCATCACAATCCACACCGACGCCTCGGCGGCGCTGGCGTCCCACGGTATCGCCGCGGTCCTGCTCGGGGCGGATCGCATCGCCTCCTCGGGGGCCGTGAGCAACAAGACGGGGAGCTTGCCTGCCGTGCTGAGCGCGCGGTACGTGACTTCGGGCTCGACCCGCGCCAGGATCGTCGTCCTCTCCGACACGGACAAGATTGCACCCCCCGGGTCGGCGTCGCACGCCGTCGAGGATGGCGGCGCCGAGCCGGTGGCGGCGGCGTGGACGACAAGTCAGAGACTGCGGGTTGCCGCGGACAGCATCACCGCGGCGGCGTGGACGAGGAACAACAAGGTCGAGGTGGCGGTGCGCAATGTGTCTTTCGAGTGGGTCCCCGCGGAGCTAATCGACGTGTACCTCACCGAGCGAGGCAAGTGGACGGTGGATGACATTGCGCGGCACGCTGAGGGGCTCAAGGCAGAGGAGGAGAGGATGTTTGGCGCCCTCTGACATTTTTCCGACAGCTGGAACAAACAAGCATTCGGTTTTGGTTTGTCAGGGATGGATGCCCAAAGAAAATGCCAGACATGATCCACCGCTCGCCACCTGGAGAACCCAGTTTTTGAATTTCTACTTGAAGCACAGCACCGTCACCTCCTCAATAACATCACTGTGCATATATTGGAACCACATGCTTGGAGGTCATCTTCCCTCGCCTCACGGCGAATCGGCTTTTGGGTCGCGGTCTGGATGGCCTCAGGCGGGGTTGTCTTTTTCTCGCCACATCGATTGAAGGAGAGAAAGGCGAAAAGAACACTGACACTGACACTGACTTGAAAGACATGAAAAGGACTCGAACTCGCAGCCTCTCGGAATACGACCCGCTACCCGGCCCTGCCCGACATATCCACCATACAGCTCCCATTAGTGTACAGGCTCATGGCGTGCGTGCTTTCCCATCGCTCAAACGCCTTGGAGACCTGCGCTAGGTCCGTGGGAGGGGCAGGGCCCTGGCCAGGGCTCCCACCCACCGTCGCGCCGGGGTTTGCGTTGCTGACACGGCGGTCGTGCAGAGGGAAAGCGGGAGGGTCAATGTCCATCTCCGGGCCCAATCCTGCGCCCAGCCGGGCACGACTGACGAGGGGATGCTCGCCAGGTGCAAGCTGCAGTTCCGGTGGGCTTTGGATGGGCACGCCTTCAAAGATGGAAGGACGGAGCTGGTTGACAAGCCTGTAGAGGTCCTTGAGCACCTCGGCGCAGTCGATGCAGTAAGCGTTTCCTGTCAAGGCCTCGTCCTCAAACAGCCCGATGGCCTCGATGATGCCTGCTGTGTCGGCAGACCGCAGGTTGACAGAGTACAGCTGGTTCAGCATGAGGATGATGGCGGCGTTGAACATGTTGTGCAAGTCCTGGACCAGGACCAGACCGTTCGGGATGTGCCGGACCGTCAGGGCTAGCGAGACTGTGTCGCGCGCAAGGTTGGCGCACGTCGTGAGCATGACTTCTCTCTCTCGCAACTCGTCCATCTCCATGGGTGGGAGCTCCTCATCGTCGACGGCGCCCCTCAAGGCCCTGGCCACCTTCCTCCTGACCATGGCCAGAAACATGGGACGAACCGTCAGGATGTAGAGCTGCACGACCGGGTTAGCTCGCCAAGGCGCAGCCCCGGGGAGAGGGGGACATACCTGATTGTGAGCCATGTGCAGCATGCAAACCGCCCGGTCAAGGCTTGCGAACCGAGGGACACGCTCGAATCCGGTAAAGATGGGGGGTCCCTTGAGCTGGAGGGCTTCTGGGAGCCCGTCCTTCCAAGCCTGCAGTTTCGCGTGTGCCTCTTTGATGAATCCGGGTACCTCGTCGACGAAACCGGGCTCCTTGAAGTTGTTCCGGACAATGTACGTGGAGATCTCTGACAGCTCCACGTGCGCCCGCAGACCCATGGACGGGGGCAAGCCACTGTGCCGTATCAGTGCATGCGTGCGTGAGAGGGCAGGGAGGACAGCTTACAGGCACTCTTGCGGCTTCGGTATTGTCATGGAGCTCGCATCGTCGGGATAGTATGGTGGCCGCCCCATAAGACAGCTTAGCCATCTGCGGCACGTCAGCGCCTGCTTAGTCGGCACATGAGTGACTGCTTACCGATCCAGAATATAAAGCGTCCAAAAGGCCCTCTGTTGGCCTTGCTGCAGTGGGTTGCCCGGGGTGATGCTGTTGGCACCATGTTCTACGCAAACGTTCATGGCCATGCAGACATAATGGCAGGCCTTGTCTCGGCGGTTGTTCTCCAAGAGATACAAGGCCATCAGCGTCATGGCGGGGACGTCCTCGAGCTTGAACTGGTTGCTGACATCAAGGGGATTCCCGAGAAGCTTGGACGCTCGCTCAAAGTAGACGTCGCTTAGCTGCCCTTCTACCCTAGAGCCGGGCGCCTTTTGTTGGAGCAAGGTTGCCAGGGCAAAGGCTGCTTGGAACTTGGCCAGCCACCGATAAGAATTTGTCGGACTCAATGGGACGGTGTCGCTCCAGGACGTGTCGAGGGACTCGACATTCTCCAGGGGCCAAAAGAAGATGCCACCACACTCAAACATCCTGCCTGCCTCCGGGGAGCCGTCCTGCAAGCACGCGCGCACATCTTTGAGCATCCTGTCCATATCTTGGCGAGGGGGCAGCTCCAGCGGGTCGATGTTGTCAGGGAGCACCAGCGGGCGAGAGTCAAAGGTGTGATAGCGTCCTTGGGATTTGAGGAAATTGGTGTCGAGCTCGAGAGGGTTGGGCAGGTCCCGAGAGGCCGAGATGGCCTTGGATGTCATGCCCATAAACTCCTTGATAGAGTCGAGGTAGGTGGCGCCCGACGTCTTTCCGAGGTACCGTTTGGTGCCAGCATAGTCCTCGAGTAGCTTGCCCATGCCGTCGCCCGCCATAATGCCACTGCGGCTGAAATTCGCATCAAGGGGCTCCGATGCGGACTTGATATCCTCGTCAAGCTGCATCTTGTTGGTGGACGGCTCGGCGTTGCTGCCGGCTCCGGGGTTGACTGCGAGGGGAGCATTGATAAACTCGAGCAAGACAGCGTCGGCGCGCTTGCGCTCGTCGGAGCTGAGTGGTTCCACGAAGATATGGCCATTCTTCGCAGCAAAAGCCTCGGCGGCGCACCTTCTCACGAGAAGCAGGTCGTCATACTCGCCCTGAAGGATGGTCTTCTTGACCACGGGCTCCGGATAGTCACAGTCGCGCGTCGCACTGGTACACTGCTGGCAAGGCTTGTTACCACTACATTTGATACGGCGGACGTTGCAGTTGTTGCATCTACGCAGCGTGTTAGTGGAAACTCGAGGGACGCGGCGGGAGAGCAGAACTTACGCTGTGGCTACGCGTTTCCTCTCATCGGGGGCGACCTTTTTACGGCGAGGATTGACAGGCAGCCGAGCGCGGGAAGACGTGGACGCAACGTCGAACTTGGATGGCGATTTGGACAGCGTGGGCATGGTTCCTTGCTGTCAATCCCCTCCTCCCAGGAGGCTGGTGAGAGACGGCGGGAGAGGGAGGACGATGGGGCACCGCTGCAAGAGGACGCGCGACCGACGGGACACCTGGGCCTCGGAGGAAGAGGGGGCAATCTGGGCAAGGAAAGAAGAAGAGGACGACGGGAGGCAGTACATAAGAGACACGTACGCGATGGCAGGCGCGAGTCTCGGTGTTGAATGCAGTCTTCGCGGGCGGCGGCAGATGAAGGGGTCACTCGGTCGCTGTACCCGTTCGTCGAGGAAAGTACAGTACCCGTTCGTGGAGCCGGCTGGGTTTTGGAGGTCAGCAGGCATTCTCGGGGGCAGGAGCTTTGGCCCTGGCGGGGGTGGGAGCATTGGGCGACTGGCGAACCCGGCGAGGGGCGTTGAGTGGGGCCGTGTCTCTCCTCTAGCCATTCAGATTCAGCGTGCCCCCTCATCAGCGAGGGTGTCGATGCCGATGCTGGGGGGTAGCGGCCATCGTGCATTCTCGCGCTGGTTTTCAGTGCTCTTGCTCTTGCCCAATGGTTTCCCTCCGTCGCCGTCGGCGCAACTCCCGTTCGCTTCCTCTCTCCCCCCCTGTTCCATTTGCCTATCAGGGAGGCCAAGAAGGTGCCAATGGGCCCAGCGATTTTGGACCTGGAGGAGGAGACCTAGGAATCTGCCGGTGTTCCGGGCGCGTCCCTTCGTCCCTCGTCCCCTGTCATCCTTCCAATCTTCCATCTCCCAGCTTTCCATCTCCCAGCTTTCCTTCAAGTCGCTCATTGGAGATATATCCGCAGTCCCAATCATCCGAGAGACAGCGTCATGGGAAGCTTCCGTCGCTGCCAGTTCATGCTCAATATGCAAGACAGGACGCATCGGTACTCAGCGATCCCTTTTTGTGTAACAGCCAATGGCCTGCTAAAAACAAACGATTGGCAGCTGAAAGCCATCGCCATCATGCTGTCCCCCACTTCAAGGTTTGGAGCCAGTCTCCGAGGCCAGTCTGGCACGTCTTGGCCACCCCCGAACGGTGTGGGGCTGCGACGTCGGGTCGGACCACCTATGCACGATGCCGATCGGTGAGAAAAAAGAACGGAGGAAGGCCCGGAGAAAATGTGCATAATAAAACAGTAACATGCAAAAACAAGAAAACAGCAAACAATTCGTCGCGTTACAGACCAGAGCTTCCAGCGGAAGTCAAAGTGCTCCAACCACCTGCACCCACGCTGCCGCCCTCCCCAGTTCCATCCATCCTGTGGCTGCCGGGCACCTGCAAGTGGCAGGGGCCCAGCGGACACTGGAAACAGTCCTTCCGCTGCCCGACCCCCCGGCTGGACCCCACGGAACTCGACACAATTCTTCCTCTCTGTCTCTTACTTAGTTTCCATGGCTGCGCTCCAGGGTCCAGGGGCTCCATGTACAAGGCAAAGACAAACGTCCACTTGCGATCCGCGTATATCTCAGCCTCCCGCCTTCCTGTGCAGGATTTGGCACGCTGGCCCGATGGCCGCTCCCTGCCTGTTCACCGCCTTGAGGGTGAAGCGACAACTCACATACCCGACCAGCGACGCCGTCACGTACCCCAGGCCGACATATCGGACACCACGCACTTGTCGTTGAGATTTTTTAGTGCTAGAGTCTCGGATCGGAGCGAGGAGGCTTCGCCCGTTACCGCCACTACCACCACCGAGTGCAAAGACCAAGAGCAAAAACCACACCTTTTGACGAATGCGCCCACGGGATCAGTCGTCTCCATGTAGGCTGGGCCTAATTTGGTCAGTGTTGTGGTTTGCAAAAGTCCTCCTGTTCATCATGACTGTCACCAACCCGACCGACACAGTGACAATGGTGACGACAATGCGGTCGCCGTGTTCCCGGTCCCGGCCCGAGATCGCCGCAAACAGACCGAGACCGAGGCCGCCGCTCATGGCGGGGGGGCCGACATCCAATCCGATGTTCCGGCGGGTCGGCCTCGGTCCGTCGCCGAAATGTGATCTTGTTCTGTCAGAAACCAGGCCATTCCCACGCCGGTTATGAGCCAGAGCCACCACCGCCATGGTGCAGGTGGCCTCAATGGCTCCCATGAGCAACCGCGTCGCGATCAAGGATGCTGGACACGGCCAAACTCGCCTCGTGAGACCCCAGACGGGTGAGCGGAGTGCCTCGACCCCAAATGAACGTTTGCGCGACGGTTAGAGTCTCCAACACACCTGCTCAGCTCGTTAGTTGAGGTTCCATCGGCAACGGCACACACCAGTCCCTCATCTCGCACTCACCATGATCAGCGGAATCCAATGCCTCGGCACAAGCCGTCCTCCCGCAGCCGACAGCGGCCCGCAGAAGCAGAAGCGTGAGCCAACAGCAAACCGCCAGATTGAGGTCATCGGACCGGCAGCCAATGTCGTCAGTGAAGCCTGTGCCGGCTCAGGTGCCGCCAGTTCAGTACAGTAAACAGCTCGCCCTGAGAGTGGGCGCACCAATACCTGGGGGCGCAGGGAGTGCTCTACCGGCAGCATCCTATCTGTCTAGTGGGCGGGCGCGCGTCGTTGATAGTGGTCGCACAGAGGCGGCTTAGCGACTGTCAGCACAAAATACGAGGCCAGGCGTCCTCGACCGACGATGCCGTCCCAGGTCGCGTCTACCGCGCGGAGCGGGGAACCGGACCGGGACGAGGCTCAAGTTTCACCGGCTGCGGGTACTCGGTACGGGGGAAGGTGGGGGTGGGCTCTGCCGGCGCGCCCAGTCGCTCGGTCATGTGCGGAGGGGCTGGCGAAGCACGGCACACACTGGGCGGTGACCACGGGCCAGTCGCAGTGGCCGATGCGACATCTCCGGGGTTTGTGATCTTGGCTGCTGAGGGGGATGGAGCTTGGTCCGGTTGGCTTGCGCATGCTGATGCCACTGGCACCCCTCCTTCTCAGACATCGGCGTGCGGAAGGTCGCAGGCGGCTGGACGTGCAGTCGTTGGGGGATTGGGTGAGTTATCGGCCTGCTCGGACAGGGTCAATTCTGCGCTGCGGTGCGTCCATCACGGTGCTGAGCATGCCAATAGGTTTGTCGCAACGCCCCTCGCCTCCGGTCCCCCAATTGACGGCTGTGCGACGTGGGCGGTCATTTATGATTTTGACGGTGATGGTGGTTGGGAGTCGGGGCAGGAATCCGGACAGCTCCACGCCCTTCGCCAATCATCCATGGAGTCTCTGGAACCGCGCTTTTGTGTCAGTGGCTGCTTCCATGTCTCTGCACCGTCCTTGCTGCCTGCCATTCATGTGTCGTCGAGAAGGGGGGACGGCGTACAGTGCTGTGCCTCTGTCGTACGTCTAGGGCTGCACCGGGATCTCGGAGCGACGCCGGACCCCCAGTGCCCGCATTTCGAATCGTGGGTGTGCAGGAGGATCGCCCGAATTCTCAGCTTTGACCGTCTTGCTGACCACCGATGGGTCGATGCAGACCATGGGCTTCTCTCATGGGTTTCTCTGTTTTGTAGGCATGCAGTCGATTGTGCTAGAGGACGAGATCAGGACATGGGGTCCATTGAGATTCGAGATTCTGGGGGGTTACTCCCCCGCCTTCGGCGTTAGGGCATAAAATTCGAGTTAATTGGGGATGAAAACCCTGGTGGAGACCAGGAGGAGCTCGGGCCAGGCCTTGGGCACCTGGAAACGGGCGCTGCCGATTGCCGATCTCGTTTGTCCACCACGTCGAGATGCTGTGGGCGACAACAATCGTTCCACCGCCACGGGATGTAAATAAACCAAGGTCACGAGGATTGCCTGACTGTAATGAGGGTGCTGGTTTAACGATGAATTGGAACCCTTCTGTCTTAGCTCTTTCATATCTATCTCAACCAGCCCTCTCCGATTGACAACGGCAACTGCCTGCCAAGCTTTTCAATATCGTCGGGTCGTGCATCCGACACCAGCCCCAGCTCCTTGTCCCCTGAGTCCACCCAACACGCACACAGAAGGCCATCATCAGACGCCCAAACTGCATCGCATTCCGCTTCTCATTGTGTAGTTAGCTAGCACGTTCGGCTGTAATGGAAACTTGTAACTGAAAGGTCACCGGCGCGATTCCGGTTGAGAAGACGCCTTCCTTTTTGCATTTTGATGTCTTCCAACGCCATATATGACTCAAGAGGGACACGCATTTCTCCTTTTCGTGCGAGCTAGACGCGATATCCTTGATGGCAGAGAGCGACATTCGCATGTAGCAATAGTCTCAGTTTGTAACTCGGGTTGTCTTGCGGCCGAACAAGATCCTCCGAGTTGCACGAGCTCGATACGGCCAACATTTCTATTGATGGGTCTCTGTGCCTGTGTATTCGTCCTAGGTTTCCAAAGCCTCCGTTTCTCCCATGTGCTACATCTTTCGAGTCGTACCTTGTTAAACATATGTCTTCTTGATAGCCACGTCAAATCGAGTAGGTGGAATGAACGATCAAAGATGGTAAGAGACGCACCAAACAGATCGTGACAGCTAGACCAAACTCTGTTGTTTCTAATATTTTTCCATGTCGTTACCTACATGTAGGTCAGGACTTGGAATTGGTAGCGTTGCCCCCGAATTCAAAGCATTAAGCACCCAAGAAGCCCACAGGGCCAGGCTAGATGCCAGACATGGAACATGGACACATGTACAACTTGAGCCGAATCGTTGGACAGACCGAGACATGACACTCCTGTTCCCCCTCGAATTACCGATATTAGACAGCTTAGAGAAGCTTGCTGGTGATGGAGCAAGTGTCTCTGTGCCATCCACTTCTTCTTGGGTTGTCTCCCCATAAACAAGCCGCGACCAAACGCCCCGACTCTCCTTTCCGTCCTTTGAGATTTCGATCCATTCTTTTGGACGACCATCAAACATGTTTGAGGCTCAGACGTCGAGATATCGTTCTTTCCCAACGGACCCTTCCACCTGCCCGTAGTTGTGCTAGGGCTTGTTGGAAAACGACCACGCGTTCCTTCCCGCGCCCACCCAACCCTCTGGAGCACCCATGACTGCCTTCCCCAGCGTCCCACAATCGTGGAGGCGGCTGGTGCTCTTGGTCCCTGCTGTCCTTCTCTCTCTCTTGTTTGCAGCCACCATCTTCGATGCCCCCTTGCCCAAGCCGAGATTGTAAGTCCCAGGGGCAACCAGGAAACCCAACCCGTTTGGACAAAAGGCTAACCTAACCACTTGCAGGCCCAAGGTCGTCTTCTCCGACAACACGCCCGCCCGCCCTCTCGGCCCTATTCGCGCCCAGTGCAAGCCCAACGAAACTAATCGACTCGATGACGTCCCCGGGCTGATCCAGGCCATGTGGGCCTCCATCGTCCTCCCCATCACCGCCCCCAGCTTCACCACGCTCGACGGTACCGAAAAGAAGCTCCCCCCAGCCCACGAACTCATCCATACCGAGGCCCTCGGCAAACGAGTCTGCATCCTCGACGTCGACACCCGCCCCCTGAACAGCACCGGCGACATCTTCTCCCCCGACCCCCTCCTCTACCACAAGATGGAGCCGCGCTCGGCCGGCTTTCTCAGCCACTACCTCTACGCCAGCATCCACGGCTACGCCTACCGCTTCGTGCGTGCGCCGCAGTACGCCGACCGCGCGCCACACTGGTCCAAGGTCATCTTCACCCAGGAGCTCCTCAAGTCGTTCGACATCGTTGTCATGCTCGACTACGACGCCATGTTCCCCTCCCCCGAGGTGCCGCTCGAATGGCTGCTCAACTACTGGCGCGTCGGCCGCGACGTGCTGGTGGCCATGGCCGAGGACCCGGACGCCGAGCACAACCTCGACCTGCGGCGGCGCGTCAACGTCAACTCGGGCTTCATCGTCGCGCAGGCGAGCGACAATACGCAGCGCCTGTTTGCTGACTGGGCCGAGTGTCCGGAGGAGACAAGGTACAAGGGTTGTGCGAGGTGGAAGAGGGAGATGTTTCACGAGCAGGCCGCGTTTAGCTCGTATGTGAGGTACGACTTTTTGGATGGGCTGAGCGTAGATACCGAGGCAAGATATATCCACGTGCTGCCGTGTCTGGAGGCGAATGGGATCCCCGAGGTCAGCCATGTTGGGTGTGCTGGGCAGCTGGTGAGGCACTATTGGGGGGAGAAGCAGCTCACGACGCGCGAGTTGACAAACAGTGTCATGGGCATGATGGCGCCGCTGCTGGCCAAGGCGGCGTATACGGATCCGGGGGTGGTGATGGACTTTCGGGACAAGTTTCTGGTGGGTGATAGGATATTGGATGAGGAGCCGGCGGAAAGGCTTGACGTCGGTTCCGATGTGGACTAGCGTTCTTGGGAGCTTGAGTCGGGTCTGGCACTGGAGTTGGGAGGCAGACACAGCCAAACATAAGGAAGTTGGAACGAAGGTAATACGTATCATTTGGTTCAAGGCTTGATAGAAGAGGAACCCATTCATAGAAATGGCTAAAGTAGATGTCCAACCCAAGGTGCCTAGTAGCATCGCTTGCAACTGCCATCCTTGCCCGCAAAGTAAACCTCGACCTTGTCTTCCTCCCACTTGACCACGGCCGGCTGCGTGACGACATCGCCGCCCATGGGCTCCCAGTCCTCGGTCCACGAACCGTCCGCCCACTTCTTGCGGTAGACGGCATCGTCCTCGCCCGTGATGTACACCTCCATCCCTCCATCCACCACCGCCACATCCGGCGGCAGATCGGCCTTCATCTCGCCCCCAAGATTCTCCCACGCCCCCCACTTGGGCAGCGTCGTCGTCTTCTTGGACTTCTCGTCAAACGTCGTGACATTCTCATACGTCTTGTGCCAGCACGCACCATCCGACCCCTTGACGTACACGTCCATCCGCTCTTCGCCCTCCCACGACACCGCCGCCGGCGCGCTGTCAAGCGAACCCCCGAGCGTCTCCCACTCGCCCCACCCGCTCTCCTTCTTGGGATCCGTCTTCTTATGCCACGCCTGCCCGTCGTCCCCCTTGCAGTACACGCTGGTATGCTCATACTTGTTGGTCACCACCTTGGGCGGGCTCGCCATGTACCCGCCCAAGTTGTACCACCCGGACCACTGCTTCTTGGGCTCGTTGTAGCTCCTCGTCCAGCACGCGCCGTCCTCGGCGCCCACATACACGGCGGCGTGGTCCTGGCCCCACGAGCACGTCGCCGGCTCGTGCTTACACTGGCCGCCCATGGCCTGCCACTTGCCCCATCCGCCGTTGTCGTAGCTGCGGTGCCACGTCTGCTGGTCGGTGCCCTTGCAAAAGACGTGGACGTTGTCCTTCTTGCGGCTGCACGCCGCCGGCGCCGAGTCGAGCTCGCCGCCCAGGTTCTCCCACGACGATGACCACTGCTGCTGCTTGGGCTCCTTGGCGTAGTGGTCGCGGCTCTTGTACTGGCACGTGCGGTCCTTGCCCGTGTAGTACAGGTTGAGGTGGCCGCGGCCCCACGACACGGGCGCCGGGTGGTACATGGCGGAGCCGGCCATGTTTTCCCACTGGCCCGCGGTGGCGCGCTTTTCCTTGGGCGCGGGGGTGACGTCCTTGGGGACAAGGGCAGGTGGGGTGTCCTGGGCTGCTGCGCGGGAGAGCAGGGGCGGGTTGTTGAAGTACTCGGCCGAGTGGACGTTGGATCGCTTGGCGAGGAAGGTGCCGTCATGTCGGGGGGCGTTCCAGTCGACGGTGCTGGAGCGGGGCTCCGCGATGAAGCGCTTGACGATCTTGCGCCGGGGCGGGCCATAGGGTTTGTTGGGGGCGCCGAGGACGAGCTCGACGCCGGCGGTGAGGAGGAGGAGGACGCTCAGATGCATCTTGACAGGTGGCGGACAGTGTGACGGGGCAAGATCCACAAGTCCGGCATCTTGTCGCTCAAGGACCGGGAGGGTCATTATATGTGCTTCGAAGCTGCCTGCATCTAGACCTTGTGGGACCATCATCTTCTGAGAAAGAAGCGGACATGATGGCACCCCAATATCGAGCGAGCCCTGCACCCCGGAATAAGCAGCATCCGGGGCAGTGCAGTGGTAGTCATGTTACACCATCTTGACCTTTTCATTACGGCTGTCAGAGCTAAGAAGGGCATGCTCTACCAAGACGTCCGAGTACCTGCAGATAATCCATCTCGATGGGAAAGGGTCTGACCTGCAAGCACCAGGGCCACCCTCCGAGCCTTGCACCACGAGGTACATACTCCTGAGCAGGAAACGCCCACCGTACTGTTCAGGGTCTCCCGCAGAGGAGAAACAATATACAACAAGGTCTCGCAAACCAGGTAGACCCTTCGCCCCTGAAATTCTATTTTCGAGCCCGGCAGTTCTCCGATCCCAATCAGCATCCAGGGAGGGATTGGTCGACTCCCAAGGTGCTGAGCAGTCTGTGCCACAATATCGACGACCACAATGGCGCGAGGAGAGTGGTTCCTCTTTTGCATCTCTGCATTCTTCCGTAAAAATGTCAACCGTCATGGCGTTCGGGCCTGCGCAGCGTGCATGCCCAATTTCTCGAGGCGCCCTTGGAATATATCCCCACCACTGACAGGAGAACGGGTAGTTTCTCTGCCGGAAGCGGGGTGGCAGGGTGTCTTGGTACTCGAGTTCTGCCTGATACCGCCGGTCTGGTGTTTCCGGGTAAGGGTTGGACCGGTCAAGGTGGAGGGCACGTTGCTCGGAGCTTGGATGTGAAGGATGACCGGGAGGATGGCGGGAAACAGGTGAAGGGCGTGTGCATCTGTATTTCTGAGAAAGATACAAATATTTGGACAGAACGGATCCGTACCGAGACAACCCCGAACCAATACTTTCTCAGCTCGGCACCGAGAAAGATAGTTACACAAAGATCTGGAGATGTTGGCTCTTGTTACAATCACGAGGGAGAGACATGCTCTTGCCAGTTCGATAGAGCGAGAAGGGGCAATGTCGAAAAAGGTCATGTGTTGAGGGGAATTCAAAAGTGCACAACGCCCTTGGGCAGCAAGTCGTGGCTTGACCGCCATCCGAGTAGCGGCGTCAACGGCGGCCGGTCTCGCAGACCTGCATGCTCTGAAGAGCGCAAAGTTTTCCACGGCCCTCTTCCCAATGCAATTCCTGTCATCTTCGCCCTTGACGCTCTACATTCGGACCTAAACACCGACTCCAACTTTCAAGATGATTGCCCACCTTGGCCATTTCCCGGTCGTCCTCGGCCTCGTGTTACATGCCGCGGCCACGACGACCCCGCTCCCGCTCAACATGACCGCCATTTCGTCGCGCGGCGGCTACTCAGTGCTCGAGTGCTGGCAGCTGGCGTCAGTACCGGTCGACGCTAGGTCCGCCGCCAACTATGCCCTTGGAAACACGACCGCGGCCACCTGGTCACAGATCCAGCCGCGGACAACCGTGGGGGAAGCGTGGGCGCCAGCAGTCCAGTAGATGCCCCCATACCGACAGACCCTTTCAAGGCACATCTGACCACACCTAGGCTTTCCATCATCCTCAACGGGCTTATCAGAATCACCTCCCCGGCGCCGGGGGCCGGGGGTGCTGCGGGTATGTCCCCCAACGTGTCTGCTGCGTCCATGCCCCTCCCTGACGCGAACGGCGGCGTCGTGCAAGACACCGGCCGACCAGACACCAAGGTCGGGTACATCATGCCGGGTACCACCAAGTCGTCGGTCCTCATTGCCGCCGATCTCAAGTCCATCAGCACGCTGGCCGGCCACTACACCGAGTTTCCCAGTGATGAGCCGACCATCCTGGTGCAGATTCCCTTTGTGGGGAACAAGGTGCCGGAACATGTCGTCTTGTACGAAGGCGCTTGCGTCTGAGGGGTGGAGTTGTCGAGGTTGGGTCTTGCAGAAGGGGTGGGGGAAGAGCGACGAGCTGTGGTGGTTCGGTTCCTAGATATTTTCGCGGAGCCCTGGCATCATCGTCTGAAATCGAGATTGGGCATTGTTGTTACTTGCATCGATGGAATTGCCGTGGTTCGCTCTTCTTGCTGTCCGTCGTTTCTGGCTACGTGCGGTATCGCCACCACCAAATCTTCCTCATAGACCACGGGCACCCCGTAGCTCCAGCTTCTCGGATATTCCAATCCCCACCTCGCCATGAGCCGCTCAAAGTCGCCCCTCCTCCCCGGCACGATATTCACAAACACCCTGTCGACGCCGACCCGGGGCTCCGAGTGCACGGAGCCCTCGTGCCCGCCGATGCGGAAGAAGACGGCCTCCCCGGCCGCCGACTGCACGATCTTGATGCCCGCGTCCTGCATCCTCGCCGCCATCTCTCGCCTGACCTCGCCGCCCGTGTCGCCGCAGGTCGAGCACGCAATGAAGCTGCACTGGTGTTCGGGCTGGCGCCCCCTCGCCTCGTCCTTGACCTTGCGCAGGAGGCGGCGGGCGCGGTGGCCGTCGGCGGCGAACAGGGTGCCCGGCCCCGAGAGCGTGGTGCAGACCTTCCAGAGCCCCGTTGCGAGCTCGGGAGCGGCGAGGGGGTCAAAGAAGTTGTCGTCAGTGTGCCAGCGGGGCGTATCGAAGTCGGCGGTGGGACGGGAGGCGCGGATCGTGATCCAGTAGTGGTGGAAGCCGGCGTGGCGGAGGAGGTCGTGCGTCCAGGCGAGGAAGGGGAGGAGGCGTGGCGCGAGGGACGAGGGCGAGGCAAAGGTGTGCGAGGCCCAGGAGTGGAAGGAGGGCGGAAAGGGGGAGGTGAGCGGGAGGAGGGCACCGCAGTAGGTCCAGGACGACGAGGTCCTGAGGCGGATTGGCGGTTGGAGGCCAGGAGGTGATGGGTAGGCGAAGAAGTGAAAGTCCCGCTTGGGGAGAAGAAAGGGTGTGGCAGCTGTGGCCATTTTGGTCTGTGGGTTACCGAGGCGTGCCTGTACCTGTCGTTGTCAGACCGTGCGGGGTTGGAATGTTCAACATCGCATGTGCGAGCGGTCACGATGAATCATCCAGACTTCCAAGTTGAGGCAATCGCAGCGCGACCAAGGAACGAGAGGCGAAACAAGGAGGAGAGAAGCTCAGCAGCAGAGTTTTCCAGAAATGTTCAATGTGACTAGCCGCAAGACCAAGCGGGCAGGAGCTTCGGGCGACCGGTCGGCTTCGCTTCCTCCGTATGATGGTCTGTCTGTGCGCTTGCGGAATACGAATAGCGAAGCGAAGGAAGCGACGCGGCAGTCGCGATGGTCCTCCCGTCCAGAGTTGAGCATTGCAAAATAGGAGAAATGCTGCCGAAGAAGAATCGAATTGTCAAATGTACTGGATATAGAAAACCACCAAGATTCCCCGACTTTCATTCGAAAGAGAAGTGCAGACAAAACAAGCCTCAGCCCTCCTATCACTGTCTTCATCGCAACCCCATCATCGATGCCAGATGCCGTTGCCGCCTTGTGCATCGCCTCCCGCCCCAGTCCGACCGCCGACTAAAGTTACCGTAGCCGACGATGGTGTCTCGCTAGCTTGCATTGACATCACTGGACGCAGGTGGTGCTTTGACCTGGCTGGATGTTGCTCCGACTGTGCTGTCGTTGACTCCGGCTTTCGGAACATCGAGTTCGGCCTCGCTGGCGTCTTGTTTGGTGGCGTACGGGCCGCACTGCTCCGGGTTATAGGTGGGGACCGTGGCCTTTTCCCGCCGGGCTGGGTCAATCGCGTCCTTGAGGTTCTCGACGATCTCCGACATGCTGGTGAAGTTGCGGCTTTGACAGTGAGAATTGTGCGGGTTGGTTGTTGGTTGCCGAGATGGAATTGGAAAAGATTGCGCTCGGGTGGTTTGGCAGAGCGTCAAAAAGAATCCTGGGCACCTATGATGTCATTGACGGTGATCCTGTCTTATGCCCCTCCACGCTCAATTGGAGGGTGCGTGTCTCATGGTCAATAATGTCCCGGGTGCCTCGATATCGCGTGCGTCCGGTCCAATGTATCAGCCGCCCAAGCTCGCACCAAGAATATTTCACCAAACCCCCAGTGCCAATTCGACGGGTGCGCAAACATGTCGGCGTCGTCAAGAAGTTGTCGCCAGTACACGGGACAGCGGCGGTGACTCAGACCCCGCGGTACCTGGCCGGTCCAGAAACGGCTCGCCGCCGCCGGAAAGCCCGTTTCACAGGCCGGGTTGTGTCACAACACCGGAGGCCATGCTCGAACGCCTCGCAATGAAATGATGATAAAAGCACCGTTCATATCTCATCTCCAAACAGCTTGGAAGGAGAAGTCTTCGTCATCGTCACCAAAAATCGTCACCAAGTCACGCAGCTCTCGCCCGCGACAGCAACCCGGCGCCGCCATGTCCTCTGTCGACCCTCAGCGTCCTGACGTTGTCGCCTTTCTGGGAGCAGCTTCCGCAGCTCTTGGCATCAAACTTGCAGCACCCAAAGACGTCTTCAACTTTGGAGGTGGCGCACGCGACGACCCCGTGCTGGTCGACAAGCTCCTCCACCTCGCCATTGCAGGGAAAAAGACGGCCACCACATCCTTTCCCATCCCCGAGCCCCTCCACTGGGGCGTCGGAGATATCTCTGTCATCTTGGACGGCCGAGGTATACCAGGCGCCGTGATGCGCACTGTGTCCATGGTCGAGTGCAAGTTTAAGGATGTCGCGGTCGACTTCGCCCTGGCCGAGGCAGAGGGGGATTATGAAGCCTACCGACAGGGGCATATCGAGTTTTATCGCAAGGAAGACGGGCATGAGATCACCGATGAGAGCATGGTGCTGTGTGAGAGATTCGAGGTCATCTATCCAAAATATGGGTAGCAAATCTCGAAGGGGGGGTAGCCAAACGAGCACATCCCGGGGGAGCAAGGCACCGGAGCGGTTAGCAATAGTCTACCTTGAGTAAAGAGCGCAAACACCGAGTTGAATACCACGATTTGGTCGATGCGCCATTGCAGCGGCGCTTCAATGCCCGGCTGAGACCTGATGTTGCAAGTTTCGGGCATTTCTTCAAGCTTTGCTGGAGGTTTGCAGGCACGGGGAGGGGTTTGGCCCTGGAAATGGTTCG
The DNA here is from genome assembly GCA_030549215.1 of Schizothecium vesticola. Classification (NCBI taxonomy): domain Eukaryota; kingdom Fungi; phylum Ascomycota; class Sordariomycetes; order Sordariales; family Schizotheciaceae; genus Schizothecium; species Schizothecium vesticola. Next base: position 63,247 of record JAUKUD010000005.1, on the reverse strand, counting down.
TGCATGGAGGGGCAGGCTGTGGTGATTGCCAAGCCCGCCAAGATCGCCAAAGCCCGCTGAATCGATCGCCCAAGACTTCGACTCCCGCCATGGACGGGAATGTTTCTTTGACGCGTCCTTGTCATCCCGACTGCCGACGACTCGTCACAACAATCGCAACGAAGCCACGATGGCACTCGATGCCTTCTCGCCGTGGATCTCTCCCTAAAACGTACAGTCTTTCCAAATAAAGCGATTCCCTCCAGACGCAAGTGCCCTCGAATCTCGACGCGACGTGACCAACCTGCCTCCCACACGACGAGAACAAGACGCGAGGGCGACGATACTGGGCCACTTCTCTCTGATGCCCTTGGCTGAACAAGGGAAATTGGGATACTTGGGTCCAGGGATCCGCGAGGCAGACGGGCTTGGACCAAACGGCCCGGTTTGGCGCCGGATTCTTCTTTCCTGCGGCCAATGTTTGGCATCGCCGGTCGCAGACTGGACGGGGTGGTGCCCCCCGAACGGCAAGAACTAGCTGGCGAAGGCAGGTTGTATCGAAGCACAAGCTCGACCTCGTCACGTCTATACCTTGGTGCCTAGTCGCGATCATCGCTTCCTTTGGCCTCTGGTGGCGGCCAATTAGGGTGATAGACCGAACCCAAGGTTGGACTCCCTCCACGTCCCGTCCGTCTCTCAAGATCCTGTTGGTGCTGACGCTCTCTGTGCCAGTTCCCCGCGTCCAAAGAGTCTGAACCGCTGCCACGAGGACTTTCCTGCACGCCAGCCCCCGAATCCATCTCGAATCCGGCCTGTTTTGCGGGAATGCCTTTGAGCCTGGAGATAGTCTCTAGCCCACCAAGTCTGGCAGATGCCAAAAAGGGTTCGACGGTCGATACTCTGATGTCTGATCACGTTCGTCCTCAGAGAGCTCGTTTGTGTCGTCCCGGCCAGAGGTTGCGATGTGGGGCTTGAGTGCACACCTACTCGCGGACCTGACCCGTTTCTCGCGGGTCATGTTGTCTACATCTGGCTCAGTCCGAGGTATGACCCATCGCCAGACATGCAGAGTGTGGTCAGATGCACCTGAGGGTAAGTCGGTCCATCGTTGGACCGCTGTGACCGCGCTAACCGCTGTGTAGATGGATGAACGATAGCCGTCGCTCCCGGATTTCACCCTGCTCAGCTCTGACACACTGTCAGCAACCCTTCCTAAGCTTGGACCGGACCGTATGTGCATTCATTCTGCTCCAGATCCCGATCATTCATGTTGGCGAATATTTTCGACGACTTGGCCAACACCAGCGACGGTCGTTGCCCAAGAGCCTGCGTGTCATCGGAGCGGGACCCACGGCCTACGGATCCGACAACCAAGCAACGATGCATCCTCGATGCATTCCTTCATGCAAGTACTAGCTGATACGCGTAACCGAGGCAGCCAGCCAGCAGTGCTGGCGGCCTGGATAGAGACGTCCTAGAGCCCGGAAAAGCAGATGGAACAATACCGCGGTATCCTGGTGGCATCTAGTGTCTTCCTGCCGAGGGAACTGGGAACCGTAGCCGGGGCTATTTTCCTCAACCCCTTGGTTCCGGAGGTGGGTCGATATTTGTTCCCTACACACAGCTCCCCACCTCCCCACCTCGAGGTTCTAAATGCGGTTCTTGGCGAGACCTTGGTTCCGGAATTTGGCGCGGTCGCCGGTCACGCATGCGAAAGCGGTGGAGAAGGCTGTTTACTTCAAGGCCAAAAGTGGAAGCTCGACAGCAGACAGCCGGCATCACACGTGTCGGCACCACTGGACAGGGGCAGTACCATTGATCTGGAAGCCTTGGCCGCATTGATCCGCCAGTTGACCCATATTGCACTGCGGCAAAATGCCAAAGCCCGGTTCTGCATCGCTGCTGGCTGGTGTCCGGAGACTCTGTGTCGGCAGCAGCTGTAGCGGCCCGCTCAGTGTGTCGGCAGACAGCGGAGACGCCGGGGACGCCGGGCGCTGGACCGCTGGTGGGCCAGCCATGCAACACGAGCCAGCTGGAGCTGCTGTTCCTGGCTGCCTTCCCGGAACCCACGCCGTGGATTTATGCTGTCATGTCAACTGCTGGTTGCGGACCGGTTCCGTACCGCGAGCCCTTCCCGCGACATTGAGCTTCCTGAATCGTCACGGTTGGCGTCGAAGCAAAAGCTGTGCGACAAGCCTCGCCAACCTAACCAGGCAGCCAGGACCAAGTGCCAGACTCTGGACGGCAATGGAGTGCCGCGAACCTCCAGAGTCACCGTGCCGATGCGGCCGAGATCGGAACCTGCCGATGACTCTCTCCCCGACCGCCATTCCTGTCCAAGTCCGGCCTGTCGACATCAAGCTTTTTTCACCTGCCATTGCTTTTCCCCACGTTGTATTCGAGGGGGGAACAACTTTGCGGCCATTGGTCCTCCCTGCGGTCTTTTTGCAGCGCTATGGCTGGCGGGCTCCTGCATGACCCCCCTTTGCCCCCCGCCCCCCTCCCCCTCATTCTCCATGGTTGACAAACGTCAAACTTTCTTCGACCACACCACATCGACCCGTTCTCGACCCCCCTAGGCACCATTGCGGCCATGCTGCTGATGCGGCTCCCCAACGCCTGCTTCTCCATCCTTCTGCCGCTGCCACTGCCCCTAGTCATTCTGCCACGGTGACAGCCCCGGCCAGCCCACTGCCGGGACGGCGACGCTCTATTTAAGGCCGCCAGTCCAAGACATCTTGTCATCGACCAGCCCATGACCTCAAGCGCTTCAAGTTGATGAAGCAGCACTCACCCACCTCACCATCGCCGCAGCCGCATTGCACTGGCGACAGCCGTCGTCATTCCAGGTTGATTCCAGCCTGCCACCCTCGGCTCGAGAACCAGCGCCCCGGACCACCGCAAGCCTGGATGGCCTCGTCGCTTGCTGGTAGCGGCAAGGTCACCCTGCCCTTGATCTCATTGCAGCCATCGTCGAAAGCAGCGTCCGCGCCCGTAATCACTCCCGCATCCGGACCCGCACCCGGGCCCGCCGCACCCGCGCCTGCGCCCAACTCACCGTCACCGTCAACCCGGCCATCGCAGTCTTCTCCCCTGCCACTCGCACAGCCACTTGCGGCACCTATCCCAGCCCTCGAAAATCTCCCTTTCGAGCTCCTGCTCCCTATTGTTCAGGCTCTCATCCCCGCCCCGCCGCCGACAACGCGGTTCGCGCTCCGGCCCGCGGGCACCTGGGAGCTCCACGATGCTGACCACCAGTATGCCGAGTGGCTGAGAGCCCACAACGACCTGCTGGCCTTTGCCTGCACGTCACGCCAAATGGCGGCCTTTACGAAGCCATTTCTGTACCAGACCATTGTCGTCCACGACGTCCGTGGACTGATCAAACTCTATCGCCGCATGCGCCGGCGCCCAGACATTCGGCCTCTGATACGCAACTTGGCATGTCTTGTCAACGTCTCCGGCGAACGGACAATCGAGCGTCTTCACTGGGAATGGCAAGCCCAAACAGGAGGTAAAACGGTGCCCCTTTCTCTTGATCGCCGCGTCCGCTTATCCCAAGACGCAGTAAAATGGCTTCGACGCCACGGAATGTACGTTGCGCGGCACGACTTGATCGGCCTGGCCATGCTCGAGGAAATTGTCTTCAGCTCGCCCAACCTGCGTGACCTACTCTTCGCTTTTCCGGACCACGAGCTTCAAGATGATGGCGAGGATTACCTCGACTGGATGACGCAAGATTTCACCACTTCTATTGGGGTTTATGTCAATTCCACCAATTACCCTGCCAGCTTGAAGCGTGTGATAGGCACCGAATACCTCAGCTATCTCCTTCATGTCAGCAAGCTCACGTCGCTGCGCATCTACTGCCATCGGGAGGGCATTGAACGGGAGCATACCTACTCGCGGTTTCTCGCCGACTGCGCCGTCAGCAGCCTTGCAGCCTTTACGAGCCTGCGAACGCTCGAACTCTGCTGCTCGTCCTTTGGTAACTTTGAACGGGACCCCATCTCCCTCCCGCCACTGCCGCACATCGAGCACCTTCGCCTCTACGGTAGCTACCTCCAGGAGCCGCGACTGACAGCCATTATCCTCGCCTGCACCCAGCTCCAAACCTTGCTGGTGCATTTTGAGCACAGCACGGTCGACGAAGACCGCGACCTCCTCCCCGGTCCCGGCATGACGCTCAATGATGCCCTCCGCGGCGTTGCGTCGACGCTTCACACACTGGAGCTCGTCGCTCTCGGCCAGGGCCACTATATCACCCGGGGCCGAGAGCGTCCACGGAAGCCGGAAAATCACCGACTGACATGCATCCCGGACCTCCACCGCCTCACCGACCTCACGCTCGATTATCGCGGCGTCTTTGGGACCCTCGGCATCCTCGAAGAGGACGACGGCGAGCGTCTTTGCCAGCTGCTCCCCGTCGGCGTCCGCCATTTCACCCTCGAGTGCGAGTGGGGCACCAGCAAGGACTGGAAGCGGAGCTATCAGGCCGACCTAGACGTCATGCTGTACGGCGTTGGGTGCCTCTGCTCAGCCGAGTCGCTGAATCTAGAGAGCATCTCGCTAGCCATTCATTCGTGGCCGGCACAAAGTCGCTTTCACAGGCGGTTTAGGCGCGAGATGGAGAGGGCGAGGCTGCGATGCGCCGAGGCGGGCATCAAGTTTAGGACATTTGACATTTTGCCCTCATACCTGGATGAGGACCAGATTGAAATGGACGAGGAAGAGCACGACGACGACCAAGACGACGCACCTGGTGATGGGGAAGCGGTTCCCGGGGTAGCTGCTGAGGATGGGGAAGGAACTGGCGAGGAGCTGGAGCTCGAAGAAGAGGACGAGGCGAGCGAGTACTATATGAGCAGTGGCGACGATGAGCCTGACCCCGAGAGGGAAGCCATGCGGCCTGGGACCTTTGACGAGTTCCTGCAGAGGCTAGGAGACGGCCACGGGCACAACTTGGACGAGCTGTTCTTTGCGTATCACGAGGACAGGTGGGACGAGTACCTGTTTTAAGGGACAATGTCAATAATTCGATTCGGCACCGGCGAACGGTGTCATTATCTGACTTGGGGGGGCAACGCACCGAAGCGTGCCAAGTGAGAATCATAATTACACCGAGACTCTTCCAAGGTTCGAACATGTCGTCCAGCCTCCGGCCACAACACCGACAGCGCCGAACAATACCAACACATACGAGGTGTGGACGCCAGGTGCCCGGGAAGAGGCTATGAGCGGCAGGCGGCACTAAACAACGAGCTCCGCTAGTGGCCAAGGGATCTCATCCAGGCGAGACGCTTTCGTTGCCAGCCACACAATCCTGAAAGGACGGGTCCATTTCACTCGGCCAAGCCCCAGGGAAACGATGCCACCATCCTTCCTTTTCACCATCCTTGGGAACAGGGAGTCTGGGCACAACGATCGAATCCGGCGGCGGCGCATGCCGAGCCCGAGCTGCAGGGGGCGTCATCGGGATTGGTGGTGTGGTGTGATGCAACTTGGGAGGAGGGGGGGGGCATTCATCTATTCGGCCCCAAGCCGAGAGAGGGCAAGCCACGACACAGTTCCTGTCCAACTCGTCATTTACAGAAGCCACTGGAAACGTAGCAGAGAGATCACAAGGCCGGCATTAACATGCAAGAGATTTCCTTGCTTCATTGCCGGGCTGGAGACTAGAGGGCAGTACCCACGTCGAAACAAGCATCCTGGATGCGGTCTTGAAAGCTTGTCCCTCCCGAGTTACTTTATTTCTGGACTGGGTTTTCCTAGGTTCATGTAATTCCCCGCATGTCATGCACCCCGGGCTGCGTGCGTCAACGCGGCCAGCGGGTAAATAAGCAGCAGGTCTGGACCTCGACTTGGTCCCGGCACCCAGGATGAAACCCCGTTGGCTGGGACCACTCCCGGCCAAACGAGCTGCCAACCCTCTGGCAGCATGGCCTGGTCATTCGAGGGATGACTGCCGATGCAGCACGGCCCCTGGACGATGGAGATGGGCTGGACGGTCGTGACGAGAAAAGAACGCCCCTAATTTTGCCGAGCCAGTCCCTTTTGGTCCTGCTGACGACGATGTTCGCCTCCGATTAATCATGGAAACTATAGCTAACGCCATCGGTAGGCGGATGTAGAGCATCGATATTGCGTCTCTCATAACGGACGGTTTCGCCATTCTCGGTTCTGGCCCAGAGAATAAAGGGCCTGGTCTCTTGACAAACGTCCAAGCCCTTGGCTCCTGCTGCTCTCCTTCTCCGCTCCAACTCCATCAACAACCGTTCGAGTATGCAGTGGAACTCTGTTTCTACACCCAGGTAGCACGAAGCTAGCTCCAGGTCTAGAAACCAGACGAGACAGCACCATGCCATCTCACCCGGGCCTAACCCTGCTCGCAGCGGTAGCGTCGCTCATAACGACGACGTACGGCGCCTTTCCCCTGACCTCGGACTCTAACTGTGGCTGCTACAAGACCAACGCGACCAAGTCCAACTACTTTGGCCACCACAAGTTCTGGGACTTCCGCTCGCTGCACGAGCACGCCAAGGTGCCCCCGCCTCTCGACACCTTTGAGGGCAATGAGAGGGCCGACGCAACAAGTCCCTTCTTTGGCGGTGGACAGGCATGGGCTGCGACATGGGCCATGCAGAACTGGAACAACACGGAGCTGCTGCAGCTCAAAAACACCTACGTCAACGACGCGACGATCAAGATGGTCAACAGCTTCAACAACATCTACATTGAGAGCAGCCACAATGAGACAGCAGGTCAAGCCCACAATGCCACTGGCCCATGGCTCAACGGCACCGCCCCGTGGCTCAACGGGACCGCGAGCCCGGGGCTGACGTTCATGACGATGCGTACGGTGCGGCACGACAACTTCCAGAGCTCGGCCGAGTTCGAATCGCGCAGCGCGGGCTACCAGTTCCTGTCGATCCGCATGTACGCGCGCACCAAGGGCGCGCGGGGCGCCGTGACGGCCATGTTCACGTACCGGGCGCCGCCGACGCCGCACAATATGGCGCTGGTGCAGGAAGCCGACCTCGAGATCCGAACCAACGACCCGCCCACGTACGTGTCGTATACAAACCAACCGGCATGGAACAGCACCGGCGACATCCCCGAGGCGACGCGCAACGTGTCGCTCCCGAGCGGCCGTCGATGGAGCGACTGGGCGCACTACCGCATGGACTGGACGCCGGGGAGCACAACGTGGTTTGTCAATGGCCAACAGCACAGCTCCATCTCCTTCCAGGCCCCCCGTGACCCTGCCCATGTCATGTTCAATAGTTGGAGCGACGGAGGATCGTGGTCGGGGCACATGCGTCCGCGGGAAGAAGCGTACCTCCAGATTCAGTGGATCGAGATTGTCTACAACAACACCGACACGGGACGGGAAAGGCCGGGGAAATGCGTCAATGTGTGCAGCATTGACGAGACAACAGAACTGGGGACGCCAGTGTTGATCACGGGGGATTGTGAGTTGCCGTTGCCCTTGCTGCATCCATGACGGTCAGTGCTGACGTGATGATAGCCCAAAGTCAACAACCCGTTTCCCAGCCGCCTTTTCCACAGCAACCAAGACCTTCGACGACGCTGGGAAGGCCTCCCACATCACAGGGACGGCCTCCGACCAGCCGGACTTCGCAGACCAGGACGACCAGCACGCAGTCAAAGACTTCCACGACCAAGTCGACTACATCGCAGACAAAGACGACGTCACAGTCTCGGTCACAGACATCATCGACCCTTCGACCGACAGCGGGCGTGGGTGGCTGCACGTCCAAGAAGTACGACCAGTGCGACGGCAAGAACTGGGCGGGGTGCAAAGTCTGCGTGTCGGGGACGACATGCAAGTTCCAAAACGACTATTACTCGCAGTGTGTTTGAAGGGCAGGCGGTCCACTGGTGGGCATGCTGTCGTTGGGAACTTTGGGGTCGACCAGTGTCGCGCGCACGAACCCCTCCGGGGGCGGGGGGGTCGTTTTGAGGATCAAGATTCAGGCGTACATTTTCATTTTGAGCATGAGCGATGGAGTTGGAACAAACACAAAATTAGGTCTCGACTTTGGCACGTTGTCGCAAGGACGTAGTAAAATAGCTGGAGAGGACACATCAATTGACTTATGAAGTCGCAATTGCCTTAGCTCCCTCGAAACTGTTGGGTGATGGATGGGGTTTGTTCTAAACCACCAGGTTGACACGCTGGAGCCGGCCAATCGCAAAAATAAGTCCGGTTTTCTCACATGGTAGAATGCAGATCTCGACCTCGACATGGAGAAAAAGAAACATCAGGATGCGACCGTCGGCGAGTTCACAGTAAGCGCCGGCTGAGGCAGCATCTGTGTGCTTTTCCTCACTGGCCACAACGAGAGGGCGTCGCAGGGAGAAGCGTTGCTGAGTGAGACCGCCTCCCGACGGTGGTCGATTTTGACTTTGATGCAGCCGAAAGACGCCAACACGTGCAGGGCGCAGGGTTCAAGGAACGCCGCGTGGTTTAAACATGGCAGATAAGCGACGAAATCATGGCGCTGCCTTCCCCTTTTGATACAGCTGCGAGCCAAGGTGCCGACCAACATGAGACCTGTCAGACAAGAGACAGGATCGCCCGGTCCAGCTTCTATTTAGTTGCCTTGTGCCTGCGGTGACCAGAGTGCCAGACGAGCTCCTCGTGCACCCCAAGCAGTCCTCTCTTCATCATCACGATGAGCCCTTCGTCGATAGGCAAGCCGGAACTCCCCCGGGTGCCCGAGGAACCGCCCGCCAAGCCGTACTCGCCGCCGCCGTCGGAAAAGCTGACACCGGAGAAATACTACCAGCTCAATGAGGCGGTGCTCATCGAGACCGGGATGACGGGCATCCCGCACAGACCCGCGCCGCCGCCGCCGAGCTACCGGGTACAGATCGCCCCCACTCCGGGAGCGGCCCCACCCCGACGCTCGGGACCGGAAGGCCCCACCTTTTTCTGTCGCAAAGGTCCGGGCGCCAAAATCCTCCTCGGCATCATCGGCGTCCTCTTCTTCATCGCTGCCGGACTCGCCGCCGGTCTCGGGGTCAGTCAGCGCGATCTGAAGCAGACCAAGACATCGCTGCAAGAGGCGCGCATCTCCCTTGCCAGGTTCGCCCCCCTTGCCATGACCAGGGCCCTCCATTATTGTCCACATTACTAACCTCTGTCCAGCGTCACCCCCAGCGACGTCCAGTGCCCCTCCATCAACGGGACCCTGCACACCGTCACCAACGCCGCCATCACCAAGTCGGTGACGCCCGACCGGCTCAAGTTTAAGTTTCTCTGCGGGATTGACTTTTCCGGCGAGGAAGAGGCGACTGAACTTGGCAGTATCAAGACGCTGAACCTTGGTGAGTGTGCGGATGCGTGCGCGGCCACCACCAATTGCACCGGGGCCGGGTGGGGTGTCATGTCGGGGGATGTTGGGCCGGCGCACCAGTGCTGGTTGAAGACGGGGCTGATCAAGGGACATTTGGCGGCGCCGGGGTGGGGATTTGCGGTGATTGCGAGGAATGGGACTGTGCGCTGAGGGTGTAAGAGACGGATGGGATGATTGTGACTGAAACCAGACACAAACGGACGGGACGGGATGGAGGGAGATCGGAAGTCTGGCGAGAGAGCTACGAACGTAATGGGGAACTGGCTAACATGTACCATATCGCTGGAATTGTCAGGCGTCGCGCACCAAGGGTCACGAAGCAGAGCCGCAGTCACAACAAGAGATGGTCTGTTTACGAGAAATTGTTCATTTGCTTCTCGCTATTGCCTGCCCTAGTCCTCCTCTGAGCTGGTTCCCCTGCCAGGATATCTATCCCTTCTTCGCCTGACTTTTGGAGGTTGACTTAGGCCGCCAGGACCTTCTTGCCAGTCCCGTACTGAATGTTGTAGACTGGGGCGCTGGTGAGGGCGTTGGGGGTGCCAAGGGCGTGGGGGCAAGAAGCCTGGTTGCTCTTGGCCAGGTCGAGAGTGCAGACCTCGTCGAAGCCCTCGGTACAGGTGGGGTTCAGGATGTTGCGGAGCTCGTGGTTCTTGGCAACCCCGCTGTTGGGCTGGCTGAGGCAGGACGAGAGATAGTTCATGTTGGCTCCGGAAAGAAGAAGACCGCCGTTGCCCGAGCGGATGAGGCTCCGGCAGTTGTCGGCAGGGACCGTCTCGTAGTCCATGGCTACGCCGCCGCCGGTGATGGGGTTCTCTTTGGCGCTCTGGCCGGTGACCAGGAAGTTGTAGGCGTCGTACGAGATATCGCAGGCTCCGCCGGACTAGTCGATGCGAAGGGGGTTGACGGAGCGGCCTTGGTACGAGACCTTGACGCAGATGTCCTCGCGGCTGACCGACATGGGCTAGTAGGCGACCCTGTTGGTGTTGATCTTGCAACCGAGGACGCCCACCGATGATGAGTACTGCTCGTGGGGGGTGATGCTGGCGCTAGCCAAGGTGGCAGAGGCAACCGCAAGGGTGGTGAGGAAGTGGGACAACATGGTGATTGCGGTGAGGTTTGTGGAAGGAGATAAGTGAGGGTCTTGAAGGGTGGAAGATGAAGCCGAATCTTGATGGCGAAGGAGTGTCTTGCTTGAGGGAGCGAGCTAGTTGTGTGGAAAGAAAGAGCTCGAGGCCTGCCGCTTTGTGGAAATATATATGGATTGTACCAGCACGAATTCCAAGGTGAATTATTTCCAGCTAATAGCCCAAGTGAATCGAACTCCGTTCACCTGGCAGCTCCACACTCCATGGTCCATGACCAGACCTGGTGGTGCTATGTTGGGATGAAATAGACCTATTCTGGGGAGGGTGCTCCACTTGCTTTGTTGGTTTCAACCCCATGATTGCGCAATGTCCCTTCAGGAAGTAGGAGGGGCCGCCTGACGCGGGAGGACTGTTTGAAACATATCATATGTCAAGAACAAACAAACGGGCATCCTTCCCCGCAAAACCGGTATCGAGTCGCTGGAACAAGCAGGGCAAACGGCAACCAAGGAATTACTCGATAATAATATAGCATAGGGTGAGATTCCATAGCATAGAGTCTTGATCTTGCTATTCCTGTTTGAAGAACCCCGAAAGAGCTCCAGCACCAGCAAGGTGATAAACACCAACCTATTCCACTCTCAACCCCCCATTCGCACCATCCGCGGCGAGACGAAGACCTCGCAGGGCAATTTCTTCCCCCTCGCCATAAGCAAACACTATCTCTCGTCCCTGACACTCCCTACGCTCGATCTCATCCCACGAAGCCCAGACATGATCGACATGCTCGTCTGCATTCAAAACGACCTTGGGTTCCCGGTCCGCGAAGGCGCCGCCATCGTCCCCCACAGAGACTAGAAATGTCACTTTCCTCCATTTCCCCCCTCCCTTGACTTTCCACTCAGTGCCCTCCTCCAGCAAGTCGATCACGCGACCCATGACCAGCCCTGCTTCTTCCTTTAGCTCCCGCTGCAATGCCGACAGGATGGACTCGTCATCTTCATCGACGCCACCACCCGGTGTTTCCCAGAGAAGCGGAAATCCATCAGTCGCTGCGCGCTGCACGATGAGGACCCTGTTGATCGCTGGGCCGTTGTGAAGGGGGTCGGGAAACGCGTGGACGACGACCCCGCTAACAATGATGCCTGAGAGAGTGGGATTCTTCGCGAGATAGATTGCCGGTGCCACGGAAAAGCGCTGGAGCTGGTCGGGGTACGTGAATTCCGGCAGGGGCGGTGGCACAGACATGATGTTTGTGGTGGGCTGCTTTTCTGGTCGTGGTGATTCCCTTGGGACGTGTTTCCAGTGCGACGCAGACGGGGAATGACGATTGAAAGAACGATGGAACTGTGGACAAATTCAACGCCGCCGAGGATATTGGGGAATTGTTAAGCTGCGGTTTCTGATTACGATCTCTGCAAAGAACGGTCTGACGATGTTGTCAAGGATGCGTTGCCATTGGGCTTCGGGTTTTCATACTTCGCTCGCTGATAGGCAGACAGCGATGCACGACGACAATGTAACCTTGAGCTGTTGAAAATGGCTGCCTCGTCAGGTCGCTCTCCAATCCTGCTGCCTGCGCTGGGCCGATGCCAGTCGCCTAGCCTCGATGGCATACCTAGGTGACGTATGGATGCCGACGGATGGAAGCACTCTCATGGTCCAGGACGCCATTGACAAGCCTGTGTAAAAATCTGCATCGGTGGCTCAAATGACTATTCATCGATGACGACGCAAGTCGCCCCCACCTTCCCATGGCTTGGCTTGCTGAGCAGGCACTGCAAAGTTGAAGGCGTACCTGGCGCACTGTCCACCTTTCAATCCTCAGACCTAGGCAGGGACACAACAGGTAGAATCAGGAATTGAAGTCCCACGGAATCCCCGCCGGAAAGCAAGGCAGCCCCAAAACAGCATCTCAACGACATCGCCACAATCCTTCCCGGCTATCCGATGAACAATGGCATCGTTGGTTTGGTGTATTTGGTTTGTAAAAATATAAAGATGCGCGGAATGAGTTGTTGCTCTCTACCTGCAACTCATCACAAAATCCAATGACCGACGGAAGGCCTTGCCCTCCACGGAGAATCCCTTACCCAAGCACTGCGCCAGGCTCTTCAGTGGTCGAGGTGAGCGGCCTTTACGCCACCGGGAAGCTCAGTGAGCCCTATTCATCGTCAGCATGCGCATTCCTCAATCAAGTGAGCTGACAAAAGGGGCACTTACAGCTGTCCACATCCTCAACCACAGTCTGGGGCTTGGTGCAGGCCGCCGCCTCGGCATCGGTCTGCGTCGTCAAGCCTGCGCACTTGTTCCCGTTGCAACGGGCATCGAGCGCCTTCTGGAGCGAATCACCCTTCCAGCCAAAGAGGTAGTCGCCGTGCTGGCCGAACCCGTTGCTACATTCATGTCAGCGTATGTCACTAGCGGGACATCTCCCTCGTCTCAGTGCCAAGGGTACATACGTATCGCCGAAGGAGTACACGAGCGGGTTCTCGCCGTTGGTGGGCCAGAGATCCTTGAAGATGGCAGTATCCCACATGACCTCGTACATGACCTGGGGAAGACGGACGGGGTGCGAGTCGGGGCACTGCCCGGTCGACTCAAAAGTGCCCGACCGGGGATAAGAAACGTGGCTCTTGTGGTCGGGGCTGTCGACATTCTTGCCGTCCCAGCATCTGAGGCTGCGTGTCAGCATTGACAAGAGACGGCCAGCAGAGATGGAACTCACGTGGGAAAGGTAATGGTAGCACGGATGCCACCGCCGCAGAACTTCTTGGGGAAGAGGGTGGAGTCATCACCAGTGCAGGGGGCGCCACCAAAGGGGTTCTGCTGGTAGTTGGGTGCGCAGCGGTGGCAGATCTGGCGTTGCATTCCCGTCTGGGTGGAATGCGCCGGGTCTCCGGCGATCATGCGGAATCCCTGCGGCAGTCGGCAGTCAGCAATCGCAAGACCCGACAGGACTGTCCGGTAGTACTTACAGGCGCAAAGGCGGTGACCTTGGTCTTGCCGTCATAGGGCGGGATATAGTACACCGTCATGCCTCCACGACCTCCCAGTCCGAGGTTCACATACTGCGGTACCCTCTTGTATGTCCCGTTGGAAGCCCGGAAGTACAAGGAGGCGGTCCAGTAGTTGGAAAAGTCTTCGGCAAACGTACAGCTCGTACACGTCGACTTCTCGGCCGGGTTGAACTCGACGGGGGTCATGGAGGCGTTGAACGAGTTGCCGCCGACGATCTGGTGGAGATGGGGGGTTCCCACCACCCCAGGGTTGACTAAGGGGTCCAAGCGCTCCACGACGAGCTGCCGGGGAAGATCGGTTAGCCCATGGGCCTAAGAAAAGGGGGGGAGGGCCAGGGTGGCGTACCTGGTTGCACTGGAATCTCATCATCTGCTGTGCCGAGGCATGCTGCGCCAGCAGGGCGGCAACACCCGCAAAGGCCGAGCCCTTCATGTTTGCGAGGGGAATCCGACGAGGCGTTGATGAGCTGACAGTCGGCGCTAGATGTTGGACCGGACGCAAAGGACAGTGTAGCACGGGTGGACTGTCTCGAGGGCGGACTGGCAGAGCGAGATGGCCGATGAGGGGAAAACCACCTTCTAAGTGGCCCACGTCCTCAGAGACATACTCTGCCAGCCCTTATACCCGCTCATGGGACCCAACAGCGTCGAGGACACTTACGTATGGCATTTTGTGTGAGTATGGGCCAGTAATCTTGGCTATCAGTTCCCCAGAGTCTTCAATCTTCTCCCGCCGTCCGAGCCGCCTTGGTAGACCACATGCAACCCGAAGCCTCTGCCGAACTCCGTGGTGGGTTCCGTCAAACGTCAAACCTACCCTGGCTTTCTGTGCATTGGAGCGCTTTGATGGATAAATCGCGGATAAAGTCCAGACTACCGCCGCTGGGCCCTGCGGGGAGAAGCCATATACAAGTCATTTAAGCTTCTGGCCGAACTCCACCGCATAAAACAATTGTGGCTCCTTGGTACCTTTTACGCCCAGCTCGGCGCAGGGCAGGGAGCGGGGGGACAAATAGGGCAAACATTGGTGGTTGGAAGTACTTTGGTGTTCCGTGGCGAATTGGAGAATGGTCAGCGGGAAATAACAATTCTAATGTGGTGTTCCAAGATCAACAGAAGAAAGAAGCAACAAAGGGGGACCATCTTTGAGATGAAAACACGCGGACAGCGATTAGGCAACAGGCTGATTCATATATCAGGATAGTTGGGAAAGCCTTCCAGAAGAATCGCTGACAAGGGGCAGAGATTGTTTGGTTTAGCCAGAATATGACATTTAGACAAGCTTGAAGTCTTGGACCCGGCAGTTGGGCAGCGGGATTCGATGGGACCCTCAAAAGAGTTCCATGGCGCAACAATGTGACGACGGACGCATGCTTCTTGTCCGGCTGGTACTCGTGGTCGTTGAGCAATCTAGCCTTTGCACATCACGCACTAGCCCGAGGTAAACAGAACTCCGCTCATCCAGCTGTGGCAGTCCCCAAGCACACAATGGTTCCCCGCCGGCCTCCTACATAGGTACGCCAAGTAACGATGCGGACCGCAGTCCCTGGGCCAATAAGAGCTCTCGAGTCTGTAAACCATTGCTCGTCTTGGACAAGTGACTGACGTGATGCGGTAATAGCACTGTGGACAAAGTCTGCATATCAAGTAGCACAAGGCACCAGTAGCATTGAATCCTTCCCCGGAACACAGGCGGACTGACGTTGCAGTTGAAAGTTAATACTCGCGCGGAGGCAAGAATGAGACCGAGTGAGTTGAAATATGACCCCGAGAAGCCTGGCGGAAGACCAGGAATACCAGAAGATGTGGATGTCAGGGAAAAATGAACTGAAAGGCTGGGAACATTGGCCCAGCCCTGAAAATCGGCACATAGTCTTTTCTTCCACCCTAGCTGGAAGTATTCCGGACGAAGTACCTCGTCCAAACTGCTAGGCTGCAAGCGCCGGACCGCGTCCCGGTTAGGATGAGGACAGGGAAAGCAACAACGTGTATTCGAAGAAACAGAAATAAAAAGCAAGAGGCCACCTTCGCCATCTAAGAGAACTCTCTATCTAGACCAATGTTCTCATTTTGATACCCCGTCCGACTCTTTGGCGCATTCGCCTCTACTTGGGCATTGCTGGGGTGTTGCAAATTCCGCAGGCCCTGCCAAGAATCACCCAGACTTCCTCCCCATTAGCCGCGCATGTCTCGCAGCGGACCCCTGGCAGCTAGTACTCGTCCCGGACCCGTCAGCACTTTGTTTCAAGGTTCTGACCGGGCATTCGGGAGAGTTGAGGCTGGCCTACCATGTGGTTTCGGAACCCTCCCTCGCACGTCTCTTGGTGGTGGGAGGTGCAGCAGACCCCTGAACTGTGGCTTGCGTGTTGGTTGGGGATGTGCACTGGCGCCATGGTCTTGAGGATGTGAGGGCTTTTCGAGGTGGGCACAAGAAGGGCGTGGTGTCAAGACTCAAAACTAGTCAAGGATCACACGAGGGACACTGCGTCTGCTTAGTGACAAGGGGACTGCCGTTGTAGGGCTATTTATGTCCAGAGACTTGATGGCGGAAAGATGACGGGATCCATGGTCCTCGGCCCGGGTCCTGAACGGGAGGCCAAATGGAGAAAAGGGGCAGTCGTGGCCAAGCCCAGCGCGTTGATGACATGGCCAGCTTTCTCAAAGCCACTCAGGGAAACATGGGGAAAAGTGGGATCATTCGTCTGCCTGCAGCTCATCGCAGCGTTGTCTGTGCAGATCGGCAGCGATGAATTGATAAGGGATCGCAAGAGTGCGGAACAAACATTGCCCAAGTTGGGTACAGGATTGTCTCGCAGAGCGTGGCTTCGTTAAAAGGGGCAAACAAACCGCCCGGTACATCGACAGTCCCCCCTCGGCATTTATTGCCTCATAACCATTCAACGTTGGCCAAGGGATAAGACAAAGGAGTCCCCTCACCGGTGAAGGATCTTGCAGATGGATGCTGCGCAACACCCAGACCGGTGGGGGGCCCGCATCCAAAGCCCGCGCGGGCTCGCAGTCTGTTGTCCCTTTCCAGCCTATCCAGGGCCGAGCGAGCCGTGCCGAAATGCATGGAAGACGGCTCTTGGCTCGGCTTGAGGGCCGCAGGACTCCCGTCGAGAAGAGGCGCCCATCCGCCAACACATTGCTGCCCAGCCCCGGTCCCCATGGCCGGCCGGCTGGGCTGGCACGCTCGGCCGCGGGCGGCAGCCGTGGGATCCCTCCTGCCGTTTGGCTCCTACAGACAGCATCTTCCAGTGGCAGCTCAACGATGACCGGCAGCATGCGCCAAGACTCACCCACAGACGGTCCGAGTAGCAGGAGGAGCAAACCTCGTCGTGAGAGGGGCTTCTCCACAGCCGCGAAAAGGAGACAAGTGCCGGCGTGTGTGACCACAGACTTGGACGAGAAAATGGACATTCTTGGCTCGTGGCGAGCGAATGAAGACAATTAAACTCCGAGATCCCGCGCAGGAGCGCACCGAACATTAGGGCATAAGCTGGCAATCGCTGGTCCACCCACCGCCCCCTGGCGAAACCTTTGGGACCGTGGGGTGCTATTACTCGCTGTCTAGCTATATAGTAGGCAGGTACTCTGTAGTCGAGACCAAACTCCCTCTTACACATTAAGGTGACGCGCACATCTCTGGCTCTTATGCCAACAAACAGCCAACTGCATACGCCGAGATGCGGCTTTGGTCCTTGCTCTCCCTTTCCGTCACCCGCTTGCCCAAGCAGCTCGTCTCAGGTAGGAGCGGGCCTCGCCAGCCTTTCGTCAAAGGTGATGTTGCATCTGTTGCCCGTGGGAAAGGTGAAGAATTTCATGATGGGGACCATCATCTCGTCCGTCATGTCCTTGCTGATCCTCGCCCCCCGGAGTTCGCGGAAGAAGAGGGCCGTCGCCAGGCGGAGTTCCAACTTGGCCAGCGGGATGCCAATGCAACTCCGGGACCCGAGGCCGAAAGGTTGAGCTACCCGCCGCTGTTGTTCGGTGGCATTTTTGAAGCGAGTCTCGTCGAACCTGGCGACAAAGGCACATTAGCGTAGGTCCCGAGATACACGTCTCACACATGTGAGAAGTGCAAGGTGGTTGGTACGTACCGCTCAGGGTTAGGAAAGAGATCGGGGTTTCGGATCATGGTATATTGCTGGGTCATAGCCGTGGTGCCACCCGGGATAAAGTATCCATGCCACGTGACACCTTGAGGCGGCGTCTTGCGCAAGATGTTTCCAGCCGCAGGGCTGTACAGCCGAAGCACCTCATCCAGGACATTGTTTAGCAGCGGCAGACCCTCGAGATCCTTATCAGTGAAGTCGGGTGCTAACTTCGCCATCTCATCCTCCATGCGCCGCTGGAGATCAGGCTTGTTTAGTACGGCCCAGACCATGTACGTCAGCGCTGTCCCCGTCGTGTCGGATCCGGCTAGGAGAAAGCCGGCGGCCTCAGCGCGGATGACGCTGTCGGTCAGGTCCAGGCTCTCAGCCGTCCCATCCTCACCGGCCTTGGCTGCCTCGGTGAGCATGTTGGTAAACAAGTTTGGCTTGTCCAACCCCTTTTTCTTGAGATTCTGCACGGCAACATCGCCCTTTTCTACCACAACCTTGTCGCTGCTGGCAATATCCTTGAGCTTTTGGAACGGCAGCAGCCGCGCCCAGAAACCAAGGTGGGGAACTAGACTGTTGAGGACGATGTTGATGCCGGCGTTTTCGAGGGCGCGAAAGTAGGCGTTGCCTTCGCCTTCGCGCATCGTCGCGCCGTTCTCGACGAGGTCAAACGACTCGCCAAATGACATGAGGGCAATCACGTCTCCTGCCAACAGGCGCCACCACTTGCACACGTCGGCCGTGCCTGTGTGATCGGCCTCGTTGCGAATTTCCTTGATGGCGCGTTCGACCTTGGTCCGGATCTTCCCCTCCCAATTGCGGCGGATGGTGTCCATGGTGAGGGCGCGCGCAAACAGCCGGCGGCGCTTGGCGTGGCGCTTGACGTCGACGATGCTGAAGAGCATGTGGTCGGATCCGATGCGAAGCTGGTCGTGAAAGGCCGTCTTGCGGAAGCCACTGCCCATGCGGTTGATCTCCTCCCACAGGACCGGGTCAAAAGCGGCGACCTCCACCGGCGATATGCGTACCACGGAGCCATACTGCAAGGAGAGGTCGTGCGCCCACTTCATCTTGGTGCCGCGAAAGCGATGCAACTGGCACGCGAATCCCGTGAATCGTGTGTGCCATGGCCCGGGAATGTGCGCGAGTGGACTGAACAAGCCTTGGACCAACCGCTGTCCGGGTCAGCCGTCAGCCCAGTCCGAGGGGGTAAGTCCTGTACCTTGATGATTGTAAAAGCGACGAGCGCGGCCCCCGTCGTGAAAAGCAGCCGAAGAGCAGACATGGCGTTAACGATGGAGTTGGATACGAGATAATCCCGGGCTTACGTTCGCGGTTGAAGCCACTGCTTTTCTACGAACTGAGCCGGTTCGAGAGCAGGGGGACATCACGATTATTTATCTTGGATACGCCTCGCTGATAGATGCCAAAAATGCCTTGGACGGTGCACAGTGAGCGCAGTGGCATCTTTATCGGGCATTGGCAGGGCGACAGGTTGCGATTGGACATGGCCACGATGCGGTCAGCAAAAAATGGCGGGTGAGACCCGGTCAGCCTACGACAATTGGAATGCCGCGTCTCACGCACACGGCGGAACTGTGCTCCGAGTGGGTAGCTGGGCTTACACTGGCGAGGGAATGGGGCCTTGGAGCCCGGACTTGTCATTAATGACAAAATGACCAAGGCGGCGAGCGAAAAGGGGTATCTAATTTGTATTCCGAAACTCCGGGATATAATGCGACAGAAAAGAAACGTAGGTGGTGGTAAGCATCCGTGGTTGCGGCACCACGGCAACGCCAAGCATCCAACCTTGTGGACATGGATCTCATTAAGGGCAAGGGGTGAAGCGAAGCCCATTCAGAACTGATCCAACAATGGCCCAAAGACCCTTCTCCACCTGTCCTTGCCATCGATTGCGAGCAGTCTTGCCCTCAAGGTCGTCGCCTTTCCACATCGGATGTCGACGTTGGCACCGGCTTGCAACAAGACGCGCATCATCTCGACTTCAGCTGCACGCTGCCCTGGCACGGTACCGCCGCTCTTCTCGGCTTTGGCCACCGCCAGCCCAAGCGGTGTCGTGCCCTGGTTATCGTGGGGATCGACCTCCGCGTTGCCCGCATCGAGGAGGAGGGAGACGACGTCGGCATCGCCGGCCTCGGTGGCCCAGTGGAGCGGGGTCCGCCCTTGCGAGTCGCGCACATTGGCCGGGGCGGTGTGTCGGAGGAGGAGGCCTGTACAGGCATAGCTTCCAGAGGCCAGGTAAAGGGGGGTGACACCCTTTACTGGTGTCAAGTTCCGGTCGTCCGCCATCTTGACGCTGCGAATGCTGGCGGCACTGCTGGCCGTTGTCGCAAGGGGCCGTTTGGCGGTTGGGACTCTTAACAGGAGGCCCGACCTGATGCTGCTGTTGCTGATGGAGCTGATGCTAGATCGGCGCGACAGGCTGCCGGAATCGCTCTTGGGCTGCGTGTGGTTTGGCCAAGCGATTGGCTTGACGTAGTCGAAAGCGGTGGCGACATTGGCACCACCATGGGCGAGCAAAATGTCGACGCAATCGGGATGGTTGGCTGCCGCGGCAGTGTGCAAGGCCGTCATGCCGCGAGAGCGGAAGCCGAGTTTGGTCGGGCTGGGAGGAGGCGCGTCGACAGCAGCACCGCGGGTCAGGAGAAGTTTGACGACCTCAGGTGCGTTGATCGTGCAGGCAGCGATAAGGGGTGTCGTTTGTGACGCGGGCATGTCGGTGGACATGGCGACGGCGTTGGGATCTGCACCGCGGTCGAGAAGCAGTGTTATGATGGCGAGGTGCGAGGATGGGTAGGACCTGGCCTTTGGGGAGGAAATGGCAGCAAGCAGAGGGGTGGTGCCGTCGGATGGATTCGTGGCGTTGACGGGCGTACGGTCTTCGAAGAGCAGTCGCGCCATCAGATCGGGGTCAAGGTCGGAACAGGCCTGACAAAGTTCAGCGGACTTTGACGTGCCGTTAATAGGGGATGTTGGGGTGGCGCTGGAGAAGAGACGCGCAAAGGATGCGATGCTCGAGGGACGTCGTCGAAGCTCCTTGGAGTTTGTCGCTTTTGCCCTCTGGATGGTGATCGGTCCTGCCTTCTCCCTCCCTCGGTACGTTTCCGAGGTGGAAAATATGTAGAGGGCCAGTGCCTCATCCTGGGGGTTTTGTTGGTGGATAGGTGCTGGTGTTTGGCGGGGCTGGCAATCGCAGTCGTCGTTATGTAGCACGACGGACGGTGTGGCCCGACGGAGGGAGAGGTTGGGCCTGACGATTTCGCGACACTCTGACGGCTTTGGGCGTCCTAGCGTAGCCTTCCAGCCCATCCTCGCGAGAGCTTCCTCGCTTGCTGACCGAGAGAAGGCGGATGCCCTTGGCCCATCGATGCCACACCATTCCAACGGCTTGACATCCAGCGTCGACGACGATGTCGGTAGCATAATGCTATCCATAGCGAGCGGCTGTTGACCACGTTTCCCTGACAGAGAGCTGCGAGGCAGACGGGCGCCGGCGTCGGCCCATATTTGACATTTTCTTTCCCTTCTTTGGCGAGACCGAGTGACAGGTGACTAGGCCGGATGCCGGGAAGAACCCTGTCGTGGCACCCTTGTAGCCCGTCCAGTTGGGTTTCTGCGCAGTTCGTGCCGGTGACCGCTGTCCGCCAGCCAGCCATGTCGCGGCATGCGCAGAGGCTTGGCGGATCGAGGTTGTATGCGCCACATCAATAGCGTCGATGGATGGTGCTTCTGACTGTGAATCCGTATCGTGCTGGCTCAGCCTTGGGACGATGGCGTGCCGAAGGGTTTGCAACGTCGGTTTTCGGTGCCGGTTGTCGAATCAGGCCAGGGTCGAAGCGGCGGGCGACTCCGTCGGTGGTGGGCTCGCAAGGCCAAGAGAAGCGCGAGGTCTGACTGCATCGTGATGCATCTGTGGTCGGCAGGGTTAGCGAGAGACAAGAGCGCGCCAGCGGTGAATACGAGACCCAAGAATAATCCCGAGTGGGTAGGAGATAGGCAAAGGCCCCGCGGAGCCAGTCCGCACCTCGGCCTGACGTACCTCGCAAGAAGTGGGCTTCCAACTTCCAAGAGCCTCAGCTGTTCTGCGACATGTCGGCCCTCGACATTGCAGGCCTAGCCCGAGGAGGCGCCTCCTGGATCTCTCCCTCGTGGCGTCGCTGCGATTCCGGATGGACGTCCGGATGCCTGAAGCACTGCACTCTTTCAGGGCCAGGAATAAAAGCATCCATGGATGTCCCCATCCGACGCACGCGTGGGGTCTGGAGTCTGGAGTCTGGACCGCACTCGCGCGCGAGCCCCGCCCATGGCATCAAGGAGGTGCAGGCTGGGTGGTGCGGTATCCAGAAGCTGAAAGAAATATTGCTTCCTGGCGCGTCGGAGGGCAGGCACGATGGCGGCGTCCGTTGACGGCGGTTAGGTTCTGGTTGAACGGTGAGATTATTGGTGATAGAAAAATGACGGCTCAGTCCAGAGCCACTTGGTTACCCAGGGCACTTGGGCCACCAAAACATCGGGGAGCTGCCCCTCCATCTTCTAGCAGAGGGGTCCCCCCGTCTTGAGCTCGGTTAGGTAGGGGGGGATCCAGTCCATGTCGACCTACCTAATAGAAGTGCCTGTGCCTGTCCTCCCCTGCCGTGACATCTCTCAACCTCACCCCCACGCTCGTCGGAAAATTTCTGATCAGGGCACGTGGCGATGCCTTCCAGACGCACGACAAACATATCGACATTTCTTTCTTCAAACAGACCGCCACCCTGTTGCAAGGCCAGCGCCCCGTCGGGATGAATGTCGCAGCATAAAAAAACGCGGCTCCGATGAGGCAACCCGGCACGCCCGGGACAGCCACACGAGGTTCAATCCATATTCGTACTCCGATCCGATCCGGACTGGATGATCCAAACACTCTGGGAGGGGATGACCGACCGTATCCTCGTGTTTCAAGTTTCAATTCATGGAATGAACCGCGACGCCCTCCGAGCGATCCGCCCCGACTCTCATCATAAAAAATTACAATTTCATCATTGATCTGATCTCTTGTTTGTCGGCAATCGGCGCTGCGAGATCTGGTATGAGACCTGACTGCAGCCACTGCACTGCAATGGAATACAAGATGTCCACAGAAAATTACCGATCTTCAATCCGGACTAGAGGGAAACTCTACACCTTGCATCCCTTCTCAACATCCGGCCTAAGGAGATCTCCCAATACTTGCACCGCTTGGCTGAGCACACGCTTGGTGTCCTCCGTCAATTCCTCCGTCCCTCCCAGACCTCGCAACCGCCTCAGCCACAATCGCCATCTCTCTAACGTCAGGCCATCCGTCTTTGGCCAAAGATCAGTCGCAAAGTCCAGAGTAGTTCCCCAGTGCTGCCTCAGCGCCTGGGCGTCGACATCCCACAGCCGCCCGGCTCCATCTCGAATCCAGGTCGCGGCTACGAGTACATCTAAATCCCAAACATCCCGAGGCCGCACCCTCCCCTCTCCCCTGCTGTTGTCTAACGGTACATCCCGCTCCAATGTATTTCGGGCCTCATAAAATACCCGAATAGGATGCACCCCGCCCGGCCGCCCCATCGTCTTGAGCAACAACGCAGAAAAGCTACAGTACCGAAGATACAGCGTGGCATACGTCGTCAATGGACTCTCCTTGCCTGGACCGCGGATAGACCTGTCCCAGTCTCGTCTCGCTTCGAGAACACCATGCGCATCATTCCACTGGGTACCAAAGCCCGGAAGGTCGGACCAATGGAGCTGTCCGTCGGCCCCCAGAGAACCACCCAAATGGCGCGGCGCTCCCTTGCTCCTCGGCTTCGTGGGGGGGTGTACGCGGACGTCTCTGATGAAGGCGAGGTGCTGGGCCTGCGTCGATGAGTGCACCACCAGGGTGAAGAAGGCGTCCCAGAGGTTCCAGAGTGCCGTCCATGGTCGCAAGGAGTCGTTGACGGTGTTCAGGAGCGAGGACACCTTTGCCGCATCGAGATGGGTGGTAAGGAGGGGAAAGAGGTCGTCCATGAACGGATTTGCAGGACTGATCCGCGGGTCTTCAAGAATGGTCGTCATTGTCGTCGTGCTCGCGGACAGCTGGGACTTGCAAGCGGTGGACACAAGATCGAAGACCTGAGCACTCACGGATACTGTTACTCGGCCATTTCTACTGTTTGCCGGCATCAGGCAAGAGCCACAGGGGCATATCCCTTTTTGTTGCATCGCTGCCTGGGAAGGATGCCTTCTACTCCGCTTGAGGCGAGAAGCGTTCAACCAAGGATCGCCACCACTGACATGTCACGGGATGTCTCCCACGGCCGTGGCTACTAGTTCGCATTGGCCCAGCGCTTGGCCCTTTGCTTTCGGTGTCGGCAGGTCAGGAATCGAACGTCTGCTTGCCGTTCCCTTGGCTTCGCAACCTAGGCGCCGACGTTCCGTGATGACATGGAACGACAGCGCGGAGGGACCGGGCATGTGGCTCCGTTTCATCGGCACTTCGCAGCGAAAATGCTCCGAGAAGGTGGCTTTTTCCGCGTGCAGCTGGCAATCAAGTCATGTCTTCAAATTGGAAATAGAAAGCCGTTCTTGGTGGCCGGACCCGGATGAATGCCGCGGAAGCGGCCAATTCATCCACTCGTGTCATTCTCTGGGAGCTGGGTGGGTAATCTGGGGGGAGGCACAAGTCGGTGCCGGCGAGGGGAAGCGTCTGATGGAGATGGGAACCAAGACCGGTTGCCAAAACCAGGACGGCCATTCCGGCACGTTGATGGTCTGGTGTTGACCTGCACACCACATGCAACCTCTAGTTTGGCCCGTCGGTATGGCTTCTACAGGTCGGCGTGCACGTCGATTAATTTCCGGCTAACTCTCGACCCCTGGATTGGGGTCCTGAAGGCAAGCTGTGGATTGCGGGGAAGCCGGATAATAGGACATCCATGGCCAGAGGGGAGGGTGGCAGCAGTGACCACCACGGCAATGCCAATGCCAGCAGTCAAGAGGACGTAAATACTGGTGTGTCGGCCGCGAACATGATCCCCATTTGTTTAGTGAGGGAAGACTGACGCTTTCCTAAGCTAAACCGCAGACCTTGACAAGAACCCCAAAATGCATCTCGTCGAGAATTGGGCTGTCCTCGCTACAGCAGCGGCGTGTAAGTGGCCCTCTATGTCACAATGTGCTGCCGTTGAGTACCGAGACGGGACGAGGGAAGCTGACAACGCCCCACAGTGCTGCAGCCATGCTCGGCCGCCCCGTCGATCCATGAGCCCCGTGCCGCCGCCGCCGCCTGCAGCCTGTCTTCCAAGGACACATGGGACTACATCATTGTCGGATCCGGCCCCGCCGGCATGCCGCTCGCCGACCGCCTCTCCGAGGCCGGCCACAAGGTTCTCCTTCTGGAGAAGGGACCTCCTTCGTCTGGACGATATGGCGGCACCATGAAGCCATCGTGGCTCCAAAACACCAACCTCACTCGCTTTGATGTCCCGGGCCTGTGCAACCAAATCTGGGTTGACCGACAGGGCATTGCCTGCACCGACTACGACCAGCTGGCGGGATGCATGCTCGGCGGCGGCGCGGCCATCAACTCTGGCCTGTACTGGAAGCCACCCCCTGCCGACTGGGACACTAGCTTCCCGACGGGCTGGAAGTCGACCGACATTGCGGGTGCCGTTTCCAAGGTGTTTACGCGGATCCCCGGCACCACGACCCCCTCCATGGACGGCAAGATCTACCTTCCCCAAGGCTACCAGCTCATCAGCGGTGGTCTTAAGCAGGCCGGATGGACCGAGATTGATGCCAACAAGGAAAACGACAAGCGCAACAAGACCTTTGGCAAGACGACCTACTTTTTCAGCGGCGGCGAGAGAGGCGGCCCCCTCGCAACCTACCTACTCTCAGCTACTGAGCGCAAGAACTTTGCCTACTGGGTCAATTCTGGCGTGAAGAAGGTCGTGCGGACCGGGGGACACGCAACGGGCGTCGAGGTCGAGTGTGGCGGCAGCACTGGCGTCGTCGGACTTACACCCAACACCGGTCGTGTCATTATTTCGGCCGGCACCTTTGGCTCGGCCAAGATTCTGTGGAGAAGTAAGTTTCTTTCTGCCTGCCCCGCCAAGTTATTCTGACGAGATAATTCAGGCGGCATTGGGTCAAAGGACCAACTTGATGTGGTCAAGTCGTCGAGCGACGGTTCATCGATGATTGCGTCCGGAGACTGGATCAATCTGCCCGTGGGGGAGAACCTGTACGACCACGTCGGTGTAAGTTGGACTTCCTAGCAGCAACTCGGGCTCCCATCGTATTGATCATGGGAACAGACCGATGTCGAGATTGCGCACAACAGCGTCGTTCCCTACGACTTTTATGCCGCGTGGAGCCGACCCAACTCGGCTGATTCTCAGGCCTATCTCAGTGAGTCCCTTGGCCACAGTCCGCCTTGGGATCAGCACATCTGACTCTCTTTGCAGATGGAAGAACTGGCATTCTTGCGCAGTCTGCACCTAACTTTGGCCCCATGGTTGGTGAATTCTCACTTGACCGGCATACCTCCCGCTGACTCGCTCGGTGTAGTTCTGGGACATTGTCAAGGGAACTGATGGCATTGACCGCCACTTTCACTGGCAGGCTAGAGTGGAGGGCTCCCGGACAGGTTCGTTGTTGTCCAGCACCTCCCTGAACAAGAAGACTGATCATGCCGTACACTATAGGCTCCATGACCGTCACAAACTACCTCGGGACTGGCTCCGTATCTCGTGGGCGCCTCACCATCAACAACCAGCTCAAGACCATTGTCTCCAAGTCTCCCTACCTCAACAGCGCTGCCGACAAGGCTGCCGTTGTGCAAAGCATTGAGAACTTCCGCAACGCCATGAAGGATGTTTCCGGCTTGACCTGGGTGCGGCCCACCACCGGCCAGACCACGTCGGCCTTTGTCGATTCGGTACGTTTTTCCTCCAGGGCAGCGTCACAGTCGAAGGTCTAATGCATGTGCTGCGCAGATTCCCGCCACCGCTGGCTCCAGGAACTCCAACCACTGGATTGGTAAGTCCCCAGCACCACCCGACGTCTGCGTCATGGGGCAGCTGTACTGACCGTCCATGCAGGTACCGTCAAGATGGGCACGGATGACGGACGCAGTGGAGGAACGTCAGTTGTCGATACCAACACCAAGGTGTATGGAACCGACAACATCTTTGTCGTCGATGCCTCCATCTTCCCAGGACATATCACCAGTAACCCCACAGCAGCCATCATGGCCGTGGCTGAGCACGCAGCTGTCAAGAT
Organism: Schizothecium vesticola; assembly: GCA_030549215.1. Classification (NCBI taxonomy): domain Eukaryota; kingdom Fungi; phylum Ascomycota; class Sordariomycetes; order Sordariales; family Schizotheciaceae; genus Schizothecium; species Schizothecium vesticola. Next base: position 36,386 of record JAUKUD010000005.1, on the reverse strand, counting down.
TCAAGCGCTGCCCTTCCCCGCTGCCTCTTAGGAAAGAGGGAGACGGAAGCAATGCTGTCGCAGTGGTATATTTGATCAGAAGTACTTTCCAAAAGTGTTGTCCCACAGGCTTGTTCTTAATCGCGTGCAATTTCTCGATTGCTTCAATTTGTAGAAGCTGAACGTCGCCTTGTATACTCTCTTCATCGAAGGGCTAGGAGGGAGGACCAAGATCAGGAAAATGAATTTCGCATCAAATTTTAGGCTCCTGATTATTGCATCGCAACGATATTCGAAACCAATGCGTACTTGACCCAATGGGTAGGTCTTGGAACGAGCAGAAGCATCCTCCCTCCCAAAATTCCCCCACCCACCCCCCACAAACCCATCGGTTTTGCCCTTCTTGACTCAAGTCTCTTAGGTGTATGAGACGAAGAACACGAAACGGAGAACAAGGCCGTTCTACACGGTCGCCCCGACGCCGTTGGTTGTCTTTGGAGCCATCGCGGCCTTCTCGTTGACGACCGTGGTGTGCTGGCGGGAGAAAGCCCACATGTAAGCTTCAATGATTGTGTTCAAAAAGAGGGTTGAACTACGAGAATGGTGAGCACAAGTCGAGTCTTTGGAGAGAGGGCACGTTAACGTACAAACCGATGATGAAGAACGCCATGGCTGTATGCTTGAGACCACAGTGGGTACTAAGACCCATGTTGAACGTGTTGTAGCGGCAGCGACCTCCAGCCCAGTCTTGGGACGTAAAGATGAGCGACGTGAGCCAGAGGTAGGAGAGGATGAGATTGAGCGGCAGCAAATGTCCGCGGTATGACTTGATGATCGGGAGGACAACTGCAAAGAGGTAAAAGAACAGCGTCAGTACGGCCTGGGGGCGTTAGTGGCTGCTGTAGCAGGGCGTGGGTACCGGGACTGGACCTACGATGACCTCGTTGTAGATGAGATGAGTGCCGCGTCCGTGGTGCTTGTGGAAGAAGTGCGACAGGATGCCTGTCAGGATGGCCGATGAAGCAAGCACTATAAGATTGCTGAGACCCAGCAGGGTCCGCGGGATGACATTTGTCAGTGTGTTGTTGTGGTTGCGGGGTCCGGCCATGGCGACAAATTGGTTGGTGACTACCTTGGTACCTTGGTAAGTATGCACAGTAGATGGAGCGGGAGATGTTGAGCGTGGCAGCAAAGATGGACAAGATGTTGAGATGGTGTGAGAGCAAATATATACTACAGTCTGAAGAGTTCTGTGGGCGACCTTTGTACCACGAGGTTGAAGGGTGCCCAAAGCGTCGACATCATTGACATGACGGCGCGCACAACTCGGCTGGGACATTTGGTCCGGATACTGCAGGCGGCACATCATATCTTGCATGCCTGTAGTGGAGATGATTGCTCGCAACGCAAGGCTGACCCCCAGTTTCCATAACGAACTGTCGTCATCAAGACGTTGAGAGGGGCGCAATGATCTTGGGGATTTGGATGGCGCGCGCTGTTTTTGGAATGCGATGCACATCTTCGCAAGTATGACGCTAGAACTGGGATAGGTGGCGCCCCCAGATCGTGATGGCCATCCCCTATGCAGGGACCAAACGGTTTCAACGTCCAAAGACGTTATCTCTCCACATTCTAATCTCTCCACATTCTATCTAGCCCTGTGCTGTGACATCATACCTGGCTTTTTCCGCCGCTGGAGGGGGCTTACCCAGCCATACTTGAACCCTTGGATGGGGCATGGAGGGACCTTAACCCTATTGTTTGTTGAAGCTGGGCGTTGGGTTTGATGGGTATGGTATCCCGACAGGGTTAGGAATCGATGTTAACAACCCCCTGACCCCTTTCGCCGACATTCCTGTGCCGCTCGGCAGCGGTGATAAGGTGGGAACTTGGTAATGAATAAAAATTGTACAGGACTCGGACACGGTGGTCTGCTAGGTCGGGTGGACTACCATCGTCACCCAGCTATGCCAATGACACCCAGCCATGCCACTGACCCCTAGCGCTTGATATTCGAGGTCCAGCTAATACTGGAACCGCCATCTAGGATCCTCGTCACCTGCCCAATCCACCAGGTTTCCAATGTCCTGTACCTCCGGCGTGATGGCCTCTCGTCTCTTGTTCTCGCGCTTAAGAGTAAGGTAAAGGACAGAAGCGACCGCGGCATTGGCGGCCAGGTACCCGAGAGCAAAGCTGTGTCCCACAATGAACCGGGGGCCATCGCCAGACCGATAGAGTTGGGTTCCCAGAACCGCCCCGAGGTTGCCGATGCTGATTTGCATGGCATTTGCGACGGCTCGCTTTGTTTGGCCAGACACGTTGATGGCAGGCCACGAGAGGGACAGCGCAGTCGCTGGGAAAATGCCTCCCGCCGCAAAGAAAGTGCCGACGTACGAGACCCCGGGCCGTCCGAGGGGGTCTTTGTTGGAGAGCAGAACCGCATACCCGATGATGGCAAACAGGGCGGACCCGGCGATGAACAAGGCGCGTTGGTTGAGTCGTTCCGAGATGGTGGCAACACTTAGGGTTGTGATGAAGGCGAAGGCATACGGAGGCACTGTCAGCAACTGGGTAATCGCCGGGGAGTAGCCGAGAGAGTTGATGATGGTTGGCTATCGATGGTCAGATGTTCATTCCCTCAGCGGGATGTGGGGTGCCAGGCTTACGAGGAACAAGGAGAATGTGTATAAAGGGAGACTGGTGGTGTGAAAAGCCATGCCGTACAGCCAGCACTTGGGGTCCTTAAACGCCTTGAGAGCATTCGACCAAGTAAAGGTCTCGTCATGCGTCGCATCGCTGTCGGACGAGAGGCGGTCGCGGATGAACTTGCGTTCCTTGTCGGAGAGAAACTCGGCCGTGTCAGGGTAGTTGTAGATGAAGAAATATGCCCCCACGGCGACGACAATGGTTGCCAGGCCTTCGAGGATGAATATCCATCTGGGGGCAAAGGTCAGTTTGTCCATGATCATCAAGTTCTGTGCATTGAAACCTACCGCCAGCCCTTTTCCCACACAATTCCGCGCATGAACCCGATGCCCTAGACCCAACGTTGATTAGCATGTCCTAGTAGACTTGACGCTCCTCAGGCTGCCTACATAAGCCAGGATCCCGCCAAAAGAGCCAGCGAGGGCGGCAGCACTGAAGAACAGCGAGATTCGGAACTGTCTCTCACGCCGCTTGTACCACATGGAGAAATAGTATACGACGCCGGGAAAGAGCCCGGACTCGGCGACACCGAGGAAGAAGCGGGCGACAAAGAAGCCTGCGAGGTTCTGAACCACTCCCAACAGAGTGGCAACAATGCCCCAAAGAATAGTCAGAGTGGGCAACCAGAACCGAGGCGTGGTCCGCTTGAGGATGATGTTGCAGGGAATCTAGGTCAAGATTAGCAACAAGACACGTCTTGTTGCAGTCCGAGGTGGGAGTCAAACCTCAAAGATGACATAACCGACAAAGTACAATGTCAGCCCGGTCAGGTACTGGTTTCCTGTCATGTGCAGGTCGGTCGCGAGGCCCTCGATCCGCGCGTTGCCGACGTTGCTCCTATCCAGGAACGAGAGCAGGTAGAGAATTCCGACCGCTGGGAGCAGTCTCCAGTCAATCTTTCTCAACAGAGTCCTTTCGTTTATGCCATAGGCAGCCAGGTCCTCCTGCTCGGAGGACGAGACGGGGTCTGCGTCTAGTCTAGCATCCTTGATATCGGGGAGCGGCGAGTCGGAGCCAGGCTCGGCTTTGGGTTTGTGATCGGCGCTCATGTCTAGAGGCTATTCGAGGCAAGGGACTTGAAACAGGTGAGGGACGCGAGGACGGATCTTGTTCCGAACCGGAAGGCGATTGAGACATTGGGGAAGAGCCCAGTTTTTGTACTCGAGACCTGGGACTCGCTGCGCGAAGGGAGAGGTGTGGGCGGCCCAGTGTGCCTGCACCCAGGCATGACCGATACTACTGTTTCAATCTTGGGACATGGATCGATCTCAAACCCTGGCCTCCATACCGGTTTGACCAATATCTGTGATGGACTGGAAGTGATGGTGCAGAACGACTGCATTGTCTTGTCTGCAGCATATCCGAAAGTCTGGTTCTCCATAGCAGATACCGCAAACTATGAGGCTCGAGTGGCATGGCTACATTCTAGCTAGAATGGCGACATCAATTTGTTGTCTTTGCCATTGGGTGGTGCCCCCACGAACCGGCTTTGAAGATGCCCTGTGAAGTGGTAAATTTGTTAGCAGGGGACTTGATGTGTCCACAATTTCAGGCAGCAAGAACTCTGAAAATAAACGAAATGAAAGAAGAGAGTTAACGAAGTATATCAAAAATTCTTGTGACATTTCTCAGTGGGCAGTGGTGTTTGTGCGTGGTGGAGCTTGCCTTGGGAAAAAAACACAGACGGGAGACCTAGGGACCTCGCTATCAGGACTGCCATGGCTTAACGTAGCCCGGACGCGAGCACGACATCTCGACATTTCCCCTTTTGGACGTGAGACGTCGTCGTGGGCTCGGTGGGGACCGCCTTTGACGTCAGTCAATCCTCCACCCCCCTGGCTTGACATGCATGCTCTCAACGGCTCCCGGGGCGAAATCGGCAGCACATCGATCGGGAGGAGTGGTGCGAAAATGTGTGATGGGACAATAGAATGTTTGCATCTCGGACCTGTTCCGCACCACCCCGACCAAGATAGTGGGGAGGATCACGTGCCTAGTGTTGTGGCACGCCTGAAATGCTATTCATCTGTATCCACTTTTCTCTAGGCTGCGATTGGACGCTGAGCTTCGTCAAGATTCGACGACTTGTCAACAACTAGGTGTCAACATCGCAGGCAACTGCGCGGGGTCATCGCAGCTCCTCCAGCAAGCACTCATCAAATCATCTCAATCCCATCTCACATCAAGCATTGATGGACCTCTCCCGCCCAGATCATGTCGCGGTTCTTCCGTACCTCTGAAGACTCGAGCTCGTCATCCGAATCCGAGCGAAGCTGCCATGTAGCCCCGAGAGCACAGGGAGGGAAGCCACCCTCGGCAAAATCCTCAAACTTCCTCGACGGTCCTGGCGCGTCGGGGAACATCAAGGACACCAGTCATGGGGAACACGCCACGGTCGCCGACGCCCTTGATGCGGCGGGGCAGCCAGAAAGCCACTTGTCGGACAACAGCCACGAGACAGTGTCGGCGGGCAGCTCCATCTCCATCCCATACCAGCCAGGAAGCCGAAAGGGAGTGGCCCTCAGTGAGAATGCCAGCCAGCACCAAGAAATTCTCCTTGCCGCCCTCCTCGAAGACCACTACCGCGCTCGCGCCGCCGAATTCCTAAACTCGACAAACCCAGCAGGCAATCACACCAAGGAATCCCCAGAGGTTCTGGCCCTGGCCAAGCGTCTCTTTGACCAGGCGAGCGGCACTCTCGCCTCCGCCGGGATTCTCAATGTTCCAGCCTCCTCTGACCAACTGCGCGACACAAGGGCTCAGTACCTCGCAGGGCTAGACCAGCTGGGTGTGGGTGCGTCGCCCACGAGTCTACTTGCCGCGGTCAGGCAGCTCAACATCGGGGCCCCTTCAACAATTCCCGAAATGCTGGTCATGTCTCAGCCAACACCAAGGATTCGGAGCCACTACCAGGCCTCTTTCCGGGAGATTTGCCTGCTCGGTCGCGGGGGGTTCGGGAGCGTCTTCAAGTGCCATAACCTGCTCGACCAAAAGACGTACGCCGTCAAGAAAATTCCCCTGTCACCGCAGCTGAGCAGAAGCTTTCAGGAGGGAAGACATGACGAGCTGCGCCATGTTCTCGTCGAGGTTCAGACCTTGGCATCCTTGGATCACGCCAACATCGTCCGGTACCACGCGACATGGGTTGAGGAGCCTCAGGTCTTTGATCATGACGCAGCGACGAATTCCCGCCCAAGGCAGCTATTGCTCGAGAACACGGTCGACGCCGACAGCTGGCCGTCCTTCTCTGCCCATCAACAGCAGAGCTTTGGGTTTGTGTTTGCTGAGGACTCCCAGTCAGGTTCAAATCCGCAAGAGCCCAGGATTTTGCCAGGTGGCAACCAGTCAGATGCATCCATCGCGGCGGACTCGGAGCCTAGCGCGGACGCCAGTGACATTTTCACCGACGGGACGCGTTCACTGGTGCCGATGATGGCCGACAAGTCCGGTCCAGAGATGCTGCCGTCGACAACACACGAGCTGTACATCCAGATGTCGCTGTACCCTATGACATTGCACCATTACCTGGTGGGAACACCCGCACAGCAACCCACTGGCTCTCCCCTGCGGCATTGCTTCCACTTCAAGCCTTCTGTTCACATTGTTCTCGCCATCCTCTCTGGCCTCAGCTACCTTTGGGACAAGGGACTCGTACACAGAGATGTCAAACCAAGGAACCTCTTCCTGTCGGAACTTGAACACAAGCCCTCGACAGGATATTGCGACGTGAGCTGCCACTGCCTCGAGGGCAACGCGCGTCCACGGTGGTTGAATCTCCGCATCGGGGACTTTGGGCTCGTGACACAGCTTGCCCATGGCGACCTGCTAACTGGGCGAGGAGGGAAAGCCAGTGGCACTGTAGGCACGCCACTGTATCGCCCGCCCGCATGTGCTTGGGATGGTGGTTTGGATGCGGACGAGGGACACGAGTCAGAAGAAGACGAGAAGGCGGACATCTTTGCCCTTGGTGTTGTGTTTGTCGAGCTACTCTGCCCCTTCTCGACGGCGATGGAGCGCGCTGATACACTATCCGGGTTGCAAAAGGGCAAGACCCCTTTGTCTCTGCGACAGCGATTGGAGTGCGAGGGATGCTGCAGCAGCGTCTGCGATCGACTGCTAGAGGTTGTCGCCGGCATGACGGACCCCGACGCGCGATTGCGGTGGACGGGGGAGAAGGTAGCCAAAGCCCTCGGCGATATAAATGATGATATCCCAGTCTGAAATGGTAAATTGCTTCCGAAGGGTTCAGCTAGTAATCATCTTGGCTAACATGATATTGCGTGGATAGAAACGTGACGTTTGGTTGAGACTTCCGCTGTCCGCTTCCTGTGACCCAGACTTTGTGTCAGAACTTGCCCCTCCCCCTATGAAAGTAAGGGGTTTCCGACTCTTCCCAACCAAGTCCGCACAGTACCTATGTACTGCATTCACCCTTTATATAACCAATGGCGACAAATCAGTCTACGATGAGGCCACCAGTATGTGATGAGGCCCACAACCCCGCTTAACCGTAGGTAGTACAAGCGTCCATCAGGCTGTGTATAAATATCGTCCGGGCAAGCCTTTCTACACAAGCTGAAATTCTTTTCTTTCCCACCTGCCTTTGTTTGAAACAACCTGCAACTTCGACCCATCTCTCTTCGTCATCCTATGAGTCCCTGATCTCACCTACCTACCTCGCAATGGCGTCCACGACTATCGCCACCATCTCACGCTCCAGTCTGGCCGATTCCAGCGGCGAGCCCCCCAAGATCGCCGACTTCAAACACCTTGCTTCATACACCTGGCGGAACAAAACCGCCCCGACCATCACAGTCCCTGGTAGGAATCCTTTTACTACAGCCCGGCTCATCCCCATCAATTTCTCTAACCGTATTCAATTCAAAGGCTGTGCCCCTCGCTGGTCTCCTCCATCTCCAGCTCCCCGCCTTGAGCCCGATTCCGGTACCGTCTTCATCGACCAGAACGCTGCACAATGCCCCTCCTCTCCCCTGGAACCGCTATTCCGCGCCGTCCTCGCGCAAGACCCCGACTTCTCCCTCCGCAACGTCGATCTCGTCACCGACAGAGGCAACATCCGAAAGCTCCTGCGCTTCGTCCAGGGGTTCACAAACGATCATTTCCGAATTCTCGTCGAGGTTGTTCGTGATGGAGACACCTCGACAGCGTTATTTACGCGTGTCGAACCTAAGACGACATATACGATTCACGGGTTTCGCGGATACGGGATGACTTTTGAGACGGCGTACACGGCGCAGGGTGTGGGGATGAATGGGTATCACAGGACCTTAGGGTACATATTTGCGGGGGTAAGGTGCGTTGTGCGGTATGAGACGGACGGGTATGTCCCGAGCGACTCGGAGGGAGTCGATACGTTGGTAGAGGGGCTGGGAGGAATGGTCATCTGTGAAGGGGAAAAGACGTCCTTGGGACTTACGGTCGTAAGGTTGGGAGGAAGAGTGGATGTTCCTGTTAAGTCAACACTGGAGATTAAGACGCAGGCGGCGAGCAAAGTGCTGGATATAGGGGATGTGCTCCTGTAACTTTAGATCTCGCAAACCCCGAGGCTGACGGTAGGATACTATACCATGGGCGGGTGTTTAACAATGTTAAGGTGCAGGATATGACTGATAAGATCGTTTTTTGGGAGGCGGTAAGTCGAGGGGACCTTGGAAGGCTGGTAAGCTTGTTGCGTAATGTCATTTCCGTGGTGCGGAAGTCGGGAGCTGGCTAAGCCGTCGTCGATTTCACCGGAGGATCGAGTCTATAGGTCGTCACCAGCGATAGGAAGCCGGCGCTGCGTGATAACTTGTACCGTAGACTGAACTTAAAGGTGGGAGTACCGGAGGAAGCCGACGTAGGGACGAACCGCTAAGTTGACAAGGATAAGGAGGTTAAAGAAACCAAGGAACCCGAATCGCTTATCCCACCTAGCACTCCCTTTGCTTCCGACATGGAATATGCTATCTATAAGGGCCCTCGCCAGTTCTTTGTCTGCCTTCCCGGAAACCTCTCCGACTATCGAACCCTTTGCCGGTGGCTTAAGATGCTTGCCCCCGAGGTAGTTTCGAAAGTTCTCTGGCCGGATCAGCTTTATTTACAAGGATATGATGGCGGACTTTCGGCTTGGTAAAAGCGGATGCGATTTCGACGAGGGACGGGAAACAGACGGGCTGAGGACTGCGGCGCGGGACGGAGCATTCAGACTAGTCTACCTGATACTATCTGGGGGTTCCGAAGCCGGAGACCGGAACGCAGCCTTCAACGCCGCCTTTTTTGTTGTATCCCATCCCAGCATGTTTGGGCCCAGGACACGGCGGGTCATTCGAGAGGTGTTCGAGGACCGGTTCTCTGTTACGGACAAACAGCGGGTTAAGATGGACGAGTTCAGGGAGACGAGGGACGTCGAGGATTTTGACAATAGGGAGGATGAGACGACCGAGGAAGAGGACTATCTATACAGCGACTACAGCTCGGGCGGTTATTCTGACTAGAAAATTGCGTCCTGGAGGTCACCAATGCCTTGTTAATACAGACTGGGATGCCCTGATGTTTTCTTCCTCGTAATGATGTACTCTAAGGGCCGGTGATGCTGCGAGTCCTGGTGAGGTCCCGGTCGTCCATATGGCAATGGGGGAGGTATGTGCGGGAGAAACAGTCCAACTTGCCGGACGGGAGACGCGGTTTTGTGCAATCTCAATTGATCAAGTCTTCCACCCACTCCCCTCATGGTGTGCTGCATGACCAGCGCGGGGCGGGTCTCGTCCGTTCCAAGGGCGCAGTTTGTGTTCGCCATGGCCCCTCGTCTAGTGAGAGAGTCTGGAGCGGCCGACGAAAAGGACGTGCAGAAACTCGCAGGCCAGATCCACGAGCACGCGACAGAAAGCCGGCTGCGTGCTGACCACGCGCTAACGTAGATTCAGGATCTGGTGCGCGGGACGGGCATACGGGGACTCGCGCCTCCCTGACCGCCGGTCCACGTTTGATAGCCTGGCAGGGAACGCCACCGGATCACCGAGCACGGTGAACCTCGACTCCCTCTTCGCCGACATGGACATGTGCGAATTCGACGCCTGCCTGGACGTCACGAGCCTGACGGCGTACTACGTCGACCTGCTGCAGTACCTCCGCAGCAATAACCTGGACAGGGCGCCGAAAATGGGACAACGCAGGCAAGGAAGGGTTCGAAGGCACGGCGCTGGAACTGCTCTTTGTTCGCCGGCCGGACCTTCAGCACCTCCAGCTCACGTGTACCAACGCCAACACGGCGCTGCCCATGATCGACCTGGCCAGCGAGGTGATGGAGGCGTTCGTCATCAACTCGGAACAGTGCGCCGGCACGGGGCGGGTCACCATCGAGACGTGGAATATCGGCCGCGAGACCACGGGCGAGCTCCTCGCGAGCCCCAGCCACGTCCGGAAGAGGGCCTACTGTATCCTGAAGGAGGCCAAGTTCCCGCTCGCCACTCTCCCGTATTTCCAGCCCCTGGAAGCGACCAGGTTATAACTGACGCATCTCGGTACGTTGCGGTACGAATTGATCGATACGCTGAGGCTCGCTCAGCAGTGGATGGCTTCGTCGTGGATTATCGCAACTCCCGAGAAGGAGGCCCGCTACGCTGACCTGCGCGGCCGAGTCCAGGACCGGGCGGCGGCGGCCGAGTATCTCCGTCTGAGCCCCGCCCTGTACATTGCTATAACGCGCGAGTCCTTCTGGTCGATCGAGTGCTCCGAGTTCGCTGACGACGGCACCATCATCAATGCCGACAAATACCGCGAGGACATCGGCGTCGTTGAGCCGTTCGTGTACTGGGGATACCCGACGGGTGACGCACTGCTCAACATGCACAAGACCCGACGACTCGGCCTCTCGTTTGTCAGGGCGCAGCTGCTTCTGCGCACGGGGTACACGTTCGCCGAGGTTGCGGAGCTGGCAAGGACCAAGTACGTGAATCCTATGTTGCCGACGGGCAGGGACAAAGTGCTGCTCGACGGCATTCAGTTCTCGTACCGCTTCCTGCAGCTTATTGTTCCCCTGCTCGGGGTCAGCGACGCGGGCGAGCGGGCCTCGCTCCTCAGCGCCTTGTTGTTCTCAGCGCAAGCCTGGTTCGGCGCTCTCATCCGCGTGCAGACACCGCCGACTGGGACCGCGCCCGTATGTCCCGAGGTGCCTGTGCAAGAATTTACCGAGCGCGAGATCCGGGACTGGGTTGCGAAATGGTTTGACGCGTTGGGAAACTTGTCGTCTTGGAGAACGGCGAGGGTAAGTACCCACCTCTACTTACCCACCAGCGGTATCTGTGTTCTTTCTTGAGACGCTGCGTCGTGAGATATTAGCAAGAACCAGGGCTTGTTTATTGATCCGTCTGACATTTCCGTTATGGGGCCTAAGCTACCAGTGGAAGGATATTTGGTCTATTTCAAGCCGGCTCGGAAAGAACAGTCCGTTAGACAGCCTTCTGTTGTCACTGATGACAATGATGGCAATGGCAGTAGAATCCTGGGCTATCTCAAGCAGACTGGTGACTTGTGGGACGGCGAAGACCTGTTCGGGTTCGTTTGGATGGACAGCAAGGTGCATTACAGCGGACTAGGCCCGATCTGCGCCACGTTTCCGACTGGCAACATCTTCGTCGTGCAGACTTAGAAGCAGCAGCAGCAACCGACCCCGGATAAGTTGCAAGAACTCTTGAACAAGGACCATGTCTACTGCGTCGATCAGGAGAGTATTTTGGTGCCTTGGCTTCACAAGTTAGGGTTAATGTCTAAGACGACGCGAATATTCCTGCCTTGCCGCTTTCCAAAGACGTAACCGCAGAAAGAGAGACGCTGAAAACGGCCGGCACAGCTACAAAGGGCATTCGACTATTGCAAGCATCTCCAATGGCGCCTCCAAGGGTGTTAAGAGGATGTTTTCAGAAAATTCCGAATATCGGTCGCACCGGCCTTGAAATCCATGGCCCGTTTGGGCAGGTGCGATAGAAAAGTGGGGGCGGAGGGTTAGCCGAGGCCCGGGCGGAGAAGCGAAAAGCTTGGCGAGGGGCTCGAGGAAAATGTGCACGGGCAACAAAATTTTGTTTCACCATCAGGTCCTATTTATATGTTCCTAGTCCGAATAAAATTCAGCTTCCACGATCTTCCGTGCGCTTCGGTTCGCTGTGAAACCGCGTGTTGAATCTCTGTTGAGCCAGCTGCTCCTGTGCCAGAATTGCCCCGACCGGGTCATCGTCGATCGACAATGTCACATACGAGTCGCAAAAACCGCTGAAGGCTGAAGCTCGAGAACGGTCTGCTTGAGGCTGATCGCTCGCCAATGTCCAAGGACCGACGGTTGGAAATGTCGCCTTGCTCCGATAATGTCCTGCCATTGGTTTCTCGATCAAGTAACGGGGCACACCCGTCCTCCACACGGTGCATAATCAACAGTCACTGGTCGGTCAGGTTCCTGCAGACCGGCACAGGGTCGGGGTGATTACGCCCGACTCGGTTGTTTGCCAAAAATGGAGGGACTTTGCGGTACAGGGACTTCTGTTAGTATGAACGGGCCGAGAGATTGGCAGACATACGCCAAGTCAGCAGGTAGACGGCCCCAACTTTGGCTCGATCCATACCTGCCGAGGTTAAGCTGTACAGATGGGTCACTATCACAGCAACCCACCGATGAATGTACACATCTTGGCCAGGTACCACCAAGATGGGAGACCATGCACGATCAAGCCTTATCGAACGGCCCGCGTCCTTCCCGACCTGAAAAGGTCGGGAGAAGAACTGGAGATCAAAATTTCGGGGCGCTGAGAAGCTCTCTTTTGTCCGTTGGTGATAAAACTAAGTTTCCCAGCACGGCCGCACCTCCAAAGTCGAGTCTGGTGCCGTGTTGTCCCGACAGGTGGGAGCGCGTCTTTCAACATGTTGACCTTGACCATCGCACAGGTTTCCGGCGTCATCGCTGCTGGGTTGATGATCGGTAAGGACTCCAGCCGCCTCCGTGGATTCTTGATGACTGACCATTCGTCTGCGCCAGTTCAATATGTCCTTCCAGCCGCCTTGGTCATCGTTCTTGTTAATCTGATCGGAACAGAAAACACCGCCGCGACATGGTATGGAGTATTATATCTTGGGAGGTTCGAGAAGCGCTGACATGTCTCTCCTTTAAGGTCAACAGTCAACCGAACCATCTCCACCACCATCTGGCCCCTCCTCTTGCGAGCGGACACCATTGGCGCTCGGCACCGCTCTTTGGCTACCGTTGTCTTATCATGGACCATGACATTTGGGGCCGCCCTGCTGGTCCTCGCTGGTGTCATGACACCGCTCGGCCTTCGCGACGAGATCCTCCCGGCGGACCCTAAGCCAGCCCAGTTCCAATACGTAAAAGACACCGGCGCCTGGGGCCGCATCACTCCACCTCGCCCAGACACCATCTTCGGTCGCTACTGCGAGTTTGGACGCCAAATCAACTGCCCGGGCCAGTATCAGGGCGTCGACATGGTTGAGGTGGAGCCGGGAAGGCTGACGAGCGTCCAGAAGGACCCGTCTTCAACAATCAACACCACGCTCCCCGCCAACCTGACGGAGATATTTTCCAGCGCCACGTCCAACTCGGGAAACACGATCTCCGGGCTTTTCGACATCCAGTACCGCCGCTGGAAGATGTCGCACGCCAGCATCATCAACAGCGGCCAGGGCAGGGTGGAGGGCGATTTCCGATATGTCGAGTCCTTGATCCTGGAACCTGGCCTCCACCTCAGGGAAGGGCTAATCATCGACAGTCGAGACGCTAGCCCCGGCATAGGCTTCCGCAACCACACTGTCCCCGTCGACAGTGCCCGAGGAGCCGTGTGGACGGAGGATCTCACGTGGCTGGAGCCTGTCACGCGTTGTGTCGACACCAACCTCACCGTCGAGCTACGCACTCAGGACACCACCGAATCTTTCTCTGACAAACGGGGTTACTTTCTCCTTGACCGGGGTGCCTTTCGCGACCTTAACCAAAACGTCTTACAGTCACGCATCTGGGCAGACAACCAAACTCTCGACCTCCATGGCCGCGCGTACAAAGCTGCCCGCATGTACAATGTCCTCATCGCCAAATATTTGAACTTGACGCTCCCCCTCCGAGAGAACATGCCACCCCTAAACCTGTCCGATCCGGCTCTGGACTTCTCAGATACCGGCGTCTTCTTGTACACCAGCTATGATCGCGTCGGCTTGACTGACATCCGCGGGCTAGACGATCCCCTCGGTACCAACGGCGTCAATGTTTCTCTCCCGGCCGACTTTCGTCTCAGGGACGCCGAGGGTTTCAGGATGCTATTTGCCTCCAACTTCACCTCGATCAGTAAGTGCTGCACATATTGCGTGAATTGCCACTGGGATTGATATCGTCCAAGGGAATCTTTGCCGAGGCGCCTATCAGCTAGGGACCTCGATCGACAGCCGGGCCAGCAACATCACCAACCCGGGCGTAGAATGCGGGATGGTCTTCGGCGCCGGCCTGACCCCTGGGGCGCGTGCGGATAACCCCTTCGACCCTTCGCGGGTGACCCTTCCCGACACCGACATCATCCAGCACAAAACCATCTACATCTGCGCCACCGGCATGCGCGCAAGTGTCAAGAACGTCTCGTTCCGGTACAACGGCACGGGCGCGCAGCTCTCCAACCTCCAAGTCGAGCGCGTCTCCGACAAGCTCTACCCAGACGAGAAAAGCAAGCCCCTATGGGCCGTCGAAACCAGCTTCCCTTTCCGCATGACATTCGACCCACTCTGGGGGATTGTCCACGACCGCTTCGAAAACGCCCCCGGCCTCTCCACCATGCGCTCCGACAAGCTGTGGCTGCCGGAAACCGTGTCCCAGAGCATCTCCTTCGGGTCCCGGGATGGCATGGACTCCCTCGCAGCCGCCGGAGGGCCCATGCCGAACCTGCACGAGACGTACCGCGACGTGGACAGCCTCACGGGGGCGTTCTCGTACCCCACGGTCGAGCGCTACGGCCGGCTCTCGATGAGCGAGACCAGCGCGTCGCAGATACCCAGCCTGATGCTGACGGACGCGCTGGCGTCGCTGCTCGTCGGCACCAAGTCGGCGCTGCGCGCAGCGCCCGTGACGTACCCGGCCCGACTGCGAATCGAGGACCCGGTCGTGGCCTGGGGCGTGGCCCCGGTGGCGGTGTACCGGCGCGTCATCCGCTACGACTTACGGTACGCGGTGCCGGCGCTGCTGATGGTGGGGCTGTTGGCGGCCGTGCTGTGCTGGGTGCTGGGGATCCTGGTGGTGGAGCGGCTCGGCGTACTGAGGCGTCTGCGCGACTTGTATAACCAGACGTCGACGGGGCGGCTGGCGACGGCGTTGCTGCTGCCGGGGAGGGGCAATCCAAATGAGTCGACGAGCGAGTGGGTCGAGGGCGACGGGCAGCTGAAGCTGGCGTTTGGACGCATCGGCACCAAGGACGCGGGGTATTTTCTGAGGGTGGATCGGGACGGCGAGGGCGGGAGGCCATTTCTTAAGCCTGAGGGTTATGGGTATGGGTACGGGATGGAGGGATATGACAGGACGCCGGAGGTTAAGGGAATGGGGGAGACGGTGGATCGGATGTAAAGGATGGGTTGCGAAAGCTTTTAGTGAAAAGCGGTTTGTTTTTATCATCCTTAGTAACCTCTGCGTCAAAAGGGAGGAACAGGTGCCCTGGAGGGGGTAAGCGAGAGATATATAAAAGGCAATTGATAACGTACATGATAAGCGAGCGGCGCACTTCTTCCTACTCCATAACAAATGTCCTCAATTGTGAAACAACAACACTAAGAACCAACTATAATTACATCAGAAGCAGCTGAATCAGATGCTTCTGCAGCCACCTGGCAAGTACGGGCGTTATGGCCAGGCTTGCCGCACACGCCACAGCACCGAATCTTCCTACGAGACCCCCCTGCACCACTCCCATCCGCCTGTGTTTCTTGCGCTCCCTCCCCACCCACGGCCCCTGGGCCTAGTAGATCCATTGCATCTTGTAGAGTAAGTGATCCTCCAAGCTGCACACGTGTCCTTTTGGCTCTCTGGCGCTTGCTTAGTGCCTCGTTGGCCTTACGGAGCGAAGTGTTCTCTGCCTGAAGGAGGGCCACCCGATGCATCACAGCCATCGTACCCTTGGTAAGCTGGTCCACAGCCGCCAACATCGAGGTTGGGGAGCTGTTTTAATGGTTGGCAATGCGAGTCTTGATAAGCGTTAACTGCGAGTCGGCTTCTCGGGGGTTGTGGGGTGTCTGGAAGACCTAAGGCTGTGCAATGCCAGGCCGTGAGGTTGGGGGTGTTGGCGTACGAAGCTTGTAATGGGTGAACAGGGAGAGTAAAAGACTGGTGGAATTCGCTACTACTGCTGCTACGGAAGAGAGTCGGAGATAGAGGGAGGCGATCCAAGCCAAGGCCTGGATCTAAGGGGTGGCTGCCGGCGGATAGGTGTGGGCCCACACCCTGTGAGGCGGCCTGACCGCCTGGGGCACCTAACAGCTTGATATCTAACTTGGAAAGCACCCTCTCTGGATCGAATGGAATAAGGCCAGCCCCTGCGAAGCCGCCCTGGATATTCTTCTCGGTGATGGAGGCGAAGAAGGCCTCGCGAAAGGCACAGAGGAACTCGAGCTTGCTGATGTGGTTGATATGCACGCGCATTAAGTCCTTAACCTGGCGGCCGTACGCCTGCTTTAGTGGCCTAAAGCAGCCAATATCGAGTGGCTGGAGGAGGTGGGAGGAATACGGAGGTATGCAGAGCGTGATGATGTTGTTTTGCTGGCAATAGAGCTCGAATTCGGTCGAGTGGTGGCTCTCGTGGCCGTCGAGGATTAACAACCGATATTTGCCTTTTGTACGAGGTACTGTATTAAAGTCGAAGTGCTTGATCTAATCCAGGCCTACTACATTGGTCGTTAAACTATTATCGGTGGTTGTAATGCGCCAGTCGGTTGGGAGGTCGTATTCGGTATACTAGTTAGCGAGGTGGTACTGCGCGGCTAAGATGATGAACGGAGGGATAGCCTAGCCGAGGGCGTTAACTCCCTAACCATTATTCCCCGTCGGATTCTAGTAGAATCCGTTGAGAATTAGAGGGAAAAGCTCGGGCCTACAAAAAAACAGGGGGTAGACTCCGTTGAAAACTTTGCGAGTAGACTCCGATGACTTTTCGTACGGTAAAATATATGCAACCAGTATACATCGATTCGTAATCGCGCCGACATGCCTACAACCTCTTCGCAATGTCATCGTACAACAAATGCGGCGGGGAGCCTAAGGGGGAAATCTCTTGTCTTTTACAGTCTTGGGGCGAGTGTAGGCAATTTAGGGTTAGCTTGTACGTCTGCCAAGGCTGGGCAGCAGGGTTGGCTCGTACGTACGGTAAAGGTTGGTTATACCGCCTCTTTAATCTTTGCGACTGACGATACTTTGTATATGAAAAAAAATATCGTGGCCCTTTATTTCCTTGTTCCTTTCCTTTTAACCTGTCCTTCTATCGTACGGCCCTATCTTTACTCCTCCTCCGAGTCGATCACTATCGTATTCTCCGGCTGGCTTCCCTTAATCATCCTCCCATCGTCCGATACCTCCCCCTCCATCTTTGTACTACACCTTGCTATATAGTCCCTCTACTTATAGTTCCCACAATATCCGTCGAAGTAACCCTTCGTACGGCGGTACTCGGTAAACGGTCCCCAGGTCGGGTCGCGGGCGTAGGATGTATAGGTTATGCCGGTAGTACCGCGGCTTTGGATTAGTACCGCGTTAAGATAGCTAGGCCGGACTTTAACTTTGGCGACCTCGATACGACCCTTGTATACCTTAACATCTTGGGAGGGCTTGGCGGCGAGTTATTTCTACTTGTCCTAGGGTATTGTTAGTTATCGTACGGTTATTAGGAGGGGGTTACTTACATTAATATAGAACTCTTCCATAGCGGTACGGACTTAATCTCTACCGGTATAGAGAGTAACGGTTTCTCGGCCTACGGTATTCGTACGAGAGGCCGAGACTATCGTATTCTGTTACAACCTGTACCCAAGGTAGGTCAGACTGCAAGGCAGTACGCCGCGGGGTGTGTTGACGGTAGGGAACGAAGGTTGCGCAAGGTCCAGACGGGACTGTGTACCGTCTGCAACAGGGTGTTCTACAAAGAGCTTGAAGGAGGTGCTTGCAAGATTGTAGACGGGAACATGATATTGCTTGCGTGAGGAACAAGAGCAGTTCCTCACCAAGGGGCATGGTCTACCTATCTATATAGTAAACTATCTAAGTGCTGTAGAAGCAGTGTATCTTGGCTCGATGCCAAGATCCGTCGAGCCACAGGCTCGATGCCAAGATCCGTCGAGCCACAGGCTCGATGCCAAGATCCGTCGAGCCACAGGCTCGATGCCAAGATCCGTCGAGCCACAGGCTCGACGCTTGGTTGGTTCGGCTAGTTGCCGGGGGCAGTGGGCCGGGGCCCAATGTCGTGACCTGGGTCATGACACGATTCCCCTCCTTCCAGCTTCTTTGTCCTCAAAGAATAGTGAGTGTGTTTTCCTCCTTACAACCGCGATCATGCCTCCTAACCGTGTGCAGAAACCCTCGCCCCCTGTTTCGCATCTTAAGACTCTTCAGCGCAACGTACTTCTTAAGACTATCCTCCGAGCTCCTGTCGTCATGCCGAGTGCTTGTTCGTACTGTGAGAAACGCAGCCTTCCCTGCGGGTTGTCACCCTCCGACTCCTCCCGCTGTTCTGAGTGCGTTCGGAATAACCAGGCCCGTTGCGACGCGCGAGGCATATCCCCTTCTCAACTTCTGCGACTCGCCTCTACTCACGACAAGATCGAATCGGAACTTGAGCAGGCCGAGGCGGAAGCAGAGGCCGTCGCGGCCAAGGTTCGCCGACTCTGTCGCCAGAAACGGGAGTGGTACAGCAAAATGTCTCGTGCCGTTTCCCGTGGTATTGACTCGCTGGAGGAGCTCGAGACGTTGGAGCGCGCGGAAGCCGCGTCCCTGGCTACTCCAGCACTGGAGTCCCCAGGCGTTCAACTTGGTTTGCCACCGTCCGGGGAGGTCTTTGATACCACTGGTTTCCCCCCCTTATCCGATGTGGACTGGGCCGTACTGGGCCTCGACTTAGGCCTCCTGGCCGATCCGGGTTCTGCCGGTGGAACTGTTCCCTTAGGGCGGGACAGTCCAAGTTCTCGAGAGGTTCCCACGAGTTAGACTCTGGTTCGTAGTCCATCCACTTGATAAGGTACTCGAGTCTTCCTTGGCTAACCCTGGAGTCTAGGATTGTTTCGACTTCGAGGTCCTCTTCGTGGTCCTCTGCTTCGGCTTGTATGTCGATTCTGGCGTGTCGGGGGGCTGGTTTAAGAAGGGATATGTGAAAGACGTTGGTTCTGAGTCGCATGGTTTTGGGTAGCGTAAGCTCGTAGTTTGATGTTGAAATCTTTTTTACAATCTTAAATGGGCCGATCTTCTTAAAATCCAGCTTCTCGCTTGGTCGTTTTGTCTTAAGGTTTTGTGTTTTTAGAAACACTTTATCTCCCTCCTCCAGGCGAGGTCCCTCGAGCCTTTTCTTGTCGTAATGTTCACGTATTCTTTCGCGGACGAACTCGAGTAAGTCGCGGAGCATGCCCTATATCTCGTGTAGGCGGTCCGCGCGGACTACAGCTCTAGGTACTTCTGCTGCTGGTCCTTATCGGAGCTCGGGTTTGTATCCGTAGTTCGCGAAGAATGGCGACACTTCTATAGTGTTTGTTTTAGATACGTTATAGGCTATCTATACCGTTGGTAGGAGATTAACCCAGTTATCCTGCTCGAAGTTAACGTAACTCCGAAGGTATTGTTTAATAACCTGGTTAAGTCTTTTAGTTTGTCCGTCCGTCTAGGGGTGGAAGCTTGTCGAGAGTTTTAACTTAACGTCGAGGCGTTTTATAAGGGCTTGCTAGAATTTCGATGTAAATAGCGTATCTCTGTCTGACGTGATGTCGTCTGGTAGCCCGTAATGGCTGACGACGTACCGTTCGAATAGGTAGGCTAGTTATTCTGCTGTTATCTTCTTTCTCTAAGGTAGGAAGTAAGCCTATTTTATAAGTCTGTCGACTACGACCTAGATAGCGTTGTAGGTAGCTCTAGAGCCATCTGGCGCTATTAACTCCGGTATTCCGGTAATAAAGTCCATCGATATGGATCCCTATGCTCTCTTTACTGTCGGGAGTAGTTCGAGTAGCCTGTATGGTTTATATCGTAGTAACTTTATTTTGGCGTATGTTTCGTATACCTTAACGACCTCTTCCACTTTCCCCTTTAGTCTAGGGAACGCGTAGTATTGTTCGACGCGTTCCTTTGTTTTCTTAATGCCTAGGTATCCTCCCAAAGGTACTTTGTAGAGCTCCTTAATAACAGTCTCTTGTTAGCTTGGTAGGACAAAGGCTTTACCGTTGTACCATAGGGGGTCGTCGTCGTTAAGACCTCCTGTTACCCCTTCTCTTTCCCAGTAGTATTCTGGGCGGAGTTGGTACCTTTTTGCTTGGTGTGGGAACTCTTCCCACTCTGCGCGGTATGTTCTGGCGTAGTCTTCCCAGATCTGGAGCGGGTACTCCAGAACGTCGCCTGTTGTTGTAAACAGCGGTATTAATTCCGAGTTTTCGTTTCCCTTATAATCCGGCCGTCGGCTAAGTACGTTAGCTCTGGCGTTGTCCTTTCCTTTAACATAGTAAATTCTAAAGTTAAAAGGTCCGAGGAACTCGGCCCAGCGGATCTACCGAGGGGAGAGTTCCTTTATCGTAAAGTATTTAAGATTCCGGTGGTCTGTATAGATATCCACTAGTTCCTCTGTTCCGCTTAGGTATAGTCTTTATTTATCAAAAGCCTCGATGATGGCCATAAGCTCCTTATCGTATACGGGGTAGTTAAGTGCTGGTCCCGAGATTTTCTTCGAGAAGAATACTACTAGGTGTCTTCTGTCCTCGTGTTTTTAATAGAGCTCTGCTCTGATGGTAAAGTCTAAGGCGTTAGTTTCGACGAAAAATAGTTTACTGAAATCCGGTATTCGTAGCACTGGCTCCTTACTAACGGCTTCCTTTAGCGCGTTAAAGGCTGCTTGTTGTATAGTAGTCCATTCGAATATAGTCCCTTCTCCTGTAAGGTCGTGGAGCGGTTTCGTAATACCGCCGAATCCTTTAATAAAGGCTCTGTAGAAGTTGATAAATCCGATAAATATCCTAACTTCCTTTCGGTTTTTTGGTATAGGCCAGTCCCTGACTACCGTAATTTTCTCTAGTTCTATCCGAATCTCTCTTAGCGTAATCTCGAAGCCTAGGAAGATGGTTTTCTGGACGTGGAACTCGCTTTTTCCTAGGTATACTAACAGATTCGCGTCTGCCAGCTTTTGGAGTACCTATCGAATATATTCCTTATATTCCTCGAGGGTTTTCGAGTAGATTAAGATATCGTCGATATATACAAAGGCGAACCGGTCCAAGAAAGGTCGTAGGGTATGGTCTATTATACTCTGAAAAGTCGCGGGGGCGTTGGTAAGTCCTATAGGTATAACCTGGTACTTAAAGTACCTGTTACGAGTTCGGAAAGCTGTTTTCCATTCGTCCCCTTCTCTAACTCGGATATGGCCAAACCCCCAGGGGAGGTCGAGCCTGGTAAACCATTGTACTCCCGCCAGGCGGTCCTTTATCTCCTTAATAAGAGGTAGTAGGTATCGGTTCTTAATCGTATTATCGTTTAGACGTCGGTAGTCTACCACAAGCCGTAGTTTTGTCGTTCCTTTCTTTAGGACGAATAGGATAGGGAACGCCGCCGGTAACTCGGACTTCCTGATAAATCCTTTAGGCTCGTTCTCCGCGATGTATTCCTTAAGGGCCTCCTCTTGTCGTGGCCCGAGGTGGTATGCTTTGTGGTATTTTAACTCTGTGCTGGGTTTAAGCTTAATCTTATAGTTAAATGCCGTACGCTCGGGGAGTTTGTCGATAATTTTCTTTCTAAATACTAGGTATACGTAGTACTCTGCCGGTACTCCTTCGAGATCTTCTGGTCGTTTCTCAGGGCGAGGCTCTTTATCGCTGTAATAGCCTTCGTCTTCCTTATCTTTTCTGACGTACATAACTATATAGTATAGTTCTTCGCCAACGTCAGTCGTCGTCGCCACGCCTTAGGTCGATCTAACGTATTGCTCGCGGGGATTTCGTATCCTCCGGGCACCTGGAGACTCTATCCCTTCGAGCCCTTATGGCTGGGATTCGAGATGGCTATTTCTCCAGTCTATCCATAGGTTAAACTGTTTCAGCCATGGGAGACCTAAGATGATATTGTATCTTGGTCCTGTTGGCAGGACATCGAGAGTCACTTCTTACGGGGTATCGGCGACTGTGATTAATAGTATCGATTCTCGCTAACTTTGTCCTCCATCGTATAAGGCTACCTCGCCTTCGTAGGTCCTCATTCTGTATAGTGTCGTTTTCTTCGTCCAAGGGAGCCAGAGTTAGTTAATAAACCGGGGGTTGATGATGTTAATGGAGCTCCCGGAGTCTACCAGCGCTGTCGCGGTTATTGTGGCTTCCTTTAGTGTTTGGTATTGTATTTCCAAGTATAAGGCGTCGTCGCCCTTCGTACCGGCTCGGGCTACCACCTTATCCGTGTGGTGCCATAAAGGTCTTGTTCGGGGCCCGGCTCGCTGCCTTCGGTTGTAAGTTCTGGCCCGGGTCCAATTGTTGTTTAGTTGGACCCATCGGGGGCGGGCGAGCCCCCTTGGTCGTTTCCCTGGATCGGTCTTGGCGGCGAGGGTTTTTCTTGTCCCAACGTGCCGTAGTGCCCGACTATCTGCCATGGGAGGTGGTGGCGGTTTTTAAGCCACTTGTTTCGTATTCGTCGTTCTTGGTTGGTCTGGTATTACTGTTTATTTCGTTCCTCGTGGTCCTCGTACCAGTTACGGAGTTTGGCGTACATGTGGTGTAAGCACTTGTAGCTTTCGTACTCCCGCCAAGATCGTCGTCCGCGGGTACAGTCGTTTGGCGCCGTTACGTGTACTTCTATCACCACTTGTGGGTATTACGAGGCGAAGTGTTCGTCGAGGAATTCGTAGTCGTGGGGTTCGCGGATCTTTACTCTCCATTCGTCTTCGTTGTCGTATAGGTGTACCTTCTTGGTTGGCTCGTGGGGGTCGCGTGCTGGTAAGACGCGGTACTTCAGTTTCTGCCACTGGTGGTCGGAGCAGGCTGGGTAGTGGTATTCGAACCAGGCGAGTAGTTCGTGGTCTTCGTGTTCGGGGTGTAGCTGTGGTGCCTGGCCCTCGAGTTCCTTCGGTTCGGGGAGTTGCTTAAGGTCCGGTATCCCGTAGATGGGGTATCCGGTGAACTGGGTTCCCCGGATCCTTTCGTAGGGTTGGATCCAGTAGTCGTATGCTGTTTGTTTATACCTTTCTCCCGGCCCTTTTATATTTTCCTTGTCGCTGTCGTAGCTACTAGGTGCAGTGCCGGTATCTGTTTCGCGTGTGTCGAGTGCTTCGGTGAGTCTTGCCTACGCGTCGGCCATCCGTTGTTCGGCGCCTGTATGTTACGAGGCTTGTAGTTCCTCGTAGGCTTCTCGTGCTTGGTCCTCGTCGATGGTTTCGATCGTGACAGTGGGGCGTTGTCGGGGGTTTTCCTGTAGGTTAGGGGTGTTTACGAGCCACCTACTCGTATTCCTTTGCTACCCCTCCTCTTGTTCCTCCTCCTCCCCTACTACTGTCGCTTCTTCGACCTCTAAAGTCCTTATGATTTCTCCTGCGCCTGTCGGGGAGTTATTTGCCGGGCCGTCGTACTTAACCCGTGTTTCATTGTCGTCCTCGGAGTCGGTGAAGTATTAGCGGAGCGCCTTAAGTTCGTCGTCTGGGAGCTCGTAGCCGTAGGCGTCGGGGTCGTCGTAGCCGTCCTCTAAGTTATGTAAGTCTCTGTATGGGCCACACCATTTAGCCATCCTGACGTATCGGTCGCTGGCATCTGCTCGTCTGACTTATCTCTGTTCTGGGACCGGCTTCCATCCTTCCTTCTTAGGGCTACGGCACTCTCGTACGTAGTAGCCAGGCTTGTCGCAGTTAAAGCACTTAACGTTAGCTTTATTATTTTTGTTACCGTCCCGGGGTTTCTCGTTCCACCGGCCGGTGGGTTTTCCGTTGGTTTGGGCCGCACCGATGTCCATGGGCCCGGGGTGGGTGCCATAAGCCGTACTGGGGTACTGGCGCTTCTTTTTGTCGTTTGTATATCTGGGCGACTATTAGTAGCGTCCTCGTTTCTCCTACGCTCGTTCGTAGAGTCGATTATCGATGGTAATGGCTTCCTTTATGTAGTCGTCCAGGTCCAGTACGTGCCAGTTAGTCTTAACGAGTTTATCCTTAACTTCTTCCTTAAGTCCTCGGTAGAACTTGTTCTTCAGGGCGTCATCTCCCCAGCTAACCCTAAAGGACTCCTGGCGGAGGGCTAAGGCGTATACTACGGCGGACGTAGTCTGCCGGAGTCGTTCGATACGTTCTTCGGCCGCTCTAATCTCGTCAGGTTCGCCAAATATTTTCTTTAGCTCGTCCTCGAGTATCCCAAGACCTCCTACGTCGAAAATACGTTGGGTTAGGGGGTGGCGTTCGGTCTCGGCGTACGTAAGGTAGTCTGTAAGCGTAGATTCGAACTACTTCTTTGGTACCCCGGTAAGGAAGCTTTCGGCGAACAGGACTTGGTCGGCGGGTTCCGCGAAGTTATCTCCGTAGAACCGGACGTAGGCTTTAACGGAGGAAATCCAACCGGGTAGGTCTCTCTTGTTGCCGTCGTACCTGGTAGGTGTGGCGAGCTTAACCCTTTTGTTCGATCCTCCCTTGTTCTCCAGGGTGTCGAGCTTGGCAGAGAGGAGTTTGATCTCCTCTAGCGCCTTTCTTAGGGAGTTTCCTACCTTCTCGTCGAGTCTTTCGAATATAGTATTTATTTTTTCTTGGACGGCTTGGACCTCTATTCCTACTACCTTGATTACCGTATCGTCGTCCTCGTCGTCGCTGTTCTGTTTAGTCCTGGGGGCATCTCTTATACCTGTATCGGTATCCCTAATCCTTATTGCCTCCGGGGCCGGTTTCTTGCCTGCCGCCCTGCTGGTTGATCCTGGGGTCGACATTGTATCGTAAGGATCTCTTTTTCTTATTGTCTGGACTTAACGTTCGTTCCTTAGGGGACGTAAGTAACGTATTACAACCTGTACCTAAGGTAGGTCAGACTATAAGGCAGTACGCCGCGGGGTATGTTAACGGTAGGGAACGAAGGTTACGCAAGGTCCAGACGGGACTGTGTACTGTCTGTAACAGGGTGTTCTACAAAGAGCTTAAAGGAGGTGCTTGTAAGATTGTAGACGGGAACATAATATTGCTTGCGTAAGGAACAAGAGCAGTTCCTCACCAAGGGGCATGGTCTACCTATCTATATAGTAAACTATCTAAGTGCTGTAGAAGCAGTGTATCTTGGCTCGATGCCAAGATCCGTCGAGCCACAGGCTCGATGCCAAGATCCGTCGAGCCACAGGCTCGATGCCAAGATCCGTCGAGCCACAGGCTCGATGCTAAGATCCGTCGAGCTACAGGCTCGACGCTTGGTTGGTTCGGCTAGTTGCCGGGGGCAGTGGGCCGGGGCCTAATGTCGTAACCTGGGTTATGACATATTCTGGAGAATAAGATTTATTTTCTATAGAAAGGCGACTTATTAGTAAATTAAACTTAGAACCTCCTGAAAAGTACGAGTTACTTCGCTACTAGGCCGTCTAACTACTTGGTTATATAACGCTTCCGGGGTTTATGTATATATAGGGGCGGTATTGTACAATCAGGGAAATATCTTAGAAAAAAGAAGAAAAACTCTAGCTAATAGTATTTAAAAAAAAAAAGCGATACGTGCGTAAAGTAAACTAAAGACCTGTTGTAAAAAGGAAGTTCCTTTCCCGCTTAGCCGCGGGCCCATTTTAGAATATAATGCTTTAAGGGTGTATATATATATAGAGGCGATATCGTATAATCTGGGAAATATAAAATCCCTGTTCTTAGAGAACGTAGACTGGTGTTTATTGTTTTCGTACGAGTACCAGAACTTCTGGCCTAATCCCTACTATAACTTTCTTTCTCTTCGACGAGGAGGTAGGGGAGATGGAGGAGATAGCTATGTTGGCTGTATTGGCTATGCTAGCTCCTTATTATCATAGAGCGTAGACTAGTATTTATTCTTTTCGTACGAGTGTTAGAACTTCTGGCCTAATCCCGACTATAACCTTCTTTCTCTTCGACGAGGAGGTGGAAGAGGTAGAGGAGATGGCTATATTGGCTATACCAACTCCCTGTTCTCGTAGAGCGTAGACTAATGTTTATTATTTTCGTACGAGTGCCAGAACTTCTAGCTTAATCCCTACCATAACTTTCTTTCTTTTCGACGAGGAAGAAGAAGAGGTAGCTCTACTGGTAATACCAGCTCCCTGTTCTTATAAAGCGTAGACTGGTATTTATTTTGTTCGTACGAGTACCAGGACTTCTGGCCTAATCCCTACCATAACCTTCTTTCTTTTCGTCGAGGAGGTAGAAGAGGTAGAGGAGATAGCTATATTAGCCATACCAGCTCCCTATTCTTATAGAGTATAGACTGGCGTATAGAGAATAAGGATACCAGTCTCCGCTAGATAGTTTACCTTCTAAAATTCCTCGATTATATCTTAGAACGTACGATTAATACCTAGTCCTTACCTTTATTCTTAATAGGTCTGGCTTATTTTCGGCTAACATTATTAACGTACGGTATATCTTCGGCTAAACGTAAGCGTCTAAAAATGGTAGGATAACTTTACCGCCTCCTCCTACTTTATACTTTTCTTATTTTATTTTATCTAAGAAAATGGATAAGTTTACAATTTTGGTATCGTACGGCCTTCTGGTCTATACAACTTATTAATACGTATACTTTATTTACGAGCTTTCCATATACCTTGGCATATACTATAAAAAACTCTCCGTCGTACGACGTACTTAAATTATGTACTGGGCAAAACAATACCTAGGTCTTCTTCGAAAACAAACCGATTTAAAGCTTTTTATACTTCCATTTATACCTATTCCTCCTATCTTAGGTCTTGCCAGGCCATTTTCCGATAGACTTCGGTATAAGGCCTGTCCGTATATCGTACGTTAAGTTCGTACGATATAGGAATATTACCGTACGAAGTATAAGTAGGTAAATACCTAGCCCCGAGGTGGCAATGCTACTTTACGCGTATAACGACTGTACGATGTCCTATAGGAAACTGGCGTTTATTGTTAACAGTTCTTTAAAAGCCGTTTAGTAAGTGGCTGGTTTTAAGTTATCGCCTCCGACTCTTAGCCCAACCATCCTCTCGTACGAGACCTAGCACCTACTTAAGAGTATAAGTTTGTCTCTGCCGTCCTTAGTAACTTCGCCTAAGTATAAGATCGTACGATGCTGATTCGCAGCTATACCGGCACGACCGAGATAAACCTATAGCTTCGACGGGTCGAATAGGTGGAGTATTTTACTGGAAAAGATTCTCGATTCCTTATTCGTACGACAAGTCTGGAAGCCTACCTCGGATGGCTTCCCGAATATACAGCTACCGGCCTAGCCATGCTTTAATATGCTTAGGATAGCCTGCGCCGTACGATCTATATAGCGGCCGAATATTGTACGACTAAAGAGGTTAGGTCTGCTATTTTGTTTAAAGTTGGTAAAAAGGAGATAACCCGAAAGCTAATAATGCCATTTAGTGGCATGCTTTAACCTCGTACGTTGGAAAGGTATATTAATACCTGGAAAAGGGTCCTTAGGTATTTGTTTCGTACGATCGATATAGACGATAATTTAATACTACCGTACGTCCTTAAACTATACTAAACAAGTCTTCTTCGGAGGTTTTAGCAGCTTCTTTAAAGCCTCTCCCTATTAGGTAAGTTCTATAACGTATAAATAAAACGATTATTAATTTTGTTTCTAAGACCTACCGAGTTGTAAGTGGAAATACTTAATCGTACGTATCTTAATCTTCTTATCGTACTCCTCGACTATCAGCTACCCGACGTAACGTACGATAGTATCCTCCTTTCAGTACTTACAGCCATGGGTATACGAGACGACAGGGGGTGGTACGGCCTAGAAGACTATACCCCGTTTTATTCCGCCATCGTTAAGGTTACTCGTATACTTATCGTACGATAATCTTTATTGGAGGTAGAAGAAGCCCAGGAAAAAGGGGAAGGGGAAATCAGCCTCTTTAAGATCGTACGATCTAAGATAAACCGGTTTATAATACTTGTTTACGAGCAGGGCATACCGACGCCGATGGACTGGATTTTCGATACTAGGACGTACGGGTTAAAGATTAAGTTTACAACCCCCCTCCTTGGCTAGATTTATTGGTCCGGGACAACGGTTATATACCGTACGATAACCTTTTCGATCGATACCTTTAGCGAGATGGTATACGAGCTTATTAACTAGCTTGCTCGTACGACGGTAGACCTATTATTTAAGTCTTTTAAAGTACCTCGAGCTATTCTTAATTAGTCTTAGTTGTACGATAATATAGGTAACGATCTCGTTAGTTTTTCGTTTCTCTAAGATAAGAGGAACTTAGAGTTTACGGCTTTCGAGAAACGGCTTTTAGAAGGTGTTATAGGGAATACTCGGCTTCGTACGAGATGGTTCGACCCCTATACCTTTAGCTTTCGTACGTAAGCCATCGAAGAATATCTCGGGTAGCTCGACAACTTTCGGGAGCTACTACTTATCGTAATCTATCTCCTTAGTAGGTAACTAGCTTAGACGACGGAACTTCTCGGACTTCGATATAAAAATACATCGTACGGTAAAACTCGAAACATCTTTATCTAAAACCAGATGGTATATATGGTTATTTCTTACTATAAGGGGTATTACTTAAGTGGTTAAGCTAAAGTTATTTATTAGTATCTTCCCCGAGAGCTTAGGGAGATTGTCGTACGATATCTTAGTATTATCCTTCCGTTTACCTAGTAAATTTAAGCCCCTAATAACAAGGCTATACTTAGTCCTATACTTTAGGGCAAGTATCTCGTACGATATAACCGCGACAGGTCCGAGGATAACGATAAAGTAAGTCTTTGGTCGTCCGACAAGTTTCGACGGATTCTCTAAGATACTACCGTTAAATACCTTAGAGTTAAGATCGATGTTAGTAGCTAGAGGTACCTTACCATCTCTATTAGACGACGATATCTTACGGGTATATTCCCTGATAAAGGCGCGGTCCATCTGTACGATAATGATTCCGATGCCGAGGACGAATTTAATATCCCCGATTCCGTATTAGACCTTTAAGTAGGACATTCGTCTTATACTACTAGTATAGTTTATAGCCGGGAAATCCAACAGGGGTATACCAGTTATATCGTACGACAGGAATAATTCCAGAAAGCCAGTCTTCTTTAGTATCGGTTCCTCCATTTTACCGCCTACGCCCTACCGCTTCGTTTAAAGGCCTAACAGGAACTTTTTAGGGTGGAGAGATATTCCGTACGATAGAAGCGAATTAGCCGACTTAGTTAACTGGATTTACAAGGCCATCTTCGACAACTTCTTCGAAACCCTACAGCTACCTTCCGTAGTAACCAGAAGGCTGTTCTAGAAGCTATTATATAAGGGATTACGCCTATCCTCTAGGTTATAGGAACAGGAGGCGGAAAAAGCTTAACATTTATACTTCCATCGTACGGAGTAAATAATGGAACAACGGTTGTTATTACCCCGTTTATGGCTTTACAGGAGGACCTTTACGTACGGTATACTAATACTAGCATTTACTCGGCTATCTGGGTTGCTGGAAAGGTAACCGTCGTTTCCGTCGTTTTTATTATACCAGAGTCGTTTATTACTAAAAGTTTTTAAGATTTTCTTTCTCGCTTTACCGTACGATATTAACTCGACCGAATTGTCCTTAACGAATACCATACTATACTCGATACCAGCTACGTATTCCGACCCTAATTTCGTACGATCGGTCCCATCCTTAACACGATTAGCGTTTAGCTTGTCTTCTTAACAGCTACCATACCACCCCGGGACGAGACCGAATTTTAGGTTACGCTTAGCCTTCCTACTTCTCGGACGACAATTATCCAGTCTCCTACCGTACGACCTAACCTCTATTACCTTATCTGTCGGTCCTAGACTATCTAAGAAGAGGTTTAAGATACCGTGGATCTGGTTTATACTATCCTCCAGCCGTACGATACCGACGACCCCTCCTAACTACGGATTATTCTCTATTACCAGCGGACCGTTCGAGTACAAGAGCTAGCAGACCTTCTCGGAGTACCCGTATATTTTAACGCCGTTAGTAAACTATGGGAGAAAAGCGCTACTGTACGACAGTAGGTTAAGACCAGTAGGCTAATTATCGCCATTTCTACTCTTAGGGCTAGGATTAATATCCCGGACGTACGATAGGTTATCTATATTAGGCTGCCGAGAAACTTACGAGATTTTGTTTAAGAAAGTGGACGTACAGAGCGGGATAGGAAAAAAAGTACGTCGGTAGTTCTTAATAGTCGAGCTCGTACGACATACGACTAAAGCTAGGTATTACTAGCGAACGAGGATATTAAGGAGTTCGTACGAGACTAAGTTAGCTACCGACGAGTTATCTTATCTCGGGTTATGGACTAGCGATAGGACTAACTTTCGTACGAAGACGGAGAAGAGAAATACGACCTTTATAAGCCGGATATTTCGACCCCAGACCCTAATAATCCGGACCTCGAGGACAATAACGAGTAACGATAATATATTACCGTCTACGATACCGAATTTCTTTCCTAACTCGTACGGGATAAAGCTTAGTACTATGCCTAACTTCTAGAGGATTTCGTACGATACCTCTACTACTTCCAGACGAACTGTATAGTATATCTTAGCGTTAGTATTAACTTTAACGTAATATACCTATAGTACCATAGGCGTACGACGCTTAAATATAAAGACGGACTATAGGCCTGGGAGCTTCTTACTAGTAGTATTTCTAAAGTTAAAGCTACTGTACGATAAAACCGTATTCCCCTATTTAGAGGGTACTTTCGCTATAGTATCCCGTAATAGTTTTGTAAACGATGGCTTACGAGAGACGAAGATATAGGATCGTACGACGAGATCCGTAATAAGGATTGTTCGTATCCAGATATTATATTCCGGGTTATTGGTCTTATTTTAGCCGGTAGTAAACTCGGAGAGGAGATCGTAGGGGAGGTATAGGAGGTTATTCGTACGATAAATGTTTAGGTTGGAGAGGATATTCCTTAGACAAAGTTCTCGACGACGGCTGTATAATAGGGGGATATATAAGTAAATGGGTTATGTTTTCTTTTCCTTCGATGTGCACAGTGTATTTTTCAGTATAATAATTTAAATAAATAGGTATTAATATATATATCTTTTGTTCGTACGATAAAAGGATTATTTTTAAATTAATTATTAAGAAAAGAAATAGAAATAGTTAAAACTAAATTAATTATTTATAAGGTAAAAAAAAAGGAATAAGTTAACTTAATTATTATTAAAATAAAATAAAAAAAGTAATAAAAAGATAACGTATATAATAAGCGAGCGGCGTACTTTTTCTTTAATATATAATAAATATCTTTAATTATAAAATAATAATATTAAGAACTAATTATAATTATATTAAAAGTAACTAAATTAAATATTTTATAGCTACCTGGTACGTACGAGCGTTATAGTTAGGCTTACTATATACGCTATAGTACCGAATCTTTTTATAAAACCCCTTTATATCCCCTTTATCCGCTTATATTTTTTACGCTCTTTCTTTACCTATAGCCTTTAAGTTTAATAAATTTATTATATTTTATAAAATAAGTAATCTTTTAAGCTATATATATATCTTTTTAATTCTTTAACGCGTATTTAGTACCTCGTTAGCTTTATAAAATAAAGTATTCTCTACTTAAAAAAAGCTACTTAATATATATTAGTTATCGTATTTTTAATAAGCTAATTTATAACTATTAATATTAAGGATATAGAGCTATTTTAATAATTAGTAATACGAGTCTTAATAAACATTAATTATAAGTCGGCTTCTCGGAGGTTATAAGGTATCTAGAAGACCTAAGGCTATAAAATGCCAGGCTGAAAGGTTAAGGGTATTAGCGTACGAAGCTTAATATCTAACTTTAAAAGCATCTTCTTTAAATTAAATAAAAAAAAGCTAGCCTTTATAAAGCCGCCCTGGATATTCTTCTTAGTAATAAAGGCGAAGAAGGCCTTGTAAAAAAAAAAAAAAAAACTTAAGCTTACTAATATAATTAATATATACGCGTATTAAGTTTTTAATTTAATAGCTGGACGGCTATTTTAATAATTTAAAATAACTAATATTAAATAATTAAAAGAAGTAAGAGAAATATAAAGTTATATAAAGCGTAATAATATTATTTATTAGTAATAAAGCTTAAATTTAGTCGAATATTAGCTTTTATAGCCGTTAAAAATTAATAACTAATATTTACTATTATACGAGGTATTATATAAAAGTTAAAATATTTAATTTAATTTAAGCTTACTATATTAATTATTTAATTATTATCGGTAGTTATAATATGTTAATTAGTTAAGAGGTTATATTTAATATATTAATTAATAACGTAATATTATACAGTTAAGATAATAAATAAAAAGATAACGTAGTTAAAAGCGTTAATTTTTTTAAATAACTATTACTTACGTATAGTTACTAAGTTAAGGTAGCTTTATTTTATTATAATTATATAAAGTCGTAACTACTATATCTACGAAGAAAATATTTATTATAAAGTTAGTTTTATAAAATAATATTATATTTAGCTTTAACGTTTTATATAAAAGTAAATTATTTATTAATAATCGTATTTAAGCTTTTAATATATTTAAAGTTTTAATTATTAATTTCCAACGTTATAAAGTTAACGTTTATTAATAAAAAATATATTAAGTTTACGTTAAAGATACTTAGTTATATTTTTAATATTATATAATTTAAAAAAAAATATATATAAAGATAGCTTAATTATATATTATTATTATTTTATTTCGTTAAATTATATAAATTAGTAAAATATTATAACTAAAGTTATAATATTTAGCTTTTAATAACCTACTAGTAACAAAAGTATATTAATTAAAAAGGCTTTATTAATAATAAAAAAAAAAAAAAAAAAAAACTTAAAAAGTTTTAATATTAAGTATTAAATAGCGAGAGGTGGGTTAGACTTAGGTCTTTTCCAAGAAAAATATTAATTTAATTATATAATATATACAGAGATAACGATAAGAAAGTAAGATGTTAGGAGATCCTTTAGCTTTAAATAGCGAGAGGTGGGTTAGACTTAGGTCTTTTCCAGGAAAAATATCAATTTAATTACATAATATATACAGAGATAACGATAAGAAAGCAAGATGTTAGGAGATCCTCTAGCCCACACGCGCTTAGCAGTCCGGCCTCCCAGCATCACAAGATGCCAGGAGATCCTCCAGCCCACACGCGCTTGGCAGTCCGGCCTCCCAGTATTACAAGATGCTGGGAGATCCTCCAGCCTACACGCGCTTGGCAGTCCGGCCTCCCAGCATCACAAGATACTGGGAGATCCTCCAGCCCATACGCGCTTGGCAGTCCGGCCTCCCAGCATTACAAGATGCCAGGAGATCCTCCGGCCCACACGCGCTTCCGCCCCCTAGTATGGAAGAGAGAAGAGATACTTGGAACTAGCGAAATAGGGGGGGGCTCTAGATACCCTTTTTAAAAGGAGGCTGACGCCTCTACGGTCCACTTTATTACAGAGGGGTCCAGGGAATTGATGCGCGACCTCGCTTACGGAAAACCAATTTCCAAAGCACAACCCTTGTATTCTACCACTAGCAGTCACCGCACTGGGTACAAAGTAAAAAGCGCGTTGACCGCTGGAAACGGAAGTCATCAAAGGGATTTTTCTTCTCTAAAAAGGCCTACAGAAGTCTATCTCCCTGTTATCATATCTCTTCCCAATACGCATCCCACTGTCCAAGAAAATCTCCCTGCACCCTCTAAGTCCCTTCTCTCACCATGACGGTCTCTTCTTCCGCCCCCCCGGCGGCCAGGGCCGCCGAGACGAGGTTAAGCTCTATACCATCAACGACGTTAAGGAAGATATCAAAACCATCTTCCGTAAACTTGATCTTAGTCTTCCGAGAAGTGACTTACCCCAAGCCATCAACACGTTGGAACGATACATCCACGTACTGTCAAAGAAGAAAGGTAGCTATCAAACCCCCTTCTTCTCGGTTCCCCACGCTAAAATGGCGATCAAGGTTATCCGGTCACCAACAAACGCCGGCAGTCCCCCTCCCCTGCCCGATCTCGCCCTGGTCAGGGGATAGAAGAAGAAATTCACGAACCGGAATACAACCTCCCCTCTTAACCGACTTGGAAACGTCATCAGCGCGCCAGGCCCTCGGAACAAGGGGGAACGCAAGGCGCCGCGCTCAACAGGCCTCGCAAACCGCTCCCTCCTGCTCGCACCCCGGGAACGATCACGCCGCTTGCCGGAGGGGATACGGAACGCGCTCGCACCTTGGGAACGACAACGCCCGCCGCCCGGGAGGGAGCGCAGCAAACGACCTCCAAGGAAAAGGACCGGACCGTCAGCTGCTGCAACTGCAACGGCAAGAAGAAGCAAGACCCGCTCCCCCGCCCCAACAAAGCCCCCCGGTTCGACTTGCTCATCGCAACCATCGAGGCCCAGGCGCCGCTACGCCTCCGCTCGGCAGTCTACCACCCTGCCGACATCATCAAGAGGATGCAGGATCAGCTGGCCAGCAATCCCAGCACCGCCGCCTTGGAGGGGGAGGCCGCCGCGTGCCTTACGCTTCTCGGGAACGCCTTCCTCGGGACACAGGGGACCACGCACCTCCGCTCCCTCTACCGGGAGTACTACTAATCATGGACGAAGAAGGGAGGCTTGTCAGCGGCCCGCAGTTCGGTTGACGTTGCGACGGAGCTGGGAAGCCTGGGATACGAGAAACTGTCGCAGCTCTTCACCATCTGGGCCGATCTAAAGCAGGCTAAAAACCTGCCTACCAAATGCAGGGAACTGCAACGCCTCGTCGCCTACGTCGAGCTTGTCCGGGTCTGGGAGTACTTCAACGTCAGGAAAACCCAGGCCGAAGAGCTAGCCCTCCTCCAAAAGTCCCCGAAGTTCCAAGCCTTCCTCGATACCAAGAAACTCCGCGGCCGCCACGGCATCACCCAGCAGGCCCAGCTTACCTCTTTTATCGCCCAACAGCTGCAGCTTACCAATAAGCAATTTACCCTAACTGTCTCCCGGTACCGGCCGCTTACGACATTGACCAAGCTACTCGGGGATAGGATTCTCGGCTTTCTCCCGTTGTCTGGCCTTCTTCGCCTGCTTAACCAACTCCGAGGCCCCTAGGGAAAAAGCAGCCACGACCAAGGGGAGCTGATCCTTACCTGCGCGATCGATATCGCCAAGTCTATCATGCCCGGGCTTACCCAGCTCTGCGACTCCGTTTAGGAAAGCATCCTCCGTCCCATCTTAACCACCAAGCCACTCCCCTCTACTACGGGGCTTGGTTTCCTCGTTACTGGTAATAAGGAAGAGTTTAATAACCTTAGTATCTGGGAACTCGTGGATGGGGATATCTCTCCCAGCACTCTGCCCCGGGTTCAGGAAATCGTACCTAATGGAGCTAGCGGGACCGACGACCAGGGCGAGGACGCTGGCGGGACTGACGGCCAGGGCGAGGACGCTGGCGGGACCGACGGCCAGGGCGAGGATAGCTAACCGGGGTAAGGATGATGGTAACTGACGACCGGGGCGAGGGCGCTGGCGGGACCGACGGCCAGGGCGAGGATAGCTGACCGGGGTAAGGATGATGGTAACTGACGACCGGGGCGAGGGCGCTGGCGGGACCGACGGCCAGGGCGAGGATAGCTAACCGGGGTAAGGATGATGGTAACTGACGACTAGGGCGAGGGTCGTGCGTAAAATTAGCCAATACCACGTAGAAATCCTTTCCCCTAAAGGGGCAGAAAGAACCACATACTGACGATTCTATCCGAGTATTACATGAGACTAAGATGCCAAACCTTACAAAGTCTAGTAATATTCCCAACCCTTTTCCATAGGCTTAGATATCTACCAAGTAACTTATCTGTGCCATAGGGTCCCCAACCCTCTCCGAGCTTTACGCTACGTCCGTCACGTCCCAGAGTACACGTACTTCCCGCCGCTTACGCCGCTTACGTCACCTACACCCGCTCCAGTTATCCCCCACCGCCACGAGACAAAACCGCAATCGGTAGTCCCCCCTAAGATATCTCTTACAATACCTAGCTAACCAATCTGTACCAGGGCTTCCCAGCCTCCGCCCCGCCCTCCGTTCTCCGGACACGGGCAACGCCAGGATACCGATACCTCTTCTGATGGCTTGAGGAGCGGCCTCTCCAGGGATGGAGACGACGAGACGGAGACGGAGCCGGAGCCGGAGCCGGAGCCGGAATCCGAGCCCGAGATACGGGACCGGGTACCAACCCCTGAAGAGTAGGTTAACGTACCCGAGGGACCTTTCCACCCCGAGCTCCGGCTCCCTTCCCAAGAAAGCGTCCAGGT